>OU612016.1:42500-2677500 GCA_914767945.1 Eilema depressum
AGAAAAAGTTACTTGTAAGTTACAAGTAACTTTTTCTGAGTCAATTTTCGTTTAGGGCAGGATTTGGCTGGGTCTCCAGGGTTCAGCCATTGCGATGAGCGCTTTCGATTATCGTACAATATCCACTTTTCATCACAAGTAATGATTCGATTTAAAATCCCTTCATTATTGTGTCGGTTGAGCAAAGTAACACAGCAGGCTACCCGTGTTTGCAAGTTCGATTCACTCAATTCATGAGGAACCCATCGTTCGAGTTTTTTTACTTTCCCGATTTGCTTCAAGTGGATTAATACAGTTTTGTCACTTACCCCGAAGCCTGCTGCTATCTCTGAAGTGCTTTGTGATGGATCCGCTTCCACAATAGCCTTTAATTCTTCGTTTTTCACTTTGATCTCCGGCCGTCCACGGGGTTGGTTCTTAAGGTCGAAATTTCCAGAACGAAAACGTTGAAACCAAAAACGTACCGTGCTTTCTTTAGCGACACCAGCGCCGTACACATCATTAATTCTTCGAGCTGTTTCTGCAGCACTGGTGCCACGGTAGAACTCGTACTCGTAAATATACCGATATTTCATGTTTTCCATTGCGCGGTAATAAGCGACGCCAAAGAAAAAATGAGGAAAATAACAAATGAATGACTGTATTCCAAAGAAAAAAAAACCAGCTAAATGAATTTATTAATTTGAATTTGGAATTCTTAACCAAAGAGGAGATATTTCAGATCAAATTGATCAGTACGACAATACGCTAATTTCATACGTAATGCCCAGCCACACACGTTGCAGTATACTTGCGCAAGTCTAGACTTGTACAAGTATACTTGAACGTGTGTTGGAAGATAACTGCGCAAGTTTCAGACTTGTACAAGTCTCAAAAAAAGCAAAAAAAGTTCCAATTTTCGATTCCACACTTGCGCAATTTTAGACTTGTACAAGTATACATGAACGTGTGTGCCAGCGTTGCGTTCAAGTCTCAGTAGCGTACTAGGCACGCGCCTATACGTACGTATGTTCTGCGATCAATGTCCCGTCAATTTGATATACCTATTTTTTTTTATAATTTAGGACTCGTCAATTTGTCTTCGCCTCGCCTGATGGTCAATCTATACATTCCAATCTTTGAATGCAACATTCAATTATATAATAAACTAGCTGTTGCCCGCGGCTCCGCCCGCGTGGAATTCGGATTCCGCTCCAGCTTTTTTTTCGTGTCAAAGTTCCCTTTACAGAGCTGCTCCCGTTGCAGCAGGTATTTGCCGTTGGCGGCAGGGCCTCCCGTGGGTGAGAGGCGCTACCGCCTCCGTTGCCCATGGTGTATCGTATGGAGGTTCCGACCCCGCATTCGGATCCCGTTCCCGTTGCATCTTCTGTTCAGCTGACCCACCCCGTCTTCGCTCGTCGACATAACTTCGAACGCCCGTTGCACCCTTTTAGCCATGCTCATGCCCGTAATAAATAATGTATGAGAATCTACCGAATTTAATGACATTTATAGTTTCGTAATATCTTTTGAATAGAACGCCCGATTTTAATAATTCAAAAAGTAATCAACAGGTATTGAAACAATCTTTAATACCAAACAATTTATTTATAATAGAATCTATACAAAGGTATTGATTCCGTGGTCTGACTTTGAGCGGCATTTCTGCTTGAATTTATTTCGCCTTAATATTTTTCATATTCCGATAACTCTTAAAGCATTCTTTGTAATTATTTAGTGTAAATGGCAATTTTGATCTACATCAAATGTACAACGTATCTAACGTATTTAATTGGATAAGGAATAACACTGTATTGTTAAAAATAACTTCGAAAATAATACATTTTTTTTTGTAATTTGTAAAAGATAAAAATGGTTACTGTGGGGTACCCTTATTAGATAGACATATGCTATCGCGGACTTTTATATAGACCTTTTTAAGTTCTATATTTCCATAGTACATTATTTTGTTATATATTCAATCATTTTCGCAGCGCACGCGATGTAAGGAATTTTTAGGTCATTTTTTTACACCTTTTGTTACATTATTTAAGTTTTAGTAAGGATCCCTATTTTTTTAAATAATGTTATATGGCCTATGTTAGTCAGTGATAGTGCAGCTTTCTAAAGGTAAAAGAATTTTTAAAATCGGTTCAGTAGTCTTGAGTTTACTCGAATACAAAAATTGAAATCTTTCCTCTTTATAATATTATTAAGTATTAGTAAGTTTAGTAAGTTTTTATTTAGTAAGTTTCCATACATCTTGTATGGAAATCTGCCCGATTTATTGACATTTATGCTCACTGCTCCGCTCCTTTTTGTAGTAGCGTGATGATATATAGCCTATGTTACTCCCAGATAGTGTAGCTTTCTATAGGTGAAAGAATTATTGAAATCGGTCCAGTAGTTTCGGAGCCTATTCGTTACAAACAAACAAAAAAAAAAAAACAAAAAAAAACAAATCTTTCCTGAGTCTTTCCTCTATAAAATATTAGTGTAGATGTAGATTATTATAAAGTAAATGCATGGAGATTATAAATTCTTACATCAAACCACGATTTTGATGTCGTGTCGTAAAGTGTCGCAGTTGCATTCTCTTTGCAGTGTCGACCGTCGAGTGTCGTGTCGTGTCGATAGTGTCGATACCAAGTGGTTATATATTCTGTTTGTTGACACCGTTGACATCGTTGACACATCAGTTGACAGTAGCTAAGTACGTATTTTGCTTTCAACAATTTTCAATTTTATTGTTATCGAAGGGCTAACAACTTGAAAACAATAAACCTCGATCGCAGCTGAAGTAGCTACCTACACAATGACCCTATCACCAAAGAAATACGTTTCCAGTTACACTAACTGCACATCGCACAGAGGAGTTGAAGCCAAAGACGTCGAACCAGCCAACCCGCACTTCGGTAACAATCTGTTCAACCATTATAAATATACGCTATGTACAATACCCAATACCATTATAAATTACGGCTACGCTACGCAACGCTACCTACTGCGTTATTATGGCATAAAGGGGAATGGAAATGTCACGCGTGATGGTAACGCAAGGTACGGGCGCCAGTAGGTACCTAAAGTTGAGTAAAGGCGCCAAAATTCAAATCGACGTAGGCAGATATTTTATAGAATATCCTGGGAATATACATAGGTACAAGTAAGTACTTTACCTACGTTAAAACCAAGTGATAAAAGCGTAGCGTAGGAGGTTGATTTTGATAAATAATTGACTTCCTTATAGGTACCTACCTACATAGCTTTTCCTGCGTCGCAAAGACCATTGACCATTATTAATCTATGGCGAGATTGGCGAGGTATCCTGCAACCCGATTTAGTCTAGTATACGGATACGTATTAGGTATAATTCCGAAATTCATAATGCCTATGAGTCAAATAGGTACCTACTATAGGTTAAACCACCGCAGGTTGGTACCAAATGTACGAAAATTATATCCGTAGGTATACCGGAGGTCTATCCCTATGTTCAAAACCTCAAAAATTGCTACAGCTAAACGGTAGGTACTCTGTTGGCCAGACGTCACCACGCCCAGCTCGAGCCGGCTCCGCGTCGACTGCAGCGAGCCGCCGGCCGACTCGCCCCGCGCCGCCCCGGCGCCCGACGACAGCGCCTCGTACTTACAGGTCGTGTCATATTTTAGCCGACTAAGGGTCAAGACACAATCTTTTAAGATTCAAACAGGTATCGATACCTATGTGGTAATTGCAGCACAGGTGGTGGTGGAGAAGCACCGGCGGCGGCGCGAGGTGGCGGCGCGGCCGGCGCAGACGTCGCCGCGCCTGCCCAGCGCCTCCAGCCCGCTGGCTCGCCTGCAGCACCAGGTTCAGCCTTAGCAGTTAGCTAGTGCCGCGCACAGGGAGACTGGACAGTGTCCGGTCGCCGACCAGAACAGTGAATCCCATCGACTGCGCTGGCGCTAGGGGCGTCAGCCGGGACGCTAGATCCACGGTCCAGAGCAGTCCCCTGCGCCGCGGTCCAACCGCGCCATACACACACGGATCCGCTGCTCCATTTGTCCCACACGTGCTACAGTCCTGCGCCGATGACTAGGTGTGCAGGTGCCGAACCTAGCACGCCATCGAACCGTAGATATTATTCGAATCACTGTGGGTAATATGGTTTCCCGCTGCCTACCCAGGTCTATCTGTACCAGTGTAGCAGTTTTATTATTGGTTCCTGGTGGAGTAGAATAGGGCCACCCCATCTCTGCCAGTGGGTGTCGTAGAAAGCGACTAAGCTGCGACTAAGGGATAGGATAGGGCTGTTCTCCATCGGACAGTAAGCATACAGCCCACGACTAAGGGCTCGTTCGACGGCAGTAAGCTCGCCCCTCTACTCGTATTACGTGGGAATCCGTGGGATCGAAAATCATAGTTGGCGAAATGTGGGTGGTATGGTAACACCTCTGCCTACCCCTTCGGGGATTTACAAACGTGAGTATATGTAAGTAAGTAGGTACTAAAGTCTCTCGGCCAGCTTGTATGTTGGGTGTCGGCCGGTGGGCGGTGGGCGGTGGGCGGTGGGCGGCGGACACCCGAGACACGAGCGCGGCGCCCGGTGAGTGACGTGGTGCGCGCGGCAGGGCGCGGGCGCGGGCGGCGAGCGCGGCGTGTTGGTGCTGCCGCGCGCGGTGCTGCTGGCGTGCGCGGGCGGCGCGCTGTGCCCGCCGCACGCCTACTGCGCGTAAGTAGTCACTTGTACAAACTCGCCCAACACGTTGTTTTTCAGTATGGTCACCCTATCTACCTACTAATTAAGTCCATTTTGAATGTTCATCTTGTTCAAAACGCTCCCGGCGCCTCCTCTCCGCGCGGCGAGCAGGCGCGGCGCGCGCAGCCCGGCGCCTCGCGAGGCAGGCGACGCGCCGCGCGAGGCGGGCGACGCGCCGCCGCCCGCGCCGCGTGTCCAGGTATTCTCATTGCCGCAACTACAGTAGTCAGTACCTTTATTTATTTTAGCTTCACGCACAACGGCAGTAATTAATTGCAAAAACATACCCACTGTCATGTTTTTGTAATACCTTCGTAGATCTAACCAGATAGGTACAATACATTACAAGGGCACCTGAACATACTAAGTTCTACTTACGTTTATACTACCAATGTCAAACTTATGTCCTAACGACATTATTTGTACCTTATCACAGTTGACATAGGTCATCATCATCCTCATGTAGACGCATTATCCTGATTGCATCCGTGGCCAAGATGACCTCGGAGCTCAGGGTCCGCCTTCCGGCGCTTCCTCCTCCACTTCGCACGATCTTGGGCATCCTTAGTAGTGAGACCATTTGCACGCATGTCACCCTCCACGACGTCAAGCCAGAACTTCTTGGGCCTACCCTTTTACCTGGACCCGGCGGGGGGCCATTGCCAGGCATTTGTTCCCCACGTAGCCTGACGGTTGCCGCAAGACGTGGCCGCACCAGCGAAGGCGACTCTCTAGCATTTTATCTGCGATGTCACGGACATGAAGGCTGCCGCGGATGCGAGAGTTCCTCACGCGATCTTTACGTGTGACGCCGCACATCCACCGCAGCATTTTCATCTCCGTGACCCGCAGCTCTCGCTTGTGTCACTCCAGCAGCGGCCACGCTTCACAACCGTGCAAGAGGACAGGCCTAATGATCGTCTTATTGACCTGCCCCTTCAACCTGACTGGCATCTTGGGATCACACGTGACGCCAGTCATTTCTCGCCACTTAGCCCACGCGGCAGCAATGCGTGCCTTGACGTCGCGGTCGATCTCACCGGTCACATGAAGTACAGATCCCAGGTACTTAACCTGGTCCGTGCGCTCTACCAAATCATCGCCTATGCGGACGGGTGTGGGATCTGTCGAGTTTAACGCCAAATATTCTGTCTTCGCTACATTTAGCTTCAGGCCGCCGTTCTCAAGCGCCTCCTTCCACACTTTCACGCGTCGCACCAGTTTGCTCCTGTCCGCGTCCCTCAGCGCAATATCATCAGCATACATGAGCAACCACGGAGGCTGCTCATGTGGGTTTCTGATGCTGTCCGACAAAACGTCTAATACTACACTGAACAAAAAATAAGGACTAAGGGCGGATCCTTGGTGTACCCCGACGGTGATGGGGAAAGCTTCCGAGTCGCCAACAGCGGTCCGAACCACAGAACCAGAATCGTGGTACAAGTCTCGGATGGTGTCAATGTAGGTCTCCGGAACTCCCTTGGCCCGCAGTGCCCACCATATCACCGCGTGGGGAACACAGTCGAAGGCCTTCTGCATGTCTAAGAATAGGCAATGCAGGGGTGTGTTCTTCGCCCTGTATTTCCCCGCCATAATCCTTAGGGCGAACACTGGATCCATGGTCCCGTGCCCGGGACGAAACCCGTACTGACACTCCGAGAGTGCACTCTCCTGTCGGATCCGGGAGTCGATTATCCGCTCATAGAGCTTCATGGTGTGGGACATTATACCGCGGTAACTGCCACACTCCTGCACCGATCCCTTGCCCTTGAAGACTGGCGTGATGATGCTCAGCCTCCACTGGCTTGGGGTCTCACCGGTGAGGAGTACACGGTTATAAAAATTTAATAGAACGCTCACACCACGAGCACCCATTGCCTTCCAAGCCTCAATGGGGACTTCGTCGGGTCCAACAGCTTTCCGGTTTTTCATGCGGCGAAGCAGTCTGGACCTCTGCAGGCGTTATTGGCGGCACTAGTCCTTGATTCGGAGGGATGTCTGGTGGCAGCACCTCTTTAGGCTGCTTATTCAGCAGCTTGTGGAAGTATGAGTGCCATCTCGCCTCCTTCCTGACCCACTGCACAACTAACGGCCTGGTCACGACTTCGGTCTTAGCGGGCCGCGGCGCGGCAAGAGGCGCGGCGTCGGTAAGCGGTGTATTTTGCACGCCACGAACTCTCAGTAGCGGTTAGTTGCAGCGGCCGCGGTGGACGTATTTAGGTAGTCAAAACGTGCTTGTAATCATGGCGTTACCAAAATTATTCCTTCTCTGTATAGAAAGCAGCGCATTTTTAAAACAAGATCTACTTAATATGAGATAAAGATCGGTATTTAAATGGCGAATTTCGTGACCTATACGAAGATATATCCAGATAAGTTTTATGAGTACATAAGAATGAGTGTACAAACTTTTGATTATATTCTGAAGCACATAGACGTACCTATGTTTAAAACAATACATCTGATCCAAAAGGGTAGTTTATGTTGGGGATGTTTTGACTTCCATATAGGCGGTAGATTTAAGATTTTACCTATAAATGTCTTGGTATCGAGTTTACGTCATAAATTCGAAATAATCTGGCCGACCGCGCGACCGTAAAAATTCCGAACGCTCATTTCGCCGATCCATTACCGCCCGCCGCTACAAAATCGTCTAATCTTTTTTGTTTAAAGCTACGCCGCTGAGTCCGTCACTCCTACACCGCCGTGCGCGCCGCTCTGTTCCGTGGCGTCGCACTCATTGGCTTGTACTTTTGTTCCTGCCGCTTCCCACACCGCGCGCCGCTGTAGCGATTCGCTCGGAGAAAACCGCGCGCGTTTTCGCTATGAGCGGCGACTCGTAGCGTGCTTCAAACATTTTCATAGTTTTGTTCCAACCGCTCGCCGCCCCGCACTTAGCTGCCGCTCGCAGCGGCAAGGTCGTGAACGGGCCGTAAGATGCTCAACTGGTTGAGCCACCTTCACCGCGGATAGAATGTTATTGTGGGCATCATGACAAACAGTTCATCTGAGCACATGCACCAATCATTGTGGAGGCGGTTGAACACACACAGTGCGGCAAAGTCTCTCCTGAGGCTGAGAGGTTCCACATCCCCTGCGGGTATGGAATTGTCGACGAGCCTCAACGCCCGTTTTCGTACCGAGTCGAAGGGAAGCTGGCACATGCAGGCGCTCCGGCAAAAATGAGCTATCAGACAGCGTGTCATCGATATGCAGCAGAAACAGGATCGGAGCCTCGTGCCACTGACACCAGCGTTTATTATGTCCATGCGGTACGAGCGGCCGCCGTCGTCGACGACTTGCATACTTCCATTGGACAAAAAGCTGGTAAACCGTTCCAATCAAACTTCACGTATTACAGAAAAAGAAAAAGACCTGGAAGATATTCCGCGACCTCGACGGCTCGCAGCACGACGATGGTACGTGTCCCCCGCCAGTCGCCACCCCCGCCTCGTGTGACCACCCGCTGACCCCCCGGCGTGCGCAGAGCCGGCGCGCGTGGAGGTGTACTACTTCGAGCAAGGCGGCGGCGCGTTCCTGGCGACGGGCGGCGGTGCGCGCGCCACGTGGCTGGAGCGCGCGGCGCGGCGGCCGGCGCGCGCGGCCGCAGCGCTGCTGCGCGAACTGCTGGCGGCGCCGGCGCTGCTGCTGGCGGCGCCGCTGGCGCTGCTGTTGGGCGCGCAGCGCGCGGCGCTGGTGCTGGCGCGCGGCGCGGCAGCGGGCGTGGTGACGGCGGCGTCGGACTACGCGCTCAAGCCGGCGCTGGCGCTTCTGTTCAACGCGCTGCTGCAGCCGCTGCTGGTGTTCGCGGGCAACGTGGCGCGCGCCGGGCGCCTGGCGCTGCGGCCGGCCGCGCTGGCGCTGGGCGACGCGCTGGAGCCCGCCGCGCGCCTGCTGCGCGCCGCGCGCCTCGTGGACGTGCGCCTGGCCGCGCCCTGCGCCCACTGCGCGCACTGCCGCCCCGTGGACGGCGCAGCCTAGTGTGTAGTTAAGCCAAATGTGTCCGGATCCGGATGATTGTGTCGTCAATCTTGAAGAGTAGGTAAACAGAATGTTGAAAAATATCGTTAGCAGACAAACAATTCCAAAAATATATATTTGACTTCAGAGTCTTTAATTAAATAATAACCCAAGTTTTTTTAAAATCTCCAATGTACAAACAAGACTAATTTACCATTTACCCTACTGCGCCAGCGAGGGTTATGTTACGGGCGTACTTAGGTAGGTATGTATGTATGAATGGCAGGCGGGACGCTGGTTAAGGAAAGACGAATAAATCTTTTTTTTACTTTTATATTATGACTTCATCCAGTGATGAAAATGAAACTCTCCTAATCCATCTCGAACGCGAAAAGACTTCGGAGTCTATTCGCGCTAAAGCGGTAGCTATTACTGATAATTTGCTGCTTCTTTTATGTACCATCCATAACAAAATTTAATTCATAATCACAGAGTAATTATTTTCTCGTAGTCAATGATGAAAATCCTCTCGGAATACAACTTAGTGCCTCAAAGAGAATTCATCTTTACAACACACCTGTTCATAAAATTTCTATTATTTCACTGCAATTAGGCACGTAATGACACCTATTATCAAACTGTGGCTTTTTCATTACTTTTTATTCACAAGTGAGTTATAGATTCTTTTTTAAATTTTATATACTTAACCTATGTTTTAAAAAAAGTTTCGATATATGTTTAACAGAACGAATAAATTAATATGCCTATTGTATGGTCATTTGATGCATTTTCGTATTTAAATAAATAATTTCAACTTGTAATACTTGTGTAATAAACAAAATTTTCATTCAAATTAAACTTTTTTTTTCTTTATGTACAGAAAAAAAGGAGTAAAAAAAAAGTTCAATTCAAACCTCATTCTTTTAAATATGGCCCATCGCCATTTTTGGATGCGCGCGCATAGGAAAACGAAATAATTTGTAGTGTTGTTTATTTAGTATTTGTAGTATTATTCGCAAATGTGTTGTAAAACGTCGTATGCCACGCGTGAGTATGATGATTACCGTCCTCGGCTCTCTTAAGACACTCGCCTGACGGCTCGGGTCTCAATGGCACCTCGGCGGTAATCACCAACTTTGCTCACTTGTACCAAAATGTACAATTTTTTTACTTGTTGGGAAATCTACTAGGATTACCTACCTACTATGAGTTAAGGTTAAAGTATTTTTTTCCTCCGATATTTATGAGTTACCATTAATATAACTGCCATATAACCTTGACAGCCTCCGTGGCGTAGCGGTAGTGAACGCGGCCGCTACGCAGGAGGCGCGGGTTCGATCCCCGCTCAGTGCAAATATTTGTGTGCATTAAATATGGGTATTTGCATTGGTCTGGTCGTGCCTCGGCGAGTATGTTAAGCCGTCGGTCCCGGTTGCCATAAGAACATCTATGGCAGTCGTTACGGGTAATTGGTGCCCTAAAAAGTTCAAAAAACAACGGTCTAGCTGCAAACTTCGATATCGCCTAATCGTGGAGGTCAGATGGCGATCGCTTCACGGAAAATATCGAGGTCTAGCCAAATCTGTAGCTATGACTGGTAAAAGCGGACCCCAGACTCCGAGCGGAAAGCTTCGGATGCGACTGGGAATTAACGCTAGGAGGAACCATAACCTACCTATAAAAGTTTTGAAAAAATCATTTGTTGTAGGTACATCTTTCGTTGGTTAAACTATAGATGGCTGGAAGCGGACTGAGCCAGGAAGTTGTAGGAACCTTAATAATTTGCCGCAACTGGCCTTTTTCACCCTCCTTAGTAAAGCGTATTTTTGCTCTTCGATATCTGAGTGTAAAAGTCGTTTTTATCCTCTAGAGGATAAAGTAAATTTGAATTTAAAACATCGTGTGCACTATAGTCCTACCGGGGGACCTGTAAACTGTCCCCATGGTGCGCGCGGTGTGGCGGGGGTCGAGGAAAAACAAAGAAAAGAAAGAGCATGAATCGATGAATTTATCCCAGAATGTCAGAGTTTCAAAAGGTCAGAGTTTTAAAACGTCTGTTTTTATGAGATCTACTATGTCGGACAGATCTTACGATATCATACACTTTGAAAATTCCCTATTTAATAATTTTCTGCTCTTTACGCTAGTCGTAAAGATGTAGGTACCTATTGAATAATAAGAGACATAATTAATTCAATCAATGGACCTAAATAATTTATTTATTCAATGAACTATCTATATTATATTAAAGTATAGTAAGTTAAATGAATACAAACAAAAAATATTTATCCTATTATATCCTACTATCCTACTTTCTACCGATACTTTGAATGCGAAAGTTTCTGAAGATGTTTGTATGTTTGGATCGTTCGCTCGTTGCTCAATCACGCTCTAAAGGCTGAAGGATCTTTGAAGTTTGGTCCAGGGATAGATTATTCTGGAAAAACATATTTATACCTATGCTACTTTATTTTCTGGGAATATCTTTTCATAAATTTGTGGGAAATGAATCAAAATTCCACCCAAGTAAAGCCGCGGGCAACAGTTATATTTAATAAAAACAGGCAAATGATGAGTAGAAACTAAGTAAACTGATTATTAAAATCAGAACAGACGAAAAGTTACGTGTTGCACTCGAGTTCAAAGATTTTTCACCTTGTGCTCTTTTTGATTCCCTCGCTAAAGCTCAAGATTCTAATTTGTAAATCTTTCGCTTGCTCGGTCATCAAAACTGAGCACGCGGTTAAAAAGCAACTTGTACAACTCGCCTGCAGGCAAGATATCAAGAGGGCGACATGTCGCCTTACCCGCCTAGCATTCACGTGCAGACATGGGACAGACTTGCCCGTCACGGGCAGTCTGATAGTGATTCCCTGCTAAATTATACAACCGAGCGTGGATGGACAGATAGGTACGAAACTAACAAATTCTCAGACGAGTCTCGAGCACGATTTTGGTAAAAACTAATATCGTTTCAGTCAGTTTTGAATAACTGAATTAATGATATTGTACTTAGTTGCACCTACCTAACCTAATACCGCAGGCAGCACAACCCTTATTACCACCGTACACCCAGGTGGTCTGAGAAGGTGGACGGTGGAAAAGAACCGCCTTCAATGAATCCAGCATGTATTGAAAACAATGGCCATTAAGTATTTGGCCACTTTTATTCACTTGAGCGAGTGATAGATAATATAATATGGGTACTTCCAGTTTATGTAAGTACTACACATAAGTAACGTAAGTAATAAAATAGTCATCATCATCCGTGCGTGAGTTACCCCAGCCGCATCACCTCGGGAGTGCGCGGTCTGCTTTCTTCTTTGTCGTGGCCATCTATCTGATTTCCAAAATCCATTGGTGATATAGCTCGGGATACTTATCTTGGACCTAAATCGCGAGACAAACGAGGCCCTGGCGCGTGCATAGAGCACATATTAGGTCCAAGATACATGAGCCGAGCAATATCGAAGTATTGCAGTTAAGACTAGTTGTCGGACTTTTTAGGGCTCCAACTACCCATAACGACAGCCATATAATGTTCGTATGACAGCTGGCACCACCAACACGATATAAATATTTGCACTGAGCGGAAATCGAAACCGCGCCACCTGCGTAGGCATATTCTTCTCCTGTGTACCCTTGATGGTACCAGTGGAAAATATTTTTTCATCCCTTCTATTCGAAAAATGTCACTTTGTTCCTCTATAAGTGGGAGCAAAATAGCACTTTTCTGTTCAAAGCTTTTTAGCGGGCGGAAAAGTGATTTGAATTTGGAATATATCATTCATAGAAATCGAACCAATTTTTTTTTACTTGCTGGCTGGTTCGTGTTGGCTGCACGGCGGCGGTGCAGTGGCCCGTGCTATGTAAAAAAAAGCGCGCGTATTCCGTCTCTGTTCTTGTATTAAAGAATCAAAGAATCAATTTCGTTCATTCAGTTGAGGCACACAGAAAGCACATGAACATCAAAATACTAGAATTATGTCAAGAATTATGACAACAATTAAGTAAAATAAATCATTTGAGAATGATTCTCTGTAATCAGTACCTATATATTTTTCTCATAGAAATGGGATGAAAAGTAGAGTATATAACTCGAGAGCAAATTATTTTTCCCTCGGGCGATATACTTTGAACCCCTCGCTGCGTTCAAGTTTCTACGTTAGAACCCCTCGCTGCGCTCGGGGTTCTATTCTAGGGACCTTCGCTACACTCGTGGTTCAAAGTAGCGCCCTCGCCGTAAAAATACCTCTACTATTTCATCCCCCCACCTCGGAAAGAGTATTTTTGCTCTTCGATATCTGAGTGCAAAAGTCGTTTTTATCTTCTAAAGGGCAAAGTAAAATTGAATTTAGAACATCGTGTGCACTAAGTTTGTGAATTCAAAACCCCTCTGCAGCAAAAGGACAGATACGCAAAATCCCCGATTGGCAGAAGGACAGATTAGCATAAAGGCAGATAATGTACTGTCGTTTTCGTATTGCTATTATCACTTTGCTAATAATGTCTGGAAGATGGGTAAAAAAATTGAATAACCCTCGGTCGGTCGGCAGCGCGAGTGTGACGCCCCTGAGGTTGCATACGTCCATAAGCCACGGTGACCGCTTCCCATCAGGTGGGCCGTGTGCTTGTCTGCCAACTAAGTGGTATAAAAAAAAGAAGTTGAAGATGGTCACAAAATAATAACTTTGTGCACACAATTACCTCTATTGCCACCTGTTCTAATTCCGGAAGCCTGCCTTGCTATATTGGATTTGTATCCCGAAAAAACCAGAATTTAACGAATTTCAAAAGTTTTTCAATAACCAGTGGATCCTCAAAATCACAAAGGACATTCTTAGCTGTCACAAAGAAAAGTTTATAATAACGAATGGTGTTGAGGGATGGCACCGGAGGATTAATACAAAAATACCTGCGAAACCTTCACTCTTCCTGTTTGTCCAGATGTTAAAAAAGAAGCATATTTTCAAGATCTGAAGTTGACCGGCAATAGCAAACCACAAAAACGTTCTTATCGTACTACACTTAAGGATAAAAACATTGATCAAGTTATTACGAGTTTATTCAATGATATTTCTGCAATAGAATGTTTGATACGTTTGGCCCAAGTTAAAAAAACGAATTCTTTTTTGATCTTATTTGTGTATTAAAATAACTACCTATTACAATTTATTTTGTTTTCTGTGTGTGTCTGTACTTCTGCCTTTATGCTAATCTGTCCTTTTGCTATTCCGGGATTTTGCGTATGCCCTTCTGCTGCAGAGGGTTCAAAACATCATTAAATCTATTTACTTCTACCTCTATGGTACCGAATTTATTATACAACTTTTTTAATTCATGAAAACTCAGACTCTGACCCTAATCGGTGTACTTTTTTTAAATTTGCTTTGCGCGAATCATTTTATTTTCACGTTACATTGTTAAACATAGTTGTTAAATGTTTTTTTTTTGCATTTCGTTATTTCCTCGCTAAGGTAGGATGAAAAGTTACGTGTTGCACTCGAGTGCAAAGATTTTTCACCTTGTGCTCTTTTCATTCCCTCGCTAACGCTCAGGATTCTAATTTGTGAATCACTCGCTATGCTCGTGATTCAAATTTAGAATCCTTCGCTTACTCGGTCAACAAAATTAAGCACGCGGTTAAAAAGCTACTTTGCACTCTTGTATATCAAATAACTATTAACCGCTGTACCCTTGGCCGTAAAACCCAACGAAATAAAAAATATCTTGTTATATGACACAATAAGTACCTAATAACGAGCTCAAAAGTCATAACAACATTGTCTATGCACTTTAGATGCAATATTAAATTTTCCTGTACCTATTGAAGTGATATTCTTCTTTATGCGTAACTATAGGCTCATCACTTAAGTCAGTCATCGCCTGCATCGAACTGCTTTCATCGAGCGTCGAGTCTGCGGGAGGTGGGGGGCGGGGGGCGGTGCGTTGCAATGAAACTGCGGGCTGCGGCGCGATCGTTTATTGCGGCTACGACGGGCGGGTCACAGGGCGCTAGGGCGGGCGCGGCGCGGGCTGGGCGGGCGGCGCGGCCGGCGCGGGCGCGTCGTAGCGCGGCGGGTTGGCCCAGGGGTCGTAGCCCAGCACCGACAGCATGGGCGCCAGCTCCGCCATGTCGGCGCGCACGTCGGCCGGGATCTGCCCCACCCACTTGTCCAGCGCGTCCAGGTTCACGGGCCGCACCACCTGGTCCGACGAGCGCTCCACGCTGCAACAGGACACCGACTTCTGTACGCTCGACCTCTACGCTCAGTACGCACGGTGACGCCAGATTCGCAGAGCGATGGGAATCTCACATACAAACGCACCACTACAGTGAAAAATGACAAGTTTTTTTTTTACACTTACGGTCCGTGGCGTGGTGTAGCACGGCGTCGCCTCAGGGCAGCAGCAGCTGGCGCATGGTCTCAGCGGGCCACTTACTTGGAGAGCGAGACGCCGTTGGGCTGGTTGATGTACCGCTCGTGGTGCCGCACGGCGTTATCCCAGGGCAGCTGCAGGAAGGCCAGCACCTGGCGCATGGTCTCGGCGGGCCACTTACTTGGAGAGCTCGACGCCGTTGGGCTGGTTGATGTACCGCTCGTGGTGCAGCACGGCGTCGTCCCAGGGCAGCTGCAGGAAGGCCAGCACCTGGCGCATGGTCTCGGCGGGCCACTTACTTGGAGAGCGCGACGCCGTTGGGCTGGTTGATGTACCGCTCGTGGTGCAGCACGGCGTCGTCCCAGGGCAGCTGCAGGAAGGCCAGCACCTGGCGCATGGTCTCGGCGGGCCACTTACTTAGAGAGCGCGACGCCGTTGGGCTGGTTGATGTACCGCTCGTGGTGCAGCACGGCGTCGTCCCAGGGCAGCTGCAGGAAGGCCAGCACCTGGCGCATGGTCTCGGCGGGCCACTTACTTAGAGAGCGCGACGCCGTTGGGCTGGTTGATGTACCGCTCGTGGTGCAGCACGGCGTCGTCCCAGGGCAGCTGCAGGAAGGCCAGCACCTGGCGCATGGTCTCGGCGGGCCACTTAGAGAGCGCGACGCCGTTGGGCTGGTTGATGTACCGCTCGTGGTGCAGCACGGCGTCGTCCCAGGGCAGCTGCAGGAAGGCCAGCACCTGGCGCATGGTCTCGGCGGGCCACTTACTTAGAGAGCGCGACGCCGTTGGGCTGGTTGATGTACCGCTCGTGGTGCAGCACGGCGTCGTCCCAGGGCAGCTGCAGGAAGGCCAGCACCTGGCGCATGGTCTCGGCGGGCCACTTACTTAGAGAGCGCGACGCCGTTGGGCTGGTTGATGTACCGCTCGTGGTGCAGCACGGCGTCGTCCCAGGGCAGCTGCAGGAAGGCCAGCACCTGGCGCATGGTCTCGGCGGGCCACTTACTTAGAGAGCGCGACGCCGTTGGGCTGGTTGATGTACCGCTCGTGGTGCAGCACGGCGTCGTCCCAGGGCAGCTGCAGGAAGGCCAGCACCTGGCGCATGGTCTCGGCGGGCCACTTACTTAGAGAGCGCGACGCCGTTGGGCTGGTTGATGTACCGCTCGTGGTGCAGCACGGCGTCGTCCCAGGGCAGCTGCAGGAAGGCCAGCACCTGGCGCATGGTCTCGGCGGGCCACTTACTTAGAGAGCGCGACGCCGTTGGGCTGGTTGATGTACCGCTCGTGGTGCAGCACGGCGTCGTCCCAGGGCAGCTGCAGGAAGGCCAGCACCTGGCGCATGGTCTCGGCGGGCCACTTACTTAGAGAGCGCGACGCCGTTGGGCTGGTTGATGTACCGCTCGTGGTGCAGCACGGCGTCGTCCCAGGGCAGCTGCAGGAAGGCCAGCACCTGGCGCATGGTCTCGGCCGGCCGCAGCACCAGCGCCTCGTAGCGCACCAGCAGGCACTTGTCGGCGCCCATGGCGCGGCACTGCTGGTACATCAACTCCACCGCGTGGTTCCACTTGCTCAGGCACTGCCGGTAGCTCGTCAGGTCGAACCCGGTGATGGTCACCTGCGAACGTTACGTTACGGTAATCACCTCATTCTGCAAGCATGTAATGCTCGAGATGGAGGTTATGGGGTGGACTGCCTGCGCAGCTCGCGGTTTCAGGAAAGACCTGTGCAGAAAGCGTGTCCCTTCGCCCAGCATACTCACCATGGAATCTTGATATTTCATGAATGCCAAAAAATAGTTCTGAAATAGTTTTAAATAGTTGCGAAAGGAAAAAAATAGTTCTCTTATACTTACGAAATTACAGCCATAGTTCTATGAGTATGCTGGGCGAAGGTTTCGTCCAGCATACTCACCTCCGTTTGGGGAATCTGCGTACGCTTCAAGCATAATTCATACTTCAAAAAATAGTTCCTAAATAGTTCATAATAGTTGTTCAAAATAGTGCTCTAATAACTCCGGAGTTATAGGCTTTGTTCACTGAGTATGCTGGGCGTAGAACTCACCTCACTGCGCGAATACCGAACAAGCTATAGGTACAATTTATGTCTCAAAAAATAGTTCTTGAAATAGTTGTCAATATCAGTCTAATTTTCGCTTGAATTTTGACCTAGAAAACCATTAAAGGGGGTTGGGTAATGTTGGCGTCGTGTTGGAATTGAGCGGCCATCAATGAAATTGGTATAATATGAAAGTACAGTATAAAGTGATCAAAAGTTACTATGGACAAACTTCTCTAAACTATATCGGGACTTAGCTATACAGGGTGGTATTTTTCAACTTTACTTAGATGGAAGTACTCTAAATACTGCAGATAGCGAATTCCACTGAAAGGAAACATTCCCTTATTTTTTTAAAGAAACAAAACTGCATTCAAAGTTTTCTGAAAATGCCTCACCCGGTAGTCGAACCGACTAAAATCTTCCTAAACCTTCTATTTCATGGATTTCCTTTTATTAAATTTACCAAGTTTGTTAGAGAGATTTGATCCTTATGATCGACCCTATCGATTGATGCAATAAAATACAGGGTGTTATTTTTTCGAATTGTAGTCGGTTTGATTATAAGGCGTGGCAAACGATTTTCAAGCATTCCTTAAATGCAGTTCTGTTTCTTTTTTATAACCACACTAAACTGTATTCAAAGTTTTCTGAAAATGCCACACCCGGTAGTCGAACCGACTGAAATCTTTCTAAATCTTCTATTTCATGAATTTCCTTTTATTTAATTTACCAAGTTTGTTAGAGAGATTTGATCCTAATGATCGACACTATCGATTGATGCAATAAAAATATAGGGTGTTATTTTTTCGAATTGTTCGATTATAGGGCGGGGCAAACGATTTTTCGGCATTCCTTAAATGCAGTTCTGTTTCTTTTTTAAAAACGTACTAAACTGTATTCAAAGTTATCTGAAAATGCCACACTCGGTAGTCGAACCGACTAAAATCTTTCTAAATCTTCTATTTCATGAATTTCCTTTCATTTAATATACCAAGTTTGTTAAAGAGATTTGATTCTTATGATTGACCCTATCTATTGATGCAATAAAAATATAGGGTGTTATTTTTTCGAATTTTAGTCGGTTCGATTACAGGGTGTGGCAAGCGATTTTCGGCATTCCTTCTGAAATGGCGCACATTGGTAGAGGCCTATATCTAGCAGTAGTCTGCAATAGGCTAATTGATTACAATAATTACTTCTTGGATGTTAATATGTAGGAAAAGTACCTACTCTCACTACCGGAAATAGCTAATTTCATTCAAGGGAAACACTCTCTTATTTAAAAAAATACAAAGCTGCATTTATGGAATTTCGAAAAATCGCTTGCCACGCCCTGTAATTGAACCGACTAAAATTATAAAAAATAACACCCTGTATTTTTATTGCATCAATCGATAGGATCGATCATAAGGATCAAATCTCTCTAACAAACTGTGTAAATTAAATAAAAGGAAATCCATAAAATAGAAGACTTAGAAAGATTTTAGTCTGGTCGACTACCGGGTGTGGTATTTTCAGAAAACTTTGAATACAGTTTAGTGTGTTTTAAAAAAAGAAACAGCACTGCATTTAAGGAATGCTGAAAAATCGTTTGCCACGCCTTATAATCAAACCGACTACAATTCGAAAAAATAACACCCTGTATTTTTATTGCATCAATCGATAGGGTCGATCATAAAGATCAAATCTCTCTAAAAACATGGTAAATTAAATAAAAGGAAATCCATGAAAGATAAGGTTTTGTAAGATATTAGTCGGTTCGAATACCGGGTGTGGCATTTTCAAAAGTCTTTGAATGCAGTTTTGTTTCTTTTAAAAAATAAGGTAATGTTTCCTTTAAGTAAAATTAGCTATCTTTAGTATGAGGGTACTTTCCTTCAAGGTAAAGTCGAAATGTTGCACCCTGTATATCGCAGCTCCGATATTACTTACAAAGAAAATAATGACATTTGTACGTGTGTTTAACACAGTACAATGAAGTGGTATCAAAATTATTGATGGCTGCTGAAAAAATTAAGGACGCCACTGTCCATACTAGATTACCCAATCCCTTTGGTTGTAAACTTCTACATACATTCGATTTTAGTACAGTCGGATACAAAACTTTCTAATAACTTAGGTACATTTTGTACTAGGTATAACAATTTTTTAACCCCCGATGCAAAAACGGACGGAAGTTTGACGTGTGTGTGTGTATGTCTGTGTACATCGTAGCTCCCGAACCGATTTTGTTTTTTTTTTGTTTGAAAGGCGAATTAGTCGGGAGTGTTCTTAGCTATGTTTGATGAAAATTGGTTCAGTTGTTTAACCACGGTGTATATTTTACGACAATCTACACAACGCTATCCAGACCCAAAGTAAGTATAGCTTAACTAGGTTGTGTTATGGGTTCTAGAAAGCCTATAAACATACTTGATACAATTTTTTTTTGTAAATATATACATATTATACAGCAGCTGTTGCCCGCGGCTCCGCCCGCGTGAAATTCTGATCCCGTTCATCGCTTAATATAGCCAATACGTTATTCTGATGTACAAGCTATATTATCGTAAAGTTTCATCAACACCCATTCAGTAGTTTTTACGTGAAAGAGTAACAAACATCCTCACATACTTACAAACTTTCACGTTTATAATATTAGTAGAATAGAAACCAGACCAATGCAAATATTCATATTCATGCATACAAATATTTGCACTGAGCAGGAATCGAACCCGTGCCTCCAGCTTAGCGGCCGCCTTCACTACCGACAAAGAGGCAGTCAAACGGAATGTGGCACGCCACGGCCTGCCGCGGCATCGTTTGACGAAATAAAGTAAAATGAATTCTAAAGTCACCGAAATAAGACTCAAAATAACTTGATTAGTAATAAAATCCTTTGCCATGCCGTGCCATGCCATGCCGGCAGTGGGCGCCGGCCCTTACGACCCCCTCAAGCATGTAAGGGGAGGCGACAATGTATTCTTAGGCCGTCGCCTTCTCGGCAGGCTGCAATAGACTTTAGTGTCCAGACAATTTTTTTGGCAAATAGTTCACCCTACAAGCAATGAAGTAATAGGATTTATTTACGCTTACAGTTTCATTTATTTTATTATTATTAAAAAATATATACTTACTAGCTAAATGCTAATATTTTTTTTTCGACTGTTTTTGAATGTGAGATAATATCACAATATTATTCCCAATCACAACGCCCACCATTAGAATGTTTAATATTTTTATATTATAAAAACATGTGTGGACGACTGTACCTCATTTAACGTTAGTATGTAGAAGTTTACAACCAAATTTAATGGTTTTCTAGGTCAAAAGTCAAGCGAAAATTAGACTGATATTAACAACTATTTCAAGAACTATTTTTTGAGACATAAATTGTACCTATAGCTTGTTCGGTATTCGCGCAGTGAGGTGAGTATGCTGGGCGTAGAACCTACGCCCAGCATACTCAGTGAACAAAGCCTATAACTCCGGAGTTATTAGAGCACTATTTTTTCTTTTTGGACACCATTATGAACTATTTATGAACTATTTTTTGAAGTATGAATTATGCTTGAAGCGTACGCAGATTCCCCAAACGGAGGTGAGTATGCTGGACGAAACCTTCGCCCAGCATACTCATAGAACTATGGCTGTAATTTCGTAAGTATAAGAGAACTATTTTTTTCCTTTCGCAACTATTTCAGAACTATTTTTTGGCATTCATGAAATATCAAGATTCCATGGTGAGTATGCTGGGCGAAGGGACACCAGAAAGCAGGCCGAGGTGGCGCGATTCGACGTCAAAATAACCACCTCTAGGCGTTATACGAGGGATTTCCGCACTACAAAAAAAGGGGGCGGCAAAATGAATGTTGCACGCGGGCGCTCAGATAGCTAGCAGCGGGTCTGAATTCCAGCCCTGCCTAGAATCATGTCATTCGAGTTCTAACATTTTAATAATTTAAATCTTCTTCATCCTAGCGTTATGCCCATATTTATGCATACAAATATTTGCACTGAGCAGGGATCGAACCTGCGCCTCCTGCGTAGCGGCTGCGTTCACTACCGCTACGTCACGGAGGCTGTCATTTAATAATTTAAATGATGATAAATATTTGCACTGATTTCTATTTTTCAGCTAATATTCTTACAAACTAAATACGCAGGTACAAAAAAGAGTTCGGAAAAATCGAAATCTTTTTACATACATACATATTATTCTTCGAATTTTTCTCTTCGAAAAAATCCCCACCGGAGCCTGTGGAGGCGGTTATGTCGGACTTGAACCAAATAAAACGCACGGCGTCTGTGGGCCGTCGGTTGCCGGAGGTGAGATTATCGTAGACATACCCCTGGCACCCCGGCCGACCCAGGGCCATATCTTTCGATCTGGCCCTCTTCCGGTGTGGGGGCCACGGAGTCCCCAAAGGGGGTATGGGGAGGCGGCCTACTTCTGCTAGGGTGACAGGCGACTCCACCCGTCACCCCCAGGCTCACACTCATGAGGGACGGAGGTCATTCTGCGACCTCCGACGCCCGAGTTGCCTCCGCTTGTCGTTAAATTATAGCGAGTTTGTTAAAAAATAAACCAAAGGGATTGAAGGTGTTGCCCTTGAGTGACTTCTTCATGTGGCCTTTTTAGACCCGCAAGTCTGCTTTTCACGCATTTCCATATAAAACTGTCAACAACTTGAATTGCGGAATTTGAATTGGGCGCAATTCATATCAATGTGTGACCTTTTTAGGTTTTTCAATATGACCCATATTATTATCCCAATATGCTTCTATTAAAGTGACCTTTTTAGACCTGCAGTGTGCAGTGCGTCGGGTGGACTTTGGGTATCTGCATCTGCAGGAAGGCGTGAGACCGCGCGCTCGTGCGCTAACTACTACTGTAGTGTCCATGTCCAGTGACTAGTGTCCAGTGACTAGTGGCCGAGCTGCGCTCAGCGCTGGGCTGGCTCACTATGTCACTGGCTGGGAGAGATGTTTGTGCCGCGCGCCGTGTTTGTACAGCGAGCCCACAACACGGCCGGCGCAATGTGCACAATGCCCACAAATATTGCGTAATCTCCCTTTCATGCGAGCGCTCAATAGAACAATAGAGTCGCAACCGTTAGCGACATTCTATTTTCATCAAACTTATATGAAATATTGTGCGGCGCCAATAATATGCTATTTACTGATAACGAGCGGAACAATGCTGCGAGAACGCAACGTGTGCCTATTAAATTATAGTGTGAAACTAAAAAATAATTATGTTTCAATTATATTATACACAGGTAGGAAAATCAGCGTACCTACACAATTTGGGACGGATTCGAGTTTATATTATGCGAGTATATAAATATACATAAACGTATTATGTACGAGTTATCGGTGATCGAGCGTGACTTGCTCCGCTCCTGCGAGTGTAGAGGAAGGAAATAGGCAACATCGACTTAGTCCACATTGATACATCACATCACAACAACGGTGTTCGGTATCGACGCGGGTCGGCGACCCGCGGGCCCGACAACCGGCGCTAATCATGTTAGCATCTTGACGTACACACCTAAGTCATTGACACACAAAAGTGTATCACTTTTAGTGTTAGTTAGTCTAATAAGCTTTCGTTCTCCAAAACGTTTTTTTTTTTCTTGATATGACTCCCAACTTTTTGCCTCAGTAATTTGAAATACCTAACATGAAAGTTTAATGTCGCAAAGCGCAGAATGTGTCACGACGTGTGAGTGTGACACAGCGACTCCTGACTTCACAGATTACTTCAGATCCTACGGCCTCCAACAGCGGGGGCCACATTCGTGGTGTTGGGTTGCGCAGCTGGTATTAATTAACACAGTGAATTTACTTAATTGTCAACCGCTAATAGTTCATTGTTCAGCTACATTTGTGTAGCTTGCAAATTACATATTATGGAAAAATAAATTAGGTGCGATGTCACATCACATCCAATACGGAGGTAAATTAAATATTATAATAAATATCTAATAGCTGCTGCCTTATTTCGTCTACGGTTCTGTATGGGCCAACTGCATAGTTTGCTTATCTGGCAGCGATGTAGTAGGTAGTCTGTAGGTCACAATTTTAATGTCACGACCTCCGTCCCCCATGAGCGCAGCCTGGGGGTGACACGCTAGCAGATGGCCGCGGCGAGGTGGGGACGCCGTGGTCCGGTGGTACGGTGGTGCCCACACCCGAGGGCGGCCACTTCCAAGTCGGAGATGGCCCTGACTCAGCCGGGGTGCGAGGGATATGTTTTAAGCAATATTACACCCCGTTATCTGAAGACCCAGGACAGCATGCGATTTTAATCGGTTCGAGCCCGACAACCGCTACCGCCTGAGGCGATTTCCACAGGAAAATAAATTATTTTGTAGGTCATTACCTACTCATTATTCAGTAAGTATGCGTCAATCACATAGGTATGGAATGCAAACGTGAACTGATGAAATATGTAATATAATATACGAAGATACATTTCATATTTCATCAGTTCACGTTTGCATTCGAACCAAGGTCCCAAACGCGAAGGATACCGGTTTGAACTTGATCAATTTTACAATTATCTATACTTGTATACGAATAACAATAATATAAGAGTCTATACACTAATAGTGTGTGAGTGAGGTTGTACGTACTGTTGTAGGGAGGCAATCTCTGGACCTACTAAACCGATTTCAACATCCTTTTACCAATGGAAAGCCACATTATTTGTGAGTGCTATAGGCCAACATTAACCTGAAAAACAGAAACGAAATAAGCATCGAGGAATGAACTGACCTTTCTTCTGACCACACACCTGTTATTCTTGATGTTCAATGCAAAGATGTTGAAATTAAGTATCCCCAAAGACTATATAATTTTAAGACAAACTAGGAAAACTACACGGCTATATTGACAGAATTCATAAATCTAAACTCGCCACTATATAGTGTAGACAGCGTAGAATCAGCTATTGAGTCACTTAACAAACTTGTACATCAAGCGGTCAGAGTCAACAAAGCATCAGATGAACTCAAATGCATGATCTCACAAGCAAACAACGAGCATCTACAAAATCAACTAGCTAGTTTAACTCCATACGGAGACACTGGCTACTCGCTGTGGAACGTTACAAAGAAACTCAAAAGGCCCATTGCTCAAGAAGGCCCAGGTATACGCTGAGCACCTGCAGTCTGAATTCCAACCGCTACTAAGTAAGCACCCGGATCATGATATATTGGCAGGCGAACTCATTAACGCACCAGTGCAGATGTGCATGCCATTAAAAAGTGCTAGCTCAAGTGAAGTACGGCGTGAAATATTAAACGGAAGTCATACCACTTCACGAATTGGGCAATTGAACAGGTTCACCGTGTTACGGATACCATAAGCCGTGCTCTGGAATGTAAACAGTTCTGATCTGCCGTGTTTCTGGATATCAGTCAAGTCTTTGACAGAGTATGGCATGATGGACTTCTGTTCATTGTTCAAAATCAAACAGTTGCTTCCTCATTCCTTCCTTCCAATACTGCGATCATACCTCCATGAAACATGCTTTGATGTGAAATTCAAAAGTGAAACGGCTCCTTTAAAAAAGATTCTTTCAGGGGTTCCCCAAGGTAGCATATTGGGCCCCGTACTGTACCTCTTGTATACTGCTGATCTGCCGACACAGAACGACACTATAACTGCCACGTATGCAGACGACACAGCGGTACTATCGGTCTATGAAAATCCAGTTGTGGCTTCAGCTAAGCCCAAAAACCAACAACCAACAAACCCACATCTGCAAAATAGAAGAATGGCTTGACAAATGGCGCATTAAGGCAAACCAAGGACTGACTGGACGGAACCGACTTCCCCCGCCATAAAACTATGCAATGAAGACGTTCCACAAGCTGAAGTTGCTAAATATCTTGCGATGCATCTGGACCAACGGCTAACCTGGAGGAAGCACATATGGACGAAACGAAAGCAATTGGACACTAAATTCAGAACAATGTATTGGCTGATAGGGCGCAAGTCAAGTCTGTCACCGGAAAGCGAAATTGCTATATATAAGACCATACTGAAACCGATATGGACATACAGCATCCAGCTGTGGAGAACTTCAAGCAATAGTAATGTTGACATTCTTGAGAGATTCCAAAGCAAAACACTAAGAGCTATATTATGTGAGCAATAAATACATAGACGAAGATCTGAACATCAGGACACTCAAGCAGGAGATTACTAGGCACAGCAAAAGCTATCAAGCTAGAATGACGACTCATATTAATGAGCTGGCATCCAGACTCCAGGGTATAGGAAGTGTATCACATGACCGATTGAGACGACACGATGTCCCTACGCTAATCGCGAGATTCGATTAATGAATATGTGAAGGGGACCTCCGACCATTCTATAATATTATTATTACAACGAGTACATTGGTGTTATTAGTGTAGAAGTAGGTATAGCTAATTGGCCAAGTTTAAGCCAAGATATCCTTCGCGTGTAAGTTGGCAAAGGCAATGCCTAATCTGTTTCAAGCTAGCGCCTAGTGCGCGGTGTTACAACACAAACGATATTATCTAATGCCCAGACCATGCTCGACATTGTGCCCAGTGCCTGCTGCAGTGCTGCCTGCTGCCTACTGACGGGCACGTATGGGGCTCGTCGAAATCCGTCGCATCGCACTATCTTGAATGGTAGAAATTTGAAATTTCGTTACTGTTGTTTGTGCGAGTTATTTTTTTTTATTTTTTTATTTTTTTTATTTATTTAGGCTCACATTACAATCATTGAAAAACAATAATACTAAAATACCTACAGCTCCGTTCTTAATCGTAACATAACCACATGTGCACACAGCTAAAACAATATGTTAAAAACAGGAAAAGCTCTAAATTTTAAAAAGTATAATAATAATAATGACGTGTTCAAACATTTTTCAAGGCCGAACTGTTATGGAGGATGTCTTTCAGAATTTAAATGAATCTATTAATTATTATTATTATAATAAATATGGGTTTTAATTCACCTATGCCTAACCCTCCGGGGATAAAGGCGTGACGATGATAAGTAGACATTATGCAACATTAAGACATAATATTAAAATTATACTCAAATATTTCTGCAAGGTTCGTTTATCTTCTTGTACAAACAGGAAAACATTTTAATAAATTGTACGAATTAATTGGCATATGTAGCATATAGTTAATAACTTAATGTTTTCATATTAACTGTACTACAATTCATATTGAGTGGACGGTGGAAACAATGGAAATAGGCGTTCTAGTCGGCGAGACTAGTCTTCGTAACATCTAACTAACCACTTGCAAACAAGGCTCAAGCTAGGTATATGATAATGCTCGAGTCTGCCACTGGTAACTCAATGTCTCCGGGTGGGTGGGCGTCTTGCCTGGTCTAAATATTTGTCATGTTTTCTGCACCCCAAATATTGATACCGTACCCATATCATACCATTGATGACGTTGGCGTGGACCGAACTGATAGTAGCCCATGTTTAGAACCACTATGCTTGTGTGGACAAACCATCAGAGCTTACAACTCGTCAACACGTTGTGAACTGCTGGCCCGAACGGTTGTGACTAACAACTGGCATAATAACATTCATAAATATTCGCTAAAAGAACGAGGGTTATGTATATCTACCTCAACACCGCTGAGGACCCATAACCCAGTATTCCAAGCTGAATACATGGGGATGCATGGCCGAGCTGCAAGCCTTAAACAGCCACACGTGAGGCAATGACGCAGCGGGAAGAGCTCATAATACCAATCCCCTTCTCATACCTATGAACCATAGTGAAAAAACAAACGAGAGATCAACACAACAGTTACTGGATAAACCTGGAAGAATGTAGACAGGAAGCACTCCCAGTGCTAGAAAACAGAATAACCAAGCGTGTTCGACAACTGGCCAAACGGCAACTACGCACGGCTACTGCTACCATCACAGGGCATGGCTCTTTCACTAAACTTTTTATTTTAGGAATCACCAACAGCCCTCTCTGCAGAGCCTGCATGAGAGAGGCAGAAACAGCGCCACATGTACTCCTACAACCGCCACATACAGGGCTAAACCAGGTACGCTTCGTGAGATCATCAGCAGCGTAAATACAGAGCACCAGCGTGTTGTTCTTCAACGAGTTGGGGTGGATCGAGTGAAATCTTCACGCAAAAACCGCGCCTTGATGTGGAGTTGCGGAGACCAGCCGTGATACCAAACAATACCATAATATACCAAGGACAATCGGATGCTTTAAATCAAAACATAGTAACTCCTCCCAACAAAAAATTTCAGGAGAGCCAAAAACGAGTTGCTAACTTTGATTCGTTTTTGGCTCTCCTGAGTATTATGAAAAATACCCTTCCTCATACATAAAATAATTTAATCTTCAATTACTGAAACTGAAAACCATCATAAAACAAAAAGCTGAACTAATCACCCACACCGCCAGCGCCACAGCGTCATTGGAGATTATAGCTCACTCGTCAACCTGCGATCTACACACAAACAAACAATCTGCATTTATAAATTGTTATATTTCACGCACGATCTATCATCCCGTCTGTGGGCCGTCAGTTGCCGGAGGTGAGATTGTCATAGCCATATCACTCGCACTTCGGCCGACCCAGGGCCATATGTCTCATCTCCCCACCCATCAACCCCAGGCCCGCGCTCATGGGGTTTGCGATTCTCCTCCGCTCCTCGCGGGCCGCAAGGTCTGCGATTCTCCTTCGCTCCCGCTCCGCCGTCTCCTTCACGAGCATTACTTGCTCGCAGAAGGAGGCGCCGGCGGCCCACGCATCCGCGCAGCGAACCATCGCTGCGAGCAAAGTGGCGAGCGTGAGAGCTCTCACTCCCAGGGTCGCCACCAGCTCCCGTCTCGGCGTCTCCCAAGCCGGACACTCGGTGAGCGTGTGCAGCGCCGAGTCCTCACTCGCGTCGCAGTGATGGCACTCGGACGTCTTTCTTCGCGGTCCGATGCAGATACCGCCCGAAGCATCTATGATCGGTGATGATCTGCGTCAGCCAGAACGAGAGGCCGCCGTGTGGCCTCTCTAGCCACTCCCCCATGATGGGTCTTAGCGCCGCTACTACGGCGCGCCCTGCGCGTGGTTGCCCAAGTTGTAGCTACCACTCCGCCACCATGTTCCTGTGGAGCCGGGATCTCACGGCCCGAATTTCTCCCCCTTTTCCCCCGCTCCCGCGCCACCTTTCGGAAGCGGTATAGCGCCGAAAGAGATCTCGCTTCCAGGATCCACGGTAGCGATCCGGCGAGGAGACTCGCTGCTTCAAAGTATATCGTGCGGTACCCCCTGAAGGCCCTGATGGCCACAATCCGCTGCGGTTTACGCAGCAGGTCCACGTGCTTGGTTCGCAGGTTGTCTGCCCATACGGGGCTCCCATATAGAGCCATGGACCGCACGACACCCGCGTAGAGTCTCCTGCAGGAGTCCTCCGGGCCCTTCAAATTGGGCAGCAGACGCTTCAGAGCGTTAGCTGTTAGCACCAATTTGGGGACCAGACTTCGGAAATGCTCCCCGAAGTCCCACCAACAGTCGAGTACGAGCCCCAGATATTTCATCTGGGGCTTGATGTCGATGAGAGTGTCTCCCACTGTGATGCTGGATCACGCTGGTGGTCCGCACCGAGGTCCTTGAAAGAACATTGCCTTGGTTTTCTGCGGATCCACCTCGAGACCCAGCCGCCGGATCCTTTCCACAACTTGGGCATGATCCCGATACCGTACCTCACATCACATAGATAGCACTCTGACGCTGGCTTCTTCCTGATCCGAAATTTTCCCGGTAATCACTTGCTTCAGCCGGTACGAGGCTCCCGTGTCGCCTTCCCAGCCAGTCTTCCATGATCGCAGCATCTGTGCATCTTTTACCTTCAGGGTCATATGCAGGAGGCCCCCTCATGTTGGCGATGTACAGAAGCATTTATTATGCTAACTGTTTAAATCGATTAAAAATGATTTCAACATCATTCATTGATTCCGATAGTTCGTATGAATGTCGGTAGGTGGCTTCACCGTCGCCCTAAAGACGGTTGTATCGGTGTCTTAGTGGTCAGAGCATTCCCCCTGTAAGGGAAAGATCGCGGGTTAGAGTCCCGAAAAGAGAATCTACCTCGCGATTCTCTTTTCTCTTTCTTAATCGAGGAGTTCCTAGGTTTTGAATTTGGGCAGCCGCAACGGTTATAATGGTTTTTCCGTGAAATAGCTACTGTGATTTCATGGTTCACTAATCAATTACTAGGACCCAAACTTGCGCAGGCATTACTTCCTTAACATATATTATGAAGATGACAGAATAGGTGATGGTATTACAACAGGCAACTGCTAGTGGCATACAATGAATCTATTGAGTAGAATGTGATGTGGAGCTTAGTTCGACTCCCTATCAGTTGCTATCATTCGTGAAATTCGCTATTTATGTTGCGGCCGTGCTTTAATCACGGTCTAAGCCTCACTAGTCGTGTCGTTTATCCAGAATATTATTGCCTTCGTACATACATCGCGATCGCGGTCGCGGATAATATTAACGAAAAATAATTACCTGAATAATTTTTGTGGCATATCGAAGAGGCCCGGTCGTAACGCGCTCACCTTACGAGTGATGATGGAGTGCACGGTGGCGCGGCCGTCGCGCACCATGAACAGGAACTTGGCGTTGGGGAACAGCTCCAGCACGTACGTGCCCATCTTGAGCACGAGCGGGTCCTTGTTGCACAGGCGCGCCGCCGTGTCGCCGTGGCGCACGATGACCTCCAGGCAGAAGGCGGCGATGGCGTTGTCCAGCACCGCCTTGGACACGCCCGCCTGCTCCAGGCGCACGCTCTCCTTTGGCGAGCGCATCCAGTGCTGGCGCATCTGCAGGATGCGCGGCACCACGCGCGTCTCCTGGCCGCAGCGCACGTCGGCGTGCGCGTCCAGCATGGCGCGCATGAGCGTGGTGCCGGAGCGCGGCACGCCGCCGATGAAGATCAGCGGCAGCTCGCGCCCCGCCACCGGCCCGTCGCGCGCCGCGCCCGCGCCCACGGGCCGCGTGCCGCGCCACGCCCACAGCAGCAGCGCGCCCGCCGCCAGCGCCGCCGCCAGCCGCACGCGCGCGCCGCGCCACGCCATGGCGCTGCAACACACGCCACTGACGCACTGACGTACTGACGCACCGACGCACCGACGCACTGGCTAGCCCAGCGCCGGCATGCCGGGGACGAGCGGGCGGACCGAGCGGGGGGACTAGCAAACTAATAAGTACAGGTTGACTTACGATTGCTTTAAGCGGTTCCTGTTACGATTTTTAAACAGATCCTGGAACAAGTTATAGGCAGCATTGTTTTGTGACCGTTACATTGTGCATTTGACTAATAATAAATTATAGAAAACTTTAATCCTAGTAAGATAATCATGTTGGGAGTCACACAAAAAATAATCATGCGCCTCTCGAGCGCACAAAATTCAATCAGGCCCTCGATTCTGCTAAAGTAAAACCACTGACGTACCACAGTCACAGCAAAAATTGGCATTAAATTTTAGACTTTATAAATATAACATTAAAGTTCAAAATTAAATGACTTTTTGTAGAGCGAATGAAATAGTGTAATGACTCTTTTCGATTTTAAGTCTATGGCAATAAGGTCTAAAATTTAGTGCCATTTTTTGCAGTGACTGTGGTACCACAGTGGTTTTGTTTTAGCAGAATCGAGGGCCAGGACCAGCCTACTTTAGTACCTACATATATAGTTAATACATACTGTACGAGCCAGTACTCGTACATTGTTTTATACAAGTCCGCGTAAGCATTTCATACTGTAGAAGTGACGATTGACATAATAATAGGTAGGGGCAAAAGTATTTTCGTATTTTAAATCTATTATGCGTAGTCAAACCTCTTTGGCTGTACTGAATGCAACTGGCTGGTTTTAATACCATTAAATGTTGACATTCTGTAGATGTAATAAATTTAAAAAAAAACTAGTTCCCCCCATTTTTCAATTGTTTTTCAAGCAAGCCAAATGAACGTAGGAGTTTTGCCGCCAAAACGAGAATGAACGATCGCGGTGTTATTTTATTTTCCAAAGTTAGTGTGAGGTGTGAGTTCGAGTTTTTATGTGTAAAAATGGTGGTTTTTTAGACATAACGTCTTGGAAAACGCGCAAAAGAGTAGGAAAGTGAAATATTACAGTCTCGTGTTGGTTTCAAATCTCCGTAGAAGGCTTTAGTAAAGTTTTCACCACTTTACTGAGGCCAGTGGCGGATCCAGGGGAGGGGGTCATGGGGGTCATGACCCCCCCTGGGCGGGTCACCTACTAAAAAATATTCCAATGTCACTGATAAATTTTAAAAAATAACACGCATAAGAAGACTGTCTCTTTGTACCTACTAGTATTATAATTTTATGAGGAACCAAACATCAGTATGAATATTATTGATTGAAAATTTCAATTTATCGTGCAGCGCAGCCGATCAACCGATGGACTCGAATAGTTTTCGGACCTGACACCCTGTCCGCTATGTTAAAGAAATAAGCGCGAATGACTAACCAGGCCGGCAGTCGAAGGTCTGGAGCTGACAGCCATGAGGTCCTTTTTCGATTCGGGCAACAACTTGACTTGGGCTCAGCTTCAAAGGCCCCGTATTTATGTTACTGTTTGCTTACAAAAACTTTTTGTGAACTTGGAAGAAGCCTTCCTTTCTGGATCCGACGTAGGTAGTCACCAAAGCACCAGTGCCCGGTAATAACCTGCGTCAGCCGGTACGAGAGGCAGCCATAGGATGGGATGGGCCTTACTACCGCTATTACCGCGGGCCCAGCGGTTGTGGCCAGTGGCCATCTTCTGCTGCGGATGACGTAGCTGGCTCATATGCCTGGTCTTTTTTTTTATCGTGCGAAAAATCCCCGCGGGTACCTCCCCCGCCGGAGCCAGAGGAGGAGGTTATGTCGGACTCGAACCGACTAAAACGTACGCCGTCTGTGGGCCGTCAGTTGCTGGAGGTGAGATTGTCGTAGCCATATCCCTCGCACCCCGGCCGACCCAAGGCCATATCTCTCGATTTGGTCTCGTCCGGTGTGGGAACCATAGAGTCCCCAGCTCGCCCCCAGGTACGGGGAGGCACGCAATGCGCGCTGCCGCCGCGGCCTGCTTCTGCTAGGGTGACAGGCGGCTCCACCCGTCACCCCCAGGCCCACTCTCATGGGGGACGGAGGTCATTCTGCGACCTCCGACGCCCGAGTTGCCGCCGCTCATCGCGGGCCGCGCGGTTTGCGATTCTCGTTCGCTCCTCGCGGGCCGCAAGGTCTGCGTCACACGTAAAGATCGCATGAGGAACTCTCAGATCCGCGGCAGCCTTCATGTCTGCGACATCACACATATAATACACGAGAGCCGCCTTCGCTGGTGTGGCCACGTCTTGCCGCAACCGCCAGGCTACGTGGCAGTAGCACAGCCACCGGGACCAGGTGGAAAGGATAGGCCCAAGAAGTCTTGGCTTGAAGTCGTGAAAGGTGACATGCGTGCAAATGGTCTCATCTCACCACCATGGACGCCCAACGTCGTACGAAGTGGAGGAGGAAGAGACAGAAGGCGGCCCCTGAGCTCCGAGGTCACCTCGGATTCGGAAGCAATCAGGAAAATACGTACGATAATCATGAAAGGGGGAGGCGCGCATCGCGCCGCCAACGCGGCCTACTTCTAGAGTGTCAGGCGGTTCCCCCTGTCCTTTCCAGGTCCGTGCTAATGGGGTCCGATATGGAGATATTGATACGATAATGGAGATGTTGAGTAACCTACGTCCCGAGTCCTTCGCGCATTGTGTATTATGCGAAATGGGAAACAACTGAATCTTCTCCAGACCCGTTCCCCCGCCTCTTTCTCGAGCATTACTTGCTCTCAGATGGAGGCGGTGGCAGCCGCGAGCTTACGGTTTTACGCCATCACTGTAAGCAAGCGAGAGAGAGTGCTGAGCGAGAGAACTCCCATCCCGAGGGCCGCCACAAGGACCCGCTTCGGCGTTTCCCATGCCGGGTATTCGGTCAGTGATGACACCCGGGCGTTGGCTCCTTCTGAATTCGCCGCAGCTAACTTCCGAAACATCCATATTCGGTGATCATCTGCGTCAACCGGTACGAGAGTTCCCCATTGAAGCCTTTCTAGCCAGTTCTCCATGATGGGTTTTCTTACCACCTATCACGGCGTGCCCTGCGCTTGGTTGTCCAAGTCGTAGTTTCAACTCCACCATGTCCCGATAAAGCTGGGACTTCGTAGCCTCGATTTCTCGCCTTTTGATACGGATTTAGTACCGAAGGTGCTCTGACATCTTCATTCGCCATAGAGTCTCCTGCAGGAGTCCTCCAAGCCAGAGTGCCAGCTGCGTCCTTCAACTTGGGGGCCAGCAGCTTAACCGGGTTCTGGATCGTATTTAATAATAGTCGTTCAAGTTATCTTACTTTTCTCCTCTCACCTCATTCCTCCTCCATTATTTCGTTATGAATTTCATACACATTTATTTTCATGGTATTATTCAATGACATTTTATTGGGAGACTAAACAACCCCTCCCCCCCCCCCCCCCCTCGAAACTATGTCTCGGCTACATCATGACCCCCCCCTGAATTGAAAGCTGGATCCGCCCCTGACTGAGGCAGCCATCATCATCATCGTCATCATCACCAACTCACCATCATCATCATCATCATCATCCATCCACCCATCCAAATAAGATTATTATAAACTACTTGATAATGGCTAAATGCTAAGCAAGAAGCCAATAAAAAAATAAAATTTAAAAAAAAAAAACGTATATGACGAAGAAATTCGGTACATTTTAAAGTTTTATTTTAAAAAAAGGTAAAAATGCGACTTACGGCTACGGCCCTTATGCAGTATCAATAAGAGTGGCACAAATGTGGTTCAAGCTTTTCAAGTCTGGAAATTTTAGTGTGAAAGATGAGGTTCGCTCACGGATAAAATCAGTGCCATCTTTGAAAAAGTGGAACAAGATCGACATGTTAGTAGTTACGATTTATTGCTTAAGAACTGGATATTGATCACAAAACAGTTTTACGTCATTTACAAAAGTCTGGGTACAAGAAAAAACTTGATGTTTGGGTACCACATGATCTCACTGAAAGAAACCTAATGCAACGTGTTTCCATATGCGATTCTTTGTTGAAACGTAACAATTCCGAACTATTTCTTAAACGGTTGATTACGGGTGATGAAAAATGGGTCACTTATGATAAGAATGTACGAAAACGAACGTGGTCGAAGCGTGGACAAGCCCCACAGACCGTGGCCAAGCCCGGCCTGACTCGGAACAAGGTGATGCTGTGTGTATGGTGGGATTGGAAAGGAATCGTCCACTATGAGCTTTTGCCGCCGGGCAAAACTATTGATTCTGAGCTCTACTGTCAGCAACTGATGAGGTTAAAAGACGCCATTGAGAAAAAACCGCCGCAGCTGGCGAACAGGAAGGGCGTGGTGTTCCATCGTGACAATGCCAGACCACACTCATCTATAGCTACTCAGCAAAAATTGAGAGAGTTTGGCTGAGATGTGTTGATGCATCCTCCGTATAGCCCTGACCTTGCTCCATCAGATTTCCACCTATATTGGTCACTTCAGAACTCTTTAGGAAGCATAAAGTTAGCTTCAAAAGAGCACTGTGAAAAACCCTGTCGGACTTTTTTATTCAAAAATCTCAATTTTTTTACACTAATGGGATCATGGCACTACCCACAAGATGGCAACAAGTCATCGATCAAAACGGCACATACATAATTATAAATAAATAAAAAATTATACCTAAAAAATATATTTTCCTTTTTATGAAAAATACGAAAATACTTTTGCCCCGACCTTATATTAATGTAAGTACTTACATTAATTACAATATTATAGTTAGGTAGTTCTCAAATTGCCGCACTTAGTGTAAACAAGTAGGTTTTATGGTGCAAATAAACGTTTTCAAATACGTCAGCATATCATTTAACCTCGTGCAAAAAACGGTACAAGCAGACAAGTGCTCGTACATATATGGTCCTTCGAGCGGTAATCGAGCCTATGTACGAGCACTTGCCAATAGCTCGTCGGTGAGACCCGCTTGTGGGAGGCCGACGGAGCCGATTCTCTTCCACACGAGAAAACAGGAACGCAGACACTTCGGCTGAAGGACCATATGTACGAGCACTTGCCTGCTTGTACCATTTGATACACGAGGTTATTTATGATATGCTGACGTACTTGAGAACGTTTATTTTCACCATAAAACCTACGTGTTTACACTAGTGCGGCAATTTGAGAACTAATTCCATACTAATATTATAAATGCGACAGTAACTCTGTCTGTCTGTCGGTCTGTCTGTCTGTCTGTCTGTTACGCTTTCACGCCTAAACCACTGAACCGATTTTGATGAAATTTGGTATAGGGGTAGATTAAACCTTGAGAAAGGACATAGGCTATGTTTGGTCGCGATAACCGACATCCACGCGGGCGGAGCCGCGGGCAAAAGCTAGTACCTAATAAGTAGAACAAATTAAAGTCAAAACATTTTCAAAATTATTTTTTTTGAATTTTGAAAATCTTTTGATAAAAAAACTATGTCAATGTTCTAACCAAAAAATATCAGTCTTCTTTTAATAGGTCTTAACTTGAATGAAATTTTGTGGCATTTATTATGCTGACTATTCAAATCGATTTAGAAAGAGAAAAAAGAATCGACCTCGGGGACCTCGCGGGACTCGAACCCTAGGACATAACTTCTCTTTGACAGATAATTATCGTGAGTAATGCTTTACCTAATATCGTCGGTGATACTGCAATACTGCGTAACCAACAATGGACAATAGCGCGTAACTTAGTTGAGGCAAATTTTACAGGAGAGCGAAAAAACTGAATAACTTCCGCTGTACTTATCAAATATGTGACTGAACTTACAGCTATTTAGAGATGGGTATCAGTTAACTTTTGGCTTACTATTTTATTCAAACTGATGTATATTTAGCTAGAAAATACACTTACGCTGTTTTTTACTTTTTATAACATTTATTATTTGCGATTTTTTGGAACTTACGCGGAATTCGAGGGAGAATAAAACAGAGTTAAGCTATAGTAAAGATGTATTTACTCAAGTAATAAGTCTTTTTTATACTACTTAGGTCGCAGATAAGCACACGGCCCACCTGTTGGTAAGTGGTTACCATGGCCTATGGGCTGGTGCAACACCAAAGGAGGCACATTCGTGCTGCCGACCATATAAGAACAGAGAGATTCTGTACCGTTAGCTTTAAAAGATAAGTAGGACAAGCCTTTGGTTTTCCCACTGACATGATGACAGCACAAAACCTCTCCAAATCCACGCCCATCATTCTATCTCTCTCTCTTAGTCTCTTCTGAGTCCTCTTTTAAACGCAAATAATTTATTAAGTCCCCTACAATCAGGGTTTAGGCCCGGGCACAACTCTGTGTTCGGTGTCCGAGCTTTTAAAGGTGACCGGTGACATTAGGGCTGGCATGGAAGACACTAAGCTCTTGCAGCATTGGTTGATTTCTTAAATGCCTTCAATACCGTGAGTCACGATCTTCTCTTATCCATCCTATCCTTCTTTAGGATTTCATCGAATGCACTGGAATGGTTCTCAGGTTATCTTCAGGGATGCCAAGAGCTGTTCGCCTGCACGAAAATTTATCGTGCTGGTGCGACATTGACACTGGTATCCCTCAAGGCGGCATACTATCCCCGTTGTTATTTTCAATATTTATTAAACTCTTAACTAATAATCTTCGAAGTGCGTATCATACAACTTTACGCTTAAGCGAGTGTGGATGATGTGGCTGCTGCAATAGGTGCAACATATTAACAGTTGATCGAACAGATTCGGCTTAACTATGAATCCAACTAAGTGCCAGGCTATTATTATAGGCAGTCAATGGTTAATACGCCGGCTGAATGTATCATCTCTCCCATCCATCACCTTCAATGGCTCTACCATACCACTAAGCGCTTCAATGAAGGATCTAGGTCTGTTATTTGACCCAACTTTGTGTTGGCGAAGCCAAGTAGCTCATATCAGTCACAGAGTGACGGGATCGTTTCGCTCATTTTATCGTCTCCGGAACCTTCTGCCCGCAAAGACAAAGAATATGATAGACCCTACTCTTTCCTGTCTCTGACTACGGTGATGTTTGTAACTTTCACCTGAATGCAGAACATCTCAATAAATTTAACCGATTTCTGCTGCTGACTTCTAACTGCATTAGATTCGTGTTTAATCTCCGTAAGTATGTCTGCTTATCGTGAGCATTTAAATTGGTTGCCGATTCGCCAGCGACGAAATCTACTATCATCCACTACTTCCTTTTCAATTCTGCTATGTATATATCTCCTACTCCCCCTACTACTATCTAACTATCTATCTCCTTACTTGCAATACAGGCATGAAAATAACAACAGAGATCTTCGCTTAAAAAACAATCTTCTTCTAAGCTGTCCTGCTCATCCTTCTGTATTTGTTCACTCTTCTTTTCCTACACAGTTTGTGCCTTGTCTGAGCTCTTTGGAACGCGCTTTCTCTTGAAATCAGGAAGGCTACCAGCCACCAGCAGTATTGTGTTATTACTTGCAAATGGGTACTTCCTGCTATCAAACATTTTACGAGTTTTTCAGTAACAGTTGGGTTTTTTACATGTAAAATAAGTGAATTTACAGATTCTAATACGTTACCGAATTGATTGATAAACACGCATTAAAACAATATCAAAAACTTAGTAATTATCTTCTTATTACTTTAAAAACCTTTTATTTCCTGGAGCGCTACACAAAAACTACACGATTTCTTCTTATAATCGCGACAATACGCGGTATTGGCCAAATTAATTTGACAAGTTTGCTCTCGCGGTTTTGGCTAGTTGTGATTAGTTGCAGCTAGAATGAGCAAAATGCCGAACTGTGAATGTGGTACGTTGCCAACCGACATCATTTGCTCACAGCCGCCAAATCTCAAATTTGCTACTTTTGTATTTCCGCGGTATTATCCACTGTTGGTTACGCAGTATTGCAGTATCACCGACGATATGTATTAACATGAAAAATAAAAAAAAATACTTTGGGTTCAAGAATGGCACCGTAGGAGCCTTCGCTGCGTTAAGCGGGTGTCCTAAGCGGGCGTCCGCGGCGGACTCCCGACACCAGTATAATTTCGATAGCGTAGGTGTACAGTCGATAAATTAATATGGATTATTTATTGATAATATATTACAGCGGGGGCATATGAGCGGCCCCGCACCGCTTCTGTGGCCGCCGATTGGCCGAAATTTCTGCGGTGCGGCGACGCAACGCACCGTGTGCTCGCCGTCTTACTTAGCCAAAAGACGACGACGTAAATAAAGGCGATGTTTGACAATATGTACAACTTATTGCGAAGACTACAAGCACGGCGCGTGCGACACGGATAACGTAGCGCCGGCGCTCAATAATTTTGTAGAAACAGTGGGGTGAGCACGAACAACTATGGTAATCGTATAGTAAACGTAACGAGAGCACGGAGCATTGCGATTGGCAGGCTTCACCCGCACACACGCTCACAGTAGGCAGGCGGCCAATCGCAATACTCCATAGCACATTTCAAATATGTATAAATTATAGTTGCTGGGTGCCCCAAAATAAAATAAATAAAAAAATAAGTTTAAAACGAAAATATCTAGGATAGCCGTGGTCGTATGCCACTTACTATAACAAAACGATACCATACTATTCTAGGAAAAAGCGGCTTACGACCACGGCTATCCTAGATATTTTTTTAGAGCATGATTTTTAAGTAGTCGGGTTTTAGTTTTAAACTTATTTTTAGTGTTCGCCACAGATGCATTTTCTGTATTCAACGCAAGTCATTATATTGACATCATTTTTTCGATTAGGTCAAAATATTGGTGTTTTTTTTTACTCCAGTTCACCTTGCTTATCAACAGCTTTAGTTCCAGCAAATTTTAGTAATGCAGCTACTATAGTGGTTCAGGCAGATTGTTTCAGAGTCAGTATGAGCAATCTGCTGTTCATCCAGAGTTCTGTGAGTTGTGTGGTCAACTTTTCAAGAATAGTCTACGATTCAATGGCTTTTATTTGATAATTGCCATATTATGGTAGTACACCTTATAAAATACATAATAAAACTATAAAATACCATATAAATAACTACTATTCAACTTGATGTGTATCGCAGAAAGTTGCACAAAAGATAATCAAGTGCTCTACGAGTGCAACACTTAGCTATAGCAGCTAATCCAAACTACTTTCTGATGGCATGTGTCCACCTCACTCTTGTACAAACTTGGCTTCAACCGAGATTACCTGTTGTGATAGATTCGAGAGCACACTCATTAAAAAGAGACAGTGATAAATGTTTTTTGCATGAACCTTCTTAGACTATCTTTCTAGGGTTAAAGGATATATTGGACGGTTGATACTGGCTGGGAATGTTCGCCACTAAAGGAAAACCCTGATGTATTTGCAAAAATATATGTTTATGAAACTAAATGTTTACACATGAAACACTCTCTTATCACAATGTGTTTATCGCGCGTACTTTTGCGAGCTATTAAGATGCGAAATTTATGGCTTACGAGCTACGAGCAGGTGATAAATTCCAATATAGGAATCAAAATTTTAGGACACTTATTAATGACAAACCATCAATAACTCTTGTGCTAAATTTCGAATAATTTGAAGCCCAGAGTAGACGAGCCCAGCACGAGCGACTAACACACCAAGAGAATATACTCACCTGTTGTATGTATTACTAAAAGATTATAGTATAGCCCATTACTCACCTACATCAATATAATGCACAGAAATACAATAATTTAACTTGTTTGGTATCAACACATTTGCTTGCACAAAATATCAGTAGTTTTTAACTGTCGACGGCGAACTGAACACTACACGAATAGGTAGTATGTTGTCACTTATTTATTACCATCTACGGGACTATGCCTCTACAAATTATACACCTAACTAGTACAAATAAGTTAGTTGTAAGTAACTACTTTTTTAAGTACGGTAAAGCAACAAATCGATGTTTTATCAAAAATTTTGACTAGTTTGTGATTTATTTTCGTTTCTTTTCTAATGGTGAATGACTTCCATTCCGATTTCTGAAGTCTGAACTTCAATGACGTCCAACGTCAAATTATGACGTTCATGCGGTTTATGACAGTGTTTATTACGTTCTTAAAATATTTTGGCTTTTGAGTTTGAGTTTTTTTTTGCAAGCCTTGCATTAAAAGTAAACTTACGAAGTAAAAAAATAATACAGTGAATAATTCAGGAAAATAAATTGTTTAGATCTGATGCTGGATCAATTTATAGTATTTATATCGATGGCACTTGATGAAGAAGTGTGGAAATCCCCAGGGATACCACCCCGCGCGGCGGCGCGGCGCCAGCCCAAACAGTATAGTAGCGGCGGTTATGTCGGAATCTTGTCGGAATCGAATCGACTATAACTCCGTCTCAGATGCTACAGAATACCTCGGTTTGCGTTCCCGACAGTGAGTAGCCAGAGATCACTAGGGAGGTTGATACCGAAGGGACCGGGGGCCTTTCCATCCCGATTGTTCGCTATACTACAGATTCTGGAATTGGACAGATTCGTGGATTGGAGTTGTAAAGAAAATAACAAGTGAAACAAAAAAGGTCGTAAAACCTTAAACTTTTAGTAACACGAAAGAAACAACATAGAACTGTTGCATAATAACGGTTCTAAACACGAGTGTGAGTTACGAGCCGAAGGCGAGTTATTTTATAGTTTAGGCACGAGTGTTGTAAGACCAAATTATGTGCAGTTTGACTTTAACTAATCTCATGAAAAAGTTAAAATAATTTGCATATAATTACAACGTTACGTTCAATGACGTATTACTCGTATATAGATACGTCATACAAGAAGCTTGCGGCTTTCAAAAATGGCGCACTCACAAAAAATACGTCAATGTAATTACTTTATATGAATTAAATTATGTATTATTGATACAGTTACCCGTACAAGAGCAGTATCATAATGTAATTTACAACACACTTGCTCATAAAATTGATATTATTTCACCGCAATTAGGGCCTGGGCCTGAGAATCACGAAGTATTATACCTACTATGATTTGTCTGTCAAATGCATACTTTGATATGTTTTCCGATGTATTACTTTATGTTATATGTATAATAAATAAATTCGGCCAAGTGCGAGTCGGACTCGCCCATGAAGAGTTCCGTAGCAGCAAAGGCGAAAATTGTGGTTTATGACGTATTAAAAAAAAATACTTACTGGATCTCGTTCAAACCAATTTTTGGTGGCTGTTTGTATGGCAATGTACATCATATATTTTTTTTAGATTTGTCATTCTCTTATTTTAGAAGTTAGAGGAGGGGGGGGGGGACACATTTTTCTACTTTAGAAGTGTCTCTCGCGCAAACTATTCAGTTTAGAAAAAAATGATGTTAGAAACCTCAACAGCATTTTTAAAGACCTATCTATAGATACCCCACACGTATGGGTGTGATGAAAAAAAAATTTTGAGTTTCAGTTCTAAGTATAGGGACCCCCAAAATTTAATGCTTTTTTTCTATTTTTATATGAAATTCTTAATGCGGTTCACAGAATACATCTACTTACCAAGTTTCAACAGCATAGGTCTTATAGTTTCGGAGAAAAGTGGCTGTGACATATGGAAGGACGGACAGACAGACGGACGGACAGACATGACGAATCTATAAGGGCTCCGTTTTTTGCCATTTGGCTACGGAATCCTAAAAATACGCAGCAGGTGGAATAAAAGAGTGAGGAATTATACATGAACGTTTATTATTGTCTAGCGTCGGGCGCGCGCGGCGGGTGCGGCGCGTGCGGCGGCTGCAGGTGCGCCACCACCACGTGGCTGGGCGCGGCGTGCGCGGCGGGCGCGGCAGGCGCGGCAGGCGCGGTGGGCGCGGCGGGCGCGGCGGGCGGCGCGGCGCGGCGCAGCGCCAGTTGCTGCAGCTGCAGCTTGCGCAGCGCGGGCGCGCCGTCGGCGGCCCCCTGCGGACACGGCATTCCATTATTTGAAATCGACGACAGATTGAAACATCAAAATGAAAATACATCACGAAATATAAGCGGAAAATGCACATTTCCATGGACGAACACGGTAGCAGCGGGGCGATCGAGCGGTGTCCGGACGGACCTACCTCGTGCGATATTTCAAATTATAATAATTTTATATTATTTGGAAGCTGTAGTTCGTCCACTATATTATTGTATTTTAGACTCCTCACACACAGTGTTCGATATAACTTAGTAATACTTCAATTGTCTAAGTCACGTCAGCCAGAAAACAATTTTAGAGATGTAATTATTCGAAGAGCTATGTTTATAAACGACTTCGATGTTTATATTAATTTATGTTTGTAGGTGCATAGCTCCGTCATTGTGTAGACTGATTTGCAATAGTATATTACCCAACAAGTGAAAAAAAGATGAATTCTTTTCGAGGCACTGAGTTGTATCCCGAGAGGAGCGAAGCTTTCTAGATAGAAAGCTTCGCTCCTCTCGGGATACAAGAGTCGAGATGAATTCTTTTTTCACGTGTTAGGTACGCTACTTTTCATCATTGACTGCGAGAAAACCATTACTCTGTGATTATGAATAAAATTTTGTTATGGATAGTACATAAAAGAAACAGCAAATTATCATTAAATCTACCGCTTTAGTGCGAAAAGACTTCGGAGTCTTTTCGCGTTCGAGAATACGAGTTTTATTTTCATCACTGGATGAAGTCATTTTAAGATTAAGAGACAAACAGAAACTTTTACAAGGAAAATTGCACAGAAAATTGGCGGCATTTTTTTTTCTTAGTTTGAACTGAGCCACATTCCATCCAGCCAGTTATTACATTTTGGTGGCTTTTAGTACGTTTTTATAGTGAGAGTATGCAATCTCTTTGCATATTTTACTACAATCCGTAATCATCATACTCACGCGTGCCATACGACGTTTCACAACACACTTGCGAATAAAATAATACTACAAATACTAAATAAACAATACTACAAATTAATTCGTTTTCCTATGTGCGTGCATCTAACAATGTCGGTCGGCCATATTTAAAAACAAAATGAGGTTTGAATTTAACTTTTTTTTACTGTTTTTTTTCTGTACTTAGAGAAAAAAAAAAGTTAATTTTGAGTGAAAATTTTGTTTTTTCAACAAGTATTACACAAGTTGAAATTATTTATTTAAATACGAAAATGCATCAAATGAACATACAATAGGCATATTAATTTATTCGTACTATTAAACACGTTCTTTTTTGTATCGAAACTTTTTTAAGAAAGTGCACAAAGCACAAACTGTGCGTGTTCGTTACCGGCCAGCGGGCCCCGCTGCGCGCCCCGCTGATGGAACGTCACTGCTTTCACGCTACTCACACATTATGTAACGTAATTTTAATCGAACGTTAGGTGGCGAGCACAAGGCGCGGGCCGCGTACCTGCGCGTGCGGCGCGGCGGCCTGGTGCAGGATCTTCAGGTGGCGCGCGGGGAAGGCCTGCTGGCGGTACAGCAGCGGGCCCGGCGCCGCCGGACGCGCGTCGGGCGCCGGGCGCGCGCGGCGCGGCGCGTCCGCCTTGGCCGGCGCCGGCGCCGCCGCCACCACGATGCGCTGCGGCGGCGCGGCGTGCGGCGCGCCCGCGCCCGCCGGCGCCGCCTTGAGCTTCTCCTTGGCGATGCGCTCGGCGCGCCGCACGGCCACCTCCATGGGCGTGGGCGGCGCGTCGTAGTCCACGCCGTGCTCGGCCAGCAGCGCCGCGTGGCGCGCGTTGGGCGGGTGCGGCTCGTCGTGGCGGCGCGCGGGCGCAGCGCGGCGGCGCTCGGCGGCGTCGCGCAGCGCGTCCAGCCGCGCCAGCGGCGGGCGCGGCTCGTCGTCGGGACGGCGGCGCGCGGCGGGCGGGCGGCGGTGGCGGCGGCGCGCGCGCTCGGGGTCGGCTAGCGCGTCGTGGCGCTCGCGACAGGCGCGCGGCGAGCGGAAGGCGCGCGCCGCGTCGGCCACCACGTCGGCGGCCCAGTCCCAGTTGGGCGCGTGCGCGGCGGGCGGCTCGGTCGGCAGGCGCTGCAGGCGCAGCGCGCGACGCAGCGCCGCGTCCTCGGCGCCGGCCCAGTCGGGCGCGGCGTGCGGCGCGGAGGGTGCGGGGCGCGGGCGCGCGCGCACGCGGGGCCCGGCGCGCTCGAACAGCGACAGCGGCGCGTGCGGCTGGCGCGGCGCGGGCCGGGCGCGGCGCGCCTCCCTGGGGCGCGGCTCGCGGCGGCTGACGGCGGGCAGCAGCGCGTCGGGCGCGGCGCCGCGGCGGTAGAGCGCGCGCGCCCAGCTGTCGCAGTACACGTCGCCGTCGCCGGCGGGCGGCGTGGGCGGGCACCAGACCTGCGGACGCGACGCGTTAGACTCGGGCGACTTCCGCGAGCGACTCGCGCGATCTCGCGACTACTCACCGGCATTCGCTCGTGACTGCCCGAGCCGCACACCCACACCTGTGGAGAGTTAAATTTCAGTGGACGGGCCGGTATCGCAGTTCGACTATTTTCTTAACGAACTTTACGACTGCGAGACGAGTCGCCACCGACGTTTGTTTACGCGTTTTCATATTATTTTATCTTATTGAAGTACAACTCCTTTGCACCCGCCGAACTTCGGGAACGAGCTAGTGAGAGCGCGAAGAGAGCGTTGAAAAATGTGATCGTGCGAGACGAGCGGAAATAGAAAGAGAGAGATTGGTACGTTTAGTATATTACTGTAGGCAGAAAGAGAGTGCGAGCACACATTTTTTTTCTTCATAGCCATGCGTGCTTCCAGCGTGCGTCAAAGGGGAGCGCGAGATATGCACTAGGCAATCTTACATCCTGAGGACCCAAGACGGCGTGCGGTTTTGAGTGGGTGCGATGATCGACCGGAGTGGTATCTGAGGGGACTGCTGAACAAAAGTTGAACCGGGATCAGAATTCGACGTGAACGGAGCCGCGGGCAGCAGCTATAATACTAGCAGTTGCCCGCGGCTCCGCCCGCGTGGAATTCGGATTCCGTTTCCACATTTGTTTCGTGCTAAAGTTCCCTCGGATATAGTCAGGAGTGATTGTCGAACTGAACTGAACTCTGACCCACTAAAAACGCATGCCGTCGCGGGTCTGTATTTGCTAGCCTATGTTACTCCCAGATAATGTAGCTTTCTATAGGTGAAAGAATAATTGAAATCAGACAATAACAAACAAAAAAAAACAAGACAATAACTTTCCTCAAATACATGAGCAACTACTTCAACACATTCGATAAATACACACACAATCACTCTCTCTCACACACATACACACGCACACAAACAGTATACACATATACAGGCACCCGATCACAAAAAATGCATGACTAATATTTAGCTTTGTATACTTCTATTCTCTAAATGTATATTGTTCAATATAGTACCTACTTGCATTAATGCACAAAATTGTACGTTCTGTTATAGAGGAGCGGAGTCTCCTAATACAGGCATTAGGTACTTGCTTAAAAGGAGGCTTCAATCACAAAATTGTAACACCCAATGTACATATAATGCAAATAAACCATTTTATTATTATTATTATTAATACAATTCGGTACAAATAACTGTAGAAGGCAAAACAGCGAAAAAAATAATCAAAGTAATACTTTTTTACTGGTCTTGATTCATTTGGAATTTGAAAGATCCCTAATGCGGCCCTGCAATTTACGTGTTACGTAAAATTGTCAGGCGACAACACCGACAAAATAGCGAACGAAGCCCGGAGGTGTGACTGGCGTAGGCGAAACCGCGTGGAGAAAGAGATAGAAGATAGGTAAATCTATGCATTAGAACAGGCCGTTTCGCTAGTGTTCCGCTCCTCATACAACTGACAGAACATGGCGAAATGACCGCGGTTTCGCGGCGGAGGTGTGCTACAGGCGTAAAACATGTAAATAATTGGACTTCTGTCATTGCATTGCGTTGGTACATTGCAGTTGGTAGAATGACAGCAGTTCAATTATTGACCTGTTTTAAGGGTTCATGGTATGGGCCCTGGATCCGATCCGATATCGGAGGAAGCAAAATGTATGAAATATGTTTTGGTCTTTCATATTGTCCGGTCCGATATCGGAGCCGCTGTTATCAGCTGTCGGCTGTCGGCATCGTCGCCCGACACCGATATCGGATCGGATAATGTGAAACGCTCTATCTATACAATAATGCACTGGAATTTACTACAATGTCCAGTCATTATGTAAATCAGACGACTTACTATCGAGATGTTTGAATTTTGGGACTGTTCATAGCCCGGTCAGTTGCGTCGAATAGTCGTGCTTACCTGGACAGTTTTCTGGAAGTTTTGAAAATTGGTAGAAATTGGTGTGCGAACGGCAAACATACGAGGTGGCAAAGTCCAAATTCAAAATGTGCACGTCTAAATCCTGAAAATTTCCAATTTTCAAAACTCGGAATACTTTCCAGGCAAAACTACCCAACGACCAATGCTACATAATTAGACGGTTTCAAATTTCACAAGTTGAACTAGCAGGTCATTTAACATTTATATCCTTAAGCCTCAAGGGCATCAGCTGGCAAGTCCTGCCTGACCCGTGGGCGATGCGAGGGCTACGCTGCGCTGTACGCACTACGCACTAGGCACTACGCACTGGGCAGGCCAGGGCTCACACGCGACGCGCTCGCCGCTCGTAACAAAACTCTCTCAACTAATACATGACCGCAGTAGTGATGTGCATGTGCTGTCATCTTTGTCCATCCATCACGATTATCGGTACTTCCACTCCATACCTAATTATTATTTATACAGGTGTCCCAAATTCACCATTTATATAGAGTATTATATCATTTTTAAATCTTGGATAGTAGCGCAAATTTTCAAAAAAGAATGCCATAGTGGTATCCATACTTTTTCTTCACCAAAATGAAATTGAGTAGATCGAAAGTAAAAATCAGAATATTTCGACTTCTATCCCTACTAATATTATAAATGCGAAAGTAACTCTGTCTGTCTGTCTGTCTCACTTTTACGACTAAACCGCAGAACCGATTTTGATGAAATCTGGTATAGAGGTAGATTAGACCTTGGGAAAGGACATAGGCTATGTTTGGTCGCGATAACCGACATCCACGCGGGCGGAGCCGCGGGCAAAAGCTAGTACTATTATATAATTGTAAAGTGGTCGTGTCTGTACATTGTAGATATTTAAAAAAATTACTTGGGTTATGTTATGTTAACGATACTGAACACGAAAATATTTTTTTTTGAATTTCCTGTCTGTTTGTTCGCGATGGACGCAAAAACTACTGGACGGATTTTGATGCGGTTTTTTTTTTGTTAGAAAGGGCTTACTCAGACTTAAAATCTTACGTTTGTTTGATCGCAATCGGTTGAGTAGAACCGAAGATATGAACAAAGGTCGCGTTAACCGAGATGCACGCGGGCGGAAGGCTAGTATTTTTATAAAATAACTCTGTAAGTATAGACATTATGATTTTCAAGGGTTCAAAAATATTTTAAAAATTGTGGGCCTGGTAGTAGAAAATATCATAAGGGCCCATATCATAGGGTATCAATCATAAATAGAGATATACGTATTTTTTCTCGAGTAGCCATAAGCAGGTACACCCTCTGGTGCCCGCTCATCTTTGAAATTTGGGACACCCGTATACCTATGTGACAAGTTTTGTTTATGAATTACATTAAATAGTTTGTGTTTCAGTAATATTTTGTCATGCTTATGATGTGCGAGGCGAGTTTTACAGCCTTACCATGAGCGCAGTGAAGTCACACGGCGCAGTACGCTGGGAGATCGACAAATGTGTTTAGCAGTTATTTAAGCAGTTATTTGCCTCTCCCCGCGACTCCTACCTCAGCAAGCTGCCAGAATTTTTTGTTCGTAAAATATGTAGACGAGGGGGCGGCACAGAGTTTCCAATGTTACTAGTTACCGAACGAGAGGTTCTAACTCATTTTAATTAATGTAAAATAGTTATTTCTCGGTGCCTGCCTATCGTACCATTTGTAAAAAGTGAGCCCTAAACTGACGCCGCACCGTCACCGGCGCTGGGGCGGGTGAGCACGACGCAGTCATTTGTGGATAGAGCAGTGGGCCAGCTGTAATCGTCTGTACATATAATATATTTTGGCGATCGACTTACTGACACATCGATGTCACGGCGATACTATATACGCTCCGACTTAACGCGATCTTCCGTCTTTTTAAATGTTTTCATAAAAAATTAACCTCATTCAACTTTTTATCTTCATCGTTAGTGTGGGTTTAAGATAGACATACTTCTGAGACGGGCTTTACCGTTATAGCTGTAGCAAAATGTTCATGAGATTATCGATAACTTTTAAAAATAACTATTCTGAAGTCTCAACTGTATTCATAGACTTTGTAAAAAACTTACAATCAACAAGAATTTATTTTTTGTGTCTGTTGATCTTATTCATGTGGGATTCAAAAGACTCTATGGACCATTTGATGTACGAGTCCTAGACATGACAGAAATCTCAAGGACCACCCATAGTACATTAAACTATATACACGTTTCCTACTTGTCTTTATTGTATAGGTATATTGTTATACAACAAAGTATTATCTATCTATCGTCCAAACGTTTTCTATCATTTTGTAAGAAAATTTAGCCTTTGGGGCGGTGGGGTGGGGGTGTCGGTGCGTCGGTGTCGCTCGTAAATGCTTGCGCGCCGTACATCCCTGACGTTCGCATCGGTGCCGCGGTTCGCGCGGACGGTCAAGCATTTACGGACGAGCACCGAGCGGCACCGAGCGTAACGTCAGAAATATAAAACGCACTCGCAGCAGTCAAAGTCATTTATTGCGGTCGTGCGTCTGTGCCGCGGCCAGCCACGCGTCCAGCGTGCCGTTGCGCAGGCGCCGCGCGCGCCGCTCGTCCAGCGCCCACAGGTTGATGTGCACCGTGCCGCGCGAGCGCGTGGCCACCGAGCGCACCTTGCCGCGCGCCGCGCCGCGCGCGTACGTCAGCGGGGGCGACGCCTCCCTCTGCTCCCTCTCCTCCACCACCGGCCGCTCGTCGTCGCGCCGCAGCCGCCGCCGCGCCTCCTCCCACTCGCGCAGCTGGCGCGCCATCTCGCCCAGCGCCGAGCGCTCGGCCGCCGTGGCCGCCTCGCTGCTCTCCACCAGCCGCATCGCGTACTTCTCGATCGGCGACAGCTGCGAACGGACAGACGGACTTTTATCATTTTGGAAAGCAGAACTTGGCAACTTGGAACTTGGCAGAACCTCATGTTCCCCGTGCAACCGAACTACGCATGTCCAGTGTGGTGCCGTTCTACGCACGCCGAGGAAGTCGATATGGCGTCAAATTAAACATGTAGGATTATTAAGTGCTACCTCGAACCGACCCCACTGAACGTGCACTCTTTGGCAGATATAGTTCCGCCGGACGTTCGGCGAGATATAACTTGCGCAGTGAAGAAGCAAAAGATCTTCGTGACTCATTGCACAACTATGAAATGTTTCCTGTCCACTTAAAAAGTCGCCGAAGCCTCACGAAATCCACTATGGCTACAAACGGTCCCTCACGGCGAGCATGAAAGCAAAAGTGGGCAGACAAGCATCATCCTTTCCAGACCGGTCATCATTTCCAGTGGCCAACTTGGAAGTATTTAAACCGCCTGTGAACCCAAGTCGGCCGCTGCAGGGAAAATATGGCAAAATGGGGCTTTATGGACCGGTCGCAGGAATCCTGCGATTGCCGGATCCAATCCTAGTTCACGTCACATTCGCTCCCCTGCTCGCTGTGCCCCCTCACTCGTACTACGAGGACGCCACTCCCGTGGCCAAGTTTCGGCCCGACAAAATGTAAAAATCCATATCTAGCGAGTGCGCACCTGGCTCATAAGCGCGGCCAGGTCGTCCTGCGGCGGCGGCTGCGCGCGGCGCGGCTCGTCGTCGAGCGGCAGCGTCTCGTCGAACTCGGCCAGCTCGCCCTGCGCCTCGGCGCGCGCGGCGCTGGCGGCCGCCGCGTCCGCCTCGTCCTCCGCCGCCGCCAGCGCGCTCTCCAGCTCCGCGCCCTCGCCCGCCTCTACCTCGCCCGCCGCGCCGCCCGCCTGCGCCTCGCCGTCGAACAGCTCCTTGATATTCGACTGCGACAGAAACGGTTTGCTCAACACGAGTGTCGACCGAACGAACAAAATGTACTAACCTGCTACGACTTATCCTCGACTTTATTTAAGTAGCAAAAAATTTCATTTTCATATACATGAGCCGTTAGAAGCTAACGATATAAAGGCGTCCCGCCGAAAGTACGTTCAATCGAACCCAGTATCTGTCACCAAATGAACACATAACTGAGTTACGAGGTAATAATTTATTATCTCGCAGGACATAGTTTCGAGCGAGTGTGACTTTCATGGTGTTGCACATATATTCATAAGTTAAGGTATCGGCCTTTCGAGTAGGTCATGTATTTGCCATGTGTTTGTCTGTCACTCAAGTGGTATAAAAAAGATATCATATTTACTCAAACACAAGCGAGGATTGAAATACTAAAAAACGCTAGCGAGGACAAGTCGAGTGAGCGTGACACGGTGGGCGCGGTATCGGTGCGTACCCCGCGCAGGTAGGACGTGGTGAAGTGGCCGCCCTCGATGGCGAGCGTGCCGAGCGCGCGCTTCTGCTCGGCCTTGCGCAGGATGTTTTCCTCCACGGTGTTGGCGGTGACGAGGCGGTACACGTGCACGTCGCGCGTCTGGCCGATGCGGTGGCAGCGGTCCTGCGCCTGCGCGTCCATGGTGGGGTTCCAGTCCGAGTCGTAGAACACCACGGAGTCGGCGCCCGTGAGGTTGAGTCCCACGCCGCCGCTGCGCGTGGACAGGATGAAGGCGAACACGCGCGCGTCCGCGTTGAAGCGCTCCACGAGCGGCTGGCGCCGGTCCACGCGCGTGGCGCCGTCCAGGCGCAGGTAGGCGTGGCCGTGCAGCGACAGGAAGGCCTCCAGCACGTCCAGCACGCGCGTCATCTGCGTGAAGATCAGCACGCGGTGGCCGCCCGCCTTCAGGCGCCGCAGCAGCGCGCCCAGCGTCTGCAGCTTGCCGCAGTCGTACTGCAGCAGCGACGGGTGCGGGAACGCCACGGCCTGGCGCGCGGCCGGCGCGTGCAGCAGCGCCAGCGCCGCGCGCGCGCACTCCGCTGCCGCGCCGCCCTCTAGCAGCGAGGCGCGCCGCCGCCACGCGCGCGCCGCGCCGCCGCCGCCCGCCACCAGCTGCGGCGCGGCCGCGCGCGCCGCCACCCAGCACACGCAGAACCTGCGCCAACACACTGTTACACACGACACCTCGGCCTAGCGCCGCCACCGCAACTCATGTACCGTAAAATGGGGTGAATAGACATCGTGGGGTGAATAGAGAAAAATCCGGGAGTTTGATAATGTTAACTCTAGTTTGTCCGTAACCTATTATCGAATGTTTTTCTCTATGATTTATTACATGGCAACTTTTTTTCTATAAGCTGAGCACCCACAAATTAACGTCAAGTTCAAATGACCTGAGTAAAAAGCGATTAAAGTGGAGGTGTTTTCTCAAGTATTTTTTGCTGTGTAAAACTTTTCGATAAACATCAAGTTTGTCGTTGCTCCCACTCTGTGAATGGGTTTCATTCGGTGCATAAGTTTTCTTAACTTTAAGAAAAACAAAGGTAAGTGTCCATAAACGATTAAAAACATTCTTAAACATAAACTCACGCCTGTATCCCCGAAGGGGTAGGCAGAGGTGCTAGCACCCACATTTCGCCGTTTATGTTTAGGTCCCAATGTAATAGGTGGCGAGCCTATTGCCATTAACCGGGCACTTATAAACCTGCGATAAATACAGTAGTACAGTACAATAGTTTTCTTAACTTTAAGAAAAACAAAGGTAAGTGTCCATAAACGATTAAAAACATTCTTATTTCATGCAAAATCAAAATGCTAGCATATTTTTTCGAATTCGAGGTGAATATATACAGGTGGGCGGTTAATAGATACGCCATTAGGGTCAATAGATACGCCATTGGAGGTGATTAGATACGGGTGAGAGGTTAATAGATACGAATGAGGGGTTAATAGAAACATGATTTTTAGGGTTTTCAATCTATGATGGTTGGTCATACTCTATGACGAACCATAGATCGATATCATAGATACATGGCTGGCTACCTGACATTTGATTGTGAATAATTGTAATTTGTTAATTGAATAAATTTAAATTATTTACAATTAATAGACATATTCTTACTCATTTTTGCATACATATTTAGTTAATTATAACGTGACTCACGATAATCACAATCCTCTAATATTCACTTGCATACAAAATATCTGAATAAATCAACGTAGAAGTTGAAAATTGTGTCTATTCACCCCATTTTACGGTACTTCGTACACAGGGTGATCGATCCAAATGGGTCAGTAGGGAGAAGTCAGAAACTATGAGAGATAGCGACATCTGTTCTGAGGAACCATGGCTTCGATTTTAACTTTAATAATAATGACATTCAAACTTTTCTTCAAACTCTCATACATAACTGGGAATCGAACCTGGTTGAATTGTTCGTTGTTATTGTTGATGGTGCGAATCATTAATCACAGTACATAGCACATAATACAATAATAATGTGAAAGTTATCTAAAATAACACCATTTGGTTTCAAAAAGGCTCGTTTGATCTAAAACACACCAAGAAAACAAAAAGTTATTAAGTGTTCCTTCCAAGAAATCCATAAGGATTTATGTGTTCCATTTTTTTGTTTTTTTTTTTAAATTATATTTAGATATGCAATAATATCCCTAGACTTTGATGACACACGTGTACTTGTGAACGTTTAATTGTATCATAAAATCTACGTGTTGCCACTAGTGCGGCAATTTGAGAACTACAGATTATGTATTTTCCAGCTCAATACAATGATCGAGTGTTAGAAACGCTTACGATATTATATAAAACTACTGGACGAGAGCTGGCTCGAACCAAATTCCAGTCAGACTCGTTCGGTCGCTAGAGCGTGATAGAATAACGAGCTCCCAAATATTCGGGCGCCGCGTCACTGGGAGCGGCGGGCGGGTCGCGCGTACCTGTCGATGAGGTCCCGCAGCTCCCGCAGCACGTCGGCCATCGCGCGCGCCGGGCGCGGCGGCGGGCCCGCGTGCACGGCCGCGCGCAGGTCGGCGCCCCACAGCGGCAGGCGCCAGCAGCGCCGCTCGTTCAGCGCCGCCAGCCGCCGCACGGCCGCGCGCCGCCGCGCCTCCAGCCGCGCCACCGGGCCAGCGCTTGGCCGCGCCGGCCCGGCCGCAGGCGCCGGGGCCGGTCGCGCGCCCGCCAGCGCCACGGGCGGCGGCGGTGGCGGCAGCTGCGCCGGGCGCGGTGGCGCGCGCGGCACCAGGCGCAGGTGCAGGCGCAGCTCGGCGGGCGGCGGGCGCGGCGGCGCGGTGCGGCGCCGGCGCTCGGCCTGCTCCTCCACGAGGCGGCGCGGCGGCGCCAGGTGTCGCGCGCGGTGCGCCGCGAAAGCGTGCGCGCCGGATAGCTCCAGCGACGCCAGGTCGCCGCCCAGGCGCGCCGCCCGCGCGTCGCGCTCGGCCACGCCGGCGCCGAGCGCCAGCGCGGGCACGACGTAGCGCAGCGCCGCCAGCGCCAGCGGCGACTGCACGGGCCGCGGCTCGAACAGGTCGGGGTGGTTGCACACCTTGCGCAGCTGCATGAGCACGTTGATGACGCTCAGCAGGTTGCCGGACGACAGGCTCTCGCGGGTCCTGCGGGCCGAGGGGCGGGTGAAAATATTTATTTATTTTATTTTATTTATTTTTTATATTATCATATTTTATATGTCAACAGTATGTAGTGTGGTGTGTGTGCGCTACTCACTTGGCGCGCGCCATGAAGTCGTCGTAGAGGTAGCGCTGCCGCGCGGCGAGGCGGCACAGCAGCACGTGCTCGTACTTGCGTGCTATGTCAACAGTATGTAGTGTGGTGTGTGTGCGCTACTCACTTGGCGCGCGCCATGAAGTCGTCGTAGAGGAAGCGCTGCCGCGCGGCGAGGCGGCACAGCAGCACGTGCTCGTACTTGCGTGCTATGTCAACAGTATGTAGTGTGGTGTGTGTGCGCTACTCACTTGGCGCGCGCCATGAAGTCGTCGTAGAGGAAGCGCTGCCGCGCGGCGAGGCGGCACAGCAGCACGTGCTCGTACTTGCGTGCTATGTCAACAGTATGTAGTGTGGTGTGTGTGCGCTACTCACTTGGCGCGCGCCATGAAGTCGTCGTAGAGGTAGCGCTGCCGCGCGGCGAGGCGGCACAGCAGCACGTGCTCGTACTTGCGTGCTATGTCAACAGTATGTAGTGTGGTGTGTGTGCGCTACTCACTTGGCGCGCGCCATGAAGTCGTCGTAGAGGAAGCGCTGCCGCGCGGCGAGGCGGCACAGCAGCACGTGCTCGTACTTGCGTGCTATGTCAACAGTATGTAGTGTGGTGTGTGTGCGCTACTCACTTGGCGCGCGCCATGAAGTCGTCGTAGAGGAAGCGCTGCCGCGCGGCGAGGCGGCACAGCAGCACGTGCTCGTACTTGCGTGCTATGTCAACAGTATGTAGTGTGGTGTGTGTGCGCTACTCACTTGGCGCGCGCCATGAAGTCGTCGTAGAGGTAGCGCTGCCGCGCGGCGAGGCGGCACAGCAGCACGTGCTCGTACTTGCGTGCTATGTCAACAGTATGTAGTGTGGTGTGTGTGCGCTACTCACTTGGCGCGCGCCATGAAGTCGTCGTAGAGGAAGCGCTGCCGCGCGGCGAGGCGGCACAGCAGCACGTGCTCGTACTTGCGTGCTATGTCAACAGTATGTAGTGTGGTGTGTGTGCGCTACTCACTTGGCGCGCGCCATGAAGTCGTCGTAGAGGTAGCGCTGCCGCGCGGCGAGGCGGCACAGCAGCACGTGCTCGTACTTGCGTGCTATGTCAACAGTATGTAGTGTGGTGTGTGTGCGCTACTCACTTGGCGCGCGCCATGAAGTCGTCGTAGAGGTAGCGCTGCCGCGCGGCGAGGCGGCACAGCAGCACGTGCTCGTACTTGCGTGCTATGTCAACAGTATGTAGTGTGGTGTGTGTGCGCTACTCACTTGGCGCGCGCCATGAAGTCGTCGTAGAGGTAGCGCTGCCGCGCGGCGAGGCGGCACAGCAGCACGTGCTCGTACTTGCGTGCTATGTCAACAGTATGTAGTGTGGTGTGTGTGCGCTACTCACTTGGCGCGCGCCATGAAGTCGTCGTAGAGGTAGCGCTGCCGCGCGGCGAGGCGGCACAGCAGCACGTGCTCGTACTTGCGCGGCATCTGGCGCTCCACGTCGCGCTTGAGGCGCCGCAGCAGGAAGGGCCGCAGCACGCCGTGCAGGCGCCGCGCCAGCGCCTCGTTGTTGGCGCCCTCCGCGCCCAGCTCGGCGAACCACTCGCGGAACTCCGAGTGCGACGCGAACTCGTCGGGCATGAGGAAGTGCATGAGCGACCACAGCTCCAGCAGGCTGTTCTGCAGCGGCGTGCCCGTCAGCAGCAGCCGCCTGCGACCCACGAGCTTTACATCTCCACTACTAGCCACTACTAGCCATCATCATCTACTTGAACGAGGGCGGATCCAAACTTATGGAGTCTTCATCAAAAATAATATTTTACTAAGATGAAAGAACACATTTAGATAGAAGTGAAATAAATGGACCTAATTTTTCGGAATTTTTTGCTAGGAAAAAACGCTTTATTCAAGTGCGAGTTGAACTCCTACACAAACGGTTCCATGCAATTATCTAATCCACCTTGATTTATTTTATTATAATTGATTGATTTGTTGAAATTAATTTGTCGGAGTCAACTAGCTAACATTTCAAATAATTTAATAGATACATTTTATAACATACAAGAAAGTTAACTTGGCGGTATTGGAATGGAATTGATGATACATTCAATGACAGAAGTTTATACGTGTCATTGAATGTTTCATCAAGTTTCTTTTACTTAATTTAGCAAGTTTACTGGCGTGCCGGCGCACGATCGCTCATGACGTAGACGATAACATAATATGCTACAAGTAAACACTGAAACGTCACTCACCTTTCCGTTTGAAAGTTTAACAACAGCTGCCACCTCTGAGATTTAAAGTTTTTAATGTTCTGTGCCTCGTCGAGAATGAGATATTTCCACCGTTTCCTACGAAAACTTTGATGGTCCTGCACTACGAGTTTGTACGAGGTGATACACACATGAAACGAGTTCGCTTTAGTCCACCCGACGCGCTTCATCTTGCGCTCCTTGATGGTGCCGTAGTAGGTGAGGATCTTGAAGGCGGGGCACCACTTCTTGAACTCCATCTCCCAGTTCTGCACCACCGACGTGGGCGCCACCACCAGGTGCGGGCCCCAGTCGCGGCGCTCGGCCAGGTGCGCCAGCAGCGCGATGCTCTGCACCGTCTTGCCCAGCCCCATCTCGTCCGCCAGGATGCCGTTGAGTCCGCGCGCGTGCATGGTGGCCAGCCAATGCAGCCCCACGTGCTGGTACTCGCGCAGCGCGCCCCGCAGCAGGGACGGCACCGGCGTGCCCACCTGCGTCTCCGACAGCGTCGTGCCCGTGGGCTGCAGCGACGCGGCCAGCGACGCCGCCGCCTCCACGCGGCCCTCCGCGCCCGCGCCCTCGCCCTCGGCCGCCGCGCCCTCCATGAGCGCCTCCAGCGCGTCCGACGCGGCCGTGGAGTCGCTGGCCGAGTCGTCCGAGTCGTCGCCGGAGCGTTCGTCCGAGTCGTCGTCGTCGTCGTCGCTGGCGCTGGCGGAGCGGGCGGGCGGCGGCGCGGCGTAGCGGCGGCGCAGTTCGTCGACGTCGAGGTCTGCGTCGCGGCGCAGCGCGGCCAGCTCGGCGGCGTGGTCGGCGCGCTCGCGGCGCTCCTGCGCGGCGATGGTGCGCTCGTCGTCGTCGGAGGCGGCGTCGGGCCCGTAGTCGGAGGCGGGCGGCGAGGCGAGGTAGCCGGGCGGCAGCAGCTCGCGCAGCGCCAGGCGCGAGTCGCGCGCCAGCGCCTCCAGCTCACCGGGCTCGTGCGTGGCCTCGCGCTCGGCGGCGGCGATGGTCTCCTCGTCGTCGTCGGACGCGTCGCGCGGCTGGAACTCGTCGTCGGACGGCGGCGCGGAGGTGGCGGAGACGGAGGCGGGCGCGTGCAGGTTGGCGGCCAGCTGGCGCGAGTAGCGCTCGGTGCGGTCCACGATGTACGACAGCTGCTCGTCCAGCGCCTCCTTGCGCGCGCGCTCCACGCGCCGCACGCGCTTCCACTCCACCAGCTGCAGAGTTAGGGCCGAGTCAGCTCGCGATTGCGATATATTGACAGACGGTCGATACATACATACAATCACGCTTTATTCCCGAAGGGTTAGGCAGAGGTGGTTAACACCCACCGTTGATCGTCATCGATAAATTCAACATCCACGACGACACGATTGGAAGGGTAACCCTATGTATTACTCTGACCTTGTAGACACACCGACACGACGTTAAAACTTTGGACGACTACAATATGTATTGTCGTCCGAAGTTTTAGATACAAGTCTCTAGCGGTGACGAAGCCAAAGCAACAAAAAATAATTTGTGAGGAATCAAGAAATGCGCGCCCGAAAGAGAACAGACGCCAATAAGGCGCGTATTTCTCAAAATTCGGCCCGTTACCTATACAACCGAGATGGTCGATAGGGCCATGGGAAGGAGGTGGGAGTACGGTTGATCGTCATCGTCTCAGCGTCGTCCCGGTTGCATCCGAAGGTTCCGCTCGTACGATTTTACAGGGAGCGGTAGTCGTCCGACCTCTCGGCTCCGACACCAAAGTGTACAACGGAGCCCCGTCGGACGACTGACAGAACTTTGATAGTTATTTGTGAATGCTGATTCATATTCTGTTCATAATTTAATAACTCAGTAGCTGCTAGTGCGAGTAATAACTTTTATTCGAGTGGAACCGTTAGGAGTCCACAGTATATGAAATTGCTACCGGCTGAGATGCTTCGTGAGCGTTGCATACCTTTTCCACGTTCGACCAGAATGTTCGTATTTCTCTCGCAGCAAAAGCGGCAATTTTCTTCAATTGTAACTCCTGCGCCTTCTCCGCCTTCTGTGCCGCGGCTGCCTTGTCTTGAAAATATTTTTGAACAGCGCGCGCGCACTGCAACAGAGAGCGCGCTGAGTGACGGCACGAGGACAGCAGAAGCTAATCCCTACCACTGGCTCTCCATTACGAACAACTAGTATTAGTGACTAGTATAGATGGCTTTATGTGTATCAATTTTAAATAAAATTCTAAATGAACAAGAAGTGAGTGTTATAGATGTTGTTTTTTAATAAAACAAATAATACTTGTTCATTCTAAGTGCAAAAACCGACTTCAAAACCAAACAAAAAACTATTCCAATAAAAAATAAAATGCACTAAAAAGTTCATAATAATTGTGTATTCTTCTAAAACTTAATTACAATTGTTATTTTTGGAGTCAGTGTCAGCCAACAAATAAACTTTTATGCCAACGACAACATACTTTGTAATAAGTGTTCTGCCACAATATCTATTATACTGTGGCAGAACACAATTATTTTATTAGATAAACTAGCTTTTTACCGCGGCTGTCCTTTCTCAAGGTCTAATCTACCCCTATACCAATTTTCATCAAAATCGGTTAAGTGGTTTGGGCGTGAAAGCGAGACAGACAGAGTTACTTTCACATTTATAATATTAGTAGCGATGTTCATCTCACCTCGCCCTATCAATTTTTTTATTGTGCAAATAATCCCCACGAAGCCAGTGGAGGTTATGTCGGACTCGAACCGACTAAAATGCACGCTGCCGGTAGGCCATCAGTTGCCGTAGGTGGGTAGTTACAAACCTACCTTGGCTGACACCGACTCCAAAAATAACAATAATTGTAATTAAGTTTTAGAAGAATACACAATTATTATGAACTTTTAAGTGCATTTTAATTTTTATTGGAATAGTTTTTTGTATGGTTTTGAAGTCGGTTTTTTTTTTGTTAATTTTTTTTTTTTGTATACTTATTACAAAAAAAATGTGTCTAAGTACGTATGTTTATCCGCATTCAAGAAGCCACAACGGCGCGCGCTAGTCAGTTCGGGCGCGTACCTTCTTGGCGGCCTGCTTCTTCCACTTGCGCTCGTGCGCGAAGTCCTGCGCCAGCCACGCCATCTCCTCCAGCAGGTAGTCCCAGTGCGCCTTGGGGCGCGGCGGCTCCAGCACGCGCGGCAGGCGCCGCTCCGCCCACAGCCCCGCGCGCGCCAGCTCGGCCACGCGCGCCGCCACGTACGCCTCCTGCTTGGCCTTCTCCACCATCTCGTCGGCGGGCGCCTGCACCGCCGCCGGCGCCGCCTGCACCGCCTGCGCACCTGGAGGCGCCGGCGCCGCGCCCACGGCCGGCGGCCGCCGCGCCTCCAGGAAGGCCAGCAGCTGCGGCGCGGGCGGGCGCTTGCGCCACACCGCGTAGTCCATCATGTTGCCGCCCGCCTGCAGGAAGTACAGCTCGCTCAGCTGCTCCGTGAAGCGGTCGCGCAGGGTCCTCAGGCGCAGCAGCTCGCACTCGAGGATGCGGCGGCGCAGCGCGGCCGCGTCGTCGGCGGGCAGCTTGGGGCGCTTGCGCGGCGGCTCGTCGGGCCGCTCGGGCGGCGCCACGCTGGCGGCGGGCGGCGTGCCCCCATTGAGCGCCGCCCCGCCGCCGCCCGGGACGCCGGCGCGCTCCACACCCTGGAACGCACCAGAGTTGACCTAATGGACTCTCGTCTGATCGGCACGGAGGAATCGATCCCTGAACCTTGAATACGGTATCCCCCGAGAACTTGCCACGAACTTGACGCGACCCCCCCTACATATAACTCCGGACACGTATCTTGAACCTAAAGCGCAAGACAAACGAGGCTCTGGCGCCCGCGGATTGCTTTGTAATAAACTATGCTTAGTGAATTTGAGTTTGTCCGTCGCATCCCGTGCTATCCTCAAAAGACACCTAAGAAACGTGTACTGCGCGTAAAGGGCACATTATTTAGGTCCAAGATACGTGTCCTACGACGAGTAATACCTAGTATACTATACCTACGTTCATTTGTTACTCGGAAATTTAGTGAAGCGCACGCCATAAAAGCAATAAGTACATGTTAGTGACTATGACACTGGCGATCCCAGTTTCGCATGGGATAAATAATTGATGATATGTATTAAATTACGGGTATGGGTTAAAAGGGAGCGAAGCCGGGAGACGGGATCGAATGCGTGTTACAGAACTTCCATGCGATGCACCCTGGGCAACGGAAGCGGCAGCGCCTTTGCCCCAAGGGCGCTGCCGCCTACGGCAAATACCGGCTGCAACAGGAGTGGCCCTGTAGAAGGCTACTCGGAGGCTTGCCACATGTCCCTCTGACTACCAGAAGGCACAGTGGAGAGCAGGCAAGGAGCGGGCTAATCACCGAGCGCAGGCGTATTTACCCCCCTTCCCTTCAAGTCCGCCTCCTCTCCTTTCCGTGGTTAATTCCGTTAGAGTCAGTTATGCTTTCATGTCTAAACCACTGCACATATTTTTTATTATGGTGTCAAAGCAAAGATGAGGGACCGCTGCGCTCGATTTTAATGATACGAATTATTGAAGAAGATTGATAAAATGCCTATCTTAAAACAATAGTTAAACTACCGCATATAAATAAAAGGCTGTATAAACGTTGATCCTTTTACACTTTTCCTTTTTGAGTGTTTCAAGGAGTGGTTCGCCGGCATTCTATCCAAACTCAAGCCGAATGCAGTAGCAGTAGTCGTAATTGAGCGTTTTCCAAAAAAAAAATGTACCTACCCTCCACTTTTGAGCCCCTGTGTTTGAATTTCAATAAGAAAAAAGATATTCATATTATATATCTGGGTAATGATTTTAATATTTTGAAAATATAAACATACTCTAAAGTAGTTAAATCCATTCATTATTTTACCCTATTTGCCGTAATATTTAATTGTGATGATTTTTATACACCGAGACATAAGTTTTTGGCGTGGACTCAAGTTATCGAATTTATGTAGAAGCGATACTTACTGAATTTTTTTGTACTAGGCTAGCATGAGTTGTAGGTCCCATTTGAAAGATATCTTAGAGACCTAGCAGCGTCCTAAGTTTCTAATTCGAGTTTTATGCTGTTTAAGTATGGTTTAATCTCAAATAAAAACGTAATAAGTGGTATCTTCCGGACATGTCGGTTTTGACACGGCTAAAACGGTCTATCTATTTCACGAGGAGTTTTTTCACTTCTTGTAATGGAAAAATAACGTTTACATGACAATGACAGCTATTTCAAAAGTGCTAGTATCAAATAAGTTTCGAACTTAATAGTTGTGTTTTGTGTGGGTGCCACGGCGCGGCGGTCAACATTTCTTCGGGTCAGTTTGAGACACTTCTATAGATAAGTATTTAGCTTAGTTTACATGATTTAATTATTCGCAACGCTCAATTATATTATCAACGCGCTCTATCACTCTCGATCGAAAGAATCCCGGAGATGTCGTGGACGAAAGCACGAATTCAAGAGTGGCTGACCACTAAAAATATTGCATTTGAACCAAATATGGTGAAGGCCATTCGAGATGGCTGCACATAAAGGTATCAGACTTCTAAGACTGCCCTCTTATCACTGAATTAAACCGATGAGTTATTTTGGTCTCAGGCAAAGGGGCACGTCGCAGATAAATGAATAAAACGTATGAAATGCTAGAAGTGAAAACTTTTTTCCAAGAAGTAATCAACAATATGACACCGGCTAAGTGGAGTGACTTTTGTGTCTCACACTCTAAAAGAGGAACACAATATGTACCACCTCGATCAGATTTGTCATTAGTGTGACCGAAAGCGACAGTGATGCCGAAAATATTGATTATATAACATTATTATGACATTTTTTATTCGTTTTGAATGTACATTCCTATACTTTCACTGAAAAAGATCAATTCTTTATCATATGTAATAAAAATAGAATAAAAAAATAAATTACAACTTAATACGAATCTTTAAAACAAAACCAAAAATCATTCATTTATTGAATGATTCACTTACTCACTTAGTTTATTTTTCTTCAAAAAGTGGTATCCCACGAAACGTCATTTTACTGCAGCTAATTAAAAGTTCGACTATAGGTACTAAAATTTTGAATTTCTTTTAAAAATATTATAACAAATGTAATATAAATATTACAATGTAATAATTACACTTAAATATTTCACCACACTACTATTTTTTATTATAAGTTTTTTTTTATCTAAGGCTTTTTTTACACCTACTTCACGTGTGACAAAATGTACATAATAATATTATGTTCATATTTAGTTTTAAGAAATCACATTTTGTAAACTGACGTCTTAAAAATGCCACAGTGGAGTTTGTTGTGCCATTTCTTCTCCACTAAACTTAGTTTTAAGCAGAATTTGACGTCAAAAAGCTGTAACAGTGTTGCACACTTGAAAAGTAAAGAATTTGAATTTGACTAGTTTTATTTCACTCAATAGTTCTCAGTATTAAAATAAAAACGCTCCATGAATCTGAACAGGCACTTTCCTTTTCTTCAGAGATCAGATTAAAGAGGTCCTCCTGTACATTGGAAAGCCTCTTTGGCCTTTTTTTGGGCCTCTCTGGCCTCTAAACCTAATCCATACCTATGATATTAAGTCTCAGGATCTACTCCGGTTTTGTCTTCTGCTACACAATGAACCCAGAAGTAAGTTCATGTAATGTTAAAAAGTTTGTCTTCTCTGTTTATGGGTTGTAAATTGGAAATATTATAATTTTTTTCCCTTTAATATCTGCAATCAGCCAATCTAGTCATAATCAGATTTGTCCTCATGTGTCTCGTTGATACAACCACTGCTCCATTAAGCATGGTCAAAATATATAATGGCTGTTATAGTCTCTGGTCAATGTCCAGGATATTGCAGCTCTTCAGGGGTGGTCTTTGTTGGTTGGTTTACATAATATAGGGACTCTTGCTAGGACATCGTGATATTTATATCTCTATAATAAATATAAATCAGCTTACAAACAAAGGTTCCCTTTTGTAAACCCTTCAGAATGCTGTGAGGTGAAACCAAGTGCTTTATTCAAAAAATATTAAAAGGGAAGATAAATATGATAAAGCAATTATACATATATGTATTATTTATACTTGTGGCTAGACAATGATTTGATTATTTGTAGAAGTAAACACTTACGCCCAGTTTCCGAAAGGCTGATCAATGTCAAATTAACTAATTGGCTGTAAAAAATTTTTTTAAGTAACAATTGGGTTGCTAAAAGCATGGTTAAATAAATTTGATCATCGTGTTGGTTTATCAGCTATTTTAACCGACATGATGATAAAATCAACTATTTAACCATGATTGTAGCAACCCAATTTCTACTTGACAAGAGATTTGACAGCCGATTAGTTAATTTGACGTTGATCAGCCTTAGTTTTAAGAATAATGATCTAATAGCATTCTCGAGCCACTGTCAGACGTGAAATATTTGGCTGAACAGAGTATAAGTCATCACTCATGGCACCAATGTTATTCTGGTCAAACTTGGACAATCTTCATGTAAGAGGTATTATTGCAGAGACATAGTATTAGACAACCAACTGATCTTCACAGGTGTTAAGATTTCCAGGTCAATCAATATCGTACAAAATAACAAATTTGTTTTGTTTACTTACATTTAACTTAAATTAAGATGTCAAAGTTTTTGCTCAAACAAACAGCTCATCATAGGACAATTTCTATTACATGAATAATGATTCATGTGGTGTATGTAACAATAGATTATTTTAATATAGGTATGCAGTACTAATACGTACCATAAGAACACTAGATCCTTAGAAATATAAAACTTATAATTAGATGCCTGTTTTTTTGACTGCTCCATGCTAGTGCGTGATTATTTGAGCCAAATAATCTAAACGAAATCAGGAAGTGACTAAGTTAGACCCATCTTCTCTCAGCAAAGCACATAAAAGATGTAAATATGAGTTTTCTTACCATGAGTTGCAGAGCAGTGCCGAGTGCGGGTGGCGCACCAAGATCATCGCGGCCGCTCATTTTGTGACATCGCGACCGAGTACGCTCTTATCGTATCAATTGGAAACATGTATTGCACTTATTTACACTGATCTTCCACACCGAAAGCACTTCCAATATCGAGTATTATATTTCAAAAATGTTTTTTTAATTGACCAACGACAAAATTCAATTAGCATAACGCTTCACGCTTTTAACATATCCATTTCACAATCTGGGGAATCCATGAAAACACGAATAAGCATTGACGCTATCACCACAGTAAACAATTGAAAAATATAATTGAACCGCCATATTGGATAAAATCAATTCAACCCAAACGCATCCAGGGCGTCACTGAAAAATTAATCCTTATTTTGCATAACTTTAAAAAGGCATCATACTGTAATCCATCAATTATTTATTCCACAGTCAATTAATTTAATACTTAAACGGAATATTTCGTCCATTAATTAAATAAATTCTGCTTTTGGCTTTGGCACTTAAGTGTTGCAAGCCTTGCAAATCAAAACTTCAAAAGACGCTTTGTTGTACGCTTATATTCATTTTTACTAATATTTTTATATGTCAAATAAATCTGTAGCCTTCTTATTAGCGTTTGACTAACACAGCCAAGTAAGTAGAGTTATTTTAGAGAATACAAAAATAATAGTAAGTAAGTATACATATAACTTAAGTAAGGTAACTGTACCAATGCTCGACACTTTAAGGAAAAATAAAATTTCAATCTAAAAAATTTAACAAATTAATTACAGAATGGTCGTTACATTCTTTTTTAACTGTTACAGCAACAATTAGACATTAACTTTTGCCCATAAAATCTTTAAAATCTATCATACTTTTACTTTAAATTAAATTATTATGCACTTGGTCGAAAACACCAATGCTAGACATCATTGTCCCAATGGTCCAAGTATGTCTATAACTTCAATATCTATAACGTTTATACTAAAATTAGTAAAAATCATAACTTATAAACAAAAAAATCACACCTATAAAAATCAGTACCCTTGGCAAAAATCTTAAGAAATAACACGACCGTGTTCACGGAGTCACATTATTTGCTGTCAACAGTCTTTCTAAATTTACTTCGGATGGTGTTGCGAATATTTGAACATATCTTATAGATACCATTAGGCATCTTTTAAGTCAATAGTCTTATAAAACAAATGGATAATTTTCTCAAAATACTGGGTTTTGTTCGAAAGTGTCTAGCATTGGTACAGTGTCGAGCATTGGTACAGTTACCTTACTTATTTTATATTTTATTTTATTTCAAGAATGTTCAACGATTTATCAACAGTTATATTATCTGTATACCGACCAAAGAGTATGCTATGCACTGACCAGAGACTAAATATGATAGATAATCTAGGATCAAGTATACTTGATCCTAGTAGATAATAGACCTCGTTAGTCGACGAGGAGGGTAGAGGGAGAATAATATAATAAAGCCCGCTAGAGTATACAGAATTTTCATATAACCTGCTTGGTATTTAAAAACATAATTTTATTGAAATCATTCTCTTCTTGATCAGCACAAAGACGTTTAACTTTAGTGACATCTGAATATCATACTAAGTACTAAAGTGTTGCGTTGAAAGTTTCAAGTTTAGTTCTTAGAAAATACGCTAGATGGCTGTTATAGTCATGAATCTGTATAAATATAGTCCGAGTTGGACAGATTAGGTTATGTTTATATTAGGTGAGTCTAAGGGTGAGCTATAAGCGCATATTGGGAGAGGCCTATGTCCAGCAGTGGACTCTTAGAGTATATATACTCTAAGAGTGGACTGCAGTAGGCTTATTGATTGATTGATTGATAGGCAGAGCTCCCGTCTTAGCCTTCGTGGTTATTTTTTTTTAAGACCACCCAAAAAATTTCATTTACGGGATTTTGTACTTTCAATAAATTATACTTTCGTCTGTCGGTATATTGTACTTTCGGTATAATAAACGTAGTACTAATAATTATTCTATGCTTTCGGTATTTTGAACATTCGGTCAAACAAATATTCGGGATTTTGAATTTCGGTCTTTCGTACATATCAGTATTATGATATTCTTTTTTTTATACCACCTAGGTGGCAGACAAGCACACGGCCCATCTGATGGAAAGTGGTTACCGTGGCCTATGGACGTATGCAACACCAGGGGCGTCACCATGGCGTCACACTCGTGCTGCCGACTGAATTTATTATTAAAATAGGTACCGAAAATTAAAATCCCGAATGACAAAATCCCGAAGTACAAAATCCCGAATTTCAAAATCCTGAATGTACCTACGAAATACCGAAGTGAAGTACGATATACCAAAGTTCAAAATCCCGAAGTTCAGAATCCCGAAAGTTCAAAATCCCGAAGTTCAAAATCCCGAAAATGAGATTTTATATTTTTACTAGCTTTTGCCCGCGGCTCCGCCCGCGTGGATGTCGGTTATCGCGACCAAACATAGCCTATGTCCTTTCTCAAGGTCTAACCTACCTCTATACCAAATTTCATCAAAATCGGTTCAGCGGTTTAGTCGTAAAAGTGAGACAGACAGACAGACAGAGTTACTTTCACATTTATAATATTAGTAGGGATATCATACTTCGGTATTTCGTACATTCGGGTTTTGAAATTCGGGATTTTGTCATTTGGTATTTTGATTTTCGGTATTTTAATACGTAAACCTAACCTAACCTAACGGTCTAGATAGCGTTGTGTAGAATGTTGTAGAATATTTATTATTATTATCTACTAGCTTTTGCTCGCGGCTCCGCCCGCGTGGATGTCGGTTATCACGACCAAATATAGCCTATGTCCTTTCTCAAGGTCTAATCTACCCCTATACCAAATTTCATCAAAATCGGTTCAGTGGTTTGGGCGTGAAAGCGAGACAGATAGACAGACAGACAGACAGACAGACAGAGTTACTTTCACATTTATAATATTAGTAGGGATTATTATTCTACTTTCACTGTCTTTTTGTTCCTAAATTTACAAAATGTTCTCCGTTGACTCAATTTTTTAAGTAGTATTTGGCTTTATGTAAAATGGATAATGTGATTCAAATTATTCTACTTTCACTGTCTTTTTGTTCCTAAATTTACAAATGTTCTCCGTTCAATTCTATTTTTTAAGTATTTGGCTCTAGGTAAAATGCATATTAATGTGATTCAAAACACACTATGCAAAATTCTAAATGTGAACGAGCGCGGCTGACTTCAGGCTTCCGTGCCTGTGCGTCTAGGCGGGCTCGGCGCTGCGCTCGCAAAATTACCGATACCGACGTAGGTCTACCAGCATTTCTGTCTTCGATGCATGGCACGGATGAATTAGTTAGAAAAAATCCTACCTACCCCTAGCCTAATTAGGAAGTGCCAGGCAAGGTGTCCAAACGCTGATTTGCCAGGCAACCCATCTTTCCAGAGGTAATGGGACGTGCCGCTCTGCGACATGGTAAGAAAACATCTCATTTCTACTGCTACCAATGTTGGGGGAATGGGGATCCGGTGTTTGGCTTCAGGCCCATCGCCCAACATTGGTACCATGCTGGATGATAACACCTTCCGTATCGGCTAGTCTAGTATCGGGGAGCCGGAGGAGAAGGTTATGTCGGACTCGAACCGACTAAAACGCACGCCGTCTGTGGGCCGACAGCTGCCATAATCTCTCGATCTTCCGGTGTGGGGACCACAGAGTCCCCAACTCGCCCCCGGGTCGTCGTCGCTCGTCGCGGGCCGCGCGGTTTGCGATTCTCGACCGCTCCTACCGCGCCACCTAGGCCGTGGAGCGGGAGCGAAGGAGAGGCGAGGCACCTAGGAGGCACCGGCAGCCCACGCATCTGCTCAGCGAACCATCGCTGCGAGCAAAGTGGCGAGCGTGAGAACTCTCACTCCCAGGGTCACCACCAGCTGACTGCAGACACATGCTGTAAGAACATTTCGACGTTCGAACGAACTCGACAGCTGAATCCGCGGTGAGATTTCAATTTAGCATGCTGTAAATTTGGTGACGTTCACGTTGTGGAGCACATAGACATACATCACTGTCGACATGTGCTCACACTTCCAAAATTTACAGCATGCGAAATTAAAATATCACCGCGGATTCAGCTGTCGAGTTCGTTCTCATCTGACTTGCTTCAAATTTATCGTCACTGCTCGGCTCACATAGGAGCCTATAACCTGCCCAGCTGGAGTATGGACTACATTCATACCAAGTTTGCACAATTGCACATACAGACAGACAGACAAAAAAATTATTGATTGCATTTTTGGCATCAGTCTCGATCACCAATCATTCTCGAATCCAACATTAATTTTTAATTTTTTTGTTATTTTTTCGGATTTGATTTTAGTCGGTTTGATTACCGGGTGAGCTAAGCGAATTTTCAAAAATCAATGAATGCAGTTTTGTTTCTTTTTTTAAAAGTAAAGGAATGACAATGATGTCTCCTTTAAGTAAAAACTTAAGGATTTGTGGCTACCCTCCAGGGCCCGTTTTATTTTTCTACCCTGTACTCCCCGCGATGGTTTTCCCAAGCGACTACAATATGGGGTTCTTCAAGAAGGGCTTTAGAAGGTTTCTTCAGGGTCGGCAGCACGAGTGTGACGCCCCTGGTGTTGCATACGTCCATAGGCCACGGTAACCACTTTCCATCAGGTGGGCCGTGTGCCACCTAAGTGGTATAAAAAAAACACCTATCAACGAACGGGATCAGGAATTCCACGCGGGCGGAGCTGCGGGTAACAGCTAGTCCATAATTAATAAAGAAGTTGGTGTTTTAGGCGTTTGATGACCAATTGCCAATTTGTGTCCAACTCAGACTAAAGACTCAGTATTCTTGTCCAACTATTTAGCTAATCTGTACTGTACCCCTGTGCAGTGTGCAACTGCATATTGCACTTGCCTACGTACGTCGCGTCGTCGCAAGCAAACATGGAACACACGGTACACACACAGTGTTGCTCATGATGTGCTCTCTTGTCTCCATGCGGCGAGGGCAGCGCGGCGCGCGGCGCCAGGCGGGGGCGAACGCCCCGCGCCGACCGCCGAGGCCAGTCAGCTGTCCGCGCCTGCCAGTGTTGCAGTAGCTCTCGGCGCGGAGGGTCGCGTCGCCCACTGTTTTAACGTTTTAGCACGTGTTTACATTCGACGTTTTCGTGTTGTGCTTCTCGGTCATACAGTATTATGTTATCGCACAGTCGCTCGAAAGACTGCGTCGTGCTGCGTGGGAAATAAAAGTGGAGCATCTATTTAGAATAAATAAATGACAATCGGATACTTCGGAGTGCCCATAGAAAACCGAACTCGGTGCACGGCAACGCGAGACGGACGCGATGCAGAGCCGGCGTCCGGCTCGACGGTGCGACCGGTGAACCCTACGAGATGTGGACCCTAGGCGCAGCGGTCGCGCTGTGCGGCGCGCTGTGGGCCGCGGCCGGCGGCGTCAAGCCCGCGCCCGTGACCGTCCCGCGCTGCTGCCCGCTCGGCCAGCAGCTGGGCCCCGCCGCGCTGCGCGTGCCCATGCTGACCGGCGCCGACGCCGCCGGCGCCTGTGCCACCGCGGACCAGCCGCGAAACTTTGCGCCGCGTATATACAGACCGCTGCGCGGCGGGTTCTTCGACCCCGGAGTCCTGCCCCAGCACTGGAGGCCGGCGTACGAAGCGTTGCCGGAGTGCGAATCCCTGCGGGTGCTGCCGGACCACTCGGCGGCGTACGCGTTGCTGGCCAACAACGGCTCGCTGATGATAATGCGCGGCGGCTCCTCGGCGCTGTCGACCGAGCGGTACTGCGCGGACGCGGGCGCTGCGCTCGTGTGCGACGAGGACGTGGTGTGGGTGCCGCCCAAGTGCTGCTCGGAGGGCCGCGCGCTGGACGGCGCGCGCTGCGTGGACGAGCCGGCGGGCGCGGCGGAGGCCCTGCGCGAGCTGCGGGCGCTGGCCGGCAACGCCACCGTGGGGCTGGGCTTCCCCGTGTGCCCCGAGGGCACGGCGTACGCCGTGGCGGGGCTGCTGGCGGGCGCGCGCCTGGCGCCCGACCTGGCGCTGGAGCTGCGCGCGGCGGGCGGCGGCGCCGAGCGCGTGGCGGCGGGCGCGTGGTGCGCGGATGCGGAGCGCGGCGGGCGCGGCACACGCGTGCTGGCGTGCGCGGGCGCGGCGCGGGCGGCGCGGCCGGCGCACGCGGCGCGGCACACGCTGTACGGCGCGGGGCTGGCGGTGGGCGCGGCGTTCCTGGCGGCCACGCTGGCGGCGGGCTTCGCGCTGCCGGCGGCGCACCACGCGCTGCACTGGCGCTGCCAGACGCACTACGTGGCGGCGCTGATGCTGGGCGACGTGCTGCTGGCGGCCACGCAGCTGGCGGCCGACCAGGTGCCGCCGGCGCTGTGCCGCGCGCTGGGTGAGCATCGCCGCGGGGCGCGAGTGTGTGGCGTGGGCGTGCCGGGGTCTGACCGTGCTGTGTTTGTTGTTCCATGTGCCGTGATGCAGCCGTGTGTATGCACTTCCTGTTCCTCTCTGCGTTCTTCTGGCTCAACACGATGTGCTTCAACATCTGGTGGACGTTCCGGTGAGCGCCCTGTGCCTACTATTAGTAATACTTAAAATAGTATACCTCGAAACACGTATCTTGGACCTAAATCGCGTCCTAATCGTTTTGTAATCATTCATGCTTGGTGAATTTAAGCTCGTACTCGCACCTCAGTAACACCCCGTGCTTTCCTCAAAAGACACCCAAGAAAATGTGTACAGCGCGTATGGAGGACATTTTTAGGTCCAAGATATATGTCCCGAGCAACATGAGCGTGTGCCGGCGGCGTGTGTCCGTGTGTCCGTGGTCAAGGTATAGGTCACGGGCCGTTGCGCCCAAAATCACTTATTAAGAATGACTGCTTTAAAAATTGTGAAACCATAACATAATTCATAAGTACCTACGGGGCTAGTTGGTGGTGGTGCTGGGCCGCGGCCGTTGTTGAGGTTTCGGCGAGGAATCGCAACGTCATCTCTCGCGAAATCTTCACACCTATTAAAGCGAATTGATTATCTTCAGAAAAGCTATGTACCCCGTATGTACTCACTACGCGGTTAACTCTGGACAGAGGATGTTCAAAGCTGATAAGTTCTTGTCGGTCGTGTAGCGGCGGGCAGGTATTCACACTGTGCCGTAGTCTAAAAGTTGTGCTATTAAAATCCCGAATGACAAAATCCCGGATTTCAAAATCCCGAATGTACGAAATACCGGAGTCTTTGTAATTCGGGATTTTGTACTTTCGGTATTTTGAACATTCGGTCAAACGAACATTCGGGATTTTGAATTTCGGTCTTTGTACGTCGGTATTATGAAATTCGGTATTGTAAGCTTCGGGATTTTGATATGTAACCGCTGTAATACAATAAATATTACGGAGTCCTGTCCTGATCCAAAATAGCCAATTGCGAGTAAGTAGGTGTAGCTATATTTTAGTCAGAGATGCTATTCAAAAGTAAAATTATAATTTGGATGCTAATGCGCGGCATTGTGAAATCCATTTCAGCAGTCGACGGAAGAAAGTTCATTTCTAGAGGTTAATGCAAGTAAAAGTGTAGACGCGTCGTATTATGTACTAATGTTGGAACACGATGAGACGTAGGCAGCGCCGCCGGCTCACTCGGCGTGACCATAGATATGTAGCCTCTGGGGCGTGAAAAGATAGCTCTGGAAGCCGTCGAACGATAATGGATTTCAGGCCGCCATTCCAGCGTGGCTAGCATGGCTAGCGTGGCTAGCGTGGCGTGGGTGGCGGCCGCGGTAACAGTGTGCGTGCGCAGGGACTTCCGGCCGACGAGCCTGGAGCGCGGGCAGGAGGCGTGGCGCCTGCGCGTGTACATGGTGTACGCGTGGGGCGGGCCGCTGCTGCTGGCGGGCGCGGCGGCGCTGCTGGACCACCTGCCGGCCGGCGCAGCCGCGCCCTTCCTGCGCCCGCGCTTCGCCGTGCAGCGCTGCTGGTTCTACGGCGACATGGAGATCCTCGTGTACTTCTTCGGGCCCGTGGGCGTGCTGCTGCTCGTGAACCTGGCGCTGTTCGCGTCCACCACGCGCCAACTCACGTGCGGCCTGTGGCGGCGCGACGAGGTCAAGTCCACGTCGGAGCGCGCGGCGCTTGGCCGCGTGTGCGCCAAGCTGGTGGTGGTGATGGGCGTGACGTGGGGCGCCGACGTGGTGTCGTGGGCGGCGGGCGGGCCCGACTACGTGTGGTACGCCACGGACCTGCTCAACGCGCTGCAGGGCGTGTTCATCTTCCTCGTGGTGGGCTGCCAGCCGCACGCCTGGGCCGCGCTCAAGCGCGCCGCCGCCGCGTGCTGGGCGCGCGGGCGCGGCGAGGCGCGCGCCACGCACTCGTCCACGCACCTGCCGTCCTGCGGCGAGTCGCTCACGCACACCACGCCCGCGCCGCCCGCGCCGCCCGCGCCCGCCGCGCCCGCCGCGCCCCAAGCGCCGCGAGTGCCCATGGAGACCGTGTGCTGAGAGCCGCGCCAGTGACTGTGACTGTGGACCCAGCTTTAATGTACAGTGCTTCGCCGTACTTAGTCGTAGTGAATATTTATTCTTCAGTATTATTTTGTATTCCCGTAACGATTACGATCGGTGTTGTCGTATGATTGACCGCCCGGACGAGTGCCGGACGAGTGCCGGACGAGCGCCGGCCGAGCGCCGGACGAGTGCCGGACGAGTGCCGGACGAGTGCCGGACGAGCGCCGGCCGAGCGCCGGACGCGACCGCGAGTGTGTGCCTGACGTGTATACGTGTTTATATACTCGATTACGAGTTACATATTGTTATGTATGTGCCGTGTATTGAATCAGAAATCGAGGAGCTCTTATAAGTGAGCCCCGGTGAAGTCTTGCCCTGTTAGATTGGCCGTTGAACAAAAATAAATTATGAAACCATCGAGTATGTTTTATTTATTACGAGTGGGGCTGTTCGCACGGGGCGCGTTGATGTCTTTTGTTCCGCTGCCGCCTTTGCACTTATTCCGCGACCTATCTTCTGGTTTTAATAATGTTTCAAACGGCACTGTAGTGGGCTGTAATGATAATACTTAATAAAGAAATACAGTTGTAAGCTATTCATATTTAGTTGAGTGAAGCACATTGTGACTGAGCATCATAGACCATAGGGCGCTGGTAGGAACGCTAAAGGTAGCATAACCTACCATTGTCCCACCCGACCCGGTAGTGTAATAATGGGAGGACAGGTTATTTGCCTATAGGTAGATACGTATAAAGTTACTAGTCCCGACGGACTTAATGACTGATTTATCAACGCAGAGCCTAAACCGCTGGACTTACATACTTGAAATTTTGGCAGCCGATGCCTTTTATATTGCAAACATCCACTGAGAAGATTTTTCTAAATTATAACTAAAAGGATAAAAATAGGCGACGAAATGTTTTATAAAGTTCAAATAGTATTCTTTTACGAATTTATTGCCGGCCGAAACCCCGCCTTCTAATGAACCGAAGAACCCGGGCCGCTAGTAATGAGTATAGTTCCAGTAGCGACTACGTGCTACTGGAACGTGGCACATGGCGCCCTTATCGCGCGCGGGGAGCAGAGGGACGACGACGGAGCCGCTATCAGTGCTATCACTGGGCGCTGGGCCCATGACGCGACGGACCGTCTCGCGTCTGTTATCAGCGCTGAGAAATGCCGCTGAAAAACCTCGCACTCAACTAAAATGGGCCCACTTTTACGGGCTAGTTAGTTGATAGCTGATGGCAATGTTATATAAGGCATAACTTAGGCGACTTTGGTTTATGTATTTAACAAATTTAGATCAAATCGGTTTAGTAGCTAGCTTATGTCATTTTTTGTTTAAACGTTGCAGCCGAGCCGGCTCGCGCGGTGCGGGGCATTCCGCGCACTTGCCCGACGAGACGAAGTTAAGTTGGTTTAGAACGTATTGCATTGCATCGCATTTAGTTGGGCGGACTGTGACGTTAGTGACGTCACAAGGACGAGCATGGGATGTGACGTGTTGGTGCCCATTTCGAGTGCCGCGGTCCCGTGGTCATGCGCTCTCACACTTGTGCACTGTTGTGGGCTGTTCTGTTCCTTGCTGAAGTACCCGTAGCTCCACACACCCGTTGTCGCGAGTCTAGGGGTATGCAGCTCACAATAGAGCGTGGCAAGTGCTCACCGCCAAGCGACTTCCGTTCAATCGACGCGCTGTGTCTGTCGCGTGTCGCGAATGTCGCGATGACGATGACGCCGCGAATGTGCTTAAATTATAGTCCGAGAGCCGATACGATTTTTTGAGAACCTTCTTGAGGCAAGCTGAAAACTTGTCAGACAACTCTCCTGTTATACCCCAACACGAAGCTGCAGACCTGGCTGGTGGGTACGGGGTCTAAATCAACCCATGAATTTTTAAAAATTAAAAAAATAAGTTCCAAAAAACCTGTTTGAGGCAATATGAAACTTCATCTCACGCACACAAGCTGTGGAATGAACTGCCTGCGGTGGTTTTCCCAAGCGACTACAATATGGGGTTCTTCAAGAAGGGCATTAGAAGGTTTCTTCAGGGTCAGTAGCGCGAGTGTGACGCCCCTGGTGTTGCAAGTTGCATACGTCCATAGGCCACGGTAACCACTTCCCATCAGGTGGGCCGTGTGCTTGTCTGCCACCTAAGTGGTATAAAAAAATGCAATTTTTATAATGTCGTAGTTTAATGTTTAAGGAATACATACAAAATATTTACCCATGGGGGCTTTACCATTGCCAGGCGGGTTCTAAGGTGTAGGTAATTTCCAAAAAACGATGAGAGCGACTACTGCACGTCTCAGAATTTGTTTATTTACAAAAGGTTGTATCAGGCATACTTTACCTTAATGGAATGCTTCCAACTTATAATAGATGGTAATGCAAATGAATCGCAAGTAAATAGAAAGTGTTTAAGCCAGGCAGCGACTTGCGTCGACGAGCAGTGAGGTGCAGGGGGGCGCGTGCGACGTGGGCTTTCTCCGAAACGGGGCGCGGACAACTTCCAACTATTAAGTAATCGGTGGCGCGGGCAGGCACGGGGTGCTGAGCTGCCCGCGGTGCCCGGCGCCGCATGCCTCTCCTCATTGTTTTGAGAACGTTTCGCAGAACAAGCGACGACGGGCAGCGATGGCAGCGGTCGCCGGTCGCCAGGCGAGCACGTAGCCGCATTCACACTGCCACATACATGCCAGTGCCTACTCGGAATACAAACAGTTGCCGATTGTTGACGCTACTCGATACTTGAATGCCTTACCTTATAGGTAAGTAGATATTATAATGATCTCTGTTGCCGGGAGACAAGCATAGATATAAACCCACCGAGTTGTTTATAAAAGCCTATGGCCTCTAGGTACTCATGGTTTTAAATAATCTTAACAGTTTCTAAAACCAATGGTTTTAGAAACTGTTAAAATTATTTCCGAATAACATCGGCGAGTGAAAATAAGCAGAAAGTATTTTTTTTATTAGTGTTGCCGAGGCGAGCACCAGTTGAGTGTGTGCAACTCAGTGCAAGTGCAATTCTTCATTGATACACATGAGCGTGTGTGTGGGAGCGACAGAGCAGTAGGCACATGCTGTAACTTGCATCTCGAATGGTCGAAGTGAGCTCGATAGCTGAATCCGCGGTGAGATGTCAATTTCGCATACAAATTGACATCTCACCGCGGATTCAGCTATCGAGCTCACTTCGATCATTCGAGATGTTTGTTACAGCATGTGCCTGCTGCTCTGGTGTATTTAATAGGTATGTCACAAATTCACTTTTATGTTTTATGTATCGTATGGGCATGTATTTGTCGAGTTAAACCGCAAACCATTCCGTAAGTGAGAGCCGCCGAGCGGTCGACAGTTAATGATAATATAAGTAGTATAACATTATGTGGATGATTCAGAGCGCTGATCGTTGACCCGCGCGATGACGTCACGCTGCGATCAGCCATTCCAAATAAAAACCGAAAGTAGACGTAATGTGATATGTTCTGTTATACTTACAATCGAACGTTGTGGACGGAGCGCGTCACTATCGGTATTCCAGTTGATAACGAACAAGAAATGTATGAGTAAGCCACTAAACATCGTCGTGTACCTACCTCAGAAATACATTTACAATCTGTTCAATGGATTCTTCCAAGCGAACACAAAGCGCTGATAACAAATTCCTTTCTCCATTATTCCTACTTCCTGGGGCAGCAACAACCGGCCAGCTCTTGCCGGTTGTAGTCTGCGCTTGGTTTACGAAAGAAATCTATGCCTGCCCTTAGTATTATTAAATACTAGCTGTTGCCCGCGGCTTCGCCCGCGTGGATGTCAGTTATCGCTTAGTGTTGAATCAACGCTATTTACGCTATTACTAATCTTATATAGCCTGCATCTCAAAATCCTTTCTTAGGGGATGCCTACGTCATAGTAGCTTTAAGCATGCAAAGTCTCAGCCCGATCGGTTTAAAATTAAAAAAGTTTCATACAAACCTTCATCCCCTATTTTATCCCCTAGGGGGTAGAATTATTCAAAATCCTTTCTTCCTTCATAACATCCTTACGTCATAACATCTACGTGCATGCCAAATATCAGCCCGATTTTTCCAGTGGTTTGGGCGGTGCGTTGATAGATCACTATGTTAGTCAGTCAGTCACCTTTGAGTTTATAAAATCTAAGGCGAGGTAATCTAAATTTCATACGAGGGTCCGAGATGGATTGTCCTCCACAAGAGAATGAAGAAGAAGAAGATTGAAGTAACTTCTGTGCGTTCATGCGTTGCTCACTATCCGTCTCGGGGTGTTGCGCGTTGCGCGCCATTCTGCAGGGCGCGGTGCGCGGTGTTCTTGCGATGATCGTTTCCAATGAGTTAACAAAAGGTGGAATATACATTCCTTATTGAGCACAGCCCCATTGTACTCCTGCGCACGTAGTGCGCCGCATACGGACTAGTTCATCGTTATAGCGATTGTGTTAAGTGCTTTAGGAATGTACGAATTGTGTGAAATGCTCACCAATGGAGACCTCTCACTGGTCACTGGTCATGTCTGCTGCAATATTGTGCACCAAGTGCAAACCAAGCCTAAACCCGCGGCTCCGCCCGCGTGGATGTCGGCTATCGCGACGTTTGGCCATATCTCCGGTTCTACGACTCAACCGATTACTTTTTCAAACTTTCAAGACTTTCGAAAAAAAATACTCCACCAAAATCCGTTCCGTAGCTTTTGTGGTCGTGTTTATTATATCACCTACAGAGACTCTAAGGCACCTTTGCATGTGATCTACGACGATCGACGACACCAAAGTTGATGACGCAAGGGCACAGCACGCAAACACAAATACATTGTTTAGTGATATAATAAGAACGGTAATGCTCGCTCGTCCATTCGTACCATGGCGTACATACTACACACGTATGACACGTACCAGGTACCTACGGCAGCACGTGTTCGATGGTTACATTACCTTTGCTCCTCACAGATCGCAGAAGGGACAGTACTGGCGCAGATAGTCTGCGGGCGGCCACAGCTAGCGTGGAGCGCAGGGTGCAGCCCGCACCTCGACTACATGGTCATGGTGTCGGACGTGCCGCTTGCGTCACTGAGTTGTGCGTTGGTTTTTGTTGACGTACCGTGACTTTAGTAACATGAGTATCTATGCGTGCCCGTGACTGTGCCTACTGCCTGCGACTAGGTCTGCAAATTACTTGGCGCATAGAAGTTTGTTGAAGTCTTCACTTCGTTCCAACTACTTTATACAATATTACTAACCGAGCCTCCCCGGCTCTGCCAATGGCATATTTTGAAACTCCGATCACCTTTAAGCAATATGCCCGCATTTTTTTGAATTTTTCGAATAATGTATGAGAATCTGCTTGTTGACATTTATAATTATTACTCCGGTCCCTTGTGGAATAGCGTGGTGATTTATCGCCTATAACCTTTATCGATAAATGGGCTATCCAACAAAAAAAAAAGAGTTTTTGAATTCCAACTAGTAGTTGTAACGAACCAAAGAAACAAACTCTTCAGCTTTATAATATTAATTAGTAGAGATAGAGTATAGATGTGAACTGTACGCTTGAAGATCTTTACACTGACTTAGGCTTGTTGTCAGCCTCACAGAGTCACATAATATATCACTCCAAAAGTATAGTATAACTAGCTTTTGCCCGCGGCTCCGCCCGCGTGGATGTCGGTTATCGCGACCAAACATAGCCTATGTCCTTTCCCAAGGTCTAATCTACCTCTATACCAAATTTCATCAAAATCGGTTCAGCGGTTTAGTCGTAAAAGTGAGACAGACAGACAGACAGACAGACAGAGTTACTTTCGCATTTATAATAGTAGGGATTCCGTTTTGGCTCATAATCGAATGTCGTCGGCTCCTAATGGGGGTTCTTATTGAGTTATGTCTCAGTCATGTTTGGATTATATCACGCACATTAATTACTCTTATAAATATTACTAGCAGCTATTAGTAGCACCACGAAGCCGCTCTCTGCCCCGGGGCCCGGGGGTGCGTGGGGCGAGGCGCGACACGTCTCTGGCCGAAGGAGCCACCTCTGCGCCATATTGAGGACACTTGGATTGGATAAGTGTGTGGCCCTGGCCGATAATGGCACGTGCACAACACAAATGTCACTTGACTTAAAATTACTGAACCACAGCCAGCTCAGCGCCACACAGAACACCATAATAGTTTTGTTTATCCCTTTTTTCATTAAATGGCAGATTCTGGAAACGGCAGATTCTGTAAATATCAGATTCTTTGAACGACAGATTCTTTAAACGATGGATTTTGTACAGTCGCCAGCTAAAAACAAAATTATTTATTAGACATAAGTGACTTTTTCTGGAAAATGGGGTGTCATTCCTGTCCTGCCAGCGACATGAACGCATGCCCTACCTCGGCTCTTTAAAAATACGAAGTTGTAATATCCTTAGGTCATTTTCGGAAAAAAAGAGTTTTAGGAATACTTGGGTCCTTTCAATAATAAGTTTCCTTGACTCTTTCTGCGATTGTAACACATTCCTCAATAATGAAATAAACGAGTAGGTACTTGACGAATGAAATGTATCGTGCCAGTGTTAAGAGCCCTAACTTCGTTAGAGTATTGATAACAAGTCAATTTCAGCATTGACAACGAACAAAACAACAAGCTCGAGGCCACTTGGAGCTGTTAACTACGGCGCGTGTGTGACGTCACGCACTCTGTAGGCAGGTACAACATTGTGGAAGTCATTACCCTATAGATCGCGCGAGTGCTAACCGTAACTTACGCAACAATTAAAGACACGTCGCGTCGCCGTCGCAGTCACCGAGCTTCGTGCTTCGTTTTGTTCCACTAAGATAGCAAGCAAGCGTTATTGGGACCGGCGAGCGTTCCTGACGTCCACACCCAGGGCACAGAACAGATAATAGTACTCCCAGGGGGCCCTATTATTCATGCATATATGTACATACTAGCTATTGTCCGCGGCTCCACACGCGTGGATGTCGGTTATCGCGACCAAACATAGCCTAATGACCTTTTCCAAGGTCTAAACTACCCCTGTACCAAGGTTTCAGATTCGCAGATTCCTGCGCTAGTTAAACAACTAACAAGTGTAAATAAAGTCAATTTGTGGAAAAATCACATCTGCTTATAATAAAAATCAGTTAACTAGATCTGCGTTTATTAATAGATACATATAAAAAGTTAAGATATTTGTGTAAAATGAACTCGAGGCTGTCGAGTACAGTTTGACCTACTTTGAACCCACGTCCTGCAGAAACAAGAGGATTACTTAAACAAGCGGACATTATTATACTGAACGTATGTTATGTACGCACTTCGGATGATTAGGGTTCCAAGTCTTTACAGTGGTGTGAGGGTGGCTCGCCGCGCGCCGCGCCAGCGAGCCTGAGACCCACCGGTGGGTCTGCTTAGTGGGTCCTTGAAGATGAAGGGAGCCAGTGCATAACTGTGGAGGTTCTCCCACGAGCCCACATCAGCAGACAATGGTGTCGCATAGTGGTGTACTGGTGTATGAAGATAACATGATGTAGCCGCACGTAATGTGTTGTTTAATAACAAACGCGTTATTAGTGCAGCTAATTACAACCACTAGTAATGTATGCAATCAAAAATGAATTAGTAAATCCGGGTCGGCGCGGCCGCGCGCTGGCGGCACTGTTACGATATACGAGGTAGGAATAACGTAACAGTGACGCTAATAATATAGGGGGATATACCTATTACCTACGTCTTTTTATGCAAGATGACAATATTTTGCATTGTTCTCAATCCTGTAATCTCCGCGAGACTGTTCAGAGATTTTTTTCGGACCTGACAATATTAATCTCGAGAACAATGCAAAAAACTAATCAGAGATTTGTTTTATGCCCAAAAGTATTCCTAAAGTTTCAATGTCTTTCTTTTCGTTAATTACTTGAAGACATCTGGAGGTATTTCAATTGTGTTAGTATTGTTGTAACAGTACCTACAGTGTGACGTTGTATTTTGGTTAATTTAGTGAGTGGGTCTTGTACAGAGTGAAAACGTCAGTGTGTCCGAACGCTCATTTCGCCATTTTTGAAGTTATTGCAAAACATCAACACGGAACACTACAGAATCCCGAGGCATAAGTCAACATCCCTACTAATATTATAAATGTGAAAGTAACTCTGTCTGTCTGTCTGTCTGTCTGTCTGTCCGTCACGCCCAAACCACTGAACCGATTTTGATGAAATTTGGTATATGGGTAGATTAGACCTCGAGAAAGGACATAGGCTATGTTTGGTCGCGATAACCGACATCCACGCGGGCGGAGCCGCGGGCAAAAGCTAGTAACAAATAAAAACGTGTTGCAGTATTTCTAAATAAATGTCTTTTAGACCTGAGAAAAAGCAAGAGGAACAGGGCCAGCACAGCATAAGGCATACGCCGTGGCATGGATAAGGTATGGAATATCCAGAAAAGGGCTGCTTTTCTGGATATCGAAATGCAACTATGTCCTATAAAATCTATTAGAGTCATTTTGATTTGTGTACTTTCCCTTAGTCATCACACTCACCACTCGTGATTTATATTGTAGACCACGCGTAAAGCACTAAAATGTATACTGCTGAGCCTACTGAGTGCGGAGTTGCTGACTGTGTACTGTCCGTGAGTCCGCGGAGTCACGGTTGCACACCATGTCGCAACACTGGCCACGCTCGCAGCCTGCCCACTGGGTGCCACTGGCCAGCGCCGAGCACGCGTGGCGTGTGGCGTGACTAATGTAGTGGCAGTGAACTGGGTCGAGTGTCAATATCGCAAAACTGACCGCTCCAAATAAAGTTTGATTCAGCTGATTGTTAGTAATACTTCGTACATTGCACGTGCCTGCTCACAAAATCAGCACGAACATTCTGTTAAATGTGTACCTATGTAATACCTACACTAGGTATACTAAAGTAACTTCTACAGAAAAACAGACGCTAGTATATTTTATGTTTATCCATATGATTGAGTTATTTTATTTTTGTAGTTGAAGTAAATCTAAGTAGGTTGTCTACCTACTCCAGATGGAGAAAGACGTAAATAAAAATATATGGATAGGATATAATCACAAATCTGGTGGATGTTTTTATAACTCAGAAGTGTCATCCCGCGGTCACAGTGACGCGGTGCTGGTGCTGGGTGCTGCACGTCGCGGTAGGTCACTGTGAAAGCTTTGGTAAGCGCCGGTATATCCTCGAAGGTCAGATGGCAGTCGCTGCACATAAAATATCGAAGTCCGACCAAATCCGCAGTTAGACTGATAAAGCGGACCTCAGACTCCGTGGTGAAAGCTTCGGGTGCGACTGGGGTTAACGCTAGGATAATGAAGAAGAAGAAGAAGCAAACGCGATATTTCATCCATCGTTGTTGCTTGCATACACAATATACACATACTAAACACAACAGCTAAACAGTATTGGACGCTAATCGCACTCACATATTCACTAAGCACTCACAATTTTACTAATCAAAGTGAAAACCGGGCTTTAGAATAGTTTTTATATTTGTAGTAAAGGTCTTTGATGCAAATTACGTCACATTATGTCACTTGAATAGAATGTTGTTATCGTTATTGAGAAGGACAACGGAAGTGACAAATTAATTTGATTTCGATTTGCAGGATTTCCGACAAATTATTTTCTTCGAATATCACAAAGGCCTCGTCTTTGAGTGGGCTATATACGTTCGTAATGTGTTCGAGTGAGGCCGGCGCGGCGGCGAGTAAGTGGGTAAGTGTTGCGGATGTGTTACACAATGTTAGGCTCCGAATGTTTATGTTTTGTTAGAATGTGTGTCAAGTCATTCCGCGAACTGTTACGTAACGCGGACCTAGCGTAACGCGATCGTCCGCCACATTCCACGTCGCGCAAGCGGAGATACCCATTGTGACACCGCCGCACCGGCCGGCACACCGGCAACTCCTCGACACCTTGACATCGAGACGCGGATGCGGATGTCGCGTGTCGCAGAGAGAGCACCGATGCGTCAGCGTCATTAGGTCATTACGGACGGCCCAAAGTTATGTGACGTAGGACCATTTTAAATTCGGATAGATCTTGAAAAATAGAAATTGGTAAATAGCATAGTTGGCGCACACTCGATAACGAGCAAGGTTGGTTTCAAAAGAGTAACGGTGCACGCAGCACGCAGCACGCAGCACGCGTCCCTGCGGCACGCTGCCGAACACAAAGCATGTCGGACATACTTTTGCACTCACACTCACTGACGTTGTGTGCCTGAGTCACGCACCCGCTGGAGTGTTCCGAAGGTCACGGGTTTGTGGTTGTGTTACGTGTCATCTAGCCGCTTACACCATATCAGTAGTTACATTAATAGAAGACAGCAAGCATGCGTCTTTGGTAAGCAGCCGAGTTTGGTGGGTTGCATTCTTATGCTAAATTACGTTTGTAAAGTCGAATTATCGCACATAACTACCGACGGAAACACAACGGTGACGCGACCTCGTAATTAAGTACAAGGTTACTAAAATGGACTACTGACGACAATTTGTACAGCGGGAAATAAATTCCTGCGGTTAAGGATAATTCATAAATAGAATTCAAGGATTGTACCTATGTATAAAAAATTTAATAGTGTCCTTTGTCTGTGTGATCAGATCTGTCACACACAGACAAAGGATGCTATTTAACTTTTTTCACAGTACATCCAGAACACAAGGGACAGAATTGGGATGGTAGGAACGGGTCAGCATTATTGCACTGATCGTATACATGCTATTGGATAAAAGGTCCTCTTTTGCCGTATGTGTAGCCTTCTCCGTTAACGTGAGTGGGTTTTCACAAACAAGTGCCAATTCCCTCGGTGAAATAATGAAATAAGATGAATTCTTTCAGCTCTAAAAATGAATTTGTGTAGTTAAATAGTTAGGTACCTATTTAAAATTGGTATAATCAACATCCAGGAGACTTGACATCCTTTGTAGGGCAAACCAGGTCCCTCGGCCTCAAGTGCCTCAACGAAATACCGAGCGGTTTTGTGGTCCGAGTTCGACGTGCCCACCTCGTCATTGGATCCGGTCATGTTAATATAAAGCTAAGGGATCCGGTGATGTGACGCACGAAATAAAGGGATCTTTAGCAACAAATCGGCAATGCATCGACCGACGACGTCACCTAGTTTTTTGCTTCTGCATACTAGATCAAAACCAGATTATTTATTATAAAAAACAGAACACCAAAATTCAGTAATGAATATTTGGCTTCGGTTCATTAACATTAATTTGTTATAATTGTTAGAGTTACTGCACCGGCCAAACTTGTATATTAGTGCTAGCTATATAAATACGCTCCGCCATTTATTTGGGATTAAAAATCGAGACACAATGTACGGTTTTATTCGATAAGTCGAAACGATATAAATATTTATTATGAGTTCAAGATGATCTTCTATGACTGGCTCCCAGAGCGCGGGGTGCAGGCGGTAGCGGAGGCGCGGAGGCGCTCAGCCGTGCGGCGGTTCCGCATGAGTCGTGGGACACTTTTTATCAGCCAATTAGAGAAGAGCTGCGTTTTATTGCTCGATGTTATGATTCAATTATGCTCGTTATTAAGTTACTGCACTGCCGGGCACTATCGCTCCCTGCCTCGACCCCCCAGCGTGAGGATGAGCACACGGCCGCCTCTGTAGGGACGAGTTCCTCTCGTAGGGAATCAAGCAGAATAATACTTTCATAATTATCACATAACAGATACATTAAAGTGATTAAGCATATTTGTAGCTGGAGTTATTCGGTAATACGTGCATGATGTAATGCTACGTGGGAGGACGTTCCTTAGTGCGGGGTGACGCGCAATGGTTTTGCTTTACGCCAGTAACTGCACTTACTGCGGGTGAGTGGTGGCTGGCGCAGTCGTGACTCGTGGGAACGTCACTCGCGCAGCGTTTGTCGGTCAACGGAAACAGTGTTCGTGTCATACGGGATTAGTAGAGCTTTAAGTTAGCTGACACACATAGGCGGTAGCGCGACAATATTATGGTGACTATTCGCCATGGAAGACAGAAATACACTCGTAACCAGGTGACCCTTCTTACCATTATAGGTAAGTACAGTGGTAAGGCAGGTCACTAGGTTACGAGTACTTTTAAGTTAGTTTTTAATTCTATTAAGTTGTACTTGAGCATTATAGATGTTTACATACTTACATAATATCTATTCTCCTGAACATTGGACTTCTTTTTTTTGTGAGTTGGTTAATTTAATTGTATTGCTCTGAAATGAATTCGGTACAACATTTTTCACTTTTCTAGCAGTTGAAGACCTCTACTCATCTCAGTCTGCTTTGCCTCAGTCACTGCACAGCATCAGTGCATCACCGTGCAAGGACTGTCAGTTACCCGAGCTTCGAAGTTTACATGATATGATCGCAGTATGAGATGACAGGGTCCAGAATTGTTTACTATCGAGTCGTCTACGTTAATTCCCTTATCTCTATACATTTTAAAGACATTCAAGAAGAAGAAGTGAAATATGAGAGTTTCACAATACATTCAGATCGAAAAAGGTAGTAGATCCAGAGAGGGCGGAGTAGCAATGAGTTGAAGATAACTTGCATCGTACACAGCACAGCATTGTATTGACAGCTTTAGCAATTTATAAATAATTGTACAATAGGTACCTACTCCGCGGCTATGAGATTCATGGGGCACTATGAGTTGGTCCCGGCGGCGGGTGTGTTATCGGCCGTGGCTCATGTCGGTCGTCTCTCGCCGCAAGCTTGTGGCGGCGCCGCGGCATTCCGTCGCAAGTATTTGGTTGCCGTCACTCGACCCTTTGTCTTAAACCGTACGTAGGTACTTGCGGTCGCCGATCGGCCGTCGCCAACCCGCAGGCGACCTCCTGACTCCTGACCCACATGATGCTAGCTAAACGTTCCGTTTTGAGACGTATTCGTTTCGTTACGATGATTACAGCGAACTTTCCATAGATTACTTTTGTATGGCCAAGTTGATATAACTTGCTAATTATCAGAAGGGACTTTTCTTTTATATAACACTAGCCTCTGCCCGCGGCTCTGCCTACGCGGATGTCGGTTACCGAGACTTATGCTCATATCTTCGGTTCTAATCAATCGATTGCGATCAAACAAACGTAATTTTTTAAGTCTGACTAAGATCTTTCAAATCCGTTCGGTTGATTGGGCATCCATCGCGGACAAACGGGATAGTATGAAGAGTGCGTGTCCGTAAAAGACGAGGAAGTATGCTACTTAATTTCATCCCCTAGCAGCGCGTCAAATTGACCCCGGTTTTGTTCGCTGCGGCCCCTCTGGTACTGAAGTACAACTATGTAGTTCAACTAGTTGTACAAATGATACACTGCTGTAGCGTTTGTACAACCAGTTGTACTAGTCATCAGGCAACCTTGTTGAAGGGTTATTTGTACAACCATGCTAATTTATACTGGCCACTTGAAAATAATGAAGTAAGTACATACTTACCTCCTTAGAGTCCTTAGTGATTATTAATGTTAATAAATGACACTGTCACCTAACAGATGCCTCAACGAAGGGGTGATGGTAGGGGGTTCGCGTACGGAGCACTCCCTACGTACCTATTAAGTACCTGCCCAGCAGTTTGATTGTTGATAAAGCTATTTGGTGGTTTATTTAATAAATAATATTTAAAAATGGTAGATTAATCTTCGGCTAATTGTTTCGGTGAAATAGAAATTGTAAAACGCGGTCGTGGGAAAGTGTTACTTAATAATGGTTATCAGTATTATTTAATAAAAACATAAAAATCTTGCTACTATTTGGAGGTGCAAAGATTACAGATTAAAAAAATGTAGTGGGAGTATAACTGTTGCAGAGGTGAGGATCATTTAATTGAATTAAACGCATATTTTCTGTTTCTCATTTGTTTTCCCGATGGTCATTTGTTTTTTTATCTGCTTACATCCTTTTTTTCAGAATCAGTCAAAAAGTACTTAAAAGGACTTCACATTCTTCAGTGTGTTTTCCTAATGAAAATAAAAACATTGTTTCTTCGATAATATGCTCAAGTATAGAAACGGCAGCATCTAATATAGAAGAAACTGTATTTTCAATTTATAAAAAAACAGTCGCATCCATGATGGATAAGGGTCTGGATCTAGTTGAAAAATTGCCGGCATACGATAATTACCGTAGTATTGCTAACAATAGACGGAAAAAAATTACGAAATTATCTTCTTTAGTGTATACAGATTTGAAAAAGGTTGAAATACCCCCAGCATTCAACGATTTTCTCCTCGGAGATTACAATGATAATAAAAAAAACAATCGCATACTTATTTTTGCGTCTCATGAAGCACGAGAACTTCTAAAAGTCGGTAAAACATTTATAGCTGATGGAACTTTTAAGAGATGCCCTAGACCATTTAAGCAACTGTATGTAATATTTTGTGATTTAGGTAGTAGTTCAGTCAAAAATAATGTGGTTCCGGTAATTTACGCACTTATGCCAAATAAATTAAAAAAATCATATTCAAAATCATGTTTACATTCAGGGGGAGTGGACATTTTGGGAACCAGACATTTCGGAGACTATACGAAATTTGGAGTGTACTTTTCGTGAACAAGACATTGTGAAATGCAGTCAGCTTAGACAAAGTGTACATTATGGGAAGTGTGTATATTGAAAAGGTGACATTGTCAGCTGAAAGGCTTGATACCTAATCAAGAAAACGCGTTTTTAAATTGTACAAACGCTTTTGTGGTGAATTTTTTGTACAACCATACTTAAACTAATATAATAAGTGACACCGAGTGTATACGCATGTATATTTTGAGGTTGTACAAACGCTACAGCAATGTATCGTTTGTACAACTAGTTGAACTAGATAGTTGTACTTCAGTACCAGAGGGGCTGCGGCTCCCTAATTTGAACTTTGAGTACAGTGTATTGTACTGAGTAAAAGGTACGTAATGTTGAGTGGTTGAACTTCGTGGTGGTTCGAATAAATAAATGTAGGTAAGTTTTGCGCTTATATTCGCGTGCGATAGATAGGCGATCAACGCACTCGTCGTCTAACGTGAAACCAAAAATATACCCGTAGTGAAACATGGGGTTTATCACCTCTACCCACGCTCTCGGAGTTAGGCGTGAGTATGTAAATGAATAAAAATATTTGGTACAGCATACATATTGATATAAATCGTGCGCGGTATATTTTGTTTAGCACATATTATCCGAGGAATGATATTGGTATTCAGTCTGCTCTTGTCGTGTCCGCAACCGCATCTCGGTGCCTGGTCATATTTAATAGTATGACCAGGTACAGAAATGCGGCTCATATTACATTTAGTGAAAAAATCTTTCTGCATCAAATGATTAGTAGCTTTAATGAGTAGTCGCTGTCCGGTAGTCAATGGCGAGGTTGTCCTCTCAGATCCGCTCCGCCGCGCCGCGCCGCGCGTCGTCTTCTGCCACAGCTTCATCGACCCGTTTCGATCAAATGATTATAATTTGCAGCAAATAATTTGGAAGTATTAACTAACTCTAAGTTGCCCGTTCAATTTTACCCGTTTGTTGATCGCAGACGTCAACGTTAAACTGCCTATAGGCTTCGTTTTCTGCAGTGGGCTCACGATGACGCGGGACTCTGCGCCGAGGAGTATGTCTGAGTATCGAGGGCAAGTCGTTGACGTGGCAGTCGGCGGCGCGCGGTGCAGTGGTCGGGGCTAGCGCCGTGCGCCGGTAACGGTCACGAACTCGCGCGGACTCTGCGAAGCGACACTGCGCTTGCGCACCGCGTTCTTCGTCACTTCACTTCACACAAAACCATTAGAATTTCGTTTCCGTTACTTCACTCGCACTCACATCAACAGCTCGTTGCCGACAAGCGGGTCACTAGACTACACAGCGTTATACTTGGCTATTGTTTTAGGTCGTCTGCGTACTTTATTTCAGTTTTTGTTACTCCAGAGGAACACTGGAGAGAATAAATAAGTGGCAAATTAGTATTTACCTTCTTATTTTCGCATTCTGTAAACACATAATGAATCTGTTCTTACGAGTATCCTCTAATATAAGGACACCTCATAATGTATTGCGTGTGGTCCCAAAACATCTCGCCTTACATTACTGCTCTAAAACGAAACGTTTATGGCTCAATTATGTATTCGGGGTCTGCATAACCCTAGTGTCGGCGTGTGCCAGGTGCGGTGTTCGTGATTATAATTAAGGTTCGCAACTCACCGTCGCCGTCGCTTGGACTCGGGGCTGTTGTCCATTTAGAATTCCTTAAGTTTGTTGGGGTTCACAACGGATCGTATACAACGGCATTCTCAGAATTCCTCCAGCGTCTGAGTTTTGTCTTGAATTTCGTGGGATGATCTGAACTACCTGGGCTTTTTCGGACCCAAAGACTCCTCCAGTCCCTAGTCCCTGCAATGCGGCAGCCAAGAGCGGGGGCACGTCTTCTGCTACGTGCCAGGTTTATTTTGTGAATTAGTGTGCTTCGCTCCCAATATATGGTCATTATTTCGTTATTTCGTATCCCATGTTAGATGCCTGGCGCTGAACGCTTCTTCACTTTTTTGGATATCCGTTTCATTTCTTGCATGATGTGATTTATAGATATGTCTTTTGTTTTAGAATCATACGAAGCTGCTTTCCTAAACTTATTTAGGTATTGTACTAGTTGATGGCCGCGACTCTACCTGCGTGGATGTTAAAACAAACGTAAGATTTTGAATCTAACCTTGGGTGGTTAACAAAGCATCCATTGAGGATAAACTGACACAAATAAGTATTTAATCGTCTTGTCTGCTTCTATATAGCTGTAATGTGAGTAGGTAACTAATAGATAATTGAGACGAGGTGAGAAGTTCCTCAACCCAACATGGTCAAATGAATTATCATGAGCGAATCACGAATGAAATCGGAAAAAGAAGTAAATAAAACGAAACAATAACCGCACAGCGTGTGCTGAACAAACTTGTTTGTTTTACGTTTCTGTGAGAAAATATACCGGAATATGAGAACAGTTTTGGAACATGTTCCCATGGAACCGTACCTAACTGTTTTTTGAATTTAGAGAAAGACATTACAAAATAACTAATACATTTTTATATAATACACACAATTTCATAAAATATAATTTTAACGATCACATTTTCATCCGGATAAACGAATTTTGCTTGTATTTTCCTTTTTTTCATTTTTCCACCATATTCAACAAATAAAGAACTTTGACTTTGATATTATTAAAAAAATTCTATCACTGTTTATTGTGTTATGAATGTACCTACCTACCTCAGCCCTCAGTTGTTGTTAGCGGAGGTTTCGTAAATTCAATTTGGAGAATTCTTGGCCGGCTTATGCGGCTGCATGCTGTAGGTAACTTGGTACAATATTACCGAGCTGTACGGATTAGTCGGCACTCGGCACGGAGCGCTTCCGGCGTGTAAGCCGCTTTACGATTTCTCGTTTATTATTAAAGAAAATGCTGCTTATGAAGTCTCACAGTACGACGTAATGCAATGTACTATCGGATAAGCAAGTTCTCAAGTGTCTGTGACACCTGCCTACCTACACAATGTTCTTAAACAGCAGTCACACTAGAGAACAAACCCAGTGCTGTCGATACATTGAACTCTGACACAAATTATACACAGACCACCTTATCATCATGGAGGCCGAGGTGAACTCAGAGCTCAATGTCCGACTTCCGGATTCTCCACTACCACTTCGCACGGTCTTGGGTGTTCATGGCGATATTCTTTTTTTTTAGCTTTAGACTGTCGTTTTCTAGTCCTAGTCTTCTTCCAGTCCTATCCGCGTCCACCAGCGCGATATCATCAGCGTACATGAGCAGCCGTGTTGGCTACTGATGTGAGTTTCTGATGCTTTTCGACAGAATGCCAACACCGACCACCATACAGACCACCTGTCTACGTGCATCTACTGTGTATGTAGGTACAGCCCTGTGTTAATTGTTCACTGTTTCGTTTAGGGTTTCATATAATATAATACCCAGTACTGCGTTCAGTGGGATGGCTAGTCCCGATTCACCTAATTTTATTATAGTTCCATAAGTGCCATTATTATATTCCAATGTGCAACCATAAATATCGTGCGCTAGCTTAGGACGGAAGTAATGTAATAGTATTTCAGTTAAAATAAAACATTCAATTCAAATACATAATGATGCAAACGCCGCGCCGGGCGAGTGGCGAGTGGGCTGCCGGGCACAGCCAGACGCGTGTGGCGTCCCGCAGGAAATTAAATAGTCCTGCAGCGCAGCGACCACAATGTTCCACACCTCTACATCTACTCTACCTATAGACGTGATGTATGATTGCAATGCAGCATCGGAAGCTATTGCTCGGGTCATATATCTTGGACCTAAAATGTTTGTTAATTTCGCACATTTTAGAGAAAAGTGTCAATACGACTTCAATCTTAATGCTATCATGTTTCATTGTCTCATACCTCGGCACACAAATCGATCTCCGCCCTCACCATCCGTTTCCACCATGTTTTATATCCTTGTACTAGGGTCATTTCACTGGCTTCACGTCAGGCGCCAGGGATTAATGAGACAGGCGATGGACAGAAGTTCTGTCACAAAACACTTACGCTACACAGCAGACAGCAGAGCCCACTCTGCTCTTCTAGCTATCCATCTCCCTTTGCGAGTAATATACTTAACGTAAGATAATGTTCGAATTGATCTGATGCTTTTCCTCGCACGAGCGGTCGTCTCAACGGGATTTATTTTTATAAATGTACTATTTTCCTTGTTTTCCGACAAAACATTTTGCCAGGTCGCACTAAAAGGGTTTCGTGGCGTACCTGCGACTCGGGGTGTCTCGCGGTCCCGCCGGATGTCAATTACGTTCTATTTCAGACACAATGCGCCGCGGCTGAGTGCTCGACCTGCCACTTCTCCATTGACACTTGACTGCTCATGTGTAGGCAGCCTTTTCGCCCCATTGAAGTACCTATGTCTATGTAAGCTTTAATAACTAGACGTAAAGACACAGGAACAAATACGTCGCTTGAGAACAATCTGGGGATCATTCAGGAATCTCTAAAATATACTGTAGATCATAATTAATAAGATAAATGTGATGGATTATTGCAATGTGTTTACAAAGCAGTAAGGACGGACGTGGATGCTTTCTGCGGGGTGTCCTACGAACTGGCCACCTTCACTTCACACCTTCCACTCCACTAGAGTACCGATTGTTAGAAACGCGACAGGTGCTCGGCCGAGCTCAAAATACTCTGGCTCCACCCCGCGACGCCCTTGCCTCCTCACACAAGAATTCCAATTTAGTTTTTCCCGCGAGGTGGGGCTCGCGCCCGGCACCGCATGTTGTGCGCCGGCAACAAATAGGTACTACACTCAACTGCCACATTCATTGATCCCTCTTGATACGATAATTGCATACCGAGAGGTGGTGCGCCGGCACGCGCGCCGGTCGACAGCCTTAACACCGGCATTTGGTAGAGGTGTGTTCTACTCTGTGATATGTGAAGCTATTTTTTTATATTTAGGTGGTCAAATTGATAGCATCCTGCAAGGACTGTTGGAAGAAGGAAACTGTGATAAAGTATTCCAAAATCTTAATGGTGCGGCAAAAAAAAAAGAGTCGCCGAATCGCTTGGTTCTTGTCAAAAGGAGAGAAGAGACTGGAACTATTTGGGGGAGTTCATCAGAACGTTCACCATGGTAAAAGCGGCAGAAAATAGCCATGGTGGCCACGTTCCTACGCAGCTGCAGAGGCTCGACTCTTTTAGTGATCCCAGGACTATCAATGATGCAGAATTCAGTAGGTACATAAAAAGTTATTTAGCTATGAGAAAATAGTGCGGAGTCAGCGGCCTTGATAATGTAGCGACACACATCACATGTCATGATGTTCGGTTTACGGCCACTAAGCCTACGGTGCAACTTCAAAGGCAATACCTGAAAAAGCAATTCACATGACAATGGAATTGAAATTAAAAGGTTTTCTGTGAGTACATGACGCAATGGATGCTGACAAGGGTACGTGAAAGCTTCTAATTACAGAAGTTACTATTTTATAACGAGTGTGAGCATCTAACTAGTACATGAAGTCGCGACACCTATGTACTTAATAGTGCTATAATAACATCTACATATAATAATATATGGTGCTATTTCAGCTACTGAGGCAACACATGGATCGACTGACGAGTGATGGTGAGCTGAACGCTCGCCACACTGTGAAGTCGCATGTTGTCTGCTGCTAAGGGAAGGGGGAAGTGACCAGGGATTATTATACTCGTGATGCTTTACTGTTGAAGAGCCACACTCGGCGCTGCGCACTGCAAAATTGTGCCGACTGTCTAGTGTCAACTAGTGACTTGTTACTACTTTGTTGAGTAGGGACATCCGAGTAAATAACGTTCATAAACTTATTATTTTTAATCTCTGGCAATGCAATACATCAGTTGGCGCCGAGAGCCACAGCGATTTTTTGTATTCAGCCGATTCTAAATGATGTATTTATTCAGCTGTAAACAGGAAGTTTCAGCATAATATAAATAAATAATAGTAACACTTCAGCGCACAATCCAGGAAATTTAATATTTCATCGCAACGGTCGTTTCTCCGAGAAAGTGTAGGCAGGTACTTGATTGTGGCGAGTTCTCGAAGTGCTCTGTAAACATCATTTAATTTTTCATAAATTCGTCAGCGGCGCGGGATGTTATAAGAACGTAATGCTGAAATATAAAGTGGACTTTGAGAAAAATAAAGTGTTGATCATTCAAATCGGATAGAATTCTGTGATTCTGGGATATTACGCGCGGCCGGCTAGCTGCGAAACCATCCCTCGGTGTCTTACCTCCACTGGCACAGCTGTGGCTTTTGTATGTACGTCAGGAATGTCAGGATCAACATCAGTGACCTGTGAAACACTGAACCTGAGACCAGATGATTAAGCAACCTTAGTACTTTGTAGGAGGAACATTTCGTAGGAGTTGGAAATATAAGGAGTTCTCTCCTTCATAAAACAAAAAAGCAATGAATCGCAAACATAGCAATTCTGGGTCGTTGGTGTAGACAACTTATTTAAGCTTTGTTGTATCCATTATTTCTATGGCTATCGACAACTGCAAAAAAATACCATAATGCAAATATGGTATGATACAAAGATATTATATAAAAAGATTATATCTATATATATAAAAATCAATGCCACTTTTCGTTGTTAGTTTATAACTCAAGAACGGCTGGACCGATTTGGTTAATTTTAGTCTTGAAATATTCGTGGATGCTCAGGGAAGGTTTAAAGGGTGAGAAAATAGGTGCAGCGGGAACGGGATCAAAAATTCACGTGGGCTGAAAAAAAAAAATAGATTATATGATGAGGTAAGGTACTCCAGATGTCCTGCAAAATAGGCACCTACTTATTCGTTCATTGTGATTACCACCAGGACAGGAACCCAGACGATACGGTTGGGCACGCTGTTCACGCATAGATACAGAGATTCACAAGGAAAATCAGTTAATAATTCTTTAGTTACAGAACACTGTCTATTTTTGCCACAAAACCTTTGCACGGTAATAAAATTGGATGGTTGTATCAAAATTACTCCAATGACTTTGTATCCGCGTAAACCGTACAAAAACCGCGTGGAGCGGCTTCGGCATGTGGCACAGGCGGTAGACGTGCGACAGCTTAACAGGCGTGGAGACAATTACGTGTGCGACTGTGCGAGGAGCCCGCGGGCCACGCCACTCGCCCGACGCGACGGTCTACAACACAACCAGTTTGTGAGCCAGCTGCGAGGGGAGCTGTGCCGACGAGCACAACATGTTACGTTCAAGTCTTTAAAGTAGCCGGCTATGTATATCATTCATTGAGCTAGGTATAGGTTTATGACTTTCCTGAGGAGGGCAGTGCTGTCAGCGCAGGCGCAGCGTGAGTGATCGGCAAAGGATTCACCGACCTTTCTTTGGCTGAAATAACGTTTAATATCAAGGTCGTGTAATTGTTTGCTCTCCTAAACCAAAATATTATAAAAATTGCATATTGCCTCAAACACGTATTTTCGGTTTTCTTTTAATATGTTTAAAAATTTAGGGGTTGATTTAGCCCCCGTTATCACCAGCCAGGTCTGCACCTTCGTGTTGAGGTATAACAGCAGAGTTGTCTGACAAGTCTCCAGTTTGCCTCAAGAACGTACTCAAAGAGGAGGCACCAGAACCTCGTCCGTCAGTCAGCAGGGGTGCGGGCTAGTGGCTCAGGTTGACTTGGACGCCGAAGGAACCAAGTGTCATGGTTTTACTAGAGGGCACGGTCTCCCTTAGAATTTGGTCGATTTGTAACGTGGCGTGGGTCGTAGGTAGAAACATTCGCGATACCTTACATGCAAAAAGTAGCTGGAGGAATTTATTGTGGTAATACGGTATCGCTCGGTGCAGTTACGCGTGCATCGCGGATCGAGCGGCGAGTGGCGAGTCTGAGTGGCCGTTACCTTGACGAGCACTTTCGTCTCTCAGCGCTGCCCAATTTACTTCATGTTTGTACTTACTTACTATTCCTCACGCATCTCATACTATACTACACGCTGCACTGCAGCTGCTATTTAATTAGCATTATTTTATGTTAAAACTCAATATTGATTCAAACCTATCGCTCAAGTTTAGTTTGAAAAATATTATAAAGCAACACGAACAGAATGTTTATATATTATTTATTTGGAAGACATCATTTTGTAGTGACTTCATATACAAAGCTTAATCCGATTTGGGGCGCGCTCCGGATTAAACCTGTTTAAAATCTGTAATATTTATGTACGCAAATAAAATATTATTTTTGGGCAGCTACCAAGAGTAGCTGCCCAAAAATATGAATAATACATTACGTTTGAGTGAATACATTTCATTATCGGCACCAATGGTGATTGGTGCGGGCGCGGGCGGCGTAGAGGTTAGGGCGTCTGCTGTATTGTTCATCGCGATGCGTTAAAAAAGGTTTCACTCAATGGTTGTGTACCTATATACACTGTCGCTGTGCTGTGACACGCGTGGCTGAAATAGTCGCGCGCGAATTGTGCATGTTGGTGATACTCTGACGGATGGACCGATGTGGCACAGTGATGAGTCTGGAATAAGACCTAGGCTAATAATAATAATGCACAGACTGTTAGCCCAGGAATAGGTTCCTGTGGGGTCCGTAAATCAGTATTTTAAGCGTGTAGCCGCGAGCAGTATCTTCACTGATAACTCCAGACTCCAGACTATAGGGCACCTGATTTTTATGCTATTGGAAGAGAAAGGCCATAGTGTATACAAAGGGGCATGGTACCCATGCATATATACATATAGAAATGTGAGTATCCACTTCGGGAATAACATGGTTTTTGTTCCAATTCAAAACGACTGATTTGGTACCTATGTACCTAGGTAAATACCTACGTTATATACCCATAGAGTAGATGGTTAGCTTGCCATTGCCCGTACAAGGTTTGGGTAGTTTATAAATAGCCACTGGTGATGTTATCAAATAATTCGTATTTCTTGTACGTAGGTACACTGTGTGGTAAGTACTATAGTTTAAACATATCTATAGGAGCTGTGCCTGCGCATGTGTATGTATGTGTGCCAACAGCACCGGCGGCGCTTTGATCTCGTCTCGTGACGCGGGTACCTCGGCGGCGGCGCCACATTTCGCTCCAGCTCTACCCAGAGCGCGGTATGTACCCGACTGGCACACATCCCTACATGCACTAGGTACGTCGGTCGGTAGCCGGCCAGGCGGACTGCGGAGTCGTTAACCCGCCAACGAGTTGTTATTGAAGTGCGTCGCCGATAAATCATCACAATTCACAGATGCACGCGATCCATCTCTGCGTCGGTAACCAACTGCCTGTCCACAGAACAGACGAAGGATACCTACAGACGTGTTTTAATTAGGTACTTACATATTTAGGACTACAATATGCATGCTACCTCAGGGTATAAATCAAGGTGAAACCTCGTATCACCCCTTTGAGCCCGTAATATTTTAATCTTAAAATAATGTATGGTATGCCGGATTTGTTTACATTTGTGATCACTGCTCCGTTCATTTGCCTACCATTATTATTATAACTTTCGTCTATTTAACTCAAAAATATATCAATATCAATTCGGGCCAGGAGTTCCTGAGATTAGCGCATTCAATTAGACAAACTCTTCAGCTTTATAATATTTATTAGTCTTTGATTTTAAAATCAAAGAATTAATATTCTCGCATTTTGTTTCCCACCCTCGACCACCTAACAAACACCCACATTTCGAAAATATTAATATTCGAAATGTGGGTGTTTGTTTATACACCTCTGACTACCCCTTCGGGGATTTACAGGAGTGAGTATAGGTATTTAAGTTTTTTTTTATAGTAGGTAGGTATTTGAGTTTTAATGGAATGTAGACTTTAATGTCACTTGACACTAATTGGTTTGTATACATTTACACGAGTGCACAATACGTCGCAAACACCATCAATTAGAAGCTCATATTAAAACAAAACTAAAATGAGGCCGTGACTGGCGCGACGGATCGCATGTCCCGGGGCGGGCGTTCCCGGGAGCAGACTGCACTCTGCAGCTGCGGCGGACAGTTCGGAAACTTCGGGCACCACAGGGTCATAGTATACTGTGACAGGGTCCCACAGTGGCAGGCGCTGCACGTGACCGACCAGATAGTGCGAATTAGCCACGCACCGGCCGCGGCCGGAGCAGTTGCGATGATTCGGGACTGTCTTTATTACCGGAAAAATTAATGACACGTACAAAATCGATGTTGAAAATATTGCACACTGCCGAGTGCAGCGCTCCTCGGGCAGAACAGAGTGTGCGTGGCCAGACATATACCTAGTATACCTACATACGAATATGATATGTAAATCGGTTACTATATGAGGCCCTGCGACAGCTGCCGTAGCAGTCATCATCATCATATAGGTCACGCGCTAGTGGCGCCCCCGCCGCCGTCGTCTCGTGGGGTAGGTCACTAACCCCCGCGACACACTGCGCGCCACTTGCCAACTACACGCATCCGTCTTGCAATTTAATTATGCATCTCTCCAATGAATTATGCCACTTAAGATCACATCTGTGTTCGTTGAAATAATTTATATAGACGGCGACGCCGAGAACATTATTTTATTATGTGTCTCTCTAGCTGCTCAGCAAGATTGAAATCTTTAGAACCTTATTTATTTTACTAGGTTTGTCGTCAGATTGACTCAACTTTAATGATGGAATTGATGGCATTTACCTACTTAGCAAGGGCTACTGTGCTACGCAGGCTACGCTGACGATGTTGTGTGTTGTTTTACACTAATGTGCTGATATTCACGTAAATTATTAATGAAAGTTACTGTATGAGTGATTCTAAACACGCACGGAGTACCTAGGTACATATTATGAAATATCTAGTCCTCTCGGTCGCCGTCTGTCGGAGCTAGATATTCGGCAAGGACAGCTCAAATCAGAGAGTGCTTCTTTAGTTCCCGTCGTAATGATTCGATGCTGAGACAAACAACGGTCTCATTACACGTGTCCATTAACAAGACGGATATTTCTTTATTACGAACGTTCAATGCACCTAAATATTCTCGACCATTGTTAAAATGAAGTCTCAGTAAACTTCTCAGTAAACTTCTCACCGCAGCCGCGGCGGGTACGTTGGTACATAGAGCGGTTGCTTACAAATATTGAAATAGGTCATTGTGCGCAGGCGGCGGCTGTTTGTTGTTGGAACCGGAGCGCGAATATTCGCTAACGACGACGGAGATGTAGTGGTGTACAGTAAGCTTCAGAGAAAAGGGACCCCCCTTGATAATGACATGAAAGCATTGAAGTTTTTTGGAACTTTGTGTAAATGTCATGTTGGTCTAGTGGTTATGACCTATGCTTTGTGAATACGGTAACCGGGGGTTCAAATCTTCGGACACAAAGTTCTTTTTTTATTTCGTATAATTATTTTTTTATTCTCATAAGCACTTTTGTTAATTATTATTTAAGGAATCAAATTTTATAGTAGGTATGAGGTTTGTAAGAAAAGATAGGCTTGTTGTATAAACAATATTAATTTATTTCTCGAATTACATTTCTAGGACTACATGGAGTCCATTTCCTGGTTGAGTATACAGTTTTTCTATCTGAGTTAAATTGGGGTTACTTATTTTTAGATTTACTTATTTTTAGAACGTAAATTTATTGACAAAACACAATACCCTACCTAAGTATAAAATGTTTAATATTATACATAGTTCTAGAAACATAACTACAATATTTATTTGCTTATTTATTTAAAGTTGCAAACATTAATTTTTTACACTCTGTATAATCTTTGAATATAAAAGAATGGTTGAAAAATGAAATGTTATTTATGCCTGTGAATCACAAAGAAAGAACCAACATGCTAAACTATAACAGTATAGCAATATACATCTTCCTCTTTGATCACATTTTCTGATAAGTAACCCTTTTAACACAACATTAGAAAAATATGTGAGGTCAGATGGTGCATCGTTAACACATTAGAAGATTACTAAACTTGTAAACAAGAGTAATGGGATTAGGTATTAGCACAGATAACATAATACTAAAGTATTAGTAATAATATAATATTATTATTATGAATGTTAGGACACTATTTCGCATTAGTTCCCAAGTTCTGTTTACTTTAGTTCCAGTTTAAAACCATCTGACCCCACAAGTTTTTTATAGGATTAAGATCCGGGCTTTTAGCCGGCCACTCAAACACCGTTATATCTTCTTGTGCATTTAGCCAGTCTTGCACAATTCGGGATGCACTAAAGGGTTATTCTGAACCAGGTAAATTTGTCCTTCTGGATATGCGACCCGCACTGATTATGCGCAGCATTACGTCTTTCAACACTTCAAGGTATCGCTCACTGTTCATGCGGCCACCTATTTCCACTAGCTCGCCTGGTCCATCCATCTCCAGCAACCTAAAATAATAAACCTTTTCAAATCTGTTTTTTTTTTGTTATTTTATTTTAAAGAATATTATTATAATAATTTACTTACCTACCTAATGTTAACCGCCCTTTGTTCTTAAGTCTTATACGTTTTTAGGGTTGAAGGGTGCCAGTGGCACCCTTCAGGTGCCACTGAGTGAACTTCCACAATATCATGGTGCCGTTCTAAATTCATGAGTGTAAGCAACTGAGCGAGGTCCTTGGCGTTCACATTTTATATCACCCGTCGCTTGATACCTTCGAATCCATCTACGCACTGTATTTCTCTGTAATGAAAATGATAATAAATAAAAGAAACTCCAAAAATCTAACTTGTAAATGAAAATGTAACATGATTAAGCAATAAATAGGTATATAATATATTTTTATCGTAACTCTTACCGTTATGCCTCTATTCTTGCTCCCAGAGAATAACAATTTTAGCTTTCAAAAATGTTGTTATTCGAACCATACTTTCAATTTACTCAAAAAACTGATCAACAACTTAATAAATTGAATAATATTACGAGGAGGATTAACACCAATGCAAATTACCACGAATTATAAAGTTACCTTCAATCACAGTTTAGTAAATAAGACAAAGAAGTATTCTAATTGCAACCTTAGCGCGCTGTCACAGATATTAAAATACTATAGCCGCAGCTCATACAGCAGATAAGTTTTTGAAGTAAAAAACAAAATGACGGTAGTGCAATAAGCTGTATCAAGCGTAATCTATTGAACTAAACGAGAAATCTATACTAATTTCAACCTTATCTTTTAGTCAATTGAGCAGTTATTATTATCAAATATGATGTAGTTGAAATTTAAACCTTAACGTCTACAAAATAACACCGTAATCAACTTTGTTCGATAATAGGAGTAGGTAATGTTATTTATATTTTCGCCATTATTATCAAGTGAACCGTAGCCTAGTGGAGTAAGGCGCGGTCTAAGTAATCGGCTGACGCTGGAGATGCGGGTTCGTATCCTCAAACGGCACATAAATTAATGTGGCATCTTTTTGTGAGTATGTTGTATCTTGGTATACAATTGAGCCGAAAGACGAAAAATATCAGAAAATTACAAATATGTACATGCAAATAAAAGGCAGGTGAAGCTGTTTGCAGCTCAGCGACGATCGCATCGCGTGACGTCATTCGTGAGTCATGTGACGCGGCCGGCGCAGGCGGCGATATTCTTTAAGTCTTGAGGGGGTCTGTTTTCTCTGACGCTGACTGTACCTACGCCGGCCGCCGCCCGCCGCCGCGTCGCACACTCCCGATATACTCGCACCTATCACATGTACAGTAGGTTTATAGGCGCACGGTTTAATTTGGTCGGGGGTCGTTGTCCGCACGTCTCTCGCCGTGCGATGTTTGTAAGCAAGTCTGCAACACTATAGACACATTGACACCACTCCGCAGTTGGCGGTGACCACGCTTCAGGAGTCTTTGTGAAGAGGCGATCTTTGGCCGGCAGCAGATGATCAGACCACCCGCCGCGACCTCGCTCGGATTACCGTCTCGTTGCGTGCTTCCGATGCAGTCGCTGCTTCTAGCGCAGCTTTCGAGGTTATAATATAACAAGGCAATGAACTCGAAATCGAAAATGTATTAGATTAATTATAGGTACTACATACATAAGTGGGGAAAACGGTCACGGACATATACCTAAGTATATCATAAATAATTGTAAAACTAATTGGGTGGTTTTATAGCAATGGTTACTTTAATAAAAACGCTTCTTGTTCATAACAAGAGAAGTAGACAAGTCATGCTTTTCCCAGACAGCGGCAGTCGGCAGCTCGTTCAAACAATACAAAACAATAAAATTCAAATAAATATACCTACAACAACATAGAATGAAACTATCTGGAGAACGGTTCTACCTTACTTAGAAAAAGAAACACAATGCAGTATAACATTATTCATGGCAATACCTCAGTAGTAGCAGATCAAGCGGCGGATCAAAATGTGCGCATTTATCAATCAGAATTACACCAGTCACATCGTATAGACGCGTTCACGTCACGGTAGCTCTCACAGACGTACGTACCTACCTACTCTCTGTGTGGCAGATCAGGCAGAGATTTATTCGACGTCAAGAGAGATTTGAGAAAAAAGAAAAACATATTTGCGTTATCCCTCGTGGCTCGAGGCCTAAGAAAGGAGACTTGCGATGTAAGTATGTAGGCGTCGCGTCGTACCGTGATCGAACACTACCAATACACGTGAGTGTGCAAGGTGTGGAACAGTATCGAGGGAAGCTGTCTCGAATTATAGGTACAAAGTAGCACTGTAGCAGTGCCTTTGTAACGACTCCATATAGCTACAATAGTATTAGTAGTGTCCACTGACTCTTCTGAAGTAGCTATCTAATTCATACAAAGTTGGTGATGTGGTCGCGGCCCGCTGCAGGTAGCTACTCTGATCTAATATAGTATAATTCATGGTCGTAACTCCAGCGGATATTCCTTTCAACTCTTCCCCGTGATATTGGTAGGTACTTAACTTTTTTAATCTGTTTCGAAACCTCAACCCACGTTACAGAGCAACAAACAACTCGCGAAGGGTTTTAAAAACTCGTTTCATTTTGATCAAATTTCGCGCGAGTAAATAAAAGGAAAGGCGATGTCAATAATTCTCCAATTGGAGTGTTGTGTACCTACTGGGTGTACCCACAGACCCACGTCCCACACCCGCCACAACGGATTAAGGTATTTGTAAAGGTTAGTTGTAGCGATTACACACTTTTCCGGCACGACCTTCTAAACCTTTCTTATTTGGTCGCGACACTCGCGACATGGATGTGAATATAGCCCGGTTAGGGACTCATATATAGGTATGCACGTTGTAACATTGCAGTTTACAGAATATATTGTATATTATAGTACTCTCACACCTATAACTTGCCTATAACCCCAGAACAGCGCCGCGGCTTCTTCGTTCATAGCGGCCATTGGCCACTGTAGAGCGTGGCTCTACCATGCACAGTAAACCAGATTACGACCGTCATAGGTTCGAATCCTTTTCCGAGGGTTGACAATTTCAATCTAAATCAATAACAAAGACACTCGTTTGTATTATTTGTTGACTTATTTGTAGATAAAAAGAAAAACTATTCATGAGTCTCTTACATTGTTTAATGGTGACTGCCACTTTTTCGAGAGCTACCTTTTAATGTAATTATAACAACTAGGCCCCACCAGTGGTCGTGTTAAGCGTCGAGGGAACGTGCCCCGGTGCACAGGTGCCCAGGCACGGCTTGTAGTCGTTGTTCGTGGTACAGTTCTGTTCTGTACGCGGATGTTTATTTTAGTGTCGCCGCCTGCGACGTGCCGACCGCGGCCAGTGGCGCCTCGCGTGTATTTCATATTTGAATACTTACTTAGGTACTTAGCAACAAAGCAGTAGTAGTAGCACTGACTGCTTCCTCTTCATCATCACCATCTTTGCTGAATTAATAGTACCCCCTCCCACATCAACACCGATCCACACTGAGCGTTCTCGGTTGCTTCTGATTCTACGTGGTAACGTGGTGTATAACATTCTTATATTTATTGCAGATATACAGTAGCACGTACCCATGGATATTGCTTGATTGCATTTTATTTGTTATAGTTACCTATTTGTTTTGTCAGAGGACACGCACGATAAAAAAAAGGAACATACTCCAGGTATAAAAAGTAGCCCCTTATTACTGGGCGCGCTGTATCATTGTGCACAGCCATTCTTACATGAAAGAGCAATGAAAGCAAAGAAATTCACTTTCGCATTACATAGGAAGAGGTTTACTTCCAGCTGTGGTAATTAAGTGATCCGTTAAGTTGTACCACATAAATCGTCTTCGACGTGTTGAGGACGACGAGTGAGCATAAAATAAAGCTAATTAGGTACTTGTAACAATATTTCCCGCAACCGTTGTAATGACTGAAAAGCTACAGCTGTGTGCAATATACCCTCCAAGTACTCACAACTCACAACACGTATTGCGAAAAGGCAGGCAGTTATCTATTTCAGGAGGCGGTTATTTGCCTATTAGTGTTTACACAGCGCGCGGAGTTGAATGTTGAAACAACAGATACTAGATACGCTAAACACACCGCGGCGGAGTTAATCTAGTTCAAACAGTTTGTGGGAGCCGCCGCTGAGGTAGCTCCTCGTCGTTGAGCGGTGCCCTGCGTCGAGCGAGCGGTGTCTTGACAACCTTGTGCGATATGCCGCACAAGCGATGACCGTTAGTGCACTGGGAGCACCGAGGTTTCAATGATACTCGTACTTGATGCACTTAGCGCGTCAGGACAGGACACTTGTCCCATTTTGGTTCCACGGTATATAACCCTATTTTAATAAAAATGGGTTTTTTACTCTTTTGGACATAAAACTTTGTATGGATTTGGTTGAAGTTTTGCACACAGTCAAAACAAACTTAGCCTACAATTTCTGTAAAGTTGTGCAAATTAGAGATGGTTCAAATAGATTTGGAATTTATTTTAGAAAGTGTAGGTTAAGGTGGCTTTCTTTGTTATATGTATATTGCAACAGTTTGTATTTTGTTATATGTATATGTATATTCAATAATATAATATGCCTCCTTCGTCGAAATATGTTTCACAAAACACGAGAAAAATTATTATTCAGGCTAAGGTAGAGTTTAAATGGATTCAATCTATTCTCACTCGAAGTTAGTAAAACTATTATTTGGCTTTGTAGAGTGACATTTTTGTATAGTTGAGGAAATGCGTGACGTGTCGCCGTCGTCGCGTGGACAATATGAGCCGCACACCGGCACCATGAGCACAAACTGGCGTTGTGATGCACCGTCACTCACTCTCCGTACTCTCCTCGTACGATACTCACCATACATAGGTGCAACATGTCGCAGTGTCTCCAGCACGTCCCGACCGCAGGTCCCGATGTGCAAAATCCGTCTCTGCTGTGCTAGCTCTCATTCGCCACATCAGAAAGATGTCTTTCATGCTGCTACGTTTTATTTGAGCCACGTATGCTTCAGTCACGAAACCTAATCAAATGTTTATATTGTGTAAATAATATCTGAATATTCCACTATCAGTATCAACTAGACTTGAGGACGAGTGGCAGCTTCAAATATTGGAGGAGCCTACTCGTCTCCGGCGCTGGGCATGGATTTTAAAGGACCAGTGCGCTCTTACTCTGCCCATCAATTCAACATCACCTGGCGCGTTAATCTGAGTCTGCCCATTACAAGTAAAACTATTCAAAAAAGTAAACGCAGAGTCCCATCGATGCGTGGACGCGTTAGTCTAGCCGCCCGGCAATGCAACAAACGCAACAAGCGCTCAAATCTGCTAGCTCGGCGGCTGCGCGCGTGTACCGGCGCGTGAGTCACCTGCGTGTGCGTGTGCGTGGGCCTGAGACGTGTCATTATTCATCGTGGCCAAATTGTGCGCGGCCGAATGGCACAAGGACGCGGCCGCGGGCGCGGTTACGTCAGTTGAGTTACTGCGAGTAGACATACACAAATAAGATGCCGGAAGAAAGCTCCAAGCACATCTACATTAATTATTGATTAAATTCTCGAACACGGCAGTAAAATATTAGTACTTTGATGTTCTTACAGTTTTACAAAGCAGGCGCATAATATGCGTTAATGTCGCTCAACGACGTGCAGTGTCACCTGCCGAGTGCCGAGCGACGCGCCACGCTTGTGGCTTGTGGCGCGTCACGCGTGGCGTCGTCGCCTAGACGCAATTGCTGCATCTGCCTAAATAGTTATTTTTTGTTTGTTTGTTTGTCAGACGAGCAGTCCTGAGTAGCTCGTCGCGACGAGATTAGTGTCACACGGAATTACATTATTTTACTTTGACAGTCGGGCAAAACGTGCAGTTGGCGCGGGGCCGACTCGTCTGCATCCTTAATTTAATTATCCTTAAGAACTTAAAGATTTCAGATCCGAGATTTCTGAGATTTAGCAGTATTAATGTGCCCTTCACACTACCTACCTCAGTGTGTCGGTGTGTGTGCACACTGTGCATCTCTATGCACTAACGACAGAATATCACATCTCTTTATTAAGTCTTCAGATTAGGTACATGTTTTGATGATGTAAAGTGTATCATAACTCGCGAGTCGCGACATCACCTCTTTTTTGTTCATACATTTGCCCACATATTTACACGTTACATGTACGTTCAGCACGTTGACGTAGATATATGACAGCTCAAAGCGCTACATCAAGGATATAGCGCTACGATTAATCGTAGCACTATACCTATTCGTATTTTTTGCGTATGTACCTACCTACTTGTATTTCGCGGTGGCGACAGACAACGAAACTACAATGTAGGATAAGCAAATAAGTTCTAAATTACACCACAACGGCTTTCGTTTGGTAAGCGAGCGGATTGAACGAAATAAATGTAGAGCAAGTAGAGAAGAGGGAAATAGTAAAGCGAAGGGAACATACCACGCTAAATGCACGATATTATACATACTATACAATATGGCGTATGCTGACAAGATATTGATATTACATAATGACAAATGCACATATTTTCACTTTTCTGATAGCATTGCCAAAGCCACCAACTAATGCACCTCACTGAGTACTTATTTGTTGAAATCAAAACGACGACGTCGCTGTCGGAGTGTCAGCCCTGTCACCGGCGCTGTCTGCCGCAAGCTGTATAAGCTTATCGGCAAAGGAACTTTCGGAGCATTACCATTCGGCGGCACTCGCTTGTTTCTACTTGTTGTGAGCGACACGGCAGAGCACAGCGGCACGCGGGAGTGCAAGTGACTGAAACGACAGTTTTAAATTTAGAGTTAGTTGATTAATTTTCGTATTGTGGCGATAAATGAACAACTTGTAGGCATCTCTGGTATATCAAAGATATGCTAGTAACCCGATAAAATTTACTAGTTAGTAGAACATTATTTCTACTAACTAGTAAATTTTATCTATTTTGAGATTCTCGTAACTAGCAGTAGTGAGTAGCGTAGCCAGAGCTCATTGGAGAGGTTTTGTGCTGTCAGGAGACCAAGGGCTTGTCCTACTTATTTTCTGCGCTGACGGCACAGAATCTCTCTGTATCTTATAATCTTCTTACAGAGTCGGCAGCACGAGTGTGACTCCTGTAGGCCAAGGTAACCACTTTCCATCAGGTAGGCCGTGTGTTTGTCTGCGACCTAAGTAGTACTTACCTAAAAAGAAACTATTAGTGTTACCCAATACCCAATACGTACGTTATATAAGAGACATTCGTGCTAGTTTTCGGCCCGTTTTGTCACAGTATGCGTACGATATGTGTGAACGTATGTGATAGCGCTACGAAGGTGTATTCCCACGTACGATGCTCGCTGTGATCAGCATGACAAGCGCGCGGTGGAGGCCACGTCGCGTCGCCCCGCATTGTGACTATGTTATATGCTCACTGATTATGTACCTACACACGCTCTCGCATCGTGCCCCATCGATGAAGGGCGAAGGTAACCCTCTGCCATCGGATCACGTGCTAGGTATTTATACATGTGACTTTTGAACAGTAGCTTTTTTTTTTTTTTTTTTTTTTTTTTTATATAGGACACGTCAATTTGACTTCACCTCGCCTGATGGTAAGCTGAAGGCAAAGTCTCTGAAAAGAGGGCCACCATTACAACACGTACCATGTTACAATGGTGGCACTCAGCTTGACGGCCTCATCAGATGCTTTTTCACGCCCCGCTTAAAGGACCCGGGACTATAGCAGAACCATTTAGGCGCTTTGCAGACGGTGGGGCGGGCCGGACCTGTCAATTTTACGGCGAACGATAGCGCAAAGGAAAACCTACAAACAACTTACATGAAGGGCAAAAAGACCGCGCCGCAGGTGCCCGCCGGGCACTGGCGTGGCGGCGGCGGCGCGGCATGTCTTTATTACTTTCGCGGTCAAAAGACCGGCCCGCCCCGCGCCGTCTGCGAAGCGCCTATTGTCTTTGTAATAAAATTTTAATACTTTCTGAGACGACAAAAGGATTCTGAGATAAATGATGAAGATCAAACGTAGTGCCGTAAACGTAGTTGAATGTTTCAAGAAAATAATAGCCTATGGTGACGAATTGTAATCTTCGTAGCAGAACAAGATCAAGTTCGTAAACCGTAGCACAATACATTTGCAGAACGGTTGTATGTTTTAGTGAGTGCGGTTTCCTCGGCTCCTGACATAATAAATATTAGACCGGGTTTTAAACTCAACTCCCATCGCCAAACCCAGCAAAATGCTCTCCCAGAGGATTTAAGCAGAGGGTCGATGTCAATATAAAAGCTTATATTTTAACAATAATATAATCGACTTAAGCGTATACTTTTGACGAACATTCTTTTACAACTTCGCAGAGCTTAGCAACAGTAGGTTACGCAATTAACATCTTTATAGACTATTCACTGATTCGGCACTAAAAGTACCAAATTACCGCCAAGTTATAAGTGTTCGTATCGCTGGAGCCGGCGATAAAACTGGGAAGGCTGGACCGTGTCCGACAAGTATTGTCGCTCGCTGTGGCTCGCCGGCAGAGAGTTCGAACATAATACATAATTTGCGACAAAAATAAAACAGATACCTAGGTATAAAAATATCGACGCGTTCGGTGTCCGCTGTCCGCACGTAGGTACGACTGTACGTGTATCGTTTCGTTACAGGTGCTCGAGCTAGGGGCTAGGGCTGGCGACAACTTGTAATGTTAACCTTGGTTTTCAACTCTTTGCAAAGTTTCTGCTATTTAATCCTAGCACATAAGACTTCTGTGAAGGGTATCGGTCGATTTAGCTGTTATAATGTTATTCACTTGATACAAATGTAATTTCAGTTTTTATTGTTTTGTGTTTGTTTCTGAATTAATGATTTGTGTCAACTTTGCCATGCGTGTATGCGTAGTGCGTATCGTAGCCATCATCAGGGCACGTGTCGTCGTGTGCGTCTCGAGGCACTCTGCAGGGTAAGATTATTTGCGTAATGACCAACCTGAGGAAGGGCAACTATATTCATACTTAGTTCAGCAGGAGGTGGCATCATCTCATAGTTGGATCGTGAAGCTACGCTGAAGATTAGCATACACAGAGGTCTGGGCCTGGCAGACAAAAGAGGAGAATAGGATAGAAGAACGAACTTAAATCTTTCGGCAGTAGGTATCACAGTGGAGTGGGACGGTGGTACTTAACAGGTGAGACAAGTCGGCCCATTCATCTGGACAGAAACATCGGTAACGGAAACCTATAAAACGTGCATAAAGGTACGTATTGATGATGTCTCCAAAGGTGCCGATGAATGGATCTGTTCGTGTCGCCTATAACTCCTATAATCTATCTGAGCAAGCGTGGGCGAGCAGAGTACGACTCCCAACGGTTTAATTTATGATCACATTATCGTATCGAAGCTCAAGGGTCCCCTGTTATTTGTGATCTGCGTCCGTATTTAACTCATAAATAGGGCTATAAATCAAACGGGTGAAAACACTGTCCACTCGATCTGGCAATGCGCGGGCGTCGCAGCGGAGACACGCTTTAAAAGAGGGGAAACACTAGAAATTGGAATATTTTTCATGAAAATATGAGGTGTGGGACAGTTGGTGGCGCGTGTCGTGCGGAATGTGTCGCGTTATTTATTGGCGCCGGCTATTTGCGTCCGCGCTGCCGGCTTGCTCCTGTGCGTACTGTGCGTCCGCACTCCTCACCGCCCGCCTCCCGCACCGATGACCACATAAGCTTATCTGCCCCTTGATTTATCTGTGCATAAATTGAAAATGTGAAATATGTGTTTTGTTAGATGAGAACGCTGTGTTCTAATGGTGTAGCTATATTAATAATCTAATAGTGTAGCGAGTTCCGATATATTTGTGCCGCCCTTGGCTTCCAATTTAAAACATTATTTTTGTAACTGATCTATTTCAGCGATGTCGACCTTTGACGACAAGTTCTTTAACGTTACTCGCGAACGTGGAACAGGAATAAACGTAGACAGACATATTTCATGTAGCTATATACGTGCACGGTTACGTATACTAACGTAATTTAAACTTTAAATTGGGTCTGTGTCGCCTGTCGGGCGCGGGTTCTGCATGCATTGCAAGTGTCCGTCTATTTATGTGAGTTGTACGACAATGGGGATTCCCGAATATTGTATGTATCACTTCAGAGGCAATATAGTTAATAAGCATTAAGTACTATATAATAAACCTGTGCCTACTATCTGAACCTGGAATTCCCCTGGAATCTTCATTTCTATGTAACCTGTTTAAAAAAACATGACCAGATGTTGACGAGAACGTGGCGGGCTGGGCTGGTCGACTGTCAAGAGTGGCATAATTATTGCAACCGGTCCTCTTTCAAGGAAAGGAGAAAGGCTTAAGGGAAAGCGATCCCTTACAGTACCGTACTGAAATAAATATATACTTACAGTAATAACTGAGATTTTTGTTCTATTGCGTCTACTGCAACTTTATCATAAGTAGCAGTAGCGAGGTGCAATCAAATGCGGAAGTGTGAAAGCGATGGGTCCGTGGAGCCTATATTTCATTCGACTCACAACATTAATAAACACGTAGTGGAGTCCAGCTTCCTCGCCGAGCGGCGCGCGGCGTGGTGAGAGGGAAGGGGGGGGGGGGGTGCATTCTCTCACGATCTGCCGCGTATTTCTATCGGCGGCGCGTATGGCACAACAATCATTATGGTGCACGCGTCGACGTTCGCTAATAATCTCAATTTATTAGTTGATATTATTTACTAAAAGAGAACTTCAATATTGAGAGCCCATTCTATTTATTAGTAATTTCATCTGAATTTAGAGAGAGTAACCGTGCCCTGGCGCGCGCCTTTTGTTCAGTTGCAGTTGCAGTTCCTTCACCGCCGGCACCCCGTGGTATCTTCAAAAGGCACCCAAAAACGGGGACAGAAAAATGGCGACGAGCAAATAACGATGAAAGTTGTTGTCTTATTTTTAGGGTTCCGTAGGTACCTCAATGGAAAACTCGGAAGCCTTACAGGGTTACATGGTTGTCATTTTCCTCAGGTACACGTGGAGGTACTTAAGTTGATATTAATATGAAATAATCGTCCGCAACCTACCGTTATAAATTAAACTTCTCATGTAAATCAACACAATCAAGAGATAAAGATGTTAATAGCTAGACGATCACACTGTTATACACACGGAATCAAAAGCTATGCATAGGATTCTAGCTTTGCAACTGATGTAATGTTATCTGCGATTGGTATTCAAAGCTCATCTTGTGTGGAAGGGGTGTCCAGTGTTCTACCAACGTACTCCTACCTATCTAGGCAAGTTTCATTTTTTACAATATGGCTAATGATTGTTATTTGTATTTGTTAGAGAGCAGTTTGTATACAAAATTGTTAAAATAACTGAGAGGAAATAAAAAGTCATTATGTATTTATTTACCTGTGTACAAATATGATTATAGCAATGACGTCAGGGGGAGTCGACGACTCCGTTACTGCAGCCGCTCAGTCGGAACAAATGTGACGAGAGAGAAGACAACATTCGCAGCAATAAACTTTTATTGGTTTAACTTTTAACAACCGGTGAAAGGCACCCATCATACTAACAGACTGGAGTCAACCCTTTATGAAAACCTTCCGTGTTGGATATCATTGTACTCTGAAGTGAGAACCTCGGATTCGACCGGGACTAATGAGAATAATCAGATCACGTGTCACCCTATTCACAAATTGGAAAGAAAACCTTGATGCAAATCTGTGCTCATAGTGAAATTGTGTCGAAGTATCGACAGCTTACGTTTGTAATAAACGCTGATCACAAACGTTCCTAAGTATTTCTAGATACAGACTACACAGTACACACTGCATCGGCATGTCGAGTGCGCACAGAGTTCGCTCAACTGTTAAACAAAAGCCAACTATCAAATGGAAACCGCTTCAGATAGCCGAGTGCCGAGTGCGCAAGCTTATCGAGTGCCGGCAGGGCTGAGGGCAGGCGCGAACGCCGGCGTCACTTGACACTCCGTTCTTCCTGCCTCCTTCCATTAACAATACCCCCCTCCCCGCAGGCGGGGCGGGGGGGGGGGCAACTGGTGCATTGTGCATGCGAGGCTATATCCTCACGTGCGAACATGGCGCACTCACAGGACACACTAATAGGTCCACGAATTATTGAGCCTGCGAGGAAAATTATCTACTTCTCATAAGAGTTTTGAGCGAAAATTATATAAAAGACGTTTACAAGTGAACGTCTTGAGCCCTGTAGCTTGCAAAGAGTCTTTACCCCGGAGAGGTTAAATACTTCCGGCTTTTTGAGTTTTATTGCATTGTTTCATTTGAATATGTATATCAGTTATACTTTCGTTTAGAATTCGCTAGGTGATTCATTATCAAATAAAAACAATTGTATACCTGCCTATAGTTAATTTCAGTGAAAGTAGAATACCTAGTGTAGACCTTGATACAAGAAATACAAACACAAGAGAAAAAGTGGGAATTGTAATTTCGGAGACTGCAATAAACGGCGTCCGTTGTGTTCCTAGGTACGTAAACTTCGTTGTTGTAACCACTTTATTATGGACACAATACTACTAAACCCATCACGTCGATATAAACCGCAGGAGTTACCGAACACTCTTAACACCATTTCTTTTGATGGAAACTTGCCCTCTTATGTTTAAGATAATGACGTTTATCATTATTAATGTAGTATTGTGTAGTATACAATGTGCTATAAAAGTGTGTGCTGCGTGGCCACCCTTCGCGCACTGACAATGCAATGCGGGCGATTTTAAGTGGACTGCGGTAAAAAAGCGTAGTGTGGTTTGTGCAGAAAATGTATGGTGCTGTGCAGTTTATGGACAATGGATTTTTTAGTTTACTTTTTAACATAAGTAAGTATACTATAATACATATTTAGGGTGCACAATTTTTGTTTTTTATTGTACAATATAGGTAAGTAGTTTAATTTTAGACTAACAGTTCGGAAATTAAACTTCATTGGCTACGTGTCTGCTCCTAATAATAGTTCCACGTCCGAACATAAAAGGGCTTTTAACCAATTAGCCTTAAAAGGAGAAGCGAGCAATTTTGTCGATCTATCATCCTATGTCGTTGTAACCAATATAATGCAGGAAAATGATTCTCATTAGCATCGTATTCGTAGTATTGGAGCAGAGCGGCGAGCGCTCCGCCAAGCGCGCACGGCTTCATAGACGCGGCTGTAAAACTTTAACAGCCGGTATAAACGAGAGTGCTCGTAATCGCCGCCCTCCCCACCGCACCGTTTGATCCATGGGCTTCACGGTTTTACGATAATTGTTCGCGCGAACAAAAACAACACTGATTAATATGCACTAAAACGATACTTACTCATAGTTTCGTGGAAAACTACTTGAGAAGAAAACTGGAGCAACAAAGTTTTCACTGCACAACTGATGCTTGTATTGAGACATTTAGATCAAATGATTATTTGAGGGCTACGACTATTTTAGGTAGGTAGGTACGAGTGTTGTGCACAGCGGCAGTAAATCATTCTGCCGCGGTAAATGTTCGTAGTGGCGCAGAACCAGTAAAAGTGCTCATTTACGGGGCGCGTATAAAACCGTTCGGTGTATTTACGAGGTTGGCTGTAAAGTTTAGTTGAAAGACTTGATAAAGCGCCCAGTGAGGTGAGTAGGTACCGAGTACATTGGTGTGGTACGGGTGCCTACCTACCGAGCGCGTACAGACCTACCTGCCGGCGGTCGTGCTAGTTCGTGCGACCAACATTGCCGTTATTACCAATATTGCCGATCTCGGTCAGCCTCCGACGAGACGCGCGACGCTGGGGGCTGGAGGATGTTGTACAACTAACCGACTCGTAGTCACACCACATTATCACACCAGTATGACAAACGGTATTTTTTTTCTCGTTTGTCACACTGCTGATTTTTACACACCATGTAATGTATTTATTTCCGAACTAGTGCTGTCCGAGTTATACTACTTATTTATTTTATTTATTTATTCGTAGAGACATTAAACAGTTACACGTTAAGTACATTGTTAAAAAGAAAGTGAATGAACTTGTAACCCACACCAATGTCCGCGAAATAATTATTGTGAAAATTAGGTATAAATCGTGCTTATTTTATATGAAACGTAAAGTAATATTTTAAAGTAGGTATCTACTGAGAGAAAAATGAGTAGGTACAATACTACAGTAATACCTACAGTAAAACTTCAAATTACGTATTAGCCAATGCATTAGCATTTTGCTAAGTACTAACAATAAAAGCTTGTTTTAAAATGTTTACTAGTTTTTTGTTAACGCAACATTTCAAGGAAATGTCCCAATGATATTTCGCTATTTAATAGTTTTAATTGGCACGAAATTATAAAACTATCTTTATCAGTTTGGTCGAGTCTTCTTTTTTTTTTGTATATTAATTTCCTTCTGATTTATTAATACTGTTAATAACTTTAGTATGGTTACGTAGTTTTTATTTATCTTTTTGTTTAACTGGGAGTGCCAACTTTCACAAACGTTGTTGGTTCTGTGTCTTTGACCAACTACATTCCAGTCAGCAATATATTGTTCATCATTTAGCCATTGACGGCCAACGTATGCAATGAACTGTTTTATCTTTTCCCCGCTCAATTCATTTGATTCATTTTTTATGTACTCCCATGCGTTTTTAACAAGTTCTAACGGAGTTAGCGGCAATACCGTACATAATCCCACAATTCTTTTATGAATTTTACTTTTCAAACCAATTGATTTCGCTTTTCGCCATAAGCACTGACAATAGTGATAGTAACACTTTTTAATCGATATACGTGGAAAAAAAAGTTTTATGGCATTTGCTACAGCTATCTCAAAATCTGCGTGAAATACAGTGGGACACCAATCGGGAAATTTAGTTTTCAAGATGTCGAACAATGCAGCGTATGTTGACTCTTTTTTGTCACTCATGAGCACATGAATTAGTGGTACAACTGAAGTTTTTTGAGATGTGCTTCCCATATCACCGAGGATAGAAAGCAATTGTGGAAATGGTTGTGGAGAACTCTTAAAAGTCGCATCAATAAAATATTCTTTCACACTTTTTAATAATGCCTTTGCGTCTTCAGAACAAAATATTAGTAGTCTGGTATTCTCATATTGATAATCAGCAATTAGACATTTTTCAAATGTAATAGGTACTTGTACGTCTTCAATGTGTTTGAAAACGGTCTTATTCACGTTTAGTTTTCGTTTGCGTGCATTATAGAGGCTGCACTTTACGCTATCAAATTGTGGCACTTTCAACCCTTTTTCTTTTAAGGGTCTAATATGTTTCTCGAAAATTTTTGTCATTGGCTCCGCAGAAGTACAAGCAACTTCATGTATTTTGTGTATCGAAAGCGCTATTTCATTATCGCACTCATCTGGTTGACATGTATTCTTGTGCTCAACTGTTTTTATAACATTTTCACCCTGAGAAGTTTAAAGAACGATTAGGTTACGGATATTGAGGCGATATTTTTCTCTGTTCCACCTAGTTACGTTGATGTAACTAGTTGGACATATTTGTTCCAAGTAGTTAAATTATTTAGAAATTTTATTTTAGTGTAACTAATCAATCAGACTACTACTGAAACTAATCTAACTACTTGGAACAAAAATGTCCAAGTAGTAACATCAATGTAACTAGGTGGAATAGGGGATTATTTAACTTCTGGAGACTCGTTCATATAGCATTTTATGAATCTTCAAGAAGCAAAAAGGGTAGTCATGCGACGATCGTGAAACATTGCATTCCCTTCTCTCTGCCTGCCCCGTTAGAGACATAACGTGAAGATAGACCTTAGACAGAGATGAGGTATGTTCCTATATTTATATAACAAGTATATGTATTTTATGTACACTGGCACTTTTACGTTTATTGTGACTGAACCGGAGCACTTGATATTATTGCGACGGTTACGACAGAACCATATCTGATTAGAATTTTTGTAAACTTTCTGTTTATAGTATTGATGTTGCTTAAATAATAACACTTGTCCACGTTTCCTCTTAATAATACAAAAAGCCATGTTGCAAAGCCAATGTGAAACTATCGTTTTTGTTTATATGTTGACGTTTGTCAGTCATTATCAATCATTATCTCAATGCATTTCTAACCGGCCAGTCGGTACTATAGATAACAATATTACAATATGAATCACGGATTATTCACATCTAAAGACATGCCATAGGTTGTAGGTCAGTTGCATTACTTGTCGGTAAACCGACTTTATTATGTTGGCACTGCACTAGCAATTACGATATACATGTTGTGTAAAAATCAGCAGTGTGACAAACGAGAAAAAAAATACCGTTTGTCATACTGGTGTGATAATGTGGTGTGACTACGAGTCGGTAAGGGTTACTTCAAACTAGTTAGCTGAACTAGATCATTACCAACTTGGCCCCATGCTAGCAATGCGACGGCTAGGATACATCGAGATATTGATTTATATACTTTGATAGCCGATTTGAGGTAGAACTTTTAAACTGTAGTTGTGTACCTCACAGGTCTCACTCAATAGTTGAAGCATTCCAAGTTAATATGAATTGAAAGTTTATAGTATGTTAAATACGAATGGTGTGCAGCCGGGCGCAGGTGGCAGTGAGCATTAATTGTTTTGCCACATTGATAAAGATATTAAAGCAGGCTTCAAGTTTGGTCGCCACCTGAAAGCATCATCTGTTGGTCCTTGTCATCTGAACTTCACCCTAGCTTCTAACCATCTAGCAGGGTGCAGTCAATTGACGGACTGTAGGGTATTTATAGGTATGTAACCAAAAATGTTACATACATGTTTATTGTGTGTGGCTCGCGTCGCCCCCTCGGTCCGGCGATGGTCGTGTTGTGATAGCGCCGCGGTGTTTACACGTGTGTAATGATAATCAATCGCCGCCGCTCTCCGCCGCTGCGGACGCTAATTAGACAGCGTCTGGCTTGTATCTAGCGCTAGGGCTGCCAACACGACTCTTTGCGCCGAGCGATAAGCTTGAAGCACTACGATTACTTACTTACTGAATTGTAATTTATATGGACACATTTTGTCAAGCTTTTGTCCCAAATGACTCTCAAATAGATCCAGAAGACAAATATACGCCTACCTACACGACAATTCCTTTTTATATTTGAATTAACTATGTTTAAGAGAACATTATAAAAAAAACAGTCTGTAAAACTGACTGCTTAGTTATAATTGCCGTTATTTTCACTGGATACTCAGCAGATACCGTATGCTATAAATTCCTAAGTAAAGTAGTAGTCTGCAAGTCCACGAATGTCACCTGTGTGTCACAGACCACAAATGTCACATTTGCAAAAACATAACCTTTCTTGGCAGTCGGGTAAAAAGAAGAAAAGACGGGAGGGGAATATTCTCACAAGCTCTGTATGACTGAAGGGTTGAAATGTACACAACCCTCCTCCTCGCCCATTCGTGGTTGCCATCTCAGGAACATCAGAAACAAATAATACGGTTAGATACTGTTATCATTCCGATAGTTTAAGCAGTCTCTTTGAATAACTATGACCTTTTGTGAAATTAAGTGTCGCGGGCAACCCTACAATCATAGACGAGCCTTTGTTTCCTCTACCATTCTCACCTACCGCACCGGACGACTTCCATTATCTAAATAATAAGCATGTTCCAGTAATTACGATTGAATACGTGTACGACAATCGCTACTTACATATTGGTTAATACGCTATCTGTAAGTGTGTGTGGCGTGCTCGTGCTAGTAAACTTCAACTGAAACTTATGTAAATTCGGCTATTTGGCGGATATGCTCCATCATTGTGTCAGACGGAGTTCAGCAGCAATGCTCGTCTGGAATGGATCCGAGAGAAATGTTTATAAATCGTGCTGTGTACTATTCAGGATTTGTTTAGCCATAAAAGCAACAATCATTTATGTAAAACGGGTTAATTAAACAAACTGTACGTATTGACGTATTAACTAAGCACCTACTTTACTTCTAGTCGAATTCCTTTTATGAGAACGCCATCTGCATCGGCGTCTTTACTCCTATTTTGTCCTTAATAGGCGCGGTTGGTGTTGCGCCGTGGTGTTACGTCATTTTCAGCTCGCATGTAAGTGCTGGCCATTACGGAACGATCCATCAAAACATTATGAAATGCTTATCCCATATATCTGAGTTACACTCAACATCGGCGCGGCGCCCACGCGGTGCTCTGCGCACGCGCCACCTCCATGCGCGGAGCCACTCCTGACCATGTGTTGTGGAGCCGCTCGCTCGCCCCATTGACGCACATAATATTTACACGATATACCTACAGAACGTCGACAGAATTTGTAATCACACGTAAATATGTAACTTTCTGCCAAACTACATTTATTTAGTTGTCTGCGTAGCTACTTTAGATGATATGGTACTGGTGCTTAGTTATTACGAGGCCAGGGTAGCCGAACTGCGCGGCATTTTGGTCGCTCACGCACTAGCAACTAATTCACACAAGGTGGCTTTACATAATGTGTTAGTCGTTAATAATTAATCAGTAATCCTCTTTTCGGTCGATCGGTAATCTGTTGTGCCTACAATTGATTGATTACCAACTGACCGCTTGTTGCTGAGGACGGGTCCTTGGCAACCTTCGTCGCTGTGGTATAAAGTACCTAGGTATATAAACTAAAGGAAAAAAATAACGATTTAAATATTTACTGGCATTGGTTTCCCCAAACTGGTGATACGGCTTAAATTGTTTCCTCCTGGAGTTAGCTAGAGAGTGCCTCGGGGACCAGGATGTGGTTACTACGAGCTAATGACCCCTTGGTGTTAACCTTGTGCTTTTTGTTGCCTATTAGGTACCTACTTAGCTTACAATGATCTCTAGGCTTACTTTTTGCTCGGTTTGCAGTTGCGAAGTCATTAAGTTCTCGTCGTCAAGTTTTATGTACCTATACTGGGTTAAGTTGTAACTTATAAGTGTGCCTTGGCGAAAGGATTTTGCAGCAAAACGACTGGGCAAAACGCATTACTGCACTGGAGCCGGGTCTTCATAGCTGCGTTCGAGATAGCGGTGCTGTTGGTGTTAGCGAGGGATCTACGTTTATTTCTTTTAATGCGTTGCTAGAGGAGCTATCCTTTCTATGCCTTTTGCTGTTCACAAGTATTTCTTTATGACCTGTTTTTTTTTTATACCACTTAGGTGGCAGACAAGCACACGGCCCACCTGATGGAAAGTGGTTACCGTGGCCTATGGACGTATGCAACACCAGGGGCGTCACACTCGTGGGTCGGCAACCCTGAAGAAACCTTCTATTGCCCTTCTTGAAGAACCCCATATTGTAGTCGCTTGGGAAAACCATCGCGGGGAGTTCATTCCACAGCTTGAGTGTGCGAGGGATGAAGTTCCTTTCATACCGCACAGTGTATGAATGAAGATATTTCGATTTTGATTGGATATGCTTAGCTTATAGTTCGCAGGCACCTCAACCTAATTAGTATTTATAGTAAAATGATTACGTAATCAGTAATCAAATTTATGCCCAAGTTGGTTAGTACGTTCTGACCTCGACACCTCGCATGTTAGTGATACTTACTAAACTCACAAAGTTATCTAATGCCTGTGAAACAATTTCGTATACTCCTGAGTCAAATGTATGTATACACATTGGGTATATATTATACTAGCTGTTGCCCGCGGCTCCGCCCGCGTGGATGTCGTTTATCGCGTGGTGTTGTTAATTTTAGTGCTGAGAGTTGAGCGTTGAACGCTGATTAGACACTGTACTCGCCTCTCTATTCGACTCGAGAAGTTAGGTACACGACAGTATACCTCTCCGCCCTAAGACTAACCTCGTGTTGTGTTTCCGCTGGTGTAGCCAGAGCTCACGGGAGAGGTTTTGAGCTGTCAGTGGGAAAATCAAAGGCTTTGTCCTACTTATCTTTTGAGCTGACGGCACAGAATCTCTCTGTTCTTACAGGGTAGACAGCACGACTGTGAATCTTCTGGTGTTGCACTCGCCTATAAGCTACGGTAACCACTTAACATCAGGAGGGCCGTGTGCTTGTTTGCGACCTCACTACTACAGTTCGACTCACGACACGACTATAGTATGGGGTACTTCAAGAAGGGCGACACAGTAACCACTTTCCATCAGGTGGGCCGTGTGATTGTCTGTCACCTAAGCCCAATACCTTTGCCATTCCACCAGCCTCTCCCTTTCCCCGTTGTGTCTCTTGTCTACTCCACTATATCGGATATCCTTCGCCACGCTCTACCTATAATCTGTCTTTGTGTGAGAAACGATTTTGTTTTGTGACGAATTATAAGACAGTACCGTACCGACATCTATTTCACAAATTGACAAATTAGACTTTTAAAAAAAGAAGAATAAAATACCGGTTCGGGTATATCGGGAGTTTGAAACCAAACGATAGCTTGAATTTAAACGCGAGAACGCCATCTAGTTATGATTCTGTAACTAAATCATCAAAGTTCAAATTTTAATTTCAAGATTAAAAACGTATTGGTTTACACAATTGTGTATGTAAAAATAAAGTCTATAAATTTACATACTTGCCCGGATGTAATAAGCTATAAAAATTGACCAATAATAATAAAAAGCGCCATCTGTCTATGGGGTCCTTTTCCGTTTATTATCATAATTGTTCACAACTCCGGTTCTACTCAACCGATTGGGATGAAACAAACGTAAGATTTTAAGTCTGAGCAAGCCCTTTTTAACAAAAAAACCGCATCAAAATCCGTCCAGTAGTTTTTGCGTCCATCGCGGACAAACAGACAAACAGACAAACAGACAAACAGACAGGAAATTAAAAAAAAATATTTTCGTGTTCAGTATCGTTAACATAACATAACCCAAGTATTTTTTTTTAAATATCTCCAATGTACAGACACGACCACTTTACAATTATATAATAGTATAGATAGATAGATAGTGGTCCTGAGGCCTCTAGCTAGAGTGATATATAGTGTTGCTGTCGCTTAACGAGATCCAGGTTGTTATTGACGGTGAGAAAATTCCAATAAAAGTCTCCCATGTAACGTAGTGCCTGTTACGTCGGGCTCCACCCATAGGAAAGTAATTTACCTTTTATGTGCACATTATTTACACATACAATAACTAGATGTCGAGATGGCTGGGAATTGGAAAGTCATGTCATGACATATTACCGCGAAACTTATTACCTATAGGTAAACCCACGGGTAACATTCTGTTAAAATGACTGGTATAATCGTAAACTCTTTCAGCTAGGCTGAACCACTTGAGTAGAACCGGGTCTACACCACATCCAATAGTGAAATGGCTCGCTAGTTCTATTTCGCAACTTTGTGAGACGTTACTGAGTGTTATGTGCTGGGAACTAACTGTAACTGCAACAGCAACATATTATCTGCATTATCTGTTGTCTAAAATGTTGTTAAGTATTTTTGCTCCAAGGAATTGAACCACCAGCAACGGAGAGATGAAAGCTGTAATATAAATAACTAGCTTTTGCCCGCGGCTCCGCCCGCGTGGATGTCGGTTATCGCGACCAAACATAGCCTATGTCCTTTCACGAGGTCTAATCTACCCCTATACCAAATTTCATCAAAATCGGTAAAGTGGTTTGGGCGTGACAGACAGACAGACAGACAGAGTTACTTTCACATTTATAATATTAGTAGGGACTAGTAGGGATTGCAATCAAAGTCGAGTGCAGAAACGTCAGTTATTATTTTTCATTGACGGTGTTACTGAGAAAATAGGAAAACCATAGTGCTAAAGTACATTAAACGTCGTTAAAGGAATAAAATACCATTGGCTGGTTAACAGGTGGTGGAACAAAGCATCGGTCACCACAGCCCACAGCCGAGTCCCACGCCCACCACGGGAATAGGTGCCTTTCGTTTTATTCCTATAGTTAACGTGCGGGTACTAAAACATGTCTCTGCTTAGACCATAAGGAGTAGAAATATACAGTTCTATTCGCGTTACTCGTACATAAACAGATGTTATTCCTTGACACATAGAGCTTGGTCTTAAAGAAAGTAGCCGCCGTCCAATGAACAGTGCTTGATTGGATACATACCATTATACATTATGTTGAATGATGATCTTTATCGTATTTTCGTAATATTGTGTAATAATAGGATCACGAACAATATACAATACATGACTGAATTTCAAATGAATCTCCTCAGACTAAAGGAATAACACGTCTTTTAATTCATGTTATTCTGTTAGTACCCACCATGTTCTGCCGATTCCTGGAAGAAGTATTACCATCCTACTGAGGAACGCAGTGGTACCTACAAAGAGTTCGAATACATTACGACTGCCTCTTTCTCTCAGCCCTCCTCCTGCAATAAACCTCATTTACAACGACGATACTTAACATTGTTATGATTAACTCTATTAATTTCCAACGTCAAGATCCCGTAGTGCCCAACAATCCCATAAATAAACAATTTGAGAATGGTACAAAGTTTCATTAAATACTCATAAATCTTGACACTAGGACTCCCTTGCGGCCTATATTAGGAATACCAGAATGTTAATAATAACATTAATAACCTATAATGATGTGGAATAATGTTGCCCTACCATCACACGATTCGTTACAATATCTATAGAAACGCGCGAGGCATTCTTCCAATGTTTGGATTTGGTATTGGGTTCTTTCAAGTGTAATTCCATTGCCACTGTCACTGTTTGTATAGGACTTTAAGTATATCTCGAACTGCCGGTAGAGTTATTATTGGGCTCGTTGACAAACTACGTTTAACTTACACTAATATTCGATAGCAAAACTAAAAGCCGTTCGTAGTAGAGGCTTTGAGTGGTTGTCGAGGGAGCTTTAATAACAGGAATATATAGCCGACGTTATCGAAAGCCTCGCGACCGAACTTTCCACAGAGAAGTGAGAAAGTGCGGCCCTAACTGGGTTAGGCCCGCGGCCGCGGGACTGCACCGCGCGGAGGCAGGAGGGCCACTCAGTCGCCGCTCACTCAATTACCGGAGGAAAGTGGCCATTCAGCATTATGGGACAATTGACATTTACTTCACTGTGAGCTAATGGCCTCACAAGTTTGGTGCGACATGAGAGCGCGATATCATGTTTCGCCATATCTTCCGTCCGGAAGCTTTTTTGCTAATTTAAGTTGTGGAGCGCTGTGTGGGTTGGTACATTAAGAATGTAGGTAGACATTATTATACTGTGATAATCATTAAACTGTTCTGAGCAAAATACAAATAATTAAATATAAAAACTGTCTATTCTTAGTGTACCTACCTATAATGTAAACTACGTTGTCATGGGTGATAATTGACTGACTCTTCCGTTACATGCAGGGCACACCTCGTCACTCGGCGATTCTCATAGCGATTCAGTGATTTAATTATAATTATACCACTTGTCTGCTTAGTACTTTGCTAGGCTAAAGCGTAAATGAGATGTTTGACAAACTTGATAACCTTCATACCGTTTAATTGAAACGTAAAACCGCAGATTAACCTAATAGTTTGTAGTAAAACCTGCACACTGCAACATTAGTGTGAGATGAGTTTCATGATAAAAATAAGTGAATGTATTTCACAGATAGGTAGAACGCGAAATATGCTAAGGTACGCGTACGCGCATGTAATACAAAATGATTGTGCGATGTAATCCTTCACATTCTTAATTATGGTAATTTGTTTTGTATTCTCTGCAGACAATTTTTTTTCATAATTAGCTCATTTTTCATAAAACATTCTTTCATGAATATTTTCTACACAAAAATAGTTCCGATGTTCCACAGTCTGCTGCCAGGCGTCCTGCGGCGACTCTGTTCATTTGTATAATTTAAAAGTTTGATTGCTGTGGAAAATCTACTCTCTGTCGTCAACAATAGGATGCTAAATAATTTATTGAACCAATTAAGAAAAGGGAAGCTCAGGATAAATTAAATAAACTCTAGCAAATGCATCTGCTCAATGCCATTTCCGCATCTTTTGTGCGTGCTTTGACAAGGTAGATGAGTGGTCGCCACACCAATTAGCACTATTAGCAGTTGCTATTTATTGTATATATCAGCTTGCTTGAATGCTTTATGAAAAATATTGCTTCATGTTGTATCGCACAAATCACACATACCTACATAGGTGGTCTCATCTGGAAGCTTGCTTTTGACTCGATTAAGGAATCCTCAATAAAATGATCCTACAACAATGTTACATATTGCAACAGTTTACAAAGTAAACGAGTTTCCCCGAGGGATTATACACTGAGTGCCGCTTAATGTGATCACTTCCCCGCAACCTGCGCAGCTAAAGTTAATTGTGACTTATAGGGGTTTACGCACTGAATATTTGATAAAGTTGCAACGTTATTTAGCTTCGCCTAACGAACTTATGGGGGTGTAAATGAATTTGACCAAAAGATACCACTTTAGCAGCAACTGCCACTAGAACAAAAGAAACTCAATTTGAGGTTAATTGTAAATATCCGCTCCCGTCGTTGTACAGGGATCAAGAACACAACACAAACGACGCCATGATTAAGTTAGCGTCGTCGCGTCGGTTGCTTCCAGCGAACAGCGATGGCCATTAGGTTCCGTTCGATATTAATATCATTTAATATCTCCTTTTACGCGTTCGACGTCCGCGTTATTAAGTTTGTGATTCTGTGCCGACAGGACATCGTAAACGGGTTGGGTTATCAAATTTGTACGTTTTTATCGCGTCACTTGCCCAGTTTTATGTTTAAGTACGTCGGAACCTTCATAATTCTTCCCCAGTCGTCATTATTCCTTGACTAGTCCAGTCAAACATACTTGATCTAAAAATCTACAGCGAAAAGGTGACCTAACTGGAACAAATGAAAAATGAAAATTAGTCGGTAAGTAATGCAATGCCCAAAATCATTGGGAGGTGGCGGAATGAAGTTTCGGCTCAGTAGGACTTTAAAAGTGAGAACATTGTATTTTTTTATGAGTTGTCAAAAGTGGCAGGGAAAGCGATGTAAGGGGCATTACCAGGCGCTGTCAGTACAAGTCAATCATCATCGTTATCGCAGTGTTAATGATGGTTGGTTGGTGTCGGATCGGACTGACTTAAAATAAAACAAAGTTCAATACAATACATTTGACTTTGCTTGTCTGCCAGTCTTTCCAGAAAATCAAATTGAACGTTCTATTTGAAGGAGATGTAACACGAAAAGCTTTTCATTGAACGTCAGTAATAGCTCTATTGCCAGATCGTTCAAAACAAACACATTATTTCTCGTTATTTATTCAATTTTGTGAAAGCGCACACGGTTCAGTAGCAGGAACCATCTGTCTACGTATTCACTGTACGTTTATAAAATAAATTACTTTGAGAAAATAAAGCAAAGGACGAGAGGTCGACTGGAGGACAGTTGATTGAGCATCACTGATTAGTGGAGTGACGCGTGACGTAATCAGAGCGCAGCTCTGCGAAGTGCGCCGCCGCGCGCGGCAGGAATGCAGCTAATTGTGAGCAATTGTAACCAAAATTAATCAGGCGATGCTATCATCAAGCCTATTACTGTCATTAGTTAGGTCGGTACAATAAATGTAGATGTTGTAGCATACTAATTAAATAAAAGTGAAATAACATAATAATTGAAGTTATCAACCGGGATTAACTTAAATGACTTAATACTTTACTAGTTGTGATGTCAAACGTAGGGTCCATTTTTTTTTTCTAACGGTTATTCACGTAGGTAGGTAGTAGGTACATACATGAGTTTTATTACACTTCCCTATTTTATTATTAAAAGTCAAACTGATGTTCAATATTCTTTGACGGTTTTTGTTTATTATTTTTATAATGCTTCCACCCCAGACTATAGTAACATGTAATGAATAGCAAAATACAATCAAAAATAGGTACAATAAATCGTTAAGCGCCAGAGCGGTCCCACGGGCCCCGCGTAGTGTCCCTTCATCCCTCAGGGCCACCCTAGCACAACAACTCGGCAAGTTTGCAATCTCTGCTGTGTGAAAATAATTAATAACTTTAGGGTTGTCGCGCACAACGCAGCCGCACGAGGGGGGCAAAGATTACCCCATTGCCCCAATATAATTCGATACATGCGGAGGGGCACCAGTAGCGGGGCAAGGCGTCGCTCACATCCATTTTAATGCAGATTTGGCGCGTTTATTCCAGCAAAGCGCAACGACCTCGCGCCTCGCGCGTGTTCCTTACGTGCCGAGGTGAGTTGTCCCGCCTGTGTCATTTCGCTCAAACGTACTTATTTGCATATAAATTGCTTCATTATCCGAACACCTATTTTACTCTGTGGTCAGTTGAAGAACTTTCTAAATAGATTGCAATAAATAATGGAATAGAGCCGCAATTAGATACCATCTACATGAAGCTGGAGGCAATTGTTCAGTTTAATTCGGTATTATTAAGACTAACATTTTATTTATAGCACTTTTACTTGAGAGGCACAGATCCGTTCGATGATAACGAAGCGCTCGGCGAAAGTGCAACAGTAACTGTTCTTCCATTTATCTTAGCCGTGGCTTAGATATCGACATCATTCACAATTATATTGACGTCCAAAGTCGTTTTCGAAATTCCTGCGTTGCGTCTCCAACTTTTATCCAGTGATGGATGGTTCAGAAAATATGAGTTATGATGACACTTAGGAACAACACGCGACGTGTCTACTGGTGCGCAGTCGTCTTGTCTCCGATCTTATAAACATAATGTTCTTGATATACGATCATTTCTTCAAAATTACGTGAGGTCCTTACGAGGGTAGCGCCAAAGCCGTTTGAGAAACATCGGTTTCTGTTTCTTACTTTTAAAATTCCATAATTTAAGTTAAAAACATAGTTTTTTTATATTTCCAGTTGAAAATTTATTTTCATGACAGCTTCCATAGGTACGTATTTAAGTTTTGTGAATAGAATAATAAAAGTAGGTAATCCATCTTCTATCTTTATACATACATTATATAAAAATCAATTGCTGTTCGTTAGTCTGCTAAAACTCGAGAACGGCTGGGCCGATTTGGCTAATTTTAGTCTTGAAAATTCGTGGATGTCCAGGGAAGGTTTAAACGGGCTAAAAAAAAGGCGGTACAAATTTCGCCGGGTCAGCTGCTAGTAATATTATAAAAATAAACTTTACCTCAATAATAGTAAGTTCAGCGTGAAATGTATCAAAAGAATTGGGTCTATTAGTGTACATGTGCTGCTCCGGTGCGACACAAAATGCGCAGACGGGCCTGGGGTGCGCGATTAGTTTAATAAGTGGACGACACGCGCCCGACCCCGCGGCACCGCGCCTCCTCGCGCCGCGCCGCGTCATATCGCACCGCACCATGCCATGTCGCGTGTGAATTCTGCACGTAATACAAATGATAAAATATATTACAAAAGCACAGATGGGCACAGGTCTATCAACTTCAACTTACGGCAAATGAATGTAGGTTTGAAAGCTTTTTAGTAAAAGGAATAGTTGGATGGCTTCAATTTGTGGTAGTAGGTACGCCATTAGAGCGGGCGAGGGTTTCTTATTTTGAGGTCAGTTCCAGCCCTTTGTTGTATTGTAATGTACATAGATAAAAATCAGTCTAGCGAACACCTACCCACAGTTGTAGCAAAACTTAAGGTTCGTATATTACAATAATAAATGAATAATAATAAAAAAAAAAACAAATTATAGTATTAAATAATAAAATGTTAAATATGTACAACTATGCTTAATTTGGATAGGTTGAATTTCAATAAAATACTTAGATGCGCTATAAAATGACCATAAAATTGACATTTACAACCAATACCTATGCACATATTGCACATAGATTCATTCATTTTATATTAATTTATTCCGCAGCAATAAAAAACACAATTTGTATAACAAAACATGTTCCGCCTCAAACTATGTGGAGTGACCATGACCGCGCGTCGATGGCTTGAGATGCCTCGCATTCCTGGCGGAGATGGAATTTGAACCTTTTAAGCTGCGGGATTTGACGACACACGCAGGGTAACTTAGTGCTTCTGTGTGGTGGAGGTTGTTTACAGGATTAGTAACTCAGCTCGGTCCCAGCCGACTGAGAACGTTAGTTAAAGTGGTCTATCTGTAAGACGGTCGGCGTGGCCGCCTCCAATAGCTGTAAACACTAAACTTGATCGCCTCGTTTGCATAACGCCAGTGCCGGGAGCTCGCACCCTTTAGCTTTCAGTGCGGGACATTACGCTAATTGAATCTGTGTGACAAACAGTAGCAAGTTTCCAGTAAAAATATGTTCAAAATTTAGTCTCGATGCGCTGTCAATCTCCCAAATGTGACAAACGATTACGATTTTAATGAAAAGAGGGCGAAGTCTCGTACTAACAATTTTTCAAAATTCGATCAAATTTTTAAACCGATCACGATGTCCATGTTCTAGAAAATCTATGTATAGAGCATTAAGGAGTTTCCTCTGAATAAAATGAAATTAGTACCTATTATTTAGAGAATTTTTTGGATTAGTGTGACACAAAGTGATAGAGTTCACAATAAGCAATAATAATAAACTAAGTAGGTAAGTACTGTTTCATTAAATATATAAAAAATGCAGGGTGTAGTATTTTTTTTATTTCTACACACCTACTTGTCTTACCGTTTAATTAAAAGACTTAAAACTTTCATTTAAAGGTCCTTGAAGAGCACTTCTCTACATTTCATTGGCCGGGTTTCTTATTCTGGTAAATAAAACGCGCATTACCAAGAAACCGCGACATTCCTGGTAACGACAAAACCATCTTTCAGAAGCCCTGCACCGTGTTGAGTGACTTAAGTTACTCAAAGAGATTGTGAAACATAATACAGTGTGCTGTTACTCAAATTACAAGCTGGCGTGAACCTTACAATTCGGGGAAGTTGCGCGAATGTGGGGGTTTACCACATTATACAAAATATTGAGTAAGATATACGAGAGGGTAACACCTTTCCCTGCGCGAATGGAGTGGTTCAACAGATAATGACACCCTGTCACTCTTTATTGGTGTTTAGAAGCTGTATGCTCGTTCAGCTTGTTATAGAGCCGCTCTCCTCCCCTTATGCTAAACCATACATCTGGTGTATTTTATTGTGATTACTTCTCATGACTCTGCGCTTACTTCAAAGTTGTACCAGCAGACCCCTCTGACTCTGCACAAAGACTTCGCGGCCAATAATACCGTTCGATATAATGTTCAATGATGGCTCATGCACTAATGGAGCCCACGTCGGACCGGTACAGTGTAACGAGAGCAATAAATAACGTGCTGTTTATTCACTGATTTATTGTTTATTTGCAATCGGCGCAGAAGCTCTGTCATGAAAAGATTTACAAGTTTACATTTAGCTAATTTAAATCAAATACATCACTCGACGAAACACATTCAATGATGCATGATTTCTTTTTATAATCTAAGTAGGTAACTAGCACTAGTAAAATATGTTCCCAGTGATGGGGGTTTTCAAGTTCCCGACGATAAATGTGGCAAATCGTGCCGCAAGGTGAAACTAACTGGGATAAGAATTTCACCAGGCCGGAATATACCCTGCAATCTGTATAATTCTCTAAACAAAATCCAACAAATACCTACAGCCGCCCCACATTGTATCGTACCTCTTTCTTTTTAGCAACACGAAGCTTATTTGCGATAGAAATGCCGACGAGTCAGGTAAATTGTTAAAGCCTGTAGCTCACTGCGGTGCCTGTCCATCTTGCGGGTTCTAATGAGATTTTGTGAAGAGGAGTGAATTTTATACGTGTTTTGTAACATAGCTAACCGCACACACACCTGTTATGTTGTTAATACAAGGTTGGGATCTTTTTGTATCGATATTATATAACAACAAACTTGCTAGTTATGTAAATTATAGCGCGTTTGTTCGTTCTCCAGTGAGCATCAAATATACTTGTGGTAATTGAAGCTGACTGAGTTACAAATAAGTAGATATTAATGAGCTACATAGTGTGTGATCTCGAGAGTCGATTAGCTCTCGTCGATGGCGCGCCGATAAGATGCGGAACACAATACGCGATGTTTGCGATGTTCGCGGGAAGCGGGAACACTCGCTCGAGCAATTACTCGCGAAGTGGAGATGTGATGTGACATACTGCCGTCACGATAAGATTGTGGAAGTTGTCATGTCTGTTTATTTATGTGTCGTTATCTTGTTGCTTTAGTGGCGCTTGTGGGCATGAACGACGACCTCGCGCTTGGTCGCATCTCTTATCTTAAATCACGGTTCATCGAATCCTAAACGATTTATTATTTGACACTTACAGTAATGTATGAAATTCCAAATTGCCTGCACAAATGCTAATATATTATCATGTTTATTGTAAATAATCCTAATTTGTTATCATCACGTGTACATGGTTAGCGAAACATGCTTACACCTTCGGGGATTTCAGGCGTAATTTATATTTATGTATAAGTATTGTGCTATCAATGCTCCCCACCTTTAGGGAGAAGATAGTTCCCAAGCTACATTTCAACGGGTGAATTCATCAATACCCTTCTTCTAAGTCAAATGTAATTTTCACCATGAAATAATGTTAACAAACGTGTAGCTAAATCGTCGTCATTAGATTATATCGGTCGCCCGACGGTCGTGAGCTGGCCCTCAGCCCTCAGCGCCCAAGACCTAGACTGGAGCAGGACTTCGATTACTAGTAATAGTACCTACCGGCTTGTGCAAAGCGGTCACGTATCATATTGAATCGTTCTCCAACTCATTTCTCGGAACAATTGGTAAGAAAAGAATACCGCGGCCATGTTGTCACTGCTGTTACCTCGACAATCTGTGACGTCAGCTTAGGCGATATGATACAACCTCTTTACAGTCTTTACGTCCTTTACCTGCCGCGATCCTTCGATAAAAAGGATTTCATTTGGAATTGAATTTTACTTGGATTGTGTCGATGGCGCAATAATATCTAGTACAACTGCTATGTAGGTCTTCGAATCTCAAAGGCTGGAAAATTTTGTTAACGGAAATAGGCATATTAATTAGGTTATACCTGCTCTGTTAAGTAGTAGATACATACCAAAACAATATTGGCAAATCTGGGCGTAAACAGAACGTGAATATGCCTCCATTTATAAAATACACGTGGAAGTAAAGGAAAATGGTTGACTTGATAATATTTTCCTATTTAAATTTCCTGAAAGCTTTCCCTTGTAATTGCAACCGTCTGTCAATTTGAACAAAAAGGTTTCCAATAACAAATAGGAATCAATTATACGTACGAAGAGAGACTCCGCTTGGCTGGCTGCTCCACGCTAATAAATATAAATGCAAAATGTCACCCTGTTTGTATTCCTGATTAAACCCCTGAAAACATCTAGGAATCTAGGACAGCCCAATTGTCTCCAAGGTGACATTTTATTGATAAATAATCCTGCTAGGATAAAAAACATTAAAGCTGATTAAATAATGTACCAAGAGGCACGCAGCCTTTCCTTGGTCTTAGATAGACGTAATATCCCATTATTTACAAGTTTGGGCTTAATGCGACGCGCTTAAGTGGCGCTGGCGCAAGGTTCTTCGGCTTTGGATGTTTATAGACAGTCTGTGTACTCGGACCGACGCAAATCTCTGAAGACCGCTGTAGCCTTGGGCAAGGACACGCAGACTGCTGTCCTGTCCTGTTCCCTCGGCGTCGCTCGTGGAGTGTAAACTGTAAACAAACGTGTTGGTACGTGAGTTAATTTGTACATTATCGTTGTGTATCCATCTAATGAAGTGTTCGTCTAATGAGCGCGTTTGTTCGATATTAAGCGGATTTGTTTACAGTTTGTTGTGAGAAGCGGGCGTTATTAAGCGCGGCGGTGTGCCGCGGGATAAACAAGGAATTCGTGATGAAGGTTTTATATCGTCGTAATACTGACTTGTTTGTTTTGTGAAAATACTTCAGCATAAACAGTATCAGTCGGTCGCCTCACTTCTTCAGTAGGTATTCATTACACCTTTTATTGAGCGAGCGTATTATTATAATGGGCACGGTTGTATAGCTCTAAAAGAAGGTATTCATAGTTAACAATCTCTTTCAGAGGTACGTAATTAGAGTCTATTACTGTCTATTGTGTACTTTTCATTTTTACTGTCGTCTTGGACGAAGTACGAGTATAGCTTTATTAATACTTTAGTCAGCCACAGATAAAGGTGGGATGACCCTTGTATTCTACGTCGCCAGGAGGCACGCGATACCACACTATCTTTACTAAACCATGTTAAGTTCATATTGAATCTTCGCTTTGCACTTTCCACTCGACCTCATTGAATAATGATTACCATAGAATTCAACCATCAAATAGAGTATTTTACCGTTAGCGTCTATTTGTCAAACACAAATCTAATGCGAGTGAGTGTTTGCGCTGCGTGTGTGCGTGTGTGTGAGCGAATATTTGCAGCTCTCATCGTAGCCGGTGCAAGGCCGCGGCCGCGCTAATCACTCATGGCGGCCTTGACGCAGCTTTCTCTGCAAATACTAGACATTTTTGTACATAGGAGAAAGTTACTCATCTGTGCTGTGCTTAGGCAATTGGAAGATATTTTATACATACCTACTTATTTTAAGTTGTCACTGTGCTCATACTCACATAAGTCATATCAGATATGGTAAAGCGCGCTTTTCCCAGGGCGAATAAATAGGATGACTCAACCGAGGACGAACCTCTATTGAAAGCCGAAATCCTTGTCCCATTTACTTTTTAACCGGCTTTTCTCTTTACATTCTTCTCGCATTAATTAAAAGCCCTTTCCCCTTTGCAGTTATTCATATTGAGAGTGGTCTAGATCAGTCAACCGGACTATAAAGCATCTTCGTGCATTCCCCGTCATTAGGAGCCCCGATTTAATACATCTATCAATTTCACAAAGAAAGTGGTTTTTCTGATTATCTTATTAGTTGATTTCTGCTAATTTTTACGTGAACAGTAAACTTAATTGGAGGGATTACACGTATATACAAATTTCTCAGAAAACAAGGTATTGAAATGAATCAACCACACACTATTGAAATTTACGAAAAGTAATGTATTCATCTGTACTCAGTACTCGTGGTATAAGTGTATGTAATCAGAGCAAACTACATTTAAAACATTCTGTACGAAAGAAAACCTAATTCCTCTCACTCTGTTGGTAGCTATTAATACTATCTGATGGCATGGCTAGTAGCGGAGGATTTGTTTATTGCTCTATTAGGTGTCGTGTTCGTCGCTTCATGAATTTTAATGTTATTTTAGACTTGGGTAATGGTTTCATATATCATTCTGAACTACAACTGAAGGTGTGTCGGTACTCGGTAGCACTTAAAGTCATATCCTCGTCAGCTGCCACCGCGTCGAGTGTTGTGGGTTCGATCTTACCTGACATTCTGCTATTAGTGCGACCCTCAATTAGTTTTGATTCGCGTGATTCAGAGATAACTCCTTAGTCTTGACTTGTCTTTGTCATCTCGTCTATTCAAATCGTTCGATAAGTACCACTGCTATTATCCATCCATAAGATAATTATCGCATATTCTTACATCTTTTGGGAATGTTCATACAAAAAAATTTTCTTCTAAGAATAACTTTCCAAGTTTTATCAAGGAAGAGTAAGGGAAATGGGGAAAAAAATGGATGAGGTAAAGAAGTTTCTCACTAAACCTACGAAAGGTTCAGCAGCCATCTTAACTGAGACGGTAGAGTCTTACTAGCAGTAAATATGATAGGTTACATATGAAACTAGATATGCCGCGACAAATCACCGTTATCTGTCACCTGCGTCACCTGCGAGCTCCGAGCGTGAGACTGATGGCGAGGCGATAGTCGGCGTCAGCGCTGATGCGCCGACATCGCTCACTCCGCCCCGCGGCGTCGCTTTCGTTTCAATAACCTCGTGGCGGTACAATGCAAGTGTTAAGTCAATCATTTGTCGCCATTGTTGATAGGTACTCACACATAATGCTTATTTATGGCGGTGATCACTCACGAGTCACGGACGACCCGCGGCTGACTCATGGTGTTTTGATTTCAAAAGTCTTTGTTTGACCTTTGTCTGTCGATGTTATGGTTCTGGTATGGTAAATAGAAGTAATGTTAAGGTATACAAGAATGCTGTAACTCTTGATAAATATACGAAGTTAGGCTAGTGCGATATGATACCGCTGTGTTTGGCGAATATTTTGTGTATAAGGTATTTAGTATCGATACATTTTTAGTCCTGCTATATCATCCGAGCGTATTTCTAGTTTACAAGCCGCTTCTGACTCTTTTCTAATAGAAAACTCCAAGGTATTATAGGTACCCATGCAAACGCGCACTACAAAAATATATACCCGACGAGATCAACGATACCAGTATAGTCAATTTGGTTACAAAATATTCTTTAAAGATAACGATACGACTGATACACGAAGTACTACAGATATTTTATGATAATTGTATTATAATACGCGTGGGATACACGGACAGTTTGTCCATTGCGTCCCGGAGAAAGCAGAGCCATGGCCACTGTGGCCAGCACTCGAGCGCCTCGTCTGCGGCGCACATTGGAGCAATTAATGACTTGGCAAGTGATAAGTGCAGCCGCCGTGGGAGAACATCCCAATAACAGTTCTGGTTTAATTTATTACATACTTTAAGTGGTGTTCAATATCATGCATTTATGTAGGCGCACTCCCATCTGTATGTCCCGGTAGGTGTAGAGAGAGGGGTAGTGTGTACAATCGCCTTCCACCTATAACGTGAAAGCGAGTAACATTACTAAAGTATTTATGTTAGGCTCACATTGCATTTGTAATAAGTGCTCCATATCATTTGGACTTCACCCTAGCTACTTATCACCTAAGTGAAGTTAAAAATGGACTGAATATTAAGAAAGAAATTCACATACTCACACTAGTAGGTATACCTCCGTACTCGTACCCAGAGATTTGTCAACTCCCCGCTTTCTATAACTTTGTTTTTCATCAATTACCTGCAGACCTCTGAGTTTATTGCGGTAGTCTTCTCAGGACAGGACGGAGCCGCGTTGGGAACCGGTGTGGTCCATTTACTAATCATTAGACTAGTTCTAGTCTGATATTTAGGCGTTCTGTAAGTGCCGGTTAAAAGTTAAATATCATTCAGGAGTCTTCCTGAATGATATTTGACTTTTGACTACTAGCATAACGAGGATAATAATCAGTTGGCATTTCATGAGCTAAATGCTCATTGCTTACTGCTTACTATGGAGTGGACTAGATAACAGCATTTGCTTCAGTCAACTTCGAGAAAAGATGGTTGGACCACGTGGCCAGTAGATCAATAGAGAGCGTACAAGACAAATTGTCACCAAATTAATAACATATTCAAGTCAACCAGCCCTCAACATTTCATTTGCATTTGAGATTTACGACTCTGGCACACGAGACGCACTATAAAGCTACATGTTTCACGGGCACCCGATAAAGTCCCATAAAAGCTACCAGCAACAATTGGAAGTACCCGTAGGTAACCTTAATAAACAAAGACTAGTCTCAACTGAAAAATTAATCTGGCAACCATCTGACCACCGAAATAATCTATTGTCATTTTTCATGTCAACTCTGTCATAATCTTTAAATGAAGAATTGCTGGCGGTTCTCTGCACATTTCATAATGAGGCTAATCGCGTCATTAGTTATAATTAATGATGCAGCTCTCCTAAGTAAACAAAAAAAATGATGTGTGAACTGACCTCAATCAGAACAGACGATATGATCGCATATAATTGCATCATGTTGTTACCTCCTGCCTCCTACTGCTGACTGGGAAACTTGCACATATCGGCGACGACTGAAGGTCGAATGAATTTATACGGCAACAGTTGTTCATAGAAAAGTTATTCTACATTTAAGCGCTGCAATGTGACTAATGCACGCGTTTCCTTTAAACATTCAAAGTCGCATAACGCTTTCTGGTTTTGTGCCGTGAATTATAGCTGACATTCGATATTTTTTTAAACGTTCTATATACAAAGTGACTGTTAACTAATCCGTTGATCGATGATGTTCGACTTTCTACATAAATAGACCAATAAACAGGCTCCACAAGTTGGAAATTAGAACGGTCTTCTAGTTCGGCTTTTCATCGTCGCGCGGGCGGTGCGCGTTGATGCATGCTAACGAAGGGCGCGAGGTCGATGACGTCACGTGTGGCGCCGCGTCCTTGACCTATGACGTCACGGTGCAAGGCCGCGACACACCAAGTTCACTCGCTCGCAGTAGTTGCGGTGGAGCTACCGATACTCCAGACATAAATCATACCTTCCTACTTGTGTTACTATAATTAGAAAAGCTGACGACTATGGAGAATACTTTTCTTTATTCGGTCCGTTGATCTATTTTTGGAATCGAGTATATAATATGTAGGTACATAGGTACATATTTCGCATGCGGTAAACAGTAGGTAGGTATGACATGCTGAATCTGTCAGGATATTTACATACTGCAATGAATTAAATTAACACTTCCTTCCGCAAACACTACCTTTGCTTCCGGTACCTTCTGCCATGGCTTCCTCCTCACTGTAGTGAGAAGTTATTTAGGGTTTACTGTTAATTTTGAACGGTGTTGAAAGCGGCCGTAGTATCTACGGTGGCTCTCCCTAGATGCTGAACTAAAATGGTGTAAATTTTTCTAAAACACTTCGAATACCTATCTACGGTTGGACAGAGAATGCCAAAAGTGCAATGCCTGATAGATACTTTTCATAGGTTCTGACGACGCCTCACCATCAGGCGAGCACGATACTTGTCTGCTGTTTAAGGTTTAATAAAACTTTCCAAGTAATTAAAACAACAACACTACTGATACCATCGGAGCAAAGGATTTATTACCTACGTGACTACGTGTGTAAGTACTGTAGTAGGTAGGTACGTGCGTAAATATCGCTTGGCGTGTTGACGCTAGTTTATTTGAATTTATATCATCAAAGTAATAAATATAATTGTTATAAATAGATGGTAGCATTGGTAGTTAATGGCGGCGGCGAGTAAGCACCGCCTCTCTCACACTTGTAGTACATTCTGTTTGAGTCAGCAACCTGCGCCCACGTTCCTATTAACAAATGTACAGTTTCGGAACCCATAACTCAAATAAGAACGCGTATCGGACTAAACAAACAGATTCCTTGGGAACAAAAATGCAGGTAGTATTTTTGTTCCCAAGTTAGGTACGGCGAAGTGCAGACAAATAATATTGGAATCGAATCCATTAGATATACCTATGTAACTCAAGATAGGTAAGAATTTAATACCGTAGCTCAAGATCGTTTGTTGCACCAGAGGGGTCTTCTTCTCCTCCTGACGCGTCGATGATATATAGACTCTGAAAATTGGTTTTCCTAGTGTACTGCTACCTGGATTGCGTTCTCAAAGGCGCTTATGAGTTCCGTCGGTACATAATTATGGCACGTATCTATATTTAAGGGTAACGCGCCAGGAACAGAGAGGAGAAACAAAATAAGAAGAAAAAAGGAGAGATTAAGCGTGTATGCGTATGATGCACTGCACAAGTGCACATATATTGTGTTGTAATTGATAAACAAATTAGGGATAAGTACATAAAACTTTGTAATTCTTCGTAACAGAAGAGAAATTTGACCAGTCCAATTCTGGTTTATTTGAACTATCAAATAACAAAGAGACCAGGAAATACTGTGCTATGTCACAGATAATATAGCTGTGCTAAGGTTTCGCTGTACCCGATGAGTGTTCACATTGTGAGCTAGTGTGTATGTGTATGTTGTATGAAACTCAATTATCTTGTATTGTTGGCGTAAAGCACTGTCCGGTGTTACGAGTGCACCGCACCGTCTGCGCGCGCGCCGCTCCGCTCCGTTCAACGTGCACAGCACATGTTGCGCAAGCGCTGCTTCCGTGAAACGAACTGGAACAATTAGAATAATTAGTGCGCGGTAATCGAACGCCGGCCCACGATCGGCTTACCGCTAACGTTCACCAGATACGTTTACGAGAAATTGTAAACAGTTCTTTGTAAGCGTTTGTTTGACATTAATTGGAATGGCTCCAACTGATTGAGCGTCCGCTCGCCTTTGTACGTTTCTCACTGACATTGTTTGCAAAATAACATTTATTAGAGTACAAATTAACTCTGCTTTGTTAATTAACTTCGTTTGTGCATATTTTTTGGTATAGACGCGTACAAACGTACCTAACTTGTATCGAATCCCGTAGGATAGTCAGTCAGGTAAGGGATTCGAATGGAATGCGTCATGCCAAGGACCGAAAGCATATTTACTATTATATTATCAGGCGAGCGCTAAGCTTTTTTGTCGCCTTAGTGTTAAAAAAATTGACACAGGTAAAGCTACGCGGCTATGCCCATCATTAAGCAAATCTGCTGCTATTTTGCTGGTGACCCTGTTTGTTTGATCAAATTATTATTTTGTGAGAGGAGTGGCATACAAAATTAAAAGAAAAAGAAAAGAGTGTCGGATGTCAATTGCTGTTAGATTCACAAAGTTACACATACGATTACGAACGTCAATATTAATTTATAACATCTGCATTGGCCTATGCTATGTAAATATAACTGCTTGCTTTCTCACTGTTAACGGCCTTAGAGGTAGGCTCGCATCTTGGAATGGAAAGTGGGTCTTTGTACCTTAGACCATAAAATGTACTAACTTATTATTTGTAAAACTCGCAACAAGTATACCTTCTATACCTACATAATGTACTCGTATGTATTACGAGTTCAGAGATGATACATGCATGACAAAATCACGATCACGAATGTCTAATGATGTACTCCTACTACTTTCCTCCTTTATTTCAATTTCCTACATTTGGTGAGAGTACGCATACGGTGCAGAATATTCCATTAGGAACCAAGCGGTTTGACGACTTCTTCTGCCGCACCATTAATACCTGGAATTCTCTACCAGTTTTCGGGTTTCCCTCTTCCTACAGTCCCGGTCCCGGGCCCTTTAAGCGGGGCGTGAAAAAATATTATGATTAGGCCATCGAGCTTATTGTCACCATTGTAACATGGTACGTGTCTATAATGGTGACCCTCTTTGCCGAGACTTAGCCTTCAGCTTACATCAGGCGAAGTGAAGTCAAATTGCCGTATCGTATATATAAAAAAAGAGTGCTGAGCTACGAAGGCCCCACAGAATGGAAAGGAAAGGATTCCTAACCATTCTGCGGGGCCTTCGTGTCCTTGTTCCCGGGAATCAGGCGGCAATCGTTGGAAACCATCGCCTACCTATTGTATTTTTTTTTGTTTTTAGAAATGGAGGTTTAGATCGAAGTAGCCGCGCGTTACGGCAACAATAACATTCGCCGCCAGCCGAGCGTGACGGCCACCCGCCTGCCGTGTGTGTGTGTGCGCACCACTAGCCCGGTGAACTTGACATCATAAACCTCAAAAGGTACGTGGTTTCCGCCGCGCTCCCGTATTGTGCATAGCAGTACAGCCCCCCTAGAATACGCCGGCCAAGAAATTGCCACTTGTCTACGGAGGCAGATATGCTATACCGTCGTCCAGCTGTAGGCACACCACATGGACTGCATGTGGTGTGCCTACAACTAGGCCCGCTACAAGTTTGCAATCATACTCGTATAATGAGATGGACGGCCCTTGTATTCTACTTCGCCGCTTTACTATAACACGATAGTCCTACAGGAATGACAACGTCGGCTAATTACTTGTAGATACACTCCGATCGTTGACATCTTGCATGAAGCGTGTCAGCACACCGCAGAACATTGCCCATCGACGTATAGCTATAGGTACCTATAGCTATTCTTAATGTATATTGTAAGACTTACTACATTTTCCTTACGCGTGTGAATTACCAACTGTTATTGGAAACTTTCTCTCTATTTACTTCAGAGGCCGCTTTCATCGTAGCCCTAAACCACAGCCTACTTAGAGAGTATCCCACTCACTTTAGCTCCTCCTAAATAAATGTCGACATTTTATGCGGTGTGGCGAGAAAATAAATAAATGTGCGTGCTTCTGGTAGCTTCGTGTTGATATTTCAATCACGCTTTATTGCAATGTCTGCTTGATTGTGTTCCAAAACGGGCAAGCAGATGGTGCGGCAAATGCGTGTGTAAATGAGCGACTACCGGCCCGTTTGGCGGTGATGCTTCCATCTAGTAATAGTGCGGATTTTGGTGATTCGTCTCACGGAGTTAGGTGGTCAACTAGTCACGCAATAACTATTTAAAGGTAAGTAAATAAAATGGTTATCGGCGGTGGTAATGTCGACGGCGAGTGTCGAGGTCGCGTACGCCGCGCGGTAATGGCAGGCACGCACGGAATGCAGGTGAAAGTGCGGTGCTGCTCCGCCGCACCGTCCCACGTTCGATGCTCCGCGGGCCAGCGGGTACCTGCCCACCACATACGTCTGTAATATGACGCTGTGTATCAACCACTTACATTTTACTTTCATGTTATTTTGGAACATAATGACGTAGGTACGCACGGTGCATCAGATACGAGTATTATATGTGAAAGTGGGCTGTGGGAAAGTATTCATTACACACCAACAGTAATTACACGCTTGTTGAATTTATTAACATTTACCTACAATAATAAGCGACAACGTATGAAGAAGAATGTTTGTTTTATATGAATGTGGCTATTGACTTACGCTATTTCAAAAATGTCTCACGTACGCGTCGTCGTCGGGCTTGACGCGTATCTAAAATACGAGTCGGCGTCCTCGGGACAATTAACACGCTAATATATGGGGCGCTTGTCCTGCCCGGTATCGTCGGCGGCGTCGTCGACGACTGCGTGCGCTTATCGCGACTCTCGTAAAGCATCACGACTATCGAGAGCCATTTCTAAACATCGTTAGTAGTTAATAGTCCTTCTAATCGGAAATTCCGTTGAGGGAATGCACTAATGAGCGCGCCGGTTCAAAATACCATAACTTTGATTTCCGACGTCTCGCTAATGCTCCAGAGCACCAATAATAACAACTCGATCACGCAGCTGCCGCAGATTAGCGAACCTAATGATCGTCAAACAATTTTATTATCCAGCCTTTTAGAGTGCGTTGCTATTTATATATTCTCCGATATATCCCTGAATGGGTAAGCAGCGGGATTACGTCCACATTTTACCGGTTTATATTTTTGATCCCACATAATTTTGACAGGTCTATTGCGGTCTGCCGGGCACGTTTCTGAATATATAATTTAAAGGAGTACCTAATGTAGTCCATGTTATTGTTGAGTAAGGAGGAGGATTGCCCTTGAGCCTAGTCCTGTTAGGAAAAGCGTGACTCTATCATCATAGAAAATGATAAATGCATTTCCTTTTCTCTAGCAGCTACTCTCCAGGAAACTATTTTCTAAAATGGCTTGTAGGTGTTAGGTACATTACCCTCCGTGTATGTAGTTAGTTTCGTCTGATAGATAGGATTTTGCTTCCGATTAAAGTAAGTACAATTAAATGCTTATCAAGTCAAAATGTAAAGTGTTTGCGTTTATCTCTCAAGTAAAGTAGTCGCAAACAGCGGCACAATAACGTAATTTGTTTATTATTTGTCCGTGCAGTATCTTGAGTTTATCTATTGTTAGAAAGGTTCGTTGTATTATGGATGGCAGACGATAAAGGCCCTGTTACATAAAATATCCGTGGCTCGGAAAGTCGGAGCGGCCGAGTCTTGAATACAAAGCATGCATTTACTACGATTATAGCAACGAGGCGCTGGGTGTTTGTTAGGTGACCTCCATTTGTTTATTTTAGGTCATATTTCCGTAAATCGTTATTGAAGTGCGATTAGAACAGATCGTTTCAACCGATGGACGTAATTCGCTATACATTTAGATTGTGAGTAACAATTTCGTGCGGTATGTGGAGTGTGGCCTATCATTACCGATGATTGTGGTGCGAACGGGCACCGGCCTCGCCGCGAGGCAGCAATCGGGCGACGGCGACGTAACCGTGATCGCAGATAATAAAGTTTCTCCAGAAACAGCGAGTAGGGCGAGACCGTTAACTGTAAAAGGAATTGTTTTATCTGTACTTCGTGAGATTGTGCCGCGGTATATATCACAGTCGCGGACAAGACTGAGTATTATGCGCACGGAGTACAGTTACGTCTAGATCGTGTCGCAATTATTGGCGACCGTCTAAGGGACTTAATGCTAAATTGAGTAAGAAAGGAAGTTAATGTTGTTCCTTACTTGCAGGAAACATGGTTTATTATTATCCAAGAAGTAAACATTTTGTTTGTTGGGTCTGTTTGTCGGCACGTCTTTAAAACTTTGCAAACATCTGGCGCTCCCGGTCCCGCGGCTCGCTGGCACGGTGCAGTTTAACGCCAAACCAAAACGGGAATTACCTACCTATAAGATAAATATGGAATGTCGGATATTTTACTTTATGTTTATGGACAACATGTGCGCTAACGCAAACATCTTGTTTTCTGAGAAATAAACTATATTTTATACTCAGAACAGAAAAAAATTCAACATAACATTCATAATATAAGCTTCCGAAAAGGCAATTTTCACTGTCATATTTTACTGGAGCATCAAAGATTTACGATGTTTTCACATTTATTTGCCGTTTTACAAAAATATTTGCTACACTAATAATATAATGCGTCCAACAATCACACGGGTCCTCGACCGCACGTCTCATTCTTAGGGCAGAAGATAGGTATTCTTTGTGCCGCAGTCTACAAAAAACTTTATGTTGCCGCCAGTCTTGCCGGGAGATTTTGTACTCATGGGCTATTGCTTCGCGAATACGGCTATAAATATAAAAGCTTGACGTTCTATTGTGTTACTTTGTGACCGAAATGAATAATCTAAAAACCATAATAGGAAACCATAATTGTTTCCAAGTAACAAAATTGATTAGGAACATGAAAGATGAATTTTGTAACAAAATATTTGTACAACCACACGTTACAAGGCCAGGGTGAGTGGTGACTCAATGTTATTATTGTGGTTTCATAATTTATACATTATCTAAGTCCCCGTAGCGTAGTAGGCACCTACGTAGTAGCAATAGTTTATTAGGATTTATTCGTTTATGAGCAAATAAAACATAATAAGTACCTTACACGTTAATAGCAATTCGTATCCGTTGTAATTTGTAGAGTGACCATTATGAGAACGGCATATTGCAATTACACACTGCATAGGTGCTTTTATTACTCTAAACTTTTTACTTCTTCTTGTCTTCTCACTAGACCTTGTCCCAAAATGTGTGGTCGGCCTTCGTTGTCGTCACTCTCCATTTAACACGGTCTTGTTCATCGTATGTGTTGAGCTACTTTACGACTAGGCGTCGAAAAACAACCCTAAACTTTTCACCGTTGAAGGTCCATTGGTATCAGTAATGCTCCATTGTGAAGGCTAAGAACTTGTCAGACACCTTAGCGGTGGTAGTAACGACTATTTCTCAGCCACAAAGAGAACACACGATATGGAAATAAGTTGAAGTAGGTATAAATAGTTTAGGAACAATAAATTATGAGCACGCCACAACATACGACGCCAATAAAAACTCCACAGTTTTTATGTTCTAAGGTCGTTGAATAAATTATGTAGAAGTAGAATACACGATAATTGTGGTCTACTGCAAGTAGCTGTCGCGCCAGTAGGTAATCTAACTGGTGCCATTGTACGGAAATAGCTCTGCATTACTTAATCAAACATTATTATTTGTTTACGTTGAAGATGAAAATAATACAATATAATGCTTTTGATTTTATTTTATTTTATTTAACTACTTTAAGGAAATGGTTGTCATGGGTATCTAGTTATCTACACAGGCAAACCTACTTACTAAAATGTCCTGTGTTTGAGTTAAATATAACACAAAGCTAGACTACAATCTTTGATCTCAACATTCACCTTATCACTTTTGAAATAATGAAAGAATTGATCTTTAAAGAAGTTTGTTATACTTGTAAGAAATCCTCCGCCATTGTCTACCAAAATGTTATTATTATTTGGCAAATATGAAGAAGCAGGATGGCGAATATTGGTGTAAGCGGTTATTGGAGGCTTGCCTATCATAATCACATAGATAATTACTTCCCTACCTAAAATTTTATATCGAGTTTAAGTTTGTATATTTCATAGTACTTATTATAACATGAGTTCTTTGTTCGCAGGATTTGCCTATTGCATATGGCGAATCTACACAGAAGCACAGAATAAATAATAGTACTACGTACAGAAGCGATCATTCTGACGTTCAAAAGTATTACTTAAAAAAAAATAAATGAAATTCACTACACCTTTGTAAGTGTAGAGCATTTACTTAATAAACATATTATTGAAAAAGAAGTAGGTCTAGGGCCATCTGCTTGTATGTCACGTATGACAAAAGTTTCTGTACCGAAGTACTGTTACATTCAAGAAACAGATCGTGGGAGCTACTCCCAAGAGCAAGGTCGCCCCGTGACCCGTGACCCGTGACCCGACGGGCGCGGGCGGGGCGCACTGTGTCACCGCGCTACTCGGTTTGTCATCTGTCTGTCTGTCAACATTGAGATACGTATAGTAGTAATAATATCTCAATGTCTGTCAACGGATCTAGGTACCGAGACGTCCGAGACACATGTTTAGGATGGTTGTGGAATTTGGAAGTAAAAAATGTCGATAAGATGTTTTGGTTGGGGGAGGTATGAACATTATTAACATTGTTGTTATTTTTAAGTATTTACTTAAAATTAGTTACACATGTCGATGTTTTCAAAGGTCCTAAAAGATCTAACGATGGATCTCTTGGATGGCACGATGGATCTTTTCGATGGCATCAAACAATCTTGCAAAGTTTGGAATCAATTCCTTCCTTATCAAATTAGCCTATTGAAATACACTGGACATAGGCTTCTCCCAATGTTCGTCATTGCTCACGACTTCCTTTAAAACAAAAAGTTACAAGTAAAAACTTAACAAATTACTGCCTAGTAATGCTTACAAAAACGTGAAAGCAAGTAGACAGCAAACGGTTACAGACGATTTTACTTCTATCTCAGACGTGTTATATGGGCAAGTAAGTACATTTCTTTCTCATTGAAATGTTTGTTTTTGTGAAAATCATAGTGGTTGTGTAATGTATCGCTGTTGAATGTGTAATGTAATTGTAATGAGAGCCCGTTCGGGCGGCGCGGCACGGCGTGCGGAACGACCACTTGTTGCATGTACGAGTAGCTGTAACTTGATGTAATACAATAAGTGCACACCGAGGGACGAGGGACACGCGAGCGAGCTCATCTGTTGCGGTGCGGTGAGGCAACGGGAACTGAGCTTCTTGGAAGTAGCTTGTATGGCTCCCGTATTGTCTCTGATGTATGTATTTAAGTAAGCGGGGCCTGACATATACAGTTTGAAAATCAGCTACCTAACACAAACAACATTATGTGTACGTGTACCTAATAATATTCCACTATATAGTAAACTCGGATACCTACCAGTACCTATATTGTTAAAAGAAAGATAAAAGGCAATCTGTTTCCTTAGATTTAATAATATTCTATTTCGTAGATCGTGGTGCAAACTAAGCAAATCTTCAAGAAATACAAAACTAATTTGAACACAATTATTTCTGAGAGATGAAACTGTAGATGGAACTAAAATTTGTAGTACGATGGAGTATGGTTTTACCGTCATCAGTAAAGACTTATGTATGATGAGTATAACATAAAATTAACTGACGACGTAGGTATCTACCTACATATTCGTACCTATACCGTTTTCAGCAAAACCACTGGCGCTGTCAGCTAGTTAACAAGTAAATGGAGTTCACACAGTTCACGGGTAAAGTGCAAACGAAGGGCTATAACTTGGAATAAATTTCGTTTTATTTAGCAACTCTGCAAAACCTTTAAGTAAGTAGGTACGTGTTTTGCGAGAGAGCGCCGCGAGGAGACGATAGATTGCGTAGTTAAGTATGTTGGGTGGTTAAGTAACTGCATTATAGTTAATTACGTAGTCCCATCTCTTACTGCTTCATAATTTGACATACTTGTGTTTTACAAGAGCAACTACCATCGGTCTCAGCTCTAAGAGCGGAAACACACGATGCGTTGCGGCGGCGGCGCGACGCCGGAGCGGTGTCGCTGCGTCGTTTTACATAGAAATATCTGTAGCATGTCACACGATGCGCTGCGTCGCCGCACCGGACTTGGAACCACCGAGACGAGGCGGGGAGGGGTGAATGCGTTGCGACGCCGGAGCGGCGCCGCTCCGGCGCGCGCCGCACCGCCGCCGCCGCGTAGTTGTTTAGGGGCTGTCCATTAATCACGTGATGTTATTTAGCAATTTTCTAACCCCCCTCCCCCATGGTGATACGTGGTAAGGTTTTAGACAACCCCCCCCCCTCTAGCCAAAATCACGTGTATTTTTTTATTTATTATTTAATGCTAGAAAACTAAGAATCGTGACAAAAATCACGAGTTATAAAGGTGCGTACAAATGATATAGCATAACATGTTATATAACATTGTTATATAACAATTGTTATGTAAACATGTTATATAACAATATAACAATTTTTACGTAACAATGTTATATAACAATGTTGTATAACAACGTTATATAACAATGTTATATAACAACGTTATATAACAATGTTATATAACAAGGTATATAACAATGTTGTATAACAACGTTATATAACAATGTTATATAACAACGTTATATAACAATGTTATATAACAAGGGTATATAACAATTTTATATAACAATGTTATATGACATGTTTCAGTAATGTAGACACTGAAGTTAGTACAATGTTGCAAAGTTATAAAACAATGTTAAATAATGTGAACGTGTTATATAACACAAGTTATACAACATGTTACATGATCAAAAATAAATACACGTGATATCTCAATATACCCCTACCTCCCCCCTGGTGATATTTCGTCGACTCCGATTTGTTGAGCCTCACGTGATTAATGGACAGCCCCTTATGATTTATTAACAGACTGTACAACGCAGCGGCGCCGCTGCGTCATAACAACGCAGCGGCGTCGCACCGCTCGTGTGCCCGCTACTGCGGCGAAATTTCTGCGGTGCGTCGCCGCAACGCATCGTGTGTTTCCGCTCTTAGGTGTAAGTTTGCACCAAAGCCTCCTCCGACATCGGTAGCTGTATCGGCTGGCAGGTGAGGATGGGTCCCATAAACCACTTACTGTATTTAGAAATTGATTTCATTCTAAGCTTTGTGTACGTACACTACGTACATTCGAAACTTATTAAAATATGTTATAAAAGGTTATTAACTATGCTCTACTCTGATTACCGTGTCCGAAGTTGTTTATCAATCAACAGGAGCAACATATTTTGTTACAAATACAAGACCCTGCAGTTTATTACGCGAACGTGTCGTACCTAAAAGTACTTAATATGATTTATTCCGTCACCAGCGGCGACTTGACAGAGAAGCCAGCATCCTGTCCACACAAATAGCGCTCAAAGGGTCCTTTATCTGCGCGATAGTGGCGCAACTGACAATAAACAACAAGCAGCGCGTTATCGCGCCTGTCAATAGTGTCAATCTCTTGCGCGGGTATATTTAGCGAGGCCTAGCGAACAGTGCGCAGGAGTTGATGTGCCGATGCGATACACTGGCCGCTTTGTCCTGTCCGGCTACTCGTTGTTGCTGCACTCTATGTCATGGTTCAAAATGCAAGCGATAGCGTTTGGGCGAAGGGTGAAGATTTCTAAAAAGGAAGCCGGTGAAAAGATATCTTCCCTCGATCTAGTTTGTCATGCACCATGTGACCTATTGGTAAGACGGGGGAATAGGGTTTTAGGGACTCCTCGTCACTGATCGGTAATTATGTTGTATCATTGCACTGACCTCGAGTCGAAACCTCTGAAATGGACAACTGACGTAGCCCTCGATCGTAGCTTGTCGATGCTACACAACACAGGTCTTTAGATTTAGATATAGGTACAGCTCACACATTGTATCAAATCAGTTTTGGCCCAACCGCACGCTTATAATAATGATCTTCAATAAATCACAATTTAGTGTACCCGCCGTATAATGTAGTTGTATGTACGAGTATATTTAATTAGCGCAAACAACCCACGCGCGCGATATTAGTTTGTCTAAGTTATAGGGACGTTAATAGGCTCATAAAACTAACTCCACAGCGAAGTTGGTGCGCTCCAGGCCTCCCGCGCGTACATACATATCGCTAGTGCTAATATTATATCACACGGTGTAATGTAACCAAGCGTTCATTACGCGCGACTGAAGCAAGCACAATTCGTACATTGCGTTGAGATTTCAATAATCTCGTCTGTACAGCGTCAAAGGAATAGGTAGAGTTGTCAGTCTCACCTGCTTCCTAGCAGGGCTTGTTACAATCAAATGTGTACAGTAGCGTAACTACTGTCAAAAAACATTCTAGCATAAATATTCAGTCACACAGTTTGCCACAGAAGCCAAGTTTGCGTTGCGACCGAGGTAGTCTGACGGAAAGCTCAGGCTTAACCACTTGAAAATATGTACGAGTAAACATTTTTTTTTCCCCTTCACCTATTTTCCCTCCCCGTTTCTCTTCATAAGTAAAAATGTGGGAGTGACCCCTCCAGTGTTACAAGTGGTCATAGGTCATGTAACCACTTTCTACCAGACTATTGTGCTGTAAAGAATGTCTGACTTATGAACCCTGTCATGATCATGACCGACGTAACCGCGGGTCACTTTCGTTCGTAGACGACATTTAGGTATTATAACGGAGCTTCGGTCAACAGTTTTTTCATCATAATACGAACGAATACAGGACTGGATAGGACGCTGAATCTGAAGTAAGAAGGAAATAGAGCAAAATTGCTATTTACGTGGTGAGTTGTTAAAGAAAGATGTTTGTTGAAAGTGGTTATTCTTCTTGGTGGCCAGGCGCAAAGCATGACAATGGTTCAATCCTATTTGTTTAGTTGGTACAACCTGCTAGTCTATAAAAATAATTAGTTGCGCGTTTGCTTTTTTTCTTTTATATAGGTCACGTCAATTTGACTTCGCCTCGCCTAAGCTGAAGGCAAAGTCTTGGAAAAAGAGGGTAACCATTATAGGCATACCATGTTACAATGGTGGCACTCAGCTTGAGGGCCTCATCAGATGCTTTTTCACGCCCCGCTTAAAGAACCCGGGACTGTTCTAACAGTCCCGGGTTCTTTAAGCGGAGTCCCGGGTTCTTTAAGGACTTACAAATCTAGCATCCCAGTCTACTGGGATGCTAGATTTGTATTACGTACTTTATACAAGCTTTTCTTCTACACTCAGTTTTTTAAGCGAGTTCGCCTTTATCTTGAAAGTTTGATCAGAGTGTAACTTTGAGAAACCTCCCCTCGGCTATCCGCTAGCTCTGGTGACTTGTGCCGTTGCCCCAAGGAAGTTATCTTTTGCGGTCGCTCACGGCCACCAGATAACGGTGAACGCTTCGGAGCTGAGGGGAACTTGGGGAAGAGGCTAGAGGGAGGGGAGGGGTGAAGTCTCGACGAACTCATCTGTTTGCGTACTAATTACCGAATGACTTGAGTTGGCCCATCTCATGCAACGAGTTACGAAATAGAAAGTTTCTTCTTGAACAAATTCATTTTTGTATGAGTCATGTGTTTGTTGTTAGTTATGAACGTATTGAAAACAGATTAGTTTTGTTTGCACGCGCATGCGCAACAAACTAATCTGTGTGTGGCTATGGCGCAATGGTTACAAAATAGTTACAGCTTGTTGTTATATTTCGGCAATGGGATTTTTACATTGTGCGTTGGGCTGGATTCCAGAATAAATAATATAGAATTGGTTATTTATAAGTAGGTAGAAGCTGGCCCTGCCGTGAGCTGGCCTTTACTGGCGGACGGACGGAAGGACCAAAATAATTTGTATACGATTATAACATCGAAAATTGCTATGTTCGTGATGTTCTCGTGGTTTTTTTTTTAATAGGACACGTCAAGTTGACTTCAGCTTACCATCAGGCGACGCTACGCCTGATGGTAAGCTGAAAGTGAAGTCTTAGAAAAGAGGGTCACAATTACAGACACGTACCATGTTACAATGGGGCACTCAGCTTGACAGCCTCATCAAATGCTTTTTTTATTCTTCGTTAGCTAGTTAGCTAGCTAGCTAGGCTGTAAGTTTGGCGGTAGCTAGAGCGAAAAAAGGATTAACTACAAACCAAAGAAATGACATTATGTTTGTAAAGGAAGGCTGCTCAAAGAAATCATCTCAAAAGCCATATTCAATTTTAATAACTGCCGTTGACTGGACAATACTCGTAGACACGTATGAGAAGCACTATAAAATACCGGAGGATATCTGTGCCTCATCATCCAGACCCGATTATATTCCTTTTTTCACGATCGCATAGGCGTGCAGTGCTTGTAGAACTCACAGTACCGTGGGAAACTAATATACCTAAAGACCACGCTATAAAGACAAACAAATACTTTGACTTGACTAACGAGTTAACCAAAAACGGCTACGTGGTTAAACTCTACGCCGTAGAAGTAGGAGCAAGGGGAATTCCAGCTAAATCCCTGTACAACTTACTTAAAGACCTTGGATTGCCAAGAGCTTCAGTAAGCTCTTTACTAAATCGAATATCAAAAGCGGCATTGATAGGATCGTACCAAATTTGAATAGATAGGGGGGGAACACTACTGACGGTGGAGGTGAGCGCTGATGCATCACAAGGTGGCCACCCTAAACCTACATCTGGGTCGCAAGTCCCAGTCGCCGTCACGGTGTTCCTCTCTGTATCACGCTATGGACCCGGCGACCGCACGGTGAATCCATGGAGTGCTGAGAATCGGATCTCTATCTAATTTGCTATTCGTCAGACCTGTCCCTGTGTAGTCCACACCGGTCAGTAATGATGACTGCTTGGTTTCCAGGTTACCCTAGCTGTGGTGAAATAATATGTAGGTATTGACTAAGCAGGTACATCTTTGTCTAGAGTAGTATGTAAAATGTTAAAGCAGTCATGAAAACTGACGAGCTGTAAATAATGAAATGGTGAGTAACCTGAAAACTAATTTCAGACAGTTTAACGGTAATATAAACCTATCCTTAACAGCAGAATGTTCAAACATTCTGCTGTTAATAACTTAGAAATGAGTATAAGATTATGACAAACTTATCACGGTTCATGGTTGATGGAGTCCAACACAGTTTGTTTTATTATCTAAATGGAGATCAAACAAAACTTTTTATCTTTTGGCAAAGTACCTACTTATATCTTTTCATTTTGTTTGTTTGCAAAGTCCAAAACGTTTTCAGTTTCCATGTCCGCAGTGTCCTTTTCTCTCTCGACTGTCCTGACGTACCTACAGAATTTGCACTTAGTCTAATTATATTTAGTTTTATTATTAATATTGTACTGTATATTTAAATTGTATTATAGTAGGATTAACCAGAATAAATACATTTATTTAAAAAAAAAAAAAGTCTAATTAGATACTAGCTGACCCGGCGAATTTCGTACCGCCATATTTATTTTACAATATTATGCATGTATTATACATATAAACCTTCCTCTTGAATCACTCTATCTACTAAAAAAATCCGCTTCAAAATCCGTTACGTAGTTTTGAAGCTTTAAGCATACAAAGGGACGGACAGACAGCGAGAGCGACTTTGTTTTATAATAATATGTAGTGAAGTGAACGCAAGTATGAAGTAGGTACGCAAGTTTGAAGAGTAAAAATAATGATTCTTGATAATTCTCACTGGATTTAACACAATATTACAAACTTGCTCTAAAATCCACATTTGCTTTAGACTTGTTTACACGACTATCTACATAAATAGCACCTGACAGAATAAAGCGCACTTTATTTAAACATACTACCAACATACAGTAAGCGAGGGATTACACAGTTCACAGAACTTGTAATATTTCTTACGTGTGTTTATTTATCATTTTGTTCTCAAGAACCCCAACATTTTACCTTGATTCCAATATTTACAGTGACGGGTCTAAATGTGAAGCTGTTCGACGACAAGGTCGCAATATTCACTGGAAAGTATGTACGACCACTGAGCGTACCTCCTACGAGTGCTAAAGCTCGTGCATCATTTTATGGATGTGGTTAAAATGTGGAAAACTGTTTTCAATCAATAACCAGAATGGTATATACCTAGATAGATTAATAATATTCGTGTAAACCTTTTTTTTTAAGAATATTAGCAACCGAAATCACAAAATTCTCGTTAACCCCTCCAACTAAGCTAAATTGCTTGTGCTAAGAGTGGGTTCACATCGGTGTGTAATGACCAGGCTTCAAACCCGGGACCTCTCGATCGCCGAAGGCCGACTCCTTAACCACTAAGCTACCGACGCTTAACTTAAACTTCCAACAGTCCTATAGTAGGCAGTCCAATTAAAATTACCTAATTGAAGTAACGTTCCAATGAAGGGTCTCAGTATCGGAAATAGCCTGTTTTTAGGCCAGAATCCGACGCCAGCACGATATACCTACCTGTAGAGGTAGACCAGTGGTAGCCACGCGTCTACGCCACGCCAGACAGGTTTCTCGGTGGCTACCCACATCCGCACTGTACGCACCGCATTAACTGACTTTAATGTTCTTTACGCGGAAACCTTGGAAGTGGAGTTTATAAATGGGATACATCCATTTATATAAAATGCTGGCAGAGAGAAATAAAATAAGCTAAATATTGCAGCGGCGCGGCGGCGGGGCGAGCAGTGGAGTGCAAACTGAGAGATATGAAATATTCTTACACTATTCGCTACGCCAAGTCTATATTTTTCCTCAGTCGTAAAATATTTTCATGTAAAATAATACACCGAGAATTATTATCTGGGGAAATGGTACTGCTAGGTATTGATACTAATAACATATTGCAGATCGTAATGCGCAGTGATTTAAATGGTCATTCCGCCTCGTATTAAGTATCTTACCTGGTTAGGTTTGATTCTCACTTAGGATAGGTATTTGAGTAATTCACAAATTAACCAAAGGATGCACCGCGCTTTTGTCCGCGATAAACCCGCTTAGTCCATTACAAAGGTGGAGAAAGGTGAACATTTTCAAAAGGGTTATTCGTCGAAAAAAGTTTACCTTGACCTAGTTTTTTTTTACTTATTAGGAACTCACTAGGCCACTGAACTATCATGCCCTATTGTATTATATTTGGGTATAAGAGGGATTATGCTGTGGATTGCTCGACATGAAGATTTTCTTATTCCTTCTATTTCGATTCATAAAGAAAAAATATTTGTACCAATTAGTTATCGCACGTCCTCCGTACAAGAGAACTACTTACAACGTTTTGATGATACAGAAACAAAATCGAGATTGCGATCTAAATTGTTCAACTAAACTAAAGTTAAACTAAATCGTTTAGTCCGTCAATATTACAGTTAGGTAATACAATTATGCAATATCAATCCTTACCTCACAGATAGTTTATTATCTCACATTACCTCTTACCTCACGAGTCACGTCTGGCCGATGATGTGAGGTAACTGTTACTTAAGACACTTATGTTGATGTGCTTCAAGTCGTTTCTATTATTATCCTTTGTTGAGTTATTTATCACATTCCGATGTATAAATCACTTGCTGTTGTATGTCGTCACCTCGTTTGTATATAGCGCTGTAATGTAGGTATTGTTCGAATGTACTAAAAATAGAATCGTAACCTTTTGTTAGTATCTACATAATAATTTGATGAGTAGAATAATCACGGAATCGTAAAAATTTGGACGTTTGAAGACATCCGAGTATCAGAATACCTCATTAGTGTATGACTGGTATGAAGCAGTAGGCAATGGGCACACGATGCCCACATAGGTACTATAGTCCGAGAGCTGGTACGATTTTTGAGGCAAGCTGAAAACTTGTCACACAACTCTCCTGTGTTATACCCCAATGGTAAAGCCCCCACCAAGTCGCCTGTCTTTTTTTATATATTCCTCAAACATTAAACTACAACATTATATGTATAAAATTGCCTCAAACATGTTGTACCTACTTTGTCATATTTTGTATAAAGTTATGTGCAACCGTATCTTCTTTGTCGACTGTACCTACATACTCGCCAGCGATTAACTTTTCGGCCTCGACAATAATGTATAATGTGTAGATACTATTATTTATTATTATGTTTTCCATTACGGATAATAACATCTACATTAGTTTAGATTGCCGCGTGCCGTGTTGATCTCGTAGCGTCAGCGTATTTTTGTGTACTTATAGGTGGTGTTTTATATAATTAGATGGGTGGTTATGGATCCCTTATCCTCAAAGTACTAAAGATAAATATTTTAGTTTGAGCAGATCGTCAGTATTACATATCTAGTTATATAAATCTGTATAGTTAATAAACAAGTGACACAGATATTTCATAAGATTTCAGGAATCTTGGATATTTTACGATGAAGCGCAGTGACCTCGTGCCTCGTCTGCCTCGTAAACTCTTCAAATAGTAGTGCTTTTAATTTCTACGCTTGTTTCCGGAGTCACATTACAAGCTCATTAAATGAGAACATTATTAGCCTTGATCTAAGCGTACCACGGATATCTGTGAAGCGTACTAAGTAATCTTGAACGACGTTAATCGCAGAAAAATGTTATGAATACCTTGATTAATCCTAATATGACGTACAGGTATAACTTATTTGTACGCGAGGACAAGTAATTACTAAGGATATCCTCTCTGTAATTACATATTTTACTATAAATGTATATAATATATAGGTACGCAGTAGAAACCCTTTGCGCTATGTATGCATTGCATCAAGCAATCAAATAAAAATTAGACCAAATCAGAAGAGTAATTCGTGGTAATTGCATTACGGACATTACGGTACGTCTATTAAGTATCTTATCAATATTCTAGTTTCAATCTTCAAATAATTAATCGCACTTATAAGTATTTTAGAGAATGAGAAGGTGTAGGTATACTCGAAACGTTTTCATTTTGCCAGCAATGAATGGTTTAGTATCTTTTAAAGAGGAGAAAGGCCAATATCTCAGTCTGAGTATCATTTTGTGTTGATTGTATTTGCTCGGGGCTTCAAGTAATCAACATAAATTGCTTTCAGGTCTTAAAGCCTCAACGCACGAACTAACTCGACTCTAGTTAGGTACAGCTTATTTAACTAAACTGCTATATTATAGGCCTACATTTCCCACGCTATATTTTTCGTCCAACGTAACAGGATAAGCGCACATTACCGTCAACCGGGTACTGTTACAATTAACGTTGGGGAATTGGGAATATTTTGAAAGGGAAATATAAGAATACCCTGCAAGTAAAAAGGGGATGTCACTTTTATGGAAGAATTTGGGATTGTCAGTAATAGCGGAAGTCAGGGATATCTCTAACTTTAATTCCTTACGAGTTCTTTAACTCTAGGTACATATCAAAGTATTCTAACTAGATACAGCCTAGATAGATACTACCTACATATTGTACCTCATTACGTACATCGCTAGTAAGAATCCGTTTACACGCAAAGACAATGTCGTGGAATGTGAACATTATGCGTTCCAGCTAGTTCGAACAATGAAGTACAGCTGCCTATACCTAAATAGTAAGCAGACAGATTTCTTTTAAAAGCGGCGCGAGCGCAGCAGGGCCGGCCGCAGGGTGGTTCGAATTTCTGTGTGTAACACATGTGGCTCACGGAAACTAACTATTAACAATAAACGTCCGGGTGCTGGAGCGAATTGAACGCGCGCCAGATGTTTACTCACTAATTGTTACCAAACATTCAACATCGCTACAGGCGGCTGATGATATCTTTGTAAATATACGTCGTAGGTACCTACTACTTGTGTTCACTCGTGGAACAGTCTCGTATTGTACTGCACTAGTAATATGTGTCGTAAACTTACAAGCGGTGTGTATTGCACATAATTGCACGTGTTATCGAGTAGAGAGGTGAGGAAGAGTTGAGGACGATGGAATTGGAATTACGGTAATGCACATCATCGCTATGCTAGAACCAGTCCCTGTTGCGTCTAAAGCTTCTTACACTTTGCCCGGGACCAGAGCTCTTTGTGGGAGCGACTGCCATCTGACTCTCCCAACCCTGAGAAAACAACCTGCACGCGGGTGCACCAGCTGGCAGGTGAGGTCGGCTTGACCTCCAGATGTTGGCAGAGCGCTATACATAAACACTTACTATATTAAATGACCACCATAATAACATTCTGGTTTTAGTGCTATAGTTCGATCCTACGATTTGCTACGTAATAAGTTCGGACGGGGCCCTTTTTGGGAGCTCCGGGTATCCTGAGGGACTGTAACCGAGGTTGAAACGGTTTCATCACATGCCATTCACAACTATAAAGTAAAATCGAATTAGGGGCAATTGTTGTCCCGCCTTTGCTGAGTCTATTCGTGCATAATATAATTGGAGAGCGCTTTTTGTACAAGTTCAATTAAGTGAACTCAAATGCTTATTTAGTATTGATACAAAGAAAACATAGACGAGTGCGGCGAACTTTCCCGCCTTACTATCTACAGACCAACACACTCTATTCATACTTTCTTGTACCGAGTGTGGTGTATAATTTGATATAAATTGCAAACACAAACGTTCCAATCAACTGCAGTTGAAAAAACGTGACTTTTGGTTCAGTCGGCGACTCAATAGACGCTGCACATAATCATAGAACTAATGAGGAGTTCTGTAGTAGTAGATAATTGAAAATCTAGCTCCTTATGTATCATGTATGGGAATATAATTTAATTAAAAATGTTTTTCTCCACCTGAATTATTTCAAAATGCTCTATTTCGTAAGAAAAAAATATAATACTACTAATATATAACCAGTTTTCTTTAGACTGTGCTATTACTTTGAATACTTTTCAAAAGCTAGGCTCCAGCCGTTTATTGGTTTTACAATATGTAGCGGTAAGCACATCGTCATTTTTTCTTGCCAAAGATTATAAAATACCGGAGGATTTGGGTACGGTTAGTACCTACCAAACGTAAAAACCATAAAATTCAGAATTCGACGAAACCCTATTACAGTAAACTACATTAATGCGTGAAATGAAGACCCCGATTGCAAAATTTTCACAGATTCAAATAAAACTACGTAAGTACCTGAGTACTTAGTAAGGGTGTCTAAACACCCTCGATGGAATGAAAGTGCAAGTATTCAGGGACTGCCTCACATGTTTTCTTGTTATAGGTACTTACTTAACTCCTGCATTACTGTTATTGCTATCTGAAATGTCGTAATACCTAATAATCATATTACGACAGTTTATTTCTTCCACACACTCCTTGACCCAATAACATGCGCGTCTGTGAGGACTCCGGCAGTAATCCGCCGACTTAGACGACAAAATTACTTTCCGAAACGTTATCTTGCGTACAAGGCTCTACCAGCCGGTCGTATAGATCTGCAAAAGACCTTAATACATTTAGATGGTTTAGTTTCGGCACAGGGTTAAATAGAAGGAATATATTATATCACTACTATACATACTTAATGTCTATTGCCTTTTCTATGGTTGTCTGGACTTGAACACCGTGGGTATCTGTCAGAAACACAATTGCTTGAAGCAGGCATTGTTTAAGCAAAAGGTTACTCTTTTAAGTCCAGTAAAGTACAACTGTAAACACTTGCGCAGTAGCTACAATGAATAGTCTCAATCGGTTAACAAGAATACCGCTAATGTTGTTGGAATAACAAACAAGAATGTATTTCACAAAATCGTGAGATGTTCTTATAACCGACATTCAAGATGGTATTATAGTAGATACGGATTTAAAATCGTTAGCGTCCGTTTCACTCGAACCGTGATCGGATAATCCAGATTTAGGTAGATGAAGACCTTTATAATTTAATCTTTTTCCTGTAGCATCATATTTCGAGGACAAGTTCATTATTTGAAGCATAACATTTAGGGAGATCTATTTGTATTAGTTCTGTGTACCTATAATGAGATTCGAATAAGTTACGAATATGACACAAAATGTAAGTACATGATACATAAGAGGTGTCAGTTCGTGTTACAGCTAGGATTAGGTGGCGTTATTACGTATCTTATATTAACGAAATATCGACAATGTGTAAAAATTAGTTTTGCCAAGTTTCCGATACTTCGGTATATCGATGCTATGCTTCGGCACTCTAACTAAAGAGAGGAAAGTTTCGGACGAAATGAGGACTGATGTTTTTTCTGTAGGTGTAGGCGAGGTAGGCAGAGATGACAGCTGTTACTTCCTTCTCTTCTCCATTCCATTTTACAGGCCTATCTCCTTACTACCAGCAATCTCAAAAATACTTGAGAAAATTGTGAATAATAGGTTGATGAAATATTTGGAGGATAATGCTCTTTTATCAAGTACACAATTTGGTTTTAGAGCTAATAGGTCTACGGCCGATGCTGTACATCATCTGACGGATTATATAGTACAACAACTTGATAAGGGAAAGCGTACAGTGGGAATTTTTTTGGACCTTGCTAAAGCGTATGATACGGTCTATATCCCTAAGCTGTTGAACAAGCTTGACAATATGGGAATAAGAGGCGTACAGTTAGAGCTCCTCAAGAGCTACTTAAAAGAGCGTACCCAATGTGTAAAGATCGGCAGTGTTCTCAGTGAGGACATGGACAACACGTCATTTGGCATTCCTCAAGGAAGCGTGTTGGGAAGCACTTTGTTCTTAATATATATAAATGAGCTATGTAATATAAATCTAGAACACGGTAAAATCATATCTTACGATCATGACACTGCCCTCCTTTTTTCTGCTGATTCAGAAACAGAAGTGTACAGGCTTGCGCAACGAGGATTTAACATTGTAAATAAATGGCTTCAATTTAACCTACTAACGCTAAATGCAGATAAAACCAAATACGTTTCATTTTCTATGCGCAAAAAATCAGCTACGATCCAACCTAATCACTTACTGTATGCGCATTGTTGTAAAGAACCTAATCATAAGGACAGCAAGTGCACTACTTGCCCCGTTATAACTACAACAAATAAGATAAAGTACCTAGGTATTATAATAGATGAAAACTTGTCGTTTAAAGACCATTGCGAAGCACTAGCTAAGCGACTACGCAAGTTGATATTTGTATTCAAAAAACTAAGATACATCAGTGACCCAAAACTGATTAGAAACATCTACTATGCCCTTTGTCAGTCTATATTAACATATTGCATAACGTCTTGGGGGGGAATGGGTAAGACGTTGCTACTGCCTGTCGAGCGAGCTCAGAGAGCGATCCTCAAGGTAGCGACGTTTCGCTCTTTCCTATATCCGACTGACCTTCTATACAAATCTTGTGAAGTGCTAACAGTCCGTCAGCTATATACAGGGCGTCCCACGGCGATGCCACATGGAGGGAAAGTACCTTAAATCCTTAAGTTAGCTCATTTTACTTAAAGGAGACATCATTTTATTTTTAAAAAGAAACAAAACTGCATTCAAAGGTTTTTAAAAATTCGCTTACCACACCCGGTAATCGAACCGACTAAAATCCGAAAAAGTAACACCCTGTATTTTTATGGCATCAATCGATAGTGTCAATCATAAGGAACAAATCTCTCTAAGAAACATGGTAAATTAAATGAAAGGAAGTCCTTGAAACCTAATATTATCAATACAATTTGGTAAATTAAAACACTTTCTTATAAGGTATCAATACTAGAGATTTATCTTTTTATTTAGTAAAATTAGTACTAAATTAATGAACTTTGTTACCTGTTTAGAACGTAACTTTATTGGGTAACTGCATGAGGTATGTAGGTAGGGTAGGTAGTTATTTTGGGTGCTTGAAGAAACCTGCACGCGGTGTACCGTGGGCAACGAAAATGACGAGAGAATTGCCCTATGGATCAACTTATAACCTGTTAATTTAGACGGCGTGCGGTTTTAGTCGATTTGAGTTCGACATACCTAAATACTGCTGCTGACCAGCAGCAGTCTCGGCACGATAAAAAAAGAAAAGTAATTTAAATATGGAATTTTATTGTTAATATGGTATCAGATAGATGGATGAACTTTGAGTTAAAGTGTTTTATTTTGCCAAATTGAATTTATAATTTTAGGTTTCAAGGACTTCCTTTCGTTTAATTTACTATGTTTCTTAGAGAGATTTGATCCTTATGATTGACACTATCGATTGATGCCATAAAAATACAGGATTTTACTTTTTCGGATTTTAGTCGGTTCGATTACCGGGTGTGGCAGGCAAATTTTTAAAAATCTTTGAATGCAGTTTTGTTTCTTTTTAAAAATAAAATGATGTCTCCTTTAAACAAAATGAGCTAACTTATGGATTTTACTTTTTCGGATTCTAGTCGGTTCGATTACCGGGTGTGGCAGGAGAATTTTTAAAAATCTTTGAATGCAGTTTTGTTTCTTTTTAAAAATAAAATGATGTCTCCTTTAAACAAAATGAGCTAACTTAAGGATTTAGGGTACTTTCCCTCCATGTGGCATCGCCGTGGGACGCCCTGTATATTAAGCGCAGTACTAAAACAGCACGCATCGCTTCCCTACAGCACCGAAATCACTAACAAAAGGCGGAAAGATATTGTATGCACTGACAGAATTGCAATAAAACACCAATATACGGGCAAATTTCATATGTTTTTAGGACCGCTCCTCTATAATAGGATAAACGCTTTGTCAGACATTTATTCTCTAAATTATATGTGCTGCAAGCAAGCAGTAAAGAAAGCCCTCCAACGAATGTCCTACGATGAAACAGAGGAATTAATGACTGTTGTTAAATAAATAGTATTAAGTTGTTTAATTAAGACATTATTTTAGATAATAGAAGTGAAACACTAGCATTGTATTATTCTTAGAAAATCCTTGAAACTGTAATATTATGTTGATTATATTATAACCATTGTTAAACGGCACTTGACGCCTGAAGCACAGGATTACCTAGTTCAGGCAGAAATCTAGTAATATTAGTAAATACCTATTTAAGATCCCTAAATGCCCACATTTAAATGATACATGCCTAGATAGAAAACCTACTTAAGCAATAACCACAATGTAATAATGCACGATAAAGTTAAGAACCTTTGTAATTTATTGTACATTGATTATGGAAATAAAATAAATTCTTCGGTCGGTACATATTTCGCGAGCTTCTTTCACTGTCATCAAACTTTCCATGCAAGTTCGTCGGCTTACATTGCTTTTGATCCGTGCTTCTTTCAATAAGTTAACATGACGAGTTGACTAATTGAAAGAAGCACATGTACTCATGTACGAGTGTGATATGATGTAGTCACCCAACAGTTCAAACGTAGTCTTTTCAACGTAACATGACTAATCGCCAATCACATAATCTAGCGCGAACGAGTTTTGACACGCACTTAGGTACATCATTGTGTTATTCGCTGACAAAAATAGCCCCCATCACAAATTGAATTAGGTGGTACCTACACGCTGGATAAAAATATTATAACTTTTGCACAGAACTGTACACAAGTGTTTCGAACTTCAGCAACATACCCGCATTTCAGGGTAAGGGCAAGTGCCCTGTTCAACTTTGTATGAGTTGTGACAATGAACTTTCATTGCGACAATAAAAGTTACCATATCACATTTTTATTACACACCCAAATTATAACGTATACCTACCTCAGATAGCTTTACAACATCACTATCAGTCGCGCTGGGTGGCGACCAACATCATTTCTCCGCGGCTGGCGGCAGGCGGCGAGTCGCCTCACTTATGGCAATTACAGGCGCATTCGTTATCAGTACTACGAGTAGTGTGTGTTATCAGCCACGCATGTGCCACACACGGACTCTCCGCTAAGCCAAGACTGATCCTGGTAACGAGACCTGCCGCGGATTATCCCAGGTTTAATGACTTGTGGGTGAGGATTCTGGATTAATTATGATTACATTTTAATTCGAAAATGCTCAGTTTCATTTAATTAAATCTACCTATTATTAAGTAAGTTGTTGGTCTTTTTTATAAGGGACTATGAGTAGTAAGGTAGTTCAAATATAACTATAATCTAGGAACTTTGTGAGATTACTTGGTATCGGAAAATATTTGTAGAGAAAAAAATTGGATAACCCAATTCTCTAAAATTCAGATGCAAAGATTGCAAAAATTTACATCAATGCCAATGCTAACCGTACCAAATCATAACACCTGGTTACTAAGTTCATCAATACCAATACATAATACCTACTGGTTACAAAGTTGTAACCAGTAGCCATCTGTCGGCAGCAGGCTGCTGTGGTAGACGCTGCAGACAGAATCCGTGGGCAGCATTGCAAACATACAACAACAAACATTTATAATGAAACCGTTAGAACACACAACATGAAAGGCAAAATCTTACCTAAAATGTTGACTTCACCTCCAAAATCTCTACCTCTAAATGATTAAGATGCATCGCTTGGGACGATTTGGTATTTTGCAGTATAAAATGTATCCTAACTACATACTTGTAAATATTTTCCTCTAGAGGAGGTATATGGTGTTTGGCGTTGGATAATATTTTAGTAATCTGTGCCATAAGCTTGCTATGAGTCATATTGTACAAGGTCTATTTACAGATAAACTAAAGATATAGACAATGATGTAAATGAATTATGCTAAAGGTCATCAATATTTATACATTCTATAGAAACCAGATGTCCAGATGGTCCGTGTGCTGCGTAAATGGCTAATTTATCGTTAGACAACATTATATTTTTAATACGAATGCGATGCAGTTTTCCACAACTGACAGCCGACCAATGTCGGCCAAGGTCTGCGAGGGTCTCAAGCCCTTTTATTCAAAGATCGAAACATCTCTAGGTCTTCTGATTTTTGAGTAGGCAATCGTTGGAGGTCTTATTTCCTTTGTGACCTATAAGCGACTTTGTAAAGTAGGTATAAAAAAAGTAAAAAAAAAATGGAGCCCGTAAAATGACAATTGTTGTGCTTAATTTTTTTTTATATTATGACTTTTATGTTTAAGAACAGCGTTTCTTATGATCTACCTATAGAAGCAAACCGTTGTACATAACTTGTACAACTTCTTATTGTATGAAAAAATTCTTTCTTTTTCCTTATTAATTTTAGAAAACTGAAAGGGTCTTTTACAATCCGCGTCTATTTTCCGGTAATCGCCACTGCATAATTATGTTCTTTGATCTTTAAAATGAACCATCAAGGGGCTTACGGAAACTTTACTCATCTTAGTAACATTTTACGTGGGTGAGAACGAGAAGGCTTCACTAATTATAAACACCATAGTATTGGTAACTAAGAATTTTAAATGTCGCGATGTGGGTGGTTGCTCCTTCACTAAGTAGCGGCTAACTGTCAGGGCGTGAAGGCGGCGACTGCTTTGGTTGTCCTCAAAACGGATTATAACAACCTACTAACTTACCAACAGCGATTTACAAGTATGAACTCTGAAGATGATGATTTATCGGTACATTGAGCAAAATACTCAGACCAATTAAAAGCGATATATCATAATATTACGCGAATATGTTGTGAGAGTCCGCGCAGTGGCGGGTGCTCGTGGTGTCAATTACGCCCCTTGTTAGCAGCCTTTAATTAATAAAGCTTACACAAAACACACAGTACACAGGCTATAATGTGTAATTATATTATCACTGTGTTTACCTGATGGAAATTAATGATGACTGACTAAAATGATTATTTTTACTGAAAAGCTCGGCTATCTCTCCGTAGATTGTTTTACTGAAATATTCTGCGCACACTACACTAGAGGAAGGTCGTGAAACGTGAAAGGACAAACACAGATTGCTGTTATATTTGCTTACATCGCAAGAAAAAAGGTGTATATACAGATGTATCCGTATATACAATAAGTCCCTTAGTTTAGAAAAAATACTTTTGATTGCGGTAGCCGACATCCACGGAGGCGGAGCTGCGGGCGGAAAGCTAGTAGGTATACTATAAATTAACTGGCTGTATTTCAGATGTCAGGAATAAAAATATGTAATAAGTTATTTTTCTTACATAAGCAGTGGACAGCTGACAGCCCGTCCAGTCAGCAGAGTAACAAATTTATTGCACATTGCTGATCAGTTCGAGAACACAGTTTCTCTTGTTACGGTGTAATGGATACGTCTACTTTACTTAATGAAATAAAACTGAGCCATTTCAATACGCTACAGATATAGGACCGATATGAAAACTAAGTTGCTGAATTGGAAATAACCTTCCATTTAGTTGATACATCCACTGCTGACGATATTTCGCGAGCTTGCGTTTTCTCAGTACTGACCGTTGCCAGCATAGTGGAATTATTATATCGATCGACTTACTCGCTATATTGAGAAAAACTGTTTGGTTTTTCAGTACTAAGGTGACACACGAGTAGGTAGCCTGTGCCAATCTGATGAGAAGCGATTAACTTGACAAATAACTAAAGATGTCACTTGGGCATTGCTGGTATTGCCACTATAGAGTGGAAAGGGCAAGAAAAGATGGAAAATGGTAGATAAGGAGATTATTCTAGTAACGCTTTACCATAACGAGGACTGTGTGTTTGTCTGACTACCTAAGAAAACTTTACAGGAAGTTTATTTTCTATGTACTCAATAGGGAATTTTACTTTTGGTTCTCTATCTTCACTTTGCAATTCAAACTATGGCTAAAGAAAAGTTTTGTCCCCAAGGACGTCCATCTGACATCTTGTTGAGAGCACTGACCTCCTAAACGGATGGCCGGACGTCACAGCGGCCGGGACGATGACCGAGCCTGCTACTAGCGCCTTGATGCTGTAGGTACATGCCTCCCCTACTACGTACTACGAACACAACACGAATTTATTATCAAACTCAAAATTGCTCATCAGAAAACGATTCATTCATTCATTCGTTGTTAATTCTAATGAGGTGGTAAGAACATAAGTTCCATGGTAAGTGATTACTGCAATACCCATAAGTTCCAAAACAACGATGTCGATTTGTTCAATTATAGAGAGGTCAGAAAGAGTAACTTTTAAACTCTCGCGTTCCATGATATACAATAATGTTAACGGGAATTAACGCGATCATGGTATAGGTACATACATACCTTTTGATTTGCCTGACGTTTCGACCAGGTTACACCGGCCGTGGTCACAGCCTGACTGGCTCAGCGGTGCACGCCCGCCGTCTTCGAATCCGTGAGGTAGTAGGTTCTTCATCTACCCGCACATCTTCGAGATTTTTCACATTTTGTTGTCGCCATGTACCGTCACATACTACACTCACTATGTCCCTATTCCGCAAGCCAACTGTCCGGTGTCTATCCGACTGCGCAGAAAAGCGAGGTTGCATGTTGTTTATCACTGGATTCCATGTTGCTGATAATTTAAACCCATCTTCCCGATTGAAATTTTTATGTTTCTTAATTTCAATCGCTTCACGTACAGCTCTTGAATAAAAGTGACGTTCGGTGGAGAGGACTTGCGTATGGTGGAACTCGATCCAGTGATTGGTGCCTGCCTCCAGTAGGTGCTCTGCAATCGCAGATTTGTTTGTCTGGCGATTCTTTACAGGTGCGATGTGTTCTTTGACCCGTTCAGCAATAGTTCGCTTCGTTTGGCCTATGTAGGAACTACCGCAACTGCAATCTATCTTATTAGACACCTGGACACTGTAGCGGTAAGACATCCTTCGGTGTGCCCAACGATGTTGTTAACTTTTGTACCTGGGGTGTACACTGTCGGAATGGAGTAGGTTTTTAACACGGAGCCGATTTTGTCCGTTACTCCCTTGACATAGGGCATATAGGCTGGTTGTCTGCTCACCTCTGGATGTCTACGCCTCGGCGCCTGCAGTCTCCGTCGTTCGTTCACTGCATATCCGTTTTTCTTAAGTACCTCCTGAACATGGTCCAGCTCTCGCTCCAGATGTTCAGGGTCACAGAGATCATAAGCTCTGTTCCTGAGTGAGGTCATGACGGATTGCAAGTGCCGGGGATGGTGATGAGACGTGGCCTGTGCCTGTGACCACGGCCGGTGTAACCTGGTCGAAACGTCAGGCAAATCAAAAGGTATGTATGTACCTATACCATGATCGCGTTAATTCCCGTTAACATTATTGTATAGATCAGAAAGAGGTCTTATGATCGTACATAAACAGTATTTATTGATAGAATGCAGGAGGAGCTGATAACTAAAAGAGCTATCTCTCTCTATCTCTATTATGCCTCACTTCTGCTGACCCACTTAAACCCTATAGTCTTAATGTTATCGACAGAGCTAGCAATTTAATTCTCCTTCAATACCATCAGTTCTCATAAAATAAAAATCGTATGTGAGAGGAAATTGGAATTCCCGTCGCAGAAGTAATATCGCGGCATTGCCGACTCCCGGCGGCTCCGGCGCTCACTAATAAATACGTTCGGGCGAAGACACACTCGACCTGCCTCGCAAGAGCACTTCTTATTATTCTGATAACTGCCGCATAGGTACTTATAAGTTTCTTGTATGTACTCGTATGTACCTATATGGCCCGTCAGCTTGACTTCACTCTACCCTCAACATTGTGAGGGAAGTCAAAATATAAAGTCCATTATTCTAGTCACTACCAAAGCTAAATGGTGTTGTGCAAATTTGAGTAACCCGTTAATTAATTCGTTTTAGTTCGGTATCTGAATACCGGGTCTACCTACTATAAATGGCAAAAAGCGCTTTCATATGAAAGATGTTGGTCTACTACTAATGTAGGTCTTTATATTATGCATTATTCGTAGGTGCCTACCCAAAACAGGATAATTTTATAAAATTTATAAATTAGCAGCATTAGCAGTTTATGATTTTATGTTCATAAAACTTCTATATAACGTACATACAGGCAAAGAAGAAATCTTCCGTGATAACCGAAGCTTTCAAATTGCTCTACTTCGTTACAAAGTTTGCTCTCCGCAGGGAAATTCAATTCGTCTGCGTTTCACATAAATAGTACAGTGATAAAGTGTCTCCTGTTTGTATGGATTTCACTTTACTTGTTCACTTTCCATTTTTACTTCCTTATGGTCAGGATTTACCATGTTTGTGTAAATTACAAATTGGTGCCACGAAATTGACGGCAGACTTTAAACAACTGCCAATCATTTTTGTGATTCGAATACTTACTTACTCATTCTACGTTGCACTACCTTACCATCTACCGGGCTGTTACCGTAATAATTATGGCATTACTGTCTAAATTACCACATGAAGTGATGCGGCTACACTACAGTTTACCGACATTATGTCAATAAATTAGGCGGTAAGTCGTGGCTACAGCTAGGCGTTGTTGAAATTATGGCGGTAATTATTGGCATATCACGGTAGTGTAGCCGTAGAGTTACGCAACTCAAAAGCTGGCGTAAAGACTGAAATATCTCATTTAGTTGACATGTCAATAAATAATGTAAGTTCGGTGTTATCACGCTCGTCGCTCGTAAAGGGATTATGGGTGCTCGGTGCTCGGTTGGTCGGCGGCCACCCGCGCGCTGATAACACCTCCCCGCGGTCACCATCCGTCAAGCTAGTTTACGACTTTATTGTTTTAGGATAATGGTGAATGTGTGGTCTTATAGACTTAGTGAGATGACGTTGTCGAGCTCCCCACAAATACAATCTGTGAGCGCAAATAGTTGCTCCATGCTTCAGATAACAAAGTTGTTATAAGTCGACAAGCTCACTAACTTTTTCAGTGAAGGAAAATCATAAATCAAGTTAAGATAATTTATTTAAGTTGATGTATTTCAGGTCAAACTTCCTTGCAACTTGTGTTATCGTGAAAACAGCGTTATTTACCCGGCTAGTACCTATGCATACTTTTTTTTTTGCGAGCGTAAATCTCTACGGATCCTCGCTGAAGCCAGCGGGGGTGGTTATGTCGGACTCGAACCGACCAAAACCGTACGGCCGTCTCGAGTCATTAGTTGCGGGACTCATCCCCGGTAGTCTCTGGCATACCTATCTCTCGCACAGCACAGCGCTACAGGCGGCTCCATTTCTCCAGGCTCAAGTTCCTGTCCCCGCTCCCACGCTATAGCACCGAAAAGCATGAATACTAATATTATAAATGCGAAAGTAACTCCGTCTGTCTGTTACGCTTTCACGCCTAAACCACTGAACCGATTTTGCTGTTTAGTACACAGTCGCGATAACCGACAACCACACGGTCGGAGCCGCGGGCAACAGCTAGTATCTACTAAAAGTAAAAACAAAAATACCGTACCTTCCACGTTCTGTGATACGCCAGATGGCAGTCCAGTCATGCGGAAATTGTCGCAGCTTAAACTCAAGGACTGTAATCTTATTTTTGTTGCATTTTGTGCAAAAATACCTCATATTTTTATTTTTTTCGGTTTATACAGGATAGGGAACACATTTGTATATTATACAATCTCTTGTATTAAATAACCACATCAAAGACCTAGGCCAATTTCAACCAATCCATTGGATACCTATCTATACTGCATCTTTAACCATTGACTAACTTCTACATAATATCTGAAACTAATCTCAGTGAAGTGACTCTTGAATGTGATTGCCTACGAAATTGATTAACTTACCACGCCAGTGATAAGACCCTCCTTGTACAGGGTTTGAGTCTTGTATTGTGTTCATTATACGTTATTGGATAGGTACTAAGTTAATAATACAATTAGTTGAGTCTCAAGATGCTATTAAGACTACCAAACTAAATAAAACTGAGCTTTTACTGAGGTACTTACGTAATAAGAGAAGATGATTTATTTTATTGTTTACCTCAAATGAGGGAGAATAATAAGAAACAAGCCAAGGAGCCGAGTAAGTCTAGTACGTGCGCAGTCTACATACCGATAGTTTAGTATTAGATACTACAAACTTGTAAAACCCTCAAAAATGTAATAGGCTTCTTCCAATATGAGCCATGGCACTTAATCCTCCACCTTCCTATTCAGTCTATCCTATGGTAAACTATTGAGGAAAGAACTTTCCTCGCTAAAGTCAATTACTTCCTTATAACAGTCCATCTTAGGTCTAATTCTACTCGTATCTATACTACTTAAGGTCTGCGTAGACGAGGCAATTGTCCGCAGAGTACAAAAGGGATTAACAGTAGTAAGAGCCAAACCAATGCTGAGCATGAGCATTGAGCATGTCTCTGGGAAAGTCGAACTATCGGAATATGAATAAGGTGTATAATAAAGGTTTGAAAGTGGAGGCTTCTATGTTAAAAGACGCTTGTTAAATAATTCATTTACACGTACGTTAAAGTATTCTACCCGCGACACAGTTATTAGCACTTGAGTCGTTATAAGCCAGACTTTCTCAATTACGTTAATAATTAGTAGTATATTCGTTAATTGCGGTCTGCAAAAGCTTGGAACGTCCTCGGAGAGATACGACACTTCATTTTTATATTTCAGTTTCAGGTCTGGCTCTGGTAGTGTGCAAAAGTTACGTTATTGAGTAAGGTAACCGCTCATTAACAGGTTATCCGACTTGATTAATCCCTACTAATATTATAAATGCGAAAGTAACTCTGTCTGTCTGTCTGTCTGTCTCACTTTTACGACTAAACCGCTGAACCGATTTTGATGAAATTTGGTATAGAGGTAGATTAGACCTTGGGAAAGGACATAGGCTATGTTTGGTCGCGATAACCGACATCCACGCGGGCGGAGCCGCGGCCAAAAGCTAGTACTTTATAAATAAACAAAAAATACGGTAGTTGCATTGCACGACTGGATCGCGTGTACATTGTATACAAGACGAGTACCTACCTTAAGCCCCTCGGTGTATATTAGTGACTTATTTTCATGTAATTTATTCGTTTATTTGGTGAATGTCGACTTCGAACGTAATTTAATGTGCTCATACGTCGAAGAGATAATTGTATGAGACACGTCATATTTCAATGAGCGCGTTCAGCGGAGGTATCAAATAAATTAGAAACGCGAGAAACTCGCACTGATGAGCGAGTGAAGTGTGAAGTTAAGATATGTATGTGTAATGATATTGTGAAATTGTACGCGCCACACCTGGCGAAGTTCCACTTAACAAATGTGGTTGAAAAAGCCGTGTTCAATATCTAATTTACTCTGAATGTTACCAGAGCGAAATTAAATCTGAAACTCAATTAAGAAGTTTCGAGGATAGTAGGTACACACTAATAATATAATATGTGTGTGTAATAGTACCTTTATTTACAATTATATTCAGGCACGTATGTGTAGTGTCATTTTTCTTATTATAGGTAGTAACTCCGCATACCACTCCGGCAAGGTCTAGAACGATGTGGCTAAGCGAGAGTTGAACTATCTAGAACCACCCACGGTGTCTTTGAAACCAGACCTATTGCCAGATTACATGGCAAGTCTTGGTGACTATTGCTGGTAATTCCGTCCGTCTGATGGAGTGCGAATCCGTCTGCCGTCTTGAGATACACGCACCAAAGTACGTGCTGATTCCTTTGGTCCGTTGGTTGGGTCACAGGCTACCTATTTTAAAGTTGTTGAATGAGAATAGAAATATTCGTCATGCGTCCTTCTGTTGCATTTAATCTTTTGAAGTCACATTCAAGCTTACAACTAGTGCGAAGTAATTCTCATGGGTAGAATACTATTCCAAGAAAGCTGTAATTGAGTAAGAAACAGTGTAGTTACAACTACATAGTTACATCAATGCGAAACTGTATGATGCAAACTAACAGAATTAAAGCAAGAGGCGGAAACCGACGGTTGTTTCTCGGAACATAACTGAAACGTAAACAATCTGCGCTTTATAACAGGGAAGCGATGTTTAAATACTATTTTACTCTTCATGCAAAATATTTACTTGCTCAGTACCGGCGACATTAGGAGGCGTTCATATAAGTGTGGCACTTGGCTGTTTGAAACTAAATTCACGGCACTCGACACAATGTGAGCAAAGCAAGCAAGAGCAAAGAGATGCTCTGACATTTTGATATTTCCAAATAGTTTTAGATAAAAGTTTCTTGAGCCTGGTTTTCACAGACTCAGAAGCATGCGGTCAGCGAACAGTTACCACCTGGGTCCTGAGATAAAGAGTAGCCTGTTTCAGACTATAATCTGTCGCTGTACCAAATTTCAGGCAGATCCGTTCAAACGTTTGAGCATGAGCAAACGTTGACAGACATACATCCAAATACTCGTATCTTCATTGACCGCCTGGTTACTTTAGCATTAAAATAAAACTCCATTTAGTGTGGAAGCACTCGAGTTCAGGAGGTACTCTTTATACCTAGGTTGCTATAGGCACCAACTGATAGAAAAATAAACTCACCCTGATGATATTTTTATTAAAAGTATTGATCTAGGCACTTGGTAATGTCTTAGCTTAAGCGTTTAGTTATAAGTTATCATTGTATTATGAGAACTGGTCTTAATGCAGTACAGTGATTGCGAATATCATAACTTCCAGTGCGGCCGCAAGCCGCAACAGGCCGGCGCGCGGCGGACGGCGGCGGCGGCAAGGTCGTCCGCATACCGCCGGCCACGACCGGTTGCTCCCCGTTGCTGCTACGAGTATGTGATACGCAAGCTGTTTTTATTTATCGATATACTTTCACATTTCAAAGAGTACTTCATTCGCTTGAACATCATGTCAATGTTTAGTAGTTATCTGTTTTGAGAAATTACTTAAAAAATGAGACATTTTTGATAAATAACTCTATATGCCTAGACATGTACCTAAACTTACAAATGATGATACTTAGAGTTTAAACGGTTAGTCATCTGATTGCATTAGTCGGAGTCAACCAAGATATTGAAGATTCTCAAATTATAGTATTGATGGCAATAGAAACAGTCGCCTATAATACGCCAAAGTCTTCTGCCGAAGTCGGCAAAGTATCTGATATAAATGAGCTAAACTTCACTGGGACGGGTAAGTTTTAGTACACATCTGCCAGCTCTGTACAGAATCAGAAATATATAATTATGTACTCCGTAAGATCTACCTCTATAGTGTATTATTGTTATGCCGTGCCGCTAGGACTTCTACGAGTATTTGTAATACCTATATACATTTTCTTTATAAACCGTCGTCTATTGTGTCTGAAGTCGGAATCCTTTCCAAGGTTTATCTTCCTTGTATAGAATATGTATAACATCGCGTATAAAGGAAACTTTGTTGCTCACTTCCATTGTTGTGGCGTGAGGGGCTGATATCGATGGTTCTAAGTGATTGATAGATTATTACGTACATTGTACGTACCTACAGTTTGATAGATTGCGTGACTTCAAGGTACGAGGAAAGTATAAACTGTAGGTATTTGACATTTTACATGAAGAAAAATGTATTATAAAGAATCATATTATATTATATTGCGGTAATCTCGAAAACACTGAAATTTGCAGTAAAGGTATCTACATATTTATAAGTATTTGTATTATAATTTTACCCACAATATATGAAAGATAAGGAACCAACAGTTATACCTCCAGGTACAAAAGTAAGTACAAGCTGTCTTCATTGAAATTAGCTCTACCGTTTAACGCTTAACACCTACTTCAAAAGCTTTAACAAGTAATAAACATACATATAAACAGTGCGATGTATCCACTCTACAAGTTTGTAGCACTTTCCTTATCCTCTCATCTTTGTTTTGTGTAATGCAAGTGTTGTTCCACTCGTTGCCCGTTTGCACACATTGTTGTGCCCCCTAGTGCACACAGCGCTGTACATTTTGCAGCTTAAGTTTCCGACGGGAGACTCGCGGAGCGCGCCAACAGCCGGAAGCAGATAACAACACTCCTCACAGTTTTGTCTCCTCACATGTACTGCTTTTGAAGTTTAAACACAAACATTAAGTATAGCTTCATGTTGCCATTGAGGATTTATTAAAAAATGTGGTAGAACGTGGGCAAATTTATTTATAGGCAAAGTTAGCCTACTAATTGCTCCAAAATTCCATTTATTCAGCAATATATTACACCTACTTCAGCATAACCAATGCAAAAGTTACGATTGTTAGGGAGCAGGCTCCAAATTACTTCATAAAAATTTCTCTTCAATGAACATTAATTTTTCTGGAAATGGAATAAACTTAAAACGCGAAACTTGGAGCAATTTCTTTCTCAAAATCTGGGAATTCCGTCAAGTGTATAATTGGAGTAGTATTGTGGACTATTTTTAGCGTGGAAATGTTAAGTGATGTGTAGTGCTGGGCTAAATAAAATGTATGTTCCGAATATTCACGTGTATGTGAAAATGAATCGCTAATGAAACGAAACAGACATGAGAAGGGAGCTGATTAATCATGTTTCAATGTTATAGTGGTGTAACGGAAGTGTCATAATAGAAGGTGAAATGTTAAAATAGATTTTAGCGTAAGCGGGATCGAGTCCATTCGCGTGTACACTTATTAAAATTGATTCCATTGGACCGGAGTGTGTTGTGTGATCGGATTGTCTCTTGTAGATTGCTACTGCTACTGCACTAAAAATGCGAGTTATGTGGGTACAATGTCTATGTAGTTTTTAGATTGGTAAGTATTATCGAGAGTTCGAGACTTTCTAGATTTTCGAGATTAACTTCTAATTTGGTAGAGACTGGAGATATGCTCTGTTACCCTAATTTATAATTTCGATCATCCTACCTGCCCTTGTCCTAATCATTGATGTTCGATGTCATATCATTGATGGTCGATGTCATTCTCCTTTATACATTCCTGTCCGATGTCATTTCCTCAGTCCCTCGCTTCTTTGCAATATCCTGTTTGACGCAATACGAGTACATTCATCTTTCCTTAGGCCTACCTCTGCTCCTAAAACTCTCTACATTCATATTATCGATGGGTAATTAATGTAATTATAATAATTGACACAAGGTACTTAATCAATCGGTTATTTTGCTGGACACTAACGCTCACACGACGAATAAATGGTTTGTAGAGAACTATTTTCTCGTCAACTTAATTTTATATTTCATTCAAGTCCGAGCCCACTCACGAGATCAAACGAACTATCCCTTATGAGTCGTATAAAGGCGCGATTACCGCGCGAGTGAGTCCGAGCGTGCCGTGACGGGGGAGGGTGACATCCCACTCTGCGAAATTGCAACCCTACGAGTACTTGACATCCTTAACTTGATTATAGTAATCTGCCCGAAAGGATTCCATTTGTATTCCTTTTAATATTTAATTTGATTTTACGTTGTATGCGAACGTGATTTAGAATCTTAAGTTAGGCAATAGCCCGCGGCTCCTCTCGCGTACACTTCTGATCTCGTTCTCGCAATCCATGAAAACGTATTTCACGGATGAAAATTATACTTTTCATCCCTGAAATTCTTTTCATGGCTTGCGTGTGTGATTGTGTTATTCCAGACTATGTTATGCCTGTACTTTATACAGTGTTGTAAAGAATGATGCCCACTTTCCATACATCCGTTGACCTGTCACTACATTTTTAAAATGCTATCGTATTACTGTACTGGTATCATTGATGAATAGATACTGCATCTTTAAAACCATAAAACCAATAATGGTTTAAATCTTTAGACTGAAAAATGTGTAATCCTTGTGTAATCAAGGTATTAAAACGTGTAGGTGAAGTATTTATTTATCTGTGCTTTGACTAATGAACTGTGTGACAGTGTCAAAAAACTTAAGGGGTCCATTACACGCTCATGCAAACGTCATGCATCATGCCGTCAATCATGAATATTATTGGTCAATCGGTTATTAGACGTTATGTTATTGGTCACTCACGGCGTGATTGATGATTAAACCATGGCAAAACCTAGCGTGTAATGGACCCCTAACAACCAATGATCGTGTTCTGACATACATTTTACTTATACGCGGGTGCGACCGGGTCTAACGCTAGGATGATGACGATCTCAATTATCAAAAGTTAATTCTTCACAGTCAAGATTAACAAGATATAGGTAATAATTTAGATTTATTTCATGTCATATGCTCATATTCAGTGATTAAATGAGCTTTCAACATACAAACTGTTTGCAATTTTTGTCATCATCATCATCAGCCTTGCATTCATGCTGGTTACATCCACGGCCTTGCTTCAGAGTCCGGGGTCCACCTCTTCCAGTACTACCATGACGCGGCTGAACTTACATATTTTCGGTGAAGCAACTGCCATCTGACCTCCAAAACCCATTGGCGACATTAAAGTATTGTGTAGACCAGTTGTTGGAATTATAGGGCTCTAACTACCCCTAACGACTGCCATTAGATGTTCGTATGATAACTGGTACTGACGGCTTAACGTGCTCTCCAAGGCACGGAGATACCATGACCCAGGTAAATGCAAGTAGACATATTCATGCATGCAAATATTTGCACTGAGCGGAAATCGAACCCGCGCCTCCTGCGTAGCATTCGAGTTCACTACCGCCATGCCACTGAGGCTGAGGGAATTTTTGCATTCAACAATAACTAAATAAAATACTTTTTAACTTTATTGCTATTACAGAAATGACAATATGAAAAGTCAAAAATGAATATTAATAATACAATCTTACAACATTTTATTCATTACAATTGGTATTTTTTTATTCGTCTATTTTTTATTTTTATAATGTATGTGTTCTCTTATTATAATCATTGTCAAAATAATGTTGTGTTTTGAATTGAAGGCAGGAATCTTAGAGCCCAGGGTCTGTCTTCCGACTTTTCTAAAAGGTTAGGGCCAGTCCACACGGCGCGTTGCGTTGCGTCGACGCAGCACTGTGCCACTGCGTCGCGTCGTTTTACATACAAATAATCATAGTGTCCACACGGCGCGCTGCGTCGACGCAACGCACACACGACGGAGCTGCAGCCCCGGAGGCGAAGCGGGCGGGGGTGTACGCGTTGTGACTGTGACTGCATCGATCGTAGTAACGCTGCGCTGCGGTGACGCAGCGCCCGTGTGGCCGGCTATGCGTCAAAATATTTGCGTTGCGTCGACGCAACGCAAACAACGCACCGTGTGGACTGGCCCTTAGGGACTGTCTTCACTTTTCACTGTTTTGGGCATCACTGGTAATGAGATAATTGGCACGCATAACACATTCTACAACGATAGTTGAGCTAAGACTTCTTAGGTTTGCTCTGCTACCCGGCGGGGCGGTATTGCCAGACATTTTTATCACACACGTAGCCTGGGGGTTGCCGAAAAACTTGTCCAGCAATGAGGCTCTCCTGTATTTTATCTGCTATGTCATGGACAAGGATCCCACGGATGCGGACATTGCTCTCCTCTCAAATGGGGTGATATCAGAGTATCAAATTGAATTTGAACGCAACAGAAAGAGGAATTACACTACACATCAGCAATAAAACGAAACCATGAAACCAAATGAAGCTGTCACAGTCATGTCATGTCATAGTTGGTGTTTGTTTATAGCGTAGAGAGAGGACAAATACAATTATTATTTGTAATCGTAGCAGGTACCAGTAACACAATATAACAGTGGTATACCTACTAGGTATACCTACTAGGTATACCTACTAGGTATACCTACTAGGTATACCTAATACGATTATTTCATATTATTTTGATATCTTATTAGGTAATAGTCAAAATAATAGCGACAATGAGCGATATTATAATCTATGTGCGTGCGTTAATCCTAAGCCTGTTAAAGTATGAAGGAAAAGTTGGTCACTATTTCGTATTTATGTAATAGGCAATGTGTATATTCCGGCATTGTATAGAATGCCTAAGCATTCTATACATTGCCTAAAACGTTCAGGCAATGTGTATAATACGATTAATTTCATACATTGCCTAGGTATTGTATTAAATGCCAGAAGCGCATCAGGCAATGTGTTTATTGGACGGGTTGTTGTAAATTCGTCTCTTTAAAATGATATTTCATGTGCGAAAATTCGTCTCACCTTAATAAATAAGTACTGCTAGCAAACAAAGTACCTAATAGATTAACAAAGCGTCATTTATTTGCGATCCCTTAAGAAGCCCTCTATGGATTTGAAAAATGGATATTACTGCTGAAAGAAAAACTGTTCACTCCGACTTGGATAGATTAGGTTAGAAGTTAGGTTCGTGGTAATTTTTTTTAATCATGCAGATCTCTATAGGCCACGGTAACAACTCTCTTTCCATCAGTTTAGGTGGCTGACAAGCACAGGGATGATGGTAAGAGAGTGGTTGCCGTGGCCTATAGAAATTCTGTATGGTAATAAAAAAAATAACCACAAAGGCTAATGCGGGAGCTCCGCTCCGCTCCCGCATTTACCTTCTAACCTAATCTATCCAAGTCGGAATGTGCAGCTTTGCTTTCACTGCTATGTGAGAAACATTCTACGCAAAAAACACGTAGGTACTTAGGCATACCTACCAATAGAACACAATACATGTCTTATCAGCACTTTCGCTGGTGGAAGTTGAAATTAGGATTAGCTCTCAAAAGATTAGTATCTATCTAACTAAATCATAGAGAAGAAAAATAGATTACATACATTACCTATGCTTCGACCGGCATTCTATACAATGCCTAGGTATTCTATACATTTCCTAGGCAAAGTGTAAAATAGTTTAAACTTTGAATATCATTTCATACATTGCCTGAACGACCCCGGCATTCTATACATTTCCTAGGTATTGTATAGAATGCCTGCATTATACACATTGCCTTTTGTGACTAATATTTGTCCTACTGGGTAACAGGAAGAATAACGTAATATCTGTCAAGTCATTTGTTCATTAATACGATTATTCTAAATAGTCCCGATTGTAACATCTCTAAAGAGAATATAATCACAACGTGACAGAGAGTAGAGAATATTTTCCGTCTATGGTTTCTGCTTTAAGATGGTGAATTTCGTCTTACGCAGATTGATATATTGCTGATCATTCTGATTATCATTAAAAAACTGATATCTGATTTTCTAGCCTAACACTTTCTTTCTAAGTTTTTTTGTTAAAAATAGAAAAAAATATGCTATTTTATGAGCTAATTAACTAGGCAATACGGGCAAATTGCTTATTCTGATCAGACAGGTGAAAAGTGGGCATTGTTCTTTCAGTCAGTTCCGTGTGATTGAAAAACAAACATACAAACATCTTCACAGTTTTTTACATTCATAAAAATATTAATAAGTTGGAATGCTTTTAGCATGTGAAATTTTGAAGGAAGAACACTCACATAAATCTGGCGAGTGCAGCAAGCTCATAATACGAACTTCGTGAAATTCGTCTCGCATGTTGACCGTTCAAATCGTTTGATCAATGCAGTCATGTGTGCTATCGATGACAAGTTTATAAATTCAAGAAATGCACGAAATTATATAAATCTACGTATGTATTTTGTAGGTAGGTATGACCGCAAAGATATACATGATATATAAAATATGATGATTTTATAGTGGCTGCTGTCTCTTATCATTTTTTATGGGTGGAAACCTCACTGGAGCTTACGTTAAAGTGGTATTTACGTTGGAATAGAATCAACTTAAACCACATAAGTAATACATCAAAAAAATATAAAAATACCTAATTAAATATTGGGTAACGCTGAAATATTGTAACTTTTCAAATTTTAAACTGGAGAAAAGTCAACAATGCCGACATCGTAGCGCCGTAGTGCCCAATACAAGAAAGAGTTAGCGTAGCAAATGGGCCATAAATGTTATCGTGTAACAAAATGTGTGTTTATTTACTTTCCACTTCAACCGAAGTCTACTCTTGGGTGTAATGTGTGTCAAAATAATAAACGTAACGGGCACGGGATTGCTTTATCGGGGTATCGGCCGTCGTCGCGTCCGTCGACTGTCATAAAATACTTCAGGCTCCTGCCTACCTCGGTGGACTATTAACCTTTATAGCCCCGAATATGTATTAATGGGATTTCCATTCCTACTCTATTACTTAATTCATATCTGTTTCAATGATCGTATGTTACAACCTCATTCATCTGTTATTAGGTCGGGTCGGTAGAACGGTCGAAAATATGCTGTATCCTTCTTTTAATGTTGAAATATTAATATAAAAAACATGAGTACGTAAACCCCTCATACCCTTTGCACTTACGATATACCTACATATAATGGCTTCGTCAGTTTTTTCTCTTCAGGCTATTAGGCATCCACATACTACTTCATATAAAAATCCTACTGTTTGTGTCCGTTAGTTGTTTCTATCTTATCATGCAAAGAGACTGTTTGACAGCCAATTAATATCTAAGCACTCATTCAATCTCCAGATAAGATCTACAACGACCGAAGTGAGACTCGCTCTTAACCAATATCATGTCGTACCTATAATTATGTATATCGAAGCGCTCCTTTAATGATGCGGCTCTCATCTCGCTGGCGGCCGCCGGAGCACCGTTACCGATACCGTATATCGAACCTTAGATTCACAGTATGCATGCATCATGTTTGACTTAAACGCATTTACTTAACCACCACTTAATATACCATACCAACTTCATCGTTGACTGAGCATTCCATGGCCGCATATGTTAAGAAAACTTTATCTAAAGTATAGTAAAAACATCATTGTATATCGAACTTTGTAGTTTTCAGAAGTAGTATGCTAGTTAATAGTGATATAGTATCAGGGAAGGTGGGATACCGCTACACAAAGTAACGGAATGCAGCTCGTTCGGTGCGCACGCGCCGAAACAATCGCGCGACATAATCGCAGTGATTTGTCGCGCCGCGGCACGTAGCGCGGCCCGCGACACACTCGGCCTGCCATGCGGAGCTTTTTCATTGCGCGCCGTGAAATTATACGCGACGAGAAATATACCCGTTATGTGTCATGAGTTTCCGCTTTGAAATTATAAGTTGGCGAGCGACGAGCTCGGAGCAGCCAGCAGCTACCGACCTGATTACGTGACGAAATTATCTTTTTCATTCAATTTATTTCCTTTGCCAGGCATAACTTTAAATTACGTTACGTACCTACCTACTAATTCTCAGATATTAATTATGTTTTTGAACTTTTACTAAAAGTTCAAAGTGCTTGGGTTAATACATTAGATTTGCACATTATTGCGTGGGTACTACCTTACTTAGTAAGGCTTACTACCGCATAATTTCAAGACTCTGTTGTTAATTCATTTCCGATGTCGGATTTTACTATGTAGAGATATTTACGTTGCATGCTCAAGTAACAGAACATCTTAATGTTTAGTACCTAGTACCCTCCTAACATAACACAATGTTTCTACCTAACTACCTACTTCCAATCGAAGGACACCAGGAGCTTAGACATTTAACCTCAGTGGTTTTAGCTGACTATAAATTATTAATATCACCTCAGTAGCATAAAACGTCTGCCTTTGTAAATATATAATCGCTATTTATTTTTGGGTTCCATCTATCCAAAGTTTGCCTGCAAGAGGTAGGCCCTCCATTGGCACCTGTGTGTTATTCTTATTATGTAGATATAACATTGTATTTTGGATATATATCATTTTAGTGTGGTATAATATTTATCGTTCCAGTTTTTCCCACTAGGTCAGCACCTGGATTGACTGATAGCTGTCCAGTTTGAACTAAAAAACCAGTTGAGCAAACATAAAGATCGCGGTTAGTATAAACATTCCTAAAAGATCTTTGATCAAGAAATCAAAGTCTGATTTCGAAGAAAACTTTAGAGCGTCTATATTAGTTTGTTCTAGTACTAAATTATTGTAATTTCCTGGTAGCAGATAGTCCAGGACTACGTACAAGTACACTTGCTACTAGCCTCTCGCCTTAATTTCAATAGATTTAATCAAATTTGAAGAGGAACAGAACTCTTCAATGATGTGACGTCTATTCTCTCCAAACTTTGAAAACTAATTATACGAATATTTCTGTAGCGTGGACGTGGACCGAGGCTGAGAACCAATGACTTTTTATTCAACCAAAGCAAAAAATATACTAAATGATATTGCCGGCAATAAATTATGACACGAGCAATAAACGTTTCCGTAAACTGTTACCGATATCGTGTCTATAATTCATAATGTGTCTAAAGATTTAGATTATTTTTAAACATTTTTTTAATATCTAAGATTAATGTAATGTTACAATAAGTAGGTGGTAGTTGAAAATAATAGTGTTGCTAGCGCAAAAACATATTCTACGGTTGCTAGGCTTGACGTTTAATAGATTGTTCAGTAACAACTGAGATCATTATAAACTTAACTTAGTTGAAATTACTGATTTTCTATTGTTTCTTTAGTTTGTCTCTGTGACGAAGGTAATATTCTCCCGAAATAGAAAAGTTCGTTCGTTCGCTTGTCACAGTTCATTTACTTATAAAGAGTACCTACCCAAATATGAAAGAAAGAAGATAATGTTTGAAGAACTGAACAGTTCACTACTAATAACAGAGAGTCACAAAGCAATCAGCCAGCCATGGCCACTGCGCTTGAGGTCAGTGGCAAGTCTATGGTGCTGTGAGTTCTTCATTCCGTTAGATTTACGCAAAAAATAAGAAGCCTAAACCATTAACAGATGAATTTGATTGATGTTCCTATAATTGCGTAAAATTATGAGAAAGTAGCTGCGAGCTCCCAATCTGAAACTTTACACTGGATTATAATTAGTAACGGGAATTGATTCTCGCTAATAACTTCACTAAAAGAAAGTGTTTTCAATTCTAAGTGGAAAGTGGTTCTTGATTCATTCACTCATTCATTTTGTTTAAAAATGTATTTTTTGGGTTATTTTAAATTTAACAATAATTACTTTAATTTTTGAAACGATTGAAGTTTAGATAAGCCTTCGGAATACGTTACCACAACGACGCATGGTCTGAATGATTGTTTTTTTTTTAATTTTTTTGTCTTATTGCGATCTATAGAAATTGCTTGTAGTGGTAACGAAGCCCCCTAAAGATTTTATTTATATTTCTACGGACGGTTCGTTGACTCGCATGGGAAAAGCGTGTCCAAGCTTACCTCTATGCGCTAGTCCCCCTCTTGTCGTCTTCAGGAGTAGAATATGAAAGTATATTCTATCTATCCTTTATGTATTCATCTATCATTTTCATGTAGGTATTCCAAAAATATACTATGACAACGTCGACAGACTAGGTACCTGTTCCAAGGTTTACTTTGATTAGTTTTAATTATTCAGTGTCTGTCCCACAATTAGACTGCAGTGGTCGCTGGTCGCCTGCCGCCGGCCAGTGGCACATCGATCGGAATTATTTCCGTCTTTCCCCGGCAGCCCTCCCGAGCCCCCCCTTGGAGTGAATACATATTTTATGTCTTCTAGGCAGTCATTTAGATTCGGTTGCGGTGTCTTACATACCCATGCCATTGTTTATTCAAAGATTTAACCTTATGGAGGTATTTATAACCTCTACCTGAAATAAAATCGTAATTTCGTGCGGAATATGATCGTTATAAACGTGCTCAGCAAAGCAAACCGAGTGACGTCCCAGCGGAGTCGTCCGTAAAATATAATCCACCGACTCCCTCTATTATATAAAATACTTTTAGAAATTTGTGGAACACCGGTCCATATTCAGGAGAGTATATAATAAAACTAGCTGTTGCCCATGGCTACGCCCGCGTGGTTGTCGGTTTTCGCGACCAAACATAAACTATGTCCTTTCTCAATATTTACTCTACCCCGGTTCCGTACCCGTACCGGTGAGCGTGTGAAGCTCCGAGTCTTCGAAGCGCCTGTGCCCGGTGACCACCTCCGTCAGCCGGTAGGTACGAGAGCCCAGAGAGGAATAACTATCGAGTCCGCCGTATGGCCTCTATAGCCACTCCCTCGTGATGGGTCTTACATGGGTCTTACATACATACGGCGAACCCATGAATTGAATCGTCGTAGTTCAGCAGTTCACACCGTGTATATTGGTCGTTGTTATGACAAGGCACAGGTAAATTAATATCGTGTTGTGCAATGAAGACAATTTTCTGTAATATTTCCGAAATTGTGGTCTATTTTCAATTCCCTAGTTTTATATACATTCAAAGTGCTAAGTCACTTAAGCGAGGCTTTAGTAAAACCAAATCCTTTGGGTCATCGTACTGTCTCTCCATCTTAATATCTGACTGTAACTTCCACATCAAAAGGGGCTCGAATGATAATACTATAATATTTGTTAAGCTCATAACATTTTGGGCTAAATATTCTAATCCTATTTGCTACCTAGATCTTCTCAATGACCTTCTTAAGTTTTCAAACTACCCTTATAAGGGACCTTGGATGTTGGCGCCTTAAGATAACTTGATGTCGGCAGTAACCAGCCACCGTTTGGTATCATAACTTTACAGATGAGAGTACCGCTCACCGCGTATTCTGCGGTGGCGCGCAGCTCGCAGCTCCCGGGGGAAATTTAACCCTATTTGTGGAACATTCAGTGTCGAACCATATCGGTTTCGCTTATATGACTTCGTTTTGCGTCATACATTTGGATATTATTTAAATGCCTGAATGAAATTGGTAAAAATTGGAAGAATCGGTCACAAGTGTTGAAAAGGTGATTTTTAGAAAGGTGTTTTTTCCATAATTTTAACTTGATGTAATTAAGTATAGGTAAATACAATTTTTACGAAGTGGAGTAGGTACTAATTAATTATTCGCGGCAAATGTAAACAACGCCATAATAATGTTTATCATTTTTGTTTACCGATCCTACCGGTAATTACGAACAAACCAGAAAGGGTAGGTAATGTGGCAATTAGAAAATTCTGCTGTATATGTATTACATATTGGTAGATTATAAAATGTGGTCTCTGACGTAATTATTTATATACCCAAATTGACTCGAGGCTTCACGATTGATTACAGGTGAACGAGATTGATTTTTAAATTGTAAATCTTCATGAAAACGCTTTGAGTTTTGATTTCTGAAACAGTCAAAAACTGATACGACACCTACAGAAATATACCCACAGGACAATGTAAGTATACCAAACCTAGCAACCGATGTCCTATAAATTCATAACATAACATAAACTCACGCCTATATCCCCGAAGGGGTAGGCAGAGGTGCTAGCACCCACATTTTGCCGTTTATGTTTAGGTCCCAATGTAATAGGTGGCGAGCCTATTGCCATTAACGGGGCACTTATAAACCTGCGATAAATACACACATAACTTCGAAAAGCATCGAAAAGTCATTGGTGTGTGCCATGGTAAAACCTGGGATCGAACCCGAGACCTCGTCTCAGCAGTCCATTACCCATACCACAAGGCCTACTTTCGGTTTACATTTCAACAATGTCTCTAATTGTTTATAGCTTGAGGTAATATTGTATAAAGGTACGTATTGTTCACCAGAAATGCTTGTACATACGGTAAGTCGAAAAACAACTAAAATTACAACCATACCGAAAGAACATGTAGCCAATTTGTAGGTTTATATCAATGGTTGAAAGACAGACCAGTTGAAAAAATAAATCGTAGGTAGCATTATATCTTATTATTACAATGACATTCAGATTTTTAGGCTAGTATTATGCAGTGTTCAGTCTTATTATACGTTGAAAAAAATAAAGTGACGAGTTAGTGCCACTACCTACTTTATTTCTTTAGTTACCTAATCAACAATAAAAAATAAACCACTTAACATTATAATTAAAAAAGTAATTGGCCCTCTCCATGTAACAGGTACATACCTATTTAGTAGTGTTATTTGTACTTATAAGAATGTAATTAATTTTCAACAAAACGACTAGTGTATGTTATATGTTCGTAAAAAGCTCTAAAGTAAATAACCGTGTTACTCGCGAAGGCTCGTTATTGGCTCGGCGTTGTCTACTTAGATTAACGATATCGACAAGACCTCGAGATTGGCGCCTCGGGCTCGAAGTGAACTGACAGACGGTAATATCATTGGAGATCGTTTTAAGAACCGAAGAGTAGCCTTTATGTGGTCTAGTTACCGCTTGGACATGGCTGCCAAAGAGATCACTTATTTAAAGATCAAATCATAGAATGTGGTCAATAGCACATTAGTTTAATCATCCTATTAACTAGCTGCGATCCGCCAATTTATTCGTGTGGAATTTATTTTTCACCATTGACACTCGAAAAAGGGCCCGTGATTCATCAAAAACAGTGAATAAAACGCTCTTTATTTCACTGAGTGAATAAAAAAATTTGAATTTGGAACATGCGCGAATGTATGTATTGTAGCTAAACATGCAAAGAGGTTGCACACTCTCACTATAAAAACGTACTAAAAGCCTCCTAAATGTAATCACTGGCTGAATGGAATGTGGCTCATTTTAAATTAAGAAAAAAAAGCCGCCATTTTTATGTGCAATTTTTCTTGTAAAAGTTTCTGTTCGTTTCTTAAAAGATAGGCACTTAATCTTAAAATGACTTCATCCAGTGATGAAAATGAAATTCTCGAACGCGAAAAGACTCCGGAGTCTTTTCGCGCTAAAGCGGTAGCTATTACTGATAATTTGCTGCTTCTTTTATGTACTATCTATAAATTTTCAAGACTTATTGACTTTTGCACGACATTTGGCAGTGAAAATCAGCTTAGACACTCCGTAGACTAGTAGGAATCAGCAGAAATTTAATTTTATTTAATTGTATAGTTAATCTGATATTAAAAAATAATGAAACAGAAAATACTATTTACTTGCTATTTCAACAAATAAATGCTCTTATTTATTCGTAATATTCAAACAGAATAAGTTCTAAACCTGCGCGTGAGCACGTCCTTTATAGTTGATGATCTACTAATAGACAACATTATATTGAATAACAAATGACTGTCATTAGAGCTTCATAAAGTATAATGCCCAAGCATTATGTCAAAACAAAGGGCTGGTGATGTACCCCGTGAATGCTAAGCGTTATCACCGGCATAGATGAACCGGCGCAGGCGCACAAACAACGCGCGGGGCGTCGCGCGCGCCGGGTCACACACTCGTCATGCATAATCGATTAAATTTACAAATCGATATTAATCTATCGAGTTGTTTGAATATATTGTCGAACGCTATGAAGAATGTGTGGTGGTTGAAGTTACAATATGGACATATTTATCAAGTTAATATTTATCGATAGTATTACAAGTTCGAGGTTGGTATAATCGCGTATAAATTATCGTCGAGCATCTTAAGCTCGACGATGCATTTTGTATTTCAACTTTACATCGGCTTTTTTAGGTACGTAATCAAATAGTCCAATAAATAACATCTGAGTTCAAATTACTTTAAGTCTAAAAATCTCAATAATATTGATTATCTTTTGATGTAGAGTTTAAATAAAAAGCCCATTGAAGACATCTGGAACTCAACCTAAGAACTAAGTAACTATCTCTGTAAATATAACCCTGAGTTGAGTCACCAGTTCAAAAAGTTTATGTCCTGAGTCTAACATGAACAAGCTTTACTTAAGTGATATGGATATTACACTTCAGTTGTAAAACTGTGTACCTAAGGGTAATGTTGTAGAAGTTGAACAAAAAACAAACTGACGGGAAAGAAGACAGTTTCCCTAACAGGTACATAATGTAGCGAGAAATTATTCCATAGCGGGCCGTAACACATTTGGTTGATTCTCTGAGGTGTTGCGTACAGCCTTCAGCCTGGTTTCGATGTCACACCACAGTATACACTGCCGTAGTACATACTATTTATTTATTCTGTGCTGCCGTGGAGCGCGGCTTTGTCTTTCACTTTAACAACGACGGAAATAGTTATTTGTTATACAAGAGTGCAAAGTTGCTTTTTAACCGCGTGCTCATTTTTGATGACCGAGCAAGCGAAAGATTCTAAATTTGAATCACGAGCGTAGCGAGTGATTCACAAATTAGAATCTTGAACGTTAGCGAGGGAATCAAAAGAGCACAAGGTGAAAAATCTTTGCACTCGAGTGCAACACGTAACTTTTCATCCCACCTCAGCGAGGAAATAATGAAATGCTTCTCCTTCCTAGTGTTAATTCCCAGTCAGCATCCGAAGCTTTCACCTCGGAGTCCGGGGTCCGCTTTACCAGTCTTAACTGCGGATTTGGCTGGACCTCGATATTTGCCGTGAAGCGACTGCCATCTGACCTCCACAACCCAATGATGACATTAGGCGATATCGAAGCATTGCAGCCAGACCGTCGTTGTTGAACTTTTTAGGGCTCCAACTACCCGTAACGACTGCCATAGATGTTCGTATGGCATCCGTGACCGACGGCTTAACGTGCTCTCCAAGGCACGACCAGACCAATGCAAATACCCATTTTCATGCATAAAAAATATTTGCACTGAGCGGGGATCGAACCCGTGCCTCCTGCGTAGCGGCCGCGTTCAATACCACTACGCCATGGAGGCTGTATAATATGTGTATTAATACTAGTAATAAAATACAACAAAATAAAAATTCAACAACAATGTCAACAATATGACGTGAAAAAAATTGATGCGCGCAAAGCAAATTAAAAAAAAAGTACACCAAGGAGGTTACGAGTCTGAGTTTTTCATTAATTAAAAAAAAGTTGTATGATAAATTCGGCACCATAGAGGTAGAAGTAAATAGGTTTAATGATGTTTTGAGTCCACAAACCTAGTACACACGATGTTCTAAATTCAAATTTACTTTACCTCTCTAGAGGATAAAAACGACTTTTACGCTCAGTTATCGAAGAGCAAAAATAGTCTTTCCGAGATGGTGGGATGAAAATTATCTTTCAATATTTTCTGTTTCTGTTATATTTGTGTATACGTGTAGGTAGGTACTTAAGTTACCTCTAGCAATAATGGTGAAAGTTTATGAGAATAATAGGCACACAATTAAATAAAATTAATTTTGACAGCCTCCGTGGCGTAGCGGTAGTGAACGCGGCCGCTACGCAGGAGGCGCGGGTTCGATCCCTGCTCAGTGCAAATATTTGTGTGCATGAAATATGAGTATTTGCATTGGTCTGGTCGTGCCTCGGAGAGCACGTTAAGCCGTCGGTCCCGGTTGCCATAAGAACATCTATGGCAATCGTTATGGGTAGTTGGAGCCCTAAAAAATTTAAAAAACAACGGTCTAACTGCAGAGCTTCGATATCGCCTAATGTAAACATTGGGTTGTGGAGGTCAGATGACAATCGCTTCACGGAAAATATCGAGGTCTAGCCAATCCGTAGTTAAGACTGGTAAAAGCGGACCCCAGACTCCGAGCTGAAAGCTTCGGATGCGACTGGGAATTAACGCTAAGAGGAAGAAGAATGGAATTAACGCTAAGAGGAAGAAGAATTAAATAAAACTAATTTTATTCGGGATTTTATCGCGATTTACATACATACATACAATCCTTTATCCCCGGACGGTTAGGCAGAGGTGAATTAACACCCACATTCGCGATTTATGATTTATGTTAAAGCAATAATCTTGTGGGTAGTTTGTAACCGGGTGTATCTGGGACTCTACCAAGACCTTCAGAGCTAAACCATCGTCACCTGCTAACTGACGTACGCTTTCTGACGGAGGCTTTACTTTCGGGTTGGGGAGTTGGATGGTACTTAGTCGCCTCCGAAAAAGTCAATAACACAAAATGTTAAGTGAGAAGATGATGGTTAGTTGTTGCTACAACCAGGGACCGAAACAGTAACCACTATAAAGTGTTTTAACACTGTTTTTTGAAACTGTTTTAGAAGAAAACCTTTTATAAGTGTAACCGAAACGAAAGTGTAACCGATTGAAAGTGTTAAGGGTTTATATCTGTTAATAACGGTTAATAAGTGTAACCGTTATAGATTTATAACGTTATAACGTAATGATTTAAGTATCTGCACGGAATGGCAACAACACGTCGCGTTCTTCTATGTAGGCACCACATATCACACCAAAGAAAAAATACTCACACCGAACTTTATGGCCGCTTTAAGTCCGTCACACGCCGTCACGCGCGTAGCTATATTATAGGATACCTATATACCTATAAATATCAATCATATAGCAAGGCACATTACTAGATACATATTGCTCAGGAAATTATATCTTGGGCCTAAAATGTGCTCAAAATGTGCTCTATACGCAAAGTAGGTACTCATTTTATGGGTGACTTTTGAGGATAGCACGGGGTGCTACTGCGGTGGAAGAGCTTCATCAAACATAGACTATTACAAAATAATCTGCGCTCGGCAGGACCTTATCCTTTCTTAAGTTCTAAACTACCCCTGTACCAAATTTCATCAAAATCGGTCAAATCAAATCAAATCAAATCAAATCAAATCATTTATTTGTATAAACACGTGTCAATATACATATGCATGCAAGATGGTCAATAGTCTGGTTAATGTCCAGCGTGTTTAGCCGTAGTCATGCCGGCGTACAAATGCTTCAGTAATATGTCAATCTAAAAGTATAAAAAAGTCAAGTAACAAAAAACAATTAAAAATCAATTACAATGTAGTACTTGAGTTATTAGAATGTCAAGATATAAAATAACCAAATAAATAATATAATGTCAAAAAAATACTATTAATATAAACTAATGTCAATCTAATCTAATTTTATAATGTCAAAAGTAAATTGTTAGTCAATCTCATCATTTAAATAATCAGTAACATTGTAATACGCTTTTCTAATTAACAATTTTTTCAGTACTAATTTGAACTCGCTGCAACTCATCTCCTTCCAATCTCTAGGCAATTTATTATATATTATTGGCGCCATACAGATGACGCTTCTGCGCATAAGGGCCGTCTTTGCCCTGTGCAAACGAAGTTTGCTGTTATCTCGCCTGTTTCGCGGCACTGTTGCTTCTAGAGTCGGAAATAAATAAGGGTTACATTTAACAAACATTGCTACTTCGAAAATGTACAAACTTGGTAGTGTCAAAATTTTGTAGTCCTGGAAGTAAGTCTTGCAGCTATCTGTAGTTTTTAATTTAAACATTGACCTGATGCATCTTTTTTGTGCCTTGAATATAGTATCTTTATTTGTTGAGTTGCCCCAGAAAATAACTCCGTACCGTAACAGAGGTGCAGCTAAACCGTGATAAGCTATTATTAGAGCATCTTCATTAACAATGCTGGACAGTGTATGTAAAGCATAGGCAGAACTAGAAATTCTTTTACATAGCTGCTCTAGATGTGGTTTCCAGTTAATCTGTTCATCAATTGTTAATCCAAGAAATCTTGTCGTACTAACATTTTCAATTACATTGTTCTGATAGTTTATATCTATTCCATGTGATGTCACTCGTTGGTTAAAATGCATGATTTTTGTTTTTTTTATGTTAATTTTTAAATTATTAATGTCCAACCATTGAATTATTGATGTCAAAGTGTTATGTATGTCAGTTTTATATTTAATTATGTCATTATTATCATTAGAAATGGTCAAAGTACTGTCATCTGCAAATAATGTCATGTGATGTCTGGTAGTTCTCGGTAAGTCATTTATATAGAGTGTAAAGAGCAACGGGCCCAGTACACTGCCCTGAGGAACGCCATAAATGACGTTTCTCTGTTCAGACTGATGAATTTCTTCATATTTAGTCACTGTATTTATTCTAACGATCTCCGTGTACTGTTTTCTGTTATTAAGATATGATTTCAACAGCTCGAACACATTACCTCTTACACCGTATGCCTCAAGTTTTTTAAGTAAAATATCATGTTTAACATAGTCAAACGCTTGCGTCATGTCGCAGTAGATTGCACATACAGGTGTTCTTTTATCGACATTTATCATTACTTCATACAAAAACTCATATATTGCCAGATTAATTGTTTTCTTTTCGCGAAATCCTTTTTGTTCATTACATAGAATATTATTTTTTTCCACATAGTTATATAATTCTTTGTGTATATATTTTTCAAAAATCTTGGCAATAACAGGTATTAGTGATATTGGCCTATAGTACTCCATGGCTTCCCTATCATCTTTTTTGAATAATGGCTTTACTATAGATGTTTTAAGGGCGTCTGGAAATATTCCTTGATATATACACATATTAAGAATGTAGCTCAAGTGGCCGCATATTTCACTAGCTACGACTTTCAAAACCTTTGTAGATATACCATCATACCCGACACTATTGGTATTTTTCAAGCTCAAGATGATTCTTAGCATGTCCTGGGGCACACAAGGAGCCAAAAATATAGAATTTTTTTTATTTATTATCAGTGATGTGGTAGATATAGGACTATTTGCAAGGGCGATAGGCTGTATTTTTTCAACAAAATAATTATTGAATTCATTTGCAATCTGTTTTGGGTTTGTAACTACGGTACTATTGCATTTTATTTTGTGGATGTAATTTTTGGGTATATTTATTTTAGATTGATTAATAATTTGCCATGTCGTCTTAGATTTATTGTTTGAGGTTTTGATTTTATAATTATTTTGTGATCGTTGAGTTAATAGTATAATTTTTTTAAATAGTTTAGAGTAATTTTTATATCGCGTTTTGTTATTTATATTTGGTTTTAAGCGTTGCATCCAGAGAAGTTGTCTTTTTTTTTTACTACAAATTTTAATACCCTTTGAAATCCACCTTGGTTTTCTTATCAAATTTATAGTAATTTTACATTTTGGAAAATATAGATTATAAAAGAGCATGAAGGTTTCTATAAATACGTTGTAAGCTATATTAGGGTCCTCAGTTTCATACATTTCAGAGAAACTTAAGTTGTTTATGCATTGTTTAAAATTTTGTATGTTTGTTTTGTTGTAACTACGTCTTAGTGTACAATATTTGTCAATAGCGCATAACTTACTCACAGGGCATTTCAATAGCTGAGCTGTATGATCGGAAAGATTAAAATCAAAAACTTCCGCTTTGCAAGGCTTGTCAAAATCATGCGCAAAATTATCTATGCATGTTTGGCTAACAATTCGTGTAACTTGATTTAATACTAACTTCAGATTGTAGTTAAGTAGAATACATTCAAATTCCCTTGACTGATTGTTACATTTTAAAGTGTCCACATTAAAATCGCCTGCGATTACAATGTTTTTGTATTTATTTTTTGTAAGACATTTTAATACACAGTCCAGTTTATTAAAAAACTCATAAATGTTACTAGGATTCGGTGTTCTATACACGCACAAAAATACAATACCATATTTCACTAGTTCCATAGCACAGCATTCAAATGTCGAGGATGATGACATTTGTGCTATTTTCGGAAGTTCCTTCCATTCATGTCCGTTTCGTACTAGGATACATGAACCGCCTCTCCTAATATTCACCCTGCTATAATGAGCAGCCAAACAATAATTAGGTATGTATAGTAGATACTCATCACCTCGCATCATAAAATGTTCTGTTATACAAATTATATCTACTTGTTTATCTTCTTCTAACAGTTCGTTGATTTTTATAGTCAGGTGGTTTGTTTTTCCCACCAGTCCGGCTATATTTTGATGTAATATATATAAAGCGTTAGTCACGAAAAAGATCACTACTCGTCTCTGCCTCCTTGGCGGTACACATTAAATTAGAAATATTATTGTAAGATTGTATGTCAGTAATCATCTCCGATAAGTCGTCAAATATAGTTTTCAATCCATAATTAGTTATTACGCCTCTGCGTCTGTCAAACATAATGAAATCGCATCTCAAATTTTTATTGCTATCCAAAAGATACGCGTGTTCATGCGTCATTATATCTAGATATAAAAGGTTGCTAAAAGTTTCTACCCTCGAGTTATATAGATTGGAATAGTAACCATATCTGTAAGTCGGTGAACATATTATAATATTTGTATGTCTAATTTCTTGCAATATATTTCGTATATGCAGAACGATATTAATATAGGAATTTGACATTTTGAAGTCCTCTTCACCCAGTAATATAATACAGTAATCGTTGAATGTATAGTTTAACAGCTTTCTTTGTATATTTTCTAATAAAATTTGAATATGTCCATGTGGCGTGATATAGTGACAGATCTCTGAGTTCTTCAAAGAATTTTTCGCTAATTGGAAAATATTATGTGAGTTGTCTGCACTTATTAAACATATTTTATTTTTTTCTTCATGTTTGTTAATTTTTCTCGCTGAGGTAGTACTGTGTATAGTAGGTGTGTCAATATTTTTGGTGTTTTTGTCCAAGATTTCTGTCTGAGTTTGTTTATTACTGGTTACTTCTTTATTATGTTTCATTTTCTTATTGTTTACCTTTTTAACCTTAGTAGGACTACTTGTAATTTGTAGATTTTTATTTTGAACCTCAAGACTAGACTCAAGTCTACGATTCTCCAATGACAGGTTCTCGATCATGGAGTGAGCATTTTTCGGTTCAGTGGTTTAGGCATGAAAGCGTAACAGACAGATAGACAGAGTTACTTTCACATTTATAATATTAGTATGGATATGGATATAGACTAATACAAAGTTATTACGCACACTTACGCGGTGTCCTGCGTGAGCGACGAATACGACGCGACGCGACGACGCTGCGAACGCGACGAACGCGATCAAATCAACGGCCTACCCTACTTGCGGCCTATAGTGGCTATTACACCTTCCTTAATTCAGAATCCGATATTTAGGACGTCCTGAATTTAGGAAAGTGTAATCGCATTTAGGATGGTAGCATCCTAATTAGGAAACGATTTAGGATAAAGGACGGCTTCCGACGTCCTAAATGGCTAAATCGGATGAGTGTAATCGCATTTCCTAAATTTAGGACGCTCAGTGGCCGCTCACCGCCGCAGTATCGATACATATTGTATCGATAAATATCGATATTGATAATTTTATAATAAAGCTATCGATATATCGACATAATGTATGTATGTATGTACGTGGGTATGTACGTATGTATGTTTGTATGTATGTATGTAGGTATGTATGCATATATGTACGTATGTATATATGTATGTAGCGTATGTACGTCTGTATGTATGTATGTATGTATGTATGTATGTATGTATGTATGTATGTATGTATGTATGTACGTATGTATGTATCGTATGTACGTATGTATGTACGTATGTACGTATGTACGTATGTATGTATGTATGTATGTACCGTATGTACGTATGTATGTACGCATGTACGTATGTATGTATACGTACGTACGTATGTATGTATGATGTACGTATATATGTAGGTATGTATGTACGTATGTATGTACGTATGTACGTATGTATGTATGTATGTATGTACCGTATGTACGTATGTATGTACGCATGTACGTATGTATGTATACGTACACACGGCGCCAGACCTCGGTTTACAGGCCACACCAACATAAAGGAAGTGTGCGTGACAGCAATACTATTAATACATTGCTTAAAGATGTGTGTCATAACAAGTAAACCAATCAGGGCCCTTGACGCACTCACACATTCGCTATTTTACTTACATGAAATATAGGTATTGATGATAGCCACTGCACCAAGTTATAATAGCATATTTAGCGATTAACGAATAAGTAGATATAGCTGAATGGTTTAAATATGCAGCTGAACCAATAGAATCAATACCGGGTTCGGTCCTCGAGCGAGGTGCACTTTTTGTTCCTCAATATATTGAAGTCCGATTGGTCTAGTTTATTTACAGGAAACTAAGTGTATAAAATTCATATAATATATATAATATAATTTAATATATTTTTTGTATATTTCCTTGATGATACTATTTATTCTTAATGGATAAAAGGAAAGGAAAATAAAATAATTAAAATACTAAATAAAATTTCATTAGGCTTGATTAACATTATTAGTATTATTTTTAAAGTGTAGTGTCATAAGTTGAAATGGAACAAAATACATAATATTATATTCGTCACATAGGTAGCTACTTGAATGGGTGTATAATTAAGTATCAGATAAAAATATTTGATCTTTAATAAAAAATATAAAAAACACATAAGTATAATTATTATAAACTTCTAAAAAGATATTGGAACATAAAATAAAATGTTATGTCTATTAAATTGACTGACATAAAGATGCACGAATGACAAAAAGAGAATTCCGTTGTTAAGTTCCGAACCAACGACCGGCAACAACGGTGAGGTCCAAACTTACTTACTTAGTTTGCATTCTTATCCATCTCGACTATGAGAACAGATAGTATAGTGACTAAATTTGATAACTCCTATTAGTTATAGAAACAAAATGCTGCATACATTTCATAAAATTAGTTTAGAATATGATATTATAACCTTGGTGCATTTTATGTAAGTAAAATAGCAATTGTGTGAGTGCGTCAAAGGCCCTGATTGGTTTACTTGTTATGACACACATCTTTAAGCAATGTATTAATAGTATTGCTGTCACGCACACTTCCTTTATGTTGGTGTGGCCTGTAAACCGAGGTCTGACGCCGTGTGTACGTACGTATGTATGTATGATGTACGTATATATGTAGGTATGTATGTACGTATGTATGTATGTATGTATGTATGTATTATCGATTCTTTTTTATTCAGAAGTATGCGCACAATGAGATTATTGACAGACAAAGTTGCTAACTTAAAAATTAAGTAACGAATTAAAAAAGCAGCCTCAGCAAATAGAGTCGACCATAACAATATTATGAAATGTAATTTGTTAGAAATATATAACAGTAACATCATACGGTAACATCATCAAAGTAATATTCAATAACATCGATATCAAAATCGTAACCTAATTTATCATCCATCTCTATTCGACAGCGACACCTGCGACACGTCCGTCACTTGCCGCTCGTCCAACAAAACTGATTTAGGATCCTAAATTAGGAAAAGTGTAATCGCGAGCTCCGGCGACTGAATTTCTCGTCCTAAATCGTTTCCTAAATATCGTTTCCTAAATTCAGGAAGGTGTAATAGCGCTTGTGACACTCTGCGACGAGACGCGACGTAACGCGTACTTGTTTTGAGCGCGACCAGACACGACACTGCGAACTCGAGCAATATTTGTACTGTACTTCTTCATGATTCGCGAAGTTATGACCAAAATCACGTAGGACATTTGTCGCGTGTAGCATCGCGTCGCATTACGTCGCATCGTGTTGCGTCGCGTCGCGTCGTATTCGTCGCTCACGCAGGACACCGCGTTATTCACAAAATTTCGAATTCATGTATTCGTTTCGTATATCGTCGCCTACTACGCACCTACTAGGCATACCTAGATGTCTTAAAATGATGGCGAGAGGGAAACGCGCGTGAATTCATCTCCCGTACTAAATACTCGAAAGCGTTGATATATGGGGACATATATCTTGGACCTAATTCACGAGAAAAACGAATCGTTGGCGCGCACGGATTGTTTTGTACTAATAATATCTAAGATTGGTGAATTTGAGCTCGTCCGCCGCCGAAGCAATTCGTACTATCCTCAAAAGACACCCAAGAAACGCGTATAGAGCACATTTTGAGCGTTCAAGATATAGATATGTCTCGCTGTATACTAATATGTTACAATCTACAGACACATGGACCTACTGCGTAAACCGCAGGGGATAATGGCCTCTAGGGCCATCAGAGGGTACCGTGCGATATCCTTTGCAGCAGCGAGTCTTCTCGCTGGATCGCCAACGTGGATCCTGGAAGCGAGAACCCTTTCGGCACTATATCGGTTCCGAAAAGCGGCGCGGGAAAGGGGACACGATCCCGATCCTGAAAAACTTCGGGCCGTGAGATCCCGGCTCTGTGAACTCCGGGCGATATCTGCATCGGATCGTCGAGAAAGAGCCAACGTCCGAGTGCCATCAATGCGACCCGAGCGAGGACTTGGTGCTACATACGCTCACCGAGTGTCCGGCATGGGAGACGCCGAGACTTGAGTTGGTCGCGGCTCTGGGCGTGAGGGCCGAGTGGAGGAGAGACGCAAACTGCGTGGTCCGTGACGAGCAGAGGCAACTCGGTCGTGGGAGGTCATAAAATTACCTACGTCCCCCATGAGCCTATGTGTGACGGGTGAGGCCGCCTGTGACCCTAACAGAAGCAGGCCACAGCGGCGGCGCGCATTGCGTGCCTCCCCATACTTGGGGGTGAGGTGGGGACTCCGTGGCCCCACTCCGGGAGAGGGCCAGCTGGAGAGATAAATAGTCCCAGGGTCGGCCGGGGTGCGAGGGATAGTTATGTTTACGATTACCTCACCTCCGGCAACCGACGGCCCAGAGACAGCGTGCGTTTTAGTCGGTTCAAGTCCGACATGATCTCCTTCACCGGCTCCGGCGGGGGGTATCCATGGGGACTTTTCACACGATAAAAAAAATGCATACCAATTAGTTTGAAAAATAAGATCGGAAAAATCAGGGTGGAAAAATAAGTCGGGCCCTGGATGGAAACTACCATAAATCCTTAAGTTGGCTCATTTTACTTAAAGAAGACATTCCTTTATTTTCAAAAAGAAATAAAACTGCATTCAAAGATTTTTTTAAACTAGCTTGGCTCACCCAGGCAGCACCCAGGCAGCACCCTGTATTTTTATAGCACCAATTGATAGTGTCAATCATAAGGATCAAATGTTGCCCAAGGTACGGTGCTGTGTACCACGCGAAGGTTTCCGATCAAGTACCTACCTACCCCAAATTACTTGTAATTTGGGGTAGGTAGGTACTTGGTCGTAACTCATGCAGTTACCCAATAACGTCACATTGTAAACAGGAATCAAAGTTCAGTCATTTAGTACTTATCTATTTTAAAAAAAGGTGGATACTTGGATACTTATCCATATCCATACTTCCATATTCATATCCATACTAATACTATAAATGCGAAAGTAACTCTGTCTGTACGTCTGTCTGTTACGCTTTCACGCCTAATCCACTGAACAGATTTTGATGAACTTTAAAAGGACATAGGCTATGTTTGATCGGATAACCGACATCGACGTGGGTGGAGCCGCGGGCAATAGCTAGTAATATTATAATAACAATAACGTGTCATCAAACTCTCAGTTCAGCTAAAAACCTCTCTTCATCGAATAACACACGGCGAGGCCAAGCGAGGTGTACACTGTACAACAAAATGCCATTATTTCAAAAATTTGTTAGCTAAATGATAGAATAGTAAGAGTGGCAACGTAGCTATTTCGGTGCACCCTTATAAACCGGTTAACAGTTTGATATCGGTTAGGGTTCTGTAACGGTTACACAATTGTCCGTGGTAATGGTTAACAGTTTCAAAAACACTTTTATAAGGGTTACACATTCAATGTGTAACCTTTTAAAAGTGTACCCCGTATATTTCTGTACCCTTTATGAATGTGTTTTTAAGTCCCTGGCTACAACACATTGCCGCACACTTTGCCGAATACTACAACAGTAAAGCGCCACTCACATCTATACACGAGACTGTATAGCAATGATCAGATATTAATGTAATCAATGAGATGCACCGTCCCGTCGCCGGTGAGCTGTGACGTCGGACTTCCTGCTGTATTTACATATTGTTATTGTTTATGTATGAAAGCTTTTTGCTAAAGGCTAACACACACAGCCGCAGGGTGGGTATCTATGCAGCTTATTTGTTTGTTTTTCTTATACGGAAGTTTTTCTTTAACAGCTTGCCTAGACGTGCATTAAATGTTATTAGAGTTAAGTAAACGTCTTTCAACACGAGTTTATTTATGCGTAGGTGGTAAGAATATGTTAATATAGAACACAATACTCATGACACCTTGACAAGAGACATGATTGTTGATACGCTAGGCGCGCCGTTCCCAGGCGCAAGCGCATACCATGCTCTGAATATATTAAGAGTTGATGAATTACTGCGCTTTCCTTCATTTTTATGTGGCTGTTTCTGTTTTAGTATAAACACTAATTATTATAATAATGTTATGAATAGTAATGGGAGCAGACAGCATAGTTAATGAATTCTGTCAAACCATACCCGCTGAAAAGATTAACAAACCTCTAACTCTAAGCTAATATACACACTCTCGAACTTGTAATATCAATACAATTAATTCAGTGAACCTTTTTGTACTCTACTAGAATCTAAGTAACAGCTTACCATTACTAGACATTAATGTGACATCTTATTCTTATAAAAACAGTGAGGAACGTTAATGACATTTTGTCAACTGTTCTCATCAGCTCAAGTTCCCATACATGATCATACACAGTTTTACTTGTACGTTCAATGTTTTGTGCCCACAGTCCGATGTCCATTTTCACTCCTAGTTGTCTATAACTCGTAGAATGGCCTCCACGAGTGCACTGGCCGCTGATTAGTTCAAACATGGGTTCAAGCTCCATACCGGGCGTACAAAGAACCATTACTGGCCGGCTGCACAGGTATTACCGATACGTGACTAGGGCTGTAGCCTCCAGGAGCTATAATTACACGGAACAGCTAATGATGCGATTCCGCATTCGTTGCACTCGGTGTCGGTGCATAAATTGCAACGGTTGTACAGAATCATCATAATTATTTACTACCTATCAACATAATTTATCGCCAATGTTTATTTGTTTTCAATATTTTACAAGCGTCGGTAGACACTACCGACGTGAACCTAGCACAAGCAATTTAGCTTAGTTGGAGGGAATATCAGACGGTTGCTAATATTCTTTAAAAAAAACAGCTGAAACTGTTACAATACTAGTGGCATAAATATTGTACATTTTTAATTCTGTGTTTCTTTTTTATATATTTTTCCTGTTATTTTCCAGGAAATGGTGTAAACATGAACTTTCATTGTTTATTCTTGCTGTCCTAAGCTGAAAAACGTTTTCCAGCAATTGCTCTTTTGTAAACACTGCATTGTATACCGAAGGCTGCATTGTTACAGTAAGCAAAGTTCATGGAATTGAATATTGGCACTCTTCACTGTTTACATGGGCGCCAGTATTTACGTATTTGATACCATTGGAGCCTTTTTCACTGTGCTTTGAAAATAGAAAAAAGTGACTGTCTTTTATATTTATCTATTTCCCAACGTTCAGTAATACATAACTTTCACCCTGATAGCATAAAATTCACTAATAAAAAGTCCAATAAGCTAATGTATAAACTTCAGAGCCTTATTCGGTTTCTTCTTAGTTCGTACAATGTTCATATTTGAAAATTAGCTACTTAAAACTCTCAGGTATAAAAGGTCGCCATTTTGAGGCAATCTAACAGCCTATTCCCAGTAGACAGGCTTCTTTGGTATAATTCTGTATGAGAGAGCCGGACAGCAGCAGTTAACGAACCTTTTAAAAATGCTTTGCTGTAAATCTCTATTTGAGAGTCCCGTATGCCTCAGATCTAACAACTAAGTTTACTTAAACATACATACATATAATCGCACCTTTTTTTCTCGGAGGGTTAACTTAAAAAAGAGAGGTAAATGTTATAATAGCCTGACTGAAGAACAAAACCCACATCCTAATTTTATGATACGGAGTGATATACACTTCTATTAGTTAGGGTGCATCAACGTTTCTCTTACTCAATAGACTGCTCACTTTTGTTGCCAGGCTACCGCCACCAGGCAATTCCTAAGGTCAGCATTCAGTTATTAGGCATACTATTTAGTAAAGGTCATTTAGTTATTAATCGCGATATTAGAAGACTGTGGTTTTTATACCAGATAAGCACACGACCCACCAAGGGAAATTGTGGTATGGTGGTAGTGCATTCGACTGCTATTTCGGACGTAGGTTTGATATCGGGTTTTCTAGAAATGATATCTGTGTTATAGTCAATCCCCGAAGCTCCGGCGCTCCTAGGTTTGACTAGTCAATCCTTAGGTCTGACTGGAGGTCTTAGTCAAAGCCCAAACAATCGGCCTCTGACTAAAGAATTTTGGTCAAACCTATTGACTAATTTGGTCAATATAATGTCAATTTTTAATGTTAAATATCAATATCCCGAACCTTACAATACTGAATATCATAATACCGACGTACGAAAGACCGAAATTCAAAATCCCGAATATTCGTTTGACCGAATGTTCAAAATACCGAAAACATAATATACCGAAAGTACAGATGCCCGCCATATCATATCATTTATTTATTACAAATTTTTAAGTGGGTTTCAACTTTCAAGTCAACTAGCACAGCATTCATTCAGAGGGAAGTATCCGGTCCTTTTCCAACCCTTTACGCAGGTTTGTTAGCACAAATACATATTTCTATTTTCGGAAAACCACATCCGTCTTTATTTCGTATTCCGTGTAACCAATTAGGCCCAAGAACCACTTCAATCTAGTGAGAGCCGTGTTACAGGTGAGACATGCAGCAGCCATTCTGTTTGTTTGTGTACATTAACTGCTGTACCTTAAAAAGTTACGATATGGTGCGTAAACAACAGAATATTCGTATCGTAAACCTTCCCTTTGTTTGTAGAATACAGAATGTCTTATAAAGTGGTTTAGGGTCGCCGTCCTCAATTCACTTAGTACTCAATCATAAAGGTTCACACGTGTACTTAGCTCTCGTTTTCTGTAATATTTGAATGAAATGAAATGATTTGTTTACTAGAATGCTGGTAAACAATGTGTCTAAATAATGTCTAAATAGTTACAATGGTCCATTTACATCCTACCATTATGGTGTCCAAATATTTAAGTATACTGATCTGATAAGTCTTTCAGTTATCAATCATATTATTGATTTGAGATAATTTTAAAGCAATTAGTTTTTGCATTATTTGCTCACTATACACACAAAGCGATTACGGCTTGCTAACAGTGTAGTGGTAGGAGTTGATGCTGGAGTGAAGATTATTACCGGCTTGCCATTGCTGATCAGATTATGTTACATGTGGTGTCACCACATTATAATTTATTATGAAATAACGTTACATTCTCATCTTAGCTGTTGGTACATTTTACGTCAATCGTAAAGAAAAATATATTTTATTACACACATTATATCACTGTATATTTCTAAATTAACATTCACTACGCTGCATAAGTTTTGTAAAAACAAATTAAAAATGATTTACGATCATAACTTTGATGTTTACCTACCAACGTTTTATTTTCCTGACGTTACTACTCGCTGGCCTTTTCAGTTCAAAGTAAACATGCTGTGGTTTAAGAATGTTTGGAAAACACGTGTTTCATACTGCTACAGGAGCAAATTAGTGCCTACACACAGCGTTTGATGGCGGTCGGTATGCTTATAAATCCATGATCGTGTTTAAAATAAGTAATATCACTGCCGCGTTGGTGCTACCGAATGGTTACGGTTAAATAATTATAAATGGTGACTAAGAAAGCAAATTATGCCAGAAAACTAACTAAAACCCGAGTAAAAGATAAAAAACAATATTCTATTACGTCTTTATTAAGCTACACTTAACGGAACTACTTCAATCGAAGTCACATGTCACGATATCCCTACTTTCCCTACTAATATTATAAATGTGAAAGTAACTCTGTCTGTCTGTCTGTCTGTCACGCTTTCACGCTCAAACCACTGAACCGATTTTGATCAAATTTGATATAGGGGTAGATTAGACCTCGAGAAAGGACATAGGCTACGTTTGGTCGCGATAACCGACATCCACGCGGGCGGAGCCGCGGGCAAAAGCTAGTAGGTATATACTTTCTTTACCATCTAAAGCTCTATACAATTTATGCTGGCTACACGCTTAGCCACAAGGCCCACAAGTTAATGAAAGTTTAGGGGTATAGTTAGTATTGCGGTTCTTTACTACAGGCACCGATTTTAAATTTAAAAATGTACTTACTATCTATATCTGATACTTGCAGTCCATACTAGAAAGATACATATGAAATGATGAATGCTGAAAAATTATTAACCTTCTAATAATTGGACATATTTTCAATGTAACTCTTTCAAGAATTCATAAAGGCACTGAAAGATGCTCCGGTAAGTTTCAGGCGAAGTATTATTCTGCCCATAAATTTAATAAATCCTATATTCGAGAAGGTTGGAAAAACGAATAAAGCCCACATATATCAGCTCATCCTTTCTTTTTCGGCTAGAGGCGATTCGTTGGTCGGCGAGTCAGCAGCGTAATGCCACGTTATGCCGGTGACAGACATATTGCAAATTTCTTTTAAAATCTTATTACAAGGAACTTTACTTTATTTAACTTTAAGTAAGAACGTTAATTAAGGCTATCATTACGATTAATTTGTAGAATATTTATATCTTTAAGATTTTAGATATACCAGGTACGAGAATCATAGCTAGGAGAACCTGTATACCTACCAATACTTCTTATTCATGACAGGGTAAGGTAAGTTGGAACTCCCTACATTCACCTTGAGAATCAAAAGCTTTCCATAACTCATTCGCTTATTGTGTTCTCTGGAACTTAGTACTGACTATTCTAATGGCAATCTATTCAATAAATAAATAGTCCATTGTAATATCAATATTTTATTTTTATATGAGTGTTTCTCAGTAGTGCATGTACATACGTTCCCCAATATATTCACAACACACATTTGAAGCAGTACTTGACATTATTGACGAACTGGAGAGAGACGTGGGTGTAGCCACTGTACAATTATCATATCGTAGGCGGTAGAACCATGCCTTAAGATGAATAGGTGCTCCCCTGAATAGATCCGCTTTTCAGTAAATTAATATAAATAAAGCTATTACTTGACCAATATTTGCGTGGGAAAGTGTAGATTTATCTCTATACCTATTTTCCTATTCATGTAGCGCCTACCTTTTAAAGACTATTTTTTATTTATTTATCACAAAGGCTAATCGAATACTTAATATAATATTTGCATGCCAACTGGCGATAGTACATTTGTACTTTTTTTAGTGATTAGCTTATGCGAATAAATAAATAAATAACGAAATGCATCGTGTATATGATTTTAACTTCATTTCGATTCAATTTTAGTTTCATACACTATTAAACATGGCAAATATGAAGTAATATACATTTTGTGCAGAACAATGTACATAATATAGTAAATAGGTCATAGTATGTAAGTTATAGCAAATAAGATAGTTATAAGTTCATAATAAACATTTTTAAAACACCCGGTAGGGCATTTAGTTTGTAAGCATTTTGTACTAGATTTCGTAAAATTAATTTCCCTTTCTTATTAAATTCTTATAAGATTCTTATTAGACATGGTATTAGATAATAAATAAGCATAGTAGATTATATAAATAATCATTATACATAGAAATAGAGGTACATGCAAAATTATTGTTAGGCCGCTGGTGGACGCATCGAGCGCGGTTAACTCAATGCGCCTATCATAGACGGCACGTGTAAGCTCCGCGGGCTATATAAACAGAGGGCCCAGATGTACCGTTACCTCAGTCGGCATACAGTATTCGTAGAGAACACTACTCTACTCAATAAACTACTTTCAAGATTCTTCAAGATTATTATTTCAACATAAAAGTACTCCTCTCTTGACGTTCTTCGAACCTTCCCTGGGACTTCTCGACGGTGTGCCCCGCCTTGATCGCCGTGTCTGTTCCGCATCCGGCTTTCTCCCGACCTTGCTCAGCGCAAACACAGTATAGTTTCCGCCAGATAAAAAGTCTAGCGCTGGGTTAGGGTCGGGGCCAGTACGTTCAGTACATTTTGGTCCTTGCGAGCCGGATTAAGGAGCAGCACGGAGGAATCGTGTGGAACACCACGGGTGGAGCACCAGGGTCGTCCCGGGTTTGGCAAGGAAGCGTCAAGGGAGTGAGTCAGCAAGTAGTCAGCAAGTAAACAGCAAATAGTCAGCAAGTTTGAAGAATCAAAATGCCGGTTACGAGGTCAGAAACCAGCAGAAAACCAGCAACACACGCCGTGGGTGCATCTGGACCTGAGGGGGCCGCGGAGCCGACCGCATCAGAGTTGTCCGCCTCAGACAGGACCACGACGGAAGAGACGGTGACCACCATGGAGCCACCGTCCGCTTCGGGGCCAACGCCGTGTCCCGAAGTGTTGCAACAGTTGCGGAGCCGAAAACCGCAAGCAGCATCCCGTCCAGCCACCGGTAAGAGGGGGGGAGGGAGTGTATCAGTGCGTTCGAAAGCAAGAACATTGAAGATAGCCAACGCAAGACAAGATCTACTTCAATTGAAGATAGAACTTGCAGCAGCAAGATTAGCAGCGTTAGAACAAACCGACAGTGAAGATGAAGACCTGGAAGACCAGGAACAGGTGTCTGCAGCAGCTGAAGAAAAGGTCGGTGAGTGGCTCAGCCGTCAAGAGCCACCACCACCCGCCGTCTTAGCCATCGCAGACACACCGCATCAGGAGCCGAGTGGGACGACGCAAGCAGCGCCACCGCCGGTTCAACAGCAGCAACAGCAACAGAAAAACGACTACTCCGACCTAGCCGCAGCCATTTCACAGGCGGTCAGGTCGGCGCAGCGGCCGAAATTCATCGAGCTACCTAACTTCAGTGGGGCTCACCAGGAGTGGCTGCCGTTCAAGGCAGCATATAGAGAAACAGAAGATAGTTACACCGCCATAGAAAACCTCAACAGACTGCGAAGAAATCTCCGTGGAAAAGCAAGAGAAGCAGTAGAAAGTCTTCTCATCACGAATTCGCAGCCAGCCGAGATCATCCGTACACTCGAGTCAAGATTTGGGCGACCCGAAGCCATAGCAACCACAGAAATTGAAGTACTACGAAGCCTTCCGAAGTTAACAGAAAATCCGAGAGATATCTGCGTGCACTCTACGAAGATTACAAATGCGGTCGCGATACTGAAAAACCTAGATTGCATACATTACCTTTACAACCCAGAAGTCGCAAGATCCCTGGTTGAAAAGCTGACGCCGGTTTTGAAGTATCGCTACTACGACTACGCATCAACACAGCCAAGAGAGACACCAGACCTCGTGAAGTTCGAAAAATTCATGAAGAGAGAAGCCGACCTGTGCGGGCCGTACGCCCAACCAGAAAACGTAGTGCAACAACACACCGTGCAACAGAGGCGCCCCCAGCGAGTCAATACAGCAACTGAAGCCCAAACCAACAAAAAGTGCGTTATCTGCAGTGAACAGCAACACCCAACTTACAAGTGCGACAAATTCAAGAATGCAGACGTCGATGCAAGATGGGACATAGCAAAGGAAAAGGGGCTGTGCTTCAGGTGCTTGAGACATCGTGACAGACAACATACTTGCAGTGAGCGGCGGTGCGGTATCAACAACTGTAACAGGACTCACAACACCCTGTTACACTACAGAAAGAAGCCCACTGAAGAAACAGCGAACACGACTGAAGCTATCAACTCAGCGTGGACAGGTTCGAAAAAAGAAACATTTTTAAAGATCCTGCCGGTTCAACTAGCGGGGCCGACAGGGACAGTGAACACGTTCGCACTTATTGACGACGGTTCTACAGTTACTCTGCTCGACGACGCCGTGGCAAACAAGATCGGCGCGTCGGGACCTACAGATCCGCTCCGGGTGAAGACCATCAACAGTACCAGAACTACAGATCAACAGTCAAGAAGAGTCTCACTCGGCATCAGAGGAATCAACAGTACAGAAATAGAAGAGGTTCAAGCACGCACAGTCAAGAATCTCACAGTGTCATCTCAACGGGTGACTTACAAGCAGCTAAGGGGTTGCAACCACCTCGAAGACATAGTAAACGACCTCACGTATGAAGAGGCAAGACCGAAGATCCTCATCGGGCAAGACAACTGGCGTCTCCTGCTCACCTCCGAAACCAGAACAGGCCAGCCGGACCAACCAGTGGCATCTTACACACCACTGGGATGGGCTCTTCACGGCAGCAACGCGAGGACTTCGGGCAGGCGTCATGAATACATCTCGCACATGTTTGAAGATGAAGCCGATCATCAACTCGACAGGATGGTCAAGCAGCACTTCGAGGTGGACAACCTACTCTTGAACCCGAAGAAACCGAAGACAGACCCAGAACAAGCTTTTCGTGTCCAACAGCAACATACAGTCCACAAGCCCGACAGAAGACACGAGACAGCGCTGTTACAGAAACAAGAAGAGGTTTCACTGTCGAACAACTACGACAACTCGTTGAGAAGACTACAGAACATAGAGAAGAAGCTCGACCCTGATCCAGCCTTCAAAGAAGAATACACAGAACAGATGGACGCCCAATTATCCAGCGGGTATGCAGAGCTGGCGCCATCTAACAACACAGATTCTCGCTCGTACAAGCCGTACGTAGCGCATCGCCTAGCAGCTATCGAAGACAGCACAACAGTGAACGAGTGGCGGTGGGTCCCGACGAAGTTAAACGTCGCGGACGACGCCACCCGAGACGTACCTACAGACTTCAGTAAGCAGCATCGATGGTATAGAGGGCCAGACTTCCTATACCTACCGGAAGAGTCATGGCCGGCAGACACATCGAAATCAGAAAAAACTGAAGACACAGAAGAGAAGATACATCACATCAACTCACAGAAGAAAGAAAAGTTGTCAGACGCGCTACCCGAGGTCTCCCGCTTCTCTAGCTGGGATAGACTCCGGTACGCTACAGCCAGAGTCCTGCTCTTCATACAGCTGTGTAAGAAGAGAACAGAAAACGTGAACTATCGTCGGACTCAGAAAAACAAGATAGCAGACCCAGACTGGCGTAAGACAAACAAGAAAACAGTGAAGCCACCTCCCGCACAGCTGAGTAAGTCGGTCGCTGACCCCTACTTACCTATCACCGCCGAGCTACTGCGCGCAGCTGAAGACCTACTCATGCGAGCAGCGCAACAAGACTCATTCGCCGCCGAGATAGAAGATCTGCAACGAGGAAGAGCTGTACAGAAAGAAAGTCGTCTACACCAGCTGAGTGTCATCACAGTCAACAGTGTACTACGGGTAAGAAGCCGTATACAAGCCGCCAGAGACGTCTCCGAAGACTTCAAGTCGCCAATCATAGTGGATGGCGATCACCCGACGGTCAAGCTGTGGATCAAGCACACTCACGAGAAATTGCATCACTCGGGAGTCGAAGCCACGATCAACGAGTGCAGACAACACTACTGGGTCGTACGCCTACGCCCGGTAACCCGTTCGCTACTACGACAGTGTCTGCATTGCCGCATCCGTACGCAAGTGCCGCCGTACCCGAGGACAGGTGATCTGCCGGAGTGTCGCTTATCTCACCATAAGCGACCCTTCACACACACCGGGGTCGACTACTTCGGGCCTCTCACCGTGACAGTTGGGCGTACCAATCAGAAAAGGTACGTCGCGATCTTCACCTGCCTAACGACGCGCGCCATTCATCTAGAGATAGCAAACTCTCTCAGCACCGACTCGGCCATCTCCGCTCTACGACGGATGATGGCAAGAAGAGGATGTCCTGAAGAAATCTGGTCTGACAACGGGACCAATCTGCGAGGCGCCGACCGCGAGTTACGACAGGCGATCAACACAGCGACAGCACAGGAAGCAGCCAAGAAGAAGACTTCATGGCGCTTCATCCCTCCCGGTGCTCCCTTCATGGGTGGAGCCTGGGAACGAATGGTGCGATCAGTGAAAACAGCACTGGCCGCCACACTGCACGAGCGACGACCCTCCGAGGAAGTCTTGGCCACCTTGCTAGCAGAGGTGGAGTATACCGTCAACAGTCGCCCACTGACGCATGTGTCAGTGACCCCGGAGGATCCCGAATCACTAACCCCCAACCACTTCTTGTTGGGCGGACCTGGTGGTGTACAGCAGCCGGGCGTCTTCGACGAAAAGGATGGCGCCTCAAAATCCAGTTGGCGAGCAGCACAGCGCCTGGCCGACCTCTTCTGGGCCAGGTGGCTCCGAGAGTACCTGCCGGAGCTTCAGCATCGACGAATGCCAAATGGACGCGGACCCACAATAGACCTACACGACTTGGTCTTGCTGGTGGATCCCAACGCGCCCCGTAACATGTGGCTGCGAGGACGAGTCATCGCTACATTCCCCGGGCCAGACGGCGTGACCAGGACCGTCGATCTCCAGACAAAAGGCGGAGTGCTGCGACGGCCTGTAAGAAAACTCATCGTGCTGCTATCCGGAGCTTCGAGTTCTGCACCGAAGGAAGTGCGACTGCGTCCCACGGGGGGAGAATGTGCAGAACAATGTACATAATATAGTAAATAGGTCATAGTATGTAAGTTATAGCAAATAAGATAGTTCTAAGTTCATAATAAACATTTTTCAACACACAGTAGGGCATTTAGTTTGTAAGCATTTTGTACTAGATTTCGTAAAATTAATTTCCCTTTCTTATTAAATTCTTATAAGATTCTTATTAGACATGGTATTAGATAATAAATAAGCATAGTAGATTATATAAATAATCATTATACATAGAAATAGAGGTACATGCAAAATTATTGTTAGGCCGCTGGTGGACGCATCGAGCGCGGTTAACTCAATGCGCCTATCATAGACGGCACGTGTAAGCTCCGCGGGCTATATAAACAGAGGGCCCAGATGTACCGTTACCTCAGTCGGCATACAGTATTCGTAGAGAACACTACTCTACTCAATAAACTACTTTCAAGATTCTTCAAGATTATTATTTCAACATAAAAGTACTCCTCTCTTGACGTTCTTCGAACCTTCCCTGGGACTTCTCGACGGTGTGCCCCGCCTTGATCGCCGTGTCTGTTCCGCATCCGGCTTTCTCCCGACCTTGCTCAGCGCAAACACAGTATAGTTTCCGCCAGATAAAAAGTCTAGCGCTGGGTTAGGGTCGGGGCCAGTACGTTCAGTACACATTTCATAGTCTGTCACCGGCCTATTGAATCGTTTACTTAGCACGCCGAACCAGGCTACTCGCGAGATTGGGTGCGATACGCGGCTTTTTACCTACGCAAATATTATGGATATTATATGAGCTACAGGAATTTGGATTATTCAGGATCTCGTAACTTGAGAATGATATTGTTAGCTTTCCCTTTATTAACGTCACCTTCGGAAGAGGGCTGAGATATTCATTCCATAAGTTGAGAATACACGATTAGGTTTTTATAGGTTCAGTGACGAGTCGATTAATGCATAGAGCTGTGGTATGTTATGGTATGTAATGTAAGTGCCCCCCATGCTAAGTACTGTATGCAGATATTTCCCTTATTGTACTAGTGGACATCTTCTGATTACGGCATAATTATCACATTTTGCAAGTACTTCACATTTTGTTATTGTACTCGCACATTTAAGGGTAGATTTTGATGAATATTAAACAACGCTTTTCGTTCCCATTCCACGTACCTATTTGCTACAAGTCTGGCATTTTCTACTTTCATAATTGTATAATAAATTATAGTTTTACACAGGATTCACGTATGTATGAGTAATAATCTAATTTTTACCTGCTAGTTGAGATTGCTCTTAGAAAATGCAACATACATTCAGATTATCTAAATTTTTAGTTACTGTCTGTGATGTTATTGTATACCTACTTAACTACCTATTTGTACATAATTTTGTAGATTACGATTTGTCATGTGCTTAGATAGCTACTGTGTTGTGAAAAAAAAATCACGTACTCTGATAACTACCGATATTATAATATAATAAACGACGATACGCAATGTATAATCAATTAATCACACATTTTCTTTACATTAAATGTTGAAATATATTTGGGAATTATCGGGATAATGAATTACCACCGTACACCCAGGTGGTCTGTGAAGGTTTTCAACATAAAATAACACGGTTATAACATAATTACGTCAATTTTATTCTACTTATCCTAAGTTTACCACCGTCGCCTAGACGCTGGTGGAGAAGAATCGGCGCCACAAACTCCACTGTTCATCTGTTGATTTGCATAATTTCTTATAATGTTTCCTAAACATCAAAGTGCAAAAACTCCAAAATCGTTATCGTAAACACTGACCAACATTACAATCGAGCACTGAAAACTTACTACCACTAGAGTACGTATTGGAAAAGGGACGTCCTAGTGCATAGACTTTTCGTAAGCATTATTAAACTGGTTGGATAATATAACAATCTTTTTGAACCGATATCATAGCATCCGACCCATCCGTAGAAAAGCTTTGGTTTTAACTGTCTTATTGACTTTACCCCAGATTTGGCCACGCAGCCCCAGAGGTATAATAGCTTTATCGACCCTTACAGGCGCTCTTTAAAATTACCTGGATAAATCCCCCATAAATATAGTCTCATACGAATTAAATGAAATACCCTATGTCGTTATCTAGGACAGAGCGTACGATCGTTTATTCTGGTTTGTTCAATAAATGAATTTTTTCTTTCGTTACATTAATCTTAACCAGCAATAATAAAATCCTTACATTTATATTATCCAAGTCTATTTATTTTATTGTTCGTTTTATTGTTTAGGTTAGGTAGGTAGGCAATCGTTACGGGCAGTGTTGGAGCTGTAAAAAGTTCGACTAATCTAACTACAGAATTTGGAGGCTTCATCGAAAATATCAAAGTTAACCGCAGAACACGTTAGACTGGAAAATGAGTTGGGAAAATGTTCAGAAGATGATGATTATTATTGGTTATTACATTTTCGATTCTTTGTAATGAATAATTTTTCGGGTTAAAGTAGGCATGAATATTTTTAGGAAAACATTTTGAATGTTTATGTCCCAATACTGCCAACCTTCAAGATGGTAAATGAGTCGATTTTGGAGTTCACTAAAGCGAGTAGAAAAAGCATAATCCGTCAGTTTGCATGATGATGTACTGCAGTCATGGTATCCTAATCGTGAACGGAATCTTATCACAGACGGTTAGATAACAGATAACGTATGATGATAATCAATATTTATAAATTAAGAAATAAATTACGTGTCACCCGCACGTCAGATTTATGCATTAAGTTTCTTCATATTGGAAAATATTGAGTGCAACCAGTTTATCGTCGTGGAATTATAACTTATTATGAGGTGTTTGTAAATTAGAGATTGTTTTGTATAATTTAAAGTGCATTTTTTAATAGTCGAGCTGCGAGCAAATATGAAAGAGTATTGATCCATACAATTTCATTATATTAATTGATAAATGAAAAGTAATTGTTTGTTCTTCTATACCAATTATTAATTATCTTATTTCATTTGAGTACCAATAACGAAATATAATGAATATTATGCAGTAGGCAGAGCTGTCTAAACAACCACATTTCACCAACCATGCTAGCTATCCCACACAGAATATTACAAGTAGAAGTACCATTGTCATACTTTGTGATCTACAAGTAAAAATAACGTCAGTCCCCTCCTGTGAAATATGCAAACATTCATCAAAGCTTTGATTCAATAAGTAGGTACCTATGCTCTACTTTCCACTGTAAATAAATAAAATTCAGGTGCGCAGGCGCACCCGTGACTCGGCCGGTCCCGTCGCCGTCCAACAGTTATTGCACGACACTAATAAATCAAACAAAGCCACAATATTTACACTAGCTAGTTTGCTGTGGCCACTTCTTCCGCGTGCCGTTTGGCCAACACTAGGCGCAGTGTTACCAGATACACGGTAATTACCGTAGATGCACGGTATTTTTGGCTAAAACACGGTCTACGGTAATGTTTCACTACCGTGTACTTTTCTACGGTATTTTTATTAAGAATTACCTTGACAGTCAACATGTAAATAATTATTCAGAAGTATTAATTTTATAAAAAGATACGTAGAACGAAACGAAAATCCAGCTCTTATGTCATGGCAACATCAAGTCGCCGCTATTTCGCTTCACTACTACCGGGGAAATCCCTAAATATTTTATTCATCACAATACGTTTAAATGTAAAAGTGTGTTAGGCCAGCGCATAAATTTAGGCCAGCGCCAGACGCTCCAACCCGACCATCCGACCGTCCAATCGGCAGCCAGTATTGATGTATTAATTATTATTATTACATTAATACTGGTTGTTGATTGGATGGTCGGATGGTCGGGTTGGAGCGTCTGGCGCTGGCCTTAGTTTACATGTCCATTCAAACAATCAATGTTTATGAAAATTGGTTGCATAATAATGAATGAATGAATCGCTTGCTCACACTCTTTTTTTCTTTTCTTTTTTTGATTTTCTTCGATTTGTTTGTTGCTGTTTGATGTATGGCAAGTGCGCAGTGTATTTCAGTGAAACAATGACCCCAATTCTGACGTTACCATCTCTAAACTTAAATTTCTCTAAAATTTTCTTATTTTAGATAAGCGATTGACATTTCTAACCGTATTCTGTTGTTATGTCAAACTAAATTTAGTGTTTGCTAAGCACAAGACAGCACTAAATTTGAATATGACGTCGCTAAAACGAGTGTTACAACTATTAAAAAATTAAGAATGAACGATAAAGATTTTCATAAAATCTGTAAAAACTTATCTTAATAAGTCTTTAGAATGCCGACAAATGATAATTAGTGCATATTATTGATCAAATAGTAAACAAACTGTGATATTTCTCAGTCTTAACCAAGCAAATACAGTTTTTCTCGGTCCACGTACCTGGCAAGTTCGCGGGGTCCGCTAGTTATTTATAAAATCCAAATCAATCAACGATTTATAGAGCTTTATAAAGGCTTTAAGCGTATATAGAACGACAATTGGCATTATTTTAGATGATGTCTAATTTTAGTTTGACATTTCTTATTTTAGTGCATATACGTACAACAGAATACCGTTTAACCAAAAATGACAGTTGAGTACTTTCTCTAATTTTAGTTGTGTCAAGCTAATTTTAAGTTAGTTGTGTGTCAGAATACGAAATTACATTTTGACAGGACTAAACTGACATTTAGAGATTTTTAGCTTATTTTAGTTAGCTTGTGACAAGACAGAATTGGGGTCAATATTTATTTAAACCTTTTTTACCTTTAAATAAAAAATATCGAAAAATCATTGCATTTTCTCTTTATTTTGCACGGTAATTTACATGGTATTTTTTAAATCTATGCACGGTAATTTGGAGCCGAAACACCGTAATTCTAACCTGTCAACACGGTAGTTTATAATTTTAATCTGGTAACACTGACTAGGCGTGATGAATGAGGACGGGAAACGGGCCGTTTGGCCGCGTTATGGCCGCTCAGTAGACGAGTGACAATGTTTTCCAACAACATTTTCAACTCCAACTACCGCGCTCAAAATTTCTCCGCGCATTACGGGAGTGGTTAATTGAGCAAAGCTTCTACGACACTTCAGATTTCCTGAAGAGCAGTTCTTGCCGTTTCGGTGCGCATTGATTGGGAAACAGTGTTTCACAAGTCATTGATAATTTATTTGACTTGAAATATTTAGTTTATTGAGATTGTACTATTGCTTGCTATTATAATTTAATCTTGTTGACTGTTCCTAACATTTATGACATATTTTGTAATTTTGACATTTCGAGTTTGACTTATTTTAACTTTTGACATGTTTACTTTAATTATCATGTTTATTTAATATCTTGGTCTCAATTTGTAAATTTGACATTTTGATTTTGACTCATTTTAACTATTGACATGCTTGCTTTTAATTCTCATGTTTATTTCATATCCTCGGCATAATATGAAATTTTGTCATTTTTGATTTTAGACTCATTTTGACCTAGTTTGATTTGATAAACAGTGTTGCATGCGGTAATTTCTGTGAGACATGCTGTGCACTATTATATTATGTCAACACCTTTATACCCTGACCATGTTTCGTGCAATAAATGAATTTACTTACTTACTTACTTACTAACACTATTTTGAATTTACTGTGCAATATTTATATAGACTTGTGAAATACCACACGCTGAGCTAACGTAAGCAAAGGTGCACGATAGTCAATATACCTACCTCAGTACTTATACTATTTGCGCAAAACTGTTCGGTCGATTCAGACAAATGCGAGACCCGGACTTAATCGCATGTGACTGCGGAGCCCCCGTGCAGTCCATGGTGCACTTGGTTTTGTATCCCCTATGTCCTACCTCCTGCACTAAACACGATTTAAAAACAATGACACTGACAGCGCGGTCGAGATGACGAATTATATTGTCGAATAATTTAAAGCAGTGAAAAAGAGGATCATTGACACGCAAGAAGAAGTAAACTTGTCGTCGTAATTCTAAAATTTTAGTTTTATGCCTTCCGATTGCAATAAAACTTTGTGTACCAATAATAATGTAGGTACCTACGTAAATATAAAATGCACTTCCTTGTTTATCAGTTTGGACAGGCGCGATGTCGTTTACATTCTCAATACCTTTACCTACTACGGAGAATGGCATTATGGAAGTCGCACAACTGCCATTGTCACGAGTACAATCAGGAACTTCATTAATTATCAAGAACATGCCGAACATATTTCTACAATTTAAGAATGCGTTCCGTATCAGAAGAGGTAATGTAAAATGTCCATTCCGTATCTGAAGTAGGGTATATGGTTCATGTTTATAATACCAGGTAAGTACTATTTCTATACATGTTTGTTATAAGAATAATTAAAATTCCTTGTTGTTTACTAGCGGAGTTTATTGTTGATGTTTATAGGTACCTACCTAATTGGGTTTAATTGTTAGACACGCAAACCTTATTTTATTGAAGAAAATTACTCGGGCAAAGGCGAAATATATCTTGGTCAATAATGATGAATAAATGATGGTACAGTCAGCATCAGATGGATCTTGACTAGCGAAGTACTCAAAATAATACCTATCCCTTGATATTCCCTTAATACCTCGGTACCTATTCCCCTCTTCCTGTGAACTAATTGTTCTGGTAATTAGTACACATCTTTAGTTCGGACGATAATACAATTGAAATCCATAAAGCGGTTTGGTATTAAAATCATTTTGAGCACTTTGCTACTCAAGATTGATGCTGACAGTTGCCGAACGGAAAATCTGCAGATAAATACCTATAGGATCGACCATTATCCGCAGATTATGACACCGTGTGCCACAATATGTATGGCTAGAGAAGTGACGGAGGTCTCGCAGGACCTCCGCCGATCTCTTTGTCTTAGGTTACTTTTCTGATAATGGACGAAGGAATCCGACGTCGCTCGAGATAACATTTTGTCCGCAAATCTACTTTTTTTGCTAACAAACCCTATTATTTTAGCGACAGATTAATCACTGAGTGTGATTAATATGTCACCAAAATATTAGATTGTCAGCAAAAAGGTACAAAGTGCGAGTAATTCTGCCGTTTCTCACCTATTCTATAGAACAAATGATATGATATTTGAACTATCACTAGCATCTGCTCCTCTATTGTAAGTATTGTAACAAATAGATATTATGTTGGTACAATGTTCGATATCATTATTATATCCAGGTCAAATAGTATGTGTATTTCTATAACTATTATATATTTAAATATGTATTAATAATTATATATTTACCTATATAAGTATGTATATGATAGGTATAACTTCAAAATGAACGCCAACAACTACCAAATACTCCAATCAACATACATTTCCATCCAAAGGTTGCCTGGAAGAAATTTCGTAAAGCGATAAGGCCGCCCTTTGTACTACTTTTGTCTTCTTAATTTCTGTACCATGAATATTGTAATTGGCGTACAATAGAGTATATAATAAGTAGATAACAACGTCATTTCCTCTTCATTTATAATAGTTATAGAAAGAAATGTGAGGTCATTCGCCGCGACTTCGCCTTGTTTGATTAGCGACAGCAGTCGTACAGTCTGGCCGTCTGTTGCGAACTTTAATGGGACTAATGAGTGGTCCGTCTTGTTTGCCAACATTGTGTACGGCTTCGTGTTATTAACCAGCGAGTTGTTCGTCGTAATGGCGGCCGTAGACGAATATGAGAAAAGTTCGAGAATATGTCTTCGTTACTGATACTTGTTAGATCTACCTTGTTTATATCTTTCAAACTAGATAGGTGTATCTAACTTCGTTATTATAACTAAATATAAAAAAATGTGATTTATTTTTTGTATAATGTTCAATGTTTTTTGTGGTTCAATATAGTAGTCTTATTGAGATCAATTCCCAAGTTTGCCGTTAGATTTCAACTAACTTAGTTTTTCTCTTTAACCGTCCACTAATCAGTAAAACATACAGAAAAGCTAGGTAATCCAACGCTTATACTTTTAGTAATGTCCCTGTGATATCACGAATACTAATTTAGGTACAGTAATTATAACTATAGACTAAATGAAATAACGTTTTAACCTACATATACATACTTAAGTAAAATGCTACTTATACGCTTGATAAAGAGTAATGTAAATAATACAGTCACGGAAATTCTGTAAACAAATAAATTTTATTATATTAACGACGAAGAAAGGTTGAAAATTCAGACACATCCGTAATCTGTATCACATTATAATTCAGTGGCCCTCAACCTTCGCTGCCCCGGGATCGTTACAGTATCTAAGAACCGCTAGTAAAGCACGATCATCGTCTCAATTACAAAACAATAAAATATACAAAATATTTTTTTATTTTTTTATTTATACTTCATGCACAAATAAAAAAATGTACAAAGGCGGACTTAATGCCACAGGCATTCTCTACCAGTCAACCTTAGGGCAATGCAGAGAGAGTCAAGGCAGGTGCTTGATGTTTAGTTGTGAACGTTTTGTCAAAATTTGGTATAAAGATACCTTTAAAACCGAAAAAGGACGTAGGATACTTCTTATTTCAGAAAATAGTAACTTTCTGGTATAAAAGGATTGGAGTAAATCATATTTCAAACAATATATTTTCTTAATGTGCAGAGGTTAGCCATCGCCATCCAGAGGGGCAACGCAGCGAGCGTGATGGGCACTTTTGCAGTGGGTAGGTACAGGTCTGGGCGCTCCTTCTTAGGAGTTATTAGGACAAGCGCGGATGCGTGTAAAACTAGTATTTTATTGTGACTTAATCTATACTAATATTATAAAGAGGAAAGATTTGTTTGTTTGTTTGTTTGTTTGTTTGTTTGTTTGTTTGTTTTTTTGTTTGTAACGAATAGGCTCCGAAACTACGGGACCGATTTCAATAATTCTTTCACCTATAGAAAGCTACACTATCTGGGAGTAACATAGGCTATATAACATCACGCTACTACTAAAGGGAGCGGAGCAGTGAGCATAAATGTCAATAAATCGGGCAGATTTCCATACATTCTTTACTAATATTAGATTTGTATTTTTGTATTCGAGTAAACTCAAGAACTACTGAACCGATTTCAAAAATTCTTTTACCATTAGAAAGCTGCACTATCACTGACTAACATAGGCTATAATTAATTTTCAAAAAAATAGGGATCCTGGATAAAACTTCAATAATGTAACCCAAGGTGTAAAAAAATGACCTAAAAAATTCCTTACATCGCGTACGCTGCGAAAACTATTGAAGATAGAACAAAATAATATACTGTAGAAATGTATAACTTAAAAAGGTCTACATAAAAGTCCGCGACAGCATATGTCTATCTAATAAGGGTAGCTCACAATAACCATTTTTATCTTTTACAAATTATAAAAAAAATATGTGTCATTTTCGAAGCTATTTTTAACAATATAGTGTTAAGCCTTATGTGACTAAATACGTTAGATACATTGTACATTTAATGTAGATCAAAATTGCCCTTTACACTGTATAATTATAATGAATATTTTAGAATCTATTGCAGTATGAAAGTAACGCGCGACGATATAAATTCAAGCCGAAATGCCGATCAAAGTCAGACCACGGAATCTATACCTTTATATTAATTCTTATCTAAATAAATCGTTTGGTATTTAAGATTGTTTCAATACCTGTTGATTACTTCTTGAATTATTGAAATCGGACGTTCTATTCAAAAGATATTACGAAATTATAATGTCAATAAATCCGGTAAATTACCATACATTATTTGAAAACTAATTATTATTACGGGCATGGGCTAAAAGGGTGCAACCACGGGTGTTCGAAGTATTTCACGAGCGAAGACAGGGAAGGTCAGCTGAACACAAGATGCAACGGTAACGGGATCCGAATGCGGGATTGGAACCTCCATGTGATGCATCCTGGGTAATGGAGGCATTAATGCCCCTCACCCAGGGGAGGCGCTACCGCCTACGGCAAATACATACAGCAACGGGAGCAGCTCTATAGAGGGCTGCTCAAAGGCTTCCCACATGTCCCTCTGACTACGAGGAGGCCCAGTAGAGAGCAGGAAAGGGAAGGGCTGGTCACCGAGCGCGGACGTGAGGATTATAGGTCCGGCCTCCTGTCATCCCTTCACGCCCGTCTCCTCCCTTTCCGGAATTCGATGAGACATCGTGCTTCCCACTTCTGAGAGGGCCATCTTAAAATTGTAGATGGCCCAGGGTCAGCCGGGGGGTGCGGAAAATGCCCTAGGCAATTTTACACTCCAGCAACTGAAGACCCGCGACGGCATGCTGTTTAGTGGGTCCGAATTCCACATGGCACTCCTGATGGCTGACGGGGATGGTATCCGAGGCAATTTTAGCACGAAAGAAAAGTTTGTACGGAATCCGAATTCCACGCGGGCGGAGCCGCGGGCAACAGCTAGTGTATAATGTATTGACTTAAATAAATAAAATTTTCTTAATAAATATAAATAAAGGAAACTACCAAGTAATGACTACCAAGCGCATTACAGATATTCGTTGAAATAATTGCAAAAATGATAACTTGTTATGAGAGTCGAAGTAAAAAAAAAAAATTGAGAGCCTCTGTCCCGACGAATGAAACGCATAATGAAAATATAATTTACTAGCTGTTGCCCGCGGCTCCGCCCGCGTGGAATTCGGATTCCGTACAAACTTTTCTTTCGTGCTAAAATTGCCTCGGATACCATCCCCGTCAGCCATCAGGAGTGCCATGTGGAATTCGGACCCACTAAACAGCATGCCGTCGCGGGTCTTCAGTTGCTGGAGTGTAAAATTGCCTAGGGCATTTTCCGCACCCCCCGGCTGACCCTGGGCCATCTACAATTTTAAGATGGCCCTCTCAGAAGTGGGAAGCACGATGTCTCATCGAATTCCGGAAAGGGAGGAGACGGGCGTGAAGGGATGACAGGAGGCCGGACCTATAATCCTCACGTCCGCGCTCGGTGACCAGCCCTTCCCTTTCCTGCTCTCTACTGGGCCTCCTCGTAGTCAGAGGGACATGTGGGAAGCCTTTGAGCAGCCCTCTATAGAGCTGCTCCCGTTGCTGTATGTATTTGCCGTAGGCGGTAGCGCCTCCCCTGGGTGAGGGGCATTAATGCCTCCATTACCCAGGATGCATCACATGGAGGTTCCAATCCCGCATTCGGATCCCGTTACCGTTGCATCTTGTGTTCAGCTGACCTTCCCTGTCTTCGCTCGTGAAATACTTCGAACACCCGTGGTTGCACCCTTTTAGCCCATGCCCGTAATAATAATTAGTTTTCAAATAATGTATGGTAATTTACCGGATTTATTGACATTATAATTTCGTAATATCTTTTGAATAGAACGTCCGATTTCAATAATTCAAGAAGTAATCAACAGGTATTGAAACAATCTTAAATACCAAACGATTTATTTAGATAAGAATTAATATAAAGGTATAGATTCCGTGGTCTGACTTTGATCGGCATTTCGGCTTGAATTTATATCGTCGCGCGTTACTTTCATACTGCAATAGATTCTAAAATATTCATTATAATTATACAGTGTAAAGGGCAATTTTGATCTACATTAAATGTACAATGTATCTAACGTATTTAGTCACATAAGGCTTAACACTATATTGTTAAAAATAGCTTCGAAAATGACACATATTTTTTTTATAATTTGTAAAAGATAAAAATGGTTATTGTGAGCTACCCTTATTAGATAGACATATGCTGTCGCGGACTTTTATGTAGACCTTTTTAAGTTATACATTTCTACAGTATATTATTTTGTTCTATCTTCAATAGTTTTCGCAGCGTACGCGATGTAAGGAATTTTTTAGGTCATTTTTTTACACCTTGGGTTACATTATTGAAGTTTTATCCAGGATCCCTATTTTTTTGAAAATTAATTATAGCCTATGTTAGTCAGTGATAGTGCAGCTTTCTAATGGTAAAAGAATTTTTGAAATCGGTTCAGTAGTTCTTGAGTTTACTCGAATACAAAAATACAAATCTAATATTAGTAAAGAATGTATGGAAATCTGCCCGATTTATTGACATTTATGCTCACTGCTCCGCTCCCTTTAGTAGTAGCGTGATGTTATATAGCCTATGTTACTCCCAGATAGTGTAGCTTTCTATAGGTGAAAGAATTATTGAAATCGGTCCCGTAGTTTCGGAGCCTATTCGTTACAAACAAAAAAACAAACAAACAAACAAACAAACAAACAAATCTTTCCTCTTTATAATATTAGTATAGATATAGATTAGTATAGATATAGATATAGATTTACAAAGGTCGCACATTGGTACATTAAAGGAGCGTTAAGTATTTGAATTGAAACTCGTTAGCTACAAATTGTTGCCGGCGAAATTAAGCCTCCTTCCAATAAAATTGGAAAGTGAATTTAATCTCGACAACCTTTTACATAATTGTCCATTGTTGAGGCTCGGGCCGGACTTCGCTTCACGTGAGGTTGCCAGTGGCTACCAACCTGATATTGAATTTTGTTACTTATGAATTTGATGCTAATTTAGTTACAGTGGAAGAAGAAGAAAAAAGTGTCAAAGCTGCATAGCAATGCAAACTGCATAGCATTTATGTGTAGGGAATAAGGCAAGAAGGATAGAAAAGGAAAAAATAGAGCAGAGTTAAAGTCTCAGTCATTCTATGGTCTTTCAAGCTCTATTAAGAACCTGTCCCCCTAGACAAGTGGCAATTCGTTGCTCGGCGTATGATGGAATAGAATGACAAATGTATAGGATTTGACGTTTTTGACATTCGTTGACGCCTGTCATATACGTCAAATCCCATACATTTGGCATTCTATTCCTTCATACGCCGAGCAATGAATTGCCACTTGTCTAGAGGGGCTGTTCTACCAGTATTATCAAGCCAGGTAACCCTTATCTGCCTGTCACACGCCATCCTAGTTCATACAATATGTATACAGAAAAAGAAAAGTTGTTAGTACTCTTATCACACTGCTGATTACAATAAAACTTTGGTATGTATTTGCGTTGTAACTAAATAAATTAAATATTAAAGGGGCAATATAACGTAAGCCAAGTACCTGTTATAACTAGTGGTAATTGAAGAAATTTCAACAAATAACACACGCAAGAACTTTATTAATTATTTCCACTTGTTATCGTTTAGGTCTTCATTACCAAAACAAGTTAATAAGCGTCTGTGTTGGCCTTCACAGTTCATTTATTATTTGGGATTGAAAATTATATATTAACTAGCTTTTGCCCGCGGCTCCGCACGCGTGAATGTCGATTATCGCAACCAAACATAGCCTATGTCCTTTCCCAAGGTCTAATCTATCTCTGTACCAAATTTCATCAAGATCGGTTCAGTGGTTTAGGCGTGAAAGCGTAACAGACAGACAGACAGACAGACAGAGTTACTTACGCATTTATAATATTAGTATGGAAGTATGGATATGGATACTCACAATGCAGGGTTGTTCTCCATCCGACAGTCAACATACAGCCCATGACAAAGTGCCCGTTTGACGGCAATAGGTTCGCCCTAGGGAGGTTCGCTATTGCCGTCAAACAGTCCCACGGGTTCGGTCCCACAAAAATCATAGTTGGCGAAATGTGGGTGTTAATACACTTCTGCCTACCCCTTCGGGGATTTACAGGCATAGTGAGTGAGTATATGTATGTACAATGCTGACACTATTACAGTCAACATCGAATCGATTTGACTAGCGGTAGGTACTATACCACCAACTTTTTTTATACCATTTAGGTGCCCGAAAGTGCACCCACCTGAAGTGAAGTGGTTACCGTTGCCTACAGACGTGTGCAACTTCAGGAGTGCCACACTCGTGCTGCCGATCCTTACCTGACCAGTGACAATGAATAAACATGAGTCTCAGATATATCTGAGGGAGTAAACGTCGGATATCATACATATTATTACGGATGCGCTCGCCGCCGCAGGGCACAGCCGCGCAACTCACAGTCGATGTTAATGCCATTGCATGGCGTGCGCGTGAGTCGTTGTCTGCATTCACATAAGGCACTGTAATTACAGGTTATTAATGTTAGATTTTGACACAGGTAACATCGAATAATGAAATATTACCAGCAATTAGTTAACGTGGACTAGCGAAGCTTAGACTTCCGTTCTGATACATAAACACTGTACCTACATACATACATAATATGTCTTAAATAATAGTAGAGAGAATGTTGAAGTATAGAAGGAAAGTGGGAGCCTGTAGTAGCATATTGCAAGAGTTTATGTATAATTGAATCTGTACACGTTACATACCTTCTTACAGCTTAAAATACCTTGTAGAACATGTTAATTTTAGGCCGTGCCCAAGTTACTAACATAATGACTTATAGTTAATCTAATTTGTTTTCGTCTATTTTTGGGTACACTTGTCTGTGAGGTACCCCAAGATAACGATCTCGTATATTCATAATGGAATGTTTACGAGCTGATATCACAATAAAGATATGTATTCAATCATGGCCGCCAATGTTATTGATGGGTATTGGCTTTTATAATCCCCTTTGTGTGTTAATACCAGACGATTTTACTGTCTGTACACAACAAACATTCAATACATACTTAAACGACAATGGCACATTCAATTTAATGACGTAACTTTAGAAAGTAAGTAAAAGTGATAGTGTTTGGTGCGAGTTCAGAATGCTCAGATACCTACATAGGAACGAATCCTAATAATAAATCAAGCATATTTATTTAGCACATATTAATTTGTTGGTAATGATACCGAGTTGAATTATGATGATCGCCTGTCAGTGTATGGGGTCGTCGACCGTTGGCTGCGGTCGGAGCCAGCGGATATAGTATACGTATTGCCTATACCTATGCACCGTGCAAGTTGCATTCAGAGGAGAAAGCTTCTTCCGGGGCTTTGTTTAGCGGCTATTCATGCAGCCACGTGAACTCAGGCCTTGTGTGCATTCATAGCGCACGTGAGTCCCAAACGTAGGGACGATTTTGAGGTGTCATTGATTGCAGCTTTGATGTGATCACGGTGTGAACGACAAAGAGGTGAATGGTGAATGCCCCTGCGACAACTCAATCATAGCATTTCAGTAATTAAGATACTCTTGTGTGTGTTATTGTAGCAGCAACAAAAGCTTTGAAATTCAAACGTTTCGATGCCAATGTTTCTTTAATTTGCATCTCCATAATAATATAAACTTTGAAACAGACAATACAGTAAACCTAGGCATGTAATCGTTTATTATTAGTTTTACTCGACATCTTTATTATAAACTTTCAGTTGATCGGAGAAAGCGCAACTCACGTACCTTTTCAAATGATGCAACACCACCAGTAAATACGCACGTACGCTAGACCCCTGCCTCCGGGTCGCTGACCGCACAGCGCGCCTGTCACAGACACCACCTTCAATGCACTTCCTATACTACGATGCAGTGTATGCAATGTGCAGACTCGCGCCACACTAAATAAGAGGATCAGAATGTCAGCTTCATTCAGCGAACGAACTGTATGCTACTCACAGATCACGAAGGGATAGGCCCTTCGCAGTGCGATGGAATCCTCCACCTGGTAGAGAGCACGTCGCATTGAATGCCCTATAGGTATAAGTTAGGTACATTTTACGTGCGCATAAGTCATTTGCTTCGCATAGTGTTGCTCTGGAAAGTGAGTGAGTTACTGCAAAGTGGGTGTCCGCGCAACGTAGCGGATAGCCTTAGGATCATATTATATCATCAAAGTGCGGGAAATTTTACCTGGCGAGGAGACTGAACTATTGAATGAAATTTTGACGCATTTATTATGCTAACTGTTCAAATCGATTAAGAAAGGGAAAAAATCGACCACGGACGGGACTCGCACCCGCGATCTTTCCCTTACAGACCCCCCCCCCCCCCCCTGTAAGAAAGGGGAAAGACTGAACTATGCGCCAATTCTGTGTGTGTTCGAGTATTCACTCGATGTCCTAAGTTGGTTTTCTGAACCTAATTATACTGTGGTCACTCTGGTCGTGTTGTGTCCGCAACGACGTGGCTTCATTCACCTCGGGCTCAAAGATGTTTTGTTGTTGTGACCTATAAGGCACGGGCAGTGTGTGGCTGCCCTCATTACGTATTGTACTGTATGTACAGGATGAATGGCTGCATTGATGGCAGGAAGTCTCTGAAGGCGAAGATGTTTAGCGAGCTTATGAGAATAACATGTTTTATAGATGTAGTTGTAACTAGCAATGTGCGAGATGTTTATTAGGACGGGTCCGAACTCCGAAGTAAATATACACACAGAGGGATATATTATAGTCTGTTTTATTTATAAAATATAACTAGTATTGACCTAATGGTAACCCCTCCAGGTCAGCTAAATGGCTTATGTTAAAAGAAAAAAGAGTAGCTATCGTCTAACCTCGGGAAGCAAGCGCTATACCCTCATCCATCCATCATACGATTTATTAGCTTGCAGGTGGGTTGACTGAGTACCATACACCTGCCTAAGTGCCCAGCGTGATACTTATAAATAAAATTAACAATTTTATCGTAAATCGTCGATCATAATAACGATAATCACTTGTTAGAATCGTGTTGTAATATTTTACAAAAGATGAGCTGATGCACGGCTTTTACCGGAAGCGATGCTGATAGACAAGTAATACCAGTAATACTAAAATTATACCCGTCGCGTCGTTAGCGCTGTGACACTCCCGACACGCGGCGCGTGTCGGCGTGTGTCCACCGTCCACCGACCGCCGAATATTAGTTCTGTTAATGAACGTGTCAAAACGTCCGGCGCCACGCCGCGTAAACAACGACTTTCACCCAAAATACACATAAGTGGCACTTAGTTATATCGCTGATGAGTTTATAACAACCTCACGAATTAAAATTCTATTTAAGATGCCCGTCTTGTCGATGGCAAACGGCTACTGGATACAATAAAGGTTTAGTCTCAAAATGTCCACTTTGGAAGAAGTTCTTTTATCAAAATATCCTAAGGAGAAGGAAAGACTATTTTGTGATGCTCGCAATACAAAAAGTGACTTTAACCGACTAAGGCTACTTCTTCTTCCTAGCGTTAATTCCCAGTCGCATCCGAAGCTTTCAGCTCGGAGTCTGGGGTCCGCTTTTACCAGTCATAGCTATAGATTTGGCCAGACCTCGATATCTTCCGTGAAGCGATTGCCATCTGACCTCCTCGACCCAATGTTAACATTAGGCGATATCGAAGCTTTGCAGCTAGACCGTTGTTTTTGGACTTTTTAGGGCACCAACTACCCGTAACGACCGCCATAGATGTTCTTATGGCAACGGGGACCGACGGCTTAACGTGCTCTCCGAGGCACGACCAGACCAATGCAAATACCCATATTTAATGCACACAAATATTTGCACTGAGCGGGGATCGAACCCGCGCCTCCTGCGTAGCGGCCGCGTTCACTACCGCTACGCCACGGAGGCTGTCTGTGTGGCGACTAAGGCTACTATTCACTAGAAACAAAAAAGACTAAAAATATTTCTTATTTATTTGACTGCACTGCACACTTACCGTTAGGCCCTGGTAGTAAGCTTGGATGAACTCCAAAAAATAAAAGTCATCATTGCAGATGCCATCAAATCTAAAATAGTGGCCCTTGGTTTGACGGTCTCGCTATATACTTTTCACGTTTTATAACGCTTCACGCCCGTTTATAGGACCCGGAATTGTATGAAAAAGGGCACACGTGTATGGGTAAACCATTTCATAGGTTTATCGTGGTAAAAATGAAGGATATACTGCACCGTTTGGTTCGAGACGATATTGTTTGCACCGTGTGTGGGTAACACCTTAGCCCTGCCCATGTTAATCTGACGAGGAAGGGAGAGCCTGTATGCCCCTCAACTCTTTATGTGGTTTGTCTACACTACTGACGTCGCTTTGCTTCGGTGCGAAAATCTAACAACAGCCGTGGCTTTCTTTCCTTCTAGCCCCGGAAGAATTTTGGAACAAAAACAGATAGGCAACAACTTAATCGGTTCAATCCTGCTACCAACTGACCCATGTATAGGTATGCTATAAAAAAAGGGAGTGAGTACTGAACAACAGGTTTCTAGTATTGTACAGGCTTCGTACAGTTTTGAATAAAACAAATCTTGCTTAATATGAGATTATAATCAACGATTAACATGTACTTGGTAATTACAATAATTTTTCCGTGCATGTGTCGCGAGCTAACAATCTGAGTGTCAAGTAATGCGGACGGCGCGGGCGGCCGCGCGGTTCCCCGGCGTTCCCCTCTCTCTTCCTCGCCCCTCCGTCGCCATAGTGGCGTGAACAAGTATTATTAGCAAAATGAGGGTTTCACCCAAAATGTTCAACTGCGAATAAATCTAGCCCATTATGAAATATGAGCTGGCTGTTACTTATTCTTCTCGAAGGTGTTCCATTAGTCGGCCAAGAATGTTAGAAATACGATCTGTGTCAGCGACTACAGATGGTCACCATATATATTATAATGTTAATTATAATAAACATTATAATATTCGTTTCAACACATGTTTGACTTGTAACAGTATATCATCGACAACACAACGTATAGGCACTATTAGGTAATCTGTGGTATAGGTACCAAAATCGAAACGGAAATATTGGAATTTAATATCAACGTGTTGTGTTAGTTTAAAAATAGAACACAGTAACGTGTGAATGATTCAGTTCCAATCGAACTCTGATTTATGACAACTATTTCCGTTCTGTTTAATTAAATGGAAAATAATAATGTTGTGCGGCACTTGTGCGTATGCGCATACGTCAGCGTAACGTCGCGCGTCGGCGCCGGCGCCACCCGCCGCCTGGCGCCTGAACCCGCCGAAAGATGCGCGATAGAGAGCGCATCACACGCTACGGCTCCTACATTATTTGTTGGGTATACCTAGGGACACATATATCTTTGACTCGCGAGACAAACGAGGCCTAGTCGCGCGTAGTTTGTTTTGCAATTTTATGCTTAGTGGATTTGAGCTCGTCCACCGCATAGCACACCGTGATATCCTCAAAATACATCCAAGAAACGTATACTGCGCGTATAGAGACACTTTACGTCTAAGATATAATGTCCCGAGGTATAGCTGACCTCTTTATGATTGATCCATCATGTTTTCGTTATAAATGTTTCAACCGCACCACAGCTAAATCTTTTGTGTATGTTTTATGTTTTACGACGAGCGCACCTCATTATACCTCCCTACTAGATAATTTAATAACATAACACGGGTTTGATATAAGACGTAGTTAATGTAAGCTGTTATCGTTACGTTACGATTTTTGGCAACTCTAGACATTAATTCTGAGACTATGAAATATTGATATGATAGATGTAAATCAGAAGGTCGTTAAGAGGTATTAATGTTTAGTACATTATGTCATGTTATGATAGTAATGAATAATGGTAATCTATGGTCTATCCTGCTTCTGCGCTGCTATATGTAGCTGTAAATCTTCATATATTTGTGTCCACCGGGAATGGGCAGACTATAATGCAGAAGTAACCTCTCATTAATTTCTGCGTGCAATACTAATGTATATTCATAGGTACAGTCCGTTTACTTTTTTGCTACCTTATTAGAATGAAAATTTGAAAGTAACTAGGTTCATTCCTTGTCACTTCTGTATATCGTGACTTTTGGTGTATTAACTTTAGAGTAATAGTTCGTGCAGTGTCTATAAACATACGATGGCATTTTCGTTATTTTTTTCAGTCACTGATGCTTAACGTCCGACCGGCGCCGCTCGGCACGTGGTACTAGAGTAGGGTTGCCATAAGTGTGGGGACCCAGACCGGGACATTTGAAGAAAAATCAACATAAAGGTAGAAAAATAGGAACTTTTATTACAACAACTTTTAACACTGCCATTAAACAAGCGTTAAACAAGCGGGCAGCGACCCGGGCTTCCTATGCTTTCTGAAAGGCGAAAAATTATCAGAATTAACTTCTGATAATAAAATTGTACAAAATATTTTGACGAAATCAACATTAAGTTAAACATCATCTTCATGTAGACGCTTTCTCCCGATTGCATCCGTGGCCAAGATGACCCCGGAGCTCAGGGTCCGCTTTACGGCTCTTCCTCCTTCACTTGACACGATCTTGGGCGTCCATGGTAGTGAGACCATTTGCATGCATATCACTCTCCACGACGTCAAGCCAGGACTTCTTGGGCCTATCCCTTCTACCTGGACCCGGCGGGGGCGCCATTGTCAGGCATTTGCTACCCACGTATCCTGGCGGTTGCCGCGAGACGTGGCCGCACCAGCGAAGGCGGGTCTCTTGCATTTTATCTGCGATGTCATGGACATGAAGGCTGCCGCGGCTGCAAGAGTTCCTCACGCAGCATTTTTATCTCCGTGACATGCAGCTCTTACGTGCTTACGCTCTTGCTCTCACAACCATGTAAGAGGACAGGCTTAATGATCGTCTTATAAACCTGCCCCTTCAACCTGACTGGCATTTTGGGATCACCCGTGACGCCAGTCATTTCTCACCACCTGGCCCACGCGGAAGCAATGCGTGCCCTGATGTCGTAGTCGATTTCACTGGTCACATGAAGTACAGATCCCAGGTACTTAAACCGAATCATCGCCTATGCGGACCGGTGTGAAATCTTTCGAGATTAACGCTAAACTTTCTGTCATCGCTACATTTAGCTTCATACCACCGTTCTCAAGCGCTTCCTTCCACACTTTCACGTGTTGCACCAATCTGCTCCTGTCCGCGTCCTTCAGCACCATATCATCAGCATACATGATCAACCACGGAGGCTGCATAAGTGGTTTTCTGATACTGTCCAACAAGACGTCTAATACCGAGCTGAACAAGTAAGGACTAAGGACGGATCCTTGGTGTACTCCGATGGTGATGGGGAAGGCTTTTGAGTCACCAAAAGCACTCCGAACCACGGAACCAGAATCATGATACATATCTTGGATGGTGTCAATGTAGGTCTCTGAAACTCCCTTAGCCCACAGTACCCACCAGATCACCGCGCGAGGAACACAGTCGAAGGCCTTCTGCATGTCTAAGAATAGGCAGTGCAGGGGCGTGTTCTTCGCCCTGTATTTCCCCACCACTATCCTCCATGATCCCGTGCCCGGGACGAAACCCATACTGACACTCCGAGAGTGTACTCTCCTGTCGGATCCGGTAGTCGATTATCTGCTCATAGAGCTTCATAGTGTGGGACATTAGCTTTATACCGCGGTTACTACCACACTCCTGCACCGATCCCTTGCCTTTGAATACTGGCGTAATTTTTTTTTTTTTTTTTTTTTTGAATTTGAATTTTTTTATTTGTTAATTTCTCTCTTATTACATCATTAAATCACTATATACAATATAGCACTATATACAGTATTACAGCATTGCAGCATATACACGATGAGAGAGCTGGAGTCCGTAGTAGGTATGATACCTGTATGACAGATCTCCAGGCCCCCCTTGTGCCATGACATTAATATCTAAGTAGTAAGTAATGAAGCTCAGTCTCCACTGGCTCAGGATCTCACGGTGAGAAGTACGCGGTTATACAGATTTGTTAGAATGCTCACATCACGAGCACCCAATGCACCCATTGCCTTCCAAGCCTCGATGGGGACTTCGTCGAGGCCGAGTCTGTACTTCTGCAGGCGTTATCGGTGGCACTAGTCCTTGTTTCGGAAAGAGGTCTGGTGGATGCACTTCTTGCTGCTTATTCAGCATGTCGTTGGAAGTATGATCGCCATCTGTCCTTCATCGCGTTTTTCTCATAAAATCATTGGCCCCGGGGTCTTTATTACTCATTAACATATTCATGTATGGAAAAATATCAGCGCTTTCGTCGTTCTAGCTACTTAGTCACGTTTATTCGGTTTATTGTAGGTATATTACTGTTTACCAACCAAGTCCAGCTCTCTAATATAATACTAAAAATGTTTAACCGGGACAATTTGCTTATTGGCCGGGACGCCGGGACACCATGCCTCAAACGGGGACATGTCCCGGCGTACGGGGACGTATGGCAACCCTATACTAGAGGCAAACGTTCCAATTGACTCGTTTTCGGATCTTCACGATTTTCGCGCAATAACATATCTACTTCTTTTTATATAATATCTTTGATCGTGACCAAAACATGGGACGTAGAGTTTTCACCATAATACTCGACACTCGTACCTATCTCTGTAACGTGCGATGATAAATGTGAAAACGAAGGATCCTATTTGTACAATACAATTTAAACAACACCAAACTGTAGTAGGTGTTTTGGCAAAACAACCAAATAATTCTGCGATTACGGTGAGGCAACAGTAAAAGGAAACAAAAACATTATTTATTCATTTACGTCGTCAAGTGACACTTGTTGAAGTCGAAACTTGTGATTACGTATTTATGAACTGACAAATTAGTCCACCTGCAAAATGAGCCACCGGCAAAATGTCGACTAAATGTCTTCACCTTTAGCGTTTTCCTCAAAACTTCCACCTTCTTGTCATCAAATTGAGTTACACAATCCTTCAGCTCATTAGTCCACTTCAAACCGTCAGTTCCGACCAGTTTAGACACAAATTCTTCTAATATAATTTTCCTATTGACGTAGTTATTGCGTGGAAAATTATAGAACGCTTAAAATACTCCGTGTTTTTGCAGATGACTGTAAAAAAACGGAACTTACATGTTATTGCCATAATAACGTTATTACCTTTTTACATCTGGCGGATTAAATCGAGATATTTTGTGCGAAGGCAGTGGTTTCAGCATGTTTACACGAGGTTCTTGATGCGATAAAATAGTTAAAATACACATTAAGATATACGATACCATACATACTACAGAAGGGCTAGAGCTTTTCACCATGAATAATATACAGCCCACGGAAGAGTATCCAATACAGCATGGCTGGGGGACTTAACGAGAATATTGGTAATTTTAGTAAGTAAATATTCTCTTTGGAAAAGTCTGATTACTTTCGGAATTAACTAGAGCCATAAAAAAGCTTAGAGCACACCTATATTGTCGTGTAGGTGCCAGGCGGCACTACACTCTGTTCGAAACCAGTTGGGTAATTTCACGATGCCAAATTTTTTGCTAATTTCGGTGGCAGTTTTCAATCATAGATTTTCCGATGAAAAAAAATTTCAATGTTCTTTTAGAAAACTATATACTACTAGATATTCTAAAAGAACTCCATTAAATTTTTTCATCGGAAAACCTATGATTGAAAACTGCCACCGAAATTAGCAAAAAATTTGGCATCGTGAAATTACCCAGTTACTCATATACGGAAGTAAAAATGCCAACAAATGTAATCGATAGACTCAATATTGTAAAACATAAACAGACACACAGTGTTGTATTGCCGGCAATAAGCAGTCAATACATAAGTGGCTGGTAATGCGTATCTTCTGATAATTCCTCGCATTGAAAAGCAACGATACATTTGCCACATGTAGCTCTAAGTGGTCGCTGTTGGCCCATAAAGGATGTAGCACTTAAGTGTGACTAGGCTGCACTAATAACACTATGTCGAGATTCAAGAGCTGTTAAATTAAGTGTATATCTTCGTCACTTTTCATTACTGCGGAATTTATCTCCTATTTGGATAAAGATGACTGTTTTTCTGTATGTTTGTCCTTTATGTTTTTGCATGTTTTAGGCACCTACCTCTGTCGAAAAATATGGCGCGGCGTTGGTGGTAGTGGGTTCGAGAGGTGAAGGATACGAGATAAAATAACTACGATATAAAATCAACAGGAAGTGCCCTGCAGGGTATCGCGTGTGTGCCATAATGCTGTTGAAACATACACAAACCGCACGCCATTGGTTAATAAGTAAGATGTAGCTTTAGCTGTTTTTTTTGTTGAAAATTATAAGAGATTGGTGAAAGAGGTTGAAAGGGTATACTTCCTTTTGATTTTATATTGTACTAGCTTTTGCCCGCGGCTCCGCCCGCGTGGATGTCGGTTATCGCGACCAAACATAGCCTATGTCCTTTCTCAAGGTCTAATCTACCCCTATACCAAATTTCATCAAAATCGGTTCAGCGGTTTAGTCGTAAAAGCGAGACAGACAGACAGACAGACAGGCAGACAGACAGACAGAGTTACTTTCGCATTTATAATATTAGTAGGGAAGTAGGGATTTTTCAGTTTTCCTTATTTTTATATCATGTTATGTTAAGTGCTTCCACGATCAAAACATCTTTATTTTTAAGATGTTTTGATCAAATGGATTATTATACAGATCATATGCCCACATGATCGGCGTTCATCTATTTATTTATTACACATTTTTTATAGTAACAGGAAAACAGATAAATAGGTATAATGAATATACTTTGAATTTTACAAATAATAAACAATATGAATATCACATCGCAATGCATAGACTAGACAATTGAATATGTGAGGACTGAGGAATAAATTTACACTACATTACATCGTATTGCAGAATATGATTGAACATTTGAACAATGAATATCATTGTGTAACTGCGAACACATTCTAGAGAATTAAGAAATCTAGCAGATTTTCTTTACCTTGATCAATTACCGTTAGGTATACACCACCGTGATGGTTGACATCCACACTGCATGACTGATATGCTGGTAAATAGGTACCTTAAGCATTTTAAACTGCTTTTATTTTTTTGTTTTATCTACCTATGTTTTGAATGGTAAAATATACCTTTTGTATCTCTTTCATGATTCTATTCATGAACCTGATTGACAAGTAAATCACAGCTAACTTCACATTATTTTGTTACCGGTATTTCGTTGTTACCTGCCATATACCGTGGCCTCGTTGACACATTGATGCGTCCGCGGCTAGCTCGCCTCCAATATTTACAGTCCCGATGTTATGGCCTTTGAGCTCAGCCACGAGGATATAATCCTCGTGGCTGAGCTCAAAGGCCGACCAACAGACAGATAGTATTCTGAAATGAGATGTGTTACATCGTTCATATTTTCACCTCCAAAAAAGAACCTACATGGTGCTTTTAAATCTTTTACGGTTGTTGCACGTTTGAGATTCCGTATAAGTAATTTCGGAAGGCCTTTCTATAAAAATATATTGTCTTGCCAAAATTGACTCTCGCTTATCCTTAAACAGCAGCGTACTCATCGCAACTTTTGGCAAGAATTGAGGTCAATGATATTGAGTGTTGTGACTCATAGGTGCAAGACGTCTCACAATGACACGCGTACAGCCACTACAAGTACAGTCGCATACGGTATTAGCCTAACACATTACCGACTGCCTTAGGACTTTACATAAAATAATAATTATAGGTAACTAGCTTTTGCCCGCGGCTTCGCCCGCGTGGATGTCGGTTATCGCGACCAAACATAGCCTATGTCCTTTCTCAAGGTCTAACCTACCTCTATACCAAATTTCATCAAAATCGGTTCAGCGGTTTAGTCGTAAAAGTGAGACAGACAGACAGACAGAGTTACTTTCGCATTTATAATATTAGTAGGGATAGTAGTACCAGAAAATTTTAATTCCTCTGAAGATTACAAAAATAATTATAAATACATCAATTATTCATTTCTGTATCGACCGGCATTATAAAGATAGGCCAGTCAAGAGAAGGCCCCGGCTACATCTCTACGGCACGGCACCGTCCGCCGTCGCGTCGACGGCGACGGCGCCGCGCCGTAGAATTTCATGGCGCCGTGCTACGGCGCCGTGGAAAAATAATAATAATTTTGAAAGTAGACGAAGCATAAGATGTGAGTTGCTAGAATCGTGCGTGACAAGTGAAAACAATGTGACCTGTACCCACCCCATTAAAAAGGAGACGTAACTTTAACTATGTATGTATTTCAATATAAATTGTTAATTTGTTAGTGTTCAAGTGTTCACATTTCCGAAGGCGACTGTACGAGTATGTCTGTGTATGTGCTCCTACACAGGTCAGACCTTGCCTCAGCATGATCCGCAGGGCCACCGCGCCCATCACTCCTCACCGCCAGAGGTATTCTCGTCTCGTATTATTTCAGCCGTCGATGTTGTTCGGCCTATTCATTTATCATCTCGTGGTTTTCCTGTCGGCCCAACGAGTTCTGACGCCTCAAATGATTTGACAAATTTAATTTGAGACTGGCGTGAGATGCTTTGTCACATTCCATTAAACATCGGCAGCAATATATTTTCTTTCTGTCAGTTTAATGAATGTAAATTTCTCGATGTCCTGACATTGAAATGATTTGATTTAACAACTGAAATTCGTCGTAAATATAATGTTATTTTCAAGGCGAGTCACACTTAACGACAATCGCTAGACAAGTTAATAGGGAAGCCTATAGAAATTTATTTAAATTAGAATCTATAGTCCGCGTGTAAACTCTTTGTCGTAGAAAAAAGTTATGTTCTGAAATAAAACATCGTTCTTCATTAGGTATGATTCCGAGGTCGACCGCATACGGCAACAGAACTGCATACGCATGAAGCAGATGCAGCGTACCCATTACTTGTTAAACTCTGAACTCTTATAAAGGGGACCATTGAGAAGTCACAATGAATTACGCGCATCCGCTGCGCGTGCCTGTAGTTTTCGTATACTACCTTCGGAATCATTCCTTTACGGGAGCGACAGCCGCTCACTCCCACAACCCCGAGAGAAAAACTTAAGCCAGAGCTTCCAGGTGACTAACCAACCTGGTTTCGGTAACACAATATACAAAATGTATGACTTCTGCGGTTTTCAGTGGAAGGAACAAACCACGTACAAATCGCCAATGTTTTCTGATGGCATAGTCTATAAATACGTCGCGAGTGAGTACTTAACAATTTTATGGATAGCTATTCAACCGCAGCACTATTTATTTAAAAGCAAGTAAACTTTATTTATATCCCATGAAGTCACTTTACGGAATGGTTTCCTTATGAATAAAGACAAGAGGTCCGTAATGAGCGAGTTATGCGAACGCAGAACGAACCGGTCAATTGGTCCGAACAGGTTATTTGCGGGCCAGTGTTTCTCAAAGAACAGCTCGTAGACCCCTAGGGATGCACTAGATATGTGACAACATTTAATTCGTTCTTTACCTGATAGGTAAACCCCGATTTTGGGTAAATACTTTGTCATACGCTCATCTATAGGCCACGGTAACCACTTGCTATCAGGTGGGCCGCGTGCTTGTCTGACACCTAAATGGTATAAAAAACTTATAGGGAAATGATCCATTTAAAGCATATCAACTACAAAGTTCACTATGATGGATTCAAGATTAGTATTGAAATTGTTTCAGATTACTTCACGAACCGCATCTTGCAGCTCGACAGTTACATGAAAATTTGTACCAACAAAGCCATACAATCAAATTAATATGTACCAAACTCCGCATAATATGTGTCCACCAATGTCTAAGGTAAAGTTCTAGTTCATTCCTATTGTATTGTGAAAGTGGATAATCCGTTAAATAATTTTCAATTACAGTTTGCACCCTCCCCATTACGAAGGGCCAACAAATTAAGGTGTTCTAAATGTGGGTACGTATTATAATATCGTGTATGAGGTTGAGAATCAGTGCCTTCGTCCATGCAATATGGCAAGGAATTTGACCCCACTTATGCGCTGCGGCACTGAATAATAGACCTAGTCGCACGGACTGCATACGTACGTAGAAGGTACTTTAGTAGACTAGAGAGAGTCGCTGCTGATAAATTTATTGTCCCGTAGTGCGGAGAAATGGACCGACGATGTAGCGGAGTAATGGAGATTCTATTATGTACATCGTTTCAAATTGGTTGCCGTAGCTGTCGTGAGGAATTTCAGTTCGATTTTAGGACACGTCAACTCGAATTCACCTCGCCTGATGGTAAGCTAAAGGCAAAGTCTCAGAAGAGAGTCACTATTACAGACACGTACTATGTTACAATGGTGGCACTCAGTGTGATGGCCTCATCAGAAACTTTTTTAAGTCCCGCTTACAAGACCCGGGACTGTAGGAAGAGGGCTGGTATGGAAAGTTAGCTCTTTTCATAACATTTGCATATCTGTGAAGGGCTTCGTACTGACGTAATAGAGTCAATAGGTACACAAGACATATTTCGTCAGCTGTTTTTCTGTCCCAAGTGATAGCAGTTCTTTAACAGTCCGGACGTAACACTTTTCATGGAAAAAGAACAGCCTTATCATTCAGTGAACTTATACGACACCCAGGGGCAGAGTGATGCGGCGATCTTTGTATACTACCGGACCAGAAATGACACATCCGTCATATTTACTCTCCCAAACTCAAGTATAAAAGTTTTATCTATTTGCCTTTCGCTCTCAAAGTGCCCGGTTGTCCTCTATTACGGAACCTAATGTATGTCTAGCCCTCCGGGGATGTACACCACGTAACAAAACAGTCACAAATCTGGATCATATTATAATGTGATATTTATTCAAAGTCGGCACTCAGTAACAAGAAACTGGAGTCGATCGTAACTTTAACCGAAAAATAAACGGTATAGATGTCTGGTCCGTTTTCCCCGAAGCGCATTGTTTATTCATAAGCCGGCCCCGGATGTAATTCGGCGACGAAGGCCGGGGTTCGGTGCCGAGCCGAGTATTCTGGCCGAGTAGCGCGCCTCGTTAGTATGCGCCCCCCGCCTGCCCTTTGTGTACACATTTACACACCAATTACCGTATAAAAGTGGACTGGATCGTGGGCCTTAATTTATGAGCTATAAAATAACTTAGTCGGCGTAGTTTCCTTATCAAAACGGTTCCGTATCATTAGTGCAACACAGTAGTAGCTTTGAATTTATGTATCAGTTCAAATTTTATAATTAAATAGAAAGTTTATGATTGAGATATGAATAAACTCTAATGTAATATTCTAATTCTAATATGCTTGAATGAAGTTTGGAAGCAATTAGTATGCTAACTTTCCTATAAATATAAATCGAAAAAGATAACATCCGGGACGGCACTTCAACTCGCGGTAGTCTCTTTCTAGGGGCAATCCGAAATACCTTACTGATCTAACAGGAACTTTACTGGATAGCTGAAATTGTTGTGCATTCTTAGATTAAATTAAAATATGAACATATGTAAATGTAGCCACCTATCTAACAATGGAATATTGAATTAGATTTTATTAGAATAACCTTCAGAATAATTTTTAGTGGGGTACTCGTAATAGTAGCACCGCGTGGTGTCACGCACGCATGACATCGACGCAAGTTCAACCCCCGGTCACGCTCTGACTTTCTGCCCCCCGACACAAGTGCCAATTCGTTAGCCGACGCCGCCGTAAGCTTCAGACCAGAGATGGAAATCCTCGCCCGTCATGAGACAATCGAAGATTTTCATAAAAAGCATGGACAAAAAAAGGACAAGCCAACTGATATCACTATCAAGGGGAAACATGAGGCTTGCTATAGAAGTAATCACAGGGCACTGCCGACTGAACAGGCACCTCACATTAATAGGAGTAAAGACTGATCCCACATGCCCAGAGTGCATGGAGGCCGAGGAAACCAGCCTCCACCTGCTGGCTGACTGCCCTATGTACTCACTAAAAAGATGGGAAATAATGGGAACGGACAAGTTGGAAACAGAAGACATCGGCGACCTGAAGGTGGGACAGATCGTAAGTTTTTGCAAGGAAACAGGTAGGTTCGACGATACGCCGTGATAGCCGGATAACCCCAAATCCTCTACGGAGGAGACTTAGGGGAAATGGGTGAAGTGGCCCACACCAAGGGGCGGATCACCCGTCCGGCCAACGGCCTCCCCAGCTGGAAGTAAGTAAGTAAGTAAGTAAGCTTCAGATGCGACCGGGATTAACGCTAAAATAAAGAAGAAGAAGAAGGAAATGTTAAGAATTAATGGTCTTTTTATAGCGCTGGTGTTCAGTAAAGTACTCACTGTTTCCAAGATGATATAAATAAAACATACGAGTTAGCAACAAAATGAGCAATTTAGAAGCAAGTAGCCATTCACAAACTCAATATCCGATTTCGAAACGTACTGAGTGTGCGATTTGCTCCAATATAATATATAAAATATGATCTCACGAGCGACCAAACAAATAACAACATGTCCGGACAACTAGTTTTTCAATCAACAGTGAAATATTGTAATGGTTTATTTGGCTTTGCCTTTCCCATCCGGCCATTACCAGTCGGCTGTGAGCTGATTAAAGAAGTATAAAAAACTGGTTGTTTATCCGCCCCGTGGTCGTTAAGATAATTACTGGGGATGTACACCATATTGTAAATTGTACTAGCAGTAACCTAGACAGGTATAAGTGTTAGCGTGGGTTCAGAACCCATAACATCGGTTGATGGGAGTGCGATAAATCCTTTTTAGGGTTCTTTAATCAGTTCTCTATTCCTTAAACGTTTCTTATTCTACACTTTTAATCGAAGGCTAATCAATTGAAATAATAGGTTTTTATTGTACGGCACCCACGTACCTATAGCAGAGGTAGATACCTACGTACTTTTCCAGTCGGGTGACTTCAAACTCGCTAAGGAATTCTCATTATGCCTTAACAGTATTGACGGAGCTTTAGCGATAAAGACAGCTATCTGTTTTTTGGATACGAGCTTGAATTTGCTATGTAGGTATTACACAATCGGACAATGCGGAAAGGACATTTTGTTTTGAATTGCGTTGTCCATACAGTGTTGACATCGGCGGGCGTAGCGGTCGAACGTTCTACTTCTAAATATGGAAATAAGCTGGTTTAACCGATGAATATTTCATGTTACAATAGTCTTATAGCAGTTGCTGGTTCTCGTTCATTCTGTTCCCTTGAACATACATGCTTACATCGTTGGGAATTACAACCCCATGTAATTTAGAAACCACTCTATTGAAAGTTTAAAAAAGCTCGAACCTTACACTTTATATCCGCAGATAATTGCCTGACTACAGACATAACTAACCATCAACTAATAAAGAACCAAACCGTTGTGAATTAACATACCGGTCTATTTCATTGCGCCGTGATCACCGTCACGATGTGTGTATAGATAGACCGACCGTGACGAAGTGTGCGGTGTGCCTTACTTAGAGCGTTTTCACATTATCCGATCCGATATCGGTGTCGGACGACGATAGCCGATAGTCGATAGCTGACAACACAGCGGTGGCGGCTCTGATATACAATATCGGGCCAAGACATACATTTTACTTCTTCCGATAACGGATCGGAAAATGTGACAACGGTTACAAATTGTAATCTGCCATTTTTTATCTTGTGCAATCTATTGAATTACTTTAATTGTACAGTTTATTGAACTCTGTGGTTATATCGATGTAATTAAGTATCGAATACTTAATTGCGGTTAGCAACTGTGGTCATTAAATTCTAAATAGCACATGGACCGAGTTAACAACATAACTTCTGCAGTAAGTTAAATCGCGGCCTACCAGAGTGCGACTGGGGACTAAACTTAGTTTAAATTAAGACTTTGACTTTGACTTCTTGTTATAAATACAAGTACAATCTGTATTTCATAGGCTAAATGCACAACATACATAAGTACAAGATTCCAGAGCAGATAGAAGTATTTATCCAATATCTACAGTATTAAAATATTTCATTATGGCTTGTACCTAGTAGTTTCTACGCAGTATTTTTTTATTTCAGCCTTAGTAACAAGCAGTTAATAAATCTAAGGGGCCAGTGGGCACCCCTGCAGGAGGCAAACTTAATCAAGTGAAGGCCCATAAGTTGAACTTGTCGGTCGAACTTGGGACAACTTGGACTGTACAGCGGTGTCGTCTGAGATCGCCTGGCATCGCCACAGTTGAAATTGAGCTGTTATAACAAAGGCTATAACCGAAACAGACTATAAACCTATATTATGTCGATAGGTATTGCTATCGCAGGCTTCACCGTGTTTGTATGTATAAAAATAAGCGCACCTGCCCCAGATAATAGCAGTTATAACCGGAGCTGGGCGCGGAAATTAATTAAAAATCATTGTTTATAAATAGCACACAATTTACCTATTTATTTTTAAATGTCAAGAGGAAAGACGCAGTTTACTGACGTTCGTCAGGCTGGCTATAGTAACCTACTCTTAGCACCTTTTGTAGTTCTCAAGATTTCAAGGGGCTGAAAACGTCAGGCCAGCCCGGCCCCCAAGAAGTAGGTACCTATATCTATTTTCCAGGCGAGGTACATTGAAAACGAAGTAAGTACGTATGCTTGTGTCAAGGAGTACCATAGATTGATAATAGGTCTTGTTACCAGATTCCATAGGGCCGGGCCAGCCTGACAAACTTGTTTACTTAGGGTTGTGTAAATTCGCCTCAATGAATATTCGTCTCAGTCAAAAATAGTAGGAAACATGGCACGCCTCAGTCCTTTTAAAATTATATTCATGTAGGTACGAAAATTAAGTCTCGCCTTAAAAAGTAGGTACTGTCAGAAAGCTAAGCTAATTTAATTTGGTAGGACTCTTTTCTTCGTGCGGTCCCTGTAAAAGCTAAGTTAAAGTAAGAGAAATAATAGAAAAGCGGAATTCGGGCTCTAAATTACAAACTTTGGGCTACCACTGTGGTAATGATATCCATTAAAAACTGATGAACTGACAGACAGTTTGCTATCATACAAATCGATCTTACTAGATAAATAATGAAGCTCTTTTAATCGCAAATAACAAGTACTGAATACATGAACATAATTGCGTCAATTCCTGCACAGGTACTCGACATAGCTGACGTATGTCCACTTAAGGCAAAACCGTTACGATATCGCAAAAACATCATCAGCAACTATCATAGTATTTCTCCGCCGGGGGATTAAACCTTGGTCCTTTCGCACAAAAACGAGTTAAACAACTCGCGAGTACCTACAAGTCCACGAGGATATAAAAAGTAATCACCTGTTAGGGTTTGATATGATTGATAAAAACCCAGTCAAGCGGACTATTTTATATGTAGATGGTTCTGTACATAGTTTTTTGATTAATAAATATTAAACAACTTATTTATAATTCATGATTTTCTGGTGTGGATTCGCTATACTCGCGTCACCATTCCTATTACTTACCAGTCAACTGCTTGGTTTTTTTTAGAGCTTTTTTTTAGAGTGTCTTCTTTCTTATAGCCTTCTGCTTATTGGAGAGGCAACATATACATACGAGTATAGGTACCCCACCCTGAAAAACATTAGATGGAAGCTGCAACACCTTCTCCAACTGAGTTGCCCTGCTTGCATCACAAAAGTTTCCCTAGCCTATCACCCCACAAAGTATATCCTAGCAGTTGTAGCAATAGATGAGTGTTCTCCAATAAAACTTTTTAACTCGATTGTGAAGCCCATTCGACCGCCGCGCGCGTGTCGAGTGTGTGTCGAGTGGCGAATCAACAATATTCGTCGTTGAATTTTAAATTAGGTTAGTTATTTTTAGTTCACAGGTACAGGCACATAAATATGCAAAATTGTATTATTTTGTTATTAGCTTTTTATTTGCAAAGCATGAAACTGCTACGTTTATTGGGACGCATAAGAAGAAGACATTTTATCTAGATGTTTCATAGCGCGTACCAAACAATGGTAAAAAAATAAAGATGGATGTGTGTCAATTTGATGGCGACAAAGGAAATCGTTTCTTCCTTCCTTTATATGAGGAAAATCACCACATGAGATAGATCGAATAGATTCCTTTATACCTACGTACGCCTTTTAGGTACAATGACGGAGGGTACCGCCATTATTATCATATCATGCTACATCTGCTACATATGCTACATAATGCTAGCCTGCTATTTGGTAATAAATATTACAATAAACCTACCTACTTTTATTTTTCTATCTATTTAATTTTTATCTTTGTTGAAGAGTACTTACTTACACATATTATTGCATCAATATGCTTATCTGGCTATCCATACTTCCATACTAATATTATAAATGCGAAAGTAACTCTGTCTGTCTGTCTGTTACGCTTTCACACCTAAACCGCTGAACCGATTTTGGTAGAGGGGTAGTTTAGACCTTGAGAAAGGACATAGGCTATGTTTTGTCGCGATAACCGACATCCACGCGGGCGGAGCCGCGGGCAAAAGCTAGTACTTCTATAACACTTTAGTATAGTGGTATAATAAAGTAAAACTTAGAGAAATCCAAAGTGAAGACTTTACTTTTCACGAATGAAAGAAAGGAAGAAAAGTTCTGTTTTTCTGCACCGACTGCACGAAAACAGAATTTGATGAGCAAGAATATTGTTGTACCTACCTATTTCAAAACTAACTTTCTCCATAAATGTTCAAATAATTTTGTCCTAAATTATGACGGCCGTACACTGACCATTTCTGGCTTCAAACCATTTGATTACTTCAGCAGATATCTACATCATAATTCAACAGTAGACACGTAGAAACATTTCTCAAGAGCGTATGTGAAGGCAGTTGTGTGAAAAAGTGCCACGTGGCGGTTCGTGACGAGTGAAGTGCTCTCATATCTCGGCTCTCGACTCGTAAAAGTTATAAAACAAACTTTATTTCGCGACGGTTTTAAAAGGCATTCGTGTATTGGCAATCTAACTTCGTGATGGCGGCGTTCAGAACTCCAGCTAGGGAGGTGTCTACACTCTACACAATTATATACATCAGTTTCATTTCTTCTGAAAAGACACACGTCACTAAAAGCGAGTGAAATAATAAGATACAAATAACTTTTTGATACTTTCTGAAGTTTACACGAATGTCACTCATTGAAATAAAACCATTTTTAAACGGATTCTATCGCAATTTATTATTTGTTATTATTTACTTTTAGCTCGAAGTTTCGGCTACTTTCAGCAGCCATGGCCGTGGGGTACCGCGCGGGATCCGGGGAAAGTGGGTTTATTTTATTTTATTTTATTTTACAGTTTAGAGAGCTTAACAGCTAGCAGAACAATAGTATACACAACGGGTTTATTTATCGGCCAATTATAAGCTTTCATATTTTCTTTAATTTTTTTCAAATATGCTTTTTTATTCTATAGTACGCGCCAGTTAGTGTGGCAATACGAGTGGAACAAAGTCTTACGAATACGAAGTAACAAGAAAGGTAAATCAAAAATATTAAGAACTAGCTGTTGCCCGCGGCTCCGCCCGCGTGGAATTCTGATCCCGTTCATCGCTGATATATAGCCTATATGTTAATCCAGGGTATAACCTATATACATACCAAATTTCAACCAAATCGGTCCAGCCGTTTATGCGTGAAAGAGTAACAAACATCCACACATCCACACATCCATTCTCACAAACTTTCACATTTATAATATTAGTAGGATTAAGAATTATTACACTATCTTTTAACATTGAAACTGTCGTTTTTGCAAATTTCGTATACCTACACCACTGTATGGGGAATGTAAATGACTCGTATTGCCACACTAACTGGCGCGTACTATAACGGAAAATGGAAGGCGGGATACCCCATAGCCAGGTGGACCATGGAAGAGGCCTATGTCCAGCAGTGGACTGCAATAGGCTAATAATTGATTGATGATTATTTTTTGTTCTATTGTTAATATGTCTTCACATTCGTTTTTATACACTCCTCAATCATCCTCCTCCATGATTGACTGTATCGCTCGAGTTCCGGTTTTGTGTTAAACGTTTATTTTAGATTTTCTTGTTTTCTAAAAAGTTTTGGCATGCCAAACGTTAAGAATTAAATATTTTTCATTTAAATAGTGCAATGATTCGTTTTGGTGAATCAACAGCATTTATGTTGATTGCTAGCATATGGACAGGACATGGCAAACGGTTTTTCAATAGAAAATAATTCCCCTGTAGCAAAAGTCTTAATGATACAAGTAAATTAAAAAAAAATACTTAGTTAAATTATATTCTCCGACTCGGCTTCCGATATTATAAAATCCAAGTTAATGTAATTAATTAACTTCTTAATAAATTTAACCTTACCGCTAAAAATCCTCTTATATGAAGCAGCTGTTAATGAGATTATGATAAGGAAAAATGAAATAATTTACTTACAGGATTGTAGCTAAAATGTAGGTCATGGTCAACGTCATCGACCACATTCCTCTTATTTTATCGTCCACTGTTCCTGTAGATATTGACCTCACGGAAAGGTTTACTTTCGTCATCTGCTCAAATGACTAAAACATAAAAATATATAAACAGCTTCATAAACTTTTACATCCTATCCTAATTTAAACTAAGCATTATAAATCTATGAATGACACAATTTGAAAAAGTACGTAGAAGCTCCTATTATTAGGAACCAAAAAAATACAGTTCACGCAATAAGGTTGCATTGCAATAGGCCTGCTAGGTACATACACACTTACTATTTAGAACTACTCTTAAGTAGATAATACGACATGTATTTTGCATTATGTCTAGAGATCCCTATAAAAGGGTTGATACTGATCAACCTGGGTTTACATTCGACTTAAATGGTCAGTCCGTTAGCCAGCCTGCGTGGTGGGAACGCAGCCTGCCGACCGGTTCCATCGCGACCATTGCCTCCATAGATTGATCGACGACGTTTCTCATAGCTGTTCTGGTACTAGAAGGTAAGTGGCCAATTATGGGCTGTTTTTGTGTTAAGTTATGCTTGATATCACGAGAATCTATCTAGGTAGATAATTAATTGTGGTAGGTATTGATGGTAGGCTATTAGATACAGTTGGGTTGCAAACATTGTCTTAATAGTGATTTCTTATATTTTTTTTGTGATATGCTGGCTGGCACAAAAGGACCGCCTGTCACGCTAGCAGAAGCCCACTTTTTCTGGGAAATTATGGGGACACCGTAGTCTCACACCCGACGGAGCCTTTGATGCCCCTGGGTCAGCCGAGAGTGAAGAACATGCCAGAGGCTACCTCTCCCCCGGCAACAGATGACCCGAGACCGAGACGGCCGGCCGTACGGTTTTGGTCGGCTCGAGTCCGGCTCCGGCGGGGATGTAGCGGTGGGGATCTCCGCACTTAAAAAAATGGTATGCTAACTTTTCCGGGAGCAACTGCCGTCTAACCTTCCAACTCCGAGAGGAAAGCCTGCGACAGAACTTCATCAGTTCTTTAGCAGGTTCTCCGACTTGCAGGTGAGGCTAGTTTGGGCCCCAAGGTTGTGAGTAGGGCCCACATTTCATGACATTTAGGTCATAGGTAGGTAATAATTAGTGATGTGACGATCATAACTTTGGCCGACTAGCCGACTAGCCGACTATTCGGTTTCTAAACAGCCGACTAATCGGCCGACTAGTCGGCCAAGCCGATCATGGTTACGGGTATTTCCGGAACGTTTCGTTTACAGATCTTTCACGCGAGCCGCAATCGCCGATTAATTTTCAAGTTTTAGGTGGACGAAATTCAATTTTCTCAAAATGAAAATACCTAGTTAGAAAAAGCTATCGATAAGTGCTTAGGACTATTCTGTACACGTTATGCTACAATTTGTTATTTCAATAAATTATTTGTTTCATCAGATAATAAAGCTCAAAGGTACCGACTCCGCAAGTTGTGTAGATAAAATTTCTCTTTACGAAATGTATCTAGTGCAGTTGATTGTCTCTTGTAGTGTAAGTGTTTTACTGAGAGATTCAATAAAAAAGGTGTACGTAAACAAATTTTTAAGCTATTTTTTGTTTCTCAGACCATTATCTTTACAGAAACATATAGGAAAATAGAAACTTTTGGTTCTTTAGGACCATCCAACCATCAGCTATTATAATTAATGGGATTTTCTTGCCCATTTTTGTCCTTCTTGAACAAAGTTTGTGATTTTTTAGATAACAGTGCTCAAAAAATATCGAGATTTTGCTCAATCAGCTTGATGCTTATCACCCTCCAATCAAACATATGATTATGCAAACAAAATATAATAATATGCTATCTGGCATTGTATTATATGCCATTGGAATGCCAAATTTTACTGTTATGGATAAAAATAAGTTGCAGAATCCTATTCATAGCTTTAGAACTTCAGCCGCTTAAAATTGGATAGCTACTAGACTACTAGAAATTGGATACTACTAAAATGCATTATTATCTTAGGTACACAAACCAGTAAACCGGTATGAAGCCGGATAGTCGGCGCTCTTTGCCGACTAGTCGCCGACTAATCGGCGACTACAAAAATGGCCGGATAGTCGGCTTTACCGACTAGTCGGCGACTAGTCGGCACATCTCTAGTAATAATATTATAAACGTAATTTGTTTTGAGAAGCGATATAAAATATTGATAATAATTTAACGTGTCAATAACTGTCACGTTTTAATATGTTTTTATTAATTCACCTGAAACCAACCAATTAACTTTGTATGTAAAAATCGTGTTTATTAAATTTTTAAATTAAAATAACTGTGAATGAAATGAAAACCTTCTCTGACTTTTTCCAATTTATATTTATAAGAAAAAGTAAGCATACTCAACTTCCTAATTTGGTTAATGAGGTGAACTAATCGAAAAATAATGCCTCATATTATATCACTTATCGTTTCCGTATATCTGGGGGCACGGCAGTGCCCCCGCCAAGTCGAGCAAAAAAGAGCCGCACGGCCGTAACACTATTTTCTCGAAGCACTTCAGGCCATTTTCGACCCCCTAGAACTTCGTTTTGGATAAACCTAGAAGCCTGATTCTTCGGTTACTAAGTAGGCACTGTAAAAACACTTTAAATTTCAAATTTCACTAAATTTGAACCAGTAGTTTAAGAATTATAACTAGTCAAAGTTTGCAAATTTAGCAAATTTTGTCACTCACTGACTGACCGATCATCAAAACTCTAAAGCACTTCTAGCAGACGTAGACGCCTCAAATTTAGAAGATAAGTAGTGTTTAGTGTACAACTCAAGGGAAAATTAAAATATTCTTCAATTTCAGCAATTTCACCAACTGCATAAATAACTTTGTAATCTCATATAAATATATGGGATTACAAAGTTACATTTGCAGTGAACGTTTCAGTGTACATGAATCCATCCATACTAATATCAGTCTAACGAAGTATTATAATAAATGCGAAAGTAACTATCTAAGCCTCTGTTATTTGTTAGTATTACGCTTTCACGCCTAAACTAGTATCTGAATAAACTTGTTGATGACGAAAAGTGATGAAGTGGGAGTGGGAGTGGGATTGGGATTGGGAGTGGGAGTGGGGAGTGGGAGTGGGAGTGGGAGCGGGAGCGGGGGAGTGGGAGTGGGATAGGGAGTGGGAGTGGGTGTGAGAGTGGGAGTGGGAATGGGAGTAGTGGGAGTGGGAGTGGGAGAAACCGGAAAGGTAATCTACAAAAAGAACTGAAATCCCATCAAAAACAATACTTGTAAAAAAATGCCAAGCCTCGCCGCCCTCGGTTCTTCTACCGCAAAAAGTTGTGAGATGCATGTAAAGCCCGACCAGTAAAATAAAATACCTAACCATATTGCGGTAAACTATTGGAACTAATTTCTTCATATGGTAACAATCTGTACAATGTCATGTCATGTCTGTCAGTGTGGTGTCAATTGTGCGTGTTGTTGAGTTTGAGAGCGCTACAAAACTACAAAACTATAGTAATATGCCGAAAACTATTAAAAGCCAGTTAAGAAAAGTAATTTATAATATAACAAAGTATTTGTCGGATAAAAAGTAGGAAGGATTGGACTCTGTTCCTCTAAATAACATCACGGACCTTGTTGTCAACATGACGGGTAGGTACATCATAGAGTACGTGCAATTGAAATTGGCCTAATCTACTGATTTTACTGTGACTAATTATTATTCACATTTTTAGGTATATCCCGATCTTCTGTAATAAAAATACGAAGAGAAGGTCAAACGTCAAATGTATTTTCTACGCCTAAGAAAAATAAGCCTAACGCAAAAAAGAATGCTCGACTATTTTGATCTCTGTGCTGTTAGGCATAAAATACAAGAATTTTATGCAGTCCGAAAAACAATATCGCGTGGTCCCTGTTCTATACATAGTGTAAAGTAACTGTATGTCTAACTTGTATTTACCATTCCAAGCAGTAAACTATTATACGGATACTACTGTGTTGTGATTTGTGCCCAGTCCTTGTAACCAGTATAACACGCCGCGTCTATTTTTCTATTTTAACCAGAAAACTTAACAGAGAAAAACTTAACTTTTTAACAGAGAAAAAAAAATACATTTTAGTGAAAGTTTTGTATATTAAACACGTACTACAAGTTGAAATTATCTTTTAAAATACGAAGCTGCATGAAATGAGCAAGCAATAGGTATATTAATTCGTTTGTAATATTGGACACGATCTTTTTTGTATCGAAACTTCTTTAAGAACAAAGCAACTTAATCAATGAAATTAGAAAAAAGAATTCTATAACTCACTTTTGTGAATAATAGCAATGAAAAACATGACAGCCTCCGTGGCGTAGCGGTAGTGAACGCGGCCGCTACGCAGGAGGCGCGGGTTCGGTCCCCACTCAGTGCAAATATTTGTGTGCATTAAATATGGGTATTTGCATTGGTCTGGTCGTGCCTCGGAGAGCACGTTAAGCCGTCGGTCCCGGTTGCCATAAGAACATCTATGGCAGTCTTTACGGGTAGTTGGTGCCCTAAAAAGTCCAAAAACAACGGTCCAGCTGCAAAGCTTCTATATCACCTAATGTTAACATTGGGTCGTGGAGGTCAGGTGGCAATCGCTTCACGGAAAATATCGAGGTCTAGCCAAATCTGTAGCTATGACTGGTAAAAGCGGACCCCAGACTCCAAGCTGAAAGCTTCGGATGCGACTGGAAATAACGCTAGGAGGAAGAAGAAGCAATGAAAAAGTCAGTTTTATATTAGGTGTCATTCCGTGCTTAATTGCGGGGAAATAAAAGCCTGTTCATAAGCAAGTGTGTTGAAAAAATATTTGTACACTTGGCATTTTACATGTGTATCACTATACTTGGTGTTGTCATAATCATAGATGTTTTTGGCGCCCCCAGTACGGGTTTTTTATTTTATTGGTCGGACTTTAATACCAAGTCGGTTAATTCATTCAGTCCCTACTTCAGATACCTTCTGTCCTAAGTTATTACGTAATAGGTTTTTATGTTTTGAATATAATAAATTGACTTGGCCATCGCATGAAAACACAATGTATAGCACATCACAATAATTACATTAAATAAGATTGTTTAGTGCGATTGCCAAGTCAATTTATTACATTCAAAACATAAAAACCTATTACGTAATAACTTAGGACAGAAGGTATCTGAAGTAGGGACTGAATAAATTAACCGACTTGGTATTACATGGATCTCACAACTTTTTGCGGTAGAAGAACCGAGGGCGGCGAGGCTTGGCATTTTTTTACAAGTATTGTTTTTGATGGGATCTATTTTATGGAATGTACTAATTAATCCCTATATAGAATAGAATGACGAATGTATGGAATTTGACGTACATGACAGTCGTCATGGCCACAAGTCTAGGGGGAAGGACTAGCCCAAGTAGCTTAGTTGGCAGATTATTGCCCCTTAAAGTTAGTTACCTATTTCTTCGATAATTGCGATAATTCAGTTCTGCGAGGGTGAAAAAAAAAAGATAATTTTTATTATACACTCTAGGAACACCCTGCAGGATGTTTTGAACATTGGATGAAATTCAAAAGATATCTGTTTCCACCACCACCATTTCAGACGCTGACAATATAGGTACCAAAAGGGTGGTCTCAAAATTGTGAAGTAAAAGTAATTTGTTAATAGGTAATTTAAACATCGTCCAACGACTGCTGATCTCGATAGGTTATTGACCAAGAGCCACTTATCTCCGGGATCCAGTAATTATTAGTGCGAGCCCGATCGGCCCGGCTCATTACTTCGGCGAGGAACTGCTCCTCATCGAGCGACTTCCGCCAGATAACTGGACGTCGAGCGAACATGTGGACTGGCACTGATTGAGGAAGTGGATCGTGATTAGATTAAGATGTTACGTTTCTGTATGATTATAGTATGATTGAAATAAGTGCATGTTAACTGATAGCGTCGTTAAATTAATAAGGTAAGACTATAATTTTGTCGATATTTATATTAATATTTTCTGTTTGTGTTAAAATATTGTTACGTAGATGCTTATGTCCGCAGTACACTGTTAAATCGGACCCCAGACTTCTAGGTGAAAGCTTCAGATTGAACGGGGATTAACGTTAGGATGAAGAAGATGAAGAAAAATTAGATGCTTTTTTTATTCAAATGACAGATAAACTATAATAATTCCGGCCATGGCGACTACTACTGACTTTAAAATTAGTGACAAAATAAATTACTTCGTGTCTTTTAGTCCAATACTAAGGATGATTAAATTAAAGTAGAAATAATGTATAATCACAAGAGAAGAAGAAGATTTAACAGTTTCTAACCTTGCCTAACTTCCGTCACATCCCCTTTCAAGCCACACCGCAATCGGCAATCTGATGCTTCTATGAATCTTTCTATGAACTAATATCAGGGTGAATTTCCCGGGACCAAAAATTGCGTGGCATCGATGAAATCGGTACTAAAAATCATTGTTACAATACTCTAACATTTTTTTCTGGTTAGGTGAAATAGTGATCTATGTGAAGCACTAAATATTTCATTAAATAGGATTATAGATTCTCCAAAAAAAATATTTAAACCTCGAAATTTTTCATTGCCGTGTTTGTCCACACGTCACCTATTGTGTTGTGATACCTCATTGATAAAAATCTATTGGTTTTTTAAATTAAAACCTAGTTTTATTTCATACGTGAATAGTTAAAGTATTGTTACGAAATACATTTATTCAAATATTTAGACAATAAAACGAATGGTTAATAAAAGTTCATTTGTCCTGGAGTTACCTTTAATCGCCATGTTCTAAACATATTTTAGAATATTGTTTTATCTAACGACTTGTGTCCTTCCCCATAAGCGCTAAACGTTGCATATTGGTGCCGCCTAAGTGCTCGACATGGAAGGACGTGCACACGTGCCTGCGTTTAGGCACCATAAATAAAAGTTTATCATTTTTATGTTACTGGACATTTTTTCTTTCATTACTGTGGATAGGTATAACTTTCTATTCCAATAAGTTCATCCTCTTGATTATACATTCAATAGAACGCAATTTCTCTTGTCTATTTTAGTGAAGTGTTTATTACTTCGAATAATTAATAGATTTTTTGTTAAATTATATTTTTGGCTCGTTTTTCACCACCGTGCTTTCATTTCCATGGTTTCCGTGGTCAAAATTTGCTATAGCAATGAAGAAAAAAACGCGGCAGTGAAAAAAAAATCATTGCCATGCCTTGTAAAACAATTTAGTCTCATTGCCGTGACCAGATGTTTCATTTCCGTAACTTATGTTCTCATTGCCATAGCATATTACCAAAAGTATATCATATTAATTTGTTAATTTCCCATTTCTTTTTTATCTGAAAGAATTGGCGTCGTTTTGGAATTGAGCGGCCATGAATGAAAATGGTATAATATGAAAGTACCTACAGTATATAGTGAGCAAAAGTTACTATGAACAAAATTCTCTAAACCATATCAGGACTTAGATATAATTTAGTTTATATCTATACAGAGTGGTATTTTTTCAATTTTGCGTGGATGGAAACTACTCTATTTATTATGTACTGAAGATATTATTATATTCCACTCAAAGGAAACATAACCTTATTTTTAAAAAGGAACAATAAATTAATCCTATCGATTAAAGCAATACAAATACTGGCTGTTATTTTTTCCGATTTTAATCGGTTCAATTACAGGATGGGGCAAGCGATTTTTCAGCATTCGTTAAATGCAGTTTTTATTTTCTTTTTAAAAATGAATAAATGTTTATTTTGAATGAAATTAGCTATCTCCAGTATTTAAAGTACTTTCCCTCCACATCTCCAATGCAAACGCGGTATCATTTATCCAATACTAGCTGACCCAGCGAACTTCGTACCGCCATATTTTCTGGTCCCGTTCCCGCTGCATATCTCTAAATTTATCAGTGTTTCTCTAGAATATTATGCATGTATTATGCATATAAATCTTCCTCTTGAATTACTCTATCTATTAAAAAACCGCTTCTAAATCCGTTGCGTAATTTTGAAGATTTAAGCATACACAGGGACAGACAGACAGCCACCGATGGGGTTACACTCGAAGTTGTTCAAGAAAATATCTACCTGGGATAAGTTATCCAGCTCTGTAAAAACAACTCCGAGAAAACACTAGCCAGGATCCAACTAGGTTGGGCAGCAGCAAAGTAAACACTCTCTTAATCTCAAAAAAATACACTGCGTGCGTTTAAGGATTTCCAAAAAATCACTTGCCACACCCGATAATCGAACCGAATAAAATCCGGATGAATCTATATTTATATTGCATCAATCGATAGGATCAATCTTAGGGATCAAATATCTCTAACAAACTTGGTAAAATAAATAGAAGGAAACCCATAAAAGAGAAGGTATAGGACGATTTTAGGCGGTTCTATCATCAGGTGTGTTATTTTTAGAAATCTTTGAATGCAGTTTTGTTTCCCTTTAAAAATAAGGTAATGTTTCCTTTAAGTAAAATTCGCTATCACTAGTATGAGGGTAGTTTCCCTCCAGGTAAAGTCGAAATGTTTCACCCTGTATATCGCAGATCCGATATTGCTTACAGTAATAACGACACTCATACGCGTGTTTAACACAGTACCGCTGAAAAAATAAATGACGCCACTGTCCATACACAATTGCCTAATTCCATTTGTATTTATTGTATGTAAGTATAATTACTCATGTAAGTAGGTATATAAAATATTATGTTTTATATTATGTATTTTCATTTCCATGGTTGATTTTTTCATTCCCTTGGTATATTTACTTCATGACCGTGGACGCTTGTTTCATTGCCGCGCACGCATGTATCATCGCCGTGGCGCGTAATTTTTGATCTTGTATATCTCGTTAGTTTTTTTAGTTATCTGCTAGATATTAAGCAAGAATACATATAGTATCAAAACCTATAATAAACGCGATTTGTTTGAACTATAAAACTTAAGGTAAAAAAAATCCACGGAATGAAGATTTTAATGGACCTGTTGAAATTCACCCATCAGCTACTTGACACATACCTACTCCATATTGATCTTATCGAGCTATCGAAATATTTTCTTATTTCCTCCATGCTTTCTATTTTACGGATGCCATTCGTACTTCACGTAAATATAATAATATTTCACTCCTCCCACGTCTGGAGTTCCCAGCAGCGGTTATTTGTGTTCAGTCATTGCGGAAATCACAAAACATCACGTTGTTTACTACAAAGATAATATTATAATAAATTGGAAAAAGCGAAATCAATTCTTTTTCAATTGATTTCGCTTTTTCCAATTTATTATAATTTGTTTAGTTTAGCAAACTAATTGCTTTAAAATTATCACAAAGATAATAGTTTACCATCGAACAAACCACGTGGAAAATCGTTCTCATGAATAGTTTTCAATAGAAAATTAACTACGAGGGACCGAATTGGGAATTATACAGTCTGTCTCGTGATGGTACTGAAATAACACAACTCAATATTCACTACAATCAACTCGTAAACACATATATCGCTAGTTAGGTACAGCCAACGACAAAAGTTGATTAGTACTAAAAATATTTACAAACCTTTTTAACACTTTTTTATGCCACTTAAGTGGTAGACAAACATATGGACCTCTTGGTGGAAAGTACCGTGGGATAGGTACCGTGGTCTATAGACATGTGCGACACCAGGGGCGTCACACTCGCGCTGCCGACCCTGAAGAAAGCCCTTCTTGAAGAATCTCATATTGTAGTCGCTTGTTGCACATTGCAGCACATTGTAAAGAAATGTGAGTGTTACATGCTCTGCCTACCCGTTCAGGGATTCACAAGCGTGAATGTATTATGTATGTAGTACAGGTATCATTAATATGATTGGTTGACGAATTTTGTAATCCTCAGCTAACAAAGTTAATATATTTCTTTATTTCGTTTATTGTTTTACGAAAGTTAATCAAAAATAAGAGTTTGTCAAGCTACTTTTCTCGTTGACTGTACATAACATAGAAAGTCTTTTAGAGGCTAAAGTGTGTTTTTCGGCCGCATAAGTTCATTGTGTTAACTGCAAATTGAACTTACATTATGGCCATAACACAAATCTCTTGTAGATTATTAGATGCACATTTATTTAGTACTAGCCTTCCGCCCGCGGCTCCGCCCGCGTGCATCTCGGTTAACGCGATCTTTGCTCATATCTTCGGTTCTACTTAACCGATTGCGATCAAACAAACGTAAGATTTTAAGTCTGAGTAAGCCCTTTCTAAAAAAAAAAACCGCATCAAAATCCGTCCAGTAGTTTTTGCGTCCATCGCGGACAAACAGACAAACAGACAAACAGACAGGAATTTCAAAAAAAATATTTTCGTGTTCAGTATCGTTAACATAACATATCCCAAGTATTTTTTATTAAATATCTCTAATGTACAGACACGGCCACTTTACAATTATATAATAGTAATATAGATTTATCGCTAAATTATTATCAATTTGCTACCAAGATACTTAACGCTGTGAAAATCTTTTCCGAGAAGCGATTTTAGTAGAAGCTGACACACAATTCGAATTTCGGGGAAGGCGTAAAAGGAGATATCGGAAAGTCAATCTTTTCAATGCTATTTGACAAATCCGGTCCGATTCCCGGTCTAGATATATCCAAACCTTACGATGGCGGTGGGCACAACTTAAATATTGAAAGTGGCACGAATTCTCTACTACATTACCTTAATCTATGTGCTTGCCCAAGCTTACGTTTATCTCTGTACCAAATATCATTAAAAACGGTTCAATAGTTTAGGCATGAAAGCGTAACAGATAGATACCTAAGTAATTACTTTATAAGTAAAGATTATCGATTTCTTCGCAAATTCAAACCAGTATTTACGATATTACTTAATTAATATAGTTAAGTAACATTTTAATTGTGTAAAGTAGCTACAAAAATGCGATGCCAGTCCCTTTAGGACGCCGCTTGCGGTCGCCCTTCACGTGCCTTATTTGCATTCGCGGGCCGCCATAGCGCCATTTTACATGCGCACACGCAACATTATGCTTAATTATGAAATACATTGCCTGTGTCCTTTGCCAATTATTGTAATTTATTAGGTGCAGCATAAATATTCAAGGAGGCATCTGTTCCGGGTACTGTGTAACAGCAGCGACACCGCGGCGCCTGCCAACTGTTCGTAGAGATTGTTAATAAGATATAGGTACATACTTGTTTCCTTAATGTTTATGCCTGTTTATAACTATGGCGTGTCGCGGACGTATTCATAACGTTTTCATATAAAATGTGAGGGGACGTAGTAAGCCTTCTTGAAGAGCGATACCATGCAGTGTTCGGACCCTACGTGAGTAGCGGCACCACCGTGAAACCAATAACCACACCACCATGTCATGGCAATGCAACGTCCAACAAAATGTTCACGTGCGGTAGGAAAGCGACAGCTTCAATTGGAGGATAACCTGAATGTTGCGCGTGCGATGATGATAATCCATAATCCATACTAATTATATAAATGCGAAAGTAACTCTGTCTGTCTGTTAGCTTTCACGCCTAAACTGGTGCAAAAATTTGGTGCAGATATAGATTAGACTTTGGGAAAGGACATAGGCTATGTTTGGTCGCGATAACCGACATCCACGGGAGCGGCGCCGCGGGTTATAAATAGCTAGAGATCTATAAAAATTCAGCAGATATTTTTTATTAAGTTATATGGACAGCCAAAGACCTTATTTTTATTTGGTTAGTTAGAACTTTTGTGGGAGTGACTGCCGTCTGCCTTCCGAGCTCCACTCCATTCAAAAGACCGCGCCAAAGTGCCGTCCGTCAATCAGTAAGCATGGCTTGTATTGGCTTGGCCCTCGATAACCTTGATGGGGTCCCAAAACACCCTATAGAAAAACAAACTGTACATGCTCATGAAAATCTATTAAGATAGAGAATCGAACTCGGGCGGGATTCGAACCCACGATCTTTCGCTTACAGGGGGAATGTTCTGACCACTAAGCCACCGAGGCCCGCCTGAAGCCGATCCAAATTCCTCTATACATCTGTCTTGGGGCGACGGTCGCCCCGCCCGCCCGAGGTCCATTCTCTTGTGTCTATCTTAATCGATTTGAATAGCTTCATTTGAATTTCATTCAAACTCAAGGTAAGTCCTGTAAAAAGTATTTCGAGAATCAGCTATCGCTCATTTTCTCATAGCTGTACGTTTCAGTCGTGTAACCGGATTTCGCGTAGCTATATCAATATAATTCGCTTCCGTCGCTGAATATCACATTTATGAGCAAATACGATAAAGATATTTTCCCCTTTCCACCTTTTGTGTGTGTGGGCGCCTAATGTAATATCATGCCCATGTGTTTTGTTTTACGTCAATTCGGAAATTCGAAATTAACTTAGTAGTTATACTTATTATAATAATATCTCATAAATGTATAATCCTCAGACTAAAAGAATAGTACTGTATGCTGCTACTACACACATCCTGACTAGCTCTTTCTTCAGCGCTTTCTAGTCCGTAGAAGGACTAGAAAGAGTGATATAAGGAACTAAAGTAAGTAAGTAAGTAAACTAAAGTAGTTAATACCACAGTTTTTCTGGGAATAACTCTAGATAATAAACTGCAATGGGGTTCTCATATCACAGCCTTGGCAGGAAAACTTAGCTCAGCTGCCTATGCGGTTAGAAAGATAAGGTCACTAACTGATGAGGAAACGGCACGATTAGTTTATTTTAGCTACTTTCATAGCGTTATGTCATATGGTCTGTTGCTGTGGGGCTCAGCTGCCGATATTGAGACTGTTTTCATATTACAGAAACGCGCGATACGAGCAATCTACGGCCTCAGACCCCGTGACTCGCTGAGAGAAACATTTAAAGAAATTAATATATTAACGGTTGCTTGTCAATATATTTACGATAATATTTTATACATACGGAAAAACTTAAATCTTTTAAAAAAAAACTCGGACACACATGATTATAATACGAGAAATAAAGATAAACTAGCAGTGCCAATACTCAGGCTTCATAAGGTTGGTAATTCATTTGTAGGCAACAGTATAAAAATATTCAATAAAATTCCTCAGGATTTGGTTGACATGCCACTTAATATTTTTAAAATAAACGTGAAAAAAAGTCTAATGGAAAAAGCTTATTATAAAGTAGAAGAATATCTTAATGATAAAAATGCATGGTCAACCTAATCACTTTCTTGCCCGCACATTGTAAATTGCGTAAATTGTATAAAAACCGTATTAAAAAATAAATAAATAAATAAAAAGGATAATTGAGTTCTCTGAGTTTCTTGCTGGTATCTTCTCAGTAGAACCAACTACCGAACCAGCGAAAGAATCATTTTCAAATGGTTTACTTTAATTTATTTAATATTTTATTTTTTGTTCACATACTTCTTGACACAATTGTAATATTTTGACGTTCATATGTGCTCTATATGTGCCTAAATTGAATAAACGAAATTGATTCTTTGATTCTTTGATTCTTTGATAACTAGCTTTTCAGATCAAATAGATGGTGTAAAAGCCTTGAGATTCAGTTACCAGAAAACAATAATGTTAACAGGTTAGTTTAAAAGTTAGTATCAGATACCAGTATTTTTATTCACAGCTTGCGCATCTAATATATAAAAGCGAAATACCATTCACTGATTAATCACGATATCTCAGAAACTATAACACCTACAAACTTGAAATTTGGCAGGTAGGTTCCTTATAGAATGTAAACATCCGCTAAGAACGGATTTTACGAAACTCCACCCCTAAGAGCCTCGATTCAGTTTCAGTCTTGCTATAAATTTGAATGTAGAAGTCCGTATCCTATTAATTGTTACTTTATAATTGACATTTGAATTCAAATTTTGCATCATATTATATGATACGGCGCTTACAAAGCATTTAAGATCAATATAAAAGTAGATAACAAATAATTGAAATTAAGTATAGAGCGAAATCCGCAACGCGGTTGACTCAGCGACTGCTAAACTTACTGAAGTATGAAAGATATCCGATTGTGTTCACAATTGGGGACACATGAAACGATGTGTATTATTTGCTCCAATAGATTTCATATTTGTATTCACATGCGATCTATTGTTAGACTCGCATATACCGCACCCAACGTCTTACTTAGGTTAAAAGCTAATAGGAATCAGTGAATCACTAATCGTCAAACAATAAAACTAAAAATATATATATAAAAGTACAAATTGAAAACTAAAACCGAACGCGTCGTGGAATTCCTCCGCATCGCATGTCTCTTGTGGTAACGTTCCCAGAAGACTGGCAGTATTGCCACGTTGTATGGCAATGCTTATTCTCTGACCTAAAAAGAGGCTAGCCTTCTGGTCACGAGAAGCGTCGAACATACGCTTCGCAATCTCCCTGAAGAGATTGCGCGCGCTCTGACCCCATGGTCCCAACGTTTCGACTCCAAACGGCACAAATTCATAATCTCCAATGAGATTGGAGTATTTGCGCCGCTTAAGAGCCTCTGCAGAAGCAGCAGCAGCACCGGCACAGCCAGCCGTGCCAGGAATATGGGTAGGGGCAATGGTTTCGACGCATGTTGCGTCCCACACCAGAGTCCTACCCATTTTCCATGGCATTAACGACATACCATCCGGTCTCTTGCCATCGTCGCGCGCCAAACCGTTTGGTTCAAGCACAGCTGGCACACCGGCGGTGACAAGAGCACGGCGGATAATGTCGTTTAGGCTGGCGTGCCGTGGAATTCGCCCAGCGCTCCTGCAGCACGACAGGCCATGGTGTCCGAGTCGGTCAACTGCTTCTCCACAACGGCATCGATGCGGAGAAACACACGGCGCACCTAATCGGAGGCACGTAGGATGCGATGCGGAAGGTAGTGTCATCTAACATAGTCCCTACGTTAGATGACATTATATTTTACTTTTCTTTTTGGTAGTACTCCTACAGATTTGAGAAACTTTTTGAAACAGCAATCTAAGTGTAGTACATATTTAGTTAAGAAGGTGATTATATTGAATCACCAGACTAAGAGAAGCACTCATGAACCACAGTACAGTAGGTACTACTTTGTAACGACTTCAGAAGATCGTCAGTAGTGTAATCACAAAATTGAAACTCGCGAAAACTGTGAAGCGTCTTCTGGGAACGATCATTATTTACTGTTTATGTTGTTTTTATTGCTTTTTTGAGGTCAACGCGGTTACAGGAATTCCTCTTTGGCTGTTGGGCAGCGAAGAGTACATTAGATATCGAGATAAAATGAGAGTAAATTAAACTTATCCGAAAACTTATCTTGTAATGAAATAGAAATTTGAGAAAGTTAGTGACTGTCAATATTGACGGAGATTGTACGTATTGATATCAAATTGAGATGAAGTATAGATAACACTAACGTACCCAAAACGTACCTACTACATTATTAATTTCGACTTGCGGACTGGTTCATCGCGTGTTGCTAACTAGGTGTAGGTATACCTCAGGACACGTATCTTGGACCTAAATCGTAAGACTAACGAGGCCCTGGTACCCGCAGATTGTTTTGTTATTATCTATGTACCTATACTTGGTGAATTTGTGCCCTTCTACCGCAGTAGCACCCCGTGCTATCTTCAAAAGACATTTAAAAAACGTATACTGCGCGTATAGAGCACATTTTAGGTCCTTTTTTCCCACGGATACCTCCCCCGCCGAAGCCGGAGAAAGAGGTTATGTCGGACTCGAACCGACTAAAACGCACGCCGTCTGTGGGCCGTCGGTTGCCGGAGGTGAGGTTGTCGTAGTAAGTAAAAGTTTGTTTTACTTTTAGCTTGTTGCTAGAAAAAAGTATTTGATCTTGCGTGAGAAACTCATTTACTTTTTTTGTAGAAATTACTTACTCGTAACAAAATTACCACCATGTTAATTCTGTTCTACTATGAAGGGGTTCTAAGCTTAATTATCAGATCTTACAAAATATTTTTTCATCGTTTTCCAAAACAAGTGTAATGAAGCCGAATAACTGACTGACTTTGAGACAAGTGCAATCCCTTACTTGATGGAACTTAGCTCTGATTTTCGAACCCCTGCCCGTGGCAAATGAGGAAGACGTTACTTACCAAATGTTACACGAGTATGTAAAAATACAAAAATTGCGTTTCAAGGCAAATGTTTTCGTTGCACAACGATTAGGAAATTGCTCAATTAGATAGGCACATGGTGCAATCGTGAAAGTGGTACCAACATGAATTTATATCTGTTTAAAATCAGAATATGTTCAATGTTACGCCTCAATCAATAAATAGGTGCGTACTATTGAATGCGCAAACGACTGGTGAGTTTAGCAAGCGACCTACTTGTGATAATGCATCTGTACCGCGTGTCGTGAGTGCTCCGGCGCACATCTGGCCGTTACCAGACCGCCTTGTTCTCGAGCACCATGTAATACATCAACATTTTAGTGTGGTACCTAATACTAATAGATAAATAAATATTCTAGGACATTCTTCACAACGCTATCAGGACCCAAAGTAAGCATAGCTTAATCGGGATCTGGATATACAATACTTATAGATAGATAGTTCGATAGATAGATAATTCTGTATTGTACACCAAAATTATTGCAGATAGATACTTAATAGTAGATACATAGATATACATAGGTAATTAAAGTTAAATGCAGAATGCATTGATGTGAATTTTGTTGCAGTACCTATGTTGTTCCGCACGAAACAAAAGGTATTTTTTACCTAGATTATGGATATAATTTTTGTCTGTATGTTTACCGATATCTTTATAATAATCTTCTTCTTCTTAGCGTTAATTCCCAGTCGCATCCGAAGCTTACAGCTCGGAGTCTGTGGTCCGCTTTTTGCCAGTCTTAACTACGGATTTGGCTAGACCTCGATATTTTCTGTGAAGCGATTGCCATCTGACCTCCACATCCCAATGGTAACATTAGGTGATATCGAAGCTTTGCAGCTAGACTGTTGTTTTTGGATTTTTGAGGGCTCCAACTACCCGTAACGACTGTCATAGATGTTCTTATGGCAACCGGGACCGACATCTTAACGTGCTCTCCGAGGCACGACCAGACCAATGCAAATACCCATATTTCATGAACACAAATCTTTGCACTGAGCAGGGATCGAACCCACGGCTCCTGCGTAGCGGCCGCGTTCACTACCGCTACGCCACGGAGGCTGTCAATCGATATCTTTATAATAATATATTGTAACATTTAATGTAAGCGATTATCATGGCTTATGGACGTTTATATTACCTCCCACAGATAGGAACCGGGAAAGGATAATACCTATAAGGAAAACGAATTGAAAGGAGATACGCAGGGCTGATACGCCTACAGTGTTTTATCACAATCATAAATATTTAAAATGTTTTCGTATTTCAGATGTATGTAATTTCCCTCTCAATTTCTATCATATATTGCAAAATTGATTTCATATTTATGCATTTCAACATTTTGTCAATTAATGTTAATTTGATTTTATTGAAGATAAATGAACCATCTCGCTGTGACCTAAAATTAGCTGTACGAGTTATTTAAATTGGAACGAATCAGAAATCGCGTCTGGCTGATTTTTTGTTCCACTCACTCACTTAATTAAGCACGTACCGTGATTAATGGATCACAACTATTGAATTAATTAATGTTTATTTAGAAAAATGGAAAAATGTATAGCTAACTACTAAAATATATTCACAATAGGGTCATCGTACCTAACTTACCTTATGTTTTTATGGATTTTTATATTACGTTCATAAATATATTGTCTTTACAGTAAACACTGTATATTGAAAAGAAACACATTTTAGCGGACCCACAGATTAGGAAGCTTTACCTGAATGTGCAATATTCGTTCAAACTACCAAACAATATCATATTTGTTGTATGTTTATGCGTTATTAGCTGAACACTTTATGAAAATTGTTATTGAAAACATCAACTTCATAAAGCCGCCGCCGTTCTGCGCACAATGGCGCAATAACTCCCTCCGCCGATATACTCGTGCAATATTGTTGTACTTGGAAATACAAACGTGAGCCGAGCTGTCGTATTACACGCAAACAGTTTAATACTCTTGGTTCCAGGAAAATTATATTACCAGAAATTCGAAGAAATTCTAGGGAATTTGTTGATTATGCATCGAGTTTCCCAGACTGAGAGAAGGATTATGATTTTTCTCATTTAAAGCACGTAAAGAGAAAAGAAAATCTCAGTTCAATTTCATCAAATGTGTTGAACACACATAAACAGAAAACATTTTGGATTAGCAGCTATCCTAACAATGAACTGTCGCTAAAATCTTGACTTTAATGCTCTGTAACACGCTAATAGGTTTACGTTAACCCAAATTAATATGTTCGCTTACATCTTACTAGATGTTTCATCGAAATACTACCAGTGATTCTAATAAACATAAAATACATAAGAGAACATACTTTATTTATTGAGAATCTTCCTCGCAAGTACCGTCCGTTCGATGTATTTTCTTTATTTTGCATTCAAACTTATAAACTCTGCTAACTAGTTTGTCGAAAAGAAAAATCGCTCACTGACAATGTGCTAGAGATCCATTACTTATTAATATTATGAATGCGAAAGTAACTGTCTGTCTGTTACGCTTTCACGCTTAAACCACTGAACCGATTTTGATGATATTTGGTACAGAGGTAGGTTAGACCTTGGGAAAGGACATAGGCTATGTTCAGGCGCGATAACCGACATCCACGCGGGCGGAGCCGCGGTCAACAACTTCGTTCTTCGCTATTATTCTAAGCTATGGAAATCATTTTTACTGCAAGAATAATAACATACTAACAAGCAATGTTATAGGTACTATAAAGAGTAGCTTCCTTTCATACTCCAGCAAAGTAAATTCACTGCGATGAGAACACAAATCCGCGACCTGTTGATTCCTGGACGGGTGCCAGCTACTCTCCATACCGACGGCGCTGTAAACACCAGCTAATCATATCAGTATTCATGTCTTCCACCAGGACAATTGTGGTGCGCCATTGTATGGGCACCAGCTTGTGTCATATTGGCTACGCTCTCGTAACCTTGTTCTCACGCGGCGGGGTAGGGTGGTGGTTAGAATAAAATCACAAACAGTTATGATCTTTCTATCTAAAGTTTCAATAGTGACTAGTCACTTGTTGCATCCTTTTTAGATAGATACGTCAATATCACTTAATCTCATCTCATGGTAAGCTGAAGATAAAACCTCAGGAAACTTTTTCACACCTTTTTTTAACTCTATTGTGGTTATAGGCAATGACATTTATAGCATACCGAATTTACTCATTTAATGAATAAGTCTAACATATCTCTTACAATGCTTTTTTTCAGTTTATTATCTTCATCTACAGTCTAAATATTTTCTAAAATAGATTGCTTTCCGTAAAATTTACATTCAAGTACACATTTGAAATTGAAATTCAACCCTAACTTTTTTTTGTAGACTGTAACTTATTGATTATCTTGTGATAGTGGTAGGAGGCGATCATTTAGTACAAGTGTTTTCTTGAAAATAAATCGCTACATAGCTCGAGAACCTCAACTTGTTACTAAAGAATGTCTTGTCAATAAATATTAATGGGAATATAGTTAATCTTCCTCCCAGCGTTAATTCCCAGTCGCATCCGAAGCTTTCAGCTCGGAGTCTGGGGTTCGCTTTTACCAGTCATAGCTACAGTGGGGTGAGCACTAACAACTATTGTATTCGTATCGTGAACGTAACGAGAGCACGGAGCATTGCGATTGGCCGCCTGCCTGAAGCCTGCCAATCGCAATGCTCCGTGCTATCGTTACGTTCACGATACGATTACGATAGTTGTTCATGCTCACCCCACAGATTTGGCCAGACCTCGATACCTTCCGTGAAGCGATTGCCATCTGATCTGCACGACCCAATGGCACCAACATTAGGCGATATCGAAGCTTTGCAGCTAGACCGTTGTTTTTGGACTTTTTAGGGCACCAACTACCCGTAACGACCGCCATAGATGTTCTTATGGCAACCGGGACCGACGGCTTAACGTGCTCTCCGAGGCACGACCAGACCAATGCAAATACCCATATTTAATGCACACAAATATTTGCACATTTGCACTGAGCGGGGATCGAACCCGCGCCTCCTGCGTAGCGGCCGCGTTCACTACCGCTACGCCGCCACGGAGGCTGTCTGTGGCTGTGAATATAGTTAATAATTTCTTTTAATTAAAGAATAACGTCCGTGCTTATACTTTTGACTTCACTGCGCTCCAAAACTCACATTATATTTTTCCAGACCGGTTCAGTTTACACAGTCCGAGTGTTTTAGTCTACTGTAGTCTAAACACATTATAGTTTTCGCCACAACTGACAGAGCTAACACAAACATACTAACAACATAAATGTGTGTTGGGTTGATCTTCCCCAGGTACATACAACACGTGCGCTTTGCTCAATTTATTATTTATACAGAAGATAAAAATTGCAAAGAAATGTTGTTTTATTTATCACGGGGTGATGCCCGCGTGGACTTCGGTTATATCGCCGTGCGTCGTTTGATCATATCTCCAGTTCTATTAAACCAACCGCATCAAAACCCTTTCAGTAGTTTTGCGTACATGGCGAGGAAATTTTATTTTTATTTTCTTTTATTTTACAGTTTTAGGGAAACTTACAGCTAAAAAAGGTTCAATATTATATAATTAATATGATGAAGGCCAATTATCAGTTTTCACATTTAGGTATTATAAGATCTTTACATGCTAATGCTCAAAAAACTCTCAAGGTAAATTAAGTTCTTTTTGAAATTAAGAAACATTAGAGTTAATGAAGATCATTCAAAGTATTGATCACACAGGGCTTTCTTCATTCTAGTAACACTAGTGCGAAATAGATCCAAATCAACCTCTCACCATGCTAAAGAACGAGATGCTCGCAATAGATATGAATTTCGTCTATATATAGTTCTTGCTTATACAAATAAGTTTGGACAAACAGACAAGATTTCCGAAAAATAGTTTGATTTTTATAGCAGATTTCAATTAAAAACCCAAATTTTTTTTGTATTTTCAATGTACATACATACCTGCGGATGCGCGCCTATGTATGCGCTTATTAAATCCATGAATGCAGATAATAACCAACAGCTCTGGTAAGATACTGGGAGAAACACAGAACGAATATATTAACAGTTGAACCGTGATAAATTGTTGAATAAATTGTTGCTGACGTTATGAAGTTATTCCAATACAAATTGAAACAGATACTTAAATGTTATGCAAAGGGAATAAATAGAAATAGATCTAGTTCTGTGGCCCGCGTCTTGTGCGAGTTCTTGATTCCATAAGCTTGTTTTAATAGTTTTTGGAATCACTGACGGTTTACAGCTTCATGCTATGTTTATTTGGTCTGAATGTTTGTACGTATCTCCGTATTTACACAACAAAATATATCGAAATATGTTTAGCCGCACTTTAGAATCTATATCATATGTCATTTATACCACACACTGAACATTTTCTGCAAACTCCTGTAATTTCCATCTGTTCCCTCATCCACGAGGAAAACTTTTAATTTTATCTATTATTGAAAATTACTCACTTACATAACTATACAGCGGTATATAGGAATGACTATTTCCCAATATTTAAAAAGGTATTCAATTATTCTTCACAACTTTATTAGAGATCCTCGGCTGTTGTGTCTGCGGCCTGCACTACATGCGGCAATTATATCCAATTAACGTCGATATATGGAACTAATTCCAACTAATTGGTTCTGCATTGAGCAAATAGCGCTGAGTCGACTGATTGTTCACCGCACCGTTCATCTTAATCTTTGCTGTGTATAAACGCTCTCGAGAAAACCTGGAGGCCATTGCGTCACAATATCCAGATACCAGTGATAGTAAGATTCATGAATAATACATTAATCTTTTCTCTTCAGTGGGGGTAGAGGGCCAACGTCACCTGCAAGGTAATCTCTTGTTAAACACCACGTTCTCCAATCAGGATTGGAAGGTAAGACGACAATCGCCTCGCAAAAGCCGACATACCAATCGAAAACAATAAGTAGACCTCGAACTCAATGATGGTAGTTAAATCTTCAGTGGCCAGATTAACCAGGAGTTGTATTTCCGTTACTCACGAGGATGTTCCCGGGCCAAGCAGCCTTCATAGATCGCCTACGTAGAGTAGTCAGCCAACCCACACCGAGACTGATCAACGACCTCAAGTTTTCCAATTTTGTTCTGAACATTTGAGATAGGTACTTTGTTTGTGTTCAGTGCAGAACAAGCCAAGCTAGGGATGAGGTTGAGAACTAAGTATGCATGTGTATAGAGTTTATGAATCAGAAAAGTTTGCGTATCTACAATATTTGAAGTATAATATAAGTATACCTCGGGGCACATATCGTGGATCTAAATGGAGGAACAAACGCTTGTTTGCTTGATGAATTTGAGCTCGTCCACCACAGTAGCGCTCCGTGCTATCTTCAAAAGACACCCAAGAAACGTGTACTGCGCGCATAGACCACATTTTGAGCACAATAATTTAGGTATAATACCTATACCTATGTCCCGAGCAATGTCATCCATACTTCCATACTAATATTATAAATGCGAAAGTAACTCTGTCTGTCTGTCTGTCTGTCTGTCTGTCTGTCTGTCTGTCTGTCTGTCTGTCTGTCTGTCTGTCTGTCTGTCTGTCTGTCTGTCTGTCTGTCTGTCTGTCTGTCTGTCTGTCTGTCTGTCTGTCTGTCTGTCTGTCTGTCTGTCTGTCTGTCTGTCTGTCTGTCTGTCTGTCTGTCTGTCTGTCTGTCTGTCTGTCTGTCTGTCTGTCTGTCTGTCTGTCTGTCTGTCTGTCTGTCTGTCTGTCTGTCTGTCTGTCTGTCTGTCTGTCTGTCTGTCTGTCTGTCTGTCTGTCTGTCTGTCTGTCTGTCTGTCTGTCTGTCTGTCTGTCTGTCTGTCTGTCTGTCTGTCTGTCTGTCTGTCTGTCTGTCTGTCTGTCTGTCTGTCTGTCTGTCTGTCTGTCTGTCTGTCTGTCTGTCTGTCTGTCTGTCTGTCTGTCTGTCTGTCTGTCTGTCTGTCTGTCTGTCTGTCTGTCTGTCTGTCTGTCTGTCTGTCTGTCTGTCTGTCTGTCTGTCTGTCTGTCTGTCTGTCTGTCTGTCTGTCTGTCTGTCTGTCTGTCTGTCTGTCTGTCTGTCTGTCTGTCTGTCTGTCTGTCTGTCTGTCTGTCTGTCTGTCTGTCTGTCTGTCTGTCTGTCTGTCTGTCTGTCTGTCTGTCTGTCTGTCTGTCTGTCTGTCTGTCTGTCTGTCTGTCTGTCTGTCTGTCTGTCTGTCTGTCTGTCTGTCTGTCTGTCTGTCTGTCTGTCTGTCTGTCTGTCTGTCTGTCTGTCTGTCTGTCTGTCTGTCTGTCTGTCTGTCTGTCTGTCTGTCTGTCTGTCTGTCTGTCTGTCTGTCTGTCTGTCTGTCTGTCTGTCTGTCTGTCTGTCTGTCTGTCTGTCTGTCTGTCTGTCTGTCTGTCTGTCTGTCTGTCTGTCTGTCTGTCTGTCTGTCTGTCTGTCTGTCTGTCTGTCTGTCTGTCTGTCTGTCTGTCTGTCTGTCTGTCTGTCTGTCTGTCTGTCTGTCTGTCTGTCTGTCTGTCTGTCTGTCTGTCTGTCTGTCTGTCTGTCTGTCTGTCTGTCTGTCTGTCTGTCTGTCTGTCTGTCTGTCTGTCTGTCTGTCTGTCTGTCTGTCTGTCTGTCTGTCTGTCTGTCTGTCTGTCTGTCTGTCTGTCTGTCTGTCTGTCTGTCTGTCTGTCTGTCTGTCTGTCTGTCTGTCTGTCTGTCTGTCTGTCTGTCTGTCTGTCTGTCTGTCTGTCTGTCTGTCTGTCTGTCTGTCTGTCTGTCTGTCTGTCTGTCTGTCTGTCTGTCTGTCTGTCTGTCTGTCTGTCTGTCTGTCTGTCTGTCTGTCTGTCTGTCTGTCTGTCTGTCTGTCTGTCTGTCTGTCTGTCTGTCTGTCTGTCTGTCTGTCTGTCTGTCTGTCTGTCTGTCTGTCTGTCTGTCTGTCTGTCTGTCTGTCTGTCTGTCTGTCTGTCTGTCTGTCTGTCTGTCTGTCTGTCTGTCTGTCTGTCTGTCTGTCTGTCTGTCTGTCTGTCTGTCTGTCTGTCTGTCTGTCTGTCTGTCTGTCTGTCTGTCTGTCTGTCTGTCTGTCTGTCTGTCTGTCTGTCTGTCTGTCTGTCTGTCTGTCTGTCTGTCTGTCTGTCTGTCTGTCTGTCTGTCTGTCTGTCTGTCTGTCTGTCTGTCTGTCTGTCTGTCTGTCTGTCTGTCTGTCTGTCTGTCTGTCTGTCTGTCTGTCTGTCTGTCTGTCTGTCTGTCTGTCTGTCTGTCTGTCTGTCTGTCTGTCTGTCTGTCTGTCTGTCTGTCTGTCTGTCTGTCTGTCTGTCTGTCTGTCTGTCTGTCTGTCTGTCTGTCTGTCTGTCTGTCTGTCTGTCTGTCTGTCTGTCTGTCTGTCTGTCTGTCTGTCTGTCTGTCTGTCTGTCTGTCTGTCTGTCTGTCTGTCTGTCTGTCTGTCTGTCTGTCTGTCTGTCTGTCTGTCTTTTTTTTTTTTTTTTTTTTATCGTGCGAAAAATCCCCACGGATACCTCCCCCGCCGGAGTCGGAGGAGGAGGTTATGTCGGACTCGAACCGACTAAAACGCACGCCTTCTGTGGGCCGTCAGTTGTCGGAGGTGAGATTGTCATAGCCATATCCCTCGCACCCCGGCCGACCCAGGGCCATATCTCTCGATATGGCCCTCTTCCGGTCTGGGGACCACGGAGTCCCCAACTCGCCCCCGGGTATGGGGGGGCACGCAATGCGTGCCACCGCCGTGGCCTGCTTCTGCTAGGGTGACAGGCGACCCCACCCGTCACCCCCAGGCCCGCGCTCATGGGGGGCGGAGGTCATTCTGCGACCTCCGACGCCCGAGTTGCCGCCGCTCGTCGCGGGCCGCGCGGTCTGCGATTCTCCTTCGCTCCTCGCGGGCCGCAAGGGCTGCGATTCTCCTTCGCTCGCGCTCCGCCGCCCACTTCACGAGCATCACTTGCTCGCAGAAGGAGGCGCCGGCGGCCCACGCATCCGCGCAGCGAACCATCGCTGCGAGCAAGGTGGCGAGCGTGAGAGCTCTCACTCCCAGGGTCGCCACCAGCTCCCGTCTCGGCGTCTCCCACGCCGGACACTCAGTGAGCGTGTGCAGCGCCGAGTCCTCGCCCGCGTCGCAGTGATGGCACTCGGACGTTGGCTCTTTCTTCGCGGTCCGATGCAGATACCGTCCGAAGCATCCATGATCGGTGATGATCTGCGTCAGCCAGAACGAGAGGCCGCCGTGTGGCCTCTCTAGCCACTCCCCCATGATGGGTCTTACCGCCGCTACTACGGCGCGCCCTGCGCGTGGTTGCCCAAGTTGTAGCTCCCACTCCGCCACCATGTTCCTGTGGAGCCGGGATCTCACGGCCCGAATTTCTTCAGGCTCAGGATCGTGTCCCCGCTCCCGCGCCGCCTTTCGGAAGCGGTATAGCGCCGAAAGGGATCTCGCTTCCAGGATCCACGGTAGCGATCCGGCGAGGAGACTCGCTGCTTCAAAGGATATCGTGCGGTACCCCCTGATGGCCCTGATGGCCACAATCCGCTGCGGTCTACGCAGCAGGTCCACGTGCCTGGCTCGCAGGTTGTCTGCCCATACGGGGCTCCCATATAGAGCCATGGACCGCACGACACCCGCGTAGAGTCTCCTGCAGGAGTCCTCCGGGCCCCTCAAATTGGGCAGCAGACGCTTCAGAGCGTTAGCTGTTAGCACCAATTTGGGGACCAGACTTCGGAAATGTTCCCCGAAGTCCCACCTGTTGTATATCAAAATGTATAATCTGTACTATTATAAGGAGTCTGTAGTAATCTATGGTTACTCTATAATAAGGTGTGTGTCTACGGTCACCTATAAGCTTACCTGTTGTTACAGATTTAATTAAAGTGTTCTATAATCATTAATAGTATTTTATTGAACATGGCGCAGTCGTAAATTGCATTAAAATCTTTAGTAATCGGATCTCGCACCATTAGTGATGGAACCAATAGTTAAATTGCCACCTGACTTCGATTTACGAGCGGAAAATGCGGCCTCAGAATGGCGGCTGTGGCGTCTGTGCTTTGAAGATTACCTCGTCGGATCTGGGCAGGACAATGCGACTGACAAGATAAAATTATCCTTACTACGAAACATGTTGGGAATGGAGGCAGCGCGCATTGTCTCAACTTCATTGCAGATTTCAGACGACGAGTCTCAAAAATATGACTCAGTAATGGACGCCATTACGAAATATGTAAGCCCTCGCGTCAGCGAAGTTTTTGAAAGATTTAAATTCAATAATAGGAAACAACAACAAGATGAGAGTTTTGAAAATTTCTTCACTGAGTGCAAACAATTAATTAGAACGTGCAACTATAAAATAGTGAAAGATGACAAAGAGTCACTTGAAGATAAAATATTACGCGATAAGATAGTACACGGGGTACTATGCGATAAAACCTGGCAGGAGTCTCTTTTAAAAATAGAGAATCTCACTTTACAAAAAGCGGCCAATTATTGTCGCACAGCTGAGCAGAGTAAAAAACAGGTCCAGGTTATGAATCCGACTACGGAAGTAAGTCTGGTTAAGAAACCGAAATCACACCAGCAAATTAAGAAGACATTTAAATGTGGGAGGTGTCAAACCCAGCACGGTAATCGTGAATGCCCTGCTTATGGGAAAAAGTGCACCAAATGTGGTAAATTTAATCACTTTGCGGTCAGCTGCAGGCTAAAAAGTGTGAGCCAAGCAAAACATGAATCGGATGAGTCAGAAGAAGAGGCACTATTTTGTGGTGAAGTAAAAGGCAAATTTAAAAATGAATGGATGGAGTATATTACCATTGAAGGAAGAAATATTTACTGCAAAATTGATACAGGAGCAGATGTCAGCATTATGCCTAAAAAGATATTTAAGAAACTTAATACTCATCTGGATTTAAGACCAACAAAGAAAAATTTGGAAGCATTTCAGGGCTCAAAAGTTGAACCTCTTGGGAAGGTCAGTCTCCAATGCAAGTACAAGAACCGTGAGTGCTATGAGAAATTTATGGTGGTTGACTGCAATGCAATGCTATTGGGTTTGCCAGCCTGTATTGCTTTGAATCTAGTGAAGAGAGTTCACAGTGTGACAACTGAAGATGAAAAAGTCAAACAGAACTTTATTAAACAAAACCTTGACATTTTCCAAGGTCATGGTAAGTTTCCAAATAAATGTACAATACCTACTATTCCTCATGAGCAAATATGTCATCCTGCACCCAAGATACCTTACAGTTTGTATGAACCTTTGAAAGCAGAATTAAATAGATTAGTGAACAGGGGTGCTATAACCAAAGTAGATGATATAGTTAGTCATGCCTGTATTAATAGAGTTGTTATAGTAGAAAAACAAAATAAAAAAATAAGATTGTGCCTAGATCCATCAGATCTTAATAAAAGTATTGTCAGGAAACCTAAAACCTTACTTACAGTTGAAGAGATAGCGTCTAGATTACAAGGGAAAAATTTTTTTTCTGTATTTGATTTGTCGGAAGCATTTCATTGTATACCTCTAACAGAGGAGTCATCATGGAAATGTTGTTTCTCAACACCTTTTGGAGTGTTTAGGTATTTAGTTCTTCCTTATGGCTTATCAAATTCACCTGATCTGTTTCAGGACCAAATTGAAGGCTATTTTGCAGACATTCCCAATGTAATCACATGGTTTGATGACATATTGATAATGGGTGAGACTGAGGCAATTCATAATCAGGCTGTAAATAAAGTTTTGGCTAGAGCTCGAGAAATTGGAGCAGTTTTTAATAAAGATAAATTACAATATAAGCAATCTGAGGTTAAGTATGTAGGCCAAATATTCAATGGGCTAGGCATGTGTGTGGACAAAGCAAGAGTAGAATCACTTATAAATTTAAAAGAACCTATAAACAGAGATCAATTACAACAAATGATTGGCTCTTTCAACTATGTTAGACGTTATGTTCCAGAAATGGCTGAATTAATGGCACCACTATGTAAATTACTTCGGAAAGACATTGAGTTTCAATGGTTGCCACTACATGCTAAAGTGTTTAGAGAACTCAAATGTAAAATATCTTCTGCTCCTGCTTTGTGTCCATTCATTCCTCATAAACAAATAATATTGCAATGTGATGCTTCCCAGAATGGTATTGGAGGCTGTCTGTTTCAAATAGGCCAAAATAATACTTTAAATCTAGTTGCTTGTGTGTCGAGAACTATGAATGACTGTGAGCTAAATTATAGTCAGACAGAAAAAGAGTTACTCAGCATATATTTCTCTACTCAAAAGTTTCACAAATATATTTATGGATCAGATGTTATAGTTCAAACAGATCACAAACCATTGCTTGCCATAATGTCTAAGCCAATAAGTAAAGTAGGGTCACCACGTTTAAGAAGACTGTGTTTGAAACTGTTAAACTATAGTTTAAAATTAAGATATGTGCCCGGCAAAGAAGTACATTTTGCAGACATGTTGTCAAGAAATAGTTTGAACATTACAGATTATGATCCTCAGATGCTAGAGATGGTACACTCACTTACTGTTCATTTACCAATGAGTGAAGAAAGAAAGGCTCAATTTAAACTTGAAACTAGTAGTGACCCAACACTTTCAATGTTATGTAAATTTCAGTATGAGGGTTGGCCAGATGAAAGAAAACTTTCCAAAAAATGCCATCCATATTTTAAACTAAGAGATAGAATTTATGTTGAATCGGGCCTGATCTTTCTTGATAATAAAATTATTGTACCAGATAGTTTAAAGCAGTATGTGCTAAATTGTATACATGAAGGTCACCATGGTGTCAGTAAATGTACTCAGAGAGCCAGGCAGTTATTCTATTGGCCAAATATAGCATTAGATATACAGAATTTCGTTGCCAAGTGTCGCACCTGTGAAAAGTTTAGACCATCTAATGTACATGAGCCATTACTACCTCATAATATTCCAAAAAGTAGATACTATAAAGTTGGCACAGACATATTATTAGAGTTTGCAGGCAGATCATTCTTAGTCATTGTTGATTATTTTTCCCATTGGCTAGAAGTGAGGCCCCTTTTGAACAAAACTTCTAAGGCAGTCATAGATGCCATGCAAGAAGTATTCACTAGATTTGGATATCCAGTAGAAATTATTGCAGATAATAACCCATTTAAATCACAAGAATGTATCAATTACTATAAGTCAAAAGACATAACAATAATAACCAGTAGCCCGCATTATCCCAGAAGTAATGGTATGGCAGAAAAAGCAGTTGGTATTGCAAAAAATATTTTAAAGAAAGCCTCCAATGATAAAGCGGACTACCGGGACTTTATTTTGAGTTATAATAACAGCCCTTTATCTGGACTTCAATACTCTCCCTCAGAAATATTGAATAGTAGAAGAGTAAGGACTAATGTACCTTGTAATGGTCAAGCCTTGGAACCAAAAATAGTTAAGGATATTTATAAATTGTTAAAGTTAAAACAGTCAATTACAAAAAATGTTCATGATAGACACATAAAGAAAAAAGAAACTGTATTCAAAAAGGGAGATCAAATTGTGTACAAAACAAGGGATGATGAGTACTGGAAAAAAGGGACCATACTAGAGAAGAGTAAGGAACCAAGATCATATTGGATAACCAGAAATGGGTCATCCAGGCCCTTTAGACGCAGTACTTATCATCTCAAAAGATCTTTCACCAATGTTAATGTTCAAAGTGGAGATTCAAGTATTGAGCCAGCTCTTGTTGATGAGGGTTCGGATGATGTAGAAAAACATAGTAATGATATCAATGATGATAGAAATGATAGCTTGCCTAACCCTAGTAATCAAATGATTGTGAATGATACACCAAAGTATTACAAAACTAGAAGTGGTCGGGAAGTTCATCCCAGGCAGGTTCTGGACTTGTAGGGGAGATGTTGTATATCAAAATGTATAATCTGTACTATTATAAGGAGTCTGTAGTAATCTATGGTTACTCTATAATAAGGTGTGTGTCTACGGTCACCTATAAGCTTACCTGTTGTTACAGATTTAATTAAAGTGTTCTATAATCATTAATAGTATTTTATTGAACACCACCGACCGTCGAGTACGAGCCCCAGATATTTCATCTGGGGCTTGATGTCGATGAGAGTGTCTCCCACTGTGATGCTGGATCCCGCTGGTGGTCCGCGCCGAGGTCCATGGAAGAACATTGCCTTGGTTTTCTGCGGATCCACCTCGAGACCCAGCCGCCGGATTCTTTCCACAACTTGGGCAACCGCGGTCGTGGCCTTCCGGGTCGCTTCGCGGTGTGTAGCCCCGCTTGCCGTCACTAGCGTGTCGTCCGCATAGCACGTAACGGCGGCACCATCCACGAACTCACTGCGAAGCACCCAGTCGTATCCGATGTTCCACAGGAGCGGCCCCAGGACCGATCCCTGCGGAACACCGCACGACATCTCTCTCCGACCGACACCGATCGCACCTGGGTAGATGACGGCTCTCTCCGTCAGGTAAGCCCCGACTATGCGGCGGAGGTATAGAGGCACCTCGTGGTACACGAGCGCCTCCATAATGCAACTCCAGGGCAAGGTGTTGAAAGCGTTGGAGATGTCCAAAGCCACCGCCAACATCACCTCGCCCCGAGCGACTGCGTCCTCCGCCAGAGTCCTCACGCGCATGATTGCATCCACGGTGGAGCGCCCACGGCGGAAGCCATATTGGGCATCCGCCAGATCCGGCCCTTCTCTAGAGAGGTGCTCGACGAGGCGCTTCGCTATAACTCTTTCAAAGAGTTTGCCCACCTCATCGAGCAACACTATGGGCCGGTAGCCGGACGGTGAGTCCACCGGGCGCCCCTCCTTCCGAATGAGGACCAGTTTCCCCGTCTTCCACGTCTTTGGAAACTGGCCCCGCTCCAAACATGCGCTGAGGAACCCTCTGAATCGAGGCTCGAGAGCGTCTTCCCCTAGAGCTAGGACCCACGCTCGGCCTGGAATGCCGTCGGGTCCCGGGGCGGTGTTCTTCTTGGCGCTAAGCCTTCGCACCGCCAGCTCTAGTTCTACCCAAGTGACTTCGGGCACGTCGTCGTCAACCACACTGGGCGCCAAAGTCGACCGAGGTGGCGGAGTCATGCGCGGTGGAACATGTTCCGCCCGCGACGGGAACAAAGATTCGACCACTCCTCCGAGCAGAGCCGGCTGAAGAGTCTGGGTCAGCGGCGGGGCTCGGGGGCGCAGCTTTCCTCTTACCATAAGGTAAGGCCGCCCCCATGGGTCCCTCTCCAGCGTCTCCATCAGCTCTTGAAAAGCCGCGGCTTTGGCCCGCTTAATCTCCGCTCGGAGGGCATTTCTGGCCTCTCTGTATCCCTCATGAAGCTCCGCCAATCGGGGCTCCGTATCTGCGGGTCGGCTACGCCTCCTACGGAATCTGGTCCACTGGCGGTGCGCGATCACGCAGGCTTGTCGCAGCCTCGCGATCTCCGCAGACCACCAGTAGACCTGACGCCTCGGACGATAGGGCGGAGCCCTAGGCATACCCGCATCGCAGACGCGTGTCATGGCCTCCCGAAACCACGCCGCCTCATCGTCGATATCAACAGGCCTGTCCGGCGCAATGGCCCAGGCCTGTACGATGGCAGCCTCCAGGAGGTCCTCCCGATTCAGTCGCTTAAGCACCCAGCGCGGCTCGCGTGGGGCCGGTATGACCGGCGCATCGCCCGCGGGGCGAGAGACATCAAACCGAACATATCGGTGATCCGAAAGTGTCTCCACCCCGACAACGACTCGCCAGTGCCGCACACGGTGTGACAGCGAAGCGCCCGCGAACGTAAGGTCCACGATCGAGCTGCGCCCCGCGGCCACGAACGTGGCTTCGGCCCCGCGATTCTGGAGAACTAGACCGAGTGTAGCGGCCCAGTTCTCCAGTGCCCTGCCCCGCGGGTTCGTGCGCTGGGAACCCCAGGTCATTGACCAGGCGTTAAAGTCCCCGAGCACAAGAACCTGGCGAGGGTAACAGGCATTGACGACTTCGGCCAGCCGATCCAGCGATTGCTGGTATTGGCTTATATATCGGTGTCGACTCGGCGTGAGGTAGACGGCCACGACCGCTATCTCCCCCACAAGTGCCGCCACGCAGCCATGCCCCCTTGCAATGACGGCAAGGGGGGGGCCGCCTGCGGCGGCGTTATGCACCAGTGCCGCCGACCCATCCAGGTCGATCACCCAGGCAGGCCCGGGAGGCCGGTGAGTGTATGGATCGGCGACAGCGACGACATTTATGGACCACTGTGCCATGCTCTGGAGCAGAAGTGCCTGAGCGTCGACACCGTGGCCCACGTTCGCCTGCAGGATGCGGAGCTGGGGATCCATTATGGAACCATCTCCGCATCCCGCCGCGAACTTGAAGCGGAACGCCCGCCTCGCGGCTTCGGCTCCCCTCCGGTGCAGGCCTTGCTGCCAACCCTATGGTCGGCTGGCTTGCCCTCCGCCGCACACCTGAAACAATGCAGCGGAGCTTCGCAACTACCGGCCATATGACCGGGTTGGCCACAACGGAAGCAACGGTCTCCGACCGTTATCTCCGCCGTGCACTGCACTCCCACGTGGCCGACCGACAGGCACCTGAAGCACCTAGCCGGTCGAGCCTGCAGGAGCCGTACCTGCACCCTTATAACGCCTCTTACCGCGAGGTACCGCTGGTCGGCAGCCTTTTGGGCTGCTGCGATGGGACAGCCGACAACTGCTGCCCCCTGTCCACGGCGGCCGAAGCGAATGGCTCCGACCTTCACTGTGTCCAGGGGACAGCCCCCGGCCTCCGCCACGGTGAGTCTGATATCCTCAACCGTGATGGAGTCGTCCAGGCCCGAGATGCGCAGTTCTGCGCACTTGTTGGGCCTAGACACCCGGACGTCGGCTGCGTCCAGCGTCTCCCTTATCTTTGCCGCTATGGCGTCGGCCTGGGGACCGCTGGAAGCGCCGTGGACCTCGATTAGGCGGGCACCCGTTCGCGTGTGTTTCACCGTGACGGGTACCGACATGTTGAGGGCCTTCATGTCGATAAGGCCCGTTGCCTGCGTCACGACCTGGGAGTACTGCACACCCCTCTCCAACGCCTCTGCCGACATCGTGAGGACGATGGCCGTTGAACGAGGGACGCGCAGCCTCCTCGGCGCTCCTTTCGCAGCAGCCTCAGCCTTCTTGGCCTTTTTGGCTGCCTTCCTTTTGGCGTTCCGCTTCTTTTTTTTGTCTCCAGCAACCTCCCAGCCACCCTCCGGTGAGGAGCTGCTGGAGGCAACCGGAGTCGATCCCTGGGCTGGGCCTGGGGTCTTGGCTGGGGCCGAGGCGGGGACCAGAGACGTCCTCCCCTTGCCCTTCCCTTTTCCCTTGCCCTTGGCCCGGGCGCCTTGCACAGCCTGAGGGTTCCCAGCTCCCACAGCGAGAGTGGCCGGAGTGGCAGACGCAGTGGAAGAATGACGTGCCGATACCGGCCGGGTCACTATCGCTGCCGGACTGACAGGACCCCTCCCAACTGCATCGGCGTACCCGGTTGGCGGCGCCAGAGACGGGCGGCGGAAGGAGTCCATCATGGACTCCAAACAACGCCGTGTGTGCTCCTCATGCGCTACCTGCCGGGCCTCCTGCGCCTTCTGCCGCTTTTCCACAGCGGCAATGGCCACCAAGCAGGCCGCCAGTGGGTCCACTGGCCGGTTCGTCTGCAGCACCGGCGACTCCGGTCGGACCGGACGCGTCGGCGATGCCAACCGCGGCCGCGACAATGCTCCCGACCGCGCCGGCGACAGCGACCGTACCGGAGACCCCGACCGTGCCGGCAACGCCTGCCCCGAAGACGATAACGGCCGTTCCGGTGACATCGCCTGCTGCCGCTGCACGGACCGCGTCACTCGTGGCATGTCCGCTACGATTTTACGCAGTTCCGCCACTTCGGCCGTCACCTTCCGAAACTCGGCCTGTCGCCGGGCCTCCTGCTTCTTTGCGTTGGCACGGTCCTGACGTGACTCAGCCAGCTCCACCAAGAGGGATTCGGCCCACTCGGCGAGACGCCACACGGTATCTAGGACCCGCTCGTCCTCCGGCTTTGTGGACCCCGATGGGCTCATCGTCTTTGCGTGGAGGGCTGCCATCGCCTCCCTCGTGATGATGTGGGTCCACTGATCCGGGACTGCCGCCGAGGGGGAGGGTCTCGGCGGCGCCACCACATCTTCCGGAGCTGAGGCTCTGGGGGTAGCCCCCTTGTCACCCAATGAAATTTGGCGGCCTATCGCTACCAACTTGGACGGAGGGGGACGCAGCAGCTCATCTCCATCATAGCAGCTGCTGGAGGACGAGTCGGTCAGGGTAAATTCCAAGTCCGACTCGCTCCTTGGAGAAGGAGAATGCTTCTTCTTTCTCTTCCTCTTCCGGGCAGACTTCCGGGTCTGCAGACCCACCGGGCTGTTCGCCCTGCTTCTCTCGGTCGCGGTGTCGAATTGCTCCGACACCGCGATATGGGACGCGACCTCCGCGTCGTGATGCTGCGCGACCTTCACGCAGTCTATTTCGCTTGGTTGGGGGGGGTTTGTAATATTTATATCCATATTAAATCCCACGAGTATGAGTCGATATAAAGACACTTCCCGGGTGACGCTCATTCCAGGAAGCGGGGTAAATACTGTGGAGTTCCCCAGGTGTCCACAGGTTTTGACGACTTCGCTGTCGGGTTTTACAGACTTTTCCTTGTCGCGGGCCGGCCAATTAAGGCAAGCCCCACGTTCTCCTAGATCACGACTTCCCGAGTGTGGCTAGCACTCAGGTCGTTGTCGATCACTCGGAGGCTACGTGACGCAGGAGGGCAGCCAACCCCCCAACACCGACGGTGGCACGAGTGCCTGTCAGCCCCTGCGCGAGCAGTGGGCCGACCCGTCCCTCGATCCCGATGGATCACTACGTCTCTCCCCTGTCCCCTCTGAGAGCAGAGGGATACTGGGAGCGACAAAACCACCTGATCCCACCTCGCGGACCTAGCAGGTCCGCCGTACCACGACCCCCCTCATGGGGTCAGCTAGCCCTGAAAAGGGCTGTTTTTGTGGCCCTGAAAAGGGCCTGGAGGACACCTCGCGGCTCCCTCCTCGCGGGCCTAGCAGGCCCGCCATCCCACGACCCCCTCGTGCAATGGGGTCAGCTAGCCCTGAAAAGGGCTGGGTTGTCGGGTTATTAGTCGAGCGGCTAACAGAGCTCCTTCCCCTAGGAGTCGGAGTCCATTAACCGTCGTCCAGGGTGCACCAGCCACCCCGCTTCCACTTCCCAGGACCGTGGTCCAAAGGGGGAAGAAACGAGGAGGCCCTCGTGGAGGTTACCCGACCTGGCACCCCGTCTGTCTGTCTGTCTGTTACGCTTTCACGCCTAAACCACTGAACCGATTTTGATGAAATTTGGTACAGAGGTAGATTAGACCTCGAGAAATGACATAGGCTATGTTTGGTCGCGATAACCGACATCCACGCGGGCGGAGCCGCGGGCAAAAGCTATAGTATGATATATTTTAAAAATTAAAAAAGCCTTCTGTAGTTTAAATATGTTACATACTGATTTAGCATTTAAAATTTAAAGAAGCGTGTATAAGTGTACGCAGAATTATAACCGAACTATCACTCGTCTTCCCTACGTTCCACATCTAACATCGAGTAGTTTTTCTAAGCTTTGTTAGTACTTACCTAACTCATAGTTAAAGTAATCGCAGCATTATAATGCTGTACGTAGAATTAATAATTAATTCATTACGGCCGTTCCTTGGTGGCCATTAAAGGCACGAGCAGGCACGCGATCGTGTGTGGCGAACTGGCGACGAACGAAACACGAGGCTCCAGCTCCATGTCATAAATCCCACATAAATATCTTATCAGAGATCGCGTGGCATACAATGTGACGTCCTTGAAGGTCTGATACAATGCGAAGGTCAAGGGTATGGAACACTTTGGGCTATCGAACTTGGCGTGCATTGTGGCGTGGTTTGGTTTGCATTACATAGTACTAGATGAGCATGATATGCCTGGTGTCAGTGACTTTCTTATTAATTAGATAACATAATATTAGCCTCCGTGGCGTAGCGGTAGTGAACGCGGCCGCTACGCAGGAGGCGCAGGTTCGATCCCCGCTCAGTGCAAATATTTGTGTGCATGAAATACGGGTATTTGCTTTGGTCTGGTCGTGCCTCGGAGAGCACGTTAAGCCGTCGGTCCCGGTTGCCATAAGAACATCTATGGCAGTCGTTACGGGTAGTTGGAGCCCTAAAAATTTCAAAAAAAATGGTCTAGCTGCAAAGCTACGATATCACCTAATGTTACCATTGGGTTGTAGAGGTCAGATGGCAATCGCTTCACGAAAAATATCGAGGTCTACCAAATCCGTAGTTAAGTCTGGTAAAGCTGACCCCAGACTCCGAGCTGAAAGCTTCGGATGCGACTGGGAATTAACGCTAGGATGAAGAAGAATATTAACTGTTTTTTGATATATGAATGTTGCGTGATGTAAGACGGAGTGATACTTCACTGGTTACATTTCGCGATTTTCTTCTAAGTGAACACGAAATCAAAAGGAAAGTACTTAGTAGTTGGAATCCTTTTAATAGGGACCAAGATATTGACAGCAATGAAAATAGAGCAGCACAACCAGGCGTGTGGCACTAAGCTCTCACTCAGAGCATCGTGTGGTCAAGCGTGGGCGCTTCCGTGACTAGCTCCTTGAGCAGAATAATTGATGTCTGTATTACTGGCCCTCAACCGCCATGCCAAGCAGAAAAATAAACAAGGAATTCTTTGGTCTGGGACGATACGCTCTTTGCTTAGACAATTGGGTGAATGAGAGTGTTATAGTGACAAAAAATGCTGATTCTATAACCCGCGCCACGTATCTTGGACCTAAATCGTAAGACATACGAGGCTCTGGCACCCGCGCATTGCTTTGTAATATTCTATGCTTGGTGAATTTGAGTTCGTCTACCGCAGTAGCATCCCATTCTATCCTCAAAAGACACTCAAGAAATGTGTACGGCACGTATAGGACACATTCTGAGCACATTTTAGGTCCAAGATACGTGGCGCGGATTTTACTTCACTGTTATATTTCAGTACCTATCAGAAAGTTTAAATTGGGATTGAGCTTTTACCCAAATTTCATACAACCTACACCAAAGAATGGACGTAAAGAGACAACGACATATTTTCTACTCAAATGCGAAGTTGTCCACATAAATAAATTATCATTATCCTCATCATCATCATCATCATCATCTGCATGCCCTCATGTCCCTGGCTAATTTAGGGTCGTTCCTTTATAACATTTGGCCGGGTAGCGAGGTCCTGCTCACACCTTTCACACAGTCCATCCATCTAATAAAAAACTCGTTGCCCGTTGTGGTACTTTATAATTATAACGCATTCGGAAATATTCGTACCCTCATAGTTTTAAATTTAATTAATTCCTAGATGCACATAACATTCGGCTATTCGTTTTCTGGTTTCCGTTAATTCTATGATAAATTTCAAGTTCACATCGTTCACTGGTATTATCCATGGGAAGTTCTTCGGAGGAAACTGCATATTCCATAAGTTGTATTTCATCTGAAATAAATGATTAATAAATAAAAAGGAACCCGTCTGCCACTGAAAAGATTGAAATAAGTAAATTGCCACTGAAAAGATTTATAAACTGGTGGCTGTTGTCCTATGGATGATTCTCTCGATGTAATTTTTGCTATTCAGTTTATAAGCGAATCAATGATATGCAGAAGAAAGAGAGTGGGTGATAAGATGGTCCCTTGAGGTACGCTAGCACTTACCTGCAAGAATTCCGAACCTCGCAGATCACAAAGAACGCGAAAACGGCGCTCCTACTGGAAGCTAGCAGCAAAGCTGCACAGGGTGCACAGTCTAGGAGGCAGACGGAGACATTGGAAAAAGCGATGCTTGACAAACTCTATCGAAAGCTTTGGTGATGTCAAAAGTAATGGTCTGACTCGCCATGCTTATCCATAGCCTCACCCCAAAGATAGGCAACGTTCGCCAGAAAATTACATACCTAGTAAAGGTTTTGTATCAAAACTTTATTTCTCTAGCAGTGATATTATAAAATTTTCTATAAAATTAACAATAACACACACACATATCTAATATTGGAAACTGACTAATACAAATCCACAAAATAATTATGTTAATAGCAATTATTGTAGTAAAAAAAATGGTTAACAATATAACTATAAATATTGTACTGGAACTCACCGGGGGTATTGGACATATTGCCGACGGAAAATTAGAATATGCACTCATGTACTCTGATAGCCATTTAATTTTCATAATGTCACACATCTTTACTGTAAAGTCACGGCCGTATCCCACCACTCTAAGCTAAAACATAAGCACATTTTGATGTTGTCTTTTTTCAGATAGTAATGAGAGCAAAAAGTTCTCTCTGAGTTCCTCAAAACTTCAGTCGCGGTTTATTATAATATTATGTTATTCTTCCTTTTCACTAGCTCCGGTGTATATCTGTCACCCGTAATGTCACCAGAAGAGTGGATACCATGGCTGTCGTAAATTATACGTTTCCCTTTTATTTAATTTTGAATTTATGAGTATAGGTATGTATAATGTTTAATGCTAATACAAATATTCAGTCACACAAATTATAAGACTGTTAATTGAACAGCGCCGTTTAGTTAACAGTCCAGGCAGTTAATTGAACGGCTGATTAAAGCTAGTTGGCTGCAGTTGGCTGCGGTATATTTAGTTGTATCTGTAGAAAAACAGTTACATTTCGTTGTGTTAATATTTCATGATAGGTAGGTGTACATACTGTGACGTTGTTGTGCCAGGGCTGCAGCGAGGTGCCCGTGATGTTGGTCCTGTAGGGCTCCTGTCTGCTGGGCCGCTTGGTGATGGCCTTGCAATTGGTTACGTAGGCAGGATCGCAGTATTTTATTGTCGCACCTGATTGACGTATGTCTTCCTTCTTTTCCTTGTTCAAGTTATTATATAAACAAAAATAAAAACTGAAAACCTTCACACTGTTAATAGAGTAAGGATTAAAATGACAGAGTCTTTTCAAACGTTATGAATAGATGATACTTACAGTAAGTAATTCTTCACAGAAAAATAGTAGAAAAAAAACAAAATAAGTCAGCCGCCACATCGTTGTGAGGAGGAGAGAGGCATTTGATAGAGTAATTTATTATTCCGATTGATATAGTAGATATATGATACACAAAGTACATCGGGGCAATCAGCGATGTAACAAAATGTAATATTTAACCATAATATATATTTAAGCCTAGCATTCATTATAATAGTACCTAATAATCGTTAAATAATAGTCACAATACCTAACTCAATAGTACAACAGACCGAACTGTTATTTATTATTATTTTTTTTTATTACTTCCCTTACTATTGTTCTGTACGTAGATTAGGTACCTCATTTCCTCCAATTCATGATCTAAAAAAATTATTCGGTCTATATCTGATGGCATGTTATTATCTTTATGTGCAGTAATTTGGTAGATTTAACATTTGATATATAAAAAGAACAATACATACTTTAATACTTTAAATTATTAAAAAGAAAATAATTTTAGTTACTTAACAATTATCTCTGGTTCAATAAAGAAAATATGATTATGTATTTTAATGATCTATCAACTATAACGAAGACTCGCAAATAATTAAGTGAAATCACTCATAAAGCACCTGCAAAACTCAAGTTTCCCAACATTTATTTATAAATAATAAATGTCATGGACCCGGACGGGAAAAGACGAACAATAGGATCATGAACCTCTGGGAGTAAGCCTACCAAAGCGCTTAATGCCATTTGACTGAGAGTGATTTGTATAATAATAGTCCGTCATGTTCAAAGGCAGGAGCGTGAAATTTTGTATAACGGCTTGCAAAAAAATTAACCATAAAAGATATCCCAATGGGTTGCTGTCCTAGATTTTTTTTCGAGCTGTACCTACAATATTTTTGGGACGCCAATAAAGATTCTCGTGAACGTAAACGCTGAATTCTTAAAAAAATATAGCACTTGAATAAAATGAGGTAATATTTCGCTACCCTGCTACAACAATAGGCACCCTAGGCAGGCCTCGCAATTAACCTGCTTTTCACACTGTTGAAGAGTAATTAGTACTTTCCTCGTAGACGCCGGCAAAACGCGACACGCGCTGAATGTGACTATATTTACTGGAGACGGACGTACCTGCCTACAATCATCATTAAGTTTTTCCATCAACATTGTACGTACGTACCGTAATGATGCGAGAGAACAGCGATAAACTGACGATGCTTCACCAATGATTTGAATAGCAAAATGACCTGTGTTGTTCAAACCATGAAAATTAAAGAAAGTACAAAGCAAATAAGTACTAGTTTGTGAATAGCTAATTAAGAACACGAGCGTACCTTCCTCTAAATCCTACTTTAAAAGTCTAACAAAAAAGTATTACACGTTGTCATAAGTTTTACGTCCATGTTTCGTATTAAGAACACGGTGCGTAGGCAGTGGGGTAAACAGAAGAGTTGAAAACTGTTAAATAAGTTTTCAAGTGTAGGTACGAGTATATTCCAAAAGAACTTTTATATTAACTTTAGTAGTTAGTGAGAACATTCGTAAGAAATTTCTGAAAAAGGTCTCTAACTTTGTTTGTTACTTCTCATAATGAATAAAAAAATATCTACTCAAAAACATCTTTGCAGCTACTGATCAGATCGTCCTGCATAATTCCATAAATGTACATAAATATTTTCCTCTCAAGTCGATCTCACCTAGCGTGTCGCATACATATTGAACAGCTGATCATTATGCAAACCCGTTGTATTCGATTTACAGCTATGGGCAGTGATCCGTGCACAGCTTCCCTGGAGCCGTAACGAGCTCGCCTTGACCCACTTGGTGGAGGTGGAGCCATCCTCGCGCCTGCGACGCAGTAGGACTCGCGGACCTTGGAGGAGCTTGGAGGTTCCATAATTATGATTGAGTGTTATTGCAGCCGTTCTTTATTACACGAAATTAACAAAATATTTTAAAAGATAAATTCTTTTTCGTGTTTTGGGTGAACTTGAAGGTGTACTTTTATTTTTAATTAGGTACTTATAACTTTCAGCAGTTAGACGAAATAAATTACTTTATAAAAGTTATGCGCACTTACTACGTAAGAAAGTGAGTTGCTGGCGGTAGGGATAATATTTCTGGCATTGTTTATAGTTGAAGAGTCTACTTCATTCGTTCAAGCTTGTCATCTTACTTATCCTTACTTGTCTTACCTGTACATTAAGTTTATCTTTTGATTTGACAAACTAACGTAGATACTCGTAAGTACCTATTATTTCGCATATGATTCTACATTGAAATCATAGCTTTTTTTCTCTGGTTTTTGTTTCCCTACAATATCGGGGTATTCATAATGTTCTCTCTAAATTGGATTCAACCATTGGCTCTAAATGTAGGTATATCAAAGACAGATTAGAACTGCTAACGAACCAACAATGCGTTATTGATTCAATCGCTTTCTTTTGGCAAATATTGACCTTACAATGGAACCCCGTGGCTAGCCGGAGATGAGTTCATTATGTCAGCCTGGAGGCGATGGTGAAAGTTGATCCGTTTCAAACGACCGGTGAATACATTTTTATGTATTGAATTAATAGAGATACTATTAAGATGATAACAATATCGACAATTTGTTACGCCACAAACTGAATGATGGATGCCCGCATCCAGACTTGAGCATATTCTGAAAATAGAATTAAAATGCATTTGGATTTAAATTTCTACTAATGCTGAGAAAGGATTCCTATTTGACAGTAAAAAGCTTTCATCACAATAACTCACAGAAAGCAAAAAAAAAGTTAAATTAGAAGAGACTTGAAAATTTAGAGAGTTGGGAGTGTACGAGTATTCAAATCGATTAAGATTTAGAAAAGAGAATCGGCCTCGGGCGGCACTCGAACCTGCGATCTTTTGCTCACAGGGGGAATGCTTTGACCACTAAGCCACCGAGACCCTTCCGAAGTCGATCCAAATACTTATACACCCGTCCTAGGGCGACGGTATTTCATTCAAGTGGCATATTATTTTGGTCTACTTGCACACATTACCTGAACCATTGATATTGGTAGGTATAATATGGTATTTCTTGAACATCCACTTTATTATAGAAAAGCCTACATCTCCCAATACGCCGAAAGAAGCATTATTTCAATAAACAATCTGCAAACTTAAAGGTAGAAAGTGTAATCGAACATATTCCACAAGTATGCCTACTATGGTTGAGAAAATTCTGCTATCGTAACAGTTAGGGCAAAATTTAATATCCTGGTAATCTCTGTGTTGTGTCGCATCGCCAGGTGCATATGAAGGCCACTATTGACATAAAAGAACAACGCCTTTCATTCACAGGCCTAGCCCCGACGGGAGACAGGCGGGCTACAACGCGAGCCGGTAACTAAGAGGACAATACAGTAAGAGGATGCAACTCATATTATTTTAATTGGAATATTTTCAATAACGTTCACAAGACGTAATACACGTGAGGTATATCTCTAGACACTTATCTGGGACCTAAATCGCGAGACTAATGAAGCCCTAGCGCGCGCAGACTGTTTTATAGTAATCTATGGCTGCTCAATGTGAGCTCGTCCATTGCAGCAGCTCCCCGTGCTACCTTCATAAGACACCCAAGAAACGTGTACTGCGGGGGTACAGCACATTTCGGGCACATTTTAGGTCCAATATTTATATGTCCCAAGCAATATTCCATGGTAATATAATTTTGTAATATTCTACTATAAAACCTTTTTCGTATTATAATATTACCGGATGTAATGTTCGTTTGATCTATCGTTTAAATTATATATTAATTCGCCATTAGGCTCAATATTTACTCCGATTATAGGAGCCCAACTCAGAAATATTAAGTAAGCTTGCGGAGCGAAGCGAAGTTATACCAACTGTTGATATTATAATGATATGCCAATTCTATGTCACGACTTCGTGTCGTTTTAGTCTTATCTAATATATAAAATTCTTCTGTCACGGGGTGCGTAATCGAACTCCTCCGAAACGGCTCGACCGATTTTGATGAAATTTTTTGTGCTTATCCGGTATCTATGAGAATCGGCCAACATATATTTTTCATCCCCCTAAGTGATAAGGGTGCAGCGGGAACGGGATTTGAATACCACGCGGGCCTAAATATGGCGGTACGAAGTTCGCCGGGGCAGCTAGTACTTCTATATAATACAGTTAGACTTAATATTATACAATATGGATACGACATATAGGCAATAATTGAAACCATATACTTGGTACCCCCTAAGCTTCAAGCAGGAAAAGCTTGAACAAAATTGGTCCAGTATTAAGGGCAGAAACTAGAGTTTTAATTTTATAGAATTTGAACAGCTTTGAGTACTCTGTAGAATCGTATGTTGCCGCTTAGCTGTTCAAGTAAGTTACCTACTATGCCCATTGTTGTGTGTGTGTGTGAAGTTGTTGTGTGTGTGTGTGTGTGTGTGTATGAAGGTGTGTGCGTATTTATTAATGACTTATGACATAGTCAATGACTTTAAAGCAATGGATGAAACTATTTAATGACTTATACAAGTGGTTGCATTTTCTACATTTATTTTAATAATTATTTTGTTAGAAAATTTCGGATTTTATAAATCAGGGAATTTAAGTTTAAATTTAATTTGGTTCTATTCCTACGGACCAGGATGCTTCGCGGTTTCAGTATTTGCACATATGTCGTATCCATATCGTATAGGTACGTTACGTCAGCCTGTACAACTATTGGTGTTTGAGGAGTATGCACTCGAATAATGCGGGAGGCAACCCGAACTCACTGTCATAGTGAGTTCGGGTTCGAAACCGACTGCGACATATGTGACAGCTGTCAATCGCATTCAAGGGCACCATGTGCTATGTATGGGAATATTGTTAATTAATGTGTTATTAACATAATATAATCTAGCAGTAGCACTATCTATAGACTGTTATTTTTTCATAGTCATATAGGAAAAAGGTAGCTATATATTATTTATCGGTATACTGAGTATACATCCTTATAATAATAATGTAATAGATATTATGTAAAGTAACTTTTGTTTGGAACCAGTGAGTTCACATTATATTTTATATTTATGATCAAAGAGTAAAATACAAAAGTGTTATGAATATTTTCGTGTACCTACAATTTTCATGTTTTACGATAGCATTTCATCCGCCATGTTATCATATAATATTTATGCCCTGCCGTACCTTCAGAAAAATCTGTTCATTCTAAATTCAATAGTTAATCTGAAAAGGTATAAAATTGTAAACAGCCATTCAGTCGCTCAGACTTTCAACAGATTAGATAAAAGTGAGTGACAGCCGTTATCTTTGTCCCGTATCCAGTTGAAAAATGTCCTCAGCTCAGCAATCTCAGTGCCAGCCACCTTCCCACATCAACAGCTGTGCTAAAAAAGTTAAAGATAAAAATACCCATGCCTTTATTCAATTAAACCGAAAAGAATTCCATTTTTAAAGCGATTGAAACAATTCATTTCGTTGCTGACAGTTACATTTGGTGTTATAATAGTGTAACATGGTGTATAAATATGTATTGTTAGTATATGCCTTAACAAATCTGTGTGCTTGTAGCCGAATTCTAGTGGTGTTTCCTATGCCGGGGAGGAGTCACACCACGCTAGGAGATGCCGTGGTACGGAGTTTGTTGAAAGGAGGGCATAATGTAAGTGTTACTATTAAGAGAAGTCTGGGTAATGGAGATAATAAATGTTTGACTTGATTTGAGCGAGTGCTGAGTTCAAGCATTCATTTCCATTTTGATGGTCACAGGTCACTGAACTCACACAAAACAACATAAAACAGTACTGTACGTTGTGCCAGTTTGTCTTTAAATGCAAATATAGCGTTCCTTGATCTTATAATTGCTCGAGCAACAAAACGAAAATACAAGACATCATAAACAGGGGTATTTGCTAGGAGGCAAAATTTATTTGATTATTTCACATGACCTATGACAAAGTGCCCGCCGGTCGTCAATGGGCTCGTACTATTACGTGGGACCAAAAATCTTAGATGGCGGCGAAATGTGGGTATGTACCACTGCCTACACCTTCGGGGGTTTAGAGACGTGAATATTCACACACTGTGGCTTAGGAGGCTTATTAACACCACGTACAAACGTACCTCTCTTGCTACCTGATGCACCTGCTAAAAGACATACGAGCCTCTGGTGCAGGCTTTCCTCTAAGAGTTAGGCGGTCAAGCGGCAATTAATCTCGGAAAAGTCGGCATACCAATCAAAAACAGTACAGGGCCGCCAGGACCTCCAAATTTCGTACGCAACTGGGATATCGTTATAATGATGATGATGATGATAATGATAATGATTGCGGCTTATCACCATCTCTACAAGTACTATCTTCGCTCGTATCGCGTACATTCACAATGATATTTCGTAACGTATTGAATCATATAGGCATGATGAATGCGAACCGCATACGAGAACACTACAGGCGCAGTGTTCTCGTATGCGGTTCACTGCATGCGCCTGCTGCAGTTGTCATATATGCGGTGGGCTTCAGAATCATACCTTTAATTTGTTCGTTTTCCAATACCCTTTGCTTACCCTTTTGCGGATGTACAGGTATATGAAGAGTACTCACAAATATTGATGCGTAGCAGAGAGACACAATAATTTCCGTAAGAATAAAGTTGAGAGTTAAGGGTTGTTTGACAGTTACGGCAACTTTGGCAAGAGTGCTCAAGGTTGTAATCACAATGAGTGTTTTCCAACACGTAATTGTATTTTAACTCGCTTACTCTTCGGCTCTGATTACAAACACACTCAAGCTATTAGCTAATACATAAGGAATAGCTACTAAACGCAAATCACTAATGAAAAGACGTTCTTAAGTAAATTCATTTTTCCGAACTTTTCACTTAGTTATTCAAGAACATAATCCAATTTTGATTAAGCAGAACGTAGGTAAATCTTGGAAAGTACGTGATATGCATCGTCAAATATATCACGTTCTACAATTCTATTAGAATTACATTACATTAAGTGGCTCAAATACCTAGAAACATGGTAAGGTACTAATGTAACCTCAGGTACTGATTGATTTTAAGTATCTGACTGCACGAATTTGATTGTACTAGTATCAGAATAAACAGGCATTGGGTCTATCCCACAGCTGTTACTTGCCTTTACACTTATTATCTCAATCAATCACATAACGATTTCTTAGTTTCACGGGCAGCCGTGGCTACTGGCGACTGGCCAAAGCCGTGCAAGCCAACTTCTGCCAGCCTTCGCTGCCCCCATTGCGCAACCCTGATGGATCCCTGGCCCATGAGCCGTAAGAGAAAGCAAATCTGCTGGTTAATCTCTTTGCGGCAAACTCCCAAATCGATGATTGCGGTAAGCAGCCACCGACATTACCCGTCTGTGACCACGCAATGCCTGAGATCCGCATCAGGCAGCGCGATGTCCGTGGTGTGCTGCAGTCACTCGACGTCCGGAAAGCCAGCGGACCGGATGGTATTCCAGCGGTGGTTCTTAAAAAATGCGCAGCGGAGTTGTCTCCAATGCTTACGCGTTTGTACCGGATGTCGTACATCTCAGGTACAGTGCCATCGGCTTGGAAAGAGGCGAATGTGCAGCCGATCCCCAAGAAGGGGGATCGCTCGGACCCAGGCAACTATCGGCCCATAGCCGTCACCTCAGTGCTGTGCAAGGCATTCGAGCACATAATAAACAAACAGCTCATGCGTCACCTAGAGGATCATTCCTTAATCAATGACCGGCAATACGGCTTTAGACCGAAGCGGTCAACGGGTGATCTTCTGGCGTATGTTACCCATCTTTGGGGTGAGGCTATGGACAAGCATGGCGAGTCACTGGCAATTAGTCTTGACATCGCCAAAGCTTTCGATAGAGTCTGGCACAAGTCGCTTCTTTCCAAGTTACCAGCCTTTGGTCTGCCTCCCAGACTGTGCGACTGGGTGTCTAGCTTCCTGCAGGGGCGCCGTATTCGCGTCCTCTGTGACGGTCGAACTTCGGAGTTCCTGCAGGTAAATGCTGGCGTGCCGCAGGGGTCCGTCTTATCACCCACTCTCTTTCTTCTGCATATCACCGACATGTTGTCCACTGGCAGCATTCACTGCTATGCAGACGATAGCACCTTACACGGGAGTTATCACGGACATCCTGCGGCCAAGCAGTCTGATATCGCGGAAAAAAGGCAGCTTCTTCAGCTTACCATCAGGCGAGGCGAAGTCAAATTGACGTGTCCTATATAAAAAAAAAAAAAAAAAAAAAAGTGAACTTGACCGGACCCTGAACCACGTTTCCCAATGGGGCTCTGAAAACCTGGTCGAGTTCAATGCCAAGAAGACGCAGGCATGCGCGTTTACAGCAAAGGTATCTTCGTTCCTTCCCCTTCCAACTCTTCAGAGCACGCCACTGCCACTGCAGGACAATCTCAACATCTTAGGTATGGATGTCCGCTGCAAACTGAACAACAAAAACTACATTGAGAGCATCATCAAAACAGCCTCGCGTAAACTCGGAGTCCTGAACAAAGTGAGACGTTTTTTCACGCTGGAGCAGCGGTGTCTTCTCTACAAGACACAAATTCGCTCTTGCGTGGAATACTGCTCGCATCTCTGGGATGGCTCCGCAAAGTACTTACTAGATGCTCTCGACAGGTTGCAGCGACGTGCGGTCCACATTATTGGGAATCCTGAGGTCACTGCGGTCAGTTGCGTAGAGATGTGGCATCTTTGGCGGTTTTCTACCGTCTCTACCATGGTGAATGTTCTGATGAGCTCTTCCAAGTAATCCCACCCTCTCCTTTCATATATAGGACAACACGTGCAGGACTTAGATGCCACCCGCATACGGTGCAGAATATTCCATCAAGGACCAAGCGATTCGGCGACTCCTTCTTCTGCCGCACTATTAAGACTTGGAATTCCTTGCCAGCTCACGTGTTTCCTTCCTCCTATAGTCCCGGGTCCTTTAAGCGGGGCGTGAAAAAGCATCTGATGAGGCCGTCAAGCTGAGTGCCACCATTGTAACATGGTACGTGTTGTAATGGTGGCCCTCTTTTCAGAGACTTTGCCTTCAGCTTACCATCAGGCGAGGCGAAGTCAAATTGACGTGTCCTAAATAAAAAAAATAAAAAAATAAAAAAAAAACACAAAGTTCGGTTTTTGCAGGCCAGAGTCATGGTTTTTTTCAGTCTGGCCTCCATGTGCCAGTCTCGAATCTTCCATTGTTTAACAGGTGCACCAACTAGCAAGTGAGGTTTTGATGGGACTCTGTACAGTGCCTACAGTTTCCCTGATTACATCCCTACTAATATTATAAATGCGAAAGTAACTCTGTCTGTCTGTCTGTCTGTCTGTCTGTCTGTCTGTCTGTCTGTCTGTCTCACTTTTACGACTAAACCGCTGAACCGATTTTGATGAAATTTGGTATAGAGGTAGGTTAGACCTTGAGAAAGGACATAGGCTATGTTTGGTCGCGATAACCGACATCCACGCGGGCGGAGCCGCGGGCAAAAGCTAGTTAAAAATAAACTATAAGATTCGCAATCATATTCAATATTCTTCTCTGGTTAACCATATGTTATGCTATATTTTATAATGATTTGTCAGAATTCCAAGGACCAAAATAAAGGAGGGAAAGTAACTCCCTTTTTTCACTTTTCGGTTTTGCTTCCACTCCGCAGGTGGCAATGCGTGGATTGTGTGTATGCCGAGTACCGGTCGAGTGCTTGTATCAGCTGTAATTAAAATAAAATTTCACTTATCTTTACCTTTACTAAAGGTCAAGGTGACTCCGAAGTCAGATTTAGATTATAATAACATGAAATTCAAGTTTAACGGAAATATTTATTATAAGAAAAGCTGCTAAGTGCTACTACAGGACTACAGCTCAAATCAAGTGTAACGCCCCTGGTGTTGCATACGTCCATAGGCCACGGTAACCACTTCCCATCTGGTGGGCCGTGTGCTTGTCTGCCACCTAATTGGTATAAAAAAAATCCTTTTTTCAGGTGACATACATCACTACATTTACGCAAGTGCAAAACGCGAATCTGGAAGTAATCGATGTGAATCCTCCAGGCGACAGCTACGACCCAGGTATGCAGTACGAACCCCGAACAGTAAGAACCCCACAAAGTGATAATATCTCTATTTAGCAAAATGAGGTCACAGCTTAAAAATTCTATAATCGCTCTAATGGAATTTAAACTTTCAAAATACATCATTATCTAAGTTGTCCCTGTATCTACAAGTTAATAACTCATAAAAGCGTCTTTAAAGTGCTTAAGATATTAATGTGACACATCGATCGTTATTATATCTGAAGTGCAGTCCGACATGACGAGGGTCAGCTTGGGTTATCGATATAATATTGAATACACAAAGCCACAACTCTATTGAAAACCATTTAACTAAACTTTACAAACAAATATTATTCTTTAACAAAGAAAACAGCTTCGCATTTCGCAACTCGTGAATTTCGTGGCGATGTTTGATGATACTAATCAATAATATTGAGTGTAGTTAATAGTGTATGCTCGTTTTGATTGAATAGTTTCATCAATATACTTATTAGAAGTTGAGAAACTTTTTATCTTTGAATAAAAAAAATCTCATTGTAGATCGTTCACTTTATTTCTTTGCTCACTTATCTCAGGTTTGTTGTGTTATTAAATAATATTACGTAAAGTAATTTGTGAATTGTTATATTATGGAAGATAGCCACTGAATTCACACGTGACAGTTCTGATGATTTACCTACTTATTTTAGGAAAAGAGTACCTACGGTAGGAATTTTAATAGTGTGAATATTCTTGGCGATTGTCTCAATCACCCTCCATGATATACTCTATATTTTTCACTATGCTTACTACAAAATATTCGTCAATGATAACTGCAGCTACAAGGAGTTTCAATAAAGAAACATTTACCGTGGTTGGCCACGGTAAATGTTGCATTGAATTTAGTACTTATATTACAGTTATTGATTCAATGACATTTCTTCAGTATCTGGATGCAATTCGTAATTACCTGTGTATATTTCAGATGGCGATCGGCCCCGCTTGTCGGACTTGCTTCAAAGTACGTTGCCATCCCACCACGCGCTGACGGTAGGCGCCAAGTACGCCGTCCGGGCTCTACGCCATGAGAACGTGCAGGTGCTGATGCAGAACAGGCTGGTGACCTTCGACGCCGTGGTGGTGGAGTGGTTCTACAGCGGGCTACTGGCTCCGTGAGTAACGTTCTAATGACGTCATTCTCTTAGCCTTTTCTCAACGAACTAAGATGCTGCTGCACTTCGATATTTTCCGTGAAGCGACTGCCATCTGACCTCCAAAACCCAATGGTGACATTAGGTGATATCGAAGCATTGCAGCTAAACCAGTTGTTAGATTTTTTACAGCTCCTACTACCCGTAACGACTGCCATAGATGTTCGTATTCCAACGGCGACCGATGGCTTAACGTGCTCACCGAGGCCAATGCAAATAACCATAGGTATTCATGCATACAAATATTTGCCTAGTATATTGCCGTAGACGAATCACCTCTGCATAATTTCACAATATTTTACAGTTGAAACAGAAAATTGTAAAATAGATCTAGTTGATCCATTTATATAATTTTTCTAGTCATAAGATATTGTGAAATCTTGATTAAAGTGAAAGTATATCCAGAGGTATAAAGTTTTAAGAAAACGTTGGAAGGAACGATAATGATGGCCCTTTGAAAAACTTCTGAACATGGATTCATTACCTTTTAGATAAACGATGTGGGCTAATGGATTGAGTATTTTTCCACATCCTAGTTAGGTAGGCGATAGGTTAGGTACGGAAAAACAACAGATTAGAGAGGACCCACAGATTGGACTCTGTACGTCGTAGTTTTGGTCACCAATGTAGATTCTGTAACAGATAATAAAATTAGTGAAAATATGGGGCATATTTTATTTTAACTGAAACTGATAGAAAACTTACATTATGAACTTCAGTAACAAACATCCTGGAGATAATGTCCTAAGTGGATTTTTTAGCTGTAAGTAGACTACTTTTCTTTTACATTTTGCTCTTGCCGCATAACTTTATACATTAAACCAGAACTCCATTGGATGCTTAGATAGGATTTTTTCAGCCTTTTAGTAATAGGTATATATAAATTTTGACGGTTGAGATTCAAATTCAACCAACGAGAATTTTATCAATTACATACATACATCTTATGATCAGTATGATCACGCCTTTATTCCAGGGTTAGGCGGAGGGGATTTTCTTTTATTTAACACCCACATTTCATCAATCATTGTATTCGGTCCCACGTAATTGGGGGTGAGCCTATTGCCTTATTCCGGGCACTATTGCCCACTCGAGTCATGCATCTGAGGCTGAGTCTGGGCTGTATTGTATATCTATCTGATGTTAAACAGCCCTATTTCTTAGTCGCCTTGTTCGACACCGCATGGGAAGAGATGGGGTGGCCCAAATTTTATTCTGCCGGGAACCACTCGGAAATTTAATCAATTGTGGGATCAATTACCCATTGGTTGCTCTAGAGGTTATTTTCACTTCATCTAAAAATATTATACTTCCTAGCTTAGGAGAGGTCTTCCAGTGCCCCCTCATCTGGTACAGCCCAGTAGACGCTACCTGGATGAACCTGCAACTGGTGCACGAGTCTCCGAACCCTGCCTATGCAGCGGACCTACAGGCCAGCAATAAGGCATCCGAAATACCTAGTGTCACCGAGAGGGCACATAGAATCTGGAGGCAGCTGTATTTGAGTGCATGGCAGTAGTAAGTAAAACCTATCTAGTATTCCCGCTAATTTTGCGATTCATAATATGATGATCAGACAGTTGTTCACAGACTTTGTGAGTCCACGAGCTAAGTTTTTAGGGTTATTTTGCAGTGTCAATTATATAAAAGCATTCTAAGAAAAACGTATAGACCAAGGAAGGGGGGAGTTGTATCTCCTTGTATCATTTGTGGCTTACTGTACGTTGATCACGCTCTGCAACCACCTATAATGTCAAAATCCAAGGCTCTTTATCCTATCAAGCACAGTGCCATGCCATGAGCCCATGACAGGAATAAGCTCGCTTCCTTACCCTGCTACTCCTAAACCAGTAATTAAATTAAATATAATAAAAGTAGGGAATACATCATGTCCACCTACACAAGTGGTAATAAAGGCCAATATCTCACAGCTACATGACGCATTACGTGGAAGCTCCTCTCTACTACGAGCAGTACCAGCTCGCGATCCAGCGTCGCGGGCGCACGCCGCCTCTCTACGACGACCTGGTCTACTCCGGCGCCATGCTGCTCATTAACTCGCACCCAACTCTTGGACAGAACCTGCCGCTACCCAACAGCGCTAAATACGTAGGCGTACACCACGTGGGAGGTGCTGAACCTTTGACGAAGGTAAGAAGTAGCCTAGTTGGCCGGCCGAGACAAAATCTATGCAGGTCGGGAAGGCGAGACCCGGGCTTAATCGCATGTGACTGCGGAGCCCCCGAGCAGTCCATGGCCTACTTGGTTTCATGTCCCCTATGTCCTACCTCCTGCACTAAAGAAAACAATAAAGCCACTGACAGCGCAGTCAAGATGGCAAATATTACTCTCGAATAATTTAAAGCAGCGAAAAGAGGATCATTGACACGAAAAAAGAAGAAGTCCAGTAATGGGATAAGATTAATAGTGGGGTCTACATTGAGGAGTTTTTGTACCAGTGAGTTAGCAAGCACTCACTGAATATGTAAATCGATGACTAAACTAATTTAAAAGTTCGTACGTGCATTTAAATAGGGTCCTTAATGGTTTAGGACCACAATTTGACTAGGTAAGTGGCACTGCAATCAGGTCTTAGGATTTTTAACCTTGGAAGTATCTTTCTTGTCTGAGTCACATAACCTAAGTGCTCAGTTGATGGCAATAGGCTCGCGTCCTATAACGTAGGACCTAATATCATAGATGACGAAAGGTGTGATGTTTATGTTTAAAGTATTAAGTATAAGTATATACTTGCATTAAAAAATGTTAACTTAATTCCAAGCTTTTTTTTATCCACGCAATTGATGGACGTGAAGCTGGCATGATGATTAGTCTGTCAGTCTGTCGTACCTCACACCGATTACCAATTCTACCTAATTTTGTTAAAGGAAAAAAGGCTGTCGGTTAAAAGTCGGCGTAAATTGGAATAAAGAATCACATTTTCTTGGTATCCATTTCAATTTGATAGAGATTTAAGAACAGTAGGTGCTTTAGAATTCCCGATTGTAGGATTTCGATGCGACCGGAGTTAACGCTGGAATGATGACTTTCATCCCTTCCATCACTATAATCAAACCCCCTTCGGTTGTCTACAGAACCGAACCTCTCTACGGGATTTTTTGTGTAATTTCTTCAATATAGCTCACTTAGACTGAGGATTTTTTTATACTACTGGTTGCAGGCAAGCACACGGTCCTCTTGATGGTAAGAGGTTACCGTGGCCTATGTGCGAGTGCAACACCAGATGATTCACACTCGTGCTGTCGACCCTGTAAGAACAGAGAGATTCTGTGCCGTCAGCGCAAAAGATAAGTAGGTCAAAGCCTTTGGTTTTCCTACTGACAGCACAAAATCTCTCCAGTGTGCTCTGGCTACCCTACTCACCGTCGGAAACACAACACGGATTACGTACCTATATATTTAATGTTATTATACCAAAATATTCCATTGATGTTTATAGTAACTCATCAAGTCATAATGCAAGTATCGATTTAGCGTAATATCCAGCCTCCACTTTAAAAGTCAATGAAATGCACAACAAACATAAATACAATTGATTGGGCATTTGATGAGCCGTGACCTCATTCGGCGGCAGAGCTCACCGTTTTATGGTTCTCGAAGGCACTCGCTGAGTCTCTCGTAAACCAATTTTATTACCATTTAGATCAGACCGATATGGTTTGGCTTCTTCTTGTTGAGACTGTGGTTTCGGTGTGCATACACATACCTACACATAATCAGTGTCTGTGCCTGAGTAGTTGCGACATTAGCAATCATATCAGAATCAGAAAGTATCGGAAAAAATTTGCACTAGTGTCAAAAGCCAACCAACTTGTTTATGGACTGCAGGTTTTTTTTTTGGATGCAGAACTGCCCTATCCTTAAGCCGCCATGTATACTAACGGCAAGCGAGGTGGAATCCTTCCACCACCAGGTGAACCAGTCATTTTGAAGCAAAAACTTCTTTCTATAAATTAGTTTATGGGAAACAACCGGACAATCTGTTTTATGGGTTATATATTAATATCATCAACGAATCCAATATCTTCAGACACAATTAAATCATGTCCGTTACATCTACAAGTCAAGTCTGTTGTTATAAAATACAATTGACAACAAATCATGGAACAATCACAATTATTAATCAAAAGAAATCTTTAGAAATCATTAAACTTAATTCATTTTCGTTGCTAAACTTGTCAAGAACAAATTAACAACTATTGGAAATTCAATTATATTGTGTTAGCTTTTGTCTCCATAATAATGAGTGTAATTTGAAGCAGACATTAAGAAAGTGTCAATAAACTCTATTATTTTATGTCCATCATCAACATCAGCTTAGCGTTAGCCCGCATCGTATCTGAGGGTCACACCTCGGAGCCCGGCATGAGGAGGAGGTGTGCTTTCACCAGCATGAGTGGATAATGGAACAGCTTGATCGAAGAAGTACTTCCCTCTCAGATAAAATCAACGTTGGGTGCTATCAGGACAATATTAAACATATAGTTTCTTTTCACACAGGAATTGCAAGCAATACTAGACAGTTCAAAAGCTGGCGTCATCTACGTCAATCTTGGTTCCACCATCAATGAGGAGCTGCCTAACGAGGCGGTGGAACAACTGTTGAGGATGTTTCGGCAGCTGGAACAAGACGTTATTTGGAAGTATGGAGAGAAGCTGGAGCGTGTGCCAGCCAACGTGCATGTGATAGAATGGGCACCTCAACAGGCTTTACTAAGTAAGTAAAATTTGCGGCTACTCACTGTTTGTCTGATAGTAGGTGATCAAATAAACTTATGGATAGTTACAATTACGGAGGTATATGTATTTAATGTTGCTAGTACAAAATGGTAAATTGTTAGTAATCCAAGAGAAACCTAAATGTATTTTACCGTTATGTGTGCATTATACTTGTTTGCTTACTCTGAAGCATTAGAAATTGTGTGTAGCTAAACTTTTTCAAAAGATTAAACAAGTATTTAGAAAATATTAAAGCTCTTACCTTCAATTACAGAGCACCCTAAACTAATAACGGTGGTCAGTCACGCCGGCCTCCTCTCGTACATGGAGGCAATGTTCTACGGGGTCCCTTTCATTGGAATCCCTGTATTTGGAGATCAACTTCTGACCATGGACCTCACCGCGGCCAGGGGCAGGGGCATCAAGGTGCACTACACTGAGAAGCTGGCGTTTAAGTTAAAAGAAGCTGTCATTGAAGTCCTAGGAAATTTGACGTGAGTTCTAGAGTTCTAATAACAATGGTAGCACGATTTGGGGTATACGTTGAGAAATACTGAGCCCGTGGTAGGTAGTGCCAAACCTTTTTCAGCATAGATAGACTGCTATGTGGCTACCTACGAAGCACGGTAGACGGAAAACACCTATTATGTGGGATGAGATCGAATAACATAATCGCAATGTGAGTTGTGATATACCTCTGCCTACACACGGCTTTTGAGTGAGTTTATATGTATGGATAAGTTTAATTAACCCTTTGCTAAGAATTGTGTACCGTAAAAAAAATAAGAGATAACTTTTCTTTGCAATAAACAAGACCGCGAATCGTGTGAGATGTGAAGTAATTCCACAGAGATTTTCTTCTTAGTTTTACCTCAAGGGATGTAAAATTGCAATGAAGAATAATTGTAAAACTCTCACAAATAGGTACATCAATTATTTATGACTCAAGCTCATTTCCCACAAGGGCGTTGATGTACCAACACTTCTTTGTTCCACATTTTCATTGTAAGAGCTCCCCCGGGACACTTTCCTTTGTTTGTGCGATCCATCAATCTTGGCAGATCACCGGGGCCATTAGCTCTACGTACCTACAATTTCGACGCTCGACAACTGATATAAATTATATTTATCTGACATTTTTTTTTTTTCAATTTCCTTCAACAATTTGCGAAATGGAATGTCATTATTATTCAAATTTGAAGAAATTGAATTATTGATGAGAGAGCAAACAGATTTTTTAATATTTTGAACTAAATCTATTAAATAACATACCTGAAACACTTACGTTTTATAGAGAGCTGATCAAACCTCGGCAAAAAGTTATCCTTGAAAATATATCATGGCGACTTCTTTATTCATACCTACATAAATACACCTTTGGGACTATTACAGCAATTAACTTTCCATACCGGAGTCGAACCAACCTAAAAATACATCAGTTATTTTTTAATCAGGATTCAAATTCTCAATCTATCCAATGTACTTTCTTTCCAGATACCGAACTAACACAAAAGAAGTATCCTCAATCTTGCATCGACCCAGTGTACCTCCTTCCCAGGAGTTGAGGTACTGGGTGGAGCTGGTGATTTCAACCGGAGGAGCGCCTCACCTGCGGTCTCCAGCACTTCCGTTGAATATGATGGAGAGGTACCACGTGGACGTGGCAGCCTTGATCTTCTTGCTGTACTGGTTTCTCACGAAGGTGTACAGGCTATTGAAGGTCTACTGGGACGACTGGGGCACTGATAGTGGTGCGGAGGATAAAGAGAAGATCGAATAAATAGTTCCTTTGGGTAAAACCTTACTCTCTCCCTGTTATATTAATAGCTAGTGTATAGGGATCAGCAGTTATTGTTAATAAATGTTTGTTATTTATTGCTGTATTTAATTTCGTTACATTAACTTTTATATACGCCTAGTACCTATGAATAAGCTGTTCTTGGTTTGCTTACATTCTTTCCTTCATTCACTTTCTTCTTGCATAATAATATATATCATTTTTCACTCAGTTCACCCATTTATTGTCTCTTAGGTGTTCCAGTTCTATACTTAAAGCCGTCCATAAGTTGCTTCAATATCTTTAAAAAAGTCACCCTGCGGTGTTTAAAAAGCAACAGTTTATTTTTCGTGTATTGAACTATTCCGCTTAAAGGTATATGCATGTTATTGCAATTATTTCATGTTTTTTTCATATTTGTGATCAAGGCATTTCAGTCCCTTGACAATATTACTGTTAGCAAACATTCAACGCGAACAAATGGAGCCTAAGTGAACAAAAAATATATTTTCATATCTGACATTGAAGGCTCTTCCCGTAGGATTACGTGTTTCCTTTCGCCCTTCCTCCTAATTGAGATAGACTAGGCCAGTGGGATGATACTGAAATGGGCTTTATAACAAAGCTCATTACTCACTTAAGAGGTTTCATTAAAAGCCTTGGTGTGTATTAGCCTTTAAACTACATCAACATGAATGATAACATAATATTTATAATATATACGGAAACATTATAACTTACTCTATTTGCATTTAAATTCTGTTGTGAACAATAGGTACGGACTATAAAATATTGCCTCCATTAGTTTGAGAATAATAAATAGATCCTGCTTTCAGCGAGGAGTCCCGCGGGAACGTGCCGACCCGTTGCGCATTTACGATTCGCGCATGTACTGCATTATAGGCGCATAGGAGCACTGCATAAACCATGACATGGCATTCATAAAAGGAAAAATTGCTTATTTTGGAACGATCTTTAGGAACGATTGCACGGACTTGTGCATAAATTAATAATAAGCTAAGTAAGTCGAAGTAAACATATACATAGGTTGTTCACAATGTTCACCCATTTCCATGAGCATGCAGAAAACAATCGGACCTTTGTAGATCACAAGAAGTAATTAAACGAAAATTATAATTAAATATCCACGAAATAGGAAACCAGATCTTTGCCGACAACCCGGCACAATTTTGTATTTCATGACGGACGGAAATGAACCCTGTCTCCTTGTTACCATGTACATGTAGGACACGCACATTCATGTGACATGGTGGCAGCCATTCTGAACAGTGAATTCCTAATATTCAAATTACAAAACTTACAAAATATTAGGAATCAGCTACCAATCAAATTTTATTAAGTCTCTACAATTTAGTCTCTACAATTAATAAAATTTGATTGGTAGCTGATATCAAACAGTAAATATTATCATTAAATTGTATGTTGACTTACAATTTACTCTTTGATAAACCCCCGCCATGGGCCGCGGCCCATCAAATAATAACAAATAATAATCAAATCATTTAGCCCCGAGGCCGTTGCTTTGATGCTTCCCGACTGTGTTATTTATGAATGTATACTTGGTTAGAGACAGAAAAGGGTTCAACCCTGACAATTAGCTGGATCAAAGGGAGACACTTCGCTAAATTAATATTTGATGACTCACCGAGTCTCAAGGCATTTATTAATTTTAACGTCGAAGAAGTACGAAGACGTGGCAACGAGGGACAACCGTCTCGTTTCACGTTCAAAGTATGTTTTAATTGTGGTTTAGCGTTTGTGGTTTACTAGTCGAGATCAAAAACGTTTGCAGAGAATAAATGATGTGCTCGTGTTTATGTATTGCGTTCATTACTCTGTTATGAGTGCTGAGTGGTAGCTTTATGAGACAAATGGTTATAGGAACATAATACAAATAGCAACTGTTGACAGTAATTCTGTATAACCGAAAAAAATAAATTGTGCAAAATAGATTGTTTTATCTTACCATAATAATATTTATACCAATATTATTATTTATTTACTGACTTTGTGATTCTTATGGCTAATTTACACCAGGTCGACGGACGACTTCGCTTGCCAGTCGAAGGCGACAGTCAACTCGGTGATTACACTTAGCAAATTGTATAGGGTATAAGACATTAATTAATTTATTCTGTCTATTTTGGGATGTTGGTGAGCTAGAGGATGTCGGAAGAAGATCAGGACCATTAAATTAAATATTAAAATTTTACTTTTCACGATTTGCCTGCATGTAAGATCGAGTGGGATGGGTTGACCAAACGGTCGTATAGCACTCATGCGACGTAATGACTGGGTCGATTTTTCCGAAAACAAAATCATCAGGCCAGGAGGTAACTCTTGTCATCCATCGAGTTGGTACTGAACTGTGGCACTAAGTTTAAATACGTAACTGTGCCTCTCCTTACATAATTCCGTATTCTTGATGGATGGCTCCTTGAAATACTTAAGTTATGTCCGCTTTTCTGTGCAATCTGCATGTCAGTCCCGGGTCGGAAGCAGTAGTATTCGGGTGGTATTAGGCGTAAATAGGCGTATAAATTGGCAATATTTAAGTAGAATAATACGTATATATTGTGCCAGTTTAGTGTTACTTTTCTATAAATACCTAAATGTAAAACGCAGTTGGGCCCTGTGCTAAACGAACTCGCCGTATTCTCTGTACCGGTAGGTTGGTAATAGTCGAACTTAGCACAGATCTCGTCGATGTGGGCCAGCTGGTTCATCCGATGGATTTAGTTTAACTGTTCAACATTGCCAATAACGAAAACAAATTGAGTTATTTCAGGCTGAGCTCGTTTTCTCGAGAAATCGAGATGCGTATCATAATCGCGAAACTCATAAACCTGATTCGGAATGGGGGAAAAATTCCAAGAACCAAAGAAAATTTTTTGTAGTTTTTCATAATGTAAGTTAGCATAAACACAAACGATAATACATACTTTAATAGGAGTATTTACCTCTTTGGCGTGATTTAATCAGAGATCTCAATAGAAAAATCCCTAGATCAACATAATTACTGAGTAAGTGAGAGTACCCAATGGTTTTACAGTAATTCTCAAATGACTTACTAAGAGTAGATTAACAAAATCTTGCAAAAGCAATACAGAACGCGAGTGAACGGTCGAATGAACCGCGCGACGCATTCACAGCGATTAATGATCGCTGATTATAGCTTCAATCCGATAAATACATCTCATTAGAACAATAGGCTTTATTACGTCTGTCTAAGGGCGATTTTCTCGTATACCGGATTAATAAGGGTAGTACTTAAGTGTAGAAATAAAGTTTTATTAATACAGTTAGTAACGCACACTGACCAAAGGCGAGGGGCAATATTTCGCCGAGGCGCAGAACACAATCCATTTGTTTAGATATTCGCTGTCGGCTGCCAAGTTAATTTAGTTTGAGGGAAGATTCAGACAGGATTAGTAGCGTGATTTATAATCTTTCTTTTTTGTTAGGATCTGGGACGTGGAAAGTGAATATTTATTGCGATATCCACAGGACTCCTTCGTAATATATTTAAAGAGTCTGATTTAGGTATATTTATTTATTAGAACCGAATTACTATTAGTAAACTTAAAGTAGGTTTTTATACCACCTAGGTGGCAGACACGGCCCGCCTGATGGAAAATGGTTACCGTGGCCTATGGTCGTGTGCAAAACCAGTGAAGCCACACTCGTGCTGCAGTCCCTGCAAGAACAGATACTTCTCTGCTATCAGTGCAGAAGATAAAGCAGGACAAGCCTTTGGTCTTCCCACTGACAGCACAAAGACTCTCCAGTGAGTTCTGGTGAGGTCTACAGTTTGTTTAACTATAATTGAACATAATGCAAGGAAGGAAAGGTTATAAATTTCTAAAAGTGATTATAGATTAGTGGTTTAACTTATAACAAGATCACCTTTAATTTCGAAAATTCTTTTTTCTAAGATAGTTAATCTATTTACTTTCCTGTTAGTCTCCTCAAACTACTTATTCTCTCTCTTTTGAGCTTTTGAGGGGGTTTGTTACCTATATTTATGTAGCATTAGATTTTTCGTTTTCTGAACTTCATGATAGCGAAAAAACTGATTGCAAGACTCAAAGGAGCCCTTTGTGACTAGCGCTTCAAGGAAACTTCTGCCAAGAACACAGATTCAGAGCCTACTTTAAGTTAATAGCTTCTGTAAGTGGTTACTTAGAAATAATATCCTCCAAGAATACTCGTCGGTGCTTATTATTCACGAGTCGTTTGCGACGGAAAGTAACCATTATTCTTCATTGGTCCTACTTTCGAATTCCTAGCCGGGCCTAGGACTTATGTTATTAATTATTACTGAAGATATTTATAGTGTTGTTCGAGACAATCACTACAAGTTGTGCTTGTTTAGCAAGATTGAACAATCGTAGGAGTGCCTTAGAATTTATTGTAGTTTGTTAAGACTTGTTATTCTGATAAAATTATTGTTCACGTTGATATTATTCAGATACCTTAGTTAATTAAGAAACTCAATAAACATAGGGCTTTGTTTTATGTACCCGACTACTACTCTGCTCTCTATTCGAGCGCTAATCCCAATCGCACACAAATCTCACTCTTTGGAGTCCGCCGTCCTCTCTCCTGCTTCTCTTTTTATAGGTATGTTGCAACTGTCGTCTGACGTTCAAGGAAACCTACACCAGAGCCTTGCCTATCAATTAGTAGGTGAAGTTGGCTTAAGCAAAAGAAATTGAAGAGACGAGTGATCATATTAAGTGAAAAGGTAGTGGTTACTTCACTGATTGATTCAACTAAATTATACTGAGAAAAAATGGTCTGGGTGGTTGAGAAGCCACCGGTCCAGCTTACAGCGAACTAACTAATGGCTCATTCTGCATTATTATGAAGATCTTTATATAAATCAAGACGGTAATACCTACCAACTGTGCGCACTGTGCGGTATGAAAGGAACTTCATCCCTCGCACACTCAAGCTGTGGAATGAATTCCCCGCGATGGTTTTTCCCAAGCGACTACAATATGGGGTTCTTCAAGAAGAGCATTAGAAGGTTTCTTCAGGGTCGGCAGCACGAGTGTGACTTGGTGTTGCATACGTCCATGGGCCACGGTAGCCACTTTCTATCAGGTGGGCCGTGTGCTTGTCTGCCACCTAAGTGGTATAAAAAAATATATATTTTTAATCACTTTGTATTACGAGAGTTTTCTGTTTATGATTTCTACGCCTTAGAACTCATATTATAATTTTTTAATTTGGCAATTTTCGAACAACCATTCATTTGGATCCTTACATCAAATAATTTTTAAATCTGATTCTGACAGATTCTTTGAAGTGAATTGATTCGAGAATAATGGCAGCGAGAACAAAGAATAATTTCGGCTATTAAGTTTTGTTTCAAAAGACTGTACGGTGCTTAAATTATGGGGGCAACTGATTGGGGCCCTGATTGGCGTTAAGTACCTACGTGAAGTTAGATTGGGTCTGCAGCCGAAGTTGAATCCACCGAAACCGAGAGGAAAGCCTGAGCTAGAAGAGAAAAGGGAGGTGAAAAGAAAACTAGAGCGTCCTACTACTACTAGTTTTCTTCTAACTAACAACTTTAGCATTCACATCAGTAGGTACATTTTTGATGACAAGGACGCGGTCCACCTGATGGATGGTTACTGTGGCCTATGGACGAGTGCAACACCAGGAGAGTTACACTCGTGCTGCCGGCACTATAAGAACAGAGAGATTCTGTGCCGTCAGCGCAGAAGATAAGTAGGACAAGCCTTTGATTCCCACTGACAGCATAAAACCTCTCCAGTGAGCTCTGGCTACCCTACTCACCGTCGGTAACACAACTCGAGGTCATTTAGCCGCGGTATTCTATAGGGCGGACGTACAACGTCAGTCGGACTGCTTGATTGTGACGGAAATACCGTCGTGGTCTACCTCCCTCATTTACACTACTTGTAACAACTTTAGCATTCACATCAGTACATCATGCAATAAGGAGTAACTATGAAAATACATGACAACTCTATTCCAGCATATTATGTATATCGAAATCGTGAGTTTTATTCAGGCCATCTTGTAACGATGAAATTTTTTTAAAGGATTGGAACTGCTAGTTTGCGTGGAAAAAAGCGTCGGTATGAAAGGCCTGCCCCTTGAGATTGAGACAATCCATCCGAAGGTTTAAGTGGGCTAGGAAAGGTTTGGCGTCAAATATTCAGTGCTGTGAATATTGTATCAGGGAACAAACTTACTATTCTGTTTGCACAATACTTGTGTTGCTACTTTCAAATGCATGCTGAATGTATTTAGTTTTAATAAGTCTCTTTTTTAACCGCCTTCAAAAAAGGAGGAGGTTCTCAATTCGGATGTTTATTATGCCACCTATTCAAGAACTAAGAACTTGCAACTGAATCAATTCTTGTAGTGTTACTGCAAGAGCGAACTGCGAAGGATTGTGATAAGACCTACGGATACATTAGCAATCAAACTTAACAAACTTAAGTGGCAGATAAGCACACGTTTCACCTGAAGAAAAGTATTTACCGTGGCCGATGGACGTGTGCAACAGTAGCCCCCTTCGACAAGTTTAGTGGCAATTCGTTGCCACTTGTCTAAGGGGGCAGGTACGTCATATTTCTGTGTGTGTTCTAATAGTTATAAATAACATAATATAAATCTACTATTTTAACATTTTAATAAATTCAAGCCACGTGTTTGTCGTTTATCATCATAAAATATTTTAGACCCTGAACCTAGCTTTCCTAAGAACGGGTGCTACAACCTTGACCTAAGTCCTTAAAGGATATATTATAATGTCGTTACAATGACGGAAACAAAGTATTGCTCGGGACGAATATCTTGGACCTAATGTGTCCTATACATATCGGCCGCCCAAATTCAAAACCCAGAGGGACATTTTTTACGAAAACACTTTTTTTCCATATTTCGAACTTTCATAGGGAACCGCATCGACCTGTGAAGACACCTGCTTTAAAATCCTACAAAATAACAGATATTTTGACACCATAAAACCTAGTAAGTGCATTACACACGATTCTTGGGTGTCTTTTGAGGATAGGACTTAGTGCTGCTGCGGTGGACGAGCTCAAATTAACCAAGCATAGATTATTAAAAAACAATCCCAACGCACCAGGGGCCTCATTTGTCTCGATCTAGGTCCAAGAAACGTGTGCCGAGGTATAGCTAGTACATACCATGCATTGTATTAAATTTTCTAAGAAGTACGGTCGTGTATTTAAATGCCTACATTGTTTTTACCCGTCTGGGCCTTTACTGAAAAGGTCACAGTGTCATTTGCAAAGCAATATTGTTTCCAGATATAGTAGCCATTCCTGAGTCTGTCAAGACCCTTTAATTTTATCAGTGTAAGGACAGTGACCGCGGTCGCGGCTTGGGTCGCGTCCGACCAATAACTCCGACGCAAGAAAATCAAAGACAATTTCTCTTAAAAGGTTATTATTCAAGTAATAAAATTAGGTTCGCTGTCTTTGTTTATTTTTTGGTATTCAATTTAGAACTTAGAAGAACCTTTGGATTGGCTGAGTTAGGTCGTTCTTTATATATAAATAAAGCACCCCGCAGGATGGTAAGAAGGTAGGGTGTAGTCCAGACGATAAAGACATAATTATGGTGTGTAAGGAATTAACCAAATAAGATTAAGTATCTTTAACTACACCTTAAGTACTTACGTTATTTTTTTATCTCGTATTACTATACCTGAGTTTATTTTAAGGAGGACATAAGACTTCCCTTCGTATGTTGGTAAGCTTAATGCAAAGTTTGAGGAAAGAGGGACACCTTTAGGTACACACACCGATAATTACTACAATGGTAGCCCTCAGCTTGACAGCCTCATCAGATTCTTTTTCAAGCTGAAATCTGCTGATCCTTAGATGTGAGATATTTTTTTACACCACTTAGGTTGCAGACAAGCACACGGCCTACCTGATGGAACGTTGTTACCGTGGCCTATGAACGTGTATAACACCTGTAAGAGCAGCAAACGTATGTTTAGCTGTAACTAATCTCTGAAAGTAAAAATGTCTTTCGAGGCTTGACTTCTATCGGTACTAATACCAAATAACAAAGAAGTCCGATAAGTAGGTCATTGTCATGCTCTCTAGGCACCAGAAAACTAGGCACCATGAATTAGCTTCAACAACTAAAGACTTTTAAGAGCGGATGCGGTGATGACGGAGCGGAAACGGCAATGTATCATTACATCCGGCCGGTAATCGCATCGCTATAATATTATTGTCTATTGAACATAACCGTTATGGAATGGCAAATTGGTGGTTAGATTCATTTTGTGGGTTACTTGAGACCTCACACGTTAGCCACCTCCACTGAGTGCCTTTAGAACGTCTGGAAACTGATACTTATGTACCCAATTTGAGCTAACTATTCAATAATGATAGACCTTGTGTATGAATGACTTGAAACTTCGAAAAGTCAGCCGGATGTAAATAATTTATGCATGAATATATTTATTTGTATTGGTCTGATAGTACCTATGATAAATAGTATGCATTTTAAATAATATAATATATCCTAGGAAGTTTATCCGCTTTCTACATCGCATAACACAAGCTATCCGTAGTTAAGTTATGCTTACTTTGGTTTTAGATAGCGCTGGCTATGTAGAATGTTGCAGAATATCGTATAAGTACAAAGACTAGAACGACAGTAAAACCTCAACATGTAAGTATATAATATCATAAATCTGTAACAACTAAACACCGATATTAACTAACAAAACTGCGTGGGTTTGTTCTGACCACATGCTAACTATCGGGCACGCAGCTATGGTTCGTAGGATCGATTTGCGGTGCCGAGTGGCTTCGTGGTGGGAGCCGTTAGATTGTCAATGGCCACCTCAAATTAGGGTTGCTGATATCTTGAACTTTGTCGTATTTCAGACGTGATGTTAATGAACTAATCAGTGGAATTAATTTGTACAAGAGATTCGGCCGAATCAAGGATTTAGAGTGCTTGGCGAGCTGCCAGGCTAAACCACTCAATAGATAGAAATAAAGTAGAAGATTTCATGACTTCTTAGTATGTATTTTATAACCATGTTAGTCTCTCATCACTTCATAAAGTGCATTTTCCTTCAGGTTATTTGAGAAATTCACGAATATAAAAAAAGAAATCGATGTGTCGTGGTGTTTGACAGCCCTATCCCATTTATACCAGTGTTTTCATTGTCAACATGCTCAGTGAGCCGAAGTCACTTCCCATCCAAATTGTATCGAGTTACGGTAGGTCGCCACTTCACAATCGATAAAGTATGTCGAATTGGAATCAATAGGGGCATATTTGCTGTTTATTTTTGCTAAGTTGTGATTAGAAATCAAAAATGCCAGAGCCAGACCTTCAGAAATGATGTGAGATTTTGGCTTACAAAGTTTCGTCAACGTCCATAAGAGAAGAGAATGCTGAAATCTGTTGGGACTCCGGTTAACATAATTAATAAAATTTGTTGCGCTTCGCGAATTTTTCGCGTAAATACAGTTAGAGTAAACAGCTAAAATATTAGCTCAAATGTTATCCTACTAATATTATAAATAGTCTGCGAAGGTGTTTGGATATTTATCACTCAATAACTCAATCACGCTCTAACGACAGAACGAATCTAGCTGAAAGGTAACACACAGACGCTCCTGAAACATATTTCTATATTCTAAAACTCGGCTTACGTTCTTCTTACAAAACAAACTCCAATATAAATAAGGTGTTGATGATAGCACCTTATTTCTCCAGTACCTACACCATTATTAAGATATGATTCTGAAGCCTACCAACCACACACGAAAACTGCCGACGCACGCATTAGATGCGCATAATTCATTGCGGCTTCTCAATGGTTCCCTTTATCCGTATCGGAGTGTAACAAGGGGTATGCTATAATATATCTGCTGCATGCGTCTGCGGTCGAATGCGGTCGGCTCGGAATCATACCGTTAATTAATCTACAGCTATTATCGCGCCGTGACCTCGCCCCCGTGCCTCACTTCGTTACTTCCAAGTTCAAGTTCGTCACCAGCAGCGGCTGCGAGGCGCCTCGTCCATCAATCGATTGACTCGTCTCGCCTTGGTGAACAAGGCGCGATTGATCGATATCTACGTGGGAACAGAACCAATCGTTAACAACTATGGTATACTATTCTATTGGCATTGTTACATTTTAGATTGATTTGATTATATAAGAATTAGAGTACGGGGTATGTTGGGCCAAGTGTCATAATGTCCAAGAAGCCATAACGTCTTATACTGTCGTAAGATAAAAATTCCTCGGAAGTAGGTAAAATAATCCTCGGTTATAAAAATCAGGCTAGGTATAATAGTTGACGTAAATGCAAGTAAGTGTGGACGATTATATGTTATTCGATAATATGCATCGAATTCTCACGAATACTATTTGATCTCAAAGAATTTAGTGTTGGGATTGAGTGTATTCCTCGCAATAATCGAATCGCTTATAAATCGGTCACACTCTAGGTGAATTACTCTGGGTGAATTAGATTTACTAGGGGACTTATTTACTATTAACTATTCTAGCCTGGCTTTTATAATCAGGGATTATTTTTACCTACTTAAAATTAACGAATATCATCCTGTGAGCATACTGAGCATGCATAATATTATATTTGTGGTGTAGAAATAGAAACCGCTAGAAATAGTTCGAACCCGCACCTCGTGCGTAGCAGTCCTTGCAATTGCGTAGCAATACATTTATTAGTACATTTTTGACCTATTTTGAAGTTATACCGGTGGGTGTATGTTATTCAGACGGATACTGGACCGGTTCCCTAATTTTTTCGATCTGGCTGGATATAATATTGAATGAAATTTTAAAGCATTTATTATGCTTACTACCTATTCAAATCGATAAAGATATAGAAAAGAGAGAATCGACTTTTCTCTATCTTAATCGATAGGATAAATGTATTTCATCCTCATACTGACGCCACAGAATTATCTGTATAATCTCCTATAAGCTCAGCCTCGCGCCACACTATGATAAGTGATGTTGTGTCTTACAATGAACCTTAACGGTCCTCCTGTATAAAGAGGACCGTGGGCTCCTCAAACACGCACCCTAAAAACGGAAACCCTCAAGCTATTGCGAGAATGACAGTCTCTAAACTCCCTAGTTACGTCCTACCGTAGTGATTATATAACACTCAACTCCCAGTGTTTTCATGTTCTTGATATACTTATAAGACTAACCAAGACGTATTAAGATCTTTACTGTCCTGTTTGCCGATGAGACGATGTTCAGTTTCAAAGTAGCCAGTAAAAACAAAAACTTCGGCGATGTAACGTCTCCCACGAGCATGTTTGTGCTGGTTTTCAACAAACAATTTACCTCTTAATTAAAAATTAAAAAGAATTAGAGTACTTACTTTAATATTAAACTGTAACGGTTGAACCTGTAGAACTTCGGCCGGAGCTTGACATTACAAAATTAATTGTAATTTCGGCAATAACTTGTTAATAATTTATGTTGCACTGAGACGTACCAATATTGTTTCTTAGAAAACCCTTATAATATAAAGAAAGAGTTCGTTAGACTGTGATATAATATAACACAATATAATTATACGAGTATAATAATCGTGATAAATAAAGTCTATTAAATACAGTAATACACGTTTATGGCTCCACTGTCATTTCAAGTTGTCAGTAGGCAATAACAATAGCAATAATGTCTATTTATTGTCGCAAACGAAGGTGAGTAACATGGAATGAAATATTACTTGTTAGAAAAGAAAGTGAGAGAGCATAATATATTATGGTTTAGGTACAGTGACTTGCAAATTAATGTGGTTTTAATAAATATAATACCTATGTTAATTAACTAAAATTTACATCATTAAACAATTAAGACCTGTCTTCTTCAAACTAAATGGCAATATTGTACAGCGTAGCATCATATCATTATTCAAAATACATTAAAATTATGTAGATAAATCGAATAAAGTCATTATTGAATTAATATCTAGTTATTAAGTTTCCAATAATTATATAAGACATTAATTTTCTAATAATAAATTCTTTATTTTGCTTGAAACACGGTGTGAAAGTTCTTAGACATACCTATAATTTCGATGAGTGCAATATGCTTCGAAAATCTATTCACTCTTAACATTAAAAATACATACTTAACATTACAAATTAACATACAAACACGCCTTTATCCCCGGAGGCTTAGGCAGCAATCATTGTATTCGGTCCTACGTAATAAAGGGTGAGCCTATTGCCGTATTCCGGGCACTATTGTTGACTCGAGTCATGTATCTGAGGCTGAGTTTGGGCTGTATATCCCTACTAATATTATAAATGCGAAAGTAACTCTGTCTGTCTGTCTGTCTGTCTGTCTGTCTGTCTATCTGTCTGTCTGTCTCACTTTTACGACTAAACCGCTGAACCGATTTTGATGAAATTTGGTATAGAGGTAGGTTAGACCTTGAGAAAGGACATAGGCTATGTTTGGTCGCGATAACCGACATCCACGCGGGCGGAGCCGCGGGCAAAAGCTAGTTATGTATATATCTGTCTGATTCTTATTATTCTAAACTTTGAGGTATATAGCACTTTTCATCACAACGTTGTGCCTCAATTGTTCCCATAGAATGTTGTTCTCCATTGTTACCTCAGAGCCTGGGATCCACCTTCCAGATTTTCCTTCTCTACTTCACAGTTTTGGGAATCCCTAGCAGTGCGTCTTCCAGCATTTCCTGAGACAGAAGTCTAAAGTTAAACCGTTCATTGCGCGTGTCAAATGGGGTACACGTGCTGGCGATTTATTGTTGCATTCTGAGAATTACATTGTGATACTAAATATTATGCAGCCGGTATTTGTACATTAGTATGTACATAAAATATTAGTATCTTAAGCTCTCGTAGTTATTAACTGCGTAGAGCTTTGGTCAAATACCTATTTCTATGTCAACACTAAAAAATATAATATTATAATGTCTTCTACAATATAATTACGTCGTTACGGGTAATTGGAGCCCTAAAAGTCCAACAATAACGGTCTAACTGCAATGCTTCGTTATCGCCTAATGTCACCATTGGGTTGTGGAGGTCAGATGGCAGTCGCTTCATGGAAAATATCGAGGTCCAGCCAAATCCACAGTTAAGTCTAGTAAAGCGAACCCCAGACTCCGAGGTGAAAGCTTCGGATGCGACTGGGAATTAACGCTAGGATGAAGAAGATGAAGAAGATGAAGAAGAATGTCCTAAAACCTACAATATTTAAAAAATACATATATTGGTTATGTAGCTAAGGAATTAATCGAGACTATAAAAATAATATTGCTACATACGATAAAGCCAGCCAGCATTCCTGCCCCATTTTCTATCACTTTTTTTGTGTACTTTTGCTACTGAGAATTTTTTCACAGAAAGAACCCAATAACGGAATCAAACCGATGATCTCTTAGCATCTCAAACTCATTCGCTGTCACTGCACCACCGGGGCTACTACTTATTATTATATTACATTCCAGGTATCAACTACGTAAACCGCCAATCTCGGTGGGAATCGTTCCGGCCTTAAGCTCGTAAGCCTCAGAACGTTACGTAGGTCTCATGGGATGTTTCCTCCAAAATTACCTTTAAATATATGAGAGGAAAGACTGTTCACATTATCTTAAGCACATATTTCAGTCGGAAAAGGGCAATAATAAATCTAAAAAGGTCGAGAAAGCTAGCGCAGTAAGTAAGGATACAGAGCTAAATGGCGGGCTATTGTCTCTGCCTACCCTTTATAAAATGCATTGTTCTAAAGTATTATGCCCTAATCCTAACTCATTTAATCATAATTCATAAAATCATATTTGGCACTGGAATTATATATAACTACTATTAGGTAATAAGAAATAATGTTATACATTTCTTATTACCTCAGTAAGATCTCTTTCCTATGGAAGTATTTCCACTTCGCGAATTGAACCAATCACGAATTGCACCAATCGCTAATTGGACCAACCGCGATTTTGACCTGTTTTTGACAATTGGACCAAACGCGTATTGTACCAAACGCGACTAAACGCAATCCAAGCTAACGTCAGATCGAATCTTTCGTGTCTTCGTTAAAGTATCTATTTTTATTTGGTGAATAGGTTCATCTTTGACCACTATCTCATCTGCTAGTAAGTGACGATGTGGTCGACGACGGTCCAGCACGCTTGCTTAGAAGTAACCTAGTCACTCTAGTACCTATTGAAGATCCCCAAGTTATAGTTAGCTATCCGGAAACAGATTCAGGTAAAGCATTCCACTCCTTGTGAGTGGATGTACGTGCGTTTGGTCGCTCGATGGTGGGAGGGTCTTGGCGGAATTAGGTTGTGCAAATCCAGCGCACACTCCCCCGATGTGCGAAGAATCCTCAATGAATGTAGTAAATCTCAGTTATTCCACGATGTCAGTATTTCTGTATTTTCGAGACTATGCCAAGAGTTTGAACGATATTGCGTCCAAACTCAAATCAATCGACAGTCCCGGCCGGCGCCAGAGCGGATACGCCAATGGTTATGGAGGATCAAATTAACACAATCTACGTATTCATAGACTTGGCACACCGTCTTTGACATCAATCATCATACACTACACAAATTGGTTTATATTTATTACGAGTATATCAGATCTTATTAATGTGATATGTAAGCGATAGTATCAAAATAGCTAGGGCTGTGATCTTACGTAGGTACTTAGTAGCCTTTGGAGCTCTGAAAAGTTCAAAACTGGTTTATTTGCAATGATTCGATATGTCCATTGGGTTGTGGAGATCGGATGGCAATCCACATACGTATTTGATGTAGTAGAAAGGGCTAAAATAACCTAACCCTTTCCGCTACATCAAATAGAGTGTCATCATCATCCGTGCGTTAGTTCCGGTCGCATCCGAAGCTTCCACCTTGGATTCCAGGGTCCACCTTTTCCAATCTGACTTCAATATTGTCCATGCGACTGCCATGCAAAATATTCTTCATATTGTGTAGTACTAACTATATCCATATAGGAAGACAGGCAACTTTCATAACAAAACAACAATCAGTAAAATATTGCCCTGCAAAACTACGTAGGTAGTAGGTATAGAACAATCAACTTTCTAGTGACTAATGACATATCATGACGTCACTATCCTGGCCCGATCTCACCTGATCCGGGTTACCCTGTAACCCCAAACCAGCCAGGTGCATCAGGTAAATTAGCGTCCAACTTTCTACCTTGTCTTCGTCGAACGCGTCCGGTGAGCGCCGCCGCGTCCGGTTACACTGCTCTCACTTTTTTACAATAGCTGTAACAAAAACTTGGAGCCTATACTTATTGTACGAAATTGAAAACGAAAGGATTAACATACTTTAAGATGCAGTAATCCTTTTCTTATAATAGTAGGTATTTGATTTTCACACCTACCGGGCTGTCAGACCTATGTAGCGTAGACTAGAGCGTTCAATTGCTAAGTCAAAAGTCACTGGTTTGCATTCCGTTCAGGGCAAATATTTGCACATTTTCACAGGGTCATGTGTGTAAGTGCTGATATCGGAAAGAAGTGTTAACAATAATGTAAGGAAGTATCATCCGCACTAACACTGAGCATTTCTAAATATCATTTCCTTGAGCAATGTAAATCTAGCAGTGACATACTAACATGAACAAGCTCAATTGTCTGGTGAGGCATACCGTGTCGAGGCTGCGCCCTACATGCGGTCTCGCCCCACAGATTTGCGGGGGTTTGGGGGGAAGAAGCTTTTATATTAAATACCTTATCAGTTTTCTGCCGAAGGGTTGAGAAAATATTTGCTCTCGAATAATAATGTGCCAATATCGTATATCATAATAGTAATAAAAACTGTGTTAACATGATGTATACGCATGCTTAAGGGTAAACAGGATATGAGTAAACTCAAGTTTTGCTAGCTAGCTATACTTTTTTCGTCTCATATAAGTAACAAGCGACAGTAAATAAATAAGCTCATTAGCCTCAACCAGACGCTGACCAGTTAATGGCTCCTGCTGGAAATTTCCTAATAGTGAAACCATTTGGCTAACCAGGGACTTTTAGAGGCACTGAGCCGCATCGCATTCGCCACTATTAATTGTGCAGTGACATGACCGATATGAGGCTATCTGCCAACGTCTATCCTCATACTAGTCAGAGTACAGAAAGATTCGAACTCCACTTGCTACGTGTAACGTAAATACACGTTACCGCGTGTAAAGTACCTAAATTAAACCAAACAGGTTAACTTAATTAAATAAAATCATCAAACAAAAATTTAATAAAACGTTAAAGATTGTGTTCAGGACTGTACCTAGCAACTGGTCTATTGTCTTAAACTCCGCCCCTAAGCCATTGTTTCTGCAAAGCGCGGCGACACAGTTGACTGGCAGCCTCGTGAGTCTACATCGAAGCCTCTCAGCGACTGCACGTACATCTTACCTGCGCCGCGCGCGATCTAGGCTATTCTAGAAGTCTAGACACTAATACCTAGGCTTCCCGTCATTATTTGTGAAGTTAACATAGTAGGAGTTACGTTATTAAACACAAACGGCCTGCCTAAACGTTGCTTCATCTGGAACATCATTCCAGATAATTAAATAGGAGCTTCACCCCGGATTGGGTAAGTGTCGAACATATTTTAACACCATTAGGAAACGCTTAGGATAGTAGCACCTACATAATTGTATACCTACCTACCTACCTACGTAGTGAAAATAAATCCTACATTTTGCAGCGCTTAGGTACTAATAGTGAATGTTGTGTTGTACATATTTATTCTATGAGGACTTGCATCCCATAGGGATAATTTATTACGATCTCATGCATCCATGCTAGATCATATAAATCTTTCATCCATTTTGCTTTGCCTGGAATAGTGAACGCCGCTATCCCTAACCCGCTCTGATCGCCACACTGCACTGCACCTGCTACGGGTCCAACTTCCCGAGCGCTTCACGCCGTCATCATCATCAGCATCAATACCCGGCTTCAACAGTGTCGCTTAGCAGAGCCATATTTGGGACATCGCTAACCCCTATCATTGTTCCAGGGTTTTAAGTTTGGGATTACCAGCCTGGTGTCCACATTTTGGACCCGGATTCGACACATCGTGCTGAGTACTTGCTATCGCGGTCCAGCCCCGCCTCACAGCGATAGACCCCGGACCATCGGCGACCTTCCACGCAGCCGACCATCTGAGCTGCGCCTCTTCGCTACGCCTCGCTCCCGGGAAGTACAAGACCGCTGCCGGAGCAAAAATTGTGACGGGCCCTTACTACCCACGACCTAATTATAAATTAAATCTTGTTAGTGACTCGCTAGTATCATTTAATACCCGAGAACGCTACATACGTCACATAGCCCTCTACATGTATACACACACATGCCTACCAAAATGGATCAAACGAGTATGATTTTATGTGTAATTTCGTGTGAGCGCACAGCAGGAAGGGCTTTCATCGACGCCATTCGGCGCGGCTCCGGCCATGACAGTAAAAACGGTGGATGGCAACTAGGATGAAATATGTATGTGGTTCAGCTATTTTCATATCCCGCTTGCCTACTGGACGCTAATCCGGGTCGGCTGTTGGTATGTTATAAATGTTTGGTTAGATTTTAAGATAGGTTTAGTTTACAGAGCAATAGCTGTAAGCTGCACCGCCAGCGTCAGATACAGATCCAGCTCCCTATGAAAGGGAGGCCTGTTGCAGACATAATTAGGTATCTACGATGCAAATTTCATCCATAATTCATTCAGCAGTGGCAAGGAGTCCCTATAACCCGTTCCTGCCGGCTTGCTCTATATGGGAAAGCCGTCGGTATCAGAAATTCAATGCCTGAAATCAGAGCGCCCAGAACTCCAAACAAAATGTCGTTCTGTCTTTTTTTTCCACCGGCTTCCCTTTGAAAAATATTCACCCTTCGCCACTGCAGTTTAGCCATATTGACGTGATTGAGTAACAAACATTCATCTATCCATACATCCAACTTTCGCATTTAAAATAGTAGATCGAATATCTTGAAGAAATATCATTCTATCTGAAACGTTATACTCTAAACGAAATCGCTTTTCCAAGAATTTTATCAAACTTCGCAAATATTGTCGCCTAATTGGTAATTACGACTTGATACCCTTCGGCGGAGAGTGCCCAGGGTTCGACTTTAGGTCTATTTATAAAGAACTAGAGAAACGACTTAAAACAGCGAAAGACCGACCTATAACGGCTCTTTTAAGTAAAGGGTTGATTGACTTTGATATTTAATACTACAACTATTTAAATTACTCTGGCTTTATTTCGTATTGAAATTGGAAATTCTATACCTCCTTTGAGGGATAATAAAATAACAGTGTTTTGTTAATGTTGATTATTTTTATTGTTATAAATTATCTGTTCTTCTTTTTCATCCAGGTGACAATCTCGGTCGCATCCGAAAGGCCGGTGTCCGCTCTCATATTCTACCTTTTAATGGATCGTTTTGGATTTTGTGGGAGCGACTGCCATCTGACCTATCAAACCTGTGAGTGAAACCTGCACTAGAGACTAGTCCATGAATTAACAGATGTGCCGGCTTGCAGATAAGATTAGCCTGTCTTATTAGGCGTATATGACCGTTCTAGATCAGGTATGATGATTAATATGATCAATCTTAGCAATTTGGAAAAGTTCTTTTATCATCTTCAGTTACAGATACTTACGCCCTTTTAATATAGCTTCTACCGTCAAAGTATGTCTCTCAATTCAGCGTAGTTTAACATTTTGTAAAGAGTGCTTTTATGAGTCCACTTTCCTTTAGTACTTCTTTAAGACTTGTTGTTCATTTGCGCTTTTGAAATTAATGTACTGTTGCCCTGGGAATCGTCCCGAAGACTTCATAAACAAACACAAAGTAGACACTAACTTGAACAATGACCTATGATTGTAATATAACATTTCTATGTGGATATTGAACCCTCAAAACTGAACGCAATGATAGTTGAAAAGACCACTATTTTCACCACTGGTTTATTTGTGCAATCCTATTCGAAGTGCTGAAGTGCCCTTTTTACAACACGTAGTTGGATAACTAAGTTTTATTTACAAGTAAAGTTACGTCAACCCTTTCGTCTCAGGGGAGCTGTACCTATACTCATTTACCCCCTCTGTAGTATAAAGAAGTACACTTTCGGCAGTTTCTCACAAGTGTGCCAATAATAAATGGGGCCAATTGCTGGTGGAGTTATTGTCGGGTTTATCGTTCGACACCATTTCTGATTTACTGTTTTGTTAATATACATAATATATGAATAACAGACATTTTGGAGTTTTATGCGCTTTAAACTATAATTTGTTGATAAGATACGATAAGATTTTATAGCGGTTACCTGCTACAAGGAGTTTATGTTCGTAATTCTAGATAATTTTGTTTCGTACAAAGATATTATATATAAAAAGAAGTAGATTCGTTATTGCGCGAAAATCGTGAAGATTCGAAAACGAGTCAATTGGAACGTTTGCCTCTAGTACCGCGTGCCGAGCGGCGCCGGCCGGACGTTGAGCGGAAGCATCAGTGACTTATAAAAATAACGAAAATGCCATCGTATGTTTATAGACACTGCACGAACTATTACTCTAAAGTTAATACATCAAAAGGGATTTCATATCACATGGAAATAATACATATTTCGACTGATAAAGACCAAATTTCTGACTTTCATAATATTCAAGTTGAAATTGTCAGCACGAAAATAAAAAGAGACAGTATGATATAATTTGGTGCGTGAGCGACAAGGACGTGTGTGATCCGAACATAGATTAAAGTACAGATGAGAATATCGTAGGCATTAAACTCACTACATACTACCTCCCAATTTAATGTGTTGTTTTTTATAATTGCCTACTAATACTATGTGGTTCAAGTAAGTTAATAAGTGCGAACTTCACTTCACTGGCAAGTATCTACTTAGGTAAGTACCTACTTGTTAAAATTTGTAGGTACTATTGGCAGCAACAAAATAATGAAATATAATAAACATACCTAGCTTTTTTATACTTAACTAGCTGCCCCGGCGAACTTCGTACCGCCATATTTTCGGCCCGCGTGGTATTCAAATCCCGTTCCCGCTTCACCCTTATCACTTCACTTAGGGGTTTGAAAAATAGATGTTGGCCGATTCTCAGACCTACTCAATATGCTCACAAAATTTCATGAGAATCGGTCAAGCCGTTTCGGAGGAGTACGGGAACGAACATTGTGACACGAGAATTTTATATAATATAAGAAGATACAATAACAATGACAAACAAACATCTTTGTCTAAACAAAATTACGCAATTATCTCAAACTTCACTTTACTGGCAAGTACCTACTTAGGTACTTGTTAAAATTGTACTATTGACAGCAACAAAATAATGAAATTTAAAAATTATACCTAGCTTTTTTATAATACATTAACAAAGTTAAACAAACATCTTTGTCTAAACAAAATTAGGCAATAACCTCAATTCAGAGAGCTCTGTACCTTCTTTTTCAATAATTTTGTTAGCCTTTGTCACCGACTAGCAACCGCACTGTGATTGGTACATTGTTATCATTAAAGTCCAAGTGACAAACAATAGCTTTCTTCTTCTTTTATATTGTATTTTTCATGTCCTCTCTTTTCAATCCATTGGTTATGTAGGGAAGTGTAGATGAATTAAAAATGTGTGTGTGTGAGTTCGGCACATTTTTCTTCGTTGATTTGTATGCATATGACATGTCTATGTTATGAAATGTCTTTGGTTTCGTAGCTCAAGCTTTTAAGGCTTTTGACTATTTCGGTCAGTGATTTTATCATCGGAAGTAATCTATAAAAAAGTAACGCTTGTGCAATTAACTTTTTATTCATTTTTTTATTATTTTACTAAAACTTCTTAGACTACTGAGCCAAGTTAACAAGTAAGGCGAAAGCGTATTAAAGCTATAGACAGTTGGATTTAGATTCCACTATACGTAGACAGCTCACATTCAACAATATCTGACAGTAGGTACCTACTGTCAGATACCAAATTACCAAACCTAGTGCTTACCAAATTGACTGAATAATATTTTCAAGTCGCTTCATTAACAAGAAGTCTAAAAACAAAGTATTCCTATTTAAAAAAGAAAACACAATGTCAGTTTTCATCGCCTGCCTCCTAAAACTTACAGTTATCTCAATATCAAAGCTTCGCCCTCATGAATCATTGGGACATTAACTGTAACTTTTCTTCATTAGTTCGTAAACAAATTAACCAATTTTATGCGCCGGCGCCGCTCGGATGAAAGGAGTGAGGGATCTCTTGTGGTTAATAAACCTACATATTTCATGTGGTCCCGTCGCCGACGCTAGCGCCGCCCCTCGGTTTGTTTGACAAATATACCTATTTGATGTTCTGGTTTTTAGTATAGTAAGTATATTTATAAATGTGGTGTGAATGAGCAGATTTTTCAGTATATATTACGTGGTCTGATGAAAATATTAAAGCACACCGAGGATTTATTATGATACCTATACAAATCATAGGGATTATAATTTTAATACATTTTACGTTTTTATTCATTTTGACTTTAATTTCTTGTTTTTTTGATAAGCATCGTTTTTCTTCATTAGTTTCTATATATTATTTTTCATCTAATTATTTTAACACAATAAACGCAACTCATTTCAAATATTTAAATTAAAAAAAGAAACATTTTTTATACCACTCAGATGGCAGACAAACATTGAAAGTGATTTCCGTGGCCTATGGACGTTTGCAACACCAGGGGCGTGTGACACTCACGCTGCCGACCCTGTAACAACCATCTAATGCCCTTATTGAAGAACCCCATATTCTAGTCCTAATATGGAATTGTGTATGGATTAGTGTATGGAATGGAATAGTATGGAAAACCACGGCAAGAAGTTCCTTTCATACCTGACTTTCATTATTAAAACTAAAATAATGCATTTTGTTTAAACGAGGAGAATTCTAATAAGTAGCTACTTATTAGCTACAGTAGCTACAGTTACAGATAGCTCCCACAGGTTCAGAAACATTTAGAAAAGAAATAGGCTATGTTAGTCAACACAGTGTTACACAGTGTAACTCTGTGTAAACAAAGAGAACGGTACTGTATTTACACAACATTTGTTATTTACGAGTAAATATTGACTGTTTATTAACGCGAACGGAGTAAGCACGTCGAGTAGTCTATCAGCTGGTAGCCGTAAATTGTTCGCCAAATTGTTACAATAATTTATTGCTAAAACGTAAACAACCTCGGAAACATCGACCCGAGATGATAAACAACACTTTTGGGAGAAACAAATTTGACCTTGTACTGTACAGCTTTAAGGTTTAAAATGGCTTACCCCGTCACTCTCATAACAAAAATGGTCGTTAAAAACCATTAAGTACTTTCATTAATTTCTGTCTCCAAAATATTCGCGGTTTTGGCATACAAATAAATAAATATTCAAGAACATTCTACAACATGTGCGTAAGCTTAGACTATATTTTATGGGTTTTGGTAACCAGACCAATATGCAAATATTATTCATGCATACAAATGTTTGCACTGAGCGTGACTCGAACTTTCGACTTCGTACATAGGCGTCAAACGCTTTTCAGCTACAAAACAGAGCAGGAGATTAAAGTATCTCTATTTAAATTTTATCAATCGATTGAATTTAATAGAATACTTGTACTGCAATCCCTTCAATTCCCTTCTAAGGTAAATCATTTGTATTGAGAATACCAAGTTCATAGTAATGTGTGAATTATGTATGGACTAGCTGTCGCCCGAGGCTCCGTCCGCAAGGATGTCGCTCATCGTGACTAAACATGCCTATGTCCTTTCCCATTGTCTAATCTATCTCTGTACCAATTTTCATCAAAATGGTTTCAGAGGTTTATTCGTGAAAGCGTAACAGACAGACGGCGCCATACAGACAGAAAAACAGACATACAGACGCAGTTTCTTTCGCATTGATAATATTGATATGGATATTCTGTTATATCAAATACATGTTAGAACCACCCACGTATTGAGTCGACGAAAATATAACGTTACGTACTATTAACGTAAGAATCAATCGATTTTGATTCTTAATAATATTATTATAAATATAATAGACCTACGCTAAAGTTAGACACGCCTATCATTATAATTACAGTCTACAAAGTATTCGAAAGACGTTGAAACTTTCTGGACAGATCAGGGCGAGGCGCACATTTTACGCGCAATTAATCTGTTCATGAAAGTGTAATTACACTTCATTGTAGGTACACGTAATAGATAAAAAAAGGGTGAAAGTTTCAAAAGGATAACTGAAAAACTTACCTCGATCTAGTTTCTCATGCACCATGTGACCCATTGGCATTGGAAAGCTGGCAGTAATCGGGTTATATAGGGACCCTTTGTCACTTCTCGTAGTCTGTAATTATCTAGCAACTTGTGTAAATGCTGTTTTTATGTTCGTAAGAATACCTATTGATTTTAAATCAACTAGGTATGATTTTATAGCGACGCAACGCAACGCAAGAAATAAGTGGTTTACGTGGCACAGGAATATACGTAAGGGCCGTTATATACTGGGTGGTCACACTGGTCACGTGAATACAGATAAATACTGCTGGGAAGTGGGAAGATAGTAATTTATAATATTATAGTTTCGGGGTTAGCGATTAAGGAAACAAGCCGACTAAAGTACTACATTGTGATTCACGTGAAAAATTACAGAAGATTAATTTATAATATTTTGAACTGATGAGTCTATATCAGTCATTCCCAGGTAAAATAAATAACCTACATTCAATGTGCTCGTACCTTAACAAATCGAGATTACACGACTATTTCCGGACCTTTGCGAGTCGCCGGAACTGATAATAATTAGCCCTAACTATATTACACCGTTACAGTTCGCAGTAAGTGCGCTCGCCCACGAACCACCGACCTACCAGTTAACTGCCGTATCCGCTTAATTAAGAGCATGATGAGAGCACCGCATTAACCACATTAGTGTGATAATGTCTTGCTTGTTAATGGCTGATTAGGTACGAAGTCGTTCGGCTACATTCGACTTCTTCTTCGTCGAGTCAATAGCTCGTAAAATTTTAGATTTTGTTGGCCCAATATTTGACCATGGCTACAGTATTGTCCGTTGCCTCACTCAGGTGGAAGGGCATGTTCGACTGATGTCCTTAAACAAAGACATGTTAGGTTACAAGGTTACATTCTCATGTCAAGACAGCGTGACTGTTAGCAATTGGACTCAGTCTCTTTAAAATGTACTGTCTCGTGGTATGAGATGAAGTCTTGTTTCTATCGTTTCCATAATGAGTTTAAATGTTGTCTCAAGTAGTTCAAATAATAGGATAGGGTCTTTACGTTAAATGCTAGTTTTTAGGTATTCTCACTAGTCTTTATGTAGTCTTTATGTCCTAGTATTACCTAAGTATTATAACTTTCTGCGGTGTATCTACATAGGATTTAGTCGTGAGCAATATCCAAGTGCTCGTATTACCCGGTCTCTAGGGAAATAAAATTCTCTATTTTCTTATTAGCATTGGGATTCTACCGACGACGTGTATAGGGGGGAGCTATAAACTTCTATTGGTTCTTACCCTATCTTATAATCCTGTGAATAATAATATAGTAAGTAAGTCAACATGAAATAGGTATATTCAATTATAATTTGTAAAGTATTTTTCCTTAGCTTCACTTATATGAGTCACAATGTTACTTAAATATGTCTAGATAGCTGTTATTATCGTACACGAATTATGTGCATTCATTTTTAAAGAGTAGGTACTGAGGTATAGATTATACGTTACAGAAATTATAGTATAAGAAGATTTTCATGAATCAACGCAAAATAATCCTCACTTTTCTACAAAATCGCTTGGAAAGTGCTTCAATATTTAACATGGCTTCTGTAAATAGCCATGTTTTTGCTTCTCAACCAAGAAGTGCTTTACAGAGTTATTCTGTCTCAGACGATGTTTACATCATGAAAGTGTAGATAATACTACCAGGTAAAATGCCTGATACATTATTTATACAGTACCTACACGTATATATTATCTATCTATCCGAGACATAAAATTTTCATAAACGACAGTAACGACACAACGATTTATCATCATACTTATGAGGTATATTCTGTTGTACTGTTTTTTGTACAACTATGTTAATCTACTATAAAACAATGAGGAAAAAATGGCTAAGACGTCATCATCATTTTCATAGCGATTTTCCAATTACGTCCAAAGTATGTAGGTATATTTGGAGCTAGAAGTTCGTTCATTGGTTTTGATTGAGGAGCGACTGCCGCTGACCTCCTAACCAAAAGAAAGCCTGCACCAGATTCTCATTCGTTGTTCAGCAGGTGCATCAACTAGCAAGTGAGGCTAGCTTGAATCTCAAAGACCCTGTATACCAAAAATTATAAGACTTTATTTCGTACTAGCTGACCCTGCGAACTTCGTACCGCCTCGCGCCTAACAGTCGATTCTTTTTTTTTTTAAATTCTCTCCGTAAGAACCATCCTCGTACTTCAAGAAATATTCTAAAAAAGGAATTAGAGAAATCGGTTCAGCCGTTCTCGAGATTTGCGCTTAGAAACACATATAGGGGTTCATTTTTATATTATAGATTTGTATCTTTCCTAGATTTCCTGAGAGGGAAATACCATGGGACACAATATCTTGGACCTAAGTCGCGAGGCAAATGAGGCCCTGGCGCGCGGCACCAAGCATAAATTATTATTTTGTAAATAATCTATGCTTCGTGAACTTCAGCTCGTCCACCACCGCGGCACCGTAGCACCCCGTGCTATCCTCAAGAAACGTGTACTGCGCGTAGGTATAGAGCACATTTTGAGCATATTTTAGGTCCAAGATTTATGCCCCGAGGTCTATGTGTTATCACTCAAAGTAAATCTTAACGTAATTAATTTAATAACAACGCGCTTATTATTCCGAGCACGTCACCGCAGATAGAGGGAAGGGATTGCTTTACGAGGCTCATTAATCAAGAGCTACCCCTGTCTTTGCTGATACAGCATGCAATACAAGGCCCTTATATATGACTACCATCCATAACACAACCTGAATATGGATGGTATGCTAATTTTGAGTTACATACAATGTTGACTGGTAGACTGACTATATTATAATGCCTAACAATTTGTTATGTACCTTCATACTGAATTTGATAGACTTATCACCAAATCCATATCCATACTACATATACCTATTACAAATGCGAAAGATCTGTTTATCTGTCTGTCACACCTAAACCACAGTGAACCTGATGAATTTTGGTACAGAGATGGATAGATGGATATGGAGTTTGGGAGAGGACATGTTTCCTTTTATCTTGACTTTGACTGCCTCTGTGGCGTAGCGGTAGTGAACGCGGCCGCTACGCAGGAGGCGCGGGTTCGATCCCCGCTCAGTGCAAATATTTGTGTGCATGAAATATGAATATTTGCATTGGTCTGGGTGTTTCCATGTATAATATGTATGTATTTACAAAAAAAAAAATGTATCTAAGTATGTTTATCCGCATTCTAGAACCCATAACACAAGCTAGTTAAGCTATGCTTACTTTGGGTCTAGATAGCGTTGTGTAGAATGTCCTACAATATTTATTTACATTTATTTATTTATCGCGAAAAAGGAGGTTAAAGGGGTTCAAATTGCGATGAAATTTCGCATGTAACACGATTTTTGTATACAAATAGATCTTAGGAAAGGACACAGGCTATGTTTGGTAGCGATAACCGATATCCAGACGGGCGGAGGCGCGGGCAACAGCTAGTATAGTATAAAATAACGTCACCCTCCCGAATATCCCACACTCGCCACTGCAAATGTGAAAATAATGCAATCAACAATATTGCTCTCAGAGTATTTTTAGATCCTTTTAGGTTATATTGGGTTAAAATAATTGAGAGCACTCAGTGAACGCGATTCTGTAAATAGAATGTGACCAAAACGGTCTCAGACACTGACGAGATGTAATAAAGGTTAAAAAGTAGGCAAGTACAAGATACATACGAGTATGTGTCGATGTACGAGTAATTATATTGTACTAGCTAGGTATATCCCGCGGCAATAAGCTACGTGACTATCGATTATCGCAACCAAACATAACCTATGCCCTAGACCAAGTTTTGAGTTAGTTCTAGTCTATCTCTGTGCTTATGCCATCCAAATTCTATCAAAATAGGTTGAGTGATTACAGACAGAGTTACCTGTGCATTTATATTGCTCTTCTTCATCCTAGCGTTCATTCCCAGTCGCATCCGAAGCTTTCACCTTGGAGTCTGAAGTCCGTTTTACCGGTCTTAACTGCGGATTTGGCTAGACCACGATATTTTCCGTGCAGCTACTGCCATCTGACATCCACAACCCAATGGTGATATTAGAGGACAACGAAGCATTGCAGCTAGACCGTTGTTGTTGGACTTTTTAGGGCTTCAACTACACGTAGGTATATTATTATCACATATCAATCTGTGAGAGGGTGTTATAGTTGTTGTAACATCAATAACAATGTTACCTCTGCTCATATTATGCAAGTTGTATTGAACATAAATCCCTCCGTAATCACTCGTACATCGATGTATTGTTCGTAACACTGCATTTATTAGAAAGTTTCAATTTAAAAGCTCGTGAGCCTTTCCCTTGTCCGTCAAGCAAGCGAATATCACGCGTCATTGGCCATTCAACTAACTTTGTTGTGGAGGATGCAATGTTTTGTAATTAGCAAACGTAATAGTCTGTAAATGTTATGAAATGATTACATATCCTGCTGATGGTGGGTGAAAGTTTGTTTCTATATCTGCTATTCAATGATGCAATAACTGTTGAACAGATTTTTTTTATATTTGGAACACTGGTAGTTTATAAGGGCGAAGCTCCATTTGTACGTTACGTTACGAAGTCTGGGGACCAATCTAAATTATACTAATGAGACAATTTTTTTATAGTAAGAAAAGCCCTGCTCCATTGCGACTTCGCAACGCAAACGCACAAATGCAGCCTCACCCTTACCTGAATCTGGAACGTATTTTCACATTTGACTGCACCCCTCTAGATGGTAAAAAGCTGAGGTGCAGTCCCGAAGATACGGATCACCATTTCTAATGATTGCCGGCCTTGACGGCCTGGATAAATGTTTTTTCACGCCCCGCTTGAAGAACCCAGGACTGTCGGAAGTCAATGATGAAGCTACAATGCAGCTTTAATTCTGTAGCAAATTCTATAGTGCGCCTTTTCGGTTAAGAACCCATTATTATAGCGGCTGACCGAAGTGCCAGATTTATTAACGTTTTTTACGAGGTACGAGTAGGTAATAGGCAATCATTGAACGGATTTCAAATCATGCAGTAGATTAAACTTTTCTTTTGAAGATAAATTTTTAATAGATAGAGTTTTTAATACACTGTGCGAATATAATAGACCATATAATATCTTTTTACAAAGGAATGACCGGTTTCAATGAAGTTCAATTATAGTTTTGGTGCTTAAAAGAATTATTCGCTCATAAATTCTATTGTGCCGATACTTTAAAATATTTCTTCAATAGAGACCTAACCAAGTACCAAGTTAAACTGAACTCTATAAGGTATTTTTTTTTAAATAATAGTAACCGAAATTACTAATATTCCCCCTAACCCCCTCCAGTTAAGCAAATTAACTTGTTTTACGAGTAGTTTCACATCAGTAGGATTCGAACCTGGGTCCTCTCGATTTGAAGATCCGCTCCTTAACTACTAAGTTACCGCCGTTTATAAACTAAGTGGTTTACCAAATAAGGTGAAGCGTAATAGAAATTCCAGCCTATATGAATAGTAGACCGATATCTTTCTCGGAGCTATAAATACAGATATTTACAGTTCAAATTGTAATCCCAGCTAAGTCAACACAGTGAGTTCTATACCTCAATATTATGTGCTGCGGTAAAGTAACAGGTTACAGCCCTCTAAGATAGTGACTCAGGCAGTTTTCCAACCACCCCTTATTTACACAAAACGATTACATTTGAGATTTATGATATTTGAGCACATCGTAGTTGTCGCTGGTGTTCATAAACCTAAAGATAATAATAGTGTGTTTGTTTATACCAGATCTGCGGTAACAGAATTTGTGCGTAACTCTAGTCCTTAAGAACAATGCCATAGATAGATAGATAGATAATTCTTTATTGTACACCAATAGATTTACAGTACTTAGTACAAGTAAGCAGCATGTTACAGTTCAATGTACAATGGGCGGCCTTATCGCTGGAAGCGATTTCTTCCAGGCAACCTTGGGATGGACAGTAATGTGATAAAAACAAAAGATATGGTGTAGTTAGTAAATAAACTAGATACAAGGTGTATTAAAAATAAAAAGAGAGAGAGAGAAAAGTAGGTACAGATCAAGTAAAATAAAATAAATATACAGCTTTACGTAAAGTATTATAAACATATACAACTATTACATACAAACAGATATATAAAGTAAATAAAACATACTATAATAAGGGATAATAAGCCATAATAATCTTCTAATCTTACAAGGCAATAAAAAAAGTGCTGAAGGAGGAAAGAGAAGGAGGGACGGACAGGACTTAAAGGTATAATAAAATTAAGTAATGCGCCTTGGGCAAAGACTTTACAAGGCTTACTAACCCGACCTCCAGGGGTATGGAAACTTTACTATTGGTAATATTGGAATATTGGAATCGGATACCATGTATCCCGATATCTATTATAGTAAGTAATCTGAGTGGCCATGATAGTTTAAATACATAGAATAGAAACTTGATGCAAATATTTAAAACACCATGTTTTTAAGATAACGGCTTAATACCTGTCACAGATTACGTAATAGATAATATCTTAAACTCAAAATGCAGAACAACATCACTGTATTCTGAGATCTTAAAATACCTTTTTTTCCGCGTTTCGGTCTTCATCAATTTGTTATGAATCTTGGAATAATAAAATAATGGAACAGGAAGGTCTACTTTTGAAATAAATAACTCAATTACAAAAGCTGTGAGATGAAAAGATACCAACCGTAAAACTGAAAAATGTCATGCCAAAATACAAAATACACTACATTTCTGCTTGCCGCTTCGGAGACATACAACCGTGAGCATTGTATTTGTATTCATAAATAAATGATGTAATGGTGAGTAGGTGGTTATGAGGTGCGAGCAGACAGAACAATCGATGATATTAGTGGCACCCCACGCAGACGAGACGAGTTGAAAGAGAGTTAATTATTCACAGCAGTTATTAAGTAGGTATGTGCTTCTATTAACACTGGTTAAATTTCAAAGCAAAAAGTATGAGATATTAGCAGATATTAGTTATTATAATACCTACTTCTTTCGCGTAAATAAGTAAGTTTATATTTCACTAGCTGTTGCCCGCGGCTCCGCCCGCGTGGATGTCGTTTATCGCGTGGTGTTGTAAATAGTGCTGAAAGTTGAGCGTTGAACGCTGATTAGACATTGTACTCGCCTCTCTATTCGACTCGAGGAGGTAGGTACACGACGGTATACAGAAGGCTGCGGCTTAATAACCTCGTGTTGTATTTTCGACGGTGAGTAGGGTAGCCAAAGCTCACTGAAGAGTAGCTTGTACTTTGTGCTGTCAGTGGGAAAACCAAAGGCTTTGTCCGACTTATCTTTTGCGCTGACGGCACAGATTCTCTAAGTTATTACAGGGTAGGCAGCACGAGTGTGACTCCCCTGGTGTTGCACTCACCCATAGGCCACGGTAACCACTTACCATCAGGTGGGCCGTATGCTTGTCTACCACCTAAATGGTTCAAAAAAAAATTTTCTACCTGCATTATTTACTCGACTCTCTACTCCCCATACCTTATTCCTTCTCCCCCCCCCCTCTCCCCTACTCAATCCCCTTCCCCGTTGTATCTCTTGTCTACTCCACTATATCCCTCACCTCGCTCTAATCCAGGAATGGCAAACCAATGGCACGCGTGCCAAAGGTGGCACGCGGCACAATTTTTTGGGCACTGCTGGCCACCACAAAGTAGGTATTTAGATGCGGCCGTGTTATACGATAGCCACAAAAAAGGTTCGCCATCCCTGCTCTTAGTTCTTACAGGGTAGGCAGCATAAATGTGACTCCCTTGGTGTTGCACTCACCCATAGGCCAAGGTAACCACTTACCATCAGGAGGGCCGCGTGCTTGTTTGCGACCTCATTACTACAGTACGACTCCCGAATATAGTATGGGGTACTTCAAGAAGGGCGAGTGTGACGCCCCTGGTGTTGCATACGTTCATAGGACACAGTAACCACTTTCCATCAGGTGGGCCGTGTGCTTATCTGCCACCTAAGTGGTATAAATAAACTTTCTACCTGCATAATATCTAGATCTACTCGACTCTCTTCCCCCACCCTCTCCCCTACTCTTTCACTTCCCCGTTGTATCTCTTTCTTGCTTGTCTTGTCTACTTCACTATATCCTTCACCACGCTCTAAGTAATCTGTCTATGTGTGGAAAACGATTTTGTAACACTGATCTTAAGACAGTACCGACATCTATTTCATACCTGACAAATTAGAAATTTAAAAAAAAGAAATGAATAAAAAATGCTTGCTTATTACGTCCAGTTGGAACGAAACCATAGTAAGTTCAAAACCGCGTTAACGCCATCTGGGGCCCGATGCGCTAACGCCACGTTTTGTATACGCGTGACTTGTGATCGAAATGGATTCGATAACTTAAAAACGTGGTAGTCTGTAAGATCTGTCAAAGTAAAACTTAGCAGAACTTTGGTATATGTCATTTTGACAACTTGCGTCACCCATACAAATGGCTCTACGTCAAAATTTACTTACACCACGTTTCTTCAAAGCGTGATTTCCAATTCGATAACTTATTAACGTGGTAGTCAGTACGATATGTCAAAGCAGAAGTTAGGTTTTTATGCTTCAAATCATGGTTTTCAAATCGCCAATAATTTTTTCACGATTTGTAAAACGCATTTAGGTTTACAACAATTGGGAGAGGCCTATGTCCAGCAGTGGACTGCAATAGGCTAATTGATTGATTGATTACTAAAATTATGAATATTGAATTGGTATCAATCACAGAAAAATCATTTGGTTAGTAATTCTATTCATTTTGACTATAGCATAAGTGATTGCTAAAGTCATGACATAAAATCAGAGAAATAAATATTCTACGACAATCTACACAGCGCTATCTAGACCCAAAGCAAGCAAAGCTTGTGTTTTGGGATCTAGAATGCGGATAAAAAAAAAAAAAAAATTTTTTTGCAAATACATACAGTCAGCATCATTTTGACTAGCAGTTTAATTTTTCCTACACATCAATACCACCGTGTTTGTACAGTCAGCATCAAATCGATGGAAGGAAATAATTTGAATACCAAGGTATTAAGATAATTTTCAGTACTATGCTAGTCAAGATCGATCGATGCGGACTGTACTTTATAATATACCGAAGAACCCAGACCAATGCAAAAATATCATGCATGCAAATTTTTGTACAGAGTGGGCATCGAACCATACTATGCTTTACTAAATCCCTTCGGATGATCCCGCCGGGTGATAAGGGTGGTCATATCGGCTTTGAACCGACTGAAACAGCAGCGCTTTAGGTTTAAGATTGCCTAAAACATATTCCTTGTACCCCGACAGACCCAGGGACATCTCCAGTTTCGAGATGCTCCCCTCGTGTGTGGGAACCACGATGTCTCCATATTGCCTCTAGAAAGGGCGGCGAGGGGTGCGCATCGCATTGCAACGCATCCTAGCGTTAAATTCCAGTCGCATCCGAAGCTTTCACCTCGAAGTCTGGGGTCCGCTTTACCAGTCTAGACCCAAGTTTCTCCACCTCTAACGATGCCTCATTTGTCCAGTTGTAATAAGTAGTTCAAGAGGAAACAGATGATCATACATAGGTCCATTAATCACGTGATTTTTTTTAACAATTTTTAACCCCCCTCCCCCTTCCCACTATGGTGATACGTCGTGAGGTTTAAGACCAACCCTCCTTCCCCTAGACATTTTTAAGAAAATTAATCACCGTGACCAAAATCGCGCATTATAAGAAAAAATAAATACAAGTGATATCTCAATATACTGGGGGTAGTTTTAATTTTTTCCTCCCCTTGGTGATATTTCGTGATTTTTTCCGTACAATCCCCGATCCTTACGTGATTAATGGGCAGCCCCATATACACATATCTATACTCACGCCTGTGAATCCCTGAAGGGGTAAGCAGAGGTGTATTACCCACATTTCGCCAACAGATTTTCCATCTTACGTATTAGGGGCCGAGCCTATTGCCGTCAAGCGGGTACTTGTAACTATTAATAAATAAAGCACAACCCCCAATTATGGGGTTCTACAAGAAGGGCATTAGAAGGTTTCTTCAGGGTCGGCCGTGCGAGTGTGACGCCCCTGGTGTTGCATACGTCCGTAGGCCACGGTGACCGCTTCCCATCAGGTGGGCCGTGTGCTTGTCTGCCAACTAAGTGGTTTAAAAAAAAAATGGAAGAGTCATTGGTGTTACCATTACCTAGGCTGCGCCAAGCGCCATATTATGTTAGTTTCTGTACGTAGTACTATTGTTTAATGAATAAATGATGAATAATCCATAGTACTACAGTAACTATTTATTATTCTGTGGTACTACCCCGTCGTCTTCCACTCCGAACAATTGAACGAATCAACCAGTTGATCAGAGTGGAAGTCGATTCAGGCATATGTTCTTATCTTCTGTCGATTTAGGCATATAATTTTTCTACTAAAGTTTCTTTCAAATGTGTTCCTACCGAATCAATTTTTATTTAAAAAAAAAAACGTTTTGATGAATTAATTATTATTCTCTCTTTATTAATTAAAATCACATATAAATTGCATTTTTAAATACATCCATAATTATTATTATTATTAATATTGTAGGACATTCTACACAACGCTATCTAGACCCAAAGTAAGCATAGCTTAACTACCTAGCTTGTGTTATGGGTTCTAGAATGCGGATAAACATACTTAGATTCATTTTTTTTTGTAAAACATGCATATTATACATATAAACACCCAGACCAATGCAAATATTCATATTAATATGCATACAAAATATTTGCACTGAGCGGGGATCGAACCCGCGCCTCCTGCGTAGCGGCGGCGTTCACTACCTACCGCTACGCCACGGAGGCCGTCTTCAGATCTTTGATTTTTTAACTGTCAAATGTCAAAAAGAAAATAGCTCTGATTGATAATAACCATAGAAGATAAAAACCGGCCAAGTGCGAGTCGGACTGCACAAAGGGTTCCGTACAAAATTGTTAGCAATAAAAGAAGACCATTTGACGTTTATCGTTTATTCTGAGGGAAAAGGCTCATTTAAAGAAAAAAGTATGTATTTACAGTATTCATAACACAAGTTCTTAAATGAAACTTACTTTGGGCTGTATAATTAGTGTGTACGTGAAAAGATATTTATTATTATTATTTTCTAACTGATTTTTTGTTTTATCAACCTCTTGGATCGTTAATCAGGGACGGGCTGATGCCAAGTTTCCTGATCCTGGTGTATGAATGGTGATTGGCGTTTTCATGCGTGTGTGTGCGTTATGTGTAGATGAATTTATTTGGGTGAATGTCTTGGTTAGTGAATTGTAGTGCAGTGCATCATAGAGTAAAGTAATACATCGGAAACAGTGTATTCTCTTTGTTGTAGTGAGTCAAGAAAATCAGGAAATGAATGTTTGAGGAACTAATATTTTCTTTTTGACGCAAAATTACCAATGCCTTATATTTGCAACACTCATCAACTGCCAAACAGTCAGCTGTCAATTCCTTGTTCTGTTGTAGATGCTTCGTATATCTTTTGCGTTCATTTAATATATTTACATAGTCTAGAGTTCAAGAATTTATTGACATGTACATAATAATTGTGCGGGTCAAGTCGTAGCAAAAGTATTTCAGGGATTTATTGCGATATATGGCCCAATTTCAGGCCGGCAAGCTGCTTGCCGAGTTGGACGATGTTATGGTCAAATTAACCGGTACGTACATATACTTAATGTTAAACACAATATGGAAAGTGTAATCTATTAAAAACTATTAGTGTTAAGTGAATATTCTTTATTTCAAAGCATTATTTCAATTTTTGTGGTTGTCATTTACCTACGATTTTGTAAAAAAACCTACAACAATTAAACGTTTTTGAACATTCTTGATCCATTTTTCAGTACTTACGTTTATATTTCTTTCAGATGTTTTCAGAAATACCATGCCATATCAGGCCATATCATTTAAGTATATCGGAAAAGATCGAAGAGGATCAAATAAATTAAGCAGGAGTTTCAAGCAGCATTTCGGGTACCTCGACTTAGACCATTACTTTATTGTTGTGAATACATTATTCTTATAAAAGAATATAATGTAACATTTATTAAATTATATCATACCTATATTATACTTTCTTTCATTCTTTCATAATTTCATTACTTCTATTGATTTCATTTTTATAAATGTTAAACAACATCATCATCCTCCTTGCGTTAGTCCCAGTCTTCTTTTACATCCTTGGAATCCGGGGTATGCATTTTCCCTTATGAAACCTCGGTTTTAAAGAAAAAAAGGTTTAAAGAAAAAAAGGTTTTATGCAGAGGTGTATTAACAGCCACATTTTAATCTAAATCATTATGCGTTGATGATACACTAAACAAACAAACAAGTATATTGATAACACCTGAAGAAATTCGGGCCGTGAGATCCCGGCTCCACAGGGACATGGTGGCGGAGTGGGAGCTACAACTTGGGCAACCACGCGCAGGGCGCGCCTTAGTAGCGGCGGTAAGACCCATCATGGGGGAGTGGCTAGAGAGGCCACATGGCGGCCTCTCGTTCTGGCTGACGCAGATTATCACCGAGCATGGATGCTTCGGGCGGTATCTGCATCGGACCGCGAAGAAAGAGCCAACGTCCGAGTGCCATCACTGCGACGCGAGCGAGGATTCGGCGCTACACACGCTCACCGAGTGTCCGGCGTGGGAGACGCCGAGACGGGAGCTAGTGGCGACCCTGGGAGTGAGAGTTCTCACGCTCGCCACTTTGCTCGCAGCGATAGTTCGCTGCGCGGATGCGTGGGCTGCCGGCGCCTCCTACTGCGAGCAAGTAATGCTCGTGAAGGAGGCGGCGGAGCGGGCGCGAAGGAGAATCGCAGACCTTGCGGCCCGCGAGGAGCGAAGGAGAATCGCAAACCGCGTGGCCCGCGCCTACGATATTTATTATTCACCTAACCGGTTTCGCCTTACGGCATTCACAAAATATAAGAGGTCAAGTCGCGATATTACAGGGATACCAGGTTAATCGTAGCAGACGATTGAGGGTGGCCCTCAATCGTCACAACTTTCTCGACGGACTAACGTATGTAAAGCAGCGCCGCCCTCAATCGTCACAACTTTCTCGACGGACTAACGTATGTAATTATTGCAAAAAAAAAATTGTAGTTATTTTTTTGGTCTGGCATGTTTGTCATGTCATATATGACATATGACAAGAATGTCAATATATACTTACGTTTTCTTTTTACCGAAAACCCACAAAGAAAACTACAGTTTTACTCATCGAAATGTTACGTTACGTCTTAGTAAGTTACCAAAACTACAAAAACTAAAACGTAAAATTAGCGCATCGGGCCCCTGGTTCGCATGTGGAAATAAATTCATTGACAAAAAAATAATAATTTCAAGATTAAAATCGCATTTTACACAACTGTAAATGTAAATTAAAGTCTATTTATTTACATACTTGCTCGGATGTAATAAGATATAAAAATTCATCCATAAGAATAAAAAAGCGCCATCTATATTTCCGCTCATATTCCGTATAATATCAATATTGTTCACAACTCCGGTTCTACTCAACCGATTCCGATCAAACAAACGTAAGATTTTAAGTCTGACCAAGCCCTTTCTAACAAAAAAAACCGCATCAAAATCCGTTCAGTAGTTTTTGCGTCCATCGCGGACAAACAGACAAACAGACAAACAGACAAACAGACAGGAAATGAAAAAAATATATTTTCGTGTTCAGTATCGTTAATATAACATAACCCAAGTATTTTTTTTTCAATATCTCCAATGTACAGACACGACCACTTTACAATTATATAATAGTATAGATAACACAGTACCTGGAAATATTTATAATGCAGCTGCGCTCAGTGCAAATATTTATAAGCATGAATATGGGTAAGGTATTTGCAGTAGTATGATCGTGCCTCGGACAGCACGCTAAGCCATCGGTCCCGGGTGCCATACGAACATCAATGGCAGTCTTTACGGATAGTTGGACCTTTGGAGGTCAGATAGCAGTCGCTTCACGGAAAAAATCGAAAGGATGATGGGCACTTTTGTATGAACCCTGGCCGGTATAACCAATAGAGTTGGGATGTATCTGATTTTATTGTCTATAGTGTAGCGTTACTGAAACGAAAAACTTTTTGCTATAAATCAACCGGAATCCCTACTAATATTATAAATGTGAAAGTAACTCTGTCTGTCTGTCTGTCTGTCTGTCTGTCTGTCTGTCTCGCTTTTACGACTAAACCGCTGAACCGATTTTGATGAAATTTGGTATAGGGGTAGATTAGACCTTGAGAAAGGACATAGGCTATGTTTGGTCGCGATAACCGAAATCCACGCGGGCGGAGCCGCGGGCAAAAGCTAGTTGTTCAATAATGGACATAAAAATTATATTTTTCGTGCATTATTTTTTTGATAAAAATCAACCCTTAAATGGACAAGTATGGGCTATGCTGTATTTTGATCAGATTATCGCTTGGGTAATTAACCTAAGGGTGATACAAACAAAGTAAAACACTTTAGAAATATTTTTTTTTATTATGGTTATAATTATTATTTTATTATTATATTTATTATTTTATAATTATTATTTTATTGATTATATTATCAATGGTCGTACGTACGAACAATAACATTTATAACTTCAAAAAAGATTTTTTTGAGCATAAGGTTCGTACTGTCGTGGTTTAAATGCAATGATGTTAGGGGTGATAATTGTTTTCTCCGATACTTTACAGTGTTCTGTCTATAATTAAAATTGATGATAATTTTTTTCTCCCATACTTTACAGTGTTCTGTCCATAATTAAAATTGAAGCTTATGATATAAGGTTTCAATTAATGAGCAAGTAGTTTTTATTGGGTATGCCGGCCAAATTGTCGCATCATCCTTTAGCCAAATCCGCTGTTAGACTGGTAAAACGGACCCCAGACTCCGTGGTGAAACGAACCCTAGACACGGCTGCCTAGGATTAACGCTAAGATGGAGAAGCGTTGTATAGAATGTCGTAGAATATTTTAGCCACACCGCCGCCGTAGCAAAGTCCACTAATCTATCGTGCAAGCGAATTGTCTGTTTCTTAAACCATAATTGTATAAACGGTGATCAGCCAAGCGTGCCCTCCCGAGACACGAGATGAGCTAACCACATTAATTACCAGGCGACCACTAACTTCCGCGTGTAGCGCTCGGCGCAGCCTCCAGACGCGCCTGTTCCCACAACAGCCACGGCACCATCAGCCATGGGCCTTGGGCTCGCATTAACACCATTAACCTATCAAACAAACCATCAAATAAACTAAATTCTAGGAAACCGTAACACAATTGTTGTGTGTTTAACTTGGGCATATCTTTTGTGTTCTACCTAAGGTAGCCAATAAGCACGACATGGTAAGCAGTCACCATGGAGTACGAGCGCTTGCACGTGCAACAGCATCTGTAAACAGGAAAAGAGAAAACCCTTTTCAGGATTTATGGTAATTGAAAAAAAAAATGCCTGTGACCTATCTTATTTATTAATTGTGAAATAGTTTTGTGTGTGAAAGAAATGTGATACCTACATGATATATTTCTGACCATATTCTCCGAATACCTACTTAATTACCTACTTCACTACTCCTCCTTGCCTCCTCTTATCTTACTTCTCACCTAGCTTACCATCAGGCGGGGTACAGTCTTATTGACGATATAAATATTAAAAAAACTTGAGTTTTTTTGTTGTATTGTATTGTATCTACATATCGGTATTGTTTTACTGCAAAACCTTCAGTTCTAAACAAAAGCGAATCTAGTTCTAATAACCTACTGACTGAGTGGAACGATTACTTGTGTTGTGGAAGCAATAATGTACCGCCGTGGAACGAACCCGCGTCGACGAGCGTGGGCGCGGCATTGTGCGCGCTCGCTGGACCGCGACGCGCTGAGGCGCATTGTGCGCGAACCGCGAACGTACCGCGGGAATTCCACTGATTGATTCCAAATATTATTTCAAGATAACGATACCCTGATTACTTTTTTCATGATTCCAAGAACCGAATGAAAATGACAAGCGAATATATATTATCACTGATGAAAATTGGCACATCTAAATGTTTTTATGAAGGTTTTGTTAAGTTTTAGATTAGAGCAGGTGTTTTTGGAGGAACTAAGACGAATGTATAGGAGAATTTCGAATGTCCAAAATGTGTTTTATGAGTAGATCAGTTGGTCAGAGCAGAGCATTCTCTCTTTTCTCTGGTCGCGGGTTCTAGTCCCGACAGGACGTTCACATTTTTCCAATCTACGGGAATAGACAATTAAAATTTCGTTAAAAAGGAAGTAAGAGCTAAAAATAGACAAGAAACAGCCCCATTTTACCCAAGATTGATAATGATTTTTAAAGAATTTACGTATATACAATTTCACCATTATCCAAGCATGTGACACGGGATTTTATTGAATGTCTACAAGGGGTCCGGTCTCCATGGCTGTCAGTCGCCGTCGCCGGGCAAAGCTAATTGAAAAACAGTCAAGTGCCAGGAGCACCCTGCGTCTGACAGATAACTGACTGACGGGTGACGTTGACATTCAACTGCAACTGACAGTTGCGACGGAAGTAATTGCAGTTTGCGCTGAATAGGGTCTTTTCCTAGGGTTCAAATAAATTAATTTTCCAGGCTTATTAAGTAGATAAGTACTGGTATAGGGACCGAGCAGTCAGAATTTTACTTCTAATCGTATTTATATTATATTTAGTCAAGGACCCAAACACTAATAAAATGTCCTTTGGAAATAGCACGGTATGACGTCATACTGGTCATAAGTATGTTGTTATTCACAGGTTGCCACAGAAGTAGGTACCTACCGTTTTTATGTGTAATAAAAACAACCGAAGAGTACTTATACAGGAAAAACACGTGGAACTGGAGTAAATATTGATAGAAAATGGGGGACTTATAAAAATTCACTGAATCTGGAAAGGTGTAAGAAATAGATACCTAATAAATAGGTAGGTAGGTATACCTAGGTACCTACCTACTGAAATACTGGCACAACGGGTAGCGATTGCAACTGTTGTGCTTGAAGCACAGAATAAATTTGAAGTTTTGTTTTAAGTAATGCATTAAAATTTGCCGATTAAGAAACTGAAATACCTATCTAATATTATAATATAAAACCTAGATATAATAGGATATAATATAACAGATATAATATAGTCTTGTAGAAGTAGAATAGGTACTTACCATAGACCTGCCGAACTTCAATACAACTTCAACAAATTATTGCCTAACTTTGACGTAACGTGTATTGTGATTCACATACCTAGGTATAACGCAGATCGTAGATTGTGAGAAACCACTCAGGATCGACTGATTGGTTTCCAAGGCGAAGTGACCGCGGCCATCCCAATATTCAATCAATTTGCGTAATTACTGTTATTGTTTAATTCGCGACCCAATTAATAAACCTACACCATAATACTCCAACAGTAATTTAATAACTTTGGTTATGAAACAACAAAAATGGGTTCTCTTTCAAGTTGAAATTGGGGCTCACGTTGAGCCGCGGCTGAGTTCGCTGCTAATTGTTATATTGTGGAAGGTACCCAATTCTTCCACAATATAACAATTATGACTACACACAAAGGAATCAATTTTGGTTGGGCTCAGCGAAATTTATATTTATTATTTGGAATATTTAGCTCATTATCTTTATCCTAGCGTTACCTCATCCCGGTCGCTAGTTAGGATTGGGATAATCCCGGTCGCATCCGAGGCATTCACCTCGGGGTCCAGGGTCCGCTTATTCCAGTCTAACTGCGACACGAGTGCCATCTGACCCCTCACAACTATTGGGGATATACATAATTAGGTACAGTTAGATCAGTTGTCAGCTCTTTTTAGAGCTAAAACTACCCGTTAGGTAAGTACTCTAACCACTGAGCGGGAATCGAACCTGCGCCTTCGGTCAATAATACCTATACCTGTAATAATACACGAAAGTGAATCGATTTGTAGGTTAGAAGGTACCTGAATAGAGTGAATAGGTAAAGAGAGAGAGTGTCTGAAGTGGCGGCCTGGCCTTTTCTCTTCTATTTTTATCAACCGATTTTTAACCGACCCCAAAACAAGAAGTAGGAAGGTTCTAAATTTGTCGGTCTTCTTTTCATTACCCGTGGATTGTATATAGTAGAAATTCATTAAACTTTAAAAAAAAATCTAAATCGGTCAAACGACTGTCAAAATTTTTGCATTTTAAAATTGTTTAGTGTTAAGTAGCGACATCTTGTAGCATATTGGAGTATTAACATTGCTGAAAGTTAATGCTATTAGTTCTCACATAATCACCTAGATGGCTATTTTATACTTTCAGTAGTGACATCTAGTGGCAATACGTGATACCAATCAGTCACGAAGTTCTTGTGCTGGTGTCGATAAAATTCCGCTAGGTGGTTAAAGTATTAAATTTATTTTTATATTTATTAAAAAATTAAGTTTAGTTTAATAAGACTTATTTTTGATGTGTATAAGTCCTCACTAACCTACTGAGGAACTAGATAGTAACCTACCTACCTTCAAAACTTTTAATTCTCGGCCCGGGCATCGAACTTGGCACCTCATGCATAGCCGTTCCATTTAGTTTAGTTGCACATTACATATACTTAGGTACCTATTATGTGTGACTGCTGTGAGCCTTTACCGTAAGTACGTCTCGTCGCCGTCTACCGGGTGGGGTGCCTGCAAGACTTCATGCTACCAGGTGCTAAGAATATGTATCAAAAATCCCAAAGATTTAAGCCGGAAAACCTCACTACTAGGACTGAAATAAACAACAACTTAGGTAGGTAGGTATACCATTGACCAAATGAACTATCGTAATTATCATTAAGTAACAGTAACAGTTATTCTAATACAGCAAAAATAGAGCCACGTGCCATTATCACGCGATACACTGTTAAAATGCAAATCAGTTGCAGTTCAGTGTACCACTTCGATAGGTCTCGGAGACGTGTCGACTCAGCCTTGACCGACTCCACTGTTCGGTGTCTGCAGACTTTAAAGAGTCTAGATGTCTGGGCAACGTTTTGTACCTACCTTTGTATAGACTCATGGAGGACTATGAATGTGGTGAGGCGGTAATGTGTATGATGCAGTAACGAAAGTTAAATAATATGTGAAAAAGGCAAGACGAAAAGACCGGGCTGGTACCATTTTTCAGCTCAATCTCAATCGGGTTATATTATGATGAACCTTTCACCACTGCTGTGATATTATGTGTGAGAACGCGACATACTTACTTAAAAATTCATAAATATTATATTATTCACGCCTGTAAATCCCTGAAGGTATAAGCAGAGGTGTATTATTAACACCCACATTTCATCAATCATTGTATTCGGTCGCACGTGATAGAGGGTGAGCTTATTGCCATATTCCGGGGACTATTGTTGACTCGAGCCATGCATCTGAGGCTGAGTCTAGGCTATATATCTGTCTGATGTTACACAGTCCTATTCCTTGGTCACCTTGTACGACACTGCATGAAAAGAGATAGGGTACCTACACTACCTATTCCAAATGTTACTCTGCCGGGAACCACGCTGTAAAAATTATTGAAATATAATTTTATTATTATTTAAAATTGGTTTTATGTTGTTATTTTATTATTTGACCACAATTATCATTTGCCTGAGGCTGCAGGTGATATAGAGATCAAACGCGAACTTAATCTAATACCTACAAGTCTTTTTAGAAGTATTCCGCCTGACACTAATTTACAGAAGGCCCTACTACACTTTGCCTAATCCGGGATGGAATCAACACGATATTCACGTGATCTACTGCTGCAATGGTGCACTGTCAGATTATTATATTTAAACCGTAATTAATTAACATTTAAGCAGGGTACCCGAGTTCGCGTAATGTTTACAAACCAAGTGACTTGCTACTGATATGGACGGGTCATGACCGTGACTTTGTAGTGGCATAGGTAACTAGTAAAGTTGTTTGCATCCAATTATTAATGTATTGGGTATTTCCATTTATATCTAAAATAATAATACAAGTTATCACTATGCCAAATAAAATGAAGGAAAAAGTAACTGGCGCATCGCATTGGTGAAGATAGGTATTGCCACAGTCCAATGAACTATTCTCTGTTCCAGGATGAGGCGAGTGATCACTGCACATGAGAAAAGGACTAGAGGGATGAAATAGGAAAGGATCAATTGCCAAAATATAATTATAGTCATAAGTCCCGCAGCTGACATGAATCGAGTGATAGAAGCTATTAGAAGTTAAAAGGTATCCAAGCAGTTGATTAAAACATACACAGTAACTCAAGGGTAATCTTTTTGGACAGAGGAATCTTAGTAATAAATAGGGTTCCGTTTGTACCCTTAGTTATAGAACTCTAAAAGCGTACTTGGCAACTCCGAGATAAGTTTTTTAATATTCCTGGACCACACACAAGCGCTCCTTATCCAAAAAAAGTAAATATTTGTCAGTTTAATAAGCCATAAGAATTTTATTGTGTTTTGATTTTCATTAGTAAATGTACAATCATTGTTTTTAATTTTATTAAGCTTTTTATTAATAAATAAATAAGAAATATACCTGGAGAGTAGAGTTTTCTCTACTCATTGCCTGTTATTATTTCAGTGTTTTGTTTGGTTTGGGACTCGGTTTTTTTTTAATAATTATTATTTTTTATAAGTACACCTAGATTTTATCAAGGTATTCCATAGGATACTAAACAGATAAAGGGCAAAGTGTTTATAACATGGTGACAATAAATCCCCTTGTTGACAAGGGTAGTTTTACACGCCAACTCTCTCAACTCACTCCCAACCCTCATTTGACTTTGAATTACCCGGAGTCTCTGAGGGCCAACAAGGTCATAAATATGTGGTAATACTTACCATTCACCACTGAAGCCCCTCGATTCGCATACCTAATTGATGGGTTAACCCTGCATGTTATGTATAGTGTAATTTCATTAATCTTATCTTTTTGCAACTGTTGTGAGGTCTTGAGTTTGATTTCCGAATCTGGAAAACTGCCCGATTGAAAAAAGTTCTAAGTAAATGTAAGTAAGCAGGTAGGAGCTAATATAGATCTTCTAACAAAACCTTGGGGATAGAAAAATGTGAGACTCTTAATTAGGTACTATACTATAACGGATGTATGCAAACATGTGCCTGAGCTAATAGTAAGCAATTTCTGTGGTGTATGTACGAGTACGTACGCTAATTCGTTTTTTACTTCCCACAGGAGTAAAAGGAAAACAAGAAGAGGAGAATGGAAAAACGGAAAAGCAGAGAGACAAGAGCCTCCTGCTTTTTCGTTCTGAACCTCCAGCAGTCTGACGAACAACAAGATAATCCTACTTAACATCGCTAAGAGAGAGGAAAGATACTCTTTATGTACGATGATCATAAACGCAGTTAAATGAGGCAGATTGTTTCAAAACAGTCCGCGCACACCCAGGACATTTTTCATCCAAGATATTTTTTTTTATGATAGAACTATATTATAAAGTAACTACAATACACCATCAGATGCAACTGCGTGTCACATCTGTAATCTGCAGGCGCTAGTCTACGTGACGGCGCGGTTGCCATGGCGACGCGCGCCACCTCCCGGCCGTTGACCCGTCACTCGCGCCGCGCCGCCCGCCCAGCGCGCCGCGCCGCCCGCCCTATATTTGTAAACAATTGTTTTGTACAATTCGTCACCGATAACGAGCTCCTCAAGTGGCTAGAACGAGTCCAGGAACCTCTAGTGTTTGTTGTCAGAGGGCGGGAGAGCGGTACCCTCTCGACCTCTATCGGGAACTGCAGTTAAAGTGATATGTGTATGTGTGAGCGATCGCGCTTGCCCCTGGGTTCGCCTGGTATGTACATTTTTATTGTTTTTGCTATATCGGGTTAGTGCGTGGAAGTACTTTATTTGAAGGTGTTGTGTGAACTGATGGCGTCAAATAATTTATGCTGAGAGGTTAAATAAGTGCATGAGCAAAGTTTTTGTCACGAATTTATTTTTAACTAAGCTAGTTGATCCGTGGCTTTACCCGAGTGGAATTCTGTCTATCTGTTCTGTCACGCATCCCGTGGGAACGTATTCCAGGGATAAAAATTGTAAGGTTATGTCTCTCCGACTATAATCTATCCCTGTACCGAGTTTCAGCCAGATCTGTTCAGCAGTTATAACGTAATTGAATAACCAACATCTACACAAATTTTCACATTTCTGTATAATATTAGTAGGAAGTAAGATAGGATATTTTTTTAACATTGTTGCCGATAAATGAAATTTGATGTAAGGTTATAAATATTCCACTAATAATAAGACTTTGCCTTCAGCTTACCATCAAGCGAGACGAAGTCAAATTGACGTGTCCTATATTAAAAAAAATACCACTATCAAATCAAAATTAAATTGGTTTACGTTTTACTCCATGAATTTGATAACTCAATGGGAAAACTCAATATAATTTGATCTGAGTGCAATTATTTTCACCGATGAAATCCGACCCTAGTTTATCGAGATCCATTGCGGGTGCTACTCGACACTCGAGATAATTGACCGGATAATCGATTTCGAGATAATAATAATGTGTTAGTATAAGACATAAGATATCTATATTGCAGGGTGAATGCTGATTATTTTACAAGAGGAAGCTAGTAAGACCTAAATACCTTTTATAGGCTGTAATCTATAACACAATAAACCCTAATCTTGTTCACTGCTAACTTCACTAAGGGCGGATTTCCCCAATAAAACTAATTGCGACCAAGTCAAATAGAAACTGCGTAAGATTAATGAGATTGATTGACTACGGGAAAACTTATTCACGGGAAAAAGACGACCTTAAATACCTTGTACTCTCAGCGTGCAAAAATACCACTCACAATTTTTGAAATAAAACTACTTTTTAACGGATTCTATCGCGATTTATTTGTTATTATTTACTTTTAGTCCGACGTCTCGGGCACTTTTCAGCAGCCATGTTCGCGGGGTGACTAGAGATGGTAGTTGTCTCATAGTCTTGAAGTGTAAGTTATCTCAAAGTACCCGAATCACGATGAATTGTTGGTGTTACTATTTACGCAGAATGAGATCACTGTGTCGTTAAGTCTTGCTGCCTTAAACCAGTAAACAGCAGAATAATGAGTGTTATTCTACGTGAATAACACTCATTATTTTGCTGTTTACTGGTTAACTTCAGAAAATATCAACACTGATAATTTTTGACATTAATAATACTTTTATACGGCCGCAGAGGTAGGTAAGGCAGTGCTGTATAAGATAAGTAGGTACACATTCAATTTCGCAAGCTATATTTCAGATAGCACGTAATAGGGAGCGAGTCTAGACAGCTACCTGGCACTCTGCCCAACCCGGCAATTGACTCGAGAGCTGCACAGCAGTTGCACCGAGGTATTCAGTATTAAAGCTATAATTTATTCGGTCTCAACTTGGTAAATGTTTGATTTCAACCTTAGTACTATAAATGGATAGGTAATAAACTATGCTGCTGCCTTACTATACAGTGTTTATTGATATTTTTTTCTCAGTTCTTCATCCGAGTACCATTTTCAGCTGTATCCAGAGTTCTAAACTTTTTATTGGTTTATTTTGGCACTTTGACTTCTATAAGATCGAATGTCGCTGACCTCCCCACCTGACTCGAAAGCGCCAGAGCCTTGTCCGTCAACAAGCAGTTGTGTTGGCTTGCAGGTGTAGTTGGGTCGGGTCCCAAAGATCATATAGGTACACCTAGGTATATACAAAGTATTACAGAGTTTCTTTATGGTTACAACACTGGCTAGGACTGGCTAGGAAATGTGGTAGCAACTATTCTGCCCACCCCTTGAATATCACAAAAATACAGTTAAAGTTTACTTACTTACTTCCAATATTTATAGAAGGTACCCTTATAAAACAGACTAAATAAATCAAACACACCTACAATATTATCTGCTAATGAATCATTTCGTTTACTAAATTATATACTTGACATTGTATTAAAAGCCATTTGCCCATTAAAGCACGCGATGCTACGTCCACAGCGCCTGCCTGCCAAACTGCCTACTTCACTGCTCGTCCATCGCCGTCCAACCCGCATGACGCACACCAGACACGGCATGACGCGTGCCGGCGGGCTCGCCCAGACGGCGCACGCGACTGTCTGCCATAATTTATGATAACTGTCACTAATTTCATAGAATTCAAGCTCTAGTTCTAGTTTATGCGTGGCTGGGAATGCTTGCTCGTACCTACCTCTTTTTGGTATGAATATAATATAGTCGCCGTCACGGTGTTCCTCTCTGTATCACGCTATGGACCCGGCGATCGCACGGTTATTCCATGGAGTGCTGAGAATCAGATCTCAATTACTTGAAACCATTGTTTTGCCAAGTCCGCGGTTAGATTAGTAAAGCGAACCTCAGAAGTCAGACTCCACGGTGCAAGCTTCGGATGCGACTGGGATTAACGCTAGGATGAAGACTATGGAACTTCTTTTTCTTTTCTTTCTTTGTGACATAATAGGTCTAACTAAGTTTTGAGTTTTGAGCAACCCTCGGGTAGCTCGCATGCGGGTCCAAAAACAGTACATGGCATTTCGTTCCACCTAAATCTTACCAGTAGTACCTCATGACACTTAAATTAAATATTACACAGTTAAATGTCAATGTCTTTGCCCGAAATTCAATGCCTGAAGAATCGAATACACTTTCATTAAAGTTTCATGATAGCCGCCTAGGTCTATAACCTCAGCCCGCTCCATGAAATGCTATACTTACATAAGTTTAGTCTAAAGAATGAAGGTCTCGCTATAGATATAAACAATGATATTCAATCATTTGATCAAACAGCTAGGCAAATTACTTGGATCAATGACGTTTAATTACTTGCCTAGCCTAGTCCGCTCCCGCATTAGCCTTCTAACCTAATCTATCCAAATCGGATTGCGATGCTTCCTCAATAAACCTATCACTGACTTTCTGTCTTATTTCGGGTGGTGCCCTATCGTACGAATGGCCTAAGCATTAGACAGCCAGTTCATTAAATGTTGTAATAAACACTGCGGCTGAATAATTATTTAGGCCGTTAATTGTACGGCGCCGATTGGTAAAGAGGCTAGGCGATTAATAATAAAAACGACTGAGTTAGCTAGTTGGCTGCGACATAATATACAACTATCAAACTACTTCTGCTTAATTCTGGTTTTTACAATATGAGTGGTATTGCAGCTTCGTGACTTCAGTTTATTTTTACTAATCTGTTGCATGTGAGCTCGTAAAGTGCCTGACGACCGACAGTTGTTTAAAAGCTTGTCGGGGCTATTTCTGATTCCCCATTGTGCCATTTCTCTTATTCATCTACCTCTTAAATATACTAGAATGGACGGTACAGGTACACCCCTTCAAATGTTGCAACTTATTATTTTCCTGTTTAAGTTCATGTTTAGGCGTTGACCTGAATACGATGAAATATACGAAGCGGTGATGCCTGACCCGGTACCAAGCTTGTGATCGTACGCCATGTAAATGTTTTCCTAGCATGAAAAGGGCTACCATCTTTCAAGTATCTAGTTGATAATTATGTGTATTTCATATCGATATGATTGTTAGAAGAGGACTCTAACGAAGAAGTAGCAGACGCTAACTATAAGAAGTAAAAGTCTTTAAAAGTAAAAGTTTGTTAAAGTGCTGGAAAACTTTATAAGAGGCTACGTTGAATTTGCAAATTTCAAACCGCCACTCAGTACACTACCGACCATCTTATCATAAGGGGTTAACGAGAATACTAGAACCCCAAAAAGAAATATCTTCCCGTACTCTCTTTTCCCGTTCCCGTTCCCGTTCGTAGACCACGACTATTATCAGGCAGCTTGTGTACTTATTACTATAACTATTATTATTAGGAAAGGATTGAAAGGTGGATGAAATGAATTCAAATGTCGTCATATTTATCGCAGCAGCCTCTATCGCAAAAAAGTGGAATCAAGTCAAGTCGCCAATGGTGTCGTAGCACACGGCGGGCCCCATGGCATCCCATGGTCGATGGTTGATGAATAATGCACGCGCGTGATCGATCCAGCTCGCTATCTCTCTTTGTCCCTCTGAGTGCACGTTGAAGATTTGTTCTTTTTGTTCGTCTGCCAGTGACGGGGCCATTAATCACTGAGCCCCCTCAGATTTTCGCCAGCAGATAACTTCCTGATCTAATTCACAATTCAGGCGTGTAACTTTCATTATACCTACATAGAGTAGGTACTACTTTTTTTTTACTTTTTTTTTTATTTATTCTTTTTTTTTTTCTTTTTTTTTCATATATTATCACTTAGCTCAGGATGGATGCCTTTTCAAAGAGAGAGAGAGATATTAAGTGTGTAGGTCTATATTAGAATATGATTGTACAATTGGTACAGTCAGCATCAGATTGATCGTGATCAGCAAAGTGCTCATTTTGAGCACCCTTCATGTTTTTTTTTTTGCAAAAATAGGTAAGTACAGACGGAAATATACCTATTATGTACTTATATACCTAGTTGATCTTTAAAAAATTGCTCTAAAATCTTGTAGCATAATTATAAATTAAACATTATCTGAAACTCGTTTCATTAAGGCACTCACAGAATGATTTATTTTGATTGCTGATAATATGTAATTGCCTTGCTTTTAGTTATTTCACACGTAGGTATTCTATCTTATTAAGACTTCTATTGGAAAACTAAAATTAATTTATCTATGGCTTTATAAAAGCACTTTTGCTGAAATAATACTTGGATTTAGATCGGATAATAGGTACAAGGAGTCTCCGAGCCGAGCTAAAATGATTAAAGTATTTAAACTTTCAGTCTCATGGAATTGTTATAAGCGAATTTCACTTATTGAAATAAAACCGCTTTTTAACGGATTTCATCGCGATTTATTTTAATAAGCCTCATGGAAGTTGCTCTTTTACTCAATGTTCAAGAAGAATCAAAAGGCGAATTCGAGGTAGATCTCTTCAATACACCGCATCGTGACTTTGTGCAAATAATATGGCTGATACATAATTTACATAGGTTTAAACCTTTACAGCAGTTCCAAACCAAAGTACTAAACGTCATCTCTAAAGTGAACTACAATATGGGGTTTTTCAAAAAGGACTTTGGAAGGTTTATACAGAGCCGGCAGCACGAGTATGACGCTCTTGTTGTTGCACTCGGCCATAGGTTACCACACTTACCACGGTTACCACCACCCATCAGGTGGGCCGTGTGCTTGTTTGCCATCTACGTAAAGAGGTAATGTTTGCAATCAATCTATCTATCACTAATTTGACTTGTAATCACAGAGGTCATGTTCAACGGCTCGCTAAAGTTATTGAGGCGATAACACTGTCTAGAGACGGAGCCACTTTGTCTTATCTTGTAAGATAACCTTAAAACGCAAACAAAATGTAACCTTATCAAGTTTTATGTAGGTATAATGGAGATGCTACTCGTGTGGACCACCACCACGTTTTAAGTACCTGATAGTTACTTCTGGAGAGCCGGAAGTAGAGAGTTTATCTATCTATCTGTATGTCTGTCCTTTTGTTATGTTCCGGCTAATCTCCAAAACGGTTGGGTAGATTTTGATGATATTTCGACTGCCAAATAACTCATATTATAAGGCATACCTTTACCGTACGTAGGTTACTTTCAATTTAGGAAAAACATTGAGTTCTGCGCAAAAAAATATAGCCCAGAAACTGAAGTCACGCGAAACAAAATAATTTAAACTATCGTTACGTCCAATAATTCATACTTAATGGCTATCTCAGTTTAGGAGCCGAAAAAATCTCACCAATAACCTTACAGAACCTTACAGACCAGACAGGATGCCTTACAAAACCACTTACCAGCAGCGTATAAATAAAATACAAACGGCTACTGCTGATAAGAACATTGATTTTAATTGATTATCGGCTTAGGATTACCTTCAACAATCACAATGATTTGATAAACATGACGTTAGATAGATTAACTTTGTTGTCCTACACCCCATTTCCTTCAGATTAAAACTATAGCCGCGATAAAACCGTATAGACACCATCGCCACATGAGTGGGTACTGCCATCTTCACTCAGCTGTTCGTAATCGGACGGGCCAGTCGCGTTATCAGTTATCATATCACTCTCAGCGCGATTATCACGCAATTAAATACCTCCATCCACGGTGGGCTATGTCGGTACCATTATAATACGCAGTGCTCGTTTCTTAAGTGATAAAAGTTATCAAGAGAATATCTTCCAAGTGTGCATAAAGACATGAGGTAAATTTTATAATTAAAAAAATATTTTTATGCCTAGAATATAATTTACTGAATGTGTATTATCGAGTTTCCGTAATTTGATTTATATAATGAGTAGGTACTTAAATGTTTATTTTGTTGACTGTATGCATATTATGCATAAATAATAAGTATATACATATCAGTGGCGTAGGGTCTCTATGATCCAATTCTTCCTGGCTTGCTCTGTAAAGGGAAGCCGTGGTAGAGATGTTTATATTTATAATTACCAGCTGAAATTCAATACCTATATGAAATCTGAAATCAGAACGCCCAGAAGTCCATATAAAATTGCTATGATCACTCTTTAAGAGTAACCTAAGATGTTTTTCCATCGGCTTCCTTTTCGAAAACAATATTAAAGTAAATCCCTATTAATATTATAAATGCGAAAGTAACTCTGTCTGTCTGTCTGTCTGTCACACTTTTACGACTGAACCGCTGAACCGATTTTGATGAAATTTGGTATAGAGGTAGGTTAGACCTTGAGAAAGGACATAGGCTATGTTTGGTCGCGATAACCGACATCCACGCGGGCGGAGCCGCGGGCAAAAGCTAGTATAGTATAATAGTAAAAAAAAATCCTTTAAATAAGACCTTAGATCATGAATTAAATGGAATGTTTAATATTAGTTCACAAATAGGTTAAAAGGATTAGGTTTTAGCCAATCGAGTCAAGTGCTTTTAATACAAGCCTAGTCCAATTATGAAGCTGCCGTAACTACCTACCTACTATTATTTCTTTATTTACTACTCAAAGGGCGAAACAGAGACCCACCCAGACATCTAACTATTCTTTTTATTCCACGTACTATGGGATGAGTTTATTGCCGTCTATCGGACCAATTACAGACACCCTGTTGATCATTGATATATGTATATTGTTACTCAATCTTGCTGCTACTAAAATGTTCTAACAAATACACCATAGTTAGCGCTTTGCCCACTTCAGTGCGGGAATCACACCTAAAGATCGATTGATACTCTCCCTTTTTTTTATATAGGACACGTCAATTTGACTTCGCCTCGCCTGATGGTAAGCTGAAGGCAAAGTCTCTGAAAAGAGGGTCACCATTACAGACACGTATTATGTTACAATGGTGGCACTCAGCTTGACGGCCTCATCAGATGCTTTTCCAGGACCCGGGACTGTTTCAACAAAACATTTTTATTGAAAAACTAGACTGTGCCCTATGTTTTCACCCGTTGTACCTATTCGATTATATACCACCTTGTCGCATTGACTTACATATGTATTGGAGACATGAGAAAACACTCAACTTCTTCACGAGTTCAACGACTGGTTCACTTTGCCCTGAGTTATAAGATGACCTATGTAGGATTACCCACGGAAATCGAGAATAAGCCCAATCAACATGGGAATTATGGCACATAAGAACTCCTTTCTGTTACGTTGAAATATTAAAGGCAGATTGTAATATGAGACAGGTATTTTACAGGATTCAATGTGGATGTTTCTGATGTTTCTTTTGAAAATATAACTCCCAAAAACCGTCTCCTGGAACCGGAAAAACGTGAAATGATTATATTGTCCAAACCAGTTGTTACTTAAGAAGCATAATAATGACTGTTCAGTTCCTATCTTTATCACCACTAGATGGGATATCAAGTTTCGATAATGGTATTTTATCGTTATGTCACGGCTACCGAAAAACAAGTACAATTAAATATAGTATATAAGTAATTTAACATTAATATAAACTACTTGAGTACCTGATTAATATGTTTATGTAGCAGCTCACTAGCTTATTCAGCCTAAACGGGGCGCCGCCGCCGTTCTATAAACGGCCTAATAAGTTTGGCGACCTGGCAACCTTGTCCTAGTATCCATAATAAATCTGAGAGAGTTTTGCCGCCAAAGTGAGAATGAACGATCGCGGTGTTATTTTATTTTCCAAAATTAGTGTGAGTTCGAGTTTTTATGTGTAAAAATAGTGGATTTTTAGACATAACGTCTTGGAAAACGCGCACAAGAGTCGGAAAGTGAAATATTACAGTGGATTGTGACTTCTCGTGTTAGAAGCCTTTAGTAAAGTTTCCACCACTTTACTGAGGCAGCAATCATCATCATCTTCATCATCATCGTCATCAACTCACCATCATCATCAACATCATCCTCATCCAAATAATGATAATAAAATATCAAAAAATGAAGACATGGCTCAAAGGTCTTTGAAACCAAGCCAAAATCATTGCAAAAAAAAAAATAACATAATAAATCTGAGCAATATTTTTGTCCTTACAAATGTTAGTTTGTATCGCGTAACGTGAACTACAGATTTGCTCTCCAATAGAATGTTGACATTGTGCTTTACTGTATTTTGATTTCGGACAGCTGCGGAGCGCTCCTTAGGCAGGTGTACATTGTACATTACTATAAAAAAGAAACTACTCGTGTATATCCTACCTTTCACTCGCAGCACGACTCCTTTAACGTTTAATAAAATTCAATTATATCGTTCAAGAATTTATTTTGTACAATTTAGGAGATATTAGGAGGATGTGGGCTCTCGGAGGAAACGGGCAGATGGTAATTTCAAGGTTAATGTACATGTTTTTAATCACATATATTATTTAATAAGACTCCTTTTAGTCGCGTAGTCTTTTTGTTTGTAAGGAATAAATTTATCTGGATTCACCTGCTGTGATTTCTTATGGTCTGCGTTTTGAATAAGCATTCAAATGTACAATTTTCTTGTACAATGCATTGTTCACAATGCAGTAGGTAGAGCAGTGAGTGCGTCTTTGATCTGAAGACGAATTTTTATTAAATTGCTGAAATTCGTCTCTTTATAATCTCTTTTCTCATCTCTAAATGTAATACCCCTGGAAGTATACTCCCGAAAAGGTAAGCGGAGATTAATATTTCGCAAACTAGATTTATAAGGCTCATGTAGTAGGGGTAAAAACCTTTTTCATCCCACCATCTCGGATAGAGTTTTTTTGCTCTTCGATAACTGTGGGGTGAGCACGAACAACTATCGTAATCGTATCGTGAACGTAACGAGAGCACGGAGCATTGCGATTGGCCGCCTGCCTGAAGCCTGCCAATCGCATTGCTCCGTGCTATCGTTACGTTCACGATACGATTACGATAGTAGTTCGTGCTCACCCCACTGAGCGTAAGGCAGTTGTCTCACCGGGAACGATGAACGAGTAACGAGTAAAGCTAGAGCTACAAACGAGTTGGCGAGCAGTGAGGAGCGAGTGTGTAGTTTTGATAGTTCTGTAGCTCGGCTATAAGCGAGTGTGCGAGTGAGGTGAGCGATTACTCGCAACACTTCGAGCAGCCAAGCGTACAGTCCTAGCTTTACCATGAACTGACACCGAAATTAGCAATATTCGCTAATCGCTTAGCGAGTATCGCTGAGCGAGTGTTATTTTTCATAGCTCTGGTCGCTCAGCGACAAACTAGTAAAGCGAGTACTCGCCGGCAGTGTGAACAGTCAGCGATCAACTATTTGTATATGCATCTCTTTTGTTTACACGGAATGTATATCTATTGTACGTTTCTAGAGCGAGAAAATAGTCGATAGTTACTCGTTTTCTCGCCGGCGGTGGGACAAGTGCCTAAAAGTCGTAAATCCTCTAGAGGATAAAGTAAATTTGAATTTAGAACATCGTGTGTACTAGGTTTGTGAACTCAAAACATCATTAAACCTATTTACTTACCTCTATGGTGCCGAATTTATCATGCAACTTTTTTTTAATTTATGAAAAACTCAGACTAGGAACCTCCTTGGTGTACTTTTTTTTTAAAATTTGCTTTGCGCGCATCAATTTTTTCCACGTCATATTGTTGAACATTGTTGTTGAATTTTTATTTTTTTGTATTTTATTATTAGTATTAATTAATACACATATTATACAGCCTCCGTGGCGTAGTGGTAGTGAACGCGGTCGCTACGCTGGAGGCACGGGTTCGATCCCCGCTCAGTGCAAATATTTATTATGCATGAAAATGGATATTTGCATTGGTCTGGTCGTGCCTTGGAGAGCCCGTTAAGCCGTCGGTCACGGATGCCATAGGAACATCTATGGCAGTCGTTACGGGTAGTTGGAGCCCTAAAAAGTTCAACAACAACGGTCTAGCTGCAATGCTTCGATATCGCCTAATGTCACCATTGGGTTGTGGAGGTCAGATGGCAGTCGCTTCACGGCAAATATCGAGGTCCAGCCAAATCCGCAGTTAAGACTGGTAAAGCGGACCCCGGATTCCGAGGTGAAAGCTTCGGATGCGACTGGGAATTAACGCTAGGAAGGAGAAGCGTTTCATTATTTCCTCGCTGAGGTGGGATGAAAAGTTACGTGTTGCACTCGAGTGCAAAGATTTTTCACCTTGTGCTCTTTTGATTCCCTCGCTAACGCTCAAGATTCTAATTTGTGAATCACTCGCTACGCTCGTGATTCAAATTTAGAATCTTTCGCTTGCTCGGTCATCAAAACTGAGCACGCGGTTAAAAAGCAACTTTGCACTCTTGTATAACAAATAACTATTTACGATCTATCTGGTACTTTACTTAAAATCATATTAAATTGTTTAAATGTGTGAATACCTACATTGATAGTTGATAATAGTACATTATGGTACAAGTGAGCAACGTTGGTGATTACCGCCGAGGCGCCATTGAGACCCGAGCCGCCAGGCGAGGGTCTTAAGACAGCCGAGGACGGTAATCATCATGCTCACACGTGCCATACGACGTTTTACAACACACTTGCGAATAAAATAATACTACAAATACTAAATAAACAATACTACAAATTAATTCGTTTTCCTATGCGCGCGCATTTAACAATGGCGGTCGACCATATTTAAAAAAAAATGAGGTTTGAACTTAACTTTTTTTTACTCTGTTTTTTTTTCTGTATACCTACTTAGAGAAAAAAAAAGTTAAATTTGAGCGAAAATTTTGTTTATTACACAAGTATTACAAGTTGAAATTATTTATTTAAATACGAAAATGCATCAAATGACCATACAATAGGCGTATTAATTTATTCGTACTATTAAACACGTTATTTTTTGTATCAAAACTTTTTTAAGAACATAGACAATTATAGACACTTCCTATAAAATTTAAAAAAGAATCTATAACTCACTTTTGTGAATAATAGTAATGAAAAAGTCACAGTTTTATAATAGGTGTCATTCCGTGCTTAATTGCGGTAAAATAATATCACTGTTATGAGCAGGTGTGTTGTAAATGATATATCAGTACTTTTATCATCTTTGATTTATGACACACGAATTGATTATAATATCCGTAAAAGTTTGTAGATATTTCTCTTCTTTCTGTGTTGACCTACTGACGGATCGAAAGGAAACCTATCTCTATCCCTTTGTCCTATTTCCTATCTCTAGCTATCTCTAGCCTATCTCTACCTAGGGGGGGTTAAATTTCTTAAGGAATTTCCGAAGTGACTCCCCCCAAAACTTCAAGCTGCGACCGCGCCTGATTAACAATAAGATCGCACACGTGATGTGGACTCATGGTCGCACGCAAATTATAACCGCAGACTTGTTAAATGGACTACCGATCCGTAGTCACACCAAAAGAGATCTAATTGCTCGTTCTACGTGCGGCAAATATTCTGTTTCTTTCGTAAATCGTGTAGTAAATGTCTTAGAATTTATCACTAAATACCTGAAAAATATATACGTAAGTTACTTACAGGTGACAGTGATCCTTGGAATTCCATATTTTGATTCAACATATTGGGCATGCTAACATCACCTTTACATAGATAGGAACCCCAAAACCCTTTGTTCATCCAAATGAATATTATCGCCATGATATCATAAGTGTTTTGGCGCCACTGCCTGGCCCTCGATTCTGCTAAAACAAAACCACTGTCGTACCATAGTCACTGCAAAAATTGCCACAAAATTTTAGACTTTATTGCTATAGACTTAAAATCGATAAGAGTTTCTATACACTATTTCATTCACTCTACAAAAAGTCATTTAATTTTGGACTTTAAACCTATAGCGAAAAAGTCTAAAATTTAATGCCAATTTTTGCAGTGACTATGGTACGACAATGGTTTTACTTTACCAGAATCGAGGGCCTGTTCTTTATCAACTGGCGACTCGTCTTGTCACTTGCATTTTAAATGCAAATAGTTTTTTAAAGGTTGCTAGAGAGGGATAACGTTATCAAGGAGTATTTTCGGAGCTGACATTGATGTACCTACAAATAATATTATGCGGTAAATATTATATTATTCGTTGTTATGTACATAGTGTTATTTTTAGTAAACTTTTACATGTTATCCGGCTTCCTGAAACGAAATTGGGTCAGTTGGGGTTATCGTGTTGGAAATAGCGTGACTATTCCGTACCTATTATTCGTTTGCAATACCCACATTATTATCAATAATACAAACAGTCGTTTTGTTTATAGATAAAATTCCATACGTAAAATGATTGTGCGATTAGGAAACATTGCGTATGCTGAAGTTGGTTATCACTTACCATCAGTTAGGGCAGATAGATTGATAGATTCAAAGAAAGTTCCTTTCAGAATTATTTTCAAGAGTTGTTACTTCTTCCAACCCACGATCGAATTCAAAAACCTGTGGGGTGGGCAGCGCGAGTATGACTCCCCTGATGTTGCATACGTCCATAAGCCATGGTAACCACTTTCCATCAGGTAGGCCGTGTGCTTGTCTGCCACCTAAGTGGTATAAAAAACAGTTATCCCCAGCCTATCATTTATCAGTAGGCATAGTAAGGAACATTGATGTAATTTACCTCAGTGACAAGGCAGCACTCACTCACTTAGCACTGACACTTGGTTGTCTCAAACATTCGTGGACTACGTTAACCGCCTACCATTAAAATGGGGCGTGTGTTTGTAGAACTACAGAATAAACATACAAAGTGTTTCCAAATTGTCTCGTAACAAAAGTGTCGCGAGGTGTGTTTATCGCTGTGCGTGTCATGTTCAGAATGACCCACAGAGACGACAAAGGGCGACCACGTGTTGCGAGGTCGCGACCCTCCCTTATTGTAAGTATAACAGGTAATTGGATGATGTCGTCTGTTTACGTTACGAGTGCGGTGACCACACGTTGGCGACCACTGCCTTTGTTCGCAACAGTTTGAGAGCAAGTGAATGTCATTTTGATTCGTTATATTTTTGTATTTACAACGTGATAACTTAACAATGTCATTGTTATATTATTGTTACGATTAAAAAGTCATGGACCTAAGTTTTAGTTGACACAATGATCTCTCGCTACAAAAGCGAGATTTTTTTATTGCATGTGGTTCGTGTGAATTCTAGAGACCTTTCCTCTTAGATAGTGAAGGAAAGTGCATAAGGTGGTGTTAGGAAACTCACGCCTCTCCGGTGCTACACACGCCTATAGGCCACGGTGTGACGGTAACCATTTTCCATCAGGTGCAGTCCACCTGATGGAAAATGATTGATGTGCTTGTCTGCCACCTAAAAGTGATATAAAAAAAATCGGCCAAGTGCGAGTCGGACTCGCCCATGAAGGGTTCCGTAGTAGCAAAGGCGAAAATTGCGGTTTATGACGTATTAAAAAATACTACTGACTGGATCTCATTCGAACCAATTTTTAGTGGAAGTTTGCATGGCAATTTACATCATATATTTTTTTAGATCCAACATTCTCTTATTTTAGAAGTTATAGGGGACACATTTTGCCACTTTGGAATTGTCTCTCACGCAAACTATTCAGTTTAGAAAAAAAATATGTTAAAAACCTCAATAGCATTTTAAAGAACTATCTATAGATACCCCTATGGGTTTGATGAAAAAAAAATTTTGAGTTTCAGTTCGAATTATGGGGACCCCCAAAATTTAATGCTTTTTTTATTTTTGTGTGAAATTCGTAATGCGGTTCACAGAATACATCTTCTTACTAAGTTTCAACAGCATATGCTTTATAGTTTCGGAGAAAAGTGGCTGTGACATACGGACGGACAGACAGACAGACATGACGAATCTATAGGGGTTCCGTTTTTTGCCATTTGGCTACGGAACCCTAATAAAAAAGGGTTAAAACTCAACAAACTCAACCACATAAGAACAGAATAGGTACTTAGATACTGCTAATTAAATGATTTCTTTATAGTGACAGCCATAGTGACCAAAGTGACTATGAACTGTCATATAAGAAGTCTAGATCGTCTCAAGTCGTATCGATGTGAATCTAAATATATTATGGCAAACATGACGACAAAGCAATCGCACTTGTATGTTCGGGTGGTGACGCACGCGGGGTCAATAACTCGCCCCTCCGATTTAGGGCCGACACTTCTTCCAATAGTAGAAGTGCAAATACCTCTGCTATGGGAAGAAGTGTCGTTCTTTAAGCGAACCTTCTTCATTTTGAATCCATATTCCAAAGTGTCTTATGACGGTCATAGCTTATGATTATTTACACTCTCTCATCCTAGCGATAATTCCCAGTCGCATCCGAAGCTTTCAGCTCGGAGTCTGGGGTCCGCTTAACCAGTCTTAACTACAAATTTGGCTAGACCTCGATATTTTTCCGTGAAGCGATTGCCATCTGACCTCCACAGCCCAATGGTAACATTAGGCCTTTCTAGGGCCCCAATTACCCGTAACGACTGCCATAGATGTTCTTATGGCAACCAGGACCGACGGCTTAACGTGTTCTCCGAGGCACGACCAGACCAATGCAAATACCCATATTTCATGAACACAAATATTTGCACTGAGCGGGGATCGAACACGCGCCTCCTGCGTAGCGGCCGCGTTCACTACCGCTACGCCACGGAGGCTGTCTTTACACTGTTAATGTAATAAACAAACACATGACCCAATTTCAGCCTCGAAAAGAAGGAAGACACGTGTCTCTCTAGTCTCATAAACCATAGAAATACACACCTTAAACTATCTTGATATATCCTAACATTGTTCATAAACACAATTGATATATGGAAGTCCATCAAACATCAATTCCTCACAACAACCCTACACAATTTACAGCGTAATAAAGACGCCAGTTCGAATGTGGCGCACCAGTTCAACACCCCTGCTGCCAGTCGGAGGTGCGTTTGTACTCGGACTCATAAAAATGTAATCAATTAGTCCATATCGGGCTTCGAAGCCACCACAAAATGTTTATATACAGAAGGCGAACTTCTGTGAACACTCACGCTCACTCACACACTGACTTAAACAATATAACGTAACGGTTTCAGACGGTCGTTACATCGGCTGAGAGCCAAGTAAAAATACTCTCAAAAGATTGAGATCTATAGAAATATAGAATTTATGAAGACATTTTTATCGACCGTTCAGGCGTTCAGCTCGATCAACGAAAAGTCAAGTCAATGATAATACAGTCAATCTGTAATCCGTGGAAACTCGCAACTACCGCAGCGACTGAAGTGAGTTGAGGAGATCTTCATAATAATGTGGATATGTGTTTACATGTGTATGTGTGTGTGTGTATGTGTGTGTGTATGTGTGTGTGTGTGCATTTTCACTCGTAGCCTTATTTACGTTATGCCTCCGTCGAAATGGTGTTAAGACGATTGATATAGAGTATCGTATTTTGGTGTTCAGTTTCACCTTTAGCGTATTATTAGATTTGGTGGATTATTTTTTAAGGAAACGTAACAGTAAAGCAAAGGGAATGTAAAGTAAGCTGACATGCAAATAGTAGGGCGAGTGCATAAATAAGCCAATTTGTAGAGTCAATACGAACGTTCGTGATCAACCACAGTTACGTTAGCGTAAGTAATAGCAAGGGATGTATTCAGGTTGAATAGAGGGGAAATGATTACTTGAACATTATTTCCTTTCCTCATTATAATAAGTAATTTATGTTCACAAAAGTTACAATGACTAAACAAACGACGATGGGAATTGAAATGTTTTAACGTTTATAATAAAAAATATTATCCAAATGCAGTACCTACCTTTGAGTGTAGTGCTATATCAACACCTCCAAATTAGAGGTTATTAAATACCCTGTATACAACTGCAACGTCATTGTTTTATTTGAATCGCATTATAATGATACTGATAGCCACATATAGACCAATGTTATTTAATTTATCGCGTATCGTGAATTCGTGACGCAAATATTATTTAACCACTTTTTCCGGTTAGTAATAATTGTGTGTTGAAAACTATTGACAGGAATTGACGTGTTCTGTGTTAGTTAATATTGTACTACATTTTATACTTTAATGAACAGAAAATCTGATTAAAAGAAGCAAGATGCCAATACTATTCAGCGCAGTTGCTAGGGGCTGCCTGATTTTGAGCAAATCTGCATCCTGCAGCGGAAATTTTACAGAAGCTGTACATCAAATACTGCCGAAGATACCACCTCAGGATAAGAAATTCACGTATTCTGTTGAAAACTTCATGATCCATTATATTGCAGAGAATCAACTGGTGTACCTCTGCATCACGGATAGTAAGTTTCCTCGTCCAAATGCTTTTTTTTTTCTGGACTATATTAAGACAAAGTTCTTAGCACCTGATGCAGCAACATTTGCAGCAATGAATGAACAGAATGAGAGGGCATTTGATAAAGTTCTGCAAACAAGTATGACACAGTACAACAACAATAAGACATCTCAATCCAAAGTCAAAGCCGACTTAGATGAACTAAAGAACTTAATGGTGGACAATGTGAACAAATTAGCGCTCAGAGGAGAGAGGCTAGAGACTTTGATGGATAGAACAGATGAGCTGGCAGTAAATACAAATTCATTTAGAAGAACAGCGGTAGACGTTCAACGGAAGTACTGGTGGCAGAATATCAGGATGAAGATTATAATGGTTGTTGTTCTAGCGGTTGTGGTGTACGGTGGTGTGACAGCGGCGTGTGGTGGACTAAAGTGGCCAAAGTGTGTTTAGTCAATACGCTACAACTGTATTTAAGTGTTGTGTTATCCTGTTTGGACATGTTAGTGACACCATACATGTGTGAGCGAGAGGTTAGAGGCAAACAAGCTGATAGAGAAAAGAGACTTCATATAAATATAGTAATAATAATGTTCAGTAAGGGGGCCACACACTAAAGCAGCACTTGCTGCGCACATAGCAAATTGCCAAGAAAAGTGCATCTTGACAAGATTGATGATTGATTGATGTCAAGACGCATTTGCTGCGTAAATGTAGCCTGTAGGGCACCAAAGCAGCATATTGCATTGTGCGCAGCAAATGCTGCTTTCGTGTGTGATGCCCCCAAGTATTTATAAATCCAACTTAATAAAATTTTCTCACAGTTATTGTGAAGTATTTTTTTACTAAAAAAACACTTCTATAAAATTTATATTAAAGTGACTGTTATTTCTCAGGTATTTGCTATCACTGAATATTGTAAGGTTAAGAGAAAATTGAACTACTTGATATGACAATAAAATTGTTTGAGCAATAATTTTCGTTTTTTTTTCCTCGAACTTGAACCAACTACGGTGTTTCTTCCTAACGGCCAGTGTGTTCGGGGCATCAGGTGTCCCCTAGGCAGAATGAGTAGACTGTGGCCCCTCCATTATTTATTAGTTTATCTTGACCTTTACTAAAGCGACTGCAGTCTTACCTCCCAACCTCGAAAGGTAAACTCCGCCAATCAGAAAGTGAATTGGTTAGAACCCTGAAGGTTTTGACCTCATACATCCAAACCGGTGATTATGATACATTATTTTAAAACTTTAGTAAGTAACTGTGGTTAGGCACGCGAGCAAGTTCCCGTTGACTGACATCGCCATAAGCCCTCGCATAAATCTCTGCTCTCCAGCATATGGCGGCCATCGCTACAGATATGATTAAAATTGCTATTAGCAGCGCCCACTGTAAACATTTCATTCTGAATGTTTATGGGCCGGTTATTTTTAAAGGCGGCTTGACTTTCGATGGAGTGATGAGATGAGAGACGATAAGAGTAGGTGTACTGAGTGTCGATGAAAGGAAGAGAAATCTGATACCAATAAAGGATACATTAGAAGCAAATGAAAAACGTTTTGAAATGGTTGTGATTTCTATATTTATAAAGCTACAAGCTACAACACACTCAAACCCTATTATTCTGTAAATAATTATGTATTGTTAGGGTCAAGGGTATTCTGTAATATACAAATTCGATTTGAGCTTCATTCAGACGAGAGGCCTTACTTATGGGTATATTTTGAAAGATCTTTTCTTTCTTTTACCGAAATAGGTTACGAGCTCATAGTTAGCCCGAAGGCTGAAGGCCGAAGCGGATTAGGCAGTAACACGGAGGACAGAATATAATTTTTCCTTGTCCATGGGCAGTAAGTTGTGGACTATAACACCAAGTGACCTGCCCAAACGTACCTGATGCAGTAGTACAAGTGCACTCTGTGAACGGGGTCTCGAGAGACTCGGAGACAGAAGAGGTTCTGTTCCCCTTCTGACCCCCCTTCCGGAGGCGGTGGAGGGGGTATGTCGGACTAAAACGCACGCCGTCTGTGGGCCATTAGTTGCCGGAGGTGAGGTAGTCGTAGCCATATCCCTCGCACCCCGGCCGATCCAGGACCTATCTCTCGATCTGGCCCTCTTCCGGTGTGGGGACCAGGGAGTCCCCACCCGGGTATGGGGAGGCACGCAATGCGCTCCGCCGCCGTGACCTGCTTCTGCTAGGGTGACAGGCGGCCTCACCCATCACACCCTCCCCCAGCGCTCATTGGGGACGGAGGTCATTCTGTGACCTCCGAAGTCCGAGTTGCCTCCGCTCGTCGTGGGCTGCGCGGTTTGCGACTCTCCTCCGCTCGGTTTCCGATTATCCTCTAAGAACTCCTCAAGCCCTAGCGCCTATATTCTGTTCAATCATTTAACTTTTGAAAGTTCAATTTTGAACAGAGACGGAAACGCTGTGCATATTTTTTACCGAATATCTTTCGTATTTTTAAGCACAAAATAGAGTTAACGCCATTCAGGTAACTGATATAACCTTTAGTTCGATTATTTGTATCCACATCAAGAAGCTCGTAACAGATGTGCTGCAAGTAAATCATGTGAAGTGATGCTCGTAACTCGTAACCGATAGTGCGCCTATTTGCGAGCCCGACCTTGCGCTTGCGCATATTTTTATCTTTATTACTCCAACATACGTAATTGAGTATGAATAGATAGATTTATCGTATAGTTTCAACTTTTTGGCTATGTGACACAAAAAATGTTTATATGCTACCTAGGGCACCTGTCCGTGTGGACGATGCCCTACGTGGACTTACTTCAAAGAAATCTTTTTTTTAAATACTATATACAATACATGTATAGGTATACATACATTATATACTATATAATATGATGGAAAGTGGCTACCGTGGCCTATTGACGTATGCAACACCAGGGGCGTCACACTCGCGCTGCCGACCCCGTAAGAACTTTCTAATACCCATCTTGAAGCACCTCATACTGTAGTCCCTTGAAAAAGCCACGATAGGGTTTGTAGGTAAAATCGACAAAGGGCTGCACATTTTAATATAAAGTTGTATGTAAAGGTGTAACCGTATCTTCTTTGTCGACTGTACCTACCTCCTTGACTTTAGCACAACGGTAGAGCGTTCGACTGCTAATTCAGAGGTCTCGGTTCCATTTCCGCTGTTTCTATGTAGACTTATTTACCTAAGTATGTATTTACGAAAAAGTAGGCATACGTATGTTTATCCGCATTTTAGAACCCATAACACAGGCTCGTTATGCCATGAGGACCTGTGCCTACACTGTCGTCTAGATCGCGATCGCTTTAGGAACGACGATAATCTTCTTCATCCTAGCGTTAATTCCCAGTCGCATCCGAAGCTTTCACCTCGGAGTCTGGGGTCCGCTTTACCAGTCTAACTGCGGATTTAGCTGGACTTCGATATGTTGCGTGAAGCGACTGCCATCTGACCTCCACAATCCAATAGCGGTATTAGGCGATATCGAAGCATTGCAGCTAGACCAGTTGTTGGATTTTTAGGACTCCAACAATGTTATTCGATTATTATTGTAATTAAAATGTTACAGAAATTTAATTAAATATAATATTTAACCTAATTAACAAATATAGCACTGAAATTTACCTAAACAACATAGGTACGTGCATTTCTACACGAATTTCATGATTGGTATTTCCCAACAACAACCCAGATGAGAATATTGTAATATAATTACGGAAAACAAAACCGCAATGAAATAGGTTTGCACATAAATATTAAAATATATTCTCATGTAATTTTATTTATTTATGGGACGGAAATAAAATGTTGAGTCAAAGTTGTTACAGGAAATCCAGCGGTAGTTGTGCCTCGTGCCTTGAGAATAAAAATAGTATTTCTTTCTTTATATAGAATGTTATTAATAGTGCAGAGATGCACTGTGGTGGAATGTTCACCACACTTACTCATTACAATAGATACACAGCTACTTTTAGCATATTATTTACGTAATTACTACGTACAAAAACAAACGTCATGTACCTACGTATTTTCTTACATACATACATTTCGCTTCTTCTACATTCATAATTGTTTACATACATGCTCGCCGGTTTTGGGTACTCTTGACATGACGTATTTTCTTATGCGTTATAACTAAATATGTATCATCAAACATCTTTTAGTGTCAAGAATATTTACATTTATAATATAAAATCCTATTAAATTATTGTATGTGGTGTGTGTGTGAAGTATGATCAAGGATCATACCACTCTAACTGGCTTACAAGGCAACTAAGCTTTAAGGCAACTAAGGCCTGATCGTCTTATTAAGAAATGCTTCTACAGGTCAAGAAAAAGTGATCTGAATCTGAATGAAGATCTGTGCAATCTGCGCAGATCCATTTCCGTTCAGCCACTCTGGTGTAAGTGGCCTATTTGAGTAATAAAACATCCATCCAAACTTTGGAACTCTCGGTCGTGCTCTATGTTCAAAATATCAATTAAATCCATATAGTTGACTTCTTAGAGTATACATTATGTATATTATATAGAGCGCGCCTATCACTCAGGTTTTTGGCGCATAGTGTTAGCAGATACTTTGCGATGGTATAGCGCACCTATAGTGACGTTTCATGCATTACCGAAAATATCAATAGATGCACTTATTAATGTGGTTTGTTGTTATGAAGTTTTTTGTTCGATTTGATATGCATGAATAAAATTAAAGCCAAAATACAAAAAAATGGCGTCATTTTGCGTTATTTTTGCGTCATTATTACTACAAATATACGCTGTTGTATAAAATTTTGATTTAACATATCGAATTAAATATTATTTGCGAAGTCATTTTGACGGGTATTGTTTTGCTACTGATTGAGGTTGAGCCAGGAGCCTCGGTACTGTTCATACCTGTGATAGCAGTTCATACCTGTAAGGCGCGCTCTAAAGGTTGACTTCATTTAATTGAGTAACAAATAAAAGCATATATTAGTTATGACAACAGTATTTGTCTCAGCCTTGGTTAATCTCTCGCTGATAACCTGAAGCTCATTTACAGACAGTTCTTCGGCAGTGTAGAATTTTGGCCACCCCATCTCCTCCCATGTAAGGGATAAGGCTGTTTACCATCAGACAGATATATACTATACAGCCCCAGATGCATGGTCGAACTAACAGTACCCGGAATATGGCAATAGGCTAACCCCGTTTTACGTGGGACCTAATACAATCATTGGTGAAATGTGGGTGCTAATTCACCTCTGCCTAACCCTCTGGGAATAAAGGTGTGATTATATGTATGTATGTATGTATGTCTTCCCTACCGGCATGCCTAGCATAGAATATCGAATTCCTGATAGGTACACTCATAGTTTAATTCGATGCACCGTTCAAACCAGGAAATACAATCAGAGCTTATAAAACAGATGAACTACATATCAAAACGATTAATTAATTGTCAATTAGTGGTTGTATCTATAAACCACAAGCTAAAACGTTTCGATATACAGATCTTCCTGTACGGAACCAAGTATTGTACTACACTTAAATTAATGCAAAGTACAGCGCCTTCAGTTAACAGGTAAAATTATTTGTTTTCCGGGATTTCAGGTTCTGTCCCGACTCGAGACCCTTCAGTCCATTTTCTTAACTATGTTTCTTAACTATCTATGAAACGAGAATTTATATTCGCTTTTTCTTAACTGGTTAAGGAATAATTGACCTAACATGTCCTTAAAATGCGCTCTACACGCTCAGTATACCTTTTTTAGGCGCCTTTCGAGGATAGCATGGGGTGCTAGTGCGGTGGACGAGTTCAAATTCATCAAGCAAAGTTTGTTACAAGACAATCCGCGCGCGTCAGAGCCTCGTTTGTCTTGCGATTTAGGTCCAAGAAACGTGTCATGAGGTATACGCTTTTCTATGTACCCATAGCAGGATAATAGGTCGACCTCCCCTGCAAGGCCGGTCACATGAAGCTTATTGTAACAAATATTATGTTAACATGAAATCCAGCAAATAATTCAGTTCTTATTGTTTACTTCAATAAATATCATTACTTCACCACATTAGGCATAATTATATGTGCTCGTAAGTAGGAGTAAGGTACCTACTTCACGCTAATTACTTCAATACCAAAATAACCCTAGATACACATGTCGCCGTAGTGTGGATCCCTACAGAGGTTTTCCTCTTCGATAGCGCTGTAACAAGAATATACAATAAAATATTTTAAACGGTGTATTTGCGAGAATCCTGTTCTAATTATGGCAGAAAATTATCATTTGTGTTTCCCAGAAGTTTACCTATTAGCCCTATTCGAATCTTTGAAGTAGGTATTACCTGTTTGTTAATAAAGACAGTTCTGTGTAGTTTCTAACATCTGACATGGGTGAAAAGATATTTTCCGTTCAAGAGTTTGGGGCAAAGCGAGAAAGCATCATACCTTCTTAGTGGTAAAATACTTACGCCTGTATACCCTTGAACTGATGAAGAGAGAGTCCTAAATAAGTAAGTTAGGCTGAGATCTTAGAACACCTTCACATTAGCATAAAGACGAATGGCGTCGACAGCCTCCGTGGCGTAGCGGTAGTGAACGTGGCCGCTACGCAGGTGGCGCGGGTTCGATCCCCGCTCAGTGCAAATATTTGTATGCATGAATATAGGTATTTGCATCATTGGTCTGGTCGTGCCTCGGAGAGCACGTTAAGCCGTCGGTCCCGGTTGCCATAAGAACATCTATGGCAGTCGTTACGGGTAGTTGGAGCCCTAAAAAGTCCAAAAACAACAGTTTAGCTGCAATGCTTCGATATCGCCTAATGTCACCATTGTGCTGTGGAGGCCAGATGGCAGTCGCTTCACGGAAAATATCGAGGTCCAGCCAAATCCGCAGTTAAGTCTGGTAAAGCTGACCCCAGACTCCGAGGTGAAAGCTTCGGATGCGACTGGGAATTAACGCTAGGCTAGGACGAAGAAGAAGAAGAAAGACGAGTGGATTGAAGAGGAGGTGCGATTGATCGATTTTGGACAAATTTTGGAGATGAAAATATGGATTAGGTACAATCAAAGATTTGCATATCTCGTCTCCACTTCGCGTTGTCTTTCGATTCGGCGGAATTAGTAGAAACTATAATTAAAGCCAGCAAGTAAAATATTAGAATAAAATTGTGCCATGAGACTAACGAGATGTCCACTTAGCCCTTTTAGATAATTAGGTAGTAGGTACCTACGCTCCACGTTCAGCGACGCGATAACCTAGATCGCAATGAATCCGATACAATGTTAATTAATAAATGTTAATGTTTATATGACCTTAATATGATATAACAGAAGTCACGTTTTTGTTAGATATAGCTAGGCATAGGTATGTTTCAGTTCAATCAATCAATTTGCCTGTTACAGTCCACTGTTCGACATGGACCTGTCTCAATGTGTGCCATTACTCCCGATCCTCCGCCTTCCACACCCAGTCATCGCGTTGAGGAAAGGGCGGGTGTATAATAATATATGTACCTACGAGTTTCTTGCATACTAGCAACAACTGCTTGTTCTCCTTGAACTCCTTAAACAAACTTCATGTATACTCATACCATCGTACTGAATGAACTCCCTGCCGTAGCTATTCCAAGCGACTACAGTATGGTTAGAAGGTTCTTACGGGGTCGGCAGCGCGAGTGTGACGCCCTGGTGTTGCATACGTCCATAGGCTGCGGTAACTACTTTCCATCAGGTGGATCGTGTGCTCGTCTGCCAAATAAATCGCAAAAAAAAAATTATAGATCACAATATATTCTGTCCTCCGTGGTACTTACATTTTTTTTTATATAGGACACGTCAAATTGACTTCGCCTCGCCTGATGGTAAGCTGAAGGCAGTCTCTGAAAAGAGGGTCACCATTACAGACATGTACCATGTTAAAATGGTGGCACTCAGCTTAACGGCCTCATCAGATGCTTTTTCACGCCCCGCTTAAAGGACTCGGGACTGTAGGAGGAGGGAAACACGTGAACTGGTAAGGAATTCCAAGACTTAATGGTGCGGCAGAAGAAGGAGTCGCCGAACCGCTTGGTTCTTGATAATATTGCCTGTTTATAAAAAAAATACCAGATGTAGATAATGTCCATCTGCCTTAACAAGACCATAATGCCAATCGTTGCTCTTCCGCAAACAATACCATTGTTTGAAACTTTTTTAAATCTCGCAGGTAGTCCAACTTTCATTAGTGACGACATGCCAATACCTGCAGAGACAATTATCATCTTATCTAAGAGATAGTAAAACCGTATCGGTTTGCAAATGTTGAACTAGCTTAAAATACTTGAAGTTCAGGTAGTTCCTAGTGAACTTCGGCACATTGTCCGTTTCGTGTTAATTGTGTTGATACAATACAATGTTGTTGTATTGTCATATTTTACGATAGGCTCGGACAAAATGGGGATTACCTTTACCTGGTTATACACATCTACTACACATTATTAAGAATTATTACAATACAATACGGAAGGACTAATTTTACACTTTAATAATAGTTTTCATTTTTATACATTTATTTGTACTCATTGCTTGTTTGGTTGGTTGAATGCGTTAATCTCAATAACTACTAGTTCGAATTGAAAAATTCTTTTGGTATTGAATATGTCGTTTAATAACGAAGGTTATAGGGAATATATCATCACGCTACTACTCAAGAGAGCGGTGCCATGATCATAAATCTCACCAAATCCGACAGATTGTCCATACTTCAATGGACGACCAAAAAATTACATGCTCAAAGGGATGATTCGTGGTTTAAAAATATAGCACAGGCAAAGCCGGGGCCAGTGGGCCAGTAACGAATAAAACGTCCTGGTTAGTTTAAGAAATCTGTGAAAAAAATTTCAAATTATCGAGCAACCAAAGTAGTTTTTTGGACTTATATTAAGAATGTTATCAAATCATTTCATAAACATGGCAAGCAAAACAAATGTCAAGATTTAATCTTCTTCACATGTTATATAACATCATGTGCTTATTAATTCGCCCCATATGGCACTAGCGCTAGCCAGCACATAGAAACCTTGGGTTTTACTGGATTTATTTGTTTTGTAATTGTTTATCATTATTACATAATGTTATAAATACCTACATACATTGTACGAGAATAACAATAACATAAATGTTTATGTCTGTCTGAATCCAGAAAAAAAAAACAGATGTTTCATTATTTTATTACTATTACGCGTAAAATATAATTAGTTATTTAATATTACTAAACAGTATTGTTAATGCCTGCGCAGATTAAGAAGTATTAATATATTGCTTATGTTATTTTTCAGTCTGAAATGGGTGAAGGCCTAGGCGATAGATTATTTGCAAACACGAAGAATTGTTTATGAATAACCTCAGGTTCGTAAGGCAACAAAGATGAATGAAATGCTTTCATCTCTTAATCAATCTGTCTATTCTCGTGTAGCTGCGTAAATATGTACGATATTTTTCAGTTGTTCTTATGGTAATTGTAGATCTGTTCGTATCGATACTGTGTCATATGTATTGCAGAAGTTCTTGCAGTTAGATTACTATTTAGATTGGAAACATCACCTTACTTATTAGACAATAAACAAATTAAGAACAGAATTACATCTTTTCATATTCACTTAACCCAAAAGTTGTGAGATTGTTATGTATTATACTAGCTGTCCCGGCGAACTTCGTACCGCTATATTTTTCCCGTTCCCGCTGCACCTATTTTCTCATCCTTTAAACCTCCCTGGACACCCACGAATATTTCAAGCCTAAAATTAGCCAAAACAGTTCAGCCGTTCTTGAGTTATAAACTAACAACGAAAAGTGGCATTGATTTTTGTATATAAGTAGGTATAGAAGATAGGAAACATTTTTACATTTTGATTTTTACTTAGATACCTACAAGTTTTTAAATAACTAATGCGTGCGCTACAAAGACCGTAAAGTTACTTTTTCTTATTTTTCCAACTCAGACACCAAACTCATAAACTTACACAATCAACTCACCAAAATGTACACAATACGCATGGTTCTTACACATAACAGACAAACAGAGAAACATTCATACACGTTTGATCATCATCATAAAAGTTTACAAGACTGCTAGTTTGTTACTCAAGCGAACATACGAAATGTGAGTGTTACCTAATACACTTCTGCTCTACTCTTCCAAGATATACAAGCGTGACCTAAATGGTACCGGTACAAAAAAAATACATAGGCATAAATGACGTCACTTTTAACAAGAGCAAAACAAATTATGATTGTAAATAGTCTCGGGTCCTTAAAAGCAGATGCTGCAGATGCATCAGATGATGAGGCCGTCAAACACGTAGTAACTATTTATTAATCTGTGGTCAAACTGAGTGCCACCATTGTAACATGGTACGTGTCTATAATGTTAACCTCTTATCCGAGACGTTGACTTCAGCTTACCATCAGGCGAGGTGAAGTCAAATTGACGTGATATTTTCTAAAGTTTACGCGAATGTCACTCATTGAAACAAAACGACTTTTTAACAGATTCATTTGTTATTATTTACTTTGAGTCCGACGTTTCGGCTACTTTTCAGCAGCCATATTCGCGGGTTTTGTTTCAATCAAATTGACGTGCCTTATATAAAAAAAAACTCATACAAGCATAACATAATCGATGCATAGAAGTAGTGGATAAATTAAATCAAATTCTTATACGACGCAGGTACGTTGCACTATATAGCACCCACAAGAAATATGTTATTGACAGACTCAAAGAGCAGATGGTGGATTCATCCTTTTTTTATTTTATCTCGGAGCGGCACACCTGCCGCCTGTCGACATGCGGGTGCGCATTGCACCTGACGTCGACACGTGTGAGGATAAGGACTGTCCCAAGTAGCGTTTGCTTAAATACATCCAAAATGTGTTAGTTTTGATGTTTTGACTGGGGTTCTCTTCGTATCTTAATTTATCCGACACAATAATTATGACTTTTAGATTAGCATAGTTATTTCTACTACACTATAATTGCATTTATCGTTATTATACCTTTTACTATTTTGTTGAGATTGCAATATTTTGGGTCTGTTCCCATTAGGTGGGCCGTGTGCTTGCCTGCCACCTAAGTACAATAAAGAATTATCTATCTATGGCTTAGGCCTCGCTCGCCCCGTGGATCTTGCCCCCGACTGCTTTAATGTTGCAACTCGCCCCCTTGAACATTAGATACCCCAAATCGCCCCCGATTGTTAGTAAGTTAAAAGTACTGTCAGCAATAAAGAGTTTTACAACACACCTGCTCATAACATTGCTATTATTTCACCGCAATTAGGTATGTAATGACAGCTATTATCAAACTGTGACTTTTTCATTGCTATTATTCACAAGTGAGTTATAGATTCTTTTTTAAATTTTATAGGTTAAGTTTCTATGTTTATAAAAAAGTTTCGATACAAAAAATAACGTGTTTAATAGTACGAATAAATTAATATGCCTATTGTATGGTCATTTGATGCATTTTCGTATTTAAATAAATAATTTCAACTTGTAATACTTATATAATAAATAAAATTTTCACTCAAATTTAACTTTTTTTTTCTCTAAGTACAGAAAAAAACCAGTGTAAAACAAACCTCATTCTTTTAAATATGGCCGATCGCCATTGTTATATGCACGCGCATAGGAAAACGAATTAATTTGTAGTATTGTTTATCCTTTTTTTAACGTCACGTTTTTCAACGTTAACATTATTTCAATCTATCAATACCAACAAGATACTATTGTTTTAGTAGTCAGAATACGATTTTGTTTGCCGACTAAAGAAATATTTAATTCAAAAATTAGATTATTCATTTGTGAATAAAGCGGGAAGCGATATTAAAACGACTACTAAATAAAAGCCAAACAAAAAGTAAAGAATAAAACTATTTTGCAAATTTAATTTACATAAAATATCATAATACGATTGTAATACAAACTTACCTGACTTTCAATCCAAAATTTATATATGTTATAGGCAATGTGTATAATCCGGCATTGTATAGAATGCCTAGGCATTCTATACATTGCCTTAAACGTTCAGGCAATGTGTATAATACGATTAATTTCATACATTGCCTAGGTGTTGTATTAAATGCCCGAAGCGCATCAGGCAATGTGTATAATGGACGGGTTGTTGTAAATTCGTCTCTTTAAAATGATATTTCATGTGCGAAAATTCGTCTCACCTTGATAAATAAGTACTGTTAGCAAACAAAGTAATAGATTAACAAAGCGTCATTTATTTGCGATCCTTTAAGAAGCCCTCTATGGATTTGAAAAATGGATATTACTGCTGAAAGAAAACCTGTTCATTCCAACTTGGATAGATTAGGTTAGAAGGCGGAGCGGAGCTCTAGCATTAGCCTTCGTGGTTATTTTTTTTAACCATGCAGAACTTCTATAGGCCACGGTAACAACTCTCTTTCCATCAGGTTAGGTGGTTGACAAGCACAGGGATGGTGGTAAGAGAGTGGTTGCCGTGGCCAATAGAAATTCACTGCTATGTGAGAAACATTCTACGCAAAAAACACGTAGGTACTTAGGCATACCTACCAATAGAACACAAATGTCTTATCAGCACTGCCTGCTGGTGGAAGTTGAAATTAGGATTAGCTCTCAAAAGATTAGTATCTAGGTATCTAATTAAATCATAGAGAAGAAAAATAGATTACATACATTACCTATGCTTCAACCGGCATTCTATACAATGCCTAGGTGTTCTATACATTTCCTAGACAAAGTGTAAAATAGTTTAAACATTGAATATCATTTCATACATTGCCTGAACGACCCCAGCATTCTATACATTTCCTAAGTATTGTATAGAATGCCTGCATTATACACATTGCCTATAACATATACACAATATCACAATACTCTTAAATATTGTGCATATTCTGTTGCACTTAGATGTCACTAATCACTACTATAGCCCGTTTTTTAATCTCAGATACTAATTTGAAATTACCTGTTGTCGGTTTTTTGCAATTAAAAAATAGTCATGTGCCACCAGTATCGAAATTTATCGATAAATTAAATTTAGTACAAATATTTGTAGGTTAATCTATAAAATTTATAAAATACTAATTTAAATTCGGTATGCAAGTTACCTAAATGAAACAAAACTTAAATAGGTATATTGTCATTGAAACAAAATGGCGTCCATTTTGCGTCACTTGGGTTGTCATTGTAAAAATCTAACTTAAGGCTTCATAAGTTTCATTTAATCGATTTGCAGAGACTATCGATAAAGATGACGCTATACTAGTCTTAGAATCTGAAAATTGTAGGTATGTAAATTACGGTATTTAAAATTTTTTGGTACTCTAATTTAAATTTAAATTCAAAATAAAAACAAGAATTCGACTGATACTAAAAAGTTCAACACAAGTTTCAATAATTTATTTTATTTAAAACTTTTTAGTTATAATATTTTTGTAATCGTTTTCAATTTTCTTCCATACAGTCATGCGAAGTTTTCGTCTTTTCATCGTAAATTTCTACTGTCTAAATTAATATGTTAGAATAGTTGACACCATCCGAGACATGTACTACGATTCCGGTTCCGTGGTTCGGACTGCTGCAGCTACAGCTGTTGGCGACTCGAGAGCCTTCCCCATCACCGTCGGGGTACACCAAGGATCCGTCCTTAGTCCTTACCTGTTCAGCATGGTATTAGATGTTTTGTCGGACAGCATTAGAAACTCACATGAGCAGCCTCCGTGGATGCTCATGTATGCTGATGATATTGCGCTGATGGACGCGGACAGGAGCAGATTGGTGTGACGCGTGAAAGGATGGAAAGAAACGCTTGAGAACGGTGGTCTGAAGCTAAATGTAGCGAAGACAGAATACTTAACGTTAAACTCCACAGATCCCACACCCGTCCGCATAGGCGATGATTTGGTCGAGCGCACGGACCAGGTTAAGTACCTGGGATCTGTACTTCATGTGACCGGTGAGATCGACCACGACGTCAAGGCACGCATTGCTGCCGCGTGGGCCAAGTGGTGAGAAATGACTGGCGTCACTTGTGATCCCAAAATGCCAGTCAGGTTAGTTTATAAGACGATCATTAGGCCTGTCCTCTTGCATGGTTGTGAGGCGTGGCCGCTGCTCGAGCGACACAAGCAAGAGCTGCATGTCATGGAGATGAAAATGTTGCGGTGGATATGCGACGTTACGCGTAAAGATCGCGTACGGAGCTCTCGCATCCGCGGCAGCCTCCATGTCCGTGACATCGGGGATAAAATGCAAGAGAGCCGCCTTCGCTGGTGCGGCCACGGCTTGCGGCAACCGCCAGGCTACGTGGGGAACAAATGCCTGGCAATGGTACCCCCGCCGGGTCCAGGTGAAAGGGGTAGGCCAAAGAAGTCCTGGCTTGACGTCGTGGAGGGTGATATGCGTGCTAATGGTCTCACTACCATGGACGCCCAAGATCGTGCGAAGTAGAGAAGGAAGAGCCGGAAGACGGACCCTGAGCTTCGAGGTCATCTTGGCCACGGATGCAATAAGGAGATGCAATGATGACGATGAGTTGTAGCGCAACTTTAAATCGATATAGATCCTAAACGGTAAGTCAAATCGAAAAATGATGAGAAAAAACTAAAATGATTTTTAAATACCTATTCAACGATACCCCACTTGACATAGTTTGTTGACATTAATGTGTGAATCTTAAAAATCAGGCCAGGCGTTTGGTATGTATAGAGTTTAATAAAGGAACATACAATTAAACACATTACTATTCCTTTGCGTCGCGCAGTCGGATAAAAAACTAATAAACATTTTATATTTAACTTTTCTCTTAAAATACATTATAGCTAAACCACCTGTATCTAGGCAGCAAACATTGTCGATAGTTTCGACTTTCGAGTACACCACTAAATACAAAGCTGGTATCATTATTTCACAATTTGACATTTGCACTTGTCAATTTAGTATCTGAGATAAAAAAAAAACAGACTATAAACCACTACGCAAATATCGCAAAACATATCCCTTCCACATTATAATACGAACTTAGAAAGAGAAAGCATTATATATATGACTCTCTCCGACCTATTTTAACAAAGCTTTTGTTTATTGGACCCTTGAAAACGTTCCTTTTGTTCTACCTAATAGATAAGCCAGGTAGCAAAAACTTAGTGTACGTAGTTGGTGATAATAATATTACAGACATCAAACATGGTAATTTTCATTTAAGTGTACATTTTTCTGTCTGACTGTACTATTTCACGGCTTATTTCAAAAGAAATACCTCAAGGGGCGATTCACACCACCAAAATATTTATTTAAATGTCAATTTTTAACTCGCCCCGTGGCAAGGGGCGAGTCACTACACCAAAATAATAAAAAAAGGGGCGAGTGAACCATTTTAATCGCAAGGGTCGAGATTCAGGGGGCGAGCCAGGCCTAAGCCCTATCTATCTATCTATCTATATAAAATGGTTAGACGCACTTTAATAACTACTTTCGTTAAACAAGAGAACATCAGTGCAATAATTTTAATTTTTACAGAATCAAAATGATTTGAGAGGCTCGTAGCAAACCAAATATTTTTGATCACATAGGTTACAAATTAACGCAATATGAAATAATACCAAGAAACATGTGAATTAAGTCTACTAAATAATAAACTTAAGTACCCTGGGTGAATTAGCCAAAGTGAATTAAGGCTACGGACCCAATGACGAACATTGAATATTTTCCTACTGGACTTGTCACGCGGATGCGAATTTGTGGTTTGGGTGATTTACGTACACATATAAGTCACGTAAAATATTGTGACGTCAGTTGATAAGTGTATTTAGTTATAACGATTTGACTAATTTATATTACGGTACCTATACTAGGTAAAATTATGGTTTTTACCTATTAAGTTATTTAGTATTAGAAGTTGTTGCTAATGAGGATAAATATGACGTTTTTAACGAAATTCATCCTTAAAATTAATAAGAGGGAATAGGAAGGAAAGGAAAATTGTTTTGATCCAATAATGAGTAAATGAAGTTAATCATCGCACGTAGGTTGGTATAGACTCTGTATTGCACGCCTGAAAGGGCGATCTTATTGCAGTCTACAATTTGATCTAGGCAATCTTTGTATGAACTATTATCGCAGTGGAACGAATTGTGTCAGCTGAATTAATTTAACAGAGGAATGAAATAATTCGTGAAACTGTGCTATTATTTATATTCAAAAAAAGTTGTAAATTATAACTGGATGTTTAATAAACCTATTGATGATCACTTTCTGATACTTATGAACAGCGACTATTTAAATAATGACAAGTACAGCCTTAACTAGTCTACCCTATCAGGGTAGTGCCACCCTCTCACTTAATACATTTATGTCCGTTAAGTAGCAATATGCTGCATTCATAACTTTCCCTCAAGGTAGGTACCCATTAAGTTTTCCTCTCTTTTTCCCTCTACATGGTAGGAATCTCTCTCTCTCTCCAGCGCTACACGAATTTATAGGCCAATATTTCTCTATAATATTGCTTACAAAGTGGACATTTTATTTAAAAATAAAACCATCAACTAGCAGATTAATTTCAAAAATAAAGCTGCAGAACATCGTTGCACGAATCTTATCAACACCAACACATACATACGGCACCGTGTACGTGTACAATAGGGTTGTGTGTGTGTGTGCGTGTTTCGGGACTCGGCGCATGCGCAGGTGTCTGTTGTTCATTCTGCATCCAGCTTTTTGGTCGTGAACTTGTTCGGGCGAAATTATTTTATTTTATTATCTTTATATTGTGTTTGCTTCGACCTTAAGTGTGATATTATATGTTTTTAATTGAGTGATTAGTGTGTAAAGTCATTGGTAGTAGGAGCTCTTGTGTGTGCGCAAGCGTGTCGATCAGCTGTTTTTCATTTGTGTTTATGAATTTAGTATCGGTGAGTTTATTGACATTTGGAAATGTTTTTGTTGAATTTTAAGATTTTTAGTATAACCTACTAAGTAACCATTTTTTTTAATAATATAGTTAATTCATATAGGCTACACCTACCTACCAACTAGATATTATTTTATAATCCAAGACAAAAATATAGATTTTTTTGAATATTATAATTTTATCAATTAATTAAATCAAACACCTGTAATCCACTACTGGACAATGGACATACCTTACCAAGGCTCTGTATACTCTCTCAGTGAATTTAAAATAATTATGTTAATTAATTAACTTAAAACATACTTATTAACTACTAAACATACTTAAAACATCTTATCAACATGGTCAAGGTTCCATCAATTCGCTTACGCAAGTACAGGTACCGACTAAAGTGCTACATAACTTCACAAACAATCATTACATATAGGAAGATACATCTTGTAAGATTTTAGTAATCCTCTGACAGTAGTTAACATATTATGTGTATTGTTATTGTACGTAAAAATGATAAAAAATAGATAGATACTATTAATAATATAATATACATTATAGATACGATATTATCTGCAATGTATATTCAAATATACGGATTAAGCCACTTTTCTCCCGAATTGTACGTAAACGAATCTCGTGTTAAATTACATATAAGAACACGTGGGCTTTTTCCGCGAGAACTTTACTCGCATCCTATGAAAACAATTGTGAAAGGGGTACTAGGATCGAAGCAATTGGAAAGAAGTTGTCTCTACATACCTACCCTTTACGTTTTTAGTGTAGATATCCCCTCGGATACCTTTCCCCCTCCACCACTCGGTAGGGGCAGTTATATCGGACTCAAACCGACTAAAACCGCATCTTTTCGAGATTTAAGATGCCGGTTGTATTAGATTGCCTAAGACATATCCCTTGCAGTCCGGTGTCTCTACCTACCCCAATAAGAAACAGTCGTGACTATAAGTGTATAAGACAATTTACTTAATTGGGAATGTTGGTGAGGGTGAAAACTTTGAAAAGGGAAGCCGGTGGAAGAACCTCCTCCTTTAAAATAACTATAACAATTAGGTATGGAGTTTTACAACGGCTTCTCTTTGTAGAGCAAGCCGGGAGGAATCGGGTTATAGGGAGCCCTCGTCACTGCTGCCTACCCCTTCGGGGATGTACGATCTTAACCATAATTATTTTTTATAAATAATACTATAAGTATAATAAGTATGTTCACTACTCGGACCATCAGAAATGACACACATGTAATTTCCTTGACAGATTGACAGACAGACAACTGTATTCTATAAATGCAGTTCATCCATCGTATATGGGACTGTCATTTACAACCGTATCAGGCAAGCTGTCAATCAATGAATTGATCTCAAAGATAAGATTAGATCTTAACGAGACATGAGTGACGTGTGATTGTAGCGATAGAGCAGTGGTTTGATTGTAGAGCATGCTGGAATCGAACCTGTGTATCTAACACAGGTTCGATTACAGCATTAAAAATATTTGATACTGTCAAAAGGCTTCGAGAAATTAATGAGAACTAATTTCAACGGACTTCATTTTAATCTATTTTATTTTCAAAGATTTAAGCAATTACAATTAGTTACTATCTATTATTCACCCTTTGGATGGCCAGGTTTATATTCTGGGACTTTTCGATAGACTAGACTCCTTAATCACTAAGCTACCGAGGCTTATGAACAATATTTTAAGAACGTTTCGGTTAATCAGTAGCCATGGGAGATAAAGATTGTAATCATCTCATGTCTTGAAGTGTTGAGTTATCTCAAAGGACTACATTGATTGCAGTTATTTACGCGGAATGAGCTCAAATCGTCTTTTTCTCTGCCCCTCCCCGATTAATGGCAAAGCTAAATCTGTAACTTAAAATAAACTAGGTTCCATCTTTAGTAACCATGAGGAAATATACCTTAAAACCTAAAGCATTAAAGTGGTAAAGAATAATATCCTATAGTGACATTGTTTGATATAATTCTGCCTCTGTGGCGTAGCGGTAGTGAACGCGGCTGCTACGCAGGAGGCGCGGGTTCGATCCCCGCTCAGTGCCAATATTTGTATGCTTGAATATAAATATTTGCATTGGTCTGGGTGTTTCTATGTATAATATGTATGTATTTACAAAAAAAAAGTACCTATCTAAGTAGGTATTTATATCCGCATTCTAGATTCCATAACACAAGCTTATTAAGCTTACCATGGGTCTAGATAGCGTTGTGTAGAATGTTGTAGAATATAAAAAAAAAAAAAATTTCTGAAGGGTTATCCGATTCTCCCTGTTCCCCCGAAAATTATTTTAAGAATATTGTATAAATATGTATAGACATTTGTTCTCGATTCCCCCGAAATTTAAACACTCGTACAGTCAAGCACAACTTACCTACTTAATTTTATATTAAGCAGTGAAGGGGTAAAAGATTATCACTAACATAATTACGTCTTGAATCACAAGGCCTAATCAAAGAAAACGAACCAGCCAAATAATTATGGTCACCAGCCAAATATATAGATATCCTCTCCTATCAGTCACTGTGATACAGTTAAATTAGCCACCAAAAAGCATCAAAAGCAGCACAATTTTAAACACATCAAGTACCTTTTTTTTTATATATACGACACGTCAACTTGACTTCGCCTTGCCTGATGGTAGGCTGAGGGCAAAGTCTTGGAAAGAGGGTCACCACCTAATAAAAAGTAGTGTGCATTAGCTTTTGGAAGACTCAATATTATACGAAAATGTATGCAGGTAGTACCTAATGTAACATGACGCACATATATTGAAGTCTACATAAGTAGCAGGACACCATAACATACAACGATACCTTCAACTATTTCAATAGATAAGGCTACCATAGCATTACGTTTGAATAGCTTCCTCCATATCCGAATTCCTTGGCGCTAGGATATCTCGTCCCCGAATCTGGTAGACGGCCGATAGACAAACTATTTAGCTTGTCAAGGTGACGGCTACTGCATATTGAGCACTGCTCAAAAGCTGTACAAGCAATCGTTTAGTTAAATACTTCCTGTGGCGCGCCGGGGGGGCGCACTTGTACGTGACTGTATTTCTATAGCCTTATTATTAAGTGGCTGGTATTCTATACGGAATTATTTTTTGCCAGACGAAATTTTGCTACGTTTAGTTATACAAGGTGATTTTGTAGTCCTTTCGGAGGCGAAAAAAAAACTTTTTTTTTATAATGTATGGGAATAATGTACTGGTGAAAGGCATACTGGGGGGGTTTTAAAAAAAAAAAACATTTTTTTCGCCAAAATAATACGAGTACTTCCAGAAGATTTGGCTAACGAAACTGTGTCCAAAATCTTTCGCTCCGAAACAACTATAAAATCACCCAGTATAAGTAGTAGGTACACTAGCCGATCCACCCCGGTTTCTGCCCGTGTGATAACAAATACGTATGGGAATTTACCAGATCTGTTGACATTTAGGATTGCTGTTCAGCTCTCTTGGGTCACTACCCAAGAGAGCTGAACATATGAGTGGGATATGCCACTAGCCCACTGGCTAGTGGCATATCCACAGACACTGCATGCCTGGGACACAGTTGAGTATCTTGGGGTTGCCCGGGACCCACGTCACTCTCTCGACTTCGCTGGCTGATTCCGCAGGAAAGACTTTTGGTGGTCTTGGGTAGTAGCGTGATGTTATGTCTATAATCTTCCTTGACAAACGCACTATTTAACACAAAAATAATTGTTAAATTCGAGCTCGTAGTTCTTGAGATTATCGCGTTCAATCAAACAAACAAACTCTTCAGTTTATAATTTTTAGAATAGATTTTATTAGTAAGGTATGTTATCACTGGTCTGCCTATTTAAGGTGATTTCCTAGTACGACTAGGCCAGCTTGAATAGTCTCCCTTAACATTGCAGTATGCTACGACCAAGTTCAACTCATATGCTCAAAGAATTTCATTGAGTCTAACGTGAGAATCCAGTATAGTTTTACTTGATCGCAATCATTTTTCCTTATGAAATCCGACCTAATTTACGACACCAGAGTAGGTGAGAAATTCAAAACAAGTAATTCAAGAAGGTCTTATAGTGTAACCACAATATCATACTTCATTGTCATACTCAACTACGAAATAAACAAACAAAAGAGAGAGCATAGACCTTCTAAATATGCATGCATTGTCACTTAATAGACCACCATTTTGGTGCATACTGTGCTAAATGCTTGTAATTCGCAGTCTAGCTGTGCTTGCGCATTGTCATTCATAACAAGAGCGAAATGTGGCTAATTTTGCATTCGCTAATAGAACCGTTAGTAAACTGCACGGGTACAACTAAATTGTTTTGGGGTTAGCCAAATTGAGCTCTACAGCACATCAATCACTTAATCCAACGTTAACTACTTTCATTCAATCTTCTTGGGAGGACGCGGTCGAATTCATAGATAAGGGGTTCGAGTCGGACAATGATGTTTGTATTGCAATAACTGTAGTAATAATATAGAAGCTTAAGAGTATTGAGGTGAATATATTGCTGTTTGCCAAGTAGGTACTTATGTTCCCAATATTTATGCGTACAATACATTGTTCGAACTGGAAATCGAATCCAGGATCTCGGGATACCAAAGACATGGAATTCTTAACCAATACACGTTGTCAATCATGTTGTCTTACAATTCTTTTTTTATAAACGAGCGTATCTTTCGAGGTTGTTAAATAGGTATTTAAAATCAGACAGGATAAAATGAATAACGTGCCTAAAATAAAAATAAAATCTAATAGAGTTAGTAGATATGGAAACACAACCGGATGTCAGAATTGAACTGTTTAGGCATTATTCTTCGAGCGATAAACTTTGAATACTAAAAGATAACGAAACGAAAAAATAAACAATGACAATCAAAATAATTAACTGCTTCAATTATCTTCAAGCTCAGTTTTAACAACTTTATAGATAAGTGTGCCTATACATAGTTCCAAAACTCGAGCAATGACTTTCAATGATGTTGAGCTACCTACTTATCTGCCTGGGTTGATGACTCTAATGTCGATAGCAACTAAATATTTATAAATTATTAAACTTGCACATAAATTGCGAAATACCTACTCGGGGATGTACACCAGGAAAATGACATGATACTTATCTGGGACAGGATTTAGAGCTGTATCAATTATTGTATTATTATAGTTGCGATACCATCTACAGCAGCATCTACAATACGGTACCCTTTAGGCATTTATAACTTACGTTAGGCATAAATAAATGTTCATTTTTCTTTTTTATATACCACGTAGTGGTTGACAAGCAATGAATAGTGGTTACCGTGGCTTATGGACATTTGCAACACCAAGGGCGTCATACTCTTGCTTCCAATCTTGTAGGAATCTTCTAATACCCTTTTTGAAGAACCCCATACTACAGTCGCTTGGAAAACCACAGCAGGGAGGTTATTCTTTCTCTCACAATTTTCATTCACGACCTTTATGCGGCTCAATATCGATTAACTCATTTGCCCCGCTCATTTAAAAGATATTGATCTAAATTTAGTACTGTTTATGTTACTGCTAGTGCACTGTGCAAGCTACGATCATGTGTAGACTGATATAATAACAACCTACGTTGTTTAGATAGAAATAAAATGCAAATTTACGAATATTACTATCAACATTACGCTTATTGAAATAAATAAACACGTCTTGTGGTGAACAATCAGGTATTTCTAGGTAAATTGTATCTAAAGTAAAGCAGTTTCCCTTTTAATATGCGTAAATCCTCTTTAGGTCAAGTTCGTGGTATTCCTGTATTGTGGTATTATATTATCGTTGTTGTGAATATTTGACGCTGTCAAAACAAAACTCGTACGTCAATGACTATGGTCAATGATGTGTCACTATTATCCTTGGATTGGAGTGATGGGAATTTTGCCGGTGTGTGGTAGTTATCAGTCTTCCGTAGTATTTATACGCAATTTACGAGTAGTATTACTAGTAAATACACTGATACCCGGTGGATGCAGTTGTGATTTATTTAGTTAGCGAGTTTTTTGTTTTATTGCAAAAATGAAAGTGCGAAACAAGCTCATTGTGCATTTATGGAGACATTTTGTAATCGCTTGTGAAAATGTGGACTGTAGAGGTACATCTTTGGAATAATTATTGTTCTTCTCAGCTAAGTTATTTTTTAGTGAGGAATTGCCATCATAAGACTTCCAAGTGAAGTCCCACTCCTAAAATTGTATGAAAAGAAAATCAGAATTCGGGTCGACAGCACGAGCATGACGCTATATTCACTATATCTATAGTTCACGGTAAACACTTTCCATCAGGTGGGCCATGTGCTAGTCTGCCACTTTAGTTGTATGAAAAAACATCTGTTATTTAGCATAGCAACAATATAATTATATTATATGTTCCAGTTTAGTGACCTATAAATAAAAAAAAATAAATAAATAACAATGACACAACTATAATCAAAGTTATTAAACGGTAATAGATGCGCGTACGCTCGAATCAAATTGCATAATAGCGATTTCCGGTACTCGTTATAAATTATCTAATATTAAAAATAAGGACTATGATTTATATTGCTTCAGGAAAATGAAACAATTAGTATTTATTGCTAATGTCCGCTTTATCTGTATGACGAGGGATTCCCTATAACCTGCTCGTGTGGTATCTTTGACGTCTGCCGGTATCGTTTCAGTTCAATTGTTGATTGTCGTTGGTTCGAATCGAAAGGATGCGCTCGGGGGAATGATGCACAGAATCCCAATTAGTCACAGATACGATAAGGCATGCAAAACTCGCGTACTTCACCAGTTTGGTACTGTGCGGGGACTTGGGTTTATGTTAACGCAATTCGCCTGTCCCTGTCTGATTTATTTATTCTAAATGTATCATCTGCATTGTCTACAATTTTATTATGTAGGTATGTACAGTCAGCGTCAAATCGATCTTGACTGGCAGGATGCTCAAAAAGATCTTTTTGAGCTTTTTTGCTTTTTTGAGCTGATTTGACGCTGACTGTACCTACATATATTTCAGCGATTCATATTTATATTTTGGATTAGGTATACAAAACTCCCGATAGTTAGGTATCATGTTTGTTTTATGGTAGCAAGAGCGGTTCCTAAGCGTGAGGTCTGAGGTTCGGTTTCTACGTCAATTCGGCAAAAGTTGACAACAAGATAATTTTTTCTTAAAAAAAAATCTCAATAGGCAATAGGATCATTACGTGGAAATACAATATAAGGTTATTTATTTAATAATCATTTATTTAATAATCAATATTGTCCTGTAATTCCTAATAACTAACACGTGTTAGATTTTCCTTCTAAATTGAGTATAAATTCGCAGGCACCGTAATAATCTGTTATATTTGGTTCGAACAGGAAGCGAGCAACATCGCGGAGCGGGAGGACTGACCATGTTTTAAACAAAGATGATGACAACTAGTCGCCATGACTCCAGACGCTAAAGACTGCGAGACGGTGAGACTGAACGTAGAAGAAGTTCCTGTACATCATGGTAGGAGAATCCTACCGAATGAACCTGAGCCAGCCACGGCTTGGACTGAGAACGAGGACGAACGGCCTACTGATAACACCAACAGCCCAGGAGAGAATAGAAGACTTTTGCCTAGTCAGGCAGGCACACAGACTAAACACAAGTCACGACTCCAAGCGGGTCTGACTCTTGGAGTGCATCCTTCGGGAAAATACATCAAGTGTCCCCAAGTTAGCGTCGAGAAGAAGAAGGCGTTATCAAAGTTCGAGAAGAGAAAACAGAAACTTATAGCATTATTGAAACCGCCATACTTCATTTCATCTGTGATTGTCGTAATAGTAAGTATCTGGTGAATTAATTGATTTTGGTTAAAGTTACTTAGCAATCTGTAATTTTCTGTTATGGTAGACTTCGTATCTCATTTAATCTTACGTATCTTACTTTATCAGAAAAAATTCTATATTAGATTTCTTATTTTTATTATAATTTCTTTCAGGTATTGGTGCATACGTGGGGCTCGGAGCGTATTCGTGCGTCACTGGAATGGTCTCCAGCAGAATGGTTAGATGAGCCCTGGAGACTCTTTACCTACGGCCTCGTCCACGCCAGCTTCCCACACCTCATTCTCAACGCTATCGTGGCTTTAGCTGTAAGTATCCCTACTCTTCTTCTACCTACTTCAGTAAAGTAATTGTTTGATTTTGTCATACATAATTTTTTTCGTCATCAATCTTATTTTATTTTATTTTCCTCAGGTTGGTTGGCCCTTAGAGCGTGAGCAGCGCTGGTGGCGAGTGCTGTGTGTGTGGTGCGGTGGCCTGGCGGCTGGCGCGCTCGGTGCGGGCGTCATGCAGTCTAACGTGCGCGTCGTCGGCGCGTCTGCTGCGGTCTACGCGCTCCTGACTGCGCATATAGCAAATGTTTGCTTCAGGTAATTAGAACATCTATAATACGAATTCAAGTAACCTATCTTTAGTAATACCTGCTGACTCATACCAATAGATCTGATAACGTTAAATACATATTGATGGTTCCAAGTGGAGAATATTTTAAGTGATTCAGTTGGTCAGAAACCTGTTCAATTACTTCCTGGTTTTAAATCTCATCTCAGTTTTTTTCCATTCATGAATTACAATTTAATATAATTTTAATGAGTACACATAATACTTAGTTATAATTTCAATTAATGTCATATTACTCATTATTGAAATTGTTTTTTTATAGATACGGACATATTCCTCTTTGGTGGTTCCGTCCGTTAAGTGTGTTGGTGCTGGGCACCTCGGAGCTGTGCTGGACGCTGATACGAGAGTCGCCTCCGGAAGAGGAGCAGGCTGCAGCGCATACAGCCACGACTCATGAGTATGTCGCTTGGTCTGCTCACATCATGGGAGCTGCAGTTGGAGTACCGCTTGCTTTCATAGTCTTTACTGGTAAGGAGATAATTTTTTCATCATCATCCCATCGATAGGCTTTAATATTTAGAACTGTGTTTTGAGAAGTCCCCACTACTTCCCTAGTAGATAATCATACTGAATTAAGAAATTTAGAACATTATTTAAAAAATAATTTATTTTTTTCCTCAGGTGAAAATTACAAGAAACCTTGTGTTGTCGCATGCCGCTTGGCCTCCGGATTGATACTAATCATCGGTATCATACTAGCCACTCTCTACTACACGTTGTACGCCGAAAGCGAAAAGCTCCCCTGGTACGCTGCCTACAAGACCTGAGCCATAGACCACCAGATAAGGAACCCAGTCCCCTGTTGCGCCTTGAAAAGTGCAATTAGTTCGTCCGTCCGTCCACGACATAGGATAGCTTTTGATGGACTTTACACCTTTGTATTTTATTACAGAGATTGTAGAACAACTTATTCGTCATTGACGATGTAGTTATAAGTGTTCAGTTATGTACAAAATGTTGGCTTGAATTTAAGTGTACCTAATGTTAATTGTAAGGTTAAAGACTCGTGGCCACTGGGAAACATTTCACGTGCAAGACGTGTCGCTCAACAAGTTTGGCAACATTGCGCTACAGGCGCGATGTTGCCAGTTGACGCGCAATTTGACGTGCGACTTGCTCGATAATTGAGCAGGCGTGATTGCGTGAACCGCCACTGTGACTTTTTACGCAACAATGTTGAGCAACATGGCGCGCAACAATATCACCAAGTGGCTTAAAATTGTAAATTGCGACTCCGCCCAGAATTTCTTACAATTATTTTAATATAATGATTGTGAAGAGATTTTTTCAAAAGTGTACAATCTTATGCAGTGTATTTTGTAAAGGACTCACTACTAGACTAAAAATATTTTGTAAATAATAATTAAGAAAATATCGCACATTGTTCAATGTGTAGATTTGGTTGTTCAGGTGAAGTGACCAAGTTATGTGTTGATTTCTGAGAAATCTATAGTTGTTTTGTATCAAAACATTGATATTTTGGCTAGTGATATTTATTATTAAGTTTAATACAATCTCATAACCACTTCAGTTGAAATTCTTAGGCAGTAAGTAGAGTTTGTAATTATAAATCTCTATACAATTTAAAGACTTTCCTGGTTGTTTTGTTATAATTGTTTTTTTTATATTTTTTTCAATAATACCTACTTATATGTTGTGTTTTATCCTATTAAACCAGGAAAGCTTTTAAATTCTGTAGATCTTAGTTTCATTCTGTTTTATATCTATAGAATTGTTGTTCCAAGGTTATTGAAAGCAAACAATCTGTACCTATTAAAAAAATATCATTTTGATCTTGAGTTGTCCATATCGTGATTGATGTTACTTAATATCGTAGGAGCTTCTCAAATTTCGGAAATATTATTGAGAGTGACTACAAAATTTACCTTTCGCTGTATTTTATAGTGCTTGATGTTACAAAGGGTAAAATAGGATGAGACTGTTCTATATATCAAGTAATAAATTCCAATAATTTGAACTGAACCACGTGAAAAGCATTTCATAAAGATTGTAAGCAATGTAACATGGTTAACCAATTTCATGACATTAGTCAACGCTAGAATAATAAAAGACAATGTGAATAAACAGTTGGATAAGTTAAAGACAATGATAAAATGTAAGAATAAATCACCGCTTAGAATGCGTTACAATTACAAAATTAATGGAGCCCCACCTCTTGGTTTGAAGAAGCTAAGCATTAATTCTGTAACTGTAAAGTTGCACTAATTTATGATTGTAACCAAAGAGATTATTCTATTCTAGTCAAATCCAATTTTGTAATACATGAAGTAATACTCATCATATTTTTGTTGTTTTTCTTTGTCCCAGTTACGACTTTTTTAAGCACTCACTATCTTTTAATAGCTTCGTTCTTAGAACCGAGATATACGATATATAAAAAGAATTACGTAAGTAGGTATCTATACAAATTGATATATGACTCCGAGTAAACTTACCTTATATCAAATCAAAATTGCATTACTAAAATAGCAAATTTTCAGTAGTAGCTCGCAGTCAGGAAAAGTTGCTCAATTATCGGTCAGAGGTTTGCTACTGGACCATTTCAAGGAAAAAAGTACAATAGTTTATCGATGGAGTTGGTCCATGAGGAAAACAGGACTGTGACGATGATGATAATGAGTTGACTGTAGTGCATATGGACTACGAGGAATGTAATTGTCCTTTCAATTACACTAATTGTCAGCAGCTGGGTGAATCATAAGGCAAGAGCGATCATATGAGAGGAGATGCGCGAGCTATTGAATACGCTTGACCGCAGACAGACAGGCAGGAAAATTGATAGCAAACTATTTTCATTATTGAAAACGGCTCATATCCCATTAGTATGATGGGACTTTTTTGCCTATTTTATTCAGATGCAGGTACTATCTCAGGACTGAAAGCTTAATACCTAATATATATGTAAATATACCGAAATAGTACAAGTAATATGGCGAGTATATACGAAGACATTACTGTAGAATACGTTTCCACTCCACTGCTTACTGTCCAAAAATTCGAGCTCCACTGCTCAACTAAACATTGCATATTAAAGAGAATCTTAAAAACGTCTAACTAAATCTTATTCTAACACATAAAAATGTACAAAATTTTGCGAACAACTAAGCCTATGAGAGCGCTGCAAATGCAAAATGAATATCAATGTTATCACTAAAATTTGTCTATTTGGACACGTGGATGTAAATATACATAAGAGCCATATGATATTAGCAAACAGTCACAAATCCCCAACGGACCAAAACACACCACGGAAAAAAAAATCAATTTATAGAAATCGGGTTCCTGCAACCCAGCTCATGTAGGTTGGTCAGAGATTTTAAGTTAGTTCCAGTAGAACTCGCAAGATGTCGCTCTGACTATGACGTCATTTTCTGAAGGGTGGTGTTAAGATTCTCCGCTGTTTGGTTAAGTCGGCCGGGTTTTCAAATTCGAAGTAACTCTGGTTTCCCTTCATAACGCATAAATCTTTCGCCTTTTACTAAAGATTTCCGTGGAGGGGAACACTCAAATGAGTCTTTGATATTTTTTGAATGTCTCACTTCGGTGAGACTTGAAAGTTAATTGTTGCCTATTTCAAGAATCTGTCAATATGTCTGGTCTGGATGCGATTATCCACAAGTTATAGTTAAATCTTGTTCATTCTCTCAAAATCTTGCTGCTCTGTAGCCAACCCCAAATTTATCAGTGTCATTTTGTAATCATGTTGTGTTGTGGATATTTTTTAAATGCAATAATGTTACAAATTATTATAGAATCTAAACCTAACTGCAGGAAAGGCAAAGAATTTAATCATATATTATTCGGTTTGATTTTATATGATTCAAGACGCATTTAGTTGGCTGTAATAAAGGTTTAATTCGCTCACGAAAATAAAATTTACACATGTGCTGGTGTTTACCTACTCCCATTCCCTCTATTTTATACTTTATGGCTTTTAGTAGTTCCCAACTTTGTATAAAAAATCATTAAATATTTCCTAAATCAACGTAAACGCAATTCTAGTACGAGCCAATTTCGATTCGAAATAGGATCGAAAATCGTCTCAATAAGAATCAATGACATCTGGAGACAGAGGTTCATTTTATTCTTGACAAGAGAGTTCTACTACACTGCGGCCCACTACAATCCGTGAATACTACTTAATTAGAGAGAAGATTAGTGTTTGTCATCTATACCATACTACGAGTATAGCGGAAAGTGTCCCCATTACAGTATTTATAGTAGTCCTTGAAGGCATAGGTCAGAATAGCAATTATAGATAGAAATAATGAGAGAAATAAACTTGAAATATTTTTATTTGTTAATATAATACTAAGCATTACAACTATGTTACAAATCTAAAGTAAATTAACATACATTGAGGCTAGTACATACATGTAAGGCTAATAAATGCACTATGATTTGTAATCACGACCAATATCATGGGGCGTGTTGAAAAAAACTGATGCTATGGTACGTCGTATGAGATCAATGCCGGCCGTTTTGTCTAAATAAATATTTTACCTAAAGCCTTTCAGAGAATATTGGCAGTTACTACAAGACACGGTTCAACAAGGTACTACTGTCATGGCTTCGCATATAACAATCAACTTATGACATAATTTGCATTAGTGATGATCTTCTCATCATTACCCTGAAACGTCCGGTAGTGAGAGAATATTCTCCTCGGAGTCAAACACACAAACACACTGCTGTACAATAATTGCATATACATTTGTTCACTTTTCTCAACATTCTAGTTTCTTGCACTCTACACCTATTTCAATACACCAACATTCTAAACACGGCGTGGATAGCTCTGCAATAATTCTTCCGACCCTGTATATTCTACCGTAGATGTTACAACCGGCTAACTTTAATAAACCACTTCCAACGCCTGGTGAACTGGATCCTGGGGACCCACTAAAACTGGGAGGCCTCGATCCTGGTGAAACTGATATTTCTATGTTTGGTCTTTCTGTTGACCTTTCTGTAGGTCTTTTCGTAGTCGTTCTTTTGATAGCTGTAGCCTCTCCAAGAACTAAATGATCTATCTTATTAACGGTAGATGGAACAATTTTTGGAGGGTTAAATGGCAACGATGGGAGTGGTATAAATGGGTTTACAGTAGAAGTGGGTCTTCGAGTTGAAGTAATAGCGGGTGGAGAAGATTTTACAGGTGGCTTTGTAGGTGCATGTTTGTTGTTTGGAGATTTTGTCGTTGAATCATAGTTGTCGCTGAGGAGCAGTTTGAGAACACTGCCAAAAGAAAATCCCATATCCTCTTCATCCTCGTACTCTGATGAAGTATCGTTTACTTCAAAAGAGTTTGTGATAGGCACAGAAGTCGTCAATCTTGTTGTAGATTTTGGTGTACTGGTAAAAGTGACCGTTGTGGTGTTTGGTGTAGATCCATTGTTGTGTAACGCTTTTGTAGTGGTGTCAATGAAAGGTGTTTTGGTGGGAGTATGTTTGACTGGCTTTTCAATTGATATATTGTGAGTTTGTTTGTTAGTGGTGTTTAAAGTTGAAGATAAGTAGTGGCCTTGTTCTACTGTATCATTCAACTGTGAAGATTGAAGGGGATTATCATGTGATTCGTTCTTTGTTGGGATTTCTATCTTAGGTTTCTCAACCTTAGCTTTTTCGGTTACTGGTGCCACTGTAGCGGTTTTGTTTTCTGTGAAAAAAAGTATTTTAAATTTTAATGCGTGTTATAAATTCGTGCAAAGCGTCACATTATTCTTCATGCACCCAAGGTAAACGGAGTCTTCAAACGCTTCCTTGGTAATTAATATAATAAATGAATAAAGTGTGTTAATAATAAATAAATAAAAAACATGCATTACATTATAACATTATTAGATTTATTATGTTATTACATCATTATTTTCCTGTAATCTAATTAATTCTATGGTTTTATTATGGTTTTATTCTTGTTATTTCTACTAGTATCTTGTATATACTTAGACTAACTAAATATACAATAAATTATGTTATTTTGTTACAAAATATCTATATACATGTGTACTGTATTTCCAATCTACGGTTGAAGCTTGACGAATACAACGTCATCAAGCGTCAACTTTGGATATTATTAAAACTAAACTATTCCTATGGCATTTTTATCCTAAGACGACTCATCCTATTGGGTAAGTACGATATTCCAAAATAATACTAATCTCTGACGAGCCGTCACAAGATTAAACTAGAACAATCGCTAACATGAACATACCCAGGGTGGGGCGCCTGCCCCACTCTGCTCTGCTCTACCCGAAGTTAAGAATTTTAACCCCCCTGGATCCGATTTGACTTGTGCCCCATCCCTTAAAGGAAGCTGGGTATGCCCACGATCGTTAACGGTGTGTTATTGTTTTAATAGCTTAAATCGTTATTGAATAAGCGATTGAGATGGCATTTCCATTCACATTTATATTCAGCATTACCTGTATTGCAAATGATGTCTCCACAACACTGATTAATAGAATCAGGATCTGGTTCTTTGAAGATGCATCCGGCCGGAGCTCTACAGAGAGTTGGTGCGCACTTGAGTTGTCCCCATGTGCAGATACATTCACTGCACTCTATAGTCATATTGTCACCGTCAGGGATACGTTTACCGTCTTCAGTAGTACAGTCGCCTGCTGTAATATTTCATAATTAAATTGCATTAAGTATAGTAAAATCTGGATTTAGCTAATTCGCTAAAAGAGATCTTAGCTGCGTTTGGATTTCCTCTTATTTAATTTACCATGTTTGTTAGAGAGATTTGATCCTTATGATATACACTTTCGATTGATGCTTTATAAATACAGGATGTTATTTTTTCCCATTTTATTCAGTTCCATTCCTGGGTGCGGTAAGAAAGTTTTCGAAAATCCTTGAATGTAGCCTTGTTTTTTTTAAGTCAGGCAAGGTCAATATCAACTTTGATAACGATCGCATAGTGTGTAAGTCGGACAGTATGATAATTATGATTATGATACTTATAGCTATACTTAGACTATTTCGTTTTGCTGTGCGAAATCTCTCAATCTAAAGTCTATTGTAGAAGACTGTTGTAGTTTAGCTTGAAGGACATAATATAGAAAGAAGTATTATACCTTTAGGAACGTCCAGTTGCATTGAAGTAGTGAGATGAGGTACTGCTACTGATGGTGTACTTGAGAAAATTGCGAAGTAATCATCGATGACGCCAGAACCTTTTGGTATGAAACCACCTGCAATCAGTTTTTAAGTATGACCATTAGTATTCAGTAATAGTATAGTGATTACACTATAAGTGCAACGTGAATTGGTTGAGTAGGGGTATTGATAATTTGACAACATTATTATTATATGAACACCGCATTAGCAATATTAACAACCATTGGTACATTGGTTCCTGTATTCAATGCGGCATATTTTTAACCGACTTCAAAAAAGGAGGTTCTCAATTCGTACCCTATTTTTTTTTTTTTGTATGTTATTATACTGACAATATATGAAATATGAACAAATGGCGGCCTTATAGGCAACCTTTGGATGGTCATATTTTAATTATCTTAACAATAATAACTTATGGGCAGTACTTAGATATACATATTATGCTTTGCTATGGGTAGGAGTTTAAACAAATTTATTTCACGTACCTTCTGTTTCAATCGGTGGTGAGAATAAATTAACAGCGGGGGTTTGTACGTTGTACGGAGAGATGGTGGTGGTAGTACCTTTAGTGACCGCCTTTCCTTCATGCTTGTGTTTATTTAAATCGGGTATAATAGTGTACCCCAAATTTGACACTGAAAATTTGTCACTAGTTAAATCCATAATATCATAATCATTATTTTTCTCCGTAAAGACGGGGTGTGGAGTTGGGTGGTAAGTTTCTTCCCGTCTAGTGAAAGATGTGTCTTTTGGTAAGTCCTTTGGGTAGTAAATAGGATATTTGTCATCACGTTCGAGAATTGCGTATGGGTGAGATTCTTTTCTAAATTCTTCATCAAGGACTGCATCCGCTGCTACGAAGGGGATAATTCTGCAAGAAAATATGAAAAAATTTAGATTTTTTAATTAATACAGTAACACTGCATTAATCACTATAATGCAAAATTATATTACTTACTTCAAATTCGGCAATGATGGTGGCAGTGTCGGTCCAGTGTAATCGTAATCATAATCTTCGGCATTTTTGGAGTTATTCAAAGTTTTGATTACGTCTACTGGTAAATGTTTCATGGGAGCCTTAGTTCTAGTGGGTCTTAATGTTGAATTTGTATTGGCATTTAAAGAACTAGTCACATTTATAGTAAACATTTCATTTTCATCAAAGTCACCAAGTATTGAGCTATCAGTGATGATGTCGTTCGGTGAGTATGTTTGAGCTTCTATTCCGTTTATTATTGGCATTCGTGGTAATATATCCCGTGTTGGATCTGTATCATTAACAGTGATACTTAGAGGTAATGAGGTAGATGATAGTTCTGCAGTGCAATTGATTGTTCCATTTATAACTATTTTAACAGTCCCTTCTGGCTGTTCTGTGGTATTCTCATCAGTTGATACGGTGGTATTTGAAGCGATAGGTTTTTGGGAAGTGTAGCCATCTATATGCGCCTTGTCATACGATTGTTCATCAGTCTTCCTTTTAACTTTGATAGTGTAGGTTAGGTCATTTGTAGTTGCTGAAGATGTAGGCGTATTTTTTGACGTGTATATATCAGGTAATATTTTTTTTGTAGTGGTTTCAATAACCTTGGGCCACTTTTGCATGTGTAATGCACGGTCATCATTTCTTGTAGGTGTTAGAGAGTTGTAAGTTATAGGATGATGTTGGTGCGACATACTTCCTGTAAAATAATAAAAATATTGTTAACATTTAGAGTTAACTTATTGATGATTATACATTACAGTTTATTACACCCGGTAAAATCTGAAGTGCTACGTAAATATTACCTCCTCTGAAAAGGGTGGGTGAGGTCTGATGATCACATTTATACTGATGAGCGCAGCAGTGCCCAGGCCTCAATATCGGTTGACAGCCGTGCAGAGCCGGGGCACACCCCAGTTCTTGACACCGCACTGCACCCTTGAGACAGAAGCATGCCGTGCAGTCGTTGCCAGTAATTACGCGTTCTCCTTCCGGAATCCGTTTGCCGGCTACTTGACAATCTGAAAGACAATAACATCTTATGTGCGAAGACTCATTTGTAGTTATATTAAGAATACAATTGATTAAAATAAACCAAAACCCTATCTTACTGCAATCCGTTCATTACTTTTAGTTAATAATAATAATGTTTCATGAAAAAAGAAAATAATGAATCCCATAATTTTGTTACAGACGAAATGCTACTTCTTCTTCTTTATGCAGGGCCTCTGCTCAGCATAAATGCCGCCAATATTATCATTGGCGAGGAAAATATAGAAATGTCAATTTATTGATTTTGAATTTGATGAACTAAATTTTGACACAATATTCATTTCAATCAATATCAATCAATCAGCCTATCGCAGTCCACTGTTGGACATAGACCTCTTCTTATGTTGTATTTAAAACCCTGTACTGTGTGAAAACAGTAGGCCTACTGTTTTCACACAGTACAGGGTTTTATTTCGAGTTTTCCTTCTCTCGCAGTGATATCGTCTGCTTATTACTCGCCTCTTACGATATAGTCACCACGCGGATTACAAATTACTTTCATATATCTTATCTTTAGTTAATTAATTTTGCTAATGCATTCACTAATTTAATCTTATTGGATTAAATTAGTTGTGAATATAATATGGTAAATATAGTATGTAAAAGACGATAGAAATTGTAATATTTGCATGCCATTACTGGTGATAATACAAAGTACTTATTTTATTTTTTTGTGACTAAATAAATAAAATTTGAATTTGAATGTATGTGAATAATTAAATATCTCACCAAATGTATGTCCCTTTACTGCCTCACTGTCGTATTCACAGTAGTATCGCTGGGGACAGCAGGCGCCAGCTGTCGGCCTGGGAACGCAGTGGGGCGGAGGCGGCAGGCAAGTCGGCCTGACGCACTTCCTGGCTCCTTTCAGACAGAAGCACTGCTCACACGCCACGTTGGACGACATCGCCGAGCCTGCTGCGTACACGGTGCCTCCCTCCACGCACGCTGGTAACCCTCAAGATACAATTTATGAGCAACCAAACCTTGAAATAAGAAACGTCAAGAGTGTAGGAGAGTAATATACCTAGTCCCACAGTGTTTGGTGTGTCAGCGTCTTCGAAGTCATCCATGTCGTAGCGGGCAGCAGCGTGTTCCCTCTTCACGATTCCATCTGGAAAGCAAAAAGAAAAGACTTTGGTCTCAGAACTAAAGTTATATTTTCTTTAATTGGTTTACATCTCATTTCTGCACACGGTTTTTCCAAATTTGTTGATGATATTGCGCAGTTCACCAGTAGACTGTAACAGGCTACTACTCAATTTATTAGCCTATTGCAATCCACTGCTGGATATAGGCCTTTCCCAATGTGCACCCTTGCTCCAGATTTTTCGCTTTATGCACCCAGTCCGTTCCAGCCACCTTCTCCAGGTTGTCAGTCCATCTGATTAGGGGGCATAAAAGTAAAATTTTATTGGTAACTCACCTGGACAAATCAATTCAGGACAGCAAGATTCTCGGCGGTGTCTGATATGGCAGCGTTTCGGCGGCGGCTCCATGATTGGTGCGCAGGCGCGGCGACGGCACGACAGGGCGCTGCGCACGCACACGCAGCGCAGACACGTCTCGCGAGTCTCGACGGTAGCCCCGCTGGCGTGCCACCGACCCTCGTACAGGCATCCCGACAGCAGGCTGGCTTGAACTGGAAAATGAACCATACTCTTGACATAGATGGTTATAACCGTCTTGGCTTTAGTGTCGTTGTAATATCGCTGCAATGTATTATTACTGAAATATCGCCACACAAGGGTCCAGACTCCTGGGTGAAAGCTTCCAATGCGACTGGGATTAACGTTAGGATCAAGACTGTTACTGTCGGCGGAGAAATTTTATTTTATGGGAAGTACTTTAAATTATCTAATGGAAAACAGCTCTGTCCCGATCCCTATGCGGGCGGAAGTCACCTTGGGCTTCACCTCACCAGAGTCAAATATAAGATAGATAAGTACATAATGTCAGCTTCGAACCGACTAACCGGTGGTGCCATGGGGGAAAAAAATACCCTTGACACTACCAGTAGAGCCGTTGGGTAGTGCCACGAGGCAGTCACCTTAAAACAGTACGGTGTTTCGTCACATCAGCGTATGTGACCAGGGAATCCCGATCTTATTTAGGTATCACTACTCAAAAACAGTACTTACCAAAAGCTCTCGCTTCATTACTATTAAATCCTTCCTTTGAACTCTGCTCTGTACTTTTGGATGCGCCTATAAAAGAAAAATATCTCAGTCAATAATACTTAAACGGTGTCATAATATAAACAAAAAGATAAAAAAAGTCGCAAAGTCGACCACACCAGTGTTCGCTTCAATAACCGCTCAGTTTTGATCATCGCCAAGAATCGATTCGATATCGATGTGAGGTTGAAACTGGATTGGATTCCATCGATCGTATCGATTACCTACTACTAACTTTATGTTGGATATGTCACTGAACTTTAATCAAGAGTTACCTAATGCAAATCAATTGCATCACATTTGCGTGTTATTTACAGAGTTTACTTAATTATTCTACAAGTGATTAAATTCGCTAGAGTAAGGGTCTGTAAATGTTATGCAAATACAGCTCGAAAATGGGCGATTTTATTTTTCATCTCCAAAATACCTGATCAAACATTTATAGCAAATATAAAATATCACAAAATTGAAGAACGATATTAAGCAGGAGCTGCCATAGTCCATAAGACATGGAGACGAATAAGCTGCGATGGAACAAGGGAATGGTCTGGTTGCCCATCTTTGTATTATTTTTGATGACCATGACCTGATACTGACCTTCAATCAATCACAAAATGACAAAACAAAGCTAACTATCTATCAATGCAATATGAAGAGAGCCATCCTACCTAAGGAAATGTTAAGCTCCTTCGACGTCAAAAGCTTTTTATTTTTCATTTTACAAGCCTATTAGCAGAAAAACTATAAAATATAATCCAATATTGTTAATCTACTTTTACTGCATAAAATAAGACGCTTGCACCATAAAACCCTGTGTTTCATCAACAACAGGAACAGGCTCCACCACGTGGTAGGTACCACAGTATCTACCTGTGCCTATATGCGCGCGCGCAGCAATAAAAACGCAGACCAGTCGGCGACCGGACCGGCCTGCTGTACGAGTATTATGCCATTTGGGCCTGTTTAAAAATAATCAAGTAAAAGTTATTTCTCTCTTCGCCTCGCCCGGCTATTGAATTTGAGACTTCGTTGGCAGTTATAATTATCAAGTCTAGACGTATACTGGGCAATACTCGTTGTCTAAATAAATACTGGCGACCCATCCCATTTCGTTCATTTAGTCCATGTGGTGACGGAAAATGAATACAGGTATCACCACCCCAACTCATCCGAAGGGTGTCGTGAGAAGCGACTTGCGGAAAAATATGCAGACGATATCACTGCGGGATAAGGAAAACTCGAAATAAAAGCCTGTACCAATTTGTCTGGCCTGCGTGGAAACAGTATCTAGGCTAGACTGATTTTGAGATTGTTTCTCTATTTTTTAAGCATGGTATACCTACGAAAATTATAATTCAAACAATAAGTCATTTGCGAGGTTCACCCTTGTTGGACAAAAAAAGTATGACAAAACATCATTTGACAAACAACATTTGAAAAACTAATCATTTGACAAACTTTCATTTCGCAAACATGATTATTACTTTAAAAAGAATCATTTGACAGGTTTCGTATTACTTAGAAAAAAATATGACTAATGAGTAGTTTATCAAACAATTGTCAAATGATACATTTATCAAGTATAATTTTGCTAAACGTTGTTTTTCAAATGAAAATTTGTCATTTGTTTTTTGTCAAATGATAGGACGCCCATTTGCGAGTATAATAATACAATTCTGCGATTGTGCTTTAAAGTGCGATCTAGCCGGAATTCATAAATCGATGATTTATCGATGATGGACTTTAACTCACAAATAAACATACTTTCAGTCTTTCAACCATGAGGGTGCTAATTAATTTTACCTAAGTATTACGTATTACCACAATATGTAGAAGGCAATGAACTATTGCTTACACAGCTGATATGATCTCTGAGATAACATAAAAACCAGTTTAGCGATGACCAGCCACCAGGAAAACAGCGCACCAAGCAGGTTTGCACGAGGGACAGACCAGCGTGGGAACCGGGGAGCTTGAATGGGCCGCCTACGCGGGGCAACCTACGAAACTGGTGGCCTACTAACTATCGTCTCTTCTATACTATACTATTATATAATTGTAAAGTAGTCGTGTCTGTACATTAGATTTAATATTTAAAAAAAAACTTGATTTAAGTTTTTGAACCCATAATTTTTCTTTATTTTGGAATTCTTATCTGTTTGGCCTCGATGGACTGAATGGATTTTGAAGCGATTTTTTAAAGGTGAACTAAAAATGTGACGTATTAATTGAAAACGGTTGAGTACTACTGGAGATATGACCATAATAAGTTAAGGTAACTGACATCCAAGGAATATTATTTCAATCTTTAACATTCAAAGCGTGAATCGGACTCAAACTATCATCGTCCGTCGATTATTATTTTTTGTAAATCTAAAAAAAATAACAATACAAGTGTATCCACCACAGACTATGAAGTATAGTTGCCATATATACTGTTTATACTGGAGATTCATTCATTCAGTCGAATCGATGGTGCTTCTACTCTCAAATTCTATTTTCCCAGTATGCTGCTACCTGAATCGCATTCTCGGAGGCACTCATTAGGGCCTCTGGAGTACAGGTAGATGGACATGCAGCACACGTCAGCAGGTGGGCCATGGTCTGTGGAGCTACTCCACACTCACACCCCAGGTCCACGTCATCTGAGTAACCCCACCTAGACCGATTCTCCCTGCTTCGGCCGACTTGTGTTCGAAGTCTATTTAGGGACTTCCACCTGATCCAGGGGAGGTCATGTCCGGGGGGAAGACTCTCCGACAGCGGGACGAAAGGGGTTGGTGGCGGGCTCCGCGATTTCCAAACTCTTACTCTGGCCCTGGAGGGATCGCCATCAGCGGGAGCAACGCATGCCCAGAAACTCTTTCGGCTTTTCAGTCTTCTAGGCACGTGATAATGGCCGTGCATGGGATGTCGCTGATCAAGCTCCAGCTTGCCTCTCTCCACTGGAGATTGATGACACTTGGTGGAACTTGCTACACATATTGAATAAATCACTTGTACTTTTCCACAATTCGTAAATTCATTTTGAAGCCTATTTGAATAATTGTGGAAAAGTACAAGTGATTTATTCAATACTAGCTTCCGCCCGCGGCTTCGCCCGCGTGGTGTGTTGACCGGGATAAAAAGTAGCCTATATGTTAATCCAGGGTATAACCTATATACATACCAAATTTCAACCAAATCGGTCCAGCCGTTTATGCGTGAAAGAGTAACAAACATCCACACATCCACACATCCATTCTCACAAACTTTCACATTTATAATATTAGTAGGATTAGTAGGATGTTCTTTCTTTCTGTTCATATATATACACATATAACATTATGGTATCCTGACGGATGCTGACTGTCCAATTCACACTGCAAAATTGAAATAATAATACTGGAGATAATAGTAGCCCCCTTGAACTATACGACAGGGCATGCATGTAAGCGATTCCCGAGATACTTGATCCACGCAGATTCATATCTATGTATGTACCACAGGTATAGTCGTATACCTTACTATGTTTGGATATAAATATATGACAGTTACAGAATAATAAAGATAAACAGAGTCAATTCTCGTACGAAATCACTACTAGCACTGCATTATAAGGACTGTTAAGCGTGTAAATAGGTAATGAATTTACGAGAAATGTATTGTTTAGACAGAGGCTGAGACAACTGTATGTGAATACCATGTGAATCACGCAGGTTGTTGTACCATGTGGGAGTCGAGTACCTAGTACGATAAAATTGTGTTTGAACTTTAGATTGCACACTTCTTTCAGAAATACTTCTGTGTAGCCAACTCCTTGAAATATTTACCCCTAAAGGTAATGTTGAATGGTATTTAAATGCCATAATTTATCTACTTTTCATAACTTGATAATATTTATTTTTAGTAGCATCTAGTGAAAGTATCTATAGTAGTATATTCATTTTATAATTGAGAGATTTTTACCAAGTGTAAACCGCCAAAAAGTGAGAAAATCTTAGAATTATCATCAAGAAAAATTATTATAATCAGTGATAGCGTTAATTCCTGTAGCATCTAAACCTGGAGCCCGAGATTCGCTATCCTAATACTTCTTTTGATTTGGTTTGTTTAGGCTTTAGCGACTGCCGTCTAACACCTTAACCCTGAGACAAACCTCTGTACCATAGCTTTGTTTAACTACTAGAGTAGTATCAAATAATTCGAAAATGTGTTGAGAGGTGAATAGGGGTGGGTGATATTATCTTATGTACCTACACTGTATATTACATTTTTAAATATATAACATGACCGAAACTTCATGCTAATTTAATGAACAGATGACAGATAAGTTAAAACATATTAATAAAAATAAAACATAATTACTCAGTTCCGTATGTACAGTACATATATTTCATTACCTAGACAAAAGAGGCCGTCTTCTAATTGTACCAACGGTACACTTTTAATTACTTATACCAGGGGCGTATTTACCCTAGGGCCAAGGGGGCCATGGCCCGGGGCGGCAGGTTGCGAGGGGCGGCGGAGCCGCCCCGAGCGTCAATTTTTTTTTTATACCACTTAGGTTGCAGACAAGCCCACGGTGCGGCCCACCTGATGGAAAGTGGTTACCGTGGCCTATGGACGTATGCAACACCAGGGGCGTCACACTTGTGCTGCCGACCCTGAAGACCTGATCTGGGCGCTTTAATCTCGACTTTAAAAGGCGCCCAGAGATAGACGCTCGGGGCGGCTCCACTGCCCCTCGCAACGTGCCGCCCCAAACGTCTATCTCTGGGCGCCTTAATCTTGCTCTAAAAGGCGCCCGGAGATAGACGCTCGGGGCGGCTCTGCCGCCCCTCGCAACGTTCCGCCCCGAACGTCTATCTCAGGGCGCCTTAGTCTTGACTCTAAAAGGCGCCCAGAGATAGATGCTCGGGGCGGTTCCGCCGCCCCTCGCAAAATGCCGCCCCGAACGTCTATCTCTGGGCGCCTTAATCTTACTCTAAAAGGCGCCCGGAGATAGACGCTCGGGGCGGCTCTGCCGCCCCTCGCAACGTGCCGCCCCGAACGTCTATCTCTGGGCGCCTTAGTCTTGACTCTAAAAGGCACCCAGAGATAGAGGCTCGGGGCGGTTCCGCCGCCCCTCGCAAAATTACGCCCCGAACGTCTATCTCTGGGCGCCTTAATCTTGCTCTAAAAGGTGCCCGGAGATAGACGCTCGGAGCGGTTCCACCGCCCCTTGCAACCTGCCGCCCCGAATGTCTATGTCTCTGCGCGCCTTAATCTTGACTCTAAAAGGCGCCTATTAGAGTAAATATTACGTATATTTTTTTTTTTAATTTTTCGGAGCTTACTCAGTTACAATATGACTATGTCACTCATTATTTTAATTGCATTCAAATTAGAAAACCCTAAATAACATTTGCGTTCAAGTACGGTGTAACTGGGGCGCCGAAGACGGCAGCGCCTTTCTCTCGCAGGGAGACGCTACCGCCTACGGTTAATTCCGGCCGAGGTGGTAGCGGCGCTGTAAATGGCTACTCATAGGGTTTCCACGTATCCTTATGACTAGCAGAGAGCACAGATAAGAGCAGCTAAGGGGCGGCTGGTTCCCCGAGACCTGGGGGCGACAGGTGCGGTCGCCTGTTACTCCAATATACCCATAGACTAGTAACGCGGCGGTGAAACCCGTACCTTTCCAGGGTTCAATGGGGACACCGACTACCCACACCCGAAGGAGCTATCTTAAAAGGTCAGCCGGGTTGCGAGGGAAATATCTAATTGGGTAACTTTACACCCGATAATTGGGACCCGACAGAGACGGTGTGCGGTTTTAAACCGAGACCGCATGTGGCACTTCACGAGGAATAATCACCCCTCGCAGACGGCCATAACTAGCACCAGGACCTGCGGCGTGAGGTTTCCCGCTCTGACGGTTGCTTAAAGAATACAACGCGTGAAGTGGCATATACATGGAGGAGCCCAGGCAGAGGTGGCATTGCAGGGGTCGGCTCCTGATCTGTATGTCTCAGGAACTCACCGAAGCAGCCATAGCTTGGCGCATTGCGACAGCTAGTAGGAGAAGCTACTATACCCTAGGTCATGTCCCCTGTGCTGTGACACCCCCCCCCCCCCCCCCTCGAACCGCGCCTCCATAGGGGGCGGCAAACCTAAGTGGCCCGGGGCGCCAAATCTTTAAATACGCCCCTGACTTATACTAATTAACCATAACTATGAGGCATTGTGTTTTTCGACTCATATCTTCATGTTTAACTAGTGAGATAAGTAAGGATGTACCTACTAATACAAACACCCAAATTTCGACTAAAGTCGCACGTTATAGAGGGCGAGCCTATTGCTGTCTACTGGGCATTTTTCAGGCTGGTGTAAAACAGCCATGTGCCTTATAATACCTTAAACCACCCCTAGGAATACATGAGATGGCCCTTGAATGATTGAAGAACCACCTTTATTTTCGTGTGGAAATCCTCACGAATATTTCCCGACATTCCCATGACCTTAGTTACAGAACTAGTTACAGAAAGACTAAAGTGCGGTCGTATCTAGTTGTACAATTTGTTTTATTATAATGTGCAATAACACTTGCGTTAACTTTCGACTATCTAAAATTCCTTTCAGCTAGGTGGGCGCCAGCTATACGACGAAAATCATTGGGTAACTTTTTTAAATTTCTTTTTATTTTATTTAGGTAAACATCACTTAATAAAAAACAATTTAAATAATTTAAATATCATAAATTATTTTATATTTTCGTACAATACTTGCAATTCGCAATATTTCTAGTTTGAGGGTTCCTTACATCGAATTAAAAATATAGAACCCTTGAATAATTACATGGTCCATACATCTTTCTAAGAAAGGCCTAAGACAAATGATCTTTTGTGTACTACTGAAATGTGTTACGTAATAACAATACTCCGATCATCAGCAAATTTTGGTTGAAACGATATTTCTAAATTCAAAACTGCCCTACCTATTAACTAGCTACTAAGTGTTCATTATTATCATTGCTGACGTCTGAGACCAACAGGTTCTAGACCACAGATACCCCTAGGAACACATGGGATGGCCCTTGAGTGATCCAAGAAGAATAATTTTCGTGTGGAAATCCTCACGAATATTTCCCGACATTCAGCAATGGTCTGAGACCTTTGAGTATAGAAGTATATGGAGATGGCATACCTACGAAAAAAAACTGTATACCTAAACTAGGTGAAGAACGGAAAATGGCGTCTATAATAGAGAAGCCCAGTAAACTGTCGATAACTACTTTTCGATATAAAAGGAGCACAGACTAAAAATCTAAACAATAATTGTTCAAACTATTATATTTAGCAACTATAATAGGTTAAACCATTGTAAACCTTTGAGAATGCCGTAAGGCAAAACCGTTTAGGCAACAAAAAATAAAATAATTGTGGAAGAGTACAAGTGCTTTATTCAATATGTCCTTTATATGAATTTTCACCAACAAAGGAGAACGGGCAGTTCGTTACATTATACTGTAAAATCTTTTTTACCGATATTGTTTCATTAAAATGATAATTGTTATGTTTCATTAAAATGATAATGGTGATTGTGGTTAAACTGACAGCAAAACCTTCCATGTAATGGGCACCCTAAAAAGGTGTTTTCTTAAGCAATTTCCGCACGGAACAAGAAACAAACGTCGGGTTTTTACCGTTCGGAAAGAGTAAACACGCGCCTTATAAAACATTTTGTATGTAAATTAAGTATTTAGGTTTCCGAATCTGAATTCCTAATCAGGAAATCGTGCGTTTGCGGCTGGCCTATTTTTAAATCTATATAATACTATTGAATGATAATCGTTTAACTACCTCCGTAGCGTTGCGGTAGTGAACGCGGCCGATGCGCAGGAGGCACGGGTTCGATCCCTGCTTAGCGCAAATATTTGTATGCATGAATATGGGTATTTGCATTAGTCTGGTCGTGCCTCGGAGAGCACGTTAAGCCGTCAGTCCCGGTTGCCATACAAACAGAAGAAATAAATATACTTCGTTTATGGTATATAAACGATACTAACCATAAAAAAATCCCTCCTACAGTCCCGGGTCCTTTAAGCGGGGCATAAAAAGCATCTGATGAGGCCTTCTTAGTTCTTAGATATTAAATTTTATTATCAATCATATTTAGAAATAACCATTTATTTTATTGTCGCTTTATCTCACATAAACCATAAAATTATCATTATCATTTATCATAACATGAGCTTAGCATTTTTCCGCTCTCTTTTGGTTAATACACATTAGATGACAGGATAGATAGATATCGACAAATATTACGATAATAGAGATACATCCCTAGCATAGTAACCGTCTACACACTTTCATTCATGAAAATAGAAGTATGTGAGAACGGAAGATGGCGATTTGGCGTCAAACTTGATTCGATTTTATGAATGAAATCGTAGTTGTTGCTACTCTTTAATACTCTAAGTCTGAGACCAACAGATCCCAGACGTCTTGTTGGATAGAAGTAGAATTCGCTGCGTACCAAACCCAGTCGTCTGTTAGGACTTTTATATGTTTCACCAACCGTAATATGTAAAGAATGTTCGGTACACAATGGCTACCACCTAATTTCGTTCGCCATCAGAACGGGGACGTGTGACATTCCGATGACCGTGAATTTAACAAACGAGACACCTTTCCTTTTTGCCAAATTTATTTCCCACCATTATAGTACTGAAATTAAAAAAGATTGCTCTATTAAGTCGTTCAAGATCAAACCTGTCTCATTATTCAGTGGGACTTCCTTTCATTACTTTCTTTCACTCGATTACGAGTAATATGGTGATCCTATTGCCGTCAATTTGCCTTTTTATGGAGGCTTCATTTTGCTACTGAAAATATTTTAACAGGCCAAAGTCGTAACCTCGCCTCGATGCGGTTTTTGTCTGTTATAATGGTACCGGTACCATCATCGATTAATATCGATGTTAAGTAGCAGTATGCTGTATTCGTGAGGACCTTTGTAACAGTTGATGTTACTTCCACAATGCAAAATTAAGGGAAAAGGAAATGACAGAAGAGTCCCAGACTTTACTTGTAAATATTTGTATGAATGACTATGGGTATTGAAATTGGTCTGGTCGTGCCTCGGAGAGCACGGAAAGCCGTCGATCCCTGTTGCTATACGAACGTCTATGGCAGTCGTTACGGGTAGTTGGGGCCCTAAAAAGTTCAACAATTGGTCTAGCTACAATGTATCGATATTGCCATTGAATTCTGGAGGTCAGAAGGCAGTCGCTTCGCAATAAATATCGAAGTTCAGCCAAATCCACAGTTAAAGCGGACCTCAGACTCCGAGGTGAATGCTTCGGATGTGACTAGGATTAACGCTAAGATGAAATAGAAGAAGTTTACAAAATAAAGTCAAGTCAAAGTCAAGTATAATACCAAATGTAGCACTGGCACTTATAGAAGTCGGTATTAAGTTCGAGGGTGATTGGTTTCCCTGATTGAGTCGACCTATTCGAACTGGATAAAAGATGGTATTACCAATTAATATCATTGCTTTTATACCACCAGAGTTCCCGACTACGGCGACTTTTTTGGTAAATTGCAAAATCGCACTACAGGTACCGTTATACTCGTAGTCAACATTATTGAGTGTACTGTTGCTTGCACGTTTTTGGCACAAAAAATATTCTACGAGTTAGATAAATCGTTTAACCAATTTTAATTTAACACAATAGCTCGCATTCAACGAAGTATAGCACGTGCTACGCTTATTATAAGATAAAACCAGCAGAACCAAGAAATGATAACTTTGTAGTTGAATATGCAAAAGGACTATGCAAATATAGAATACGTAAAATTTACGTATTCTATATTTGCATAGTCCTTTTGCATATTCAACTACATTGTATTTAATACAAATTATAGTATGTACATAATAAGTTACATTTTGACAGGTTTTGGCGGGTAAATCTAAAACTTAACCCGTCGCAAGGAGTTTTTCGATCTCTCGTAGCGTTAATTTAACACTATTGAATTAATTCATAGTTCTGTTTAGTTCAATCTGAGCGCAGTAACTATCATTGTGGAAATCGACTTTAAGGATCGGTGCATATCTTACAGAAAATGCGTTGAGCGTACCATTAGCGTTCTGAAGCCTCCCAAATAGCTATTATTTTGATGGCCTTCACTTTTAAATTCATTATCAGTATCACACAACACAACCGCTCCGTAATGTTAGGTCTAATTTGACCGAATAGGCGCGACTGATGATACGTTCGACGTATTTTCCATCAGATATGTACCGACCCTTATTACGGCAATGGGCGAACGATTAAATGAGATGTTATTGTTTGATTATTGTCTAGCATTATTTATATGAAAAGTGGAGCGCCGTGGGAGTTGTTTGACTAAGACAAAGCTGATGACCGCTTTCTGTATGATTCACAAATGGACAATAGGAGAGTTATCGTATCTATTAACAATTTTGAGTGATTCATTTGGTGGATATTTCCTGAAAAAGTAGAATACAAGAATCACCCATGTCCTATAAAGCAACTAAGGTATGAAGCTAAGGGCTAATCCTCACTTTAATACCTCGTTTTCTCCACCCGGGATGATTCCCAAATAGGCAGTAAGTAGGCAGTCGCTCTCACTAATCTACAAAGGCAATTAACATCACAAGGCAATTAATTTTCCTTCGCATGAAATTTATTTTAATAAAAATATGATTGCATGAGAGAAAATAATAAAAAGTGCAGAATAAAATAACGACGTCATGTTACAAGCGACAGTAAATATAAATAAATATGGAGGTGCTGACCGTTAATTGGCATCTGCGTTCAAACTATAAAAGTATATGATGGTAACTGTACCAGAACAATAGGAGTTCCCATGGTGTTACTATGGGAATGAACCGCGAGACGTTTCCGCTTGGCGTCATGCTGGGGAACTTGCGAAATAGGGCTGGCAAGACTAGATTTACCTTGAGCTACATGTTGTCAAATGTAATATTTATAAGATTTATTATAGATTTATACCCATGAGCCCTCTAGGGCTGGTTATTTTGGTCACCTTTCCTGTTGATGTCGATGGGGAGGAATATTTTGACGCCAGGAATTTCAAACGCCACATTTTGAATTGACTGTAAAGAAATGGCGCTGATCCCTCTAGAAGTCTAGAAACTTATTGATGGGGTGCACCTTTTACTTTTTTTTCGTATCTATAACCTAAAACACTTTCTAACTAATCGAGGTGAAAATTTGTGTTATTTGTCTTTAAATCACTCACTTTGCTCAGTAGTCTATACTAGAAACCCTTGTTACACTCGTGATACAATTTTAGACTACTTCGCTAGAACATGACTTCATGCAGTAACACCTGTGACGAGTTGGGAATTTTTTCCCAGCCAGTAACAGTGTTACTCGGTTGGTTTTTACTGAATGGGCATATACTAACTATTTTCATTTCACCTGATTTTTAGTAAATCATTAAAGAAGTAGGTTTCAGTTTGTCCTAATGAGCTATCACAATAACCGCATTTAGTGGTTTGTAATAGTCATTAAGTCTAGGTTTTTTAGGCTGTATTAGTTCATTTCTAGTGTGTATTCAATGTTACAGCTATTTCAAGAGGATTTCAAAACTAGCAACCCTAGGGTCTGGACAGTCGAAACGCATCTGACCATTGTCTCCTAACCAGATCTGTATCTATGTACCGACAGTCGGCGATGGATAACTGTTTTTAGGAAATCTTATGTTCACTGTTTATTACTTCTTACTAAATATTTTTGATTTTCATATAAATTACTATAATCACAAATCCCGACGAATATCAAAATAAGTTGGAATAAACTTTATTGTGATTATTATATTACAAGTTGATGAATTTTTGTAAATTCTAGATCTGTTTGTCAAAAGTCGTGTAATGATAGGCACGTTAAACGACAAGTCATGCTTGACCCACGTCTAGATCAGCCGATTTCAAGAAGACTGTGTTGAGATTAATACATATTTGTATAACACGCTTGGTTGCTAGGTTGATTGAGATATAAGTATTTGCGGAAAGCTATAGGACTAGTAATCGATATTGTCCGTCACTAAGTCAAATATAACGAACAAATCAAAAAGCTCTATAGATGTAGGTATATATGATTGATATTCGTTCGCTACAAGTCTTAGGAGGTCGTTGGACAATGGCAGCACATCATGGCTGTCTGTGGACGATTCTACTGTCATCGCTAGTGATTTCCAATTCTTTAGTCTAAAATTATAATGCAAAAGTTAACATGAAATTCCCCTGATATATTCTGAAAAACCATGAAAAAAATAAAGTCAAAGTTGGAAAGCGCTACCCCCGACAGATTAAAATCCATAGGTCACATAATTATTTATCTCTTTTACAAATCGATCTTATATGTGTAGTGAACTAATAGAAAAGTAGCTACGTCATCCGATCAGCTTTGCGGTTCAGACTGTACACTTAGCCTCCATATACTGAACAGTAGTGCACTTGACCGAGCCTCGATCATGACCTCCCCCCTCCCCCCTCCTCTTGTAGCCATTAACAAATCTCGAGCACTGGTCTCCTATCGACAGTCTGTTTATGCAAACACTTAAACTGTTGGGTTTTCCCTCAAGATATTTGAAATTAAATATCTACAGAATACCGTTAAACATAACGTTTTAGTGTCTTCTAATCAAACATCTCTATTCATTCGGCTGAGAGATTAAAATCAAGATCGAAAACTTCGAGAACCATGTTGCAAAAACTTTATACGACACCAGATTTTTCGACTGTGATAAAACCGAGAATTCAGCGTAAAAAATTAACGTTTATGCAATTATGGTTACAATACTTCAATCATATTCAATCAATCATAAACAAATGCGTACGAACAGTAAGAAGGCAGGTGGTAGAAAACGGAATAATTATATTATTATGCTTTTAGCTCGTGGGTAGGGTTTCGTGGGTTGAAAACGGAAATATTCAAACAGGTGCACTACGAGTATTGCAGTTATCGTGGTTTATAAAAGCTTGCAACTGTTTCATCCCAACCATCGTATTCTCTTTTTATCCGACTGACAAGAAGGGTTATGCTTTTATCCTATTTGCCTTTAGGAGAGTAGATAAGGCAAAGAAAACCTTACTAGGCAGCAAAGACGTCCTGGCATCCTAAAAAGTCAATGGAGGCTATTGACTTTTTAGGATGCCAGGACGTCTTGGGCAGTGGTTGCAGATAGTAAAATATGGGTGATATCTCTTATAATCCGAAAAGATAGCTCCACCGTAGTCGCCCCAAGACGTCGTTATGGAAGAATTTCGGATATCCAAGACGTGTCCTATCGTGAATGTTTACTTTTTCCGATAACATAGGAACTAATTGCTTTAAAATTTAATTAACGAAGTTGAATAACGACATGCCCTTAGGAAAATCGTGTGCGTGCTTACTGACCTTATTCCCATATTTCTTTATAATATTTTTATTACTTATTTTTGTTTTTGGTCCCATGCGAGTGAACATAGAGCTTAACCGAGAGCTTATGAATGTATCATTGGTATTCGTTCATTCAAGTTCTTCATGTCATCTCCCATTAACCTTTGATACTGTTACTTTAATTACACAAGTGGACGTGTGCGCACAACGAACGGCACTTGTCGCACATTACGTATTCCGGTTGAACCTGCGCGTGCGCCGCCCAAACAACCTTTGTGTAGTCCATTCATCGCCTCTACTACTGTGCCACCCATCATCTAGTACACCAAACCATACTTACAAACCAAACACCCTTATTGTTACATAATAAGGTTCTTTTTTAAGTGGCACAATATTTTAAGTGTGGATTGTGAACATAGCGGGCCCTCACATTAGCATATTATAGTCTCAAGCGAACTTTAAAATTTGTTTTAGGTAATAATATAATTGAAGAGAATTCCATGAATACATATACATAATTATGTTTACAGGAATTAAAGGTCGATAGCTTAGTAGCGGCAGTGAACGCGACTGCTACGCGGGAGATGCTGGTTCGATTCCCGCTCAGTGCAAATAATACAAATATTTGCATGTGCAAAGCGCAAATAATACGGATATGGCTATTTGCATTGGTCTGGCCGAGTCTCGGAGAGTTAAGAGGAGGATTATCGCTGGGATGAAGAAAAAGATTTAGAGGTCTCGTGTATATTCCTCTACTAACGTGAACACACTCCAAACACAAGTAATTTAGCGTAGCTGGAGGGATTAACGGGAATGGGGAATATTAATAATTTAATAATTTCGGTACTATACAGATACTGTCTGAAGTTTACTCGAATATCACACATCGAATATAACGTAGTCTATTGTTAATACAACTCTTTTTAGGGGTCCTTGTCCAAAGGGTAAAAACGGAACTCTATTACTAAGAATCCGCCATCTGTCTGTCTATCACTAGACTGTGTTTCGTGAATAGCTAAACAGTTGAAATTTTTATAGATGATATACTTCTGTTGCCGCAACAACAAAAAATACAAAAAACAGAAAAAATAACGTAGTGGTATGGAACTCTGCGTAAGCGAATATTTAGCCCTGTTTAACCCTCCCTATTTATTAATTCTCTCACCCCGCTTTTTGACCGTTTGTATGTGTACTACTGAAATTCCCAAAAGTCCAAATAAACCCTTTTAGGTATTCGTTGTTTACAATAACTATAATTACCGTTCTCAAATGAAAGTCAGCTGTGCGTAGTGGGTATCTGCGGCGTGAGGCGTGGAGGCGGCGCCATTGTCTCTTTATTATGGTAATGTGGTCCTGAGCGCAATGAGGCTGCTCCACTGACACACTAACGACACACCAATCTCACTGTTTATGTATCTACGGTTTAAGGAGGAAATACAATATGAGGGCTACCCCATCTCTCCCCGTGGGTGTCATATAATGCGAATAACGAATAGGGAAACTGTATCTTCATTCGACACGCGACAGTGAAAATATCGTACACATGGCCAAAGAAATCTTCTTCTTCCTCTTAGCGTTAATTCCCAGTCGCATCCGAAGCTTTTTCAGCTCGGAGTCTGAGGTCTGCTTTACCAACTGACGGCCCACAGTCGCAACTGACGGCCCACAGTCGGCGTGCGTTTTAGTCGGTTCGAGTCCGACATAACCTCCTCCTCCGGCTCCGGCGGGGGAGGTATCCGCGGGGATTTTTCGCACGATAAAAAAAAAAAAAAAAAAAAGGTCTGCTTTACCAGTCTTAACTACGGATTTGGCTAGACCTCGATATTTTCCGTGATGCGATTGTCATCTGACCTCCACAACCCAATGTTATCATTAGGCGATATCGAAGCTTTGCAGCTAGACCGTTGTTTTTAGGATTTTTTTAGGGCTCCAACTACCCGTAACGACTGCCATAGATGTTCTTATGGCAACCGGGACCGACGGCTTAACGTGCTCTCCGAGGCACGACCAGACCAATGCAAATACCCATATTCCATGTACACAAATATTTGCACTGAGCGGGGATCGAACCCGCGCCTCCTGCGTAGCGGCCGCGTTCACAGCCGCTACGCCACGGAGGCTGTCCAAAGAAATAAGTACACATATTCACATGTACAGTTGTACGTAAAGGTGTATACTTGTCTCCTTGGTTGTTTGTACATTAATTTGAGCTTGAGTTTGTACTGTTTTGGCGGAAAAACGTTCCACTGCTACGTCGGAGGTTGCGGGTTCGCATCCCACTCAGAGAAAATATCTGTATGTTGTCTTGTTTCGCATCCACATCGTAGAACTGTGCCAACGTTGGGTCTAGAGATTAACCTGAGTTGGAGAACTCCGTAGACTATGGAATTATACCATTATTTATATACTTAAATGTTTGGATTGAACCCATTACACTCAACGACTATTCGGACACTCGACTCTTGGCAATACAAAACCTTTGTAGAAGGTTGTCAGTGTCGTTAAAATACTGTAAAACGATTGTAACTTTATGATTTTATCTTTACAATGAATTCAATAAACAGTACAAAGACTCGGAAATCATTATTTTAGTTATTTTTATTAGTTTCTTAATTACAATCATACAGTTTTCCCACAGACACTATTCCTAATTAAAATATCATCTAAATAAAACACCGGTCAAGTACGAGTCGGATGCGAGCGCGAAAGGTTCCGTATCATTATTATTTTTTTCTGTTTCTTCTAGTATTGTTATAGCGATATCAGAAATACATCATCATCAATCAACTCTATTCCTGCTGGCTTCCCAATGGGTCGCATGGCGCATAACAAACTTTCATGGTAAGTTAACTTTTCCACCGTCTTACCATTCAAATTTCCATCTTTTGTCACTGCTATCTAGCTATCACGGTATACAAAATACAGCCTAGTGATAGACAAACAGATAGACAGACAATTTGTAGGTATAAGGTTCCATTTTGACCCTTTCAGTACGGAACCCTAAAACAATTGTTTAGGTCTGTGTCTCTTAAATGTTCCTATATCAATTTGTCTATTGTTAACATACCTTTAAAGGTCCTTGACATAAAAAATATAATTAATAAGATGTGTATTAGCGAGTATTAAACAAACGCAGAATGTCAATTGCGCGTTGAACTCTTCTGTATGAAGTATTGATGGCCAGTGTATGAGTAGCTTTGACAACCAATAAACTATATAAATAATGGTACATAACGTTAGGAACCTGTCTGATTTCATTGACTTTAGATATCTCTATACACCACTAGCATTGCTCCGTGGTTTTATCTGAAATTGATTGTTCAATCTTAAAAACCTGCGTTAATCCAGGACATAAACATTATATTTTCCAAATTTCATTCAAATTCAGAATGGTATTGTCTAAATGAGTAACAAACATACTTTCTGGAAAATACACAGACATTCACATACAAACATTCGCATTTATAATATTAGAAGTACTACTTAATACTTCTCTATTTCAAGTAGAGCCAAATGAGCTATAGAATCATTTGACTCTACTTAATAAAACATTCCTACGTAGGGGGTAATGCCACTATAATGACGAACCTATATTATAATCATTTTACTGGCTGTTTTTCACCTTTAGGACAGTTTGTCAGAGTAAAAGGCGACACTTGAAAATGAGTTTTTCATTGATTCCATCATTAAAACTTGACCAAAATTCATATGAGACTAAAACCTCCAAAATAAGGCTATTCTAACAAAATATAATAAATTGTTGAAATGGGATAGCGCGGTAGAGAAAATAAAAACATATTCCAAGGATTGAGAACCTTTAGAAGTTGGTTCGAAAAAATTATCATGGTACGAGTATTTTGTAATGTTAATTATTTGCTTTATCATTTGCATTTTTTTACCTATAATGTATAGTCTAAGCCTACAACAGTTTCAAGTTCAAAATAAATGTCTTGATCGATTCATGTCGACTTGTTGTGAAAAGAAAAAAATATTCAATACATACGTTCAAACAGCAAAACCATAACCGTCTTCCAGACCAGACACATAAACTATACCCCATTAAGAACACGTAAATAACAACAAAGACCTTCCATCAAAAATTTAAAAAAAAACCAGAACCATATGAAGACCCAATAAAATATCACAAAAATTAATCAAACATTTCGAAAAAGGCAATAAAATCAAAACTGAGCGATGTTTATCCTTCGCATATATCACTGGGGTCGTCGACCGGCGGATTTGCATGGCGGTGGTCGGACCTGCGCGTGCGCAGGCGAGGAGCGCGAAGAGCGCGAGCAGCGCGGGGGCCATGTTGTGGCGGCGGGCGGTCACGACGGCGCACGACAATGCACTGACCGCTCCGCCGCGGCGCAGCCAGCGGGCGTCACACCACAGCCGCGCGGCACCCGGCACCCGGCCACTGGTGACATACGTACGGTTAGAGGAGTCATCGACGACACCCACGGACATCTCAGGCTATAGGGAGATTATCACACAAATATGTTTCATCATATTATGCGCGGGTTAGATCCCCGCTCAGTGCAAATATTTGTCATCATCATCTTCATGGAGACGCATTTTTCTGATTGCATCCGTGTACAAGATGACCTCGGAGCCCAGGGTCTGCTTCTGGCACTTCCTCTTTCACTTCGTACGATCTTGAGCGTTCATGGTAGTGAGAGCATATACACGCATGTCACCCTCCATGATGTCAAGCGAGGACTTCTTGGGCCTACCCCCTCTACCTGAACCCGGTGGGGCGTCATTGCCAGGCATTTGCTACCCACAAAGCCTGGCGGTTGGGTGACTCTCTAGCATTTTATCTGCGATGTCACCGACATGAAGGCTGCCGCGGATGCGAGAGTTCCTCACGCGATTTTTACGCGTGACGCCGCATATTCACCGTAATTTTCATCGCCGTGACACGCAGCTCTTGTTTGTGTCGCTCCAGCAGCGGTCACGCCTCACAGCCATCTAAGAGGATAGGCCTAATGATCGTCTTATAGACCTGCCCCTTCAACCTGACGGGCATTTTAAGATCACATGTGACGCCAGTCATTTCTCGCCAATTGGCCCACGTTACCAGTTACATGAAGTACAGATCCGATACTTAACCTGGTCCGTGGGTTCGACCAAATCATCGCCTATGCCACCTATCGCCTGTGGTGACTATAGAGTTTAACGCCAAATATTCTGTCTTCGCTACATTTAGCTTCAGACCACCATTTTCAAGCGCCTCCTTCCACACTTTAACGCGTCGAACCAATCTGCTCCTGTCCGCGTCCATTAGCACATTATCATCAGCATACATGAGACACTACGGAGGCTGCTCATGTGCATCTCTGATGCTGTCCGATAAAACGTCTAATACCACGCTGAACAATTAAGGACAGAACGGATCGTTGGTGTACCCCGACGGTGATGGGGAAGGCTTTCGTGTGGCCTTCTGCATGTCTAAGAATAGACACCGAAGGGGCGTGTTCTTCGTCCTGTATTTCCCCGCCATAATCCTTAGGGCGAACACCGGATCCATGGTCCCGTGCCCGAGACGGAACCCACACTGACAACCCGAAAATGTACTCTGCTGTCGGATCCGGGAGTCGATTATCCGCTCATAAAGCTTCATGGTGTGTGACATTGTCTTTATACCGCGGTAACTGCCACACTCCTGCACCGATCCTTTGCCTTGAAGACTGGTGTGATGATCCTTAGCCTCCACTGGCTCAGGATCTTACTGGTGAGGAGCACGTAGTTGTACAATTTGTGAGGGTGCTCATACCACGGGCACCCATTGTCTTCTTAGCCTCCATGGGACTTCGTCGGGTCCGACAGCTTTCCGGTTCTTCATGCGGCAAATGGCAATCTGGCAAATATTTGTTTTTTTTTTATGGAAAAATTTGGCAAAATTGTAACCTTTAAAATTCCAACAACTGGTGTAACTGCAATGCTGCTACATATTAAAAACACTGAGACTAATGCAAATAGACATTATTCATTCAAGTTAACAAATATTTACACTGAGCGGAAATCGAATTCGAGAGCTACGCCGTAGCAATCAAACGCTCTACCAGTGTGTATCTTCCTTTTATCTCACATGGACTTGTGTAATGCCTAAATCGTAATCGAATTGACTAAAACCATTATGTGTTCATTAACCGCCATGGGAGAGTATTGCAGAGGATCTCCGTCTATCTTGGACTTTGTCTTTACACCCTTCACGAGCTTCTTCAACTGTCACAAAACCATTCTCATAACGAAACCAGTCTCATAATAAATGCTCATAATAGTACAGTTAAATACATAGAGGAGGCTTAATATTGTAATCAGCTGTTCTGACGACGTAAATTGGCGTTGTCATTGACCTTACGCCGCCACCGGCTGGCCGGCAGACGTCGCTCGTAGTAATAAAGCCGGTACGGGCTGGTAACTATATCGGAGCCGAATTCAGGTTCCGTGTAATTACTGCAGATTTATGATTTAAATTTATGTTTCACATACAGGATTGTATGCCTATCGTGGATTTAACGGTAGCTTCTATCATTGAATGAAATTTTGAAGCGTTTATTATACTAACTATTCAAATCGATTAAAATTTAGAAAAGAGAATCGACCTCGGGCGGGACTCGAACCCGCGATCTTTCCCTTACTAGGAGAATACTCTATCGTACCGTCCCCGTAAGATGGATATGTGGCTTAGTGGTCAGAACATTCCCCCTGTAAGGGAAAGATCGCGGGTTCGAGTCCCGCCCGAGGTCAATTCTCTTTTCTAAATCTTAAACTTTTATCATGTCTGGTAAAAATTGATCGAAAGTCAGCCCATGCCATCAGCTTCAGGCGAAGTGAAGTCAAATTGACGCGTCTTACATTAAAAAAAAAAAATGAAAATCTATAATAATTATTCATTTCAATTTACATGTAAATCATTTTATTTTCTGCATGTTGTATGAATTAATGAATGTATTACAATGTTTTATTTTATTTTATCTCATGGTGAATACTAAACTCAATAACTTAGAAACTGAAATACTTACATAAAAAAAGGTGTATGCACAACGTTTTATTTCACTAGATATTTGGTAATGGTGCCTAAAGTACAGCAGTATTCGCTATTCACAGAAAACACGTGAAAAATATCTGAACGATTTCGAAAACAATCAAATTGTGATGATATAAACATTTCGAAATTTCGTTTGTAATAAAATTACTATTGTCAATTCGGAAGTCTACAATAATACAACCAAACAATTGTTTCACAAAATTCTTTGGTACACAATTAATTCCATAGTGTAATTTCATCATTCCATCAATTCCATGAAGTGACTTGTAAGCAACAAGATATTTTTCTCTAGGCAAATCAAGCTCTCATACATTGTGGGAGTGATATGTAGTTTGCTACATCTGATGTGACATATTATCAGTTTTTTTTTTCGACAGCTAATGTGTTATCGAGTAAAATGGGTAATTTCACGATGCCTATAATTTTTTGCTAATTTCGGTGGCATTTTTCAATCATAGGTTTTCCGATGAAAAAAATTTAATGGAGTTCTTTTAGAACACATCAGTATTCTAGATATTCTAAAAGAACTCCATTAAATTTTTTCATCGGAAAACCTAATATGATTGAAAAATGCCACCGAAATTAGCAAAAAATTAGGCATCGTGAAATTACCCAAATATATATCCGCCAAGTCTAAGCGTTCCACAGTCTGCGCGGCGCCCAAATCACCACCCGCCGCAGGATGTGCAGTGCGCGCTCATGTCGTACCTAATGCAATTTATCAATTCGAGCCATCTCCGACAAATTGGAGTTTGCACTGAAAATAAAACGACATTAAATATTTAATATACTTCATATTTTTTTTTCAATCATGTATTATCTATAGACCATTAAATGGATTTTAAAAAACGTCATAATTAAAGAAATGTTAAAGACTAGTTTAGCAAATAGACAACTGGTTCGAAGCAGCTTTCCCTGAGAAGACTCCGGCATGAAACTTCTTCCTAGCGTTAATTCCCAGTCGCATCCGAAGCTTTTCAGCTCGGATTCTGGGGTCCGCTTTACCAGTCCTAACTACAGATTTGGCTAGACCTCGATATGAAACTCAGTGGCTATTAAGTTTCAAGTTACTAATTAACAGTTTACTACAAAAAAAAAAATCAGTGGCCGAGTGCTTGTCTGCCACCTAAGTGGTATAAAAAAGAGGAATTTTTCACACACCTAGTTTTAATGAGGAAGTAAAAAGCCCATTAATTAAATACAGCGGTATAGTTTTCCAAAGAGAAAACAATCCGTTCTCGTGGACTATGCAATTAACAATCCAAGCCGCGATATCCTCTAAGCCAAATGCTTACCGTAATTATTATTGTCGACCGGATGGACACAATTATGAGCGGCTTGCTCTGGACCACCGACGTAGTGTGACCTGAAAGTACAATAAAAATTCAAACTAAAATTAAAAATCTCAAAAAATACTGCAAAAAAGGCGACTAAGGGATAGGGCGTAAATATTCAGCTCATGACAAGTGCCCGGGAGATGGCAATAGGCTCGCCTCTGTTACGTGGGACCGAAAATCATAGTAAACGAAATGTGGGTGTTAATTCACCTCTGCCTATCCCTTTGGGGATTTACAGCCGTGAGTATATGTATGTATGTAGAAAGTAGCTGAATAGGCTCACGTGGGTGCTGTATATGTTGACTACGAAATGAGCTAACTTTCATCTGACAGTCCAGCTATTCTCCAAAAAAAATAATAATTCTGAAGTTCTCTACCCCCAGCGCAGACTTTGCACTCATTTACTATTTTAGAAATACTAAAATAATCTCTGATAGGGCTCACATACGCTACTGCCACTGGAAACCTATCAGAGATTATTTTAGTATTTCTAAAATAGTAAATGAGTGCAAAGTCTGCGCTGGGGGTGCAGAACCGCAGAATGATTAGTTTTCTTGGAGAATTCTATCAGTGCTCATAACTTAATGCTTATTCATGTTAAGTAGGTAGGTGGGTACCTACTCAACAATATAAGTACCAAAGATTCCCTAACTGACACTGTTACATTAACGGTGCTTACTTTTTACAAGTAGCAACACAAAATGCTTGTCCTATTTGCCCCAAACTTTCGCAGTAGTCGGCGAGTCACATCCATCACTTTTGTCAAAATCACGTGACTCGTCCAAAAAAAGGCGAAGCGGCACGCTGTCTGTTGTCGCCCAAGTGGCCAAGTGGAGTGGCCGGTGGTGTCAACGACCTACTGGTAGTGCGCCGGGAGCCTTCGGCGGTGGCTCCTGATCCTTGAGGCGGCCTCACAGACGACCTGCGGCACTTTTAGTCTTTTTGCCACTCTTCAATATCTTGATAATTCAATCGTTTACTATAGAACACATAAACTTTGAACGTTGGTACAATTTTTCTACAGATTGGGTTAAGTCATGGAATTATTAAGTACTACGTAGGACAGCCTCCGTGGCGTAGCGGTAGTGAACGCGGCCGCTACGCAGGAGGCGTGGGTTCGATCCCCGCTCAGTGCAAATATTTGTGTTCATGAAATATGGGTATTTGCATTGGGTCTGGTCGTGCCTCGAAGAGCACGTTAAGCCGTCGGTCCCGGTTGCCATAAGAACATCTATAGCAGTCGTTACGGGTAGTTGGAGCCCTCAAAAATCCAAAAACAGTCTAGCTGCAAAGCTTCGATATCGTCTAATGTTACCATTGGGATGTGGAGGTCAGATGGCAATCGCTTCACAGAAAATATCGAGGTCTAGCCAAATCCGTAGTTAAGACTGGCAAAAGCGGACCCCAGACTCCGAGCTAAAGCTTCGGATGCGACTGGGAATTAACGCTAAGAGGAAGAAGAAGTACTTAATAATTCCATGGGTTAAGATGAGCTACAAAGTATGATAAATAGGTAGATTTTTTTAGGTATTAAAAATATTCCCTGCCCCAATAATAATAATTTATTCGCAAAAAGCATTCTTTAAACAATCTTTTTTATAAAAGTAATTGTGCGACAGATGTGCATGAAGGAATATTCATAGAAGATAACACAAGGCCTGTTACATATTTAGTGTGATCGAAAAACAGTAGGCGATATATAGATGTTACCTTCGTCATCATACAGGAGTAAAACAACACCAACATTGACTGATGATAGTTATGATTATATTATCAGTTATCATAGTTTTTGCCTTTGAAATTCAGAGAGGTCACTTGTGCCCTACCATCTACAGAAGGAAAACAGGAGTATAAAAAATAGATAGGAAGGAACTAAGGTCAGAGACCTTCTTATCAATAAATCGAGATTAACCATATTGTAAGAGAGTGACTCTTCTTAAGAACAATTACACCTACCTCGAAAAGGGAGATGGAGAGGAAAAGGCATAAGGCTTTGTGATTAGCACAGAGCATTTTAAAGCAACCGCGAACCACGCTCTGATTTATGTAAAGTTCACATATTATGTGGTTATTTATGCACACATCTAGTTTAATAAATCGAAAATGGTTCATCTATATTGATGTCAACGTCCCCGCCCGCCATTCAAGTACGTGAACCAGTTTTTTTTTTCTTTTATGACGGACATAACGTACACCCAGACTTGACAGAACTGTTATCTGTGAATGACACATATCATAATTATATTCTAAAGCCTTAGATCTTTCCATACCATCGGATCGAGCTACACTATCTAGACATAGTAACAATACCATTAGTTGGTGACATCTGATCTGATTGATAGCCTCTGTGGCATAGCGGTAGTGAACGCAGCGGCTACGCCAGAAGCGCGGGCTCAGGTCGTGCCTCGGAGAGCACGTTAAGCCGTCGGTCCCGGTTGCCATACTAATATCTATGGCAGTCGTTACGGATAATTTGGACCAAGTCTCACAACTGGTCTAGCTTGAATGCTTCAATATTACCCAATATCGCTATTAGGTTGTGGAGCTCAGATGGCAGTAACGAAGACCCCAGACTCCGAGGTGAAAGCTTCGGATGCGACTAGGATTAACGCTAGGATGAAGAAGAAATTGGTGAGATCTTTAACTCTATAAAAAAATGCTGGAGCTTTTAATACATACATATATTTACGCCTATAATTCCTCGCTGGGGTATGTAGAGGTGTATTAACGTTCGCATTTCGCCATCTATGATTTTCAGCCCCACGAAAAGGAGGTGAGCCTATTTACATCAAGCGGATAGTTTGTCATGGCCTGTATGTTTACTGTCGGATGGAGAACAGCCCTACCCCTTAGTCGCCTTCGATGACACCCATGGGAAGGGATGGGTGACCGCATTATACTCTACCGGGAATCAATATAGGTTTATTACGTTTTTTACTATTTACCGGCGAACCAGTAAATAGATACATAAAACAATTTTATTATTGAAAAATTTAACTATGACATATTTATCATAATACCGACGAAAGTTACTTGTAAATAAACAAACATATCTGATGGCTTTCATCTCGTATTATAAAAACATGCAATGAAATTTATCGGTATTTAAACAAATAGTGACATGAATAACATTGAAATAACAGCATCATCTCATCATCATCCACTCATTTACCTATTGACCAAAACAAATTCTGGTTCAGGCAAATTTTCTTCCATATTGATCCATGTATACCTCGAGAAACGTATCTTGGACCTAAATCAAAAAAACAAGGCTCTGGCGCGCGTGAATTAGTTTGTAATTATTTATTTTTATTTTACTATTATTATTTTACTAAAAACCGCGGTAGCCTAGTGGTATGGGTAATGGACTGCTGAGACGAGGTCTCGGGTTCGATACTAGGTTTTACCATGGCACACACCAATGACTTTTCGATGCTTTTCGAAGCTATGTGCGTATTTATCGCAGGTTTATAAGTGCCCGGTTAATGGCAATAGGCTCGCCACCTATTACATTGGGACCTAAACATAAACGGCGAAATGTGGGTGCTAGCACCTCTGCCTACCCCTTCGGATATAGGCGTGAGTTTATGTTATGTTATGTATTTTACTATGCTTGGCAGTAATAATCTATGCTTGGTGAATTTGAACTCGACCACCACAGTAGCACGCCATGCTACCCTCAAAAGACACCCAAGAAACGTGTACTGCGCGTATAGAGCACATTTTGAGCACATTTTAGGTACAAGATAGTCCCGACCAATACCAGGGTATCAGTATAAAAAGTGCATCTCTGTTGAGAATAATGACTGAAAAGTTAGTGTGTGACTAATGTTCTCTTTTAGTCATTACCTAGACAATTTTACCGTCTCACTTGTACAATGATGTGTGTTCAGATAAATTGGTCAACATGATGCCCACGGCCATATTCTATAATCGCACCTCTCGCCGCAGACAGCGAAACCATCCCCACACGTTGTGACTGAAAACAGTAGGCACATGCTGTAAGAACATTTCGAACGATCGAACGAACTCGAAAGCTGAATCTGCAGTGATATTTCAATATCGCATGCTGTTTTGGTGATGTCACGTTGTCGAACACGTAAACATACATCACCCTCATGCTCAAGAACGTGACGACACAAAATTTACAGCAAGCAGAATGGAAATATCGCCGCGGATTGAGCTGTCGAGTTCATTCGATCGTTCGAAATGTTCTTACAGCATGTGCCCACAGTTCAGGTATGAAAGGAACTCCATCCCCCGCACGCTTAAACTGTAGAATGAAATCCCTACCAAGGGTTTTTTCAAACGACTACAGTATGGGGTTCTTCAAGATGGGCATTAGAAGGTTCTTACGATGTCGGCCGCGTGATTGTGACGCCCCTGGTGTTGCACACGTCCATAGGTCACAGTAACCACTTTCAATCAGATGGGCCGTGTGCTTGTCTGCTACCTAAGTAGTAAAAAAACAAATAGTTACCTTACTTTCTAAAGCAAGTAGAAAACAATTTATTACGGTCAAATGTTATGATACATCATTAGTTTCCCAGTCAATCTCAAAAGTGAGTTACTGCATAATTTGTATAGTTTTGTGACCTTAATTATTTGCAACACAATATATTCGATCCATTTATTCTCTAGTCTGTATTAAGCGCTATTTAGACGAATGTTTACACACAGGCAAACACAAAATTCTCGCCTACGATTATATCATACGAGATTCGCAAGTGACGCATAGCTTATGGTAAAATACGACTTTTGCTTGAAAATTCGCCCCGGACACTAGGATCCCACGACGCCGCTCCCATGGGACCCACAGATAACTTTTACGCCTTAGACGAACACTACCAATATTCAATTGCGAGGCAATTCTCGCCAGGCGTGGACGAGCGAGCGGCAATTGTTTCTGCGAATGTTTAGTGAAACAACTTTTTTCTGTCCTTTCGTTATTCGTATCTTGCAGGCGAGAAACTCTCCCCGTAAAATCGTCTAAATGATGCCTTATCGTATCTCTTATTTACAATAAAGTGTTTTCTATTTAACTATCTATCTATCTATATCTATATATCGATCTGTGTATTATCATGAATTATAGTTTTCACGAAAACCTGCAGTAAAAAACAGTGTTTTACACCTTTTCTTTTAAGATCGTTCTGCAATCTACGTCTCTTTTGTGCGGAGTATGAGACCTATAGGGACCTATAGACCTATAACCTAGATCTAGTATTGTTTGTGTTGGATTAAAAATAAATAAAGACATTTTTTCAAACGGGAGATGTCACAGTATTATTATTCGCCTACGATAACCTTCAAGCACAAAGGTGTTTTAGTCGAAAACAGTAAATAGCGCAGCGCAGCGCAAGATTCCTTTATGATAATCGAGGGCAGAAATGTTTATAAACGTCAAATGACTGTCTTTAGTTTCAATGGATATTATTTACATACATACATACATATACAATCACGCCTTTATCCCCGGAGGGTAAGGCAGAGGTGAATTAACAAACTCAACAAGATTAACACCCACATTTCACCAATCATTCACAATTATTGGTGAAATTGGAGGTGGGATACGACGGTATGTCCGTCCCAATCGAGTAGTCCGACTGGGGCCCGGAATACGGCAATAGCCTCACCCCTTATGGGTATAGGGGGTGGGGCTATTGCCGTATTCTGGTCACTATTGTTGGTTGAGTAATGAGTATATTAACCAGGATATTATTTAAATAAAGAGAAATTGTGAATTTAATAAACCCGATAGCTCTAATAGTAACTTCTTGATATGTATTTATATAAATGGATGTAAATATAAGTATTTGAGGGCAAGAAGAATAGATTACGATTTTCGGGTCGGACGTATCGATTTAGGTAAAGCATGATTTCATCGCCTGAAAATAGGGATAGTACACGATCAATCATATATTGTAGTTGATCGACACCTTTCATAGCTAATAGAAAGCGCCTACGTCGATAAGGAACAGTCAGCCTATTGTAGTTTCCTATGCGGGTTGTTATTATGCTGATACTGACAGTACTCTCACAAACAAAAATACTGCCTACAGTTATGATGGCGTACCATCCTCTCGCTTATCGATTTTAAATAGCACTTGGTACATTATATCATACATTTATATAGTTTTGAAAAGCGCCGTTACTTCCCTTTCTTCGCTTTCCCTCTTCTGTTTACCCTCCATTCTTTCCTCTGCAGATGGCAATGCATGACGCATTAAGGGTGACATCTATAATGCGTATCGACATTTTAATTTTGCCTAAACTTATGCTTTAAAAAAGTGCAGGTTTAGAAACGCGCAGGGCTTAGATGTCACCCGCATACGGTACAGAATATTATTCCATCAAGAACCAAGCGGTACGGCGACTCTTTCCTTTGACGCACCATTAAGAACTGGAATTCCTTACCAGCTTACATATTTCCTTCTTCCTTTAATCCCGGACCCTTTAAGCGGGCGTGAAAAAGCATCTGATGAGGCCGTCAAACTCGGTTAAACTGAATGTCTGTAATGATGACTCTCTTTCCTGAGACTTTAGTAGTAAAAAATAATTAAAAATAAGTTTGGGTATTTTACACACACCATGCAGTGAGTAAAGTTTTGTCCAACTTAAATTTCCGCAGCGTCGACAACCCGCGTGCAACCTCTCATAATGGAAACAAACCCCTTCATAGTTATGTTAAAGAAGTTAAAATCGCAAACAGAGCTCCCGTCCTCGACTGTACCGGATCCCATAATTAAAAAGACTATTTTTTTGTGTGAATTAAAAGCTCATTCCTCAAAGCTGAACACACACAGCGCCGCCGCCGCGCACCGTTAGTTCTCGCGAGCGACGCAACCTTTGTGGCATTCTAACTTCTTATTAACCCACCCTAATCGGCAAAAAGTGCGTTGAAAAATTTAAGTGGCGGTATAATCGTATACTTAGTACCTATTAAATTAAGTGTCGCGTGTCTTTGCGAATGATTTCTAGAAATGTTTGAGTTACTTTGTAACGCTTCGCTCGCGCGCAATGTGTGAGAAAATATATTACCTTCTGTAGGTACCTACAGTGGGTTGTAGGTATGCGATGCTTTGTGAAACGAGGCTGTTCATTTTGTAAATTTTTATTATGTATAACAACTAAATAAATAAATAAAATAAAAAAATAAAAAAAAATACAAAAATATTTATCTTGAAAATAAAAGGCTAGACTACTGTTATTACTTTTACTTATGTATTCAACTGTACAGGCATTGAAAGTCATGTTGGAATATGCGTACATACACATGCTTTGAAAACATTACACTCTTTTTGAGCATTCGTGTAAAGATCAGCTGTAAACAGATGGCGAGTCAAGTGACATCTGTCAGGCATGTGCCGACAGCATCTTACCTACTTACATAATATCTATAGAGACCTTAGAGTATCTAAGATGGATACTCTAAGATAGAGACTATCTATACTCGTGTACTATATATTAATATTATATTTATTTATTGTATTACGATAGTATATATTATGTTTATTTAAATTTTATACTTTACATTTTTTATTGGGAAGTTTTGAGAGGAGGGAAGCTCTGGAAGCATCCGGTCTGCGAATTAGCAGAGAGAACGGAGGACCGACCCCAAATGAAATGGGAAAGGGTCAGGTAATAAAAGAAGACTTCAAGTCAATAAGATATAACAATCTTATAAAACAAATAGAAAAATAAGCAATATAATAAATGGGTGAATTTCCCGGGGCCAAAAATTGCGTGGCATCGATGAAATCGGTACTAAAAATCATTTTTACAATACTCTAACATTTTTTTCTGGTTAGGCGATATAGTGATCTATGTGGAGCACTAAATATTTTATTAAATAGGATTATAGATTCGCCAAAAAAAAAAATTAAACCTCGTAATTTTTCATTGCCGTGTTTGTCCACACATCACCTATTGTGTTGTGATACCTCATTGATAAAAATCTATTGGTTTTTTTAATTAAAACCTAGTTTTATTTGATACGTGAATAGTTAAAGTATTGTTACGAAATACATTTATTCAAATATTTAGACAATACAACGAATGGTTAATATAAGTTCATTTGTCCTAGAGTTACCTTTAATCGCCATGTTCTAAACATATTTTAGAATATCGTTTTATCTAACGACTTGTATCCTCCCTCATATCCGCTAAACGTTGCATATAATTGGTGCCGCCTAAGTGCTCTACATGGAAGGACGTACACACGTACCTGCGTTTTGGCACCATAAATAAAAGTATATCATTTTTATGTTACTGGACATTTTTTCTTTCATTACTGTGGATAGGTATAACTGTCTATTCCAATAAGTTTATCCTCTTGATTATACATTCAATAGAACGAAATTTATCTTGTTTATTTTAGTGAAGTGTTTATTACTTCGAATAATTAATAGATTTTTTCTTATATTATATTTTTGGCTCGTTTTTCACCACCGTGCTTTCATTTCCATGGTTTCCGTGGTCAAAATTTGCTATGGTAATGAAGAAAAAAATGCGGCAATGAAAAAAAAATCATTGCCATGCCTTGTAAAACAATTTAGTCTCATTGCCATGACCAGATGTTTCATTTCCGTAACTTATGTTCTCATCGCCATAGCATATTGACAAAAGTATATTAATTTGTTAATTTCCCATTTCTTTTTCGTGTAAAAGAATTGGCATCGTTTTGGAATTGAGCAGCCATGAATGAAAATGGTATAATATGAAAGTACCTGCAGTTTACCAGGTTTCTTAGAGAGATTCGAGTCTTATAATTAATCCTATCGATTAAAGCAATAAAAATACTGGCTGTTATTTTTTCCGATTTTAGTCGGTTCAATTACAGGATGTGGCAAGCGATTTTTCAGCATTCATTAAACGTAGTTTTTTTTTCTTTTTAAAAATGAGGAAATGTTTCTTCTGAATGAAATTAGCTATCTCCAGTATTTAGAGTACATCTCCAATGCAAACGCGGTATCGTTTATTTAATACTAGCTGACCCAGCGAACTTAGCACCGCCATATTTTCTGATCCCATTCCCGCTGCATATCTCTAAATTTATCAATATTTCTCTACAATATTATGCATGTATTATGCACATAAATCTTCCTCTTGAATTACTCTATCTATTAAAAAAACCGATTCTAAATCCGTTGCGTAATTTTGAAGATTTAAGCATACACAGGGACAGACAGACAGCCATCGATGGGGTTACACTCGAAGTTGTTCAAGAAAAAATCTGCCTGGGATAAGTTATCCAGCTTGGTAAAAAACAACTCCTAGAAAAAACTAGCCAGGATCCACCTAGGTTGGGCAGCAGCAAAGGAAACACTCTCTTAATCTTAAAAAATACACTGCGTTTAAGGATTTCCAAAAAAATCGCTTGCCACACCCGGTAATCGAACCGAATAAAATCCGGATGAAGCTATATTTTAATTGCATCAATCGATAGGGTCAATCTTAGGGATCAAATATCTCTAACAAACTTGGTAAAATAAGTAAAAGGAAACCCATAAAAGAGAAGGTATAGGAAGATTTTAGGCGGTATGATCATCAGGTGTGTTATTTTTAGAAATCTTTGAATGCAGGTTTGTTTCCCTTTAAAAATAAGGTTATGTTTAATTCAAGTAAAATTCGCTATCTCTAGTATGAGGGTACTTTCCCTCCAGGTAAAGTCGAAATGTTCCACCCTGTATATCGCAGCTCCGATATTACTTACAATAAAAATAACGACACTCATACGCGTGTTTAACACAGTGCCACTGAAAAAATAAATGACGCCAATGTCCATACACAATTGCCAAATCCCCTTTGTATTTTTATTGTATGTAAGTATAATTTCTCATGTAAGTAGGTACATAAAATATTATGTTTTATATTATGTATTTTCATTTCCATGGTTGATTTTTTCATTCCCTTGGTATATTTATTTCATGCCCGTGGATGCTTGTTTCATTGCCGTGGCGCGTAATTTTTGATCATGTATATCTCGTTAGCTTTTTTATTTATCTGGTAGATATTAAGCAAGAATACATATAGTATCAAAACCTATAATAAACGCGATTTGTTTTAACTACAAAACTTAAGGTAAAAAAAATCCACGGAATGAAGATTTTAATGAACCTGTTGAAATTCACCCAAATAATACTTTTAAACATATCCATCATTGAATGAAATTTTGAAGCATTTACTATGCTAACTGTTCAAATCGATTAAGTTCGTAACGAGTAACGAGTGGTCAGAGCGTTCCCCCTGTAAGGGAAAGATCGCGGGTTCGAGTCCCGTCCGAGGTCGATTCTTTTTCCCTTTCTTAATCGATATCCATCATTATTTTATCATTTATCCATCATTATTATCATTATTTATAAAACGGAAGAGTTTGGTTGTTTGGTTGAATTCGCTCATCTCAGGTATAGTTCCAATTGAAAAATATGTTTGTGTTGAATAGTCCGTTTATCGAGGATGCGGAGCATAAATGTCAACAAATTCGGAAAATTCCCATACATTATTTGAAAATTAATAAATTGCGGGCATATATGTTTTGAAGAGGTGATACAGGGTTTCCAAGAATGCCACGGCAGAAGCCGGGACGGGTCAGCTAGTGTAATAAAAGTGTATGGAAAATATAAACTAGTATTGTCGTGATATTTATAATAAACGGACGCATCATAACACTCTTTTATTCCGCAATAGGTACCCAATAATAAATAAAGAATAGTCACATCAGACTTTGTGGCACTAACTACCCAAAATTACCTAACAATACGACCCACCCTTAGCCCGATCCAGGAATCACGACCAGTCAAAACCATTGTGTTACCAGTGATTTTTCGCAGTGTCCGGGACAACACAGTAGTTTTGCGTTAGCAGAATGGAGGCTCTGTGTTCATTAGTCCAGTGTTAATTAAAGGTTGTTAATAAAATGTTCAGCGTGACGGACGTGCCGTGGTATTAGGATCATCCGTCTGGCTGGGTCTACTAATGTGAGTAACGGGTCACTCATAGCATTGTTCACATGTCGGCGCGACTATTAACGCAATAATTAGGGTAGCCTTCTAAATAACACCCTAGCCGCAGTGTAGTTTGGTGCGCCGTTTCTTTTCCACTAGCGCCTAGGAAGCAGTGGTTAACTTAGTTTTAAGCAGAATTTGATGTCAATAAAATGTAATTACATTGCACAATTTAGAGAATTATAGAAATTGAAATTATATTTAAGTATATTTTTACGGCAAAGCCAAATGAGGGTCGTGATTTTGAAAGGCTATCTATGTATGTAGTGTCCCTAGATTGGCGAGAACGTACCTGTTAGGGTAAGTGGCTTACGGCTATCTTTGATATTTTCTTGTAGGTACCTACAATACTTTTTAGAGGATGATTTTCAGTAGTAGGGTTTTAGTTTTTATATCAGTTAGAGAGGTAAACCAGCTTATGAATTATCTAATAGAAGATGTCGTGCAGCTTGCTGTTGGTCAGAGATCTATTTCAGATTCATCCAGAGTTTAACCCAGATTGTGTTCAAAGTTTGCCTCTTGGCTCCCGGGAGCCCTATCTCTTTCCATGGGTGTTATACAAGGCAACTAGCAAAAAAGGTTTTAAAAAATAATACAAAGAGTAGGTATACGCCGCAGGCGTGCCTCCCCTCCCGGGGGCGAGTTGGGGACTCTGCGGTCCCCAAAGATATGGGGTACGAGGGATATGTCTACGACTACCTCCCCTCCGGCAACCAACGGCCCACAGATGACGTGCGTTTTAGTCGGTTCAAGTCCAACATAACCTCCTCCACCGGCCTCGGTGGAGGGGTTTTTTCGCACGATAAAAAAAAACAAAAAAGGTAGGGGTGCAACGGGGGTTAAAAGTATGACACGAGAGAAGTTGGGGAGGGAGGGTCATTGGACACTGATCGGGCAAATTATTATTCTTACCTTTCTTTTCAAAGCGCCATCTGTGCATATGTCTTTATACTAACTGAAATGGCAGTAAATAGAGCTTCTCAACCTTTAACATCTTATTAGTATGTAACTTTAATCATAGATGGCGCTACTTAGTTTCAACAAAATATAGTACAAATACCTGTCGGTTAATCCTGTTTTTTTTATTTTAGTTGCATTCAAAGAGCCACAGCGACTGACCTCTCAACTCCACTCCAAGAGGGAATCTTGTACCAGAGCCTAAACTATATACATCATAATATAATCAAGAGCAAATACCTTTTTTTATAACTTATGGAAATTCTCTACAGGGTCGGCAGCTCGCGTGTGTCTCTCTTAGTGTTGCACACGTTCATAGGCCACGGTGACCACTTCCATCAGGTGGACCGTATGCTAGTCTGCCACCTGAGTGTTATAAAAACTCCCAATGAGTATAACTTTGCCAGGACTGGTGGTGAAGTGGATTATCGGGACATCGAATAAATCAGTGGTATTCATCCTTATGCCAGGGACTCTGGATATACCCTAGTGAATCTCTAGTACACCCACCATTTCCCTATTTTCCGTCTTCTTTGCGCTTTATTGGTGGCAAAAAACCAAGTGTAACCTCTGCCCATTCGGTGGGCTATATGTGCTCTAAGATATATAATGGCTGTTTTGAAATTTGATTATTTTGCTATTAAATTTGCCATATTTTGTCATATAGATATTTTGCAAATTGGAGGTTGATTCGAATATTGTGAGATTTGTACCCTTTGCAACTACATTTTATTTTGATATACTTGAACCTTTTGAGACAAAAGGCTTGCTTATACTTACACACTTTATGCAAGTCAAGCTGAGTGTCACCATTGTAACATGGTACATGTCTGTAATGGTGACCCTCTTTTCAGAGACTTTGCCTTTAGCTTACCATCAGGCGAGGCAAAGTCAAATTGACGTGTCCTATATAAAAAAAAAAAAAAAAAAAAAAAACCAAACAAAAATGGGAATCAAAACCTTCGTAGGTCGGTCGTGACTTCTTCGCTCAGTCACTTGGTGACTTTTTGTAAGTTTTAGCATATCTTCAAAGAGGAGTTAATCGTTATGCTAAAACTTACAAAAAGTATAGAAATTGTACGCGTTTTACACACAAACATTAGGGTTTGCGCAAACAGCACCAAACTGCAATTATGTAATACTATATTGTTGCAATGTTTTGGTACATCATATGACGTAATTAATGTAACAAGCATTACTTTAATTGTGTTACTCTGTTTTGTTTACAACACTCATACACTACCTATTCGTTTTTACGATTATATTATTACTGCGAACAGACTCTATAGCATTTATATTTAAAGAGCCTCCAAACAGAATTGGAAAGTACTGAAAACCTTTCATGTCCAGCTTTAGTTGACTTGTGAGGGATGAGATTTAGTCATGCACCCTTTGGTTCCTACCTACGACTAGTTGGAATTTGCGGTTGAACGAGTTCTACTACGATTAACTTTCTGGGTGGTCATACTCCAAATCGGTGTAGGGAACCCCGCCAGAATAAGTCACACGGTCACACTACTGCACTCCACTTAATTTCGCATGGCTCAGTTCGATATGACGAAAAAGCCTACCCTTTCTACACTTTGACACTTACATTTACCCTTTACATACACATAGGTACCCTCACTGTCTACACTTCTACACTTTAAGTTCAATCCCTTGAGTACTTACGTAATACAAGTATCTCTCAGTGATTTTCATTATTCATTTGTTAAGTGTAGCTAGCATCTTACTTAGGCAATTTAAAAAAAGAGTGAATGAAAGATTTTTCTTAGAATTTTTTGTACTTTTTTTTTTACTTCGATCGAGATATCGAATAACATTATTAACATTCTTAAGTGCTCTCAATTACTTATATAGTTTCTTTTATAATCGGTTAATGCTTTTAAACGTTTATTTATAAAGCGAAGTGATATTATCGACACAATAATATTCTTAGAGTTACACAACTTTGACATACTTAAGGCTCTCTCTACATCCTGCAGTAAAAAAAAAACTTCAGAAATGCCTAATTGAGAGTAGGAATGTTGCGAATGTCATTATTTTCGGGATGCGAATGTGCGAATACGAAGCATCCCGTGTTGCGAATGTGTAAAATAATGCAAATCATTCGCATAAGTATTCGTAACATGACCGACGAATTGCCACTTGTCTAGAGGGGCTGATTGAGAGTAAAAAAAAGACACCCTGGGTCGCGTATGGTCTAAGAACATTATAAGAGTTGATTAGCATAAATATTAATTACAGAAGCTTCGATATAGAGAGAAATTCTCATTTAAATAATATACTTGTTATTCTGGTTCTAAAAGTTGCTAGAAGACACTAAATAATAATATATGTTTATTGACCTGTGTTTTTTATTGAAAAACTCAAAATATTATAATAGTGTATTTACATATTTATTCTACCTAATAATGAAATATGTTCATTATTAAATGGAAGGCAGATAGGTACGCACGTTTATTTCGTCATCGCTAGTTAATTTAATATCAAATATCTCTACGCAGCAATTTCATGTTAAAATCTCGAGAATAGGTATCTAAGTTAGGCAATGGTTTTGCTGTTGTAGGTACAGAATAATCTTTTTTGTGGGTTACTGTATCGATTGCAAAAAAATACTACAGCTATTACTATTATCTGTTCTGTGTATACTTGTATACTATCCGTAATTAGTAATTTTTTTATATAGCCTAACTTAATCAAAAGCAAGTCAAGACAAGGCTCCGAGCCCGGCTTTACTCTCGCAGTTAAAATAGATCAGACGGTAATTGCTTCTATCAGGCGCAGTCCGAAAAGGGGGTTCACAGGGGACATTACCCCTCTCAAATCCTGCACGTTAAGTTGAAAAGTATTCTAAAAAATGCCTCCCTCCCCCCCCCCCTGGCTTCCCGCTTAAAATATAGTATACCAAAACAATAAATAGGAGGAGGTGTGAGCAGACTCCGAGGTGTAGACCTCGAGTAAAATGATGATGTTCAAATAAAATCAATGAAAACACATAAGACCACGTTGTAAATGCTAGTAGGTAGGTATATTCTGTTCTTGCCAAGTATACTTTCTTATTCAAGCTACATCAAGTGCCAAATATTTCGCGATCAATTGAATTCTCGCATTCCAAGGTGAGCCAATATTCACGTACATTTCAAACTAACACAATATCATGCATTGATTTCTCCACAAAAGTGCTACGCTCCCGCTCAATTGCGCTTTTCGTAGCAGTGTGTACATACTGTACATCTTATGAGAGCACTACCAACCAGTCTTATTATTTTTACTTCCTCTATGATATAAACTAAAATGAAACTATTTTAACGGAGCCTATACTGATTTGCCTGGTGTTATTTCATTATTTACACAGATCCCGATGTTTCGATTGCTTTTCAGCAGCTATAAGAAGGTATTAGAGTTTGAAGTGTAAGTTATCTCAAAGTATCCAAACCAATGATGAAGATGAATGAATGGTTTAATTGCTCAGGACCTAAAATGTGCAGAAAATACTATACCCGCAGTACACGTTTCTTGGGTGTCTTTTCAGTACAGCACGGGGTGCTACTACGGTGGCCAAGCTCAAATTCACCTATATTTACGCAGAAGGAGGTATACTATGATTTACGCAGAATAAGCTCACAGGGCGTTGTCTTGTTGCATTTTGATTGTTTGTCTATTTTTCTGTATTACACAAGCATCAATCAATATATTATTAGCACGTAATATAAAGTCACGGATAGCATTAGTCCAGTCACAGCACTATTAAGTAGCAGCTATTATGTATGAGGTAACTATAAGTAGGTAGAATGTTCCATCATATTATGAACTTTGTAACTTTCAGTTCCGCAAAAGGTTACGTTGGCCAATACTTAGAACGACTCATTATAAATACAATTATCCTAATGGTAAACGATATAAATGAAAGAAGCATTAAGATAATAATTTAGATGTGTTTTCACGTTTTGCCGTTATTAAAACCATTCAAATGTTACGACACTTCTTGCTAGTGGTACAGCTTCACATCTACTTATCTCAGCACTCGCGTCTAGATACAAGGGCCAAAGAATTAACAAAAAGAAGCATTACCACTGAACATAGATAAAAAAAATATCTTTACTATTTCCAGTTACATGCAGCACAAGGGACATCCAGCTATACTTGTTGATTTTGAACGAGGTTATCCTCTTAGGGTTGGGAAATCAAACAGCAGTGAGAAACCCGTATTCCAAACCAAAAGGATGAGAAGCAGTAGATGGACTCCAGGCACACCCTCTCACCCTCCGGGAACACAGCACAGAGTACAAACGAGACTAAAAACGCCATACATTTGACATTCTATAGAAACGTTCATCCACCAGGAGTGCTACTGTCAAAATTTCAAGTCGTTTAGGTTCTTCATAGATGAATCAGTCAGTCGGGACAGGTAATTATATATTTTTATAGATAACTAGCTGACCCGGCGAACTTCGTACCGCCATATTTTCTGATCCCGTTCCCGCTGCATATCTCTAAATTTATCAGTGTTTCTCTACAATATTATGCATGTATTATACAATAAACCTTCCTCTTGAATCACTCTATCTATTAAAAAAAACCGCTTCAAAATCCGTTGCGTAGTTTTGAAGATTTAAGCATACATAGGGACGGACAGACAGCGACAGCGACTTTGTTTTATAATAAGTAGTGATAATGAAACATAATTGACGTATTGTTTAATGACTACTTTTACAGGTTTTGTCGAAACACTCGTCTGGACAAGTACAATTAACCCTGACCATAATCGGGTGATCATTACCCGATGCGTTCCAGTTCAGTCAGAGATTGACCAAATATTATTAAATTAAGAAATAGACAACCAAGTCAAAAAGCTAAGTTTTAGATAAGGATAGTAGTAGCCTTTCATCTGCAATCTGTGATCTGCAACAGCATCTGAGTATCGGTAGTTACTTTAGTAATAATATAAATAAATATAAATATTAAATATTCTACAACATTCTACACAACGCTATCTAGACCCATGGTAAGCTTAATTAGCTTGTGTTATGGAATCTAGAATGCGGATATACATACTTAAATACTTTTATTTTTTGTAAATACATACATATTATACATAGAAACACCCAGACCAATGCAAATATTTATATTCATCCATACAAATATTGGCACTGAGCGGGGATCGAACCCGCGCCTCCTGCGTAGCAGCCGCGTTCACTACCGCTACGCCACAGAAGCAGTCATGTACTGTCTGATACGAAAGCATCAGTAATATTTATGATTGATAGATTGGTGCGCCTTTGCAGCCTAGCCCTGCGTTTATCATCAAATAGACCTAAAAACTGCAAGTATGGAAAATATATTTTTCAATAATAGGTACTTTTTCGTTCAGCGTTAGTATTATCGAAATATTTGGATTATGTGCTAGGTAAATTCTTTTATTGATCGGTCCTTTTAATGTAAATTTTTAATATTAAACCTGTACCTACTATTACTTTACATCATCATAGCATTTTGGGTACCGATTGCCGATAGGACCGAACTTAGCGTATGAACTTTGGGAATTCTAAAATTCTGCCCTGTTCTCAATATTCAACGACTGTATTATTTTACTTTTATGATTCATATTATTTGTTTTATTAACCAGGAACTTATATTTAATCTATGGGTAATTTCACGATGCCAAATTTTTTGCTAATTTCGGTGGCAGTTTTCAATCATAGGTTTTCCGATGAAAAAAATTTTCAATGGTCTTTTAGAAAACTATACACTACTAGATATTCTAAAAGAACTCCATTAAATTTTTTCATCGGAAAACCTATGATTGAAAACTGCCACCGAAATTAGCAAAAAATTTGGCATCGTGAAATTACCCCTATAAGGATAGTTCATCTAATTGCGATTAATCTTTGCCAACTTTGAGCCTCCACTTTAGTCTAATAATTTTAGACACTGTGATCTTAAGGCATACCTGTTACAAGTTATGGACCAAGTAAGGATGCTTTTCTTGGGCAAAATCGAGAACGATTAGCTCGTATCTAATCCAAATTAAGTTATCCTATTTGTAAGGGTTGCCAGTGTCTACGCCGCTCAATAGGTACGTCACTATTAAGAATTCATACCTACGCAGTTGCCGAATTTGTTACTGCTGCACCTCTGAGGTGGTCAACCTTTTCAATTATTTATTTATAATCCTCTAAATCACCATCGCGTATACCGAAATGAATATATTAACCTTTTTATTGCCTTTATGGGTTTATCCAACAGCTTTTTTAAAGATCTGCTTGTGTAAGCTCAACTGTCAAATATGTTTTCTTACCTAGACGAAAGTCTATGAATATTCATCATATCAAATATTACGTCACCACAAGTTCGTATCGTACAGGCCATCTCCTTCTTTATATAATTGAGTTACGGACCACATCCGCGTAACGCCATTGTCCCTACGGGTTACGTAAAACAAAACCAGTCTGTTGGACATCGCACGACCATTTATTTTTAACATTATTTATGTACAAACGTATAAAACTGTGATGTTGCACAATATCACATTCACTGTCTCGTACTCGACTTGCGTCACCAATAAATTAAACTGTAACTCGACGGTGTCTTCACTGGGAGGCAGTGGCGGTTGCATCAGCCAAGGGTATGGTGCGCGTACGCAATAACTCTTCACCTATGGCGACAGAGCCTCCATTCGCCAGCGGCCGAAGCACATTTTCTTCATCTATTTCCAATTTGTGATCGACCTTCTAAATTTTTGAACCCTTTATAAATTTTGCACTATTTTAGACTCTGCAACCACTAGTGCGACCCTCTTTCAACACTCCTAACTTATTTTATTTTTAGTGGCCGATCTGGTCGATCTGGCCCTGTAGGTTGTTGATAACCTCTGAGGGGACTTGATCGCCCAGGATCTCGAACAGATTGATCCTCTGATTGACGGGGATGGATTCATACGCCGCCAGCTCGATGCCTTCCTGAACCTGATGAACCGAAAAAAAATTTAGTGAGATATTTTAGGTGCAAAACATTAAGCTACTTATCAAATAAATATATTCAAGACACGTTTCCACCGCTGTAACTTTAGGAATAACAAGTAAGAGTCAACAAAAACATTAAGCTTCGAAGTCTATTTGAATAATTGACTTGCAATTACGTTCATTACCGTTCATGTGGTCACGAACTTTAAATATGTAGGCATTTCTTTAATTGTCATTCCTTGACTCTTCAAGTAACTTATTAACATACTACTATAGGTATAGATTGATCTTATGATGACTTCTATCGTATCCCAGCAGCCTATCCAGTTCAAAATCCTGGGAGATCCTACAAAATATAATACTACAAAAACTGGCATGTTCAATGTAACACTCAATAAACACTATAGAATTTGGCATATTTAAAGCTGAAAAAAGTTACAGCAGTTTAGAGCATTAGGAACTTTTACTTTGGCTGAGCTTCTTTGCTGCTATAATGTGTGAAATTGATAATTAAATATAGTTGAAGAGGAAATTGCATAATAATGGAAGTGATACTGTACATTCTATAGTAAGTCACCCCTGATAAAAAGGTCCCTGTTAAAATTGAACTGAATATCAAAATGAAATAAATCTAAAAGTCAATATTCTTGTGAGAAACAAAGATTAGGTATGTTAAAATTTTCCAAATCCTATTCCAAGTATTTTACTATAAATCGACTGCACAGCTGCGCACTGCTATTAGATAATTTATGTAAATTAATATTTTTTAAACAAGTCTCCTTTTTTATTGGTTGCCTAACAAGAGCTTCTACTATGACGTTCTCATCAGCATCCATAACTTTATTAACATATTTATCTTTCCTTCTTATTCGTATTTTGAAACTTTCACAATATAAAAGGCAAAAATTTTCAAAGTAAGAAAGTGTCACGCTCATCACTTTTTCAATTTCATAATATCATACCATAATCATGTTTAATTATTTATCTTTACCTTCTGGATTTCAGCATCCTTGGGGATGAGGTGTGTGTTCTGTGCCTGTTTGATGGCTTCCCTGGTGTAGGCAGCGCCTTCCCTCTGAGGGGCGGCAGCCACGCACGCCACCAGCACCAGAGCGCACAGCACCATGGATTTCATTGTGATCGGTGAGGCGGACTTGCGACTAAAAAACTGTAGATAAAAAAAAATACATGAATATTTTCGCCAGTCCAAACTAATAAACAAAAACAGTTTTACAAAAATGATAATAGTTAATAGTAGCACCAAGATGCTTCAGTCGTAAAAAACCGAATCTCATATTTATTATCTTTCATAAACTGTTGCGAATCCTCCCCTCACTTCACAAACATTTGCCATAAGTACGAATGTTTGGTAAAACTACTCCTAATACCCTTCGATAGTGTAAGCTTCAATTAGAGTTAGCTTTTAGAATGTAGTTCTGAGCTTTTAGAGGGTCTGCTTTTAGAATGTAGCTTTACGAACCAATTTATATGTACAGTACACAATCTGTTTACACATATGCATTTGTTTGGTTATTCCATATAGTATACCACTTATTGCTACGTAATTTTCCATAATTATTCTTATTGGTAGGAAACATATCACATTATCTGGAAAGGGTTAACCTAATAATGAAGTAGTCACATAGGACATCAGTGATGAATCAAAATTCAAACCATTCTAATTGGCACTATTAACGAACCCCTCGAGCGAGCTTTTGGAGCACTCACTTTATATTTGAACTAATTAGACCACAACAATAGAGCAAAACCAAGTACTGGATAGTTCTAAGAGCACTTCCTATCGTTACATAAACGCGGACGAGATGCATATCATCGCCGGGGCCTACCGCTAATCAGAAGTACACATAGTACACAGCACTTTTACCACTTTGTAACACAATCACTCGAGGGGTTTGTTAGTGTAGCCATATCTCACCTGAGAGTTGCGGAGTGGAGCGCGCGCGTTGTAGTTCGCCTCATATAGGCGCCCCCTCCCGCCCCTCCCGCGGCACTTTCACCGCGAGGAGCGCCTGCGCAACTGTCCTGACGATCTACGCGCGGCCACAAGGTTTGCTCATCCGTAATTGATTATGGTCATAAACCTTATAGGTGCACATTATCTCAATTACCGAAAAAGCTTTGTTACTGTTTATAGCTCTTGAGAAACTGACCTTGGTCTTGTGAAATAGGTAATCTTAATGGTTTATTGGATGGTGCCTACCTTCCTACTCAAGATACGAATGATCCAATCGTTGGTAAACGTTACCACCTGCAATGAGAAAATTATACAAAAGGGGTGAAGAAAAATAAGGGATGGCAGGTCTCCGGCACTCGTAATTCACAACAAAATGCAGCATACTGCAACTTAAAGTCCCTACTAAGTGAGAGAATGACACTTTCTCAGTCAAGCCGAGATCACTATATCATTCGAGTCCACTACCAGCAAATCAGCTGTACGGGGAAACTGAAATTTCGCTTGCACCTGATGTGACGAGGCAGATACCTAAGTGTAACTCAAGAAACTAAGTCACTTTCATTCATTTTAGTGTGTTAAAATGAATGTAATATGAAAATAAAATAAGTTATAAAGTTTCACGTCTCACGATCCATTAGACAGTCCAAGATCACTAGAAACTAGAAAGTGATTAGCACTCGCTCTATCGGCCGAGGAGAGAGCTTTAAGGATACGTCATTGATTTATATTGTTTCTCAATGGCATACGTGTATGATTTGCCATCTTTCTTTAGCCTTGATGTGATAGGAATTTATGTGACTGATTGACTAATTTGCTTATTATATAATGTGACAGTAAAATTTGGGCCACCCCATCTCCTCCCATGCGGTGTCGTACAAGGCGACTGAAAGATAGGGCTGTTTAACATCAGACATAATATATACAGCCCAGACTCAACCTATACATGGCTCGAACCATTAATAGTGCTCGAGCAAAAGGCTCACCCCCTATTACGTGGGACCTAATACAATGATTGGTGAAATGTGGGTGTTAATTCACCTCTGCCTAACCCTCCGGGGATAAAGGCGTGATTGTATGTATGTATGTATGTATATCGACCACACCTACGCATAAGGTCGAAACGCTAAAAAGCTGATTTTTCAAGAGAGCCGTTTTAAGAAACTTTCTTGTTTAATTTGCTTTCTGAAATCGTTTTTGCCGATGTTTTTGTGTAATGTTATGAGTAATTGGTGTAGTAATATCATGCCGAAGTATGAATTTAATAAAAGTCATATTTACGTAAATATAGCCTTATTTAGTGAATTACGACCTTATACTAGTAGCACAAAGGTCGTATGTTATTGTTACGACCATATTCCACTGTTCAGACCCATTTAAACAACACGAATAAGGTCGTATGTTTTAGATAAGACGGTATACGGCGTATTGTTTTACGCGGCATACCCGCATACGTCTAAGGCAGACAGTCGTATCAGAGCACGTTATAAAACAAAAACTGAAAAAATGCTTGTTCAAATCAGCTTACATAAATTCAAACTTACACAATGCTTGCTCTCTTTAAACATCTCTGTAATATATGTTTTTATTGATACAAAACATGAAATTAACGGAACTTCTCTTTGACAATTTGCTTGAAAAATAAAGATTAATTAATAATAAATGTTAATAAAGTAATAATTATGATATGAGATCAACTTCCTTTCAACTCACAATATGTAAATTTTTATTTGCGTTTGGTTTTTTGAACCAAACGCAAATAAAAAATTACAATTATTGTGAGTTACATTAGAATAGTGTCGATAGCTCTAATATTTTGGACACGACTTGGAACAAATCATCAAATTTAAATATATGAATTATACTATATTAACCTTAGTAAACTAATTGTTAAAAATATAGAAAAATAGTAAGTTTTTATACAAATAACTTACTATTTTAAAAGTTACCTAAGAGCAATCAAAATAGGTGTGTAACAAAATTATTTAGATGAATCTATCTATTTGACTGCCTCTGTGGCGTAGCGGTAGTGAACGCGGCTGCTACGCAGGAGGCGCGGGTTCGATCCCCGCTCAGTGCCAATATTTGTATGCATGAATATAAATATTTGCATTGGTCTGGGTGTTTCTATGTATAATATGTATGTATTTACAAAAAAAAAAAAAAAAGTATATAAGTATGTATATCCGCATTCTAGATTCCATAACACAAGCTAATTAAGCTTACCATGGGTCTAGATAGCGTTGTGTGGAATGTTGTAGAATATTTATTTATTTATTTATTTATTTATCTAGTGTAATTTCACTGTCGACCGAATCATACATACAAACGTGCGCGCGGGCTAATTTACTGGGTTACCGTACTAGCGTTTAGGTGTTTAATTGACGTCTAAAAGATGTAATTGTATTGCACTATTCTATTTTTATTTTATTTATTCATTTAAACTTCATGCACACATTTACATAGGCGGACCTAATCCCATAGGCCTTCTCTACCAATCAACCTTATAGGTCGTGCAGAGATTAATCATCGCCTATGCGGACGGGTGTGGGATCTGTGGAGTTTAACGCTAAGTATTCTGTCTTCGCTACATTTAGCTTCAGACTGCCGTTCTCAAGCGTTTCTTTCCACCCTTTCACGCGTCGCACCAATCTGCTCCTGTCCGCGTCCATCAGCGCAATATCATCAGCATACATGAGCAACCACGGAGGCTGTTCATGTGAGTTTCTGATGCTGTCCGACAAAACGTCTAATAACAAAAACGGCTTTCGAGTCACCAACAACAGTCCGAACCACGGACCCGGAATCGTAGTACATGTCTCGGATGGTGTCTATGTAAGTCTCTAGAACTCCCTTGGCCCGCAGTGCCCACCAGATCACCGTGCGAGGAACACAGTCTAAGGCCTTCTGCATATCTAAGAATAGGCAGTGCAGGGGCGTGTTCTTCGCCCTGTATTTCCCCGCCACAATCCTTAGGGCGAACACTGGTTCCATGGTCCCGTGCCCGGGACGGAACCCGTATCGATACTCCGAGAGTGTACTTTCCTGTCGGATCCGGGAGTCGATTATCCGCTCATAGAGCTTCATGGTGTGGGACATTACCTACTTAATAAATCATTAAAATCAATTTAGTTTATGTAATTAAGAAAAGAATCAACATAAAATTGATCTCAAAGTTCTGAAACTCACAATACCTTTTGAATAGTTAAGCAACGTATCATACTTTCTAGCAATAATAAGATAAGTATGAAAAGTAAATACATGTCAGTTTCTGTTGGCTTTTGGAAATATCATCATTATCAATTAATCTATAGATAAAATTGTGAAATTTTTGCGCTCATAATAATAATACTTAACCAGGAACAGTGACTTTAGTATAGGGCATGTTAATTCCATCTCACTATTTGGTTTCATCACCTATCAAAATAGGTCTAGTTAACTCACACTAATCCAGAGATACAGGTCACTTACCTAAGTACCATTTTTTTAATAATGTTTGAACTATTCTCTCCCGTATTGAAAGCGTGTAAAGTAATATCGTTTTGAAGATGAACACCTTCATTGATACAATGTAAGTTAGGTACTCGTATATGAAGTAAAATGTACGATTAACAATGTAATTGCATTACCTAGAATGATACCCGAGTTGTAATGGTATACATTTACATATATCTGTATCCCTTTTGCTATTAGTCCATCTTACTTTTTATACTTACCCTAATAGTTTAACTTTTAGAAGAATCGTAGCCCAGAAATTGAACATTGTCGTTTTAAAATCTATGCATCTCTACTCGCTGCATTTTTACTCAAATTCATTTTTCTTAAACTTTTCAAATATTTTAATTTAATCTTTTTGCATTAATTACGTTGATTCACTGTTATAAGACAATCAAACTGAAGTATTCTTATTCAAAACTGTAGTGAACTATTTACTGGCTCTCCTTACATTGGTACATGATCAAATATCTGAAACTCAACTTCAACTGCCAGCTATACTTCTAAAACATAGGGAAATAATGATAATTGAAATGAATTGTAAAATATATAGGAAAAAGTTAAATTTTAATAGCATTTATGTGAATTATTAAAAAACAAATAGCATTATCTTTACTATGTAACCAAGCATACAGTCTTAACTTTGTGTTACGCCGATATACGTTTGTATAATTTCAAATTACAACAGTGCGTATGGTCGTAAGTATAAGTTACGACCCCTAGTGTAATATTTTTGAATTGTATAAAGTCGTAACTAACCACAAAACATACTAATAGACTGTCGCATAGAGTCGTAACATGGATGTTGCGACGTTATGCGTTGGACCCTCGTGTCATACGACGTCGGTACTCTGTTGAGTTTGACCCGTAAGCAATCGATTGATCAGCGCATAAGATTGTAACTTGCGATGCGACTATATGTGCGGTTGTGTAAAAAAGTTACAACTATTATCGATCGAAAATCTCCTTACTTATTGAGTTTTTTAAAATTCTGTCTTCATGGAAAAATAGCATGATATAATATTGTTCTGATGGCACCAAAATCTCAATTCGTGAAAAAATGGCGTTACGACTTAATGCGTAGGCGTGGTCGATATGTGACAGAGAAAGCTCTATGCAGTTGTTTACTATCAAATAATGTTTTCATATAATGGGTATCATAAAACTCCCTTTAACTATGTTGTAAAGCTAAGAAAACCTACTATAAATATTTATTGTATAGTATAGATCATGGTATTCGTAAATCGAGATTCTTGTAACAAATCGCTGTCTTTATGGCCTCGGCGATAGAGGATAAAGCCCAACATTCGTAATTGAAAAGTGGACGTAAAAAACAACGGCTCTCGTCCGGATCTTGATCTGATCCAATCACTTGAGACATTTGAAAGTTTACACGATGTCAATCAAAACTCAGGCAATCAGCATCAAAATGTGGTAGAATAGATTGGTAAAGATTAAAATGTTTAAGTTGCCGTTGTAAAGACTTTATAAGCTTACATGCAATGGATTTATGACGCGTCATAAATATAAAAGTAAGCTTTCTTTTAGCTATGCTTAGTTGTCACATAAGCTACAGCTTGTTGACGAACGAGCATACTGCTCAACCATGCATCTTATCATCGGCTACGCATCTTACCCACCTAAGGTAAGGTGACTACGATTGGTATTGATGTCTTGGATGGAAAAAAGTATCTTCAACATTAAGGGTATCAAAGGAGACGGCAAATTTTGAAAGTATACTGAACAGACACAGAATACGTTGTCAAGAAGGTCCTCTACATAACCGACTAACCAAGAGGAAGATCACTCACCAATTGGTGGAACAATATCAAAAAAGAGATGGGCCAGGACACACCCTGGAAGAAATGGAAAAAAAAATCGTTTAAAAAATAGTTTATTTCGTTAAAAAAATCAGGGTATTTTTATTTTGTTTATATCGCGTTATGTATTGCATAAAGAGCATAAACATTAATTGATCTATCATTCAGAACAGAACACAACTTCGTATAAATGGTTCTTATATAAATATTAGCTTTCAAATATTTCTTGATTCGACTTTTTAATTCGCTACAATAAACTGGTATCTTCCGATCACGTAATTCTTGTTTCTTGCTCTTACTCTCATATATCCTCTGTAACATAGATTGTACCTATAAAAAAACATAAAACAAGAAAATCTATATACCTACTTAAAATGAGTAGTTTTTTTTTTTCGAAAATAGTGAATCATGATTCTTTAAAACATTCATTTCATTATTTCTGTCTGTTCATACTACTTCTTCTTTATGCAACCCTGTTCCCAGATTATCTGGGGTCGGGTCGTATATCTGTGCCAGAGAATTCTATTCTGGCTAAATCCTGTGACGCTTGTCCGCGCCACAGTGGTGAAGGGTGAAAATTTACTAAAGTGAAAAAAAGCACTTCCCTCGATTCAGTTTATCCTGCACCATGTGATTTATTGGGAAGCCGGCGGGATTCAGGCTATAGAGACCTCGTGGGTCCCTGACTTGACACGCACACCATGAGGTAATCGAGGGTCATGAAAGGTTCTCTGAGAAATAGATTATTTCGTAGTACGTTTATTTGTCAATGCTTCCTCTTATGCATACATCCTGGAAAATTAATCATGTTCTATTATATTCATATTTGCATCTTCACCAGTGTTACAAGGGTCGTGCGTTAATGTGAATTTTAATATGAGGATCAGCCGGTCTGGCTGGTTGACTAGCGTGCAGCCTCCGAAGCAGGAAGCTATCAGGTGTCGCATTATATCACATAATGCGACACTGTGCTGTTGGTGATTCTAGGGTTTACCTTCTCGAAGATAAAGTGAAAGTGACCTGAAATAACAATGTTGATTACTGAGGACGCGCGATTAACTAATTAATGGTTCTAGCATAAATAAATAAATATTCTAGGACATTCTAAAGTAAACATAGATTGACATAGCTTTGTGCTTTAGAAACACACTTACCTATATACGTTTTTCTTTGCAAAAACATATAATATTATACATAGAATGAAACGTCCAGACCAATGCAAATAGATATATGCAGACAAATACTTGCACTAATCGAGAATCGAACCAGCTACTTTCGACGTAGCAGTCCAATGCTCTAGCGCTACGCTACAGAGGTCGTCGACGTTTATCTTCTGTAGTTACAAGTTACTTGACACAAATGATTCTAGAAAATACCAAATTTTGAAATATTAATAAACGTACTTGATATGTTTATAAAGAGGAAGATAAAATCAAAACTAACACTGAGTTACAACGAACAAACAATTTTGTATAGTACCCACTACCCTGTAATTACAACCGAAGTTAATAAAGTGTTTGTGTTCTGTACAACATTATACTTCGTCCAGTCTAACCAGATTTACTCATCATATCCATCAGATACCTGTTTAATTACAGGATGTGAGCTATAATAAACATGTGTAACTATTTCTTACCAATGTAATTGAATATCTACACTATTAGCCTGCGAACTCAAATCTTACATTTGAACAATATTGCCACTCTGTGGCGAACTACGCAGAATCAAGATACAAGACACAAGACAAGAAAAAACAACAGCAACAAGAATCAGATCGAAGAAAATTCTAGAATATACAAGGGTGAGCATGTATCATATACGCATAAAAGAAGTAATTTGAAAGATTTTTGTTCAATTTTTGCGTCCATCGCGAAAAAAAAGTGTTCAGTATCAATAACATAACATATACTAAGTTAAATATCTCCAATGTACAGATATGACTAATTTACAGTTTTATAATAGTAGATGTGTACCTACACAAGAACTTAAAAGTTACCTTTGAGTTATCGTGTCATAGATCTCAACTTTTGCTATCACAGGCGGTGACATACAAACAACCTTGCTGCTTTTCATGAAACTTTTAAACAAAATTACTCAACTTTGCACTTTATTCTGTTTCAGTTGACTTTGCAAAGTTCGTTCTTAGTTTTAAGATAATTGCGATTGCTTTAAGAGTGCAAATTTTGTGATTAATGCGATAATATCATTCACTCACAGAAGAGTCCTCACAGATTATAAATGTGTCAAATAAACTTCAAACACCGGTCGGTCGAATGAAAGAGATCCGGTCGAAATAGTGTTTCGTGGATGATGGGACCTGCGAGCTGCGATGTGAGTGAGGAGTTGCTCCGCAGACCATGCCTCACCTGCTGGCGTGTGTTGCCTGTCCATATCCTTATACATCGGAGGATCTTATGAGCGCTGCCAGGAACGCAATCCAGGTAGCAGCACACTTCCTCTTCTTTTATTAAGTTAATGGCTTCTGCTATCGAAAGAATCGCTGCAATTTCGCCAGTCTCAACTAAATCTAATTAATTGAGGACACGCCAATTTGATCTAGCAGCACGCTGCGAATACAGAATTTCAGAGAAGAAGTGCCGTTGGTTTGACAGAACGAATGTATGACAATAACAGAAGAAGAATGTGTCAATTGACAGGACATAAAGACAAAACAAGTTCCTTGTGCTCTTGGACATTACAATGTTATAAAATTTAATCTGAAGTTTTTTAAGCATATAAAATAGAAATATTTCCTATCTACAAAATAGTGAAACAAAATTATAGCACAAATTGTGCTGCACAATATTGTTTCGAAATACTAATGATGTGCTATCAATCAATCAATCAATTAGTCTATTGCAGTCCACTGCTGGACATTGACCTCACGCAATGTGCGCCTTTGTATGTACCTGCCCCTCCACCTCGCACCTGCACTACCCCATTCCATCTTCTGCGATACGATTCCAAGTAAATATGCAAAAATGTTATGTATCGAGCATTTTATTTCCATACTGTACATAATTTTAGATTCTCATCTGTTAGTGAAGGTGTTCTTATATGAGTAACTAATTTAACAAGCACTGACTCAGCATTTTGTATTCCTCATTTTTAAGACAATTTTCCATGTTAAACTTCTTCCTATAAACTTACGATACCACTCCAGAAACATGTTAAAATAGGCTGTAGAATGTAGATAGTGTGATATGTATCATTGCTATGAAAGTTCTCGAAATGATTATAAAAATATAGCAAAAGTTATAATCAGCATCCTAATAATATCCTATTAATGAAGTGAAAGTTACTGAACATATTTGGATGTTTATTATTCCATCAGGGTCTAACGTCTGACCGGATCTGGCTAATATTTGGCACATGGTAGTTTACATAGGCAATTTTATAGGTTCCTATAGGATGTGGGAACGAGATCAAAATTTCGAGAGTACATAATAAATTAAGATCATTTTTCAATTCAGAAATATTGGAAATATGTTCAAACACGTGTTAGCATAATCACTCAACTTCTTTATATGACCTACCTACCTTATATTCTACCTTTCTTTTAGCCTAAACACATCTTGCTTCTCAAAGCAATATAGGACAGGATCTTTAAGTTAATCTCGAGTTAAAACAACAGTGAAAGGTACCAGGAAGTCCCCTCGCGCCTCGCTCAGCAACCCGCGCATAATATAAGGCACCAACACAACAAAAGTTGTTAATTATGCTCGCTTAGACAATTACTTCCCTTTGTAAGTCCAATTGTAAAGTTCTGCACGCGCTCCGACAATACGTTACATACTTACATAGGTACGCGGTGTGCTATACGAGGGGATATGAGTGTGGATCAAAGAAGTTAGCAAGTTAACTTGGAAATGTGTTTCATTGTAGCAGTTCGTACTTATTCAGACGTATTCTGAAGTGTGGATGAAGTTGGAAAGTAAAAGACGTATTCTTATTGATGTGCTAATAGCGTTACTTAGTAATAAGTGGGTATTGTGACCAATAAACGAATGTATAGGCATATACCCTTTTAACATTGTTGAGGGCCAAGCCGACCTCACCTGCAAGTCTGTGCACATTTTAAACAACGGACAAGACTCTGGCGGAGACTTTCCTCCTTCAGTTAAGAGGTATTACGGCAGTCGCTCCCGGAAAAATTAACATACCAATAAAAAAAATTCAGCGGACACTTTGGAGCCCTTGGATGAATCCAGGAAAACACTATGAGAAAATTGTTGATTCTTATCCACGCAATAAGTTCTCTGGAATGGGTTACAAAGACGGGTCAGAATTCAATGTGCAAACGGAGCCGCGGGCTACAGCTAGTGGTGAAAGAAGTCAACAGAACTACAAGTTTATCAAATGTGGTAGAGCCCATCAGGGCTACTATAGAATTTTGAATATCCTGATATTACATAAACATACAGCTTAAGCCGTGTCGGTTCCCGGTGGGGTACAATAGGGCCACCCCATCTGAAAGAAAAGAAGAAAGAAAGAAAGAAAGAGAAATCATTTATTATTCTGCGCATTTAAAATATGAAGTACAAACATCTCTTCCTGTGGGTGTCCTAGAAGCTCCTTCTTTATTACGTGGGATCAAAAATAATTGTTTGCGCAATGTGGGTGTTAACTGTTACTACACATCTGCCTACCCTTTCGGGGATTTAAAGGCGTGAATATATGTATATATCTGAGTACAGTGTGCTAAACTAGCAGTAGGCGATATAAAATCAATAGTCTATATGCGCATGAGCAATTTAGTAACGATAGAATGTTATATCACCGGCGGCGGCGTGATGACTCGCGCCTGCGCCTGCGCCGTTCTATTGCTACACATATCATTACGTTTTGCACCACTTGCCATTCATCATACAACAGTTCGCCATGACTTTGCTCACGCGCACCTTATTTAATCTTTTACGTAATACAATATATATTTGTATTAGGTATAGACGATTCTGGACCTAGGTGTCACATGATTTAAAGTCCGACCAATAAAATAAAAAACCCGTACTGGGGGCGCCAAAAACATCTATGATTATGACAACACCAAGTATAGTGATACACATGTAAAATGCCAAGTGTACAAATATTTTTTCAACACACTTGCTTATGAACAGGCTTATATTTCCCCGCAATTAAGCACGGAATGACACCTAATATAAAACTGTGACTTTTTCATTGCTTCTTCTTCCTCCTAGCGTTATTCCCAGTCGCATCCGAAGCTTTCTGCTTGGAGTCTGGGGTCCGCTTTTACCAGTCATAGCTACAGATTTGGCTAGACCTCGATATTTTCCGTGAAGCGATTGCCACCTGACCTCCACGACCCAATGTTAACATTAGGCGATATAGAAGCGTTGCAGCTAGACCGTTGTTTTTGCACCAACTACCCGTAACGACTGCCATAGATGTTCTTATGGCAACCGGGACCGACGGCTTAACGTGCTCTCCGAGGCACGACCAGACCAATGCAAATACCCATATTTAATGCACACAAATATTTGCACTGAGTGGGGATCGAACCCGCGCCTCCTGCGTAGCGGCCGCGTTCACTACCGCTACGCCACGGAGGCTGTCATGTTTTTCATTGCTATTATTCACAAAAGTGAGTTATAGACGACTTCTTTTTTTTAATTTCATTGATTAAGTTTCTTTGTTCTTAAAAAAGTTTCGATACAAAAAAGATCGTGTCCAATATTACAAACGAATTAATAAACCTATTGCTTGCTCATTTCATGCAGCTTCGTATTTTAAAAGATAATTTCAACTTGTAGTACGTGTTTAATATACAAAACTTTCACTAAAATGAATCTTTTTTTTCTCTGTTAAAAAGTCAAGTTTTTCTCTGTTAAGTTTTCTGGTTAAAATAGAAAAATAGACGCGGCGTGTTATACTGGTTACAAGGACTGGGCACAAATCACAACACAGTAGTATCCGTATAATAGTTTACTGCTTGGAATGGTAAAACAAGTTAGACATACAGTTACATTAGACTATGTATAGAACAGGGACCACGCGATATTGTTTTTCGTACTGCATAAAATTCTTGTATTTTATGCCTAACAGCACAGAGATCAAAATAATCGAGCATGATTTTCTTTTTTGCGTTAGGCTTATTTTTCTTAGGCGTAGAAAATACATTTGACGTTTGACCTTCTCTTCGTATTTTTATTACAGAAGATCGGGATATACCTAAAAATGTGAATAATAATTAGTCACAGTAAAATCAGTAGTTTAGGCCAATTTCATTGCACGTACTCTATGATGTACCTACCCGTCATGTTGACAACAAGGTCCGTGATGTTATTTAGAGGAACAGAGTCCAATCCTTCCTACTTTTTATCCGACAAATACTTTGTTATTATAAATTACTTTTCTTAACTGGCTTTTGATAGTTTTCGGCATATTACTATAGTTTTGTAGTTTTGTAGCGCTCTCAAACTCAACAACACGCACAATTGACACCACACTGACAGATGACCATAATGACATTGTATAGATTGTTACCATATGAAGAAATTAGTTCCAATAGTTTACCGCAATATGGCGAGGTATTTTATTTTACTGGTCGGGCTTAAGTATTTATTTTACGTTTAGTAAAGATATTATATAATATTATAATTAATTTGCATTTATTGCATTTATATATATTTTCGTTGTTCTTGGTGCTTACTCGGTCACCTCGCCATTTCCAACAATATTAATCGCTAATGCTATGATTTGTTGACTATTAGGTCTTGACCTATGATATAAGAATAATAGTATTAATAACAATGGAGGTTCCATGATATCATCTGTTTTAACTTACGAATCTCTAACACTATTAAGTCGCACCGTGAAGTATTAATATTGAAATATTTTGTCATATTTTGCCTTCAGCACTAACTTTTTTTAATGAGTTAAGACACAATAGACCGGTCTACTTAAGAAAATTACTTAAAAAGTAACCGAACTACTACGGATATATTACCAGTTTTCATGCTAGGTTTGATGACAGCAGAGGACGCTCGTGAAGAGAGTGAGGACAGAAGCAAATACTCTGCCTATCTCGAATGGAGAAAGGCGTGAGTCCTACTAACTATAGGTACCTACCTCTTCTAATGGTAGTACGAATTCCGCAGTTAAGTAGTATTACACACTTTTTCTTACTGATACTGATATAATCTCTCTCATACCTACATTACATTATCGCAAATTCTAATACGAGCACACTTTGTTGAGCACTTTTACTTACTTTTTTTGATTGATCTTCATCAGATAAGAGAGGCAACGTTTTTTGGAAGCCGGGGAAATATTTATTTATACTGCTAATAATATTGGACAAACATACATACAAATGTGAACCTTGCTTTGGAGTCGGTTTCTTTTCTTCTGGTCTGAGGTTGGTTAATATAAATTTGGTACATTTTTAAAATGTAAACGCTTACTCGTACCTCGCTTCGCTTCTTTTACCACTCAAGGTTGCACAGACACGACCAACAGGTTTTCCGTGGGGTTTTCTGCACTTCAAAAATATGGTATAGACTAACACACAGCCCACCTGATAGGAGGTAGGATACGACAGTATTTCCATACCAATCGAACAGTCCGACTTCGCCCTACAGAATATCGCGGGTATTATAACCTCGTGTTGTGTTTCCGGTGGTAAGTAGGGTAGCCAGAGCTCACTGAAGAGATTTTGTGCTGTCAGTGGGACGCTTACAGGATTGTCCTGCTTGTCCTGTTCACTGAGGGCACAGAATCTCTCTGTTCTTAGAGGGTCGGCATGCAGCACGAGTGTAACGCCTCTGGTGTTGCACTCGTCCATAGGCCAAGGTTACCACTATCCATCAGGTGGGCCGTCTGCTTATCTGCCAGTGGTATAAAAAAACAGTTATTGAAGCCTACAGATATGCAATAAGTTTCATCTCAAGTCTTCAGTACCTGCACAATCGATTAGTGAATTGCAATAATCTTTATGACTTGTATCATTTTGCTTGGCTAATACGAGTAGTCCATAAGCTGCTGTAATGACAAGTGCTTTTAATATCTGCAACATAATTATGCGTCTGATGTGTTACCATAAGCCGTGTGCAGCAGTCAGTTGAGTGTGAATTTCGGTTGTCTATTCCGCATCTCGTAACACATCGTAAGTCTGAAAAGTTTGCAAACATCTTAATAGCGAAGTTCTGCGGAATGTGTTAATTGGTCATAATTTTTGATTGGCAAATTATTACAAATCTTTATTTATGTAACACGTTAGTTAACTTTCATAGTTTATGAATAGTATATTATTGTTTACTGCAAAAGCGCATGCTGCACCTACTTCTGCGGTAAAATGTAATATTATTACATGCAATGATATATTATATTATAAACTATGGATATGTTGTCTACACTCTAAAATGGCGAATGATGACTTTGATCATCATTTTATGCACCAATCAGAATCGCGACAGTGCAACCATTTCGTGGTGTGAAAGAGGAACGACCCCTACCCAAAAAAAACTTTTTAGTAATAAATTCGTCATAATAAAAATATTATTGGCATAAATACTAATATAATTCATATTATATATAAATTAATAATATTGACGCGTATTATTAGTAGCTATACTTAGTCTTTGTGCAATTTTTTAAAGCCGCCATGTTCTTGTATGACGTATCTATTACTAAGTATAATACGTCATTGATTACATCTCAATTTCATATTTCTCAATTAAACAACTTTGTACAATTTTGTATTAATCTCAGAAGGTATGAAATAATTATTGATTAGTATAAAGTTTTGATTTTCTATAAACTTTTCTTGAATGCCTAATAAATTAAAGACAATTTATGTATCTATACAATATGGATACGACATATAGGCAATAATTGAAACCATATACTTGGTACCCCCTAAGCTTCAAGCAGGAAAAGTTTGAACAAAATTGGTCCAGTATTAAGGGCAGAAACTAGAGTTCTAATTTTATAGAATTTGAACAACTTTGAGCACTCTGTAGAATCGCATGTTGCCGCTTAGCTGTTCAAGTAAGTTACCTACTATGCCTATTGTTGTGTGTGTGCGTGAAGTTGTTGTGTGTGTGTGTGTGAAGGTGTGTGCGTATTTTATTAATGATTTATGACACAGTCAATGACTTTAAAGCAATGGATGAAACTATTTAATGACTTATACAAGTGGTTGCATTTTCTACATTTATTTTAATAATTATTTTGTTAGAAAATTTCGGATTTTATAAATCAGGGAATTTAAGTTTAAATTTCATTTGGTTCTATTCCTACGGACCAGGATGCTTCGCGGTTTCAGTATTTGCACATATGTCGTATCCATATCGTATAATTAATATTCTACGGCCTACTACCATTTAAAGTCTATTTCAAAATAAAAGAAACCAAAAGAAGTTTAGAAATCTTAATGCGTCTTAATTTAGAATAGGTTTAGTTTTAGCTTTCCGTAGACATAGACTTTTTGCATAATAATCATGTTATGACACTAAATTAGAAATGTGTGTTTCCTCTTCCTGCCTGTTTGGAGATAGCTACATTAACATCCACATCCACATCTAATTTGTGATTCCACATAATAGCTATTACCTACCATACCTTCACAATGGTACTTTTGCCAAATTCTCCTCCTACTTTGAGTTTCATAAATGGTGAAGGAAATGAATCTGTCCTCCGTGGTTTCATAACAAAACTCCCAATTAGATACCCTTTGCCAGATCCGGGCATGGACCTTGGAACCTCGTGCACTCAATATTAAATGTATTAATAAGCGCTATACTTACGTCTATAGTAATTAAGTGTATTGTATGTATTCATATTATTGTATTACATACATATTACATATACATAAACTCACGCCTATATCCCCGAAGGGGCAGGCAGAGGTGCTAGCACCCACATTTCGCCGTTTATGTTTAGGTCCCAATGTAATAGGTGGCGAGCCTATTGCCATTAACCGGGCACTTATAAACCTGCGATAAATACACACATAACTTCGAAAAGCATCGAAAAGTCATTGGTGTGTGCCATGGTAAAACCTGGGATCGAACCCGAGACCTCGTCTCAGCAGTCCATTATCCATACCACCAGGCTACCGCGCTATTATTGTATTGCTGTATTATTTCACATTGTGCAGATAACTCAAATAAAAAAAATTCTTTCTTTCTTTCTTTCTTTCTTTCTTTCTTTCTTTCTTTCTTTCTTTCTTTCTTTCTTTCTTTCTTTCTTTCTTTCTTTCTTTCTTTCTTTCTTTCTTTCTTTCTTTCTTTCTTTCTTTCTTTCTTTCTTTCTTTCTTTCTTTCTTTCTTTCTTTCTTATCAGTGCTATTGCGTTCTTCGGAGAGCTATCTAATAATACTTCATACCGTAGCCGTATAAGTAATCTATCAAAATTCAAACGTAACAAAATGTAGTCAAAAATGTTTACTTCGACTGGTGAAGAAATTGTAGAAAAATAAGACGATAAAATGTATGAGCTAGGCTAAGATATCACAAAGAGTGCTTAGCGCTGTGAGGGCAGAGGTCACCTGCGCAACCGCGCGCTTGAGCAACCGTGCCCTCTTCATCATCAGCACCGTGCAAGGCATAAGCGACAACGGTCGATATTATTAAGTGATATGGGCGATGGGAAGGAATTTTTCGATGTATTAACTTTGCGCCACTACTTTTATCCCTCTCGTTTATTCTTATATTACAATAATTGAGTTAATGTTATTGCTTATGTAAATATAATATGTTAGTTAGACATAAAGAAAAAAAACGGGCATAAAGATAAAAAATAGTGATATTGTGTTAGATTGTTTATGCTGCTGTCTAAACTTCTTCAGTTGATCCACTCATTAGTCATTTGTAGATAAAATAATGATTTTCTTGCTTGTACTGGGTCAAATATGATTTTTTTGACATTATTTCTGTTTATTTAAATGTGATGAATGCCCATTGTGTATGAAATATTGTCCCTTGATACATAATGGATGATACTAAGATAATAACAAATACTAAGATTATAAAAATGGCTATTAAGTATCTTCATTTCTTTTGTTTTCTTAAATCAAATATTTTAGTAAGTTCGTAAAAAAAGTTAAACAGCCGGGTTTTTCACCCGCTGGATACGAGGGACTAGGCACACGCGTTTTTTAGTAAAACTCAACATTAATAATCATTTATTATTTCGTGAACTGGACACGTCAAATATTTATGCGTGTCCACATTAGCAATCTCCGCTAGCGTTTATGTCTTGTACTCTCAAAAAGCATGAAGATACATTATTGTTGTTATATTCTTACACAAATATTTTGTTGCTCCATACAATTTGACCAACTTGTTTGGAGATTTATGAAGTTTTCGCCTTTTGTGTGGTCACGTTTAGAAGTATAATATGCCATGGCGTATGCACACAGCTTTCAGGTAATTATGGTGGATTTACATACAATATAGTATTTATTTAATAATTTCAGTGTACAATGAAGAATTAAGAAAAATTAGAGAAACGCATTTCTTTATAGCCATTTTTCTCGTCATGCATCGAATGTATGCATTGACAGTAGAAGACTATACATACACATATAATTATTGAACCAATAATTCCGTAAATCGAAAAATGGACGTAGTCCACTTAGAACACCCGTCTGAATAGCACCGGCGCGAATAGCACCAAGCCTAGTCCACGAAGGGCACCCATCCATATTTTTAGCAGGTGCTATTCGTGGACATAAATTTATTTTTATATTTGTGTCCACCACCGTCCCTTCAAAATTGACAAATCGTAATGCAATAAAATACTGACCGTGACAATTTGATTTGAGGATTTTTTACAGTAGGTTCATCTATAAATATGTTATACAAGGTTATCAAAGCATGGTAAGTGATACACTATCTATATCTATTGCAATCGAGGTGAGGTCAAGAGTTCAAATTAGTCTACCGACCGAACTATAATTATATAATTCTTGTAAATTACATTGCAATCGTTTAATACAAGACTTAATTTTTGGATGTGGTGGTACAAACAGAATATAGGCAGACGGCCAAACAGCTTGCAACGACAAGACATTGAAAAGTCTCGCAATATCATCAATGCCAATATCATACTCGTATTTAGCAACACAAGATGTTGCATAATCTAAACGAACATAAATACAAAAGGATTCCTACTTCAGCAAGACAATGCTCCGCACTCGTGTCAAGATCATTGAATGTCAAAGCTTTAGTTACTATTGGAATCTATTCAGTGCTTTAGTACTTCAATACCTTTTAATAAGCCTAAAGCAGTTATTCTTTGATCAGGTATTACGTTGTATTGTTGGTCTTTTGTATCTGAAACAGAGAATTAGTTTTGCCATTCAATGCGACAATGGAGTCAGTCTTCTATAGTTTCGAGTCGAATGCCCGATTACGGCTTGTTCTATCTAGTCATATAGGTACTTAGTTTATGACTATAATGATTAGTTTTGGTGGTTGTTTAGTTTATGTGTTTTAATATATTTGATTTTTTTTGTAATAAATACCAGTTAAGTAATTTTAGTATTGTTGAATTATTATTCAACTTTATTAAAATTACTTTCAAAGATAAATTAATTTGTAAACTTTTAAAGAAAAAGAAATAATTATTTCAGAGTATTAGTACACACTGTATTTAAGATGGTAACGCCATCTCACATAATTTGGTGGTACTATAAAAACAAAACTATCTATCTATAACAGATTCTATCGCGATGCATTTCGTGTTAGTTTAATATTTACACTGAGTCCGACGTATCGGTTGCTTTTCAGCGGCCACATCATCATCATCATCATGGAAACGTATTTTTCAGAGTGCATCCGTGACCAAGATGACCTAGGAGCTCACTTCCTCCTTCACTTCGCACGATCTGGGCCGTCCATGGTAGTTTATCACACCATTTGCACGCACGTCACCATTTTCAGCGGCCATATCATGGGGAGACTAAGAAGATGGTTGCTTTATTTTAGTCGGGTGGATTGTTGCAATGTTGAATCGAAGAAACCGTCTTTTTTTTAATTATACCTACCTAATACTAATACATACTAGTTTCTTCACACTTAAAATCTTTCTCTCCGGCCTATACAGACTGTGGGCGTTTATCATCTGACAGCTAATCATAAATCATCTTAAACATAAACCTATGGGCTTAATTTTAAAGACACGGCTTAAATCACTACTTATTTATGCACATCATGAGTCATTTAAGCTAACGACTCGTTATTTGGTGAAGTTTTGTTGATCAAGCAAACAGCCATGTGTGTTTTACTAAACAAGCATATTCAAATTAAGTTTAAAGTTGCTTTGAGAGACAAATAACTGTATTGAGTTGTGATATTTACTTATTGGGTTCATTTAATCTGGTTACTAAGCTTAGGGGTAGTGAGGGATAAAAACTAAGTTACATTAAAGGTATTATTCCGCATATAACAACAGCAGACGCACGCGGCACGCAGCAGTAATGCGTTATTCATTGCGGCTTCTCAATCGTCCCCTTTTATCCGTATCGGAGTTTAACAAGTAATGGATACTTTGTATCTGTTGTATGCGTCTATAGTTGTCGGCTTCGGAATCATACCATAAGATGTATGCATTTAAAATTACTCACTGTGATCAGGATCATGATTTTTCCACTGAAACAACCATTTTTTCTTGTACTACAACCATCAGAAGTTCCATTTATATATTGAAATACACCTAATCAACTGACCACTCCTTTATGGCGTCTATGTTCGCTATTAGACGGAGAACAGCTACATGATTATGTAGGTATTTTGTAAGGCACCATGGTAAGAGACTCCTCAGCATAGCAACAGCTAAGAATCCTCGCTTACCATCTTCTGCTAGGAAGAATTAAACTTCTACACGTTGTGTTTCATCTCTATATAGGGCTTCCTTAGAAACGTAAGAGAGTTACTGAGTTTCCTTATAATGGTATGCGGTTGACATGCCTTTCTTTCACAATTCATGGACCTTTGGAGTGGAGACGTGCACGAGTAGACCCATTAAATTGCTGGGTCAACTCCTGTAGGTCTTAATGAGAATATAACTTTATCTGGAGCCATTCCTTAGTGGGCCATCAAATTGAGGTTGCAAGGTAGGAAAGGCACCCAGGTTAGGATTCAGTACCCAAAGGGCAAAAAACGATCCGTCTGTCCGGCTGTTCGCATGTCTATCCGTCTGTCTGTCCGTCCGTTTGTCTGTCTGTGTATTTAAGTATGATTTATTCAGAGTAGCTCGCACTTTTATACTGCGTAAATATGCGTCACCTTGCAGTTATGGCAAAGTGCATGTGCACCGTTGTCATCGGCGGCAAGTGGGTCAGGTGTAGTCCAAACAAGGCTCCGACCTTCGCGGTGAGGCAACGCGGTTCAACACTCCATACCGGGCGAGTGCATCGCACCCGCGAGATGTTCTAGTTGATGGTGCGTTAATGGCTGTTGGGTAATTGCGATAAGTGCTTACGTACTTGCTTTATTGATTTATTTAAGCGCGTAGCAAGATAAAGGAGAGCCAAAATTGTTGATTTCTACTTTTTCTGTTCTAGTAGGTACACTGTACACTGCTATGCCAGATAGTGTCAGTTTGGAATATGTGAAAGTAATAGCTTTCTAGTGAATAAATAATAAAATAATTATGGATACCTTTACAAAAAAGTTTTTTTATATCTACTACTTAGGTCGCAGACAGGCACACGGCCCTCCTGATGGTAAGAGGTTTTAAGAGGTATTTAGTCTGTCTGTTTGACTTGGCTCATCTTACAACCTCCCGAAGACCACGCTTATCTGTAGTCAATGACTATTAGACTTCAGCCAGCCAAGCCAACCAGCTATCCCAAGGATATGAAGCCCATAAACTCTTTTAATAGCAACGATTGGCTTCGTAATATACTCTTCTTGAACTTCAGAACACGGTAAGTTATTCCAAGCAGTTTAGTGACCCTATGCTAGAGGGATAAACATGTATACATTGAACGCCAACATTTTACAGTCAAATTACATTTCCCTTAAATCGAATACTGAGTAGTAGGCACTTGATTTAAAAGTCGTGATTCGTATGTAGTGTCTTGCTGAAGACCAACACACGATATTATCGACTGTAGGTATCCAACAGATACCCAATTGAATTTAAAATCCAACTCCAATTGATCACTGTTTCTTTGGAAGAAGTTAGTGTGAAGAACTGATTAACGACGGTTACGGTTGACGGTTTTAGGTAATTTGCAGTTTTCCTAGAAAATCATTTTTCATCCCACAATGTCTACAATTATTATGTGAGCATAGCAATGAATGCACTTCATTATATTGACGACAGTTAATTCATGAGGTAGCCAAGTCCCAAATATTGTCGTAGGCTGTTTGTTTTCGTCCAAAAAAAACTCTAGTATCTATTAGTTTTACAATTCAAAAAGTTTGCTTAATATTAGAAATTGTCATAGAGCACTGCAGATCAATAGGTAGGGCCTACAAGCGAATGTGCAAGAAGAGAATCCAGGATTACAAAACCAAATTTTCATCACCTAGCCATTATGTACTTTTGAAAAACTACATTCTAATTTGGAAATTCACAAAATTATTGAGACACAATTTTTTTTCTGGCAAAACTTAACACTAAAATACTGAGAGCCTGCAACAGTTGTAATAGCACGTTGCCATAAGACGAACTCTGGGAGAATAGAAACATGTTGTGGTGTGAAAATAAAACTACGAGTATTATCGACTTATTGTATTGTTTTTTATTTAATGTTATTTTATTATTTATACTGATCCCGACCTTTTGGCTACTTTTTATCGGGCATAGTTTCAGTTACACATTGATTTTTTTTTCTATGTGTAACATTCGCGTAAACTGCCTGTAGTCTCATAATCAGTTATTTTTAATGAGTTGCCGCAGCAATTAGAGTAGTTTCATGGCCGCAGTTAAAGTCTATCGGGAGATTTGTATGAACGACTTCATTAAATTTGGAAACAATAAAGTGCAAGTGATGGTAAGCAGTTTCCAGTGTCCATCAATATCTACTAGTATTATCAGAGCTTTGACGACTATATTATCGACTAGAAAAAACACAAAAATTAATTTGCAGTTTTCAACCAGGTGTAATTTGCTTCTAAGTGTTTCCACATTATAACAGAATATTGCTATAATTTGATAAAGTTGCTCATTTTGTAAAAGAATGCGCCTGACACGAAATACATAGCAACTGTTACCTTCAGCTTTAAGTTGGTCAATATTTAGTTAAAATGAATTTACTTTGTGATATTTTTGAACAACTGCCTGAGTTAAAAGACTTATAAAGATTGAAAACGATTTAGATAATTAATGAAGCATTTAGTGTACTAACTATTCAAAGTGTAGTAGTCAGATGCTAGTGTTAGGCTGCTTTTCCATCAGAGATGCTATGGCTATGCTACGTTGCTATGAATGCGTTTGACATCCACCAATCATATTCATTGGTCTACATAGCATAGCACTGTGAAAAACGGATTCGGATTCAGCTAAGCTATGTTTTTTATACAGAAAGATGCATGCTAATGGATGTGCACTGTGGATGCGCGCAGTGAATCGAATTTCGAACATTTGTAGGCAGTTTTCATTCTTTACGGTTAATTATTATTCATGTCATTGAAACATGCATAGCTCGAACTGCGCATTTTCATAGCATACCTTACTCGCTATGCTATACATAGCATAGTACAATCACAGAATTTCATAGCTACTCGTAGCATAGCTGGATAAGTGGATAGCACATCTCTGATGGAATGACAACCTTACTCTCAGTTGTATCCAAATCTTGTGCCTCGGAGCCCATGTCCACTCTCGTATACTTTCTGCTCCTAATATGATTTTTACTGGAAGCTACGCCAAAGTGTGCGGGTGTCGCGGGGTTGTTGTGAAAAAGAATGAAATAAAACCAATAATCAGTCTAGGATTCTTTTATTTGTAAAAAAAACAATAATTAATTATTAATAATTAAATAATACAGTGAGAATGTGCGCTTATTGCCCGGGAAAAGTGGCAGTCTTCCGGAGCAAGAAGCCGCACTAGATGCCGCCGCACACGACCCGCCAGGCGAGCGGCGGCTCGTGTGCGCCTGCACTTACAATAGGAGACAACTAATAAACCGACCGTAGCAGACAAGTGGGACGAAATGAGCTTATGAAAAGTAAACGCTGCGGCATGCGCAGCTACAATAAATACCTCACTATACGCTTGAGCCTCCCGGCAGATCCCTTGCACTATACACTCTGACTATACACCACTAAGTGCGATAAATAAACAGTACGTGCAATCACATTTATCTCTAATTCGTCTAGTTCTAACTTTTCATAAGGTTGGCAATACTCTAATATCAAATTCGTTTTGTACCAAATTTAGTTAGTGATGAAGATGGCGAATGGCGCTTGACGCGGACGCTACAGTTTGTTCTCACTCAACGCGAAGGAACTAAGTCTATGTGGAATGTCTTAACGTTAGGTAATGTCTGCGGTTGTCATGTTATACAGCTAGCAGTAATGGCAACGTGGCGTCGAGGTGCGGCGTGTCACATGATGACTAGCTTGGTTGCTTACTTATCGATCACCCTACTCACGATCTCTCACTAAACAAATAAATAACTTATCCGCTAACGCGAGGCGCGAGCGCCCCGCGACTTGACACAACGCGGCCGTACGGCTCGCTCCCTACGCTAAAGTATTTTTTATAAATAATTTGTCCAGCTAATACACATAAATTCGGCCGGCGGCCCCGGCCGTCTACTTACGATACGAAATATAAATAGCCTAAGGCAGGATTTCCCGCCTCTGATGATCAATTGACGAGGAATATGATCGATTCCGAAAGGGTCGCGTACACCTATATATCTAATAGTCTCTACGTTAACTTACAGTTTCAAGAACGAAACTTACTCTATAAAATGCTGATTAGCTGAGGTTCCATCAATGTGGCGCTGAGCGCGAGCGGCTTCTCACTGTGCCGCGTCCGTTTGTTCCGTCGTCACGTTCACGTCAGTGGCGGTTTGAAGCTTAGGCTCCGAATTATGTTCCGGCTCAACGCTCCGAGCGTCCGATTCGACTGGGACACTCGGCTCACTAGCCGGGCTCATTTCAGCTGACGCACTAGTTTCAGCGCTAGTCGTGAGTGGTGCCTCATTGGATATATTACTGTCTGACGCAGTTTCAATCGCTGGTGGCGCCGGTGTCGAGTCCTCGGTCGCAGCTTTCTCGTCGGTCTTCTTCATTACAACTTTGGTGGGCCGCCGGCTAATAGTTGGCACGTACGACTGTGTGATGATCTCAATGTCTTTTTTAGAAGTTTTGTTCATAGCAACCATATTGTCATCAGAAACATTGTCAATAATCGGTCGACGCGTTGTCGGTTCTACCTTATCGTAGGGTGGCGGTGCATCTGTCAGTCCCTCAGATTCGTCGTCCTCAATCTCCATTACCTTCTGTTTGTTCACAGTGTTTGGATTTTTGCTTTTGAAGGGTACCTCGGTTATAGAATTTTGATTAAAATTGTTGTTCTTGCTTTTGTATCCTGCATTAACTGGTATCAGTTCTTCTGAGTTAGAAATGCTATTGATGGTAGTTGCCTGTTGTGCGGTTATTGGCTCATCTGTATGGTCGCTCATAGAAGCTACGTCGCTGACCAGATTTATAAGATCTGTTAGCACATTATCTTTCTTACCATTATCAGCTTTTATTATGGCAGAACTCTTCTCGGGAGAGGCAGAGATTTTGATTAACTCAACTGCATCAGTGGCAGTTTCTGAGGATCCGTATGAGGTTAAAATGAATTCAGTGGTTTCAACATTTTCAAACCCGATATTTTCACTCGACGCTGCTCTTGAGACGGTAATCACTTCTGAACTGGTGGACGGTACCTTAGAGATTGCTACAAGAGGATCGATAGTTGATGAAGCCGCTTTGTCACTAGTTACTTGTTCAGATACTTCGGGTGGATTTTGATCGCTGGTCTCAACAGGTAGTGAGCTTAGTTCGGTCTGTGATGTAACTTCAGTAGCCACGTTTGACTTTGCTATTAATCTCGTACTTTGTTCATCCTCGTTTGTACTGGTTTCTGTCTCTAGTTCGGTGACTCTACTGGATGTGCTCTCAAGTTTTGGTGCTCGTGTGCTTACAGCACTGGGTATCTTAATTTCGTCAGGTGTACCAATTTCTGCTGAAGTTGTCTTAATTCCTTCAGATGTAGTGCTCAATTCTTCAGAGTTCATCTTAAGCTCTTCAGATTTTTTCTGGATTTCTTCAGCAGTCGTCTTAATTTCTTCAGAAGTTGTTTGTGCTTCGGTTGTACTCGCAGTAACTTCCGTGAAAGTTACTGGTTTATCCGTAGTTTTCTGAATTATCGTTGGTGCTTCAGTAGTAGTAATTGTCGGTAATAAAGTTTCTTCACTAATTGTAGTTGCCCCATCCACTTCACTATTAATTTCTTCCGGCACTATGGACGCAGAGTTCTGTATTTCGGTTGGGATTGCTGATCTGAGATTTATTGTAGGACTTTCTTTGAACTTAGGTGCTTCAGTGCTAATAGTAGTTTCAGGCTGTGAAGTAGATGCTTCGAGAGTTGTTCTAGGTGTTTCTTTTGTAGTGGTAGTTGTGGTATCTGGGAGGTCTTTTGTAGTGGAAGTAGTCAGAGGCTCTGGTTCTTTAACTTCCAGGTCGGTCGATGGTGATACACTAGCTACTGCAGTCTCATGGACGTGTTCGTTATCAACGATTGGTTCTGGTACAATTTCATCTTCATGATTTCTTAAAACAGATAAATCATCTGGAAGTGGAGGAAATGCAGGATTGTGTTCAAATGTATCTTCTTCTTCCATAATAGAAGCTTTGGTTGTAGCCACAGGAATTGGCTCTGAAGTTACAGGAGGAACACCCATTGTTGCTACTATTGGCACATTGGAAGGGTAGATAGAACTATTAATGGCATCTTCAGTGGAGAAACTAATCTTGGATGGTGGTGCATCTTCATCCTTGTTTTCGCTAATGAACTGAGATTCTGGCGATGATACAGGAGATGATAAATGAACTTCCACTACGGAGGGTGACTCAGTTTTCGAATCCGACTCTTTATCGTTCTTCTCAGACGTCGCTTCTCGTGCAATTAGTGGAGACTTTGAAGAAGAATACTCTGCTACTTCAATACTAGGTGAAGGAAGAATCTCTTTAATCTTCACTTCGGTTATAACAGGAATCTCGGACACCGGAGTAATTTCCTTGATGGTGATTTTTTGTTTGTTCTCTTTGGGCGGTACTGGGGGAGCATCACTTTCAGACGTAGCCATGCTTGGAATGGATGACGAAACGCTGGGCAGACTGGTGACACCTGAAACCGCAACAGCAATATATAAGTAACTATGTATTTTTTAATAATAGTTAGATAACATAACATAACATAAACTCACGCCTATATCCCCGAAGGGGTAAGCAGAGGTGCTAGCACCCACATTTCGCCGTTTATGTTTAGGTCCCAATGTAATAGGTGGCGAGCCTATTGCCATTAACCGGGCACTTATGAACCTGCGATAAATACACACATAACTTCGAAAACCATCGAAAAGTCATTGGTGTGTGCCATGGTAAAACCTGGGATCGAACCCGAGACCTCGTCTCAGCAGTCCATTACCCATACCACTAGGCTACCGCGGCTCTTAGTTAGAACTAGACTAAATGTAAGACTTTTATAACCACTGTCATATAGAATTAAGTAATAAGTAAGAAAAAATTATATAAGCAACGTCTTTCCCTAAAACTACTCTTAAACTCAGTTTTATTAGGAAAGTAATACAGTCAATGTTATTTTTGAGACCTTCAAGATCGAGTCCACCTCACTTACATTACAGGGCACCTGCTGATCATCACACGAGCCTAACGCAGGTTTTCCTATCATTTTTGGGGGGTCTGACAGTAATTTGCCCTCAAAATAAGGTAAGGAGAAGAGGAATTAAGAAAACGAATGGAGATCGTACGATACGTACCTCTAAGAGGACAGTTGTCGTACTCCGGACAGCACCGGCCGGGCACCAGGCGCGGGGTGCAGTCGTCGCGCACGAAGCACGCGATGCGTCGGCACACCACCTCGCCGCCCTGGCAGTAGCACACGCGGCAGGGGTCCACTGGGTCCACCAGCTTCTCGCCGTTGCCGTATACTCGACCTTCTTGCTCACATTCTGGAATAAATCATTAAATTATTATTAACACTAATTTATTTCCGTCACAATTTTTTTTATTCTAGACAGTGCGCCGTTTGGAGTAGGTATACCGTATTGCGCCTTTTGGAGTAAACCGTAAGTGTTTGCAGATTCGGTGCTGGTAATAACTTTATAAAAAAATAAGTAATTCACTACTAATCTAACCAAAGCAAATCCAAATACCACTTTATGGTCGACCGGGGAATCAAATCCAAAACTTCACATACAGCAGCCCCTATAGAATTTATGAATTAAATACGACAAAGGCTGTTTTAACTCGTCATCATCATCCTTGCGCTAGCCCCGGTCGCATCCGAGGTCTTCACCTTGGACTCTGGGGTCTGCTATCGAACTTTTACTTCTCCACTTCACACGGTCTTTGGCACCCTTGGTAATGAGACCATTGATTGGCACGCATATCATCTTTATGGGTCTTTATGGTAATATTTTATGGGTCTACTCCTCCTACGGGTCTAGGGTTAAGGCTCTTTGATACGAACCGCATTGATACGTAGGACAGCAATGGTCTGGTCGATGTAGAGCCTTGCATCCAGGTCGCGGCTCGCAGACTTCCCGGGAGCATTTCACGTCACCGGCTGCACACGTGCACTTCTCGCACGGAGTCGAACCCGGGAACTCATCACCCGGCATGTATACTACGTCGCCTAAAGCACAGCTGCCTGAAACAGCAAAGCATGAGAAATTAATACACGAAGAAGTACATAGATAGACTCGCATTGGAATGTACAGTCAACAACAGAAGTAGCCTAACAAATTCCCATCTGTTGATGACTTTAGCTCTTCAACTTAAACTATATTTTTATAGAAGAGTCATTATCATTCTCTAAACCTTTTCCCAACTCAATAGGCGACTGCCATCTGACCTCCACAACCAATTGGCAATATCGAAGTTCCGACTACCCGTAGCGACTATCATAGATGTTCTTATGTCAACCGGGACCGAGGGCTTAACGTGCTCTCTGAGACACCCAGACCAATCCAAATATCCATATTCATGCATACAAATATTTGCACTGAGCGGGAATCGAACCCACGCCCCCTGCGTAACAGTCGCGTTCAATACCGCTACGCCACAGAGACTGTCAGAGGATTTTTATAGAAAAGTATGGAAATGAAATTGCCCCTAACACTTGAGTTAAGCTAAAAATTGCTTGAGTTAGGAGGTTAAGATTAATATACCAACAATGTGTAGCGAATAATATGGTAATTGTAATGTGTAATCCTTGTTACAAAACGATTACAAAGACTTTAAACATTTCGTAATTTTTCCAAGACCTTTGTAAAGTGATAGGTATTGTGGGACTGAGGTGAGGTGAGTGGGAGCCAAATAGTAATTCATAATATTATATCAAGTGTAAAGTACAATGCACCGTCTGCGCTCCGATGTCAATATTAGACAATTTAACAAGTATTTACATGACACACATTTTAAACTTAATGGTGCTCAATGGCAACTTGTGTTGACGTTTCTCTGAATTAATATTTTAATAAAAATAACTGTGCAAACAGTTACACAATACGTTATTCGCGGAAAAGAACATAAATTATTAATACTTTGTTTGACTTCTAGATGTTATCATGTACCTATTGACAATATTGACAGGCTAATATTGATGCAGTAATTACAAGTAAGTAGGTATACTTCCGGACATTTATCTTGTCTTTTGAGTATAGCACGGGGTGCTGCTGCGGTGGACGAGCTCACATTCACCAACCATAGATTTTATTAGATAACAATCTGCCCACCCCAGAGCCTCGTTTGTCTCGCGAGTTATGGCCGCCATACACGCTAGGTTTTGCATGATGGTTATGCAAGCACATGCATAACCGACAGGCATAACCGAGTTTCATAGTATCGATAACTGTACAGCGTTGATCGCCATACACGCTAGGTTATGCATGCACATGCATAACCATCATGCAAACATGATGGTTATGCATGTGCATGCATAACCTAGCGTGTATGGCGGCCATTAGTTCCAAGATATGTGTACCGAGGTATATTACTGGGAACTGTGACACAGTGTTTATTCTGGGGCCTAATTATGTTAATTTAAAAAGATTCGATTTCGATACGATTGGCCGTCAAAATCAAATTAAATGTCAAAAACGTATTCCATTAATAAAAATGTATTCATTAATTTTGCATAGATCTAATGATAAAATCGATCACGATGTCAATGTCTTTTCCTGAAAATTGCATCACATAAATTCTGTTTTTGACATTCGAGAGCATTATGTGGAATCCAAACTAAATTTTAACCATAATAAAAATTAGCAGAATTAACGTTCTGAACTGCAATGCATGTCATTTATAGAAGTCTTTATAAATTACCTAATTTAATCTTACTACGTGCTTACCTTCTTTCAGGCCGAGCTCCGAGCTGGTCACGTTTGGCATGGGACCCAAAGGACCTGAAACAAGAGACACATCGGTTAGTACGGTCCGCTGACGTCACAGATCCAATCTCGATCCAATTGTTCTTGATTAAGGCTCCGCAGTTTGTCGCCGACGATTTGCATCAAGCCCCTTGTTATCCTGAGTTCAGGCGTATATTCTACTTGACGAAGAGTTTCAAACGCAGTCGTAACATGAGTAGACAGACAAATTTTTAATTGGTTAACATACGTTTTATACGTATTTGGCTTTATAATATTCTATCGATAAATCTACATGCTACATAGGCGCTATCTAGATCCAAAGTCTAGATCTAGTTAGTTAAGCAATGCTTAGGTAAAGCATCGCTTAACTAAATTGTGTTATGGGATTTAAAATGCGAATAAACATTCTTAGATATACCTATTGGTTTTGTATATACATACCTAATATTAAGCTTAGATACACCCAGACCAATGCAAATAAACATATTCATGCATACAAATATTTGCACTGGGTGAGGAATCAAACTCGTATTCCTTACGTAGTAGTCGAACACTTTACCGCCACGCTGTAGAGGCCGTTATAACATCATACATAATAATATAACGTCATAATAACATAGAAGACGTAAAGCTGCAACTAAAACCAATTTAGCTTATCTGGAGGAGGGATTAGAGGGAATATTAGTAATTTCGGTTGTTAATATTTAAAAAAAATGTCAGCTAACACGAACGTGCGCCGTTACGTTTCAGTTGGTCAAGCCTAATACGGGCCCAGCAGCCAAATGAATTAGAAACGTAATTCCGAGTCGGTTAAGTTAATTACCATCGATTCTGCCGCTCTGGTGGCTCGCTCTAAGACGTTTGGTTTGAAAGGTTAATAGGCTCCTTTGGCGCCGGTTGTTGGTTTTGGGGTAACAGAAAGATGATTGGTTCAGCGTTCGGTTGAGAGTAATGTAAACTGTAGACTTAATATTATACTTAGGTAGAAATTTCGAAAATTATTTCATGGATGGCGGAATAATTTATATAGATTGTAAACTTAAGTGATCTTATATTTTCGTGCGGGTAGCAAGGGCTTGATTTAAGTTCTTGAGCGGTTTATTGGTTTATTTATGAAGACAGGTATGTAGTGTTTGCAATGAAATAGGAAGTAGAGAAGAAGCATAAAAAAACAAAAAAATAACAAATAATTATAAATAATTAAAATGATATTTTTGTTTACTTTACGATATTTTTTATTAGAGCAAACGTGATAAGTATGACATTAAACTATTTTAAACGAAACTAGCTGTGCGTTCGACCACAGATTACCTAATAGTTCGTCCACCTGAACTAAGATAAGTTTTAATTTGTTTTTTGTTTGCCTGAAATAAGAAACATAAGTCATCATCATTTTTCATCATTTCAGCCATAGGAAGTCCACAGCTGGACATAGGCCTCCCCTATAGATCTCCAATAAGACCGGTTGGAAGCGGCTCGCATCCAGCGCGTTCCCGCGGCCTTGATAAGGTCGTCTGTCCACCTTGTGGGTGGATGTCCTACGCTGCGTTTGCCGATACGTGGCCTCCACTCGAGAACTTTTCGACCCCATCGGTCATCAGTCCTCCGAGCTATGTGCCCTGAATATGAAACATAAGTAGGTACAGCAAATTCTGTCAAAATTGGCCGCACAACGTCAGAGGTTAACCGGAATAAACAGAGAGAAAGATAGACAAACAGATAATATCTTTTAAAATTGCTGGTATCATCACTATAAGTCGGGTTATTGGACATGTCATATGCATCCATTAAAAGTTATTTAAGCGGTACAAACATACACTCCAATTCTATTTATTAGTACGGATTACGGTTTGTAATGAAACTAATATTATCGCAGTAATCGTAATTCAAATTTGCAATGTGTGTAATATCCGCTCTGCTTTCAAGCCACTCTTCATATAAATATTATTTATTGTAAGCAGTGTAAGCACCATCCTCTTGTACAATACGTTTTACGCTACAATTGTAGGAGCCGAGCCAAACTGCAATAGTTATGTGAATTTCGAACTTCTTCTTCCTTCGTGTCAATAATCCTCTTTTTCGCTGCTTTAAATTATTCGAGAGTAATATTCTGGCATCTCGATTGCGCTATCAGTGACTTTGTTTAGGTCTTCTTTAGTGCAGGAGGGCGACACGAAACCAAATGCGCCATGGATTGCACGAACTCTCAACATTTTTAACTTAAAATGTTGTATACATTGCTAGAATATCGTACTTTCTACTATCCTATCCCAGTTATTATTAAATTAAAAGTTTATGAAGAAACCTACTTGGATGTCTGATACTCAATCGCACTCTAACGACTGAAAGGACTTGACTTGAAATTAAGCAAAGGGATAGATTATTATAGTCTAGAGTTGTGTTTACATAGGCTACTATTTATCCCTGGAATATGTTGCAAGAACGGTAACAAAATTCCACGCGGGAAGGGCCACGAGCATCAGCTTGTGAACTATATACGAGTACCTACTATCTTTTCCCTGTCAAGCACAATGTAGGCGAAAAAATTGTTGACAATGCCGCCTATTCTAGCATTTTGAATAAATCCCTTTTTTGTCACTACACAAAAGATTCAATGGGCTCGTGCAATCTTGGTAATGCAGGATTTAGGTTCCCATTCACGCCACGTCATGTGCCGAGAACGTACTTCTCAGTCATCGCTGTGATTCGACCAGATGTTTCCTTAAGAGCAAGCACGCGACGTGACATAAAAATCGTGAACTCGTCTTTCGTTGAGATTCAGAACGTAAATCAAAGGGCGTGTAATGGAGGCTCACTTAAGGCCGTACATTCACGGACAGACTGAAAGGGTTGTTAGACTCGAGTGCTCGTGACTGGCCGTGTTCAATTACCAGGATAGGAGAGGGTAATTGGTTTTGGATCGAAAGCTTTCGTTTAGATGTGAATTGGAAAGGATTTATGGAAACCTTTTTTTTTACAGGAAATGAATATTTGAACGCATGAATCGTTATGTGCGTGCCAAAAATGAGTACGGTGACATTATTTAGGTAATCTGTGTTGACACGCTTGATTATAAACCTATAACTAAAAATAGGTAGACAAATATCATAATTATTGTCACCCCTTCTGAGAATTTAGAATCCACTTGTTGCCAACACGAATAAACCGTCTTAACCAGGGAATGCCACTCTCTTTTTATGAGAGTACAATACCGGAGGTATTCCTCATTCTCTTATTCTACTCTGTCTCTGCTGGTGATAATGTGCCAATGACAGCTTTAGTATTACGAAGCTTAATAAGCTACAATTAATTTAAGCTACAGCTTAGTTGCAGGAGGTAACTACGGTATAAGTACAAAAAATTACGACGCTCATCGTAATATTTTTGAAAGACCTTTAATTGCGTTATTTCCTCATTATACAGATACTTATTGCTAGCTAATAATAACTGATATTGCACTAAAGAGCCGTAAAATTAGAAAACAGAGCAAAAGAAGCTAGCGACGGTGCACTCTTGCGATATTGGGTTTATGAAATAAGTGCACAGACATAATTACATTCGTCTTACTTGCAAATTCCATAAAGCGTCACTAACCAAGCACCCAGAATTATTTCACTATTAAATCGAAAGTAGACAGGTAAATTAGATGTCAATTTCAAAGAAATTTGGAGCCATCCAATCCGAAAAGAAAAGAGAATTTTAGAACAATTTAGTTGCCAGGTGAATTAGTTATGGCAGGTATTTGAAATCATTATAGGCACCTATTCGATTAAATTAATAATATTTTTATGTGGTAGTACCGTTGCTGTATACCTACTTATGTGACTAGGACTCCTACCTAGCACTCACAGTAGTTTTTCTAGTTAAATCAATATTCGAATATCATATCAGTCGTGAAATGAATGGGCCGCCTTAACCGGAGGGCGCCGTAGACCCTTTTCGCGAGAAAAAAACTACCATCAGAGTAATTAGTTGCCTTGATTTGACGTTAGCGACAGCTCGTTGGCGACAAGTGGCACTCCAAACAGCAAGAAGGTTCGGGCGAAGTTCAAGTATTGTTAATAGGTAGCAAGTACTGCTTCAATGAGACCCTTTCAGTTTTGGGTAGGGGAGAAAAAGTATATTTGGGCAAATTTGTGCCGTATTGAAACGAAAAAATTTATGTTTCAAAAACTGGGATAAGTATATTATTATTTTCTTTCTAGCAAAAGATTTTCTTAGAGTAATTACAGATTAGTCTCTAAGTAGGTACCTATCTACTTTACTGCTTAGGTTAGGCGCATGTTTATAGTATTCAAAAGACATTATATTATACCGAAGATACATATTAATTATTTACATCAATCCTGTGACTGAAATAAACATTTAAATCACAAAACATAGTTTTCCTTTCAAGTTGAGTAAATAATAAATCTCTCTACAGAAACGTAATGGATGCGAATGTTCGGTGTGTTTGTGTGTGACGTCACTACATGCAAACACCCGCACGTATATACACAATACATATGAAAAGATACATTATTATATTTAAATAATTATTGTATTCACTTAACCTAGGCTAAACGCACATCTAAACTAATTATTTAAAATATTAAAGAAAGCTCTAAAATCTGAAATATATCCAGGAATTTCTCTACGATAATGATCACAGAAGACCTTATGTTTTGTAAAGGCCAGTAGGCGTTCGATATCCCATGACTCTCAGTCTACTTCAAAAAAATGATGTATCAAATTTTATGTACGAGTAGTTACTGTCAACAAAGGACATAAGTATAAAGTATATATCTTCTTATGTTGCTGGTCGACTGAACACAGATTATTATTATACGCACACCTTCACGGAGGAGTCAGTGAAGACTACCCTTCCTTTGCAAGAGCCTTTACAGGAGTCATCATCATCATCATCATTTCAGCCATAGGAAGTCCACTGCTGGACATAGGCCTCCCCTATAGATCTCCAATAGGACCGGTTGGAAGCGGCTCGCATCCAGCGCGTTCCCGCGGCCTTAATGAGGTCGTCTGTCACCTTGTGGGTGGACGTCCTACGCTGCGCTTGCCGATACGTGGCCTCCACTCGAGGACTTTTCGACCCCATCGGTCATCAGTCCTCCGTGCTATGTGCCCTGCCCACTGCCATTTTAATTTCAACTTTACAGGAGTGCTTAGATAAATTGTATCTGTATCATTTTCAATCAACAATGTCATGGACTTCTGCTTTTTTTTTTCATACTAAGTGTCACTAACTTAGTCATTGTATTAAGTCGTTATTAAGTTCAACCCCTGACTTGGTCAAAACCGTCTTTAACAGGAAGAATTTGAACTATATAGCTTTCCCAAAATTGCCCGGCAAATCGGCCCACTAAAACCGATATTTTTCGGACAAAATGTTGCAACAATAGATTATATCGTTTAGGATATAAAATATGTATTGGCAAAGCTATTACGTGTTTGGATGATATAACTGCGTTGAATCTGTCCTCTTATAAAATGAGAGGCAGGCTTTGGTTTTGAAACTTCACGTCTCACTAAGAGCACTAACGAGACAGACCGTCGCAAGAGGCCGGTCACGAATTAGACCAATATTTTGTACTTTTCTAAGTACTAAAATAATATTTTTAATGAATATTTTGTTGAAAAGTATTTCATCAACCAAAAAAGCGTAAAGAGCGAAACAATCATGTATCCATTCAAAAATCAAACTTTTTTCAGTATTTTTAGCAGCAGTCGGGTTTTGTACTTTTGTTTGAATTTTTTATTTAAAGCCAGTAAGTAAAATAAGGGAATAGAGAGACTCTGTAGTAATATAAAGTTGGTGATTACCGCCGAGGCGCTATTGAAACCCGAGCCGTCAGGCGGGGGTCTTAAGAGGGCATCAATTAAGTAACAGAATCTCGGCTATTAGAAAAAGCCCCTACTAATATCCATACTAATATTATAAATGCGAAAGTAACTCTGTCTGTCTGTCTGTCTGTTACGCTTTCACGCCTAAACCACTGAACCGTTTTTTATGGAATTTGGTATAGAGATAGATAAGACCTTGGGAAAGGACATAGGCTATAGATGTTTGGTCGCGATAACCGACATCCACGCGGGCGGAGCCGCGGGCAAAAGCTAGTCATAAATAAATGTGGAAGTTTGTGCAACTGTTCCTATATTGTATTTCTGTAATGGTGACCCTCTTTCCTGAGACTTCTTCTTCAGCTTACCATCAGACGAGGTAAAGTCAAATTGACGTGTCCTATATAACAAAAAATATTGGGACGTTTGTAACGAAATAATATTTGAACGGCTGAACGCATCGGGCTGAAATTTAGAATAATACGTAGGCCACATATTCATCCCTGGAATACGTTCCCAGGGGTTGCGTCCCAGCTAATTATAAATACGATTTGCTAGTAAATAACCGAGTGTTTTGCTGATTTATTAGATAAACATATCAACTTCCTTCCCGAAAAACAAGTCGCCCGCAGATGCGCGGCGCAGTTGATTAAAACGTAAACAAGACAAAGTAAATCTGATTCATTATAACAAATTACCTACACAGTTGGCGTTCACTCAACGACCGAGAGAAATATTATTATTACAGAGGTGACACAATATTAATTAGTACTGCTTTTGAATGAAAATTCAAAAGATAACAACAACAAAGATACAAAGATGTTGCGTCCTTGGCGGTATTTTACCGTCTCTACCATGGTGAATGTTTTGATGAGCTCTTCCAATTAGTCCCACCCTCTCCTTTCCTATATAGGACAACACGTGCAGAACTTAGATGTCACCCGCAAACGGTGCAAAATATTCCATCGAGAACCAAGCGGATCGGTGAATTCCCTACCAGCTCACGTGTTTCCCTCCTCCTACAGTCCCAGGTCTTCTAAGCGGGGCGTGAAAAAGCACCTGATAAGGCCGTCAAACTGAGGGCCCCCATTATTACATGGTACCTACGTGTCTATAATGGTGACCCTCTTTTCCGTGATTCTGCCTTTAGCTTACCATCAGGCGAGGTGAAGACAAATTGACGTGTCCTATACATATAAAAAATAACGAAGCGTACATGCGATAGCAATGATGTGGTCTATTATCTAATTTTTACTGCATTACAGCCTATAGCCATAAAACGAACTTTGTCACCTACATCCACTGAGAGGGATGTAGGTATCAATTTTGATTAAGGAATTCAAGGAGCATTTTTTCGAAAATATGGATTTGCCACAGCATCAAATTATTATAATAATTATCAATTATTGATAATTATCAATCTATTTAAAGAGCCCGGTCCTTTTGCACAGCAGGTGCAACACTGCACACTGCACCCGTGGAGCTTATCGAACCTCCTTCACCGTGTGTGAATAAACCGGTACAATCTCACAGCATTACCTCTTTATCTTGTGAACGTATCTGAAACTACTTCTTATAAAACATAGCTACAAATAACATTCCGTGCCGTATCATGGTAGGTGTGCGATATTTAACTTAATCGATTGGAGCATCTAATCGATTTCGATTATTACAATTTATGGCCGATTATTATGTACGATACCGAACAAGCGTGGCCGCTGTATTCCATTGCAGTGACTCATACAAAAATATATTAATGTTAACATATAAATAATGGCTATTGTCTCTGGTTTTTCTGTATGGTTTTCGTGCATGTCTGTGTAGAATAAAAAAACTTTTTTTTCTTTTTCTTTCTTTCTTTCTTTCTTTCTTTCTTTCTTTCTTTCTTTCTTTCATTCATTCTTTCTCTGTCTACCCCGGAAGAAAATAGGCGTCAGCGTATCTATATCTTCGTGAATTCTATATTGTTCTATATGCTGTTAAGTGTAGAGAAACAAGTCATGATGTTCCACAAGAACTTATATTTTGCATTGAGCGGGAATCGAACCATCGAACGTTACAGTCGTATCCACTACCACCACACCACAGAGGTTGTCGTACGTGTAACCTCTATCCGACAATAAACATAACTTTTTAATAGTTTCCGATTGTCGGAACTACTCGTACTCCCTGTTACATAAGACATAATAATTGTTAATGTAATGCGCATGTTAATTAATGCTCTACGGGCGTCCGTATATGTACGTATGCGTGTTTTTTCGTCTAAAGCCATTAGGTATGATAATGATGGCTACTAACCTAGTCTCGTAGAATTTAGTTCCCTATCGCCGGACTTAGGCTAATATGTGGCGAAAATTTCTTGAAGTATGATGTACAGTTTTTTAAGTTCTCTTGATTACAATTTAAATAAAATTCTAAGTAAAGCCCGCTACAGACCTTCCAATTCGGTCGGGTCTAACCATCCGACAGCCGACGCCAACCAACCACCATTGCTTCCAGACGTTCCGACGGTCGGCCATCCAACCGTATTTCACCATCTCCCTCTGTTTTAGGCAAATTGCTGTGGAGTGGGCGAGATAGCAACAGACGTCCCGACGGTCGGCCATCCAACCGTATTTCACCATCTCCCTCTGTTTTAAGCAAATTGCTGTGGAGTGGGCGAGATAGCAACAGACGTTCCGACGGTCGGGTCCAACCATCCGACAGTGTTGCCAACTTAGTGGATTTTCCACTAAACAGAAATTAATAATATAATAAAATGGATCTCTGCCTTTTCGCCGAAACTTGTTTGGCCGATTATCACTTGCCAACTAACGTTTCGCAGAATTTTATTTCGCATAATAATCATTTGCCAACTTGTGATATAATTTTGTTTTTATTACCCAACCTCACAGTTGCCAATTTTACGTTTGGTCTTCCTTTTAGAATGACTCATCAAATTTTGAAGAAATTTATTTACAAGGATGCCTTTTTTATTTGAGGCAAATTATATACAAGTTGTTATTATTATTTAATTTGTTTTTCACTCGTGCATTGTTGGTCGCAGTTCTAACCTAACCGATGTAGCATATTTAAATGCCATGTGTAGTGAAATAAAAGCGATTTAGTTCCGGCACTTCGCCGGCCGCTGCCGCGGCACGCTCGCTTGGCTCGCACGGCTCGGGCATTGTTTATCAGCATACTAACCTAACCTAACCTAGCATGTGAAATTGTTTTTTTATATATTTCCGTTAACGGTTAACCCCTCCAGCTAAGCTAAATTACTTGAAGTGGGTTCACGTCGATAGTGTAATGGCCAAGATTCGAACTCGGGCGGGCGGGACCACTTCATCGTAAGTCTGACTCAAGAGTAATAGTAATAATATAGGACCGACTATGGTACCGACTCCATAACCACTAAGCTACCGACGGCGACGCTTCAATTTAGAAAAGCATAAAATAAAAAAAATTAAATTTAAAAAAACCCCGACCCAAAAAGAACCTATAAAATGTAAAAATGTAATAAGTAGTAAATAAAAATGTGTGTGTAAAAGGAAGACCAAACGTAAAATTGGCAACTGTGAGGTTGGGTAATAAAAACAAAATTATATCACAAGTTGGCAAATGATTATTATGCGAAATAAAATTCTGCGAAACGTTAGTTGGCAAGTGATAATCGGCCAAACAAGTTTCGGCGAAAAGGCAGAGATCCATTTTATTATATTATTAATTTCTGTTTAGTGGAAAATCCACTAAGTTGGCAACACTGTCGGATGGTTGGACCCGACCGTCGGAACGTCTGTTGCTATCTCGCCCACTCCACAGCAATTTGCTTAAAACAGAGGGAGATGGTGAAATACGGTTGGATGGCCGACCGTCGGGACGTCTGTTGCTATCTCGCCCACTCCACAGCAATTTGCCTAAAACAGAGGGAGATGGTGAAATACGGTTGGATGGCCGACCGTCGGAACGTCTGGAAGCAATGGTGGTTGGTTGGCGTCGGCTGTCGGATGGTTGGACCCGACCGAATTGGAAGGTCTGTAGCGGGCTTAAGTAAGCACATCAGCTAGAGGCTCTAGCTGGTTATTGTTATATTTAACATATTAAGTTTTTTTTTTTCTTATTATTCTGTTAAGAATGTATGTGTTTCTCGTAGGTTTATGAATGAATAAATAATTTATTTCTTTCTAACGTTTATACCATTTTTTATACATTCGCAATTTTAGATTTAGATCAGAAAAGTCAACATCTACAATTAGAGTACCTTTATGTTCAAGTTGAATCTAGAAGCAACAGTGTAACATACTCACTAGCTACTAGCTAATAACATTATTTAGTAAGCCTACATTAACGAACCTAATTCTAAATATTCACATGAAAATGATACCAACCGCTCCACGCACCTCTCAGATACAACGACCTTTCAGAGTGAACGACACCCATTAGGCACATCCCCACATCCTCCGCTCCTGAGACCGTTCCCGTTCCTCCAGGAACTGTGTCACGTGACGAGGTTAATACCCGTTTGGCGCGGGACGGTCCCGATCTGCCGCCCTACATAGAGTTCAGCGGCGCCCTTCAGGTCGGGTCACGCGCGGCTTGCCCCCGTCCCCTGTCGCCTAACGCTAACGGGCACAGGCGTACAGCCTTCCGAAGGGTCGACGCACAGTTAACCTTTATATTAGCACTTCATACCCTTGTCTGCTAGGGTTGCGATTTCAGACTAACATGCGATTTCGTTAATGAAAATTAACGTTAAAATATAACAAGACTCGGCTTCCGTGTTACTACTAGCAGTAATGTTTTTCTTTATATCACGTAGGTGTCATAAAAGCACATGGCCCACCTGATGGAAAGTGGTTACAGTGGCTGAATGACGAGTGCAACACCAGGGAAGTTACACTCGTGCATATAGGAGTATGCACGAGTGTAACTTCCCTGGTGTCGCAGCTTACTTATGTGGTAGCACAAAACCTCTCCAGTTAGTTCTGGCTAGCCTACTCGACGTCGGGAACACAACACGAGGTTACTATAGTAGTATACTATTCAGTAGGGTGGAGGTACTTCCCCAGGCGGACTGTTCGATTGGGACAGGAATACCGTCGTATCCTAACTCCTTGAAATAGAGCTAGTTCAAATTTTTGCAAGTCTATCACACACAAGGCTTGATTTAGCAAAAATTATAACTGTGTAAACCCCAGTTAGCCAAATCCCGTGGGTATGAGATAGTAGCCTACATCTTATACCCACGGGATTTGTGTAACTGGTCTAGGAATACGTACCCATGAGTAGCGAATGGGGCCAATTATTATGAGTACCTACTTCTACTTACTTACATATTCCCTGTGGTGATAACCGCGCGAAAAATTTAAAAAACAAGGAGTGACTATGCTATAAATCCCAATTACTTGTTTATAACTATGTCTGTATCAAAACTTTTTGTAATATACTCGGGAGAATGAAGACGACACATGGCAACACTCTGTTGGAAACTAATCTGAACTTTGGAATATCATTATCCCTTTTGCGAAGTTTGAATAACAACAACACTTTAGCGGGTCTCGCGAGAAAAGAGCCCGATCTCGGGAAACTTGTAAATTATATCAGTAGGCCACTATATGCCACCCCGGAGAGCAGGGCACACCCATCCCACCTACTGGGATGGGTGTTATAAAAAGCTTTGATCATGCAATTACTTATGAGTTTTACCTTATATTTGTAGGTGTAGGAAGTCGCGTGTTTACCAATAAAGTAGAATGTAGGCCACCCCATCTCTTCCCATGCGGTGTCGTACAAGGCGACTAAGGGATAGGGCTGTTCAACATCAGACAGATATATACAGCCCAGACTCAGCCTCAGATGCATGACTCGAGTCAACAATAGTGCCCGGAATACGAACCTTAGGCCTCACGATCACACATCACAGGTTAGAATATAGTATATTACAGGTTACTTAATAGTTGTTAGTACTTGTTAGGTACAAAATAATCTTCATTTTCGTATTATAACATGATCCGCTCAAAATGAAGGCTTTTGACACCACCTACACCGTAATAACGCAAATAAGGACAACATAATTATGTTCCACACTATATTTATTATCTCTTATTACAGTAGACGTGTAATAAGACTGCTCATCCTCGCGAATGTTCATTAGCCGACATCTCTACATAGTACATCTATGCATACAGGATGTTCTTTAACTAAAAATACATTCTGCAGTAATATAGTTTCGTCTCAAATATAGTAATAACATAATAATTAATGTGATATACTTCGGTTAATCACTATTCATAAAATCCTTACTCATAGATAAGAACTTGTTGGTGTTGCTGAAATACCTACTAGATAGTCATTTCATTACAATAAATGCTTCATTCCACAAAAATAATTGCATAATAATTAAGCAAAATAGGAATTAAATAACAGTGGCCATGAGTTTTTATTGGTAGGTTCTTTTCTTAGTGGCCCTACTTATTACACTGCTGGTCAGGCAGTTCAGTTAATAATAATGCATACATTTTCATATATCATTGCTTTGTAATCAAAAACAATACAGAATTGTTAGATTTTCTTTGAAATGAAGACAAAATGTGTTTACACTCTCATTTCGTCAACTGTTTTCGGCACCTTATCAAGGGTTGAAAGTATTGCGGTCAACTGGGCGTCATACCCAGAAGCTGAACTCGCTACCTCTGGCGTCACCAAGTTTAGTCATTGACTTGTTAATTTATCATTAAGTACAAGCTTGACCATAATAATATGAATCTTGATAGAGTCCTATCGATGTAGATTGGAAAAAGTGAACGTTCAATTGGGGACTTGAACTCGTAACCCTTACCTTATAAGGAGATCTTACACACTCGAAATTCGCCTATGCAATTTTCTTTGGGCTGCCAATGGAAATGATAGCATACCAATTTCTTTGATTCGTTAAAAAATGGTTATATTTTAATCGCATAACATAGCGTAAACTGCCGGCTATATCACATTTACAATCTTCTAACACAGACCATTCCACAAAACATTTGATCCCATAGACATTCTTAATTTTTTTGTTCAAACATTACAAAAATATCATCTTCCTTGAGCTCATTAACCTTCAAATAACTTGAAAATATTTGTAATTAAACAGAAACAACCTGTACATTCGAGACAGAGTCGCATGGAGTCGGCTTTAATTAAAACATATTCCGCTTGCGGACAGGTCGCCCATTCCCTCGCCCTTCGCCTCTCCACGGTTTCTTTGTGCCCTTACACCTCTATTACCCTTTGAGCTCGTTTTTGTTTTTCGCTATGATATTTGAACCGTACTCTGCTAATGAGAACACGTGAAGTTATAATTACGTTTTCAATAATTGCTGGCTGCTCGTGCGTATCTTCAAATTTTTATTTTTATTTTATTTTATTTATTCAGGTACACAAAACACATTACAATCATATAAAAATAATAAGATTAGAATACAGTTCCGTTCTGGATTGTAACATAACTACATGTGTACACAGTTAAAACAATATTTAAATACAGTAAAACCTCTTCATCAAACAAATTGGAAAGAGTATAATAATGACGTGTTATTATCACTTACAAGGCCGAACTGTTATGGAGGATGTCTTTCAGAATTTTAACAAATCTGTTATGATTGGAATCAAATATGTCTAGGTGTTTGTTCTGCTTTGCCAACTCGTTATATTGGCGCGCCATCCTTGTTAAAGGGTTAAAGAAAGATATGTTATTCTTATAAACCTGGAGGGAAAATAGATTTGTCTCTTTAGACCTACGGGCGCTAAACTTTATATTAAAAGTGAGTTGAGAAATTAATCCTGGCGAATCTATGAGATAGTGTATAATCTTGTACAAATAAAGCAGATCAAAATATGTGCGTCGGGTTTCCAATTGTTGTGCGTTGAATTTGCTGAGTTAACAAAGTTAACATATATCCCTGAAAAGATAGGCAGGGGAGTATCAACACCCATATTTCGTCAAATATAATTTTCGGTTCCAGGTAATAGCGGACGAACGTATTACCGCCAAGTAGGCATATTCACAGGAAGTTGGAGCCCTAAAAAAATGTCCATCAAATGGTCCAGCTGCAATGATTCGATATTGCCATTGGGGTGTGGAGGTAGATGGCAGTCCAATCCGCAGTGAGACGGGTAAAGCGGACCCCTGACTCCGAAGTGAAAACTTCGAATGCGACTCGTATTAACGCTTGGATGAATAAGAAGAAGAAGAGGCATTTTCATATGGGCCGTTGACTGGACAATACTCGTAGACACGTATGAGAAGCACTATAAAATACCGGAGGATATCTGTGCCTCATCATCCAGACCCGATATATTCCTTTTTTCACGATCGCATAGGCGTGCCGTGCTTGTAGAACTCACAGTACCGTGGGAAACTAATATACCTAAAGACCATGCTATAAAGACAAACAAATACTTTGACTTGACTAACGAGTTAACCAAAAACGGCTACGTGGTTAAACTCTACGCCGTAGAAGTAGGAGCAAGGGGAATTCCAGCTAAATCCCTGTACAACTTACTTAAAGACCTCGGATTGCCAAGAGCTTCAGTAAGCTCTTTACTAAATCAAATATCAAAAGCGGCATTGATAGGATCTTACCAAATTTGGAAAGGTAGGGGGAGGGGGGGGGACACTGCTGACGGTGGAGGTGAGCGCTGATGCATCACAAGGTGGCCACCCTAAACCTACATCTGGGTCGCAAGTCCCAGTCGCCGTCACGGTGTTCCTCTCTGTATCACGCTATGGACCCGGCGAACGCACGGTGAATCCATGGAGTGCTGAGAATCGGATCTCACTATCGGATGGAGAACAGCCCTATCTCTTCGATGCCTACTACGACACCCACAGGTAGAGTTAGGGTGGCCATATTCTACTTCGGTAACCATGGCCGTATTGGTTACCGAAGTAGAATATGGCCACCCTAACTCTTCCTGTGGGTGTCAACAACAACCAAATCTTAAATGGTAATAAGATCAATTGGTAACATAAGTTCGACCCGTATTGTACACCTCAGTAACCGCATTTAAGTCGAAGTCGAATCACAGACTCGTGATCCATCGAACAAACTTTACTTGAGTAAACTTTGCGTTTACTTTCCGATATGCTCGCCGCGTTCCGAATACCTCACATCTTCAATCGAGTTGAAGTTCGAAACAATCTGATTACACCCAAACCAGTAGATATTTCCCCGAAGAGGTAGGTAGAGATGAATAATACCAGGTAAGTATTGATCTTTTTAGTCGATTGATTCTCGCAGGGTCGGCAGTACGAGTGTGACTTTGGTGTTAGACTCGTTCATAGGCTACGGTAACCACTTTCCATCAGCTAAGCCGAACCACGTTCCATATTATCTAGTCTATTTAGTTAAAAGAACCTACAAGTAGTCGAAATTACTTCAATTCCCATTCAATCAATCAATCAGTTAGCCTACTGCAGTCCACTGCTGGATATAGGCCTCTCCCAATACGCGCCACGTTTGCCGATCCTCCGCCTTCCGCATCCAGTCCGTCCCAGCCGTCCCATTACAAGAGTATTAATATCGATTTTTCGTAGGTTTCCGTAGGCCTCCAATAGATCAAATACGGCCTGACGAAAATAACATCTGTAGAAAGTTACAACGCCATAATATGAATAGTATATCAGAAAAAATAAACCAATATTCATTTGTATAAATATAGAGAAGGAAAGTTACAAGAAAACCCATGTAAACTGATGGCCAATTATGTCGGAGAGGCTGTGCTCCCCGGCGTGTAATTACAAAGTATATTAGTGCCCTCCGGACCCACTGCTCGGTGGAACCTGACTGAAGTGTACCTCGGCTCTCGTTAAGGTGAAAATTAAGTAATTACGTCCGACCCTTGACAAATGTGTTAATTTGGGAGCCGATATTTTCGGCTTAGGGTACCCCGTTTTAAATTTGGTGTTAGCTTTGATAATAAATACAGTGATGGAATTAAAGTTCTGATTACAATGTTTTCAAAATATTCAATCTATTTTTAGGTAAGTGCAATATATGCCGTGATATCTAGCATATCATCCTAGGATACAAATATTACACTAATTCTTCGTGCCTACCCTTTTAAGAAGAAAATTGCGTGAATACAGGTGAGTATGTTAGGTTCAAGTGTAGTCCTATATTTTGATGTTGGTGATTCAAAAACTCTAACAGATTCCGCTATAATTGGAACAATTTGGTACAGAGATAGATTAGTCTAAAATAATACCTGGGCTATTGTTTATTTCTTCTCATGGGTTCCGGGAATGGGACCAGAATTCGAATGGAGACATGGGCAACCGCCCAGTAACTTATGGTTAAGGAGTTGGTCTTGCGATTTAGAGGTCCCGAATTCGCATCCTGGCCACTATACTTTCTACGTGAAATTACTACTAACACAAAAAAATAGCTTTATACTACTATTATTTTAAAAAAGGTAGAAAAAAGCAATGGCACACTTTGCGCCAGTAAAAAATTGTATCTGTGAACGAGTGAACCCACCCTTATTTAACTCGAGAACAATACTTAGAGGCAAATATTTTAGTACAAAAGGAAACCCTTTTTATGAAAGAGTGACTAGAACCCCGAAAGCGAAAATCTATTGAATATAAAAACCAACAATTGCCCGCATTTAAGTACGCAGAATGAACCAGAAAAAGGATGAAATGACCTACTTTTCCTTTTTGTTAATAAATATAAAAACAATTGGAACGTATTCTTCTTTTGGGGAACCACAGAATGGGGAAGGAAACCGTGTATTTTCAGCGAAGGACCATCAAGTAATTGAATTTAAAACCTCCTGTTTCGATAACTTCGTTATTTTTAAGAGGTGCCTTACAGGGGCCTTACCATAAACTTTTGCTTCAACTGCCATGCGCAGGGCAGCTCAACTTGGCACCCAACCTGGCAGTTTTTCCATTGGTACCATGAACCTCTTCGGTTGAGCTGCAATGTACCGAATACTGACACGCGTAAATTGTCTCTGATCAATTTGGCACACCATCAACGTTCTAAAATACTTCTCGGAATCGTTACCAAAGGAGTTTTATATACCAAATAAATATTATTTATATAATATATATAGCCGATGATGAAGTTCTTTGAACAAATTTCGATTTCTTCAATAACAACGTACACTATAATATCATTTGAGAGGTTGAGGACTCTTTTAGTCATTTTATATACTCAACTGTAAAAGTTATTAAGATGTTACTATTCTTGAACGAAATTTATTATGACAATTTATGAAGGAATCGCCAGAAAAAAAAACTTGACAGTGAGTACTTTAGTTTTTTATAGAATAAAATAAGAATAAGGTCATACTCTCAAAGAGGTAGGTATACGGTTGGTGATTACGAGCGAAATATGATCATAGAATTATCCACGAGTCCGACACTGCCAAGTATTTAAATTCGGTTATGAAATTAGTAAATGATTTATTTTAAATGATCACTACTATATTATTTATTAATTCGATGAAAGATAAGGATCAATCCCGTCCCTGTCAGTCAACAGGCTTTGAATCTTATCTATTATAGGTATTACAAACCATTTTGAATCTTATCTACCTACAGGAGAAAAAGATCATCGTCATTTGAAGGCGAAGGAGGAGCAGCGCGGCATCGCCAGGCATCGCGCGGGCGCGCAAACCTTCTCGCAATCATTTCTAGTACTAAACCCTGGCCGCTGCTCTTTCAGTGGGCCATTGACCTTTAGATTTCCCAAACATTCTAATCTATCTATTTCATCAGGATATCTTCAATGATGTACTAAGTATTACACAAACTTTCATCCCCTATTTCCCTAATTTCTCCCCCCTTTCACCCCTTCTTTTGTGATAAAAGGTAGCCTCTGTCCGTTCCCTAGCTCTAATATGAATTATCAGCAAATTTCATCAAAATCAGTTCAGTGGTTTAGGCGTATAAGCGTAACAGACAAACAGACAGACAGAAATATAGAAATACTAGCTGTTGCCCGCGGCTCCGCCCGCGTGGGTGTTGGTTATGATCAAACATAGCTAAGTCCTCTCCCAAAGTTGAATCTATCTCTGTACCAAATTACAACAAAATAGGTTCATTTGTTTAGGTATCAAAGTGTAACAGACAGACAGACAGAGTTATTATCGGATTTATAATATTAGTATGGATATCATAGATTAATATATAATTATAATATACTAATGGATATTATAGTATATAGTATGGATGAAGTATGGAAGTAGATGGATTTAAAAGCTTTATTATATAATCAACATTTAATTTCACATAAGCATTTACAATAGCCGCTGCTATAATGGCTTCATAATGTAGAACGTTGTGAGACATCTAAAGCGTACTTTGAGGAGCACAATTTTATCGCCTTTTCTACCACATTGCGAGTTTTCACGTGATGTTCTGTGTTAAATTAGGGTAGGCAGAGATCGCCCGAGACGGCGGAGGTTACTCAGACAAACATATAGTTTATTTATAATATGGTTAGGTGATGATATTATTGGTATTACGAGTATGTTCACGTTGCAACATAAATGGTATTATTTCACGGCACAGTTCAAGCACACACTTTTTAGACAGTCTATATCGATGCAAATACATTCTGTCCGGCATTTCAAATGATTTTATCACTCTCCAGTCGATATTCCTTAGAATTTTCTTTTCTTTTCGTGTTCTCGACCAAATAAAATCATCTTCTAAAAATTCTCATAATGTCGTCTTCATCACACATCTAAAATAATGCAAATATAACGAGATTTGTTTTTTAGAATAATCTTGAAGGATATAGAAAACTTAATCTTTGCACAAATTAATAAACTATTAGGTTTTTATTATGAAAATGAAGAAAACAGTTCAATAAAAGGTGCTCTTGAACGCCTTCAAATTTGACAACCATTATGACAATACGGCAGTTTGGTTTTCTGCGTGAAGATGTCAAAAGCCACTTCATGGTACGAAATTATTACCAGTCGGCGCGAGTCAGCCGGTGAAATGTTAATCACGTGATCACTGACCAGACAATCGTTGTATCGCCTGCTTTACATAGCGTTCATAGTACGAAATATGACAGCCGTTCATTTCCCGGTCAATATTGACCTGTTTAGCCTGACCTGTAGAGCTTATGGTAAGCCACCAGATGTTGGACGCAAATTGTGACGGAATAATATTATTATTCAAAAGGACAGTGGCTTTTGTTCAGATATAGGTTTGTAGATTGTACAGTTATTTCAGATTATCATACTCTGATTCAAGCTTTGGGAAAGGTAGTTAAGATAGGAATTAAACAAGCAGTAATTATATAATTACATATAATATCTACGGCCTAATGTTAACATTTTTACAGCAAGCCGGCACACCTGCTGATTGCCTTTCAAGCCTCGAGCGTAGGCTTTCATCTCGGGGTTTTAGGGATAGATGGCAGTCGCTCCAGTAGCGATAAGCCCATCGAAAGAAAGAGTAGCAGTACTGACCCGGGTCCCAGTGACGAAAAGTGTCAATTTTCAAAAAGAAAGTCGATGCTACCATTTTTACATGGTACGTGTCTGCAATGGTGACCTTCTTTTCCGAGACTTTGCCTTCAGCTTACCATCAGGCGAGGCGAAGTCAAATTGACGTGTACTATATAAAAATAAAAAATAAAAAAGAATCTCACTTCTAGAACGATCACAGCATACCTATATGGAGTTCTGGGCGTTCTTATCTACCACGACTTCCCTTTGCTTTGCCACTATCAGGCTCTAAAGTACAGGATCTACGGGCTAAATATGAGCGTTAGGAACAAGAGAAGTAGGTACTCTAGGGTTCTAAAAGGAGAGTAAGCACTATAATACATCCCTGTCCCATTTTATCCTGATCCGTTCAGCCGATCTGATTGGATTGAGAACAAACGACCTTTCATCCAAACTTCGCATTTATATTAGTAGTAAAATAAGATTCCTTCTTCGTTGCTAAGAAGTATCTGTCTACATATTCAAAACAGTCATGTAAAGTAAGAAAATGTTTACAAATAAAACTCTTTTCCACTACAATAACTTCGCATCGAAAACAAACTGTGGAAGCTATCAAAAAGCAATGCAGTAACAAAACCGTAACAGTAAAGTAACAACTATCTTTTTATAACTCGTTGCATTGCTCCACCGACCTTCAGCTGATCGTTTATTCTGGTGTAGGAGCTGCAATGTATCATGTGCGAATCGATATTGGCGTGCGTTCGTCGCGGAGTGCCTAGGGACTAGATACGGCGTGTCACGGGCGATCGATACAGCACACGCCCTTGTCACGACTATAATTCGGCAACACTTATTGCACTTATATTGATTTTATAAAACAAAAGAGAAGAACTATACCTAGTTCTATTAAAAAAAAAAGACAGCATGTGTGTAGTACTGTATACGGGAATATATAATTTTATCAGGGACTGTTTCACATCAGACAAATGTATACTATACAGCCCTGACTCAGCCTGCATGCATGCCTCGAGTCAACAATAGTGCCCGGAATACGGCAATAGGCTAATTCTCTATTACGTGGGACCGAATACAATGATTGGTGAAATGAGGGTGTTAATTTCACTTCTGCCTAACCCCCCAGGAATAAAAGCGTGATTATATGTATGTATGTAGGTATGTGTCAAGGGAAATTCCCACGCAATCGTCACTCTTGTGCACAGTGCTGTAAAAATCATGATCCTCCGAGTTTTTTGGAACTTAGAGATTTTAGAGGAAGCGACTGCCATCTGAACTCCACAACGCACTGAGGTTAGTAAAGTTAGCATACGAATTACTTCTTTTATTTATTTTAATGTGCCATACTAACTAGGTTTTAAAGCGGGCCCTTAGCTTCAAAGTCATCTTGGCCGCTGATGCAATCAGGAAAATGCGTCTTCATGAATATGATGATGATGACTAACTAGGTTTGGAGGCGCGTACTAAAAAGTTGTGTAACATATTTTGGATGCTGAAAATAACAGACAAATTATAGATTCGTTTTTGTTAATATGTATTAACAAACTTAACACAATCCACAAGAAGTCTAGCTTCCTACTAATCATACTTCCTATTAAGTTGAAGTTACTGACGTTTGTTTGTTTATTACTCACTCACGCAAAAACGACTAAACGAGTTTTTGATATTTGACCTGGACTTGAACATAAGGTACCTACTTTTTATTCCATTGGGTATAGGCTAGTCAGAAGTAATATTGAATCACGGATGACGCAAAAGATTCGAAACTTTGAACTAGAATCATTAATTTGTTATGACTGTCTGAAGTTTATGCGAACCTCACTCATTGACAATTACGATCTCTAGTCAACCCGCGACCATGTCTGCTTAAAAGTACCCCAAACGTCGGGTTAAACGTAAATAATAACAAATAAATCGCGATAGAATCCGTTAAAAAGTAGTTTTATTACGATTTATAAGTCATAACAATAATGGGTTGGCTTTAGCAGGGAAGCACTGCAAACCAACTTAGTGCCTATGCTACTTGATTTCCTTTCTTTTTTCTATTGCTCTCTGATCCTCCCGCGGCTCAAAGTTCAGCTACGTATGTTACTTTTCTATCTATTTATCTTTAATAGCTATTATGTATAATGATTAAGTAAAATTTAGTTTCATGAACCTTGTGCAACTTAGTGAGCCAATAAGTTTAGTTTTTGATTTTCAACTTGATAATTGCTGAACAATTTATGATATCATAATAATGTTTGAAGAATTTGCAGGCAACTGTGAATGTGACTCAACGATTTCCAGTAATTTTTAATAAAACAGACAATACTACGAAGCGTTTAATATACTCCCTGCGTCATATTTCGATCCTTGAGTTTTATTCTTGTGAAAATTAACGCAGTAAACAGGACGTCACCACTGCCTGTGCCTACACCCACAATCAATCTAACCGTCCAAAGTACGCATTAAAAAGCTACCTCAAGTCGCGTTTCCTTGAACAAATAGTTCAATAGTTTTGATATTTATTGACAGCATTGTAGCTTAATGTATCATTTTCTCTATTCCTAATGAAGAGTCTGAATCAAGTCAAGAAGTCAAGACCGATATAATACAAGTTCAAATTCTAGTTTACCTATGTAGGAGGACCTATGTATGGATGACAGCCAATGAATGTTCATTGGCTGTCATCTAAGTTACACCATTCAGTGATATCACAAGTTATTATATCTTGTTAGAAACCCAAACCATCTTTTAAAAAATATATTACGAAGTTTCTCGATTGCACTGCATCCAAGCATCCGACATATCCGGCAGAATCAAGACGTGTTACAATTAAAACGAAAGTACTTTTGGCAATAGCTATTTACTAAGTCCTGCAAGTTTATTGTAATTCCGAGATCTCTGTGAACCAAGTTACAACACGAATCTGGCACAAGGTTCTTCGTACATCGTAAAGCCGTCACTTCTCTGTGTCGTAGTTTACTATTTGCCTATTTATCTCAGTACGATGATCCGTAATCCGTATGCTGTCTACAACTGTCTATCATAAATAATTAGCACTGCATTCGAGGTATTCATTATCATCATCATAGAGTTGTCTACCGATTGCATCCGAAGCCTTCACTCCGGAGTCCGAGGTCCGCTTTCCTGCTTTTCCTTCTCCACTTCGTATGGTCTTGGGCATCCACGGTAGTAAGAGCAATATTCGAAGTACCGTATTGGCCAGGATTGTATGGCCCATGCAGTGAAAACTTTGAAATATTCTGAACTGACGTATTCCGCTAACGTAACATTACTGCGAATTTTTGTGTCTTCCTCATCTTAGTGTTAACGTCTTCGACCTCGGAGTCTGGGGTTCGCTTTACCAGTCTAGTACGAAATGTGTGTGTGAAGTACTCATTTGATTTTCGAGTGGGGCAATGTCATAAAGTTTGGTTTCCGTTACTAAATTCTTAGTCACAGCACGAAGATTGCAAAAAAGTGACCGGAACAAGGGAATTAGGTCACCCATTTTATGTCGTGTTAGGTAAGGCTACAATCGTGTTAATTTACTTTGACTCGACTTTGGCTCTGTTTGGATTAAGAGAGATGACGTACTAAACATTCTAGTTAATTTCTCTTTGCAATTAACTCTGAAAAGATAGAAGATATTATTAAACAATCATAAAATATAATAGTCACAATTAGTGGTTGAGAAAATCGCTGACATGCAAAAATACGAGTTAAAACCCAGTTAATCTATTAAGAACCAAAGTAAACCTGCTTTATTATTCACAACGGCACACGAGAAATCCTCTTATAACTAAATTTTCATACATTTATTTCTTGTTTAAGTACTTTAAAAGCACTCCTGTATGATACATTTGCCCTCAATTCCTCGACCTAAATGTGCCAACACCCTTTCAAGTTAAAAGCCTAGACGTAGTACTGAGTAGGTATGTTTGAGTGTCTCTGTGATAAGAGTAAGAGGCGAAAACCACTTTTCTCTCATTAGGAGACGTCACTAAAATATTACACAAGGCTTTAACGACAGTAGCGAATGATATCTGATGTTAGTGCAAACAGAATAAGCAATAATATGGATTCACCCCCAAATATGATAAAAAACTACACTTCATTACGATATTAATTAATGATTAATTATATTATTGATGATGCGATGCCAAAAATCACTAGTTGAAGGGCTAATTTTACAGTTTACAGACCAAATAATATGCACAAACACATCTATTGTTTATTCGTATGACAATAAAATGTTATATTGTTACTTAAACGTTGAAATAAATTACTTACTACACATAAATAAACATTATAGGTAGGTACACATTTGGGTGAAAACCTATATGTGTAAGCACTTCGTTCATTGTTCAAAAGCATACCTTTTATCGCCTATTTCAGCTCAACCCAAGTTCCTTTGAAAGGCAAAACAATCTACCTACTATTATAATAACTTGATCGGTTTCCAGACTCAAAGGAATATCCCTGAATATGTATATATTCAGGGAGGTGTTGTAACAACAGCCTGCTCGCTTTGTTGCGAGAAAATTAATATTTCATATTGCCTCCATATTTACTGTATGGTTCCCTTAACTTATAAGTAATAACGATTCCATCAGAGTTCGCGTAATGTCGGTACAAGCTGAAAATGAGCGTATTTATTGGGTCGTAAACGGAAAAGTAGGTATGTAATATCATTTGATAGGATATCAAAGGTTTTGATACGGAATTAAATGTTTATTTGAGGATCACGGAAATACTGATAATCAGAATTAGATTTAAAGTAGGCTCTTGGCGCACCTGATAGTAACATTAATGTTTATAAAAAGAGGTTATATAGAGGAGTGCCGATCCCCCCACTCATGGTTGACAAAGACTCTCATGGTGACTCTGGTGGACAAAGAGAGGAAGAACAGCACGATAAGGTAACGTTGCACTATGGCAGAAAAGAAAGGTGATAGAGTTAGCGTAGACAGGACGGCAAGTGAGAAAGGGCAAACCGGCAAGGTCGATCCTTACCGGCTTTAAGTAAGGTAACTGTACCAATGCTCGACACTGTACCAATGCTAGACACTTTCGAACAAAACCCAGTATTTTGAGAAAATTATCCATTTGTTTTATAAGACTATTGACTTAAAAGATGCCTAATGGTATCTATAAGATATGTTCAAATATTCGCAACACCATCCGAAGTAAATTTAGAAAGACTGTTGACAGCAAATAATGTGACTCCGTGAACACGGTCGTGTTATTTCTTAAGATTTTTGCCAAGGGTACTGATTTTTATAGGTGTGATTTTTTTGTTTATAAGTTATGATTATTACTAATTTTAGTATAAACGTTATAAATATTGAAGTTATTGACATACTTGGACCATTGGGACAATGATGTCTAGCATTGGTGTTTTCGACCAAGTGCATAATAATTTAATTTAAAGTAAAAGTATGATAGATTTTAAAGATTTTATGGGCAAAAGTTAATGTCTAATTGTTGCTGTAACAGTTAAAAAAGAATGTAACGACCATGCTGTAATTAATTTGTTAAATTTTTTAGATTGAAATTTTATTTTTCCTTAAAGTGTCGAGCATTGGTACAGTTACCTTATTACCTCATTCAGATCAAAGATATTGTAATGACAGCAAATCAGTAACCGACAAGGATGCATGACATAATGTTATGAAAGTAAAAGAAGTGAAAGCGCCTAGGATCGTAGTAAGAAGGAAGATTTGGTCTACCTCAAGGATATAGAAGCGTGGCTCCAAGTACCTTTTGTAACCGTAAGTAATCTGAACAGTATGCTCAAATAATCTGATCTAGGCGTCCACATAGATCTTTGTTCATCGATAAATTAGTTTCTTTACCCCTGCAAAGCACAACAGTAACGATCACAATCTACGTCGCTTATCAGTGGCTACTGACAGCCGCCGTCAGAGCTACTGAGCTACTGGGCACAGCATTCCACCACGATTACTAATGGGAGAAACGTGTTTCTCACCTCTTGCTGTTATCTTTTAACGATAAACCATGCTCGACGTCTTAGCTTCTAATTTAAACGTTTGTTGTGACATTTAGGTTGACAAATTGTGCTTTAGAAGGATGATTTAACGTCTAGAAGATACTAAGTAATGAATATTTACTGCGGAATTCCTGGTATAGTATAATATAATAGTCACCCATCTCTCTTGTACAAGGCGACATTGGTTTTATGTTTGCGCTACATTCACGCTATGTTTATTTTTTAACCGACTTCTAAACAAGGAGGAGGTTCTCAATTCGGATGTTTATATGTTTTTTTTATGCGATGGCTTTGCTTTAATGTTTTAGAGAAAGCTCATGAAATGTATAAGTACAGAAGCAGACAGTGGGCCTATCTTTGCCTACCTACATCGTAAGAAAAACTGCACGCATGTAATGTATTTATGTATTATCAGTAGTAGCACAGTGTCGGCCAAAGTTATAGTTGCAGAAATGTCGCCCCTTTTGAAGATATCTACATACACAGACGTGCGTTTAATCTCAAAATTAATCTCCATATTCCGAAGTCGTACACCAATTTGAAACAAAATAAAGCCAGCCACGCATAACGAATCGGTTGCTTTTACTATTTATTTAGGAGAAACTAACTTCATTTTGCTTTGTTAATTAATGCCGCGAACACACACTACGCGTTTCTAAAACAAATATTTATTCTAAACTGCGAAAGTAAGACATTATTATGTTTAATCTACATAATAATTTGAAGTAACGAAGTGAGTTACGGAGGCTGTCTCAATCAATACGGTGTTATCATAAAACTGTGAATGAAATCCCTAAACTGGGTAAGTCATATTCCTTAGTCTGTATATGATGCCTGATACTGTATGCAATTATGCCGCGAATTATATTTTTTTCAGTCTACCATACCATGCATCTTTCCATCCTATTTAATATATATACAGCACAGTCCCACAGTAAGTACACCCACAGGAAAATGTAGAGATAATATTTGACTTCACCCGAACTGAGAATTAACCCCGCAACCTCTTGCACAGCAGCTAACCTTTTCGGTGACATACTCGTACATATACAGGCAGTAGTAAATAAAGAAATAGTTTCTAATTATGATTTAAAATAATGCGAGTATGACAATTAGTGGGCAGGGTATTCTCGCACGTAACTTTACATCACCGGTGGAGTAGTAGCTAAGACATCGGACTTGCGGTAGAAAGATGGTTAGTTAGGTTTCAATAGTTAGGTCAGGTTCAAAACCTGACCTAACTATCGAAGTAGACTTCCAAATACGAGTATAACCCATTTAGCAAAATACCAGTAATTACTATAATTAGTAGGTATTCTTTATGAAAAAAAAGTGTAAATTTCAGTCTGAATACTTCTCATAGATAATAACACTAACTACTACTTCTTCCACATAACTAGAATAAACAAACACTGTTTATCTGTAAGTATAAAGGCCGTACCACAACTCACAGGCTCGAGACTAAAGCGCCACATTCCAGCTCTGCCAAAGGAATCCTGGCGAAACAAGGCAGATGGTCAGCTCATCCCAAGTCTCACACTAGACGAGATATGTGAGCTATGCAATTCCCATGGCTAGATCGGGGCGAGGCGGACGGGCCCGGGGGGGAGGGAGGGGCGGGGTACCTCGGCCGGACGGACGGCATTCCGCGCGTGACTCAGCGGACGCACCAACGTAAGTAACTGGCAGTTTATTAAAGCCTATCATATCTGTTGTCATCTGCCGAGGAAGTTCCGTCTGAAGGTCGGAGATGTCCGGTGTTGCTGACGAAATTTGGCACGTTAGCGAATAATGCGTTATTGGTTATTTTTGTTGAGTACAACAATTAATGGGATGCTACTTAACAAAACTATTTGGTTGAATTATATAGAAATTAATTATTATGTACATATAATAATGATTTTTTTTTACATACCAGACTGGGTTTTATAAATAGCAGAGTTTAGTTATGAAATAGCGAGTTGGTTGGGTATTCGACTGTAACGTCTAGGGTCGAGGTTTTTATTACTGTACGGTGTAATTTTCACACATATCAAGATGCTCATATGATGACTAGATGAGCCAAGAAACAGATGCGTATAAACTAGTACTTATGGATGTCACGACAAAAATAAATTTAACACTTTTCTGGGATGCTCTACAGCGTATGGTAATGTCTGACGCATCTCACTTGTTTGTTCGTTCATTCATCTTTATCCGGCAACTTTTTTGATAACAACATCATTATAGGACCGTAGAATGTACCGTAGACTGTAGAATGTGGTGATGGAGACATAATACAAGTATCCGAACCTCATCTTATCCAAGAGGTGACTAACAGAAAATTACGCAGACGATATCACTGCGAGAGAAGGAAAACTCAAAATAAAACCCGTCACAACCCACAGTAGTCCAAAGCCTCCCAGCTCCTCCCTAAAGAGGCATATGTCCAGCAGTGGACAGCGGTAGGCTATTTGATTGAAATGATTGAATTAATATTTCACACCTAAGAATTTATCATCACAATTTTTGATATACAAAGTAGGTAACTTAAGTAGGAAACTAGACTCCGGATGCAACCGGAATTATCACTACGATGATGATGGCGATGATGATATGTACTATGATATAACTCTACCTCTTCTTAAATAAGCACAGACGCCCAGTCGAGCGGCGCCGGCGCTTGTTGTCAATAATGCCAACATTAATATTCATTTTCCCACAGTAGCGCGCTACTTACAGTGCGCCGCCCGCGCAGCCGTCGTCGCCTAATGACCGCGCACATCTCGCTATCTCGAAGAATGTCTTATCGACAGCAGATACGTGCCTTGTTGGTACAATTTTTTTGTAACATACGTCTGTATCGCTAAAGAGGTAGGCAGAGATAATTATGTTGGGACAAAAATTTCGCCGTTTTTGGTATATTACATAGATCGAATCTTTTACTGTTTATTTTGAAAGAGATATGTAGTTTGTGTAAAGAGCTAACGCTAGCTCTACTTTGCCCCTCGAGCCTTAATGTCCCTGAAGGGGTTGGCACTGTAGGCAGGGATGTATCAACATACATATTTTGCCAATTGTGTATTTAGTACCTGAAGGCTACCCTGATATCCAAGCGGGTACTTTTTCACAGATAGAATGCTGACTATCGGATAGAGAATAGTTAGGTACCACCCATGAGAACAAATGGGCAGTTTAAATCTGTGTTCGTGTGTAGGATTAAATTAATAAAATTAAACCATTAGAATGAGCAATTATATTATTACACAAGTAAACTATAGGAATGTATATGATTATAGGTAAAATAACAGGAATGATTTACCTTCTGTTATGTAATTCACGCCAGAGCGGTAACATATTTATGTCGTTAATAATATAATTAGCACATACTCAGTTATATTGTTCCGCTACCTACCAGCTTTATGTAACTGTTTTTTATGTACGACAATCTCAATAATTAGGTATGAGGATTACGAAATTACGAAAATTCCCGTGATTTGTATTATATCTACTTTTATTAAAATAGAATGTTCACGTCAACGTCTACATTTTTAATGTAAGTCGATATGACTTCAACGGGTCTGCTGATAAGTTTTAGGTGTAGGTCGTACGAAAATTCCTTCAGAAAATGCCTTTTTAGAAGACTTTTCAATTTGACATGCACGATTTTGGGGGTTGGGTCATGATTTCGGAATTTTTAAATATTTTTAAAAATTTAGGGGATGATTTAGCCTTCCTACTCACCAGCCAGGTCTGCAGCTTCATGTAGGGGTTGATGATGATAACAGGAGAGTTGTGTGAAAAGTTTTCAGCTTGCCTCAAGCATGTACTCAAAAGATGGTACGAGCTATCGGACTATCACTGAAAGTCGATTTTAAAGAGAAGGTAATCTTCACCAGTTAACAGCTCATTCAAGCTGAGAAGAGCATGGCCACGGTAATACTATCTAAGTATCTATACCGTGGCATGGCCCTTTAATACGATAGATATTATCTCATAATACCGTATGAACCTATGATAGATTGCATACTTTGCATTGGCCACATTCGTTCCAGTTAGGGACGAGGGGGGCTCCAGTGATCTGCTGAGGAATACCAATCGAGTACGTGAGTATAATATTAAATGAAAAATGTGTATTTTTGCTAGACGAATTGGTAATATACTTAGAGTACCAGGTGAACACTAGGACGGATTGAGGTCAGAGTAAATGTCATTTGTTTTTGTTTCAAAATTGTGAAGCTACTTAAATACCTAGTTGACTTACCCTTGAAAGAGTTTTAGGTATCGGTGATTGATATTTCGTTTATTGCCTGTGGCACCTCCTGCGGGTTTTTGAATTTCGACATATTGCGCCCATTTTTGAACGTAATCAGTCTTATTTCAAATTAAATATTATTCTGATAAGCACGTGTCTACGATTGTATAACTTTTACCACAACAAACCTTGTTACTATATCCTGCTGAAGGGTCATAAATCTCACAAGCTGCCTCTGTATCATTTATTTAACTACTTCAGCAATCGATTCGTTATTCGTCACTAAATTCCCTCTCTACATTACTACATCGCTTACAAATATCTTCACAGCATTAAGTTGTCTTAAAATAGTTAAGATATTGTGCAGAGCTACGGCAACAGGATAACAGAACTGGCTGCACTTTCTCAAGCGGCGTCGGGGGTGGGGAATCCCGCATTTCACGAATTACGCTATCGACTGCCCTCATCTAGATTTACGATACGAACGCACCCACTGACAGATTTACAAATGCTTCTAGAAGCACTAGTGCACACAGAACATTTTAGACTAAGAAGATTAATTAAACGACTCAGTGCTTGAGATCCCGAGTTCATTTTCGGAGAAAGTCCATTGACAGCTAAGGGCTGTTAAGGCAAAACAGTTTTTCAATTCTGTTTAACCCTTGTGGGATTGCAGTCGTGACAGTATGTAACTAATGTGTAAATGCCCGAGTAACAAAATAATATTGTGGTAATTCTGTACAAAATGGTCCTATCCTATTTACAGTTTTCAGTTTAATAATCTAGTCACGAATTAAAAATTTCACAATATAAAATTATTTAAAAAAATCTGTATTTTAATTAGTTAATACCCTTAACCTTTTTCTGTTCACGGATTATAATAATTTAGTAAATAAATGAACCATACAAGGCAGTACGTCTTGTTCCTTACATTTTTGATTGAGGAAGTAACGGTTATTTCAAAACGCAAGTTCTTCGATCACGCGGATAATACGCAAATATATAACGTGGTGTAGCGTTGCTTGAGTTAGCTGGGTAATTGCAAACCTCAGTATTTTGCCCAATAAACTAATCAAAGGGATTAATGAAATTATTCAGGTTATTGGACGATTCGCACGATTATAAATGCGAAAGTGACTCTGCCTGTCTGTCTGTCGGTCTGTCTATCTGTCTATCGGTCTGTCTGTTTATCTGTCTGTCTGTTACGCTTTCCTGTCTAAACCACTCAACCGATTTTGATGAAATTTGGTGTAGGGGTGGATTAGACCTTGAGAAAGGACATAGGCTATGTTTGATCGCGGTAACCGACAACCACGTGGAAGGAGCGCGGGCAAAAGCTGAAGGTGACCGCTGACGTCAACTGATACGTCAGATAGGCGTAATTCATTGCGGCTTCTCAATGGTCCCCTTTATCCGTATAGGAGTTTAACAAGTAATGGGAATGCTGTATCTGCTGCTTACGTCTGCAGTTATCGTATGCGGTTGATTTTGAATCATACCTAATCATACCGGAATTATACCTCATTGTGCGTTTTCAAGATTATTAGAAGATGATCCTTCCTAAGTAGGTACTTATTCGATTATTCCTACTACTTTACCCTCAACCACGCTAAAATGGCTTAACTAGTCTAGCTGAAATTTATTTATAAATCCAACGTAAAAACTATCGTCAAATAAGGAATCCAATCTTGAAATCATATCAAATACAAATCGCATTCAATACCATTTTTATTTAATCACACCTCTAGCACCTACAGTTATAACTTTTCGTGTAAATATTATAATAGCCGATGCAAATCGCGTGAAGATGCAAAGCTATATCCTGATCAGACTTTATACATACGTGAGAACCCACTGACGTCACCCGGCCTTCGATTTTAGGCATGAGTCAGCTGAGCAAATAAAAACAATACGCGATACCTGCCGCCTCTTTTATAAAGAAAAATAAACAAAGTCCAACTTTATAGTATTCTACTACGAACAAACGTGTTCCATTTTATTGCTTCCAATTCACAGTTGACTTTTGAAATGAAAACAAGTCGTTTATTCTAATATGAATGTTTACAACACATTGTTGTGAACGCTATCAATATGGTCAATTTGATTTTATGGCACAAGGTACTGCGTAGCAGTTTGCTCACCAAACTACTCCATCCAGACCAACTAAAAGAACATGACATGACATCATTACATACTTTTTTTTATAAGTGGTAATAAAAATATGGGGATTCTGATGGGAGGTGGTTATTGTGACCTATAGACGCGTGTAACACTAGGGGCGTCACTCTCGTGCTGCCGACCCTGTAGGCACATTTTAATGCCCTTCTTAAAGAACCCCATATAGTAGCTGCTTTGCAAAACCACAGCAGGGACATTATTCCACATTTTGAGCTTCTAATGTTTTTTTTTCTTATTTTTCAGGCTTGTTCGTGACGAAAATGACATACAAGAGCTCTCTCTGTACCTCACAGAACGTAATATAATATCTTCAGGGAAAATATATTATTTACATGGGCTCGTAAAACATGGTTTTCGCAATTTGGATACTACTTTTGGACACATCTCTAGTTACTACTTTGGGAATAAACAGACGTGAATATACGCTAATTGCGTAGGTACCGCTAATCAATTTATATAACGTTAATACCTATTCACAGTGACTTCATCGTGTACTCAGTGTACTATGTCTATGATACATGCCTTTTCATGCACTTTTTTTACTTTTTTTATAGTTAATGGTCGCTGGCTTCCGGATGGCTGGCCCAATCAATCTTTAATTTAAAATCATTTTATCAGGTTGGTAGTAGACAACTGTAGTTGGTGACTTGTGTGTAAATTGTAGTTTTGGTCAATAAAATCGTATATGTAAAACGTCACTTAGTTCGACTTGACCTCAATTATTTTCACTAGCGAAATCCAACCGCACTTTTCATTATATTCTTAATTATAATCAATAATTGGTTGGATGTCTTCGTAGTATTTCGATGATAATAAATTTCTTTCTAAACAACCTAAATTGACACATTGTATAATTTAATGTAAATCTCAAAGAGCAATAAAGAAATCTACGTATTTGTTAGTATTTTCTGCAGAATATGGCTACGTAACACTCTTCGCCAACCACAAACAAATAACATGTTGATTTTCGTCATATTTAGTCGATGTGTACCTATCCAATGACGCCTATAACTACGTTTTCTTATATATTACAAGTATGCAACCAATAATAGATGCTGTCGTCTGTCCATTTTGTATACGTGTACCCTCCGTGAAATTATGGTTACTACTTACCTAATAAGGATAAGACATCCCTACTAATATTATAAATGCGAAAGTAACTCTGTCTGTCTGTCTGTCTGTCTCGCTTTTACGACTAAACCGCTGAACCGATTTTGATGAAATTTGGTATAGGGGTAGATTGGACCTTGAGAAAGGACATAGGCTATGTTTGGTCGCGATAACCGACATCCACGCGGGCGGAGCCGCGGGCAAAAGCTAGTTTCTTATAAGACACAAAAAAATGTCTTATAATATGCAATTGTGTGCGATTCACCAGACAAGACATTTTTCTTGCCTTGTGTTCGTGTCTTATAATAATGCAAAAGGCCTAACAGACTGATAGACAGGCAGACAAATTAATTTCTTACTTATAATATTAGTAAGGATATGCCAAAATGAAATGCATTACGTGATTCTGTAGTCCAAAACCGTCAGCAAAATCGTTCAACAGTGTGACACGTTAGTAAACACGTTTCGTGTTGTTTGTTCCAAGGACTTCTATTTAATTTATCCTTACAGAACATTAACAGAATTAGTAACGAATTCGCCACACATTGGACACAGTATTTTTGTCCCACCCATCTAATATCTACGAGTATTATAGGTAGTAGATAGATACAAGATTTTTAAAATTGTATTCTGTGTGATCAACTGTCAACATTATGAAAACAATAATGCAAATCTTGCACATACACAATCATCTCAATAAATTTTGAACACATTGAGTTTCATAAACTCAAAATTTGCCAAATTATTTGACCATTTTCCGGACGCTTGAACTGTTTTTAAGGCGCAACGGTAGTAAGTGTAACTGCTGTACAGATGAAAAAGTAGATACGGTTGCACCTTTACATATAAAGTTGTACGAAAAGGTTTCACCGTATTTCCTTTTTCGACTGTAAGTACATGAAGTTCTTAATTTCTGCGGTCGTTTGGAAGATAACTTGGATCTGGTAATTTGTTTACCATGGCACATTGTCAAATTGGAACATACACTTACTAACTAAAGCATACGAAAGGAAATTTGATTACCTTCTGATCAACACCTATCAAGTTTTAGGGGGATAAATTCTCTATTGAAAGTCATGACTAATTACGTCACGGATTCCTGTACTTCTGTTCCTTCATTTGTCCTAAATTGTCATAATATTTTGGTGAGTCTTCTTATATTTAGTATGTGAATAATTGCAACATCAGGACATTTATTGTGTGCAAAAATCTATTATTTAATATCAAAAGTGAAATATTCGTCATAGCATGACTTCCAAAGCAATTATTTCATTTTATGAATACATATAAAAGTGTTTATATTGGTTTGACGATAATAATTGTTATAACTGAAAGTGTGTGGAATGAGAAGGTCGAATCGAATGTAATGTAGGACCTAGTACCTAGGTCGCGCTGAAAGGTTATAAACTGACCCGTAGGTACCTATTGCTCGTACCATAAATCTTGGACCTGAAATGTGCTCTATACGCGCTTCTTGATTGTCTTTTGAGGATAGCACGGGGAGCTACGACGGTGGATGAGCTCAAAACCACCAAGCATAGATTGTTACAAAACACCTCGTTTGTCTGGTGACTTAGGACCAAGATATGTGTCCCTGCCCAAGGTATACAATACAATAGAATAAAGCACCCTGATATTGTCGCATTAGTCATCGAACAAATAGCTGCACTAATACATTCTCCGAGCGATTCGCTTATCGCCCAAGTCTAACAAGCGGTTAATCGCATCGATGCGGGCGCGCAGGCGCAGATTACGGTCGCGTTCGACGTCACAATTGCGTGAACCTTGCGCTACGAGCGCACGCGCATCGACTGATATATTTAAATGTCGATTGATGAAAGCATAAAATTGTAATGAAATAAATTAGGTAATGTAATTTTTATTTGAAATACATTTTCTTTGTTATTCAATTGAGCCATTACATTAATACGTCTTCAAATTTTTTATGTGCAGGTCAGGTTTTTAGCTATATATTTTGCGGTTTGAGAGTCGAGAGCAGTATTAGTTATATTTTTTGCTTTTATCTATATCTAAGCTAATTCAGTAAACACCAGAAATCGTGATCCTAACATAATACGTAAAATAGCAACAGTTCTAGCAACCTATGTTTCGTAGCCGTAGAGCATTCGACTCCTACATTAGAGGTTAAGAGTTCAATTCCGCTCAGTGCAAATATTTTTATATGTATGTAGCTTCCTATTTACATTGATCTGGAATTTAACATGGATAATAACTGTAAACACGTATACTGTACCACATTTTAAAACCAATATAAAGTCTTCTGAGTTTGGCTCAAGACGGCGCTTATTACCAGCGTAATATGACCTAGAATGTTTATTTATAAAGAGCACAGTTTATACAATAGAAAGTGCTTAATATGAACCAGTCTCACCTGCTCGACTTAGCGACACGACGTTGATGGCTACGAGCAAGAGCAGCGCGTGTCGTGGCGGCGCCAGGTCGCCTCGCGATCTGCAACAACCACACACAACGTATTAGACACACATACACAATGAACACACGCATAGAACACACACAGTGTAGGAATATAAAACAAAAGATTAGATTGCGGCTAAATATTTGCGATTATTAGCTCTGTCGTTGTGGAATGCGTCATGGTAACAAAATAATAAATAACTTTTATTTGTTTCTAGAGCTAGAATTGTTCTTATATCTCTGTGTGCCATTCAAATTTTATAATTATTATATTTTATTACACAAATTATAGTTTTAGACCGAGTTTTAATTTTCTGTAATAATTATAAACTAGGATTGCGTTATTTGTGTTCAGTGTTGCTCAATTTTTGACGTTTCTCGAAAGCGTAAATTAAAATATTGACTACCCGGAAATGTGGGGAGTTTCAGATGTTGTTAGTGTTCTTATCTTTTCCTTATCTTTGGTCTTAGTTATCTTATCGGTTTTGGCTCAATAAAATGCATTATTTAATTAAGTAAGCTACTTATTTGTCGGAAGGCGGAGGACCAAGTGAACATTTTGGTAAATTCATATATCGCAGAGATATTTGAATCATCAATGAAAAATATTTTTATACCATATAGTTTCATTGTTGGCCGCGTGGTTCCCGGCAGAGTAGAATTTGGGCCACCCCATCTCCTCCCATGCGGTGTCGTACAAGGCGACTAAGGGATACGGCTGTTTAACATCAGACAGATATATACAGCCCAGACTCAGCCTCAGATACATGACTCGAGTCAACAATAGTGTCGGATTTCACCCCCTATTACGTGGAATACCCAAGGATACCTCCCCCACCGGAGCCGGTACCTCCTCAGGTTATGTCGTACTCGAGCCGACTAAAACGCACGCCGTCTGTGGGCCGTCGGTTGCTGGAGATGAGATTGTCGTAGCCATATCCCTCGCACCCCGGCCGACCCTACTACGTGGGACCTAATAAATATAATGATTAGTGATACCTCTGCCTAACCCTCCGGGGATAAAGGCGTGATTGTATGTAAGTATGTGAGTTTCATAACCCAGTAGTAAGTACTACACAGGGATATGATTCATAAAGAGCGTACTTACCTAAATATTTGATCGCTTATGAACAGAATTCTACAAACGCGTCTTACTAAACTTGAAAAATGTAGTTTCACCAGTTCCGTGGTACGGTTATCATCGAGACACGTCATTGTAGGTCAGCATCACCAGCCGATCGAGATCGAACATTAACATTCATGTTTACGTAAGATGTTATTATGAGAGACATCACGCTGAATCTGTACCAGGTCTCTTATGAACTGAGGACGCCCTGATTACCTACATAATATCGCTGAGAATAATATCACAGATCACTCATCAATTCTATCTCTGTATATCACTCCCTCTTCAACAGTAGACTCTTATAATTCAGTTATCATCATCATCAGACCGCTAAGTCTGCACAATCACATACCTAGACCGCACTGAACCATTACTTGCAGATTATCTCACGAGCAAATTTTGGGATTCACTCTTTCATTTGTAGAAAATGTATGAATAACAAAGCCTTTTAATACAATAATCACTTATAATTATAACGCATAGACTGATAGTACCTTTTATTATTATAATGATAAATACTTCCTATTGATTTGGTACTATTAAGAAATGTCTAACAGAAAAATATCTATAACTTGCTACCCGATCTGGAAATCAAACCCAGCCTTATAATGGGAAACACAAACGGAAATTTATATGCTGAGCTGAGACTAAACGAGCTAGTCAAATATATAGAAAGGTATCTCAAGAAAATTCCCCCCTGGGAGCAATGTAACCCGTGTGAGCTGCTAGTGGGCCATTATAGGCAAATGTGCAAATAGGGGTTGATGGATATTAATGTTATTCAATGCATCTAAAGGGCCATGTTTACAGAGGTAATGTTTTGCTTCAATTCATCCTCCTGTAGGAGCAGCCTCTATGCTACTCAGGGAGCAGGGGTTCGATGCCCGCTAAGTGCAAATATTTGTATGCATGAGTATTATTATTATTTCTTAAAGAATATTAGTAACTGAATGACTAATATTCCAACTAACCCCTCCAGCTAAGCTAAATTGCTTGTGTTAGGAGTGGGTTCACGTCAGTAACGTAATAGCCAGGATTCGAAACCGGGACCTTTCGATCGTAAAGCCGACTCCTTAACCACTAAACTACCGACCACTATGCCTATTTGCATTGGTCTGGTTGCGTATGACAACTGGGACCAAAGCCGTTGGTCCCAGTTGCCATACGAACATCTATGGCAGTCGTTACGGGTAGACGGAGCCCTAAAATGTCCGACAACTGGTCTAACTACAATACTTTGATATCACCAATAGGTTGTGGAGGTCAATACTCTGGCTAAGACCTGTATGTATGCCATTTGTATAATTCCCAATCTAAAAAACACCAGTTCTCATATCAGCTAGAGTATTTTGGTGTAACGCCATTAAAAACCCCATGCCAACCTAGCAACAGGTGAACTGCCATTAGCATCCATAACAATAATGTATTTCATGATACCCATAGGTCGAGGCAAGAGCCCATTTATCTCAATAAAGCGAACTAAAAGGTCCCAAAACCTCGTGCACAATATAAAAGATTCTATCGCTCATACTTTTCAGAATTTTTATTTAAGCATTCAAATAAAACAGTCTCGACAGAACAGCAGTGGTAAGAGCTACTGCTCAGCGTTAAGTCTTGGGTTCATTCTTAATTGTTAATAATTTTCTGTAGCATGGAGTCTAGAACCTATAATTAACGGAAAATGGTATAGGTATATAAGCGTCGGTAGCTTAGTGGTTAAGGAGTCGGCCTTACGATCGAGAGGTCCCGGGTTCGAATCCTGGCCATTACACTACCGGCGTGAACCCACTCCTAACACAAGCAATTTAGCTTAGCTGGAGGGGTTAACGGGAATATTAGTAATTTCGGTTGCTAATATTCTTTAAAAAAAAAAAAAATATATATATATATATATATATATATATATATATATATATATATATATCCGGATCTACACCAGCAGCCATATTATTTTTAAGTGAAATACAGTTCTGCTTATATCCATTTGCGAAGCTTTCTAATCGTTAAATACCTACCAATTATGGGGCAATATTAATCCGGTATTGCATGATTAAATACAATGTTTTGTCAATAATAAAACTAGTGAAAACATAGGTACTTATTCGTAGCACACCTGAAATTACCCTCCTTTCTTCGGCAGTCGGGTAAAAAGTGACCGTCAGGTTTTTTGATATATAATATTTTCACTGACAATGAGAATTGTAACAAGCCGTCAGATTTAGTTTTCGTGGGAGTTAATTTATGGCATAAATGAATACAAATTTTGAAATATGAAACGAAACATGAAATAATTTGAATACCTACCTAATAACGGATACTTCAAGAGATAGTTTACATTCCTACTGAATATAGGTACTTGGGTATTATGAAGGATTAATTGAGATGATGCCTACAGCTACCTATGTTCTAAAGATACAAACAGGGACCTCACCCTCACCCCCACGGTCTAATGCCAGAATACTATTATCTACACTACACTATAATAGGTACAAATGTACTGTACGTAAAGAAACAAATTTAAAACAATTTAAGTATCCTGCCTCAGATTTTCGAGACAAACTAGGTTAAGTATGTAAATATTATGTAGGCTGTAAAAGAGGTATAAAAAGTTTTTATAGGATAATCAACTGGCAAGTAAGAAAAGTGCCATTTCAAATTAGTTACAGTAACCGTCTACCATCAGTAGTAGCCTCAGTATTTTAAGAATAGTCACCTATCCTAAGACTGACCTGGCTAACATAGGTTAACTTTCCAACTCTTACTTGCTCCGTTACCACTTAGCTACTAGCTTCTCAGCAAGGTTTATGTGTATGGACCTTAACAATAATCTTTTTAATAGCTATGAATCAAATTACACTCCTATGAAGTCGGACAGGTCACTAATAGACTATTATAAAATGTAAATCAATCAAGAAAGCGGCCTGCTCCCACCCCTACCTTCCAGTACGGCATCAATAAAGACAGACAGCCACTTACCGACGCCGGCCGTCGATGGCAGCTAATGTCGTCTGAGAACTGTGTCACCGACATGCCGGATACGAGGGTGTAATGCCCTGTTAACACTATAACTATTTCCTAACACATCATTATGCCCGGGTCAGATCTGTATTCAATTATTCCGTTTTTGACCTGACCTGCCCCCCAGACAAGTGGCAAATCGTTTGTAGAATTGAACAGAATATAATGATCAATGTTTGGGATTGACGTATTAATAAGTTTATCCGTGTGGTGACAGAGAAAAAATACAAGTATCAACATTTCATCTCATCCGATAGGTGTCGTTAGAGGCGATGTCGGGAGAGAAAACCTCGCACTAACCCGTCCGTACAGCGTGGAAAGAGTAGGCCAAAGCTTCCCAACATTGGGAGAGCCTATGTCCAGCAGTGGACTGCGGTAGTTAACCAACTAACCAATGGTCTAACACGAAAGCGCGTAGCGGCTGCTCAATTCGAATAAGAACGTAAGGAAATGCTATCCAGTACACAAAGTTTATGTTATTCCCCGGTTGAGCCATTCTATTATTCGAAAAAAGCTTTAAATCAAATTCCGTATACCTACATTCAATATAAAATTATGTATTCAATCATTTGTAGTTAGATTTACGATCAGATATAATTGAAATTGATGACAGAATCGACTTATGTTGTACAATTTATTATTATCACAGTCCAATCTGATACGTGTTAGAATAATAAATAGCTTTAATGAAACTGGCATTAGATATGCATATCTTATGCCTGGTACAGACCGATCAAATATAAGCGAACAAACGAACGGTATTCGTCAATTATTACCTACCGTACGTTACAACTGGGTAACGAAGAAAAATCGGACTTGCTTTTGCTGAAACGTCCACTGATTTGTTCCTTTAACCGCGTTCATTTGTTAGCTACCGGTTCCATAGTGTATACGAGGCACAATGTAGTCTTTTTTTAGAAATAACATTAACGTTATTGCAATTTGTTTTGTGTTCTTGTAATAGATATTAAAAATATTTTATTTCAATACGTAATATTCGCATAAACTTACAAATATATCATGTTCAGGAATCACTGAACATAATTTATGATTATAAATTATTCAACCAGTCAATTAATCTATCAAATTATTCATTTACTCGGATGTGGTTACAATAATTACAGATTGTACGACCATTTCAAAAGCACGTACAGCATAAATTATTCTGCTCCTCAGAACATGTAAATTTCAATACAGTTATAAATAAATAATAATTAATTTTAATTGAGTACAGCAAACGAATATGAATATTGTAAAGGAATATCATGATAATTTCATATTAAGCTGCGTTTACTCGCGGCAGAGCGAGGGAAGTGGCGAGAGAAGTGGGTGGGCAGAGACGTGGTGTGAATGGTATATTCGTCATGCCGCGCCGCGAGTACTGCCGCGTATATTGCTGCAAATGTCGGCCTGGCGGCGCGAGTCAAAGGAGCGGCAATACTAGCGCGATGAACTATACGAGACCACTAGATGGCGCTAATCCGTAAACACGACTTTCGTTATTGCTCCTCGAATATTTACTTCCCTACTAATATTATAAATGTGAAAGTAACTCTGTCTGTCTGTCTGTCTGTCTGTCTGTCTGTCTGTCTCGCTTTCACGCCCAAACCACTGAACCGATTTTGATGAAATTTGGTATAGGGGTAGATTAGACCTCGAGAAAGGACATAGGCTATGTTTGGTCGCGATAACCGACATCCACGCGGGCGGAGCCGCGGGCAAAAGCTAGTTTAAAAATATTTCCGGCAACACGATGAGCAATGCGAGCGGCAGTATGTAAACGCGGGGTTACATAGGTAAACATTATTTTACATTTTTATTAGGGCGTATGAGATCGCAGGGAGATCTTCGAGGTCCAAGTCAAAGTCCTGATTGAGGGTCGAAGTTGTAGCGCAGTTCTCGGAGTTGGGGGTAAGCCCATAGTCGTATAGCCCGTATAAGTCAAACTAAAAGGAGGTAAAGGAGACAGCGGACTCTGTACTCCTAGGTGATGGCCTCCGTCGGCTGGGTAGGTACAATGTTAAGATATTGATACTGCTGTCTAGACTATTGAAATGGTTGTAGGTAACTCTTGAAATATAGACATTAAAATATTATCGGTATAGTTATCAGCAACGTTCGTGATCAACCGTCAAAAAGTTCGCGCATATGCACTAACTGCTAACTAGCCAATCAAAAATCAATAAAAGGACTGATCAACCAATGACGTGAGCCTTTTCAGTCCGTGATTTGGTGAGTTGGCGCGCATTCGCGTCCCGCACCCCGCGCTTACCACCAAAGAGACCTGTAAACGCGCAGTCTGACTACATTATCACAATATTTGCGATATCACTAACTTGTTAGTTCCTGGTGGAATAGAATAAGGCCCCCTCTACCTGTGGGTTTCGTAGAATTCGACTAAGGGATAGGGCTGTTCTCCATCCGACAGTAAACATACAGCCCATCAATAAGTGCCTGCTTGACAGCAATAGGCTCACCCCTTATTACCGGGCCCGAAAATCATAGTTGGCGAAATGTGGGTGCATTACACCTCTGCCTACCCCTTTGGGGATTTACAGACTTGAGTTTAATCATAACATGTAAGTGAGCACAGACCCTAACAGCAGCTGGCCACGGGTGGACGACCGCGCTTATTACCAATTTTATTCAATAGGATAATCGCGAGGCTGGCCGTCACTCGACGGTGAAGGCAGACGTGTGAAGATGTCCCCTGGGAACCTTCCGGGCGGCTCATGTTACCCGTGTTACGTTACCATACGTTATGTTGTAATGTTTTGTAACCCGAGCTCGCATATGATGACGGTCTCACAAGCTAGTGTGCAGGATAAATGAAACATTTCTGTAATGAATTACTACAAACACACTTTGATTACCAATGAGAAGTAATAATTGTATGTCTTAGTTGAACTGATTTTTTTTAAAGAGATTTAGTAATCGAAAATATCAGTCTGAAAATGCAAAACTATTCATTTGACCCTTCCTAAACATAAAAACGAATGGCAACTTACAAGTCTACCTCTAACCCATCCAGCAAATCTGTATTGCTTGTATTGGGAGTAAGTTCCCATCAGCAGTGTAATGGCCAGGATTCGAACCCAGTAGGTACATCTCCGCCAACCCACGTCCTCACCGACTTAACTTAACTACTAAGAACCCGACACAGCCACAATAAATATCCAGAATGCGACATCATGGACAAATATTTTCCAGAACTAAATAGGAATTAACGCCATATTACTTATTGTTGTCACAATTGGTTTTGCAAGACGTGTTTACTCAATTAACCTCACAGACGCAGTTCACCTTCCTCACAGATGTCTACAAACAAAAACTCATGGTTTAATGCTGTATCAACATCAGCAGGCTACGTTCTAGAAAGTAACGGCTGCACGAAGTCAATCACCACTTTCGGAACATATATTATAAATGGGTGTATGGAGCCCCATCAAGAGCTTCGGGCTCCTGCCAACATAACCTGCAAGCCAGTACACCTGCTAGTTGATGGACCAGGCTCTAGAGTAGGCTTTCCCCACGGATTTGGACGGTCAACCCCAGGAAAGGCACTCCTTTTCTTCAGGACACTTCCTACTCCTCTAGATACCCTAAGGAAAGCCTCCAATATAAACTGGAGTAACGCTAGGATGGTAAGAGTAGTTGTGAGTTTTATAGTCAGATTCATGGTCTCGCGAACCTGGATGTAATGTCCAAAAGAGAAAAATTTACATGGCAACGAGCTGAGGAATGCGGAAGCTTAAGAAGATAGATTCGATTGCACATAATACCGCACAGCAGCAGCAACAATCTGGAATAACAGCATATACTTGATACGGTAATCGATTGGACCATTAAGTCGATTCTTTTTCGATGATCTAAATAATCGTATAATACCGCAAGTTATGTAAGCTACTGTGTCACAGAAACGCTGACAAAATTGACAACAACTAATACCTTTCAAATATCAGTTAAATCCTTTTAAATCACAATCTCCAATTCTTCACACTTTGTAATAAAAAGCAACAAAATGAATGTAGATTTATATTTGCGACTCATTGATTATTCTGTAGCACTCAAAGTAGGTAGGTGTGTCACAGTATCAATACTGTGGCTATTACATTATACATGCGCACACACAGACGACACACGACACCGGACACGAAAGTAAAAATGTGTTTTGACAGTTACTAATCCCACAGTAATATGAAGACAACTACCGTAGAATTGAAAGTATTTTTGACATTTATTTCTACGACTGGCGTGACTAATGAGATCCTACCTGTTAAACAAATAAGAAAAATATGTGAATGACAGTCAACTCAAACACCCAGATGACAATTCGTTGACCGACGACGCGCGACGGCGTATTGTATACATATTTTGACGTTTATGACGTTCACGACAGCTGCAGGCAGCTGTCAACGTATGTCAATTCGATAGATTGATCAATCTATTCATTTCTATGATTCTATTCGACAAACGTATTGCCATTTCTCTAGATTGGCAGATACTTCAAAGCTTGTGAAGTAGATAGAGCAATTCATATCAAAAAATACGAGTAAAGGTACTTGCACACTGAATACTTGTAATCCAATTACAATTTAAAAATATGAAAATTGTACGTCAGAAGTGTCGTAAAGTTCCCCGGGATGACAGAATCATATTCAGGGGAAATGTGAAAACCTTTTATAAAAACGCGCACAAATTTTATGAAATATTGTGAAGTGTACGAATATTTTTTACGTGTCATGAAATCGTGACATGACATGAGAATTAGATTTTTCTCTCAAACAGTGATATATAAAAATTTAAGGATATTAATCCTCGTTACAGATAATATTGTAAAAGATTCAGTCTATGTAAGAAACCCTTCCTTTTCTAATATATTATGATGGGTAGACTTTCATAAACATGTAGGTATATGCTGGTGAATAGGATCACCAACATTCCAATGTTTCCAAAAAGAAATAGGTATCTGAAAAGAAACTACATTCAATGCTGTAGATAAAAAAAAAACTATATAAAATTTAACCTTGTCATACTAGACGCATAATCAGATTAGCACACCAAACAAATCTGTCACTATTGCGAAGAAATTCAAATGAATTCACACAATTAATTTCAATCACGACATTATTACAAATTACATAATTACACTACGAAGCCTATCTGGCAAAAGTTACTAGAAGCTAATTGTGATAAATAGAACATTTTAGTCTACCAGTCCAACAAACTTGAAGTTTGAATAGTTTAATGAACCTTGTGAAGGAACAAGGGTAATAGATTTCCGCTAGGGTGAAAAGTTTGACCCAACGTGCCCTATTAGGACCGACTTCCTTAGTTGAGAATGAGAGAAAAACATGTGATTCTGAAAAGTTTCTCAAAGATTTGTTGTATTTGGTAAGCAAACTCTTCGGTAAAAACCATATACCTACTTAGGTATATGTATCTAAAAATACGTAAGTATATCGCGTTTCCATTACACTAACTGCGGTTCGGTTAAATTACTGATCAGCTCACGTATGATCTTCTTTTTTTCTACAGTCCTGGATCCTTTAAGTGGGGCGTGAATACCTTAGTATCTGATGAGGCCGTCAAGCTGAGTGCCACCATTGTAACATGGTGCGTGTCTGTAATGGTGACCCTCGTACCTGAGACTTTGCCTTCAGCTTATCATCAGGCGAGGTGAAGTCGAATTGACGTGTCCTACATAAAATATCTGGAAAGTATTTTAGCTACTATTATTTTCAACATATTTATTCCATAGCTTGCATACCGTAGCCTAATCCGCTCTTTAAGCGACCGCTGCTTTGACTTTGCCAATATTTGCACGACCGGTGCTGACGTGCCACCATAGTGATAACAAGAATACGGTAAAAACAGTTAGGCAAATAAATTTATTATTGCCGTAAACACTCACACACATTTTATAAAATAAATCTCAGAAACCGGTTTAGTTGAACGGATTTTTCATTGTGAAATTCAGCCCAAGTTTTCATATTCCGTTTATGTTTTAAAGCTTGAATACTTACCAACAGAACAGTAGCAGTTGACGGGTCATTAACCTCACAAAAGATTAGAGGGTTTGTTGTATTTTATAATTGGGATACAAATAAGCTAGTTAAAATTGCGTGCTGTTTAAGAATTTGAATGTTAATTATGAATAATAAATCTAATTACTGCATTTGCAAGGAATATAAATGTATCTATAAATTATTAGGTACAGAAGGCCCAACAAGTGAAGACATACGCACATTTAGATACATATCTAACTTAGGAGGATCTCAATCCTTTGTGATATACGCTGGGTAATAAGGGAGCTCTGCGATACAACCAAAAATGTACTCAGGTAAGTACTACAGATTATCATTTATTATGTTTACATCTAACACAACGCTATATTCGCGGAACCATCAAGGAAAGTCTTTAAAACGATTTTTCAGGTTTACGAATAAGTTGACATTTGCAAACGTACAAAATAAATTATCTCAAGAAAATGTTTTTGTTGTAAACTGAAACACAACAATTCTTTTAGAAGAAAGGAATTTGGAACAAAGAAATGGAATTGAACTGAAAACGGATTTGGAAACAACGAACTTATAGCTTGGAATAATCAAAATAATGTAACAAACCTCTGATGTTCGGATTATTTTTTATTTCCGCCATTATATCTTATTTGATTAGTTATTTGTTTTGATGTCTACCTATGTGTTAATTAAACAAAAGTGAAATCTTGACGTAGGCTTCAGTACAGCACAAATGGTGATATTATCGTGAAAAACACTTGGAACTAAAGTTTTTTATGTTAATTCGTAGACAACGTTGCGTGTGCGCATGCAATTTGAATTAATGTTACGTAATGTTTGTTGTGGTCGTAATGTTTGACAGCCTCCGTGGCGTAGCGGTAGTGAACGCGGCCGCTGCGCAGGAGGCGCGGGTTCGATCCCCGCTCAGTGCAAATATTTGTGTGAATGAAATATGAGTATTTGCATTGGTCTGGTCGTGCCTCGGAGAGCACGTTAAGCCGTCGGTCCCGGTTGCCATGAGAACATCTATGGCAGTCGTTACGGGTAGTTGGAGCCCTCAAAAATCCAAAAACAACGGTCTAACTGCAAAACTTCGATATCGCCTAATGTTAACATTGGGTTGTGGAGGTCAGATGACAATCGCTTCACGGAAAATATCGAGGTCTAGTCAAATCCGTGGTTAAGACTGGTAAAAAGCGGACCCCAGACTCCAAGCTGAAAGCTTCGGATGCGACTGGGAATTAACGCTAAGAGGAAGAATGTTTGTTGTGGTCATAAAACAATTATTGAACTTAAATGATATTATGACTGTAGAGTGTAGAGCGTCTAGACTCAAGAGTTAATCCTCCTACGTAAAAATATTTTGTTTTTACCACAATAGAATGACTCTCGATTTTCCCAGTGATATCTCTATACTCTTCTTCGTCATCTTCTTCATCCTAGCGTTAATTCGCAGTGACATCTAAAGCTTTCACCTCGGAGTCGGCGACCCCAGTCCGCTTTACCAGTCTTAACTGCGGATTTGGCTAGACCCCGAAATTTTCCGTGAAGCGACTGCGATATGACCTCCATAACCCAACGGCGGTATATTGGGCGATATTGAAGCATTGCAGCTAGAACAGTTGTTGGACTTTTTAGGGCTCCCCGTAACGACTGCCATAGATGTCCGTAAGGCAACCGGTACCGACGGCTTAACGTACTCTCCGAGGCACCATCCGGCCAATGCAAATATCCATATTCATGCAAACAAATATCTGCACTGAGGGGGTATAGAACCCGCGCCTTCTGCGTAGCGGTCGCGTTTACTACCGCTACGCCACATAAACTGTCTGATCTCTATACTCTATTGATATAAAATAATAAATGAATAAGTTCTCATCACAATTATGTTACCAAACCTGTAGGTACACACACATGTCTCTGACAGGCGCCAATTGAAATGACTGCGTACAGAAATTGCACTAGTACGTTGACCCAATAACAAATTAAAAAATATACAAAAAAAAACAAAGCTAGCGGTTTTGGCGCCACCGTGCACAATCGAGAGCCGGATGATGAAGCCCAATTCATTTTTTATCGATTCCCAATTTGAATTTCGATTAGATATTGCGGTTCGATGCTTTTTGCTCTCACTCGTGGCATTCAGGACGTGCAACATCAACGTGAGTGTACAACAGGTGCAATTTGATTAACTTATAGCAGGATTTGTATGGTTAGCTTGAACCTTGGTTGGCTTTAAAATAAGGTAGCCCAGTGTTTAAATCCCTACTAATATTATAAATGCGAAAGTAACTCTGTCTGTCTGTCTGTCTGTCTGTCTTTCTGTCTGTCTGTCTCACGACTAAACCGCTGAACCGATTTTGATGAAATTTGGTATAGAGGTAGATTAGACCTTGAGAAAGGACATAGGCTATGTTTGGTCGCGATAACCGACATCCACGCGGGCGGAGCCGCGGGCAAAAGCTAGTTACATATAAATTCGCCGTACGGGTAGCTTTTACCTAATACCCATATTTATCAGTAAGTAAAAGGTGACTCTTTAATCTGTTTTCCGACACTCGTACAATTTTTACATGCTACCTATTATTCGTAAGGATTTTCTAACAGAAAATTCTTGCCTGATCCAAGAAATGAAACCAGAACCTTTCGATCGTTCGTCATCATGAGCACATACTTATGCCACGGGTGATAAGACCAACAGGACAGTTTCGAAGAAATATCTTAGATGCAAGACTATACTATTTTTGTTATACAACCTACGAGTAGTAGTGTGATAACGTCAAAACGATTAAAATTACAAATTCTAAATACGATGTATCCTAGTTACGAAGTATGTGTAAAAATAGGTACAATATTCTTGCAAAAACATATTACAATGTTAGTACAGTTTATTCCAACAATTGTAAAGGCAGAAAATAATAAGGTTAGCGTTCTAATATAAGTGCCTATACCAAACGCAGTTACAGAATAAAACGGCAAATAAAACTAGATTACATCTCGTCCTCTATGATTAACTTGGCAAATTGTCAGGCAATTCGCCAAAGGATTTTCCTTCTATTGTCTAAATCTGTCTAAATCATATTGTGTATGCGACATAAAGGTCCTCTCCTAATCTACTCTATTTTTGATGAAAATCAGCCTTCCTTAGGCAAAAGGACACTACTAGTTATCAGAATTCAAATCAATTTAGAAAGAAAAGGTAAGATCGCGGGATCGAGCCCCGCCTGAAGTCGATTCTCTTTTTCCTTTTTAATAAGTTAGCATAACAAATGCTTCAAAATTTTGCCATCCAATTATTCTGATAACTATTGAATGCAATAGTTATCAGAATAGTCGGATGGCAATAAGTTCTTTTATTAAGTACTATTAATTTCATAGTTTAAGGGTCTTAATTTATTTTATACTAGCTGTCACTAGGGGCTCTGCCCGCGTATCATCATGATCCAGTCGATCGCTGGTAGTAGCGTGATGATATAATAGCCTATTGTTGGTACCTACACGAAAGAATTTTTGAAATCGGTTCAGTATTTTGTGAGTTCATTCGTTGTCGCTAATAGTAACGTGATGAATGTGATGATATTTTAGATAGAATTTTTGAAATCGGTTCTGTAGTTTTTGAGTTTATTCGTTACATACAAAAATACAAATATTTACTCTTTATAATATTAGTATAGATAAACTCCTCGTATTTTTCAATTGTAAAGACGGATATTTATTTTGCCAATCACCTACAAGACCTCAGAGAAATTGGTAAACATTCATAAAAAAACGCGCCTCAAATTCCGAACCATTTGAAATTGATTTTCCTATGGTAATAAAACACTCAATTGCTACTTACAACGTACCAAAGCAATTGAATGTGAGTAAGTAATGATATTGTTACACTGTAAAAGGATCTATTAGTATCATTGGTATATCCGGATCATCGCCCCGGCGGAGTCGTTCAGAGCAGTGCGATTGTGAGGAGAGCATCGGACGAGATTTGAGCACAAATATTGACCGGCGTCTGCGCAAACAGTATTTAACTGTATAACACTTCGATTATACACGTTATATTAGACACTAGAGCTTAGTATTTCGTAGAATATAACAGGAAGGTGCTAATGTCACTTTGTTGCCTTGACAGGTGATGCTCACACTTTAGAGCGGCGACGGTGTAAAGTTTACACTTTAGAGGGTCAACTTATTGTTTTCAATTGGTGTGTCGGTTTTCCGACTGCCATCTGACATCCCAACCCCAAGACGAAGAAGTAACACGCATGTTCCGAATTAAATCTATTGATTGTTCCCGGGGCAAGTAGGGTAGCCAGAACTCAGCTATCAGTAGGAAGACCAGAGGCTGGCCCTGCTTTGTCTTCTGCACTGACGGCACAGAAACTCTCTGTTCTTACAGGTTCGGCAGTACTAGTGTGACTCTCTTGGTCCTTGCACACGTCCATAGGCCACGGTTACCAACTTCCATCAGGTAGTCCGTGTCCGTGTCTGCCACCTAAGTTGTATAAAAAAAATATGATGCTGATTATTGCTTTAATACAAAATTAGTTCATCATTTCTGAAGCCCCTTTTGTCGCGTGAGCTATGTTGTTTTTGCAGGGTCTTGACCTTCAAATATTTTAATGAATGGCCAACTAAAGACTGTCCTCATTTTATGCAAAGCCTTCTTTTGTGTCAACTGAGAACAGACCCTGCCCGCAAGTTGTTTAATGTCATTGACCTTACTTGCAATGTGTCTTAGTGTCCAAAAATACACTTGCATATCATATGCAAATATTTGAAATGCCGAATGTTTAATGTCTTAATTAAATTGGATGGTAATTAATGTATCCGGCTATAAATTAAAATACTTTTAAAAGTGTTTCAAATTCCTACTTTTGAATTTACAATAAAGCTATATATCAGTACTTTAATATCTATTAGGTATTAGAGATATGTGATGGTAGCCAGCCAGGATCCTTGCCTGACTAGGTCAGCGAGAGTAATTTCTTGTATTTGCAGTGCACAGCTGTCGCCTGCTGAATGTTGGTGGTAAATTACTAAGTAGGCTATGTAGGTACCTACTACATGGTCTCGTGGTGGATCTCGTTTTTATCATTTGACGGTTTATGCCATAAATATCTGCAAGAACATCTGATGTAAAAAGTTAACCTGAAAGACCTTTGGTTACACATATTACTTATTATGAATGAGTCATAAACATTACTTATTTATAAGAAAAAACATAAATTATTCAAAAGTTTCACCATTTCTTATTACCAAGGTACACATTGATAATTATAAATTCTTATGGTACAGGTCAATTGAGCTACTCAAGCACTTGTTTGAAATCGAGTGTGAGATGCTGTGACTTGAATACATTGACACTACTGACATATCTCTAGGTTTAGATATTAGTCGTTGAAGGGATTTTGAGAATTACCCATTAAAATAATCCTATTAGATAATGTGGGAAAGTTTATGACGGCCATCTTAGAAATTGTTATTAGCGGTAAACAGCACCGTCTTCGTCATTTCTTTGTTTTCATTTGGTTGAGCTTGGAAATCTGTAAATGAATTATGGATATTGTAGAAATACGAGACATGAAGCTTGTATTTGTTGTTTTGCGGGGCTATTTCACCAATTATTACAATGACATACTATAACCGCAGATTACGTAATAGTTGATAGGTACTACTCCTGCAAATGCCATGGATGGATGGACCATCACGTCTAATGCGCGATAGCTGAAGGTCTGTGCGCGAATCTGTTTTGAGTAATTTCTGCACTACACAGAAATATTTAATTACGGATTAAACCGCAAAACGCAGCTAAACATAAACATTCAGTAGCACCATAAAGACGCTCGTGTAACGGTAGTATAGCAGTGTGTCATTACAAATATACAAAGTCATTGCACTAATGATAATCACCTCTAAAAATATCAAGATTAAAAAAAGTGGTGCATCGCAAAAAGTGCTAAATGTATAAAGTCTGGTATGTACGAAAGATGAGAGAAGTTGGACTGTTTACTTCGACCAGATTGCACCCAAGACTTCTTGTACATTATGCAGTAGAAACTTTCTGGGGTTTTCCCAATACTATTTCCTCTTAAATTTTACCTGATGAAATTGTGCATATAAAACATGTAATTATGAGTCATTTATGTGCCGCAGTGGTTCGTACAAGGAAGTGAAGTCGGCCCTTCTCTGATTTCTAGAGCTTATCTATCGCCATGTTTGGAACGAAATTTTGCTTTTACGTCTTCTATTTGTGAATTCCTATTTAGCTTATGTATTTATATAACACCATAACTATTCTAAACGAGTTTCAAAAAGTTTCCAGTAGAGGTGGTGACTTTTTGCCAGATGATTTACTCATAGATTTTATCTATTGCCTTGCGAATCTGACTGTAAATGTAGAGGATTTAATCACAAACCTACAGGGCTTTCAAAATCTAATTTATCTATTCGGTCAACAACGAATGGAACATGCAGAAGCGTAAAAGTGAATAAGTGCGTACTTTTTCACATTAAACTTTGGTCGAAACCGATTTGAGTGAAGTTCGAAATGTAATTATTTCCTGAATAGCATTGGCCAATTTAATTCATTATAAACCTGAAAATAAACCACCTTTAGACCGCGTTGCGTATTTTTGCAAAGCACCTACCATAATTAATTAGAATTAAGTCGTCGAGGCTGTACTATAACTGTGAAAATTATGTACGAATATATGGTGTAGGTTTATTGAACAAAATAACCCCAAGGCTGGCTAGCCACGTAATTTATGTTATACCTAACCTTGGTCTGGAGTATTCGGTGACCTAGATTAATAAAATAATTTAATTTTGGTATAGAAATGCGATGCGCTATGGCACAGGCAGAACTAGTGCTGTGCATGAAAAAAAAAAACAGATTCTATATTTATGTCTACACTAGTTTTTGCCCGCGGCTCCGCCCGCGTGGATGTCGGTTATCGCGACCAAACATAGCCTATGTCCTTTCTCAAGGTCTAATCTACCCCTATACTAAATTTCATCAAAATCGGTTCAGCGGATTAGTCGTAAAAGCGAGACAGACAGACAGACAGACAGACAGACAGACAGACAGACAGACAGACAGACAGAGTTACTTTCGCATTTATAATATTAGTAGGGATTAGTAGGGATATATTCTCAGTGATAGCACGAACTCGCAAATGTGTAAAACTGTAATAAATCATCATTTGTCCCGAAGCAGTCAACCCTTATCTCAATTATTTGGGGTCGGCTTAACATATTTATGTCATTCTCCTCCATACCACATCCTTAAATTCCTCTCAAATCATTCACGCATTCCATCCAACTTTTTAACAACATTACTTTCATCTATCTTTAAATGTATCCATAGACTCCATACCACGCCAGTTGTTCACTTTCAAACTTCCTTTGATACAGTCTTTCCTCATTGGTATGAAGTAGGTACCGTGAATTTAAGTCATAATAAATAGCACGTGTATCTTATTAACATAGAAATAACAATTCCACCAACAAAGTTAATAGGAAATAAATAATTCAGATGAAACTGTCGACTGCAATAATATTTATTATTATTTATCATCGTATAATGTATTGAATGATTCACTCCTAAAAGCTCGGTCTGCTAATGTCACTCTCGCAATCTCTTCTTCAGATTCACAAGTATCATTCGGATCAATACAATATTATATACACTCACTAGCTGTCCCGGCGTACTTCGTACCGCCATATTTTTCCCTGTTCCCGCTGCACTTATTTTCTCATCCTTTAAACCTTCCCTGGACACCCACGAATATTTCAAGATTTAGCCATAAAATAACAACGAAAAGTGGCATTGATTTATAAAATAACAACGAAAAGTGGCATTGATTTTTATATATTAGAAGATTAATGTCGTTGATAGCTAAATGTTTAAGGAGTCTTCCTTGCGATGAAGTCCCGGGTTCGAATCCTGGCCACTACTGACGTAAGCCTTCTTGAAACATAAGCAGTTTTACTAAGCAGGAGAGGTTGGGGAGAATATTGGTAATTCTGGTAACTAACATTCTTTATAAAACAAACTATGTATTACGTTCATAAACCATGGACCTTTGGACTGTGATTACTTTCTAAAGTATAAAAAGTACCTAACTATCCAGAGGTCTGTTAGGCTAGAACCGTTACGTATCAGATCCTGGCCTTTGTGTTACATTTCTTAAATGATATTTAAAATATCGTATCGTAATCAACTCACCAAACGAGTTGAATATTTTTCTTATTGTACCACTATAACTTCACCGTTATTTCACTAAAATAGCGTAACCAGTTTTCATTGTCATCTTTTATGCATTTTTTTAAATCTTTATTTATTTATAGGACTTTTATTATTCATATTGTGTTTAACATTAATTGTAGATATATATTTATCGAATCTATTGTATTTTTTACACAATATGCTATCAGGACAGGTTATTTCAAAGTCAAAGTCAAAAATAATTTATTCAGTACTAGACCATTGAAACGGCATTTAAAAACATCGAAAAACTGGACCAGTGTTTGGCAAATACCCCATTCGAAACAGGGGCCCTGTTTTGTCCTGAGAAAACTCCGTCAAGAAACTCAGCGAACATTTTCAACAGCGAACATTGTTTTGTTTGAATGCTACTCAAACATTTCATTGTGTGTTCAGTGAATAAATTAAATGATAACAGATTCAATAAGTTGATGACAGCACAGTAAACAAAATAACAAACAAATCAATTTGACAATACGGAGATATGGTTGTTTAAAGAATAAAAAGAAATGTCCACTTCAAAGGTTCAGCGGAAATTGTGTCTGATCGAAGTCTCGCTCTCTCGGTGCGATATTAAATCTATCTATGTGGGTTGCTTTCATTGGCGCTATAAATATCGGACATCAAAGTCGATTTATTTGTAGGGAATGATATAGTAACTGCGACCCGTTTCAATTTTGTCTTTTAGTCCTTATTCTGAGTGACAAACCGTTTTGTAACTACTCGCATTCTTAAAAGCCGACTCATTTAAGTTGGTCTAGTTTAACACCAGTTCTCTCTTCTATGTTATCCAACCGTAATCCATCGTCTTGTCACTTTACGTCACTTATCAAGTGAGCAATACATTTCATTTTTTCCTTACTTGTCTGATAAACTAATCTTTTCGATTTTCTAACTTCAACGTACCTATTCATATAGATGAACTAAGTAGAAACTACAAAGGTAAGGGCATACCTATGGCTAGAGGCCGAGATATCCTTTGTTGGAATACTTCCTGCGATTGTGTTGCACAATGTGGCATTCTTACGAACAGCAACATACTACTACTTTACGTCAATATTTATAGAGGTGAGAGGCGATTCCTCCTCAGTCCATTCATGCTGGAAAAATATGACTAAGTAATTTTGTTCAAATCTGCATTCAAATTTAACTAGGGACCTTAAAATTTTCAGATAAACCTTATATTTGATTAATGCGAAAATGTTTAATAATTTGTATGTATTTGTTATGTATTGTTTATTCACCTTTATGCCTTAATGCTACCAATCAGCTCGCTCCCACAGAACCATTATCAGCCAAACCAAAAGGAGACGAAAAAAGTAAAGGGACTCCGAGGTAAAAACGTAATCAAAACTGATATGATGCTAATGATGACGGTCACAGGCATAGAAAGCCTTTCATCCGTAAAAGTTCTGTCCCTTACCGGTAGAAAAATAACTTCAAGGCGAGGTAAAGCCTAGTAGAAAGTCAAAGAAAAAAAGCAAATGAAGCTATAGGTATAGCTATAGGCCTAAGGAACCAGGGAATCCATACGAATATTATAAATGCGAAAGTAACTCTGTCTGTCTGTTAGGCTTTCACGCCTAAACCACTGAACCAATTTTTATGAAATTTAGTACAGAGTAAGATTACCTTGGGAAGGGATATAAGCTATATTTTTGGTAGCGATAACAGATATCCACGCGGGGGGAATAGCGGGAAATAGCTTATTGGCAACTGTAGGAGTTTTAGCGCAAATTTTGAAATAATTCGTAACATTGCCACTCAGTGGATCACAATAGCACTTCATAAACACCAAACTTTTATTTTTGTAGTGTCGATTTCATGCTTGAAATGTCTTCTATTGACTCGCACGATTCGCCATGACAACTGTATACAAGGTATAGCCAATTGTTTATCACTATAATAATAATTACTACGGCTACCGTAGCTGTAGTCGTGGCGATAGGATCTAGATGCTGTGTTTTTATAGCCTGGATCTTGTTTTTAGTACTTTAGTACTTTATTTTTCTTTGAGAAGAACAATTATTATTCTCATTTGAAGCTATGCTGAGAAATACTTCATACTTTTGCGTAAGATATGGTTCCATTTATTAAGTTTGATTTTGATCAATACGAGCAATTAGTTTTTCAAAACGCACAATCAATTAATAAAACAATTATTTTAGAGCACTCATAGCCGATATTATTTTGCAACCTACATATCTTTTGCAATATCTACTAACTTCATGCTTTTTGGTCCTTCGACCTGGATCCAACCAGCAATCTATGTAGGGCTGTTATAATAGAGTGTCAAACTTCATCTGAAGAGCAATTATTGAAATTGGACATTTAAGAAAACTAGAATATATTCGATGATCTGATACCGCTTAGTATATTGATGTCATTGGCCTAGTATGAAATTAAAAGAAGTGAAAAGTGTACGCGAGGAAACATGTGGTCTCTACCTACCTCAACAGGAAAGACTTCTTATTTAATGTTGTTGGGGTTGGGGGGTGGGGGGGGGGGTTGGGGTTTGGGTAAAGTTGGTGGGGTGCGTACCGTCTGATTAGGATACAAAACAAAAGCATAAGAATCACACCTGTAAGGTATTCTTCAGTTGGTCCCGAAGTAGGCTTATACACTTAAAAATAACTGCGTACATAGTAAAGAAATGCGCTAGCATCCGGTGCGTCGACGCATCTCATACGTTTTATTCGTTTTTTCTGCGCACAAGTCAAACTAGTTGGGGCATGCATAACCCTTACATGGGACTACTTATGTGAGGAGAGATAATCGCACAGAGCGTTGCACTCGCCCGTTGCGAAGAGTAATACAGGGTTAATATACCGATGTTGTCATACGCAAGGAACGGTGATGATCCTCAGACGAGTATTTTTTAAATAAAGGTAGGTACAACCAGTCCTACGAGATGCAGTGTACCACGAACTTTGAATGACAGGCTGTATCATCTCAGCATCTAATAGAACTGTTACCGGAGCTCCTCTGGTACATCATCATTACAGCGTTAGTCCCAGTTGCATATAAAGCCCAAGGTCAGGTCTTGAATTTTGCGAGAGTGACTGCTGCTTGACTCCCGAACCTCGAGAGCAAAATCTGCACCAGAACCAGGTCTGTTATTCAGCAAGTGTACTGGCTATGTGAAGTTATTTTAGATATCGAAGAACTCAGTGAGTTTTAATGCCTACTGATACATTCGTATTTAAGTCTTTTTGTAGTCATATTTTATTGGTACCCAATAAATATTTGCATGTAGTCGTACCAAGACAGGGAATCATAAATAATAATTGAGAAGGTACCGTGAAACGTAACGAATGATAAAATATTCAACGATCGTGAATTCCACATTAATTTATACAACATTAATTTTGCATAATTATCGTGGTAATAAAGTAATGAAAGCTGAAGTGAGCTTCGTTTGAATAATGCGACGCCTGATCTAAATATTTTGAAATAATGCCTCTTGTGTACATATTGCAATGATGGCCTGTTATTTCCCAGTGGATTAGAATTGGGCGGATTATTCCCGTTGGCCACCACATAGTTGGCCACCACTGGTGGCTACCCCAACTCTTGCCGTGGGTGTCGTAGGCGGATAAAGGACTTGGCTGTTATCCACCCAAAAGTAGGGAACCAGAAATTATAGTTGGCGAAATCTTCCTTTAGGTGGGTAGAAGTGTTACAGGCGTGAATGAATGTATGTATGTATGTAATGACACTATAATATACTCCATAGCTATTCATATCTATAGCTTCCGTGAAATATTAAGTGAACCTTGTGAGAATGCCATACCTCTCTTAATTTTATTTTTCCTGAAAATAAACGATTCAAACATCTGTTTATACCTGAAGTTTCCAATTCGATTGGAAACTTAAAGGTACTATCACGCTTAAATCATCGCACATCTTAAGGAAATGCGTGTAAATGCATAATATCTGTTGCGCAAGTGTGCACATTGTCAATGACCCAGATAGGTGCGCGGGCGCAGGTCGCTCGCCCGCGTCGATGATGCCTGCGTGTTAATTGTCTATGGATGGATCGAGATGCGTATTCATTAGGGGACAAATGCGATAGGACATGTATAGTATGCAAGCGAGCGATTTGAACTTGACCAAGCTATAAACTTAAACTCGTTATAAAGGACATTCACTATTAGATTAACAATTAGTATTGTAATTAGTAAATAAGATAATGTAAAGTGTATGTGTATATACAATAAGAATACCTTGTTATACTTAAATATTATATTTAAAACCTCTGAATGAATCAAAATTTGTATACAATTAATAATGTTTTGCTTTATAAGTTCATCCTTAGTGTTTTCTCTACAAAAAACGATTCTACATGAAAATACATATCTGGTTTTATATGTATTGCAGCAGTTTAATTTTCAAGAGTAAATGTTTCATGAAGTAACTATTCCGTTCTATTTCTGTCGGTAAAGAAAAAATTTATAATAAAAATATTTTGACTAATAAAAATAGTTTGCTTATAGTGAAGTCTGTAGTCTTGTTCTGTTAATTGAAATGAAAAAATGTCGACCTCGAAATAAGAGCCGTACCACTGGCATGCCAAATATTTTGTCCTAGTATCAAATTACCAATTAGCTCAAGTTTCCACTCAAGTGGTAGATTTTAAAGAGGATGTAATGAAAATATCACGAGCGAGACTGAGTACTGACTAAGGAAAACATTGTTTATGTAGAACAATTTGTATGAACTGGGTTGCCTACAAGGATGTTTACGGGAAAATAGGTCACAACTTACATAGGTTAAGGGGGGACGCAGAGAAAAGGGGTTATTCCCAGTTGCCCCCACTGTCGACGCCAAGAATAAGGCAATGGATGAAAAGTTTGATAGTTAACTATTATTGTTATTAATGCCAACTTATCAATCAATAACTACTCTTCGAAATATTCAATCTCTGAGCTTTTCCTCCCCTCAGTTGAGGTTGCCATCTGACCTCCACAACCAATTGCCGATACCTAAGTTCTGTAGTTAGACTAGTTACACTTTTTAAGGCTCCAAATACCTACCCGTAACGACTGCCATAGATGTTAGTATGACAACTAAGACCGACTACTTAACGTGCTCTTCGAGGAATGGATCCACCCAGACTAATACAAATAGACATATTCATGTATACAAATATTTGCACTATGGGAATCCTGCGTAAAAGTTAAATGCTCTAACGCAATGCCACAGGCAGTACTCCTCAAATACTAATTGAAATATAATCTGTACAGAATTCCGACGGTAAATTTCAATCAATACACGAACCACGTCATCATCAATCGTATCATTACCATTAATTAAAGATATATTAGACGTACTCGTAGTATGTCAAAGCCTGAATAGAACATAAATGGTAGGTTGTTAGTGTGTCTGTGTCTGTGTGTAAATACACTTCGGTAAATGAATTACAGAATCCATTTTATCATTTAACTGTAGAGGTACGGACCAGTGCTTTCATTACTTATTTAGCGGTTATTCAGGTACACTTAGGTCGCACGTGAATAGAATATCTATTTATTTTCAGTTAGTTGATGTAGACCAAACTTTATATAATATGTAATATCTTTGTTAAAAGTAGTTATATTACCTACTCACCTAAAAACCAGTCAACTTGTAACGAAAATAAGTATAGTAGATACCTAATACTAAAATATCTGTTGTCACGCCTAGACTACCAAAATGCATTTGTTAAAATATAAATGGCATTATGATAATTTAGGACCTGAAGAAGAACATAACAATTTTTTTTTTTTTAAATACTTAGCTGTTTCAAAATACACGTAGGTTACCTACTACTCGTAGTAACTATTTATTATTTTTTTTATTTTTTTATTCTTGTTATTAATCTGTGGTTTCACGAGCTAAGCCGCGGGTAGCCGCTAGTATTTTTTTATACAACTTAGGTGGCAAATAAGCACACGGCCCACCTGATGGAAGGAGGTCACCGTGGCCTATCCAGGTTTACAACACCAGAGGAGTCACACTCGTGCTTTTGACCCTGTATGAACAGAGAGTTTCTGTGCCGCAGGGCAGAAGATAAAGCAGGACAAACCTTTAGTCTTCCCATTGACAGCACAAAACCTTCAATATGAATATACATAAATATATAATACTCGCATGAATATTTATAATTAAATACATAATAATAATAAATTGAATTAATTACATCATGCTAGGCGATATATTTTTATACTTCATAATGCCTACATGTTTCATTGAAGAACATCCCGTATTGACACAAATGTTTCGACAAAAATAAAGTAATTGACAATTATTACACTTTAGAATATTCATAAGATCACTATTATTTTCCTGAATAATATTATAAATGCAAAAATGTGTTGGTTTGTTACGCTTTTACACCTGAACTACTCAACTGATTTTCGCGAAATTTTGCAGACACGTTATCAGGGTAGGTACAGAGAAGAAACAGGACAACTTTAAAAAAAAGGGGGTTGTTTTTTTAATTTGTCTACTCAATTACAGATGATTGCTTCCCTGTAGGTCTCGAATTCGATTTTCTTTACTAGCTTTCAAGGGATTTTTCTTTCGGGAAAGCCTTCGTAGCAGTATGGACACCAAAAATATGTACAGTAGGTAGACTGTATTCGTAGTAAGCCCAAGGGACTAATAGCTAGTGAAATGCAAATGTATAAAGCGACATACTTTGGCCTACCCCTTCAGAAACAATGGCAGAATGAATATAGGTAAGTAGGCATTACAAAACTTACTCATCACCAATTGATATCTCATTATTACAACGAGTTACGTATATATAAACGTCGGTCTGTTCGCGTTGGCCGAGTCTAGACTAGAACCTGTGCTATTTATATCTGTCAGGTTCCCACGAATGCAACGTTACGCGGGGACGTCGTAACGACTCGTTACCATCGAGATATGCGTGAACCTGTTCCGATGCGCCTGCGCCGATCGCGGGCCGGTCATATTCACTTGCATAAATAATGCGGTTACAGAATAGTCTTTTAAACGACTACTTTCGAAACTTGCATTTTGCTGGGGCATTATTCTACATGACAATGTGTATCAGATGCAATCGTAACTTAGATAGTGGATTTCAATTGGTTAACATAAAATATAGAACTAGTCGCAACTACAATACGCACCACGTATCTTGGACCTAAATCGTAATGCTTCGTTTACATACTCGCGGCAGAGCGAGGGAAGTGGCGAGAGAAGTGGGCAGGGACGTGGTGTGAATGGTATATTCGTCATGCCGCGAGTACTACCGCGTATGTTGCTGCGAGTGTCGGCTTGGCGGCGCGAGAAGGAGCGGCAATACTAGCGCGATGAAGCATTCACATACTCGCGTCGCGCACACTTCGCATCGAGCGCTCGTTGTGTACGCGCGTGTCACAGTCACAGGATTACTTCGAATTTATTATCATGACAATGACGCAACCAATCGAATGGTCCAACGAAAAATCAATAGAATTTATTGAAATGCTTGCTACGGATCTAATTGAATAATATAGGTAATACATATGTATATAAAAGATAGGTAGGTAGGTACCTACCTACCAAACTAGAATAGGTAGGTAGGTAGGTACCTACCTACCTACCAAATTAAAATAGGTAGGTAGGTAGGTAGTACCTACCAAATTAGCCTAATTATACCTACTAAATAGGTAGGTAGGGTACCTACCAAATTAGAATAGGTAGGTAGGTAGGTACCTACCTACCAAATTAGAATAGGTAGGTAGGTAGGTACCTACCTACCAAACTAGAATAGGTAGGTAGGTAGGTACCTACCTACCAAACTAGCATAGGTAGGTAGGTAGGTACCTACCTACCTACCTATTTGGTAGGTAATCAGGCTAATTTGGTAGGTACTACCTACCTACCTACCTATTTTAATTTGGTAGGTAATTAGGCTAATTTGGTAGGTAGGTACCTACCTACCTACCTATTCTAATTTGGTAGGTAACCTACTTACCAAATTAGCCTAATTTACCTACCTACCTATTTTAATTTGGTAGGTAGGTACGTACCTCTACCTACTAAATTAGAATAGGTAGGTAGGTAGGTACCTACCTACCAAATTAGCCTAAGTATACCTACCAAACAGGTAGCTAGGGTACCTACCAAATTAGAATAGGTAGGTAGGTAGATACCTACCTACCAAATTAGAATAGGTAGGTAGGTAGGTACCTACCTACCAAACTAAAATAGGTAGGTAGGTAGGCCTACCTACCAAATTAGCCTAATTACCTACCAAATTAAAATAGGTAGGTAGGTAGGTACCTACCTACCTACCAAATTAGCCTGATTACCTACTAGCTAAGTATCTAAGTAGATACTAGATAGCCTAGCCTAATAAAATGCCTATACTGCATTCGGTTAGGTGTCCACTTAACTAAAGTCGTCCATCTCCATCGCAAGGCGAATACTGTATGCGGGGCAACGCGATGAACATCGCGATGATGCAAATGTTGGGCAACGCGATGAACATCGCGATGATGCGAGTGTTTGAATGCTAGGGCATTATTCGCGTGAATATTGCCGGCAAGGCGATGAGCAATGCGAGCGGCAGTATGTAAACGCGGGGTAAGACATACGAGGCTCTGGCGCCCGCGGATTGCATTGTAATAGTCTATGCTTGGTGAATTTGAGTTCGTCTACCGCAGTAGCATCCCGTGCTATCCTCAAAAGACACCCAAGAAAAGTGTACTGCGCGTATAGGGCAAGTTTTGAGCACACACACATTTTAGGTCCAAGATACGTGGCGCGGCTTATACCAACGTGCGTAATTGCGTTACGGTTAGTCATTGGTCAAGCCTAATAAATAAGGGACAAATAATATGACAGAAGAAAATAACTTTCTCTCTTCTGTTCTTTTGATGAAAATTTCACTCTTGACTCAAATCTGCTAGGGAACACAATCAAAGACTGGTAATACCTAGTTGGAATACGCGAAAACACACAGATTTGGTATTTATATACATAGGTATATAAATACCAAATCTGTGTGTTTTTATAGGATGAAAGCATAGGCAGTAAGTTTTTGCAAAATTGACAACACACATGTGACTTGCCTGGAGATTTGCTACATCTATATACTCACATACAGTAGGATATTGTGACCGAATACGAGACTGACAGGAGTTCAAGGTACTGAGTGTTGAATTTGTAGTATTTAAATTCAGAAGCAATAACGTGTTGGACTTGAAATTAAGAGGTTGCGTGTTCGAACCCCATCCAGTGTATATTGGTAACATGCATCCACTCTTAATACAGAATAACTTACGACCCACGTTACATGAAACATAAAGTAAGTATCTACAGAATTATTGAACGTGTATCCCATCGTATATTTGACGAACTTTAAATTGTTTTACATACATCCTCAATGCTATTTATTGAAATACACACAGTGAACTTATTATACAGATGAACCATCTCTTTATAACTACTCTCGTTGTAATATTATAAAAATCGCTGGATCTACTGAACCTAGTTTGAAAAAAAAATACCAGTATAAAAAAACCATGTCATTTGCAACAGGTTGCAGGTGTTAAATATTTAAACCGAAAAGCTGGAAGAAATTCACATGGGTTACGGCAACAGGATCAAAATCCCACGCGGGTGGAGCCGCGGACAACACTTAGTGACAAATAATGAAAGTATTGTGGACACTGGTTGACACAACATAATGGTAGAGGGATAGTTTTCACTTTTTCGTGTGTCACGTACCTATCATAATTTAGAATTGGGTTTCTATAACTTTCACTATAGAAATCGAGGAAACATAAGCGAAAACAGCTAAATAAACAATAGACTTCTCAGAAAACAGAACTAATATTTCACGGAAAAATATCTAAACACTAGACTAGAACACGGGCCACCTGATGGAAAACACTAGACGAGCACACAGCCCACCTGATGGAAAATGGTTACCATGGCTTATCATGGACGAGTGTAACACCAGGGGAGTCACTTGGGACGACCCTGTAAAAACAAAGAGATTCTGTGACGTCAGCGCGGAAGACAAGCAGGACAAGCCTTTGGTCTTCCTGACAGCACAAAACCTCTCCATTGAGCTCTGGCTACCCTACTCACCCCCGGGAACACAACACGAGTTAGTTCCAAATGGGATCAGGAGTCTGCTTCAGATACTTGAGGCCTAAAAACCTTGCAGTCTGCGAATCATCTTCGTCTTCCGTTTACAAATAATTCTATTGTTAGCAAACACTTCACTCACAGCATGAACTCCTATTACATTTAAAGCTTCGGAATGATCTTTGTACGTACAATAAAATAGATGGAACGAATCACATGTTAATTACTACATTTTGTATGAAATCGTATGTCAATACAGCGCCACATATGGTCATTGTTTGTTACTAGTAAAGTCATTGTTTGCAAATTTGATGCTATTTCGTACCGCCTTCGCATGCGAATAGCGTAAACACGCTCATACAAATCTGATTTACTACCAGTACTTGCGAGATTTGTAGACGAGATTGTAGACAATATCAAGTTTCTTATATTATGATCTTAGGTCCAGTAGTTTTCAGTCATCCTCATTCTAAACCCACCAAAAAGTTCAGTAGGTAAGCCAAAGTCAAAAATCATTTAGCCTGTTTAAACTTTTTAAACGACGCTCACAAAACGTCAAAAATAAGTAAAGGCTTACAATAATGTTAACGGAAATTAACGCGATCATGGTATAGTACATACATACCTTTGATTTGCCTGACGTTTCGACCAGGTTACACCGACCGTGGTCACAGGCTGACAGTCTGTCCTATGCCATTATCGCGTTAATTACCGTTAACTTTATTGTAGATCATAGAACGCGAGAGTTTAAAAGTTAGTTAAATAAAGACTTGATTAACAAATGGACTACCGATCGGTTCAAAGTTTCTTGCGGTCGGGGCCGTATCCTGAAGACTGCGGTAAGGAACGCATCGGGCATTATATGGTTTATTTAAAATATGTAGTGCGTTGGTATGTGGTCTATTTACAATTACATTGCAAACAATTGCTTTTGAGCAATTATAACAAATAAAATAATAAAAAGATAATAATAAAAAGATACTGATTGAAATTCACTTTTTTAATCTAAGATTTATTTTCATAAATCTTAGATTAAAAAAGGTAATTCCAATCAGTATCTTTTTAGCAACATCACACAATGGTTCTTCCCGTTTGTACAAGGTAGTAATTAGGTACCAATTCTTCCTTTCCTTTCAAGTTTTCAAGACAATAGAGAGATGCGCGATGAATGATAACATATATCCATACCTAATACATAGGTAGGTACTCTAAGAAATTCATCACAAACTCAAACATCAATGGGAAATGTAAAAGGAAGTAAGCGTAGGTATGACTTCGACCTATTTACCGTTTATATTACAAAAACTGCATTGACGTGACATCGATGTATAAGGAATATAGTTTATAGACACGATACTATATTTTATCGGATGTACACACGCTAGGAGATTCTTCATTGGCGTTTCTAGTCATATTTATATTTTTCAGGGCGAGAGAATACAGTTTACAAAATGGCATCTGGAAAATATTAGCTAAAAAATACGTTTGACATATCTCGTTCAAAAAATCTCAGCTTAGCTTAGTGGTTAGGGATTCGGCCTTACGATTAAGAGGTCCCGGGTTCGGATACTGGCCATTACACTACCAACGTCAACCCACTCCTAACACAAGCACAAACCTAGCTGGAGGGGTTACAGGGAATATTAGTAAATTCAGTTGCTAATATTTTTTGAAATAAAAAAAAGAACTAAATAAATGTTGGATTCGAACGTGCGACACGCCACTTGCATTGACAGAATCATCTCTATGATCCGACAGTATATCTATCGACCAGGAACTTAAGCTGTATCATGGCTAATTTGACGCACTTTATTAAATGAAATGGTTAGGTTAAGGCCGAAAAAATAATCTGTTGATTGCGACTTGTCGGACTATTCTAACTTCTCCCTCCATCAACCTCATGGAGGCGTATTTTCGTGATTGTATCCAAGGTCAAGGTGACCTCGGAAGTCTTCCTTCCTTCTCCACTTTGCATGATCTTGGGTGTCCGTGGTAGTGAAGCCATTTGTACGCATGTCGCCCTCCTCTTCCTCTAGTCAGGACTTCTTGGCCCTACCTCGTCTCGACCCGGCGGGGTCGCCATTGCCAGGCATTCACTTTCCTTGATTACTATTCTAACTTCTGCATATTATTCTAACTCACTTTATTTGTAAATAAGTGTCATTGTCATGGCGGAAGAGCAAACTAACGTTATTAACGTAAACAGAGACCACTCATCCAGTTAGCGCTCGTTAAAGTCACATTTAAATGCGTGTGTCATAGCTTCCACGTAATTTGTAGGTTCCAGGTTACAACTTTAATAAATATCCTTACCGGCATATATTATATCTTGACCTCAATAATTAAGCGCTTTTTGAATGTCTTTTGACGATAACAATTATAGGTTACTAGCTTTTGCCCGCGGCTCCACCCGCGTGGATGTCGGTTATCGCAACCAAACATAGCCTATGACTTTTGTCAAGGTCTAATCTACCCCTATACCAAATATCATCAAAATCGGTTCAGTGGTTTAGGCGTGAAAGCGTAACAGACAGACAGACAGAGTTACTTTCGCATTTATAATATTATAGTATGGAGTATATTATTATGGATATGGATAATATTAGTATGCATATCAAATAAATTCGAGCGCGACAAGCCTTCGTTTCTCTCGCGATTTAGGGTCAAAATATATGCCAAGTACTATAGCATTCATCCAACCACTTCAAAGCAGCTAGTAGGATACGTTTTTGAAAAGATACCACAATGTAGCATCGATAGTTTATAAAAAGAGTTGTCCTTACGATCGAGAGATGCGAATCCCTATCATAGATTATAGAACTTGCGACTTAGGGTTAAAATATATGCCGGTAGGTAACTATACTAGGGTTACTGGATACGTTAGTAACCGCCCACAGTCGAGGTGAAGGCGCTTCCTCGTTCAGGCCCATCAGGTTTGACCAGGCATCCAGCAGGTCTTTTTAAATAGCAGAAATACTAGTACTACTAGAAACAAATTAAAAATAATTTCTAGATTTCGACTGTGTCACAAATCACAATAAACTATAATAGGATAGTTGACTATCCGGTCTATATATCAATCGTCCAACCGGTCGCTTCTGTAGAAATGATTACGAAATTACAGGGTATGACGTCATTTCTTGCTAGTCAATACATTAGTTTGATGACTAAAAAGTGGGTACCAGAATGATTGTCATAGAATGATAACGGAACAACTATCAAATATGACATTGTATTTCCCGATATTGTTAAATGTAGCTACTTCTGTCCATCACGAACATCCTCTTTCTCGATACAACTTTTTATGCAAGCCCAAAATGGCTATGTTCCTAGCATTAAAGAAAGAAAGACAACATTGATTTGCTTATAAACATGGTAGACAGAGATCTTACCCCGCGTTTACATACTGCCGCTCGCATTGCTCATCGTGTTGCAGGAAATATTCGCGCGATTAAGGCCCTAGCATTCACACACTCCCATCATCGCGTTAGTCTGCATTACAGTATTCGCCCTGCAACGGAGACGGACGTAAACGTATGGAGGACAACGCTCTAGCAGTGTACGCATTATGCTTTTACAGCATAGCGAATTAATTAAATAGATTATTAATAAAAACTATCACTTTCAACTACTATACACTTTCCGTAGATCGATATAAATATTTTTAAAAGTAAATATTCGAGGAGCAATAACGAAAGTCGTGTTTACTGATTAGCGCCATCTAGCGGTCTCGTATAGTTCATCGCGCTAGTATTGCCGCTCCTTTGACTCGCGCCGCCAAGCCGACATTTGCAGTAACATACGCGGCAGTACTCGCGGCATGACGAATATACCATTCACACTACGTCTCTGCCCACTTCTCTCGCCACTTCCCTCGCTCTGCCGCGAGTATGTAAACGCAGCTTTAATAATTTATAACAGCAGGAAATATTTTGCCGCAATATGAGGCATGCAAATTTTTGATTCATACAATATTACTCAAACATTATAATATCTACTAAATATCAATAGCATGAATGTAGATGTTTTCCAAAGCGATAGTAAACCGTAGTGTGATGGTATACCTACAGGTGGCTGATGATAAGACTAAATCCTAATTTACGTGCTCGCAGTTAGGTAAAAAACTCGCTACAATATCGTTTTAGCTCATTGTATCAAGCTGGCCTTTTGCATTTATTTGTATAGTGACTCGTTTCACCTTTACACCCTCATTTGCTAACAAAACAGTTTCACATAATATGCTAATATTATATTACACGTTATTTTATTTTATTACTCATGCAAAACCACGATAGGTAATAAAATCTGCAGTTAAACAAACATACGTTTAATAAATAGACGTTTCGCATGTCGATAAACATAGTCGTAGTTGGTTTTGGGTAAATACGTGAATACCTTTTAAATTTTGTATATTAGTGTCATGAACTACGTATGCCATGACGCACTTTACTGCTAGGTTATAGACATAAGTCGTTAGCACTTATCAATCTAAGTGCTATCTATATAAATATAAATGAAACCCCCAAATGTCTGTACACAAAAATGCGGTGACACACAAATTCCGAACCACTACACCAAATTGGATAATTCTTTTTGTTTTGTGTTAGTTATTGAGTGGCCAAGGTTTCAAGCTAGGTTATTGCGTGAAATAACGGATATAAATGGTGCAGCGGGAACGGGATCTGGATTCCAGGCGGGTGGAAAAAAATATGGCGGTACGAAGTTCGCCAAGCGAGTGGTTTAAAATAAAATTGGTAGAAAACATGGATAAGACAGGGTGTCACGTTTTTTTTTTTTCATTTTAGATAGGTACAGCATATCTCGCCTTCGTATTATTTTAATAAAAATGCTAATGAGAATAAACAATATCAATTCAAAATATGAAATGTAACAGTTTCAGGTATTTCAAGTGGAGCACCGAAGTATGTGGCTGTCATTATAAATATCATTATAAAGATAAACGTTTTGGAATATAATTGGGTAATCCAAAATAGCTTAGATAAAACCTGACTTGTGTTATGTGTCGGAAAGTTAAGTGTGGGTTTTTACAAGTGTTTTGCAGTCAGGAGTACACGAGCAGCAAGCTTTAGCAACTAAATGTTTTTGAAAGCAATTAAATAAATGTACGGACGCATCGTACATTTATTTATCTATATAATAAGTATTATGTTATCTGTGGTTATACAGAGACGTGTGATGCTTTTGAAGGAAGGCTAGAGGAAATTCTGAAATCTTAATAGTAGTATCGAATCTAATACCTGACGCTCACGCCACCGTAAGTATTTGGTAACACAATACCAAATACTTGAATAATATAGAATTATGGTTGCAGTGGTGCAACCAGGTTCAGTTCTGAATATAAACCATACAACGAAAGAACCCATTCAAAAATACTTAAATCTAAAAATTCTTAGAATCTCATTGCAAATATTGCATAAGAAATCAAAAGCACAACACTTTTTTGGTGAACTTTGCAATCTATAACCTGAAGAACAGGATCCTATGTGAATCATATAAATCCATTCACTATTACAAAAATCCGAGGTCGAAACCCTGAAGCACTCCACCGAGTATATAGATCATTGTAAAATCAAGTTTAGGCAGTACACGGAAGATGTCCAGCACCATAAATAGCGGCGGTAACCCGTCCAGACCGAGGTGGGTAACAAATGTTCGATCTACGTACATAACTGGTTGCGTAATGTCATGTCACGTCGCGTCGTCGCCGGCGCGCGCGCCGCTCTGCTACGGCGACGGCGACGTGCTGCCTCTGTAGGCTGCGCACGCGCCGCTCGTGCGCTGACGCATCGCGGTTAGCATTTACACTTTACACTATTTATATATTCATGGCTATAGGTTTGTCCTCGAAGGGGTAGGTAGCAGTGTGTTTCCGACATTACTTACCCGTTTCGGGTGCTTTAATCCGTATGCTTATTGAAGTCGACCACAACCGGCTTGCTATATTTCCACTGTCTAATTTTCTTAATTTGTTACTAGATCATTAATTGTTCTACATCAAGGGTAGGTACACTACCCCAGGCACGCAGGCCACGCCGTGGCCCGCGGACGAATTCCGGGTGGCACGCGCAAGCCACTGCGAGAGGAGCAGTCGCAGTCGCAAATGCTATGCTATTTTTTCTTTTCACTCAAATCTATCGAGTATTCATCAAAATGATATTATCTCTTCATATATCATAACTAAAAAGTTTACAATAATTTTATTTTATTTTATTTTATTTTTATGATTTTGATTGTATTGATAGTTTGGTATTATAATAAACTTAATATTGCACTAGTGCACTTTGTTATTATACCAATTTTTGTAGTTACATTCCATATTATTGAGTTATAATTTATACGCGAAAAATGTAATAAAATAGGAGCTGTCACTGCCGTGGAACGGATCCGGCGGCTGGGTCTGAGGTAACTCTGTACAAAACTGAGGCCATGTTCTCTCATAGGCCTCGGCGTGCACCACCGGAGGGATCCAACCTCACAGTGGGAGACACTCTCATCGGCATCAGGCCCCAGATGACATATCTGGGGCTCGTGTTCGACGACCCACATATCGGGGATCGTCTCCGAAGTCTGGCTCCCAAATTAAGATGCATAGCTAACGCTCTGGCGTAGCTGCTGTTCAAAATGAGGGAGCCAGAGCAGAGCAGGAGGCAGATGCTGCGGGAATCGTACGCTCCATTTGCCCTATACGGGTGTCCCGTGTGAGCGGATGCCCTGAAGTCTAGGCACGTGCACCTACCGCGTGCACAGCAAGAGACGATGGCCATCAAGGCCATCAGGGGTTACCGCACGATATCCTATGACGCGGCGAGTTTTCTTGCCAGATCTCGGAGAGCGAAGGACAAACATGGCGAGTCACCGGCAATTAATCTTGACATCGCCAAAGCTTTTATAGAGTCTGCCACAAATCGCTTCTTTCTAAGCTACCAGCCTTTGGTCTGCCTCTCAGACTGTGCGACTGGGTGGTTAGCTTCCTGCAGGTGCGCCACATTCGCGTCCTTTGTGATGGACGAACTTCGTAGTTCTTGCAGGTAAATGCTGGCGTGCCGCAGTGGTCTATCTTATCACCCATTCTCTCTCTTCTACATATCAACGATATTCCGAACACCCGGCAGCATTCATTGCTATGCAGACGATAGCATCTTACACGGGAGTTATAATGGGCATACTGCGGCCGAGCTGTCTGATATATAGTCTGAGCGCGGGAAAAAAGCAGCTTCTTGTCACTGAGCTCGACCGGATCCTTATTCATATTTCCCAATAGGGCTCTGAGAACCTGGTCGAGTTCAATGCCAACAAGACACAGGCATGTGCATTTACAGCAAAGGTATCTTTTTTCCTTCCCTCTGTGGCGTGGGCACTGCCACTGCGGGACAATCTCAGTATTCTCGGTATGCATGTTCGCTGCCTACTGAACAACAAAAATTATATTGAGAGTATCATCAAAACAGCCTCGCGTAAACTCGGAGTCCTGAACAAAGTGAGATGTTTTAACACGCCGGAGCAGCGGTGTCTTCTGTCTCCTACGTGGAATACTGCTCGCATCTCTGGGATGGCTTCGCAAAGTACTTACTTGATACACTCGACAGGTTCCAGTGTCGTGCGGTCCGCATTATTGGGAATCCTGAGATCACGAACACCCTCGAGCCTCTGCAGATGCGTAGAGTTGTGCATACTTGGCAGTATTTTAATTTTACCGTCTCTGCTATGGTGAATGTTCTGATGAGCTTTTCCAATTAATCCCACCATATCCTTTCCTACACAGAACAACGCGTGCAAGACATAAATGTCACCCGCATACGGTGCAAAATATTCGGTGACTCCTTCCTCTGCCGTACCATTAACTCCTGGAATTCCTAACCAGTTTCCCTCTTCCTACAGTCCCGGATCCTTTAAGCGGGGCGCGAAAAAGCATCTGATGAGGCCGACAAGCTGAGTGCCACCATTGTAACACGATACTTACGTGTCTATAATGGTGACCCTCTTTTCCGAGACTGCCTCCAGCTTACCAGCAGGCGAGGTGAAGTCCAATTGACGTTATAAAAAAAGTTCTTTCGGTGCCATATCGTTACCGAAAAAAGGCGCGGGAACGGGGACACGAACCCGAGCCGTGAAGGGCACACCGTAGTAGCGGCGATAAGGCCCATCATGGAGGAAAGCTAGAGAGGCCACCATGTAGCCTCTCTAGCCACTCCTCCATCCTGCAGGTTATCACCGGGCACGGATGCTTCAGGGTTTTTCTGCGTCGGATCCGGTAAGAGCCAACCACCGAATGCCATCGTTATGACGCGGGAGACGCCATCACCGTAGGAGTGAGAGTTCTCTCGCTTGCCACCTTGCTCACGGCGATAGTACGCTACGCGAGCGCGTGGGCTGCCGCCCTTCCTTTTGTGAGCAAGTAATATTCCAAAAGGAGACGGCAGGGTAGGAACGGAGGGGATTCGCAGCCCGCACAGCCCGTGACGAGCGTAGGGGACGCGGGCGTCGGAGGTGCACAACAGGCCTCTGTCCCTCATGAGCATGGGCCTGAGGGTGGTGACGGGTGGAGCCGCCTGCATCTCCCCATTCCCAGGGGCTAGATGGGGATGCGATGGTCCCAATACCCGAAAAGAGCCGGCTCGAGGGAGATGGGCAAGAGATCAGCCAATTTCATCTTCCAAAACCTGGGGGGGAGGGGGGTGTATGTAGTAAAAAGATGTACTGGCCCGCCAAAAATGTCCAAATCGTAAGTTTGGCCCGACAGCTAAAAAGGTTGGGCACCCTTGTTCTACATAGTCAAACCACCCTTTCACTAATAAATCTCGTAACTCCACACATACTCTGTAGTGAATACATTTTGCTTAGTTTCCTGCATCCATTCTTCTTTCAATGTTTCTCCTATACCTAACGTACTATCACAAAGTATAAAAACTATCACCCTATTCTGTCATATTATTCAGACATTGCACTTGAAACCAATACCTTCAGTTCGCTCATATCATGCATATATACCGTATTTATTTTAAAAGCCTTACTCATGCTGTAAAATCTGGTGTATTAACTCCTCCGCCGACGATGCAAGTATAACTTGATCATCTTCGTATAAGAGGCACTTATCATGCCGCCCTACGAGTCCACGTTCACTCTCTTATTCAGATTTACGTTTATGAAATAAACCTCAATCCACTGTAGATACTATTGTGCCACAGGCGGTATTAAATTCCAACGTACGAGAGTGGTAGGCAGGGAAATATTATAACTTATATCCCTCCCTGCGCAGTGCGGTCTCGATATATAAATACACCTTTGAATAGTAAATACTGTGGGCTGTACTATATCATACATATAAAAAGAAATTGCGGTCGTCTTCGAAGGCGCTCGCGGGTATACTCCGCAGGCTGTGTGTATTTTGTTGGACGTAGGAAAACTATGCGTATTTTCAGTTCATTGGGTATTCACGTTGCGTTCGGCGAAGGTCGGATGGTCGCGGTGACAGGTTCCAGTTCAATATTATGTATTACATAGGAGCGCCTGCTACGTGCCGATCTGCGCTTGATTTTCCTTCTTCCGTGGTGGAGGGTTTCTAAATCGCATATTTGGTGTATTAGTTTAACACAGTGATTTGCGAGGTGTATTTAGGTCTCAGACAGTGGGTTACTAACTGCCGTTGGTAGTACTTATTTCTCATAATCACTGCAAAATATATCATTTTCTTTTTTGCGATTTACATTGTGAAATGTAATTTGCGATTTATTTAGAACCCTGAATTAGACGCTAGGTTATGCACACATGTGACGAGATGGTCATATCGTTTGCTCATCATGACAAATAAGTCCACCTCGACCCAAGGCAGTTGTCTCACTGGGAACGATGAACGAGTAACGAGTAAAGCTAGAGCTACAAACGAGTTGGCGAGCAGCGAGGAGCGAGTGCGTATTTCCGATAGTTCTGTAGCTCGGCTATAAGCGAGTGTGCGAGTGAGGTGAGCGATTACTCGCAACACTTCGAGCAGCCAAGCGTACAGTCCTAGCTTTACCATGAGTTGACACCGAAATTAGTAATATTCGCTAATCGCTTAGCGAGTATCGCTGAGCGAGTGTTATTTTTCATAGTTCTTGTCGCTCAGCGACAAACTAGTAAAGCGAGTACTCGCCGGCAGTGTGAACAGTCAGCGATCAACTATTTGTATATGCATCTCTTTTGTTTACACGGAATGTATATCTATCGTACGTTTCTAGAGCGAGAAAATAGTCGATAGTTACTCGTTTTCTCGCCGGCGGTGGGACAAGTGCCTAAGACAACATCTTCTCAATTATTGCTTTATCTATCTTCGTAATTATTTTCATACATGCTCGCTCGTTATTGACACTACACATGACCTTTCCTTACAATGTCCTCTATGGGATTGATAAAAGTATACTTAGACGTTGGCCGTGTTGTTGCTGCCCGAATGGAAGAATTACTAAAAGTGGGTACACAAAATAATTGAATCTATCAAATGGATCGCTCAAAAATTCTAAATACTTGATTGATAGAAACATTTCTCTTTGGCAAGTCCCCACAAATTCTTTTTACGTAGGTATATTCTTAGCAGGAAAATTTACAAAAATGTACGGCTGAAAGTTTATAGCATTCAATTTGAAAGAGCGTGTTCATTAAACGCTTGCGGTTCCGTAGCGTCGCTCACTCGGCGGGCTCCGGCTACGTGCAAGGGCAGCACCGCTCCCGACTTGCACGCGAACCATTAATTTCTTAGGCTTTATTTGGACAAACGAACCTATTTACTGGATCTTTATAGGTTTATTGATATGACCTTTTAAGATAGATTACATTTTATTTTACATCCCGGAGTTTTCTTGTTTAGGTTATTGATTTGGCATTATTATTTTTGATGCTTACGAGAGGGACTGCCGTCTTGCAACCGAGAAGAAAGCCTACGCCAGAGCCTCCGTCATTCCTTTAGCAGGTGTGCCGGCTGCCGGCTAGCAGGTGACGTTGATTTGGGACCCGAAGGTTTTGCGCCTTTTATACCCTTGTATAGGTATCACCGTCAAACAAAGCAAATAGGCATATTCAATTCATGTAAACCAATATTTACAATGAGTAGGAGTCGAACGCAGTCGCACACTCAAGAAAATGAATAACAGAGGCAGCACACCATAGCCTGCAGCAAGCTTAATAGGAAACGCTGTTTAATTTTTGTGTGTGCATTGTGCATTTTTTTTTCTTCATGTGTGTGTATTATCACAGGACACGTATAACGTAGTTAGTAATATTTCTATTTCTGGTACATACAGAGGTCGCAGTGAAGGAAAACCCAGTCATACTCAGCCTCCTAGGCGTGTGCAGCATACACAACATAATAAACGTGCCTATGCCTGCAGTTCTAAGGTTGCCTGCTGTGATTACATCCTGGAAGGTACCAGCAAAATTTATATGTTACAATTTAATAATCGACATCTTTGGTCCTTCCATTCTCCAAAAAGAAAATTTAACAACATTGATTCATATATTACCTACGCTCTCTGATGTTTCATCAACAAAAATGTGGCATAATGGTAAATAAAAGTTACTGTGTGAAAACCAAGATATGTGCATGGCCTAATAATATAACGGCATCAACTACCAACTTGTACCTCAAATATAACCCAAAGGTTATCTGACAGAGATCGCTGTTAGCTATAAAACCTATTAAACCTGCTATATAATTAGACATCAGCTCATTTTGTAATACGATAACTGCCGTACAATAAAGAGTATTCTATCTATCGATCTAGCTTAGTCAAAACATTGATATCGGCGGCCATCGGAAACCTCACCTTGGCAGTCGTAATGTTTTGGTTCCCAGTACATTACTTGTTTAGATCGCTAATCGGTTACATGTGTTACGTAAGTGGAGCTATAAGCTATAGCGTTGGTTCAATGCAGCGAGACAAAGGTGCGAACTTTGGTGCACTTGGAAATGTCACGGTTGAATTAACTTTGATATTCTTGCTGAAGCTGATTGTGAATAAGATACTGGTGGGCAAAATGTTCTGCTAGCCTTTTGGGCACTTTGCCAATTGACAGGGATGTGTATTTGACCCTTATTTTGAAAATAGGTAGTTTGAGTATTGTTTATATTGTAATTTGTTGCAGTAAAATTTTTTATTTGAAACACTTTTCGTTTACATTATACTTTTGCCTTTATGCGAATTTGCCATTTTGAGAAGTTGCCGTTATGAGAAATTGCCATTCTGAGAAGTTGCCCTTATGCGAATAAGGGAACATGTTGTAGATGGTTGGTCACGCTTTACCTTACGTGAGGGGAACCTGACTCTATCACTTTTTTTTTATCGTGCCAAAAATCCATACAAATACCCAGTCGGACCCGGTGACGAGGACTTGAGCCGACTAAAACGTACGTCGTCTGTGGGTCGTCTGTTGTCGGAGGTGAGGTAATCGTAAACATATCCCTCGCATCCCGGCCGACCCAGGACCATATCTCTCGATCTGGCCCTCTTCTGATGTGCGGACCACGGAGTCCCAAACTTGACTGTGTCACTTCTAAATGTGTGTTTAATCATCGTTTCATGAGATCTTTCCCACTCAGTTTTTACTATCAATAACAAAAGTGTGAGTGCAGAATATACTTGTAGTGACGTAGTGATGTTAGCAATAATGGATTTTTCAGTTGCAAATGCAAGTCACTGGTGCGTTGGCAATTGTACATAATTTGGTGAAAATGTTAAAATATTGTGAAAGGGCCTTTTATCCAATATACATTTTTCACCATGCTGGCCAATGACCTCCTCACCATTTAATTCTGCAGTTCTCAAAATATAAGAACATTATATTCTTTGAGAATTGCAGAAGTAAAGTGTTACTATATTCGTACTGGGAAATGGGAACAGCACGACTCTACAATAAAAATGGATAGTAATGTGAAATTGAATTCAGTGTTTTCAATTAATTTGTACAGAATAAATCAAATTGATCGCAGTATTCAATAATATTCAATATCGTGAGTTGAGTAGCGGAAGGGAAGTAAAAGCAAGAACTGGCATCCTGAGTGGCGGCCAATATAATTTTTATAATTCTAATGTACTGCACAGAAATGTATACTAATCGTATCTCTTCAGTATAAATCGATGAGCACTGTAGTAGGTTAGGTACCTACTACGCATAATTATAATACATATTGTGCTACATTGTTTATTCATGTCATGTTACAGACAGGGATAAAATCGCCTGCTTTATGCTAAGATATTGAGCTAACCTTCAGTTACTCTAAAAGTCGAACTCACATTGACTTGAAACATGAATTACTAGGTTGAAAATGGAAAACCAATGAACATTCAGTGTTTGGTGTATTCAATACAAATGTACCAGAAACTGGAAGAAGGAAAATCGTGTACCGATCGCCTCCTAAAGCTACGAATACAAGATGATAGAACCGTGGATAATCCATAATATAAAATTTCGGCTAACCCTAAATCGCTGAGTCACCAATTAATATAGCTCTGTCCAAGGCATAGTTATCTATTGTGTAAAAAGTAAAAGTGAGTTTCTAGAACACATCAAGATACAGCTACCATTTGTGTATATCTGATGGAGTTCTATTTAACTACACGAACTGTTACACCATTTTTTGTTGAGCATGAATTTAGAACAAATTATTTAGTAAGTGTTTCATTTTTTGCTAGTGTTAGAGTGAGATGCAAACACGCGAAAGTCCCGTACACTTTCACCTAGGGAGAAGTGAGAGGGGTGGCAAATGTCAATCAACCGCGGCCTCCTTGCGCAGGCGCCGAATGTGGAGTATCGTTACATCTAGACTAGCCAGAGCGCCTAACGGTACAATATTCGCTTATCATCTTAGACCTGCAATCTTAGTACAGTTAGTGTAATTATTAGTGTCTGGTTTATGCTTCAAGAGCTTCTCATTTAAGAAATATATTCTTATTTTGAAAGTAGCAGTTTTTACAATCGAACCGAAAATTAAATGAAAAGACGAAAGACTTTTAATGGCATACAGATATATTACTAATAATGCAATAGATAATTTAATATTACAAAGTTAAAACGGTCGGTCGACTGGTTCCGTTTGCCCCTTTGATGGTCCTCTTGCCCAATGGTACCCAATGAATCAATCCTCTTTAGTAGTCTCAAGTTCATCTATGGAAAGTACCATAAGACGGAGATGGTCACTACCCTCCTTATTCCCAAGAGATATTGGTTCAATGATCATATCGCCGGCTTATATTTGACCACAAGTCAACATAATCAGTTGCAAATTGGAAACCCGTGCACATAAATATGTAAATCTGTTTTATCCCACAAGGCCGAACTTTATGTTTCATACTAGAGATTTGTTTATAATTAAAGTATAACCACGGGAGAGGAGGCAGGAAAGGAATAAAATTGGTAATTTAATTTGGTAACGTAAGCTCCGAGCCGATGAGGTATTTCGAATTCACGAAATTGCGTCCTTTCAAAACAAAGAAATGTTTATTTTGTCCTATTTCAGTGTGCAGGTTTTTGTGTAGATACTTAGGCACGTATCTGTGTGTATGTGTTTTTGTATAATAGTCATCATTATTACCTATTCGTTTGCTAAATGCCGGTAGCATCCAAAATTACAATATAGATTTCTGGATCATCTATAGTTTTTTACTTTTACATATTTATACCATTTATGTGTTATATCTGTAAAAACCTATGCATAAAAAAGAGAATATTTTCTATTCCTCCGAATACTCGTTGAGAAAACTTGACGTCGTCGCTCCCAGCATTGCCATTTGATAAGATCCCCCATTCCATATATCAATACTGATATGATTGTATATCTCTTCTAGTAGGGATGACCCAATTCTCCTTGTAATGTTTTCAGATTAATAATTGTGTACTGGGAAATGCTGCAAGCGGACATTTCCCATCTAATCATTCTAGATCGTGTTTAGACTGGAACTAAAATTCTATATTCCTCTAAACATACTTTAATTTAGCAATCTCCTTGATAACAGAAGATGGCGATCTATCCATAGCACAATGAATACTAAGATAGTTAAAGATCTATCTATTGTTGTCGTCGGCTACCGGCGATCGGTCGCCGGCAGTCGCCGTCAGCCGGCGGCATTACCTACCGGTAGCGATAGTCAAGAACCGTTAATCGGAAACCTTTCATACTTATCGCCGGTTGTATTGTGTGGAGGTGCTATCTTAATCGATGTAGGCTTTGTTTGTTTGCTTTCGATGTTGTGTTTTTTTTTTATTAGAACCGAAACTGTATCCATTGTTTGATGAAATAGTAGACTAGTTTCATGTGTAAACATTATTGGACTGTTATCATTTAAGTTTTCGATGGCGGTCGTGGAGCGTACGTTTGCTACGTAAGAAGTCGTTGGTTTGGGACCTGTTGTGTACAAAATTTATACTGAATCAATAAGTCTGTATATAAAAGTTTATTGATTCTTTAAATCTTTGAAGAATTTACAAAAAAAATTATAAGAGTAGGTATTTTTGTCCGCATTCTGGAACTCTGTACATTCCTCTAGACTTTATTTCTGATCTGCATTTACAAGAGACCTTTCTTCTACCATACAGTTTGCTTCCACTTCAAGCAGAGTTATGTTATCTACCGTTAGCTGCGCGTGCGCCCCAGTGATTCACTCAAGCCATGGGTATTAGCGAAGTGATTCATAGCGATATACTTTTACTTGGCGCCATAATAATGCTACAATAACAAACTTAGTTGCGAAAAAAAATTATGTGATACTTTCGAAATACAATTAATTATTTGGGTCATTGCTTTTGTGTGAATAATAGAAGAATACAGTACACAGTTACAGTACACAGTTCACAGTACAGTGATTTTATGATTGTAGAGGGCTTTAGGAGCTGAGTTAGTCCCAAAGAAAGATGGTGTGATTGCCTGAAAGAGGACATGGCAAGTGAGATAGTGACTGAGGAGACTCCGGGGATGACAACTAACAGAAATAGGTAGGATATGGAAGGAACATGTTAAACCGAAACCAAACAATTGAACCAAGTTCAGACAGGTTTGATTATAATCAGTAAGTACAATTTTATTCAGAACAATTGGTGTGCGGAAACAAAGAAAGAGGGCCGTGATTGTGAGGGCCGACTTTTAATGAGAGATTCTTTTCTCAAATATTTTGATGGACAGGATATTTTTTTTAATCTCCTCCAAAGTGACTGGAGAAAACTGAAAGGATGTATAACTGGGATTAGTCAGTCCAGCTATGAAGTCTGCCGTTTGACGCTTGGTTATGCTATCAATTGAGAGATTATATTCTCAAATATTTTGAATATGGATCTAAAAGCTATCTTTGTGACCTACTTTAATAGAGGCACATATTTGATTCCGAATAGGTACACTGCAGTATATTTTGAACCCCAATTTATCGACCTTGAATAATTTTCCGACTCCGTTCATATTACAATAATCATTGTGGTCTTAAAATGTGTAAAGAATACAAAAATGTGTACATACATCTTAAAAGAATTTACAAATCTGGCCTGGTGACGACCGGTGGTAGAAGGTCACATAGGATTGTGAAAAAATGTGTGAACAATAAACGAGCTCAGATTTTCAGTTACTAACTCATTGGTCCACGATATAAGTGTATGTTTATGATTGTAAGTGATCACGACGAACGGTTCGATACCCGGCAGGGGCAAGGGGTGAAAATTTGCAAAGGTGGTGGAAAAGTTTTTTTCTTTAGAGTTTAAATTTAATCATCTCTACCAACGGCTTCTCTTTGTAAAGTAAGCCGGCAGGAATCGTGTTAAGGACCCCTCGCCACTGATACCCGAGTTGTAAACCTTGTGATTGATTTTTTTTGTTGGAATTTTTTTGAAGGCACCACAAAGTCTGAAATCCTGCCCTGTAGAAGCTTGTTATTGCTCTACCTTCCTCTAGACTTTATTTCTGATGTGCAGGTTTATTGTATAAATGTCAGCCTAAGATACATCTCTACTTATCCCTTTAAGTATGTACAAGCGTGAGTGTATAAACAAAACTGTCATCTCCATTTAACCACGCGTGTTGCCCGCTATTGCCGGTATTACCCAAAGGTCTAAGGTATCATGGCGGCGCGTAACCTCACGGTATCAATACCGCGGTTGCACTTCACGATATCTTGAACTTGACCGTGTTAGGCGCTCGCCCACTCTCGGACTCGTTCTGCGTGCGGCCACCGACCATTGGCTGTTACACCTCGAGACACGTATCTTGGACCTAAATTACGAGACACACGAGGCCCTGGCGCACGCGCATTGGTTTGTAATAATCTATGCTTGATTAATTTGAGCTCGTTCGACGCGTCCCGTGCTATCCTCAAAAGACACTCAAGAAACGTGTACTGCCCGTATAGTGTACATTTTGAGTACATTTTAGGTCCAAAATATATGCCCCGAGCAATACTGAACTGAGAAAACACGAATCTACACGAACATGATTCAATGAAGTAGGATATCTTGAACAATCATTGTTTTATTGGTTTTGAGTTCGTCAAGATATCGCGCGAGTGTTGTATTGTAAACTTACTAGTGCTATCATCCGCGGCTCCGCCCAAGTGTATATCGGTTATCGTGACCAAACATAGCATAAGCGTTCCTTTTCCAAGTTCTAGTCTAAATTTCATCAAAATCGGTTTAGTGGTTTAGGCGTGAAAGTATTTATAAGATTAGTACTTAGTTATGAATTAAAGTTTTACTGGTTTTCGGTTTGTCAACATACCGCCTCGAAGGATCGTTCACTTTCGTAACTGAATTTTGATAAGCAGCTACGAAAAAGGAATTCTTTGTTTGCTTTGACAACCAGCTACGAACGAGGAATTTTTTCTTGCTAAACAGCAACGAAAACAAACTGTTTCCATTTCGGTAACTGCTTATGTAAATTAAGAAAATGTCCATTTTCGTAGCTATCTTTGTAGCCAGTTCGCTCGATAGTAAGAGTTTAGATTTACTATGGTCACATGCTCGATGGTATTCGGCATACTCTGAGGTCAATAGCGTGTGTTGCGACTTTGACCTTGTAAGGTTGTTTGCCACCGGGCTTCTAAAGAATCTGTACACTTTGTTACATGGCGGAGCCCATTGTCCGCGACCTTGCGAGAACAGTTGCGAAGATTCTTAGTTCTAGTTTATACGTTAGTTCCAGGTTAAATTTGAGTTCTTTGTTATAATCTATGTCTTGTACTTAAACAAACGTGAAACTAGAAAAATAAATAACAGTTAATATTCTAAGATGTGTAACGGCAAGCTACTTCTACAGATTGCGCCATCTAGACCAAAAGCAAATTGTAATCTAGAATGTGGAGAAATATATTTAGATACATTTTTTTTGTTGCAAAAAATTATCTAAATTCAGCCAAATCCGCAGTTAGACTGGTAAAGAGGACCCCAGACTCTGAGGTGGAAGCTTCGAATGCGACTTGGATTAATGCTAAAATAAATGAAGAAGAAGACGTGATATTTAGAAACCATTTTCAGATCAATGCAAATAGCCATATCCATGTATTCATATGAACTGAACGGAACTCAAACCCGCAACCTCTGACGTAAAAGCAGACACACCGTCATTTAAAGCATACTGTGTCTTAATTAATTTTTATCTCTTCACCCTATGTTACTTTCTCCTCCATCTCCCGAAGATTAGCTGAGAGAAAATTCAATACTGAGTCAGCACACTTCACAAACGTATTATTTACGATACAATAAAACGTTAAACTTTGTGAGAATGGTTTTCTAAGAAAAGTATAATTTAAACTAGCAGTATATTACAAAGTCTTTGTTCAAATGAAAGATGGTTGAAAGTTGTTATAAATTAATGAGGAAAAGTTAATTGTTAGACTAGCTAGTTGAGTGCAGGTCACGATAAACAACCTTCATTCGGGTTATAACTACGTTCAACAATGAAATCTCAGCTCTTCAACATTACAGACACACTAATGAGCCTGTCATTTGCAATCATTTCGCGAAGTATATTTCAAGTCCTCATTTTAAACTCACTTTAATTAACTTCAACTGTAACTATACATTTATAATCTTGAAAGATCAAATTAAACCAACTCCTTATTGTCGTACCGTTTTGAAACTTTGTAAGTGTGTGACATCCGGAATACAATACGTTCATTTAACTGTACGGTGGCAGTTTATATTGAGTGCTACAATAATATTGTATCACTTCAGAGGGTCGCGGTACCTCATATAGTCTAGCTACTACCACTTGAAATTCTTCCTCTGTCCTCAACCTGCAGACTCTATTGCGTTGTGTCTAAATAGACAATGCAATGTAATTATAACCAAATCCGTAATTCCTATCTAAACACGTGTTTTCTGGTTGAACGAAATGTAAATATTAACCTACTCAAGCCGCAGTGCGCGACCTCGAGCAACCGCGGTCGTCCTCGCCCAACCGCGGGCGTTCTAGCGCCACCGGTACTTCTTTGGTACTTCCAAGCGCATTTCTCCAGAACTATTGAGCCTAATGTCATTTCATATTAGCATCAAGTTCTAACATGTCAACACATTAGAATTTGTCCAATTAGAAAGATACAACTGTCGGAAACATTATAGCAGAAGACAAAACATTTGGGACATTCGATCCCAAATATTTTGGTTTCAGTTGCATGTTTGCAGTTTGAGTTCCACTTTTATCTACAACTTTGTAACTAGAACGCTACTTAGATTTTAAACACCTTTAAATCAAGTGATTTATTTTATTTCATTCATTGTGAAAAAACTAATATACCTAATAAGTACTAAGTATAATACTTTTTTTGAACCTTTGTCATTCTGAAGTTTATACCTACCACTGAAAAGTGAAAATTTGCCCTAAATTATTTACAACTAGCTTTTGCCCGCGGCTCCGCCCGCGTGGATGTCGGTTATCGCGACCAAACATAGCCTATGTCCTTTCTCGAGGTCTAATCTACCCCTATACCAAATTTCATCAAAATCGGTACAGTGGTTTGGGCGTGACAGACAGACAGACAGACAGAGTTACTTTCACATTTATAATATTAGTAGGGATTTATGTAAAAAGGCTACGTTTCAAGGTTATACATACAATATAATTCTGGGAAATAGAATAGGTACCGTCTGAACGATAGAAGGATAGATATAAACCGGCTCTATTTTAAATTAATTGTAGGCTAATTCAACTAGTTCAAATAGAAACTACCTATTAGGACGAACCTACTAAATATTTGATAGCTCTGGCAGACGGTGTCGCGCCAGTTTTATGTATGAAAACAGTACCTACTATCACTAAAGGTAGCCATGAAAACTGTTATGATACCAATGATATCATTATAAGTAAATTACAGATACCTATTACAGTTTAGTTTAATTATTTAATTTGACATGTAACCCGACTACCAGTATCAAAATATAAAAGGAACAGTTAATAAAAGTGTAAGAAAAAGGCGTATACCTGGAAGGGTATATACCATTTCTACTGATACCAAGCACCACACAAAAATATTCAAGTTAATTAAAATAGTAACTATTCGAAGATACTTTATGAACGCTAAATAACTAAGGCCCGGTTTAAAAATAACGTTATTTTTTATTTTAGAGTTTTTTTTGAACGAGCGCAACTACTTCCGACTGACTTTGACACCAATTTAACTGTATATGAAGCAATGCAACCTGTCCACTATATTCAGACTAATATTATAGACAATGAAAAATATACGTGGATTTTTAATACTAAGGTGGTTAGTAAGAATGCAATAATGAGTCGAGTATCCTACTAGGACTTGCTTCATCATACAATTCTTGTCTTTCCCTTGAACTAAGAATATATTTACTTACTATTTATTTCCAATTGGCTGACGACTGAAGTTTTACTGTCTTTTCATGTTCATAGTCATTGCATATTCATACATGTTTACTGGTGGAGCTTTAAAAAAAATAGCAACTGACTTTAGCATGCTCCGTTACTGTACTCGTATTGATCTGTCAATGCAAGATGATTCTATATATTATCCGACACGACTCCACTATTCTATACTTTTTAATAAACTGTTATAATCTATAACATAAGATGTATCGTAGACGTCAAAATTCTCTTAGAAAACAATCACATTACAGCGAAATAGTAAAGATAAAAGTTAAGGGACAAAAACGATATGCCTCTCTACGGCTAGACGTACGATGATATATGCAAGTGATATTCCATAAAGTACAAATTTCACCACTAAGCGACCAGTAGGTCTATAAACGTATGTACAATGCGTGGTGTGGTGTCTGCTACACAATAGTAGCGGACTGTATACACCGCCATTATGAAACACGACGCGAAAATCGCACGTGCTTCGACGACACGTATTTTATTTCTTAATTTATAAACAGATACATTATCTGTGCATGAGTTATCTTCTAAGTCTCTGCGATCTAATACGTGATTCATCTACCACGTCAGGTACAAAATGGCAATATATACTATTATCAGTCATTGTACTAAAGTTAGGGGTTCCCCAACATCGTTTTAAAATAAATAACGTAAAATTTGGATTGGGAATTTTGGTAGTAGAAATGATCAAAAATAAGAAATGGAACAGCTCAGAACATTAACTTGAATTATTCCTGCCAGCTGAATTATTATACACAGTCAATATTCTAATAGAGTACCTATTTTTTTAGCACTGCAAACGTAACTCTACAATATTATAAAACACGTTATAATAATTGATACAAGATATAGAACACAGCAGTTTTCAAAGACACCTTTTTATTAAAACTACAACTCGATTAACACACAACACCAAAACAGAAGCTGAACAATACATGTAACATGATTTAACAAATATTGTACCTATTATATATAGTTCTTGAACAAATGGTGTTACAGAACGGGAAACTCAGATACGTAACGCAATTACGACATTCTTTGCAATACCTGCGTTGCATATGTGCGTTTTATGCACTTTATTGCAATAAAACAAGCAATTACTAGCGTATCTCTACTAAATAATAATATGTTCAGCCTTCACGGAACAGATGCGGAGGCAGCTGTGTTCATATTGTGATAGCATAGGACCTAAATATTTATGGAGTAGAAGAAGTGAACGAAGGAGGATATCAACAATACATTAATTGAAATTGTTAGCCTTTTTATTTTGAGTTACTAGATTTACCACATCAATAAATTAATGATAAAAGAAATAAAAACATAAGTAACCTAACATCACAAATTATCACGGACGCTGTAACTACAGTTTATACTAGCAATAACGATAGGAAAGCCATTAAAGAGAGTCCTAAAACAGAACAACAGCAATCTTTGTTGGAAACTGCTGTATCATTTTACAACTCGCCGAATTGTCAGACGACTTTTCCCCGAAACAAAAAGTTTGATAGCCTCGAGGCTTCACATATCTGAAATGACAAAGTCTACTAAGGTTCTTGTCGAAACAATTTGTCGTGAAGCGTGTAAATTTCTCGTCATGTTTACTATGTGAAGAATTCATCATCCGGGCATTGTTGACTCGGAATTTTATGCATAACAAGAGTCTGGAGCCATTGTCCAAGTGAGTGAAAGTGCCCGCTGCAGACTGGCCGATGTTGCGTCACATCTTATGCCTAGTTTATATAGCATTTCTGTTACTGAAGCTAATTGTACGATGATACTGCAATGCGCTCTAAAAATTAAGATGACATATTTTTTGAAAGACTATGTTTATTTCTTTTACTACTATTAGGTATAATTATAAAGTACACAAGATTAAAGTTCATAAAACAAAAAATAAAGCAGTTCTTGTTTTACTGTATCGTGTATCTAGTTTAAAGGTTCAAGAATCAAATTAATAGTGTTCAATTTTGTTAAGAGTTGAATGATTTTGATCTAAAACTTGTATTCTAATTCAGGAATAGTCTTCTTTAGTCTGTTTTAGTATAAATATGTAAATATACTAATCGAATGCGTTGGTTCAATCAATAGGTTCGATCTGTTAACCCTATGCTTTCAGCATATTGATGACTTCGTTAAATTTATTGCCCTTAGAGTTCTCACATTTGATAAATCTTGGAGATTTTGGTAATTTATTATTTACCTACTAGTTTTTTGCAGGTAGTTTCTTACGCGTTTCTCCTTCAAGTAACGAACTGGAGCAACGACAAATTAGCTTTAATTTATCGAAAATTTGAGAAAAGGAACCGCTATTCTGAACGGTTCACGAATAAATAAACGCTGTACAATTGTACTTTGAACACTTTGATATGTGTATGAAAAACTGAAACCAAATTGCACAGTGCAAATGTGTAATGAAACTTAGAAAAATATTCAAAGATGGGTGTGGCGGTGTATTTCTCGGCACGACTACACGCCACATCAAGTTCAAATCAGAAAAAGTAAGATAGAAAAATGAAATATATGTTACAATGCACAACACTGACAGAAAGCAGGACCGAGTACAGATCCATCTATAGTATCTATACCATGGGAAAGCTCTTGCAGACTGTTCTAATAGTACATTTCATAAAACAGTTTCCACTTTCAACGCACACTTGATTTGAATAACGAAACTGAATGATAGTAATGAATGCGTCGGCACGTGCAGCGGCCGGGTGCGTGAATACGAATGTAGTGTTAGAATAGTGCATAAATTATACGAACGTGTACTAGGCGATAGAGGAGCGGGTACTTCCTACAAATTGATATAGGAAGCAACTATAAGCTAGGATCTTCAACTAAGTGGTTGGGAAAAGGAATCGGCGGAATAATATTCGTATAATCGAAGCAGCAAATCAGAATTGCAATCGAGAGGATGCGAACGTGAAACTATTGTTAAAATAAAGGGTACACCTCATATAGTAGAACTTTTTAAGTAATAATTTTATATTGCATAACAACTAATAGCATAAACCTCTTTTCGCAGAATATCGTTTGGCATAAACTCATTTTGCATACATTGAAACCCATAATTTTGTAAGTCAGAATCATCTGTACGCATAATTTTTGTATCCATAATAATCACAATGTATAACCATCACATAGCAGAAAGTTCAAAACCAGATTCATCTTTTGGTATATATTTCTTATCCATAACTATTTAAAAGTATCATTTTTACTATTGCTATTAGTTGGAGGTAGTAATCACATGAATCATTATTATTTGTCGGGTACCCTGTGTCGGGGTGTTAACAACTATCTATTCTGGCGCTTCGCCGGCCGCTACCGCGGCACGCTCGCTTCGCTCGCTCGGCTCGCGCTGTTGGGGTCACAGTTCTAACCTAACCTAACCTATCCGAGTCGGGGTACTCTGTGTCGGGGTGTAAACAACTATCTATTCTGGCCACAGAGGTCACAGTTCTAACCTAACCTAACCTACCCATTTTTAAAGAAGAAAGTAACCCAATCTATATTATTCTAATTGAAATTCTATGCTCTTTATAATACTATAATTCTGGCATACGCCTAGTCAAATTATGCCAAATAATCTGTACTCTAAATGAACGTTATGCTAAATGAAGTTATACAAAATTTTAACTATGCCAAAGGTAATTATGCCAAATAAAATTCTACTATCTTAAATGTATGCCATTCTAAATTCGGTCATAAGCACATTATGCCTAAAAATATTTATGTCAAATATTTTTAATGCCTAATAAATGATCGATTAAAGAAGTTTCTGCGAAGTGAGTTATCCCAAATAGGTTTCGGAGTATCAAGTTTCTACCAAATAGACGGCACCCTAAAATAAAGCATCCTTCAAAAATTCTTGTAAGAAACATTGCTTATTTTTATCCCTGTATTTTTTTCTCGCGTAAAGAATAGTTCAATCAATAGAAAATATTCTATGGATAATATGATAGTACATACATATTTGGTCAAATTTTCACTGTCATACTCATAAACTCAAAGTCTGAAGGGAATCGCACAATTAAATAAATATTCTACGTATACAAAAGAAAAGATTTCGTGAAATAATTAAAAAATAGAAGGTTTTAAACGTAGAGAAAATCGAACTAATATCTATAACACACTACGAGATAATACATTGGCAAGTGGTCATCTGAACCACTGTGCCATCAGTTACGCTACGCTACCCTTTCTCGACTAGCGTAGGAGTTAACCAATAGGTAACAAACTTAAACCATCTTTGGCAATAGATTTATCTAATTTAAATATTTTGATCGATATTCAACAAGTACGATCAATCTTACTTGTTGCTACTTCAGCATTTTGAAAATGTACAAACTTTGCACATTTTACGAGCGTTCTGTCTGTTCACAATAGAATAACGTGCACAATCTCTGTTCTACATCTCGCTAGCAAGTCTGTGCCCAAATTTTTGTCTACGTTTATGTCTGTTTTATTTATTGCAGAATTCAGAAAAGTGACGTGGTGCTATAGCTACTCAACTAGTTACATAAAATTTAAATTACTTGCTTACTGCTCAACAAGTTTTGTATATAAATGCAGATAATATTTTTTACCATTACGTTTAAAGTGTGACTATCATTTTTTTAGGAAAGTCATTATCTTGAGAATACTCACAACAAATAATTCATTTCAAATAAGAATCATAATAATTCGCTAGTATTGTATAAAGGAGTACCGCAGGGTGTTCTCTTGGGGCCATGAAGGATATGAAATGTTACGTTTCTGAATCCAACCATTTACGCCTACATATCTTTTTCTGTTAAATTACCATAACATATTCTGGTAAATTATTATGTCATTCCTACTTTCACATTTCAGCTAAATATTATTTCGCTTGACGAATACCACAGAACACTAGCCAACGTTTTATTCAATTAACCACAAGTTAAATCAGGCATGTGAATGTGAAATGACAGTATTTTCAACTCTCGTAGCTCTTGAATAAGATTATATAAATATTGTGTTATATTTTGTTTTATAAATAGAATATTGAAGAAAAGTTATCGTGCACCAATTACAAAAGAGAAGGTTTTGATCCAGCATAAATGTTTTGTTTATGAATCAGTTTTAATGATCCTTTCTTCATACAGTTCAACTCCAAGGTGGTGTTATTTGTATTTCATTGGTATTGGACAGTGAGCTTCAAAGATACAACAGGGAACTCCTCAGAATTAGTTAATAGAGAAGTTCGAATGAATTAGTACCACTAAATTTACCGATTTTTCACTGATGATTTACTCAGGGGGATATCGGGCTAATCAAAAGTACCCGAAATTTTAAAGCCTGAATGTAGGTAATAATCTGTATAAATAGAAGTTTTCTACGTCGATTTAATACTTATTTTTTGTTATTACGGTTCATGTTATGCAAAAATATTACTTAACACTAGGTATATCATTATTCTCTATTAAATTTTTCATAATTTTCAAGTCGATAAATAGTCGACAATCTAATATCTATGTATATAAAAAAGGTTTTACTTATTAACCAATAATCTTTTATTTCACATTCTATTTTAAATTTTTATAAAACAATGAATAATAATAACCTGATAAATATTATTGTTCATATTACATCAAGCGCAATTTCAAATACATATTAAAATAATGTAGAAATATTTTTGCTTGGGTTTAAGTTCAATTACTTTCGTGATATTGTTGTTTATTTATTCCAAATATGTACTGAATTCAGAAAGCCATATGTTTTATTGAGATGTATAGGTATCTTCATAAAGAAGCAAGAATGTATATAAATAGATGCCATCAAAATATGACCCTCATTGATGTTTTGTCACAATTGTAAAATATTCTCCATAGAATGTTGTTGAATTAATTCCATCAAACAAATAAAAATCAGAAAGGCGAATCATTAATTGGCGCCAAAATGTCTTATGGTATTAACCGAGGCAGCGTTATCTCTCGCACAAAGATCGAAATGGACGAAGCATAAAAAAAGATAATTGAATTTCGCATTCCTGTGCCGAAGCGTTCCGGAGTCCGAACAGGTACCGATGACGACTGATACTGCCGTCACTTCGAGGATTGCCGCATTGTCCGCTAAGTCGTAACAACAAAAAAGTTATGGCATTGACGTTTTTTGTGTAAAATACAATGAACAACGAGAACGAATCTCGAAACAGCTGTATTAAGTATGCAAATGTAGTTACGTCTTCAACAAATACCGCAATCTGATGGATTTAAATGAATCACGTTCCGTTGCACTACCGGCTCCCACGCTCGCCGCGAAGCCTCCCCGGCTTTCAGCCAGAAACGCTCAGAGACGTGCATACTTCAAGTACTGTTATTTAGGTGCAATATCTAAAATTACGTGCATGTCTAATTATTAAAGGAAATCGATTAGCTTCAGGACTAATTAAGAATAGCATTGGAAAGCTTAGCTTCACACGCGTCTTGGTACCAAGGATTAACAACAGTCAGTCTTACAGTGCAGAAATATGTGTCGTCAGAGATCTGATCGGAGAGGAGTTGCGTGTCCAGGCCAGGCTGCCTGATATAATTACCGTCTTGCCGGCAACAGGCGTGACATCAAAGCGGAACAAAAGTTAAATGTCCTCAATTCAAAATTTGTTTGCTTTTAATGTTACCTAACTACACAATTTGATATAGCCTTCTTCCTCGCGTCAGTGCGGAGGTTGTATTGCCTTCCTTAGACTTCGGCTTCGGCAGGAAATATTATATAGAGTCGCTGTCGCTTATGGTTACAATAAGACCAAACTCAACCAGAATCTCTCTATTGAATAAAACTTGCGTTCATCCCACAGATAACATCAATGGGAACAACTGGAAATCAGTATCCGCTCTCGGGATATTTCGTAATGAACTCTTCAATAATTGGTAAATAGTTTATCAATAAATAGCAATTGTTATTCTTATTTTAAATAATTGAAATAAGTAGGTGTAGTAATAAGCTAATGTACTAGATTTTAATTATTGCATTGGTAAGCGAGTTGGTGCAATTCGCAACGCAAACTATACCACTACTGACACTGTTTCAAAATTGCGCGTGTGGATCGAACGGTGAGCGAATCCGCCGGCAGGGAAACAGCGAAGGAGTGCGGCGGGTGAGTGTATGCAAATGTAACCAAAGCCGTGTTATCGTGCGCGATGTGCCGATGTGCCGAGGTGCCGAGGTGCCGAGGTGCCGTTGGTGTCCGGTGCACTGTTGCTATGCGCCAACGATCACACATCACATCACGACTAATTGCAATTCCGCGGCGGGCGCGCGCCGTGTCGCCGCGCGACAAGCGCCGCGCGTTGCGACACATGAGCGACAACGAACCCTCCGCCACCCAACAAATATTAACATGGATTATTCGCGATTCACGCCGCGAACCAACAATTATGTTGCGCAAGTATCCGTGTTCAATACAACTTCTATATTCACCGCACGTCACTCGCCCCTACTTCAATTCAGCTATTTTAATTGCATAAGCTGCAAATAGTCATTAATATGAATATGATGGCTGTTTTTTCTTGAAACTAGTTTTACATTATTGCCATTGCAACCTCATCTGCATACAATTGAAAGATCAAGACCATCCGTCCGACGGCCGCACCGTATCAGCTTGAGCGCCGATGTGCAAATTAACTGCTACTTAGTGGTACTATTATAACCTACATTTGGAGAATTCTAATCATACACCAAGTGATCCATGAACAGAACAGTAGTGTCCCGGAATGTGATTACGCGTCTGGGCATCTTTAGCGACAAATCGCAACCAGCAGACTGTTATCGTCTGAACCTTCCTGCGCAGCATGGAGCCATTTCCAAGGAAAAAATGAACTGACTCACATTTTTAGCGACGATGACACAATAGGTAGTTGCATTGTATTTTTTCACGTTATGCAAAAAATTAAAGCAGATGAGGATATTGCGTCACTAATTAAAATTCTTCGTGCGAAATAGTGCTCGTGAGCCCTCGGCGACCACCAGAGGTCGATTCACAACGAACCTCGCAGTAAGCTTAACTTGAGACTTCACACCATACACTTGAGCCTACATACTCGCACCTGACACGATAAGGCACACTATGGCTCACTCACATAAGTATCAGAACTCATTCAATTTCATTATACAACAACATCTTCGTTACGCGCAAAGGCAAACACGAAAATTACATTTTGTACGCATCAAGAAACACCGTTTTCATTGAGTAGTCACATCAATATGCTCATAATTACACTGCACCATGCGAGTGTTCTTTAACATTTCGCACAACGTTTTTCATTAGTTTTCCATGACCTCAAAGACACGTTAAGTTTACATTTGAACGGATCCGGTGACTCAGTAGTGATTCACATCATCGGCTGTTATTGAAAATTCGTGACCTTTCGTCGTCTGTATTGAAATGTTAAAACAAATACTGGCGACACAATAGAGCCTATCACTGGAGGGCAATTAACGCCGCGAATTCACGTCAATACGCAACGTAAAACAATATAAAACAAACGTTAAACACAGTGAAACCAAACAATATTTCAAAGGATGTTCGAATTGAAATTTTCCGGAGGGAAAACACCGGGTCCGGGGAAAAATTGGAAATTTATTTGGGGATTAGGATAACAGAATAAAGATAATTGATGGGCTTGAAGCACTCACCGGTGCATGTTGTGGTCGGTGATTTGTCGCTGGTGAGTGATGAGCGGTGCGTAATATTTCACAGAGCACAGACACGTATTCGTTCGGTTCAACGCGCGGCCGCCATGCCGTCCGTTCGCGACGAAGGTTTGGAGGCGAGTGGGTGGCGCGGGCCGGGCGTGCGCCGCGCCGACCTGCAGGCTCACTGCTGACTCCGCATCTTGGCCCGCCAGTGCATCAGATAGCGCACACTCATTCGCAAATGTTCACCTCCAGGTTCGAGTAGGTAGGTGTAAGGAAGAAATTCTCCAGATCTAACCTTAGGGTTTCGCAGAACTTGCATGTTATTTACATTATTTCTTGCAGGGCAAGCGGGGCTGTTTCATTGAAGCGGTTGAAATTATGGTAACAAGAAAAGTTAGGTATGATAATAAACCTTTCGTGTTACCTTTATTGAAAGCTCAGAAATGAAGTGATGAAACTATAAAAGCTTAGAATCATACTTTGAGTTTAATCAAACAACCATAGTAGGTAAACTGAAACTGCTGGATTTATTAAACTAAATGAGAGGATGCTACCTCTCTAGTCCAGCCGGTCTATTCCTGCTTAAAAAAGCATAGCTTCCGATTATGATTGATCAACCGAGCGAAGTGTCTGTTTTTCAGAAGCGAGTGAATTAACCGTACGCATACTTATGCTTTCAAACCTCAGTGTTTCGGTCAGGTCTTACTCGCTTACAGTTACTTACTATATCTACTTATAGTATAGATCAAATAATTACTGTACTTTCTTCAGGCGTCCGTGTTCCTTAAGTTCGGCCTATTAGGCCATTATCAGGAGCAGTAGGGCAGCTTGCTAAGACACCATTTATCAGCTGATTGTGACAAGGACAACATAACTAAGCCTATTTGGAACTTAATTAAGATGTGCAAAAAAGGATAAGGGATTTTTGATTTTTGGGAGGGAAGGGAGCCTCAATGTCGGAAACTTTTAATTGGGTTATATCAAATACTAGCTGTTGCTCGCGGCTCCGTCCGCGTGGCCAATGAAGGATACGTCATTCAGAGGCACAGGCTGTAGTCACAAAGGGGTGCTGTACGCTGTCAGAGGTTGCAGACCTGAGTATTTGATATTAATTTCAACCTACCTTCTTCATTCTTCATACCTTCACCTTTTCTTGAGATAATGGTCTTGACCGACAGACTCATCCTATAATGTTTCCATTCTTTTCCTTTAGAGACACGGAACCCTCAAATATAAAAAAAAAATTAAATAAAACATCCTACTCCAATTATTACTCAAATAAGCTATATTGCATCAAAATCAATATAGCAGTTTAGAAGGAGCTCAGTGACACATACACCGTACAATCTGTACATAGGTACACCAGGTATATTTATGCAGTTTTACTCACCTGAACTTAGAATAGTTAGAATTCTGCTCCACTCTTTATGAATCGTAGAGTGATGTAAACCACAGATGTAGCTTTTTGGCATTAAACCAACACATATTGTGATTATATGCGTACTCAATAATGTGCTATGCGACAATTTGCATGCATAGAGTCGCATAGAGGAGCCACGGCATATTAGCTTTTCCGGGAGTAGCTAGATCAACAACACAGGGACGCGGCTCTCTGATGGACTTCTCGAGCTCTTACAGTCGTTGTCATTCCTCTATATGCATATTTTGCTGCTCTATGATAGTTTAATGAGGTATCAAATATAAAAATTTGAGAAGTCCTTGTCTTAGTCTCGTATTTCGATAACTCTCAAAATCGCTAGAATTATTAATATGTCACCGAATCCGCACCAGTCGAATTCCCTACTGTCGCCACTGAGGCAGTACTGAAGTTACTAATGGCGGCAAAGTTCTTCTTGAAAAAACTATCTTCGTAAAAACTACCTACTGAACAATTTAGCAAACCTTGAAGCTAAAAACGTACATGTAATTACAAATAAATGGGCCGCTTCGACCGGGGAAATAACATGTTCCAACTTGATATTGACGTTAGTAGTTTTTTAAAGAATACTAGTAACCAAAATTAGAATTACTTATATTTCCCCTAACCCAGCTAAACTAATTTTCTTGTATTAGAAGTGGGTTCACATGCGTGGCCAGAATTCGAACTTGGGACTTCTTGATCGTAAGACTGCCGGTCTTTAACAGCCGGCATCTTCTTCAGATTATACAAAATTCAATTATTCGAATCTTTTCAGGGTTCAAGAATATTTTCGAGGTCGCATTAACGCATCGACATAGCCATTACTTGATGTAATCGCTGGTAAGACACGGTTTACTATTATCACATTAGACGTGAATCATTAGCTCTGGAACTTCTTTGGTATCCTCGTGTACCAAAACTTGTATGGAACCAAAATGTGGTAGCTTAAGTTTTTTCGTACTTCGAAAGGGTTCTTAGAAAAATCGCCCAGGGTTGAACTTTCTTTTGAATTGTAGTCAAGACTACTTAGTAATTAATTCGCGAATTTCAGTCACAGGTGATTTTCAGGCCATAAGTAATCTTTATCCACTTGCTAATTTATTAACATTTCATTAGGTTTTTGCTTTTAGGTGTTTTAACTTCTGATATCGAAAAACAATGATAGCCTTCCATTTGTTATGTACTTTCGCTGCTTGCGTCTTTTCCACTAATACTACTTCATCAAAGGTTCCATTCTTCAGCACGTTACAATAAAGATATATTAGTTACTAGTACTACTACTACTTATGCCCGTGGCTCCGCCCGCGTGAATGTCGATTATCGCGACCAAACATAGCCTATGTCCTTTCTCAATATCTCATCTACCCCTCTACCAAATTTCATCAAAATCGGTTCATTGGTTTAGGCGTGAAAGCGTAACAGACAGACAGACAGAGTTACTTTCGCATTTATTATATTAGAATTGATGATACGGATTATCTGTGCAGATTTTTTTTCCGTTTAACGTGTGATCATTTCAGTCATCATCAAACACAATTAATACTAGTTACTTATATGACATACTTTTGTCGATGATGAGCTAGTAATCAGCTGGAAATCCCAGAAATATCAAGAAGAATTAATCTATAAGGCTGTCGTGTGCTTAGTGCCCTGCGCACGTAAAGTAGACGACTCCACATGACTCAATGTTACGGAGACGCTGAACATGAATTATGAATGCAACCTTTATCCTTATAGTATGTAAAGGTAGGCAGAGATCGTAAATGCTGCCCTTGACGTGCGGTTTATAAATCAGTCAAATTACTAGAATTGTAATATTTACATAATATAGTATTAGAAAGATTAAGAAATCTCTCAACCTGGGTGTTTACTATTTTACTCAGAATGATGTAAGGATCCTAAAAACACTTTATACATCCTGTGCAGGTATTACCAAGTTAGTGTATTAAAAGGAGTAAATAAGTGTGTTTTAAGAGCGAAAATGAAATGAAAATGACGGTGTGTGAGCATATTATCTACTTACTCCTTGTTAGACAGTTGTATAAAAATAAACCTAGGTATCTCTTTTTTTATACAACTTAGGTGGCAGACAAGCAAACGGCCCTCCTGATGGAAAGTGGTTAAGTAAGTAAGTAAAGTACCTATGCAACACCAGGGGCGTTATATCAGCGCTGCCGACCAAATATGCGCTGCTCTCTTGTCATTAGAGTGCAGACAAATCCTCATCAAAATGGTATTTTCCCCTTCTTTGGAGTTTTCCTTTACTAATAGTCTACCGAAACAGGAGTGACAAATAACCCAAAATTTAAACTTTTTGGATTACTCAGTCTCTAATTAACATAGGAGAGACCGCAACGAAGCCGAGCTCTTAATCTTCTTATGAAATGGTAGATCTCCACCCAGTCGAGCCACGCGTAACATTAAGTGTAAGACAGGTTCTGGGGCTCTTTCAGGCTGTAAGGAAGAAAACCCCTGTAAAAAATTATCATAGACTTGATTCGGTAAAATGCAGATCACCGTCCTACCTTATATAATCTTCCCCCTAGCGTTAATTCGGATTAGGACGGCTTAGGCCCTTTCTCGTTACGTCCCGTCCCAGTCGCATCCGAAGCTTTTTTCAGCTCGGAGTCTGGGGTCCGCTTTACCAGTGTTAACTACAGATTTGGCAGATTTGGATCTGACCTCCACAACCCAATGGTAACATTACGTATATCGAAGCTTTGCAGCTACACCGTTGTTTTTGGAATTTTTAGGGCTCCAACTACCCGTAACGACTGCCATAGATGTTTTTATGGCAACCGGGACCGACGGCTTAACGTGCTCTCCGAGGCACGACCAGACCAATGCAAATACCCATATTTCATGAACACAAATATTTGCACTGAGCGGGGATTGAACCCGCGACTCCTGCGTAGCGGCCGCGTTCACTACCGCTACGCCACGGAGGCTGTCAAACCTACCTCATATAATATTCTATTCATATTCCTTATTCCTTCATCCTATCGTTAATTCCCAGTCGCATCCGAAGCTTTCACCTCGGAGTCTGGGGTCCGCTTTACCAGTCTTAACTGCGGATTTGGCTGGATAATATTCTATTCATATATAATTACAAAATTCAACTGTCACTTTCATATCCCTCGCTCGTTTCGTGTCGCTAGCGCTAGTCAAAACACTGTCAACCGTGAGGGAGGTACCGTTTGGTGGGTTACTTTATATCATAACTAGACCCTGACAATAGTCTACACTAGAATTTACTCGAAATAGAAGTACTTAGTGTTTTATTTAAGTATCGTCTATCTGTCTGAAGTTTATCTCAAGTTTTAATAGGTACTTTATTAATCGTCTTCGAAATACTTAGGTGTGTCTGACTTGAGCCTCGACGATTTTAAGAAGTCCTCTAAGCGGGGCGTAAAAAAAAGCATCTGATGAGGCCACCTAGCTGAGGGTCACCATTGTAACAATTAATTAATTCAAAAGTAGAACCTGTGAGACGGGTGCTCAGTCTCGATTTCTTCTCTAACTTCTCTTGCAAAACCATTTCTATTGGTGAAAATAAGTTAGGTGCTTATCTAGTGCATTCGACTGAATAACAGAATTTCAACTTGTACTTTTTCATATATGCAACTGTCATACTGTGCTCACTGACATTTTAAATTGTACTACCTCTATTCGTGGAGACCTATAATTGGCTGTTTGTCACCTATCTTAAATGTGTATTTTGTTAGATATTAGCTGTTGGTCTCCCAAATATAAATAAATAAATAAATAAATAAATAAATAAATAAATAAATAATAAGAGTCTGTAATAGTAACTCTCTTTCCTGAGACTCTACGTGATGACTTCACCACATCAGGTGGCAAGCTCCAATGTAAGATGATGTAAGCTAGCGGTGACGTGACGTCCTATGTAAATAAAACTCCATACAAAAGCAATGACTACATTGATTCGGATGCCTATATATATGAATTGGAGCCTTAAAAAGTTGGAAAATCTGAACTAATTACAAAACTTCGATATACGAGTATAATAAGTTCACTGGTTTCATAGTTGAGTTGAAAGCCTACGCCAACTGAGATGAGAAAAGGTCAGAAGTTGATTTTGCTGACAAAATCATAACTCTCGCACGCCATTAGCCACAATCCAAAGATCTTCTACTTTATCCTAGATTTAATTCCATCCCAGTCGCATCCGAAGCTTTCGCCTCGGAGTCTTGGATTCACTTTTGTCAGTCTAACTGCGGGTTTGGCTGAGCTTCGATATTTTCCGTGAAGCGACAGCCATCTGACCTCCACAACCCATTGAAGATATCGAGGCATTACACTTAGACCAGTTATTGAACTTTTTAAGGCTCCCATAGATGTTCGTATGACTAACGGTTTAACGTACTCTCCGAGGCACGACCAGACCAATGCAAATACCCATACGCATGATCATATTTGCACCGATCGGGGATCGAATCCGCGCCTCCTGCGTAGCGGTCGGTCACCATTAGCCATTAGCCACATTATAAGTTAGCTAAACTACATTCATTCATACGCATTCTGCGCATAACTGTAAACAAGCCAACGCGGGCGCCGACGGGTGAGTCACAGAACTCTCTATGTAATCACATCTTAATTACAGGCGATAGTTTCATAACCTGTTGGTAATTACCGCGACTAGGAGCATGAGCGGGATTATATCTCATTGCGACTTGCGACTTGAGCCAAGTACGAAAATAGTTGCGAGAAACTCGATGCGAAAATCTCATAATATATCTACTAATAAAGATTTAGAGACCTTCAGGATGAAACGGAACGAACTTATGGAAACTGACGGAGGAGACTCTGGTGCAGGTTTCCTCTCAAGAGCGAAAGGCAGTAACAGTCAAAATAAGTCAAATCAAGAGCAGAGAAGAAGAACAAACATGGCATTTGAATTTTTCTATTTATAGTACTAGTACATCTTCTTAGTTTTTTTTTTCAAGGAAGAATGCACGTTACTAGCCTTCATGCACCGAGGTAATCGGTTACCAACAGCTGAGTTCCGTGCTTCTTAGCTATCTCAATTGTGTAATACTAAAAAAATACTACACAGTAATTTCATTACAAACGTTGGAAAATATTAATAAATAATTCATGTACGCCTATACACTTTTTCTTAAGCTTTTTACTTATATCGCTGACTGTACATACTCATGTTACGCCGCCTTACGAGACCTTACCGCATGTAGCTTGCCTTCCTTAAATCAATCAATCTGTTCGTATATTGTTCGAGAAAGTTCTCAATTCAATTGGTATTTTTATTCCTAAGGACGTGGTCCTCAGCTATCTTCTAGGACGTCTTCATCGTCATGTGGTGGTCGTCAGGTGGAATAAATATCATAATTATATGAATACTCATGATATTTATTCCACCTAATACGGTTTTTCTTTGCAATATCTTTTTAAGTACCTAAGTTTTAAAATTCTTTACTTCAAAGTTCAAACGATTAGACAATTACCACGTTTTCTCCGTAACCATGACTGTTGAAAAGCAACTGAAACGTAATCCATTACAGTCATTTCTATAATAGAATAATAACAAATAAATCGAACATACCTACTTGAACATACTACTTTGAATAAAAGATGAGCTAGGAAAGCCAGACCGTACCTTTATCTAACTTTACATCTCATAGGTGTGATACTTTATTACGGCTTTATCTATCTTCCCGCAACATATGAGAACAGCAGTAACTAATGAAACGAAGAGTAGTACAATTCAGGATCAAACCACTGTTCAAAAAGGTTGTTGTAAGGTTGCTTGATTGGTAGTAAAAAGTACTATTTCATTTGTATGCATTTTTGTTTTTCCATACCTACCCAATGCCATACCGATGTTACTCTCTGCATGCACACCATAAATGTTGTGCATTGAACTAAATATTATGGTTACATGTTATAGAGTCTGAGAGCTGGTACGATTTTTGAGTACATCCTTGAGGCAAGCTGAAAACTTGTCACACAACTCCTCTGTTATATACCCCAACACGAAGCTGCAGACCTGGCTGGTGGGTACGCGGGAAAAATTAACACCTGAATTTTTAAAAATTAAAAAATAAATGCCAAAAAACCTGTTTGAGGCAATATGCAATTTTTATAATGTTGTAGTTTAATGTTCCAATACATAAAAAAAGACAGGCGATTTGGTGGGGACTTTACCATTTGCCAGGCGGGTTCTGCTGCATGCGTCTGCAGTTGTCATCTTCGGAATCATACCTTTATCTTCAAAACAATTAGGTACTCATAATATGCTGATCTAAAAAATCAATATCGATATCAATACATACATAATCGTTATTATCAAATATTAATTATATATGTATTTATAAATTCTAATGTGGAAAAAAGAGTCACATATTTCACATTAGAATTTGAAATTATGAATATTATTATAATTTGATTATGTATCTATTGATATTTCGAATCCATTAAAAATCTAGATCGGCTCATTTCTGTCCAAAAAAATTATTTAGACTTAGAATAATTTATTCATTTGGATGTTGATATATAGAATTATTATTTCTTTGTGAAATTGTTACATTTTTCCAGCGACTCTAACATCGGGTGAAGATTCTTACGGAATTGGCAGCTCAAGTGTGACGCCTCTGATAGTAGAAGCACATTAACTCTTTGTACTGGTTTCGGTATCAACACCAGTTTTTAGCCTTTCAGCATAGCCACTTCGTGTTCGCCAATTAAAGGCGCATCTAATGATATACATATCATCCGGGAATCTGATCAGACTAGAGTTAGTGTTATCATTTCTCATACTATGAAGTTGTATACGTCCATATGCCACGGTAACCACTACCCATCAGATATGCCATGGCTCGTGCGCTCATCTGCCATCTAAGTGGTATAAAAAGACATCAATGGGCGACGAAAAAGCCGTCCACTCGTTGGATCGTGATTAAGTAACAAACATACGAACATCTTCACAAACTTTTAGTCTTCTAATATTAGTAGTAAGGAAGATTAAATTAGTTGAATGCATGATCATGCTATCCATACTTTTTAGTACCTCTTGCATTGGGGTCAATTAAGAATGGATTTTGGGATCAATTAAGAATATAAAATAAAATTTTAAAATGGGATCAATAAGGAATACGCAATTGGGGTCAATTAAGAATGGGATCAATCGTCGTGGGATCAATACGGAACAACCCAATATTTTCCGCCTCTCAAAATGACACGGCAGTCACAAAACTGGGTGTTTTACTAAGAAACACTCATTAGCGCAATTTGCATACGCATTTTTTAACCATTTGTCACGCGGACTTTCTTGAACATTGGAGTTTGTTGAAAACTAATCAGTTAAAATGACTTCGAATTCCTTGAATTCTTTGAACCGGCCCAACTACCCAATTGGGTAGCACTATAGATTTATCATAGCTTTGAAATTCCTACATTATTCATAGCAATTCATATCTAACAGTGTGGGGTATTTTTTCACTCTCCCGATACGATAACATTGCTGACATGTGAGTAACTGTATTGACCTTTAATCATCTTTACCAGAATTCAAAAAAAAGCAAAGCAAGAACGGCTGGATGATTTTTACCGTAAATAAGTGTTTTGAAATACTGCATATTACATAATAGGTACAGTACTCGGAGATCATTATCCCGTCCTAGAAATTTCAATTTTGTTTAAAACAATACAAAATATGATAGACCATAGTTAGTTTAGTATCATATTACTAGACCAATCTGACGTGTTTGGAGGCGTCGAGTGAAAAAGAACATGTGCTGTGACAAAATTCCAATCAATGATGATAAGATCAAATAGTAGGTACATCTGTCCAATGTCACTGCTAACATTCCACATTATGACAAGCTGTTCGAACAGCGTTATATCGAAGCGAAGCAGTAAAAAGTTTTTTTTAAAACCCGAGTGTTGAGTTGACTCAAAACTCAACACTCGGGATGTCAAATTGCATGGGATTCCAAAAAATATATTTTTGGGTTCAAAATCGTTAATTTAACATAAGTAACTCAAGTTTTTTTTTCAATGTAAAGACACAACTAGTTTACAATTTCATAACAATCCTAGCCGAGCCGCCGCCGCGCCGTGGTTTCGCCCATGACATACTTCAAAACCCCGTATCAGCCCTTTATATCATAATATCTACCCGTAATATTTTATTTTTCAATAAAATCATGTATAGGAATCTGCCGGATTTCTTGACATTTATGATTACTGCTTCGCTCCCTTTTTCCCTTCGCTGCTTCGCTTCCCTAAATTCACCTCGCCTGATGGTAAGCTGAAGGCAAAGTCTCAGAAAAAAGGGTCACTATTACAGACACGTACCATGTTACAATGATGGCAGTCAGCTCGACGGCCTCATCAGATGCTTATTCACACCTCACTTAAAGGTCCCGGAATTGTAGGAAGAGGGAAACACGTGAACTGGTAAAAAAATCCAGGTCTTAATGGTGCGGCAGAAGAAGGAGTCACTGAACCGCTTGGTTCTTGATGGAATATTCTGCACCGAATGCGGTTGACATCTAAGCCCTGCAAATATTATCCTGTATAGGAAAGCAGAGGGTGGAGGAATAATATAGTCTTTTCTCCTTACTTTCCTCGATAAACGGGCTCAAGAAGCGCGTTCAACCAACATACAAACAAGCTGTTCAACTTTATAATATTCTAGTATAAATAGCTAATAGATAACTGACGAAATTTCATCCTTAATTAGTTTTTTGCTGAGCTGTGGAACAATGGCCGATAGTAATGAGCGTAATTATATTATTTGAACGGAAGGCGGCTGTTGACTTCACTAATCACTTTCCTATGCGATGATGTGATGCTGATGATTGACAATAAAATTGTACAATGTGTTCCTGAATTGTATAAAAAATGATAGTTTTTAGTTTCATTTGTTGTTACTTTGCTGATCTATCATTACCTTAAGATAACGTCACTTATTATGTGTTTATTTCTCTGTGTATTTATATATTTTTGTGTTTATTTTTAGATAAACATGTACAAGGGGCCACCACTAAGCGGGCTTCGATGGCTTAGTGGTCAGAGCATTCGCTCTGTAAGGGAAAGATCGCGGGTTCGAGTCCCGCCCGAAGTCCATTCTCTTTTCTCTTTCTAAATCGATTTCAATATTAGTATGCAGTATGGAAGTATGGATATGGATTACAAGCCTGTCTTAACAGTACTGAGTAAGCTTTATACAGTTCCTGCCTCACACGGCAAGAATTGTCTAAAAAATTGCCACAGGTTTCCCGCTCACATGGCCGTTCTATCCCAATTTTTTTTTCTGTGGTATCAAAGTTTCCGTAAATGTTGGACAAAATCATGATTCGTAAATTCAGCACCTTTATTATTTGTGTGATATTTACGACACCTGGGGTCATTCGCTGTGTGCGTGAAGGCCGAAGCAGGCGAGCGCGCAAATTGTGCGCGCATTCGACCGCACGGGATGGGCGGGCGCCGCCGGGCGCTCTGCCGGCCCCGCCTGCGCGCTCAAGCGTTATGATGGGCATCACACACTGAAATAACTTTATGGCGAGCTTTGTATCATATTTTGTGAATAGGTTTTAATATTTGGTGAAGTGATTTAAGTCCGTTCGTGACAGTTACTTAACGTTCGCTTTTATATGGAAACGCGTTATAAAATACGATGTTTTTTTGAAAAATACCATTTTTTTTATTTGAACACATAGATGCTTAATTGAAACTGAAAACATAGTTAAAACGTTTATTGACAAACGATACAGCTCTATCTGAACTAAGTGAAATGTGTTATATGGGTTGCAGAATGTCCAGAATAAACGTTTTTCTTTTTGTAAATTCTTACTATAGGTACAAAGTAGCACCCAATTTAATGCTAATAGAGATCAATCAATCAATCAATCAATTAGCCTACTGCAGTCCACTGCTGGACATAGGCCTCTCCCAATACGCGTCACGTTTGCCGATCCTCCGCCTTCCGCATCCAGTCCGTCCCAGCCACCTTTCGCAGGTCATCAGTCCACCTAGTTAGGGGGTATCCCACCTTCCGTTTACCTTCACGCGGTCTCCACTCTAGGACTCGTTTGCTCCAACGGCCATCGGTCCTTCGGCAGATGTGGCCAGCCCACTGCCACTTCAGCTTGCTTATTCTGCGAGCTACGTCGGTAACTTTGGTTCTTTGTCGGATAACCTCGTTGCGAATTCTATCCTTCAAAGAGACTCCAAGCATAGCTCGCTCCATAGCCCGCTGCGCGCTAATAGAGATATTCATAACTATTTGCACTAAATGGGAATAAGACATAAAGTAGTTCAATACTGTGCTACGCCAGTCATGACAAAAATGTACTCCCTCTTTCTAGAAATGATAAAACATATACCTAATATCTATACATTTTCAAGATTTTTAAGCATATTTATTACTTTTTCTTGTAGTTTTGATAGACTATTGTGAGAGCATCATCAATTCCCTAGCGATATTTACTCTCTTTATACTCTACAATCTTATAATTCTTGAGGGAGGACAAGCAAACAAAAGTTTTCGTCATTCCTCCTCCCCCGGACCACCCCATATAATCTGATAGTACATTCTTACGCCCCAGGGGCACTAGCAGTAGTAGTCTGCCGATCAATAACAACGTTTTTGTCCAAGTAATCTAGTTAATTGCAAGCGACCCTTTTCATGGCCCTTGTTTCACTTTACTTTATATACCTACAAAAAATACTATTTCATCTGACTTTCTTAAGAAACTAACTACATTATGTTTCAATTACCATTTTGTTTGACTATTTTGGAGTTGACAGCGGGCTAGTAACGAGTTTTTGTAAAAGGGAGTGCTTAGACTGGACTTGAACCTGCGACTTCATTACAGGAGGAATGCTCTGACTGCTAAGGTACTGGTCTTAAGCGTTCGAAATTCTCCTCTCTCTCTCTCTCTCTTCTCGAGGCTTGAATAGTTGCTAAAATGTATAAATGAAAATGCTAAATTAGGAAAAAAAAGTTTTAAATTCCAAAGTTATTGGAGTTCAAACTTTGATTGCTATGTCGGCTTCCAAATCGGTAACCAAAACCTCAAAAAAATGCCCACACCGGGTGAGCTTGGCCGCAAGGATATTGGTAAAGTGTTGATAATAAAGCCTCTATCTATCGCTATAGGTATATGAGTAAATACTTATAATGTATTTAAAGGAAAAATACAGAAATAATTCCATCAATATTCACAATGGGTAGCAAATCTGATCAATTCGTAGTCAATTTCACGGCTCTTTTCTCAAATCCACCATCTTAAATCCGCTTTCACACACTCGTTATGTGCACAAACTTGCAAACATTACACGTGCGCAGGCGCAGATAACATTCGCTGGCTCAGTTGTTGTTAAATTGGGCTACCGGTATCGAATTACGAATCGTCAGGTGCAACTGTTCAGCGCATCTGGCTTGATTTGCAAAATGCCATCTCAGCGGTATTATCTGTTCTATAGACGTACATTATATTTACGCATGTAGGTACAGTCCTGAAGGAGTCGGCAGAGTAGGTATTGTTTTTATAACTTAACACCTGGTACACCTACTAATCAGCAGACAAGGCTCTGGCGCAGGGTTTACTCGTGGAAATCGTGTGTTTATCACCTTAGTATACAGCTGAATAACTACAATTAATAGAATTGGTAGCCTAACAACCAGGATAGTTCCTCCTAACAGTGACATTACTTATTAATAATGCACTGACGAATTGCCGAACAAGGTGAAATAATTGGTATGTAAGTATGTCATCGATTGGTACAATTTCGATTCACGTCAGACTGCCTGGCTCACTCGTTTTAGACGACTATCGCAATAGCAGACAAGTAGGTGTTGTCTGCTGACAAGCATAATACGACACCGTACTATTTAAAATGTTGAACTAGCATCTTACTTCTTCATTTCAAGAATGTAGGTACGATCAGCAGCACAAGTCATTGAAAGTATTCTTTACAGAATATTGTAGTACCAAATTCAAAAAGGAGGATGTCGCAGCCTCCGTGGCGTAGCGGTAGTGAACGCGGCCGCTACGCAGGAGGCGCGGGTTCGATCCCCGCTCAGTGCAAATATTTGTATGCTCAAATATGGGTATTTGCATTGGTCTGGTCGTACAACGATCTAGCTGCAATGCTTTGATATCGCCTAATGACACCATTGGATTGTGGAGGTCAGACGGCACTCGCTTCACGGAAAATATCGAGGTCCAGCCAAATCCGTAGTTAGGACTGGTAGAGAAGACCTCAGACTCCGAGGTGAAAGCTTCGGATGCGACTGGGAATTAACGCTAGGATGAAGAAGATAGAGCCCACTACCAGTCTGCGGTACTCCAACTCTACCTTCGCGTCTGTAAGTACACCTGCTGCCTAACGCACAAGAGTCTTGTGGAAGCTTACCTCTTGAGGTTGGGTATCAGACGGCATCCGCTTCTATAAAATTCTCGATAAATTTCATCATATTTTGTTTTACCACTTGGGTGGGACACAGGCACTGCTCGTGCTGCCGTCCCTGAAGAAACCTTCTAATGCTTTCTTGAAGAACCCCTTATTGTATTTATTTCTAGAAAACACAGGAGTTAATTCCACAGCTAGATATTAATTGAAATATCTTATTTCTAGTAATATTGATTAGCGGCTACGACCATGTGCGATCATTGGTTGACCGGCGAACGGAGAGAAAATGAACATACCTATTTCCATGAAAAATTAAGGTGTGATAGTATGCCTGATTCAAATGAAGGGTTCGTATCATTCTTTTCTGTAAGTAAGTAACATATTTCAGTCAGTTGAACCTACAACAATGAGTGGAATTAGTCTAAGAAGTGAGGCCTGTTCCCAATCCCACGGTCAGTCAGTCTACAATTCCACATCTTATTACACATTTCAATTGACAACATTCTTCTATTTTCAAAACAAGAATATATTATCTACTAAGTAAACTCAAGTTACAAACGTACATACATAATACTTATGCTTATACGATATGGATACGACATATGTGCAAATACTGAAACCGCGAAGCATCCTGGTCCGTAGGAATAGAACCAAATTAAATTTAAACTTAAATTCCCTGATTTATAAAATCCGAAATTTTCTAACAAAATAATTATTAAAATAAATGTAGAAAATGCAACCACTTCTCACTTAAATAGTTTCATCCATTGCTTTAAAGTCATTGACTGTGTCATAAGTCATTAATAAATACGCACACACCTTCACACACACACACACAACAACTTCACACACACACACAACAATAGGCATAGTAGGTAACTTACTTGAACAGCTAAGCGGCAACATGCGATTCTACAGAGTGCTCAAAGTTGTTCAAATTCTATAAAATTAAAACTCTAGTTTCTGCCCTTAATACTGGACCAATTTTGTTCAAACTTTTCCTGCTTGAAGCTTAGGGGGTACCAAGTATATGGTTTCAATTATTGCCTATATGTCGTATCCTGGGGGGCTGGGCTCTCCTCTCCGCACCTGACCAGTGCGGTTGGTGGTAGACCCCACAAAGTTGGGGGGTCACTTTGGGGTCACCCCCATATTGACCCAAAAACCACTCCACGGGGTGGGTCTCGCCGGGACCTCTTTGGGGAACCCTCTCTCGGGTGGATCGGACCGGTGGTTCTCGGGATATCGGGGTTTTAGCATTTCGGACAAAATTGTCCGAAAACTTTGGAGCCCTGCTATCTCCGAACCAGGGGACCTAGGACCCTCGAGTTTGGGCTCGTTAGGAAGGGCTCGGGGAGCTCTACCCACTGGATTGACAGGAGGGGCTCTACCTAGAGCGGCAAAGGACTTTGTACGTAGAGTCGGTGATATTGGAGCCACAAGGCCCAGGCTTAGATTGTAAATATATTTCACCTGGCTCTACTTAATTTTTAGGCGACTGTACATAATAATATCGAGGGAGACGATTGCTTTTGCAATTTACATTTAATATATACATTTTTAGGTTAAATTAGATTTAAGTTAGTGTTAGGACCAGTGCCCTATTGGCAATTGACCGGGACAAGTAGCTGCGCTACAAAAGACTAGTAGAGACGACTCTACCCTAAATTTGTTTTAAGTTTATTTCTATTTTACTCGGCAATTTTGTACTCTGACCTATATTTTATTGACTTTTTTATTGAGTAGCTCTATATAGAGCTTTTCTTATTTTATTTCTGTTTGTTTTGGTTACTTTGTACTGTTGTGTATTCTTTTGTTGTTTTGCTTTGTCTGACCGTCGCGTGCCCGCCTGCATACATACACCCATACTACTACACGCACGAAACACGCACACCCCAGGATACAGACAGAACACACCCTACGGGACACATACACTCTACAACACAGCACACAATTACAAACACATAAGTAGGCACACTATCTTCGGGCACCTTATCGAGCATCATTACTGCAGCGTGCGACGGGCCTGTGCGTGATCGCAACAAAACCCTCACCAGTGGGATAGATTATAATCAACATATATATTTCAATTGTGCATTTTAACTATTTAATTAATCTTCTCTACATTTTACACTAACGGCAATAAACTAATTTTATTGCAATTTTATTTTGAATTTTAAAATTGACAGTTTATTTTTACTGACTGACTGACATTTTATTATTGACATTGCATTTTTACATTTAATTTTACATTTTAACGCGCGCCTCCTCCAAAATGATTGGACGATCGCCATTAGTGAAGGATCAGCAGAGGGACTCTACCTTCATCGTAGACAGTAGTAGCCCTGAAGGAAAGCGCCAGTTGGGGACTGTTCGGAGGAGCGTAGATAGGATCCAAGCTAAGGCTGGAGCCTCTTCCGTACCTTTAAAAAAGGGGGTAGCCCACCCACCTCCCTCGCCTACACTGTCCGAACAGCCCCCGAAAACACGATCAGAAGAAGCGCTAGAATACTGTCTACTTATAAAAAAGGAGATAGGCATATCGCGCAACCTCAAGACGGAGATTAAAAAAAGGGTAGAAGAGGCCGTCACTGCGCTAGAAAGCTGTATAAAGAATTTGGGGCTAGATGCAGGGAAAGGTAAGAGCCAGGCGGGACAGAGTGCTGGGGATACGGGGTTACCGGCCCCCGTTGCCCCAGTCTCTGCCCCGTGCGCACACGGTAAAAGAATGGATGAAGTAATACTTAAGAAAATAGAAGAGAATGAAAGATTGATTAGAGAGAATGGGAGAATAATGAGTGAGTTGAGAGAGAGAGTGGAGAAACAGGATGAAAGAGAGAAAGAGAGAGAGAGTAAGAAAGTGACGACATATGCGGGTGTAGCGTCAGGCCACCCGAGAGCACAACGCTCCGAAAGGGCGGCGCTGCACTCAATAGTCGTCACATCGAAGAATGAAAAGGATACGAGTGACCAGGTGTTTGAAAGACTGCGAAAGGTGGCGAATGAAGATGAAGGATGGGTTATGGTTGAAAAGATACGAAAGGCGAAGGATAGAAGAGTCATAGTGGGGTATAAGACTGAGGATGAGAGGAAAAGGGCACAGAAACGGCTGACGGACAAAGAGGCAAACCTCGCCGTTGAGGAGATAAAAAATAGGGACCCTCTCCTCATAGTATATGGCGTCCTCAGGAGTCACAAGGATGACGACCTGCTGAAGGCTTTAAAGTCACGGAACCGTAATGTGTTCCGTGACTTGGCCGAAGAGCAGGAGAGGATGTCTGTGCTCTACCGCAAGACGGCGAGGAATCCTCACATCTGCCACGTGGTGCTGAGAGTCTCCCCGGCGGTTTATAACCGTGCCTTGGACGCAGGGCGACTGCACGTTGATCTCCAACCGTTAAGGGTTGCAGATCAATCACCGTTAGTGCAGTGCTCCCTGTGCCTAGGGTACGGGCATACGAGAAAGTTCTGCACCGGCACGGAACCTAAATGTAGTCATTGTGGGGGGCTCCACATGAGAGCCGAGTGCCCCGACTACATTGCCGGTGCAGAGCCAACTTGTACAAACTGCCGAGGGGAGAGGCTGAGCAACACGGGGCATAGCGTATTCAGCGATCTGTGCCCGGTGAGACAGAGATGGGATGAGATAGCGAGGTCTACCACTCAGTATCGCTGCTAATGTTGTCCCGGGGAACGTGGCCCCCTACAGAGTGCTGCAGGCGAACCTCCAAAGGAAGAAGCTGGCAACCGACGACTTCATACTCGAAGCCTCGAGGCGAAAAGCCATAGCCGCTCTCATACAAGAGCCCTACGTAGGCAACTCGGAGAAGATGAAGTCTTACCGGGGCGTCAGGGTCTTCCAGAACACTGGGCAAGGAGGAGGGACTGTGAAGGCGGCTATTGCCGTCTTCGATCCGAACGTGGATATTGTACAGTACCCGCAACTCACCACTAACAACATCGTAGTGGTGGGGATCCGGACCAGTGCCTGGATGATCACGCTGGTGTCCTTCTACTTCGAACCGAGGCCAGCACCACTGGGGCCCTACATGGAACGGCTCAAAGAGGTGAGGCGGAGTCTAGGTTCCCAGCTTGTTGTCTTTGGAGGGGATTCCAATGCGAAGAGCACCTGGTGGGGTCACAGATCTGAAAACGACAGAGGAGAGTTACTGAGTGGGACACTCGAGGAATTGGACCTCCATGTCCTGAATAGCGGAGACATTCCGACTTTCGACACTGTGAGAGATGGACAAAGGTACTGTAGCTATGTGGATATAACGGCCTGCACCACCAACGCGATCGCCTGGATCGACGCTTGGAAGGTTGATCCAAGCCTCACGCCGAGCTCAGACCACAACGGTATATCGTTCAACCTCAACCTGGTAAAAGCGAAGGGTACGAGCATTAGCCGTACAACTCGCGCCTATAATACCCGAAAGGCAAACTGGGATGCTTTCAAAGCCAATATGACTCGGCGGCTCTCGGATATAGTGATAGGCGAAACAAGACACAACGACGAGCTTGATGTCTTGGCTGAAGCTTATACGAGAGTCGTCGAGGATGCGTGCAAGGAGAGCATCCCAGTCAAAAAGCCGGGGGGGTTGATCGGTGCGCCGTGGTGGTCGGAAAGACTCGCCAACCTTAGGAAGGTAATGATCACCTACAAGCGTCGAATCAGGAACGCAGCGCCGATCCGGAGGGAATGGGTGATAGCGCAGTACCTAGAGCGAAAGGAGACGTATGAAAGTGAAGTAAAAAAGGCACAGGTCGAGAGTTGGAAGGACTTCTGCGGAAAGCAGGACAGGGAGGGACTCTGGGAGGGAATTTACCGTGTGATTGGTAGGGCCACAGTGAGGGAGGAGGATGTCCTCCTTACCGCCAATGGTTCATACCTGGACGCGAAAGGTTCGGCCGAATTACTCGCCCGAACCTTCTACCCGGAAGATCGGGAGGGAGAGGACAACGGAGGGCATCGCAAAATAAGAGAAAAAGCGGAAAAATTAGATGAGGAAGGGGGCCATCATGATGATGACCCCCCATTTATTATCAGCGAACTCTACGATGCCCTCCGGAAGTTCAATCCCAAAAAAGCTCCGGGGGCGGATGGCTTCACAGCCGATATCTGCACACACGCCATTGGGGCCGACCCCTTACTCTTCCTGAAGCTGCTGAATCGGTGCCTCCACCATGGCTACTTTCCCAAAATATGGAAGGAGGCCGTGGTGGTGGCACTGAGAAAGCCTGAGAAGGACTCGTACGCCGTCCCCAAGTCGTACAGACCTATTGGTCTATTGCCCGTCTTGGGGAAGGTGTACGAGAGGATGCTGGTGGCTCGTCTTAACTTCTACTTACTGCCGACAATTAGCCCCCGCCAGTACGGCTTTATGCCACAAAAAAGCACCGAAGACGCCCTCTATGACCTAATGGGTCACATAAGGGCTAGACTTGATGAGAAGAGAATAGTCCTTATGGTGTCCTTGGACATAGAGGGCGCCTTCGATAGCGCATGGTGGCCGGCCATAAAGGTCCGACTGGCGGAGGAGAAATGTCCGGCGAATTTGAGACGAGTCATCAGTAGTTACCTTAGTGACAGGAGGGTAAGGGTTAGGTATGCGGGCGAGGAGTGCAGACGCTCTACGGAGAAGGGATGCGTTCAGGGATCTATTGGTGGACCTCTACTGTGGAACCTCTTACTGGATCCCCTGTTACATCAGCTGGACGGTGGGGCAGTTCGCGTACAGGCATTCGCGGACGATGTGGTGCTGGTGTTCGATGGGGACAGCGCCCTGGAGATTGAGAGACAGGCCAATGCCTCTCTCGAGCATGTGCGGGAGTGGGGCATCGGAATGAAGCTGAAATTCGCACCGCACAAAACTTGTGCGATGGTAATCACGCGGAGGCTTAAGTACGATGTCCCGCGCCTCAGCATGGGCGGGATAGACATTGGTCTGTCCAAGGAGATCAAAATCCTGGGGCTCACCATCGACCACAAACTCACATTCAACACACACGTCACAAATGTATGCAAAAAGGCGATCGGCATCTACCACATGTTGGCGCGTATGGCCCGGATCAATTGGGGATTGCATCCCGAAGTGATCCGGACCATTTACAACGTCGCTGTGGAACCGACGGTGCTATATGCGGCCAGCAGCTGGTGTCCTGCGGTGGAGAAGTTTGGTGTTCGGAAGCAGCTGAATGTGGTGCAGCGCGGATTCGCTCAGAAACTCTGCAAAGGCTACCGCACGATCTCTCTACACTCGGGGTTGATCCTGGCTGGAATGCTCCCTCTGGACCTCAGAGTTCGCGAGGTGGCCTCGTTATACGAGGCCAAGAGAGGAGTATCCCAGCCATGGTTGAGAGATAGGGAGGTGGAGCGGATGGCCCGAGCTATTGAGGCACCTCACCCCGCGGAGCATATGAATCTGGAGTTCGTAAGTCTGGTAGACGAGGAACATTTCCAACGCGTTAAAACGCAAACGCAGATACAAATCTTTACGGATGGGAGCAAGATTGAGGGCCGTGTCGGCGCCGCGCTATCCATATGGGATAGCGGGGCCGAAACCAGGGCCCTCAAACTTGCTCTCTCCCCGTACTGCACCGTCTACCAAGCAGAGCTCCTGGCCATATGCAAAGCGGCCAGTGAGGCCCTCAAGCGAGGCGCGGCCACATTCGGCGTTTTTAGCGACAGCAGAGCCGCACTCATGACGGTCACAAACCGTCACGCCCTCCACCCACTGGCCGTTGAGGCCAGAGCTTCCATCAAGCGGGGATTGACCCAGGGCAAGGAAATATCCTTGTTCTGGGTCAAGGCCCACGCTGGGTTGGAGGGCAACGAGCGAGCGGACCAACTCGCCAAAGAGGCGGCTCTGCGGTCGAAAATCGCGCCGCATTACGACCTATGCCCCGTCTCATTCGTGAAGCGAGGCCTGCGACAGGCCTCGCTTCACGAATGGAACAAAAGATACAAAGAGGGCGAAACAGCTTCTGGCACCAAGCTTTTCTTCCCTTGCGCGCTGGAGGCATATAGGATTGTTCGGAAGATGGAGATCGCCGGCACCACGACCCAGCTCCTGACAGGGCATGGTGGGTTCTCCGCATACTTGGCTCGTTTCAAGTGTAAGGAGGACCCATCATGTGCCTGTGAGCCGGGCGTCGACGAGACGGTCGTCCACCTCCTCACGGACTGTCCAATACATGCGAGGGCACGGTACGATTTGGAGCAAATGATAGGACTAAAAATATGTACTAGTAATTTACCTGTATTGTTGGCAAAGGAATACAGAGGATATTTCCTGGAATACTGGTCTAAGATAATAAAAATTGTTAGAAATCGAAATAGCACCTAAAATCCAATACATGCATTTCTAACGAAATGCCCACTATTGGATACAATTTGTAAATAATTATATTGATAAGTGTCCAGTGTAGTAGTTTTTAAGTATTAGTTGTAATATACTAATGAAAATAAAAATACTTACTTTTAGTTTATAAGAAAAATGTACATAGACATAAGCTTGGAAAATTAAAAATATAAAATAGCGTAATTACCAGCTCCCCCCCTCCCCATCCCTATAGTATGAAAGGTATGGAATGAAAGTACGAGAGGTATAAAAGCGAGAACTGGTATGATAAAGAGGCTCAGAATGAATGCGTGAAATATAGTTATTACTGTAGCTAAATATTTATGAACCCTGTGAGGGTTGCTTCCATAAAAGCCTAGCAAATAAATAGTAAATAGAGGTAGAGTAGGCTTCGACGGGGTCGAAGGCGCTAGTGTAAAAAAAAAAAAAAAAAAAAAAAAAAAAAAAAAAAAAAAAAAAAAAAAAATATGTCGTATCCATATTGTATATACAGAATAGGTGATTTGAAGCGTATTCTCTGTCCACATTTAGGTAGCTATAACCTTTTTTGCTACAACAGACTAAGGAACTATCATCGGCCTGCCTTTGTCCCAATTAGGAGGTAAGACACAACGGTATACCGACTGGGGAAGTACCTCCGCCCTACATAGAATACCGGGTATAATAACCTCGTGTTGTGTTTCCTGCGGTGCGTAGGGTAGCCAGAGCTCACTGGAGAGGTTGGATTCTATCAATGGGAAGACCAAAGGATTGTCCTGCTGTCTTGTTCGCTAACGGCATAGCATCACTCTGTTCTTACAGGGTCGGCAGCACGAGTGTGATTCTCCTGGTGTTGCACTTATCCATAGGCCAGGGTAACCACTTTCTATCAGGTGAGCCGTGTGCTTGTCTTGACCTAAGTGGTATAAAACAAATAGAGACGGTACAACATTTCATTCTCGTTACCTCCTTAGTTTCTTTCTTCACGAAATAAATAAATTTGAATTTGAATTTGAATTCTTATGTTTCCTCCCATCCCCGCGATGACACGTTCTTATTGAGACTGTGACCACATACTGACTGTGACTAATGATTTCATAATATTTTGTGGTTTCTGGTCGTGAATTCCCAGAAAATTGTTTACAAATAACATTGTGATAACTAAATCCGGGTACATTATCTACCACATCACTGCCCTTAAATAATTGCCGCATGATGCGTCTACTGACGCATTTAATGGAGAACAATAGGAGGATGCGTGCGAGTGATCTGACGCCGACATGCGCCTGCGCATGCCCGTGACGTCACGCACGCACAATGATCAAATGGATTTTATCATAATTCCTACAATGATAATTTAAGCGTGAGTTTTTTTTTATCCTGAAGAAGAATGAAATAAATTCATACATCATACATACATAGTCCATTTTAAGGTGCTCTTACCGGTAGGAGCCATGTTTTGGTCTAATTCAAACGTGAAAGTACCAAACGAATTTACGGTTTACAAGTAAGTATATCGGAATCCTTACATACATACAATCACGCCTTTATCCCCGGAGGGTTAGGCAGAGGTGAATTAACACCCACATTTCACCAATCATTGTACCAGGTCCCACGTAATAGGGGGTGAGCCTCTTGCCGTTTTTCGGGCACTTCGGAATCCTTACTACCTCTTTTTCTGTTTTTACTGTACCCCAAACTCTGCAAGTGGCTAAACACGCACCTCTGGGCCTCTGTCTTCTTTCTTCGTCTCTGACATCACAAGCACTCAATCATGGACTACGGTAACTACTTACCATTACATGGACCGTGCGCATATTGGCCTACTCAGTAGTATGAATACAGATTGTGCCTTAACCTAAATAATACTAGCGTAAAATTAAATTATTTATGCTAAATTTCTTGTAATCACTTTCACGATTGCATAATTAAGTATCAGGTGATAGACGGACGCATATACACTGATATAATATGCTTATTAAGCTAAGTGCCTACTGCAAGTCTAAGTAGTAAGCATTTATTAATTTAGGCTTCACCGTTGTTATATTCATAACGTGAATTAATAACGGTCTAATGAGGTTAAAAGTAATATTAATTGTAATCAAACATGCATATTTCATCATTATTTGAGGCTTTTCCCAACTCAGTTAGGGTCGGTTTTCCGGTCTTACTGTGATGCGGCTGAACTTCAATATGTTCCGTGAAGCGACTGCCATCTGACCTCCATAGCTACTTGGCGATATCAAAGTTCTTTAATTAGATTAGTCGTACTTTTGAGGACTTCAACTACCCGTAACGACTGCCATAGATGTTCGTATGGCAATCGGGACCGGCGGCATAACGTGCTCTCCGAGGCACGACCAGACCAATGCAAATACCCATATTTCACGCACACAAATATTTGCACTAAGCGGAAATCGAACCCACGCCCTCTGCGTAGTAATCGAATTCACTACCACCACGCCACACACGCTGGTGTGCAGAAGGGATGCATTTCTTAATTATAATAGTAAGTTATTCTAGAAAGAAACAGTAAACATACTCGTACCTATAAATTTACCAGTACCACGTAATAGAGGAAGAGGTAATTACCATCATCTACCATAAAAACAGCCATAGGACTGTAAAAAATGCTGTAAAACAAGACAAACAGATCGATTATAATAAAATTCAAGTAGATAGTGGTCAGCACAAAGCATGTTCAAAGTGTTTCCAGTGCTCCCACAGGACTACACTTTAAGTCAGATAAAGTCTTGAGAGCGGTTTGCCTAAGTACATAAAATTTGCATTATATGCACATACTTTAACATTCCTCTCGGTACACTTACGCTCATTAATACTAAGTGTTATGGGTTGTTGAAACTAGCCGGGACCATCACTTTATGGTCCAGTTTGGAGTCAGCAGCAAGCCACCCACACGTGCAATTTATGAAATAATAGTCAATTAATGGCTACAAATATTTGCATCAAGCGATAATTGAATTCATGACTCCAAACGTAGCTGTCGAATGTTTTATCACTGTGCCACATGTGTGGCACACAGGTGTGTGACGACCTATGGGTCGTCACGTTCTTAACTTATAGACTACCTGAAACAATGCTAAGAGTGTTTTGGGTGATTCGTACCGTGGTATGAAACGCCGCAGCACCCGTTACATCATGGAACAGTATCATAGAATCATAGTGGCATAAGGAAATAAAAACATGAAATTAATCTCTGGCTTACTGAATTAAACCCTGTATATCGGTTTTAATTAATTAAGTGCCTATAATGCGCTAATTGACTGTAGGTATCATTGATTTAAATGTTACTTTGGTAGGTATAGTTACTAGGTAGCTCGAACGTGACGCCCCTGGTTTGCACACGGCCATAGGCCATGCCTGCCACCTAAATGATATAGAGTAAAAGTTAAAAAGAATATCTATTAAAATATATTTTTTACCAGTAATTAAAGAAAGCCGGTACTGATTTTTCAGAAAAAGTACATCAATAGGTATATATCCGATATGCAAAGAAGTTTTCTATTAAGTTGTAACCTTCCACAGCTGCGTTTGCGCATGTAGGTACACTAGGCGCACAGTTTGCACAGTTTGTTGACTTACACATGAACAATGAATGTAACAATAGGAGGTATATAAATATCATTTATGTGAAAAACTTCCCGAAAAAACACCTCCTCACGTGTGTTCTACCGCTTGTATAATAATGACTAAACTTGTGTATTGTGGAGATTCACTCTTCTATCGTAGCGCCCGCTCCAAGCTGGGAGTTTACCCTCAATCTATAATGGAATGACATAGGGAGCGAGGAGAATATTTTAATATACTTAATAGAATGGTTTATTTTAGGAATAGGTGCATAAAAGAGAAACAAAAAATACATTTTTTGAATAATAAAAATAACTAGAGAATAATTGAAAAGTTATTCTCATGTTTACTTGCCAAAACGAAAACTAGCCACAATCAAAAACATTAGAAATTCGCCACTGCACTGTCTTATTTTTCGAATACCTAACAGCAGCCTGCCTGTTCTACATACGTCTGGCATCGCCCTCCAGCCAATTGTGGCAAGTGCCAAGTCGCACGAGTGTGGCACTTGCCTATTAATTAAGACGTGGTTCAGCGTGTTGTCGAGGGCTGATTTATGTCACAGCTGTGCATTGTGTATGTAACTATTTAACTAGTAGACAGTGAAAGTGTTTACATAGTTCAAATTATGTACTACGGATAAATGAGTTCTGTATGACTGATTCAATACACTATAGGCAATTCCAACTATTAGGTAATCTGTACTATAGGTACCAAAGTGTAGGTAGGTTAGGTAGGAAATGAGTGTGGCTGCTGCGTATGAGTTCTTAAATTCGATTTCCGGTAATTGAGATTTACTTCCATAAAATTCTCGTAGTTGTATGACGTTTGCAGACATGCCTTTAGATGATAATATTGTGGAGGTACCTTAGATAGGTATAATTTTTGTAGAAATACGTTAACGTACCTACTATATGAAACACCTAGATCAATGTAAATAGTCATATTTATGCATACAAATATTTGCACTGAGCGAGAAAGGAACTCCACGACAGAGATCATCTATCTCCTTAACTATACATATCACACACATCTTCCTCCTAATAATGATTCGTAACCTGTAAGTTTGGATAAACAAATAAATTAAATTAAAAAAGCTATCGCCATTCTTTTATAAAAGTTTTGTTACTTTTTCATTACACTGTTACGGAACGAGAAGCATAAAGAAGCGAATGTGGTAAAAAAGCCGCAACTTCCGTAATCGCGATGCAGAAGCAGACACGTTGCATAACTAGTGCATAGCCAGACGGCGCTCGCACTTGATATAACACACTGAACAGTATATTGTATGCTCGCTCCGGTGTTCAGCAATTAATGCTTCAGATAGTATCTTACGAGTGATTGTGTAGCAAATCTAACGTACGATAGGACAAGAAAAAGACGAATAGCAACATTTTGAAACGTATTTACCTAATAGCAATGAAATATAAGGCGTCTTCTTGAAATCGACTCGAAACATTTCTTACATGACTGCCCTTAAAAAAAGAAGTGTAAAATTTTCACATGTAAAGTTTCCTTCACCATCATCATCAATTACATTCGAGGCTTTCATCTCGGACTTCATGGTACGCTTAGGCCTTCTTGTTTAGATTTTGCATAAGTCGCTTTTATGGGAAGGACTGCCACCTGGCCTCCCATCCCCGAGAGGAAAGCCTGCGCCAGAGTCTCGTTTGTTAATCAGAAGCAAATGTAAGCACAGATAACATAATACTAAAGTAACGGTAGTATAAAAATAAAAATTCTTCATACGAAACTACTAAAATCGTGATCATGATTAATGCGGAGTATGAAAAATACTTTCAGACCTATTTTTATACCTACCAAATATGCAAGAAAAGAATTGGTCAAACCGTTACAGAAGAATCTTCGCAAACATTGTGAAACGATTTTTATAATATACCTATCAGAATGTAAACAATTTTATTACTACACTACATACTATATCTATATAATATATAAGTATAATATATTAGTACACTTGTTCATGTAATATTAACTATTGTGCAAAGTCAAACACTGTTATGCATCCGCCAGAGCAGCTGCAGCTGTACGGAACTAACAATTTGCTCACTTAGCCACGGCTGATTCTCCTTACTTCGATTTCGTTTGGCTATCATTTGCAAAATCGCAAATATATTTATCAATGAATTTAGTAAAATGTCGCTCCCATAAAAGTCGTATAAGCCAAGTCGGAGAAGGAGATAGCTGACTCTGGACTCCAAACTAAACGGCAACGGGCACATAGATCTCTCAAATTACGATGACTAAGAGGCACACTTCTACGGTTATTTGGCAAACCTCTCCTCTGCATTCATACCATAATAAGTCCTTGGAAAATAAAACTATATAAAAATCATAGTTTTTGTGATATCAGGACTTATCGTGATTAATTATTACTTTTATCGCGATTAAAGTAAAAGTAGAGTCTGAAAAATCACTTCCAAATTTTTAGATCTCGAAAAATTGGTGTTTTTGAAACAATAGGCAATCAGCTATTCACACGCTAGCCAGCTCTGACCGTTCTCTTTGTTCCCAGGGTTATTGTACCGTAGCGACCCGATCTACTGAAAACCACGCAATCATCTTTTTTTCAGCGCTGCGTCCTTTTTTTTTTAAATTTTATAGCACTCGCTACCGCAGCGCCACAGAGGTCGTCTGTTTAATTTAGTCTCGATACGTATATTTTACTATTTATTAGACACCTTTGTCCCGATTTATTTTCTTCAAAATCTGAAGAGTCAGAAAAATAGTTTATTCTGTTTAGACCAGACGCCTATTTACGAAGTACCTACACTAACAAATCGTTTCAAAAAGGAAACTTATGTTCACTATATTAGTCTCTGCCTACCCCAAACGTACAAAGGCGTGAGAATATCCATGTATTAAGTATACATGGATATTCTCTCATGGATAGTCTACTCTACACACTATTACACATACACTGTCTACTCGTTCACAATGCGGTTGCATCTTGAGAAAATTAAACTATCAATTATCAATTTACAAATATCTTTACTTTTTTAAAAGCCTTTTTATCAAAGGCATTTACCATGAGGCTATTAACTACCTATATCCTTTATGGAATAAGACAACATACAAAAACAAAGTTTTCTATTTCATTCCTCTAAATTATTTAAGAATAAGTGATCTACGTCATTATTTTTATAGTTTTTCTTTACTTTTCATGTTCAAATAGAAAAATACACCCCAACTAATAACACAGGAAAAATCACTTAGATATTAGAATTACAAATATCCATCCGAAGTAATCACTTGAACAGCAAAAACAGTAGAAACAAATAGTTTCCGAGTGCCCCTAACAACCGACATTAAGTTTTAATAATACGCACAAACGGTCGTAAATTATAATTGTGCGCTGTCATAAGCTGTGATCACGTTAAGGTTGATTTAAACCAAACGAACATGGCACTAGAAATAGACCAAGCATTCTAAGAGCATTCTTTCTTAACATTTTAGTGTAAATGAAACCTTATTTTCAGCGTTTACTTATTAGTTGATTTACACCAAACGAGCGAATGCTCATTCTATCCGTTCTGTGTCAAATTCTTTTAGTACAAACAGTGACAGAATATTCGTTTGTTGTTCTTTCAAATGTAAACGCTGAAAATAAGGTTTCATTTACACTGAAATATTAGGAAAGAATACTCTTAGAATGCTCTTGTTCTAGTTCTAGAAATGAATAAGATAAGAAAGAACAACGAACGAGTGTTCTGTCACTGTTTACACTAATAGAATTTAACGTGGAGGGGATAGAATGAGCATTCGCTCGTTTGGTGTAAATCATCCTTTACATGCCACAGATTGGACCACGGGTCTCGGGTAACGCGTCATCATATTATTATACCATAAGACGAATTAGGCCTGTCAGTTAAGGCGTCTTTCGCAGAAGATCTCGAAGGCTAATCCTGCCAACCTCGCCTGCTGATTTCACTGCCCTTTTCGAAGTCTTCTTCTTGAAAAATGCGGAGTTCGGGCTGCAATCGGGACAAGTGCTAAGATGAACTTGGAAGTCGTGGATTCGTACCTGCAACCTGTTGCTCGTAAAGTCCGCTCCGGATGTCACTTCATGGATTATATTATACTTAATTTATGAAACTAAACCACAGACTAAACTGAGCAATTTCCTTCAAAAATCAGCAGCTCAATAACTTGACTTTCACATCAGTCAGATGATTGGTACAAAAACGCACGAGATTGTGTTTGTTAACCACAAAGACTCATTTAAGTATCAGAATAAATATAATAGCCTACACCTACCTATAAAATGATCAATTCCAATTGTTCATTTTGACAATCGTTCACGATCGGCGCGCGGCGCCAGCGAGTCTGCAAAGTTGTGCTGTCGCTCAATAAAACAATGGAGCTTTTCAATATATTACCTTGATCCCCTACTGTTGTTATCCTTTGCAGATATATATAACGACTAGTTGTTGATACCACTATTTTGCATACTGACATCGGTATCGAATATATTTCGAAGAAAATGACACGGCTTTCTATCACTAGGTCCTGGGGCCACGTGCCCTTCTCACACACCTTTTCCGGAGGTTTCTACGCTTCAGATACTACTTTCTACCAGCTTCTTCTTCGATCGCTTTTTGGCACTTATTTCGCCGTGTAAATTGTACACAATATCAGGAGTTAAGTATCTGTAATATTTTAGTATGATGTAGCTGGCTGCCTCAGCTAAAAAACAATCTCTCTAAAAACAATACTTATGCAGACGACATCTTAAACTCTTTAGATAGGTACTTAGTTATCAGTTGGCCTGATTATGTTGCTCTGGCAATTGGCAAAAACATTGTTCTGGCATAAAACCATTGTTAGATGAGGAAATAATGGCACCCTACAACCTACAACGGGAAAAATATGGAGTTCAATGAATAGAAATAAAATGGTTATTAAAAATTTTCAAATAACTTATTTTACATAATTTCTGAAACTCAACTTTAAACCAGTACCTACATAGCGTAGTCCTAAAACATTTTTAATTGATAAGGTACACTTTTATTACCTGCTAACTTTAAATTCCCGTAAACCCAACATGAGGGTTCGTCCCCCAATAGCTGACGCCCCCGTCCGTGGTCGAATCCGATTTAATTGTACCTAATTGTACCTACAAAACACTTTCATTATTTTCACATTTACCTAATAACGTTTTCAATTTCAAAGTGAAATTCGAAAAGATGATGCAAAAATCAGCAATATTTTACATTATCTAAAGAATTTAATGCGAATGACACCAAAACATGGACTGGATATTTAGCTCTGAGCTCTCAGGTCATCTGTAACGAGTGTAATTACACGTGTAATACTCAAAATCAAGTTGTGTGGCGCCACTCGCCAGGCTGCAGAGCGGCACCCGCGACAACGAGTCGTCCACCACTCGACCAGTCGCCAATTGTAACAGTAACTATATTTAGCGCCGTCACACACGTAGCTATAATATGTATTAATATAAAATATAACAAGGAATATTATTACACAATTTTCATAGAAGGTTTTCTCGTATATAAATACATATTAAGTACGGCATCTGTGGCGAAACGGTAGGACCTTAGGCACGGCTATCGATCATACCAAGGGTCTCTCAACCTCAATCGGTAGCAAAACAATACCCGTCAAAGTGACTTAACAAATAATATTTAATTCGATATTCTAATCAGTATTTTCTATTACATCGTATATACGTATGCAGTATTTATTGTTTTTAAATACATCATATTTTCACAAACGCGAGAGTTGATGACACAAAAATAATTCAAAATCGAAAATTGCCAACTCGCGCGCGCTCGCGAATTTGACGATCGCGAGATGGTGAATGACTCTAATTTTATCCATCTATAGTAAATCGAAAAAAAAACATTACACTAAATTCATAAGTCTAACAGCTATTGATATTTTCGATAATGCATAAAACGTTACTATTAGTGCGCGTAAACCATCGCTGGGCATCTGCCTCGGTACTGCTCATACAAATCAATGTTGAGCAGAACGTCCTCGAAGCTGAATAATGCCTACGCTCGCTCGGCACAACGAACCCGAGTGATGCGCGCGCTCTATATATGACACAAGCTATGAGTTCACTAGCTCGTGATTACACTGTGCTTGCCATGAGTCTAGATAACGTTGCATAGAATGTTGTAAAATATTTATTTATTTATTTTATACTAGCCGACCCGGCGAACTTCGTACCGCCATATTTTCCGCCCGCGTGGTATTCTGATCCCGATTTATCAGTGTTTCTCTACAATATTATGCATGTATTATACATATAAACCTTCCTCATAAATCACTCTATCTATTATAATAAACCGCTTCTAAATCCGTTGCGTAGTTTTGAAGATTTAAGCATACATAGGGACGGACAGACAGGGACAGCGACTTTGTTTTATATTATGTAGTGATGATAGTGATAGTGAAGTGATATTTATTATACGGTCACTCGACTATTTGTACAGAATAACATCGTGACTTGTATGTAGCTGTTGCCCGCGGCTCCGCCCACGTGAATATCGGTTAGGTCTGTCTCAAGCTCTAGTCTATCTCTGTACGAGATTTCATTGAAATTGGTTCAGTTGTTAGGTGTGAAAGCGTTACAAAAATATATCATCGTAATATGCTTTGTTTTGACTCATATATTAATACATATTATAGCTACGTGTGTGACGAGCTTTAGCGCCGTCAGACTGAACGTTGTAGCCGCTAGGCGGGCCGCACGCTTGCGGTTGTTGTTCATTAAACTGTCACGTGCAGATATTTTGTGATGGGTTCGAATATTATAACTTGTTTTACGTACTCTATTTGTTTGGTGTTAAGCGAGGAGGAAAATGTACCGTGTTAACATGACATTTTTTTTTTAACCTATCGGCGGTTTTTGCGTAAAACAGTCATAGTCACACTCAATTTCACAATTATAATCTTAGGATATATTGACGTTCTCTCAAATAAAATCCAAGTTCATTCAATAATTCTAATTATAGTTAAAGAAAAAACTAATAAATCAAGCTTGCCACAAGCTCTACCTCAATGGTCTGTTGTAGAATTTCACTATCAACACCCTGACTCAACCATCAGATCAGCGCGATAGTGTCAATGTAATTGTTATCAGGATGCCACATTAGCTGTTAGTTAAATCCTCCTTCTAGGACAAGAATTACGACTTAAAAAAGAAATCATGTCAAGAGGAGCATTTTTTTCTTATTTTTTTACTTTTTTTAAAGAATATTAGCAACCGAGATTACTAATATTCTCTTTAACCCCTCCAACTAAGCTTGAAAATGCATAATTAATACTAGTGGGTTCACGTCGCGCGTCGGTAGCGTAATGGCCTTGACTCGAACCCCGAGTTACCAAAGTCCCACAGGACGGACACGACCGATAACTGCACGTGCACCACCAGCCTTACCGATGACGCACGGCGCCCACCGCGGTGTAAATCCGTCCAGATATTTTAATTGCGTCATTTTTTACCACACTTGGCTCCTGCATTCTTGGCGCTAACAACGGTAAACTTTTATGCATTACTGTATTACACACATTGAGTATTAAGATGAACTTCTCAGGCACAAGTTCTGTCATTGTGGTGGTAAATAAGCAAATATAGCTGCGATTTTTATGGAAAGCAGTGTAGCTAATGGAAGGTGAGAACTTATTATAATTATGTTATGTTATGTGATATAGAGAGCGATATTAAGGTAAGTTACCGACCTTGTAAAAGCTGCTAGCGATATCTAGACCCAAACTGAACTAGGTAGGTATGTAGCTAGCGAGAGGTCCCTATAGCCCGATTCCTGTCGGCTTTCCAATGGGTCGCATGTTACATGACAAACTTCGAGGTAAGATTCTTTTTTCACCGGCTTCCGTTTTGAAAAGGTTCACCCTTCGCCAATGCTATTGGACTTGAACCAACTAAAAATACACAATGTTTCTGCATGCTACGTGTACCTACTGCCGGTTGGCGAACCCTCCTTTAAATTTTACACTAACCAACGAACATCTTTAAAAATGTGTATGACCGCTTCCCTATTTGTTTGCACAAAATTCAAATAAAAATATGCCAAATCGAGACAAAGTTATTACGGCATTAAAACACATACAAATCAAGGGGATCATGGTGCTTGCAACAGCGCCGAAATATCGGAAACTCCACACAATACATGGTAAATATCCCGATAGTTCTAATAGTAATATCGACAGCCTCCGTGGCGTAGCGGTAGTGAACGCGGCCGCTACGCAGGAGGCGCGGGTTCGATCCCCGCTCAGTGCAAATATTTGTGTGAATTAAATATGAGTATTTGCATTGGTCTGGTCGTGCCTCGGAGAGCACGTTAAGCCGTCGGTCCCGGTTGCCATGAGAACATCTATGGTAGTCGTTACGGGGTAGTTGGAGCCCTAAAAAAAAATCCAAAAACAACGGTCTAACTGCAAACTTCGATATCGCCTAATGTTAACATTGGGTTGTGGAGGTCAGATGACAATCGCTTCACGGAAAATATCGAGGTCTAGCCAAATCCGTGGTTAAGACTGGTAAAAGCGGACCCCAGACTCCGAGCTGAAAGCTTCGGATGCGACTGGGAATTAACGCTAAGAGGAAGAAGTTCTAATAGTAATATATTTTCTCTATTGACTCTAACTAATAATAATTAACCCTAAAATACTAAACGCATAATTGGGTACGGCGAAATCCGAAATAATTATTTAAGACGGATATAAAATCAGAAACGGGAAACCCGACGTAGCAAGACTCGGCGCCATCGCATCAGTGAGTCAACGGCTGGTCGTCTGGCGCGATTGATTGCTGTTAAGACTCCCCCATACAGGTGATATCGGCGAGTGGGCCGGGGCTCCAAAGTGCAAAGTTTGAATACAACCATGACAGACGCTTTTAATCTCTGATATTTTTTAAATTTATTTATGATACCCTGCACGGTGGATCTAAGCGGAATAGAAAATATAATAAAAATAAAATGATCCCCCAGGGTATCAAATACGGGGTATCCAACCGGAATAACTCTTTTTATCCTATTTTTGTCAATTATTGCAAACACAATTCAACTTCTAAATAGAAGCCAGTCAGGCTTATAGGACAGGTTTATAAAACCATAATTGAGCCTGTTCTTTTATGCGAAACCTGGCCGAGATTTCGCAGATAAAACGAAGGAGAGTCGTATTCGCTGGTGTGGCTACTATCTAGGTAACCACCAGGCTACGTGGGTAACAAATATCCGGCAATGGTGTCCTCACTGTGTCCCGGTAGGAGGCTCTCAAGAAGTGCTGGGTTTACGTCGTGTAGAGTGACATACCCTCTATATGCCCAAGAACGGGTTAAGTGGAGAAGTAAAAGTCGGAGAGCCGACCCCGGACACCGAGGTGAAGGCCTCGAAAGCGATCACGACTGACGCAAGAGTAATGATGAGGACAGTTCAACTTTAATAAAACTTTGAAGATGGCTGAGGTACGTCCTTCAAATCAAGCTTCTGTGTCCTACTGTGTTTCCGATAGTGACTTGGGTCATCGGGCTACTTCGCGCGGGGGCAGGGGGCAAACGTGAGTCGATAACACAATAACAAATTTTGTGTCAACGCCGAATTGTACATTACATATTCATCAGTTTAATATTGGACATTTAGGAAAAACCATGACGTAATAAGCAGTAGGTATTAGTAAATATAAATAATTATATGTACGACGTGACGCGATTTGGTCACATTTTGCAATGTTATTGGGTCGAATGGCACAATCTAGAGTCGGGTACAAATAGTTAATATGAGGTAGGCATGTATTTGGCCGTTTCACAGTATATTTACCACCTTAGTGTAGGGTTGCCATAAGTGTGGGGACCCAGACATTTGAAGAAAAATTAGTAAAGGTAGAAAAATAGGAACTTTTATTACAACAACTTTTAACACTGCCATTACACAAGCGTTAAACAAGCGGGCAGCGACCCGGGCTTCCTATGTTTTCTGAAAGGCGAAAAATTATCAGAATTAACTTCTGATAATTGTACAAAATATTTTGACGAAATCAACATTAAGTTAAACATCATCTTCATGTAGACGCTTTCTCCCGTTTGCATCCCTGGTCAAGATGACCCCGGAGCTCAGGGTCCGCCTTCCGGCTCTTCCTCCTCCACTTGACACGATCTTGGGCGTCCATGGTAGTGAGACCATTTGTACGCATATCACTCTCCACGACGTCAAGCCAGGACTTCTTGGGCCTATCCCTTCTACCTGGACCCGGCGGGGGCGCCATTGTCAGGCATTTGCTACCCACGTATCCTGGCCGCATGTGGCACGTGGCTGCACCAGCGAAGGCGGCTCTCTTGCATTTTATCTGCGATGTCATGGACATGAAGGCTGCCGCGGCTGCAAAAGTTCCTCACGCAGCATTTTTATCTCCGTGACATGCAGCTCTTACGTGCTTACGCTCTTGCTCTCACAACCAATGTAAGAGGACAGGCTTAATGATCGTCTTATAGACCTGCCCCTTCAACCTGACTGGCATTTTGGGATCACCCGTGACGCCAGTCATTTCTCACCACCTGGCCCACGCGGAAGCAATGCGTGCCCTGATGTCATAGTCAATTTCACTGGTCACAAGAAGTACAGATCCCAGGTACTTAAACCGAATCATCGCCTATGCGGACCGGTGTGAAATCTTTCGAGTTTAACGCTAAACTTTCTGTCATCGCTACATTTAGCTTCATACCACCGTTCTCAAGCGCTTCCTTCCACACTTTCATTTCACGTGTTGCACCAATCTGCTCCTGTCCGCGTCCTTCAGCGCAATATCATCAGCATACATGAGCAACCACGGAGGCTGCTTATGTGGTTTTCTGATACTGTCCAACAAGACGTCTAATACCGAGCTGAACAAGTAAGGACTAAGGACGGATCCTTGGTGTACTCCGATGGTGATGGGGAAGGCTTTTGAGTCACCAAAAGCACTCCGAACCACGGAACCAGAATCATGATACATATCTTGGATGGTGTCAATGTATGGAACTCCCTTAGCCCACAGTACCCACCAGATCACCGCGCGAGGAACACAGTCGAAGGCCTTCTGCATGTCTAAGAATAGGCAGTGCAGGGGCATGTTCTTCGCCCTGTATTTCCCCACCACAATCCTTAGGGAGAACACCGGATCAATGATCCCGTGCCCGGGACGAAACCCATACTGACACTCCGAGAGTGTACTCTCCTGTCGGATCCGGGAGTCAATTATCTGCTCATAGAGCTTCATGGTGTGGGACATTATCTTTATACCGCGGTTACTACCACACTCCTGCACCGATCCCTTGCCTTTGAATACTGGCGTAATGAAGCTCAGTCTCCACTGGCTCAGGATCTCACGGTGAGAAGTACGCGGTTATACAGATTTGTTAGAATGCTCACACCACGAGCACCCAATGCACCCATTGCCTTCCAAGCCTCGATGGGGATTTCGTCGAGGCCAAGTCTGTACTTCTGCAGGCGTTATCGGTGGCACTAGTCCTTGTTTCGAAAAGAGGTCTGGTGGATACACCTCTTGCTGCTTATTCAGCATATCGTTGGAAGTATGAGCGCCATCTGTCCTTCATCGCGTTTTTTTCGTAAAATCATTGGCCCCGGGGTCTTTATTACTCATTAACATATTCATGTATGGAAAAATATCAGCGCTTTCGTCGTTCTATCTACGTATTAATAGCCTAACTACTTAGTCGCGTTTATTGTAGGTATATTACTGTTTACTAACCAAGTCCAGCTCTCTAATATAATACTAAAAATGTTTAACCGGGACAATTTGCTTATTGGCCGGGACGCCGGGACACCAGGCCTCAAACGGGGACATGTCCCGGCGTACGGGGACGTATGGCAACCCTACCTTAGTGCTATAATAATTGATATATTGGCTGTGTTGGTTGCCGATGGAGCAGAACAGGGCCACCCCATCTCTTCGTGTGGTGTCGTAATAGGCGTGTTATGGATAGGGCTGTTTTCCATCCGACAGTAACCATACAGGTCATGAATAAGTTCCCGCTTGACGATAATAGGCTCGCCCTCTATTGCGTGGGACCGAAAATTATAGTTTACGACCACTGCCTACCCCTTGCGAGATTTACAATAGTATGCTTTATTATGAAATAGGTATAAAAAAAGTTATTTATCTTCTTCGTGTTGACCGTGTAATGTTTACAAGTTAAGGTTGTAAACAATCACACAGTCTACTACTAACTTACCAGTAGGTCTATCATAAAACAATAGACACATTACTAACCGAAGCTTCGGAAAAATGATTCCATGTTTATTCCGTAAGAAGGCCAAACAGACGACGTTACCGATAGAAATCCGAAATAATTTCATGGTGGCTAACGCTAAATGCAACGCCTTTCATTCTGGTTCTGGTTAAGCTTCGTTCTAGCCCCCAGTTAATGATAAAATGTTCACACTGCCAACTCAACTCAGTATACTTTCACTTTGAAATATGATCAGTTCATACATTATTCTACTTTGTGAGCAATTCTCCGAATAAATAAAAATAAAAGGTCAAAATTTGCAATACTCCTGTAACGCGACACTCGGGTGTCAGACAGTTCACACCAGCGCCACTGGGTCACCGATGACCACAATGTCAATTTGGACTGTCCAACCACTGATATTATAAATTAGTGCTTATAAGATCATAATATAACACGGTTCGTGCCAGCACCCTTCATCTATGCCCTCCATTTCCTTCGACACTACTGCGCGACACTACTACAGTTAAAAATATTTAAAAGATACGATTTGACGTTTATAGTCTAGGGATGGAGCTTCTTAAATCAATTGTCAGAATAATCGATTCAAGTAACAAAAGATTAATCGCATAGCTGCCAAAATGTAACTTTTGTAACATTGTAAATAAATAAAACTATTCATCATAACCGCGCAATATAATAATTATCCGACAAGATTTCCATACCATAAAACAACGTTACTTTTTCCCTGTTAAGTAACTTTTTAAGCTATCTTGTTTACATTTACACTAGACTATCTGGCCCTGGCAACACTGATTAATCATGTAATATATCTAGTATTGATATTTGGATTAGTACCTATATGTGTTAGGCTTAATGAAAACATTGCAATAATATGCGATTGCAGCAATCGCGGCTGATTTCCTGGTACTTTTTGAAGAGTTCCTTGGTCTAATCTCGGAAACCCATCATCAGATCTTTACAAAATTTAAATGGGACCATTTCGAAATAATCTACTTACGAACAAAAAAAGAATTTTCAAAATCCGTCTAGAATTGGCTTCACAATCGCATAACAAACATACAAAAAAAATAGATAAATAGGTTAAAAATAATAGATAAATAGGTATTTGTAGTTATTCGGTCCCACGTAATAGCGGGTGAGCCTATTGCCATATTCCTGGCACTATTGTTGACTCGAGGTATGCATCTGAGGCTAAGTTGTGGCTGTACCTATATAACTGTCTGGTGATAAACAGCCCTATCCCTTAGTCGCCTGGTACGACACCGCATAGGAAGAGATGGGGAGGCCCAAGTTCTACTCTGCCGGGAACCACGCGGCTCCTACGGGAAACCTAAAAACCTAAAAATTATAGCTTTGGCAAGCTTTGGCCTCAGATGCAATTAGGAAAATACCTCTCCATGCGCATGGTGATGCTGGTAGGCAAAATAATCTAAGAGGTGCATTTTTACAATCAATTTAATATTTATCTAGTATTGATATTAGGTTCAGGATATATAATGTTAATAAAGCAGGGTAAATGAAAATACGAAATGGGTATTTATAATTTTTATATATTCACTGTCTGAGCTACTTTCGATTTCAGTATCAGAAAAAAAATAAAAAAAATTCGTGGTCTCTAGTATGCGATACGATAAAAGAAAAATCTAAGCAATATTTTCATTTGTATTACTTAGAAGAAACATAAGAGGGTAAAAAGAAATACATAATATTACAAAAGTTACATTCTGGCAACGCCGACCATAAACGTAACGAGTTGACATAAACTCCATACGATTAAAATGTAACAACCATAGAGAACACAGCCGCAACACTCAAATGAAAAAATAAGAACGATATGACGTAGCTGTCACACGAGATTTCGAAAAATGAAGAATCACGTCTTATTTTAAATTATTTGTAGCAATTCTTTAAATATTTGTAGTAATTTAAAGTGAAATATGTCACACCATATTTTTTATACTTACTATTATAAGTTATTACGTATTTAGAAATGGTTTAACTTAATTTATAACAGTTTCATGTATCCTGTCAATAGTGCCTAGTTACCTACCATGAATCCAGACATCTGTCAAATCGTATCTCTTAAATATTTTCAAGTGTAGTAGTGTCACGGGAGATTTCTATTTCCCGTGACACTATCAGTAGTGCCATGGGTAAAACTGCATTTCCCGTGACACTACTCTTTCGCAACTAGTGCCACGGGTAATGGAGGATCTATGCTAGTCTATTATAATATTGTAAAGAGAAAAGATTTGTATTTTTGTATGTAACGAACTCAAAAATTACTGGACCGATTTCAAAAATTATTTGGCCATTAGAAGCCTACTGATCGGCCGTGTGCTTGTCTGCAACCTAAGTGGTATACAAAAAGACAAGCACACTGCCCACCTAATGGAAAGTGGTTACCGTGGCCTATGAATGAGTGCACAATACAGACAAACTAAACGTAACAAATGTTCTACTGCATATACTTACACTGTGTCCGTCACGGTCCACGGATCACTATCGACCCGCCCAGCGCGTGGTGCCCAACCAACCGGAAATGTTCTCTGAAACTGTAGCCAGCCTCACATCACAAGATACAACACGATAACTAGTAGGTAGGTTCGTCCTGTATCAACTATATTATCTCTCTTATCTGTAGCTACGAGTATTGATAGTAATTTCGAACTGTTACTTTGAAAGTATTTTTTTTATAAATCTACTTCAAACTTCATATCAAAATTGGTTATTTATACTAGAAATTGAGGGCGCTTGGTGGAACTTGCTTGCTACACTTGATTATAGCACTTGTAATTTTCCGCATTTTTTTATTTTTGAACCTTACCGGTTTCGCCTCACGGCATTCTCAAAGGTTTTTTACCCTTTTACCTAGCAAAACCTAAAAAATGTGAAGAAGTAAAATCGGTTTACGTTTTCTTTAAAAATCGAGTAGGTACCTACTATTAACCAAAATTATCAGTATCCCCCAAACCCTAACCCACTCCTGCCAAGACCAATTTAATTTAACTGGATGAACAGTTAAGTTAAATTGCTTGTGGCAGGAGTGAGTTCACATCGGAAGTGTTGTGGCCAGGATTGCAACCCGAGACCACTCAAACTTATGGTCGACTCCATCACTAATAAGCTACCGACGCTATTTTTATTATTAAGCAACACCTGTAACTAAGTATGGTAAACAAATCTTGGGAATTGAATACAGTCACGATTTTTTTAGTTTCTTATTAACTAAACAGTCGGGTAAAACTGTCTTCCAGCACAGATTAATAAATAGTTACTTTCCAGGTCCCTTTAATGGGTCGCACGGTTCACAACAAACTAGGTCGAGGTACCTAAGTGTTCTTTTACATCGGCTTCTTTTTCGAAAATTACCATTGGCACCACTGCTGTCTTCCTTGTGTAAATTAAGATTGGGTTGAGGCCCTTACAAAGACCCTCGGGGCCCAATCCAAGTTGACCAGCAAGCCGATACACCTACTGATGAACGGAAGATGCTGTGGCATAGGCTCTACTCCCAGAGTCGGGAGGGCAGACAACAGATGCACCCATAAAAGCTGCATTAGTCACATTTAGAAGGGGTAAGTGGACACCCACACGGCCCACACCCGACGTATCTTATTGACACGTGTTTATACAATAAATAAATTATTTGATTGATTGATTTGATTGATTGATTGACGTCGAGGTAAAAGTATCGGATGTCACGGAGAAATGACACTTGAAGGAGCCACCCGAGCCACTAAGACGATGATGATGATTATATGTAGGCAAATCGTAGTATTGAGATAATTTTAAAGCAATTAGTTTGCTAAACTAAACAAATTATAATAAATTGGAAAAAGCGAAATCAATTCTCGGGCGGGACTCGAACCCGTGATCTTTCCCTTACAGGGGGAACGCTCTGACCACTGAGCCACCGAGCTTCGCCCGAGAGTGATCCAATTTTTTTCCAATACATCCATCTTACGGCGATGGTGGGAGTAATCTACCGATATTCGTACGAACTATCGGAATCAATGAATGATGTTGCAATCATTTTTAAACATTGATTTTTGATAACTCCGCCCAATCAATTGAGATAATTTTAAAGCAATTAGTTTGCTAAACTAAACAAATTATAATAAATTGGAAAAAGCGAAATCAATTCTCGGGCGGGACTCGAACCCGTGATCTTTCCCTTACAGGGGGAACGCTCTGACCACTGAGCCACCGAGCTTCGCCCGAGAGTGATCCAATTTTTTTCCAATACATCCATCTTACGGCGATGGTGGGAGTAATCTACCGATATTCGTACGAACTATCGGAATCAATAAGGGAAAGTAAGGGAAGATCACGGGTTCGAGTCCCGCCCGAGAATTGATTTCGCTTTTTCCAATTTATTATAATTTGTTTAGTTTAGCAAACTAATTGCTTTAAAATTATCTCAATTGATTGGGCGGAGTTATCAAAAATCAATGTTTAAAAATGATTGCAACATCATTCATTGATTCCGATAGTTCGTACGAATATCGGTAGATTACTCCCACCATCGCCGTAAGATGGATGTATTGAAAAAAAATTGGATCACTCTCGGGCGAAGCTCGGTGGCTCAGTGGTCAGAGCGTTCCCCCTGTAAGGGAAAGATCACGGGTTCGAGTCCCGCCCGAGAATTGATTTCGCTTTTTCCAATTTATTATAAATCGTGAGTATGCTTTGTCTGCCTACCCTTTAGGGGGTATAAGTGAATATGTATGAAAATGGCACACTACGTAATGGCCATATATGTTCATCGTGCTTGCATCATACAGGCGCCGCACCCCGCCATTGTGCTGTTCTGAACAAAGCGTGAGTTGCGCGCGCGCAGGCTGTGCCGCCACAGGGCATGTTCATAATAAATAATTTATTATTATGTTAATTATGTTGCCAATAAAATAATTTATATTAAAAAATCCTTTACTGGTGTCCGGATATTCAGCTTAGCATGTAAACATGAAATGAGATATGCATAAGATAAAAATCGGGATGGCAGCAGCGGTCTGTGGAGCAAATAAACGTTTTAGGACATTCTACATAATGCTTTCTAGATGCAAAGTTAGCATAGCTTAAGCTTGTACAGTTTCAAGAATGCGTATAGACATACTTAGATACATTTTCCTTTGAAAATACATACATATTATACATAGAAACACCCAGACCAATTCAAATAGACATATTAATTCATGCAATATAATTAATTTGCATTATATTCTGAACGGGAATCGAACTAGCGATCAGCGACGCCGCGCCGTAGCAGTCGAACGCTCTGCCACGCATGCTACATGCTACGCCACAGAAGTCATCCATCATTATGAATTATTATTATGAAATTTTGAAACCCAAGATTTATAAACTGTAGTCTTGCATGGATTCTTTGTTATTATTATTATTTCGAATGTGTAATGTGTGTGTGTTTGTATAATTATGTATCATATGGGATAAAATGCCTGAAATAAATGAATTTACATTTACATTAATTATCCCTCCTGGTCCCGTAGAAACCGGCCTGAAGACCTCCTGCGTAACAGACAGACAAAAAAAAATCTGTTTTAATGGAGGCTCAGTGGTTATAGGTTGTTTACATTCATAAAGCTGTTATTTTAACGTTACAAACAGATCGTGTACTTGTCTGCCTCCCTAGTGTACAGTAGTAGAATTAAAAAAGACACCAAGTATAATCATTAGTATTTAGTATAGATATATGCAGGTTGTAGTACAAAAATGTGCAGTGCTAAAGTGTATTTCAGATCGTGTTACTGCAAGTGCAGTGAATAGGAATTTGGTGAATCAACGCTTCTGGGGGACTCCCCGTGTAGTGCGAATTCGGCAAAATTGTTGGCAATCGCTACCTATATCTATAGCAAATAAATCCATGAATAGTGATATTAAAATATGATTCGCCATATATTTTTATGAGTTGAAATCGTAATTGATGTCAGCACAAAGTCAATTAATAAACTTGTAGTAAGTAGTTGCTTGTAAAATTAACTTTTATTGATTTTACTAGGTATTGAAAAAGCAGATGGCATGTATCTGCCCTTATAATTATATCTGCTCTATAAATTCCATCAAAATCAAGCCAACCACTTCGGAGATTACCCGGTACAAACAGACAAGCACAGCAAACAATTAATTTTAAACTGTTCTTTTGCCATAGTAGGTTCCCGCTCCGTCCCCCATTGATTGATTGACGTCGAGGTAAAAGTATCGGATGTCACGGAGAAATGACACTTGAAGGAGCCACCCGAGCCACTAAGACGATGATGATGATTATATGTAGGCAAATCGTAGTATTGAGATAATTTTAAAGCAATTAGTTTGCTAAACTAAACAAATTATAATAAATTGGAAAAAGCGAAATCAATTCTCGGGCGGGACTCGAACCCGTGATCTTTCCCTTACAGGGGGAACGCTCTGACCACTGAGCCACCGAGCTTCGCCCGAGAGTGATCCAATTTTTTTCCAATACATCCATCTTACGGCGATGGTGGGAGTAATCTACCGATATTCGTACGAACTATCGGAATCAATGAATGATGTTGCAATCATTTTTAAACATTGATTTTTGATAACTCCGCCCAATCAATTGAGATAATTTTAAAGCAATTAGTTTGCTAAACTAAACAAATTATAATAAATTGGAAAAAGCGAAATCAATTCTCGGGCGGGACTCGAACCCGTGATCTTTCCCTTACAGGGGGAACGCTCTGACCACTGAGCCACCGAGCTTCGCCCGAGAGTGATCCAATTTTTTTCCAATACATCCATCTTACGGCGATGGTGGGAGTAATCTACCGATATTCGTACGAACTATCGGAATCAATAAGGGAAAGTAAGGGAAGATCACGGGTTCGAGTCCCGCCCGAGAATTGATTTCGCTTTTTCCAATTTATTATAATTTGTTTAGTTTAGCAAACTAATTGCTTTAAAATTATCTCAATTGATTGGGCGGAGTTATCAAAAATCAATGTTTAAAAATGATTGCAACATCATTCATTGATTCCGATAGTTCGTACGAATATCGGTAGATTACTCCCACCATCGCCGTAAGATGGATGTATTGAAAAAAAATTGGATCACTCTCGGGCGAAGCTCGGTGGCTCAGTGGTCAGAGCGTTCCCCCTGTAAGGGAAAGATCACGGGTTCGAGTCCCGCCCGAGAATTGATTTCGCTTTTTCCAATTTATTATAAATCGTGAGTATGCTTTGTCTGCCTACCCTTTAGGGGGTATAAGTGAATATGTATGAAAATGGCACACTACGTAATGGCCATATATGTTCATCGTGCTTGCATCATACAGGCGCCGCACCCCGCCATTGTGCTGTTCTGAACAAAGCGTGAGTTGCGCGCGCGCAGGCTGTGCCGCCACAGGGCATGTTCATAATAAATAATTTATTATTATGTTAATTATGTTGCCAATAAAATAATTTATATTAAAAAATCCTTTACTGGTGTCCGGATATTCAGCTTAGCATGTAAACATGAAATGAGATATGCATAAGATAAAAATCGGGATGGCAGCAGCGGTCTGTGGAGCAAATAAACGTTTTAGGACATTCTACATAATGCTTTCTAGATGCAAAGTTAGCATAGCTTAAGCTTGTACAGTTTCAAGAATGCGTATAGACATACTTAGATACATTTTCCTTTGAAAATACATACATATTATACATAGAAACACCCAGACCAATTCAAATAGACATATTAATTCATGCAATATAATTAATTTGCATTATATTCTGAACGGGAATCGAACTCGCGATCAGCGACGCCGCGCCGTAGCAGTCGAACGCTCTGCCACGCATGCTACATGCTACGCCACAGAAGTCATCCATCATTATGAATTATTATTATGAAATTTTGAAACCCAAGATTTATAAACTGTAGTCTTGCATGGATTCTTTGTTATTATTATTATTTCGAATGTGTAATGTGTGTGTGTTTGTATAATTATGTATCATATGGGATAAAATGCCTGAAATAAATGAATTTACATTTACATTAATTATTTTATTTATTTATTTTATTTAATTCTTTATTGCACACATAAAATACAGAGATCATACATATAGAAAATTAAAAGTAATATGTACAAAGGCGAGCTTAACTCAATATGAGTTCTCTACCAGCAAACCCTTGAGTAGCAGAGAAGTAGTCAGAGTAATGAAGGGATGTGAAGTGTGCAAAAAAAAAAAAACAGACAATAAAAAGGGTACCTGAACAGGTACTTATATATACACATACATACACCTAAATATACCATACATATATACTATACAAACCATATATATATGCCATACATACAAATACAAAATACAACTATATATAGATACATAAATAAGTATATAGATATAGACATAGATACAGATATATACAGACTATTGTGACAGGAAATGTTCCCTAGTTCTTCTCCTGAAGATGTCCAGAGAATTACTACCGCGAATGGTGTGAGGTAGTGAGTTCCAGAGACGTACAGCTTGTACCGTGAAAGATCGATCATAGCAGCTAGAACTGTGTGAAGGTGTGCGAAGGAGAAGAGAGGAAGAAACACGACAAGGTTTACCCCTGGGCACAAGATACTCAAAGCGTTCCCGCAAGTAAGTTGGAGCATTAGGATTATGAAGTATAGTATAGAGAAGAGTTAAGATGTGAAGGTTACGGCGCTGCCGAATAGGGAGCCAGTTCAGTCTTTTACGGTATTCTGTGACATGATCGTATTTACGAAGGCCAAACACAAAGCGGATACCCAAATTCTGCAAGCGCTCAAGTTTGTTCAGCAGTTCCTCCGAAGCATCGAGAAAGCAGACATCAGCATAGTCTAATAGCGAGAGAAGCAGAGATTGTGCAAGAGTAACTTTAGTCTGAAAAGGTAGGAGTTGCTGGAGACGTTTGAGGGATTGAAATGAACAGTATACCCTCCTACTTACCTCCGCGATGTGAACATCCCAGGCAAGCATGGAGTCGATGTGCACGCCTAAATTTTTTACACTTTTAGAATAGTCAATGGCTACGGAATCATACACTATTGGGGGCAGAGAATCATGATCCAGGAGGCGGAGCATGTATCTGCCACCAACAATGAGTGCTTGAGATTTTTTTGGGTTGACCAGCAGTCCAAAGGATAGGGCCCAAGAATGAATGTTTCCAAGGTCATTGTTGATGGCAGCCACAGCCCCAGATAGTTCATCGGCTTTGAAATGTCGGTATATCTGCAAGTCGTCTGCATAGAGGTGATAATGCGAGGTTAGGACCTTAGTGACGGAGTTTATGAAGATAGAGAAGAGGAGAGGAGAAAGGACGCTACCCTGAGGAACACCCGCCACTAAGTTGCACCAATCGGAGGAAGTGTCATTTACTCGGACCGACTGTGAGCGTCCTTGCAGGTAAGACTGAAACCAAGTAGTTGCAGAGGCAGAAACATTAATGGACGATAGAATACCTAAGAGGATGTCAAAATCAACTGAGTTGAAGGCACTGCTGAAGTCCAATAGGATCAAAACTGTAAGTTGTTTGTTCTCCATGGCCTTTCTTATGTCATCGGTTACTTTGACTAAAGTTGTTACAGTACTATGGCCACGGCGAAAGCCAGATTGGAAAGGACTCAACAGGCCATTAGAGGAGAGGTAAATGGTCAGTTGATCCTGAACAACACTCTCGAGTACTTTGGACAGGATGGGAAGAATGGAAATGGGGCGGAATTGAGTGTGTGATGTGGGATTGGAAACTTTAGGCAGAGGTATAACAGAAGCTTTCTTCCATGTTGAAGGAAAACAGTTTGAATATAAGGAGTAGTTTATAATATGGGTGAGGACAGGAAGAATCATATTTACTATGGGGAGAAGCATTTGGAGTTGAAGGCCATCGTCCCCGACCGCCCTAGTGGATATGGATTTAATATGTTTCTTAACATCTTCCTCTGATACCGGTTGAAATGAGAAGGAAGTATTTAATGGCAGTGGAAGAGAAGAGAGAAAATTTAGAGTATCAGATTTAACGTTACTAGGAATAGTAGTTGGAGGCGCTGAGAAATGGCCATTTAATGCATTGAGGTCCATATCAATAAGGTTGTCGTGGCTGACCTTGCCAATGCCCAGAGATTTTAGGAACTGCCATTGTTGAGAAGTGTTCAGGTTTTCAATCGAATTGTGAATGTGGTCGCGTCTTGCATCTCTACACATACGATTGCAGCGATTACGCAACTTCTTATAAAGGTTCAAACCCTCTACTGACGGACATTTCATATATTTATGCTTAGCCTTATCTCGCCTAGACATAATGTGTTTGATAGATGGAGAAAGCCATGGCGCAGGGTGATGTTTAACTCTTACCTTTTTAATGGGGGCATGTATATCATAGATGGCCAGCAATGTGCTGGTAAAGATAGACACCTTCCCATCCAGATCATTGCAGTCATAGACAGACGACCAGTCAGTTCCATCCACATCACCCCCCAAACGCTCCAGATCAATGTCTTTAAAATTACGAAGAAGTAGAAATTTACTCTTGCGTTTCGGAGGACGGAGTTTATAAGAAAGGTATAGAAGATCATGATATGAAAAGGGAGCAGATAGCTGTCCGTGTGAGGCCACCTTATGAGGGCTAGAAACTAGAATGAGATCCAGTAGTGAAGGCTGAGTTCCAGGAACCTTATGAGTGGCTTTTAAGGGAAGAATGTGCATGTCCACAGAAGAGACAAGGGAGCAGAGTTTACGGCTGCGGGAGTCATTCTTTAGGAGACAAGTATTGAAGTCCCCGAGGATAATTCTATGCTCGTACATTGACGAAAAATTTTCAAGTTGTAATTCAAAAGCAGAGAAATAATCAATGTTGCTCACAGGGCTGTAGTATACGCCAAGTAGTGTTTTAGTATGCTTGAATTCAATCTCAATAAAAAGATATTCAGTAAAGTTTGAGTAAGTACCTGGAGACTGATCTACAACTTTGTGTGAAATATCACCACGAAGATACACAGCAACCCCGCCGCCACCCTTTCCAGTTCTGTCAACTCGCACAAGCTTATACCCGGGTAGAGAGTACTGGGTGGAAGGGAGTGGAGGTTTGAGAAAAGATTCAGATACGAGGACAGCATGAACACAGTCAGAATTGAAAGAAGCAAGAAGATCGGAATAGTGTGCGGGGACGCTTTGAGCATTTATATGTACAACATTAAAATAGTCAGGATAGGCTGAGAATATAGAGGACAGTTCGTTACAGAGCTGAACACCATTGTTGTTACCAGATGCAAAACTGTCACTAGACGCAACCGAAGAAGAACAAGAAACAAAACTATCATCTGAGTCTGAAGTATCATCAGAGTTTTCAGACATATAAAAAGTAATATATATATAAAAAATATATATAAATAAATAACTAAATAATATATAAATTAACTATAGAGTATATAAAATTAAATAATAAGTCCAAAGTTTTACCTCTAACGAATCCTCCATGCACTCGCTAGTTGCATATTTAAACACAATTTATAAAATTAAAAACAAAATAAAAGAGAACACAAAAAAAAAAAAGAGAGAAAAATCTACGCCAAAATACTAGTATTCAAACCTAGATTATATACGTTTCCGAACGAACGCTACAATACCACAATCGTTGACAAGTTTATACGTCAAATACGTCAAAGACGTCAAAGTGAATGTGAAATTGATAGAATTATAACTGACCTCCATTATAAATAAATAAAATAACACTAAGAAACAAAAGTATAAAGTACATATGAAGGCAAATTCATTGCGTCTACTTGCGCGGCTTCCTCTGCGAAGCTGTACTGGTAGATTTCGTTTCGGCCACGGGATATCTTTTCAAAAGTTGTTGAAGTTCAGCCGCCGACTCAATCTTATGCCGCGTGTTATCCGTGACTTGGACAATAATTTTTCCATCGGAGGTCCAGCACTGTCTCACACCATATTGCTTTCGAGCGCACACAAATAGGTCGTGTCTGGGCTTTGTGAGGAATTCCGACAATGTTAGACCAGTGCCTTTGAGCTTGGATTTATTTCGCCATACTTCACTACGGGTTGCACGATTTTCGAACCTCACTAACAGTGGGCGAGGTTTACTGGTATCACTCCCCAGCCGATGGCAGACAGCTATATCTCTGGATGTAACATTAATAGCGTTCATTTTCTCAGAGAATACATTAATGACGCTGCCCGTGAGATCCGCTGTATTTTCTTCAGAGAAGCCATGCAGAAGAAGAACCTTGGCTCTTGACGCCATCTCATGCCTGTCCAAGCCCTTCACCAGTAACTCCATCTGGGACTTCAGGGCACCCAAGGTTTTCCATACAAGGCCCTTAAATTCAATAAAGTCCCGAGAGATGCTTGCGATGGTTTTGTGGATTGTGGACTCACCTCCAGCACTCTTCAAGTCCTCTTCATATTGTGCCATACGCCTCGTGAAAGTGGTTGACAGCTCTTCCATGCAGTTAAATAAATTTGTGTATAGGTCCATTCTGTTTATTGAATTTATGATGCAGTTGGGTGATGATAAATTAGATTTTGATATGTGAGAGGGTGCAATAGAGGATAGAGAAGGATTTAACTATTATGTAGCATTCAATGGTAAGTTATATATATTATTTAAATTAAAAATATACAAGAGCTTTTTTAAAAGGTTTTGACACTTCAAGCTACCCTCCTAACTCCCTAATATTATCCCTCCTGGTCCCGTAGAAACCGGCCTGAAGACCTCCTGCGTAACAGACAGACAAAAAAAAATCTGTTTTAATGGAGGCTCAGTGGTTATAGGTTGTTTACATTCATAAAGCTGTTATTTTAACGTTACAAACAGATCGTGTACTTGTCTGCCTCCCTAGTGTACAGTAGTAGAATTAAAAAAGACACCAAGTATAATCATTAGTATTTAGTATAGATATATGCAGGTTGTAGTACAAAAATGTGCAGTGCTAAAGTGTATTTCAGATCGTGTTACTGCAAGTGCAGTGAATAGGAATTTGGTGAATCAACGCTTCTGGGGGACTCCCCGTGTAGTGCGAATTCGGCAAAATTGTTGGCAATCGCTACCTATATCTATAGCAAATAAATCCATGAATAGTGATATTAAAATATGATTCGCCATATATTTTTATGAGTTGAAATCGTAATTGATGTCAGCACAAAGTCAATTAATAAACTTGTAGTAAGTAGTTGCTTGTAAAATTAACTTTTATTGATTTTACTAGGTATTGAAAAAGCAGATGGCATGTATCTGCCCTTATAATTATATCTGCTCTATAAATTCCATCAAAATCAAGCCAACCACTTCGGAGATTACCCGGTACAAACAGACAAGCACAGCAAACAATTAATTTTAAACTGTTCTTTTGCCATAGTAGGTTCCCGCTCCGTCCCCCATGAGCGCGGGCCTGGGGGTGACGGGTGGAGCCGACTGTCACCCTAGCAGAAGCGGGCCCGAGGGCGAGTTGGTGAATCTTTGGTCCCCACACCGGAAGAGGGCCAGATCAAAAGATATGGCCCTGGGTCGGCCGGGGTGCGAGGGATATGGCTACGACAATCTCACCTCCGGCAACCGACGCGGCGACGGCCCACAGTCGGCGTGCCCATAGTAGGTTAAATTGCTTTTTTTTAATAACAATATCAGCAACGTATATTACTAATATTCACTTTAACCCCTCCAACTAAGCTTTCAAATGGCTTGTGCTATTAACCCCTCCAAATGGCTTATGCTATTAAAATGTTATTTATTTATTATTTGAATACAAAAACTTTTCCCTGATTATATGAAAATTATGTTATCATTGGGATACCAAAAAAATTGTATCAAACGACAGAGGTATTATTAATGCTCACTATTGTGTAAACTTATCCCAATTGCAAATATAGGGGACTAGGGGTGAATGGTACCAACGGAACGGTCGCGAGTTCGTGAAAAATAACTTGTACTTAACCCACTTCCTAGAAAACAATCTTTGACTTTCTAATATCAACCCTAAGCTCCACGCACAGAATATAATTTTCTGCAACAGCATCCAGAAACAACATCTTGTTGCTTACTTTCTTTTGAAAACGTACTTTATGATTTTCGCAGTAGGGTTTTATTTCGTAGAGCTAAGTCATTGACTTCCACATTTCCTTTTCTCCATTTCCAGAGTTTTAAGAGGTCAACAACCTGAAAAAGTCCAGTGGAATGAGAATTGTTCCTTGCCGACGTTTCTTTTATGAGGAGCTCGACACAGACTCCGCGAGGTCTCATCTCAAGTGCTTACGTCATCTTAAATCTGACAGGGTAACTTGGGCGAAGGACGCGGACGTTATGGGCGTTTTTATAACTCATGTTATATGACACGTTTTATTACTGTACGATACATAAATCGGTTTGTTTGTAATACTTGGGTTGTAATGTAATGTAGATTCTGTAACGGAGTCTGAAGAGTAAAATGTTTGAGGCTTAGAGTATACATTATAAATATAGAGCGCGCCTATCACTCAGGCCTTTGGCGCCGAGTGTTAGCAGATACTTTGCGATGGTATAGCGCACCTATAGCACAGATAACATAATACTAAAGTCCTATAGTGACGTTTCATGCATTAACGAAAATATCAATAGATGCACTTATTAATGTAGTTTGTTGTAATGAAGTTTTTTGTTCGATTTGATTTGCATGGATAAAATTAAAGCCAAAATACAAAACAAATGTCGTCATTTTGCGGTATTTTTGTGTCATTATTACTACAAATATACGATGTTGTATAAAATTTTGATTTAAAATATCGAATTACATATTATTTGCGAAGTCATTTTGACGGGTATTGTTTTGCTACTGATTGAGGTTGAGCCAGGAGCCTCGGTACTGTTCATACCCGTGATAGCAGTTCATACTTGTAAGTCGCGCTCTATAGCAATGTATACTCTAAGACTCTAAGGTTTGAGGACTGAGGAATGTATGAGAAGACAATATTGTGGTAGATAAATGGCTTTTTATGTTTATTCATATGTGAGAGGGTTGATATTGAAAGAGGCTATAAATCGTAAGAAATGTTTTTTATGATTATGTTCAGCGATCATTATTTACATCGACATTATTCGGTTTCAATGATACTTTTATTTGTTAGAAAAGGGGTGAATATAACAATATGATTGTTAAAAAGTACTGCAAAAACACGATGTTTTATAAATGAATAAATACTATCTTTTTGCAATAGGCTAATTATTTAAACTTTCATGGTCGTTCACATTATTATTAGAACTGTTGCAAGCACCATGATCACGGAGGAACCTCAGGAGTTCCTCCGTGATCATGGTGCTTGCAACAGCGCCGAAATATCGGAAACTCCAAACAATACATGGTAAATATCCCGATAGTTCTAATAATAAGGCTAATTATTGATTGATTGATTGATATCTTTTTGCAAGTTTTTTTTATAAGATAGATAGACAGAAGATAGATGGTGTTGTATTGTATCTATAGATAGATAAGATAAATTACTTGTGATGATAGTGGATTCCCGTTGGTAGTGTAATTATGGGTGAGCACCCATTGGTCCTCTAAAACTCGACCCCTAGCATTAAAGTTGTAAATTCGTCCCCTTTTTAGGTGCCCATTGGTCCTTCGGTAGGGGACCAATAATATTTATTAATTTTTAAGGCACCCATTCGTCCTCTCCGTCACCGGTGTGTCTTGATTGCTAATCTCATTACCGCTACCGCCCAAGGAGTTTGGAGTTGCTTCATACAAGGAGTTAGTAGTTAGTTAAACTTAAACTTCTATAACAGGGTAGTAAACTCCGAAACAAAAGAACAGTAGAGTCAGACAATTCTATTACGTACCTACCCAACCTACTATAGATTTTGATTTCGACATTTTCATTCATTTGCTGAGGTCATGGATCCCATCATCAGAGCTTGATCAGATTCTACAAAAGTAAGAGAGCATCTAGTGAAAAATCACTTCAAGAAAGTTTGATAAGATGTAAATTTTCTTCTTCTTTTGAAGTCGGTTGAAAAGATACAGAATAATAATCGATATAGTCAACAAAAGTCCAATTATCTTGCCCGTATTTAAACATTAGAAAGAGTGATTTACGGTACTTATCAAATAAACGACGGAAACGTGCGAAGGAACCATTCCCTTGAAAAATGACTCCCTTCGGACTCAGACCCCACGTTATAGGATAAATGCAGTTCATTGAGCTCGTTGAGATAATTGTCTGCCATTATTAAACACTAAGTCAGGCGCCCTGCGCTGTAATTCTGTTCTTTTTTTATATTACCAGGCTTGTGTACCCACGGAAGTACAAGCAGAGATTCTCATTTCGCTACACGTGTTAGAATTCAATTCATACTCTTGCCATAAGTGCAATAGAACAGGTAGGTATTTTCTTTTTTTATGCTACTTAGGTCGCAGACAAGCACACGGCCCATCTGATGGTAAGTGGTTACCGTGGCCTATGGGGCCAACACCTGGGGAGTTACACTCATGCTGCCGGCCCTGAAAAAACAGAAAGATTCTGTGCCATCAGCGCAAAAGATAAGTAGGACAAGCCTTTGGTTTTCCCATTGACAGTACAAAACCTCTCCAGTGTGCTCTGGCTACCCTACTTTTATTTATTTTATATGTTCACAGTAGAAAAAAAAAAAAAATTATGCCTAACCCCTCATTATTGTTAGACGCGACACATATTAAACCCTGCAGGGTTTTAGTGTCTTAATTTAAGATTCATGTAACATTGTATATTAATGAATAAATAAAAAAAAAAAAAAAAAAAAATACTAACCGCCACCGGGAACACAAAGCTAGGTTATTTGACCGCGGTATTCTGTAGGATGGAGGTACTTCCCCAGTCGGACTGCTCGATTGGGACGGATATACCCTCGCGACCTACCTCCTCAAGTCGGACTGCGCGTATAGGTATATTATAACTAGAGATCTAGGAGAACAAGCTATTTTTCTAACACTATCTTGCAGTTACAGTCACTTACCAAATGTGCTAGCCAACACTACAATTTTTTTTTCATCCCTTCTATTAGAAAAGTGTCACTATGTTCCTCTATAAGTGGGAGCAAAGTAGCACTTTTCTGTTCAGAGCTTTTTAGCGGGCGGAAAAGTGATTTGAATTTGGAACATTAATATCATTCATAGAAATCGAACCATATTACTGGCTGGTACGTGTTGGCTGCACTGCAGTGCGGCGACCCGTGCTATGTAAAAAAAAAACAAGCGCGTATTCCGTCTCTGTTCTTGTATCAAAGAACCAATTTCGTTTATTCAGTTTAGGCACAAAAAGTGCATAATATGAACGTAAAAATGATAACTACAAAATTACAATCATGTCAAGAATTATAACAATAATAATGTTAAATAATTAATCATTTGAAAATGATTCTCTGTAATCAGTACCTATAAATTTTCCTCATAGAAAGGGGATGAAAAGTAGAGTATATAACTCGAGAGCAAATTATTTTTCCCTCGGGTGATATACTTTGAACCCCTCGCTATGCTCAGGTTTCTACGTTAGAACCCCTCGCTATGCTCGGGGTACTATTCTAGAAACCTTCGCTACACTAGTAGTTGAAAGTGCGCCCTCGCCGTAAAAATACTATTTTGCTCCCTTGATAAACAATCTACTATTTTTATCTGTATCGATAGAGCAGTCCGATACAATAACGGTAGATAATGTACGAGGAAGTTGTTGTTGCTTTTGTAATCAAAACATTGTTGACGAAGCCATTATCGAACAAAACAATACTAATACTTTCGGGTAAGTCCATTAAGGAATCCGGAGCGCTGATGCCAAGTTCTGCAAATGAAATCATTGTCTTGCCCGGGCTCTGCGGGAGACAGCAATTTTATCTACAACTAACGAGCAAGCAAATTGGATGACTGACGGACGAACGCTTCAACGTAACTTAATTACAAGACAATTTTAAGTGTTGTGTTGTCATTGTCACTGCAAAGTTAACTGTAGTCACAAAAATATATTTGAGAACCTTTGAGATGAGTTAGCTGAGTCTATCGTCAGATATTTTAACAGACGTAAGTGATCAGTTTAGGCAATAGAGTTTCTTAATAATAATTACATAAATTAATCGTTACTATAAATACTTGCAACGTACTAAACCGCATGATAAAAAAAATTCCACAGGCGCCTGCGAAAATTTTAATACCAATTTGTCAAAAGAACTTGCTATAACATTGAACAGTGCTTGAGACAATAATACTAAATTACTTGACAATGAGGGTTGCTGTTTTTTTAGCTTTTTACTATTTTAATGGACAATAGAAAGTAATACCAGTTTCAATAGAGTTTTTTTAGATTTTGTAGGCAATATTTATGACTATATAGGTATTCAACATAGTGCACCGTTGCTCAATAATTCGCCGAATGTGAATCCAAGTGTGTTCACATGACAGCTCTCAATCCGATTATTTCGAGGAACTGACTCACTGCGAGATGTCATTAGGTACTTCTTGGAAACTTCCGTATCTAACCCCAATAGTTATCTGACTATTTTTAGCATTTTTCCTGTTCAACTACTTACTTACCGGAAACGGCGAAACCGTTGTAGCTATCACACACACACATCCACAGAGTAGGTAAGTGTATGTGGGTAGGCCTAATTATAATTATATCTGTACCTTCACGTCATAATGGCAGTCAGAATTAGGTCATAAGGAAACAGTGTTGTAGGTTGTATGTAGGTATATTATCACTTTTATACTAATAACAACCTGCGGTAGCTGCTACAGAGATAGGTAATAATCGGTACTCGGAAACCACATGAAAAGCAGGAAACAGGGGTCCTCGGTTTCTCGGACAAACTGACCCATTCATGTTCTTATTGTTCGCTAAAGTTGGCCACATGATACCTGACATCTACGATCTACTTTTTAAATTATACTAGCCTTCCGCCCGCGGCTCCGCCCGCGTGCATCTCGGTTAACGCGACCTTTACTCATATCTGCGGTTCTACTCAACCGATTCCGATCAAACAAACGTAAGATTTTAGGTCTGAGCAAGCCCTTTCTAACAAAAAATTGTAATGTTCAAACTTAATAATAACAAAAATAATAGGCGCTATTAAATACATGCTCACATTAAAAAAAGTGTGCATATATATTTAGTAAACAGTTAAATAAACTTCATAAACATACCACTACAAAAAAAATTGAAATTACAAAAAGAGTCGCTGAGGACAGGATTCGAACCTGCGCGGGTAGAACCCATTGGATTTCAAGTCCAACTCCTTAACCACTCGGACACCTCAGCTGTGAGCGACGAGCCGAAATTTTAAAGTACTTGCCACAGACAATATAAAAACACACTGACGCAAATCGTGACGTAGTCTGTAGATAACCGTATTAATATTAGGCGTATGCGCACAAAAGAATAAACAATAGCAAATAATGAAAGCGTGAAAATTTCATATTTGTTTAGAGTTATTGTTATGCGAGATATGGGGACGTTCAAATTTTCAAATATTACGTAAGCAAACCGGAAGCTGGGTTCATTTCTTTTTAATTTTTTGATATTAATTATAGAACTGAAACTGAAAAAGGTCTTTTTAGTCATTGCTAACAATGATTTCTAATCGGGTTTATTTTTTTGCATGCTGTGGCAGCGAGGTGGGTGTGACGAACTCGAACTGACTAAAACCGCACGGTACACTGTATCTTCGGCCTACGAGACCGGAATCTGATGGACCCTAGAGAAAATACCCTGGTTGCCTAATGATTAAATTTTACTTATAAATTTTAGTATCCAATTCAAGAAAGATACATAAATATAGATAAGCACATTGGATAAGCAGTAATAATACCTACTTGTTTAGTTATTGATCTTTACTAAAATTTGAAAATCTCTTGAAAATCAATTCAGATTTCTCGATATTTTATACTACTGAGGTAGTTAACAAGCATTGGATACTAAAATAATACGGTGTTAAAAGACAAATGACTTTTATGAAGGCTTCTTCGCCCTATTGATTTTATATCAATTTGCGACAGAGTGCTAATTTGTCGCCGCGATCGAGTTTCGCGAGGCCGCGTTGTTATTTGGCAGTTTCTTTGCCCATTACTTTGCGAGGTGAAACCTCTCGCTTACACTATTGTTCGCCCTCATTTCATGATTTTGGTTATTGAGCAGCTTTCGTCGCTCTGCTACAGAATAAAAATAATAGTACCTACTAGCTCTATGTTAACATTTATTTATAGTGGGTGTTTTCCTAAGCTACCTACTTGGGTAGTTTGGGTAGGGTAAAATCTTCAGGGAGTTGTTAAGGGCCCCATTAAGACCTTAGAGGCCAAAACCTCATCAGGACCGACGCTCTGGTGAAGGCTTTCCTCTCCTGGTGGGGAAGTAAGACGTAGTCACTACCGCAAAAGCCAAGAATGATATCAAATCAGTATAAGTAGTGGGCGAGTGGACCCCGGGCTGAGAGGTACGAATAATTTAGGTAATCAATATTAAAACTCGAACAAAAGCAGTTTCTTTATTTGCGGAATCTATACCTCTAAAGCTACTAACGCCATCTGTCGAAGGCGCACTTAACTAAAGTGATCACACATTCACAAGCTATAAAAAAATATTACCTACCTATAAAGATTCTTAGATATTATTTTAAAATGGTTTTACATTCATTTACATTGTATTTATTACACCGTCACTCGGGATTTGGGATGGTGCAATAATTTTAACGATAAACCCGTGCATCCTAATCTATTCAGGCATTTAAAGGTTATGGTGCCCAGGGCCGGTCGCAGCTTGAAGTTTTGGGGGGGGGTCGCTTCGGAAATTCCTTAAGAAATTTAACCCCCCCTCCCCTCGTACTGGGCCTTTCCAATATGACGTGCATGGTTTTGGGGGGGGGGGTTATGTCCCCTCTGTGACCCCCCCCCCCTCAGACCGCGCCTGATGGTGCCACAAAGAAACAAACAACCAACAAGAATCCTGAAACATTACACTCCTTTTTTAAGCAATAGTATAATAACGAGGGTGATATCAAAACGACGTTTCGCTGCTCAGTCTTTATAAAATGAATTAAAAAAGTGCTGGAATTCAACTGTAAAACTAGAGTGTTAAGCTACTACAATCAAATTTACAGTTGCTACTATAAAAGTTGCTATTCCCTCTGAAAATATCGCATACGAGAGTCTCGTTTGAGAGTGTCGGTGAGGCTTGTGTAGCTCCAAACGGAGTCGAGTGCTGATGCATTTGTTTGATACGACACAAAACAACGTGACTCTACCTTTGGATCTCGACACAGAGTAGCTCCATTAGACTTAAAACATTTTTTAAACCTCACCTCAGTAAATCAGACAGCCCGAAGAAATTGATGAAACACCCAGTATGGGCAGAATTTTGAACCCTACCTGGAGTACCTACTTTACTCTAAATACGGGACATAAAATGTGCCGAAAGTAAACAGTTCTAATTTTTTAAACTACCAAAGCTGCATGCAAAGTTTTTCAGAAACTCACGTACTACACTCGTTAATCGAACCGGCTAAAAGTACTAAAACTCAACGAAATAACATCTAAACTTATTAATTCAACGGCACAAAATGAAGCACTTGTCAAAGGTTTTACAGCAACCCTTTTACACTCTTTCTAGAGGTAGGGTAATACCTACACTGGTATAATCCGCGCCACGTATCTTGGACCTAAAATGTGCACAAAATGTGCCCTATACGCGCATTACACATTTCTTGGGTGTCTTTTGAGGATAGCACGGGATGCTACTGCGGTGGACGAACTCAAATTCACCAAGCATAGACTATTACAAAGCAATCCGCGGACGCCAGAGCCTCGTATGTCTTACGATTTAGGTCCAAGATACGTGGCGCTGGTTATACCTTTTCTTTGCATGCGGAAACTCCCTTGGGCTTCACCTCACCGGGGCCAGTCAGATGGGTGTGACGGACTAACCGACTAAAACCGCACTGTGTTTCGTCACCTCTACCTCCTACGTGGTCTCTTCGGGTGGGTCCTAGGGAATATAAAAGTTAATGAACCTCGTAGCGGGGCACTGCAATCCAACATAAAAGAACTGTATTGAAAGAACCAAGGCCACGAGAATGTCAAGAGCGAGTAGCGAGTGCGGACATTAGTAGGGGCAGCAGGTAGGTGGTAAAACTGAAACACGTCTCACAGCTCGGTTCACTCTCGTGTTTGTTTCACTTTCATACGTTTTAGCTGAACGGTTCGTCTGTAGCGCATTAGCGACCTCGTTGTTTCTTGCATGTCGTGTACCTTCAGTCTGCCAAGGAGATGACTATACATCTTCACATACATTTTCACAGGAAAACGTTGGTACTTATCCACTTAGCCGACTGTAAAAAGTTACACTCATGTTGTATTCCTATAACAGTTTCACAATCTTCATCATCATCCAAGCGACAATCCTGGATAAATCCAATAGGTACCTAGATTTTGGAACCCGGGATCTGCTCTGCTACTCTTTTCTTTTTTAACCGACTTCAAAAAAGGAGGTTCTCAATTCGTACCCAATTTTTTTTTTTTTTTTTTGTATGTTTGTTACGCGATTGTGAAGCCAATTCTAGACGGATTTTGAAAATTCTTCTTGTGTTTGTCTGAGCTTTTCCGACAGCGACTGCCGTTAGACCCCCAACCCTTAGAGTAAAAGAGTGTTTTGCCGGTCTAAGTCTCCGACTGTACCTACTTTACCTAATCGTATGACCACAAAAAATACACACGTGCTTACTTAGATTTTTTTTAAATTACATTCAAAATGCTAAACAAAAACTAATTTTTAGAGTTAATAAACAGTTAATAAAACAGTTTAAATCTAAAAGTATCACTGTAAAAAGAGTCGCTGAGGACAGGATTCGAACCTGCGCGGGTAGAACCCATTGGATTTCAAGTCCAACTCCTTAACCACTCGGACACCTCAGCTGTACAACGGATTTCTTAAACAAATTATTGTTAACCAAAACAGTTTCTCTTATTTGTACAAGTGTAATAGACGTCACTATAATTATTGCCACGGATTACCTCATTGGTGATTCATATACCTTTAATGATAATATGAATGTAAAAAGACAGAGCTAAGGATTACGGGTTCGAGCTATGACCTATGACTGAGGCAAGTACTCGTATCATTTGGTGGTGTGGTGTCATTGGATTTTTCTATATTCTTCTCTTCAGATAACGATTCTTTTATAACTATTACATTATGACCTACCCTAAGTATTGACCCTTTTGTCGTTTGTCTCGTCGGGGGACCGCTAACCACCTTGGTATGACCCATTCCCCCCGATGATCAGACGGCGGTCCCCCGACGAGACAAATGACAAAAGGGTCAATACTTAGGGTAGGTCATAATGTAATGCATGGTTAATAATTTACTTTTTGTAGGTTCTTTTTGGGTCGGAGGTTTATTATTTTTTTTTATTATTGCAAATAACGTTACAAATTACAAAGCATACAAATACTCACGCTTTTCTCCCTTCAGGGTTGGTAGAGACAAGAGCCCACCATTTGCTTCTGTCCTTACATACCCCGAGTTTGAATGCTGAATCGACGCCCAAAAAAATTTAAAAAGTAGGTAGGTACCCAAGTTTTTCAAAACTTGTATTGATATTAAGAAAAAACAAGCGCAGGTTCTTTGAGAAGAGCATTAGAAGGTTTTTACACGGTCGGCAGCACAAGTGTAACTCGCCTGGTGTTCCACACCCTCTCCCCACATCCATAGGATACAGTAACCACTTTCCATAAGTTGGGCCTTGTGCTTGTCTACCACGTGGTATAAAAATCTTATCTCCTTTGTCGACTGTACATTGTCACAGTAAAAAAGTGCGTAATGCACTGTGACATTGTTTCCCAAGCTGACTCCTCACCCTTGCATGTAGGGTTGCCAACTCTTTTTTCGAGAAAAAAAGTATATTTAGGTCTGAGAAGAAAATTGAACAGTATTCTAGAAAATAGAACAGTATTTTACAATTACATAAATTAATTTTAACAAAAAAGTTTAACCGACTTCAAGAAACGAAAAAGAGGCACTAAGAAGCGAAAAATAACTGCGGTGCCTAGCCCGACAGGCTTTTATAGTACATTATGGTACAAGTGAGCAAAGTTGGTGATTACCGCCGAGGCGCCATTGAGACCCGAGCCGCTAGGCGAGGGTCTTAAGAGAGCCGAGGGGGTGCGCATTTTCTTATATAACTTTTCAACTCCTATCATCGGATTTCCGAAAATTTTTCTCATACCATTTAAAGTCATAATGATCATTCTTCATAAAAATTTTACAAATAAATATTGAAATATATTTTTTTGTTTTCATATATTTGTTTATACTAATAATCGAAACTCATAATCATTTCAATAAATAACTTTTTTTTTTTTTATACCACTTAGGTGGCAGACAAGCACACGGCCCGCCTGATGGAAAGTGGTTACCGTGGCCTATGGACGTATGCAACACCAGGGGCGTCACACTCGTGCTGCCGACCCTGAAGTAACCTTCTAATGCCCTTCTTGAAGAACCCCATATTGTAGTCGCTTGGGAAAACCACCGCGGGGAGTTCACTCCACAGTTCATAAAGGTGTTTTATTCTAATATTCGTTTTAATATTTCTTAATCATAAGTGTTTTTATCCGTATTTTCCGTATCCGACTTGGATAGATTAGGTTAGAAGGCTAAGCATTAGCCTTCGTGGTTATTTTTTTTATAACCATGCAGAACTATATTTAATCCAAAAACAAATTTAAAACAAAATTTGTCACTCTAGAAAAATGATAATAATATGAGTTAAAATATTTTCTTGGTACTTAATACCCTTTATTAATACAAAAATTATGATAATTGAATGTTATGAAGAAAAAAGTTATGAATAAAAAAAATATGATCACTAACGGTTATGAACTCCGTTGTTAGGAATAGAAATGTATGAATAAAAAATATATGAAAAAAAAAATTATGAAGAGTGATTATTATGAGCACAAATCGGTAGTAAGACAAAGAATAGGATTTAAAAGTTTATGTAAGCCAATATGGACCCGAGCCGAGGAGCCGAGGACGGTAATCATCATACTCACGCGTGCCATACGACGTTTTACAACACACTTGCGAATAAAATAATACTACAAATACTAAATAAACAATACTACAAATTAATTCGTTTTCCTATGTGCGCGCATCTAACAATGGTGGTCGGCCATATTTAAAAAAAAATGAGGTTTGAATTTAACTTTTTTTTACTGTTTTTTTTTTCTGTACTTAGAGAAAAAAAAGTTAAATTTGAGTGAAAATTTTGTTTATTAAACAAGTATTACAAGTTGAAATTATTTATTTAAGGTAACTGTACCAATGCTCGACACTGTACCAATGCTAGACACTTTCGAACAAAACCCAGTATTTTGAGAAAATTATCCATTTGTTTTATAAGACTATTGACTTAAAAGATGCCTAATGGTATCTATAAGATATGTTCAAATATTCGCAACACCATCCGAAGTAAATTTAGAAAGACTGTTGACAGCAAATAATGTGACTCCGTGAACACGGTCGTGTTATTTCTTAAGATTTTTGCCAAGGGTACTGATTTTTATAGGTGTGATTTTTTTGTTTATAAGTTATGATTATTACTAATTTTAGTATAAACGTTATAAATATTGAAGTTATTGACATCCTTGGACCATTGGGACAATGATGTCTAGCATTGGTGTTTTCGACCAAGTGCATAATAATTTAATTTAAAGTAAAAGTATGATAGATTTTAAAGATTTTATGGGCAAAAGTTAATGTCTAATTGTTACTGTAACAGTTAAAAAAGAATGTAACGACCATGCTGTAATTAATTTGTTAAATTTTTTAGATTGAAATTTTATTTTTCCTTAAAGTGTCGAGCATTGGTACAGTTACCTTAAATACGAAAATGCATCAAATGAACATACAATAGGCATATTAATTTATTCGTACTATTAAACACGTTCTTTTTGTATCGAAACTTTTTTAAGAACATAGAAACTTAACCTATAAAATTTTAAAAAGAATCTATAACTCACTTGTGAATAATAGCAATGAAATAGTCACAGTTTGATAATAGGTGTCATTACGTGCCTATTTGCGGTGAAACAATAGCACTTTTATGAACAGGTGTGTTATAAATTATTTATTTTTCTCTTTTTAGTGAGTTATAATCGATCCATCGTCCATCCTTTGCTTAGGTTCCTATCATCAGCCGCTTAAAATCACGAGCAGATAATTTTTAAATGCAAATACTGAAATTAAATTATGTTAAAACAGCAGAAACAGTGTTTTGCCATCATTTTGAGGATTTCCCTAGATCCTGTTATCCAATCCTGACTCCCTTGATCCTGTCATCCGATTCTGGCTCCCTGAACCAACTTTCTCTCTCCAACAAAACATAGATCATAAAAATCCGTTTCACAAAATACGGTTATACATACAGCGGTTCGTCACCTATTTTGCCCCCTTAGGTCTGTCTGTCTTAAAAGAAAGCATGGTTTCGTAAACATCTAAAATGGTAATATGGTTCCCATAATTTTTTTATGGATAAATTAAACATAACATAAACTCACGCCTATATCCCCGAAGGAGTAGGCAGAGGTGCTAGCATCCACATTTCGCCGTTTATGTTTAGGTCCCAATGCAATAGGTGGCGAGCCTATTGCCATTAACCGGGCACTTATAAACCTGCGATAAATACACACATAACTTCGAAAAGCATCGAAAAGTCATTGGTGTGTGCCACCGGTGGATAAATTAAAAGATTTAATATATGGCTGGCAAATAGAAGATAGCTGTGAACTGTATTATTTTCTATATTATGATTTATCATTAATAAATTTTGGATTATCATGGGACAATCAACACCTAAACTTATAAAATAATTGCAAATTGGTGCCCAATTAATTAAAATTTTATCAATTGCTGCACATTTTTGTAGTGTTATGCATTTTGATGCTGAAAACAGTATTTTGGATACTGTTTGTTTGTTGAACAGTAAACAGTATAATTGGGTGTAAAACAGTATAATACTGTTTTAAACAGTATGGTTGGCAACCCTACTTGCATGTATCAAATGGTATCAACTTTGTATATACATACTCATCTACAATTACATTATGTAAAAAGCGTAAATGTAGGTAGGTACTTCCAGTGACGTGCTATCGGCGTAAGATTACACCCGTATTATGCCCAAATGTACCTAACGTAACTTTGGATAAGTTTATTTAACGGTGAAATGTGCGTTTGGAAGTTTATTGGTAAGTTCAATAATATTTAACATACATACCTAAGTACCTACTACAGTCACGCCTTTTTCCTAGTGGGGTAGAGACCACATGTTTCTATTCCACCCACCTACTGTGCCATCTGATTATCAGGAGGACACGTGGAGAAGTTCTGAGTAACCCTCTATAGAGCCGCTCACGTCACGGTCGGAGTTGTCCGTACGCGGCAGCGTCTCTCGCACTTTGGAAGAGAGGCGCTACCATCTCCGTTGTTTAGGGTGCAGCACGTGGAGATTCGCGATCCCAACCAAGCACCCCACATATTTGGTAGGTACAGATACAGACCTTCTCTTGATTTTTTAATATTTTGAAGTTGATCTTAAAATATCAAGAAAAACTCATTTGAGTTATATGAAATACTTGATCATTACCTAATTTATATATTTCATCTATGATTACCTATACCTATCTAATGAGTCTACATTAAATAGGTATAGTGATCAAGTACTTATCACCTTATTGTTAGCGTGAAAATAATGTTGTATGATATATATCATGTCATTTATATTTATCAGATAACAGAATAATAGAGTTTTCATGAGTAAGCACTTATGTTTAGGCCTATAGGCTGTATATTTGTTGATCTTTGCTACTAAATTATAAGGTATAAAACGCTTCGTTACACGCAAGATACAAAGCTAAAAACTTAGGTTATTGCGTCACACTACTCACTCCATTTCAGAATTTTATCACCAATACTCATTTATTTATAAGTTTAGTATGAGTGCAGAATATTTCTTCCTAATTTAGATTACTTGTGCTTTCTGTGATATGTTTATAATGATTGTTGAAAATGAGAATAACAAGTTAACCCGATATCTGTACGATTTAACATAGTATAGCACAGCGCAGATCGGAATATTGTTTTCGTGATGGCAGGTGTGTCATTCATATGTTTTGATTTTTTTAGATAAATACGTTAAACAAAAATATTATGTATCTAATGTCTCGTCCTGTAATCTTTTCTATAACTACAATTGTGTGATGTGTGTGTGACGCAGCCGGATGGTGTGGAAGGATAGGAGGAAGTACGATGCCTTGCGAGAGCTGCGCAGTGCAGTTCAGCGTGTTTAAGAGGAAACGCGCGTGTTGTGAGTGTGATCGGTATTACTGCAGCGGATGCCTGCGCCGCGGCGGCGGTATGTGTGCACCATGCCGAATCCTGTCCACCCGCCCCTCGCGAGACACCATCGCGAGCCTAAAGGTGCGCGACCTGCAGTGCTTCCTACAGAGACAGAACGTCTCCACCAGGGGATGTGTTGGTATGTTTCAACCTTGAATACATTCATCATCTTGGCTAACATAAGTATGTCTTTAACTTTCACAATGGGCTGTCCTTATTGGATTCTGTTTGAGGTAACTAGTTGAACAGGTTTTCAAGATCAAAAACTTTGAGCAAAGGCAATATACCTACAGTACGCAGTCTACCACTTGTGTTCTTGTGTTATTCAACTCTCTTCAAGCTTAATATTTCCTTTGTTGTATGTACTAGAAGGAAACAACAAAATGTATTATGTATAAATCATCAACAAATTACCAGGAGAAGTTCCCTGAAGCAGGAGAAGAATTTGTTAATGATATAAACATAATGTCAAGTGTCAGAATACAGTATTACAATCAGATTTTGAATAAATGGATGGACTACTTAACTATATTACGGATGATATTTTTAGTTTGGCTTTAAAGAATTAATTATTTTATTAGATTAGCAAATGTGTTACTAATCTAAAGTGTCCTTGGTGTATAATAAATAGATAAATTATTTCCTTTATTCATTCAATTTACATATTAAATTGTATTTTGAAATACATACAATACTTAAAAAAAGAGATACATTTAAAAATATAAAAATAGTAGGTACTCCACATGCTTCTGGTACAGAGATCAAGCACCCAGTGGTAAGAGCTTCAGAAAGGAACCTCTTCGCAATATATACCATGTTAAGGAGTACTAACTGCCTAATATGTGCCTCTTGAGTTGTTAATCGAGACTCGCTCCATGAATCAATATTACTACCAGATTATCAGTATGTGAAGATTGCCATTGAACATGGGACCTCTTGTCATTTACACATTAAGATTGATTATATTATTCATATCACAAAAACATGATGTGATTGATTATATCATTCAAAAGAGAACATGGCCAAAAGTTCATTGGCTACTCATCTATGTCTATATCTTATTTAAAATAACTTTTCTAATAATGTAGAATATCTTAATAACATCAAGAGAGACATGGGTTAACTTTCATAATATGCAGTATTTCCAGCCAATTCAGAATTCAGAGCAGATTATTGATTTAGGTAGACTCAGTAAACTTTGTGGAATAAAGTGTGTAGATCCAGTAAGTATGGTTATTGGAGGTATGTGAAGAGGTGATTGAGAGCTGAGGAACACTAGATGAGACACCAACAGTCTGTAAAAATGTTTATTGACAATAGAAGCACTTAGTTATAGATAGATAGATAGATAATTCTTTATTGCACACCATTATTATCAGAGGTTATTTTACATAATACAGTTATAGTTAAATTCACAATGGGCGGCCTTGTGGGCTTAATTTGCAACCTTGATATAATAAAAAAGATTCAAACTATCCAGTCCATTTAGCAAATTTTTCATTAGCTGTTTGCATATTCAGAATATAATATTTTAATATGATACAGTATGAAAATAAGTTTTTATTTTTATTTTGATAATAACCGCTTCAGTATAATCGGAATGTGAACAACCTCAAAATGACATGGCGTCTGTGAAACAGTGCATAACAAACATTATTATGTTAATATTTATTCTGATATAGAACTCAAATGAGCTAGGCATGTAAAGTTCTAGCTCACAGTAGAACTTCAGCTGAAAAAACACGATCCAATCTTTTATTTTTAAATTTAATAATGAATATATTCTTATTACGAAATGCTATATACTACCAGTTAACAACAGTAATAATATATTAGCAGCGCTGCCTAACACGTAGTCATGCTGCACAAGGCTATCCAATCCTCTCCAATGAGATGTTGATTCACCCACCCGGGTTTTAACATGGTCTTCTTGCAACAACTCTGCCATAGTAACATGGGGATGCTAATTATCAGCCAGCAAAGCAGCTGCACCTCTTGACAACAGGCAACCATGTTACATCTCCAGAGAATTCTCAATGACGGAAGGTGATAATTGTTACTGTGACGTGTCCACCTTATATGTTTACATTTCATTTAACAACATCCACAAACTTTATCACCGCAACCCATAGGTAGTAAATGTGCAAATCAAGATGCTTATTTTTTTTTTCATCATTATCCATTGACAGGAAGACACTTCATTTGCTCAAGAATCCACACATGAAAAAAATTTGAAAAATTTAAAAGGACATAACTAATATAAAAGTATAATTAACACAGACAGCCTCCGTGGCGTAGCGGTAGTGAACGCGGCCGCTACGCAGGAGGCGCGGGTTCGATCCCCGCGCAATGCAAATATTTGTGTGAATGAAATATGAGTATTTGCATTGGTCTGGTCGTGCCTCTGAGAGCACGTTAAGCCGTCGGTCCCGGTTGCCATGAGAGCCCTCAAAAATCCAAAAACAACAGTCTAACTGCTAAACTTCGATATCACCTAATGTCAACATTGGGTTGTGGAGGTCAGATGACAATCGCTTCACGGAAAATATCGAGGTCTAGTCAAATTCGTGGTTAAGACTGGTAAAAGCGGACCCCAGACTCCGAGCTGAAAGCTTCGGATGCGACTGGGAATTAACGCTAAGAGGAAGATTAGAATTAACAATTAAATTATGAACAGTTAAATTATAAACAACTAGCTGTAGCCCGCGACTCCGCCCGCGTGAATGTCGGTTATCACGACCAAACTATTCCTGTTCTAAGATCTAATCTATCTCTATACCAAATTTCGTCAAAATCTGTTCATTAGTTTAGGTGTGAAAGGTCTGTCTGTCTGTCTGTTATGCTAGACAGGTTACTTTCGCATTTATAATATTAGTATGGGTAGTCATTATTTACAAAAGAGTATCCCACAAAAAGGTATATTCTAGAGTCCAACATACAGTCAAAAATCCTTCTGTGATATTGAAAAAAATATTATTAGACAAATAATTAATTTCCAGAAAAGGATGAATTGGTGAGGTTGTGTGAGTCGCACGTGAACAGCTCGACGTACCGACGGCGGGGCCAGCGCGCCGGCGCCAGCCCCTTCAGCTCCTTCAAGGGCTTCACCAACAACATCAACGACCTCATCAGCTCCGCCTTCGACCTGCGGAACGGGCCCGCCCCACAGCAGGCTCCACCACCACCCACAAGAGGATTCTCTAGTACGTAATATAGCTATGTGGTATTAATAGTTTTACAATTAATATAATATATGTTACGATTTTAAATAAAAGCAATTTTAAAATAGAAATAGAGCTGTGGATCATCTTCGTTCGACATTCCCAGTTACATCTAAGTCAGAATACATATTTAAAGTTCACAGTCCTTGTGTAAAAATATGAATTGTGTTGAGCTTGAATTGGTAATTTATGTTGCAGATAGTTGTTTTAACACGGCGCACGCGCACGCATCTGCCCCACCCTACAATGTCCCCCCCACCACGACGCCACCACGACCCAACCCGGAGAGATTCAACCTCAGACCAGGTAAAAAGAATTCCAGTAATGAACAATCAGCAAAATGTAGAAATTTAGGGTCCTACATCCATCTTTGGTCATTGAAACTGGACTTGGTCATTGAGTGACTGAGTGAGGCGTGCAGGGCCCTACCAACTGTGGGGCGCAAGCCAACCTCACCTATAATACTAGTTAATAATAATAATATTATACTAGTTGGTGCACCTGCTAAACAACAGACGAGGCTCTTCATACCAATCAAAAAAGTGGTCCTTAGGCTCTGAAGTGTAAACTTTGCACGCAACTGAGAAATGAAGATTCACGATTCAGGAACACAGTTGAAGTTCTTTTGGAGAAACTTGCAACAATAATTTGGTTACTTTCAAATTTGAACCATCTGGGTGGGTAATAAAAGTACATTTTCTTTTGGCAGGCGGTGAGACTGACATCCGCGTGACAGTCCCAGATCTGTCGAGCTCGTCGGTGTCTCGCAGCACGTCGGACGAGAACACCCGCGTCGACACCGCCGACTGTTTCGAGGTGGAGGACATAGATGAGGCTGGCTGGGAGTTCGTTAACAGGCCCGCAGACCCACTGCCGAATGGTACGTAAAAGCGTTTTCACCGATATCGGTGACACATTGAAACGGTGCTACCAACACATCGGTGTCGACTCCGACATCCGATATCGGGCTACACAGCGAGGTCGGCTCCGATACTTGAAATCGGGCCGGACAATGCGAAGTACAGATACATAAGTCATACATTTGACTTCCACCGATATCGGATATCGGACAATTTGAAAACGCTCTTGTTGTTGCCAACTTATCCGGTCATTGGTACGCAGGAAGACTCCCCATTGTAGTAGAGTAAGCACAGTGTCATCCTGCCACAGACTCGACGGAGATTTTGGTGACGGTGACGAGTCGCCTGGCCGTGGTGAGGCAGCCGCGCGCGGCGTCCGAGCTGGACCTGACGCGGCTGGAGCCCGACTCCACCGACTCCGCCAACACCGACTCGGCCAGCCTGCGCGACGAGCCGCTCGGCCCGCGTGAGCCCGCGGCCGAACATGACAGCTCCGACACCAACTTTGACTCCGTCAGCCTGCCCGACGAGCCGCCTGTACAGCATGACACTGGTGAGTGCACATACATTTTTCATCCCTTCTATTCGAAAAGTGTCACTTTGTTCCTCTATAAGTGGGAGCAAAGTAGCACTTTTCTGTTCAGAGCTTTTTAGCGGGCGGAAAAGTGATTTGAATTTGGAACATCATATTATTCATAGAAATGGAACCAATTTTTTTTTATTACTGGCTGGTTCGTGTTGGCTGCACGGCGGTATGGTGACCCGTGCTATGTAAAAAAAAAACCAGCGCGCGAATTCCGTCTCTGTTCTTGTATTATGGAATCAAAGAATCAATTTCGTTTATTCAGTTTAGGCACAAAAGAGCACATGAACGTCAAAAAATTTCAATTACGTCAAGAATTATGACAAAAATAAAGTAAAATAAATCATTTGAGAATGATTCTATGTAAGTAATCAGTACCGATGTATTTTTCTCATAGAAAGGGGATGAAAAGTAGAGTTATATAACTCGAGGAGCAAATTATTTTTCCCTCGGGCGATATACTTTGAACCCCTCGCTGTGCTCAGGTTTCTTTTTTGTATTGTTTAACAGTAACCACTTATTGAACTAAAATATTCATACTTACTATTTCTCGGTACATATATCTTTATACGCGCAGTACACGTTTCTCGGGTGTCTTTTGAGGATAGCACGGGATGCTACGACAGTGGACGAGCTAAAATTTACATAGACTATTACGAAACAATCCGCGCGCGTCAGGGCCTTGTTTGTTTAGCGATTTATCAGTCATGCCTGTGTTTCTCTGAAGGGGTAAACCGTCGTAAAGCGCACATTTTGCCACTATTGGCGAATTTTTTAATGGACTAGGTCTTTACTGTCGGGAGGAAAAATAGCCTTATCCTTTAGAAGATGCCTAGTATTGTACCTACCCAGTACATAGATAATACAAGATATCACTGCATATAGTTGTGGTCCTTTCAGACACGCCAAAGCAAATAAGTCTGGAGCAATTCAAAGAGCCGTCGGAGCTAGAGCTGCTGAGCGTGAAGCAGCTCAAGGAGCTCCTGACGCGCAACCGCGTGGAGTACCGCGGCTGCCTCGAGCGCGAGGACCTGCTGCAGCGCGCCAAGACGCTGTGGAGGAACCACCAGCAGTACCAGGACGGTAGGCGCCTATTACTACTATTGACTTATTGCGACCAGGCGTTCGTATTTGCGAGAGGGGTTTACAACTGTTTTGCTTAGGCTTTAGTAAAAAATTAGAGTATCCTTTATATGAACAAGATATGCGTCCTCAATCCAGAGACTTAACGCGATTAGTACCACAATAGTCGCAGGAGCATTGCATAAGCCAAAAGGAAACTTGTATGAACTGTGAGTGGCGGTTGGTTGCAGACGTGGAGAACATGCCGATCGAGGAGTGCTGCAAGATCTGCATGGCGGCGCCGCTGGAGTGCGTGCTGCTGGAGTGCGGCCACATCGCCGCCTGCACGCGCTGCTCCAAGCAGCTGGCCGAGTGCCCCATCTGCCGCCAGTACGTCGTGCGCGCCGTGCGCTTCTTCCGCTCCTGAGCCCTCCCCCCCCCCCCCCCAGGTACGTACTGTGCACTGGCCGAGTGCCCCATCTGCCGCCAGTACGTCGTGCGCGCCGTGCGCTTCTTCCGCTCCTGTGCCCTCCCCCCCCCCCCCCCCAGGTACGTACTGTGCACTGGCCGAGTGCCCCATCTGCCGCCAGTACGTCGTGCGCGCCGGGGGCTTCTTCCGCTCCTGAGCCCTCCCCCCCCCCCCCCCCCAGGTACGTACTGTGCACTGGCCGAGTGCCCCATCTGCCGCCAGTACGTCGTGCGCGCCGTGCGCTTCTTCCGCTCCTGAGCCCTCCCCCCCCCCCCCCCCAGGTACGTACTGTGCACTGGCCGAGTGCCCCATCTGCCGCCAGTACGTCGTGCGCGCCGTGGGCTTCTTCCGCTCCTGAGCCCTCCCCCCCCCCCCCCCCCAGGTACGTACTGTGCACTGGCCGAGTGCCCCATCTGCCGCCAGTACGTCGTGCGCGCCGTGCGCTTCTTCCGCTCCTGAGCCCTCCCCCCCCCCCCCCCAGGTACGTACTGTGCACTGGCCGAGTGCCCCATCTGCCGCCAGTACGTCGTGAGATTAGTTCAGCGCCAAAGGTTCTGTTGGAACCCCTCGACGTAGCAAACACAAAGAGGAGTTGTTACAAGTAGTGGGTATGAGAAAACGCGATACACTTTACGGCGGTATTAATGTATATAACAGGAGCTAAATCAACCCACGATAACATCATGCTTGGCTTGGCTGTGATTAGTCCGCCTCCTCTCTGTATTTGCCCTGTGACTTTCGCACATTAACGAGACTCTTGTGGTGAAAACCTCTAACATACACAAATACTTTGACACGAAGGATGTTGTAAAATAAAACAACTCTGAGGGTGAAATAAATTTCTCGCGCTTTCTGTTTCAGTACACCCGCCGTTGCCTACGAATGATCTGCGCAATGAAACACCGTGACGTCATTAGCCTATTCTTCACTGAACAAAAGAGAAATTCAGAAGTAAGCAGAATTATTTTCCATTGTTGGTTTTGTAGATGTATCAGATTTGTGTCAAAACGCAATGTTTGCTTCAGGTTTAATATATCCAACGCTCGTGCTAAACGTGATATTTATAATTAACGCTATTTGATTGAATGACTACAAAAATATTTATGATTTGTTATTATAACTATTTTGGGAAATATACTGGGCACTTAGTAAACTGTAATGGGTGACTATATCGATAGTGTCTGAGGAAAATTGTAACTGAAAGGTTGTTAAATGAAGCCTAGTAATATTAATTACGGCAATTATTGGAACAAATTTAAAAATATGTAGTTTTTAGTGTTGATTTGAAAGCTCATACAGATTTGAATCGAATTCTTTTTTCCCTCATTTTATAACTTCAACCCCCACAAGTTCTACCACACCCGGGGCACTACTTGAGTATTTATGTTGCATTCGAACCGATTGGAACCAGAAGGCAATGCCTGAACTCCTTAAAGGCCTCGACGACCTGACGAGCCTGTAGACAGCTTTAACACAATATATGTAGTGGACCGACAGCCTCCGTGGCGTAGCGGTAGTGAACGCGGCCGCTACGCAGGAGGCGCGGGTTCGATCCCCGCTCAGTGCAAATATTTGTGTTAATGAAATATGGGTATTTGCATTGGTCTGGTCGTGCCTCGGAGAGCACGTTAAGCCGTCGGTCCCGGTTGCCATAAGAACATCTATGGCAGTCGTTACGGGTAGTTGGAGCCCTCAAAAATCCAAAAACAACGGTCTAACTGCAAAACTTCGATATCGCCTAATGTTAACATTGGGTTGTGGAGGTCATATGACAATCGCTTCACGGAAAATATCGAGGTCTAGCCAAATTCGTAGTTAAGACTGATAAAGCGGACCCCAGAATCCGAGCTGAAAAAGCTTCGGATGCGACTGGGAATTAACGCTAAGAGGAAGAGATGTAGGGGACCGTATGCCTCTAGTATCAGTCACGATGCCTACTCAAGACCCGATGTATTTGCGGACGTGACGCAGGCCATCCTGCTATCCCCAGCTTATGGATACCAAACGTGTCTCTGTGCTACGACACGGTACCAATCTTTCCCCGTTCCCTCCCGCGAATTCTGCCTTCTTCTTTTGAGAGAAGAAGGCAGAATTTGCGAAGGCAGACCATACGGTTGTGAGACGCCTCTCGCTAATTACAATGGCTCTGTCCATGTACTGGACCGAGAGTGTATGTAATACTGCCAATCTCGTTCGCATGTCCGTCACGAGCTCGTGTTGTTAGTCACTCCTCTAGTAGGTAGAGCATGGTGTAGTCTTCAAACCCGTGAGTGATTTCTCTCGTGGTGTTGACTTTCGGCTAATGTGGCATACTCACATACTGAGGACTCGCCTTATCGCACTGTATTTATGAGAATTTAGACCCTTAAAAAAAAAAGTTCTTTGGTATGCCGTCGTCCGTCGGTCGCGCCGTGGATGCTTCAAAGTTTGGAGATTGCAAAGCTGTTGGCATTTCACAATTTGGGCTACTGCTCGGCAAACTTTTTTTTTTTTTTTTAGGTCTCTTTGGTGGTAAGCGAGGGGTGCGACGGGGGAGAAGTGACAATCCACCAATCACAGTTTTTATTAAACGAATCACGGGCTCAAAGGACTCGCGTCATTAGTTGATCAACTCTTATTGGTCTTTAGTTGATCGGCTTTGACGGTTGTCCACGAAGTTTGCCGGTAGCTATACCGTATCACCTCTCCAACTATTCCTCCATAATATGGTTATAACCACAATTGCTGCGTGTTTTGCGCTCGGTTCCTTCCCTTGTTACTAAGTACTTGGTGGAGCTGAGACTCAATTGTTGGTGCTGTAGTCCGCCCTTCCAAAACAACGAAAATATTACAACACTACCTTATTCTAAAATTACATGGCCTCTATGGCATGCTATAGACAATACAGTAGTGGTCATAGTCACGACAGTGTTTATGCCAAAAGTACAGAACTGATTGTGTAAATAGTTACATTTTTATTAGCTTTTATAGGTATTTGAATCCTTATTAAACGATAAATTTTATCCTACTGTCTTGACATGCGATTCTATAAGGTATTTCACTTTATCATCATTCTGTCTTCCCTTTCTACTTACCACAGTTAAAAGCGACAAGATTTGCTATTACATATTTCATCAAACTTTAAATAAATAAATAGTAGTTAATATGACGCTCAATAAAAAGGGCTAGATCTAAATTTGCCTGTTTCTGTGTGAGAAGAGTGAGTTGCAAGCATTCTGACGGTACCGCAAACAAACGTACTGGCCCTCGATTCTGCTAAAGCACAACCACTGTCACACCACAGAGACTGTAAAAAATGGCATTAAATTTTAGACCTTATTTCTATAGACTTAAGCCGGCCACCCACTAACAGTTTATCGAACGACAACCGGATGATATCGGTCTCTCAGTTCATCGCAATAGCCCACACGCTTACAGTTTCGTATACGATTTTGGACTGATGGATAATATGTGTGTGGCCGCTTGACGATTCCGGTCAGCAAAGACAGTTAAAGGCCGGACAGTCTATGGCTGTCGGCATTTTATACGTAATAACATCAGATTAAAAGAATAAAATATGATGACATTGATGACATAAGGACTGCAGGCCACCGGATAGACGAAAAGCTGCAGGCGGACTGTAAGTGGGTGGCCGCCTTTACATCAGTCACAAAATTAAATTAAATGAGTTTCATTACTCTCTTTCATTCACTCTACAAAAAGCCATTCAATTTTAAACTTTAACTGCATTACGTTAAAGGGTAAAATCAAATGGAATTTTCTTGCAGTCTTTATGGTGTGACAGTGGTTGTGCTTTAGCAGAATCGAGGCCTGGCCTGGCTAGGCCTGATTTGAATGTCATAATTTTTGAATTGGCCGTGGCATTCAATTCACTGGACCTCGGAGATCATTGGTATGTATTTATAGTCGACAGAAGATTTAAGTATATACCTTTTTCACAAAGTTTATATAAAAAGGTATATACTTTTATACCTATATACTCTGTGGTCTCCCTAAATGTGTCTGTAGTTTTGTACAATCATCAGAATGCTTCCAGCTCATTGATGTCAAATAAATGTTTTATTTAATTGTTTAGCTCAAAAATTATTTTAAATGTAGAAGTAAAATAGGCCCTACTATTGTGAGATGGTGACTGTTTTTCTAATCTCGGGTCTTTACTAACTGTACCACCTTTTAAAAAATTAAGAAATAATTAATTAAAAAGACTATAAATCTGAGTTTCATGTCTCATATTCGCAAAAGTGGGGTCTAATGTACTTTCTTGTATGTAATATGTTTATTTATTATCGCTTTATTATTACTTGCTACGATAGCGAAGGCTGTGTCTTCAAGACTTTTATTGTTTTAGATGTGTACTCACGGTCACACACACATATGCGTCTGCGCATAATGTACAGCAAGTCGTCCAAGTGACGCGTGAGTAAAACTACGCCAAGTCATTTGACTTTATGAAAATTTGCTTTAGTTGTATAAACTTGGAATATTGTTGTTTATAAAAAATAGCTGCGCGATTTGTTTCGGTAGATGGCGCTGTTTATCTAGTTTTGTATGAACGGCGGGCCATATTAGAACGCGGTGTGTAAATGTACCAAACGCCCCGAATTAATCGCATGACATTTTATTTGCCGCAGAAAGATGCCCTTATGTTTAGCACCCCGTTCTAAGTGGCCCTGCCGTTCACTTAGACAATACTGCGCCCCTGCAGTTTGCAGTAAATAAGCACTAGTGTATATTGTATTGTTAAATATCTACTGTTATCTACAATAAGTACTCATATCGATGTAACGTTAGTATCATAGCTTCATTTATTTTTCGACTCGTATACAGTGTCGCCGTTTTTGTGTCCATCGCTCCGTTTGGATCGCGCCCGATATATTATTGTATATAAAATATTGTATTTTTATATTTGTATGGGAGCCTGCGCCAATTTCAATGTATCTGAATTTGGCAGGCTGATAGTACAAGATACTCTGCAACTTGAATAGCGCTGAGTCCAACGAGAAAGCTTGAACACACAATTACGCCAGTACATCATATTTATGAAGAACTTACATTCTAAAGACCAAGGAGTTCGACTGTCACACATGCCCGAAAGTTCTAAATTATTGCAAAATTAAATTAAATTATTTTACTGTAAAACACAGTACTAATATATCATTAACACAAAATAAGAACAAAAATTTAAAAGTGACATATTTGTCGTTAAACGTAAGAATAATGACGCAAATCAAAATCATCGACTTTCAGTATGGTGTAAAAAAATAAGAATAACTTTAAAATGTGTTATATAATGAACATTCCAAATTTATTTTAGTTCAACTCTACATAATGTATTTTTATATAATGATTTAAATAAGCAACTATACTTATCTCAAAATGAAATTTATTTTAGTTGTAAAATTTTTTTGGCGTTTCTTTTTGTGAAACGGCCAATTAAACACTCCGTTCACAAAAGCTACCGTATGAACTCAACGTTATTTTATTGTGGTGTAGTGTGATACAACGCGTGCACGTAGTAGGCACCTCGGAATATAATTTATTTTTTTATATAGCGAATGTGAAAGGTTTGTTAGAGAAGACAGGGTATAGGACAATGCTGCCTCGGCTACAAGTTGGGGTGTTGGTAGAGTACACTACGCTATTTCGTAAATTATAATCAGTGTCTAATTAAGTGCTGTCACAAGCTATATTGGCTCACGACCCGTACACCCAGTGGGCTAATTTTAATTCCCTTACATCCAATAGTTTTTGTTTTAAGTAAAGCCAATGGGTGTATGGGTCTTGCGCCAAAATTATCTTGAACTATGTCTTTTTTAGTATATTGTTTAAAATTGTATAGCGATATAACGGCTCGAGTTGTACCATACTATGAGAGTATCGGTATTATTGAAATGAAATATTCCGTGTAAATAAAATGAGTTGCAATCATTTTAATAAAAATTGTAAAACACATAGATAAGTCGAATACACGGTAAACTCTATAATGGTCGTTTTATTTCCTTCAATTCATTGGTAGAAATTACATCTACTTTAAAAGGATTGAGGCACAATATGGTAAGTTTGTGCATCAAGCGGCAGCACAGATGGCGGTGGGTGACTTCAGTTCAAATCCATGTCTTCTACATGGGTATTTCGTGTGATATTTCTCAAAATATGCCTTTAATAATAAAGCGAATGCGTTCAGAACTTCGGCCGTTTTTGTATTTTCTAAAAAGTTTTGAAATAAAATAAGCATAAAAATCAAAATAATAAATTACATTCTTTATTGTGCACAATATACAAATTTTTGTAATAAAAGGTGAATATTACATTATATACATACAGCCACGCCTTTCTCATTGTGATAGACCTATCACACATTCAAGAAGCTTAAATATAAAACCAACAAATAAATTGCATATGGTAAAAAACGTTTGAATCACGTTTTCTAGCCTGATTATTCTCACTTTATATGAAGTCTTTAGAAAACTCGCACACCTACGGACGTTGAATCTAAATGCACGAGTTGTTGAGATAGATGTTCTAGTCTCGTCCAAAGGCATGCGTGTCCGGCGGAGCGTCCACGCGCACGATGGAGCCCGCTACCACGAAGTAGCCCTCGTAGTGCGCCTCCTCAGGAGTGGTGTCGTAGTGGTAGTGGCCGCCGTCGCCGTGCGCGCTGAACCCGTGGAAGTGCTGCACGCGCAGGTCCAAGCCCTGGGGATTTGAACAGCTGCTGTTTATGATAAGTTCTCCCAATGTGTTTGACAAATCTAGTAGTCTATTAAAGATACGTGACTGTTTTTGGTCGACCATTTTCCCTTGATTGAAGACTTATATAGGTACGATAGGTACGAAGATGGGGTGATACCACAAAATAATTAGGTACAGAAGGCCGACTTTAGACATCAAGCAAATATGCACGCACACATTTCACATTTAGTATACCTGTTTTGTGAGGGATATACCAGAGGCAACCTCACCCTCGGCAATTGATGAAAGACGGCCTGCGGTTTTAACCAGTTCGAGCCCGACATAACCACCCCTGCCGGCACCGACGGGGGGTATCTGAGGGGAGTTCCGCACCAAAAAAAATGTATATCTATGCTTGACGCCAAACAACACGACACACAAGATGTGAATTCCGTGCATTGTAAGAAGCCGGCCTTCTGTATGAATTGTAGTAGTGGTGCTACTGACCAGGTCGCCAGTGACGAGTGTGCCCACGTGCGTGATGGGCGCCTTCATCTCGAAGTAATGCAGCCACGCGTCCACGTCGCCGTCGCTGCACAGCGGCGCCGTGGAGAAGTCGGGCATCACGTGGAACTTCACCTTGCCCGCGCGGAGCAGGAACGTGCCACCCAGACCTGGCGGAAGCAACAATCACAAGCTATATTATCACTTTTTGTTTGCGGCAACATCAGCACGTACCAGGTCTATGAAGTTAACGGTCGCTCTAAAATCGCGAAGAAAAGCCGGTTACTTGAGTAGGAAGGAATTCCCCAGGGACTCCAAACATGGATCTTGTCGTGGAGGATGAATCCGCATGCGCATACTAACCAACAACTTTGTCCCCGTAATGATTTTTGAGGGTTTCTCTGATGGCCGTGATGAAGTTGGACTGACCGATGCGTGTCTTAGCAACCACTTTGAGAACCTAAAATGAATAATTTGGGATTATTATTTTATAATAAACGACTATTTTATATTATTTAAAATTGACTATAGACTCAAACCTGCAAACAGAATTTTAATATTACTCAGAAGTTTTTATGGTACAGTGGACCGCAGACCCCGAGGTGGAAATTTCGGATGCGACTGGGATTAACGCTAGTATGAAGGAAGAAGAAGTAGGTTTTATGAAGTGAGCCCTAGTTGATTGTGCCTTGCCAATGCCCAGTAGGTACCAACCTTGCCAGGTTGTCCGTCGCTCAGCAGGTAGTTCCCGAGCAGGGCCGTCCTGGTCTCGGTGTCGGGCAGTCTCCGCTGCAGGTACAGCCCCGTGCCCTTGGGCGCGCCCACCGGCTCCACGGACACTATGCGCGTGCCCTGCTCCACTGTGGCGTTCTTTATGCTCAGGTTTATTATGCCCTTGAACGAAGATTTCATTAATGTCAAGCTGTTTCAGAAAAGACAAATGATTTATTGAGGGAAGCAAACAATAATCATGAAACAAGTCCACGACCTATGTTTGTCCCTCAAAGAAGAAAATTTCGAAGGAAAATTTAAAAGGAAGTAAAAAGATGAAACAAGATAGAAATACGCGGACTGATAAGAACTGAGAAATGTTGGAAAAAGTGCAGTGTTTATAAAAATTAAAAAGTAGTAAAACCAGCGTCTCACCTCACAATTTACACCGATATGGGGCCAGGGGCCTGCGCCCGCGCCGGCTATGAAGGCAGGATCTCTCTGTAGGTGCTTAGCGAGCAAAGCCAGGTCGTAAAGTTTGTCGCGCTGCACCAGAGGCAACAGGTACGGCGGACCACCGATCTCCACTAGCTTGGCATTGCCAGTTAGTCCTGCGGTAAGTTATCTTGCTATTATTTATTGTAAGGGGGTTTGTGTCTGTACATTGGACCACAATAGTGAACCTACTTCACATAAAGAATAAGATATTTCTTTACAATACAAAAGGCATAAAAGCTATCGCCAGCTTAGTGGTTAAAGAATCGGTCTTATGATCAAGGATCCCGGGTTCGAATCCTGGTCTTTACAGTACCGGAGTAAAACGCAAGCAATTTAACTTAGCTAGCGAATATTGGTAATTTTGAGTAGGCAGGTACTAAAAAAAAAACCTACCTGGTGACGTAAGGTTGTAAGGGTGCTGCGTGAGGTCCGGCGTGTCCTCCACCGAAACCTCCACTGTAGCGAAGGTGCTCGTCAGGCCTCTCGACAACACTGTAAATTCACAAATAATTTTTATTAGGCGGTGCAGCGACATGGGAGTATGACACTGTGCGTAAGGTCCCAGGTATTTTATTAGTTACGAAATTCTTAGTAGTTAACAGTGTGAAATGCGGCAAAAGTTCCGGCTATCATGTACCTAGGCAGAAACGAATATCCAATGGCGAGCGATTCTTAGGGATCGGGATTCATAGGGGTATGAAAAATAGTTTTGCTAAGATGAAAAATTGTTAGAATCGGGGCCCTGTTCAGTAATAAGGTTTGGTAAAAGTAAAACTCACCATCAGCCACTTCCTGCAGCGGCGGCTGGTAAAGTGTCTTCTCCTTGATCGGCACCGTCGTATAGTCTATGGACGACGACATGCTGAAAGAGGTATAAACAAATTTACAAAACGTAAGTAAGTATTCTGTAAATTGGAATCTATTATGATAATTTTGTTGCTGACTGTACCTAATCAACTAATTGCTAGCTATAGGTACCTACTAATATTAGGTACTTACATAGCCGCTACTAATGGTCGATATTGGTATTTAGGTCACTACCTGTGCAGTGCAGTGGGTAATATACATAGACCTACCGGTTATTTTACGGTACTACCTAGTTATTTTACGAACAAAAAAGAAAATATTAGGTACCTATTAAACTAATTGATACCGACCGTAGGCAGTAGGTACTACCGACAAGAAGATATATGTACTTAAACACAAATGATAGCATGCAAATTATTTTCCTGTATTGTGTAAACGTTATCTAAAGTGTAAACAGGTTTCAGTATACGGTATACGATCGAGTTTCCCCTGGCCGTCGCTAGGCGTCAAGCGGTCGATTCGATCGCCATTCATTGCTTTCTACTCACCTCGAATCGCGCAAGGTCGCCGCGCTCACTACCGTTAACCACGCGGTCAATAATAATAACAATATCATTGACATTTTAACCTCATTCGGCTCTTGTAAAGCGTAACATGACTTACATGTGTAGTGAAACTGTTAGATTTGAGCTCCTGTAGGCCGGGCCGTCGTCGGAGTCGTGACCTCTGAGATTGGAGCGTTGATTCGTGTCGTTGGGTGTTGTAATGGGGCGTGCGTTCGCGCAGCTCGGTGCCGTGCTAATGTTATTTGTCGCGCCGAGATTGCGCGGTTATCTATCTGTAGTGTTGTTTATCATTATATTGTTTGAGAGCTTGCAGTAGCTACTCTTAGACTTAGAGCTCTTCCAATTTATACGTTTGTGTTGGACGGGTTCCGCATGGTTATTGGACAGCTGTCCTGACTTTTTGACTTCACCTCGCCTGATGATAAGCTGAAGGCAAAGTTGGCCGAACATCAGCCAGCAGCAGCGATGCCTCTTCCAAAACGAGGAGCATTGCCGCTTGCGTAATTGTGTACCACAACTACCACAAGGATATGCTCTAGTCTAGCATCCTAGGTAGCCATCTACCTAAACATCTCCATTAAATGTTTTTATAAACTACTTACATGATTTAGTTTAAATTCAGCGACAGGACACTTTCTAGGAAGTTCAAAAATGCTATGGTAAATCAAAACTTGGTACCTATACTAAAACATTAAATAATCTACAAATTCGCTCAATCGCACTATTAACGTCACACGTCACACTACACGAAATCGTACTAGTACCTAAATAAATAAAGACGAGATCAAAAGTGGCAGTTTTGCTACAGGTGCACCTCGGTAGAGGATTGTAACAATAGTAGGTACCTGTCGCCTCGCCGAGGACATTCCATAGCATTATTCCCCTGTTCCCGTTATTACTAACATTTACCATCGTTTTATTGTATTGACAGGAAGTCTACTACTAGAGCGTCTTATACAGACACAGACTAGAGCAACTTATTCCCGGGAAAAAGTAGCCTATGTGTTCAGACTGTAATCAAATCTTGCACATATTTAATCAAAAACACGGTTCTATTACGTAATAGTTCAAAAATATTGTTTACAAAATGAGCTAGTATCAATAGCGGGTTAATAACTGTGTTATCAGCTCATCAAAACAAACAAATTGTGCCCAAACTAGAGGAGTTTACCTACATAGACTTGCGTCTTTTGTCTTGTCATCTTCAAGACATCACATGCCGCTTGCAAAGTTATAAAATTAGGATATTATTCACAAGTAGGTAGATAGGTAAGTATGTTAAAATGGATTTCATAGCCATGTATGAGTTAAATCTCGCTACTTACTTTACCCCAGCTAAACTAGGGTTTAATGTTCTTTCTTAGGTACCGACCCTCCATTTATAGCCATGTTTTTGAAATTAATCCCTTATGATCAAAGAGGATAGAAAGAATAGGTGAAATAAAACAAGCAATTACTAAAAGACGTTTAATTCTAACATCAACTGAATCACAACAGCTGGTAATAAATATATTATCAATGCACGCGTAATGTCACATGTAAAGAATACTCAAATGAAAAACATACTCGACTTACAAACAACAAGTACTTAGCTAACGCGAACTCAACAATATCATAGACTATACTCTGACGTCACACCGACCGGTCACACTCGGGACAATACTGAAAATCTAGACTGTTTACCGTCTGCAGATTCTCGTTATTGTCCCCAGTTACAATGGAAATAATGAAATTAGATACTTGTGTTACAATTCTTATAATATTTGCATATGGTGCAACTTAAACTACACTTCACAACGTAAATGTAAAACGAGAAAAAATCTTCATTCTATACTAAAAGCTGATAGGTTGTCAAAATTGTGACGTCAGAATAAAAAAAACAATAACTTATAAGATAATGATCACATTCAATGTACGTACAACCTAAAAATGTCCACGCCACAACGCTCCCCGTTATGCCTGAGAGCTATGAGAGCGAACGAGACAGAGACTCAGATGACATCAGCCTTGCTACATTATAACACCATCTCACAGCAGCACACGCTACGCACGTCGCACACGTATATCTCTTATACATTTTAGGCCTCACTAGAACAACTTTGGTTTTTAAATTAATTATATAAAATCTACTATGCTAGTAGGATGGCGCGCGTCAGTAAAACATACCGTGTGTGGCGTGCACTGCTGCTGGCTGTACCTGACTCCCTTCATTACAAAACTTGAACCAACAAAAAGACTATAATTAACTTATCTCACAACAATGTTTTATTTTATTAATTATTTACATGAGATTAGCGGTAATATATTCGAGTTTTAATGTCAAACACTGGATTTCAAACACACTTTTTCATTGCGCGCTTTACTAGCCATCTTATAGCCAACCCATGCGCGGAATGGATACATTTTATTCAAGTAGTTTATACTCTAATAGTTTAATCATAGTCTTTATTTATTAGTCCAGGGGTAGTCATCAAGGGACATTTGTGTCCGTAGTCTAAACGTAACGATTCACGTCTCCTGCCCTCTAGACAAGTAGCAATACGTTTTTAGAATATAATAGCGTGTAATGATTAATGTATGGGACTGACATACGATGACACCTGTAATAAATATCAAGATACGTGTCAATCCTATAAACATTCTATTCTATAAAATGCCACTTGTGTAGTGCAGGAGTCATCTAGACTACCAGTTGTACGTACATTGATGCTGTGTAGTATTGCACAAATGAACTAAAATTAAATGTCAATTACAGCAGTTTTACTTATCAGCATTTCGTTTCTATTCACATCGAATAATGCATTTAAAAATATATTGTAATAAAAGTTGAGTTATCTTCATAAGCAGCCCAAATTATATTAAACTCATAGCCCCGACTTTGAGACTGTATCTTTACACCACGGAAACTGGCAACACTATCACGCACAGACTGATTAAAAATTGATGGGGTAGTTGCCTTATGCACATACGTTGTTCTGGAATGAATAAGATCTGGGTCACGACGCAATGTTCCCAGTATCGTGGTGTGGCGTTCATTACAAGTATATAATTGTCATAACGATGTCATCACAGCCATAACACACATCTTCACACCAAACAACTCATTCATAATACACAAATACACAAAATATATTAATCTGAAGTCATACTCATTCTATACTTAAACGCGTCTTAGTCATATTCTCTAACTCTCTCGTGTCAGGTGCTCTCAGAATGTTTAAAACATTTGAGAGTAGCGCTGATCCATCTCTATCTCCGCTGCACTTATAGCTGCGCTTATAGCCCCAACCTTTGAAGTCGAACTCACAAACATCCAACTACCTTAAACCTATAGAAACGTATAGGTATCTACTCGAAATTAAAAGTAATAGGGGCTTAGACATAAACCATAAATAGTCAAAAAAAGGGCAATTGATCATATAACGCGTTCAACACACTGAGTTAAAAGAAATCAATATCAATTTTTCTTTGCTATTCTGTCACAAAGTCTGGGTAAGAGATCGTGGGGAATACAAGTGATGATGGAATGACATACTTTCATATGTATGTATGTAATTAACACAACAGAAAAAGAAGAAGCATACCATTCAAGAAGCCTTAGAAACAATGGTGTCACTTTTGAGATCCTTAACATTAAACCCGTTGGCTTTGAAAGCCAAAATATAGGTTTTATTCCTTATTTTGTTGTACTACCTACCTAATTTGGCAACGGATATTATTTCACGTTTGTTACTTGTGCCATTACTTATCGCTTATATATTAAGCACTTTTTAAACCTTTTTATTTTATTAATAAAAAGTTTTTTTTAAATTGACACCATTACACATTTATAGAATAAGAAATGTCTATACAGTAGTCATCCTTAAGAGATTTTAGGTCCGGCGCACATTATCGTTAAGGAAAAGAAAGGTTCGCCATCATCCCTAAGGACATTGCAGCACGCCAAAGCGTAGTTTCCGATAGTGCCGATGGATGCCGAAGGATCCTATCCTTGCCGACGTCGATAATGTGCATCGGCCTTAAGAATTCACAAGACTTAAAACTAACCCTCTCGTGTTAGTTGGACTTCAAAGTATACACTCGACAACACTACTAGCACCGTAGCCAACGTATTTATTCCCATCTGCCTTTCGAGCGCGATAATATCATACATTAAATACAAACAATTCACATCAAATATTAATACTACGGTTATATCCTTCTACATCGAAATGACGCGTGGAATGACTATGTTTTTCTAAAGTAATCAAATATGATGCCAAGGAACGTAAAGTATTCATTCAAAGTAACACTTACTTTGTTTACTGTTTACAATTCTGCCGTACTCAATCTAGCACAGGGTTACCCCAACGATTACAGTTGGGTTTTACCCTCTTTCTGGCCTAAGTACGTCAGAATAATTGTACATTTACTATGAAAAAAATGACGAATCGAAGCAGTATTAGGAGTGAACATAGTGAGCATAAAATGATGAAAAATGTGGGGCATCAATCCTCAATACAACGTTAAAGTACCTGCTTATAAAATCAAGCGGAATGATCCTTTACCTTCGTTGGGCTAGGTAAGACAAAACAAGGACGTGGTTGGGTACAATTTTTAGTGGAAACACGCCTGAAAATAAATGTCTGTTAGTACAGTCAGCATCAGATCTACCTCGACTACAAAGTCAAGTCAAGTCAAACTGTTTTATTGATTTAAATTGTATCATCGTCCGAACTAAAGCTGTGTACCAAATATCAGAACAATCAGTCTACAGGAAGGGGGGACTACCAAGGTTAAGACCATTTTGAGTACTTTGTTCGTCAAAAGCAATCTGGTGCTAACGTTGCGAATATGTTGAACTTGCGAAAAGCTCTGGGGCGCTTCCTCTAGATTTAATATCATTGTCAAAATGTATTTTAGTCGTACACAAACAAACTTAATTATTATGTCAGAATATTGCTATGTACTTTCAAGTGAAAAATGTGATGATAATACAAACAACACTTATATAATATTTACTTAAATACAAATTCAATAAGTGAATACACATCAAAAAATTGTAAGATTTGAAGTATGAGAGCCTCTTGGACGATTTAAAATTAATGCTTGATGTACAATCAATGACAAAAGTTACTGAACACTAGAACATTTACAAAAGATCTGTACGTTGGGATACACCAATAAAAAAATATTTATTTGTTAGTACTTTTGTAATTCTATGAAGACAGGTTTTCATCAAATGTAAAATGTGTTATGTTACTTTTGTTCCAGACTGTACAAAGACAATATTGTTAAAGTGAACCCTATAACTATTACATTAACGTTGTCTTTTCAATAATACTTATAACAATAACTATATTCATATTATTGAGTTATAATCATCAGTCTAAATAGGTTTTAGAGTGTTGGTCTAAATGGAATTTTTACAACTAATACTATGATTTTGGTGAAAAATTATTTTATTTACTACATTCGTATTAATTTATACTTGTGCTTCTATTTTATATTTGGTTGCACAATAAGCTCATTCATACAATTAATGTTTTCAGATTCTGCCTTTCGATTTTCATCGGATATTTCGGATTCATGTCAAAGTTTCGAGATGAAACATACTAAATTTTTTGTTCAGGTAGGTTTATAGCACGTATGCGTGCTCGTGCCGATAAAGATTTACCGTTAGAATTTATAGTTCGGCACTGTAGACTCGCGTCTATTGAGTCTTCTCGAAAGGTGAAAATATTGAATTTATTTTTCGAATTTGAATGCTGGTCATTACCCTATCGATATTAGAGAGGTTATGGGGAATATTAGTAATATCATTTACTAGTTTTTTTATCTAATCGGAAGAGTCAATATCTAGGATTGAGGTTGAGGTTGTTCGGTTGGTAGAATATTCTAGAATGATCAAAAGAGATTGTAGGTTAAGTCCCATTCAGTATCTTGATTTCATCCGATTTACATATTTATAGATGAAACGAGTCATATAAATCACACGATATTTATGCAATTTTATCGATAATAAGACTTGGTAGACACGAGTCTAAAGTACATATACGTCCGTGGGACGGGATGTCAGTGAACGGCTAGTACTGTATAAGTGGCGGGTGTCGCTATCGTCGATAGGTCGGTGTAGAAAGTGCGCAGCTGGCGGGTCGCTCCAAGCTCGGCGTGTGTACGCGAGCAGGCCGGCAGGCAGGTTACTCACAGGTCGGTGTGTCCGCTCACAGGTCGGTATGTACTGCAGGGGCAGGGTACTCACAGGCCGCTCACAGGTCGGTGTGCGGGTGCAGCGTGTGCACGTGCTCGTGGTGCAGCTGCCTGGCGAGTGCGGCGTGTCGCGCGACCCAGGCGGCGAGCTCGTCGGAGTCGCACTGCACGCGCGGGCGCCGCACGCCGCCCTCGCCGCCGCCGCGCACGCCCAGCTCCACGAAGTACGCGCCGCCCAGCGCCACCACCGTGCACGACACCAGGTTGCTGCGGGGAGTACACGTGTGGGAGTACAGAGACTATAGTTACGCGTCAGTGTGCACTGACAGATAGAGGAAGGTACCTGAGGTGCGTCTCCATGACGATGCAGGGCGCGGCGTGCTTGCAGGTGATGATGCGCAGGTAGGTGTCGCTGAGCAGCGCGCGGATGTCGTGCGGCGCGTCGCGCACGCTGCGGTAGGCCAGGAAGCGCTCGGAGTAGTCGGTGTGGTTGAGCGCGTACAGCAGCGCCGCGCCCGCCGCCTGCGCGCCGCAGTAGCGCGGCAGCAGCCCGCCGCAGCCCGCCACGCAGCGCGGCGGCCGCGCGCGCAGCGGCACGCCGCGCTCGCGCCGGCTCGTGTCGCGCACGGCCGACGCCGCCTCGGCCGCCAGGTCCAGCACGCCGATCACCGGCTTGGTCACCGTGCCCACCAGCCCCTTGCCCACGCCCGCCAGGAACCCGCCCAGCCCCTCCTGCGTCGCGCCCTCGTAGCTGTGCTTCACCAGCGACGTCATGCCGCCTGCCGATGCAATACCAGTTCATTGTTTAACGTCAAATTGGATTGATAATATTTATATTATTCTTAGTATAATTTTACTCACAACTGTATTGAAAAACGTCGTATGATACACGTGTGTATTGATGATTACCGACCTCGGGTCTTTACGCACTTGTATCATAATATCATAATGTAATATAATTAGGAATGTATGAGTGTGTGTTCGTACGTGTGTGTATGTCCACCCATACGTACCGAGGATGCCGAGGCCGAGCCCGCGGAAGCCGGCGGCCAGGTGCGCGCCGGGCGCGGCGGAGCGGATGCGGCGGCGCGTCTCCTCGTGCGCCTCGTCGCCCACCACGCGCTCCAGCCCGTCGCCCAGAGACTCTGCAACCGAACATTACTCACACAGCGTTCTATAGAGCGACTGTCGGTAGGCAGATCCCCTTCGACCGCCGACGAAACCATGCTATGTAACTGGTTACGTGACAAGAATTATTTATCTTGTTACGAAACTAGTTACGTACAAAGAAGTATTTTTCTTCCTACGGAACTAATTATGTATGACCGCCTACGAAACCAAATGCTACGTATCCAGTTATGTGGGAAGAATTATTTTTCTTGCTACGAAACCAGTTTCTGACACATCTTTACTCTTGTGGAAAAGGGCGAAAACACATTTTTGTATTTTTAACGTAACGTTAATGATAAGGCATTGCTATTGGCTAGTCTTCTCACATAGCCAGTTACGTAGCATGGTTTCGTCGGCGGCTGAAGGGGGGCGATTAGTATACCAGACTCACCTGTAACCTTGGCAGCAGAGTTGGAGATGCCGTGCGTAACGTTCTTGAGCAGCGCGCGCACGTTGCCCTCGAGCAGCAGCCCCGTCACGCCCTCCGACACGTCGGCCACGAACCCCAGCGGATTGCCCAGGAAGTCCACCGAGCCGAGGATCTTGGCCGCTTGCCATTTCAATTCCTAACCGACCAAACACATAACAATGTATCATTTTACTGTATTTGACGTAGTTTTTGAGAAAGAATACAAGTATCACCACTTGATCTCATCCATCGTAAGACTCATCAACTAACTTACGATCGAGAGGTCCCGGGTTCGAATCCTGGCCATTACACTACCGACGTGAACCCACTCCTAGCACAAGCAATTTAGCTTAGTTGGAGGGGTTAACAAGAATATTAGTAATTTCGGTTGCTAATATTCTTATCAACTAACTAAAAAATACGCAGACGATATTACTGTGAGAGAAGGAAAAGTCGAAATAAAACCCTGTACTAATCCCTCTGGCTAACGTGGAAACAGTAGGCCGAAACCTCACAACGTTGGGAGAGGCCCACGCCCAAAAGTGGACTACGATAGGCTAATTGATTGACTGTATAAAATAAATAAGATCATGTGAGTAGCAAACCCAGAGAGGGGGTGGTGTACTCACGTCCTTGAAGTGCTGTAACATCTGTCGGCCGAGGTAGGAGGCGGTGTCGAACACGTGCGCGCGCACGAACGGCTCCAGCTCCACGGCCGCGTCCTCGAACTTGATGAACGTGAGCTGCAGGCGCCGCTTTAGGCCGCTCAGCGAGCCCTCCAACTTGTTGGCCGTGCACATGGACAGGCGGATCTGTTGGACGACAGGTATGGTTGCAAGGTGATCGGTAAAATTGCGTTATATGTTACAACTAGCCTTTGCCCGCGGCTCCGCCCGCGTGGATGTTGGTTATCGCGATAAATTAAAATTGCGACTATAATTTGAGATTTAAACTATCCTATCTCTCAAGTTGGATCGAACTGTACATGGTGTGCGAATTTTATTATAATCGGTTAAGTGGTTTAGGAGTCCATTGAGGACAAACATTGTGACACGAGATTTATATATATTAAGAAGATTAGCTGTGAATCTATTGAATTTCAAACGGAAATAAATAATGAAGGAGAAATTAAATAATTAAAATTTGTGCCTCTTAAGTGCTGTGACTTCTAGCTTAATGAGAGCATCAACTCCTAATCAGATACTTTGCGAAGACGACGACATCTTGTAATATACTCGTACAGCCAGCAAACAAAAATGAAAAACACTAAAATAATACCGTGTGTATTAGTTATGTTGTATGTGTAACAATAGTTCACTACAAAGTGTAATACATAGGTGACACAATGTGCTAAAATTGTGACAAGCGTGATATGACGCTATCGAACAAATATACACTGATCTAACCTTTTTGTTGTTTGTCGAAAGCTGAGCGCATTGAAAATAAAACATTACGAAATTAACGTGAATAAAGCCTCCAGAAACATGACTTTCATAAATATCTACAGTGACATACAGTTACAAAGACATCATGATGAATTGTAAGTAATTTGAATTTTATTTCATTATGTACTATTGTGTTTAAAAGAAAAGAAAAACAAGCAAGAGATTATCACCGCAGTCAAATCTGACACGTCTTGTCGTAACCACAGAGCAAACACAGAGAAGAGGTGTTGTTATTTTGTCATAACCACAGAGCAAACACTGGAAGAGGTGTTGTTATTTTGTCGTACCCACAGAGCAAATATTAAGAGGTGTTGTTATTTTGTCGTACCCACAGAGCAAACACTGAGAGGAGGTGTTGTTATTTTGTCATACCCACAGAGCGAACAGAAAGAGGTGTTGTTATTTTGTCATACCCACAGAGGAAATACTGAGAGGTGTTGTTATTTTGTCGTACCCATAGAGCAAACACTGAGAGGGTATTATTTTGTCGTACACACTGAGAAAATACTGAGAGGTGTTATTTTGTCCCCTCCCCGCGGCTCGTATCGTTCAGCTAGTTGTGCAAGATCTCTGTGAGGGGTATGGGGCGTAGTGTGTGTACCTGGCTGGGGATGATCTTGATCAGCGCGAAGTAGTAACGCGTGGCATGCAGCGCGGTGAGCTCGGCCAGCATGCGGCGCGTCTCGTAGTCCACCTCGTCCGGCGCCTCGCGGCCCTCCTCGCCGCCGCGGACTGCCCACGCCCACAGCTGAAGGATCAGCCTGCACAACCACATCACATTCAATACTCTGAACAATAATAATAAATGAGAGAGTAAGAGAAATAGTTGGTGAAGCGTTACCTCTCTTCAAGGCGGATGGCGAGAGGGCGGAGTGCCACGACGAGGTGGCGGAAGAAGTACGCGTTGTAGCGCTTGGCCGGCGCCTGCTGCAGCTCCAGCGACGCGTGTAGTGCGGGCAGAGGGGCCCCGCCCGCGGAGCCCGCGCGTGCAGGCAGGCAGTACAGCAGCACAGGGCTTGGTGTACCCAGTAACTGCGGAAGGGGAAGATAGAGCGTTACTAACTACAATAATTGGCTATGGGAATACTTCGAGACTTCAAATTCAAAGGGAATTGAGGAGATTGAATGACAGTCTCTTCGCGTAAAATATAACAATTTAATAGTTTTATAATCAGGCTGAAAATCGACTCAACAGCAACGAACAAAACTCGGGGGATGACAAATGACGTGTGACTACAAATAAGTCATAATGGAAGTTTCTCAAAAAGTTCCTTTCTTAAAATATCTCATGTTCCTTTAAATAAAACTTCCGTAATATCTATGTTTATTTTTAAAGTGAACGTATTTTTTTTCAAAGAAGGAGACAATTTGTGTCTTGTTTTATTTAAATTTTCGAGCATTTACAATGTCGATACCTCGGGGCTCAAAGGGCGTAAGCGCCAAAAGTCGATTTTACAGGAGAGCAAAAAAACAAAAACAAAATTTCTTTTTTCGGCATAACTTTTTCGATTTTTGACCTAAATAAACCATTCTAAGACAAAAAGTCTTAAATTTTTGTGATGCAGGTCACTGTAAAATTATATTTCGAATAAATTTAAAAGCAACGAAAATAGCTTTCCCATACGCCCTGAAAATTTGTATGTTTGGGGTGTTTACACCCCAAAAATCTATGGATGTATGATGTTTGGGGTGTTTACACCCCAAAAATCAATGGATGTATGATGTTTGGGGTGTTTACACCCCAAAAATCAATGGATGTATGATGAGTGATGGTTTATTAGACAAAATTAGACCGAGTGGGAAACCGAGTAGACATTTCAGGAAATGACGCATTTCAAGCACTTTCACCGTTTTTATCAACTCTGATAACGAATTAATCAATCAATTAGCCTATTGCAGTCCACTGCTGGACATAGACCTCTCCCAATATGCGCCACGTTTGCCGATCCTCCACCTTCCGCATCCAGTCCGTCCCAGACACCCTTCGTAGGTCGTCAGTCCACCTGGCTTGGGGGTGTGTCCCACCTTACGTTTTCCTTCTTGCTGTCTCCACTCTAGGACTCGTCTGCTCCAACGACCATCAGTCCTTCGACAGATGTGGCCAGCCCACTGCCACTTCAGCCTGCTTATTCTGCGAGCTATGTCGGTAACTTTAGTTCTATGTCGGATGATCTCGTTGCGAATTTTATCCTTCAAAGAAACTCCAAGCATAGCTCGCTCCATAGCCCGCTGCGCAACTTTTAGGTCGTGGGCTAATCCCACCTCCAGTGGCCACGTTTCAGCACCGTAAGTCATAACAAGTAGGACGCACTGGTCGAAAACCTTTGTTTTGAGGCATTGCGGTAGGGGCACGGAGAAAACCCGACGTAATTTGGCAAATGTTGCCCATCCCAGTTGGATCCTTCTGGCTATTTCTTTCTCGAAGTTCTTTTTACCAAGCTGGATAACCTGCCCCAGGTAGACATATTTTTGAACAACTTCGAGTGTCGCCCCTTCGATGGCAATCGGTCTCGGTGTAACATGTTCGTTGAACATAATCTTGGTTTTCTCCAAGTTTACACCGAGGCTGACTTGTCGAGAAGCTCCATTCAGGCTGTGCAGCATTTTGCCCAATTGTTCCAGCGACTCCGCAAATATGACGATATCGTCAGCGAACCGAACGTGCGAGATGTACTCACCGTTGATGTTGACGCCCCACCCAATCTAATCCAGAGTCTTGAAGACGTCATCCAATGCGTTGGTGAATAGTTTGGGAGATATAACATCTCCCTGTCTCACTCCACGCTGGAGGCTAATGGGTTTCGTCTTCTGGTCTTGGAGCTGGACGAACATTGTGGCAGTGTCATATTAGCATCTCAGCACTTCGATGTATCGCCAATCGACACGGCACCGCTGCAGGGCATACAACACTGCCCAGGTTTCGATAGAGTCGAAGGCTTTTTCGTAGTCCACAAACGCCATACACAGCGGCTGATTGTACTCTTGCGTCTTTTCTACAATCTGCTGAACAGTATGGATGTGGTCCACGGTGCTATAGCCTTTTCGAAACCCGGCTTGCTCGCGTGGCTGGAACTCGTCGAGCTTACCCGAGAGGCGATTTGTGACGACCCTTGAGAACAACTTGTAGACATGACTCAGGAGTGAGATGGGCCTATAGTTCTTCAGCAACGAATTAATACTAATAATTATTGATTTACCTGTACCTAATTATGTTACTAGGTATGTCGTTTACTACCCTCAAATTTATTGATCAATATGAGTGATTGCTCTTACGACCCAAACCTAAATATTTTATGATGTAAAATGGTAGGCGTAAAAACATTTGTATCATCTACGTTGTCGTTTACTACCCTCCCGTTTATAAACAGTAACACTGGTTGCTGTTACGGCACAAAAACTAAAAATAACTGTTTTATTTCCTACAAAAAATGGGGTCGTAAAAACCATTTTTTTGCGAATTGGAAGACTTTAAATACACAGATCGATAGAGGAGAAAAATATAAGTAGGACTGCATTAAAAACTCAATTTCGCCAAAATGGCGGTTACGCCCTTTGAGCCCCGAGGTATCGATGTGTCCCGGCATACCTGGTTGTCCCACTGCATGTGCGTGACGCACAGCGCGAGCGCCAGCTGGCTGGGCCCCAGCGCCAGCTCCAGCAACACACCATCAAACAGCGCGTGCACCAGCTCCGCGGGCGGCGCGCGCGACACTAGCGACACGGACAGCCCCGCCAGCGACACGCGCACGCCCCACTCGCGCCGCCACCCCACCTCCTCCGGCTTGTCTTCCTCTTCACCGCCCTCGATCCACCCAGATTCCTACACAAGCATTCGCCGTTTAATGGACCATATGGAAGAATTTTGCCATAAACTGTTGGTTAAACAAAATTCACTTGAATTGAATTTGAAAACATTGCGATATTATTTCCATTTCCTCCGTGGTCAACAGAGCTGGTTTTTTTTATGAAATATTTAAAAAAAAGAACTGGACAATTGTTTAGTAATTTTTTCTATGTAGATTTTAAAACAAAACAAAAATTACGCTTTTAATATAAAGCAATATAACTACCCGTCGCAGAATTTTACCAAAATTATTTTGGTCCAATGTAAGTCCCCTGTGGTACTCCCTAACGACACACATGCTTTCTTTACATATACAGAGAGACTCGCTTACTTTTGCACAATCTAGTTCAACCATGTTAGAGACCTAAATTGAAACGAATTATTAAATATTACACAAAACGGATTACATAATCATTTGACATGGTATTCTCTATCAAATGCATTGCTAAAATCGGTGCACACATACAATAAATTATGTAAGGTACGATAGCTTGCAAAATAAGTGTACTTACAGGCGCTTTCAAGTCATGTATCTTGACGAGCCGGGTGGGCCCGTCGGCCGTGAGTGTGACCTCCAGCCGGCCCGAGCCGGGCCGCAGCGTGTGCCACGACACGGCCTGCTCCGCCGGCACCGGCGAGCCGCGGCTCCAGCCGGACCGGCCCGACGCGGGCAGGCCGAGCACCACACGGGTTCCTAATAACGAGAAAAGTAAACATACTAAAAAGACAAACACTTTACTTTCTTGTCACAGTGGTGTTTTTTTTTTAATCACTACAGCGGCCAATAGATTCTTTTGAAGGTAAGATAATGATAATGATCTTTAAAAGGTCATCAATAAATGCTAAACCTCGAGTGCACTCGGGATCTCACCGAAATCTCCGGGATCCAAGCTAATAGAGCCGGCACATCTGCTGATTAATGGATGAAAGCTCTGGTGCATCCTAGACAGGTGGGTTGCATTCAAACGAGTATGAACTTTGTCTGCCGTACAAAGGATACAAAATGGTTTGTAACATTTTGCTTCAAAAAGCTGCTGTCAGCCGCAACACTGTTGAGGAGTTTTTCTAAAGAGCAAGGAAGTTAGTGTTACCGGGCGTGAGCGCCATGAGCGACATTCCATCAGGCTGCACGCACAGGTTGTGGTGCGCGCACGCCATGCGGCCCGGCGCCACCAGCCGCCACGCCTGCGTCGATGCGCGCCTCGGGTCCGCTCGCCGCAGCACTAGCGCGGACGCTCGCCCGGGCCGGGGGGCTGCGTCCTCGATATCCAACACCTATTAACCGCACAAATTTCATTGTAGCACTAAATTGTAGGTCATTATTCAGTACGTGTCAAACACATACATTGCATCTTTCACGTCCGCATCCGAAGTATGATCGACGGGTATTCATTATCGATTTTTAATTAGGTATTTAACTAAAGAACTAAATTATATTCACAAAAAAAGCTCTTTCAATTACGATACTTAACCTGTATTCGGTATATCGTTTTGGTCCTTCGAGCCGCATCGTTTGTACCCGTTCACACACGACACATCAGTCTGGCTTGAAGGACCATAAATGTAAGATCTCCGTACACTACTTGTTAAATAATAAACTTACTGATAGAGTTAATAACTTTATGATAAAGGTAACAATTATTATAAGAGTTTCAAATGAAATTATATGGTCTACGGATAACAGAGTACACTATAATTATTATTGCTGTGTTCGGTAACTAACCCATACTTATAATCTATATTAATAATTTCGTGCAGGTCTACGGTAGACCCGAACGAAACCTTATATGAATTACGAAACATGAAAAAATATTGATTTCGAGTCGACAACATATATCCGCAAAATTCGTATTATGGAGTTTTTCGTTAAATTCTAATGGCACTGACAAACAAATCGCAGTCGTCATCTTGGGTAGTCAATAAACGTTCCGTTCCTCGCCAATCAACACATCGCGTGCGTCGCGCCAAAAAAGTATCCATCACAGAGAAAATTATTGTGACTCATGTGATTGTTGTTATGTGTAAAATTGTTATTGTTTCTCATTATATGATCATGTAAGTCTTTGGAGAAATAAATTCATTAAACCTAAAACGAAACGTCTTGCTGGAAGCATTGAGTGAAATGAAACAAAACTAAATTGTCTTAGGGATGCAGAAATGCAATAAAGTATCGATATTAAATATCGATATTTATATTTTTATAATTTAAATATCGATATATCGGTATGATTCGCCAGAGAATATTGAACACAGAATATTTACACACAGTAGAGTATGCAAGCTTAAATCTTTATTTTCATCGATTAGACTCTGTATTTTTTTTTTATTCAAAGTTATTCCCGTGTGGTTCCCGGCCGAATAGAATTTTGGCCACCCCATCTCCTCCCATGAAATACTAATCAACAGAAATCATCTACATCTGTACTAATATTATAAAGAGGATAGAAACTACTAATAATGGAAAAATCGTCTGCCATTAGAAAGCTACATTACAGTATCAAGTTAGGGTTTAACGGTATCAGAATTCTACGCGGGCGGAGCCGCGATGTTAGTAGAGAAGCATTGTCCTTTCAGGTCTTTTTATACCTATTCGATACTTGGAATTTTATATCGATACATCGATGAATCGAAGATTTAAATAAAATTTTTTTATCGATATATCGATTACTTTAACAACGACTTTAATTCTTTTCATTATGGCCGCCGTCAAGTCAATGTCAAGGTAAAAACATCTTTCTCTTGGCTTGGGGATTATTCACAGAGCGTATAATATTGTATCGACCACGTCATATTTTTGTTCGGCAATACTTACATTTGGCAAAAGTTGTCACAATTATTATTGAGGAAAGTGGATGCAGCAGTGGATCGTAAAGATGGTGAGTACCTATTGCGCACTACCTCTTTATAACGATTTTTCTACTACCTATCCAAAAAGTGATAAATGCCTCTAGATAACAAATTTTGTCACTCAAAACCTATAAATAACGCACGCATCAATACATGACTCTTGAATTTCATTGTATGTATATATATGATTCATGTCACGACTGGTTCGACCCGTTTTTTTTTTGTAAAACGAATGCATCCACCTAGATAGGTACCTACTTTTGCGGATTTTACTGCATTTCATTCTGATATTTAATTTTAACCTAAAGGAAAAAAAGGTTGTTACCTACCTATTTTTTTACCTATGTACCTACATAACGAATTTTAGACCTACCAAACCTTAATATAACCAAACTCAGATTAACAGATTACTTGATATAACGAATATTTACCCTGTTCCCTTCCGATTCGTTATACCGAGGTTGTATTGTATTTTAGTAGGTATGTATAACCCGCACCACGTATCTTGGACCTAAATCGTAAGACATAAGAGGGTCTGGCGCGCGGATTGCTTTGTAATAGTCTATGCTTGGTGAATTTGAGTTCGTCCACCGCAGTAGCATCCCGTGCTATCCTCAAAAGACACCCAAGAAATGTGTACTGCGCGTATAGGGCACATTTTGAGCACATTTTAGGTCCAAGTTACGTGGCGCGGGTTATAGGCAGGTTGTGTTAAGTGAATTATGTTCTGTTTTCTTCTTAAAGTGTGGATTGTAAGACTTTCTGTATTCAAATAAAATAAGTACTTACCTACCTACTTATTTACTTCCAGTGATATGCAATTTTTATAATGGCAAAATATTTGCAAGAAACTGCAAGCAAAAAATGTAAATGTGCAGTCGATGTGTGGAATGCGACAACTAAACTGTTTGGTAAGTGGCTCAATATTTTTTCTCTACAACCCAACAAATAATAATAGATGACCACATGCATAGCCTGTGTGAACACATACAGAAACAGACACTATTTTTTCATGTGCAATTAGAAGCAAGTAGAATTTGGGCCATCCCATCGGTGCGGTGTCGTACAAGGCGACTATGGGATAGAGCTGTTTAACATCACACAGATATATACAGTCCAGACTCAGCCTATACATGGCTCGAGTCAACTGTAGTGCCCGGAAAACAGCAATAGGTTCACCCCCTATTACGTGGACCCTAATAAAAGTTTTTCTTGATAATGGAATGGACCCCTTCATTATTTAGACATTATTATTAAGTGTATAATATATTTTTGCAGATAATTTCAATTATTGCGAGTGTTGTGGCCTAGAAACAATTAAGCAGTTAAGAATAACCAAGGCTCGGGCACTTTCAAACCTTTTTCCAAAAAATCAAATTGAGTGTAAAACTAACTAAAAAAACAGTGTGAAACATGCCGAAAATCGTAAGTATTTCATAAAATCTTTCATTGATCGTGTCTCTTTGTTTAGTCTTTTGTTTAATGATACCTATATCATTATGTTGACAGCCGAATCTCCTAGAATTTGGTAAACATTGTCACAATTGTGGAAAGTGGATGGAACGAAGAGCTTCGTAAAGATGGTGAGAAGTATTTTAGTAGGAATGTAAGTAGGTTGTGTATGTAGTGAATTTTGTTCTGTTTTAAGACTTTCTGCATTCAAATAAATAAGTAAGTACTTATTTACTTTCAGTGGCATGCAATTTTTGTAATTGCAAAATATTTGCAAGAAACTGCAAGCAAATGCAAATGTGCAGTCGTTGTGTGGAATGTGACAGCATTATACTCGGTAAGCGGCTCAATATTTTTTCTCTTTAACCCAACAAATAATAATAAATCACCACATGCATAGTCTGTATTAAGGTGTCATGAACACATACAGAAACTCACACTATTTTTTCATGTGCAAGTTCAACCTGAACTTGGCTGGTTCTTATTATTTAGACTTTATTAACTGTATAATATATTTTTGCAGATAATTTCAATTATTGCGAGTGTTGTGGTGGAAACAGTTAGGCAGTTAAGAAAAATCAAGGCTCGGGCACTTTCAAACCTCTTTCCAAAAAACCAAACTGCTCCTGTTCAATCTATTAAATCACTAGCTGCCTCTACAATACAACTTGACAAATCCCAAGATTTGTTTGATGACTTTTGGGTAAGTTAATTGTGCAGGTCACTAAATACAATAAAATGAAAATTAATACTTATTACCAGATAGAGGTGTGCGGATATACCTACATACATACACATTACTTACTATTATTTGAATTTTTGTCTCATATATTTTCTCCTTTAAGGTCGATAACAAAGAGTTGACGCTAATCGAAGAGTCACTGGTGACTGAAGGTGGTGTTTCTTCGGACAACGAGAAAAAACAAGAATCAATGCTGTCAGTCAGCAGTGATTATATTTCTTTACAAGAAGAGGAGAAAGAGAACATACCAAATGGCAGGCAGACCCCCGAAGAAACGTAAATATTCAAGCAGGTTTGGTACAGAACATCATCCCCCCAGGACCAACTATGTATATTTAGCACTTTCAAATAACACCATTCAAGTATCAGTACATTCAGTTGGTTCTATGATTTATGAATGTGTACAATGTCAAGTACTTCATTTTTTAGGTGAAAAAATTAAAAATCATTTTAAAAATTGTTGTCATCAATGTTCGATATTTTTCAGAGCCAATTGAATTAAAAATTTAAATTTTGTGTAGGGGACCCAAAAAGAACAAAAGGGTCAATACTAAGTATTTTACTTTTTACAGGTTCTTTTTGGGTCGGGGGTTTTGTAAATTTTTAATTTAATTTTATTTTATAATGAGAACTCACCCGAGAATTTCAAAGGTACTTTTAAAGGAATATTATCTATTATACATCGCAGGTTAATTATCATAAATTGAATGAAATTTTGAAGCATTTACAATGCTAACTGTTCAAATCGATTAAGAAAGGGAAAAAGAATCGACCTCGGACGGGACTCGAACCCGCGATCTTTCCCTTACAGGGGGAACGCTCTGACCAAAGCCACCGAGACACGTACGAAATCGATCCAAATTCCCTTATACAACCGTCTTCAGGGCGACGGTGAATTGAGTTGATTCCGATAAGTTCGTATGAATGTCGGTAGATGGCTTCACCGTCGCCTTTAAGACGGTTGTATAAGGGAATTTGGATCGATTTCGTACGTGTCTCGGTGGCTTAGTGGTCAAAGCGTTCCCCCTGTAAGGGAAAGATCACGGGTTCGAGTCCCGTCCGAGGTCGATTCTTTTTCCCTTTCTTAATCGATTTGAACAGTTAGCATTGTAAATGCTTCAAAATTTCATTCAATTTATGATAATTAACCTGTGATGTATAATAGATAATATTCCTTTAAAAGTACCTTTGAAATTTTCGGATGAGTTCTCATTATAAAAGAAAATTAAATTAAAAATTTAAAAAACCCCCGACCTAAAAAGAACCCGTAAAAAGTAAAATACTAAGTATTGACCCTTTTGTTCTTTTTGGGTCCCCCTACACAAAATTTAAATTTGTAATTTAATTGGCTATGAAAAATATCAAAAATTGAACGCCGAACAAAAGTATGTGGTCGATACAATACTAAACGCTGTGAATAATCCCGAAGAGAGAAAGGTGTTTTACCTTGACGGCCCACACACACACACACATATACACACACACACACAGACAGACACAGACACACACACACAGACACATATACACACACACGCAGACAGACACAGACACACACACACACAGAGACACACACATACACACACACACACACGCACGCACAGACACACAGACAGACACACACAGACACACACACACACACTACAATTTATATACTTCCTAATATTATTTTTGATTAGCCGAAAGAACAACAATTTTATTTATTTTCTTTAAAATTAGTAGTATGACAGCTGACGCCACTAACTCTGGTACCGTCAGATTCCTGAATAAGATGCACAACATTAGACGCACCTTTAATAGAACATTTTTTTTTCTAACCAGATATTTTTTTTATAAGCACCAAAAAATCACTTAATGCCATTGACCACCGGTGGCAAGCCTAGAAGTGGCAGATGGGTATAAACGATCTCATCGTTTCAGGAATCTGATGGTACCAGAGTTAGTGACGTCAGCTCTCATACTATTATCTACGTGCCAAAGTACAAAAAAAACTGAGTGCTTGAAATAAAAATTATGCGTAAAAACTTTTGCAGTTTTTATTTACAGTATCTATGCCTTGCTTTCCTTTAATATTCCTTGAGAACCGATGACTACAGAAATATCTACCTACATTTTTGTACCTAGATGTGTATAGTCAAATTCCACCCGAGCGGAGCCGGGTTTTCATCTAGTTTTTATAATAATAAGAAGAATTAATAACTCCATTGAGTATTACTTACCATAGCATGTGGAGAGAGAGGCGCATCATCTGACAGTAACGCATCCGTGGGTTGTGGTGGCGAGCTGCCTTCGTGTATGAGTTGATCGTTGGGTCCCCGGCGCCATAGTTGAGATCTAAGGTATTGAATGAATTAATCATATCTTCTCCAAGGTGGTTGACTGACAATTAGACACATTTTTGACCATTTCAACGTCTATTTCACGCATTGATATAGGTACATACCTGTCTCCATACCGCTTTCTTCCTAGCACAACGCGTGTGCTCCCGAGCGGTACTTCTAACACCAGTACGTTGTCATCCGGTGACGTGGTCGATGATGGTTTTCCGTTTTGTGTGCCGCTGTCCCTGCTATACAACGATTACATTCTTTTGAGTTTAGTTTTTAAAGTATTAGAAGTCAACAAGCTCGCGGTGTACTCAGTAGTGAATCAAAAGACAAATGTTTTTATCTGCATAACAGACAATGCTAGAAGAATAGAGGAAGAGAATTGGAAAAAAATAGGAAAGAGACAGACATAAGCTTCCCATTGGGTGACGAGAAGTGAGGGCGTGGGGTAAATCCATGGAGATATCCTCACTAAAAAGAAATAAAAAGGGTATGTACCTGGCGTGCGTGGCGGTGAAGGCGACGTAGATGAAGTTCTGGTAGAGCAGCTGGTGCGTGTGCGGCAGCGCGTCCAGCGGCAGGCTGGTGCGCGGGCCTCCCGGCGCTCTGAGGGCCAGCGCCGCCGCGCCCTCGGGCTCCGGCAGCGCCCAGCGCGCGCGCCCGTGCGCGCCCACCACGCACTCCTCGCCGCACCCCACCTGCATGTAGGTGCCGTGTTAATAGGAAGTACTGACAGCGCCGCGAGACACGGATTTGCCACGTGACGCTCATACTCGTCTGAGTGTCTAAACACACTATGCCGAAGTTACGCGATCGAAGTTCGGTGGCTGATTTTACGTTCCGACGTATTCGGCTGATATGACACACTATAAGTGCCGAACTTACGCGGCGGAAATTCAGTTCCGAAACCTTGTGTGTGTATTCAGTGTCGCGGGGCGTGGGCGGATCCCCGCTGCTTCCCGTCCCCGGATCTTCGTCGGCAATCGAACCAAACTTCGGTCGCGTATAATGTGTGCTCACAGAATAAGTCGCCGCTGAACTTACGCCCGACCGAAGTTACGCTGTACGCTATGACGCGACGTAATTTCAGCCTAGTGTGTCGTCAGTAATTCAAATAACATTGCAGGCGTAATTGTGCTGAACTTCGGTCGCGTAATTTCGGCATAGTGTGTTTAGACACTTAGGGGTGTACCGTAAACAAATACCGCTAATCCATGTGTCACCTGGGCCCGTCTCAGGCCTGGCTCAGTATTATATAAGTCGGAAAAACATTACACGCAACGGAAACGGGTTAATAATGCGAAACCACGTCACACTTAGAGTCTCGCGAAACATCGCCAATATTTTCACGCAAACACAATGCCATGTCTACGGCATGCATAAAGATTTTTTCCCCCCGCTTAAATTATGTGTTTCAAAGTAGAAGAAGTGTTCCTTTTTTATACCTATCAGATACTATTTCAAAAAAAGACCTAGACCTATTGCTTTCCGGAAAAAAGTCCGTCAAGGCTTACGTACCTGGTGGAACATGATGGAGACTGGCGAGTAGTTGTCGATGCGCAGCGGCGGCGGCGCGCAGTCCGCGTCCGTCAGCACCACGAACATCGTGGCGCCCTGGCACACCACCTCCACGCGGATGAGCTGGTAGCCGCCGCCTGACTCCCTGACCACAAACCATAATAGCAGATTGATGTATTGAACTGAAAATCGGCTTGTTATATCGAGATTCGAGAGGTACTTTCGACACTAAACTTTAGGGAACAAAAGGGCTTTTCAAACAAGAGGAAGAAGAAATCATTGTGCAACACGAATGTGGCAAGAAGTCATTATGAAACATGAGTACGACAAAGTAATAAATCTGTGACAAAAATGCCATATTGACAGTTTTACTTAATAGAGTACTAAAATGGTCTCCGACGCGCAATTGACGCCATTTAAGTACTCTGCCAAGTGAGAGAAAACAAAATATCTGTCCTGAAAACTAGTTTTAGGATTGATATTCCCTTTTCTAAGTAAAGGTTAAGTACATACCTGCAGGCGACGTGCAGAGTGCGCGTGGAATCGACCCGAAACCCACCGGACCAGGCCGTGAGGGGCGGCGGCGACACGCCCCCAGCGCCTGGCCCGGCCACCGGGCCAGACTGCGGCCCGGGGGCCAGCACGCGCACGCACAGCAGGTGCTCGCGCTCCCAGCGCGCCCAGTGCCACGGCAGGTAGCAGCCCGCCACCGCCGACACGTGCGTCGCCATCGCGCCCGGGTCGTTCTAGCGGACACGACATGTGGTGTGTTTAGAACCCCAGCCAACCTCATTGCTGATTAATGTTTGTAATGTAAGAGAGGAGGTACTCACGAGCGTGGTGGCGCAGCACTTCTGCGCGAACTGCAGGTGGTGCGTGGTCTTGTTGTGCAGCTGGTAGCGCGGCGTGAAGGTGGCGATGTTGGTGTGGCGGTAGCGGCCGCGGCCGGCGCGCACGCGCACGCCCACGGCGTACACGAGCACGTCGCCGTCGCCGCGCACCTCCAGGCGCTTGACGCCCACGCCCACGCCCAGGCCGAAGGGCGAGCTCCACTCGGGCAGGCCGGGCAGGCCGGCGCCCAGGCGCGCCGCCAGCGTGGGCCCGCCGTCCGCCTCGGCGAACGAGAACAGCAGCGGCTGCACCATGCGCGCCAGCTCGTGCTCCGCGAACTGCCCCGCCGCCTCCGCCGCGCCGCCCTCCGCGCGGAACACCAGCGGCAGCCCCGTGCGGTTCACCAGCCAGTACGCCGCCGACACCGACACCTGCGCAGTGCGCACCCCACCACACGTGTTACACTCGCTACTGTTGCGCTACACTAGCAGTTGCAGCTCCTAGTGTAGCGTTTACAGCTTTGATACTTACGAAAGCTCTTCGCGGTCAGGAAGGATGGTCATGTTAAATTAGAACCCACTGAAACTGCATGTTGTCAGGGGTAAGGAGGCCCACTAAGGCTTTGAGATGGTCCCTCGAGTCAAAATACGATGTACTAACTTAATTAGAACACGTCAATCAATTGAAATCACAAACTGAATTCCTCACCTTGATGCCATCAGTCTTCTTGATGGTGACCCTGGCGTTGAGGTACAGCCGCCTGGCCCGCGAGTCCCGCAGCTTGAGCCTCGCGCTGAAGGAGCCGCTGGCCGAGCCGCCCACGGCCGTGCTGCCGCTGGCGCCCGAGCCGCACACGCTCAGCGGGGTGGACCAGCCGAAACCTTCCAGCTTCACGCTGAGCTCTACGCCCTCTTCTACGTTCACCTAAATATATAGATATTTCTCTCGATCAGATAACACAACAGTCTGCGACGTATATTCTGTTTGTATGGGCAGTCGGCAAAAGAGACACGTATAATTCCGTCAGTAAAAAACATATTGACCTCATGGAATGGCCTGGTGTCCCCAGGCGGGATTGTCCCCGCAACTCCGACGATGCCAGGCACAGGAACAGCCGGGCTGGCCCTGAACTGCAGTTCCATCGGCAGCAGGTTCTCCAACCGGAGCGCCGGCACCAAAGTCAGGGTGTGCCCGGCGATGGGCGTACCCCGGTCAGGAGGGAAGCGTTCCCTGATTATTACGCTACAGAACCTGCGAAAAGACGTGAAACATGAATATCTGACGACTATGATAGAAGTAGCTTAATTTCCCCTGTGAATGTGCAATAAGAAATCAACACATCGTATAAGGGAAACATTATATTTTATTAATTATTTTGTAGTGCGTGGTCTCTAGCTCCCCCATCGAAGCCGGTGGGGGAGGTTATGACGGACTCGAACCGATTAAAACGCACGCCGTCTGTGGGCCTGAGGTTGCAGGAGATGAGGTTATCTTAGACATATCTCTCGCACCTGGCCAGCCCAGGGCAATCTCTCTCTATCTGGGCCTCTTCGGAAACATATCTGACGCTCATGGCAAAGGTGAACAATAGTAGTGCGCTAACCTGTAGACGTGGTCGGGCGGCACGGAGCAGTCGTGGTGCAGCAGTATGCGCTCGGCAGGCTGGCGCCAGTCTATCGGCGCGGGCGCAGGCGCGGGCGCGGCGCTGCGCACGAGCGGGCGCGTCCACAGCGCCGACGCGTGCGCCGAGATGGGCGCCGCCCACGTCGCACCCGCGCCCACCTGCGCGCAACGGACCGCGCCGCTCTTGCTGCGCCATTCCGCTAGGTAACAGATATTATTGTATTGTAATACTTACATAGTACAATACCCTCATGTCATAGAGCACTATCTCCTGAGATACAAGCTTACGCCTAGTTCAGGAGGTAGGGTATAATAAAATCGTATTACAATATAGACCACCAGTGTTTGTCACAATGATAATTACTTAGTTTAATACCTTTGTACCTAGCTATAAGTTACAATTTGTATACAGTTATTGTAAATGGTGAGAAACAAAGTATTATTATAAAAGTATTATTATAGTAGTAGAGAGAATAAAGGATCATTTTTCACAGTCCTTATGTATGTCCAATATCCATTGTATGTTTTATTGTCCACATCTATTGAACTGACAGATAAGGTGTGTATACATGAGGATATCAACTACCTATGGGTATTTAGAACTTATCGAGGTAACTTTGTTGGTAGAACAATTCTCCTAGAAAAAGTTAGTACAGTAAATACTTCATTCAAAAAATAAATCGAAATACTCGCTTAAGCCCATGCTACTAACTGTGGGACTTTCTAATTTACTTGTTATTTCACTAAAGTTAGGACTGTATTAATTAACTATGTGACCTGTAATCCCCAATTAATTAATATACTTTATCAATATAAGGTACCTACAACAAGGAAGCGTTATACATGCTAGTTTTAGTAGATACCAATGACGCTACAAGTTATTTTATATTACAAATGAAAGTACCTGTAAATACATACAACATTAGCTAAGGATCTGAGGAATGACGCACAACGGACTATAGTACAGTCGAGATACAACGTGTGAAGGAGTGGTGGGTACCGCAGTTGGCAGATATAGGGTGTAGCGGAGTGACGAGCGGAGCGGAGCGGGACAGCGGCGCGGAGAGGGCGCGCGTGCGGGCCAGCGCCGCGCACGTGCGGCGCACGCGCTGCGTGGCGTGCATGTGCGCCAGCGCGCGCTCCAGCGGCGACGCCGGCGCGCTGCCTTCACAACACACGCGTTAGAACACCCTATATCGCCCTGCGGCCCTGCCCCCCTGACCTTACACTCTACGGGGTCACACTAAGGGCTCGGTCAAACCGCGGACGCAAGCTGATCGCGTTGGTTTTACCGAGCCTCAACTAGCGTCTAAAAATCTAGTGACCTAAGCGAGCTCTTCGTAAAATGTCTCTCTAGTGATCGAATATTCAAACGTAACTCATTTATCAGACAGTAGGTGAAATAACAAGTTTGAGTTATCAAGAAAAATAAAAATAAAATACTGCTGTCTTCCAAAACCAATTTACAAAATTATGGGTTAATAAAAATGTGATCAAATTATGGTAATAACAGATATCAGTATATCAGGCGGGTGTATCAGCTGTTTCCGTCTCGTACATTTATAAACACATCAGATTACGTTACTGTTATATTTTCGGTTGAGCTTCGACGAAATGGCTATGACATGAACTTACCGATACCGTAGGGCGCCTGGTCGACCCTGACCTCTACAGGGTGCGGCAGTTTGTTCACGACCTGCAGCGCCGAGCGCACCGTGACCAGCTTGCGGGCGGACCCTTCCAGCGACACTTCGAACACAATGCGAGCTTCGCCGCCGGACTTCTGGAAAACAGACAACGGACTTAGCTAAACGTTTCCCAGCTTTCGGGAAAGTAGCTTCACTGGCAGTATGTCTGATTGTCAAATTTACAGTCACGTTTTACCATTGCCAATCTGGGTCTGGCACTCAGGGTAGTGCCAAGTGCTATCTTCCAGGTGAAAAACGTAAACAACACAGGCACTGGTACTCACGGCGTGCGTGATGTTCCGGAAGTAGACGCCAACGCGGTCGACGCACACGGGGTCGGGCGGGCCCCAGCCGTCCAGGCGCAGCGCCAGCTGGTTGAGCGTGGCGGCCTGGCCCGGCGCCTGACCCGGCGCGGGCGCGGGCCGGCCGCGTCGCCGCCCGCGTCTCGCGCCGAACGAGAATGGCTCCGTGTCGCCCGCGCGCACCGCCATCCACGAGTCATCAGGCCCCGACCAGCTCTGCTGCTCGCTCAGCCTGCATCACCACATACTCTATGTTAAATTATGATCGCGGGCACGTCACAAAATGTACTCTACGCGCAGAAGGCTTTTTTTAGGATAGTACAGGATGCTACGGCAGCGGAAGCTCCAAGTCTCGCTCCTCTTGCGACTTAAGTCAAAATAATCGCCGTGAATTCATCGTGCTCATTATGATTTCTTTTTGCTAAGCATGGTTCTCAACCTATCTGTCAGAGTGGATGTATAACACGAATAGTAGTCAATATTTCTTTTACATTTTGATAGTAAATCACATTGTTATGCAAGAGTCTATATAATCACCTTTGTAGGCATATTAGAGAAAGAGACAAGCGTGAATAGTATGTTGTACGTTCAGTTGTTATATAAGGAAGATTGGTGCGGTGTGGACTCACACGTCGGAGGTGGTGACGATGGTGGTGAACCACAGCTTGTGTCCGGTGTGGTTGCGCAGCGCGTACGGCACGAAGGGCGAGCGGCGCCGGTGCGCGCCCGGGCTGCTCTTGGGCGACTGGTCCGGCGCGCTCGACGACTGCGCAAGTACATCATACACCATCAATACACCATCATCCCACTATCGAACTCGAAAACAATACGTGACGTGAGAGAAACATCGCCATTTGGCGTAAACCTAAATGTTTTAGAAAGAATATTCGTGTTATTTAAATAAAAATGACGTCAATTTCATTAATGACCCTAAAATCGGTGAACTAAGAATACGTTTTAATGACATACCTGCGGCGCGTAATAGTCGGCGGTCCAGTTCGCCCTTACTAGCTGGCAGAGATCGATGAGCGAAGACGTCACGTTGGTGTTGAGCACTTCAGTTGATGATATCTCCATCTGTACCCGGCCGAGGGACAACTCGCTCGTCAGTGTGTATTCCCAGGATGTATCAAACCTATGCGACGAGAGTATATTGAGTTTATGAAACTGTTGCATAATAAGGTTTCTTAACACGAGTGAGAGTTAAAAAAAATGAGCCGCAGGCGAATTTTTTTATAGTATCACACGAGTGTTTTAAGACCTAATTATGTGCAGTTTCATACACTACTTTATCTAATTTCATGAAATAATGAATATTATTGTATAAAATGACAGAATAGTTGACCGCCAAAATCCTAAAAAAAAGATTTGCTCATCGTGCGCATGTGCGGCCACAGATTATAGAGACAAACTGCACAGAAACCTACTTGATCTAACTGCCCCTCTAGACAAGTGGCAATTCGCTGCTCGGCGTATGATGGAATAGAATGCCAAATGTATGGGATTTGACGTATATGACAGACGTCAACGAATGTCAAAAACGTCAAATCCTATACATTTGTCATTCTATTCCATCATACGCCGAGCAACGAATTGCCACTTGTCTAGAGGGGCTGAAGTTGTATCGTAATAGAAAAAAAGTTATATTATGATAAAGGTGTCTATAGAGCTGTATTATAATGTAATTTTTTAGTGCGTACTTTTCAGTAAGAGATTAGATCAAATAATAAATAGTATTGTAAATGGTTGAGGGCACTCACTTCCAGGGTTCGACGACGGGCTCCCAGCCCGACAGCGTGCGGTTGTAGTAGTCAACCGACAGCGAGCCGCCCAGCCGCCCACCGCCTGCACCCGCCCCTCTCCCCCGCGCCCGCCCCGCACCCGCCGTCCCCGCCGGCGTGCTCACCAGCACCGGGTCCGAGAAGGACTCCTCCACGCAGCGCAGGTCCTGCGCCGGACAACAACAGTGAGAGAATGTTCAGCGTGAAGCTTCTCATGACCGCGGGATTACACTCTCGCGAGAGCGCTCGCCGAGTGCACACGTACGAGAGGGTACATTATAGCGCTCACAGATAAGCCTCTCGAACAAGAGCTCTCTGGCGAGACATAGCGAGTTCTCTCGCTAGAGAGTGTAAACCTGCCATGACACGTTACGCTGAGACTAAACAAGATAGAATGGTACAGTCAGCAGCAAAAATTGCAATAAATATAAATTATTTACCTGTTCAACCTGCAGTTCGCTAAGAGAAACTTCTAATAATGGTACATCGGAGTCCAAACAGTCGTCGATTACGCACAGAGTGATGCAATCCGCTGACACCTAGAATTAAATATGAATTGGTTTTACGTCCATATTCATACAGTCAGTACATAAACGTCAGCAATAGCAAAAAATACATTGTAAATACAGACCTGCACCGCTCGGAGCGGGAAGATGGTGGCGTTAGGCGGTGGCACGGGCGGCGGCGGGAGCGGCGCGGGCGCGGTCCGCAGCCAGCGCGGCCGGTACATCCAGCTGCTCGCTCCCGCGCCCGCGCCCGCTCCCGCTTGTGCGCTCGCTCCAGCACTCGCCGACATGTGAGCTCGCATGTGAACGCTGTTGGCGGGCGCGTCTTCTTCCGATTCCAATAAAACGGATTTGCCTACAAAATAATACACAGACATTCATATAGATACGCCTCGGTAGCAGAGACTGTGTGAAGTAGAGAAGAAGGCGTGTAGAACGACAGACAAAGTACCTACCAGATTGTGATGTTAATGTCGTAGGCATTTTGTATGAATCCGCCGTTTGCAAACGGCGTCGCCATTTTACAAACGCTCGCTGTTATGTAATAACGCTCGCTGTTATGTAATATGCCAAAGGCAAAATGACAACTCGTTAATTAGATAAAATCGGGACTTTAGGGCACCCCGACTCGGATAGTTTAGGTTAGAAGGGGATGGCGGGGTCGTTTGAGCGAGCGAAGCGAGCGAATAGACCCCGCTATCCCCTTCGTGGTTATTTTTTTATAAACCACCCAGAAGTAGTTTGGTTAGGTGCCATTTGAGTTTTCGGCATATTACATAACAGCGAACGTTTGTGAAATGACGACGCCGTTTGTAAACGGCGGATTCATACAAAATGCCTGCGACATCATGACTCAGCTTTAAATTGAATTTTCCAAATATGTAATTATATTGTGAATTTATGTTTTTATGTGCCTGTTGACTTTGACATTGTTTATCAGTTATATTTATCTTGTAATCTTAACTTTGACGTCATTTTTATACAATTTTATTATGTAATTGACTATGTACAAAAGTGATTATTTTTTTTTATTTTTTTTTTTTTAATCATTATGGTATTTTTTTTTTAAATTTTCTAATTTTTCCGTGTGGCACTGTTTTACGAATTTTTATTTCTATTGATTATGTTATTGACCAATTTTTTGTTTTTATTCTCTTTCCTTAATTATTGAAACCTGACTGACATTTGATTTTTGACAATGTTCGATTTTATTGTATATATTTTATTTAACTGACCAATTTGTTGACATGTTTTAAATATATTGTAAGTATAATTTGACATTTAACGCCATTAATTATAATTTTTGAAAGACAATCAGCCAATGCTGTGCATATCTGTAATTTGTGTAGCACATGCTTAACAATATCTTGCCACTGTCACTTATCAATGTTGGTGTTTACACTGTTGATATGCCCAAATAAATAAATAAATAAATAAATAGACATTAATAAGATGAATTGTTATCTGTTTAATAAAGAAAATATCTCACTTTTAAATTCTTTTTTGTACTATATAACTCGTATGACCAACGACCCAATAACGAACCCACTACACTGAATTTCTTGACAGACCTTAACAACAACTCACCAGATAAAGCAGCCCTCGCTTGCACCGGCAGGGACTGCAGCATCGCCGCGAACATCCTCATGTCGTGGTAGGACAAGCGGAGGTTCAGAGTGCTCATCGCCACCTGAACACAACAAAGTTTAACTTAATTAGACACGGGCACATACTATGTAATGACACTAAGCTTAATGCGATTCAATACGGTGAAAGCACGCCAATCATAGATTTATATTAAACTATAGACAGACAGATTTACACAAACTCAAAACTCTGTCTTCATGTGTTCAAAACCACTCAAATTGTTCGCGTCGTTAGTTGATCAGGTCTTTTACTTTTTTTGGCTAGCCAGTTTTTTTTATACCACTTAGTTGGCAGACAAGCACACGGCCCACCTGATGGAAAGTGGTTACCGTGGCCTATGGACGTATGGACACCAGGGTCGTCACACTCGTGCTGCCGACCCTGAAGAAACCTTCTAATACCCTTCTTGACGTTTGTTGTTTGTTGACGTTAGTGCGACCTTCTTGACGTTTGCCCTCTCAGTTCGCGTTGTCACTATACTAACGTGCAGTATCCGCTCGGCGTCGATGGCCACGTGCAGCGCGGCGGGGTCCACGATGGACAGCGCCGTCTCCTCCTCCAGCCCCAGCACGCACGAGAACACCTCCAGCTCGTTCAGCTCGCACGACACCGGCTTGTGCGAGTTCGCGTTGTCACTATACTAACGTGCAGTATCCGCTCGGCGTCGATGGCCACGTGCAGCGCGGCGGGGTCCACGATGGACAGCGCCGTCTCCTCCTCCAGCCCCAGCACGCACGAGAACACCTCCAGCTCGTTCAGCTCGCACGACACCGGCTTGTGCGAGTTCGCGTTGTCACTATACTAACGTGCAGTATCCGCTCGGCGTCGATGGCCACGTGCAGCGCGGCGGGGTCCACGATGGACAGCGCCGTCTCCTCCTCCAGCCCCAGCACGCACGAGAACACCTCCAGCTCGTTCAGCTCGCACGACACCGGCTTGTGCGAGTTCGCGTTGCGGTACGTGATCACCGTCGTGCTCTGCAGGGACCGCAAATATTAACAACTGTATGTGTCTTTAAAGATACAAAAGGCAAAGAAAAGGGAAAATGGAAAAGAGAAGAAGTAAAAGTATTGTCACCTTGGTCAACTGTAAAAAACGTAGAATGTAAATTGTAACGATATTCAGTAAGAAAGTGGTAAAAATTTTAACACTGCATGCTGCATACAGCAATCTAACCAAAAAATATAAAATCTAGATGTTGAACCCTTAAGGTATGATTCCGAGCTGACCGCAGACGACAACTGCCGACTAGGGCATCGAGCCCGGGTTTACTCGACTCGAAAAAACCCGGGTTTTCCGGGTTTTCGGTGCGAAAAAAAAACCCGGGTTTTTTAATCAAAACCCGGGTTTTTTCGGGTTTTTTTCTTTTCATTATTTGATAAGTAATTATGAGTATAGGACGCAAAGAGTTCGGCCGAGTTGCTTTTTACCTACAGGATTGGGTAGGAGAAGACGACGGGGGCATCGCGAAAGAAGAGAAAAGCTCAAAAGGTCGGATGAGCAAGGGAGGAAGGGAGGTTTTGAAGGGCATCAAAGAGTTCACTTATAGTAAAGGGTGGGTCATTATCATAATGACTCCCATCAAGATAATTACGCATCCTTACTCGAGCGAACTCTTTGATGCCCTTCAAAAGTTCAATCCCAAGAATGCTCCGCAGGGGATGGCCTCACTGCACATATCTGCACCATTGAGGCCAACCGCTTGCTCTTCGTGAAGCTGCTGGATCAGTACCTTCACCACGGCTACTTTTCTAAGATGTAGGAGAAAGCTGTAGTGGTGGCACTGAGTAGCCAGGTAAGGATTTGTACACCGTCTCCATGGTCGATGGTCTATCGTTCGTCTTGGAGTAGGTGTACGAGAAGATGCTGGTGGCTCGTCTCAACTTTATCCGCTGTTGAAAACTAGCCCTCGCCAGATAAAGTTATTTCCACTTCTCTCGATCGGAGAAAACGGATCAAGCTGAAAGGAAAGCAGATGTCTAATTTTACAGCGGCGCGGAAGAGTGGAGAAGTGTGTAGCCGGGCGGCCTGTGGCGGTTGGCTTTGCCCCGCTCGCAATCCCCATTCCCCGCGCCTCGGTCACCAGAAGGCGTCATTTGATTGGTGGCCTATGTAAGACACAGCTCACATGTCGTCTCCGCTACGCATCTCCTTTCCGCTTTGGTGAAAATCCCCTGTCAGTTTCGCAGCTCCTTTCTCTCCTCTCCGCTTTGGTGGAAACCGGGCCTGAGACTGGTGGAGGAAAAGTGCCCCACAAATTTCAGACGAGTTATTACAACGCTTCCTAAGCGACAGGAAGGTAAGGCTCTGAAGGTAAGGCCTCTGCATTCCACGACCACATATAGCGGTCGTGGAATGCAGAGGCTCTACGGAGTCCTGATGCGCCCAGGGTTCAATTGGCGGAACAAACTAGACGGTGGAATGGTGCACGTATAATGGACGTGGATGATGTGGTGATTTTAATAGATAGAGATAGCGTCCTGGAGATTGAGAGATTTCTTTCGAGCACATTAGAAGTGACTTTTAATATTAAAACTGTTTTTGTGAATTGGGAAGCACTGTTCAATTGTCCGAGCGAGCGAGTCTCCGTTTCGACAAGATGACCGATTTTGCTTTTATCGGTGTTAATGTCTGTGGTCAGCGACACCCCATGCATAATCATTCTGGTGTGACACAGAGGCTGAAAAGCCGTAATCGCGTATGTTGCTCCTATTATCTGCGAACCCTCTTCAGCCAGAGTTGATCTATGGGGAGCACAGAGGCCACCTATCATCTTCGTCCCGCTATCAGAGAATCTTCCCCCCGGACGGGACCTTGCCTGGACCACTTGGAAGTCCTTAAATAGACTTCGGACGCAGGTCGGTCGAAGTAAGGAAAACCGTATTAGGTGAGGTCATTCAGACGAGATGGATCCACGGTGTGAATGCGGAGCTACTCCACAGACTATGACCCACCTGTTAACTTGTGCTGCCTGCCCAAGCACGTGCACTCCGGAGGAACTTATGAGTGCCTCTGACAACGCTATCGGAGTGGCTACATACTGGGCAAACAAAATATGACAAGATATGCCGTCGACCGAAGTTCCGATCTGGAGGGCGCATTTCTTAACCGATTTTCACCAAATTTGGCACACATGTTCTTTGATTTAAAACACAACTTTTGTCAAGAGTTTTTTTGATAGGAGGGAAAAAGGGGGAGAAAAGGGGGAAGTTTGCTGTCACGTTATGAAAGATACTTGATGATTTTTAGCTGAAACTTCAAGGACATGATTGCACATAAGCTGTTGTGAAAAAAAATAATGCGTCGTAACGTTATAGGGGGTTCCCCCCGTTTACTATAGCGCTTTTTTAAAGCTCGGATCGTCATTACTTTTTGGTGAAACATCCAAGATGTTTAAAATAAGAACGTATCGTTTTTTTTTTGGTTAGTTCTGTGAACAGTAGACCTCGCGAGCAGCCTTTGCCACATTTTTCTGATACTTTAGTCAAATCTGGTACCCTTAAAAAGAACTTAACCCGTCAGGGGCATCGCTTATAGCTTCTTTGTAATTCAAATAAAAAAAATAAAGAGGATGAAAAAGCTCGAAAAAAACCCGGGTAACCCGGGTTTTGATTAGGATAAAACCCGAAAACCCGGGTTTTCAAAATTGGCTCGGGTTTCGTATGCCCTACTGCCGACGCACGGAGCATATGCACGTAGTTCATTGCGGCTTCTCAATGGCCCCGTTTATCCGTATCGGAGTTTGACAAGTATTGGGTACGCTGTAGTAATGCGTCTCTCGTTATCGTATGCGGTCACCTTCGGAATCATACCTTTAAACATTGTTACAATGGAAACAAAGTCACACAAGACATTAACGTGGTTGGTTACAATTTTCAACAGCATTGTCAGCTAATCGCTTTGTGAACGTACAGCAGTCTCTTGATTTTGTCACAGCTACAAATCACACAGCTCATTAGGCGCGAGTGGTGCGAGTGGTGCGGTGGTGGACTCACCCGTAGTATGACGGCATTCGTGTCCCACACGGAGGGCTCCTCGACCAGTACGAGCTGCGAGTCGGTGACGTTGAGCTTGAGCTCCACGCTGGGCGCACTGTGCGCCGCGCCAGGGGCCGCGGGGCTGGCCTGGCTGCGAGCCGCGCACAGGGCCTCCTCGCTACAGACCGAAAAGAGCATGACGTCATTATTCGACTCGACTATTCAGACCGGGTGAGCGGTTCTGTCTAGTCGGATAGAGATTCCCCTTTATGTCCTACGTTCGTTACGATGTACAATTTTAGACCTGTTTATGGAGAGAAAAGTATAGATATTTTGTTTAGTGCGGTATTTAAAACGATCTAATATATAAATTATGTAAGTCAGCAGTCTCTGCAGACCTAATTAACGTATGACACACAAGACTCAGATTTACAGTACTATCATATTATTCAAAATTATTCATAAATACTACGTTGTATAACTCACAGATGCATCTGATCCGGGTCAGCGGGTGGAGGCGGCGGCTGCATGATGAACTGGTTCGCAGCTTCCCACCAATCCAGAATCGCCATCAAACGCATGTTGTTCACAAGAATCGTGTATGCTGCGGAGTCCCGGCGCTGTCTGTAAATCAATTAACGAAAAAGGCTCCCTAAATAAACTAAGCCCTAATTTATACCACAGAGCAAATACAGAGAGGAGGTGTTGTAATTAGATTTCTCTATAAAAATATGCATGACACTTTGTTGGAGTATGTTGTGACGAGGCACTAGATCCCGCCCATTTCTTAATTTTCGACCTAACTTTCAATGGCAAAACTACTCATTTAATTTTATATCGATGTTACTACTAGTATAAATAACTCGTACTAGATACGTAGGTACTGAGACACAGAGTCACCATCCAACTTCGGGTAGAATTTAATTCGGAGACACTGAGACGAAGCCTTTCATCTTATACAGAGCCAACTGGTCGGGATGGCTATGCACCAGACAAAAGTCAGACTGACAGCACCAACTAAGGCCATCTACTGTAAATGTCAGTGTAGGAGAGAATTCGAGTCCTATTGCACAATAACTTAGGCCACCTCCTCTCTGTGTTTGCTCGGTGGTTACGTCCACGAAAGCCAGACTGACAGCTGCAACTAAGGCCATCTACTGTGATATCAGTTTAGGTCCGAGAGTCCCATCAAACAGTAACTTAGGCCACCTCCTCTTTGCTTTTGCCCAGGGGTTAAGACCTGTGTGGTGAGTGAGGTGCGTGACCTGTCCCATCCGTACCTGGCGTGCACCTCGGCCTGCACGCTGTGGCGCTGCTCCTGCATGGGCTGCACGATGTGGCTGAACACGTTGCCGCGCCGGTTGGCCGGCTCCGACGCGTAGCGCGTGTCGCTCACCAGGATCTCCTGCACAGACAGAATCACAAGCTCATTAATTTACTTAGCAAAAGTCGCCTAAAACTGGTTTGTCTAAAACGGATACAGACGACAATTTGAACATAGAAGAAATTACTAAAAGATTACAGTTCAAAAAGTAATCTACACGAAAGTCCCGAGTTAGCTTGGCAATTTAAAAACCGTACTATACCTGCGAGACGAGGTCGATGTCCTGGCCTAGGTCGGAGTATGTCTCGATGTGCAGGCGCGACTTGATGAAGTTGATGCACGCCAGTGACGACACGCCGTGCTCCGGCTCCAGCTTCACCGTCACGTCGTGAAGGTCCAACTTCAGCGAACTCGTGGTCCACACCTGAGACCATAAAAAAAAATTGGATTATGTGATACTTCCATACTATTATATAATTGTAAAGTGGTCGTGTCTGTACATTGGAGATATTTAAAAAAAATACTTGGGTTATGTTATGTCAACGATACTGAACATGAAAATATTTTTTTGAATTTCCTGTCTGTTTGTCCGCAATGGACGCAAAAACTACTGGACGGATTTTGATGCGGTTTTTTTTAGAAAGGGCTTACTCAGACTTAAAATCTTACGTTTGTTTGATCGTAATCGGTTGAGTAGAAAGGTCGCGTTAACTGAGATGCACGCGGGCGGAGCCGCGGGCGGAAGGCTAGTCTCAAATAAAATCTCATGTTACAGAATTTATTCATAATGGAATCTGTGACTGAGAATCAACTGGTTGAATGGTTTAGTTCCTGTCGTGGTCACCGCCATGTCCGCTACTACGGGTACCTGGTCGTGGTGCGGGAGCGGCGCTCCGGCGTGCGCGTCCCTGGGCAGCAGGTCGTCCACGCCCTCGGCCAGGTTGTGCGCCAGCACGCCGCGCACCAGGCGGTACTGCGCCGGGTCCAGCGCCACCTGCAGCGTCGACAGCGACCCGTGCACCGCCATGTCCGCCACTGCGAACACAGGTATTATGAAATAGAACTAATGAAATATTAATAAATAATATACCAGAAGCCGTAAGTTGCAGTCAGTCTTCTGCAGTTTGTTAGCAAGGGATACATCACACAAATACAGTGCTACAGTAAGTACATACCATCGTGCGAGTCAGACATGTTGTACTCCAGATGCAGTTCGAGTTGCGCAGGCGCATGCAGCAACGGTGGTCCGGCGCGGCGCACGCGCAGGCCGCGTCCACCGCGCGCGCACCACAGCGCCACGCCGCCCAATCGCACAGTGCGCACGTCTAGTAACGCGCGCGGTTCTGTGCGGAGAAACACGGACACTGTAACGACTTACTCACATACCTACGTACTACACAAAAGTACGTGCAACTGCATAAAAAAACAATAAGAAGGTGAGATCAATTATTAATGACGAAAGCCATTTGAGGTTGAAAAGCACGTCTCCGCGGTCTTGCTTCCGCTTAGCACCATAGAGATCTAAAAACGCGCTTTGCGCAAGCCTGAGTACATTCTCACAAAGTTTGCCGATCACTATACCTAAAAGCAACTGTAATAACGTTTCAAGCTGACAATGACATTATGCGTGTGGTTCGCAACAGTCTGACAGTCAGATAGGGTGTGTGACAGACCTGAATTAGGGTCTGCCCTCGTGCCTCGCGTGCCGGGCTCGCCGGCGTACTTGAAGCAGTTGTCTAGGTGCAGGTGATCTAGGTGCGCGGCCAGCGCGGCGCGCGAGCGCCCCGACACCGGCAGCACGATCACCGGTGCGCTGCTGCGGATGCGCAGGCGCATGCGTTGCGACTGCGCGCCGCCATCCGCGCCACCCGTCGCCACGCCGCCTACCACCGACACCTGGAGACGAGTAACACCAGTTACTTTCAAATAAAACTATTTTAATTTAAGTCTCACATATAATTGAAAGCGGAATAAGTTGAAATACTGTTATCATTAACATGTACCTTGAGTCTAGCTTGCAATATAACTCTTCTCAGCAGACTAAAATCTCTGGCGAAGGCTTGCAGCTCCTGTACGAAGCGCTTGGTGTGGACGTACGTCACGGGCCCCATCTCAATGTTCAAACTCGTCTCGTGGCCCGCAGTAGCTGCTTCCGCACTACTGAGTCTGTGAAAAAATACATTTATTATTATTTTCTTAAAATACGTGGATTCATTTAAGCACAGAATTAAACAGCGATTGCATTTAATAGTGATTAATATTTTTTTTTTTTTCAATACAGAACAAGCTTAAAAGAAAATTTCGAACAACTTGCGTTTTAAACCGAATTAAGCTGAGTATCAGTATACACAAGTACACAAGTTTTAGCTGCGGGGCACAAGCTCAAATTAGGTAGTATTCCACAGCGCACGCACCTCTGGTAGTTGAAGGTGAGCGCGTGGTCGGCGTGCGTGCGCAGGCGCTCGCGCCACAGCGGCGCGTGCGGCGTGAGGTCGGTGAGCGCCAGCGCGCCCAGGCGCCCCGACACGGAGCGCGTGTGCGTGAGCGCGTCGGCGCGCGCCACCGTGCGCACGCGCGACACCAGCGCGCGGCACGCCTCGCCGCGCGGCGTCACCAGCACCACGCTCAGCGACCGCACCCACAGCTCCGTCTGCGAGCTGCCGCCCGCGCCGCCCGCGCCCGCCGCTGTGGACAACGTACAGGACAGGCTAACACGTGACTTCAACCGAAATTACATCATGCTGCCTAGGTGAGGCGGCAATCAATTTAGAAAGTGCAGGCGCTAAAAGTAGATAAAGTAGAAGAGTATGCAAAATGTGAGGACCAACAATTATGAGCTGATTAACACACTAAATAATTACCAAATACATCTTGACGCCAAATGTGATGTTGTTTCTTATATTTTCTTTTTCAACTTTTTTAATACTAGCGGTAGCGTCAACGACAATATAGCAAGTTGCAGATAATCTCATTGCCTGAAAAATCCTAATATCTACTGCATATAAAAACAAAGATTCTTATTCGATCGTGTCCTGTAAAAGAACAGACGTGAACTTACTACTTGGTAATGGTTCTTGTCCACTTTCGCTGTCGGGCACGTCGTCCCCGGCGATTCCAAAGAAGTCCAACACCGCCACCCAGCTGTCTATGCTCACCACCAAATTCAGGCAGTTGAAGTCAATCTTCGTCAATTTTGAAATCTAAAAAAAAATAAAGTCAGTCAAATTGAAAAGCTCTCCCTTTTCTAAGTTGGTTAAGAAATAATTATTTTTGAATTTTTAGGAGGCTAGTATGCTAAATATTCATACAAATTTAGCAACAGTCAACACCTCAGAGCAAAAACAAAGAGGAGGCGGCTTAAGTAACTGTGCTCCTCAAATAAATTAGGCGTGGCCTTAAGGTTCAACCCCACCAAACGGACGGCATCGGCCCACACACGTCAAGCTGTCATGCGTGACTTGGTAATATAAACTTTAAATGCTGTGATATAAGATTTATTGTTTTTGTGTAAAATCCGTTCCGATACCGTCCGTTTGGTGGGGTTGAACCTTTAATGTACCGTCGCCGTTCGTCTTGTGCACAGCTCTTGCTCAGACCAACGGGACCCACAGTGTCACGTACCTTGTCGTACTTATCGGCGAAGTGCGGGTGCTGCGGGTCGCGCGTGTGCACGGACAGCCACACGAGGTGGTCGTCGGGCGCGGGCGCGGGGCGGCGCGGCGCGGGCTCGGGCGAGCACGGCGGCGTCGCGCCGCACTTGCTGTCGCGCTTGTTGCGGCGCGTCGCGCTCTGCGGGCAGTGTACCCAGTGTTACGTCACCCGTACTAGTACCTAATGCTAAATGTGGTTTCTAGAGTACCGGGTAAAACGGGGTGAATAGAGATCAATGGGTGAATAGAAATAAAATGGTCAGCTAAATTCTGTAGTTATTTTCTTTCAAGTGAAACTATGGACTAGTTCAATGTAATAATAAACAGAATCATCAAATATCTGGTTAAACACTTAAAATTTTATAAAAGAAATTATTTAAAAAAATCTTACGACCATTTTATTTCTATTCACCCATTGATCTCTATTCACCCCGTTTTACGGAACGCCCAGTTTCCGAAAGGCTGATCAACATCAAATTAACTAACCGGCTGTTAAACCCCTTGTCAAGTAACAATTGGGTTGCTAGAAGCATGGCTAAATAGTTTGATTTGATCATAATGTTGGTTAACCAGCTATTTTAACCGACAAGACGATAAAATAAAACTATTTAACTATGTTTCTAGCAACGCAATTGCTATTCGACAAGAGATTTAACAGCCGATTAGTTAATTTGACGTTGATCAGCCTTTCGGAAACTGGGCGTTAGCCTTTTTTTCTGGAGCAAAAACCCCAAGGATAACCCAGCCCCCACACCTTCCCCCCTGGCATGTCTGACTTAAACCGACTAAATGCACGCCATCTGTGGGTCGTAAGGTGCCAGAGACAAGATTGCCCGAGACCTGGAAGGCTCCGTGCCTGGTGTTATTGGTGATTGGACACTGGAAGGCTCCGTGCCTTGTGTTATTGGTAATTGAGCACTGGAAGGCTCCGCGCTTCGTGCTAGTAGTGATTGAGTGCTGAAGGACTCCGTGCCTTGTGCTAAATGGTGATTGAGCACTGGTAAGCTCCGTGCTAGTGGTGATTGAGCACCAAAAGGCTCCGCGCCCTGTGGTAATAGGGATTGAACATTGATTAGCTCCGTGCCTTGTGTGTACAACAGTTGAACACCTAAAGCCTCGCGCTCTGTGTTAGTAGCGATTAGAAATTAGAAGGCTCCATGCCTTATGCGTGTGACACGATCCGTGTTTGTGTTTCTTTTACGTATGGTTCCAGTATGGAGGCGTCATGTCAGAGTGTCGTACCTGGTTAGCAGCAACATTGAGTTGACTGGGCAGCGAGCTGGAGCAGTACTTCATGTACTGCAGCGAGCTGACGCTGGACATGTCGTCGGCGTACTCCGTGACGAAGTCGGGGCACGACTTGGACACGAACACGGCCTTGGGCGGCACCTGCGGCGTGTGCGACACCATCAGCATGCGGTGCTTCGACTCGGGCTCCTTGGTCAGGTCCTCCATCGTGATGGAGTGCAGCGACACCTGGGGGCGAACGATGGAAACTAATATATTACAATTATTGTTCACAGAGATATTATTATAAGGTCCTTATTTCTCTACTGCAAGCCTGGCGCATTTACTATAACACACATTATTTAGGACAGGACGTGCTCTCGCGACATAGAATATGGAATTGTCGGCCAAGTAGGCTACTTGGATAGCAGATAATTTTGTCTACACACGTCTACACCTTAGAGTATACATTATAAATATAGAGCGCGCCTATCATTCAGGTCTTTGGCGCCGAGTGTTAGCAGATACTTTGCGATGGTATAGCGCACCTATATATGGTATACCGAAAATATCAATAGATGCACTTATTAATGTAGTTTGTTGTTATGAAGTTTTTGTTCGATTTGATATGCATGGATAACATTAAAGCCAAAATAAAAAAAAATGGCGTCATTTTGCGGTATTTTTGCGTCATTATTACTACAAATATACGATGTTGTATAAAATTGTGATATAACATATCGAATTAAATATTATATGCGAAGTTATTTTGATGGGTATTGTTTTGCTACTGATTGAGGTTGAGCGAGGAGCCTCAGTACTGTTCATACCCGTGATAGCAGTTCATACTTGTAAGGCGCGTCGCGACGTCTGTGCAAATTTATTATATGAGAGAAATAGTAGAGCACACTGTGTGAAGCGCCAGTGTTACCTGCAGCATGTTCTCGTAGGGGTGCGCCCTCTGGTACTGCAGCTTGAACTCCCGGAACGACAGCTCCACGAGGCTGCGCTCGCCCTCGCCCAGGTCCGCGCGCAGCTCCACGCTGAACGTGGCCAGCTCGAATTTCACTATGAACATAAACGTAGGTACATAGTTTGATTAGTTTTTCTTTCCTTTGGAAAAAATATGAGTTTACAGTAGTGTATACTGGGTGATTTTATAGTCGCTTCGGAGCGCAAGATTTTGAGCACAGTTTTGTTAGCGAAATCGTCTGGAAGTATTATTTTGGCGAAAATCAAACTTTTTTTTTTTACAACACCCTTGTACAAGGTGATTTGTAGTCGTTTCGAAGTGAAAGATTTGTACGGGTGATAGTGATAGTGTACGGGGGTTGTAAAAAAAAAGTTTTTTTTTCGCCAAAATAATACTTCCAGACGATTTTGCTAACGAGTTTGTGCCCAAAATTTTTCGCTCCGAAAAGATTATAAAATCACTACATATATTGAAACTATTTTAAATTTTTTAAATTACTTTCACGTTTTGAAATGCTACAAAATAGAGATCAAAGATTTCATACAAACAATTTCCAAGGTAATAAATGCGTGTATACGTACCGGTGAGTGGTACAATGGGCGCTGGCTGCGGCACGTGGACGCGGCCGGACGTATCGTGCGGCGCCGCGTCGGGGGCGGCGGGCGGCGCCACGGCCAGCACGGCGGCGCGCACGGCCGGGTCCAGCCGCAACGTGGGCACCGCGCCCTCTAGCACGCCGCGCGCGCCCTCCGCCATCTGGGGGAGGGGAGGGCCCCACCGTTATATAAGACGGCTGTTTTTACGCCACCCAGAGGAAAGCACTCTAACTCTAAATACTAAAGATTATTTTTTAAAAAGAAACAAAACTGCATTTAAAAATTTACGCAAAGTTGCTTGCCACCCACGGTAATAATCGAATCGGTTAACCCGGCAAAAATAACTACCTATACAAGAGATGGCGCGCGGCACAATTTTTTGGGCACGCCATAACGAAGAAAGTATTTAGATGCGCCCTTGCCATATATTAGGTGCTAGGAAATGGACGAACAGTCAGTTTCTAAGTTGGTAAAAGTACCTGTGCCTGGTGCGTGGGCCCCACGTGCTCGCCGGCGCCGTCCACCACGTCGGGCGCCGCGTCGCTGCTGATCCAGCGCAGCGTCTCCAACAACTGCTCGTACTGCTCGCGCCGCGCCGACACCTGCAGCCCGCCCACTATCTTGCCCTCCACCTCGCACTGGACAACACAAGAAGGGGATGAAAGTTTATTTTTGAAGATATTTTGATGAAAATTGGTACAGAGATAAATTGAAGCATGGGAACGGACATAGGCTACCTTTTTTTTAATGGGGGTCACAGGGGGGAAATAGGGGATGAAATTAAGTATGAAAGTTCATCATTTTTTAAGATATCCTGATGCAATTTAGTACAGAGATAAATTAGACCTTGGAAAAGGACATAGACTATGGTTGGTCACGATAACCGACATCCACGCGGGCGGAGCCGCAGGCAGCTAGTAATAAATATAGGCATAACCTGGGGCACGTATCTTAGACCTAAAATGCGAGACGAACGAAGCCCTGGCGCATGTAGATTATTTTGTAATAATCTATGCTTGGTGAATTTGAGCTCGTCCACTGCCGTAGCACCCCGTGCTGTCCTCAAAAGTCACCCAAAAAACGTGTACTGTGCGTATAGAACACATTTTAGGTCCAATACGTAAGATAGAAGTGCGTCGTACTTGATAGTCGGGCGCGGCGTCGGGGTCGTTGTCGCAGTAGTTGACGGTGAACTGCAGCGCGGTGTTGTGCAGCACGGGCTTGCCGGCCGCCGCGTCGTACATGTCCGACATGTTCTCCGAGAACTGCTGCGCGGACAGCTTGTCCGCCACGTCCAGCTGGAAGGACAAACGGCACGTGAGACGGTTGGCCAGGCTCGTGCGAAATGTGTGTAAGGCCCTTCTTACACTTCGAAACTAAAAAGTGATGAGACTTCAGTCGCGTATTATGGAAACGCGACTGGAAACTTATTCGCAACTCGATGCTCCTAAATTTATACTACTGGAAACTAAGAAACTTTTTCAATTTCTGGAACAAACTGAATGTTAATCTTTTGTTTCGCGATTTTGCCAATAGGTGATAGACACTTCTTGTTAACAGTTTGTTGTTGAAACGCAAGACACGTGATTCAGGTGACGAAAATCGCTCACATGCGACACGGTCGGTTTCACGAAAGTCGACGCCGCGACGCTAGTTCGTGACTTCGCGCCATTTGAAAGTTTACTAATGTAAGAAGGACGTAAGTAGTGGGGCGGGGAGTGGTACTGACGGTGGCGAGCGAGATGTCGCGCACGCGCACGGTGTAGAGCGTGTGGCGCGGCGGGCCGGGCCGGTTGGCCAGGCTCATGCGGCCCAGGTGCGCCAGCAGCACCGCCGAGCTGTGCGCGCTGCGCGGCACCACCACCACCGGCGACTCCAGCTCGATGTTCACGCTGCACCGAATACACATTACATTATTAATCAATTTATTGATGTGACGCATATATGCGTCATCGGTCTAGCTAGATAACTTATGATGCATATTTGCGTCACAAGTTATGTAGCGTTGTAGTGTTCATAAAATTAAAAGAAACACTCAAAAGCGTCATGTAGTACCTGAGTACGATGTTGTCGGACTTGAAGTCGGCGGGCTCATCCAGTGACGCACCCGTGCTTACAGTGCGGCGGCGCGGAGACACGCCCTCCGTCGACTGCGACAGCTTAGGGTTCGAGTACAGAGACTCACCTCTGCACACATACAACATACCATTTAACATTTCAGAAAATTTCATAGAACTTGTTACAGATAGAAGATAGTTATGGTGGCAGGTGTACTGACCGCGGGTGCACGAGGCCGAGCGCCATGTCGGCGGCGGCGGCGCGGATGGAGCGCGCCAGGTTGGCGAGGTACTGCTTGAACTCCGTGAGGCACGAGCGCAGCTCGCGCAGCAGCGGGCCCGAGTGCGTGTACCACACGCTGGCCACGTGCAGGCTCACCGTCGCCTCCACCACTGCACCACACACAAATAGACACACACGGTCATACACAGTTCCTTCACGATATATAACTATTAGAAAGCAGTCGAAATGAATGCAAAAAAATTTGCAATATTTAATATTTTCAATAGACTCAAAAAGTTAACTGTAGGACACCGAAGTTAATCGTGGAACACCTAGGTAGACCAGGGGTAAATAAAGTTATCCATGGAACACTTAGGTGAACCAAGGGTACAAAAAGTAAACCGTGGAACACCTAGGTGAACCACATAGGTGTACCTTGGGTCAGAAAGTAATTGATAAAACGTACCTGGAGCGTCCCCGCCCTGAGACGTGTTGACCTTCCGGTGGATGGTGAAGAGCAGCGCCTTCTCGTCGTCGTCATCAGGCGCGGGCGCGGCGTGCGGCTGCGCGGGCGGCGAGTGGCCCGCCGCCAGCACGCGCGAGTGCAGCCCGCCGCCCTCGCACAGTGACACCACCTGCACGCCGCCCAGCGACCCGCCCACCTCCACGCGACTGCCGTCTGACACACACGTCACAAGTCAACAAAAAAAAATACCGGCTCGAAGGACCACTATGGATGGTCATCATGGTTCAACACTTCCGGCTCAAAGGACCACCATGTATGGTCATCATGGTTCAACACTTCCGGCTCAAAGGACCACCATGTATGGTCATCATAGTTCAACACTTTCGGCTCGAAGGACCACCATGTATGGTCATCATGGTTCAACACATACGGCTCGAAGGACCACTATGTGTATAGTCATCATGGTTCAACACTTCCGGCTCGAAGGACTACTATGTATAGTCATCATGGTTCAACACTTCCGGCTCGAAGGACCACTATGTACGGTCATCATGGTTGACTTACCGACGGTGGCCTGTATCTTTGCCTCGGTGATGGTGGCGGTGGCGATCTTCCTGGCTACCACGTTGCCGTCGTGTACCGCTGCCCGCAGCAATAGCACGCCCAGGCGGTGGAAATCGAACGTTATTTCTGTTCGGATATCCCGCTGTACAGAACAAAATATAAGCTTTAACCACTTTACCTTTGAAACAACCGTTTTATTACCATATTAATGTGTATAAATTACTACCAAGGGCCAAAAATATTGTTTTGAATATAGAGGCCATTCGTGAAGTCACTGTCGTAATTTTTTTAAACCGTTTACTTGAATTTGACCTTTTTTAAATTGAAGGCCCCACACGGTAGATGGTAACTTCTACATGTTCAATTAGGTTGGGACATTGCACTTTTTTTTAATCAAATGTATCCAATGTTTTTGATAGTTATGACGCATATATGCGTCATCGATCTGGCAAGTAAGGCAAGTAAGGTAGGTGTAAGCTCACTAACCTTCGGCTCATCTTCCGTTATGGTGTAGGAGTAGGTGCTCGTAGTAATAGGCTCCTCGACTCCTGTCTCACTCGGTGGTTTCTTCGCAGACGCTTTGGGACCCATCACGCGCTGGGTGAACCCGATCAATTCCACTATGGTTTCTTGATTGGCTGAACATTGAACACATATAATTTGAGTTTTTATATCTATAGAATTCGCTTGTTTTTTTTTTATGCATCATAAATTGCAAATCACGCACCTATGTACACTATTATCTTTTATTTGAGCACTTAGAACTTGAATTCATAACCTGAACAAGTTACCTATGATGTCGAGGTTGTTGAAGAGTATATTGGCGATGCGCAGGTCCTCGGCCGGCGTGGCGCCGCGCACGAGGCACAGCTCCACGGCGATGAGCGCCTCGGCGTCGTTGAGCCCCGCCGCGCCCCACGCGCCGCCCCAGCCCGCCGCCCACGCCGCGCCCCAGCCCGGCCCGAACATCGAGCTGCCGTTCCAGTTGTAGCCCGTGCCCGACACCCAGCTCGGCGGCACGCTGACCTCCGCACCCTCTGTGTAACAACATCCTTCTCACTCAGTTGTACCAAAGTTTTTTGCTCAGTAATAATCAAGGAAGGACAAACGTTTCATTGTTACTCCTCAATATAATGTATATATCTGAACACGGATTACAGTCATGTCAGGACGCACATTGACCTTACATGTTTAGGTCCTTCGAGCCGGATCATATCCAGCTCGAAGGACCTAAGCATATTTAATTTACCATGTTTGTTAGAGAGATTTGATCCTTATAAGTAATACTATCGATTGACAATATAAAAATACAGAACGTTATTTTTTCGGACTTTTGTTGATTCGTTCACGAAAATCTGTGAATGCAGTTTTGTTTCTTTTTAAAAATTAAGGAATGTTTCTTTTGAGTGAAATTCGCTATCTACAGTATTTAGAGTACTTTCGCTTCAGGTAAGATGAAAATCTTCCACTCTATATGCCACAAAGTAATTTTTCCTACCGTTTTAGTACTTACTATTTTACTGAAGAAAACAAACTTACTGTTGGTCCCGAGGTGCAGCGAGTTGAGTGCCTGGTGTAAGGCATGCGGATGCGCAAGCGCAGGCGCCGAACGCGCGTCGGGCGACGGCGGATACAGCGGCGACGTGGGCGACGTAGGGGACGTGGGCGACGTGGGCTCCGAGCCGCGGATGCTGCCCGACATCGTGTCCATGCTGCAATAGTACAAAACTAAATGAAGCCCCATATTACTCGAAATATACTCTTCCTCACGTTTCGAATATCCGATGCGAAACTACCTTTAGGGCAATACTCACTGAAAAAAATAGAGCAACGGCCGGTAGCGGCCAGCGGCGGCCAGAATTTGCTACTAGAAAATGGTTGCGAAAATGCTCGCACAGCCTTCGTAGCGCGGCGTCGCGAGGCCATTCGTTCAAATGACTATGACCTTTTTCTCCCGTAGACAAGATTCAAAATGCTTCGTAATAAAAAGCTGTTGCCTGCCGCTGCTCTTTCAGTAGAGATTGACCCATAAAGTATGAAAAACTACGGTTGGTTTACTATTTACTTTTTATTGCAACAAGTACTTACCCTACATGTTTGTGACTTGCTACAAGTAGCTCGAAATCTGGCCCATAGGTCTGCAGGGCATCGACCAGCAAAAGAGAATGTACCGATAGCGAGACGGACACGTCTCGCGGCCGCACGGTCAGCGCCGCCTTGACTCCGCATACTTGGACCTCGGCTATTGAACGTCCCATCGATTGTACCTGATGAGAATTTCGCTCAAACATAAATTGAATATAATAAAATGCTTCAACTTTATTTTTTTTTTTTTTTTTTTTATACCACTTAGGTGGCAGACAAGCACACGGCCCACCCGATGGAAAGTGGTTACCGTGGCCTATGGACGTATGCAACACCAGGGGCGTCACACTCGTGCTGCCGACCCTGAAGAAACCTTCTAATACCCTTCTTGAAGAACCCCATATTGTAGTCGCTTGGGAAAACCATCGCGGGGAGTTCATTCCACAGCTTGAGTGTGCGAGGGATGAAGTTAGTTAGTCTAAATTAACGCTGTAGCAGACACCAAGTGTCCGATACAGCCTGTGTTTTTGCTAAAATAACAAAAGGGTCAGTCAATAGATAAGTAAGAAGAGACAACGGGATATAATCGGCTCGTTTTTTTTAAATTTTGATTATTGGAAAAAGAGTACTGGTCTAACCTAAACTCAAATCTAATAAATTCCATTCGTTACAATAAGTATAGCGTATGACGTCCCTGGTGTTGCACACGTTCATGGGCTGCTGTACACGTCCGAAACAGCTCGACATCAGGTGGGCCTTGTGCTCCTTGTATAGTGCACGCACCTCCAGCGACATCTGCTCGATGGCGAACTGCATGATGAAGAGTGTGGAGTTGTGCTGCAGCGAATGCGCCGCGCTCACGTCGGGGCTGGCGCTGCTCTCTTCGTCCTCCCCCACCTCCGCCTGTTCCGGCCCGGCCGACTCCGCCTCGCTGCGGACGGTCATGGGAGGTTCAAGGTAGGCAGGTTGGTACGAACAATGTAAAGTATAAGTAGACGTAGAATTATGTTTACAGTGCAGTGTACAGTGTAGTGTACAGTGTAGTGCTGGTACTGACCGCTTGGCCGAGAGCGTGGCCTCGTTGAGCACGGCACGCACAGCGAACAGCTTCTGCTCGCTGAGGTGCACCACGAGCGCCGGCAGCGAGCCGCACACCGTGGCGCCCGGGTACTGCGGGTCGCTCGTCACCACCACGCGCCGCTCCGCCTGCCCACACACACCACTAACTTGCGTATTGCACCACTAGTGTACACTGTAGTGCACAGTGTACAGCACAGTGTCTGATTCACAAAAAATACCGTCGTGTATCTTCCGCGACGGCGGCGTCCTAAGATCCGCGATGTAATTTCCGTCAACTGAAGAGTTGGCCCTGGCGGGCTGGCCAGCGCTATTGGCGGTAAGTTTCTATGTATGATTGATTGTGTATGTATATTCAACCATAAGTTGCTCTGAAGCTACTCATAGTCAACTCGAAACATTGAAAAAAAAAAACATATAACGAAAACATCCTTCAATCCTGCTTGACCATGTCTCCTACGAATAAATTTCATTATTTTCATTTCATTTAAAAAAAATAGCTTTTTTTATATCTAGTCTTATTTAATGTTCACAGCTTTACTTAAGTATTTTTACACAGGGTACATATGGAATAATCACCTGCAGTAATATACTGAATCTGTCCAGCAGATGTAGTGACGAGGTGCTCTTGGTGTGAGCATACTTCCAGTTGTCGCGAGCGCGTCCCACAAGGATCTGTAGGTCGCTCAACTCTATCTTATACCTGTAACCAAATATTTGCTTCAAGCATGCTCGACTACACATCAATTATTTCCTCTAGTCATTTTTTACATATAAATAAAACGTATCGGATTCGAATCCTGGCCATTAAACTACCGACATTCTCAATCTCAATATAAGCAAATTAGGTTTACAACACACCTGCTCATAACAGTGTTATTTTTTCACCGCAAATAGGCACGGAATGACACCTATTATCAAACTGTGGCTTTTTCATTGCTATTATTCACAAGTGAGTTATAGATAGATAGATAGATAGATAATACTTTATTGTACACCAATAAATTTACAATAGAGACAAGTAGGTATCATGTATACAGTTTAATGTACAATGGGCGGCCTTATCGCTGGAAGCGATTCTTTTTAGATTAGATTCTTTTTTAAATTTAATAGGTTAAGTTTCTATGTTCTTAAAAAAGTTTCGATACAAAAAAGAACGTGTTTAAAAGTACGAATAAATTAATATACCTATTGGATGTTCATTTGATGCATTTTCGTATTTAACCCTTAACTACCTACCACCTATTTCTGGAACTTAACCACCTACGTGCGGTCCTGGAGACCGCTCATGAATAACCACCGTAAATTCGGGTTCTATAGTATCAAAAGGTTTTAAATGAGTAAAATACTTGTTTATGTTTTAATATTTTATTTTAGACTTTTAATTATCATAAATTATAATAAAATCTTGAGATTATGTTATTATCTTTCAAGAATAGTAATTTTAACATAAAAATATACTCTTCTTAAATAATGGGATCTGATTCATAAGCAACTTAAGAAATCAACTTCTTTTGATATATTTCTTTTAACTTAGGACTCTAACTATTAAATTAAATAAAAAAACTATACATCAATCGTAAAAATCAACAAAATTGCAACCCCCAAACATTCTCAATTTTTCTAGTCTTCAACCTGTACAGCATACTAGACCGCATCGGATTCCACGTTACTGCAATCTTCGTCTGACATCTCCTGTTGTAACCACCTTTCAATACTTTCATTGTAATTAATCATTTTTACCCGACTGCCGAAGGAAGGAGGGTAATGTTTTTCGAGAGTATGAATGTTATGTATGTATGTATGTATATTTCTTTGGCACGCCCTACAGCCTGAACGGCTTGATGGATTTTGAAATGCAAGGTGTCATTGGATTTGTCATGATTGTATGAGTGCCACCCAGGTATATTAAAATTTTTATAAAATCAAAATGGCGGTTTTTGGCGCCAAAACGTATCTTGTCAAATTTTTTTTTTCACTCAAACTTATCAAAATGAAGGAAATTAGAAGGAGATTACAAAAATATAAACATCATGTTATTATATAATAACTTTAAAGAATAAAATAAAACAAAATAAATGATTAATAAATAAAATTACCTACCCTCCTTTATTCGACAGTCGGGTAATTAATTTTCTTTTGGTTTATGATTGGCAAATGGGTACCTACCGCCTGCTATCTAACTTATTGCAATATTTTCAGTGGCAGACGGGATTTTTTATTTCTTAATCATTTGTTTTTCACTAAAACAAAAAAATCGTGTGAGTGAAAAAAAATCACGTAACCACCTACGAGCGGTCACAGAGACCGCTGACAAGATATTTTTACTTACCCTGGCCAAACGCGCGCACGTCTATACTTACCTGAGCGCTAGCGCGGTCCTGTTGGATGTGTAGAAAAGGTATATAGACACGCACTGTCCTACGACACTTACAGATCGAAATATTTGAATTTAAAAATACGTTGCGGTCTCAGAGACCGGTGGTAGGTGGTTAAGGGTTAAATAAATAATTTCAACTTGTCATTTTACTTGTTTAATGAACAAAATTTTCACTAAAATTTAACTTTTTTTTTCTCTAAGTACAGAAAAAAAAAACAGTAAAAAAAAGTTAAATTCAAACCTCATTTTTTTTTTAATATGGCCGACCGCCATTGTTAGATGCGCGCACATAGGAAAACGAATTAATTTGTAGTATTGTTTATTTAGTATTTGTAGTATTATTTTATTCGCAAGTGTGTTGTAAAACGTCGTATGGCACGCGTGAGTATGATGATTACCGTCCTCGGCTCTCTTAAGACCCTCGCCTGGCGGCTCGGGTCTCAATGGCACCTCGGCGGTAATCACCAACTTTGCTCGCTTGTACCATAAAGTATTATAATTGGAGGTGTTAGCGGGCATACTAATTTTAGTGGTATACTAGAATTGTCAATAAAGAAACTAGAGTGTATGCAGTGTGGTGACCTGTCGTAGAGGCGGTTGTGCAGGTTGTCGTGGTCGAGCGGCGGGTCGGGCGGCGCGGCGGGGTGCGGGCCGGGCGCGGGCGGCGACGCCGGCGACAGCAGGCTGCCCGGCGGCGTGGAGCACGGCGTCATGAACATCTCTGCACCACCAGGCACTTCATTAGCGACACTTATGGTAGCCACACACGTTCCACTATACTTGCGCAAGTCTACACTTGGAACTTCACGTGTGTGACCACCTTTACTATTATGATTATACAGTGAAGTATTGTGCTAAAAATGGCTATGAGACCTATTTTAACTGTAACATTTTGTGAGAACAAAGAGATATTTGAGCGCTAATTTGGACGGGGTAACATTTATCGTTTTTTTTAATCGGAATTGCTTCCGTTGAGAACTTTGGATTTTCATCTCTTCACTATTATTACTACATATTATAAAACAAAGTCGCTGTCGCTGTCTGTCCGTCCCTATATACGCTTAAATCTTCAAAACTACGCAATGGATTTTGAAGCAGTTTTTTTAAATAGATAGAGTGATTCAAGAGGAAGATTTATATGTATAATACATGCATAATATTATAGAGAAACACTAATAAATTTAGAGATAATACCACGCGGGCGGAAAATATGGCGGTACGAAGTTCGCCGGGTCAGCTAGTTCTCTATAAATTATTTAGCTTTTCCACAAGAAATGCTACCATAAACGACTATCGGCTGACCGCTGCTGACACCAGAATCTTATGCCTATTTCACCAGTTGAAAATACCAAATATAGCGCTGTAAGGTATGTGGTAGTTACCCTCGTCGGCGGGCGGTGTCTGCGACGTGTGCGGCGCGGCAGTCGCGAGGTTCGCGTTGGCGAGGCGCAGACGGCCGAAGTCCACCACGAGCACGGCCGAGTCGCGCGAGCACAGCCGCTCCACCAGCACGATCTGCGGCGCCGAGATGTCCAGCTCCACCTGCCACGTGCGTCTGTCGCTCTGCCGGTGAAGACATCCATACAGTTATCTTACACTAGCTGTTGTTCGCGTCACTGCCCGCTGGAATTCTGACCCCGTTCATAGCTATGAACGCTAACGCTACTATCAGTGGATAGTAGCATGATATACATGGCGTCCCATAGCGATGCCACATGGAGGGAAAGTACCTTAAATCCTTAAGTTAGCTCATTTTACTTAAACGAGACATATTTTTTTTTTTTTTTAAGGAAACAAAACTCCACTCAAAGATTTTTAAAAATTTGCTTGCCGCACCCGGTAATCGAACCGATTAAAATCCGAAAAAGTAACATTCTGTATTTTTATGGCATCAATCGATAGTGTCAATCATAAGGATGAAATCTCTCTAAGAAACATGGTAAATTAAATGAAAGGAAGTCCTTGAAACCTAAAAGTATAGATGAAAACAATAAAATTCTCTACAATGGATTGACTATGATAATGATATAATTATATCAAATTATTCGACATTGCGGATCACATGTGCCTAGGCAGTCGTAGACCTCACATCAGAGTGCCGTGCAGATGCGCGTACGCAGCATACGTACCGGATGCGTGTGCGTGTACATCATGTGCTCCCAGTGCGTCTTGAGGCGCGCCTTGGTTGGTCTCGCGCACGTGCGCGTACGCAGTATACGTACCGGGTGCGTGTGCGTGTACATCATGTGCTCCCAGTGCGTCTTGAGGCGCGCCTTGGTGGTCTCGCGCACGTGCGCGTACGCAGTATACGTACCGGATGCGTGTGCGTGTACATCATGTGCTCCCAGTGCGTCTTGAGGCGCGCCTTGGTTGGTCTCGCGCACGTGCGCGTACGCAGTATACGTACCGGGTGCGTGTGCGTGTACATCATGTGCTCCCAGTGCGTCTTGAGGCGCGCCTTGGTGGTCTCGCGCACGTGCGCGTACGCAGTATACGTACCGGATGCGTGTGCGTGTACATCATGTGCTCCCAGTGCGTCTTGAGGCGCGCCTTGGTGGTCTCGCGCACGTGCGCGTACGCAGTATACGTACCGGGTGCGTGTGCGTGTACATCATATGCTCCCAGTGCGTCTTGAGGCGCGCCTTGGTGGTCTCGCGCACGTGCGCGTACGCAGTATACGTACCGGGTGCGTGTGCGTGTACATCATGTGCTCCCAGTGCGTCTTGAGGCGCGCCTTGGTGGTCTCGCGCACGTGCGCGTACGCAGTATACGTACCGGGTGCGTGTGCGTGTACATCATGTGCTCCCAGTGCGTCTTGAGGCGCGCCTTGGTGGTCTCGCGCACGTGCGCGTACGCAGTATACTTACCGGGTGCGTGTGCGTGTACATCATGTGCTCCCAGTGCGTCTTGAGGCGCGCCTTGGTGGTCTCGCGCACGTGCGCGTACGCAGTATACGTACCGGGTGCGTGTGCGTGTACATCATGTGCTCCCAGTGCGTCTTGAGGCGCGCCTTGGTGGTCTCGCGCACGTGCGCGTACGCAGCATACGTACCGGGTGCGTGTGCGTGTACATCATGTGCTCCCAGTGCGTCTTGAGGCGCGCCTTGGTGGTCTCGCGCACGTGCGCGTACGCAGCATACGTACCGGGTGCGTGTGCGTGTACATCATGTGCTCCCAGTGCGTCTTGAGGCGCGCCTTGGTGGTCTCGCGCACGTGCGCGTACGCAGCATACGTACCGGATGCGTGTGCGTGTACATCATGTGCTCCCAGTGCGTCTTGAGGCGCGCCTTGGTTGGTCTCGCGCACGTGCGCGTACGCAGTATACGTACCGGGTGCGTGTGCGTGTACATCATGTGCTCCCAGTGCGTCTTGAGGCGCGCCTTGGTGGTCTCGCGCACGTGCGCGTACGCAGTATACGTACCGGGTGCGTGTGCGTGTACATCATGTGCTCCCAGTGCGTCTTGAGGCGCGCCTTGGTGGTCTCGCGCACGTGCGCGTACGCAGTATACGTACCGGGTGCGTGTGCGTGTACATCATGTGCTCCCAGTGCGTCTTGAGGCGCGCCTTGGTGGTCTCGCGCACGTGCGCGTACGCAGTATACGTACCGGGTGCGTGTGCGTGTACATCATGTGCTCCCAGTGCGTCTTGAGGCGCGCCTTGGTGGTCTCGCGCACGTGCGCGTACGCAGTATACGTACCGGGTGCGTGTGCGTGTACATCATGTGCTCCCAGTGCGTCTTGAGGCGCGCCTTGGTGGTCTCGCGCACGTGCGCGTACGCAGTATACGTACCGGGTGCGTGTGCGTGTACATCATGTGCTCCCAGTGCGTCTTGAGGCGCGCCTTGGTGGTCTCGCGCACGTGCGCGTACGCAGCATACGTACCGGGTGCGTGTGCGTGTACATCATGTGCTCCCAGTGCGTCTTGAGGCGCGCCTTGGTGGTCTCGCGCACGTGCGCGTACGCAGCATACGTACCGGGTGCGTGTGCGTGTACATCATGTGCTCCCAGTGCGTCTTGAGGCGCGCCTTGGTGGTCTCGCGCACGTGCGCGTACGCAGCATACGTACCGGGTGCGTGTGCGTGTACATCATGTGCTCCCAGTGCGTCTTGAGGCGCGCCTTGGTGGTCTCGCGCACGTGCGCGTACGCAGTATACGTACCGGGTGCGTGTGCGTGTACATCATGTGCTCCCAGTGCGTCTTGAGGCGCGCCTTGGTGGTCTCGCGCACGTGCGCGTACGCCTGCGACCACGGCGCGCACACCCACTGCTGCGCCCAGCGCACCGCCGCCGCGTTGTACACCACCTCCAGCGGCGCTGACTTCACCCACAACCTGAAGCGAGAGTCAATGGTTCAATTATAATAAGATCAACATCAGTTTTCTCAGAGTTTAGTTGCTTACATGCATATATCTAAAAAGTATAACACAAGTGACTAACTTGTAATCGCAGTTCATGCCGAAGGGTTTCTTCTCGTAGGTGAGCTGGAACAGGGGCTCCTGCGCGGTGTTAGGCGTACCACCGTGTTGCGCGTGCGCACGGCACCACGACAGCGCCGCGCCCGACGCGCTCAGCGCACTCAGCCCCTCGCGTATCACGCCCTGCGCGTGCGCAACGTACATACAGCTAATATAGTCATTGGTTGTAAATGTTGAGCGCACTCCACTAATCATGATTAGGTATATTAAACTAACAACGAATTCAAAGGGCCCGTGTTATTGGATGATCAGTCCTTTTTTGTTTAGCCAGTTTATAAATATACGCGAACTTGACGGGTAACTATGCTGCAGAACGTACCTGCGGCGCGATGAGTATGGGAAAGAGCGTGTTGGGCGTGATGCGCTCGCGCAGGCACACGGAGCCCAGCGACACGTGCAGCGCGTGCGAGGCGGCCCGCGGTCGCGACTCGATGCCCACGCGCACGCACGAGAACTGCAGCTCCACGCCCGTACCCGTCGCCTCCGCGCCCGCGCCCTCCGCCGGGGGGCTCCTGCTATACGGATACATCACTTGAACTTTACTATATTAGGCTGTCTATACACTGAATCCCTAGCGACTTTATAACTAAAAGCAAGGTCGATGACGTCATTTTGAAGCAAGCTTGCCGATGGTACAATTTTCTGTAGCCACGAGACCAACGATTTTGGCATGTGTGCTTTAAGATAATTATAGACTCTATATCTGTGATCTGTATCTATATATCTATAATATAGAGTTTATTCACATTGGGAAATACTTATAGAGCCTTATCAATACAATGTTGTGTTTTTGTTATTTCTGGTACACTTTTTTTTGCCAAATTGTTACAAATTTGTAACTTGAGTGATTATTAAATAACATTTACTTTCGGATTTATTTTTTGTAGAACAACCAATCACGTCACTGATGTCATGGGTGATAATGTGAGTCAAAATGTGTGAAAATTTGACAGGTAGGACACTAGGTTTCAAATTAACGAATCTAAAAGGCCTTCTCTGCCTACCTCACCATATACAAAATCGTGACAAAAAAAGTAAACTTACTTATTATCATCCTCACTCTCCATACACAAATTGAGCGATCCTTTATTCAATATGAACTCAAATTTCCCAAACACTGTATCTCTCTTCAACATCGTATTATTGTCCAAGGAGTCTGCTATCACATCCAGGATCTCTTCTTCGAGGTCTGCCGGCGTGGAGTTGCCAGGTGTGGCTGGGTTTGACGTCGGTGTGGCCACCGGCACCGGGGTGGGGGCTGACACCGTGGATGGGGTGGAAACTGCAGAGTCCTGCGAGGGAGTTCCGTACCAGCCCATCCACTGCGGGAACCAGTGCACCAACATACTACGACCAGAACTGGGTGGATTGTCTGGCGTGGAAACTGGGGTTGATTTTGGCACTTGCCGCATGGCAACCTGTTGGATTAAACATCAGGTAATGTGACATACTATTTACTGTTACACGAAGAATAAGATTATAATGCCTTGATCACAAGCACGGAATGAAGTGGCCAGACAGTGCAGTGCTGTTTACATACATACATATAATCACGCCTTTATCTTCGAAAGGTTACGTAGAGGTGAATTAATTAATAACCCACATTTCGCCAGTCATTGTATTTGATTCCACGTAATAGGGGGTGAGCCTGTTGCCGTATTCCGGGCACTATTGTTGACTCGAGCCATATATCTGCGGTTGAGTCTGGGCTGTATATATCTGTCTGATGTTAAACAGCCCTATCCCTTATTCGCCTTGTACGACACCGCATGGGAGGAGATGGGGTGGCCCAAATTCTACTCTGCCGGGGACCATGCGGCTGTTTTTCCTCAATTAGTACGTGTCAAGGGTGCTGTGCTGCCTACCTCTCGGAAGAAGTTTTTGGCGGCAATTCTAGGAGACGCATCACGGTGTTATTTTATTTTCCGAAATTCGTGTGAGTTCGAGTTTTTATGTGTAACTAAGGTGGAATTTTAGACATAACGTCTTGGAAAACGCGCACAAGAGTACGAAAGTGAAATATTACAGTGGATTGTGACTTCTCGTGTTGGTTTCAAATCTCCGTAGAAGCCTTTAGTAAAGTTTCCATCACTTTACTGAGGCAGCATTCATCATCATCGTTATCAACTCACCATCATCATCAACATCATCCTCATCCAAATAATGACAATAAATTATCAAAAAATGAAGACATGGCTCAAAGGTCTTTGAAACCAAGCCAAAATCATTCCAAAAAAAAAAAAACCTCTCGGAGCGCCTTGAGCTGGTGCAAGGGCGTGCGCCACTCGTACTCGTCCTTGGCCGCCTTGCGCTCGGCCGGCAGCGTGGCCGCGGGGTTGCTCAGCGTCACCAGGCACGCCGCCACGTACGCGCGGGCCTGGCGCGCGCTCTCCGCGCACGACTCCCACGTCGGCCTCCGCTCCGTCCCTGAACACACACATCATTCATTGAACTGCTCTACAACTGTATTACTAGTTTATGAAACTGCTGCATAATAAGGGTTCTTAAAACACGAGTGTGAGTTTAAAAACGAGCCGCAGACGAGTTTTTTTATAGTATCACACGAGTGTTTTAAGACCAAATTATGTGCAATTTCATACATTACTTTATCTAATTTCATGAAATAATTAATATAGATATAGGTATAGAAATATAATAGATTACTTAGAGACAAACTGCATAGAAACCTACTTGATCTAGCTGAAATTGTACCGTAATAGAAAAAAAGTTATATTAAGATACAGGTGGCCATAGAAGAGCTGAATTATAATGTAACTTTTAAAATTTATTTTGATACAATCATATGCGTAAAGACTATCATTAAAATTTTGTTTTTAATTTATAAATGTGTACATTTCAGTATGAGATTAGATAATAGTTATTCAGTACAGTCGACAAAAGAGATAGTGTCACACTTTTGTATACAACTTTATATGAAAACCAACCAAAATGTGCAACCGTATCTCCTTTGTTGACTGTTACATAATGCACGGTGTATGTAGTAGGTACTCACAGGGGTGCACGGGCACGTGGCAGGACAGCGCGTAGAGCCACCAGTCGCGCGGGCAGTGCCTAACGGGGCGCGCGGGGCGGCGCGCGCGGTGCGAGCGAACCCGCGCGAGGCGCTCCAAACCCGCGCCGCACGCCACGGCCTCGTTGTACTGCCGCTGCACGCACACCCTCCGCATCAGATACAGATTTACAATGAAGATATTATATCTCGACGTTTATACACATATTATTACTCGTATATAAGTAGTCATTAACAAAATCATTTGAGGAAATTTTGGTCCTTCGAACCGGATGCATTCAGTTCGAGTGAAAATCGAGGTCGAAGGACCAAAAACAACCTATTAGTGTAATACCTATTTGCTCAATTGAATTGAAATTCTAAACCTTTCCATTAACATAGAAGAGATAGTTATTAAAATGAGTCCAAGGCAAAGTTCAAGGAAGACAGTTCAAAGCTATATCCAACTGATTAAAAAAAAAGAATATGAGTAGTAATTGGTATAGTTACGCTGCTGAGGTTGAGGGTGACCGCGTCCAGCGTAAGGTGACAGGCCAGGCGGGGGCGGGTGCGCGACCGGAGCGGTTGCTCGGTGCGCTCGCGTCGCACCCGAGCCCACGCGGACGCGGGGCGGACCAGGTATCGGTGGGATCCGCGCCACGTTTCGGACATACACTCCTGCACAAATGTCACTAAATTAACTACTGAGTACAGATAACAGCAACCAATAGTTCGAAGATGCACACTGACCGTTAACTCCTGGATGCTGTGGTTGGCGAACATTCCTGCGGGCACTGGCATTGGGTCCCAGTACACGGCGAGGCGCTGCAGCTCCAGGAGCTTGAACGAACACCCTTCTGGGTCCGTCAGGAAGGTGAAGCCGCATCGCCACTCTGAGTCGCAGGACTCGGCGCACAACGATTCTGCGGTCAGGCCGCAAGCAAAGGGCGTAGTGCACGTGATCGAGTCCTCGTATCTGATGTGCACGTCGTTCAACTTCAACTGTGGAACAAAACAATGTGGCTATAGTTTAGAATGATGAGAATTGACACCATTCGTCTAAAAATAGATTTCAGCTTTATTAAGACTTTACTAGAGATCGATGCGTTACTTTAAAATGGGAAATAATATTTTATTTTTAAGCTATTGCATAGCTTCTATCGCGGGCCTTGAGCGTGGAGACCGAATCCAGAAATTCCGTAACGAAAAATGGTAACACCCCCAACTCCGAGCTCGCACGAATCGAGCCGAGCTGCTCCGAAGTAGCTCCGCTTAACGTAAGTAATTATAATTGCATAAGTTGTTAGTTTTCAAATTCAAATTCAGACTCAGACTCAGAACTCAGAAATCAGAAATCAAATTCAAATTCAAATTCAAATTATTATTTATTATAATTGCATAAGTTCATAAAAAATGCTATGCAATAGCTTTACCGCGGCAGTCCCCGAGTGCCACACGTCTTTTTTTTTATACATTTACGCTCGTTTGTTCGTTCGCAGACTTCCTTTCTGCTGCATTTTTTTGTTTAATTTGTTTATGTTATAAACATAGTTCTTAATGTAATATTAATTTGGTAACCAGCAATAATATGATGTACAAATAAATAAAATCACCAGGGATCCTCCCGGCAATTTTAGTTTTATGAGTAGTTTTGTACACGTTATTTTTAAACTATCGCGGTGTAGTTTTGTACATACAGATAAACTACTTTATATTTTTGTGTTCATTTCCTATGGTACCATAAAACCATATTGCTTTGTGGTCGATCAATTACGGTGGTTATTAATAAACAATTATTTAATGTTTAGTCACTTGGAGATTGTCTTGTGGTTAACCGTAAGTTTGTATTAATAATAATATATTAACACATTTACGATAATTTACAATAACTGAATCACAATGTATTTTATGATTAACATCTCTCTGTTAAGTTTGTTTACTATTTCGTCATTTATGCGTAGATATATAATTGCTTTTCTCAGCACAAAATATCATATCTGGCTGACTTTAGCATATCTGCCATGACATGTTTTTATGCCATATTTCACCCTGTTCTATCTTCGGGGTGAAAATCTTATGGTGCGCTACATATGATACGCTACAAACTGAACAATGAAATATTATTAATACAAGACTCCTATCTAATCTTGTGTTGAGAGGTGGAAAGTCATGCGATTTATGAGAAAGCTCGTTTATCTCGCACTCCAGTTCAAGATAAACGTTTATCTAAAAGATTTAGATAAAGCTTTCTCGTACGACCTTCATCACTACAATCTGCGTGTCGTCTAGAGTGTGTGTAAATGTAAACAATCTTGTAGCGACATATTAAACAAATAAAATAGGCTAACTAACTGACTATAAGGGTAGCGCTGAGCGGTGCGGCCGCGTCAGTACGCAATTCGACAGTTAGGTAACATAAAACGGCGAAAAAGAGCAGCAGGCACATGCTGTAAGAACATTTCGAACGTTGGAACGAACTCGACAGCTGAATCCGCGGTGAGATTTCAATTTCGCATGCTGTAAATTTTGTGACGTCACGTTGTCGAGTACATAAACATACATCACATTCGACTTGTGCTCACATCACCAAATTTACAGCATACGAAATTGAAATTTCACCGCGAATTCAGTTGTCTAGTTCGTTCAAACGTTCGAAACGCTCTTACAGTATGTGCCTACAGCAGAGATTTATAAATCGAGATTCAGGATTGAGTTTCGTTCTGCAATACGGGTCTAAGAAACTGAAGCAAGCTTACCTGTAGGTTCTCCACAATGTTGGCTAACAGTCCAGTACCATAGCTGAGCCATGATGAGTACGAGGTGGCGTAGTAGCCGGCCGTATCGGCGGATTCGTACTCGGTACGCCACTGCGCCTCCAATGCGTCCAGAAGCGCCATTTTGCGTTCGTGCGCGATAGACGCTTCTGCGGTACTGTCCCACTGAGAAAATAAAAAGGAATATTTTTAGATAGCAACTAGCTGACCCGGCAAACGTTATATTTCCACATAGAAATGAGGGTTGGTGGTAGAAGGGTGAAAATTAAGAATTAATAATATGTATCTTTTAATACCAAATATATATACCTTTATACTTAAATAATCCTCTTAGCGTTAATTCCCAGTCGCATCCGAAGCTTTTTCAGCTCGGAGTCTGGGGTCCGCTTTATCAGTCTTAACTACGAATTTGGCTAGACCTCGATATTTTCCGTGAAGCGATTGTCATCTGACCTCCACGACCCAATGTTAACATTAGGCGATATCGAAACTTTGCAGTTAGACCGTTGTTTTTGGATTTTTGAGGGCTCCAACTACCCGTAACGATTGCCATTTGCCATAGATGTTCTTATGGCAACCGGGACCGACGGCTTAACGTGCTCTCCGAGGCACGACCAGACCAATGCAAATACCCATATTTCATGAAAATATTTGCACTGAGCGGGGATCGAACCCGCGCCTCCTGCGTAGCGGCCGCGTTCACTACCGCTACGCCACGGTGGCTGTCTGGAGATCTATAGGGGAGGCCTATGTCCAGCAGTGGACTTCCTATGGCTGAAATGATGATGATGATGATGAATACCAAATCATAAAAAAAATACTAAAATCAAAAAATCTAGGATAGGCCATTAAAATAGTCTACAACTTATTCTTAGACGACTTAGCAAATTGATATTTGGTAGGTCGTTTGAAGAATCGGTGAAGCCGTTTCGGAAGAGTTTGGTTACGAACACTGTGAGTTCACACGAGATGTTATGTATAAGATAAAATGAAAATAACCCTGGATTAAAGTACCGAGTGTACTTTAATCCAGGGTTCGAGGCCATGTAAAATACAAGGGTCATTCCATTTCTAGCGTGTGTGACATATTGCAACATAGCGATAAAGCTATTCTACAATTCAACAGTGAACATACAGCCCATTAAAGGGCCCGGGTAACGTCAAGAGGCGCGCTCCATACAGACTTCTGTGTACACCTGCCAGGAAATACAGGCGTGAGCATAAAAAACTGTAGTGTTATATTTAGTTATTTGCGTAAATTTGAAAGTTATTACAGTACATTTGCTACGACAAGGTGAACAAGGCTTCTTTACGATACAATCGCCCCAAATTCCAGCCCACTTCGCATGCGGTGTCTTACTTATGATTCAACATTATACTCGTATGTGTACGTTATAGTAATGAATAAAACGAATGTTTATATCATTTTTTACAATAATAATTCTTTATTGATAGTTGAAAAATAGACTCTATTTATTATCAGTACATTATGGTACAAGCGTGTAAAGTTGGTGATTACCGCTGACGCGACATTGAGAGCTCTTTAGAGAGCCGAGGACGGTAATCACCATACACGCGAGTGGCATACGACTATTTTCAACACACTTGCGAATAAAATTATACTAAAAATACTGCATAACACAATCAAAACACAATAGTAAAAATCTATTTGTTTTCATATGCGCGCGCAATTAACATTTTTTTTTATTTGTTCCTTTCGGACCAGGCTAAGGTGCTATCACCATTCTGCCTTGTCATCTACTTACTTATTTGAATTATGATTTTTTTTTCTCTATAAATACTCACAGAGAAAAAAAAATACATTTTAGTGAAAGTTTTGTTTATTAAACACGTATTACAAGTAGAAATTATCTTTTAAAATACAAAGTTGCATGAAATGAGCAAGCAATAGGTATATTAATTCGTTTGTAATATTAGACACGATCTTTTTGTATCGAAACTTTTTTAAGTACAAAGCAACTTAATCAATGAAATTTTAAAAAAAGAAGTCTATAACTCACGTGTGAATAATAATAATGTAAAAGTCACAGTTTTATAATAGGTGTCATTCCGTGCTTAATTGCGTTGAAATAAAAGCCTGTTCATAAGCAAGTGTGTTGAAAAATAATTTTATAGCATTTAGTATGCTAAACTAAACAAATTGTTTTAAATTGGAAAAAGCTCACCATCGCCCTAAGATGCATGTATGGGAAAATTTGAATCAATCTCGGGCGAAGCTCGGTGGCTCAGTGGTCAGAGCATTCCCCCTGTAAGGGAAAGATCGCGGGAATCGAGTCCTGTCTGAGCTTGATTTCGCTTTTTCCAATTTAAAACAATCTATTTCTACACTAATATTATAAAGAGGAAAGATTTGTACCTATTTTTGTATGTTTGTATGTTTGTAATTAATAGGCTCCGGAACTACTGTACCGATTTCAATAATTCTTTCACCTATAGAAAGCTACACTATCTGGGAGTAACATAGGCTATATAACATCACGCTACTACTAAAGGGAGCGGAGCAGTGAGATTTCCATACATTAAAGTTGGACCGGAATCCGAATTCCACGCGGGCGGAGCCGCGGGCAACAGCTAGTATTATATATCCTAGTTGGCAGTAAACGGCGCAGTGGAGGCAAGCACAACTGCTGCGCATGCTCTGGGGTTCGAAGTAGAAAATTCTGGGTAGTTGCCCAATTGCCTATCTTTACACCACAGGGGTAACTCGGTAAATTTAGCAATAGTTTACTTGCAATGGGTAACCAGAATACTGGTAAAATGTAAGTCGAGAACATCTTAAATAAGTTTAAAAATCGACCAGCAGTAATTATTATATAAAAAATGCTGCCTTTGATAACATACTGTGTACTTGAAATATTGCACACCTCAGTGACTAGTCAACTGCCGACAGAAAGTATAGTTTTGGTTGAATCGCTCTTCACTACCAATCTGTTTTATTTTCCTACAAATTAAAAAAGGTACCATATAGTATCCGAAATTACTAGTAGGTAGTCCCGTTAACCCCTCCAGCTAAGTTAAATTGCTTGTCTTAGTACTGGGTTCCCGCGTCGGCCAAGATTCGATCCCGAGACCTCTCGATTGTAAGTCCGTCTTCTTATCCACTAAACTACCGCTGAGGCCACTTTTCAAAATACATATTTCTGAAACTGCGTTATCTGAGGACACGGCAGTGCCCCCGCCAAGTCGAGCAAAAGAAAGAGGCGCGGCCATACCATTCAACGGCTGAACAGATCGGGCTGAAATTTTGCGCAAGGATGGATTATAGTCTTGAATAATACATAGACTGCTTTTTTCCCAGGAATAGGTTCCCATGGTTTGCGGGAACAAAATTTCAACAACTAGTCATAGTATTATACTTGCTATCACTTATCAGGAAACTTTGTTTACTTATAGGTTACGGTAAACACATAAAGTTTGTGAAACCAAACAGTCAAAACCCTAGTGTATTTTCCGTTATTTTCTTTCTTACACAATTAAATATTTAATCATTTTAACCGGAACCGCAAAAACGTTTATTTTTGTGATTACGGACTTGTTACGACCGAAATTTATGAACCGTTTTGACTTAAGTACTCAGTTCAAAACTTCGGTGAATAAAAATGCTACAGTAGTGTACATACTGTTCTATTTATCATTACATTATCTATCCAGGAACTGTCGACGTCGGCTCCTCTCCCACTTCACAGCCCAAATACTTTACTCAATGTCAAATACCCAGAACCAAATTCTATATATTATTAGCCCCTCCCTGGGATCAAACTATGCAGATATGTATCTATATTTGCATTTCACTTAGTATCTTACTTACTTAATTTTTCTTTTAAACTACTAAGGTAGCAAACAAGCACTACTCAAAGGTAAGTGGTTACCGTCGTCTACAACCGCACCAAGTGCAAGCATGTTTCTACGACCTAGTGAGGATGCAGGATATACAAATTGTTGAATCATACACGCAATCCATCTACATAATTATACATAATGTATGTCTAGTCTACTTCCCTTATCTGTTATCAGCTTATCAGTTACGAAACAATTTTATCGGAGGCTCAGAGTTCACATGAATATTATACACAGTACATAGACTTAATCAAATTCTAGCAGATTAGATACGCATAGGTACGCAACGTAACATAATCCGTGATACTTAACTGTCATATGATTGAATACATTCTAAAAATAGTTCATTTCCTCACCATATTTTTTATTTAAATAAGACTCATAAACGTTTCGTCTCTTCGGTATGATCCGTATGATACATATTCAATTATTCATGTATGCATACAAATATTTAGATTGAATAGGCAGTGAACCCGCGACCTATGACGTGGTCTTCATAAGAGGCAGTAATCTAATGTCTAAACTTCTAAAGGCTACAGCTCATGATTTTCGTAACATTTTCACAAAAAATACGGAACAAAATATGTAAAGATTTACGATTCTGGTAGTGTAATAGCCGGGGTTCGGATCGTGCGGCACTAACCGAACCCCGGCTATTACACTATGCTAAATGTGTGGCAGTGGCACCTAAGAGAAAGTATTCTTTCTCTAAAGTGCCAAATATCAATATCGAGTGTGACGCCCCTGGTGTTGCATGCGTCCATAGGCCACGGTGACCGCTTCCCATCAGGTGGGCCGTGTGCTTGTCTGCCAACTTAGTGGTATAAAAAAAAAAAAAAAAAAAATATCATAAAAAATGTTGTGAAAAAACATAGAGATATAATATAAACCTCCACATGTTTTTTTGCGTGTTTTTAGAGAAAATGTTGCGAAAAAGATGAGCTATGGGCTATGGACGATGCTTAAGGCATCGCACTTTGTAATCGAAATATCGCATTTGAGACACGATCCACTAACACAAGTAAATTAGCTTAACTGGAGAGGATAAAGGAGCTATAGTAATTTCAGTAACTCTTAATTTAATTTAGTATTATTTTGAAGCTTACTTAACTTTATGAAAAACATAATAAAGACTCCGTATATTTAGTAACTCTATAAAAAACATGCCAATTATTATATTACTGTGTAATTAATAAAATCACGGTGATTATTCAAGAGTACGGTGCATATTCTTCACTCGCTGTAATCTAAATAATTTACATACCGAATTGTTTCAGTGGCCAACTTCGTAAGACCACAGTTATAAAACATATATATACAGTTATAAATTAATATGAGTTCAACCTCGGCTGCTCGCTAGGGTACTTCAACGATCAACGGACGAGGCTCTGACCTCAGCCTAAAATATTAGCATACACGGAGCCGCCAAAAGTAATACTAAAGTAGTACCATTTCGCTCACGCTCGTGCGTGCACACAAAGAGTGCGCGCGAAATGGTACTACTTTAGTATTACATTACGGGGATTCACACGCTAGTTCTATGCGTTCCGTCTATGATATGTTTTTAGTCTGGGGCTCTGACATAGGCTTTCCTCTCAGGGTTGAAAGATAAGATAGCGATCGCGATGTACGACTGTACGAGGCATACGACAAAATAAAATCTGTCGATGCATCCGTCCTTCTGTGTTTATGCCGGCTAATCTCTGAAGCCGATTTTGAAGGGATTTAAGCAACTTTTATTTTTAAAAAGATATGAAGGCGTGAATATAATAATATATGAAGGTTACGCGCCAAAAAAAATAAAATCCATGTGGACGAAAGCGCGGGCTCAGCTAGTATACTACAGACATTAATCTATGGTTTGGACAACAAAACACACTGATTAGACTTGGGCTTTACAGTCAACACACTCAGGCTTATGCCGCACATATTTCGTACACCTGCTGCAACAGGTAGCTAAAACAGCACATACCTCATCCAAATTGACAGGAGCGGCTACTAAGTACAGCTTCTCGATGGCGATCAGCCAGGGCGCGGAGCGGATTTGTCGCACTGGTACTTGCAACTGGACTTTCCCGATGAACCCCGCCTTGATCTCCACTGGGAGACCCAGGTGGCGGAGGGCATCCTTTCGGAGGGGAAGGTTCTCTAGTTCCACTTTCCCTGTAAGTAAAGGTGCAATTATAGAATTGCTACTAGCTATTAATCCCATTGTACATACATTAAGATCACATGGTATTAATTTTAGGATCCAATATCTTTGTAAGTCTAATTATTCTAGTACTTCTTCTGCCTAGAATTTTTAAACTTGGCTTCAAAAGGGCCGAAATTACCTAGATATGCTGCCAAACAATACTACTAACAAAGTTATTTATAATAGATATCATTTGTTTACAAGATTTGGTCATCCTGTTCATAATAATACATTGTTCATACAACAACTATTGCCAGTATAAAATACCTATATTAAAAAAAAACTAGTAGTAATTTTCCATAAAGCTGTGTTACTTCGGAATGGCTAGCAATATCCTTGCAAGTTGAATCTGCTACACCATGTAGGTATAATACAGATAGTAGGGCTTGAATAGTATTATCAGTGATATTATAATTATTATATAAACATCACACATTATGAAATCTTAATCAGTCAATGAACTCATTTATATAATACACTAGCTTTCGACCGCGGCTCCGCCCGTGTGTATATTGGTTATTGCTATCAAACATAGCCTATGTCCTTTCTCAAGGTCTAATCTGCCCGTTTACCAAATTTTATCAAAATCTGTGTCACACACAAAAAACAGACAGACAGAGTTACTTTCGCATTTACAATACTAGTATGGAGTATGGATATTTGTATCTATATAATCATACTTCGGGATTTTGCCACCATATTCTACTGAAACTTCCATTATAAATATTGTTAAGCCTACACTGTTACTTGTACCTAACCAAATGGACTATACCTGAGAATCCAATGCACAGTTATTTAGGCCACCCCCTCTCTGTGTTTGCTCTGCGATCTATAAAATGTGAATTATAGTAACAGAAATACTAAATTAAGTATTTTGTACTAATTTTATGCCAGTTTTATGCCCTCAAGGAATATGGAAAGACTATAACCACACATCAGCATATTTAGAAAATTTGTATGTCTTCAAAATATATATTTTATTTTTTATTAATTAATTGGGATTATTTAATACAAGCAATAATTATTTAAACCTACTATAATACAATTCAAAATATATAAATAAAAAAATAACCTAATTGATAGAAACTAATAATAAAGACTAATAATTATGTTGGCTATATTAGTAATACATAAACCATCATCATGGTGGTTAATAAAATCGTTGGAACATTTTGTGAATTTTGGAATGAAACAAACTTATAAATAGGTTTACTTTGTCCACCTCTCACAAAAATCTTATAAGTTGTTTCATATGGGTCAGAATTTATTTTCTGTTTGTCTAATCTGATATTAAGTTCACTCCAAATTTTTTTTTGGGACAACATATTGAATTCTGATGTTATAAACATGAATTAATTAGTGTACTACATACATAGTTTTTTGAATTAAATTATACTTCCATTTTTTATGACTATTTCATAACAATTACAGCAATACGAATATCTTTTTTTTATTCTAAATAGGTAGAGACATCAATATATATCAAAAAACTTTTACTAGAGCATATAAACAATATTGTTATAGCACTCACCGGACAGGAGAGCTACGCTCAGCTGGTCCGTGTTCAGGTTCTCCACGTACTTCCCCAGGTAGTTGTTCAGAACCCATGCTACCAGTCCCTCCAGCATTGTACATGATGGCTCTTGGCCTAATACTCTGTATCAATCGAATTACACTGTCACGGGCACTTTTCAGTGCCTATAAACACATAGTACACACAACATTAAATGCTTGTCATTGAACACTATGTTTAGGTTGTTAGTTCATAATGTTATTGTTACTGTAAAATCCAGAACTAATCTCTGATCGAGAGTTCGGGCACTTATTGCGCAATTTAGATAAATAAAGCTGCGGTTTATAGTTTCCCGAATATAGTACTGGCAATACGACATAGGAAAATACTGAAAATAGGCCTCTGATTTTCTTTTCAGTACAAAATTTAATCAATGCAAAACGTCAATGTCAAAACTGTCAAAAATTATTTACAATGTTGCCAACGTCACATTCACGTGTACTATATGGTAAACTAAACCACTAAACTCCAACATAAAAGTTCTATAACAGACGACCGGATTCGGTACGGAGTCCGAATCACCGAACTTGATATAACTCTGGACACGTATCTTGGACCTAAATTGCAATACAAACGAGGCTCTGGTGCCCGCGGATTGCTTTGTAATAATTGCTTTGGTGAATTTGAGTTCGTCCACCGCAGTACCACCCCGTGCTACCCTCAAAAGACACAACAAGAAATGTGAACTGCGCGTATAGGGCACATTATTCTGAGCACATTGAACCCCCAAATTGAAGGTTTTTAGTCGGGTTTATTGGGAATTCAGATCGTAGTCATTGGCAACACTGCTCATACATAACGCTCCATTTCACCTCTGCAATCTGCATATAACAGCTGTCACTGACAGATGCAGGGGTGACCGGTGAAGGTGAAATGGAACGTTCATTTCATTGAACTGAGTTGAGTGTATCTTTAAAATAGAATTTGGTACCATGGTACTGTAAATCTTTAATACTCAATTACCTAGCGTGAATATCCTGTAAATATGAAAGCAGCGCAGGCTGTGAAGAGGTATAGTACCTTGCCTATGGTAAAATGTAATACATATTTTATGAATAACTCGTCCAAGCTACAAGTGCGACACAGTGTTAGTGTAGTGAATTCGAAGATAAAATTGTTTGGTCCTGCAGCTGTAAAAATTCGTAATTTGGGTTTGGGCCCGACATCGAAGGATTTTGACGAAACTATCCAATCTGGAGAACTTTTCACTAAAGTACACGCTGAAGAACTAGTTCTGCATTTAAAAGATGCAGAGAGAAAATTATTGATGGACGCTTTGCAAGAATATGAATCAAACCGGATTAAAGAAGTATTCGAAGGTAAACTCGCTTATTTAAATCGTGATTTAACAAAGTACTCATTCAATTTCCACTGGAGAAACCTACATGTGCTTTTATTTTGCAGATAGATTAGCTGGTCGTAGATGGAGAAGTAAATTAGGAAGACCAAGTAAAGTGCCCACTTTGGGCGATGTAGACCCGACGGGTAAATACTGTCCTATGCCAGAAGACTGGCTGAAGAAAAAGTATGGTAAGTTACTGACATAATACCTATTTGAAGTCTGATGACAGCTTATTGTCAGAATGATGTCATTAACCTGTTGATTTAGTCATCATAAACATTGGGTTTTATGTTTGCAATTAACTTATATATATCTGCTATCTGCAGTGCTGTATGTCTGTGTTATTGATTTACTGGTACATTAAGAACTAATTACAGTGCAAACAAATGGTACAAACAACATTTCCCATTCAAGATTACAGCACCCTACTGGAATTCAAAAAGATACAAAAAATTGCTGGATTTTGATGCCTCATGATCATAAACCATAATAATTAATAAATAATTTAATAGAAAAGGGAAAACCTGAATTTGATACTTTATTCACAATACTTAATTACAATAAAATAAAATTTATAAGGGCTATAGTCGGCAGTGGCCTGGGTTCGTTACTAGAAATAGTTGCAAGAAGGTTTGAGCAGCCCTATGGTATAGTATGACTTTTGGCATGAATATTTTCTCCTGTACATAAGACTCAAAATGGTTTATAATATTTTGTTCCAAGAAGCTGATCCAAGTGACTGGTCTGCCACTAGGAATTGACCCTTCAAGGTGTTGAATGTAGTAACACTCATTAGTGAAGTGTTGAAAAAATGGTAATACCTTTATAAGGGGTGAATAGGGATCAATGGGTGAATAGGGATAAAATGGTTAGCTAAATTCTGTAGGTAGTTATTTTCTTTCAAGTGAAATGTAATAATGCGCAGAGTTATCAACAATATCTGGTTAGATACCTGGAATTTGGGGTAGAAATTATTTAAAAAATCTAACAACCATTTTATCCCTATTCACCCCCATTTTGTGGTACAGAGGTAGCAACCACTTGTGGGCTTGTATGAAAAATCTATGAACAATAGACAAATCCATGTAAGGATTGTAAGGTAATATTAGCATACATACATGAGCAAAAGGTGTTGTTTCTGTCTATTGTGAATGTGGCAATTTATGATATTTGTATGCAATTTTAAATATCTCTTTTAATATTAATATAGTTTCAAGAGCCTCCTTTATTGAGGGTATTGAAATATTACATGTTGAAATTGTACTGTTTCAGCTGCCACTGTCCCCAAGCCTAGCACCAAGGAACTATTCCATTGTAAGTACTATCTTTATCACTATCATAATATTGTGTAGAAAGGTACTACTCTATTGTATGTACTTATGGTATGATAGATCATCTTACAAGACAAGACTATTTGATAACAATTAGTATCTATTGGGTACTTTACAGTCATTATTAGTGTCCTAGTAGTACTGGTAGTGGATACTATGGAAGTGGAACTACTTTCATGAACACTTTATTTTTTAAATTTGTTTCCTTCACATCAATATTACTTCATTTATTTACAATAATTAATCTACCTTATTATAATAGATATACAATAAAAATATGAAGTGAATGTTTTATCTTTAGAGGATTTAAAAATAGAAGGAATTAAAAACATTGTGGGTCTGTGTAAAAGCATTTTATTTTTTCATTCTTTTCTGATGGACAGATTTCTTTAGAAAATATTGCCAACTTATTTTTTTTTTTTTTTTTTTTTTCATTTTTGTAATATATAATTATACAACAAGAAATGCCTGCTGTAGGCATTTGGCTCATACATTATTTTCATTGAGTAGAATGTATTGATGTGTATTATCAATAATGAAAATATGTTTTTCTTTGTCCTCAGTGGCATTCGCCAACTCAGTCCCTTTTATTGGTTTTGGATTTTTAGACAATTTCATAATGATCATTGCTGTAAGTATTTTCATACCTTAGCTTAGAAGTACACTATCATTTTTGTTTATACCAACTGTAGTTGAAAATAATCTCTGTTACAGGGTGATAGAATAGAGAGTTCAATGAGCGCATACATCACGCTGTCCACGATGGCGGCAGCGGCGCTGGGCAACACGTTCAGTGACGTCATCGGCATCGGCTCGTCCTACTACGTGGAGCGCTTCGCGGCGCTCCTGGGGCTCAGCGCGCCCGCGCTCTCGCCCGTGCAGCTCGACATGCCCATCAGCAGGCGCTTCGCCAACATGGTACGAGGACATAACTTTGAAGTGTCACTAGCTTGATAGTTAAGGAGTGGGCTTTACGATGAAGAGGTCCTGGGCTGAAATTCTGGCCATCACACTACCGACGTTAACCTATTCCTAATGCAAGCAATTTAGGTTACCTGGAGAGGTAAGGGGGAATAGAACACCGCGGCCATAATAACCACGTGTTCCCGGCGGTGAATATGGTAGCCAGAGCTCACTGGAGAGTTTTTGTGCTGTCAGTGGGAAGACCAAAGGCTTGTCGTGCTGTCTTCTGCTCTGACTGCAAAGAAACTCTGTTCTTACAGGGTCGGCAGCACGAGCGTATTTCACCTGGTGTTGCACACGTCCATAGGTCACTTTCCAACAGGTGGCCGTGTGCTTGTCTCCCACCTTTTTTTTATCGTGCGAAAAATCCCCACTGATACCTCCCCCGCCGGAGCCGGAGGAGGAGGTTATGTCGGACTCGAACCGACTAAAACGCACGCCGTCTGTAGACCGTCGGTTGCCGGAGGTGAGATTGTCGTAGCCATATCCCTCGTACCCCGGCCGACCCAGGGCCATATCTCTCGACCTGGCACTCATCCGGTGTGGGGACTGCAGAGTCTCCAACTCGCCCCCGGGTATGGGGAGGCACGCAATGCGTGCCGCCGCCGCGGCCTGCTAGCTTGTCTACCACCTAAGCGGTACAAAAAAAATAATACTTTCGGTTACTAATACTCTATAAAAATACTTAATATCCATTTTATTATTTTGTAAAATGAGTTAATTTAATAATTTCAGGGCCGTGTACTAGGCATCACATTGGGCTGTATCTTAGGCATGACTCCGCTTCTGTTCAAAGATGACGATAAGAAGACAGACAAGAAAGAGGCAGAACCTAAAAAATAATAATATCTGAACGGAACTACTAAACTTATGTTAGGTAACCACCCATCACAAGACTTCTGCACTCACACTGTAAAATAGCACATACAACTAATATATTTCCATCCCTGTCCCCCTCGTAACTCTAAATGCCTGCACCCATTTTGATTATATACTTAGATTCGTTTTTAATCATTATAAAATTATATTTTATACTTAATATTTCTAGATATTTATTTTGTGATTGATAAAACATTGCTATTGTAGCTTATGCATGTCAAGATTAGGTATACAATTGTACTTTGTTACATATTTTTGAAGCTAAGTGTACAGCCACTTATTGGAATATATGTCGCCAGAATGTACCTTATTCTGGTGGCAAAAGTAACAGTATGGAATCTGACCACTTATTAAAGAAGTAAATTGTTAACAAATAATATTTTCATGTAACAATGTCATTGCACAAGTTTGGTACTCATATCCAAAGCGTGTACTAACCTAATGTACCTTAAGGTATGCACTGTGATGTTATGCAGACCTATACCTAGCTATTTATTGTGATATTTTTTGCAAATTGTGAGAATGGGATGAAATATTAAAATGGAAATTCGTGAAGCACCATATCAACCTAATCGGACAAAAAAATAAAAAATAAATGTCCTTTGATATGTAAAGAATATAGTGTATGTGTGTGTGTGTGTATTATACTTTCGTACATAGACATTACGTAGAATAGTGTATAGAGGCACAAATTGACTTCCTGTTAGTGTGTGAACCAATTTAAACTAAGTATAAATTGAACGAATGTTCTCGATTAAGTAGCCAATTTTACATACTTTATATTTGTTTATTTTAGATACTCTTAAATAAGTGGATGTTGTGCACCTGTTAACAGCAATGTATATAATTCAGACATATAACACGGTTGGTGAAATGTGGGTGTTAATTCACCTCTACCTTACACTCCGGTGATAAAGGCGTGATTGTATGTATGTAGGTACATATGTATGTTTATAACGATATTCTATACAAAATCAGATTTCTTTAGGGAATGTATAATAGTACATTATGGTACAAGTGAGCAACGTTGGTGATTACCGCCGAGGCGCCATTGAGACCCGAGCCGCCAGGCGAGGGTCTTAAGACAGCCGAGGACGGTAATCATCATGCTCACACGTTCCATACGACGTTTTGCAACACACTTGCGAATAAAATAATACTACAAATACTAAATAAACAATACTACAAATTAATTCGTTTTCCTATGCGCGCGCATTTAACAATGGCGGTCGACCATATTTAAAAAAAAATGAGGTTTGAACTTAACTTTTTTTACTCTGTTTTTTTTTCTGTACTTAGAGAAAAAAAAAAGTTAAATTTGAGTGAAAATTTTGTTTATTATACAAGTATTACAAGTTGAAATTATTTATTTAAATACGAAAATGCATCAAATGACCATACAATAGGCGTATTAATTTATTCGTACTATTAAACACGTTATTTTTTGTATCAAAACTTTTTTAAGAACATAGACAATTATAGACACTTCCTATAAAATTTAAAAAAGAATCTATAACTCACTTGTGAATAATAGCAATGAAAAAGTCACAGTTTGATAATAAGTTTCATTACGTGCCTAATTGCGGTAAGATAATATCACTTTTATAAGCAGGTGTGTTGTAAAATAGTTTATTATTGTGCTAATTCAACTAGGATAGAAATTCGTCCGGAAATCCCCCCTGCCGGCCAACTGGGGTGGTTATGGTCACTCGTAGAAATCTCCACTGTGCCCTCTGCTAGCCAGAGGATACATGGAAAGCAGCTATATTGTCTAACAGTTTTAGGGTTATAAATGACTAAAAGCGCTAACTAGGTCTGACTCGAAAAGTTTGCTTATACACATACTTTTTAGGTGTTACCTAAAATAACGGATTATATACATTGTTGGTAACATTATATAAGGCATGTATAATCATTGTTTGTTGTTATAATTTACTCCTATGTGTATTTTTTTTGTTACTACATATTGTTATTATCCCGTAAGGCTTGTTTCACACGTAGCACAACCACACCACGTCGTCGCAACGGCAAAATGACGTCAAGCAGTGGTTATATGTGAATAGTGTCGCTCCGGTTTTTGCCTCCATTACCCGTGGCACTACTGCTTGGCACTACCAGTAGTGTTGCGTTGTGGTACCGACAAAATGTCGATGTGGTTGCGTTGTCGCTAGTATTTGCGATGTGGTTCCGTCATATGCAATGCAGTTATACACCGGTTTTTATAGAAGAAACACGTCTTGACTGAACGTAGTCATGGAGGAGACATTTTTGTTGCTATCCTTGTTATGACTTTTATTACGACGACGCCGCGACGTCAGCGTATCCGCCTGTAGTTGCGTTGCCGTCGCGATGTGGTTGCGATGTGGTTGCGTGTGGTTGCCATGTGGTCGATATCACACACACGGTCGATAACGACTGCAGTGTGAATAGTCCTATTCATTTTCAATACAAAATATACGCCCGGCCACGTGGTGTGGTTGTGGTCGTGGTGCGGTTGTGGTACTTGTGAAAAAGCCCTAAGTGTAATGAAATTCTCTATCGTGTAAATATTTTACGAGCTTTACGATGTAGTATTAACATTTGGAAAAAGAAGATATTTTATCGTTTGATGTTGATGATTTGATATAATATTGATAATAAATATTAGATTCTGTTGCATTGTGTACAAATATTATGAAGTTATGTAGGTACTTATGCACTTCTACATTTATGATGTAAATACATATAGAAGTAAAAGAGCACTTACCTAGTTACTATAGTGTATAGATAGCTTTACTTTATTTTTTTTACTTTATGAATGTTCTTTTTAATATAATTTAAAATAAAATTGTATTACTCATTTACACTTCACATACAATTATAATATTTCAACATTTATGAACATACCTTGCCATGTGCAGCTCTCTCGCAACTCATTTACTCCATTGGGTCAATCCTAGCTGAAAGAGTAGCGGCTAACAAACCACTTTGAGTCTTATCTACGGGCAAATAAGTTCATAGTCATTTGAAGGCAAAAGAGTATCTATCCACTTTACGTGAACTATAAACTACGGCACAAATCCCATATCTAGTCAGTGCACAGTGTAATTGTATATAAATGTATGGTGTGATGTGTTAGTAAAAAGTTTCTCTGCTTGATCACATGAAACAGGTTTTATTTGCTACAAAGTATTGAACTCAGACTGAAAAAAAAAAAAAGCCGAATGAAAAAAAAAAAAACCGAAAAAAAGCCGAATGACAAAAAAAAAACCGAAAAATGACTGAAAAAAAGCCGAATGTTCAACTGATTTTAATTGTACTGTAAGTGAAGTCGCATAAAGTAATACTAATGTAGTGCCTTTTCACTCGCACTCGTGCGTGCACAGAGTTTTCCGTCTATGTTATTCGTTTAGTCTGAGATATTTGAAACCCTTCCTACAGTCGTAGTGGGTGGAGGCTGTTAATATGGCCACTTCAGGATAATAGGGCCTACCACTTATCCTTTTTTACATCACTATTTGATTTAATGATTTGAGACGATGACTGTTTCTTTTGGTTGAAATATTTGATTTTTTCTGGACAATAAAATACGTGCAATATTTAATTTTGACCTTGTCAGCTAATTCTGTACATTTAAATGTACATTTTGTCTTACTAATGAAGCTATCGTTTATGTATGTGTGTAATGTAACTAGCCTAGCAAATAATAATATATAATAATGTTATGAGTTATTGTTGTGCGGCGAAGGAATTTTATTTTAAATGTATGCTTTTTATCCGTGACTGTCGTAGTAATTAAAAAATATGAATTATTTAAATAGCTTTTTTATTTATCATTGGTGCTTTGGCACATGAAAGAGGGAAAAAAATGTGAGAAGCACTCCGTAATCATTGAGTGTTTCTCACATGTCACAAACGGATCGAAATTATAAGTGTTGGTCTAAAAAGACACGATTCCAGTTTATCATAAAACTAAAATATTAGTCCATCAGGTCCTTCGAGCCGGCTACATATCCGGCTCGAAGGACCATAACACCGTTAGTATCAGTAAGAATAGCAGTGGACTACAATATACTAAAATATCAGTGGACGCGCCGTTGTATTGTAACTTTTTTGAGAAATTACACATTATATTGCACTTACACATCATTCAAAAGTTTTAGTATCGGTGTAAAGAGATTAAATAAAACAAATCAATATTTATAATCATCATTTAATAAATAATTATCACTTGTTGATAAAGATATGCGTATGTAAAAGCTGTATTTGTTTCAAAAAATACACTAAACAAGGTAATAAGGTCAGTAGAGTAGGGGCAATTAACACACGCACTTTCTTACTCTCCCTCACACACACAATCACATACATACTAGGAAATTTGCACACATTTACTAATAATAACAGCCGTGATGCGAACGAAACGCAACTGTTGGAACAAACCTCCAGACACAACAAAGCTAGATGTAGAAATACGGTATACTGATCAAAATTTTACTTGATTTTTGAAAGATAACCGTCGGATACAGCTATGTACACACAGCAAAGGAAATAAGTAGACACCTTTGCATGTGAAGGTTATTTCCTTGGCCGTGAGTACAGTGATGTCGATGATGGCTATCGCTTTCCATGTCATTTCGTCATCAGCCAATAGCACGAAATCATGGTTCCTTCAAATAAGTCCGTATTTACAGGATCGTTACGATAACGCATAGATTAACAACGTAACGTAGGAATTGTACTAGTTTATGGCCCCCAAGTTGGGCCCATAACCTAGTAAAAAAGCTCAACAATACGAACTTATGCACTTGATCTGTGAAGATCAATTACCTAATCTTTAAAAAAATAATTGCTGCCTGCTTTTTAAAGGGCTCTTTTAAAATCTTATTAACAAGTCAGATTCTTTGAACAAAATGTATTTTTTTTTAATTTCACCAATATTTTCAGGTCTTATATCGTAGCATTATTTATTAAAAAAAATCCAAATACTTTTTCTTTTTTCATTCTTTAAGCTTATATTTAATCAGATGTAAAGTTAATTCTACTGGTATATTTGGTCTCTTCGTTCCTGGAATTATAAAGAAGCCTGGTTTGTTACAACAGCTGCTTTTCCACATAATTTTAACATTAATTCTAAGCGTGCAAAAAAATATACAAAACCGAGTTATCATATCACCATTTCTCTGAGATTGACTGATGTAATTTTTGTCTACAAACCACTTATATCTAAAATTTATTTTTAAATATTATCACAAAACATGTGATGCATTTGGCAGAAATTACAATTTCAAATGTGGGTATATTTATAATAAAAATGTACTTATAAATTGGAGATCAAAATGTCAACAGTATACAATAATTTTACTGTTTGTCAGCGAGTGCACAACCTACAATATAGGCCGGATATATTGTTGTCTGTGCCAACTAAAATATTAGAATGCCCGCGCATGTTTGTGGTCTCATTATTAAACATTAATATCAAGTCTTTAATTAAATTTTCGCATAATTTTATATTTCTCGAATAATGAATAAATGCAATTTTTCATTTCGCATGTAAATTATTACTTTGCTTAATTTTAGAAAACTGTAAAACCGTAAGAACCATGCATCGATTTATTACTCACCCACCGACGCAAAGAGGTGCGTTATATTACAATACAAGTTTACCATGTGTATGTGTGTCTGTCTGTGGCATCATAGTTTCCAAACATATTCATCGATTTTGATGTATTTTTTCCGTTTGGATTATAAAACCATTTCGGTTATATCAGCTATATAACCAAAATGGATTATTTCAAGCATTTGAAAATCATCAGATCATGTCAAGGGTTATTATTTTTTCTTTCTCTAATTTTACACAATATTTCACATTTCTTCAGTAATCTAATCAGTTAACATTTAAAGTAACAATTGGCTCAGTGAGGTCTTTTTGCAAATACTGCGTCTTAAATTACTTGAAAATGTTACATGAACCCTTTACTACAGCATAACGACTAGATCTTGCATTACTTATGTGATACGATGGGCGATGCGATGATAGTACTGAGACCGTAGGTCCGAAACAGAGAGACGTGCACACGTTGTACACGTGTCTCTGTTGCGAACACGCCGGCTAGGGAGGCCGCGTTCGATTCGAGTTTCAATTGACAGCTTAACTCATACTCTAGGAATATAACATCAAGAGGTTAAGGCCCCATTGACTGACGGTACATAACGGCAAGCTAATTGTATTTGTGGAATAAGACCATATTATCATGAACATAAAATTGGAATTTTAATAACGAGGGTCGTAGCCATAAAATAAAGTCAGACGGTATGATTATTTAAATTTCAACTTTATTGATATTGCATTACGGTCTATTTTTATTTGTAAGATGAAAATTATCTACCGTGACGTCAGTCAGTGCAGTCCCTAAACCTCGTTAGTGCGGAGATCAAGTTACACAAAACAGTGACGTGATTGGCCCTAATTTACAACAGGGAACATGCCAAAAAGTTAATGTCAGTTACCAATCGCGTTGCCAAACCAAATCATTGTGACCGGTACAGACGTAGCTGCGTGGCATTTCTTCTTATTTTATATACATTGAATTCAGAAAACAAACATGACCTCCAAATATATATTTATACAACAGCACTGTATATTCAAATGGCTACCTTTGTTCATAAATATGTTAATATTAAGCTAGGAGATATCTGACGGCCTTACATCTACTATTGTATTTAATTTATACTATCCACCTATCGTAATTCTTCTTAGAATTTTACAACAAATTGATGTCTTTATTATAGATTGCACTTACAAAAAACCGTTCCGAAAGCTACGATTGTATTACATTTAATTCAACATTTATTAGACTACATGACGTGTAGGGTTAGGGTCTAGCTCGATCAGGTTAGCTCCTCCGCTATGTACGGACAAGCACTGTACAGACGGCAAAAGAGATAAGTATACAACTTTATATTAAAATATGTATACCTACTTATCTCCTTTGCCATGTGTACTTGATTGCGAACACGAACTAAGTAGGTACTAATTAAAGATCTAGATCTACATCGAAGGTCACTATAGTGCTGCCGTTATCAACTGAGTCGCCTGGGACTGATCGCTCGTTCTGATTTTTTAAGGATGTAAGTATGTTGTTTTTATGCTCAGATGGCTTAAATGACTGGCGCACTATAAGACTTAATCGTTATCGTTTGATAGTATAGTATACATAGTTAGGGTTCGCTGTACATATCTATTCGCCCGATTACTTGATTCCTTAAAAAAATCTCCCGATAATTTTACAGTTATTTTATTTATTTATTTATTTATTTATTTGAACTTCATGCACATATGTACATAGGCGAACTTAATGCCATAGGCATTCTCTACCAGTCAACCTTTTATCTGGTAACCCTTTGCACCCCACATACCATGTAGTACAATAACAAGTAATGTATATGAGTATATACGCATATATAATTAAGTAGAAACGTATGTACAATTTGGTCATGAATACACTTAATTTAAATTGCTTTAAGTAACATTGAGATCCTTATATTTAAAATTTACTACAATACATGCGATCGTTCTCAAAATAAACTGATGTGCGAATTCTATACTAGATTGTTACTAATAGCAATGGAGCCTATTTATAATAATCATGTTTAAGTAGTTCGTCGGTTGTTGAATATATCGTGGAAAAAAATAGTAAAATCGGCCATACTACGTATAATTAACGCATATGGCAACATCGATTACGTTGTCTATGCATAGGATTATTTAACCGAAGGCGCCAGTGCTTCTAAACTCAACTAAAAATTAGATGTGCATTTTCATAGTCTATGACTTTCCTTTCTTCATTGTAAAACTAGTTATTATTTTATTTATCGCCTTTTTTCAGAGCTGTAAAAAATTGCATTGCAGTATATTGTTCATTATAATTCTTGAACATCTATTTATTTTCTATTCTAAACGTTAAAAACATAAAGCAATAAATATCTTTAAAAAAATGAAATTTTATGCAAGATTGTGGTGTAATGTCTCTAATGAAGTTCTTGAATAAGAAGTATATTAATGGGTTATAAACATTTTTAATACAACGATTTTAAAAGAGTTCTTACGGGTCTTCATAACTTAAGGGAAAAAAAAACTGAATAGACTATCGCCCGTTGGTGGTCCCATTTCCATTATATTCCAAACGAAAGGGTGTATATTAATTAGGTAGGATAAAAGTTAGACATATTATAAATATATGGTAATGTATGTATGTGTACATATTGTGTAGATGTACATTTACAAAGCTTGACGAGCGTCTTCTGTGCGTAAAAAAGAACTTAACTATTTAAGTATATCACATTGTACTCCGTCGTCGATAAGTCAGTACTTCAGTAGGTTTACCATGAAACTAACATTCGAAGTTGCGGACCGAAGTCTAGGCAATCAGCACTTTGAAACATCACGCAATCGAGCCAGCAGGTGGCGCGTGAGACCTCATTCGGCATAAATACTACTGAAAGAAATTCGGTGAAACTAGTCCGCAAATGCTAAAATTTCTGATATTCATTTCATGGTAGCCCCCCTGTTAAGAGTTCACAACCAAGCCATATCATGTAATTACTAAACAATAACGCAATACGAAATAACGTTTCATGTAGTTTTACTCGGTTATTCCATTATATTACTACACCCGGGTTCTTTTTTATGCAATGTTGCCATTGTGAAATACCCAACGTTCATTGGTTACCTGTTATCATTTGCAACCAATGAGCGATCAGCATTCTGAGGTATGTTGACAGGAGCACTTATGTCAAACGCATGAAAAACCGGGGGTAGTATTCAAAAGAAATTTTCTTGAGTTGAATTTAAAACAGTTTTATATTATTTTTTAGTAAGTATTACTTACTGTTCTCTGTCGAACTCAGGAAAGTAGTGAAAATAATTGTGTGAATAAAACCTACTTATTGGCATAAATATGTAATGTAGTAAGCAAGTGTTTACCTTTTTACGTTATTCGACTAACCCCAGCACCTATGATTGATTTAAAATACCTCCAAATTTTAAAGTAAATCTAAAATAAAAATATTTAGTGCCAGCATGTGGCACTCCAATCATAATTCAAGTTTACTGCAGTTTGCTTACACCTATTATATTTTACCTTGAATTCTTTTCTAGTTCCTAACTATAATTCGAGTTTTGGCATAAGCCCATTGTTTGAAGTGAGAAACTAAAACACTAGTATAGTATAATTAACCATGACAAGTTTAACTCAAATGAAACCCAAAAGATAGGTTGCGATCACCCTTAATCTACATAATACCAAAGACTTGTATATCTAGACCGGCTGTATATTCTTAAGGTTAATACTTCTTATAATTCGTTTACGTTTAGCTGTAAAATTTTACGACATTTACTTGCTATTCGTGTAAATGATAAGTGTGTCGTCAAATTCACTACACTAAACTCATTGATAGTGTACACTTCAGCGTCACATTAGTGTACACATGAAATAGTCACTCCACCCTCGCACTCTCAAACGGCTAATCTCCTAGTATAGTATACATACACGTCTTTGGCATATACCAATCGAAATGGTGATGCTTTGAAAACAGTACAGGGGCTTTATTCCGAATGACATTCGAGTTTCAAACCACTTGTAACGTGAGAAGACGTTAGATTTCAATTGGTTAGTATAAAAGATAAAACTGGCGGAAAAGTAGAACAACTTAAATGAGTCGGCTAATACGAACGCGCGTAGAGTCTGCGTCAGCTTATAAGTCCCGCGGCAAAACTAGGAACTAAAATGAAATCGCCGCCATACTGTGTGTTGATTGGTTCAGGCCATGTTACTGTCATGGCCGGAACCAATCAACACACAGTATGGCGACAGCAGTTGCGAATTGCGATTGCTACGCCGCCTCCAAGGGACTTATTTCTTGGCGCGTACTTTAGTTACGAAACGGTTTGTCACTTTAGTGGTCATGTCAAAAGCATCGGAAACCGCCAGTCTTGCAAGAAAGGTTGATCACATTATCATCATAGAGGAACACAAATCTTTCTTTTATCAAAAGAGATCCATGACTTCGTGCTGTCCAAATGGGGAATTCCCGCCGTGAGAAAACTGCTCACATACAGTTAATAGCTGTATGTTGTGTTTCTGCTAGCGTGTAGGGCCGGTAGAGCCTTTTTGAGTTGGAGCATAGGGATACATTTGCAGGAAAAAGAAAGTATTTCTTTTTCAATCGAAGCTGCATCTGCTGATCCCTATCTTTTTCTTACCGCATCTATTAAAATCTTTTGACAAAATTCGAATTTGGAAATCATATAGATATGAAATTCAACTCCACGATAAATACATAATCCACTGCATTCAATTTCTACAGATAAAATTAGAAACGATATTGAGAAATGGTATTTCGTTCTGTTCAAGTGAAATTGACACAATTTGTTTCGCAATTTCGTGGTTTCTTCAAGCATAACGACCTCCTACAGTGTACACCTAGCTTTAATGTGATAATTCGCGATGAAAATAACGTATAGGAGTACACGAACATACCCCTATACGTTATTTTCGTATTGCCATAAATACACGAATATATAATATTCACTAATGAGTATCGCTGCCATATGATCAATAAATAAAAATGATACACCGAGGTCGCCGCCCCACGGCCGACGACCCTACGATCTCACTGCGCAATGCAATTGACTAACACTAAAGTAAATTACAAACTGCTATGTACAAACAATATAGCTACATAAAAACGAACAAAATTTTTCATATAAATTATATCGTTCGTTCAACTGCTGGACTTGCAGAGTTTAGTTATCGTACCTATTGATATTTATAATTGCTGAATACGTGCTTACCAGTATCTGCGACGTAACAATTTATGTGTAGGTAAGGTACTCAAGCTTGAGGAACACTAACACCCGTATTCACAAACAATACTTCGCTATGCGTACCACCAAAACTGGGCAAAGAACGACAAATTCTCAGTGCGTTCGTTTTGGCAAGCCTTTTTATTCATTGATATCATTTAAGTAATACTTCGTTGAGGGAACGCACTGCGTTAGATACTGCTCCGTGATGTTTGTGAATTAATTTTACCAGCCCTATGCGCTCGAGCACACTATGAGACCTCACAGTATTGTTTGTGAATACGGGTGAGACACACTAAGCACTTGTGATACATTTTATTCTATAAAGAGACGTTACTTTTGTTAAGTTTTGAATATTGTGGTATGATAGCAAAAAGCCAAAAGATGTGACACAGACATGTGTATACGGAGCACAATTCCAATTCGGTATTAATTTGTAATTGTCATTTTTTTGGTGTATTACGCAAAGAGATTGGCCATTAGCCTAGGTAATCCACTAAAGGAAAAGAAGAAGGAAATAGTGAATGGAATACCTTTTTTGGAGGTACAATCGATAATTCGGATATTGTCGTCAAGCGGCGTCCGCCATACTTTTTCATCATGTGTTAGTTAAATGTGACTTTGTCAAAAGGTCAGAGTTCAGGTAAAGTTCAGTTATGTCACAACAACTTAAACAAAGTAAATTACTTGCCTACACGTCAAGAAGGGAGCAAGTCTAGTAATAGAACAGATAGATCAATACGTATTAAAACTATTAACTCGGATTACGGTTTGAAAGGGAAGCCCGTGTGGATCCTGCTAGGTAAATCAACTATTCGATACTGAGATATTTAGGTACTACTGTTAATGTCCTGCCTACAAAGAAAACCTATCTGAGTGCCTAGTGTAGGATTTTCTCACATTCACCAGAGACGAAACGTACGTAAACGGTGATATGTCTTGTATAACATTGAATTAGCGCCACCTGGCGGTAAACTTGTGAAACATTTTTTTGTGCACACACATAAACGTTTACTTGTGTTGTGACTGGTGAATGTGAGAAAAATTCGCACTAGGCACTCTGCGCATTTATTCTACTCGAAAATCAGTTTTAAACGCAGCCGTAACGTGAGTATAGTACGCGCCAGTTAGTGTGGTAATACGAGTCATTTACATTCCCCCATACAGTGGTGTAGGTAGGTATACAAAATTTGCAAAAACGACAGTTTCAATGTTAAAAGATAATGTAATAATTCTTATTTCTTAATATTTTTGATTCACCTTTCTTGTTACTTCGTATTCGTAAGACTTTGTTCCACTCGTATTGCCACACTAACTGGCGCGTACTATAGTCGATAGATTTTAATTGGTTAACATAGCAGACAAAATAGGCGTATAACTAAACCAACTTAAATATGCCGGCTAATATGAACGCACGAAGCTATGGTTGGGCAAGCCTAAAAAGGGCCGTGCGACGAAACATTGAACGACAGTGGTTCTAAAACTTATAGCAAGTGGACTATCATGATATTATTGCTTATAACGTAATTAAAATATCCAAATATGTCTTGTATTCGTCCCGAACGTTAGTGAATAAATAATATTACGACTACAATACGACATTATCGATCGCCAACCGTCGTTACGTCGACCTTCTATGGTAATGGCAAATACATATAATTGATCTACAAAAATTAACTATATAATACTGACGAAAAAAAAACATTTTAGATTGCCATTATGAGAGAAAAATGAAGGATCTTTGTACAATTATGAAATTCGAAACCATAGAATATAAAAGCAAGAGAAAGTATCCTAAGACTTTATTTTAGAGCCGAACCTAGTACGGCCAAACTCTCAGATAATCAATGACGTCACACAAAACAGTGACGTCATTAACAGTGGACAAGATTAACCAGCACATCTTTATAAACGATATCCACTTAGACTTTCTCGTGATTTTATATTCTGAATTCGACACGATGCGGATTGGCTCACTTCATATCGACGTTAAGTAGCAGTATGCTAGATTCGTACGGTTTCAATTTTGCTAAACTCTTTACTTTCGTTTTTGTCCTGTAGTGACTCTAACCACTTGCCACCTCATAGGCCTTGTGCTTGTTAGTTACCTTAGTAGTAAAATTGTACTTAATATGGCAAAGCAACTTCCTAACTATTGGTCTTTTTCTCTTCTTCATTATGTCTTGTAAATGGTATTTACTTAAACAAAATGTTTCAACTTATGTAATTGGCAACTAATATTAATTAACAATCACCGCTCGCGCTCCTCTAATTTTCTAAATTGAATCATAACGTAATATTTGCGTACATTTAGAATGCGAAAGATTTCCTAAAATTTGGTTTCATTAACACATCGAATTTCACTTAACCTAATTTTCTCGTCCGTTCAGTAATCATCTGTACATAGTACACGCTCACTCGTCGTCTAAAATGTTCAGATGCGCAGGCGCACGCACGCCAAACAACTACGAATATAGTGATCGGCAAACTTTGTGAAAATGCAATAATGTTAACGGGAATTAATGCGATCTTGGTATAGTACATACACCTTTGATTTGTGAAAATATAGTCAGGCCACGCAAAGCGCCTTTTTAGGTCTCTTTGGTGGTAAGCGCGGGGCTCGACGGCAGAGGCACGTCTGCCAACCAATCATAGATTATTATATTAAACTAGTCACGGGTACAAAGGGCTGGCGTCAGTGGTTTATCAGACCTTTAATTGGTTTATTGGTTGGCCAGTTTATGCACATTTTGTCATGTGTTCACAAAATTTGCCACCACCTATAACTATAAATGATGAGAATCAATCGCGATAGCTTCGAGTAGTATTTCCCCAGCAGTTCAGGTGGTGGCGTGTACCGTGAGCGGCGCGGAGTGCTCGGTGCGCGCGTCGGGCTCGGTGGAGTTCCGCAGCAGGTCGCTGAGCTGCTGGCGCGCCGCCGCGTCGGGCAGGCGGCGCCAGCGCAGGCGGCGCGCGCGCACGCAGTACGACGCCTCCTCGAAGCCCGAGCGGAGCCCCAGCACGATGCTGAGCGCCGACGCGTCCTGCCCGTGGCAGCCCGAGTACCGGTACTGCGGCTTCTTGTCGAACCTGCAGCCGACTGACTGAGCGCCTGGGGAACGAGTACAAATACGTTAGCTTACATTTTACTTTATGACTTCACAACCCTATCGGTAAAAAAAAGCTTACCTATGGGCATGATACAGTCGAGTGTCAGAGCGCACTGTATCCAGGGCTTCATGACCTCCACGACGGCCGGCTTACTGGCCACGATGAGCTTGGTCACGTCCACCATCTGGACGAAGAGGAAGTCGTCGATGCTGGCGTGGAAGTAGTGGAACATGCGAGGGTGCGTGAGGGACGTGACGGCGGCCAGCCGGGGCCACGCCAGCACGCCGCCGCCGGCCACCGCGCGCTTCCACAGGGCGTCCAACTCGCTGGCGGTGCCCGTCCATCGCTGCGATGCCTCGCAGAATATCACACCGCCGACGCGGCTTAGGGCGTGCTGAAAAAACAATTTGCAATCATAAATCACCGAGATAATGAAAAGCTGTAGTAAAAACCTTGAGTTCAATACTACCATCTGACGACCCAGCCTGTCGCCAAATTAGTTCAGGGCATAAACTTTGAGTTGTGATCAAAACCTAATGCCTAAATAAATCTATGATACTTTTGTGGATTAGGTAGATTTGAGCTTCTCCGCCATTATGGTACCCCGTGTACCATGGTGACGGAGAAGCTCAAATCCACCAATCGTAGACCATATCAAACCAATTCGAGCATCTCTCGCGACTTGGGGTCAAGTCAAGATGTACGGTACCTACTTATTTTATTATAATATGTAGGTAATATGATATAATATGACTACAACTTTCACACAGATACTAAAACAGCGACTGTAAGCGACTTTCGACCTTAATGACATTATCTTAATTACGTGTCTTTTTGCGCTAATAGATGACACTGATTACAAATTTAAGAAAAAAAACTCGATTCTATGTCATGTCAATAAGGTCGAAAATTGCTTGCACTACGTTTTTTAAGGTTTTTTATGCCTAGCATCCTTAACTAGTCTCTGCTATGTAGCAAATAGCCAAATCGGACCGATCTTATCGGATATTTATATGAAAACAACATAATAATATGGTGTCGGATATCGGATGTCGGCCATCGTCGTCCGATACGGATATTGGATGTTGTGAAAACACTCTTATGCTTCGTTTACATACTCGCGGCAGAGCGAGGGAAGTGGCGAGAGAAGTGGGCAGAGACGTGGTGTGAATGGTATATTCGTCATTCCGCGAGTATTGCCGCGTATGTTGCTGCGAGTGTCGGCTTGGCGGCGCGAGTAGGAGCGGCAATACTAGCGCGATGAAGCATTCACATACTCGCGTCGCGCACACTTCGCATCGAGCGCTCGTTGTGTACGCGCGTGTCACAGTCACAGGATTACTTCGAATTTATTATCATGACAATGACGCAACCAATCGAATGGTCCAACGAAAAATCAATAGAATTTATTGAAATGCTTGCTACGGATCTAATCAAATAATATAGGTAATACATATGTATATAAAAGATAGGTAGGTAGGTACCTACCTACCTACCAAATTAGCCTAATTATACCTACCAAATAGGTAGGTAGGGTACCTACCAAATTAGAATAGGTAGGTAGGTAGGTACCTACCTACCAAACTAGAATAGGTAGGTACCTACCTACCAACCTATTTGGTAGGTAATCAGGCTAATTTGGTAGGTACTCCTACCTACCTACCTTTTTTAATTTGGTAGGTAATTAGGCTAATTTGGTAGGTAGGTACCTACCTACCTACCTATTCTAATTTGGTAGGTAACCTACTTACCAAATTAGCCTAATTACCTACCTACCTATTTTAATTTGGTAGGTAGGTAGGTACCTCTACCTACTAAATTAGAATAGGTAGGTAGGTAGGTACCTACCTACCAAATTAGCCTAAGTATACCGACCAAACAGGTAGCTAGGGTACCTACCAAATTAGAATAGGTAGGTAGGTAGGTACCTACCTACCAAATTAGAATAGGTAGGTAGGTAGGTAGGTACCTACCTACCAAACTAGAATAGGTAGGTAGGTAGGTACCTACCTACCAAACTAGAATAGGTAGGTACCTACCTACCTATTTGGTAGGTAATCAGGCTAATTTGGTAGGTACTACCTACCTACCTACCTATTTTAATTTGGTAGGTAATTAGGCTAATTTGGTAGGTAGGTACCTACCTACCTATTCTAATTTGGTAGGTAACCTACTTACCAAATTAGCCTAATTTACCTACCTACCTATTTTAATTTGGTAGGTAGGTAGGTACCTCTACCTACTAAATTAGAATAGGTAGGTAGGTAGGTACCTACCTACCAAATTAGCCTAAGTATACCTACCAAACAGGTAGCTAGGGTACCTACCAAATTAGAATAGGTAGGTAGGTAGATACCTACCTACCAAATTAGAATAGGTAGGTAGGTAGGTACCTACCTACCAAACTAGAATAGGTAGGTAGGTAGGTACCTACCTACCAAACTAGAATAGGTAGGTAGGTAGGTACCTACCTACCAAATTAGCCTAATTACCTACCAAATTAAAATAGGTAGGTAGGTAGGTACCTACCTACCTACCAAATTAGCCTGATTATCTACTAGCTAAGTATCTAAGTAGATAGCCTAGCCTAATAAAATGCCTATACTGCATTCGGTTAGGTGTCCACTTAACTAAAGTCGTCCATCTCCATCGCAAGGCGAATACTGTATGCGGGGCAACGCGATGAACATCGCGATGATGCGAGTGTTGGGCAACGCGATGAACATCGCGATGATGCGAGTGTTTGAATGCTAGGGCATTATTCGCGTGAATATTGCCGGCAAGGCGATGAGCAATGCGAGCGGCAGTATGTAAACGCGGGGTTAAAGAGTACGTCATAGTAGCTTAATGCATGCCAAGTCTCAGCCCGATCGGTTTAAAATTGACAAACTTTCATCCCCTATTTTATCCCCTTGGGGGTAGAATTAATCAAAATCCTTTCTTAGCGGATGCCTAAGTCATAACATCTACCTGCATGCCAAATTTCAGCCCGATCCGTCCAGTGGTTTAGGCTATTCGTTAATAGATCACTATGTCAGTCAGTCAGTCAGTCAGTCACCTTTGAGTTATATATATTTAGATATATCTATAACCGTATAAAACGCGAATCATAACTGCATTTCGAGTCACAAGACTATCAACAAGAGTCAAGACTCTCAATACCTACTACATCTATCTACATAAATATCGACCGGAATAATTCCGAATTATTCCGGGTCATTTGGGAATTATTCGGGATTTTTCGTTTTATCCTCATCGGAATATTTGGAATTATTCCGGCCTTACATCTATAGGTCGGACAAGACTTATTTAATTTCTATTCTAATAGAAATTCTCTTGACAACATAAAATCTTGTTCGAAACGTGATCTAAACAGCAGGGCCGGATCTAGGGGGGGGGCAAGCCGGGGCACGCGCCCCGGGCGGCAGCATCAGGGGGCGGCAAAATCAAACTTTGTAGATGAAAGGCCGCCTGTTCCCTGTTAATGGCTCCCTGTTCCCAGCGACGACGATGACTCGAGGTTACTAGGGTAGAACTAGAGCTGGCGGTGCAATGCTCAGAGCCAAGAAGTAACAAAACCGCCCCGCGACCCGACGGCATTCCAGGAGTCGAAGATCTCCAAGTCCCCAACTGACAGAGCTTCTTAAGGCATGTTTGTAGCGGAGCCAATTTCCGCAATCGTGGAAGACGAGGTAAATGGTCCCCGTCCGAAAGGGCGCCCAGTGGACTCACCATTCGCCTACCGACCCATAGTGGTACTTGACGAGGTGCGCAAACTCTTCGAAAGAGTTATAGGGAACTGCCTCACCGGACACCTCTCCAGGTTGTGGCCGGAGATGGCGAATGGCCAATATCGCTTCAGCCAGAAGCGCTCTACCGTAGATGCCATCATGCGCATGAGGGCTCTGGTGAAGGATGCGGTTGCCCGGGGCGAGGTAATGTTAGCGGTGTGACATCGCCAATGCATTCAACACCTTGCCCTAGACTTACCTCATTGAGACACTCGTGTATCACGAAGTGCATCTCTATCTTCGCCGCCTAGTCGGGGGCGTATCTGACGGAGAGAGCCATCATCTACTTAACAGTGACCGGCCTTGGTAGTCATCAAATGTCATGCGGTACTCCGCAGAGATCGGTCTTGGGGTCGCTCCTGTCAACTCCTGTGGAACATCGAATACGACCGGGTGCTTCGCAATAAGTTCGGTTCGCAAGAAGGTGTAAGGCTTCAGGGTGCATCTCCGAAGTCTGGTCTCCAAATTGCTATATTAGTAGTGAAAGTTGACGTGGGAGCAGGGACGGGAACCCGAGCCTCGAGAAATCAAGCTCCACCAGGACATCATAGACGAGTAGACGGAACGACTTGGGCGACCGAGCGCAGGGCAAGCCGTGTTATCCGCGGTAAAACCCATCATGGAGGGCTGACTAGAGAGGCGACATGGACGGAGCCTGCCGAACCGGCTGATGCATGTGATCTCCGGAGAGAGAGTTTCGTGTTTCGGATCAGAAAGGAGTCCACGTCTGTATATCGTCTCTCGTGACTGTGATGCGACTTGCGAGCGAGGACTCAAGGCTCACGCTGGTGGGGTACCCGGTGTGGAAGGCGCTGACACGGGCCCTCAGAGAAGGAGTCCTTTCGCTCAGCGCTTTGCTCCCAGCGCGCTGGGGCGGAGCGTGAGCGCGTGAGATGCCACCCAGTGGCATAGCGTGATGTGCCGCCAGGTAAAGATGGGTTATACTTATGATTCAAAATAAAATTCTATCGGATATGATATACACCCCCCCCCCCCCCTCCGCTGGTATCCAAGGGAATTTATCCACGGCAAAAAAGTGGGCGGGGGCGGCATTTTGAGTTTTGGCCCCGCCTAAAAAAAATTGAAGATCCGGGGCTGCTAAACAGACTTCGATCGTAGCTTTAGTGCAAAAAAGAAGTTATAACTTTCAAGGACTTTGTGCTTATTGAACTCGGACCAAGCAGCAAACGCACTCACAACAGACGCATTAAAGATGCTGAATTTTATTTTAGGGTGAAGTACAATGAAAGAATCAAAGCTTCTTAAAAAATTGAACAAAGAGACCAGTTTATTCAGCTCTATTCACAGTTTGAAGGGCTTACATTGTGATTGTGACGCTCCCTTCAACTGTATTGGCATTTTATGTATATCCCATACACACGTTTAGGGATTTAAAACATCGATGAAATTAACATATAAACATCTGCGCTGCGCTACACTTATGCCGCCGAAGGCGACCAACGGACCCGCTATGGACGTTGAACGTTGCAGTCACTTTACAATAATTCATAATATATTCCCATAAAACGTCAAATGGGGCCCACATTTCTGAAAACCATTGTTCATTCACAGATATTCAACTTCAATTAACTTCAAACCAACAAACGTCGATGTCGGAACATTCATACAGCATTAGGATAACACGAGTGAAATTACCCAAAATCATACCATCATCAGTTCTGTCAATAGTGGCCCTTTCATGTTACACCAACATCGTCTAGGTATTTTTATTTGAAATAGACCACCTTACTTACGTCAAGTATCACTATCGTAAGCATATCGTAAGGGAATATCTCAGGCGCCATCTCCTAGACGACAACATACCATAACATGTCTCACAGAGGTTCGAATCTGCCCCGTCAGCGACGATAACATCTTTGACAAAGGCCCTATCAATAGCCTATAGACACGCCTTGATTGTTATTTCCACGAGCTTGTAGGACATAGGAAATGCGACACTTTCAATGTTCGCTTTCCGGAAACACAGAGTCACACCGGGCATTCCATTCCATATTGGTACGCGTAACGAACGTAGGTATTGCTAAAACGTTGCGTGCGTGCGTGGTACCTTGCCGTGATAAACTAAAACAGTTGCACCACACATATCTAATTCTATTTACTGTATGAGTTGCACCATAGTCCATAACCCATATAAATTACTTGTAAGTTGACAGGCAAATAAAATTATTGACTACTAGCTTTTGCCCGCGGCTCCGCCCGCGTGGATGTCGATTATCGCGACCAAACATAGCCTATGTCCTTTCTCGAGGTCTAATCTACCCGTATACCAAATTTCATCAAAATCGGTTCAGTGGTTTGGGCGTGAAAGCGAGACAGACAGACAGACAGACAGACAGACAGACAGACAGACAGACAGAGCTACTTTCACATTTATAATATTAGTAGGGACTAGTAGGGATTGTGTTCTGTGAATAGTTATTCTTTCTTAAGGACTTTTGAGTATTCGTCTACTCCTTATCATATTCAAGTGCCCATGTTCGTTTACGTATTTATCATAACCATTTGTTTTTAGGAATTTCTTAAACTTGGAGAATCTTTCAGTATTTAGACTATTTAGTAAATATCAGCGGCCCGGCCGGCATTTGCTCGTGAAATCATCATACAAAATCCTATAACCCGAATGATTATTTCAAAAATAAAATATAAGTTAGCCTTACAACACCAGCTATTGGGAAGTGAAAGTGCCTTCAAAATCGATCCAGCCGTTTCAGACATTAGTCAAGCCAAACAGACAGGAAAAATCGTTATTTTAGTACTACATATTTAGTTTATTTCTTTAGTCTTTTGTAGTTTAGATAATATAGGTTGTGTAAGGTGGTGGGTGCCTGTAAAGGTGCGTAGGATAGTTTCGCCATGGGCGCTGCGTCACACTGTTGAGTCAACACCCTGTGTACACATGGCTATCAGTCTTACAGATAAGTATGCAAATATTTGGCGTGCAGCTTGTTTTACTATGATATTGGAATTTACAAAGGGAGGAGTAACAAACGACTATGACAGTAGTTAGTGTTTGTGCTGAAACATCTACGCAAATACCTAAGAGAAGAATACAAGGGCGAAACGGTTATTTCTGTTTTGAGCTTTATCCGACTGCAGTGTTGTAATATGTGTTTTACCTATTTGTATTATGTAATAATAGGTATGTGTGACTGTACTTGTACCTTCATAATTGAATGTACAAGGTAAAACAGGTGGTGTATAACAATGTACTAAGATTTACTAAAAAGAAACAAAAATACAATCGTAAATACGTAATATTAATAATTCCTTAATTAACTTTAATGTTTACGCTCGAATTACTTTTTATTGTATTTTTTTATTTGTTTTTACACTTCCCACTACGAAGTAAAATAATAATAATTTGAAAGGTTAAGTACTAGCACTGCTAGTTTATGACTCTTTCTTGAGTTTTGCCATTGTCCGTGTTTTAAAGATTTGATTCGATACCCGGCCGTCACGAGCTCTGTAGATGGCTTTCCATGACCCGGTTGAAGAACCCAGGATTGTAAGAGGTATCTTCCTGTGGGTTTCCTGTAGATCGGACTGTTAACCATCCGACGGTAAACATAATTATATTCCTGCGTTAATCCCGCTGTCAACCAAAGCTTGCACTTTGGAGTCCTGGGGTCAGCTCTCCTGCGGTTTCTCCTGCTAACCGTGGCTTATCTTCGCTTTTAGAGTGACTGTCATCTGACTCCACGACCTAGAGAGGTAAGTCTACGCCAGAACTCGCAGGTGAGGTTGACTTGGACTAGTATCTTAGTGGAGCCCCGTACACCCTCCATGGTCCTCGATAAAGCATACCTAACAAAATTAAATAGGTAATAGTTCTACAGTGCCTATGAGTTTATATAAGTAACTCATTCAAAGAAAATAATGCGTGTCCGAGTGAACCAGACGGGCGCCCAGCCAGACTGGCTGACGGCACGAATACATTGCTTACGTCACGCTGGCAGCTTATATCACAGCTAACACGATTATATACATATCTACCTCTTATCCATGCTAATATTATAAATACGAAAGTAACTCATGTCGATGTTTTTGTATACCACTTAGGTCGCAGAGAAGCACCATGGCTTATGGACGAGTGCAACACCAGGGAAGACACACTCGTGTATAAGAACAGAGAGATTCTGTGCCGTCAGTGCAGAAGACAAGCAGGACGAGCCTTTGGTCTTCCCACTGACAGCACAAAACCTCTCCAGTGAGCTGTGACTACCCCACTCACGGCCGGGAACACAACAACTGCTTATTATGGCTGTGGTCTTATTATGGCTGTGGTATTCTGTAGGGCGGTGGTACTCCCAGTAGGACTGCTCGGACCTCCTATAAAAATGGTTTTTAGAGTGAGATTATAACATGAAGCAGAACATTAAGTTCGTTTTTAGGGTTCCGTAGCCAAATGGCAAAAAACGGAACCCTTATAGATTCGTCAGTCTGTCCGTCTGTCCGTCCTTCTGTCTGTCTGTCCGTCCGTATGTCACAGCCACTTTTCTCCAAAACTATAAGGCCTATGCTGTTGAAACTTAGTAAGTAGATGTATTCTGTGAACCGCATTAAGAATTTCACACAAAAATATAAAAAAGCATTAAATTTTGGGGGTCCCAACTCCCAATAAGTACTTAGTTCTAAGTATTGGGAGTTGGACCCCCAAATTTTTTTTTCATCAAACCCAATACGTGTGGGGTTATCTGTAGATATGTATTAAAAATGCTATTGAGGTTTCTAACATATTTTTTTAACTCTTTTCCCCTCTAACTTCTAAAATAAGAGAATGATAAATCTAAAAAAATATATGATGTACATTGTCATGTAAACTTCTACCGAAAATTGGTTTGAATTAGATCCATTAAGTAGTTCTTTTTTTAATACGTCATAAACGCAATATTCACCTTTGCTGCTACGGAACCCTTCATGGGCGAGTCCGACTCGCACTTGGCCGGTTTTATTTTAGGAAAATATCCACTTCGCGATATAAGTACTCGCGAGCGACTCAATACAGAATACAGTTATTTTCTATCGACTGGTTTGAGTCGCAATATTGACCATAAGACCTCACGACACGACCGACCAATAAAATCTATAATTGAATTTTTCAAAGAGTGTTCCAGAACAAACCATACAGAATTAAAATTTAACGGAGTGGACACGTTAAAAATGCTGGAGCAAAAACAACAGGTAAAATTTGAGGTCAGCTGTACTGTACTACTTACCCAATTAGCATCCGTATTGCAGTCCAATTTTCCTAAATAAACATATCGGAGCGAGCTCACTAATTAAATAAGCCTACAACCACAACGTTAGATAAGCTTTGTTAGCTAAATATAATTTTAAAATGTCCAATTTTAGCAAAATTAAGGAAAAAATAGAAAACTTCCTTCATCATCATTATTAACTCGTTAACTATCGTTGAATAAATACAACAAATTTTGCAGAATCATCTCAGTAATTATTTCGTGAAAATAGTAGTCAACGGTCCTGGCGGCGGCGGCGGCGCGGCATGCCACCCTCTTGCTCTGTCCAAAATTAAAAACTAATAGAATATTTTAACTACTTTTTAGAATTTTATCAGATTTTCTGCGTTCTTGGTTTTTGAAGCGTCAGCGGAATATTAAAAAGGACAAAAAGTAAAGTTACTGACTCGAAAGTACTGGATCCATATTGCACTGTAGGTATACGGCCCACAGAATTAGAGGAGATTCAATTATGTGATACGGCCCCTATTTAAAGTGGATTTCATCATTCAAGTAGTAAAATACAACGATATCCCTAGATCAATCACTTCACGCGACAGACAAGCCCTATTGTCAAGTGAGGCGATAAAATATGACTTTGGTAGCCTTTTTTCCACGTCAGCAACTTTTGGAAGTAGTTGGTAGCACATATGTGTACCCCAAGCAACTGTGTCACTAGATTTAATAGGTGCACAAGCAACATTAAACAGATACAGCATTCCTCTTGTCAAATAGCTTCACGACATTTCGGAGGTTAAATCGAAACTTTACGTCTGTCAATTCCAATCTAAAGGTTTTCAATTAAAAAATACGGTCTGTGCTATAAATTTCTATTTAAGATTAGACAGTAAACAGACCAAAAAACACAGCTTTACTTCAACCTGTTCCTAAGACGATTTGTAAATTGAAATGTTTGTTACAACAACGAAGGGATGACATGCGGCAGCGGCAGAGAAACAATGATTGACTTCATTGAAACTTACGTGCTTATAGTTGTTTAGGCAATGGTAGTCATCGAGCACTACGCGCGTGAAGTCACAAATGCATGCCACGACCTTTCATTCAAGTAGTTCTTATCAACAGGAAAGCCACTAAAGCGGCAACGAGTAAACACTTGACGCTGAAGAGCGCAGTGCAATTTAGCCTGAAGTGCGGTAAGTAAGGCCGTTGAGCGCACAGGTCATTCATAACTGCAGTATTAGCAGCAGTTGCTTATTTTTAATTCCGTTTCAAAGAAGTTTAGAGAAACTAATAAGAAGGATACTTCAACGTTCTGAAATGAATTTTTGACCGTACGAGGAAGAGTCTCAGTTTCGACAAGGTGGCCGATTTTGTTTCTGTTCGTATCTATGTAATAGTATGTCTGTGTGTTTATCACCGGTCTAGGTGAACACACGTGTGCTAAGTTTGGGGAAAATAGGCTGATTGAAAAAATAACTTCTGTCGAGAGTTTTTTTTTTTCGGATAGCGTAGAGAAGGGGGGAAGTTTCAGTTCTATTTCAATACAAGGAACGAACAGATTATCAATGGGGCTACGAATGGAAGTACCACATTGGTTATTTGACTGTCGAGTACTCTAGTAGTTGCTTTTTACAATACCTACGTCAAAACGGTAAGTTATAGCGAAAAATGTATGAAATAAACAATTGTTACGTCAAAAATTTTAATTGTCAAATAATTTACAATGATGATGACTGCCTCTGTGGCGTAGCGGTAGTGTACGCGGCTGCTACGCAGGAGGCGCGGGTTCGATCCCCGCTCAGTGCCAATATTTGTATGCATGAATAATAAATATTTGCATTGGTCTGGGTGTTTCTATGTATAATATGTATGTACTTACATATTTGCAAAAAAAAAAAAAGTATCTAAGTAGGTATGTATATCCGCATTCTAGATTCCATAACACAAGCTAATTAAGCTTACCATGGGTCTAGATAGCGTTGTGTAGAATGTTGTAGAATATTTATTTATTATTTATTTATTTATTATTATATTTGTATGCATGAATATGGGTATTTGCATAGGACTGGTCGTAGTGGTCGTGCCTCGGAGAGCACGTTAAGTCATCGGTCCCGGTTCCATACGAACATTTATGGCAGTTGTTATGCAGGGGAAATGGGTAAAATGGATAGTAGTAGAGATAGTATGTGTATGGGTGAATGATAAAAAATAAATAAAAACTATAAAATATAAACGAACGAACTTTTACTGCTCTTTTACTATTCTTAATTTATGAGCTCATTTAAATAATTTATTTCAACTACAGGAAAACACCCAATTGCGATAAAATAGTGACAATATGTATGTGTCTATAAAATAATTTATACTACTGAGTTGAAATAAAACAATTTTTAATTGTAACCGGTGGTATTCAACTTTTTACGGCCATAAACACTCTAATTGTATTGGTTACTACCTACAAAAATACTTCAACATTTTAGGAAGGACTTTTCCAACAATTTAATAAGTCGTTATCTTTTTCCAAGATAGATAACCGACTTTTATTAACCTGAATTTATTACCTGATCGGAACTAATAAATGAATTTAATACGTAGAAATATATAGGTGTGCCTGTATCATAATTCACTGCCATCTACTGTGGGCACACTCAAGGACGGCAACGATTGGTTCATTCACTCCACACGACTGTTGGAAATAATATTTATTTCCTGAAGTAATATAGGCAAAATGTCTGTAGAAATTGTCATTCGTGACTATTCCAGACACGCACTAGGTACACACATAAGTTTACCTTAAACCTACATACACTAGCCGAATCGTCCTAGCTTTGTCCGTGGCATACTTTGAACCCCTTCAAGGCAATATGCCCACAATTTATTTAACTTCCCAAGAACGTAGAGGAATCTGCCGGATTTATTGATATTTATGTTTACTACTCCGCTCCCTTGCGCAGTAGTGTGATGATATGAAGCCTATAGGTAACCTTCCTCGATAAACGGACTATTCAACAAAAAAAACTCAACCTGGACCAGTACCTACCTAGTGCCTGAGTTTAGCGAGTTCAACCAGACAACCAATCTTTTCAGCTTTATAATATTAGTATAAATAGGCAGTTATAGCTACCACACGCATTATATGTATATTACACACATATTACATGGGTAGAAATTTTCTTCATGTGTTGTTCAACAGAATAAAATAGGCATCACGATATTGGAACTTAAACGTAATTGTATGTTATTGATTTTCTGCTAAAGTTTGTTCGCTCTGCCTTCATGACTCCTTCATACTACTAAAGCTGGATTTCACTACATAAATTAATTCAACTTAGGTATTGTAGGCTCCTAGTTGAAGTTGTAGCTGCCGTAAACCGAAATAAAGCACGAACAGTGATTCTCAAGGGAAATTTTAGCAATAAAAGTGTTGAACACGCCATATATGGTTGATGGTTTATCAATAAAGGGGTTTAGCCTCTGATATCTAGATCGCATAATAACTGAGCGTATACAAAGTAGGTTGCGAACTCCAGACTTCGTAGACAAGTCAATATTACTCAATCACTAGATGGTGGATTCAGTTAGTTCAATAAAATTTTCTGGAAAATACCGAATAGTTGCCAGCAGTGGTGAAGGGCGAAAATGTTCAAAAAGGAGTATAAACTTGAGCATCTTTTCAACGGCTTCCCTTGGCGGAGCAAACCGACAGGAATCCCTCTCCCTCCGTTATAGGGATCCCTCGCCACTTCTTCTGTCGAATCGATAGCGCTTCTACTCTCAAATTCTATTTTCCCAGTATGCTGCTACCTAGATCGCGTTTAGGCACTCATTAGGTCCTCCGGTGTACAGGTAGATGGGCATGCAGCACATGTTAGCAGGTGGGCTATGGTCTGTGGAGCAACTCCACACTCACACACCACTGGTTGCCAGTCAAAGGTAATATGCTGGCCCATATTACGTGAAACCGGGAACAAAGTTGGTAGAATGTGCGTGGTAATACACTTCTTCGTACCCTTGTGGCGATAAATAAACGTGTGAAAACAAATGGACTAACATTATACTCAAGTCTATACAGTTAATTCGCAATACAGTAATAGAACTTCAAAAGAAAAAAATAATGCCGTCGACCTTACAGCTGGAAGCGTATTCGGGGCAGTGGAGCAAGTCCTCCGCAATCGGTCAACGTCTACCACATGAACTGGAATTTCATTTAAGCTCTCCCGTCTGACCTCTCGAGATTTAGTTCAACAATAAAAATGCCGGACATCTAAGAATAGAAGGCCAATTGAACATCCGTCCAACGAAATAACAGCCACAAAAACTCGGGTATATCATGTCATCTTTAAATACGCAGTCATTCCATTCTAGGTTATTTTAAAAAAACGGTTAACGACTCGGACTCGCGCACTGAGGGTTCCGTACATAATTGAATTGAGGTACGAACTTATTCTACTAATATTATAAACGCGATAGTTTGTAAGTATGTGAGGATGTATGTATGTGATGATGTTTGTTACTCTTTCACGTAAAAACCTCTGAATGGATTTTAATGAAACTTTACAATAAATATAGCATCAGGATAACACAGGCTATATAATATCAAAGATGAACGGGATCTGAATTCCACGCGGGCGGAGCCGAGTGTTACATAAATGACAATATCTTTTTATTGTGTTGACCTAGATAATATAAGGTTGATTTTTTCACAACTGTGTGTTTGCAAACCTTCGTATTTGGTATAAATTTCAAGTTGATCCGATCACACAACCCTGAGAAAAATGTCTTGACAGACTGACGGTCAACGCAGTGATCCTATAAGGTCTCCGTTTTTTTCTTTTGAACCATGGAACCCTAAAAATAGAAAACACGCTTGTCATAGTCAAAAATCGTAAATTCTTTAAAGACCATATACATACACATCACTTACATACAATAAGTATGTCAAAAAAACTAGACTGACCTCCGTGGTCCGCTCTGAAGACTTCCATGAGGAACCTAGCTGGATTTTTTGTAACACATTGTTGAAAATATAACATTATAAATATTATAATATATTATTATTGACTACAGTTCTGTTGTACAATATACTTGATTGAGCAGCGAGCCGTTAATTTGGTTATCCTCCACTTACTTTCATTTTGAAAAAGCGTTTTACTAAATTTTTCACATACAGCTCATGAATAAGTGCCCGTTTGACGCCAATAGGCTCGCGCCCTGTTACGTTTGCCCGAAAATCATGGTAGGCGAAATGTGGGTAATTCTGATGATATACCTCTGTCTACCCCTTTGGGGATTTACAGGCAGTGAGCATATTATATAATGTAAAGTTTTTTTTTTTTTTGTCCCAAGCTAAGCTTAGTTGCTTGTATTAGGAGTGGGCTCCCGTAGGCAGTGTAATGGCAAGGATTTGAACCTGGGTCCTCTCGATCGTAAGGCCGTCTCCTTATGCACTATATTGAAGCACTGTAAAAAGAAGAAAAGCTACGGACCAAAGTGTATGTTACAGACGCATTAAAATGATAAAATCGAGTCTAGGACTTAAATATAGCTGATGTATTCATATGATTATATACCAAGATAATCTCTTAGCTACAAGATATTACGAACTAGTCTTTGAAATGTCAATCAAAATCATCTAGGCACTCATTTTTTATCAAATCGATTTATTTTAAATCACCTGTAACAAAATCTCAAGAGTTTTTTTAGATTATGTTATTATGTGTAACTTTGATAAGACGGATTTTTTTTCAATTGGTTATATGAGCAGAGATACAGCGTGATGTAATTTTTTTGATAAATATGCACGTATCCCGCAGATTTTTAAGCTATTGCATAGCTTCTATCGCGTGGAGCGTGGAGACCGAATCCAGAAATTCCGTAACGAACAATGGTAACACCCCTAACTCCGAGCTCGCACGAATCGAGCCGAGCTGCTCCGAAGTAGCTCCGCTTAACGTAAGTAATTATAATTGCATAAGTTGTTAGTTTTCAAATTCAAATTCAAATTCAGACTCAGAACTCAGAACTCAGAAATCAAATTCAAATTATTATTTATTATAATTGCAGAAGTTCATAAAAAATGCTATGCAATAGCTTTACCGCGGCAGTCCCCGAGTGCCACACGTCTTTTTTTTATTTTTTATTTGTTTATTTATGCATTTTATACATACGTTAAAACCTTCTATTTAAATACTAGTGAAAACGGGAACAAAAACCTTTGCGTGGTTTGAGGAATATAGTTAGCAACCAAACAAAAATATGCGTAAAATTACCGTTATTTTTACCCGACTGCGCCAGCGAGGGTAATGTGTTTCGCGCGTATGTATGTAGGTATGTAGTTTTCTTTGTTCCTCTCTAAAGGCCTAACGCCTAGACGGATTTCGATGAATGGGGCCTCAAATGAAAGGTATTCATCGCCCGAGTGTCATAGGGTACATAAAATTCCAACAAAAACTATACGGTAGATTTTTGATGCATCAAATTCATCGAGTAGGGATCAAAATGAAGAGAATTAAAAAGACTTTACAAAAATATATAGATGTCATATCTTAACTAAAAAGTTTAAAATAAAATTAATTATTAAAAAATAAAAAACCCGACTACTGTCTGAAAGATCGAAACAAGCTTGATAGCAGCGGTACGGTACCCATTAAATTTCTTTCGGTTTATGATTGGCAAATGGGTACCACCTGCTATCAAGCTTGTTTCGATACTTTCGATCTTTTAGACAGAAGTCGGGTTATTTATTTTTTAATTAAATACTACGTAATTATATCTGTGAAAAATAACACAACACGCAAATTAAATATTGTTTGTTCAACGAACGAATGATTTACAGATGTGATAGAATAACACGAGTTGTTTTTCCCGTTTACTGACGTCGTACATCATACATAATAATAACCAAGTATCATGCAAACATCATGTTCTGATTCAACAATCGTATCTAATCTGATAGGGGACACTAGACACGAGTGCCACCGGCAACAAAGGTCCCGGGTCCCGGCACTACTCGACGTCTTGCGGACAGGCTTTAGAGAACAAACATGAATCATTGTTAGCAATGTTACCACGAGAGATAACAGCCGTGGTGCGTACCTACATGATGAAATAGATGGGGTGTTTTATATAATTTCAGTACATTGTACAATTGATATTTTTTTACGATTTAGGCAGCAGACGGCCCCCTGGGATGGGTAGTGGCTACCGTAGCCTATGAATGTAATGCAACACTACGGGCGTTAATAGGCTTGCGACAGTCGCGACCACAATCTAGCATGTTGGTGAGGGGTTGCTTATTAAATAAAAAATAGTAAAGGAGAGATAAAAATTATATCCTTGAACTGAAAAGAGGACTAGTAGTACTTCTACCTAGACTAGTGCTAATCCATCTCTGAGAACTGTCAAAATGTTTGTTGAATCACCCGAGCTCCATAATAGACATTGAACAAGGTTACTTACTGATTATAGTTTCGTGACGGAGTAAAGCACCACGGACAGCGAAACTTTAGAATATCACGGATTTAGGCACATCTCGCTCGGTAATCCTGAACTGGCAATAAAATATTTATGAACCTACTTCTACTAACTTATATAATATTACCTAAGTAGACGTCATTTATGAACGGAAAAGAGTCGAACGGTTCGACTGGGGAAATACCATCATCATCATCATCCTACATTTAGTTGAGGTCGATGAAAAAGTGGCTTGCGGCGTTTTGCCGTATTGTGACGCCTCGGCGGAAGCCTTTATTTTGTCATTATACCTTACAGTAAACGACACCGACACGCCACTGTAATCGAATTTTGCAGCTAGATATTTACTAAAACACGGTCAGGAGGCTTCGTTACATAATCATAAGTCGTATAACCTAGTAAACAAACTTTTAACCTAGTTAGAGAACAAGGCCGTTCGATACTGTCTTTACACGAATAACAAATTTATTCTTACAAGGATATTTAGGTAAGGTAATGTCAGGAGATCTTCGCTGCCAAGCCAAGGGCATTTTTTCCGGGGTCGGGTGATCAATTGGCAATTGTTCCAATAAAGGACGCATAAGTTCAGTCTAGGATGCTACCGATATATGCACGCTAGGACGTCGATGACTAGGTAAGGCAAAATGTAATGCGTAATATCTTACAAAAGATTCATCTTTCTTCAGAAACCATCTCGTGGATACGCCCAATTACTTATCAAAATTTCATCGCAATTATATAAATTGTATAGGTAAGGTAGCATTAGATATAAACAAACAAATAACTCCACGATGAATGGATAGTGCTGCTGTTCTTCATCTGACAGGCACATAAACAAATGAGTCACCATTGTGTCAATTCTCAACACCACAGCGAACATACATCATATCCTATAACAATGCTAGTTCACACACCATATCTGGGGCGGTGTACTATGCGGATCTTATGTCAGCATATCGTTGGAATCAATATACATACAAATTGCTCCCTTAGGAGTTAGGACCTATATTGAATGTTCGCCGCATCACAGAATAATATGTAGTTCTACGGCCGTACTCCTTAATTGTGGTGACGTGTTTGCCTAATATGTCGTGCTGTCGACCCTGTAAGAATAGAGAGATTCTGTGCCGTCAGCTCAAAAGATAAGTAGGACAAAGCCTTTGGTTTTCCCACTGACAGCACAAAATCTCTTCATTAAGCTCTGGTTACCCTGCTCACCGTCGGAAACACAAAACGATGTTATTAAGCCGCGGTTTTCTGTAGGGCGGAGGTACTTCCCCAATCGGACTGCTCGATTGGGACGGATATACCGTCGTGTCCTGCCTCCTCGAAAACTTCACTGCCTGTCGCCAGGCCGTAATAGCTAGGCAATGAATTTTTCACAAATTACGTATTTCTGTTGCCGCTAACAACAAATATTTAAAAAGAATGGCCGGTTTTCTTTGCTAAGGAGGGAAGTGGCTTTATTACTTACATTTCCAACTCCTTCCAATTTCCTTACAAATTAATTTTGACGTGCATTCTAAGACAGTTTGACACTCCCTTGGACTGCTAGTGTCATAACTCGGTGTCTCACTGCTTTCGATCCTGGAGTACAGGTATCACAGTACTAGGAGTGTGTGGGAGGGATTAGTGGTGTAATAAAAAAATAGAGGACAGAGGTCACGTTTCCCACCGGCGTCCCTCGTAACTGTTATTAGCCAGAGTAACATGAGCTTAAATTACGAAAGCGTCGCAGTTCGCACTAATAAAACTGACCCACAGGTTAACAAGTCAAATTGTTGTTACTGTGGATTAGGCGTAGGTCCGTTCCTTTGGATAAACAAATTAGTTAATTTTGTAATTGGCTGAGCCATGCTTCTCGGCAATAATGGGTCAGGTCAATAAAAATTATATGTTAGCTAATACCAATACGTTGCAATGTTTTTCAGTCAACCAAGAACTGGCTTCCGAAGTTCCAATTGAGTTGAAATTCAAATACTGCTGTTTCAAATTCGGCAGTATGAATATTCATTCGTCTTTTTGTCGCACGATTAAACATGCTTTTTAACGCTACATTTTACGAGTCATATATTTGATGGTGGCTCGATTTGGTTATAAATAGTCGAAAATGCCTGATGTTTTATTAATGAAATATATACACACCCCTGTATACATATAGCGTTTTCGTACGTTTCTAGACTTTGCTGCTACTGAGAAGTTTTCTAACAAGTTTTTTAATATCAAGTTGCCCGATTACGGATATCGATGCTAAGATGTAACGGCAATTAAGGGCCAATAAATGCAACTTCAATTTCTGATAGTTTTAACCAAAAGCTCCAGGGCTTAAAATTTATACTTTCCAAATAATTCCAAGTTGTATGATTCTTTATCGAGGTTATCTTTCTTGCATACCCAAAGAGTCACAGTTCGTGTTCGTCCGGCGGGGGTTTGTAGCAAACCATGACGACAGCTCTGTAAGAATACAAGTATGGGCGTACGGCCAACCGTCCGCCCCTAGCTATCTCTCCACAGTGCTCTCTACTAATCAGAGAAGTATGCGGAGAAACCTAGAAATCCAAAGCACAGGTAACTTTCACGGCGGCAGAATATTAGTTTGATGCAGACCAAAAGATGAAACAGAAGCACAGCCACTACAGTTGGCCAGAGACACCACGATTATGTTTTCGAGCAGTTTCCATTACCTGGGAGTGTACCTAATGCTCGGTATTTTCGCGGGCCTCTGCTGTTAATAATGGCGCACGTCAGAGCAATGTAAGTGTGGGCGAGGGGATTAATCCCGTTGAAAATGGTCTCAAAATATAACTTCTGTAGTAACACCGGTAGCTTAGTAACGAGTTCAAAGGCCTTAGTTAGTTGTTCAATGTCACCAATGCACAGTGGTCCCGGCTCTTAAGAAGGGCGGTCATAGGAGTTGTAAGTCGGATTAAAAATTAAATAATGACTTTTTCACTTAAGAAATGATTGTTTTGAGATTCTAAGAGTTTCATCAAGTAAAAAAGTGTATTTTTTAGAAGCAAGTTAGATATAATATTCCCAAAAAAAAATTTTGTCGTCTAAAAAGCAGGTAGGTAACATTAAAACTAGTTTTACTTCTACTTTTGAACATAGCTGGATTGGTATATCAAATAAAAAAACTTACTAAATTAAATCTCTGAAGTAATCGGTTTCGATATTTTTTGCACCTGGCCAATTGTCTGCTAGCATTTCAAACACTTCACGAGAGCTATCCTGCCACATTATTTTTAGTTTTTGTGGATAACCATGTGTGTAGAACATGTGTATTCGACGAAAAGAGCACTTTATAGTGGTCCCTGCAGAATAATAAATCTGAGGTATCCAATTTACCTACATATTACCTAGTACTTTCAATGACCTATAGTCAATCCTCGGAGCAGTTTGGAGCACCTAAACGTTACAGTTTTTGAAACTAGAGAAACTACAGATTATTTTGATATATGTTTCATCTTTGGCGATTCGTTCCTTCCTAAGTAAAAGTCAACTTGAATATAGGAGAGCGGCAAAAAACAAAGAAATTCGGAACTCTCTCTTTGACGGTGCTTATCGTCAATAATAACAGGCTTAAATTAAAAGTAATAGGACTTAAAATGTCGTACATACCTTCTATTTGAATATGCATAGCAAATTAATATCACAAACAATCACGTCCGATAGCAATAATACTTTGAACATAACAGAATTTTCAGCGAAAAAATAACGTTAATGAGCACTACTGAAGTGTTACCACTTTGGGTGCAAAAAATTAATAGTTCTACATATTTTATACCTAGGGGTAAAAGGGTTATTTGTCTTCCCTCTAACAATAATCAAAGTCATAAATTCACCATCGACATTTTCGCCCTATGACCTATGGGCGAGACCACTGTGCAATGTCACGGCGCGAGGAAACGACCACATTAAACGAAAGTTTTTAATGTCAGTTCTTTAATTATCCGCATCTGTTATCATAATTTGCTGTTCTTCACGAAAATTTGTACGCGTAGATATACGGTACAAAACAGAGAAGAATATACAATGTATATTTTTCGGAAAGAAGGGGACACCGTAGTCTCACACCCGAGGGGCCTTCGATGGCCCTGGGTCAGCCGGGGAGTGAGGGCTATGCCAGACGCTACCTCACCCTCGGCAACTGATTACCCGAGAGCCCGAGACGGATGGCAGTTTTAGTCGGTTCAAGTCCGACATAGCGCTGGCTCCAGCGGGACGGTATCCAAGGGGATTTCTGCACTTAAAAATAAAAAGTTCCGACTCTCACACGAACACACCCAAAGGGGGTTTTTTTTTTCATACAACTAAGAATAGCACTAGAAATGCTCATCTGTGATAAGCGACATCACTTCGCCTGATCGGCGATCATTATATTCGTGGGAAATTTTATACGACAATACCGTGGGTGTGGGTCTGCGCCAGACGAACGTCAGACCGAACCGTCACGTTGTAATGTAACACAATAAGCCAGGTGTCGTGTGTCGGCCGCCTATAGCCGCAGACCACGTCACAGTAGCTACGTGCTAATTAGTACAATCATTATTATTGTAGCGAATAAGGCGCCCTTCACGCTCCAGTTTGGAGTGCTGCCACTAACCACAACATCAAATAGGTAGGTACCTAACCTAAGTACGTGATTTATTTATCTTGGAAGAGAATTTATGTTCGTCGATAACCTAACAATTTCTAGCAATTCTCTCAATCAATTTGTTGATTGGCTTTTACTATTACCACGGATTATAAAATCAGAGGAGGTACTGGACTACTTTACTATTGCGGCTCCTGCAGGGGTCGATTCGAGTCCTTTGTGAAGATCGAACTTTAGAGTTCTTACATAATATATACAACTGTTTGGTCACCCACTCTCTTTCTCCAAAGATTCCATGTATTCAAACACGTGAAAATGTTTTCGCGATTTTTGACCAATCTGTCCAGTGTCCAGTATGTAACTAATTCGATTTGTTCAAAATTGCGTAAACATTTTCACGAACTACGAGCAATATCGGTACAATTGACTAAAACTCAACGAGTACACATATAGGAACGATTCCGTAGCCGACCGCATACGACAACTGCCGACGCACGCAGCATTTGCGCGTAATTCATTGCGGCTTCTCCATGGTCCCCTTTATCCGTATAAGAGTTTGACAAGTAATGGGTACGCTGTATGTGCTGCATGCGTCGGCAGTTGTCGTATGCGGTCGGCTACGGAATCATATCTTTGGGTTCAATATTGGCTAAACCTAAGTGGGCAAATTTTCTGTTCCGTGCAGTCTATCTAGTGCACACAAAAGTCTGCATAATTACAGTTGTTTTTGTACTTCATAATTTGTGTAAACTGCTATATGTAGGTCGGTCGGAAGGCAGTCGGAAGCAAGTTCACACGGACATGCAATTGTGCAATTTACTCACAATCACCTCCTCACCGGTGGTAGTAATTAATCTAGTCTAAATGTCTGGCGACATTGCACGGTAGGTAGTAGGTACAATTATGTCGTTTTTTAGAATATTATTTTTATAAAAATTTAAAGTTATTTTAATAAATACATAATGAGTAAGTATGAACGATACATACATACTTATAAAAAGAAAACAACTTCTGTAATTTTTATCTCTGTATATTTGTTTGTTCCAACTAATTTTCGAAAAGGCTTTAGACGGGATTTCTACTGCAGATTGCTGATATTAGGTATAAGGCAACACTGAGGCGACTTTCATTAGGAATCCCCGCAAAAAAAAAAAGATCTAAGTCTACGCAAATAACGTCGCAGACACAGCTAGTTTATCGCCCCCAGATATATCTCGTGCTATTATAATGATGATACATCATTTTTGTTGGACGGACGAGACGAGGCCGTGGTGCGTTCTTGAAAAAATACAAGGCCAGGTACAGGAAAACTAAGTCTAACGTTGAATTTGGCCTCTACAGTCTGACTTGTTATTGTTTAAAGCAATCTCAACAAATCTCGTATAGGTGCGTAGTAAGAGCTAAGTTTTTATACAGCTGAGGTAGCCAACATGCGAACCACTTAGCAAGAATAGCAATAGGAAAGAAAGATCAAAATATAGACTCCAGTGACACTCACGCACGAATTCAGCACGCAGATAATAAGGGCCTGCGCACACTGGCGGCAGACCAGGGCATAATATTGACCGATAGAAATAGACTGGTATGACGATAACATTTGAATTTCAATGATGATCGTCGTAGGCATAAAAACAAAGCTGCGGTATTATTATCACTGGAATTGAAATTTTATTGTCTTGCTTTTAATGTCTATGTTTATTCGTCAGATAAAACATTCAGCCCAGCCGGCCTAATCGTACGGGGAAAAGCAGAGCACCATAAATAAGCATTTATGAGCGCAATATTTCATTATCATCAATAGATACGATCGCTGGCCACGTCTTGCAAATGAATTCTATATTGCGCCCAGGATTCCAATAACGTTTATGTTTAGTTTCTTTACTTTCAGAGGCGATTTCACCAATGATCATGTAATCGCGATCATGTCAAACTGTGATAGTGCCGTGTAGTCTATTACATTTTTAGCTTCCAATTCCCATCCGCTTAGGTTGAGGACATCCTATTTACAATACTAAAGAATTTGTATATCACAATTACAAAAAAAATAACGTGTTATATAATTTAACCTTCGTTTCTTAGCTATTCAAATTTAGAGAAAGGAGATTCCTATAGATAATCAGACAACATAAACTGTACTTCTTAAGATGAGTAACTATCAAAAGAAAAGTGGGCAAGAATGGTTTTATATGGACTATAAGGAATTACTGTACAACACGGTAGTAAAGATCAGAACTAGACCAATGAAATCGCAGAAAACTCTGTCACATAACGAAAACGACACATTTCATTGGCTGAAGACAGTGCTCAGGGATCGTTAACTATAATCTGAACACCTACCTGTATGATGAGCGGCCGGTACGCATGAATGCCCTCGTCGGCGACGTGCGACGGGAACGCGTCCAGGTCGAAGTCAACGATGGCGCACTTCGACGAGTTACAGTAGTTTGACACCTGCACAATCAGTGATGTTAGGTTTATATACATATCTTAACATGATATATTATGTAATTCAAGTGAAGTTGAGCAAGTCTGGCAAGATCCCTAAAGGAGTTTGGCAGTCAGAGCTATAGCTGATAGCTGTTGGAAACGAATAGAAAGAGGACTCTTTTATCCCAAAAAAGAGGCTAATTTTTTGGGCCGTTGTGCGTGAAGAGCGTTTTCGAGAGCAGTCAGCCTAGCTCCGTCCAAAAACGCAGAAGGTTACTGGAGGCTTCACGGAGCGACCTCACTGTGCCGAGGATTTGAAATCGTTGGGGGTCCACTGCCCCGCATTTCAGTATTACGTGGGCGTTTCCTCGGCACACCCCCTGCAAAGGTCTGTAAGTGCTTGTTGAGGGGACATGCCCCTTTATTGTCCCAATAATTGTTCTTCTCGCCAATAATTGTTCGCTCTGTCAAATTTTAGGAGACGTTTCGTAAGCCGTTTGTTTACCGATGGCATGGCCATTTTTTATTGCCTGCAGTCTGTGGTTTTTAGCCAACTTTGATGCTGATAGCTGTTACTATCGTAGAAAAAGTAGGTTCCAAGCCGAAATTATTATATCACAATGAATGTTCCCCCTTAATTCCATATTTTGCCTCAGTGAAGTATGCATGTGAACCACGCTTACAATTCTGTAAGTGAGTGTAAGGTAAAAAGATCTGCTTATTCATTCAAAAGTTCAAAAGTGAGTAGGGTAACAAAAGTAAGGCCTTGTCACGAGAAGTGACCGACGGTCGGCACGACAGCGACGGGCGGCACGACAGTGACGGGCGGCACGGAAGTGGCAGCGTCAAGCCAAAGAGAGGATAAATTCCCTTTGGCTTGCCGAGCTGCCGCCACTGCCGCACCGTATGCCGCAGACTTATCAGTTTTCTAATTAAAAACAAATTTCCAAATATGAAAGATTAACTTACAATAGCCAAAGAATATGGCTTTAATCCTAAGTTATACACCAGCACTGTGTACGGAAGGCGCGCGGCCGCTCGCACGAAGCTCACTGCTTGCGCGTGCGCATCGGCGCGAGCGTACGTCACGAGCGCTGGCAGCGTGGTGTTGTGCCACGGCTCGGTGTGCCCGTCCAGTCCCAGCAGACGGTCGTACTGCTCTTCAGCCACCAAGTGGTTCTCTTCCACATCGCGTAGCTGCTCCTGAGATAATGGTGCCTGTGTCATCGTTGTATGTGTTTAATACTTAATTATGACTAAGAATAATAGTTATTACATACTTGGACTTGAATTTTTTTCTTAAAATTCAATGTTTCCTGCATAGATTTAGAGTAGGCTAGATACTACCAGCTATCAATCAAGCTGGCTAGGTTGTCAAAAAGTAGGTAAATTGATGACAAAAACTTAATATGGGAAAATGGTTGAAGTGATCCAGAAATGATTGATATTAATCTCTTAATAGTGGCTTAATAACGGCTATTAATCTATTAATAGTCATAACTATCAACGTACTACTTTAAAGTACAAACTTTAGACCTAATCAGTCTATATACAGCTACATAAACAAGTAATGTGACTCACACATACTGTTACTTTCAGTTCAAACACAACTTAAGCCCATGGATTTTAAATATGTGTGATTTTAAATTTAGGAAGAGAGTTTCTTAGCTTGTTATGATCAAATCACTGTCACACTGAGCTACAAATTAAGCACCTCAGCCGGTTCAAAACTCTATCACTTTTTTGATTAAGTGTAACAAATTTTAAAGTTTAAAACAGGTTTTTCAATACAAAAAAGAAATGTATCAAATTTTATTGCTGTATAAAGGAGACTCTCATAGTTTTATACAACAATAAAATTTCAAAATTCATACATAGAGAAAAATATTTATTATATAATTTCTAAATAAATTGACATAATTTCAAATGGTGGTGAAAAATGGATTGTTTTTCTTAACAGTAAGATGAAAAAGAAACCAATGGAATTCAATAATAACAAAAGACCAAGACATTGAAATTTAACTGGAGTTATGCTGTCTATATTATTAATATTATAATATACTTAGAGCATGTAAATAACTAGTATTTTCAATCAAACTGCAGTTGTTACTGAGGTATAAACAATTTATGCTTAATAAAAAAAAAATGCTTAAATACAACATACCTGGAAATCTTTGAAGTGTTGATGTGTTTGTGTGACAATGCTTTGGATGGACTGCGGCGGCTGCGAGTGGAATACTATCAGAAATATACTTATTGCAAACACAGACGTTGAGAACAGCAAAAAGCTCTTAGTTTTCATTTTGTCCGTACATTATCACACACTCAGTTCTACTCCAAACATTGTTTCCAGCACAGACACATTTAACTAATAGTCAGAATTCCACAGCTTTGCCTAAATCATTTTGAAAGCATTCTCTCACAAAATAAAGGAAATCAATATCAATGACAACCTGTACTGTAAACCCACGCGTCTGGCGTTATATTACAGGCTCACTCATATTAACGTTAACACATTAATACGTTACACGCCATGTAAATAAAGTGTCCATTTGTTTTATTATTTCATGCTGTGTTATGTATATTATCGAAGTTGTAATCGCTCTGAAGAGAAAAAGTCGTCCAATGTCTATCTCTTTATTTGTGTGACAGCAGCTGTCATTAGGACATTCGAAATTTTTTTTAATAAAACCACAGATCTTTTTCAACCACAAAGTCTCGTCCCAAGTGTAGTCGATTTTATAGAGGTGAGTAATAACCACAGACTTGAATGAATGAAGGAGGCACTTTTATAATTAATTGTTAAACGGTATCGCTATGGCAATATCAAATTAAATGTCAAAAACGGTCGAGATTTCTATGAAAAGAAAACGATCGGGCCTTGAGCGTGGAGACCTTAGAGTATCTATCTTACCTGTAGAGCGCGTCTTAGCAAGTATGAACTGCTATCACAGGTGTGAACAGTGCCTAGAATTTTTGACAACTGCAATCAGTAGCAAAACAATATCTGCCAAAGTGATTTCGCAAATAACAGTTTATTTCATTTTGTGGTAATAATGGTGAACTCTGCATTGCCAGGCTCTCAAAACGATTCCCGGAAGAAAAATAAAAAGAATGATAACATTTCATATCACCCGTGAGTAGTATTATATGACTAATTTATTTGTTTTCATAAAATTTATACGGGTCTCCTAGGGGGATGCGAGAAACGCGGGGCGGGTTACAGCTGACGGCTGTCACCGGCCATATTTTCTTTTAAATGAATAGTGATGTAGCACATGCACTTTCGGTTACGATAATTTTCTTTTTGCAATAGAATTTCATTGTAGGTTTATTTTCTTTTATGTAGTATAGAGTATTTACTGCGTAAACAAATAAATCTGCTCATTTTACTTTTATATATTATGCACTATTATTTTTGTTAGGTTTACAAAAATACTAAGATGCATAATAATAGATGCATGAGTGAAAGCTAAAAGCTATAAAGAGGCCTGATTCGAAAAAGGAATATTCGAAGTTTCATCTGTTCTATCTATTTTAAGCTTGATTTCAAATAAGTAACTAAGAAAGGGCTTTGCAAACTGAATGACGATGCAGTACCAGAACTTTACCTCCACGTAGGTAAATGCTTATGCAAAACTTTATATTGCAATTAACCACTGGCCTCTTCCAAAGTGCGTCAAAACTTTATATGCTTATCCATACTTCAGTGCGCCTGCCAAAGTCGTTATGTGCATTTTTTCGAAAAAAAAATTATTCGCTAGACGGCCTTAAAAAAAAATTGCGCATCGGCTGAAAAAACAAACAAGTGTTAATTCCTTCTAGAAATAGATTTGACAAAATATGGATGTGCACTTCTGACCCTGCAAAATTGGTTATGTGTCCACATCAAAAGTTTTTCACCCTCATATTGCACATGTCAGAATTGGTTTGCACATAGATAATTTGACAGCTTGTTTCTCTTCGGTTTGTTGGTTGTAAAATTGGTGTTCTACCTTTGTAACAACGTAAATAATCTTATAATAGGAAATAAAACGAGACAGGTGACTAAATTTTGTACAATAATATTGCTGTTCTCAGTTTTGGGGTCACTGGCAAATTAGTCTTGACATCGCCAAAGCTTTCTATAGAATCTGGCGCCTTCCTTCCCGTCTACCAGCCTCTGGCCACCCAGTCGCACAGTCCTCCCAAACTGTACGACTGGGTGGCTAACTTCCTGCAGGTGTGCCGTATTTGCGCCTTTAGAGATGGACGAACTTCGGAGTTCTTGCAGGTAAATGCTGGCATGCCGAAGGGGTCCGTCTTATCATCCATTCTTTCTTCTGCATATAAACGTATGCTGTCCACTGACAGCATTAATTGCTATGCAGACGCTATGCTATGCAGATGCTAACCTTACACTTGAGTTATCATGGACATCCTGTGGCCGAGCAGTCTGATATTGTGGAACAAAGGCAGCTTCTTGTCACTGAGCTCGACCGGATCCTGAAGCACATTTCCGAATGGGGCTCTGGGAACCTGATCGAGTTCAGTGCCAAGAAGACCAAGAAGTTCAGTGCAAAGATATCTTCTTCCCTTCCACTCTTCAGAGCACGCCACTGCTACAGTAGGAAAATCTCAGTATCCTCGGTTTGGATGTTCGCTGCAAACTGAACAACAAAAACTACACTTAGAGTATCATCAAAACAGCCTCGCGTAAGGTTGAAGTCCTGAACAAAGTGAGACGTTTTTACACGTCGGAGCAGCGGTGTCTTCTGTACAAGACACAAATTCGCTTCTTCGTGGAATACTGCTGGTATTTCTGGGATGGCTTTTAGCACACAGCCCTCCTTTTAGAAAGTAGTTAGTGTTAGTGGCCTTTGAACCAGGGGCGTCATACTCGTGCTGCTGACCCTGTAGAAACCTTATAAAGACCTTCTTGAAGAACCCCATACATATTGAAGTCGCGTGGAAAAACAACAGGGAGATCATTCCACTGCTTGAGCGTACGTGGGATGAAGTTCCTTTCATACCGCACAGTGCGCACCGTTTCCGGTCGTAATGTGTGAGAATGAATTCACTGTCTACTCGTATGACGAGCGGTGCGGCGATGAAAAGTAACGAAATTCTAGGCATTATGTCGAACAATTCTTCTGAACACAAACCATCGGCGGTAAAACACCCACAGCAAGGAAGTTCGTTCTGAGGTTGAGAGGGACTACCACCCCGCCTGTCAGTATGGGATCGTCGACGATCCTCAGCGTCCGTCTTTGCGCCAAGTTGAAAGGGTCTAGGTAAAAACGTGACAGCAGTACTCCATGTGGGGCCGAACGGGCGCGTTATAAAGAAGAAGTCTTTGCCCCGCAGTGATGTACTGCCTCGTCCTGTTGAGCACTCCTGGTTTCTTTGATACCAGCTTGACTTAGTCTTTCAAGTGACTACGGCGTTGATCGTCGCTGAAGATAGCAACACCGAGGATCCCTATACTCGAAGAGATGGTAAACGGTGTGTCTAGAAAATTGCGGCGCTACAATAAATGGGGTTTTCTTAGCGGTGAATGCACATACTTGTGTCTTAGCCGAGTTGAATTGGCCTAGGGTTAGTCGTCCCCAATCGGATACTCTAGTGAGAGTAGTCTCGATTTCAGACACAAGTTTGTGACTTACCTCCATCGCTGACTGAGGGATATTTGCCTGTGTACCTAATATGTGTTCCCGATACAGTCGTCCTCGAACGCTCACGAAGGTGTAGGGCAAGGTGTATTATATAACACTTAACACACATATTTCACCATACAAACTTCTATGGTCACGTGACGTAGTAAAAGATCGACAACTGATCTAGCAGCAGTACTTCGATATCAAAGATTCACCAAAGGATTGTGGAGGTCAGATGGCACTTTACGGAAAATATCGAAGCTTAGCCGCGTCGCAATTAGACTGGAAAAGCGTATCCCGGACTCCGAGGTGAAGGGCTCGGATGCGAATCAACCGGACTAGCAACCGGACTACTGAGACTAGAGGGACTAAATTGTATAACTAATTGGTACCATAATGTGCTTGGAACTCGGGAATTGCTCTTCTTTTCTGATTGTCATATTATCGACTATACTGGGAACGATCAGCGATTAGTTCCCAACTCCGAGAGCAAAGTCGGCACCAGAGCCTCGTCCGTTGTTTAACATGTGCACCGACTAGCAACTGATATATTTTGATGTACAAAGGCGAGCTTAACTCAGTATTGTTCTTTTTTGTTACTTGTATGCCTTATCAAGTTTATAGTACGTATTTATTTACATCAAATGTACCTTGCCACCAGTCAGTATTTATCGGCTAAATAAATCCTATTGAGTTCCATAACAAATCTGATATGTGTACATTTTTCACTTGTAAGAAATGGCACTAGGAAGACAATTCTGATAATGTGTATCAAAATTTTGGTAATATGTACATGAAACATCACTATAGGCGCTTTATACCACAGATAAAAAACTGCTTACACTCGGCACAATGGACCATAGTGTTAGACTTGCTCTATACTATAGTAATGGATACTCTAAGGTGGAGACCGAATCCAGAAATTCCGTAACGAAAAAACCTCAGTTGACACTCCGAGCTCGCACGAATTAGCCGATTTCGGAGCAGCTCGGCCCGATTCGTGCGAGCTCGGAGTGGGGGGATAATTGCATAAGTTGATAAAAAATGCTATGCAATAGCTTTACCGTGGCAGTCCCCGTGTGCCACACGTCGTTTTTTTTTTAATGAAATGAAATATGGTACAATATGAATGATATAAAATACAGTACACTAAGTATAAGCGTATTTCACCAAGTTGGCACCTCCTTCAGATAACATCCAGGTCCACTGAGAGCCTGCCACCCGGGCATGAACTGAAATGGACCACGGAAGTCTCTAAACAGGTTGAGGTCTCGGGTCGGTTGCTGTAGGGAGAACCGGGTGAAATGGAGTTACCTGGTCGCGGAGAGTGGTGGTTGCGACTATGGTGCACCTCTGCAGTCAATGGATCACTTCCTGTCGTGCCCGTTGTGTCCCTCCACCTGCACATCTGCCGACCTAAATGAAGCGACGGAAGGTGCAGTCAATGTCGCTGAGTTCTGGGCTGGGCGCATCTAATTTTTAACCGACTTCAAAAAAGGAGGTTCTCAATTCGTACGCAATTTTTTTTTTTTTTTTTTTTGTATGTTTGTTACGCGATTGTGAAGCCAATTCTAGACGGATTTTGAAAATTCTTTTTCTGTTCGTAAGTAGATTATTCCGAAGTGGTCCCATTTAAATTTCGTAAAGATCTGATGATGGGTTTCCGAGATTAGACCAAGGAACTCTTCAAAAAGTACCAGAAAATCAGCCGCGATTACTGCAATGGCATATTATTGCAATTTTTCTGCCATTACACATCATAACATCACGCCTGAGTCCTTTGAAGGGGTACACAGAAGTGTTCAGAATATTCAGCTATATTTCCGGTGTATATGCATTGATTTTAAAAATTATTTTTGAATAATGCTTTAATATTTTTTTTATTTAGCGTGGCCGGTTCGATCTGTAGTGTAGCGTCAGCAGCGCATGTACAGCCAGGTCACTATACATGTGATGTACAGTCGTGAGACTGTACAAACTCACTAAAAAGAGAAAAATAAATTCATTTTTAAAAAGTTTAACCGACTTCAAGAAACGAAAAAGAGGCACTGAAAAGCGAAAAATAACTTAATTTACAGACTTACTGATTTATTAGAAGTCGGTGCCAGCCAACTTTGTTTGTTGTGTCTGAATCTGAACTACATTACTATGATGCAATCAATTGAAATATGGCTTCCCTTGGGCTAGGCACCGACTTCTAATAAATCAGTAAGTCTGTAAATTAAGTTATTTTTCGCTTTTCAGTGCCTGTTTTTCGTTTCTTGAAGTCGGTTAAACTTTTTTGTTAAAAATGAATTTATTATTCAACTTAATTTAATTTGCTGCCAATGACACGATGAAGAAGAAGGAGACCAAGTTGGCCTGTTGGCATGTAAGAGGTTCATCAGATTTGGAAAATACCGTTTTTGACCGTCCGGTAAACTTACACTTGGGAGCTTAGAGTATAATATATCTATCTACTCTAAGCTTGGGAGTATGGGGTCCATTACACGCTCATGCAAGCGTCGTGCATCATGCCGTCAATCATGAATATTATTGGTCAATCGGTTATTAGACGTTATGTTATTGGTCAATCTCGGCGTGATTGATGGCAAAACTTAGCGTGTAATGGACCCCTATGAGGTAGAATCCGTGGAATCCTAATTGAATTTTTTACCATAAATGTTTGCAGAATCAGGCCCCATTTGTTTCATGAATAAAATGTTTAATGTCTGTCTGTGAGTAATCAACACGGGAATTGCCTTGCCCTCGTGTTCCTCTATTATGATGTTAATAGCATGATATCGTATCGTTACCGCCTACAAAAGCTTCTAATTATTTTGCCTTCTTCGTACTCTGGCGAAAGGTCGTGTCGTTGTCGTTCGTAAAATAAAACCGCTTACGCTCTACATTATGTCAATTTGACGTGTAAAGTCAAAGTAGAAATGAAAGCAGCGCGTTCCATGTTTCAATGTTGCATTCGATGCTATTCGATGTCTTCCCATCTCTTTCTTACTAATTGAAATTTAATTTGACATCGTAAAGTTTTATTATGTTTAAACTAAACTATGTTGTTGCTTTTAAGTCACGACCTGAAACTCCAAACAAAATAAAAAGCGTTTTCCGCGCATAATCTGGCATCTGTAAATAAAATTGCCGTTATAATAATTGTATGAAGTAAAATACATACAAAAGTTCATAATTATAGCAATAGAAATACCAGTGTGGTTATGTCGAATATATCTAAGAGGAGAAGAGAAGGTTCGAGGGCCAAGATCAAGGTACGTAAGGAGGTCACATCGTGGCCAACTCGTTGAGCGTTGTATTTTAGCGCCTCTCTCCGGTAAATGATTTACGAAACTATTATATCAATGCTATGCTTAGAAGAACTCGATCTCTATATCTTTTACACAATTGTTACATGGCTGTATGACTATTATACCATGACCTGCCTCTGCTCAGATGGCATTTTTTTATACATGTTATACTTATCACGTAGGCACTAGCCTAAACACTACTAAGTGTTTACGACAATAATTTCGGCTTAGAATCCACCGTTCTTAATTTCTGGGTCAGTGTAAGAATAATAGTTGTATACAATACAGCAGATACAGTTCTATAACCTACATCATTAGTGAGACAAATGAAGTCATTGCCTCGTACGTCATTTATCTTATCAATATGTTTGTGTCACTTCATAACATTGATAACAACAATACCTACCTACTTCAATGCACTCTTGTTCTATGTTGGCATGCAAAAAACTAGAGACCACTTGTTGAGGACAAAATTCTTGATATTTTTTTGTACTGAAACATCATTATTATGCAATGATGACACTTTACAGGATGGATGAACTGACTGCTTATGAGGTTGATCAATGTTTTTATAACAAAGTGAAGTAGGTAGATTTGTTATCTCAGTAATGTCAAAAATAGACCACATGGTATTTTTTTATGTAACTCATGTCAATATGACCATAACTTTACCTCTCTTCCAGGATACAGAAATAAAACAAGTTGACTAAGTTGTACTTTATTCTTTTTTTAGCAAAAATAGAAAGTGTTGGTAGTTTGAGCCAGAAGGAAATGATCTTAAGATTGCAAGGTCCCACATTCGAAACCTGGCCATTACACTACTGATGTGAACCCACTTCTCACACAAGCAATTTAGCTTAGCTAGAGGGGTTCAGGAAATAGTAGTAATTTCGGTTGCTAATATTCTTTTTAAAATAAAAAGAAAAAAAAAGTATTCAGTTCACTCCTGCTTCTGTTAAGAGATGGGAAAAAGCCCAATTTTTAAGAGCCTGCATGGGGTTATACGTGATAAGATTGAATTAGTCTAAATGTTAATTGTTGATCAAACAATTACGTATATACAAGCCCCCAAACCAGTTTGGTATGAGCGAATTAAATATAAAGACTTGTGAGAATTAATGCAGTATTTTTATTGCAGAGTATGGGTGACCACGCAGACTTCCTGAACCGTATCACCAAGACCCTGTACTATGGAGAGCTGCCGACGCTGCCCTGCCTCAGCCTGCCAGTGACCGGTATGACACATGATAACAAAATAATTAATGCATATTATTGTTCTTCTTGTTCTATACTTTATCAGTTTTTATAAGTAACTATATTGAAAAAGCAGGAGTGGTTAGGATTGCCTCATCTCAGTATTAGGTCATTCTCAGTTCTTGGTAGGTAATTCTCTAAACCTACTTATACTGGCATGCAGTCAAGCTTACTACACTGCCAAAAGGCAGATAAGGCTGAAAGGCATTTGATTACACAATAAAATTATAATTACATTCAATAGAAAGTTATACCTTCACAGAGCACATAGGGAAAGTTATTTTTCTACCATGATGCTGCATATAATTATCATTATCGTTATGGATGCGCGAAACGCATTTTTAGGTCTCTTTAGTGGCAAGCATGTGGCGCGACGGCGGAATTAAGGATAAACAAAATATACGTGACATGTTCATCATCATTGACTTTGTTTTGCCGCAGAGATCTCGTGCGAGCTGTGGTCGGTGTCGCAGCGCGGCCGCTCGCTGCGGCGCCTGCACGCGGACGCGGCGGCGAGCATCGCGCGCTCCGCCTGCGTGTCGCCGTGCGCGCTCGTGCTCGCCATCCTGTACCTCGAACGACTCAACGCCTGCAATCCGGACTACATCGCCAACGCCGCCCCCGCCGAACTCTTCCTCGTATCATTGGTATGAACTTAATATTCTCCCAATAGTATAGTCTACTCTCCTAATTTTTCTAATTGATTTATAACGATAAAGTAATAAATCAGGACTGAGCTTGAACCCGCGACTTGTCTCTTTCCAGAATACTTTGGCTAATAGATCTTCTCATAATTTCCCATTTCCTTGCTTTGTTCACAGATGGTAGGTAACAAATTCTTGCAAGACGATGGTGAAGATGACGACGTGATATGCTCGGAGTGGGCGACGTCCGGCGGTTTGGAGCTCAGCCAACTGAAGAAACTCGAAGTAGAATTTCTTAACGCTATAGTAAGTAATCACAGGATTGTATTACAGTTGCCCGCTTTAGGAGGTTTCTTTAATTTAACACAAAATGTTTTGTCAACAGGACTGGAAAGTATTTGTGAGTGACAAATCGTTCGAGGCCGGACTGCTATGGTTGGAGCGGCAGGTGGCCCTGCGCCAGGCCCAGCTGCGCGGCTTCTTCACGTACGGCGACCTGGCGGCGTCGGCCGACGGCGCGCTGCTGGGCGAGCTGGCGGCGTCCGTGTCGGCCGCGTGCGCCGGCTACCTCGCCAGCCTCATGGCCTTGCTCACGTCCACGCTCATGGTGTCCCACGCTTGGGCGCCGCTGCTGCAGTTCGTCGCCGCGCGGGCCTCCCTCGCGCCCACCACCCTCGATACAAATATTATAACGTACAGTTTGCAACCGGATCTCGCGCCCTACCTCAACAACGCCACGCTGGACGAGCCCGTCGATACGCTCACGGAGGAGGAGACCGTCCTCGCCAGCATAAAATGTTGCACGAAGTGGACGAGGTATCAGGAGAGCACCACCGCGAAAAGGAACTGGTACGACGCGATAGTCGAGTACGACTGGAAATCGTTCGAGCCGTGGTGGTCGCGGACGTCCGTGCTCAACTGGCTGTACCAGAGCTCTCTAGTGAACCCAATGCAGCGGTGGCTGGAGAAGATCAACGAGTACGCAGATTTCTTCAATCGTGAGTTTGTCAAGGATTCAGTGGACATGGGACAGTGCGACGGATACGTGAAGAGCGGCACGCCGCAGCGCTGCGTGCGCCAGTGGCTCAACCTGAGCAAGCTCGGCGCGCTCGTGGCCAGCGTGGCCGACCGGTAGTGCGCGCCGCGCCGGACCAACAAGGCTGACACTATGGAAATTGAGCGGTACCACGTTCACACGGCGATTTACAACATGCGATGCGTAACACTAGATACTATTTTCATGTGTTTATTATTAAAAATGCCTTTTTGTTTCTTCCCTCGCGATTTTTTCCAGTTTTGTACGAAAGGTGGTCAAATGATTAATGTTATTGAACCTTCCAAATGTGTTGTAAACAGTCGTGTGAGCAGCGGTTATTTAAATACTTATTAAATTCATGCTTCCGATCTTCTGTGACTACGTGGTAGTGAACTATTTAAAGAGGTGTTGTAAACACTAGTCTCCATAGGTTATTGTGTAGAACAGTAGTCATATCAAAACATCCGATCCAGATACATTCTTACTCTTAATGGAAACCATTCGTAAAAGAACCAAGGCAGTGTATAGTGTGGCTTCTCTATAAGTCGCCTGTCTCTTATAAAGTGCATCGTAAATGTGCGTAACTGTTGAGCTATGCACATTGAGAGAAGGAACGAGAAGAGACAGGATTAGCTCTATACGGTGGTGCGCCGTGAAGCATATGACATGAAGTTTGGAACTATTGAAGATACACCTAATGATTACCTTGAAAGGTTGAAATCCACACGCTTTCAGCTCGGAAGTGAGTGTCACGCATTAAAGAACCTGTTGGTATGGTACTCAGCTATGAGCCTTTAACACATTCATACGTACAAAACATCACACTTCTTCATAATGAGGTACCAAATATAACGCAATGTCGCCGCACCAGACGAGAGCTACCACTTGCCTACCGTTCCTGCTGTCGTCATTTTTCTATCTATTTTTGTATGTGAAGTATGAAAATAAAACTATCTTCAGTAATAAAAAATTGATTTATTTATAAAAAATATTATTCCTTAAATAATACTTAGTAGTAACTGTACATCATAAAGTTCCTGTAATCGCAGATTGGTTAGTTATACAGCATTGGAAGTACTAGTGTCAACATTTAATAAAACAATTACAAAATATTATTAAAACATTTAAATTCATTCAAATTGGAAATGATCAACACTAAGGTCAAGTTAGGGACCACCATTTTAAGGCCAATAGCATCAGAAATGGTGGTCCGTATTTAGACGTGTGTGTTCGCGCAGCGGAATGTTGTTCAATTTAAAGATTTTAATTATGCAGATATTTAGCACATGACGTCGTGTAAATGCTTATGGTAAAAAAAAATTTGTGCATGCAGCCATTGTGGAGAAATTCGCTAAAAACAGATTCCGCTGGGCGAACGTTGTCCTGGCGGCACTTTTTTTGAATTCATGGACTTAGAAGAAAAAAAATGTGTCCAAAAATTAGCGTGTATTTGCGTGTAATTGTGTATGTATGAATAAAATTAATGAATGCATAAACTTCGGAGAAATTCAAGTTTCCGCCACGCGAACGTATGGCCATTAGCTAGTTTTCATATAAAGCGCTTATATAGAGAGCTGTAGATTTTTACATACGTTGTTTTGAATTTGCTTATATTTGTTTAATAAAAAGATTTAGAAAAAATCGAAGGGTTTAACAGATAAAAATATAAACGTAAAATACGCTTATTAGGTCTTAGTTCGTAAAGTATGCACTTTGGGGTCTAAATTTTTACGTTTATACAAACCTTGTAAGTGTCTGCAACATGTTGCCAAGTATCAATGATGTTCCGCTAGTAATTAAAGAGCAATAGGACAATTTACCATGTATAGACCACTGTTTACAAAGCAGTCAAATATCACGACGTTCTAAAGGAATTGCATAGTAAAATATATTCCAATAATTAGCTTAGTAGTAGTATATCTTTATTGTGCACACCAAGGAAAAAAAATAAACATGTGTTATTATGTAGTACATTTGGGTATAAACAATAGGCGGCCTTATCACCTAGTGGCAATCTCTTACAGGCAACCATTGGATGGAGATAAGAGTTTGAGTCTAATTTTGGGTAGTTTGGTGTACAATGTCTGTTTTGGTACCTTACAATACAGGTACACTTCACATTGGATTCTGAAGTACTTACAGTATACACACACCTAAATATACACTATACATACGGTTTACAAAATATACCTATACATATACAATATACATACATACACAATACAATATGATACATACATATATACTTACCATACATAACTCATCCTGTCGCAGGAGGGACCAGTAGATCTAAGTGTAACCGATGTCCCGCAGGTAGTGATCATACACGGATTTTTTGAATGCTGTTAGGGATTGTGCGCGTCTAATACTTACCGGTAAAGCATTCCACAGACGAACAGCTTGGACTGAGAAGGATTTATCAGCGAATTTTGTGGAATGCCCCGGCATTTTTAATCTCGAGTTCACTGCCGATCTCAGAGACCTGGAATGTGTGGTGTCCAAAAACTCAAAACGTTTTTTAAGGTAAGAAGGAGTAGCAGGATTAAAGAGAGTGCTATACAGTAATGAGAGTATATGAGTGTTCCGGCGAAGACGGATGGGTAACCACTTGAGCTTTCTTCGGTAATCAGAAACGTGGTCATATTTGCGTAGACCAAATATGAATCTTATGCAGAAGTTTTGGAGTCTCTCAAGCTTATTCAATTGGTCTTCAGTGAGATCTAGATAGCTGGCATCTGCATAATCAAGGATGGGGAAAAGAAGTGACTGTACTAGCGCAATCTTGGTGGCAATAGGCAGAAAATTACGCAGCCTCCTCATGGACCCTGCGGCCGCAAACATTTTGCGACTTACTTCTTGTAATTGAGGGCCCCAGGTCAAGCAACTATCAATATATATCCTTACATATAGCTATATATCCATATAGCTTACTGATTCAACTATTCACATGCAAAATTTCATCTCATTATATTCAGTAATTAAAGATAAACAATGAAAATACTGACAAAGCATGTAACGTAAATACACGTTACCGCGTGTAAAGTACCTAAATTAAATCAAACAGGTTAACTTAATTAAATAAAATCATCAAACAAAAATTTAATAAAACGTTAAAGATTGTGTTCAGGACTGTACCTAGCAACTGGTCTATTGTATTAAACTCCGCCCCTAAGCGATTGTTTCTGCAAAGCGCGGCGACACAGTTGACTGGCAGCCTCGTGAGTCTACATCGAAGCCTCTCAGCGACTGCACGTACATCTTACCTGCGCCGCGCGCGATCTAGGCTATTCTAGAAGTCTAGACACTAATACCTAGGCTTCCCGTCATTAATTGTGAAGTTAACATAGTAGGAGTTACGGCATTAAACACAAACGGCCTGCCTAAACGTTGCTTCATCTGGAACATCATTCCAGATAATTAAATAGGAGCTTCACCCCGGATTGGGGTTTTAAGTTTGGGATTACCAGCCTGGTGTCCACATTTTGGACCCGGATTCGACACATCGTGCTGAGTACTTTCTATCGCGGTCCAGCCCCGCCTCACAGCGATAGACCCCGGACCATCGGCGACCTTCCACGCAGCCGACCATCTGAGCTGCGCCTCTTCGCCGCGCCTCGCTCCCGGGAAGTACAACGACCGCTGCCAGAGCAAAAATTGTGACGGGCCCTTACTACCCACGACCTAATTATTATTAAATCTTGTTAGTGACTCGCTAGTATCATTTAATACCCGAGAACGCTACAAGCATCGAAACCCTACATAACCTGACCAAGTTCGGATGGCTACAAAAAAGCGGCCGTGCAATATATTTAGGTAACATTCTAAAATTTACAGTATAATACCGGTATTGAATTGGTACAGGTGATAACACAATTGTTATTTCGATTTAATTTATAGATCATTTATTTTTTCTACACCTACTTTTTTAATTGTATTTGACTAAGATTAGTAAGTACTATTTACGTAGGCGGTAGGTACTTTATTTAAGTAAGCGCTTGAGACTTGCGTCAGTCTCAGTATATGATATTAGCGTTGTACCTACCTACTGGTACGGCAGTGACTTATGTATGTGAGCGTGTTCCCGTGCACCCCACCAAAATATGCAGAATTATTTTGTTCGAAGCGGTACGCTTAAGGCTAGACCTTTGGTTAAATAGTCTAAGTATAGTAGATATGAATTGATCAAAAATATTAAGCTAGAGAGAAAAAATAGATAATTTGCCAATTTTTGGGTTTCTACGTTTCTACGTTTCCACATTTTGCCAATTTTTGGGTTTCTACGTAACAGGTGGCGAGAAATAAATTGTAGACGGATATTTAATTAGAGAAGTACCCACCTACTTGTTAATTGAAGATTTATTTTTATCGTAGATAGTGGCGTTATTAATAAAAAAATATTTTTCATTCAAGAAATGCAATTTATTGTTTTATTTTTCCTAACGCTTGTGTACGCAACTGTACCATATTAATGAATACTATACTGGAAGGTTAAGAACGTTACTTAGATATATGGTACGGCCGCTTTTTTGTAGCCATCCGAACTTGGTCGGGTTATGTAGGGTTCCGATGCTTTGTCAGTATTTTCATTGTTTATCTTTAATTACTGAATATAATGAGATGAAATTTTGCATGTGAATAGTTGAATCAGTAAGCTAATTATTGGAATATATTTTGCTATGCAATTCCTTTAGAACGTCGTGATATTTGACTGCTTTGTAAACAGTGGTCTATACATGGTAAATTGTCCTATTGCTCTTTAATTACTAGCGGAACATCATTGATACTTGGCAACATGTTGCAGACACTTACAAGGTTTGTATAAACGTAAAAATCTAGACCCCAAAGTGCATACTTTACGAACTAAGACCTAATAAGCGTATTTTACGTTTATATTTTTATCTGTTAAACCCTTCGATTTTTTCTAAATCTTTTTATTAAACAAATATAAGCAAATTCAAAACAACGTATGTAAAAATCTACAGCTCTCTATATAAGCGCTTTATATGAAAACTAGCTAATGGCCAAACGTTCGCGTGGCGGAAACTTGAATTTCGCCGAAGTTTATGCATTCATTTATTTTATTCATACATACACAATTACACGCAAATACACGCTAATTTTTGGACACATTTTTTTTCTTCTAAGTCCATGAATTCAAAAAAAGTTCCGCCAGGACAACGTTCGCCCAGCGGAATCTGTTTTTAGCGAATTTCTCCACAATGGCTGCATGCACAAATTTTTTTTTACCATAAGCATTTACACGACGTCATGTGCTAAATATCTGCATAATTAAAATCTTTAAATTCAACAACATTCCGCTGCGCGAACACACACTATTTAGACTACTGCACTTCAGCTTTTTACCATCTAGTGTGGTGCAGTCAATTGACAGACCAAATGTAAAAAAAAATAAGTCCTAATTGGTAGGCAATTTTATAGATAAGGGTGGACTCACTTGTAATGAATGACTTATAGTCCAGTAGTTCCAGTACTAGAGTTATCATCATAATTAAGTTTCAGTAAAAAATAATATATTAAACGTAATACATAAATGCACGAGAGGAACATAGAAATTAGGTCGGAGAACACACGCTGCAGTAGCGAGCTACACTTTAAAAAATATGAGATATAAAAATACAATAATTAACCTTTTGGACGCAACGTTATCTAGACACAACAAATGTTAGCTATTGCACTAATACACCATTGTATCGTATATACACATCTACAGTCTAATTAAGAATATAAATAAATATTTATTTTATCTTCATTCTAGAGAAAATGTATGTTACGTCAGCATCGATAGCGTCCAACAAGCTATCGCCTTTGTGTACATCGAAACGCCCAATAGGGATGTGGTCAGTTTTTGCGGTGTGCGGTTTTAGTCGACATAACCACTCCCGCTTGGGGGCGAGGGGAAGGGCACGAAGGGATGTGGTCGGTTTATTGGCACACTTCAAAGGAATGGTGGCGTAACATTGAACTTAGTACCTACGTGATGATGGCCTACATTTGCCCATTGCAGAGCATTGGGGAGTTTAACCCTTTAAAAATAAGGTAGAATTATGCTGTTTTAAAACTATCGCATTCTGACAAGTATACTACGGTATGATATTATGTGCATGTCTGGTCGCACTATATGTACCGAGATTACATTGAGGTAGGTTAATATATCCCAGTTTTAAATCACCGATTTTTAACGCCAGTTCCATATCTACCTCTTTTTTAAAATAAATATCATCTACAAGCTTATTTGGCCGTATGGATAACAACGCATTTACTGCGTCATCAAAAGGCTAAACCATGAAATAAGTTAATAAATCAGTTAAGAGCACTGATTCTAAAATAATTACGTACTTGATTGTAAACTTATAAAACTACGAGGTATCATCAACAACATGACGTTTCATCACTCTTGATTCTTCAACGGTTGTACAAATATACATGCCTGTGTGTGTTGCGTACAGGTGTGATGGTATATAATTATTATTAATTATTTGAGCACTTTGATTTATTTACAAGTAATTTTAATTAAAATTGTGGTTTGTCCAGAGAATATCTGCAAGAACAGACGTAAAAAAGTTTCCCTAAAAGACCATAACTATCACAAACCGTATTGAAGTATTACGTATTTCTAACGAAATCACCAATTATCCAAAAGTTTTAACATTTCGCATTATCATCTTGACCCCAAGTCGAGAAATGAGGCGCAGGACCACGCGGATTTATTGGATTTGAGCTCCTCCGCTGCCGTAGCACCCCGTGCTATCTTCAAAAGACACCTAAAAAATGCGTACTGCGCATAAAGAGTACATTTTGTGACGTCACTAGGCTTGACCCCAGATACGCCGATGATTATACCAAGGTACAAATCAGAATGACACACTGGCTCGGTACACCTTATAATCGCGCGTACGTGAGGAAATAGTATCAACCGCACAATGAAAATTGTGTGAAACGACTTATTAGCAAAATTAGCGCCATCCTGGGATTAGTAAAGTAAGTCTATCAGGTAGTTGCGTTGAGACTGGAGGCTCCTCGAGCGGTGGGCGGTGGGCCGTGGGCGTCACTCGACCAGGCCGGGGTGCAGGTAGAGGCGGCGGTTGAAGCCCCACTTGTCGATGGAGGAGGTCTGGCGGCGGAAGCGCTCGCGCATGCGCTGGTCCACGAGCGTGAACAGCTTGTCCACGTGCGTGTTGTGCGCGCGCGCCGCGAACACCTCGCACAGCACCTGGATGAACCACGAGCCCGCGCCGCCGTCGCGGAACGACACCTGGCCTGGGGGACCACATTCCGCATTTGAATACACTTCGTTCCACATATCGTGTAATCTAAAACTAATAGAAGCGTATCAAAAAAAAATAATGGAAGAAGAGATCTTTATGATACGCTTACCATAAAAATGCATCATCATAGGAACTGAACCGAGAGTTTTGGCACCAACGCGAAGATGTACGCATCGCGGTTATATTTTATTTTCCGAAATTAGTGTGAGTTCGAGATTTTATGTATAAAAATTGTATAATTTTAGACATAACGTCTTAGAAAACCCGCAAAGAGTAGGAAAGTGAAATATTACAGTGAATTGTGACTTCTCGTGTTGGTTTCAAATCTCCGTAAGAAGCCTTTAGTAAAGTTTCCACCACTTTACTGAGGCAGCAATCATCATCATCCTCATCATCAACTCGCCATCATCATCATCATCCAAATAAGTATATAATAATAACTGATGACAAGGCAGCATGGTGATATCATCTTAGCCTGTTCCGAAAGGAACAAATTTAAAAACTGAATCAATGTTACAAAAAAAACCCATTCTCTTTGCTAATAGGAAGATGTTTTAACTCAGTTTGCAACATTTGAAGTTATTATCTAACATCCATAAATAAAACGATATTTAAAAAAGGTAGTGCGTCTGACCTGGCAGCGTGGAGTGCGCGATGAGTATGTCGGAGTAGAGCGGCGTCTCCTGCAGCACGCCGCGTGGTCGCGCCGCACGCGGCGTGCCGGGCGCGAGCGGCGTGCCGTCCGTGAGCGGCGCGGGCGAGCCCTGCGGCTGCGGCGGCACGCCCGCCACCGCCGCCTCGCTCCACACGTACTCCGCGTTGCTGCCTCTGTACAACGGTGGCCACGAGATATAGTGTACCATTGCATTTTGGTTTAGTAACTTATATCATCGATCAAGTCACATCAATCGATTTATTTTCAATTATAGTCTGTCTATGGTCAATATAGTCAGTAGTCGCCAGCCACTTCGTCGCCACACAGACCAGCCAAATTACACTGATAGACCTAGTAAACTTCGCGCCAAAATAATAAGTTACAAAAAAAAAAGAAGTTCTGGCGCCAAAACAATAGACACTTATGGAGGCTTTGTTCCATATTCTAAATTTGGTATAAAATCGAGATTTTTTGTGTAAAAATGGTAGGTTTTCAAAACTTAACGACGTATATCGTACCCAATTTTAGAAAAGTGGCATATTACCGGACTTTGTGATTTAATTTTAGATTCCAAATGAATCGTCAAATAATTTGCAAATAAGATAATTTTAAAGCAATTAGTTTGCTAGACTAAACAAATTATAATAAATTGGAAAAAGCGAAATCAATTCTCGGGCGGGACTCGAACCCGCGATCTTTCCCTTACAGGGGGAATGCTCTGACCACTGAGCCACCGAGCTTCGCCCGAGAGTGACCCAATTTTTCCAATACATCCATCTTACGGCGATGGTAGGAGTAATCTACCGATATTCGTACGAACTATCGGAATCAATGAATGATGTTGCAATCATTTTAAAACATTGATTTTTGATAACTCCGCACAATCAATTAAGATAATTTTAAAGCAATTAGTTTGCTAGACTAAACAAATTATAATAAATTGGAAAAAGCGAAATCAATTCTCGGGCGGGACTCAAACCCGCGATCTTTCCCTTACAGGGGGAATGCTAAGATCGCGGGTTCGAGTCCCGCCCGAGAATTGATTTCGCTTTTTCCAATTTATTATAATTTGCAAATAATCCATAATGTTACGCGGTACGAGAAAGTACATTATAAACATGTTTACGAAAAACATAAAGTCGAACTGAAAATATTTATTAATCATTTTTAATAATATAACAAGTGTACTCACCTACAAGTTTGGAAAATGAGCACCTTGGGTATGCCCACGAGCTTGGGCAGGCTCCTGTTGCTGAAGTAGGACATGATCTCGAGGAAGGAGATGAGCTTGCCGTCGCTGCAGCGGATGTCGATGTCGGACGAGCCGTAGCGCTCGTAGCCGTGCGACGACACCACGATGAACACGCTCTCGGCCGCCTGCAGCACCGCCTCCAGCGAGCTCAGCGTGTCCAGCGTCTGCTGCTCCACCACACACGGAACCACAGATATTAGTTGGGAACTTGCGTTGGGTGTGGTGAAAGAAAACACGGCACCAAAGTATACAAAAATGTAAAATGTACAGTGGTATACTCCGGGACACGTATCTTGGACCTAAATCGCGATACAAACGAGGCCCTGGTACTAGTAATCTAGCAATACTAGTAATCTATGATTGGTGAATTCATCCAGCGCCGTAGCACCCCGTGCTATCCTCAAAAGACATCCAAGGAACGTGTACTACGCGTATAGGTCCAAGACATTATGTCCCCAGCAATATCTGTGTACACATACTTGTTTCGTGAGATCAGGGTAGGAGAGCACGCGGAAGCCCATTTCCGAGAAGAGATACTTCAAGTTGGCGCAGTCCACGTCGACGCCGCCGCGGATGTCCTCGATGTTGTCCTTGAAGTGGATGTAGCTCAGCACCATCAGCACGCCGCGGTCGCGCCCGCGCGTGTGGTACAGCTTCAGATCTTACGACATAATGCAATTTAAAAAAAAACCGTTTATTTTGGGATATTTCGGGCACGCACAATGGCCCAATAAGGAGGCTAGGTGCGGACAAGAGTCCCCTTTCCATTCGGGACATTATTTGTCTTTTTTCAGATCGTGCATGAGAATTTATACTGGATTGATATGAAACTACTTTTTAACGGATTCTATCGTGAGGTTCGAGATGGACGAGGATCGAGAGCTTCAGACAGTATTATGCTTGAGTTTTTTTTTAATATTTGATCCGTCAATTGACTGTAAATGCTAGATGGTAAACAGCTGAGGTGCAGCCAGAGTAAAGGTGGAGTACTTTACAGGTTTGCAATAGGATCACACGAAAGATCTGTGTGTTTGTGCATGATATTCTCAGAAACGTTTTAACCTAAAAAATTAAAATAACTTTCAAATAATGCTGTTTTCACTCTGTTAAAGTTGATAATGGTGCAGGTGCTGTATTATAGTGCGACCGCCAGCGCTGGACCGCTTAATTAACTAAGAGCGAGTGAGATATTGCTCGTTATGTATACCTTGGACCAAAAATGTGTTCAAAATATGCTCTATACGCGCAGTACACATTTCTTGGGTGTCTTTTGAGGATAGTACAGGGTGCTACTGCGGCGGAGAACTCAAATTCACCAAACATATATTATTATAAAGCAATCCGCGCGTACTCTTTCTTTCCCTTTCCTTACCGCGTCCCCCGCCACACCGCGCCGCGAGATGTACAGAGCTCGCGGTCGGTCTATAGTCTATCTTATTTTTCACGGCCGCCACTGCCATCTGACTCCTTAACCTCGAGAGCGGAGCTTGCGCTGAAGCCTCGCCCGTCAATCAGCAGAAGTACACTATGAAATGCGTTAATCAAATATAACCAACCGCTTTTACCGTCGTCCTCCATGAACTTCGTGGACTTGACGACGTCGAACTCCGGGATGATTGGCAACTTGGCGGCGGCGTTGTCAATAGGCGGTTGCGCAGGCGCAGACGGAGCTACAGCGTCTGTTGAAGACATTATTCGATGCGCAATATAACCTCTTGGTCCAGTAAAAGCTGTTACACTTTACACACTAGTAGTCAACTTTGATTCATGCACCACAGAGTAAGAAACATACTACATATTGCACGTCTTGATCGTGGCTAAGGCGTAAAACTACGGCCTTATGTATATTGGGATGATTAATTTTATTTATAAGATAGATAAATACCCGAGGATATTATTGGTCCACAAGCCAAGAAAAATTTCGTCAGTAATTTCCTCGTGGATGGTAATCTATAGGAAATTACTGACTAAATTTTGCCTGGCTGGCCTGGGGAGTTACCACTCGTAAAGTGATTCAGAGTGTGTGTGAATAGTGTGAGTATGTGCATAGAATGTATTTCCTCTCGGATGAAACTTCGGGAGAATCCTGAGATCTATTGTTCCTTTTTTTAATAGTCTTAAAAATTTTCCTAACCAATAAAAAATTAAAAAATCTGCTGGTGGGAGAACTTGCAAACTGGTGCTTTAAATAAACGGTAGATGCTTCTGTGTTTGTTGTGACCGTTCAGGACATCAGCTGACGGTGTTTTCATCAAGATGTCATCTGATAAATTTTAAATTGAGAAGAAATCAATGATTGTAAGGTAGTTTTTTGCATGTTCGGGTGACCAGCTGACAAATTATCGACTACTCTACTCTTGTTAAAATTTAAATCGGGAGGAAATTATTAAAAATATTTATTTTTCTATGAGTTTAGGGGTTACCCCACCGATGGAACCGAAGCCTACAGGTTGACGAAAGTTCTATCGCAATCGCGCGAATGAACTTTCGGCGTCATAGAATCTTCCCGCGAGGGTCAGCTTATGTGCAATTAAATTTATATCTATACTAATACTAATATTATAAATGCAAATCCGTCTATTACGCTGTTTTCGTCGCGATCAGCTAGTATCTACATTTTTATGAAACTTTTAATGTTCAGATTTAGGTTAGACACTGCAATAAATTAAACTAGGTGTAAGATGAAAACTAGCTACTTGTAACACAATACTAACTTTTATGCCCCTCTTGCTTCGTTCTATTTCTCTCATTGGAGATGCTGACATAGCCTGCTTCTTCATTTGGCTGCAGCTTTGGATCTCTGGCTGTAAACCACATTAAAAAAAATGATCTAAGGGATAATTCTCACTGAAAGAGCAGCGGCCTTGCCTTCGTTACAACAAGTACTTAGTTAAGTTCTCGTTCTCGTTCTTCAAAGGTTCGTTTCGCACCTCCTACCAGTGGCTTTAGCAAACTTGTTCTCACATACCTATCATATTTCACCTCAAAAAGATAAAAAGTTGCTTTTTCTGTGGTGATTGAGCAAGCGCAAGCGACACAGCAAGCCAAATGACAGAGAAAGAGACCGCCCTCTGCTGAGCTCTCTTTAGCTCTCATTGGCTTGCCATGCCGCTTGCTTGCCGCTGAGTTCGCGGCCGCGACCTTATTGTTTACTATAACTCCGGACACGTATCTTGGACCTAAATCGTAAGTCATACGAGGCTCTGGCGTCCGCGGATTGCTTTGTAATAGTCTATGCTTGGTGAATTTGAGTTCGTCTACCGCAGTAGCATCCTGTGCTATCCTCAAAAGACACCCAAGAAATGTGTACTGCGCGTATAGGGCACGTTTTGAGCACATTTTAGGTCCATGATACGTGGCGCGGGTTATACAATGATAACTATGTTATCAAAACATAGACTTGATAAAAACTAAATCAATTCTATATATTTTTATGAAACCTATACATATGAGTTCAGTTTTTTGAGTTTGCTACCTCATCAACAAAAAATGAAGGAATATACCACCATATAATAATACCTACATACATAAAACTCGTTCTTGCCGTTGCATGTGATGTCACGGAATGCAGTTCAGTGACCTTTTTTTACAAGCTTTTGTTTAATTTGCAATGAGTGTATGTATGATATGTATGTATGTTGGGGAGAAATCTTGCAACTGAATTTTAAAGCAGTTATTCTTAATCAATTGAATATTGAATTTTGCATACATATTGAAGTTGGATAATCATGCATTAATATAGTACCAAGGGGTTGGTCTCATGATGGAGTTGGAGCTAGAAGGTACCCATAGGAACTCCTTAAATAAACAACATAAACCTATTGTGTTGGGGCTCCTTTGTTAATGAAAACAATCACTGTCTGTGGTTCGTAGGTTGCCCCCCGGTATGGGAAAGCGCGTATTGTGTGCTGCCTCGGCTTGCTCCCATAATTAATGTTTAAAATTTAAATAAGTAATGGTAAAAAAATAGTTAATGTATCATCAATGCTTACATACTGAAATACTAACTTTGCTTTACAATTGAAGAGTTAGGCGGCTTTCGAGAGTTAGCGAAAGGGCTATTAGGGTCTAGGTCTCTGACTATATCCCAATATCCAAGTTCTGAGAGTGTATCTACGAGGTGTTCAAAAGCACGGGGTCCTCGGCGAGTAATATCTCTGTACAGACGGCGCTTGCGGGCCCGACTTGACTCATTAGTGTTCTGTAAAGGAGACTTGACTATTACAATGGTAGTTTTAAAATTTATTTCAATTGAAAGGCATGATGGAGTTTGTAGTCATTACCATCTTAAAAACTAACTAAAGAAAACCCTGCATCAGTGCTTCAGTCAGCAGGTACAATGAAACAAGGTGTAACTGTACTATCAAGTAACAGCATCAGCTGTTAAATAAGATTTAACAGCATCAAGTAAAGCTAAAGCTTGTTTCAGAAAAAAAGGTAGGCTTTTTTCTTATAGAGTTTACATACATACATATAATCACGCCATTATCCCTAGAGGGTTAGGCAGAGATGAATTATCTATCACCCACATTTAACCAATCATTGTATTAGGTCCCACGTAATTCTGAGCACTATTTGACTCGAGCCATGCGTCTAAGGCTGAATCTGGGCTGTATAGTCTGATGTTAAACAGCCCTATACCTTGTACAACACCTTTACAAGTTTTAACTAAGTTGGTAACCATACTTGGATCATCACTTGGTATGTTGAACTGACAAACCTCAGTGATCAAAATTGTTTATTTATTGCCTCATTGGACATAACTAAACATATCTTTTAATTAAGCAATTTTTAAGTGGTTAGCAACATATTCAATTCAAATTATGTGCTCTTATAAGGCTCATCCCACAGACACTCAGGCATACTGAATTAGGTATGAGTCATACAGAGAGGGTGAACATAAGGTTAACCTCAGATCAATGTTGTTTATTATACATAAATAGGAGGCGAACTTACCTGGTATGGTTCAATCATTCGTTCAGAAAAAACGCCTTTTTCATACAAAGCAGTGACCATTGAATCAAGATCAGTCATTTCCATCAAAGAAGTAAAGTTCCTTTGGATGGCATTTTTGTGTTCTTCCTCCATCTTGAAGAAAACTTGTAACTTTAGGTTACCTCTCACTACTATTACTCATCAGACAAATATTTACTTAATAACAATTTCCTAAAAACACAACACGCTGGAACACGCGTTTTCGACCTATTAAACCAATATTAAATTGGATTTTGCGCTTCAGCACTTGTCCTTGTGTTCATCTCCGATTTCTGTTTTGATTTTGACATTGTTGTGTCAACATGACATGACAGTTACATGGTAGTTTCTACATGGTTTCTACCAACCAAAAGATTTCTACTATTTGGTTTTAGATTGCCTGCTACATATTTTTGAAAACTACCCTACCTATTTGTAACGACCGTTTTCTTCATTTTCCAAGACGATTTTAAGATAGTTTTTTTTTTCTAACAATTTATAACAAGAAAATGTGCCACTCATACTAAGCACTCAGTACAGACAGCGAGTGGGAGTTGGTATTTGTATTTGCAGGGGTGCAATAAGGTGCAGAGACCTTAGTTCCCTACAGCCGGTCTTTAATATATTAGATACGATACAAAAAATGATGTATAGCACTCGCAAAAGCATTAGTAAATACTAGGAAAATTACTTGAATACAGAAGTCAATGAGCACACCCTTTATTTAAAATGACAAAGAATTTGTATAAATAGCAAAGATAAATAAATATAGTTGTTTAAAAATTGGACGATGCATGAGTTTACGACATTATAAGATGCAATTATGTCGTGGGTCGTGGAAAATATAAAAGCGTTCAATGACGTTTATTTTAATCATTTTATACTCAGTAGTTCACGTCTCCAGAACTAACTTCACAAACAAAATAAAATTTTGTTCGTTCATTAACACAAATCAAATCCATATCAAATCACAAATTGACACATTGACTTGACATTTCAATTTGCGAAACAGATATATTTGTTTCTGCTGTAGTTATTTATTTAGTTTAAATTTTTAACCCGGTCTGTCTAGTTTGAAGGATTTCCTCTTCTGACGATGAAGCTCTTACTGATAACGCTCTGTGCTATTCTAGCCTGTTCAGTGGCTTACGAACAAACTGATATCGTTTCAGCAAGAATAGAGGTTAGATAATGAGTAGTTTTTTAGATTTCAAAGATATAGCGACTACTATACCTATGATAATTAAGCGTTTCTTTTGTTTTAGACTTGTAGAGGATGCTCTTTAAATCGTTTGCCGGAGGTGAAGAGATTCGTCATGGATGACGCCCCTTTGTACGAACGTATAGAAGTGAAATTCATCTCTGGCGCGCCCCCAGAGGTGGTAATGCTTGGGGAGGAGGACCGAGAGCTGGAACGCATCCCTCTGTCGGAGCTGACCCGCCAAGAGTGCAACGATCTCGTTCAGGGTAGAGGATTTTCAAAGAAGAAGGAAAATAAGGAGTTGTAAATCTAATATGTGGTGTCATTTTGTATCGCAATGTTTTATATAGCATTCCAGATAGTCATACGTAAGTGAAAATAGCATTTATATAGAAAATAGCTGAATGTAATAATTATACAGTAATCATGGTTTTGCCAAATGTATCTGAAATCTTGTAAATGTATGTAACTACTTTAACCCTTAACCACCTACCCGGAGTCTATCAGACTCCAGCGAAATTGTTTTTCATTGTAACTCCTTGCCTACGCATCCTTAGTCGCCCAGCGTCCTAGTACTTTCCGCCCTCCACCCGTAGCACCGCACCAGCGCTCGTCGACGTTACACGTGCTCGCGTTCTCTCGCTGTTAACTTTTAAAATATTTTTGGAGTCTGAGAGACTCCGGGTAGGTGGTTACGTGATTTTTTTGTAATCATGAGATTTTTGTGTTTTATTGAATACTCGCATCTAATGACAAAATAGTTGAACGCTGGCTAGAAGAAGAATTTTTAAATGAAGACGATTTACAAAAACCAGAATGTAGTGATATAGACTTAAATGTTATTGAAGATGTTGTGCTAGACGAAGACTCTGGCTCGGAATCAGAAATTGATGGCGATGAAGTACCACATTTAGTGGAAGAAAATACTAAGTTTCTGCCCCCCCCCCCCGCCCCTGTACGCCTTCAGTTCTTTATTCATCAAATCAAGATGAAATCCCATTAGAATAATTACGAACTAGGCAGGAAGGAACAAGGAAGGAAGAAATTATTTCGGTAAAACCCGCTTCCGTTGGTCTTCACTTCCAGGTTCTTCTCGCGGAAGTCACTGGGAAGGAAAACTGGCGGAACAGCTTACGAGACCTCATATGGAGCGTAGAGTAACAATGCCAGGCATACAGCGGGAAATTTTGCTTTCCCTTCGTCGCGTGCTACAATTGGCCCCAGAAAGTGCTTCAGGGTCTTCAGGAAGTAGTTCTGAACCACCAGAATGGCTTCCAATCCGAAAGTACTGCTCTATATGTGACCCGAAAAACTAAAGAAAAACCCAGTACGTGTGTTTCCATTGCAAGAAAACCTATTTGCCTGGGATGTTCACAAATGCTATGCGAATCCTGTCGCGAAAAATTGTAAAGTCTGAGGCTTGCAATTTTGTTTTAATTTTTCCATTTCAATTATAATTCCTGTTTTGATAAATTAATGGTACAAAGTTCGTATTTTACGTTTAATCTTTGTAATAGGTCTCAATACTGTAAGATGTCGATTTTTAGTTATTTTTTGAGTCTATTGCATATATATAAGCTTTCTTGTTAAATATATTAGACTTTTTATTCCATTATAATTACTAGCGTGAATAAAAAGCTATAAAAATAATATGTTTATTATTCATTTATCTTCCTACATCAGATTTTTTTTGTAGAGCGCTATCAATATTGGAGTCTGATAGACTCCGGGTAGGTGGTTGTGTGACTGAAATTAGGGGTAGGTGGTTAAGGGTTAAATATTATGTGAGTCACATAAATATTGATATTGCACACATTACTAACATGTTCCGGTAATGCAATCTTGTTGTTGATATACAATGCTGTGATATCATCAATAAATAATTTACATAGTATTGATTTCATAACATTGTATCCACCCCAATTCCGATAGTGTTGATACATTTTGTAATTATTAAAATAATCTATCAAGTAATTTGATACCATGGTGAAAGAAATAAAAGATTTATAAACATACAGTTCTCCATTTATTCTTCAATTTTCATATTATAGGTACAGAAAAACTACTGATATCAGATAGAATTCCATTAAAAATTGATTTGCTGTTTGCTACCAAGTACAGCCACATGCACATAATATTATTCATAATCATCCTTAAAAAATTCATTAATTTAATTGTTACATTCATCATTCTTAGAATCTGGGCATTGACTGAGTACTACATTACTATAGAACATAACAAGAATAATTATTAGATAGTATCACTGGTTATGGACTTAAACAAAACTTGTGTAGATATGTAAAGTGCCCATATTATTTTAAACAAAGATACAAAATGCCCCAAGTATTTTTTAGTTGTATCTTTTCATAAATAATATTTAATTGACATTTAAAATACATGAAGTGGAAAGTGAAAAATTAATAAAAATAAGTCATGTATTGAGTCAAAAGGTACTATGCCCTTTCCGTGTGCAGCAAATGCAGCAAATGGGACTTCAATATTAAATTGCTTGTTATTTTAAAGGAGAAAAAAAAACATATTGTAGAAGGAATTATCCACAACTTAAGAGAGCTAAATGTGTACAAGTGAGTGTATAGTTAAAGAAATCGAAACAAACTGGAATGGTTGAATTACATTGTTACCACTGCTACATAACCACAATCACATTCAGAGACATAAAAAGTTACTTCATATCAAAAGAGGCATGTTCTAACAACAGCCTATGGTTTGTTAGAATTTATATCTAGGTATGGGACACGAGAATTTAATAGACATACAGTTTGACTAAATTTTATTTGAGCTCTTCAAGGCCCAGATTATAAAAACGATGTGGTGATCAGATATTTACAAGGAACATCAAGGTAAATCATTAGGTATCAGCAGGGATGTGGTCGCTTCGTCGCTCAGGTGAGCAGTGTGCAGTCCAAATCCTCGTCTCGCCCGTCCGCCAGTCCTCGCCTCAGTACACGCGCCACTACGTCACTCAGGGCCTCGCGAGCCCCCTCCTCCAGAAGTGCCAGGCATTGCTGTAACACATGAGTATTATGTACCATGCTTCTTACTCACATTTTCCATTGTTATACATACACGCGGAAAAGGAGTTAGTATACATTTTTTCGTATAAAGTTGTATGTAAAGGTGTATACTTATCGACTTTGCCGTGTGTAGGTACATAACATGAAGTTATATGCTAGAAAGTGTAATAGGCCACTCAAGTTTCTTGTAGATATAGATAATCTTATCAAACCTCTATAGAGGTTTTTAGTTCAGCATTATCTTTTTAGTTGTTTGTTATCTTTGTGAAGTCATAATATTGAGAAGTGTTTATAAATTCACATTTGTGAATATCAATGGATAATCAAAAGATGTATGAACATCCACATTTTATATCAATGTTAAACATTCTAGGACAAAACCAAGCATACCTTGGTTAATTTGGAAAATGGGTTCTAGAATCTAGAAAAAACATATTTATATCCATTTTTTGAAATCGCTACAACAGATGAATGTAAATGAATAAAATATTCATGCATGCATTTTTATTGAGTAGGATCCACACCCACTATCTTTACTATCATTACCTCGAGACACGTATTTTGGACCTAAATCGCGAGACAAACGAGGCTCTGGCGCCCGCGGATTGTTTTGTATTATTCTATGCGTGGTAAATTTGAGTTCGTCCACCACAGTGGAACCCCGTACTCTTAAAAGACACCCAAGAAACGTGTACTGCCCGTATAGAGTACATATTTTTAGGTCCAAAATATAAATGTCCCAAGCAATAAAAAAAATGGGCATTAGGAGTGTGTCAGGAGTGTGTCTGGTCTGGTCTGTAGTCAGTGGGTACCAGGTGGAAGGCGTCGTCGTGCGGCAGGCGCAGCACGGCCCGCAGCGCGATCTCGGCGTTGGCGCGCACGTAGGAGTTCTTCTCCTTGGTGCCGTTGACGAGCGCCGGCAGCAGCGCGCGCAGCACGTCGGGCGCGCCCGCCCGCGCGCCCAGCGCGCCGCCGCGCCCCAGGAGCGTGCTGGCGCGCGCCATCAGCTGCTTCACCTCGTTGTGAGTGTGGTTCATACTCTGCACGAACGGGTTCATATGTCAGTTGCCACGTCTATCAACTTACTTACAACATACATACATTATTGAATGAAATTTTGAAGCATTTTCCCCTTGTAAGGGAAAGATCGCGGGTTCGAGTCCCACCCGAGGTCGATTCTCTTTTCTCTTTCTAAATAGACACATACATATACTTTTAATTACCCAAAGGGGTAGGCAGTTAACACCCACATTTCGCCAGCTACAATGAATTAATCAGCCTGTAATTACGCCCCGCGGGCCAGCTCTGAAATTACTATTTTCGGTTCTCAAATCACCCAATTCGACCCTCTACGGGTCGCCATACTTGTAACAAATGACTTGAACTTTTCTGTCATCATCTCCCGGTCTAAAATGACTTAGACCTTCCATCATCATTTGAATGCGTCCTGCATTCACCCGTACGACTTTTTCGAGCCAGACAACATTTTGTTTAATGTCAGTACATTCTTAAATACATTATATGAAACATATGCATGCATCTTATTTACGTAACTGGGTATTGCAAACCAAAGCGAGTTTGTTATCTTTTGTAATACCTACCTACCCGATAACCAATTGTGTGGTGACCCATTTGTAGAGTTATTTAGTTTGCTGTGTTTTAGGATTTTTATGAATGTTTCGCTTTTCAATATGTAACAACTCACGAAAGTAGTAAAGATAACCAGTGATTTATTGCTTTAGCATATACATAATAAATAAATAAAAAATCTAGTACATATTACACATTGCCAAACTAAGCAGTTTGTAATGTGGTTTCTAGAATGCAGATAAACATACTTCATATACATTTTTCTTGTAATTACAACCTTAATCCCTAGACCTACACACAAGTAGAAAAAAAAAGCAATAATTCTATTTTGAACACAGAAAAACCAGGACTAAAAAGGTACATAGAAACACTCACCCTGACAAACTGCGACAGTATACCCTGCGGGACTGGCCGGTCGTTCTCCAACAAATACTTCATCAGATACCCTATCCCCCGGATGCCGTTACACGCGATGAGGATCTTATCGCTCGCCAGGTACCCCAGCAGGGTCTTCTCCACCTTCTCCTCGAACTGGTCCTTGTAGACATCCTCTGGGGTTTCCTTCAACGCGACGAAGAGGGCACAGGAGCGGCCATGTTGGAGCAGCCAGTCGTCGCTATTACTGTTGTTGTTCGCTCCCAGGATGTGATGACTCAGGGCTGTGTCGCGGTGCGTGGGAGGTAGACAATGGAGTAGAGCTCCTAGGCAGCCGCCGACAGCGCATCGGGGAGTTTCGTCAGGTTGGGCTAGCAACACTGGGGCTGTTAAAGTGCCGAGGATGAGTAAAGGCAGCTGATCGGACATTTTGTCCCCGCCTGCGGTGATGATACTCCGTAATGCCTGGAGCATGGTCTCGCGTATAGCTGGATCCTCGATGGTCCTGATGCCGTTGTGCATCTCGACGAAGAGTGGGTCGGCCCGCGTGTGGATGACCACGAGCTGGGCGAGCGCCAGGCCCGCCTTTATGCGCACTGGCCTGTGTGAGTCGTATAATGCCTTCAGGAATGTTGTTTGCAGTTGTGGTAAGAATTGTTTTAACATCGCTCCCACCTAGAAGTAGAACATTGTATTAGCTTATTTACTTTACTAAGGCGGAATGTAAATTGATTAAGTTTCGGCTCCTCCATTAATTTCGTTCAGGTTCTATTTTATCTTTCCCTGAGACTCTTTCTTTCATTGATCCTAATGTACAGCTTGCTTGCAAAAGTGCCGAAATATTGGATATTCAAAACAATATATGGTAAATATCGCGATAGCTCTGATAGTAATCAAGGAATTTAGTTTAGCTGGCGGGTTTGGGGGAAAAAGCAGTAATTTCGAGTGTTCTTTCAAAAAGTACTTGTGAAAAGAAACATATCGTCGCAGTCGTAGAACAAAGACGGATGTGACTTTTGCTAACTTTACAGGAGAGCACTTCAAAGTTTTTCATCTATAGATGTTGTCATATTTTGAAAACTACTTATTCAATCTTTCTAAAATTTTGATAAGTTGCTATGAATTAAATACTTTATAACATGACATACGCAACATATTTTAAATATTTCGTTAATTAGTAAAAAAGTCACATGCGTCGTTGTTCTGTGGACACTAAGGTGACGAATAATCTGATACGTCGTTATTTTACGGACTATCTTTGTTTAAAAAGTGGCGTACAGTACATACCGTCACTTTTTAAGGGAATCCTCTCAAAATTTTGTGACGGATTTGGACTAAGAAATGAAAAAGAAGCTAACTTTGAAATGTTTTACTTACGAAATTATTAGTACAAAATTACTAAAAAAAAATGCATCAAAATTGCAATAATTACTGCTAATTCTACTTAATAAGAAGACAACCTACAGACTAAGATCAATCACTTTAAAACAGTAATTAATTCTTCAAACCTTTAATTTAAAATTAATAAACTTAACTCTCATAATTGCAATAAATTTATTTGAATTTGAATTTGAATAAGAATAAGAACTTTATAAAAAAACAATCAGATCTTGACTAAAATCTGTTTTTGGCATTTTTAATCAATAAACCTAGATAACATAAGCATAACCAGGTAGCAGAAACCCAAACTATTAATCAATAATAATTATACTTAATCATAATAATTAAAAGTCTCAAGATAAAGACAGAAAATAAAAAAGTAAATAGAGTAAACAATGAATTACTTATATACTCGTAAAAGTATTTATTTGGGATTATTAATACGATTTTTTTTATTACACTTGGGTGGCAGACACGGCCCACCTAATGGGAAGTGGTTACCGTGGCCTATGGGCGTATGCAACACCAGAGGCGTCACACTCATGCTGCTGACCTCGAAGAAACCTTCTAAGAACCCCATATTGTCGTCGCTTGGGAAAACCACCGCGGGAAGTTCATTCCACAGCTTGAGTGTGCGAGGAATGAAAATGTTGAAAATGTGTTCCTTTCATACCGCACAGTGCGCTCCGTTTCCGGACGCAATGTGTGAGGATGAATTTCTCTGCCTGTGGCGAGAAGTGCCATGATAGAATGTAGCTGTGGGCATCATGTCAAACAGTTCATCTGAGCACAAACCATTTTAGGTATAGGCGGTAGAACACACACAGTGAGGCAAAGTCTCTTCTGAGAGTGAGAGGTTCCACATTGCCTGTGAGTATGGGATTGCTGACGAGCCTTAACGCCCATCTTTGCACCGAGTCGAAAGGGTCAAGCTCACGCAGGCGCTCCGGCAAAAAGGTGACAGCAGTACTTCATGTGGTACCGAATAAAGGAGGAGTTGTTGCCCCGCACTGAAGTAATGCTTCGCCCTGTTGAGCACCCCAAGTTTCTTTGATGCCAGCTTGACCTTGTCTTCCAAATGACTACGGTGTTGGACGTCGCTGGAGATATCGACACCAAGGATCCCGATACTCGAGGAAATGGTAAGCGGTGTACCCAGGAATTGCGGCGCTACAATGAATGGAGTTTTCTTAGCGGTGAATACACATACTTGTGTCTTAGTAGGGTTGAATTGGACTAAGTTTAGTCGTCCCAAATCGGATACTCCAGAGAGAGTAGTCTCGATTTGGGAAACAAGTTGTTCGCAACTTTCCTCCACTTCTGACTTAGGGATATTTGCACGGCCTATGTAAGGCCGTGTGTGGATGACAGCACCGGGGACACGTACCCCGGTGCTGTCATCCACGGGGGAGTCCATAGCGTGGCAACTTCACAAGAAGAACTCTGTGTGAGACCCGATCGAGGGCCTTCGCTACATCTAGGCTGACCACTAGTGCCTTACCCCGACTCTCGATGGCTTGCGCTCTGTGGTCAGTGAGATACACCAGGAGGTCACCGGTAGAGCGACTGTGACGAAAATCGTACTGTCGGTCGCTCAGGAGATCGTTTCCCTCAGGGTATCTGAGCTGTGTATTAATCACACGCTCCATCACAGAATCTGTACCAATAGTGTTCACTGATAGACATTTCAACTCATCTGGTTAATGTTGGGAGCAAAATGGATCATTACAAATTAGCATGTCTGTTGATTGGCTGAACGATGTTCGTCGCACACCAGTACCATACTGCTGTGCGAAGAACATCGTTCAGGTGAAAAAAAAAACCTTAATTAAAATAAAACTACAGAATAAGGTTCCTAGGAACAATTATATCATTGTATAATCTAAGGTAATGTAAGTATTTTGGCAAATTAATATAACATTTTTTAAATATGAAATAGAATAAAGACGTATATTATAATCTATACGACGAACAACGTCGGTTCAGTATATTCGTCCTCCGCTTATCCCTAGAAAAATGACGGTTTATAGCATACGCCTACTATAGGTACGTAAAACATCGACGTATTTTATTATGCGTCACTGAAAAAAATCATAATAAAAACAAACAATTTTAATCATGGATGAACTGAATGATGTTATTTTAAAAGATAAAAGGTAAAAACAAAGACATAAAACAATATATTTTAGTATCCCAAGGACAACGACGGATTTGACAAACCGCTGTTCTAAGACGTCAAAATTTATATTTACTTAAAATAAACAAAAAATTATGTAATTTATAGTACATTGTGACCAAACTTATCCGTTGACGACTGTTCCTCCTGACGTGACCTTATCCTAGAACATCGACGGTGATGCCAATGCGTCGGGAGCGGAAAGGGCGCGGGGGGCAGGGGACAGCGACAGACAACGGTGCAAGTATCAATCCGTCATTGTTTTACGTTAATTAATCAAAACCGTCAGTATTCAACTCTGTATTTGGTTCATTTGTAATGAAATTTGATAAAATGTTTTATTTTTTTTATAAAGTACCATATTTTAAGTTAATTAGAGTAAAAAAAAAATTTTTGCAAAAAGTCAAATCCGTCGTTGTTCTAGGACTGCGACGATATTATTTAGTAGTTTCGTATGGGGGTACCTTAGAGAGCAAAGACGCGAGTGTCTCGAGCACGGCGGCCTTGACGCTGGAGTTGAACCGGTCCCCGAGGATGCGGATGAGCGGGCCCGTGATGTGCACCACGGACGGCTGGATGGCGGCCGCCGACGTCAGCTTGATCACCTCGCCCAGCATCAGCGCCGCGTTCTCCTTGTCCTCCGGGAGACCGTTGAGGATCGACTCGCGGAAGAGCGGGAGGATTGGCGCGATGCCCTGCCACAAATAATAAGTTCATAAGATTATATAGAGTTATAGACCGATTGTGACCGCTGTATCGCGCCTAAATAGAGAGAAAGAAAGATCATGAGTCCCAAATCTGACGTCTCGCCACGCACATACACAAGGCGTAATCGATTACGGTCTAACTTTAGTAATACATATAGGTATGTCATCGCGTCCGCCGCATTCTGACGTTAGCGTCACTGGATTGGACTGGACCGGAGGTGACGAAGCCAGTTCCATGATTTTTGCATACCTAAAAAAATTCTATAAAAATTGTACAATGCGCCTAAGGGAGTTTATTAGGCGCGTTTTCAAAAAAAAAAATATTTCGTGGTGATGATGAAATTGACCACAACGAAGCATTGTATTCACTTGTGACATGAAACCGCAACAAACATCCACTTTAGGCAAGCAGAACCCTGGCATCAACTCCGCGGCGGTGTATTTGACAGCTTGATGCACATCGCTCACGTGAGCAAATTGCCGCTAGGGATCAATAGTCCTGGTGAGAGCCTCACACGTACTCACTACTAGTAACTACAAGATACACCAAACACCCACCTTAGGCAAGCAGAACCCTGGCATCAGCTCCCCCTTCAAGTCCGCGGCGGCGTATCTGACGGCCTGGCGCACGTCGGACACGTGCGCGATCTGCCGCTCGGGGTCGAGCGTCTTGGTGAGCGCCGTGAGCGCCTCCCAGGCCATGAGCAGCACGTCGCGCTCGGCGGGCGCGCCCAGCAGCAGCACGAGGCCGCGGATGAGCTGCGCCACGTGCGGCGCCAGGTCGGCGCGCGTGTGCGACACGAACGCGCACAGCAGCGACGCCGCCGCGCGGTGCTTGTCGTCCGACGACGTGCGGATGGTCTCTAGCAAAGTGTCGATGATGCTGTGGGGGATGATGTTGTTGTTAACGTTTGGTAGGTAGTTGTTTCGTATTGATCTCCGAAAGGGAAAATGTTTTTTGACTTTCTAGTACGAAAAAAGCATCGGTGCTGTTGAAAAATTTGCGACAATTTTATTTTGTGGTGAGCGTGACTAAAAACTACAATAGACACTACTACTACTACACGAGCCGCTTAGAAGATTATTGAGGGGAGTAGGAGTGTACCCCCTGTTAGTCGCTCTTAGCTTTGTCCACACTTTGAAAAGTAACATTGTGCAATTGTTGAAAAATTTTATTTGTTGAGGATTTTGAATTATCTATGGATCGCCTTGTCTTGTCAAAATTAGAACTAGTTTTATTTGCGTTCCAAAAAGTAATATTTCGGTACCAGTTTTTACACATTTAAAACGTCTTTTTGTCGTCCTGAAAAAGTGAAGAGCTATATAGATCTACAGGTGTACGTACCAGCGCACGCCGGGCGGGTCCACCACGGGCAGCAGCGCGTCCCGGCAGTGGTCCAGCTCCCGGGGCTCGCTGGGCAGGCCGCGCGCCGCCACCAGCGCGTGCAACAGCGCAGGCAGTACACGCGGCAGGTGGCGCGCCAGGGCACCGCCAGCCGCCGCCGCTAGTGCGGACAGAGCGCGAGTGTCTACTGCACCGCCGCCCGTCAGCACCGGCACCAGGTACGGCAGCACGGCGCGAGACTTGATCGCCATTATCTGGAGGGGGAGGGGGACATACGTCACACGGTGGATCAGGCCCTTCCAAGAACTTTGGAGCCAAGTCAACGTTACACTCAACAATACGTCACGGTAGAGCCAACGTCACGTACAAGTCGGTACCCTGTTGAATAAGGCTCAATTCCCACTGGAAGAACAGAGGCTACTAGGAATGATTGCAATGACTCAAATGTGACTTCGTGTTCAAATAACTATTATTTCTTTCTCCAGTAGATAAGGTTCAAAATGATTTATGATATTTTATCTCAAAAAGACACAACTTTTTCAGTAGGGATTAACTCTAACGAACAAGGTTCTTGTGCAGACTTTCCTCTTGGGGTTCCCAAACGAGAAGAAATATGCGAAACTCGGGCTTCAAGATGATAGACTCGATTGCATCTAAGAACAACGCTAAAATGATGATGCAGCTTACGCCTAATAGCATCACCGTCACCAGTAAATTTCGTGAACAAACGCTAAAAAGTTCGCGCAAGTGCATTAATTGGCCAATCAATCAATCATAATCATAATCATCATAATCATCATAATCATAATCTTTATTTGCATAAAACATGGTATAGATAAAAGTTATAACAAATAGGTACATTTACAATATTGAGCATGCATGTTTTGCCAGTGGTGTACTAGCGCGCAAATATATACATCTTTTTTTTTTTTTTTTTGTATCAACACCTTTGTTCCAGAAATTCATCAATGCTATAGAAGTTATGTTCATTTAACCATTTGTACAATTCTTTTTTAAATAGTCTAGTGTTTAGTGCTTTGAGATACATTGGTATTTTATTGAAAATTCGTACACACATAGCAAGGCAACTCTTATTATATTTGGTGGACTTCGGGATATCACTCAGCACAAGCCTATAAGGATCTCTCCGGCTGCGTGAGTTTACGTCTTTAGCTACTTTAAATAGGGCATTATGCTGCCACACAAATATACATATCTCGTAAATATATAACGATGGCAACGGTAACAGACTAAGTTTTTTAAACAGCGGTCGACAAGACTCGTCTGGTGGAATTCCACATATAGCTCTAATGCACTTCTTTTGAGCAATAAATGCCTTATTGCAGTCTGTACTATTACCCCACATTATAAGGCCATATCGTAATACAGATTCTACGTAAGCACGGTAGGATGTTATGGCAGTTTCACGGTTAGTGATATGTTTTATTTGTTTTAGAGCGTATACGTATTTATTAATTTTATTTGTTACGCTTTCAACTTGAGTCTTCCAGGTCATATGTTGGTCCAGTATTATACCTAGAAATTTGGTCTCATTCACTTCATTTATTTTTGGTATATTCAAGTCAAAATTATACTTTTCATTGTAACATTGGTTAAACTGCACATATACTGATTTATTTAAATTAATTTTTAGATTATTTATATTTAGATATTCTATTAGCATGTCAATAGTATTATTTATGTCGTCTTCGTGATGTTTAATTGCATTTGTTGTTTTTTTTGATGTCACAATAATCGAGATGTCGTCAGCATATAAGATGCATTTGTGGTTGAAAATACTGGTGATGTCATTAATATATATTAGAAACAGTATGGGACCTAGTACACTCCCCTGAGGAACGCCACATAAGTTGTATCGAAAATCAGATGAATAGTCCATCATATTAGAGTTTTTGTCAATTTTTGTAGTTACTACACGTTGTTGTCTGTTTCTCAGGTATGTTGATAGCCATAGAAGTGCAGGTCCCCTTATTCCAATATCATCAAGTTTCTCTATCAGAATGTCATGTGAAACGTAGTCAAAGGCCTTGGATAAGTCAAAAAATAAACCCGTAGTCAAATTATTATCATTAATATTAGTCAATGTTATGTTTATCAAAGAATACATGGCTAGAGTCGTAGATTTTTGCTTTTGAAATCCGTACTGCTCGATGCCTATCAGTTCAAATGTATTGCAGAAACTCATTAACCTCTTATACATACATTTCTCAAAGACTTTAGAAAGAACAGGTATTAACGTAATTGGGCGATAGTTATTGATATCAGTCCTTTCTCCTTTCTTAAAAATAGGCTTAACTATTGATATTTTTAAAGCTTCAGGGAAAATTCCAGATGAGAATGATAGGTTTATTAAATGTGTCAAGATGGCCACTATTTCGTCTACAGACGATTTTATGATTTTGGTGTTAATTTCATCGTAGCCTTCCGACTTGGTGTTTTTCAATGACATTATTTCCTTTTTTACTTCGCTTTCAGTCATCGGCATAAGATAAATAGAATTCACTTGCGTACGTCTTATATTTGAATGGGTTTTGTTCTCACCTTTCGGGCTATTCGCCATGTCAATAAAATTATTATTAAAAACGGATGCTATCTCTGCTGGATCTGTTAAAGTTTTAGTGTCTATTTTAATTGTGTCAATGTCATCCTTGCGTTTAGTGTTGAGTACTTCATTTTTGACAACCCTCCATGTCGCGATACATTTATTGTCATGTTTATTTATAAATTTCATATTTTCATTCTTCTTTGAATTAAAAATACATTTTTTTAATAAATTAGAATATCGAACGTATTTATTTTTATTCAGAATAGTTTTATTTTTGTAATATTTGTAACGCAACATTCGTTTCATCGTACAGCTTTTTTTCAGGCCTTTAGTAATCCAGTTTTGTCTTTTAGCGGTATTATACATTTTTACACGGATTTTGGGAAAACATAGGCTATTGAAAAGACGTAGTAATTCGTGAAATTCATTGAATGCTTTATTAACGTCATTTTCTTCGTAGATATCAGTCCAACTCAGACTTTGCAGGCATTCCTTGAACTTCCGGATATAGTCAGGGCTATAGTCTCTTTTGAATATCGTGTATGAGATAGGTTTTTGTTCTTTATATGTGACAGGAAAGCTCAGCATTTGTGCCGTGTCGTGGTCAGACAAATTCAGCGGTAACACTGTAGCCGTTGCATCTGGAATGTTACTTATTATATGGTCTAGACAGGAGAACTTACGAGTTGGTACGTCAATGTGTATCTTTAGTTTGTGATTATACGATAAATCCCTAAGTTCGTCACTGATTTTTGTCTTTATTAGCGTGTTGATATTTATATCTCCAACCAACACTATACGTTTTTTAAATTTATACTTCTTATTAATAACATGTAACAGATTGTCCAATTTACTTAGAAATAGGTTTGGGTCCGATGCTGGTATGCGATAGAGGCATATTATGATTAATTTATAAGCATGGATTTCTACGCCACAAATTTCAAATACCTTTTGTACAGCATACTGCTGCAGAAATTGCATTTTGTTATAATGAAGGGTATTTTTCATCAGAATGCAGCACCCTCCCCTTTTCTTCTCTCTGCAGTAACTATCACCTAACACGTAATTATGAATTTTTAAATAGTGTTCGAAGTTTTTTTGTAGAAACGTTTCTGATAAGCATATTACGTCGGGTTCGTTGTTTTTTTCTCGTAGCTCTTCAAGAGTTAATTCTACTATTTCTTTCTTTGATAGGATACTAGCGATATTTTGATGAAAAATTTTAAAGTAGTACTTAGGGGGATGAGTTTTAGTTTCGAAAAAATGCTTCGTCTTTTTTGATTACCGGATAATAATCTGTTAACGTAACTTTCTTTTTAACCGCTGTTTTATTTAATGTGTTGCTAACAAGATTTTTAGACATCCGTTCAAAATAGTAAGGGATCGTGCCTCTTGTCATTTTGTAAGATTGCATATTATTTAGTTTATTAGATGCCATATGTTTCCTTACCTCGCTGAAGTTTAAAATATATTTTTGGTCATAGTCAATAGAGTCAATAATCAAAAACTAATTAAACGAGAGCCCTTTAAACCTGTGATTGATTTAATATAATCTACAATCAGTTGATTGGTGTGCTTCTACCGTCACTCCCCGCGTTCTCCATCAAAGGGAGCCATAAAACGCGCCTTGCGCAGCCTCAGTACATTGCCAAAAAGTGTGTCGATCACTATAATACCAGTGTACACACCTGCTTGAGTCCGTCGAGCGTGGCGTCGGCGAGCGCGGGGTCGGGGTCGTTGAGCTGCTCCAGCAGCTGCGGCAGGATGTCGTCCAGCGCCTTGTTGCCGATGGTGGCGTGCAGCGCGTCGAACGTACGCGCCGCCGCCATACGTACTTCTGCGAGAGGATCGCAGAGAGCCGTACGAACTGTTGGCACCTGCGCATGACAATCGACGGACCACAATGTAGGTATACCACAGGACACATATCTTGAATATATGTCGCGAAACAAACGAGGCCTCGGCAACGAGAATTGTTTTGTAATAATCTATGCTTAGTGAGTTTGAGCTCATCCACCGCAATAGCACATCGTGCTATCCTCACACACCCAAGAAACGTGAAACTGCACGTATAGAGTACATTTTGATCACATTTTAGCTCCAAGTGATCACATTTTAGCTCCAAGATATGTTCTGAGATCTATCCAGCTGTGTGTGTGATGCTCAACGTATCGATCATAGTTGACGCAAATTACAATATATGTATTTCTAGTACGGTCAACGAATGGCTCAAAGGAGGGTATAGAGTGCGTGAGCGGGAACCTAAGCGATTTCTTCAGAAACTTATTTAGATTATTTTTGTAAAATGTGTCATTCTCTGGAGGTGGGCGTTAATAACTGTAACACAGTTGTAAACTACTACGGTTATTCTCGTGCATATTTGATATTGTATTCTGTTGTTTTTGTTGCAATAAACATTATTATTATTATTATTACTTAGAGAGAAAACATACTAAAAGTCCTATATATACGGTGGGTCGATAATTTTTTTAATTAAAATTAATTCCTTAATTTTCACTTTTCCAGAGCGTGTAGCTCAAAAACGGGAAGGAGTATGGAAAAGTATGTAAGATCAAAGTTATAGAGAATTTTATAAGCTTTCATTCCATCTTAGAACATTTTTCGCTACAACGCACCGTTTTTGATTTATTAACAAATAACCCAAAATTGAGACCTTTGCCCCCCTCTCCCCCCTCCGGCTCGACACCTAGACGTCAGGACTTTTAGTATGTTTTCTCTCTAAGTAGTCTGAATAAGTTTCTGAAGAAATCGTTTAGGTTCCCGCTCACGCACTCTACAACTACTTTATTGACCGTACTATTCACCTTAACAGTGAGTTTCAGGTTAAAGAGAAGAAGAATAACATGATATTTTTATTATTTCTCATACAATAATAAGTATCTAGAGGAGTGATGTTCGAAATTGAAATAGCTTTTACTTTTTTTTAAACAACAGAAGGAACAAAGGCATAAAACTATAATTACTGTTCTAATATGACATACAGAGTATCTACTTGGCACTAGCACTCTAGTCGATAATCAAACACATTCAACCCCACTGTGGAAGGCACCATGGGTAGAAAGTATACAACGGCCAGCCTTACCAGTCCGTCGGCGAAGCTGAGCACGGCGTCCCTGGAGGTGGAGGCGAGGATCTCCCCGAGGCCGATGCACACGCCCTGCCGCTGGTCCGCGCGCTCCGAGCGCAGCCCGCGCTCCAGGATCGGGACTATCTCCGGCAGGACGCGCTCGCCGAGCTGCAGAAAACGAATTATGCTTTCATTATCAGAACATACATATAGTTTTCCCAAATTAGTATTAAAAATGTGTACAAATACTTCTGAAACTCAGTGTGAAAGCATCTTTACTATCAATGACCCTTACCTTCCTGACCAGGTCGCCCAGGGTCCTAGCCGCGACCTGTCTCTTGTCGTAGCTGGTCGACGCCAGGCAACCCAGTAACAGACCGAACAACGTCGGCAGGATCTCGCGGAGAGTCTTCGGCGTGTTGGTCACCACCACCTGTGGGGTAGGCACATATCTTAAATAATGTATTGTTGCTGGGGTAGGTATTTCTATGTATAATAATTAGAAAAGAAAATTGAATTATGTTGTTTTTGGCAATTGGACATTTTGGGACATGGATATAAAGTGATTGGACATTCTCGGATTTGGACATTTTGGGACTTGGATATAAAGCGATTGGACATTCTGGCATTTGGACATTTTGGGACTTGAATATTAAGGGAATGAAAAATTCTGGGATTTGGACATTTTGGGACTAGGATATAAAGGGTTTGGACATTATGAGATTTGAACGTTATGGGATTCAGACATTTTGGGACTTAAATATAAAAGGATTGGACATTCTGGGATTTGGACATTTTGGGATATGAACATTCTGGGATACGGACGTTTTGCATCTTCTGAATATTTTAGAAATTGGAAATTCTGAACCTAAACTATCTATTTATTATAACAAAAATAGAAACTTACCTTCCAGACGTGTAAGGCGGCCTGCCTCACCATGAGCGCGACGTCACTCCTTCCCATATACAAGCCTGCTAACACTCTGTTGCGCCTCTCAGGGCCTAAGGCGTTAATGATCGCCTTATGCGAGTGCTCAGTACCAAAGTTGTCATCCTCGGACGCGGTCTCCGTACTCATTTTGCCCGACACACCCGATATACGGTACAGCAAGTCCCCTAGCAACTGCACTGAACTATATCGGATACGCCAGTTGTCATCAAACAGTCCCCTTTCTAATTCCGGCAGTAGTAGGGTTATGGCCGACTCGGCGTACAGGTTGACGATTCTCTGGCCGGCTTTGAGGGCGGTCTCTCGTACGTACTCGTTCTCGTCGGCGAGCGCCTTCAGTATGGGGTTGATGATCTGGCCGATGTAGGGCAGGAACTCGTCGGTGAACGCGCCCGGCATGTAGATGAACATCATTATGTAGCCGTCCTTGACGTGCGGCGCGATGTCCGTGCGCTCGGCCGTCGCGATTATATCTGTTCGAGGAGAATAAGGGTTAAATGATTTAGAATGACGATTATGGTATTGCTTTAGTTCGTAAAGTCAATTCAAAACTCATTTAATGGGATTGTGGTGAAAAAATTCTTACTTTAAAGCAACAAAACATACGAATGCAGGGAAGTTTAAAAAGGATGTCATAGACAATGATCTTGATAAATGTTAATTACGTCCTTTAGATTCTTCTTCATTATTTTGAGTGTCAGTGGCTAATGTATGTTTTCAAAAAGTATATACAGCCGTTGGTTATTTTTAACAATAATATCTTGTTTTAAGATGGTCTGCTCTTGTGTATGCCTATCTCGAGAAGAAAACGGCGAGAGTATAATAATATGTATGTACTTGTGTATTGTTCTGCTACTTGGTTTTATTTTCTGCAAGCGGTATACCAATAAACCGTGTTGCCGTGAACCGTGAAGCCATTCAAGAATTTTGGCATGCAGTAGCAGCAGGTTAAGTCACTTGTAGCCTTCATCACTGCCAGCCTGAATCACACGATCCAACCGTAGCGCGACCTGGGCCTAGACGAGCGGAGGGTTATCAACGCACCTGGCATGATCTTGTGCAGCTTGTGCACGCCGAGGCCGGCCACCACCTCGGACAGGCCCTGCGCCGCGCCCGAGCGGTCCACGGAGCTGGACTCGGACGTGAGCGTGTGCATGAGCCACGGCAGCAGCTCCTCGAAGCTGGACTCGCCCATGCCCTTCACCATGGCGCCCAGGGCACGCGCCGATACTGACCGCACCTGCAGGGTTAAGGGACGTGTATTGCAGACGGATAGACAGTACGTACAAGGCATGTTTCCGAAGCTGACTGGATACGACAACGACAGACGCATGGAGCAGATACAGCGTACCCATTACTTGACTCCAATACGGATAAAGGGGACCATTGAGAAGGCCGCAGTGAATTACGTTGCATATTGCAATATCTGCATGCGTTGGAAGTTGTATACGGTCGGCTATGGAATCATACCTTTACTCATAACTACACTTTATTTGAAATTATAAAATCTAAATATGGTTAACTGAATGTTATAATCAACAGACGGGGAAATCGTCACGTTGACTGTACCCCACCTGATCCAAGTATAATGAAGTGCGATCCACAATAGTATAGGCCAGAATTCCGGATCTCAACTTCGTCAGCCCCGACATAGCATATAAACACCCCATGATTATAGGAAACAAGGAACACATATTGTGGGTAATCAGACTAGCCCCATTTTTACGCGAATCCAAAAATAAATTGCTACCAAAATGTTGGCATTCTTCTTCTGTCGAGTCGTCGGCATATCGTGTAATATTTTGTTTGCCCACTATGTACCCACTCCGATAGCGTTCTCAGAGTCACTCATGAGGAGGGGACGTAGTAAGCCTTCCGGGAAAGCGATACCTATGCTCGATCCCTCTACGTAAGTAGCGGCACCGCCGTGAAACCAATCACTACACCACGATGGCAATCCAACGTCAATCGATGCAAGTCCTAAGAATAAATTCAACTTACCTCCGGCACAGGATCGAGCAGCGAGCTCTTGAGGCCGGGTATGATATTGGGCAGGTAGGGCATGAGGTCCTTCTGGTCGGTGAGCGAGTACATGTTGCCGATGATCTGCGCCGCCATCTTGCGCGTCTCGGTGCTGCGGTCGAGGAAGGCGCGCTGCACCACGGGCATGATGAGCGCCAGCGACGGCGCGTCGATGAAGTGCACGAACTTCGTGTCCAACAGCGTCTGCAGGCACGCCGACGTCTTGTTGGACGGGTCCTGCAGCGCTTGGAGCAGGACTGGGACGATGGCTGCAACACCACACCGATATTTGTGACATAACACGTCTATGAGCTACAGTGATCGCTTTTCATCACGCCATTATTCTTTTCACATTGACACTCGAAAAAGGGCCCGTTATTCATCAAAAACAGTGAATAAAACGCTCTTTGTTTCACCGAGTGAATAAAAAAATTTGAATTTGGAACATGCGCGAATGTACGGATTCTAGTGAAACATGCAGAGATTGCACACTCTCACTATAAAAACGTACTAAAAGTCACCTAAATGTAATAACTGGCTGGATGCAATTTGGCTCAGTTTGAATAAAAAAAAAAAAATGACGCCATTTTCGGTGTAATTTTCCTTGTAAAAGTTTCTGTTTGTCTCATAATCATAAAATGACTTCATCTAAAATGATAATAAAATTCATATTCTCGAACGCGAAAAGACTCCCTGAGTCTTTTCGCGCTAAAGCGGTAGATATTACTGATAATTTGCTGTTTCTTTTGTGTACTATCCATAACAAAATGTAATTCATAATCACAGAGTAATCGTTTTCTCGTAGTCAATGGTGAAAAGTTGAGTACCTAACACGTGAAAAATGAATTCATCTCGGCTCTTGTATCCCTCGATCCACTCAGGTTTCTCTCTAGAACCCCTCGCTACGCTCGGGATTCTACCGGAGAAACCTTCACTCCTCTCGGGATACAACTTGGTGCCTCGAAAAGAATTCACCTTTTTTTCACTTGTTGGGTAATCTACTATTTTGCATTTGAGTCATATCCTCGTCATATATAAAAAGCTGTTACGTACATATTCAGTGACATACATAGTGACTGAATATGATAAAGTTTTGTGATAGAATAGGTTTTTGGATGGTTTATATTTATAAATTAGACTCCATAAGCGGCGCTGAAATCTGGGTTCTAAAAGATTTTATTTAGTTTTTTGTGTAATCGTAAAGGTCGTCTGTCAAGTGATGTAAAGGTGAAGTCAAAAACGTGTAACCTTCATAAAAATAAAATAGCTCTTTCCTTGTTTCATAAGATTCCTTCCTGCTTGCTTAGTGATCTAAATTTTCAAACAAATATCTCACAGCCCCTGTGGCCTAATGGATAAGGCATCGGCCTCCTAAGCCGGGGATTGTGGGTTCGAGTCCCACCAGGGGTACAAGTTCTGTTTTTGTCTTTTTGTAATTTATACCTTGAATTTCCGGGTTCCTAATGACGGAACCGATGACTCCAAGGGCTTCAGCACCCGCTTCTTGTACACGCATGTGCGAATCGCTGAGGACTTCGATGAGTTTGGGCACGATGGACGGCAGACAGGAGGACAGCTGTTTGGGCGCGCAGTACGCCATGGCGCCGAGGAGCTCGATGGATCCTGGGAAATTTTTTCTGGTAATGAGTATCACAAGAACAGTTTTTTTCTGATAAGTTATAACGAGTATTCCATTGAGCGTAGTGAAAAATTAATATGTAGGATATTAAGGGCCGGCTACGCCGAGCGCACGACTCAAAATCTGTCAAAATAAGACGCAAACGTGCACGCACACATCGCCGAGGTGCACAGTGGGCTGCAAGATGCTTTTTGCAAGTCAACATAATGTAGAAAATTGTCTTACGAATACTGAAAAAGCTATTTTATTACTTATGATTAGAGTGCATTTTCAGTAATACGATTTATTGAGACGAATTTCGTCTGTCAAATTATATTTCTTTTCCTTTTCTTGCTTGTATATTCATCCCTTTCATTTCGTGCATGACGTCATTGGCATGTCTTTTGTTTTGGCATCATGACATGACGTTGTTTGAATTTTTTACAAAGATTTGAGATATTGAAAAAAATAAGGTTGGTAACATACCTACACCTAAATATTGATATAAATATTAAAAATGTTCGTAAAATTAAAATGCCTACCGCGTAGAAAGACTATAATTATCATAGTAGAGAGATGATGAATATCTCATACTCTAAATAAATAGTTTCTTAAAGAACTAAATTGTCCTACCTTACTTTTATACCTTTTATCATGAGCAAAACATTGCCATAAACAGCTATTGCCATGAAGGTATTTTTAAGCCACTCCGAGACATCACATTTAATGGCGATATTGTGCAAAACTGTTGCATAATGTTGCCCAACAACGACAAACGCGAGACTTTGTTTTCTTTGAACTGGAAACATCGCACTTGTCGCGTAATATTCCCGAACTATAGAGTCGTTCAACAAACAAACAAACATTCCTATACCCGCGCCACGTATCTTGGACCTAAATCGTAAGACATACGAGGCTCTGGCGCCCGCGGATTGCTTTGTAATAGTCTATGCTTAGTGTATTTGAGTTTGTCTACCGCAGTAGCATCCCGTGCTATCCTCAAAAGACACCCAAGAAATGTGTAATGCGCGTATAGGGCGCGTTTTGAGCACATTTTAGGTCCAAGATACGTGGCGCGGGTTATATCAGACGTCTTCACTTCGATTTCGGACTGTTCGTGCCTCTGTTATGTTCCACTAATTCAGCAACATGTGCTCAGGTAGGAGTCAGTCAAAGTTTCTAATGTCAATCAAAGAAAGCTAATGTTTCAATTATATGTACCTAATAATAAAAGGCAGATTTAGGCTTTAGGTTATAGACTTTACTCCAACTGATAAAGCCAAGAGTTTTTCAATCAAAGTTGAGATATAGGGTATGTTGGGGTCAATTAAAACATACAACTTATATTTTATATCTTATGTATTATCTTACAATATTTTACAATTCATAGTAGGTATATTAAAAAAAATAAAACCAGGCTTAAAAAAACGAAAATTAAACTGATTTAATGAACAGATTTATTTCAGAAGACAAAATTAAATAAGTATAGGAGTAAGTTTTTTTTTGTTGAATTCTGTGACAAGAACGGAAACAAAGTCCCGTAAAAACCTGTTTTTCTTTTAGGGTTGTGTTCTTCTCCTTCTTACTTAATTAGCGTAATCCAAAACTTTCGCGAAGCGATTGTCATCTGACCTCCACAACCCAATAGCGATATTGGGCGATATAGAAGCATTGCAACTAAACCAGTTGTTGGACTTTTTAGGGCTCGAAGTATCCCTAAAGAATACTACTACTTAGATATTTTCTTGTTTAATATTAGCGTAATTTTTCAGTAGTCGGGTATTAGTTTTTACCCGACTGCGCCAGCGAGGGTAATGTGTTTCGCGCCTATATATGTATGTATGTAGTTTTCTTTGTTCCCCTTTACAGGCCTAATCCCTAGACGGATTTCAATGAATGGGGTCTCAAATGAAAGGTATTCATCTCCCGAGTGTTATAGGGTACCTACATAAAATTCCATCAAAACTATACGGTTGATTTTTGATGCTAATAGTACTAGTACATTATGGTACAAGTGAGCAAAGTTGGTGATTACCGCCGAGCCGCTATTGAGACCCGAGCTGTAGGCGAGGGTCTTAAGAGTGCCGAGAACGGTAATCATCATGCTCACGCGTGCCATACGACGTTTTACAACACACTTGCGAATAAAATAATACTACAAATACTAAATAAACAATACTACAAATCCATAATTTTTTATTCATAATATTTATTTAAGTCAATACATTATACATTAAGTCACAATAAAATTAAAATATTATCACAAGTCAATAAATATACTACGCATCCGCGCTTGTCCTAATGACTCCTAAGAAGGAGCGCCCAGACCTGTACCCACTGCAAAAGTGCCCATCACGCTCGCTGCGTTGCCCCTCTGGATGGCGATGGCTAACCTCTGCACCAGGTACGATCCAGCGCGGGTGTCGCCTGACTTCTCCCTGATCCTACGCCCGATGTCTTCCACAAATCTTTTGGCCTCGACACTCCAACAACCCAATGTCTCCACCGCAAAGGGAACAAACAGATAGCGAGCCTGTAACGCCTCGTACTTGAGCCGCTTCCCATCAGCCGCCGCTTCGGCGGCAGCGGCTGCGGAGCGAACCGTACGACCGAGGTGGCTTGGAGCAACAGTGCTGACGCACGTGGCGTCCCATAACAGGCACTTGAACAAATTAATTCGTTTTCCTATGCGCGCGCATTTAACAATGGTGGTCGGCCATATTTAAAAAAAAAATGAGGTTTGAATTTAACTTTTTTTACTCTGTTTTTTTTTTCTATACTTAGAGAAAAAAAAAGTTAAGTTTGAGTGAAAATTTTGTTTAATATACAAGTATTACGAGTTGAAATTATTTATTTAAATACGAAAATGCATCAAATGACCATAAAATAGGCGTATTAATTTATTCGTACTATTAAACACGTTCTTTTTTGTATCAAAACTCTTTTAAGAACATAGACACTTCCTATAAAATTTAAAAAAGAATCTATAACTCACTTGTATGTCTATAACTTACTTGCCTAATTGCGGTAAAATAATAGCACTTTTATGAGCAGGTGTGTTGTAAAATATATTATGTGTTGACAGAAAACATTTTTATTCAAATTTATCGAGTAGGGTATCGTATTTTAGCTAGGTATATACCAAACTGTTTGGTCCAACCTTTTTAAGCAACCTTTTTGAGAAATCATATTGAGCCGGTATGTGTAACATAATATATAGACCACGAACTTACGACGAACACGCACAATATAACCCAAGTACTTACTTAAGATTTCTTTATTAATTTCTAAAATGTACGGAAACAGCTACTTCATGATACATGTATTTTAGGAAGTTATGTTTATAAAATACATGTGTACATGTATGACTACGAACTTATTGTCTAATATAATTTCCTTACAACAACTGACAGCCTCCGTGGCGTAGCGGTAGTGAACGCGGCCGCTACGCAGGAGGCGCGGGTTCGATCCCCGCTCAGTGCAAATATTTGTGTTCATGAAATATGGGTATTTGCATTGGTCTGGTCGTGCCTCGGAGAGCACGTTAAGCCGTCGGTCCCGGTTGCCATAAGAACATCTATGGCAGTCGTTACGGGTAGTTGGAGCCCTAAAAAATCCAAAAACAACGTTCTAGCTGCAAAGCTTCGATATCGCCTAATGTTATCATTGGGCTGTGGAGGTCAGATGGCAATCGCTTCACGAAAAAATATCGAGGTCTAGCCAAATCCGTAGCTAAGACTGGTAAAGCGGACCCCAGACTCCGAGCTGAAAAAGCTTCGGATGCGACTGAGAATTAACGCTAGGAGGAAGAAGATAATTTCCTTACAACAGGACCCAAAAATATTGTCTTTAAAAAAATATTTTGGATTAGTATATCCCCAACTTTTTAGTTTGACATTTTAGGCGCTTGTGGTTAGACACTAAATCGAACCACTATGTTATAAATGTACCAACGAATTCGTGAAACGGCCAAAATCGGAACTACGTTTGTCACTGTCAAATGCATACTATTTTATTGAACATCTAAATAAATTTGACAACACTGAGAAGACAGTGTCGCCACTTTTGACTTCACATTTTTGTTGGTATGTCTATTGTGTATATGTGAACTGTCATCACGCATCAAAGAGACGTGCTCTCTCCTCAAAAGCCCGTGGGCGACTGACGTCCGAAGGAATCTACACAGATCGCTGCAAAATTGTATGGGAAATTTGCACACATAGTTATTTTTATTGATATGCGACATCATAACAGTTATTTACAATTAATAAAATGTATTCAGCGGCAAGTATAGCTCTTTATCTACTTATATACATATTTATTTCTTAAGAAAATTATAACTTCACACGAAAACTGTGCCAGGCAAATGACACAGTTTTACGCGTTTTTCAATAACTTTGGAGTCTTTTTTTGGATTAATTACTAAATTTATCATCAAATAAGTTATTTCGGCCCCTTCAAAAACTCTTTGACTTTCAAACCGACTCCAGTTCATCGCTAATATCATACATTTTCTGTCATGATTTCCTTCGGGTTCGAGCGCTGTTTCGCGTAGCCTGTCCTTAATTCTTTTATGTAAAAGTTTTCGTGATTTTTTAAATTTAAACTGATCATTTTGGATTTTTTTACAATGGTAACAAAAGATAGGTAAAAAAAAAATTAAGAAATAAAAAACTTTTACTGGGCGTCATGTACATTCCTGTTTCGTTTGTGTGACGTTTGTGCTGCTCCAAAGCAACGTTTAATTTATCAACTGCAGTACAATAAATGCCGCGTCTGGTGTCTGCGCTGTGATATCATTTACCGATCGTCTACACTGGACAAACACTTGTGTAGGGTAGGGACCCTTAGGTGCATTTTAACATCTGCCGCGGACGTTCGCATAGGACATCCGCGTCGTACTATTCAGGGCTTAAGGTTTCCTGTGTCGGAAGCCTTTTCCTAAGGGAGTAGGACGCACTGACCCGCCTTAGTCCTCCAGTTGTCGTCCTGCAGCGCCTGCAGCAGCGACGGCAGCACCAGCTTGACGCCGTGCGCGCTGAGCTTGCTCATGATGAGCTTGGCGGTGTCGTCACCTAAGGGAGTAGGACGCACTGACCCGCCTTAGTCCTCCAGTTGTCGTCCTGCAGCGCCTGCAGCAGCGACGGCAGCACCAGCTTGACGCCGTGCGCGCTGAGCTTGCTCATGATGAGCTTGGCGGTGTCGTCACCTAAGGGAGTAGGACGCACTGACCCGCCTTAGTCCTCCAGTTGTCGTCCTGCAGCGCCTGCAGCAGCGACGGCAGCACCAGCTTGACGCCGTGCGCGCTGAGCTTGCTCATGATGAGCTTGGCGGTGTCGTCACCTAAGGGAGTAGGACGCACTGACCCGCCTTAGTCCTCCAGTTGTCGTCCTGCAGCGCCTGCAGCAGCGACGGCAGCACCAGCTTGACGCCGTGCGCGCTGAGCTTGCTCATGATGAGCTTGGCGGTGTCGTCACCTAAGGGAGTAGGACGCACTGACCCGCCTTAGTCCTCCAGTTGTCGTCCTGCAGCGCCTGCAGCAGCGACGGCAGCACCAGCTTGACGCCGTGCGCGCTGAGCTTGCTCATGATGAGCTTGGCGGTGTCGTCACCTAAGGGAGTAGGACGCACTGACCCGCCTTAGTCCTCCAGTTGTCGTCCTGCAGCGCCTGCAGCAGCGACGGCAGCACCAGCTTGACGCCGTGCGCGCTGAGCTTGCTCATGATGAGCTTGGCGGTGTCGTCACCTAAGGGAGTAGGACGCACTGACCCGCCTTAGTCCTCCAGTTGTCGTCCTGCAGCGCCTGCAGCAGCGACGGCAGCACCAGCTTGACGCCGTGCGCGCTGAGCTTGCTCATGATGAGCTTGGCGGTGTCGTCACCTAAGGGAGTAGGACGCACTGACCCGCCTTAGTCCTCCAGTTGTCGTCCTGCAGCGCCTGCAGCAGCGACGGCAGCACCAGCTTGACGCCGTGCGCGCTGAGCTTGCTCATGATGAGCTTGGCGGTGTCGTCACCTAAGGGAGTAGGACGCACTGACCCGCCTTAGTCCTCCAGTTGTCGTCCTGCAGCGCCTGCAGCAGCGACGGCAGCACCAGCTTGACGCCGTGCGCGCTGAGCTTGCTCATGATGAGCTTGGCGGTGTCGTCACCTAAGGGAGTAGGACGCACTGACCCGCCTTAGTCCTCCAGTTGTCGTCCTGCAGCGCCTGCAGCAGCGACGGCAGCACCAGCTTGACGCCGTGCGCGCTGAGCTTGCTCATGATGAGCTTGGCGGTGTCGTCACCTAAGGGAGTAGGACGCACTGACCCGCCTTAGTCCTCCAGTTGTCGTCCTGCAGCGCCTGCAGCAGCGACGGCAGCACCAGCTTGACGCCGTGCGCGCTGAGCTTGCTCATGATGAGCTTGGCGGTGTCGTCACCTAAGGGAGTAGGACGCACTGACCCGCCTTAGTCCTCCAGTTGTCGTCCTGCAGCGCCTGCAGCAGCGACGGCAGCACCAGCTTGACGCCGTGCGCGCTGAGCTTGCTCATGATGAGCTTGGCGGTGTCGTCACCTAAGGGAGTAGGACGCACTGACCCGCCTTAGTCCTCCAGTTGTCGTCCTGCAGCGCCTGCAGCAGCGACGGCAGCACCAGCTTGACGCCGTGCGCGCTGAGCTTGCTCATGATGAGCTTGGCGGTGTCGTCACCTAAGGGAGTAGGACGCACTGACCCGCCTTAGTCCTCCAGTTGTCGTCCTGCAGCGCCTGCAGCAGCGACGGCAGCACCAGCTTGACGCCGTGCGCGCTGAGCTTGCTCATGATGAGCTTGGCGGTGTCGTCACCTAAGGGAGTAGGACGCACTGACCCGCCTTAGTCCTCCAGTTGTCGTCCTGCAGCGCCTGCAGCAGCGACGGCAGCACCAGCTTGACGCCGTGCGCGCTGAGCTTGCTCATGATGAGCTTGGCGGTGTCGTCACCTAAGGGAGTAGGACGCACTGACCCGCCTTAGTCCTCCAGTTGTCGTCCTGCAGCGCCTGCAGCAGCGACGGCAGCACCAGCTTGACGCCGTGCGCGCTGAGCTTGCTCATGATGAGCTTGGCGGTGTCGTCACCTAAGGGAGTAGGACGCACTGACCCGCCTTAGTCCTCCAGTTGTCGTCCTGCAGCGCCTGCAGCAGCGACGGCAGCACCAGCTTGACGCCGTGCGCGCTGAGCTTGCTCATGATGAGCTTGGCGGTGTCGTCACCTAAGGGAGTAGGACGCACTGACCCGCCTTAGTCCTCCAGTTGTCGTCCTGCAGCGCCTGCAGCAGCGACGGCAGCACCAGCTTGACGCCGTGCGCGCTGAGCTTGCTCATGATGAGCTTGGCGGTGTCGTCACCTAAGGGAGTAGGACGCACTGACCCGCCTTAGTCCTCCAGTTGTCGTCCTGCAGCGCCTGCAGCAGCGACGGCAGCACCAGCTTGACGCCGTGCGCGCTGAGCTTGCTCATGATGAGCTTGGCGGTGTCGTCACCTAAGGGAGTAGGACGCACTGACCCGCCTTAGTCCTCCAGTTGTCGTCCTGCAGCGCCTGCAGCAGCGACGGCAGCACCAGCTTGACGCCGTGCGCGCTGAGCTTGCTCATGATGAGCTTGGCGGTGTCGTCACCTAAGGGAGTAGGACGCACTGACCCGCCTTAGTCCTCCAGTTGTCGTCCTGCAGCGCCTGCAGCAGCGACGGCAGCACCAGCTTGACGCCGTGCGCGCTGAGCTTGCTCATGATGAGCTTGGCGGTGTCGTCACCTAAGGGAGTAGGACGCACTGACCCGCCTTAGTCCTCCAGTTGTCGTCCTGCAGCGCCTGCAGCAGCGACGGCAGCACCAGCTTGACGCCGTGCGCGCTGAGCTTGCTCATGATGAGCTTGGCGGTGTCGTCACCTAAGGGAGTAGGACGCACTGACCCGCCTTAGTCCTCCAGTTGTCGTCCTGCAGCGCCTGCAGCAGCGACGGCAGCACCAGCTTGACGCCGTGCGCGCTGAGCTTGCTCATGATGAGCTTGGCGGTGTCGTCACCTAAGGGAGTAGGACGCACTGACCCGCCTTAGTCCTCCAGTTGTCGTCCTGCAGCGCCTGCAGCAGCGACGGCAGCACCAGCTTGACGCCGTGCGCGCTGAGCTTGCTCATGATGAGCTTGGCGGTGTCGTCACCTAAGGGAGTAGGACGCACTGACCCGCCTTAGTCCTCCAGTTGTCGTCCTGCAGCGCCTGCAGCAGCGACGGCAGCACCAGCTTGACGCCGTGCGCGCTGAGCTTGCTCATGATGAGCTTGGCGGTGTCGTCACCTAAGGGAGTAGGACGCACTGACCCGCCTTAGTCCTCCAGTTGTCGTCCTGCAGCGCCTGCAGCAGCGACGGCAGCACCAGCTTGACGCCGTGCGCGCTGAGCTTGCTCATGATGAGCTTGGCGGTGTCGTCACCTAAGGGAGTAGGACGCACTGACCCGCCTTAGTCCTCCAGTTGTCGTCCTGCAGCGCCTGCAGCAGCGACGGCAGCACCAGCTTGACGCCGTGCGCGCTGAGCTTGCTCATGATGAGCTTGGCGGTGTCGTCACCTAAGGGAGTAGGACGCACTGACCCGCCTTAGTCCTCCAGTTGTCGTCCTGCAGCGCCTGCAGCAGCGACGGCAGCACCAGCTTGACGCCGTGCGCGCTGAGCTTGCTCATGATGAGCTTGGCGGTGTCGTCACCTAAGGGAGTAGGACGCACTGACCCGCCTTAGTCCTCCAGTTGTCGTCCTGCAGCGCCTGCAGCAGCGACGGCAGCACCAGCTTGACGCCGTGCGCGCTGAGCTTGCTCATGATGAGCTTGGCGGTGTCGTCACCTAAGGGAGTAGGACGCACTGACCCGCCTTAGTCCTCCAGTTGTCGTCCTGCAGCGCCTGCAGCAGCGACGGCAGCACCAGCTTGACGCCGTGCGCGCTGAGCTTGCTCATGATGAGCTTGGCGGTGTCGTCACCTAAGGGAGTAGGACGCACTGACCCGCCTTAGTCCTCCAGTTGTCGTCCTGCAGCGCCTGCAGCAGCGACGGCAGCACCAGCTTGACGCCGTGCGCGCTGAGCTTGCTCATGATGAGCTTGGCGGTGTCGTCACCTAAGGGAGTAGGACGCACTGACCCGCCTTAGTCCTCCAGTTGTCGTCCTGCAGCGCCTGCAGCAGCGACGGCAGCACCAGCTTGACGCCGTGCGCGCTGAGCTTGCTCATGATGAGCTTGGCGGTGTCGTCGGCGGCGGCGCGCACGTACTGCGAGCTGTCGCCGAAGCACAGCAGCAGGTGCGGCAGCACGTGCACGATGTACGGCTCGAACAGCCGGCCCAGCTTGTAGCACAGCATCTCGAACCCGAACAGGGCGCCTGGCGACACAAAGGAGGGACATTTGGTATTTAGTCTGGTGGTGACTTCAGGGGGGTCACACCTTTCTCCGTTCGAGAGTAAATACACAACAAATACCTACGCAGCGACTATAAGCGAAAACTTGTTACAGCGCGGGCACACGATGCGTTGCGGCGCCGCACCGCAGAAATTTCGGCCAATCGGCGGCCACAGAAGCGGTGCGGGGCCGCTCGTATGGCCGCCGATTGGCCGAAATTTCTGCGGTGCGGCGACGCAACGCACCGTGTGCCCCCGCACTTACTGGCTTTCTATTGCCTAATCCAAAGCTATTCATGTTTTTGTAGCTGTAAGTTTTCCATGTAATAAATAAATAAAATAAAAAAACTTATGAAAAAATTACCGATTGCTAAAACCACTGAGCAAATGCAGAGAGGAGGTGTTATTAGATTACTCTATGGAAGAACGCGTACTACTTTACGGGTGTGGTGACAAGTTATTTTTTATTTATCAGTGAATAGCAAATCTATTCGATCGATGTTACTAAGCTACGTAGTGCAATTGTTACAGTAGATGCCACTAAATGTAAATAAGGCGTACGCAGTGTTTCCATGTAGCATCGTGTAGAATTTTAAGACACTGAGGCTAAAACAGCTATGCACAGGACGATTGCCGACATGACACCCACAAGGCCACGCCTACGATTATGACTACAGGACGTAGTTGAGGTTCACAAATTGCAATTACCTAGGCCGCTTCCTCTCTGTGTTTGCTTTGTAGTTGAGACGGTAGAATAGTTTCTTATTACGTAGTTTTGAAAATCGTTATTTCTAGAAACGCATTTTTTCTGTGAAAATTAAATTCGCGATATTTACCTTCACGATATTTGTAATTCTTTTTCTCCTGTATGGCTTCAGTGAGTTTCCCCATCACGTCGAGCTGCTTCAGTGACAGAATGCCGAGACCTTTGATGATACCAGCTATACCGTATGCAGCTCCCTGGAATGTACAAGACCTTGTCATTGCCACTTCGAGATAAAGTCGGTTCGGCTTTCTAGTCTAAGTGTCTAAACACACTATGCCGAAGTTACGCGACCGAAGTTCGGCGGCTGAATTTCGAAATTTTCCGTGAAACAACTGCCATCGGACCTCCGCAAACCAATTGGTGATATCGAAGTTCTGCAGTTAGAGTAGTTGGACTTATAAGGGCTCTAACTTCCCATAACGACTGCCATAGATATTCGTATTGCAACCGGGGCCGACGGTTTAACGTGCTCTCCGAGGCACGGATACACCCAGACCAATGCAAATTGACATTCTTATTGACAGGGATTTACAGAAAAGTATGGCTCGTGACTAAAAAGTATTACATAAATGGTGGTTCTAATAAAACAACTTGCTCACCTTTCTATCTCCGTATTTCTCAGCAGTGAGTAACTGTTTCATGAGTTTGTTCATAATCGTTGGGATCTCTTGCTCGAGGGCCGGCGAACTGACCAAGTGGGGTAGGCAGTTGCTTACTGCCTCTTGTACCTGAAATATAAGCAATATTATTACAAGTGAGGGTTAGTGCGAATCATAAAATGAAAGTTATAGTAGTTTTTCGGTTCGTAAGGATTATACGCGTTAGAAATTCACATGCTGTTTTTCCGGCTCGAAGGACCAATAATGGAGATAAATTAGATTAATAAAAAATTGTGTTTCAGTAAGTAAATCCGATCACACGGTTTTGTGGGGCTATGTATGCTTTTCATGTAAATGTTTTTGTTAAAATGAAATAAATAAATAAAATAATAAATAATAGGACGTATGAGCCGAGCCACGTCTGACTGGTATTAAATCTTCTTTGGTGCTTAAATAACCGAGTAGAGGCCAAAGACGCAAATATGCGTCAAAAGGCACCAATCAGACTGATGACGCATATATGCGTCACAAAAGAACTATTGAATGTAGGCAATGTATAGGTTGAGGAGGTATACTGACAGGCTGGCTGGGCGTGGAGAGCGCCGCCACGAGTCGGAGGGTGATGGGTTTGATGCGCGGGTCGTTGGGCTCCAGGTGGCGCGCCAGCGACCCCACTAGCAGTACCACGCACTGGCGGACCGCGTCGTAGCCGCCTGACTTCGGAGCCTTGTCCAGGAAGTTCTCAAACACTGGTAATTGACTGCTTAGAGTTTCCTGCAAGAGATAAATTTTATTGTATGTCATGTTTTATGAAACGATCTGAACATGACTATACGTCAACCTCCTCTTGCTTCTGCGTTTATTTCTCATAAACGCAGAAGCAAGAGGAGGTTGTGTTTGCTATACTACGAAAGGAATAACCAAAATTTTACAAGTTACTGTACCTAGACATGCTTCGATAGTGGTAATAAAATTATGAGGGCCGGCAAAGTTCACGCATGTGTACTATACGGAACAACAAAATATCAAAAAATGACTGATCAATCAATAACGCCTTTTGAGCATATATTTGGTATAATACAATCTATGATTAGTGGATTGGCGCGCTTCCGCCGTCGCGTCTGCGCATACCACCAAAGAAACCTAAAAACCCGTTCTACGTTAGAGTACATTGTCAAAAAGTTTGCCGGTGTGCGGTGGTGTAAGGTACCTTGCCATGCAGGTCGACGATGGCCATAGCGGCGCTGAGCATCTGGTCGCGCACGGCGTCATGGCGGTCCGCTAGCGCGCGCTCCACGAAGAACGTCATAGCGGGCGGCACGGCGGCGGCGGGCAGGCGCGGGGCCAACGCCCCCAGCGCTAGGCCTGCGCCCCGCCGGGCTCCCCACGCGTCTAGCGCCGCCTCTACTACGTGACCGAACTGGTCGAGCTTGGCCGGGATCATCTGTGGACCACACACGTTATTATTATTTAATTAGCCGACTCGTGGCCAAGGACGCAAATATGCGTCAAACAAAAAAGACAAGTGGATGACGCATATGTGCGTCACAACAGAATTATCAAAAGATAAGTTGTATATATTTGATGGCAAAAAATAATTAGGTTATTAAAACATAATGGAGTAAATATTTTGTGGGGTGGTCAATTTTTAAAATATATAATCCAAGTAAGAAGTTAATCAACCAATCTATAGCCAGTGGGAAGTAATTTATACAAATAACGGGTTTTTTATATAATTCACGTCACTATGACTTCACCTTTGATTTTTTAGAATACATTAATATTGTAAACCATATTCATCAACCTATAGATACATCCCATGATATCGAGAAAATGCTGTACAATGTCGAAGCAGCCAGACACACTCTTCTGCGTCATACCCAAGCAATACACACCAAAAATATGTATTCATGTAAAAACGCATTCCTTACCGGCAGTTGCTCCGAGTATATATCCTGCAGCCGCTGCAGCACATATTCCGGCGCGCCGGTGTCAGCGCTCTTCTCGACGAGGTGCGCCAGCGCGGTCGCTGCAGCGCGCTGGATCGGCTCCGAGGGGTGCTGCACCTCTTGCAACATGAGCTCAATGAGCTCGGGCTCGCGACTCCATTGTTGCGCTAAGGGCAGCTTGGACCACAGGTCTTCGGCTAGTTTCCTATGGTGATAGAGATAAAAATGTTATGTTATGTTAATGTTCATAGTCATAATGGTTACATTGGACACAGGTTGAATGAAATTTATTTTTTCAGAGTGAAAGAGAGATTCTGCGAAAAGGTTATAAGATTTTACAAATTTAGATGAAAAAATTAAGAGGGTGTACAGAGTAAATAAGTTGTTCGTACGGTGTTGCAAGCTCATAAACTATGGACACCGCTTTCTATCGGTCTGACTATAGCATACAACTATTATGTATAACGCTTTTATATTTTTTTTTGAGAAATCAATATTGATGACAAAAATAGTAAGCATTCTTGTTTTGCTCTGCTAACTGAACTACTTTCTTGGTTTATTTACATTTTCATGTAATACGACATAAAATCAACAAAATGATGTAAATTTATAAGCTAAAATAGCACACGGTATAAATAATACTAACTTATTATCCTCGGACACGTCGAAGGTAGCGACCAACAGTCTCTTGGTGAGCGTGAGAGCATACTCCGGGTCTTCTAGCAGACACGGCAAGCACTCCGACACACACAACAGTGCGCGTAGGGCCGCGTCACGGACCACCTGCGTACATATTTAAATAGGTATAATAATTATAAGTTATGACTGGATGCGGAAGGCGGAGGATCGGCAAACGTGGCGCATATTGGGAGAGGCCTATGTCCAGCAGTGGACTGCACTAAGCTAATTGATTGATTGATTGACTAAGTGCTAGTGAGGGAATGGGCTAAAATTATTAAAAAAAGGTTATTTGGAAGAGACTTGAAAAGATCGCCCATGGTACTTGCTGCTTTTTTATGTCCATGCTATTTCTAGTCTTATTGAGTACAATAAAGAGTTACCTATCTATATAAGGCCGCATCGTGAACCACCTGTTTAAACATGAATTAAACTAAATTGATTCTTTGTTTGTCGAAAACTATATTTCAGTCGCGCACCATCTTACGTATCGGTAGTATATCTCGGGACACGTATCTTAGACCTAAATCGCGAGACAAACGAGCACATTATAGAGCACATTTAAGGTCCAAAATATAATATGTCTCGAGTATAGCTCGAGGTAGTGCTTACCTCGAGCGGGTTCTGCAGGCCGTCCATGAGGCAGGCGGCATCATCCAGCGCCAAGAGTGCACGTGCCGCACAACGCGCCGTCTCCAGCAGTGCCACTGTACACGCTGCCTGGACGCGCCCGCTCGTACTGCCTGCGGACACACAAACATACAGTCAGGGACGGGCATCGTGCATTCAATAGAGGCGAGTAGATATACCTACCCTAACACTAATCATTTTCTAATTGAACATAAATTTCTTCCCTAACAAAACAAAAAAAAAAAAAAAATCAACGCGACTCTAAGAAAGAAAGAAAGGAAATATTTTTATTCAACCTAGCTTTACATGAATATAGACAGTTCAGCAACCTACTCTACATTTATCTTCTATTCTACAAGACGCCGGCCAACGAATAGTTGGCTGGAAGTATTAATTTGGCGACTTTTTTTTAAATAATGTATGTGAATAACGTACAAGTAAAAGCTATAATGTATGTGGGTAGTAAGAAAACAAATTAGTAGTAAAAAAAAAGAAACTTCCAGACGATTCGAAACTGTATCCATAATCTTTTTATCCGAAACGTTTAAAATCACCATGTATAAGTTATAGTAGTAGGTAGTGTACCATTAACTTAACTGAGTTCTCAGATGCAGTCATAATAGCAATTCAGTCATACTCACTGATAAGATCGATGAGCAGTCGGAACATGTGGTCGATAGGGAACAAAGAGGGATGCATCATTTCATTGTCCACGCGCAAGGCGGCGTGCTCCGCGATCACTGCCAGCCCATTCAGCATCATGGTCTCGTCCGACCGGCCCGCTGACCCTGACAAACCTGCAACAAGATATAATATAGGATTTAAAAAAAAAAATTGGATCCGGCTCGAAGGACCTAATAGTACATTTATGGTCTTTCGAGCCGGATATTTTTATCTTAGTGAGAAACTAATGAGAATTGAAAGCGAAAAGTGCAAAATGAACAGGATTAATAAATTAATGTCAGTAGTGCGTAAAAAGTTGCTAGTTTTAAATACTGTAAGCTATAATATGAAAATAAATCCCTAAATGTGTTGCTAAGCGCAAATCTCGAGAACGGCTGAACCGATTTCGCTAATTCTTTTTTTAGAATATTCCTTGAAGTACGAGGATGGTTCCTACGAAGAGAAAAATTTAAAAAAAAGAATTGACTGTTAGGCGGTACGAAGTTCGCGGGGTCAGCTTAGTTTGAAATAAAAAATATTAAAAAATAAATACAAGATTTTGGAACTTGTACCGTCTTAGTGTTTATTATTCTCTTTCTAAGAGCAAAGTATCAAGAAATTGAGTATCTTACCCAGTTTGAGCAGAGGGAACACGTAACAGAAGCCCGGCGCAGTGAAATAGTTCGTCCTCTGGTTATTTTCCTCTCCATCGTCGTACGCCTTGCCAGCCGACGTGGTGGCGTGCAGCAGGTTGATGGTTCGCTTGGTTGCTCCGTCCAGTTCGTGGTCCTCCCACGACGGCTCCAAGTCGCATTGCGGTTTGTGTAATCTGAAGGACACGATATTTATTGTTATACATACAAGTTTGAGGATATTTTGCATTTATAGGCATAATTTAAGAAAAAAACAGCCTCCGTGGCGTAGCGGTAGTGAACGCGACCGTTACGCAGGAGGCGCGAATCGATCCCCGCTCAGTGCAAATATTTATGTGCATTAAATATTGGTATTTGTATTGATCTGGTCGTGCCTCGGAGAGCTAACGTGCTGTAGACCTAAATCGCGAGACAAACGAGCACATTATAGAGCACATTTCGACAGCCTCCGTGGCGTAGCGGTAGTGAACGCGGCCGCTACGCAGGAGGCGCGGGTTCGATCCCCGCTCAGTGCAAATATTTGTGTTCATGAAATATGGGTATTTGCATTGGTCTGGTCGTGCCTCGGAGAGCACGTTAAGCCGTCGGTCCCGGTTGCCATAAGAACATCTATGGCAGTCGTTACGGGTAGTTGGAGCCCTAAAACGTCCAAAAAAAACGGTCTGGCTGCAAAGCTTCGATATCGCGTAATGTTAACATTGGGTTGGAGGTCATGTGCAATCACTTCACGGAAAATATCGAGGTTTAGCCAAATCCGTAGTTAAGCCTGGTAAAGTGGACCCCAGACTCCGAGCTGAAAGCTTCGAATGCGACTGGGAATTAACGCTAGGAGGAAGAAGAAAAAAAATCCACTTTTAAGGGCCGGCTACGCCGAGCGCACGACTCAAAATCTGTCAAAATAAGACGCAAACGTGCACGCACACATCGCCGAGGTGCACAGTGGGCTGCAAGATGCTTTTTGCAAGTCAACATAATGTAGAAAATTGTCTTACGAATACTGAAAAAGCTATTTTATTACTTATGATTAGAGTGCATTTTCAGTAATACGATTTATTGAGACGAATTTCGTCTGTCAAATTATATTTCTTTTCCTTTTCTTGCTTGTATATTCATCCCTTTCATTTCGTGCATGACGTCATTGGCATGTCTTTTGTTTTGGCATCATGACATGACGTTGTTTGAATTTTTTACAAAGATTTGAGATATTGAACAAAATAAGGTTGGTAACATACCTACACCTAAATATTGATATAAATATTAAAAATGTTCGTAAAATAAAAATGCCCACCGCGTAGAAAGACTATAATTATCATAGTAGAGAGATGATGAATATCTCATACTCTAAATAAATAGTTTCTTAAAGAACTAAATTGTCCTACCTTACTTTTATACTCTTTTATCATGAGCAAAACATTGCCATAAACAGCTATTGCCTTGAAGGTATTTTTAAGCCACTCCGAGACATCACATTTTATGGCGATATTGTGCAAAACTGTTGCATAATGTTGCCCAACAACGACAATTATCAACGCGAGACTTTGTTTTCTTTGAACTGGAAACATCGCACTTGTCGCGTAATGTTCCCGAACTATAGAGTCGTTCAACAAACAAACAAACATTCCTATCAGACGTCTTTACTTCGATTTCGGACTGTTCGTTCCACTGTTATGTTCCACTAATTCAGCAACATGTGCTCAGGTAGGAGTCAGTCAAAGTTTCTAATGTCAATCAAAGAAAGCTAATGTTTCAATTATTATATGTAATAATAAAAGGCAGATTTAGGCTTTAGGTTATAGACTTTACTCCAACTGATAAAGCCAAGAGTTTTTCAATCAAATTTGAGATATAGGGTATGTTGGGGTCAATTAAAACATACAACTTATATTTTATATCTTATGTATTATCTTACAATATTTTACAATTCATAGTAGGTATATTAAAAAAATAAGACCAGGCTTAAAAAAACGAAAATTAAACTGATTTAAAGAACAGATTTATTTCAGAAGACAAAATTAAATATAGGAGTAAGTTTTTTTTTGTTGAATTCTGTGACAAGAACGGAAACAAAGTCCCGTAAAAACCTGTTTTTCTTTTAGGGTTGTGTTCTTCTCCTTCTTAATTAACGTAATCCAAAACTTTCGCGAAGCGATTGTCATCTGACCTCCACAACCCAATAGCGATATTGGGCGATATAGAAGCATTGCAACTAAACCAGTTGTTGGACTTTTTAGGGCTCGAAGTATCCCTAAAGACTACTACTACTTAGATATTTTCTTGTTTAATATTAGCGTAATTTTTCAGTAGTCGGGTATTAGTTTTTACCCGACTGCGCCAGCGAGGGTAATGTGTTTCGCGCCTATATATGTATGTATGTAGTTTTCTTTGTTCCCCTTTACAGGCCTAATCCCTAGACGGATTTCAATGAATGGGGTCTCAAATGAAAGGTATTCATCTCCCGAGTGTTATAGGGTACCTACATAAAATTCCATCAAAACTATACGGTAGATTTTTGATGCTAATAGTACATTATGGTACAAGTGAGCAAAGTTGGTGATTACCGCCGAGGCGCTATTGAGACCCGAGCTGTAGGTGAGGGTCTTAAGAGTGCCGAGAACGGTAAACGCCATACGACTTTTACAACACACTTGCGAATAAAATAATACTACAAATACTAAATAAACAATACTACAAATTAATTCGTTTTCCTATGCGCGCGCATTTAACAATGGTGGTCGGCCATATTTAAAAAGAAAATGAGGTTTGAATGTAACTTTTTTTACTCTGTTTTTTTTTCTATTTTTTTTTTTTTTTTTTATACCACTTAGGTGGCAGACAAGCACACGGCCCACCTGAATTACATTTCTATACTTAGAGGAAAAAAAAAAGTTAAGTTTGAGTGAAAATTTTGTTTAATATACAAGTATTACAAGTTGAAATTATTTATTTAAATACGATAATGCATCAAATGACCATACAATAGGCGTATTAATTTATTCGTACTATTAAACACGTTCTTTTTTGTATCAAAACTCTTTTAAGAACATAGACACTTCCTATAAAATTTTAAAAAGAATTTATAACTCACTTGTATGTCTATAACTTACTTGCCTAATTGCGGTAAAATAATAGCACTTTTATGAGCAGGTGTGTTGTAAAATATATTATGTGTTGACAGAAAACATTTTTATTCAAATTTATCGAGTAGGGTATCAAAATGAAGAGAAAAAGGAGATTACAAAAGTATATAGATGTCATATCTTAACTAAAAAGGTTAAAATAAAATTGATTATTAAAAAATAAAAAACCTGACTGCTGTCCAAAAGATCGAAACAAGCTTAATAGCAGGCGGTACGGTACCCATTACATTTCTTTCGGTTTATGATTGGCAAACAAAGAAAACTACATACATAAATACATTACCCTCGCTGACGCAGTCGGGTAAAAAGGCATCCCTACAATTTACCAAGTCACTATGCCATAGCGGGCCCTCTACATTCCGCTCGATCGCATGTATTGCGTCCAGCCCCTCTAGACAATTAGAAATTCGTTGCTCGGCGTGTGATGGAATAGAATGCCAAATGTATGGGATTTGACGTATATGACAGGCGTCAACGAAAGTCAAAAACGTCAAATCCTATACATTTGACATTCTCCTTCCATCATACCTATTCCATCATACGCAGAGCAACGAATTGCCACTTGTCTAGGGGGGCAGGACCTACTTCCTTGTCAGTGTAGTACAACTTACAGTCCCAGAGTGCGTAATCACGGCTTTCCTGGTCGAATTCCCTACATGGGCATGCTGCAGACTCGCAAGCTTAGCTGGTGTAAGCGTTGCCTAAAGCAGCCATGGCCCGTTAGTAGTCGTGAAAAAAGAAAAAAAAAAGATATAACAAGAATAAAAAGAAAGTATCCACAAAACGTATTTTAGCTAGGTATATACCAAACTGTTTGGTCCAACCTTTTTGAGCAACCTTTTTGAGAAATCATATTGAGCCGGTATGTGTAACATAATATATAGACCACGAACTTACGACGAACACGCACAATATAACCCAAGTACTTACTTAAGTTTTCTTTATTAATTTCTAAAATGTACGGAAACAGCTACTTCATGATACATGTATTTTAGGAACTTATGTTTATAAAATACATATACATGTATGACTACGAACTTATTGTCTAATATAATTTCCTTACAACAACTGACAGCCTCCGTGGCGTAGCGGTAGTGAACGCGGCCGCTGCGCAGGAGGCGCGGGTTCGATCCCCGCTCAGTGCAAATATTTGTGTTCATGAAATATGGGTATTTGCATTGGTCTGGTCGTGCCTCGGAGAGCACGTTAAGCCGTCGGTCCCGGTTGCCATAAGAACATCTAGTGCAGTCGTTACGGGTAGTTGGCGCTTTGGCGCCCTAAAAAATCCAAAAAAACAACAGTCTAGCTGCAAAGCTTCAATATCGCCTAATGTTACCATTGGGATGTGGAGGTCAGATGGCAATCGCTTCACAGAAAATATCGAGGTCTAGCCAAATCCGTAGCTAAAACTGGTAAAGCGGACCCCAGACTCCGAGCTGAAAAAGCTTCGGATGCGACTGAGAATTAACGCTAGGAGGAAGAAGATAATTTCCTTACAACAGGACCCAAAAATATTGTCTCTAAAAAAATATTTTGGATTAGTATATCCCCAACTTTTTAGTTTGACATTTTAGGCGTTTGTGGTTAGACACTAAATCGAACCACTATGTTATAAATGTACCAACGAATTCGTGAAACGGCCAAAATCGGAACTACGTTTGTCACTGTCAAATGCATACTATTTTATTGAACATCTAAATAAATTTGACAACACTGAGAAGACAGTGTCGCCACTTTTGACTTCACATTTTTGTTGGTATGCCTATTGTGTATGTGTGAACTGTCATCACGCATCAAAGAGACGTGCTCTCTCTCCGAAAGCCCGTGGGCGACTGACGTGCGAAGGAATCTACACAGATCGCTGCAAAATTGTATGGGAAATTTGCACACATAGTTATTTTTATTGATATGCGACATCATAACAGTTATTTACAATTAATAAAATGTATTCAGCGGCTAGTATAGCTCTTTATCTACTTATATACATATTTATTTCTTAAGAAAATTATAACTTCACACGAAAACTGTGCCAGGCAAATGACACAGTTTTACGCGTTTTTCAATAACTTTGGAGTCTTTTTTTGGATTAATTACTAAATTTATCATCAAATAAGTTATTTCGGCCCCTTCAAGAACTCTTTGACTTTCAAACCGACTCCAGTTCATCGCTAATATCATACATTTTCTGTCATGATTTCCTTCGAGTTCGAGCGCTGTTTCGCGTAGCCTGTCCTTAATATAAATTTTTTGGTTGGCATATTTTTGTTTTCCGCTTCCAAAATGTTATTTTAGGTTCCTATTTAAATTTTTTTTTTCAGATGTTCATAATATTTTTTTTTTATTACAAATCCTGATAGAGTAATAAATAAAGGTACATTTTGTTATAAGTTTGTTTATTTCTTCTTATCTATTCCTTGTATATTTTTAGCAATCTGTGGAGGATTAAAATATCTCTAGTCAGTTTTGAAATGTATATATTGATATTTAGCATAAACTTTTTATTTTATTTTTTATACCACTTAGGTGGCAGACAAGCAAACGGCCCACCTGATGGAAAGTGGTTACCGTGGCCCATGGACACGTGCAACACTAAGGGCCTCGTCTCAGAAAACCATAGCAATCATGAATACATAATGAAGGAAGTAGTGATTACTAACCGTATGGTGAGCCTCGCGACAGTATCAGCTAACGCGGCGTGTTTCGGCAGTAGCGCGGGGCGCAGGCGCTCGTAGGCGGCGGCGAGTGGCGCGGCGGCCAGCGGGCTGCGCAGGGCTCCCAGCGCCGCCGCCACCACGCGCCGCGCGCCGCGGCACAGCGCGGGGGCGGAGCCCGCCTGCACGGCGTCTAGGAGGCGCACGGCGATCTCCACGCGCCGGTGGAGCTGCGCACACGGACCAATAATACGGGTGACTGCCCCGTGGCACTACCCAATGGCACTACTGGTAGTGTCATGGGGAATATTTTTTCCCCTTGACAGGACTGTGAAATGTCAACATAGGACAGGACAGAATTTTACCCTTGACACTACCAGTAGTGCCATTGGGTAGTGCCATAGGGCAGTCACCTACATACGTTGTAGTTGCGACATGCGACAAAGGTGGCTGGGACGGACTGGATGCGGAAGGCGGAGGCAAACGTGACGCATATTAGGAGAGGCCTATGTCCAACAGTGGACTACAATAGGCTAATTGATTGATGATGAAATTAATACAAAAAGAGACCAAATAAAAGTACCACAAAAGGCCATATTTAATAAACTACTATCATCATCTACATTAATTATCTATTATGAGTGGACAAACGTCGAAGGCCATCATAAAGTGCCGATAGTTATAGTTAACGACAAAATCTACGTCTACGCACGTGACTACGGAGCCCCCGTACAGTCCTTGGTGCCCTTAGTTTCGTATCCCTTATATCCTACCTCCTGCACTAAAGACGATCTAAACAAAGGTGAATAGATTTTAGGTACGAACACCTCATGGGAGCGTGGATGTCGGTTATAACGTCCAAAATAGCCTATGTCCCGTCCCAATCTCTGATCTTTTTGTGTATGTACCGAATTTCATTAAAATTGGCTCAATTATTTATGCGTGAAAGCATTACAGACAAACAGAGAAACTGTCGCATTTATAATATTAATATGGATATGGATTATCTTACCAAACTCAGTCTTTGTCGAATAGCATTCTCCTTCGCTAGTTGGGCTTTGATGGCTTCCTTCTGTTTGACGCTTAGCGGCACCTAAACACAATAATTTATTCAAATCAGAACTTTTGTAACTTAACCAATACAAATAGAGTGGCCTGACAATGCTAATAATAAAACGTAAATATATAAAAAAAATACACTTATACTCGTTTCGGAAAGAAAGATTTTTTGCAGTTTCGATTGCAAAATCAGCTAGAAGTATTAATTTGTCAAAAAAAATTATAACACCTAAACACTATTCCGTTCTCCTGCATTATTCCCACACGTTAAAAAACAAGACAATATTTTTCCGCTAAACGAATACTTCCAGACGATTTCGCTATCGAAACTGTGTTGAAAATCTTTCGCACCGAAGCAACTATTAGTGTACCTGTTTGATCTTGCCCTCGCGCCGCTTCTTCTCCTCGATCTCGCGCCGCAGTTGCAGCTCCTCGAGCTGGTCCTTGTAGCTGTACGCCTTGCTCTCTCGCTTCATGTTCATTTCTTTACTATCTTCGTTACTGTTGAACATAAACTCAATAAGAACGATGCAAATATGCAGTAGCAGTGTTGCCTGAAAGAAGATGTAGCGATGAGAAGAGAAAGGAAAAGAAAACTTTTGACGCGGCAGCCGAAAAGAAACGAGTTACAAAGAAAGTTCTTCGTAAGTATATAGTGTGTGTGGAACGAATTTTCTATACGTAGATGTAGGAACGGAACGTAAGAGTGAGTGAGATAGTAGACATAAGAGTAAGTGAGATAGTAAGCGGAAGAGTGAGTGAGATAGTAGAGCAAAGAGCGAGTGCAACACCAGTGGAGTCAAACTCACCTAATACAATGATTGGTGAAATGTGTGTGTTAATTCACATCTGCCTAACTCTCCGGGGATAAGGCGTGATTATATATATAGATATAAGTAAAGTCGATAACAACGTATACATTTTACGATGTTACTAGTGTTGTGTTATTCCACGCCACGATCCCACTTAAACTACAATAATGTCTCTCTCTATAGTCGGATTTTTAATTAGACGATATCCACTGACATTAGCTAATGTCACTTCGTAAAATAATGTTGCTATATTCAGTATTAGTGATGCAACTGATGCATGCATTCAGTTCCCGTTCACTCATATGAAATGAATGGAATGGAATGGAAAGGGGACTCTTTTGTCCGCACTTAGCCTCCTTTTTTGGGCCATTGTGCGTGGAGATATGAAATGAATGATGAGGGATTGTTAATATTTTCTTACTATACAAAAAAGAACTATTTCTATTTTACATTGAATATATATAATACATAATATTGTATTAAAGTGCTCTGTATGTAATTAGAATCAGTTTTTTTACCGGCCTATTTCAAAGCGCGGCGGTAACACGTGTCAATGCTGCGCGTATTAGTCGCCATTTAGGTCAGGTCATTATAATATAATGACCAAAAAAAAATTCTGTTGCCATTTTGTTTGCTACTTCATACATAATCCAGATAAAATAAAGGTTTCAGCTTGCATATATTCGCATACAGCTGAAAATAGGTGAAGGTCTTAAATATACCACAATTATAGAAATATCAAAAGTCCCCATCGATTGCACTTCTGCATTTTTTTTATTCAAGGTCAAATATACCGGATGCTCGATTTTTTCTCGTAAACAGCAAATATTAGGGTAAAAGTAGGTTGGACAAAGTTGTAGATCATGAAATTACCTATAAAATTAATATCCATTTTGTTTTTGTACGGATCACCATTTCAGAAATATCGCGATTGCAAAATTGGAAGAAGTTAAATCTCTTATATACAAAGTTAGTCGTTCCCATAGTATGATTCAACCACGCAGAGCGTCAACCGCTAGTCATATGAACTTGAAATGTTGGCAGTAGATGCTTTTCATTTTGCGTGTATCCACCAAGAAAGGATTTTTAGAAATTTTGTTACTAAGGGGCTAAAATAGGGAGGCACGGAAATGAACTTACGGACAAACTTTAATCCCATATTTTACATCCTTAGCAATGAAATTTCAAAAAATTCCTTTCTTAGTGGATACTAGCAACATGATAAGCATCTACTGCCAAAACTTCAAGTACATAGGGACAGCGGTTCAGGTTCTGCGTTTATGAATCCTACTATGGTGAATGAAATCCCTACTAATATTATAAATGCGAAAGTAACTCTGTCTGTCTGTCTGTCTCACTTTTACGACTAAACCGCTGACGATTTGATGAAATTTGGTATAGAGGTAGGTTAGACCTTGAGAAAGGACATGGGTTATGTTTGGTCGCGAAAACCGACATCTACGCGGGCGGAGCCGCGGGCAAAAGCTAGTTTCATATAAAATACATAATTGATTTCTTTCAATTTTTAAATCACGATATCTCCGAAATGGTGACCCGCACAATAAAAAAAATAGTACCAATTTTGTAGGTAATTACATGATCTACAACTTTGTCTACCCTAATTTTACGATAGCATTTGTTGTTTACGAGAAAAATGCGAGAATCCGTTATATTTGACTTTTAACCTCGAAAAAAAAAGGCAAGGTTCAAATCGATGGGGACTTTTGATATTTCTTTCATTATGGTGTATTGAAGACTCCCACCAATTTTCAACTCTATGCGAATTCATGTAAGCTTACCATTTAATTTCGTCTGTTTTGATTGGATTCACATTCATCATGATAATATCATTCATCATAATATAGTTCACTTTGTCACAACACTATTTTTATTTCATAAAAAACTTGCAACACAGTAAACGTCAGATAGCTTCGTCTAATTAAAAATCCGACTATAGCCTCTGGTTCAGATACATACCCAGGCACAGAACTCTTGTCGTACAGCTCCCCCTCGGGCGTGAGATACGTGAAGTATTCGTCTCTGGACACCCTGAGTAGTTCCGTGTCGAGCAGCGTGTCGAGCGCGGTCTGTATGGCGGTCCCGGCCGTCACTTCGGCGTTGGTGGCTACTAACGTCGCTACTACGTTTGACAGTGTCTGGAGACAAACATATTTTTAAAATATAGTAGATTTAGATCGGAATAAGTCAACAGGAAAAGTTTGCATTTCACTTCGTTTTGTGACTAAAGTATAGTTAAAATCACGCTGCAGACTCGGTCATAAATCATTGGAGTGTTTCGCTCTTTTTAGTACCTTCTTCTTCTTCTTCTCTGAATGCAGTATGTTTACGTGATAACCTTAATGATTACGTTATCGATAATGGCCTTGCACGCGCGCAAGTAGCGCACATCCCTACGCCGATTATGATTTATGACCGAGCCTGCAGCGAGATTTTAACTATACTATAGCTACGATTCCTGGCTCACATCTTTAACGTTATCTAGATAAGACATTGAAGAAATGCTATTAAATTACTTACAAATGAACAGTTACTTTTAGTTACTCTGTAGTTTTGTGTGACGTAGGTGGTTATAATATGCAAGGGTTTGGCGACATTAATCTCCATACTAACGAGGTTTTTTTTAGGTGACAGACAAGCACACGGCCCACCGATGGAAAGTGGTAATCGTGACCTATAAACGTGTGCAACACCAGGGGCGTCACACTCGTGCTGCCGACCCTGAAGAAACCTTCTAATGCCCTTCTTGAAGAACCCCATATTGCAGTCGCTTGGGAAAACCACTGCGGGGAGTTCATTCGGTTTGAAGGTAACACTAAGGTACTCTTTTTATTTTATAATCTGTACATATAACAGTTGGGAACAGCTTACCTCATTAGGAACATAGTCGCAGATATACTTATTCTTCAGATTGTTGGCGTACAGTGACACGAGTTTCTTTGGGTCGTGGCCCAAGTACGACACTAGCTTCACCCAGGCTCGCTTGTTCACGCTCACGGCTAGTGGGTGGTGACAGGATGGTAGGACGTCTATTGCTAGCTCTTGGGAGTCTTTTTCTGGGTAGCCTGCATGAGAAACGTTATTAATTAGACGCTACACAAATACAGGCTGGGAGTCAGTTAGTGAAAGTAGGTAGACGCAGAAGCATCAGGCAGTTTGAAGGTGGTGATAGATTTATCTATACTACAATATAGATAAATATGCAGTGTATCGACACCTTCGTTGTTCACTTAAAAGTCAATTCAGTAAAACATCAGCAGAAGCAACTAGGACCGTCATAACCTTATATTTCTTTAACATAAATATTATAAAACTTTAAATTACTTCTTATTTAATTTGATGATTATAATTAATTAAAATCTTTTGTCGATAGATAATAATATAAAAGGCCAATAAAACGTTGTCCGATCCGGGTATTGAATATGGTATCTCATGCATCTCTGATCCATTCGGAATAATGTGCAGAAACTCACCTCTATATGAACACAGGACTTGTACAGAATCCAGGATCATCTTTCCAGTCACTTCGCCTCCCTTCTCTTCTGGCGGCGTCTTCTCCTTGACCGTAAACACCTTTCCTTCTTCTAGAACCTCATTCAGCTTGAGTGCTAAATTCTTCGCTAACGTAAACCTATCTTCTTTGGCAAGCAGAGACTTAACCTCTTCTAACGCAGTAGAACGGACGGCTTTTATAGGTGATAGCAATACCAAAACCAATGCTCTGTAAATTGGGGAGTTCTGTTCGCTGGCAACACTTTGGTAGTTTTCCAATACAGTTCTGCATAGTAACACCACCTGTATTAGGACTATAAAGGGGTAAATGCTATAGTGATACTTGGTAATAAAAAAAAACAAAGCAGTTATACGAGTTGGCAGGAATTTAAGTCATCAATTTCTATAACATATTAAAACATGATTTAGGTCATAATATGATCGCCAATTACTGCTAAATCCGACTTCCAATCAGCGGCTAACACCCGTATTCACAAACAACACTGTGAGGTCTCATAGTGTGCTCGAGCGCATAGGGCTGGTGAAATTAATTCACAAATATCACGGAGCAGTATCTAACGCAGTGCGTTCCCTCAACGAAGTATTAATTAAGTGTTGTCTATGAATAAAAAGGCTTGCCAAAACGAACGCACTGAGAATTTGTCGTTCTTTGCACAGTTTTGGTAGTACGCATAGCGAAGTATTGTTTGTGAATACGGGTGTATGTCCCTTCCCAATCTCTAATCATCTGTGTGTACTAAATTTCATTAAAATTGGCTCAATGGTTTATGCATCTCCTTTTTTGCTGAGTTTCAACAAGTGAAAACTCAATAAAATTGGAATAGTAGTGAAAAGGAGGCATCGATTAGATACATCAATTTTACATTTCATTCTAAATTCGTATTCATACAGAGCGAATATTAATATTATTAATTCTGTGCTGTCTAGTGAGTGATGTTGCTGTGATTTATTTCAGATTAATCATAAATGGAAATGAGCTATGGCGTTATATCACATTCAAAAATCCAATTACCCTCATCGGCGGCGGCGGTGAGGACCCTGTCGTGTAACAGTACGTGTTTGTCGGGGTGGGCGAGCGCACTCCACACCGCGCTCTTCGAGGGCAGCTCTCGACCCTCGTCCAGGAGAGTCAGGCCAAGCATGGCGCATATACCTTCACTTACTACCAAGTGCTGAAAAGATATATATCAAAGTGACAAACACAGATTAGATAATAATAGTTACTATGTAACAGGTGAATCACTTGCCATACGAACATCTATGGTAGTCGTTATGGCCCTAAAAAGTTCAACAACAATGGTCTAGCTGCAATGTTTCGTTACCACCTAATGTCACCATTGGTTTGTGGAGGTCAGATGACAGTCGCTTCACGGAAAATATCGAGGTCCAGCCAAATCCGCAGTTAAGTCTGGTAAAGCGGACTCCAGACTCCGAGGTGAAGGCTTCGGAAGCGACTTGGATTCTTCTATACTTCTATACAAGAGCGACAATAACTCTCTTGACAGTATTAGCTGCAAGCGGAATTATACCTTCTGCTCGCACTCCGAGAGTTGAAGTCTACGCGACAGTGTCATTAAGAGTTGGCGATAATACGAGACTATTAAATAAAAAACTTTGATCTTTTGGCTAACCTGTAATGGTTGTTGCGCAGCTTTTTCTACTGCCTTGCTCAGTACGGGTTTCAATGCTTCTGCCTGTTCCTTGGTCGCGCCACAACTTCGTACGCAAGCCGCGACCATGCTCACGTACGATGTCCTAACTGCTTGTGTCGTACTTTTGGCACCCAGATTTTTCTAAAAGAACCCAGAAATTTGAAACCATTATTGTTTTACTCTTTACACAAGAGTCAGATATCAGTTGTGTTAAATTAAGTGGGCCCAATAGTAGAACCTTGAGGTACTCCTTAGTGACAAAAACAAGTAAGGTGACCATTATATTTCTAGAATCATGTTAAAGTTCCAAATTAATACATTACTTTAACATTTGTAGACATTACAAAAAGTCAAACTGAGTATAATGTATTTATGGGTGCATAAGAATATGCTCTATTTAATCAAAGGGATTTGAAAAAATCAAAAGAAAATAAAATGATTCATGTGTACCTTGAATATATCCAATATCTTGGCAGGCAAGGTGGTATTCAGTCCCACCGTCCATTTCTGCAAGGCGTCAAGCGCGACACACAACGTACGCTCGTGTGACTCGCTGTCGAGCACTCGCGCCATTTGCGTAGCCGTCTCAGTGAACAGCGTCAACCGATCTTCTGCACTTACTGCTAATGAGCTTAGTGTGCCCACTCCCTGAAAGTAAGATAGCATAGTTATAAAGAGTGACGAATTCACTTGGTTATGTAAAAACAATGTGTTGGTGTCTGATCCAGTAGTGATGAATCAATTAATGTTTATGACAAGTTTCGCATGTGAATTTTCTTTTAGCAACTAACAAATTAAATTAAGTTTTCGTGATAATTTAATATCTATGCGCAATGTGAGTGCTCTTTCATACTAGGTAGAAACTGAATTCACAATGTACAACTATAAAAGCTTCATAGTTCCGCCGGACTCCGATGGGGTAACAAGGAGTGCCGGTTTGACGTCATAGGAGTGTGCGAAATCAGGAAGTAAAAGCTGGAAAGCGGATCTTAAACTACCGAGAGATGAGAACCACAGATGCAACCTAACCAACGCGAAGATAATGATGACGATGAATCATGGCACTGAAATTCTCCCATTTCTCAGTAGGAATCTGTATACTAACATTGAGGACAGCAATCTTATCTTCGCTAGAGGTCAACTTTCCCCCCGCGCCGTTGTACGCAGCGAAGGCGTGGCTGAGCAGCGCTTTAGCCGCCACTGTCTGCGAACATCGAGCCGCTAGACATTGTAACGCAACGCCTGCTTCTACGCGCACCCACTCGTCTTTGGAATGTAGATTCGCTGAAATAGTAATGAACAATTGTAATATCTTTTTCCTTTCTAAATCGATTTGTTGTATCTTGATAGAAATAAACCATAAATTCGTTAATTATGTTTTTATTCAGAAGCCGGTACATGAAACGCGTGTTGATGAAATCATGAAAGAGATAATCTTGTCAGAATACTAACTCTGTTAGTGGGATGGTCAGTAACATATAAATAATTTAGTCCATTTTTTACGTTTTGTAAGTGCCGTTAATATGGTCTATAACAGAAGAACCGAATTTTGTTTTCGTCAAGGGCTGATGCCATAAAAAGTAAAAATAAAAAAGTTATTTATAAAAAATACTCAAATTCCAAGCAACTTACCAATTAAATTTTTCCCAATATCGACGGCCAATCCATCGAGATCTACATTCAAACTCGCGAATATTTCTCCGACGGCCTGCACTATCGTCTCGGGGCTGCGCAACATCGCTTTAGCCAGGGCCGGCAGCAACGTGTCGCGAATGTCCGCCGCGTTCAGCTGTCCCAGTAGCTCGCGACAGCCCTTGATGTAGTTAGCGTTCGGACGGGACTTCACGCTGATAATACTTTTTGTAAAACTTTCTAGTATTTTTGCCTGTGGAAGGATCTTCTATTACTATATTGAGGAGAGACTTTGATATGCATGTATGACGAAATATTTTGTTCAGTGTTGTCCTGTCCTACCTTCAATTGGTATCCTATTTTTACTACAAAAAAAAAGACAACAGTCAAGATGGGAGTTAACCCAGCAGAGTCGTTTTATAGGAGGAGTATCTGTCTGGTGGACCCACTTTGGATAACTGCATTACGTCATAAATATGAAAACACTTGCATTTGAAACATCAAAGTTACAATTTCTACTCTTCATTAACATATTATTTGTTATCTTTAATAACTTGTCTAGAAATGAGATAGTATTTACAAGTACCTTGTGTTGATCAATGGAGGCATCATCTCCAATCTCCTTAAGATGTCGACACAGCATAGAGAATGCCACGCAGACATGTGGCCCGGAGTCCGCCGGTGTCGCTACTAGGATATCCACCCATTTAGATGTTTTCTCCTTGCCAATGGTTGACCATGAATTGTGAAGCTAGAATAGGAATGAAAAAATATAAGCAAGATCTTATGACACTATAGTATAATGGGGGCTCTGGGAAACATTTATTCAAATCGATTAAGAATTGAAAAGTGAATCGCCCAGTCGGGAATCAAAGCCGCGACCAGTCCCCAGGCCCGGTAGCTCAGTGGTCAGAGCATTTCCCCTGTAAGGGACTGGTTATGGGTGCGAATCCCACCTGGGCGATTTACTTTTCCATTCCAAATCAATTTGAACTTAGTATACTAATTGCTTTAAAATTTCATTCAACATTTATTTATTTTTAAACTATCGCGGTGTAAACTCATCGTTTTTGTTATATCGGGACTTATCGCGATTAATTATTATTATGGAACTTACTTGTGCGTGTGCCGCAGTGTGACGCCAGCCTTACCATTCACAAATAAGTAGTGGAGAGTAGGCGCACCAATTAATCCCGCGCACCTCTCGACGCTCGCGGACCAGTCAAGTCGTGAACACGGGTGCAACGCACCCGAAACGTCGGCACAAGTAAGTTCCATAATATATCCCGATATAACAAAAACGATGAACATTTATTTATTTACTCAAAATTTCGTATCTAAATATCTTCAAATAATTTAATTCGCATTTGTCAAGTTATGCTTAGTTTAGGTCTCTTGCATTATATTCCTGTACAACACTTACCATAGAAAATGCCTTGTCATTTTTCCTCTTGTCCCCATAGGCTGTGACTGCGGCAAGTAAGTTAGCCTGAGTCAACACTAGTCCATTATAGTCAACTGCATCATCCTCACCGGCTTGAAGAGTGCCTTCCACCAGGACTGTGGACCAGCGGAGTGTGTACAGTCCACTCTGGCATATGCTTTTCCTGTTTGAAATAATAGATAATAGTGAAATAATTTTTACATTACATTTTTTATTCATTTGAATCATAAGTTTGCACTTCTATTTAGATGTAAAATTAGGTTCTAGGCTCTAGGTCCTGTATTGTCCCCAGTCCCAGGTCGAGTAAACTAGTACTGGGGTTATTGCTAGTAAAAACCTAAGTAGTCATATGCAGAATGGAGACATGTTGCTTATTGCTTCTGGGATATACAAGCATAATAAAGCAATGCATGACCAAATCAAATCAAGTACTTGTACTTTTGATTAAAGTAAATAAAAAACCTGTAGTTAATGAACCAAATTAACACATTACCACTCCTTTGCGTCGCGCACTTGGGTAATGAAAGATACTGCCATAGGCTTAAATTGCAAATATCGGTAAATTATACTACTGATTGATATGAATAATTTACCATAAAATTTTACAATAGAGGCGAAGTTCACAGAATGTAATGATGAATCATGTTCTAGTTTTCACCTATTGGTCAAATTTGAACAAAATTGTTATTGGAAATTGAAAAAAAATTTTCTAATCGATTTAGATGAAAAAATAATGTTAAATTTTTTTTTGTATTTAAAGCTCATCAATTGTTACTAAACAATATAAATTAAAATCGGCTGACAAATAAGAGAAAAATATTCTTAGTTTTCACTTCAACCTCACAACACCTGAGAAGAAAATGTTGAACATACAAATTACTTACGAAGTAGCTGTATTTTTAAGCTGTTCGGATATTTCTAACAGGACAGGTAGGAGACCCTTCAGAGTCCATTCTCTGTGGTTGGCAGCTAGGTATTGTACCAGACTTTTCACATATGACTGAGAGGTTGAGTCTCTGTAGCGATGTAGGGTTAGAGCCAGTAGACGGCAAACATACCTCACCGCTGGCTCTGTGATACCTAAAAAGGTAAAACAACCACTGAAATAATGTCATTAACTGTCTGTGTGGTTTGTGTGGTGGTCACTCAACAAGTGAAGCTGCTCTAGTACACTAGCTACACTATGAATCTGATATGTCAGATTGTTACTTTAAATAAATGTTGTAATATAATGTAGTGTGTATAGAAACTTTCTTTTCTTTCTATTTTATTAGATTAATAATAAATTTACTAAAAAATTATAACAATGTGTTTTATTGTTTTTTTTTATTGATAGTAATCTATAAACAGAATGCTTTTTCAATTTGTTAGATCAATCTAATAAGACGAAATGTTCTTTCCATATTGTTAGATCAAGCTAATAAAACGGAATAAATGGATTCCATTCCTATAATTGTATTGTTCCCATAGAGAGAAGATGAATTCCCAGCTGTTAATAGAGTTGCTGGAATTCAGGTTACAAAATGTTTAACATACATGCACATAAATGGCAATAAATAGCTTCATCATGGAACAGCCATAATAATATAATATGTGTGACAAAATTTGGGTATGGAATAACTTTTGCCTACTCCTGCAAGGATAAACACTAATCACAGACATAAGTATAATTTAGAGAATCACTTCAAACAACTATACTTATATTTCTTTGTGTGTCCATGTTGTATGACAATAATGTTGAAATAATTGGCATATCACAGAATATATTATAAAATATGTATACAAGTATTATGATTTAAAATTACACATTATAGTAATGTAAATTTATTACCATTTAATACTATTTCACAGAGCCATTATATAAGTAAAATATTTTCAATCAAACTTCATAGAAAGACATTGTATTTGAGTCTAATAGGAAATACAATGAGTACAAAATAGTCTAATTGGAAATGCAATGAGTACAAGAGAACAATAAATATTTGATATTTTTTAAGTTTTGAGAAGGTTAGAATAAGTCTAAAGACAAGCAAAGGATATAAAATCAATACAAATTGTTACACAAATATTGCACAACAATAAACAATCAGTTTATGAATCTATTTCACACAATTATGAATAAAGACAGATCTGTCTTTATTGTAGACTCATCAATAATGCATTTCCAATCAACTCTTATAAAACTTAATAATAAAATTACTAGAAAACATTGCATACAAAACATTTAAGTATTCAACTCAAGGTGCCACTTTTCATACAATGTAGTGGAGTATTGATGAATGGATGTACTACTACATATGCATAACTGCAATCTGTTGCATACAGCGTCCTCTAACTAGTACATTGAACATCACTGCACGGGGCCTGAGCTATATCCAGGGGCCTATGGATCAATACAGCTGGACAACCAACCTATAAATAGGTTCATTGTACATGTATTTAAACTTGCAATATTATGCATTTACAGAACTTATTATGAATAAACATAGGTCTAAATTCACACATACCCGGCGTTGATAATACTTTCCGAATCTCTTCTACAACCTCACGTCGCTCTTTCAAACTTGCGGTCTGGATTTTAAATGGTATATCCTTTAATGTCTTCAAAACCTGCTAAGAGAATGATTTGTATTGAATGTGGTCACAGCTTTGCGTAAGCAATTCATTATTTGGTACTGAAATTACCTCGGAATCTGCCATTTTCACACATTTATTAAGAAATTTATCTCGAAAAATGAGCACACACGTCTCGCTAAACGAAATACAGATTATAAAAGGATTCTGCCACTAATCAGCTGTCAAATTTTGGTTTGCCAGTCTTATAAGACAAGTTTATGTACAATCGACTAATTTTTTTGCTTGCTTGAAAAGTGTCCGTTTTCAATGTTTTTTGTGGGTTGGCAACCACGACATGATTTTTTTTGTCAAAGTCAAAGTTGTCACTGTCACTGTCAGTTGGTTGTTTGTGTTTGTCTTGTCAGTGTCAGTTAATCAAATGCCAAACGCGACTGCGCTACAGTGTTTATGCTTTGTTTTGCGAACTTTTGTAAAGCCAAAAAAAAATACCACGAATATTGATTACAAGAATTTTGAATTGAATTTGGTTCCTAATTGATATACATACAAAATGAACGAAAGAGCTAAGGAGTTACTTGAACTAAGGTCATACACAGAAGACATTGATAAAGACTTGACTATGATACTACAAAGTCTTCAATGGGATAGAAAACATATTTTGTTGGTTGGTTTTACATCTTTTGTATGTTCAATATTCAATGTTCTTTATTTCTCAATATAGTATAACATTGTTACAACTTATTAACCTCAATTCTATCTACTTAACCTAAGCTTACCACCGCTTCTTTGGCTCTAAGGGAGTAGAAGCGGCGCGGCGCATCAAACTCCACAAAATCTTCCACAAAAGTACGATTAGAAATCTAATAAGCATTTTTTTTTTCAGCATCCTACAATGGTGCCATGTAAATATGATCCCAATCACAAAATTTTGGCTGACAGTGTGGAAGAGCATGAACGGGAGTGTTTACTGCGCCAGAATGGATATACTAAAGAAGATCAGTTTTTGCCAGATCCTCTGAGCAACACTGCCAACACATTGATAACATTCAGTAAGCTTTTTTTTCTTTTTTTATCCCTATATGCTGGGTGTCAGTTTTTGGGGCATATGAATATATCCAGGTCATTTCAATAGTTTACATTTTAATTTTGTATTACCATTTATTTTCAGGTAAAGAAAATATTGCACAAATAATTGATAATGCAGTAAAGTCAGATCCTACATTCAAAAGAGGTAATATAACAGTTTACTATAATATTGCATTGCATGCCATACCAAATGTTATTTTTGTCATCTTCTTTTTTCAATTTGTCAATTAATTAACTATGCAGAAGATGAGAAAGATAATTTTGTTCTGTTGCGTTACTCGCAAAAAAATGTATTTGATGATTTACCTAATATTGTGTTTTAATTTATTTCCAGTTTGTTGTTATACATTACTTGGACCTAAACAACTATGTCTGCCTTGCATTGTATCCTTTATAAGATTTAGATATTGCTAAGTTATTCCATCACATTGGTCTTAAAATAGCCTTTGCTATCTGAGATAATATGTGCGGAAAGCATTGCTCAGATAGAAAAAAAATCTGTCACCAAATATTTTTTACTAAAGTTAGTGTGTGTAATATGAGTTGACAAGAAATGTTCTTCATATTATAATTTTCTTTAAGATCAACAAAAATATTAAATTCTGTAATTCTTAATGTAAGTCTTAATATTTTTAAAGGTATTGAGTTTTAAATTATGAAGCCAACACTTTAAAGTCAATATGAATTTTAAAGATATTAAAAATGAGTATATTGAGAATATTCTCACATACAACTTTAATTGAATAATATCTTTTTGTTACCCTAACAATATTTTTTTACGAAATCGCCTATCATTATTTCTGTTTACACAATTTAAATCACAAGTTTCCTTGACCCAAGGAGTGGGTAGTGATGGCCTGGAGCCGCAGACCCTGGCGCGCTTGCAGTGTGACTTCTCCGCAGACGAGCGCAGAGTTATACACGACGCTGTTGTTAGCGCTGTGCCCTTCTGTCACGACCTGACGGATTTAGCACTGCCAAGGTCAGTATTAATCGCTTTACATTCTACTTTAGTTTTAATTCTAGAAATCCTTGCGATCGTAAGGCCGACTCCTTAACCACTAATGCACCACCACCTTCTGTGCTCTAACAATCGTATAAAATATAGTGGCAGTAAGCGATCCTTCCCAAGTTGAGCTACTCCATTTTTAGAAAGTAACTCTTGGAAATGGCTGATGGGGTTATATGAAATAAATACTATTGCACAGTGTTGGTGAAGATGGGGAGGTTCAAAAGTCGAAGACCCGCACAGAGATTCTGGCAGAGCTACGTGACATGCGGCGCCGGCGTACCAAGTACCGCGTCGCAACTAAATCACGAAATTATTCCGACGTGCTGCGTGACGTCATCAAAACACAGGTAATATGATTTACATAATTGCTAAAATTTTCACGCCTTTCACTCTCTGGGGAAAGCAGATAACATTATAGCCCCCTATTATTTTATCTTGACATATTTCTGGGTTTACTCCACTGTAAATGAAAGTACTCATGCAAAGGTTTCTTAGGGATGGTAGGAATGGCATGTTATGTCGGGCTGTTTTCCGCAACTCCACGTCATGGCGCGGTTTTTGCGTGAGGGTGGGTATACTATTTGATACATACCAACTTATCGAAGAACGCCAGCAAGCCGGTGGTGATTTCTCGAGGCGTGCCTGTATTCCTTAGGGATAGAAACCCTTTTGACTCTTAAGGACCACCAAATCGCCCACTGCCCAAAAGGACAAATCTCAGATCACCCACTTCCCAAAACAACCACTCCCAAATCGCCCACTTCCCAAAAGGACAATGCCCAAAAAAGGACTTTCATTATAACTTTGAACTTTATTCATACATTAAAGCAAGTGAAGTTATGTGCTGTGCAATAGCTAGTAAAATTATTATTTATTTGAACATCTGTTTTTGCCTCTGCTTCTTAGTATCCGATAAAGTTGTTTTTGCGTAACAGCGAGGTGAAAATAACTGTTAATTCAATGTTATCTAAATGTTTGCTTACAGATGGAACTATACAATGAAGTTGTAGGTGAAACTGATACAAGACCAAACAGTATTGAACACAATGGAAATAAAGACAAACAAATACACGATGATGATGTGCATTCTAAAGGTGATGCTAGAGATAGACATGAAGACAGAACAGAGTTTAATAGGTACGAAAGAAACAGAGACAGTGACAAGTACGAAAAGGAAAGACCTTATAAAGATCATAGGAACAAAGAAAGAAGTAGATATGAGGACAGTCAAAGCAGAGATCGTAATAGAGAGAGGTCTAGAGATTATAAGAGATACAATAACGATCATAGAACGAGAGACATAGATGACCACAACATGCATAAGGAAGAATCTAGAGATATAAAACATAGAGATAGATCTAAAGAAAGAGGGTATGATGAGAGACGAGATAGAGATTACAGACGTAAAGATAGACGCTTTGAACGACATGATGATGAGAGTAGAGAACATAAGAAAAGAGAGAGACCAAGAGAATATGATAGATCTACAGAAAAACACAACATCCAAGAATATTCAGACACAGGAGATAGAAAGTCTGTAACAGATATAAAACATGAACACAGTGATAGATCTAAGGATAAATATAGTGAAGATCGTAGCAGTTATCGTAAGAGACACCGAGATACCAGAGAAAGTGGATCAAAAGAATACAGAGATGGATATAATACACATAGGGATAGCCATAAGAGTCATAGGGACAGTCATAGAGATAAGAGTTATGAAAAAGAAGCCAAAAGAGCTCGTACAGCGGATAAGCATAAATCTTACAATGAGATTTACGCTGAATTAGACAAGCGTCGAAGAAAGGATAGGGATAATGATAATGATTGTAAATAGATTAATAAATGCATGATATTAATGATGATTCTTTTAATTTTCTATCCCTAACGCCGAATGCTTTACGCAAAAAGGGCTACTATTTTAGTCTTTAATTATTTTCTATAAAAAATGCAAATAATTAAAATTCCCAAAAAAATTGCATCTGCTCAGCTGGATAAGCAAAATAAATAAACCGTAATAAGTATGGGAGGCCATTCCCCCAAACATAAAAAGAACAAATTTCTCTTCACTATCTATTTAAACACTCGTTATGCTAGGCTAGCTTACACATTTACGTATTTCTACAAAAATATTTCCGTAATAGAATCGGAATACGCAACATTTTTTGTGAGAGATCTTGTGTCGGAAGTCGGGAGCAGCGGACCGAGGCCGGAATAGCAAAAATAATGACACAAGTAGGTAGGTAGGTATAGTGCGGGAGCCGCGGCGTGTAAAGGCGGCCACCCACTAACAGTTTATCGAACGACGGATGATATCGGTCTGTCAGTTCATCGCAATAGCCCACACACTTACAGTTTCGTATTCGATTTTGGACTGACGGCTAATATGTGGCCGTTTGACGATTCCGGACATTCTATGGCCGTCAGCATTTTATACGTAATAAAATCAGACTAAAAGAATAAATTAATGTTATTATTTTAGTCTGAGGTAATAAAATTATGATGACATTGATGACATAAGGACTGCAGGCCGTCGGACAGACGAAAAACTGCAGGCGGACTGTAAGTGGGTGGCCGCCTTAGGCACGTTACATTATTAATATTGCTAATCTGTAGTCACATTGCAGATAACAAACAGTGCGTGAATACTGTTTACCGTTTTAAAATGAGACTATTAATAATATTTTCACGCATTTCCATGTTTCTGGTGTCTTTCATTATTCGTGTACCTACCTACCTAACTACTTTTTTTTTAATTGTCTTGTAGTTCGAAATTTTACTTAGGTAGCAAATAAATACACAAAGGTAATCAAACTCACGATCTATGTCGTAGCAGTCGAACACTACCTAGTTACCGCTGTGCTATCTAATAGGAAGGTATCGTATAGGCACAATCATTGTAGATTTTGGAACCTTGTAACACCAGTTGAGTGTTACGTCTACCTATCCATTATGTGTGCGTTCACTACCCTCAAATAAAGGATTACATTGGAGTTTTAAAATAGGAAGAAGGATCTTTCAATGTAACTGTCAGTAAAAAAACCCCTCGTCGAGTTAGTCCATTAAACTTTTAACGGCTTTCTTTTTTAATGTAAAAAATATAATTACTAATTAATGTTTCTCAACACTCTAAAGAAATAATACATCAAGTAATAATCCACTTGCACTACTTATTTTTGCCGTATGACGCGGAGCATGCGCGCACGCAGTTCCGTTACCATCTCTATGCCGAACTACGTTATAGTAATTTCACGCGCCGCGTGCCTCTAATCGCGTAATGTATGACTTTACTTTTGATGCGGTGTACTTATCCTCTGGGCGACCAGTACAAAAACTTAAACTAATTAGATAGTACCTACTCGAGGTAGGTAATCAATGGAGGTACCTAACTAAAATTGGCAGAGAAAAAAAAAGAGTCGCATTACTAAGGCAGTATACACGGTTATTTTGACTCTACGCTAATTTCCGAATTACTGAACCTTTAGCTTCTGATGGAGCAAACAAGTCCTAAAGTGGAGAAGGAGACCATGAGCGCGAAACGACAAACGTCCCCAGCGTTCATCTGAACAGCCTGAAAAAGGTAGATGGGATATAGTGGTTGCGCAAGGGTGAGGGCCGAATGCGGTGGCGTAGCTAATTTTTATTTAGATATTATGTTCTGCAGTGGAATGTCTCTATGGTGGACTGTAATAGGGTATTTGAGTTACAGATATTGTTCTATTAAAAAAATCGTGCAAATAATAAAAATAAACAAAAATGTACGATTTCTGATCGATGCGATAAGTCATTAATTCATTATTATGGATCGATTCTACGCACGTTACGATTACACGCATCCATAGGTACGCGTACCGCATCATAATGAATGCTTATAGAAAATTATTAATGAAGTATGTTGGGTTTATAACTACTAATAGCGCGTGTAAATATCTCTTAGCTACATTCATTTGCAAAAATCTATTAAATTTGTATATCGTATATGATATTAAAAAACTGAAATAATAGATACTTTCTATAATTTCAATCAATCAATTAGCCTCTTGCAGTTCACAGCTGGTACATAGGTATCTACTCTTCGCCTAATATGCGCCATTGGTCCCAAACTCCCGATCTTCAGCTTTCCGCATTCAGTCCATCTCAACACGTTTTTCAGGTCGTCAGTCAATCTAGCTAGGGGGCGACCGATTTTCCTTCTAGCGGACTTCGCTCTAGTGGACTTCGCTCTAGTGGGTACTCGTTTGATCCAACGACCATCGGCCCTTCGACATAATTATGTGGTCAGCCCATTACCACTTCAGCAATTTGCCTAGAGCGTCTTACCAAGTGGACAATATGCAGAACCATTATCACGTTTATTGTAGGCGTAGGTAGCTATTAAAAAAGTATATGAGAATGTCTTAACGTAAAGCTCTGTAGATCTGCAGAGTGCTTAAAGCTTAAATTGTAAAGGGCAATGCCGAGGTCTCAGTTAAATTTCTTACATCTATCTACAGCGTTCATCAGCCAGATTGATGACTATCTGCAACCAGTCCTGTGCTCACAAACTCATAAAGTTATGACTCACACTTACGGGCTCTGCTGCACAACATTGTTATTAAAAATAAAAGGTTGTAGTCCGAAGGCACTGTGCGCCAACAGTTTGTTGTATAAATAACATTTGAAAATTTATCAAACAACATGACCGTCCCAGCGGTTATATCGGTCCTCCGGATGTGGCTCATCTTGATTTTTACGGAAGCGACTGGGGACCCCTAATCCCTAGAGAATAACCTGTGTGAGGCAATTCGTTAATCATCCCAATCTGTGTACCTGTGTTCTACAATAAAGAATTTGAAATTGAGCAGGCGCTCCCAGGTGAGGATGACTGGAAACTTCTTTAATCTACAAAATAAGAACCCACTATAACCAAGCTGGAAACAACAACCTTGCACATCGGTACTTAGTTGTATTTAATCATCATCATCTTCACGTTAGTCCCGATGACACCCAGCCCAGGGCTCTCCGACGCACAACCAGCACTTTATGGGTATACACCGCTCCTACCGGGGCGCGGCGAAGAACAATTTGACATTTTTGTTACTAACGTAGCTTGGTGATCGAAAAAGTGCGTAGCAGCACAGCACTAGCGAAGGCGACTCGCCTGAATTTTATCTGTATGCAGTTAACGTGATCTGAAAATGGTTAGCTGAATATGGCGTGAGCCTAATATTTATTGCGCTATTTCTTAGCGCGCGCACCGCTGTTTAGTGATGGAACGAGCGCACGCGCAATGGGACTGTGACGCGAGCCCGCGATGCGCGCGCCGCTGTCACGAATGCGCATATCACGTTACTGGCTTTGCCTACTTTATGCCTATTAGATGTCTAATTAGAAATCTGGGCTTTATTTTTTGTAGAATAATGAACTACTGTCGAGATGGTTACATTGATTAGTTTCTGTAGAGAAAAGATAGACGCCGGTAAATATGGTCTAGCCCGTATAGATGTAAAAATCCCGAATAATTCCGAATTATTCCATATTATTCGGAATTATTCCCAAATATTCTCAAATATTCCGGAATTATTCCCGCTAAAGTCACCTACAAAAAATGAAATAACTGCTTCCACCTACCTACTAAACGAAAACTTAAGTACAGACCTATGTAGGTATTGGTATATAGGTAGGTAGATACCGGAATATTATATATCTTGACCTCAGTGACGTCACAAAATGTACCTACTTATGTGTATGTATATGCGCAGTAACACGCGTTTTTTGGATGTCTCGGATCGATTTTATCGGATATTTATATGAAAACAACATAATAATATGGTGTCGGATATCGGATGTCGGATGGTGTGAAGACACTCTTAAAGAGTTTAAAAGTGTATAAGTAGGTACTCAGTTATATCCCTAACTCGGTAAAATCAAGAAAATGTTGTTATAATTCGCCACTTCATTCGTTTTAGCACCGATAGGTATATACACCAACTAGCTGTTGCCCGCGACTTCGTCCGCGTTAAGTTCGGAATGTTGTTCTACCCTATTTTATCCCCTTGGGGGGATAATTAATCAAAATCCTTTCTTAGCGGATGCCTACGTCATAGTAGCTTAATGCATGCAAAGTCTCAGCCCGATCGGTTTAAAATTGACAAAGTTTCGTACAAACTTTCATCCTCTATTTTATTCCCTTGGGGGTAGAATTAATCAAAATCCTTTTTTAGCGGATGCCTAAGTCATAACATCTACCTGCATACCAAATTTTAGCCCGATCCGTCCAGTGGTTTGGGCTGTGCGCTAATAGATCACTATGTCAGTCAGTCAGTCAGTCAGTCACCTTTGAGTTATATATCTATATCCGTATAAAACGCGAATCATAACTGCATTTCGAGTCACAAGACTATCAACACGAGTCAAGACTCTCAATACTACATCTATCCTACATAAATATCGATCGGAATAATTCCGAATTATTCCGGGTCATTTGGGAATTATTCAGGATTTTTCGTTTTATCCTCATCGGAATATTTGGAATTATTCCGGCCTTACATCTATAAGCCCGAGCGATGTTCCAAGATAATGGGCCTTACATAAATTACGCGACACGTTAGACGGAGGGGGCCAACCATTGATAGATACATATTATTACTAAAGTGCAATTGGGGCCTACAAAGTGTGTAGCAAGGGATAGAAGGATTATAAGTTTAGTGACATCAAATGTCAACATTTTCATCAACTCTATTAAAAATTTGGTATGTAAAGTAGGTATACCGGCTGTAATTTAGGTCTAAGTAGGTACTTCTCGCGTGGTTCCATCTTTGAGTTCTTTGATTAATGCCATGATTCGAACTTGTTCTGATTTAGTGGGTTGTAAATATAAAATATGTGACTTCACACCGCGACAAGTTTGAGGTAGGAGTATAAATGAAATTCGTGTGACGTGATTTGTTGATGGCCCCTAATACGACTCAGATTGATTGAATTTACAGTAGCTGTTTGTGCTTCTAATTAAATTGCTTGTGCTGAAAGGACCCGGGACTGTAGGAGGAGGGAAACACGTGAACTGGTAGGTAATGAATTCCAAGACTTAATGGTGCGGCAGAAGAAGGAGTCGCCGAACCGCTTGGTTCTTGATGGAATATTGTTGTTACGTGCGTGTTGTCCTAATGGGAAAGGAGAGGGTGGGATTAATTGGAAGAGCTCATCAGAACATTCACCGTGGTAGAGACGGTAAAATACCGCCAAAGATGCCATATCTCTACGCAACTGAAATTTTATAGTAGGTAAAGAAATTGGCCAGATCACGACGATATAAGACATTACCATTACAAACGAGAATTAAGGAAAATATTTCGAATGCTATGCTCGAAACTATTTTCTATAGCCAATATTTGAATGTTACTCGGATGAAGCAAAGATTCTAACAATATACATATACATAGGTACATACATTTAAAACTATTCAGGGAAAGTAAAGAAATGAACTACAAGTTTTGATATACAATATTGTTACTATGGGTGTAGCGGTAGAGCGTTCGACTGATAAATCAGAGGGCGCTGCCCCTCTAGACAAGTGGCAATTCGTTACTCGGCGTATGATGGAATAGAATGAAAAATGTATAGGACTTGACGTTTTTGACATTCGTTGACGCCTGTCATATACGTCAAATCCCATACATTTTACATTCTATTCCATCATACGCCGAGCAACGAATTGCCACTTGTCTAGGGGGGCTGGTTTGTTTCCCGCGCAGTGTAATGTATCATCCGCATTCTAAAACCCATATACAAGCTAGTTAGGTACCTAAGCTATGGTTAGTTTGGGTCCAGATAGCGCTGCGTACAATGTCCTAGATCTCTCTACTCTCTGCTCTAAATCATCTGAACTACATAGAGAAATTAGCTAAGCGTCTTAGTTTTACACGACTACATACATAAATAAAGTGTAAATTTCCTATAAATATTATTTTAAGGAGAGCAAAAAGTATCTACGTAAGTACTTAATAATGTTCCATTTCCATCTCTGGTATTTATAACTAACTAGTCGACCCGCCCCGGCTTCGCCTGCGGCACATTTTTAAGTCCCGTTACCCCTTTTACCTCTTTACCCCCCTTTCAGTCATCTATAGGCCCGCAAAGTATGAAAATCTGCAGGATTTGTGGACATTTATGGTTACTGCTCCGCGCCCTTAACAAGTAGCGTAATTTTTCTTTGCGTAAGAACCATTCTCGTACTTCAAGGAATATAAAAAAAAAGAATTAGCGAAATCGGTCCAGCCATTCACGCGTGATGGCGTGACCAAGGGAAATAGGGATTCACTTTTATATATATCGATTACGAGTATAAGGTTTGTGCTTTGCCAACCGCTGTCACAGCGATATGCCAGCTAACTTCACGGGGCGTTAAGATATGATTCCGTGGCCGACCGCATACGACAACTGCCCTGAAACTGACATATATATAAGTCCGACGTCAATAAAAATCTAACAATATAAATCTGACATTAATACATTAAATAAATAGATAATTATTGGGCAGGTCATGCATGCTGAAAGACTATAGCAATGTAACTCAAATCATTTAAATATTTGCACACCATAATGGTAGGATGTACATGGGTCATTGTAACGATAAGATCTATCTGTTTACCTGCATTCTAGCAAATGAAATATTTCATTTCATTTCATTACCTATTTTAGATGTGAAACCTTACCTTGATAGGAAAATAAACTGGTGTGCTACGAAGGCAAACGGCATAATCGTCATGCGGTCAAGGCATTAGTTTCAGGGGTTGACGCGTCAAAACATTCAAACTCTTCAGTTTTATTGTAGTTGGTACAGATTTCAATTAAATCATTTGTTTTATTCATGTTAACTAATTTTTGCCACTGACTGTACAATGCAGATAAACAATATCTAACGATAAAGCTAACGTTTATACCTACTTACTATTCTTACTTGTATGCACGTAGGTGCCATTTCCATTGCATCCGACAGACTACAAACACAAAAATAAAATTCTCTTAAAGAACATTTAAAAATAAAACGCGAATATGCGCCATAAACTTCTCCTCGGAGGCATTGGCATCGTTTCGCATACTCCGCCACTATCATGAACTCAAGCGCATGCAAATCGCACGAGTGCCTCGCATTTTTTTCACTTCACGCGCGATTTATCGCTGCGAATATTTTGCAAAATAGCTGCGATTGTCGACTCACGCGCATCTAGCCGACAGCCGCACCCGGGCTGGGTGTGGGTAGGTAATTGAATATGGGAGTTATACGTGAGTTCAATTTTCCATTAAGAGTATATAAAACTAGCGAATGGTCGCGGCTCTATCCGTTTGGAATAAGATTTAGAGCTCGTAGAAATCCATTGCTGGTATAAATAGTGTTATACATATATCTTATTCAGGTCATAGTTAATATGTCAATCAAAATCATCATCATCATCTTAACGATATTTATGTATGCATTCGAGACTTAACCTCCTTCTCTTTTTGTTTTGGCTTATACTTTTTTATAAGAGCAACTGCCTTCCGAAATAAGAGCGCGAGAGCCTCGCTCGTATCAGCAGGTTGGCCAGACTTGCAGACCGTGAGGTTGTTATAGGTAGGGACACAACACACTACTTATACTCCAATATTTAGAAATAAGTGCCCTAAATATGCTCGTGATACATAGATCTCTATTTAATTATTTATTGAAGGTGCTGTAGATGCCACTTAGGTGGATTATTGATTAGCTAGGGCTACAGTGAGAAACGGTAAGAAGGCTTGCGAATTTCCTATCATATGCTGGATCCTTTCTTTTTTAGACTTGGTTTGACAAAGGCTGATCTTCAACATGTAACTCTAATCGTCTGTGTGTTTTACTAGTTGCCAAGACCAGTCAAGCCAAAGCAGACTGCTGATAGTCTAAGCTAGTGTCGCATACTGCCTTCGACTACGACAAAACTTTCATACACAAAAATATCATGAACGTACAGCACCTACTCCAAATTGCAAAAAGTTTACGGTTATTTTTTAACTGACCGCCTCAGGTGGTCTTTTCTTTACATGTACAATGTGTAGTGTAGACACTGCTCTACATAAACCATGCCAAATAAATAAAAACAAAGTCATACACAATGCTCTGTGTATCTCCTAGTGTATCGGAGTGGTGAGATGCCCCGCGGCGAGACCCGACTCGACCCGTGGCCGACCGCGACTCGCGAGTACCGCGACCCGCCACTCGCCAGTCGTGCCGCGGGCCCGCAGCGCTCCGACCGCGTCTGTGCGAACATTTCTCGCAGCCAGTAGAGCAACTCGCGTCGCGCGTTCAACTTCGACTATAGGTACATTTGTTGTGTTGTGTGTGACCATGTGTGTTTGTGTTTGATTAAACACGGATTGTTTGTTTTCTATTTGTTCTGTGGTAAGTTATTTTTGTTTATTTTTAATTTAATTGGATTGTTTTTTTTTTGGGATTAATTATTTAATTACAGGACGGGCAACCATTAGCTTATAGTAAATTATTAATAATTGGTTGTTAAATTGTTGTGCAACAAGGTTGGGTGTGTAAACAATGATGGTAATCAATTACAATTACCTAGATAATAATTTTCGTACCTTACTTGTTATATAATGCCATATTATTTTCTCGTATATAATAAGTACTGGGACTTATCAGCTTAAGGCTCTTGGACTCGCAATTAAGAAGTAGTGGGTTCGAAGTTCGAACCCAAGCTAGTACCTATCCGCATAACCTGACACCAACAATTTTGGGTAAGATTGAAGGGATTCTTAAGAATATTAGTAATATTATGTAGCTCACATCAAATATTAACAAAATTCGAAGCAAAAATAAAGGTTTCCTATTTTTCACAAACTAACGTATTTTTACAATACTACTGCTGAAAATGAAAATTGATGCTTAGCGTTAAATGTGATCTAATCAGTCATTTGGATTATTTGATGTACCTAGTTCAAATCCAAGGTATAAGTTTTGGAATCGTAAAGGTCGTCGCACAAACAACTTTGTAGTCACAAACATCAATTAATATGTATCTCTTCACTTACATAAAACTTTAAGTGTTTTAATTATAGCTAATTGTTTCAATTAAACTTACTAAATGATTCTTATCTAATAAAACAATTATTATTCTTAATCACGATTTCACGAACAATCTTTTAACCAAATTAATCAACAAACACTATTAAAGTTTTTTAAAAGGTTTTAAGAACGGGTGTGACGATCGTAATTTATTTATTTTACATAATACATATTTATAAATTACTAGCTGACCCGGCGAACTTTGTACCGCCATATTTTTTTCGCCTGCGTGGAATTCAGATCCTTTTCCCATATTTTCTCACCGTTTAAACCTTCCCTGGACATCCACGAATATTTCAAGACTAAAATTAACCAAATCGGTTCAGCCGTTCTCGAGTTTTAGCGAGACTAACAGGATTGCAATTCATTTTTATATATAAGACTAGCAGGCTGTCCCGGCGAACTTCGTACCGCAATATTTTTTTAGCCCGTTTAAACCTTCCCTGAACATCCACGAATATTTCAAGACTAAAATTAGCCAAATCGGTCCAGCTGTTCTCGAGTTTTAGCGAGACTAACGAACAGCAATTGATTTTTATGTATAAGAGAAGATAGAAGGAGAAGAAGAAGAGGATGATGATGTTGTAGGACACAATTAACGAGTACCATTACTGTATGTGTGGTCGTGTCTTCGATACTAAAATCGCTAAAATGATATCCCTATAAATCGTAGGAGTTGTTCCCGGAAAGGGCAACAGCAGACTGAATCCTCAGAAATTAGATGCAGCAGAGTAGCTCTATGCTCCCGGCTCTACCAGTGCATTGGCAGGCATTTAAAATGTCCAAGTGAGTGAAGTGAAGTGTCCAAGGAGCCCACAACGATTAAAAGTAAAACGAGTTGAAACATTCGTACCTAATCGCTTTTTCACTCGTTGGTGCTAGCTCTGGTGCTGCAATGGCTTCTTCAAATATCCCTGCATCGATTTACCCAAGAACTAACGTAGATGCGTCAACCTAAAATGATAAATATTTATTCATTTAGATCACCAATTTGAACAACATCTCATCACAAATTATAATCGCACTAAACGCACTGTTGCATGCCGCAAGGCCAAATGTAGTGATACTTTGTATGAACAACTTTGTACCAATCCTCTACAGTCTACATGCATTTGCAATGTAAATAAATAATTTAAAATACAAGCTAGGTAGATAGCTATATTACCTAAATAGTTTTGCGGCGAATCAAAATTGATGATCTAAATTCCTGTAAAATAAGGGGGCGTACATAATATAAGTATTGTAATACCTACTTAGATGCGAAAGTGACTTGTATACTACTATTTTTATGCCTGCGGGTTACGGTCACGGAATTTGTATTTTATGCGGAACAACTCGGTCTAACGATCGAAAGGTCCCATGTTTGTATCCTGGCCAATACCCGGCCAACGTGAATGAACCCACTCATATCAACATAGCTTGGCTGAAGGGGTTGGAGGAATATTTGTGATGTAGATTAGGTACTAATATTATTCTTTCTCTTAAACAACACGGCAATTAACGACTTCATAGTCACCTATAAATTCATATGAGCTGAGACCTATAATAAAATACAGTTTTATCAATAAACATAATTAATTATATTATCATAGAGCGGGAAAGTTTCAAAGTGAGAATTCCCACCATTAGCTAGCTCAAGAAAAAAGTATTTAAGTGAATAATATTCAGCTAATCGATCGTAACAGTCCTATTAAATATGCGTTTACGGATTGCAAGAAATAGTGTATGGGTTTGTTGACTTTTCCCATAAACAGTTAAAAGCGTCTCACAGAAATGATGCAACTCCAACCAGATTAACGAGATCGTCGGCGGACGGCGCGTGAGTCGAAAATGACCAGGGGAATTATTCTACTTGACTATCATCATCCAGTCCCGGCCCGGAATTAGTCCCACCCTCTCTTTTCAATATAGGACAACACGTGCAGGACTTAGATGCCATCGTATGCGGATGGCATCTAAGTGTACGGTGCAGAATATTCCTTCAAGAACCAAGCGGTTCGGCGACTCCTTCATAAGCCGCACACTTAAGACCTGGAATTCCTTACCCGTGTTTCCCTGTTCCTACAGTCCCGGGTCCCTTAAGTGGGGCGTGAAAAAGCATCTGATGAGGCCGTCAAGCTGTACCTTTGTAACATAGTACGCGTCTGTAATGGTGACCCTCTTTCTTCAGACTTTGCCTTCAACTTACCATCAGACGAGGTGAATTCAAATTGACGTGTCTCAAAGTCTCGGAAAAATCCTACACAAAAAAAGTGTTTCAATCACACTCGGAACGTAGGTAACTAGAGGGTGTATTTTAATTGGTTAGTATAGGCAATAGAACGTGCGTAAAACTAGACCAAATCTGTGCCGGCTATTACCGCGTGTAGTTACGTTACGTGGGTCAAGCCGAATAAGGGGTCAGCATTCTTCGGCTAATAGAGCTTATTGGAAAGTGTGAAACCGGACTAATATTTAACACTTTATATTACAAATACGGATGTGTAACTAACACTTGCATTAGTAGTGATAATGCTGTACTGAGGCTAAATGGCTTATTAGTCTTATTCATGTTACAAGAGGTTACAAAAGAAGCCGATATAGTGTAGTAACACAATACTATCTTTCTCCGTTAGTGCCTCTTAAGTTTGTTTTCTATCAAGGCAGCAAATACCGTGCAAATGATGGTAAGTGGTGCTAAAAGTAGTAGTAAGGAAAATACAAGGTTACGTTCAGGGGTAGGGAGGAACCCATATTTTGTAGACACGCCCTTATGACGATTGAAAAGAAATTGGTAACAAAAAATAAGTAGCACAGTTGTACTACTCTCTCTACTATCGAATTTAATTTTATGTATGTATGCAAATTAATTCAATATAATTTTTGTATAACTTGAATTAAAACTAAAATTAGAAGGGCCGCCTTTTCATTACTTAGAAGTCGTCAATTCATATCAATGTTAGAAGTTCATTGAACCTATATAACAATAAAAAGTCAACGGATCACCCTGGATTAGGTTCTGTAAAGTCACTTGACTGATGGAAGAAGCCGAATAAAAGCTCAATTCTCCAAATTTAGATTTTAAGTCCCTAACAAGGCAGCATTCCTACCAAAGCATTAATATGTAACATCTTGATGTAAAGTTTGATCTGATAGCAGTATGGTAGACGCGTGTAGAACATTCGCCTTACACGTCTAGTACTAAAACACTTGTTCACATAAGTCATTATAGCGGTTAGCGGCGGAATGAGGGAACATATCACATTATTATGTAAATTAGCTTCACCGCGATCGCGGCAGGAGTTCCAATAATAAGAGAAGTATGTTATGTATTAATTTTCAACGTATGTCTGTATATTTTTTCATTGCTAATTAAAGATGTCTTGGAATCAAAATGGAAGAGAACTCGAGATTCTTCTATTTGATAGGTAAGCAGAGAGTTTATATTGCGTTTATGGCCGTAATACTTACCTATCTATTAACCGCCAATCCCGGTTGTATCCAAAGTTTGTACAATGGAGCCCGAGGTCCGTCCGGGCTTTTCATAATTTGATAGTTCTCTTTCTGAATTGCCGATCTTCCCTCAATAATTTATCAGACCATTCCATTCAATTCAAAAACTTTATTGTAACTTTATTTTTACTCTGTTCATTCTTTTAGAGCTTAAGGTAAGCAAACCGCGAGTGATATAATATAACCCAACGTTGGCTTCTTCGAGAAGAAAGTATAAATCGATAAACTCTTAATAATAAGAATTAATTAAACAACAAAAAGTACGCACAGTAAGTACAGTAACGTAATTATTGTTGATTAAATTGTTCACGCACCGTTTAAGTGAAAATGTGCACAATAATTGAACAGATCGGAGATAAGCAGTAAATAGACACTAGTATTCAAATAGGATCGGGAGAAAGTGCTGCGGAGTGCGGCCATCGCTCGCCGGCCATTGCGGCGGCGGTAATTGTACCATGCTGTAGTTACTGTAAGAAGAAAAGTTATGGTGAGGAATACTTGTAATACATAATAGCATAGCAATGTGTTGTGTAAAACAAAAGATGATGGTGAGGAATACTTGTAATATATAATAGCATAGCAATGTATTGCGTAAAACAAAAGATGATGGTGAGGAATACTTGTAAGTGTTCATAATAGCATAGCAATGACAGCGTCTGTGACGTGGTATTGAAAGCGACAGCTACGCAGGATACGTTCGATTCCTGCTCAGTGCAAATTTTTGTACGGCTACTCGTCTGGTCGTGTCTCGGTCCCAGTTGCCACACGAACATCTATGGCATCAGGTATTCACGCCTGTAAAGCCGCGAAGTGGTAGGGAGAGATGTATTAACATCCACCTTTCGCCTACTGTTATTTTCACAACTACCACTAGTAAAGTAATGGATTATTTACCATTCATTACTAGTGTAATTGTCGTTTAACCAATTCACGTTAGCGTAAACACTGCTCTACAAAGTACCTTGCCAGGTCTGAAGTGCTGTAAACGACTTGAGCGCTCTTGAGAGCGGTACTTGGAGTCAAGTGGTAAACTAGCTAGCGTAATTAACGTAAGATCGACGGTGGAGGTTGGAGAAGTTAGACTGTGTGTGTATATTCTAGCAACGGGATAGACACAGCACAACTATAATAGTTAACAGCTTAGAGTATACATTGCTATAGAGCGCGCCTTACAAGTATGAACTGCTATCACGGATATGAACAGTACCGAAGCTCCTGGATCAACCTCAATCAGTAGCAAAACAATACCCATCAAAATGACTTCGCAAATAATATTTAATTCGATATGTTAAATCAAAATTTTATACAACATCGTATATTTGTAGTAATAACGATGCAAAAATACCGCAAAATGACGCCATTTTTTTGTATTTCGGCTTTAATTTTATCAATGCATATCAAATCGAACAAACTCTGTGGGGTCTCGGTAGAAGGTTCGACTGCTACGCAAAGGGCGCGGGTTCCACTCGCTCAGTGCAAATATTTGTATGCATGAATATATATATTTGCATTGGTCTGGGTTTCCTATGGATATTAAGTATGTATTTACAAAAAAAAGTAGGTATATAAGTATGTTTATCTGCATTCTAGATTTCACGACACACAAGCTAGTTAAGCTATGCTTACTATAGGTCTAGATAGCGTTATGTAGAATGTTGCAGAATATTTTTTTTTTATTTGGAGTAATTCTCAGTACATTTTAGAATATATCATTTAAATGTCTGGTTGTTACTTTTCCCACTTCTCAAGAACCTGGTCCGCTTAGTAGCCATCGCTCATAAAACGTTTACACTCCTCTGGGCACCATTAACACTAACCGTTTATAACTGGCTGGAATTAATTAGCACACCAAGTTTATAGTCATAAAGTTAATTAACGAAAATATTTATTAGCACCGCCGTTATCTCCAGTGTGACGTCACTTACTGTTCCTATTAACATTCTTGGTGGTGTGTACTACCGAGACAAAGGTGCTAGACTTAACACATTAAACTAAAGAGGCTAAAATGGAAGTAGACAGACGTAAGAAAAAGAGGCATATCACAGAAAAGATGGGATGATGATTTCAGGTGGCGGGAGTTATGTGAAATAGTGACTCAAGAAAGGCAGGAATAAGAGAGGTTGGAGGAGGCTTTTGCCAGTTGGCAAAAGGATCATGATCATGATTTGAATAAAGGCTTTATTATTATATTACTAGCTAACCCAGTGTACTTTGTACCGCCATATTTTTTTTCGCCCGCGTGGAATTCAGATTCTTTTTCCATATTTTCTCACCTTTCAAACCTTCCCTGGACGTCCACGAATATTTCAAGACTAAAATTAGCCAAATCGGTCCAGCCGTTCTCGAGTTTTAGCGAGACTAACGAACAGCAATTAATTTTTATATATAAGAGAAGAAGAATATTATAGCTGGTACTATGGGCAGTAGTTGGAATAGGAAACCTCCTCTTGATGCCACCGTAAAGCTGAAAAACTCGTAGCCTTTTTTTCACACAGGGACACCTTGGCCTTCCTTTTATTGGAACTCTGCAGACATTTGATCATCCATCCGGCTACAGATGCCCCCAAAATAATAACATTTTAACACAGTTATACTTAATGTCGCAAAAAAACCTGAATAAAAGTGAAGCGTATCACACAAAAAACAGTGTGAAATATTCTAAAAATGCTTCGTATAAAGAAGACAATGTTTGGCATGTTACTTGTCGTTTATTTTCATCAAACACGTGTGGGAATAGAATTCGATCCATTCTTTTGTTCGACTGCGCTAAGTACACTCCACACAGTGCAACTGGACCGAATCGACGGGAAATATATTGTAATTATTTAATCTTAATATGAGTGAATCGCACACTCAAGCTGTGGAATGAACTCCCCGCGATGGTTTTCCCAAGCGACTACAATATGGGGTTCTTCAAGAAGGGCATTAGAAGGTTTCTTCAGGGTCGGCAGCACGAGTGTGACGCCCCTGGTAATGCATACGTCCATAGGCCACGGTAACCACTTTCCATCAGGTGGGCCGTGTGCTTGTCTGCCACCTAAGTGGTATAAAAAAGAAAAAAGGAAATGGCGTAATATATTTTGACAGTTTTCCAGTGTGGTTTCCGATGAAATACCATTCAAGGGTCAGTCTGACTCTTCCTATGGGTATCGTATAAAGTGGCAAGGGGACATTTGCTGACTGACGGACGACGCTCTAGCATAAACCTCCTTCTTAGGATTAGGGGGTCACACAGCAGTCACTTTCGTATAGGTAAGTTAACTTAATCAAATTAAGGAAAACGGATCCTAGGCTCCAAAGTTGGGGATCCAACTCAATTGCCTCAAAAAAAGAAAACCTACATTATACCAACTAAATTTTAGTCCCATCTAAATAATAGGGTTATACCTATGTATATCAAAGAAACAACACATTAAACCAGTAAAAACTCGTTGCCTGTTTCGGGAATCAAACTTAATACCGCACTATCGTATTTACACACTCGATAACACATCACACGATGCCAGCAAGGGATAATTGGCAGCTAATCCGTCTCATCGCATAAGACATAAATGTTTGGCGCGAGGCTGGCTGTTTTGCACCGCCCGTATGGGAACCCGCCACCCGCGCCATTGTGCGTCACTCCGCTACCAGACAATGATCAGCAATTAATTTGAGATCGCAATCGGTTCTTGCGTTACTTTCCACTGTTAATGATGATAATTAATTGATTAATGAATTTTGTTTTTCTTAAAAAGCCTCCTCTATTTTCTAAGAAAGCTTAGGCTTAATTCGATTTTAATTATAAATTCGTTTTTATTTAGTGTGGCCCGCTTGTTGAGTCAAAAATTTCACCCTACTTGTTGAGTGATTGGTCTGATGTTTGATACACACTTTTAGTTCGATTGAAAATGCAATGTCAATGAATCAATGATATCTCAATTTGTTAAAAAGATATTTCTCCTAAAAGGAACTAGTCATGGGTTCAAGGTGCACTTTGATTTTTTTTTTATTGATTTCGATTTCAGATTTTTTTGATTAAAAAAAAAATATTTCAGACATGGATACACCATTGTAACAATTTAAAAGAAAAAACGCGCTATATATACATTATTTCAAACAATATTGTGTTATATCATCTTAATTTCCTTAAGTCAAAATGTAGCGAACAAAAGACTCCAACGCGCTCAACGTCTAGGTGCAATTTCAATATTTATGAAACATAATATATTGTTGTTGCGCCAGCGCCGGCGCCCTTGCCAACAGGCGCAAGAACAGATTAATTAGCCACTCCCACGTCTGCGTCCATCAATCTTCAGCAGGCTGTTGTAACATTACAATGCAATCCCTACATTCCTCCTAATGTTGTAGCACGAGTTCCAAAAAGGTTGTGTATTTTAACACAGACAGTATTAGTAGGTGGTAGAAACATAATATCTCTTTTTTATAAATTCCTTGCTGCATATATCACTATCACCCCTAATTTTTTAAATAAAAAAAGCCTACTAGTAAGCGAATATTAGAATTCCTACGCTATTACTAAGCAATTGACTATAAGTTGTACGGACCGTATGTTTATTATGTTCAATCAAATACATATTTCGAATCTCATCTTATCATCTTATCTTATGCACTAGCTGTTGCCCGAGGCTCCACCCGCGTGGATGATTATCGCGACCGAATATAGGTCTAATCTACCTTCGTACCAAATTTTATCAAAATCGGTTCAGTGGTTTAGGCGTGAAATTGTAACAAACAGCCAGACAGATAGACAGACAGAGTTACTTTTGATTTTACAATATTAGTATGGATATAGATTCTGTACCGCTCAAAATGTAGACATTGGCTTTGTTCGTTTCTCCCATTCTCATATTGCCCTCAAGTTCCCTTCCACAACTCCCTCATTCAACATGCATCTGAAATCGTAAGCATTTGTAGTTTATGGTAACCGCCCGCCATCAGTTGTGCATCGTAACCTTGTTTATCACCAAATAAAAGTACCACTAAAGTGACGAACAGGTGCGATTTAAAATTTAAGGGGTAACGTTTAATGTGGGAATAAACAGATTTGATTATAGAGTCAGTAGAATATACATAACATTACTCTAGATGCGTTTAATTAAACGTCTAAAATGCAAATTGCAACCCTAAGGGTAAAGAATGGGCACAAAAACCACCCCGCGGGGCGTGAGTACGTCCCCTCGTAACGGATGCAAGAACCGTTGATTATATCAAAGAATACCTGCGATTATCACTGTTATACGAAATTAAACTTTACCTCTAGTAGTTAAAGCTCAATTTGTTTTGTACTTGTTGACAAAATGCGCCCGAGGCTGTTTTAGAGGTATCAAATAACTAAAAAGTAATTTGAGTGTGATAGTGTTTAATGACGGTGTTACAAAAAATTGTAACTATAGAGAGGCCTGATACGTGAGTTTGAAAATAAAAGATTTGTATTATTAATACTGTTTGGTTCCCGAAGCTGTGGAGTGTGAAGGCCACCGTAATTCTTCCCGTGGGTGTAGTGCACGGTTACTAAAGGAAAGGGTTGTCAGATTCAGCACCTCTTTTCTTCACGGCAGCATGAAGACAAGGAATTCTCCATACCGGTCGATTTTGCGTCTATAAAACTTAGAATGCAACACCAGCACTATTATTTGAATGAATTTCTAGTTATTTCGACTCTATTGAAATGAATGCAAATACATTCATTTCTTTTTTTAAGGTAATACATAATTCAAATCGAAGATTTGTATTATAAGCGACGGCTCTCTGGTAGTGATTTTATACGTTGGTAGGTATATTGTATTTCATACGATGTTATTTAACTGTGAGTGCTTCATATCATGCATCATCAAATAAATTAACCTTCCGTCACTGTCTGCTACATACAAGCAATAATAAAATCTACAAATATATTGCATCTTTGTAGCGAACATGTTATTTTGCAAAAAGACCTAAGAGCATGTCAAAGTTTCACTGAAGCTCAGCGCACCGTGAGAGATGAACGAACAACTCAAAGGGCAATAAATCCATCGATGTGGATAATTTGATGTCTGGGAACTTGAGTATCGTTTTTATGTATTTAGTATAACGGTTACTTAGGGCCTCTGGCATTTAGAACAGTTAGTGGAGTAGAACAGTTATTAGAGTTTCATTAGACTTACCTACATACACAGCATATGCTTCACCTGAAGGACAATTCATCTGATTTTTATGATGTTCAAATTTCAGCTTTCTTTAGGCTCAGTCTTATTTATTAGGAGAATGGGCCTTCTGAATGCTCATCTGAGTCCATGGTAAACGCATGTTCATCAAACATGAGTAATACTCACATGTTGTGGCCTGCAGGAGGGGCAGGACATAAAACAAATGGTTTTTTACAATGGTGCCCCGTTTACTTTAATGATAACCAAAAAATTACGTTTAAACCTCTTATTAGTTTAATTTCGAAGCGCAATAATAATATTGTCTTTTAACTTGAAACTTCCAATGTCAGTGTAATGTTGGTGTAGTTCTGAAACACTTTAATTACCTAGTGATTCAGCCGAGCGAGTCGGCGAGCGCGATGAATACTTTGAGAGACTTGTTTAAACTGTTCAAACCTCTCAATAGTTACAGTTCAAAGCGGAATAAAATTGTATTATACCCTCAGCTTGAAATAATGTCAGTGTAATGTTGTTGCAGTTCTGAGGCACTTTAATTAACCAGGAGATTCCGCCGGCGAGTGAGTTCGTTTAATAGCCTACGTCCTAATACAACACAGATTCAGAGAACAATGGCGCGCGCTGCGCCGTTAATGGCGCGGCTGAGCGGTAGCGCTGCGCCCGCGCACCGAACAATGTGCCTACAGCTGTATAGGGCTATCGCGAAAAGAAATGTGAAAAATTTATTTCAAGCGAATTTGCACGGTTTGACACAAATTAACAGATTTTTTAAACATTTTTTTAATATTTTGTACCTACTTGTATTTCAATCAGGTAACATTTTTGCACGACTGCCCATAGAGGTTTGTAATGAACCGAGTGTTGTGTAAGTATAGTGTACCTATGTGAGAATCTTTATTCCGTCATAACTTTAAAATGACTAAAAAGATTTACACATTTAGTTTATTTTCTTTGGCAGAGATGTCATATATTAATTTTTTCTCCTCAGTCTGGAGTAGCACATACCTACATTTTTTATCGTGGGAGTAGGTTACCGTGGTTCGGGGGAACGAGTTCAGTATTGTACATGGGTAGAACCACGGATAGCATCAAGTTAACAATAGTTTTGAAAAGAACTTTCGGGATGGTATAACTTGCTCTCACAGCCCTGGTAGACGTCAAGCAGGTTCGAGTCCTCGAGTGCGTACGACCACAGGTCGGGGGGGCCTTGGTCGTGCACAATAGAGTCGTCGGCGCACGAGCCGTTGTTTACACAGGATCCGATTACATGGGGCCAATTTCCTCAATTCTGTTTGTTTGTGCAATACGCATTAAATGCGATAACAATGAAGTTTACATTGAATGGTGAGTCGATGGAACTCCGGTTGGAGACATTGGGTAACTGCGGACGGGGCCATAATTTGGCTGTTAGTGTGTACGAAGCTTTGATATGCTAGGTATATCGAGTAAATCTATACATAAAATTGTAACGAGGAAAAATATTTATCATTGAATATTGAACAAACTATTGCTATATTTAAAAAAATAAATAAGTATCGATAAAATGTAAGTTTTTTCAATTTTTGTAAGTCTGTTGCATCTGCAAATTCCAAAGTACAGAACCCAAAACAGTCTCACAACTAGGGTTGCCATAAGTGTGGGGACCCAGACCGGGACATTTGAAGAAAAATTAGTAAAGGTAGAAAAATAGGAACTTTTATTACAACAACTGTTAACACTGCCATTAAACAAGCGTTAAACAAGCGGGCAGCGACCCGGGCTTCCTATGTTTTCTGAAAGGCGAAAAATTATCAGAATTAACTTCTGATAATTGTACAAAATATTTTGACGAAATCAACATTAAGTTAAACATCATCTTCATGTAGACGCTTTCTCCCGATTGCATCCCTGGCCAAGATGACCCCGGAGCTCAGGGTCCGCCTTCCGGCTCTTCCTCCTCCACTTGACACGATCTTGGGCGTCCATGGTAGTGAGACCATTTGCACGCATATCACTCTCCACGACGTCAAGCCAGGACTTCTTGGGCCTATCCCTTCTACCTGGACCCGGCGGGGGCGCCATTGTCAGGCATTTGCTACCCACGTATCCTGGCGGTTGCCGCAAGACGTGGCTGCACCAGCGAAGGCGGCTCTCTTGCATTTTATCTGCGATATCATGGACATGAAGCTGCCGCGGCTGCAAGAGTTCCTCACGCAGCATTTTTATCTGCGTGACATGCGGCTCTTGCTCTCACAACCATGTAAGAGGACAGACTTAATGTACGTCTTATAGACCTGCCCCTTCAACCTGACTGGCATTTTGGGATCACCCGTGACGCCAGTCATTTCTCACCACCTGGCCCACGCGGAAGCAATGCGTGCCGTGATGTCGTAGTCAATTTCATTGGTCACATGAAGTACAGATCCCAGGTACTTAAACCGAATCATCGCCCATGCGGACCGGTGTGAAATCTGTCGAGTTTAACGCTAAACTTTCTGTCATCGCTACATTTAGCTTCATACCACCGTTCTCAAGCGCTTCCTTCCACACTTTCACGTGTTGCACCAATCTGCTCCTGTCCGCGTCCTTCAGCGCAATATCATCAGCATACATGAGCAACCACGGAGGCTGCTTATGTGGTTTTCTGATACTGTCCAACAAGACGTCTAATACCGAGCTAAACAAGTAAGGACTAAGGACGGATCCTTGGTGTACTCCGATGGTGGTGGGGAAGGCTTTTGAGTCACCAAAAGCACTCCGAACCACGGAACCAGAATCATGATACATATCTTGGATGGTGTCAATGTAGGTCTCTGGAACTCCCTTAGCCCACAGTACCCACCAGATCACCGCGCGAGGAACACAGTCAAAGGCCTTCTGCATGTCTAAGAATAGGCAGTGCAGGGGCGTGTTCTTCGCCCTGTATTTTCCCACCACAATCCTTAGGGAGAACACCGGATCAATGATCCCGTGCCCGAGACGAAACCCATACTGACACTCCGAGAGTGTACTCTCCTGTCGGATCCGGGAGTCGATTATCTGCTCATAGAGCTTCATGGTGTGGGACATTATCTTTATACCGCGGTTACTACCACACTCCTGCACCGATCGCTTGCCTTTAAATACTGGCGTAATGAAGCTCAGTCTCCACTGGCTCAGGATCTCACGGTGAGAAGTACGCGGTTATACAGATTTGTTAGAATGCTCACACCACGAGCACCCAATGCACCCATTGCCTTCCAAGCCTCGATGGGGATTTCGTCGAGGCCGAGTCTGTTGAGTCTTCTGCAGGCGTTATCGGTGGCACTAGTCCTTGTTTCGGAAAGAGGTCTGGTGGATGCACCTCTTGCTGCTTATTCAGCATGTCGTTGGAAGTATGAGCGCCATCTGTCCTTCATCGCGTTTTTCTCGTAAAATCATTGGCCCCGGGGTCTTTATTACTCATTAACATAATATTCATGTATGGAAAAATATCAGCGCTTTCGTCGTTCTATCTACGTATTAATAGCCTAGCTACTTACTCACTTTTATTGTAGGTATATTACTGTTTACCAACCAAGTCCAGCTCTCTAATATAATACTAAAAATGTTTAACCGGGACAATTTGCTTATTGGCCGGGACGCCGGGACACCAGGCCTCAAACGGGGACATGTCCCGGCGTACGGGGACGTATGGCAACCCTACTCACAACCCAATATTGGTTTGCAATTTATCATATTACCGCGTATTATCCTTAAATAGGACTTTTACTATGATACACAAATATTGTCGCATGTCACATACATACCATACGAGTTACGGCAAAAATATAGTGTAAATTAGAAAATCAAGATGACATAGCAAGTTTGTTATAGGAGAAAAGGCTAGCAGCATTATTAAAAAAAAACATGAACCGAGGAACACAGCGAGTATAGATAATGATTTTGATATCTCACTTTCAGCCCCTTCAATCGCGATCATTGTTCAGATATACGACATATCAATCATGTTTCTGTTAGGATTTTATGACAAAATAATTGCAAGGTATTGTTTGTGTCCGTCGCCTCGCTCGCTGTACGTCAGGGGGCGCGGAGAGCGACAATGCGCGCTCGTAAACAAGCGACGTTCTATCGCGTCGGACAGACATTTACTGCCGATATAAATGCTCCGTAACAAACTTATTGTAGCGATGCGTTTGTTGTTCGTTATGTTCAGTCATAGGTTGTAAGTTATAAGCGAAGAGCGGATTGGGTTATATATTCACTGTGTATAAGTACTGTTTTTAAACCCGCAACCGCTTAATTGCAAATGCTAAATTACTACTAAGTATGCTGCATAAAAACCATAAAAACCGTATAAGCTGTTAAGTTTATATTTTTTTTATGTCGTATCAGCATACGACACGTGTCCTCATTTTGAAATCACAAGGAGGACGATGAAACACGGATCTGGGCTTCGAGGTGACAACGATGAGGTAACAGCATGAACCCAAACTAAAAATTAACGCATAAACAGAGTGAGTAAGACTGGAAAAAGTGGACCTTGGACTCTGAGAAGGAAGCTTCGGACACAAGCAGGGTCCGCATGAAGAAGAGTGAGTGTTATACATAACCCCGCGTTTACATACTGCCGCTCGCATTGCTCATCGTGTTGCCAGAAATATTCGCGCGATTAATGCCCTAGCATTCACACACTCCCATCATCGTGTTGGTCCGCATTACAGTATTCGCCCTGCAACGGAGACGGACGTAAACGTATGGAGGACAACGCTGTAGCAGTGTACGCAATAAGCTTTTACAGCTTAGCGAATTAATTAAAAAGATTATTAATAAAAACTATCACTTTCAACTACTATACACTTTCCGTAGATCGATATAAATATTTTTAAAAGTAAATATTCGAGGAGCAATAACGAAAGTCGTGTTTTATTTAGCTTAGCGCCATCTAGCGGTCTCGTATAGTTCATCGCGCTAGTATTTGCGCAACATACGCGGCAGTACTCGCGGCATGACGAATATACCATTCACACCACGTCTCTGCCCACTTCTCTCGCCACTTCCCTCGCTCTGCCGCGAGTATGTAAACGTAGCATTAGATAAAACACGATAACATATTCGCTATGCTTATAGACACTGAATGAATTCGCTTTCCTCTCGAGTTAGTACCACAACACAACTCCACTCTATTGGCATCATAATATTGCTTTGATAGGGACGCTATAAAATGTCATTGTGCACAAAAATGATTGCGTATACTTTATGTGGCTCCTGTTCGAGTCGTGTTTGAAGTGCTCACAATTAACCCTCCGACCATTTTCAAATGCACAAATGTACTGTGTCACGGTTACTGTATAGATTTGTTGCATTTGAGAGTTAAGTTTGGCATTGAACAATAGAATTTACATACATGGATGCATCAAATTTGATTTATTTGAATTTGGAATTCAATTCCATCAAAAACAGACTATAAAAAAAAGTTTGTACAAAGTATTAAGTATGTAGTTAACTTAACTATCTGATGATTCTGCGCATAATGACAAATTAATAGTTTCAATTATATGTACATATGTGTATGCTGCTGCCCGCGGTTTCACCCCCGTGGAATTTTGATCTAGTTCTCGCAACACGTTAACCCATTCCCAGGATAAAAAGTAGTCCATATGTTATTCCAAACTATAATCTATTCCTGTACCAAATTTCAGCAAGATCCACAAAGTGATCGAATAACAAACCTCCATTATATCGTCACAAATTTTCGAATTCATAATACGTATTATTAGCAAGTGGGAAAAATGTTGACCAACCCTTCAATCAACCCCTCGAATTCTATTCACTCCGGTTTACCGATGCACTCTGGGCAGCGAAGCAATATGAAAATTCCAAATTTAAAATTTAAAAAAAAATAGCCTCATAAATTCCACAACGTCGAATGATGGGAACATGCGAATGTTATCGGAGCGAAATATATGAGCGTCATGTTTTCATTGCGGATATAAACATGCCGAATGTTTTCAATGCGACTACAATATCACTCCCTGCATCTGTTTGGCACAATAGCCGCGGATCTATTGTTCGTGTTTATCTGTTGTAATACGGGCGCAGGCGCTCGGAGAGGGCAAGGGCTACACCGGTACATGTCCGTTCGACAAGTTGTGTTGTGTTAATCCCTAACCAAATGATCGGATTATAATAATAAAATGTTATTAGAGTTATGAGTGGAATTGGGAAGATTAAAAATAAAAATAATAGTGTAAATACCTATACGTATTGCATTTGGTCAATCTTTCAAGTTTGTTAAAATGTAATAGGTATACTTACACTTATATTTTTATCTTATTGATGGTATACCTCGGGACACGTATCTTGGACCAAAATTACGAGACAAACGAGGCCCTGGCGCACGCGGATTGGTTTGTATTAAATGTAATAATCTATGCTTGATGAATTTGAGATCGTCCACCGCAGTAGCACCTCGTACTGCGCGTATAACCCCGCGTTTACATACTGCCGCTCGCATTGCTCATCGTGTTGCCGGAAATATTCACGCGATTAATGCCCTAGCGTTCACACACGCGCATCATCGTGTTGGTCCGCATTACAGTATTCGCCCTGCAACGGAGACGGACGGAGGACAACGCTGTAGCAGTGTACGCATTATGCTTTTACAGCATAGCGAATTAATTAAATAGATTATTAATAAAAACCATCACTTTTAACTACTATACACTTTCCGTAGATCGATATAAATATTTTTAAAAGTAAATATTCGAGGAGCAATAACGAAAGCCGTGTTTACTGATTAGCGCCATCTAGCGGTCTCGTATAGTTCATCGCGCTAGTATTGCCGCTCCTTTGACTCGCGCCGCCAAGCCGACATTCGCAGCAACATACGCGGCAGTACTCGCGGCATGACGAATATACCATTCACACCACGTCGCTGCCCACTTCTCTCGCCACTTCCCTCGCTCTGCCGCGAGTATGTAAACGCAGCTTAAAGCACATTTTGAGCACATTTTCGTCTTAGGTCCAAGATATAGATGTCCCGAGCAATATGCGGCTACCGTAGACGTGGTCCATGGGTATTACAAGAGGTGTCTTTTGTTTTCAAATAATTTAACTAGATAGTTGGCCTATGATACTAATCACGTTAAAATAAAACCGGTATTAAGCCCTTAGAATATACAAATGTATACTCTAAGATTAAGCCTTTAAGCAGAATAAGGTTTTTTTGAAATCGGATCGGATAACTCAGAATGTATTGAAGTTAAACTAAACCTCTCGTTTACTTACATCCTACATCTAAGGGCGACGAACGAACTAACGGAATTCTTACGATTGAAATTTATAGGCCAGTTAGCAGACTATATTTACGTAAATATTTCATTCATATAGTAAGCGCGTTAGGTCCACAAAAAATATAACGGAAACTTTAATATGTTACATTCTTCACAGACAAACAAATGACTTTAACCTAAAAAAAACACAATTCCCTAGCCTTAGCGAGAAATGTTTAATTTGAAACAGGTTTTCATCCACGCCGGCCTGTTTCATTGTTAGTTTAGAATCATTTATATCACTCACGAAAGGGGTAAGGTAAGCACAATGCGTGCTATTTCTAAAACAACCCTATTGTATTTATCTCCGTCTAATATATTGAAATGTATTCACGCAACGGTAGCTATGGAGGTTAGTAACTCGATATTTTGATGGCAGCAATTTATTTGCAACAAATCTTTTGGTGTTTGTTCACACAACAAATTATGGTTGACGTTTGAAATATTACCCGTTGAAGTGTGAACGTTACAGTGTATTCTTTTATGTTTTGTGCGAACTATAGGCATGCTATAGACGTCGTCTATGAATTATGCAAAATTTCTCTCCCCCTGATAGTGCTTTTTGAGATTCCTTCAATTGGGATTAATAGTGCACATATTTAAACATTATAAAATATTTTTAATTTGTAAGCTTAATATAACTTTAATACTACAGATAACAAATAATACAATAAAAAATTTCAAAGCAAAGAAAAGATCAGCAAAGAAATTTGCTAAATATATTTCCTTTTAGACCCTCTGACCTCGTGACATTCTTCTCATCTTCTCGAGAGAGTGAAAACAACCCTCTTCTACCCATAACGTATTTTATGTCCGATCCCTTATAGGAGTAATAACAACGAGGCTGTGGCCGTTCCCACGGCCGCGGTCACGACTTGTGGCCATCCAATGCTATTCGAGCGAAATATTGGCGAAAATAAATTTATAACTATTACGCCTCTTTAGATTTTGCAAGGTTCCTATACGTAACCTTACAGATATGAAATCTTATTGTAGTATCATGCTTCATGTTACAACCATTTCAATGTACCGTCAATGACAAAAGTTGCTTGTACAACACGATATTTTTTTTTTATACCACTCAGCCGGCAGACAAGCACACGGCCCACCTGCCTAATTTCATCATTGCATAGCATTGAGATCCGATTCTCAGCACTCCATGGATTCACCGTGCGGTCGCCGGGTCCATAGCGTGATACAGAGAGGAACACCGGGACTGGGACTTGCGACCCAGATGTAGGTTTAGGGTGGCCACCTTGTGATGCATCAGCGCTCACCTCCACCGTCAGTAGTGATATATTAACAAATAATTTATGTATAAGTAATCTATTATGTACCTATGTTTGTAATTTTCAGAGGTCAAAGTTAATAAATTACGTGTTCCAATCACTTCCATTTCATCTAATGATCGAATATATCTTCATTGTGTCTGTCCATTGTGGGCTGTGGGTGTTCTTAACAGTAGTTGTTCAAAATAGTTTTAGTGTCATCAAATTGATTCTCGATAGGTATTTAGGTAATTGGAGCTGATGGATTTGCGAGCACTTGTTGACTTCCAAAAATAATGACCGTTCGAATTACTTTATGGTAAAGTCACTCCTGTAAAGAGTTCTGGATGTAACTGGAAATTATCTTCAAACAACTTTCTACTCCATTGATAACCCAGCTGTATATATTGACCCAACATGCGCTAGTGTACGAAGAGAACCGAAAATTTATGATACATTTCTTGCTCTAGCACATTCATCATCCTGTTAACATGGTTCCCGGTTATATCTGAGGCTTATACTTCGGAGTCCGCAGTTCACTTGGTCATTCTCTTCCTCTTGGTTAGACTTATACGACTTTTGTTGGAATTACTACCAACTGCCCTTCCAGTAAACCGTACGCCAGAGCACTATCCGTCAACCAACAGGTATACCGGCTTGCAGATGGCTTGAAGATCCGGGTGAAGCCTGAAAAACACCCAAACAGTAAAATTGCTAAATAACGTAGTTACTGGATCTCATTATAAGTAGTCGGATTAAACAATCGTCGCGTGCGCACCGCGACGTGACGCGAGAGCGGTCGCGCGCGCGGCATCCGAGCTCATTAGCGAACACACGGCGTGACGTCACACATTACCCATGCAGATATTTTACTATGTGCTTTGATTTTTTGCGCCTTGCGTTCCGCTCGCCATTACGAGCAATGGAATGAGCATTTCCATATCATACCACTTTCGCGATTTCTAATCTTATTACCTCTACTTACATAAATTACTTGTATCATATTATTTAAATACTTCAAAGTCGTTTATAAAACGTAATAGATGTCTTAATTTATAACTGTAGGATGTTAGGTGAAGTGGTAGACCGTTCGACTTATATTTCAAAGTTCGTTAGACTTATAATTCGTGATTTTGATTCCTGTTCAGTGCAAATATTTGTTAACATGAATATATTTCATTAGTCTGGGTGTTTCAATTCGGCTATACAAATATTTGCGCTTAGCAGGATACACGCACAGTCAGGTATGAAAAGAACTTCATCCCCCGCACGTTTAAACTGTGGAATGAACTCCCTGTCGTGGTTTTTCCAAACGACTACAGTATGGGGTTCTTCAAGATGGGCATTAGAAGGTTCTTACGCGGTCAGCAGCGCCAGAGTGACGCCCTTGGTGTTGCATACGTCCATAGGCCGTGTGCTTGGCTGCTACCTAAGTTGTATAAAAAAAAAATGAACCCGTGACCTCTGACATAGCAGTCGCTACTGCTACGCTACAATACCACCTGCCACTTTGCCAAAGTAACGTCGGCGAAGTCGTTTTCGCGACCAATTGAGCCAAACGAGGAACAGATTAGTGCGCGCGGTTTCAGTAGAGCGGATGATGGGCGGCAGGTGGTAGAAAGTCTAAATATTTGTACCAATGAAAGTGTTGCCATAATTTGCAGTTTCATGTTTTCTTTTTAACTTTATCTCTAAAATTGGCGAAATAAATAGTAGGCATAAAGGCCTGCTCCCCAGACAAATGGTAATACTGTGGTTGGCGTATTGTAGAACTAGCTGTTGCCCGCGGCTCCGCCCGCGTGGATGTCGGTTATCGCGACCAAACGTAGCATATGTGTTATTCTGATGTATAAGCTATAAGTATTATTGTAAAGTTTCATAAAAATCCATTCAGTAGTTTTTACGTAAAAGAGTAACAAACATCCATCCATACTTACAAACTTTCGCGTTTATAATATGTATTAGTACTTAGGATAGAAGGATGAATATATAGAATTTGACGTTTATGATACGTATTCAATAATACCCCTGCCTAGATCTTTCGGGAATACACACGTGAATGTATGTTCCTACATAATTGAAATTCAATAGAAAATACCATTGTAATTAACTTAGCGGTAAACTTTTTACCACAATGTGGTAATTTTTGCTCGTGGCACGTAACTTCTTGCCAGTATCTCTGCCACGGGTGCCGTGTACCCTGGGAACTCGGCGGTGTCACGGCCGCTGCCCTCCGCCCTGCGCGGGCGCACCTGCGTCACGCTCCGCCGCGCGCACTTGACCGACACTAGCTATGTGTCAGGTTTAGTAAGTGTAATGAATGACTTACCTCGGGTTATTTAATAGCTAACGAATTGTACCTACGTAATACACGTGGTAACTTAGTTAAGTGGGTAGTTATATGTACAGTTAGCATCAGATCGATCTTGACTAGCAAAGCACTCAAAATGATCTTAATATCTTGGTAGTCCCCCCTTCCTGTTGACTGATTGTTCTGATATTAGGTATAGGATCGTCCGAACCAAAGGTGTGTACCTTTGGTTCGGACGATAATACAATTTAAATCAATAAGCAGTTTAGTTTTGACATCATTAATAGGTATTACGATGAAAGATAATATTGATAGCTTTGTTAGTCAAGATCGATCTGATGGTGACTGTACATGGTACTGATTATATGTCCAAATGCTGAAAATATACCATATGAAAATATTTTCTATAGATGTACATCTGAACCGAATATTCTGGGGCAACCTACACAGCGCTATTTAGGCCCAAAGTAAGAATAATGAAATAGCCTATTATATGGATTCTTTAACGAGGTTATTTAAATTAGATACGTTGTACCCACAGAGTACCTAAGTAATATACTACGGTTCTACCATATTAGACCAAAGACAAAGACATATGCATGCATACAAATGTTCGCATAGTGAAAATTGAAACCGCTACCGACGGTGTAGCAGTCGATTTTTTTACCGACATGCTATAGAATATCGGTAACTTCGAAATAATGTATCAGAACCAAGAAGAATTGGGAGCAACGGAGCCACTGCAACATTAATGATGATTGATACCCCAGTATAAACAGAAAACAGTAGGTACTAATGTCGTATTACCAAAGTAAAAAAGTAGTCAACAACGAAACAAGATCTCTAACAAACTTTTTATAATAAAACCTCGTTACATCCTTATAAGGACACCACGTAATTATATCAAAACGAATAGGTATGTAGTTAACAACGAATTGATATGCTGATGATAGATAATTACAGGTTGTTCGCACCAGGTGGCGCGCTTGTCGCGATTAATTAATTACCTCCCAGGAGATGAATGCATATTCATCTCCTTTGAAAGCTAAAGCGAACCTGTCGGGCCAGTATAAGTAGCAGTAGCTGGACGATGTAGTAATAAGGGTGCGGGCTTGTGTCTAAAGATGTCTCATTTAATTGAAGCTGAAGGTGCGGTCTTCATTAGAGATGTGACGTGTCACTGTACTGAGAGACTGTCGGTGGTCATAATGTTACTGTCATATTTTAGAGAGTTACTGTCGTTTGTTAGAGAGTCAATATCGTGTGTTAGAGCGTCACTGTCGTAGTAAGAGAGTCGCTGTCGCATTTTAGAGAACCACTGTTTTAGAATACTATTTCATCTTAGTTTAGGAAAGAAGATAGGATTATCAGTAAATAGTTTAGTCGCCATTTCTCCAATATGGTAGCGAGAGTGGCAAAAATAAGGTGGCAAAGAGCCTGTCCAAATCTTTAAAATCACCCATTCCCAAAACTCCTAACTCCCTTATTTAAGCACCAAATTACTGTGCCATCATTAATGTAACTGGAAAACTGGTTGGTGTCGTGTAATTATTTAGTACTTAACATTTTGCCTAGGTTTAATTATGAATCTGACATTCAACTTTATCGTTTCCCTGGTTGTTGTAATAAATACTTAACAAACGATTTTAAATAGATATAAACATAGAGATTCCTAAAGGGAAGACAGAGGAGACTCAAATTTGCTTAAATTATTGTAAAGTCCGACCAATAAAATAAAAAACCCGTACTGGGGGCGCCAAAAACATCTATGATTATGACAACACCAAGTATAGTGATACACATGTAAAATGCCAATATTTTTCAACACACTTGCTTATGAACAGGTTTTTATTTCCCCGCAATTAAGCACGGAATGACACCTAATATAAAACTGTGACTTTTTCATTGCTTCTTCTTCCTCCTAGCGTTATTCCCAGTCGCATCCGAAGCTTTCAGCTTGGAGTCTGGGGTCCGCTTTTACCAGTCATAGCTACAGATTTGGCTAGACCTCGATATTTTCCGTGAAGCGATTGCCACCTGACCTCCACGACCCAATGTTAACATTAGGCGATATCGAAGCTTTGCAGCTAGACCGTTGTTTTTGGACTTTTTAGGGCACCAACTACCCGTAACGACTGCTATAGATGTCCTTATGGCAACCGGGACCGACGGCTTAACGTGCTCTCCGAGGCACGACCAGACCAATGCAAATACCCATATTTAATGCACACAAATATTTGCACTGAGCGGGGATCGAACCCGCGCCTCCTGCGTAGCGGCCGCGTTCACTACCGCTACGCCACGGAGGCTGTCATGTTTTTCATTGCTATTATTCACAAAAGTGAGTTATAGACTTCTTTTTTTTAATTTCATTAAGTTGCTTTGTTCTTAAGTTTCGATACAAAAAAGATCGTGTCCAATATTACAAACGAATTAATATAGAAAGAAAAGAAAAAGAAAGAACTTGTAGTACGTGTTTAATATACAAAACTTTCACTAAAATGTATTTTTTTTTTCTCTGTTAAAAAGTTAAGTTTTTCTCTGTTAAGTTTTCTGGTTAAAATAGAAAAATAGACGCGGCGTGTTATACTGGTTACAAGGACTGGGCACAAATCACAACACAGTAGTATCCGTATAATAGTTTACTGCTTGGAATGGTAAATACAAGTTAGACATACAGTTACCTACACCATGTATAGAACAGGGACCACGCGATATTGTTTTTCGGACTGCATAAAATTCTTGTATTTTATGCCTAACAGCACAGAGATCAAAATAATCGAGCATGATTTTCTTTTTTGCGTTAGGCTTATTTTTCTTAGGCGTAGAAAATACATTTGACGTTTGACCTTCTCTTCGTATTTTTATTACAGAAGATCGGGATATACCTAAAAATGTGAATAATAATTAGTCACAGTAAAATCAGTAGATTAGGCCAATTTCAGTTGCACGTACTCTATGATGTCCTACCCGTCATGTTGACAACAAGGTCCGTGATGTTATTTAGAGGAACAGAGTCCAATCCTTCCTACTTTTTATCCGACAAATACTTTGTTATATTATAAATTACTTTTCTTAACTGGCTTTTAATAGTTTTCGGCATATTACTATAGTTTTGTAATTTTGTAGCGCTCTCAAACTCAACAACACGCACAATTGACACCACACTGACAGATGACCATAATGACATTGTATAGATTGTTACCATATGAAGAAATTAGTTCCAATAGTTTACCGCAATATGGCGAGGTTTTTTATTTTACTGGTCGGGCTTTTACTAAGTTATCCCACCAAAACATAAATGTAAAAAAGGAGAGCCAAGTTCAATACAAAAATTATGCTTGGCTGTGGGCTTCGCCGCAAAAAGAATGGAGATCTAAATGAGTGCCAAGTTCTATGCAAAATTCAATTATGTATTTATAAGAACAAAATAACATTATGAACAAGTATTAAACTGTATTTCTTTGCTTTATTTATTGGATATCTATAACAATTGCTACTTACGTTAAAGAGGTTTTGAGTTATAGAAGAGTCTAAAATGGCACCAAGTGGTTCGTGTAATATTACACTCGGCGCTGGCTAGCCAGTTCCTTTGCTTGAACTTGGTTTGACACGCTGCCGCGTGTCTAGATATTAACAATTGTATCAGTTCCATACATTACTGATCGTTTCCACTGGCGTTACCGCTAATAGAATTTCACTTTGTGTAAAGACTCAGCTAGCTCATAGCAGGAACACATCAGAATTACAAGGTTCTATTTGCCTATCCGGGTGGCTCCGGTTTAAACGGAAATGCCACCGTGCCCTATCTCTCTAGTGTTTTTCTGATTTCGTCTTGATAATACGAACTCAATTAGGAGACAATTAATGAGCAAACTGACAAAGGAAGTGACAAAGTGATAAGCTGCTATGTTCAGTGGAGCGTCACAAGTGAGGGCCGTCGCTCCATGACGCCATCACCCCAGTAACTAGTGCGGCTGGTTGTGACGGTATCCGACCAAGAGCAATTAACACAGAGACACTCATCCGTGGTTGGAGACACGAGTCAGATCATTAGATAGGAAGCAGGAAGTGGTTGGATTTTATTGGAATAATTGTTACAACGATGTTATAGGAAGGATTTCTAACGCTGGGCTTCCACGATGCGAGGTTTCACGGATGTGATGCGGACGCCGACGCATTTGGACAAACGTGTCTAGCCCTGATTTTGTTAATTTTATGTCATAGCAAAACCACTGGCATACCACTAACACTGTCAAAAATGCTATTAAAGTTTAAAGTTTATTAATATAGACATAAAGTCATTCATTAGACATAAAATCAGCAAAATCAGGGCCCAGCACTATCACAAACGAGCCCCATTCGACGGTACACAGTAAGCCCCGCGAAATCGTGAACACGTCCGTGAAATCGTGATTCGTGGGCCGTGGAAAGGCGGCACTTATCTAATTGGATTTTTTCTATGAACAGAAGATTTAGATTTGTATCTGTGATTAATACTCAGATGAAGACAAGTGATTAGTATCCAGTAGCACTTACTCTCATTGGCACTTGCCAATATACAGTTTTTGACTGCCTAATACTTATTAGGCAGTCAAAAACTGTATGGGATTTGACATATTATGACACGTATTTTGACGTTTATGACATACATTGACGAGTGTCATATACGTCAAATCCCATACATTGATCGTTCCATTCCACAACAAGTCGGCCAACGAATTGCCACATGTCTAGGGGGCAGGTGTGCATGACGATGATAGGTACTTATGGTATGATTCCGTAGCCGACCGCATACGACAACTGCCGACGCATGCAGCAGATATGCGTAAATCATTGCAACTTTCCAATGGTCCCCTTTTATCCCTATTGGATTTTGACATGTAATGGTTACGCTGTATCAGCTGCATGTGTAAACAGTTGTCGTATGCGGTCGGCTACGGAATTATACCTTTATTGACAGGATAATAATGATGATACTGACAGGATCGTGTGGATCACGATATATGTATAAGGTATATTGACAGCCTAATCCCTGTAACCGGCGGGCGACTGGCGAGAAATTAACATACCTATTATTTTAATGAGACATTAAGGTGTAGTTTTTTATAGTTTGGGGTCTACTCTAGTATCACGCTCTGATTCAACCCCTTCCACTTTCTACTAATTAAACAGACTCGCTGTATACCAGCTGTTTGTAGTTTTGTAGCACCTACCGGGTCTGGCAGGAAGTTGTTACCATTATCTATGATGGACGACCTTTGTGTATGGCGGTAGAGCGTTCAACTGCTACGTCAGGGGTCGCGGGTTCGACTCCCACTCTAGGCAAACATTTGTGTACACGTGCTTGTGTAATGACGTAGAACATATTACTTTTAAAATGTAGAATGAGTTGCTTCTAATACCCATTGAATGTTTGCATGTAATGGATGGAAAATTTACAGAGCCAGAGTTGGATACTACGCCCGGATATTAACTGGAATCTTTATTTCTTTTAAGTTGACCTTAAAATCCTCCTTAGTCCCTAAAAATATAAAGCCAGGCAACTTCTTGTAAAAGGTGTAGGTAAATAACATAACATACATAACATAAACTCACGCCTATATCCCCGAAGGGGTAGGCAGAGGTGCTAGCACCCACATTTCGCCGTTTATGTTTAGGTCCCAATGTAATAGGTGGCGAGCCTATTGTCATTAACCGGGCACTTATAAACCTGCGATAAATACACACATAACTTCGAAAACCATCGAAAAGTCATTGGTGTGTGCCATGGTAAAACCTGGGATCGAACCCGAGACCTCGTCTCAGCAGTCCATTACCCATACCACTAGGCTACCGCGGTTTGATTCGACCTAGTCCTTATACAACATTTGAAACAGATAGATAGTAATTTAAAACTGCGTCATCCATGTAATCAATTTGACCAATTCCGGCTAATTTATAAGACTTCTAAAAGCCATTAAATATAAATAGTTGCCTTATGTGGGTTGTTTGTGAGTTTGATTACTGATGAAATCGGAATAAGATCAGTAAGATAAGTTAAACTATAAAACTAAAACACTTACCATTCCTGCATACTAACGATTAGTCTCGATTCTCGATATCAATGACTAAATCATCGAACTAAATGGCGATTCGTATCTTCATTTGAGTTTATCGATTTTTCGCTCGATTAAATCGCTCATCAAAACACCCACACACGGTATATCTTAATAGGAACATGCCTAAATGTATTTAGTTAATATTGATCAGTTTGTATCGTAACTTTGAAGTGAATCTATGAATAAATAAATAAAATTGGTCCGAGCATTTTCAACTGTTCAGTGGGTACCTACCTACTATTCAGTCAATCATTTAGCATATTTATAGTCTATTGCTAGACAGGAGAGGACTTCTCCAATGTACGTCATTGCACCCGATACTTCAATAAATTAAAACAAATTACGAGTATATAACATACGTATATTACTATTAAATTAAGGGCTGTAAAAGAGTGGTAAAAACTAAGTGGTTTACATCGCTACATTACATCGCTTTTATTTCCTATTAAACCACCCAATTATGAAGTCATACTTCTTTACTTCATACTAAACCGAATAGTCATCAAAGCCAAGTGCACCCAATTACTATCAAGTAAATTTTACGACTTTTTACTGTACGCACCGAGCACTACCTAAATGGGATGAATAAAATAAAATGGAGATCGCGTGTAAATGAGTTATGAACATCCTGTTACTTCGACTGGTTATTAGTCCTAAGTAGGTTATATTAATATATTGCTATTGCCCGCGAGCCCGACGGTTTCAGATCCCGTTCCCGTATGAGAATCCATTCCAGGGATAAAAAGTAGTATGTCTTATTCCAGACTATAATTTCCGCGGTTTAAACGTGATGGAGTAACAAACATCCAATCAATCAATTAGCCTATTGCAGTCCACTGCTGCAGCTGGACATATGCGCCACGTTTCCCGATCCTCAGCCTTCAGCATCCAGTCTGTCCCAGCCACCTTTCGCAGGTCGTCAGCCCACCTTCCGTTTTCCTTCTCGCGGTCTCCACTCTAGGGCTCGTCTGCTCCATCAATCATCATCATTTCAAATAACATCCAAACATCTTCACAAACTTTCACATTTATAATCTTAGAGTAGCATAGTACAGTAGCTTTACATTTATGATGACCAGGGACTCATAGAGGGATTAATATCCGTCGTAAGTGTGCATTAAACGCAATATCTTCTAGGAACGTATGGAAATGAATCATATTATAGTAAAGTCGCACAGCTTATCGGCAAACTGATGATGATGTAACGTCGTAAGAAGCATAATGCAAAGATCCCAATATCAGGAATTTTGAAGACCGTACGTAGTCCAGTAGAAACTAGAAATAGTAGGAGAATAGACCCGAACTCTGAGGTATGAGCTTTGAATGCGTTTAGACTTATAGCAAAAAAACCTACAAGTATAAATCTCACTCCGCGTCCTCACAAAAAAAATTAAGCAAATCACATTTAAGTAGCTAGGCTTAGTAGGTTAATTGCCTAAAAAACCTACCGGGCAAGTGAGCGCCTCACCGCGCGCCTATACTGCGCTAAAGAGGCTGCGGTTAGAATCTCACGGAGTACTTCCGACGTAAACCTGCTTCAGCTGTTAACCATACCAGTAACCGCTCAGTTATTTAGATACGGTAACTAGAATCCATTTTAATATTATAAATAACCTTGTTAACTGATAGATACAGTTCAAATTTGGTAAAGGTTAGTAGAGTTTTATAGTCTTCTTCTTCGTGCAGGAATCCTTCGGACACCCTCTGCCAGTCAGCGGGGACGGTAATGTCGAATCGACTAAAATGCCACGCTTTCTTAGGTCTTTTGACAGCGGGGTGTATGATTACCTGAAACATATCCCTCTTACTTGACTAAAACATAGCCCCCTCGGGTATGGAAATCATGAGACAAAACTCTCTAAGAGGTGGAGCAACGCAATTACTGCAGTTACTGAACGTTATACATGCAGGTATAAGGCAAAGGGCAGCATGTCCATTGGAGCGGTGCTGATAGAGTAGGCTATTTCCACAAACAGCATTATAATTATTATCCAATATAGGTTGGTATTTGATTATTGAGTACCTAAATTGTAAATGACAAAAGACAGCAATATTTTCAAGTGCGATTCGTATATTTCTACGTGCTCACTGCTTTATTCATCCAAAGGTATAAGCGAACGTGAATTGTACTGCAAATAAATATAGGGGAAACCCCTTTTCAGACTCTGTACTGTTACTGAAAATTTCCTAACAAAAATTCCCGAAGCTATGGAACCACAGACGTGATACACAGCAACCGTGTACACCTCCTCTTCACATTTAGATATTAGCTACCTTCCTTCTTTTAAAAACGGCTACCGGTTCGTACAGTGAAAGCTAATAGATACTATAGGACAGGAAACAGTAATCAAATCGATTATAACCTTAATATATAGAACCCATCAATGTTTATGAGTAATAAAATCGGAGTATTTATCGTTCAGTATTACGTCAACAATGTTAGGTGTTGCAAACCTCAGGCCGATGAACTGTGGGACATCAGTTATTGCTTTAGTGTCCTGGCAACACTGTAAAAAAATGCATCATCGCTTTAGCTATAGGCTCTAGCTCTACCTATAAGGTACAGAATAATACCTCACATTACACAACCTTCTGCATGCGAGCGCCATTCCTTTTGCATCTAAATCTGCTAACTATATTACTTCTCAATTCTATAATTCGGCTATTTAGGTATTGACGGGAGTGGCCACAAGGAAGCATTTGCTAAGGCCGTCAAGCAGAGAGCCACCGTTGTAGAATAATTTCCATATTATTTGTATACAGTAAAGCTGAATTTCACCAGTGAAAAACTGTTCAATTAAACTGAATTCACATGTTTCAATTATTTCTTTTTGCTTAAAACCTAAGAACGCAGCTTAGTTTTAATTGAAACTAAATAATAAAAGTGTATATCAAAAGTAAACATACGTCATCACTATTACAACCCAATTTTCTCTGGTGAAATCCAGCCTAAGGCGTGACAGTCGAAATATTATCTCTCACTCTACGAACAAACTCGCTGCGTCACCGCTAGCCAGCAGATTTCTTCACAGTTTAATTTAATAATGTTATTAGTATAATCGTCGCATTACTTGGCTATCATTGTAACAGAGGGCCTCCCAATTGTTACTAAACTAAAAAAACATAACCAACTGGACGTGCCGCTTCGTTCTGAACCTCCAGACCGGTTTGTCGGCGCGGGCGCACTTTTGAATAATTTCACTCGATACCGTACGGCTGCGGATTATTTCGTTTCGATAGTTTGTCTGTCGTTATCTGGTGTGGCCTAGAATGTTCGAAGCACGACTTTTTGTAAGCAATCCATTGATAGGATTGTAGGCAGGAACACCAGGAACTGTATGCATTCGAGCCTAATTCAGCCTTAGTTCCATACTCCATGATTAACATTATAAATGCGAAAGTAACTCTGTCTGTCTGGTCTGTTACGCTTTCACGCCTAAACCACTGAAACCAATTTTGATGAAATTCGGTATAGGGGTAGATTAGACCTTGGGAAAGGACATAGGCTATGTTTGGTTGCGATAACCGACATCGACGTCAACAGTTACACGACGAGGGGCTAACAGCTAGTAGGTATATAAATAAAACTACCTTTTAACATGTTTGCTATGGCTACGTCATAATAAACGCTTCCCTTAGCCTATGTACGCTTGAAATATTAGGCATGAATTATACAGTAAAGGGAGAGTTTAAGCGAGTCTTCTTACTACTTCTGGTGCTCCTCCAGGTTGCTTCTACCACACCTCTTGCCGCTGTTCATACCGGTACTTTGGGTGAACTGGTAAGTACCCACACGTCAAAAGAAAGGCCTTCAATATCGCCCAATTATCCTTTTATTTCTGATTACCATGGCTACAAACACAACTTTAAAGTTTTGGCCGTTCGTATTGTAAGTAAGAAAGAATTAAGGGCCACACCATGGCCACATGTACAACCTCGTCTGCATTCATACTTCTGTGTGTTATTTTCTTCATAACGTCGTATTAAATCTCATAATCTAAGAGATATTAGGTCTATCCCACACAGAATTTAATATTCAAATCGATAGATTAATCTTATACTGGGATCATTCGCCGGTGGTATCGTTCCCTCCTTCGTCGTTTAGTGTTCCATGTTCCACCGGTTGCACGCAGTAAGCATGGCTGCCCACTGCCAAGGCGACTGGCGGGAGATATACGATTGGGCCATAACGTATTGAGACACTCAATAACCTGTGTTTTATACGACGGTGCCTTAGCACTACGTCACTGTTCGACGCGACTATTAACGTATTTTGCATAAGAAACTATCATCGGAACAAAATTTATTGTTATGTGCGATAAATACTTACGATACTTTGTAGTGGATTTATTTGATGATATAGAAAGGGAACACGTTGAAGTAACAGGTTAAGGCCTATGTTACACTCGATGGGAATGCCGGTGCGGATTTTCCGTTTCGATACAGCAACCGAAGTTGTCCATACTTATTAGTAACATATATATTTACTTTCGCCTTTATAATCCATAGTTATTACTAATATTATAAATGCGAAAGTAACTCTTTCTGTCTATCTGTTACGCTTTCATGCCTAAACCACTGAACCGATTTTGATGAAATTTGGTACAGAGATAGATTAGACCAGCGGAAAGGACATAGGCTTTGTTTGATTGTGATAACCGACATCTGTGCGAGCGGAGCCACGGGCAACAGCTAGTATTTTATAAAGGCGAAAGAAACTATGTCTATCTATTACGCTTTCACGGCCAATTCCCTCAACCGATATTGATGACATTTAGTACAGAGATAGACTAGAAGTTGGAAAAGGACATAGGCCATATTTGGTCACTATAACCGATTACTACGGGGGCGGAAACTAATTGCATAATAAATGACTAATAAAGGTCACATTGCGAAGATGATCGGTCGCTCCGTCGCGTCGTCGTATGTATGCAATATGTTATTGACGTTAAGATCCGTGACGGATTAATTTCCGTCAAGTGTAACACTGGCCTAAGTTTCAACTTTGTATATTATTGCACCAATGTGACGAATGATTAAAACTCAGTTTATAAACATAGTATAGATACTACTAAGTAATAGTTGATTGCTTGCCGTGCGCTTCAGATGTTCATTTCTAAGTAGACAAAATTACACCGTGGTTACCAGTGGTTACTTATCGGATAATGTGAGTTATTATGAAGTGTGAATATAATTGAAGTGTCTGTTTGCAATGTTAAAATAAATACTTTTCACTAAATAAAATACCATGTAAACCAGCTGGTGTACACCATGTAAGCCCGCGGCTCCACACGCGTGGAATTCCCGTGTAATTATTAAGTACAAGGACAAAAAGTAGGCTATGTAGTATTAAGGTAATACCACAACTGCCGGCGCGGCGCACGCAGCACATGCGCGTAATTCATTACGGCTTCTCAATGGTTCCTTTCATCCGTATCGGAGTTTAACACGTAATGGGTAGGTACGCTGCATGTGCTGCATGCGTCTGTCTTTGTCGTATGCGGTCGGCTTGGGAATCATACCTTTTACTGTTACTGGGCGCGTAGCTGATGTTATAAGGCATAGATAACTTGACTACTTTCATTACGAAAACTTCTCGTGCGAAGCCGTGACGGGTCGCTAGTCTTAAATAAAGGCACTTGCTGAATAAACGGATCATCCATTTATTTATTAAAACAATCTGAAACAAAAAACGCGATCCTACAGTTGGGTAAACATAAACAAAGCATTAGATCGGTATATTGTTGATGATTCAAAGCGCGGAATCGCGCCTCACCGCATTGATTTGATAGATATTGTGATACCTACAAAAATACCGACTGCAAAATAAAAACTCTATTGCCTGACTTTAGAATCCGGGACCTACTAAAAATAGGCTCAGTCCCACGTAATCGTGGGACCTAAAACAATGACTGGTGAAATGTGGGTGTAATTCACCTCTGCCTATTCCTCCGAGAATGAAGGCGTGATTATATGTATGTATATAAGTATGTGGGATAAAACGAAATACCTATTCGTATATCTGTAAGACAAACCAAGTTTTATTTACACCAGAAATCTATTATTATGTGCCTAAGGTGAAACGCCAGTGAAAATAACTGTAGTCAATTGTACCTAAACTGGGTTCTAGTGTTTTAATCAATAAAGTTTTTATTCAAAGAAAACCACGATACACTGTATGCATGAAACAGCACAACGCGGAAACGGACGCCTGCAACGGGTTGCACTAGTGAACTGAATTTTCACGTTTTCAATTGAATTTACTTAATTGACAATTTATTCACTAAAATAAACTAATGCCTTTAAAAATTATACGCATTTCTATTCAGTGAAAACCAGCCTATAAATCGTGTATTAAATCTCTCGGTTATGTCGGACTCAAATCGACTAAAATCGCACGTTGTCTTAAGGCCCCGAATCAGATCAGCATCGAAAAATCAATATTTTCGAAACCGTTTTTCTTTTAACTATAAAACCTACAGATCTGGAATGTACATGCCTGTATACTACAGGATATACAAAGTAACTTCTCCTTTTCATAAATTAAATAAAAAAGGAGTAAATAGTTGAAAAGAGGCTCTGAATATCACTCTACTCTTTCTTATGAAACCAAATATTTTCTACAATATGTATTCAAATAATCAAAAATTTCACATGTATGTTAAATAAGTGTATTAGCATGACGTGACCTTCTTAGTTAGTAACTGTCGCCTATAAAGTTATCTATTATAATTAGTTTTACTGATTTTTACGGTTCAAATATGAGCGAATGACCTTGAACATTTGTATGGTTAAAGTCATTCGCGTATGTAATCACCTTAAGTCTTCAGAAGCCGGGGCGTAAAATTTTATGGAAACTGAAAACCAATCTATTAAATTTTTGGTGCCACGTTTATTAATGTGCAGAGTTCAGAGGTTACCTGCAGTCGCTGCGTGGTAATTATGCGTTGCATCAATATTGATGAGTCCCACATATCGTGACAATGGCCACAATAAACCTTAATATTGCTCGTATGTTTAACTGCTTGTTTTCCTTACGACTTGTTCTGTATGACTTTGAATAAAATAACAAATACCTCTTCGACCTACGGTTGAGTAACAATAGGTACTGCAATGATTGAATGGCCCCAGGATCAGACACACAGGCTCTCGGCAGTTTAGCTGATAGGCTTCAATCGATTTTGTTTTTTTCTACGAATGTAGAATGGGAAGCTGCTTTTTAATATCCTACTGTACAAGCAGATAAATTACGAATAATTTTCAAATCTGGGTAGTAATGTTTTTATCAAATTGTGTAGTTTCCAATAACATTTTGTTTTGACATCAATGGAGGCGTGTGGCTTTGGTGCGTCACCAACTGCCGCCAACGCGTAGCTACACACATTGGCTAACATGATGTTAACATTAGCTGCTAAACAGGTTTGCTCAATAATAAATCATTATAGATTACATTTATATGTAAACATGCTTAAGTTATGGCGGAGAACAGATTATCAAAACAGATAGACGATGTTTCGGCCAATAATTCAACACTAATAGAGTTCATCGAACCTATCTATTGTTTTTTTGTGCAATCCTACCTAATAAGTAGGTACAATACCTAATATGATAAAATATGTGAAAGTTTATGAAGTATGCATTGTCATGTAGCGACGGATGAAAGAAAACTGCATGTAGCAGAGATGCGAATGTTAAGACTCTTCACAACGTATGTTTCACTTTTGCTGCCGATCCTAGAAACCTTCTAATGCCCTTCTTGAAGAACCCCATATTGTAGTCGCTTGGGAAAAGAACAGCAGAGAGTTCATTCCACAGCTTGAGTGTGCGTGGGATGAAGTTCCTTTCATACCGCACAGTGCGCACCGTTTCCGGTCGCAATGTGTGAGGATGATTTCCCTGCCTATGGCGAGCGGTGCGATGACAGAATGTAATGTACCTAGCTGTAGGCATCATGTTGCGCCGACCCTAAATAATTAGAACAAGGTCAGGAAGATGATGATTTGAAAGTATATGATGTTTGTTACTCGGTCACGTTCAAGCAGTTGAACGGACCTGGATGAAATTTCCTACGGTGTAAAACAAACCTAAGAGATCATACAAATAAACTTGTAAAACAAATAGTGACATGCATGGCACGGATATATAAATATTAATATCAGATAGCTATCATTTTACAATCAACTGAACAAGATATTGAATACAGGTTTGTCATGCACTAAAAATTTACATGTAGCACTTTTTTCATTCGGAGTCACTGTTATGGTTACTTTATCAGACCTGTACCAGTTATATAAAAAGTTCAATGCATTGGCAGTTGGCTCAGACTGAATACATACGAGTGTAGTTCTAGGTGTACTTAGCGCTAGCTAATATTTGTCTACAAATGTCAAATGTGTTATGCTACGTTTACATACTCGCGGCAGAGCGAGGGAAGTGGCGAGAGAAGTGGGCAGAGACGTGGTGTGAATGGTATATTCGTCATGCCGCGAGTACTGCCGCGTATGTTGCGCAAATACTAGCGCGATGAACTATACGAGACCGCTAGATGGCGCTAAACTAAATAAAACACTACTTTCGTTATTGCTCCTCGAATATTTACTTTTAAAAATATTTATATCGATCTACGGAAAGTGTATAGTAGTTGAAAGTGATAGTTTTTATTAATAATCTATTTAATTAATTCGCTATGCTGTAAAAGCTTATTGCGTACACTGCTACAGCGTTGTCCTCCATACGTTTACGTCCGTCTCCGTTGCAGGGCGAATACTGTAATGCGGACCAACGTGATGATGGGAGTGTGTGAATGCTAGGGCATTAATCGCGCGAATATTTCTGGCAACACGATGAGCAATGCGAGCGGCAGTATGTAAACGCGGGGTTATGAACAATACTGTACATATTCTGTCTGTGTGGGCTTTAAAATATACTGCTCGAGGAAAACGCTGCGCAATGCAAGGTCTATATAGTTAGTTACTTGTTATATTTAAGAGATAAAGATAGCGCACGTCAATATAACTTCACTTCGCCAGATGGTAAGTTGCATTATTTGACGATGAAGACAAAGCCTCATGAAAGATGATTACCATTACAGATACCAACAATGTTACAATGGTAGCCCTCGGTGCCCTCGACTTGACGGCTTCATCATATGCTTTTTCACGCCCCTCTATACCCCGGACTGTGGGCAGAACGTAACGCGTGTGTTGGTAAAACAATCCGAGACTATATATCGATACCTCGGGGCTCAAAGGGCGTAAGCGCCAAAAGTCGATTTTACAGGAGAGCAAAAAAACAAAAACAAAATTTCTTTTTTCGGCATAACTTTTTCGATTTTTGACCTAAATAAACCATTCTAAGACCAAAAGTCTCAAATTTTTGTGATGCAGGTCACTGTAAAATTATATTTCGAATAAATTTAAAAGCAACGAAAATAGCTTTCCCATACGCCCTGAAAATTTGTATGTTTGGGGTGTTTACACCCCAAAAATCAATGGATGTATGATGTTTGGGGTGTTTACACCCCAAAAATCAATGGATGCATGATGTTTGGGGTGTTTACACCCCAAAAATCAATGGATGTATGATGAGTGATGGTTTATTAGACAAAATTAGACCGAGTGGGAAACCGAGTAGACATTTCAGGAAATGACGCATTTCAAGCACTTTCACCGTTTTTATCAACTCTGATAACGAATTAATCAATCAATTAGCCTAGTGCAGTCCACTGCTGGACATAGACCTCTCCCAATATGCGCCACGTTTGCCGATCCTCCACCTTCCGCATCCAGTCCGTCCCAGACACCCTTCGTAGGTCGTCAGTCCACCTGGCTTGGGGGTGTGTCCCACCTTACGTTTTCCTTCTTGCTGTCTCCACTCTAGGACTCGTCTGCTCCAACGGGCATCAGTCCTGCGACAGATGTGGCCAACCCACTGCCACTTCAGCCTGCTTATTCTGCGGGCTATGTCGGTAACTTTAGTTCTATGTCGGATGATCTCGTTGCGAATTTTATCCTTCAAAGAAACTCCAAGCATAGCTCGCTCCATAGCCCGCTGCGCAACTTTTAGGTCGTGGACTAATCCCACCTCCAGTGGCCACGTTTCAGCACCGTAAGTCATAACAAGTAGGACGCACTGGTCGAAAACCTTTGTTTTGAGGCATTGCGGTAGGGGCGAGGAGAAAACCCGACGTAATTTGGCAAATGTTGCCCATCCCAGTTGGATCCTTCTGGCTATTTCTTTCTCGAAGTTCTTTTTAACAAGCTGGATAACCTGCCCCAGGTAGACATATTTTTGAACAACTTCGAGTGTCGCCCCTTCGATGGCAATCGGTCTCGGTGTAACATGTTCGTTGAACATAATCTTGGTTTTCTCCAAGTTTACACCGAGGCCGACTTGTCGAGAAGCTCCATTCAGGCTGTGCAGCATTTTGCCCAATTGTTCCAGCGACTCCGCAAATATGACGATATCGTCAGCGAACCGAACGTGCGAGATGTACTCACCGTTGATGTTGACGCCCCACCCAATCTAATCCAGAGTCTTGAAGACGTCATCCAATGCGTTGGTGAATAGTTTGGGAGATATAACATCTCCCTGTCTCACTCCACGCTGGAGGCTAATGGGTTTCGTCTTCTGGTCTTGGAGCTGGACGAACATTGTGGCAGTGTCATATTAGCATCTCAGCACTTCGATGTATCGCCAATCGACACGGCACCGCTGCAGGGCATACAACACTGCCCAGGTTTCGATAGAGTCGAAGGCTTTTTCGTAGTCCACAAACGCCATACACAGCGGCTGATTGTACTCTTGCGTCTTTTCTACAATCTGCTGAACAGTATGGATGTGGTCCACGTTGCTATAGCCTTTTCGAAACCCGGCTTGCTCGCGTGGCTGGAACTCGTCGAGCTTACCCGAGAGGCGATTTGTGACGACCCTTGAGAACAACTTGTAGACATGACTCAGGAGTGAGATGGGCCTATAGTTCTTCAGCAACGAATTAATACTAATAATTATTGATTTACCTGTACCTAATTATGTTACTAGGTATGTCGTTTACTACCCTCAAATTTATTGATCAATATGAGTGATTGCTCTTACGACCCAAACCTAAATATTTTATGATGTAAAATGGTAGGCGTAAAAACATTTGTATCATCTACGTTGTCGCTTACTACCCTCCCGTTTATAAACAGTAACACTGGTTGCTGTTACGGCACAAAAACTAAAAATATCTGTTTTATTTCCTAAAAAAAATGGGGTCGTAAAAACCATTTTTTTTGCGAATTGGAAGACTTTAAATACACAGATCGATAGAGGAGAAAAATATAAGTAGGACTGCATTAAAAACTCAATTTCGCCAAAATGGCGGTTACGCCCTTTGAGCCCCGAGGTATCGATATATGCGTGCAGAAAAAAATCTTCATACGAGTGCCAATCCAGATTGCATCGGAAGCTTGTACTGTGGAGTCCGTATCTATAAAGTTATGAATTCTGTGTGTAAACCTTAAAAAGTTTAAAATACTGGGTCCCGTTGGCAGACTGTCAAGGCGGCAGGCAGCATTCTCGCGCTGAATTTCTATAGTGCCATAGAAAGCCTTCGCGTGAGAAAACAGTCTGCACGGCGATCGACAGTTTATTGATTATATTATTCCTAGAATTTTATTCTTCATGATAAGTTGAACACTGACTACATCGTTGGGATGCCGGCTCGATAACAACATGTATAAAAGATGCGAACAATTTGCATTATTAATTGGTCGATTACGAAACAGAAAGAAGCCGGCCGGCCAATTGAGACGCTCCAATGAATTAATTCAATTAGCTTGAGACGTTGACGCCATTCCTCGTGTATGTAAAGTAAAGTGGTTGTTTCCATATAGGTCTTCGTTTATGCTAACGATTTTTTGGAAGGTATTATTAGCTGAAGAACCAAGTATGTAGGGTACAGGAAGGTGGGCAGGTCTGGAGTGGTCGAGCTATATTGACGAAATTAATGTTGTATCGAAAAAGAGCAGACCCTCTAGATAAGTGGAACGTTTGCAAAACATAATAGAATAATTGATCTGAAAAATGTATAAAACCCCCGACCCAAAAAGAACCTATAAAAAGTAAAATAATAACTATTACCTACCTACCCTAGGTATTGACGCTTTGTATCTTTGGGGGACCGCTAAGTACCTTGGTATGCCCTATTCCCCCCGAGCGACGGTCAGACGGCGGTCCCCCGACGAGATAAATGACAAAAGGGTCAATAGGTCATAATGTAATTTATGACCTTTCATTTGATACCCAACACGGGTATATTTGAAAATATTAGATTTTGCATTGCCACTTTCACTCCTCATATCTATTAAATGGCAGAACCGATTTTCATGAAACATAGCTAAGAACACTCTCGACTAAACCATCTTTCAAACAAAAGAAACAGAATCGAAATCGGTTCAGCCATTTGGGAGCTACGATGCCACAGACAAACTGACACACTCCTCTTTTTCCTCTTTTTAAAAATAGGCGTCAATCCCATATTCATCATTGATAAGGTTGGAAGCAGGTGACGGGTAGGTCTCTACATACCCCGAAGGGAAAAAGGCGTATGTATGTATTCTTAGATTCGATTTGATTTCTCCATGAGGATAAGCACGAGGTTGCAAGTGCTGAATTTTCGTAATGATAGGCTATTTTTTTTCTTCTGGAATAGGTTCCCATTGGTGACGGTAACAGGATCAATTTCACGAGGGTGGACCCGCGGACAACAGCTAATAGTGAATAAAATATAAGCCCAAAACAAATAAAAATAGAACCAAGCCCAAGGACAGCACATCGCAATAAATGTCGTGTTCCGTCTTCATGCAATCTTAAACATATGGCGTGGTTCCGTTACGGCGGCAGTTGCCAGACTTGCGGCCATCGGCACGTAACTAGGGTCATCAGTTATTCATACAACTGATAAGGCTTGACAATCTGTTATCAGGTTAATTATTGCCCAATTAAAAAAAAAATCATATCAAAAGTTTCTTAGAAAAAGATAGCAAGTGTTACTCGGGATAAATGTGGTGGTATCCAACTCAATAGGTATAAGTATATTATTTTAATTAGCTGATCGTCGCGGCTCCACTCGCGTTGAATTCTGATCCCGTTTCCGCATCCCATAGGAACCTACTTCAGGAATAAAACGTATCTTTCTGTTATTCCAGACTATAATCTATCCCTACACCAAATTTCCACTAGATTTGTTTATCCGTTTGAGCCTGATTGAGTAACAAACATCTTCACAGACTTCCACATTTTTATTATATTAAATAGGATTAATCCTCTTTTGATCGGTGCCTCCACCCGCTCAATGGGAGGGTGGCGCATCCCCGGGCGAAGTAGCAGCTGTACCTGTATCAAATGCGTACTTCAATCATTATCTCTTTGAACATATTCTACAAAGAGATAAGAGAGCTGTAAGAAGCGCGCCGTTTCGTAGCCTTATCTCTGCCGCTTCAATAGCACCATCGAGCGCCATTAACTGCACACCACTGCTGTATTATTACAACTCAACAAAGACGGAATCCACGCCGTCATCTGTCGACAGTTGGGGCATCTGTCGCAGGGCTGTCGCGAATGGTCTTGTGCCAAATAAGAATAGGTAACTACTAGGAAGATATTTGAAATACATCATTATAAACAAGTTTTTAGACAGTAGTACCTACATACTTACTCTTAATATTTTTTTCTGTATATTTGCATATAAGATACTACAAATATTATAGTACGAGAGCCCACGACCAAAACCATGTCTCATAGCAATACGGCAAAAACCCTATAAAATCGTTAGATTGTATGATTCTGAACCCGACTAGGTGTGTAGTAACGGTCGAAAGTGTAGCAACTGCGTTGGAGGCCATTTCTGCTGTGTCAAAAAAAAAAGGCAGTCGGTATTATAGCAATACGTCTGATAGTGAAAATGTACATAGATCTTATAATTGTAATACGAAAAAGTTTGTTTTCAGACATTTTGTGCGTAGCACATAGCCTGAGCGCATTTTTGAAAATGTCAACAAATTTAGCCGACCTGTATCATAGCAATACGGATAAAAAAAAATTTAACTTCTCGTATTGCTGCCATGATTAACAAAAACCTGTTTTCAGACACTTTAAGTGTAGCATATACTCCCAAAAACGAAAATAAGTACGAAAATGTTTTTTTTTAAATTTACAGCCTTCATAGATATTCAAGAATCTCCCTTGTTTTCATTAAATGACATTAAATGTACGGGACGTTATCCTGTTATCGAGAACCTAATGTATGTTAAGAAAAATATTTCCAAATTTCCAAAAATATGTGACAGGCATAACATAAATACGAGACATAAAAACAATCTTGTAGTCTGTGATACCAGACTCCAAAAAATTAACAGTTCTTTCCAGGGTAACTGTATACGCTTTTTTAACAAGCTCCCTAAGGAAATTAGGGATTTACCTATAAATAAATTTAAAAATGTAGTTAAGAGGAAATTGTGCCAAAAGGGCTATTATAAAATACAAGAATATTTAGATGATAAACTAGCTTGGAAATGAGCTGTTCACTCATGCATGCTTCTCAAACAAATTATTGTATTTAGACTAAGTAAACTAAGCATTATTTGTAAATAGACCAAAAAAAAAAAGCCCGCTGAGTTTCTTGCCGGAGTCTTCTCAGGCCAGGGCCGCGTTTCGAACCGGTGGTCCATTTGCTAACCTAGTCTTTAGTACATAATTATATATTTTTGACGTTTTGTAAGTGCCGTTTTAATGGTCTATACAGAATAAATGATTTTTGACTTTTGACTTTTTTTGACTTTGTACATCGACTCCAGTTGTGGAGTATGTGGTTGTGGTGTTTGTTGTGGAGACCCGAAGAACGAGTAAACGTATATTGTAATGTTAAGGTTAACCGAACTACTAAGTGGCCGATCTTTCCTGGATAGAGTTCACTGGTAAGGTCGTGATGATAGTCTCTAAGGTTATTGGTTTGTGGTCGATATAAATACACATTATTGTGCAACAAATAGTGACGCGCGTCGCCGGTTCGGCCTGTAGTACAGCGTCAGCAGCGCATGTACATGCGATGTATAGTCGTGAGACTGTACATAGTGGCAACCCCAAAAGGTAGCCCAAACGAATAAGTAGAGAACCATCCAGAAGAGGACGTTGAAGATCTCCCGAGCGACGTCGAGAGTGATTTCGAAGACGATGATTCCGAATCCGACAGCGATTGAATACGAGAATATTTTGTAACTTTGAATAAACCGTTTTTATTTCAACTTCATCCCAGTTTCCTTTTGTGCGATTTATTTCAGTCCTTCAACTTCAATGTTACGGTTTCGGGTAAATTCTTTGTTAATTAACATGTAATGAATTCAGGGTCGCAACGTATTCATTGGTTTGTAACAGAGAATTCAAGATGCCTCAATACGATTTTTAAATGATATCTGAGTATCGAAAAGTTGTCTGATAGAGAAGATGCTACACTTAATTTGTCTGATATAAATTTTTTGCACATGTGGACAACTTATTTTATCATGTCCAACAATTTTCAGACATATTGCTATGATACCGATCGGTAAAATTTGTTAACATTTTCAAAACGGTCTCAAAATTTAATGCGTTCACATTTCCGTCTGAAAATTGTTTTGTTCGCATCAAATAACCAAAATTTACTAATAAAAAAGATTTTCAGACGTATTGCTATGAGACATTTTTTTTGTCTCCTTTTTAATTTTTTTAAGTGATTTTACGGGTTTGCGCTACACCACTAACGTCTGAAAAATATGTTTCCGGTATCTCAGAACTATCATTCAACTAAAGTCTGCAAATCAGACATATTGCTATGATGCAGTTCGGTAAAATTCTTTGACAATTTTGAAAATTCGGTCAGATCAAACGCTACGCGGAAAATGTCTGATATTGGTTTTTTCGAGTTCAGGATAATCGTATCTATCGATTTGATGCGGTTTTGGCTGTATTGCTATGAGACAAAAATTTTGGTCGTGGGCTCTCGTACTATTACACAAAGTGTCACCTTCTCCCGATTGACCACTCAACATTGTGAATGACCGATTGGTGAAAAAATTTCAGTCTATAGGTACTTGAAGGTAGATTTTATATACTTCATCACAAGATGGTTTTTATACAGAAAATCGCTAATTCAAAAAATAGTAACTAACATTCCTATAAATAATTAAAACAAAATCTTCCAATCGTTACATAACAAAAAATAATTTATTTATCGCGGCAATTTAATTACCGCACCGGTTCACGACGCGGCCCAGCCTTGAGAAGACTTCACAAACTCAATAATAAAACCGTCAGGCGTGACAGCCCTGCGCGATAGATACGATGACGTGTAATTACGTCAGAGCTGGGGGCGGGTCGCATCAATCTCGCGGCTGTCCGCACGTGACGCGGTTACTTGCAGTTTCATCGCGACCCCACATGCTTCTCATGATCTTCATTTATTTTATTCGGGTAATCTTCTTTTACTTTCCTATGGACATTGCAGGCTGAAGCCTAGTGAGACCTAGTCTAGAAAGAAAACCCGAATCCGCAAATGTAAAGTGGGATAACCCTGCCAGATGGACTAAAGTCCTAAAAAAAAATTAACTACAAATAAGTTTATAGTTGCCTTTACGTTTTCATAGTACCTATTATTCATTTTACTTGTGCTATAAGACATTGGCTTCTAGCAGATTCTAGACAATAGAAAACATCATTATAGTTTTAAGAGTATTTAATATTAATTTCAATTCGACACTTCTGCACGTACCATCTGTTCAGAGAAAAAGTGCCTTAACCACAAAAAGACGCTTTTTCCAGAACAGACGTCCAATGACATTCATACTTCCATACTATAATTAACTACTATGGCTGTCCGTCTGCCGTTCTGTCTGCATGTCTGTCTGTTACGCTTTCACGCCAAAACCACTGAACCTATTTTGATGGAATTTGGGACAGAAATAGATTAGACTTTGGGCAAGGATATAGGCTATGTTTGGTCTCGATAACCGACATCTACGCGGGCAGAGCCGCGAGCAGCTAATAATCCTATAATGCTTCCTTGGTTCTTTTTGAGGTACGGAACCCTAGTATCAAACGTTAAATCCTCACGACGCGACGTATGTCATAGGGAACAGCCTCCTAGTATTCAATCATTCTCAACCGGTAATCTCACAGCATATCGCCCATTTCAAGGCAAAACATTATCATTGAGCCATTATACCTTGTACTTAAACTGTAGGCAGACGCGGCCGCAGGGCATAGCTATGCGAATATCCGCTTGTAATTACGGATATCATCAGTCCGTTAGCCACTAGAACCTTCAATTTTAACCCCATTTATTTGTAATAGCGTTTAATGACTTAATCTTTGAGTTGGCGAACATGCAGGACACGTGTAATTGGTTGGATACGCGGATTGTATTAATATAAACGCGTCGTCAACTTTTTATGTAACTAGCTGATGCTCGCTCCGCACCCATGGACGATGACGGGATTTTTAGTCACAAATAAATATAATCTACACTAATATTATAAAGAGGAAAGATTTGTACCTATTTTTGTATGTTTGTAATGAATAGGCTCCGGAACTACTGTACCGATTTCAATAATTCTTTCACCTATAGAAAGCTACACTATCTGGGAGTAACATAGGCTATATAACATCACGCTACTACTAAAGGGAGCGGAGCAGTGAGCATAAATGTCAATAAATCGGGCAGATTTCCATACATTAAAGTTGGACCAGAATCCGAATTCCACGCGGGCGGAGCCGCGGGCAACAGCTAGTAAATTATATATTGGATAAATTATTTAAATGTTTTATTAAATAAATTGTTTGGAGTTTCTGATATTTCGGCATTGTAGCAAGCACCATGATCACAGAGGATCAGAAGAGAGATTGCAACAGCGCCGAAATATCGGAAACTCCAAACAATACATGGGAAATTTCCCGATCCTACCTCTTATAGTAAACTGCATCAAGTCTGTTCAGTAGCTTTTGCGTCCATCGGAAAATGGATATATCTATGTACTTAGATGGAATTTGGCAAAGAGATCATAGTCTGGATCTAGACTATGATCTCTTTGCCAAATTCCATCTAAGATCTTTTGCGACTCGCTAGAAGATACGGCCTTTCTATTTCTCGGAAATTCCGCGGCATTTCCGAGATTCAGCGATTTTTATTGCGGTGACCTTCTGACACCTCATTATCTATGTGAAACCCATAAAGTGAGGAAACCTAGTGGCATTTACGCCATTTCTCCTCTCCTGGGCGCTGGTTACGAGATGTGAATTGAATGAAAAACACATTAACCTAGTTGTTGCTAGTTGGAAGTCGCGCAGGGTGTTCTGGTAGAAATAACTGGTTTTATTCGTGTAAACAATGGGAAAATTAGGTGATTATGTATTTTATGTACGTGGACGCTCATCAGTATAAATTACCTAAGTAATAAAGATTGACCTTGGACAACAATACATTTATTTTTTAATGAGCTAGCTGATTCACCCCGGCTTCATCCGTGACATTCTTCGAATCCCCGTAGGTATCACTTCTTTAAACCATTTCTCAATTTTTAAATAATGTATGGGAATTTACCGGATTTGTTGACAGTTATGGTTACTGCTCAGTGCTCCCGTAAGTGATATTTAGCCTATAACCTTTTTCGATAAACGGAACGGCTATTCAATACAAAAATAATTTTACAATTTGAACCAGTAGTTCCCAAGACCAAACAGAGGCAGACAGACTCTTCAGCTTTGTAATATTAGTATAAATAGTATAGATAATCCACAATACTTATTATGTTTAATCTATTAACCCGCCCCTCACTGCATCCGGGTAAAGGTGCCCATCACGCTAGCGGCATTGCCCCGCTGAGTGGCAATGTCCAACCTTTGCCATAGGTACGAGGCAGAACGAGAGTCTCCAGTATTGTCCCTCAACCTCCGCCGCAATTCGCTAACTAAAATCTTGGCATCATCCTCATCCCTACTACCCTATTTATATATATATAGAGAGTATATTTTTAATAAATTAAAAGGAATATTTACATAATTACATAAAAAAAACAACACTTAATATACCTATATATAAAGCTGCAGGTTCAAGCGTCAAAGAATTCCTCCCCATCGACGTCAACTGGGAGGGTGGCCAGAAGGCTGGCGGCATTGCCACGTTGAATGGCAATGCCAATCAACGTGGCAATATATATACATATATATATATATATTTTTTTTAAAGAATATTAACAACCGAAATTACTAATATTCCCGTTAACCCCTCCAACTAAGCTAAATTGCTTGTGCTAGGAGTGGGTTCACGTCAGTAGTGTAATGGCCAGGATTCGAACCCGGGACCTCTCGATCGTAAGGCCGACTCCTTAACCACTAAGCTACCGACGCTATTACTATATCATCTATGCCTACTACCCATACCCATAATCTCGACTACAAAGGGTGTAAATAATTATGAACCGCTGTTTTGTGAAATAAACAAAGAAACAAATGCCTTGCAATCGTAATATTCCCATCGTCACGCCCAAATTATTCTTAAAATTAATTATATAAAATATTTTCACGTTTCATATATGTTTTGATTGAACAACAAAAGCCGAGAACAATAACTCTTCTCACTTACAATTATAATTTGGAAGCAATCGTAGTTGCTCAATCAAAGTAATTTGCGCGGGGTCGATAATTTGTAGCGAACTGTTTGCTCTTTGCTTTATGCTAAAAACTCACATGATAGCTTCCGAGTAACGGGTAGCAATAAAGACGCACTAAATAACAAGACCAGTAAATTCTCAACCCTTAGCTGCTCACCGTGGAGGAAGATCCCAAGACAGTTTAATAATTTCCTTGAAACTTTCCCAGTGTCTTTGCTCAGTGAGTTATTTATTAGTGTTGAACATGATGTACAGGAGTTACAGCATTAGGAATGTAGGTAGGATGACTTATTAGCAGAGGTCGGAATTAGGTAGAGTGATTTATGTACTTGCGACGAAATGTTGATATTAATGTGGATCTTCCTCGGATTTCTGACGGACAACCCCGTGTAGCCGTCTGATTTTGATGCAGTTTTCAGTTAAAGGTCCTGGTTTGATTGGCGTATGTTCTTAGATAGGTGTTATGGTGAAAACTCACCAGGGGGCGCTGCAGCAAACATTTTTTGAGCAAATTAATATACTCAGTGTTCAATAAAACTGCTAGTCCGATTTTAATGCAGTTTTCAGTTATAGGTTCAGGTTTGATTAGAGAATATTCTCAAATACTTAGATGGAAGAACTCACCAGGGGGCGCTGCAGCAAACATAATGTATACTCTCTCTAAAAAGTTTAAAATAAAAAAGAATTGAAAGCACCCACGACGATTAAAAATAATTCAAAAAGCAATAATTTAATAATAAAATATTTAAAGAACCCCCGACAAGAAATAAATCGTGTGCCCTTTTCCTTTGATATACGTCCCTAGTAATATTTTGATTTAAGCGTTGTAGTGTTAGCGGATCTTGGATCTTGTGGCTTATACAACAAGTCCGTCAGTTTAGAAAAAATTTTTTTTGGTGGCGTTAACACACATCCACACAGGCAGAACTGCGGGTGAAAAGTTTTCTATAAACGCGATCACATTTCTGTGCCCTTATCAACACCGGCGCTTCAGTATCAGAGCCGTCGTCGGGCAAAAAACAAATGAAGTACATATTTTTGTATTGACCTTCAGACAGACACTGCGAAAAACAGTGCATGCGACTTTCGACCTTAATGACATTTTATTGACAACATTTTGTTTGCACTCGGAGATGACGTTGATCAGGAATATAGAAAAGCTCTATACTTTGTGATGTCAATAAGGTCAAAAATAGATTGGCCTACTTTTTCATGTATTCGTAGGTGAAGAACATCGCAAGAAATAGGTGCAAGCTAGCGACTTTATCGACTAGAGATATAGACGATTATGTACATGTAATTAATAAAATCTGAGTAAAACTAATGAAGTACATATTTTTTGTGTCCACTCCACCGCACTGTCACATCACTGACGTTTGTGAACGGAAAGGCCCCGCCGGCGCACGGATGCTTAGTTGGTCACGTTCCTGCCACGGCACGGACCAGTGTGCACAGACCTTCAGGGTTTTCTTTCCTAATTTGCCCCGCAACAAGATGGACTAAGAAGATGGGCTAAGTAATTTTAAAAAGCTAATCCACTTAACCATTTCTCAATAATGATTCACTGAGGCTGTGCATTAATCACGTGAGGCTCAACAGGGGGAGGGGTCGGAAAAAATCACGAAATATCACCAGGGGGGAGGAAGGGGTATATTGAGATATCACGTGTATTTATTTTTTCTTATAAGTCGCGATTTTTGTCACGATTCTTAGTTTTCTAGCACGAAATAATATGAAATACACGTGATTTTGGCTAGGGGGAGGGGGAGGGGGGTAGTCTAAAACCTCACCACGTATCACCATAGGGGAGAGGGGGGTTAGAAAATTGCTAAAAAACATCACGTGATTAATGGACAGCCCCACTAGGTACAGGTAGTTTAATATTTTTGCTTGCACTTTCAAAATTCAACTTTTCCAAAAATGTTTTAAATGCATTGTTGCACAGTTGGGACCATGGTATGTTACAAAGAACGATAAATCACTCAATTAATAAATCACGGGATTTTTTTCTGCTCTTTAACAATAATCTTGGGTCTCGAGGCATATCCACATTATTAAAAATCAGTGCAAGTACATAAATCACTCTACCTAATTCCGACCACTGCTTATTAGAGTAAATGAACTGAATGAGTTGAGAAAGCTGAGAAAACAATTTATAGCAAGACATGCTACAATAGTAAGATTCGTTATGGAAAGATTACCGTCTCTCCTGTCAAATGAAGTTACAGGGTCAGCGGCACTGGTCAGCAGCTTTGCAGGATTGCACACGTGCAAAGCGTGCAAAGGTCGCTATTACCTGCTTCCCATTATTCCCATCAAGTGATCCGTATGCTTGTAAGTTGAATAAAAAAGTCGGTATTCTCATCGGTAGTCGACAGATGTTTTTTTTATATACATAGGACATGTCTATATGACTTCACCTCGCCTGATGGTAAGCTGAATGCAAAGTCTCGAAATAGAAGTAGTAGTTAGGGGTAAGAGGTTAAAAGGGAAGACCCAAGTCTGTCGAAGGTTCAGGTGTATTTCTTTCTAGGTACGTCGACACCGAATACTTTTTTTAGTATTCCGGCTTACGGAAACTGCTAGGCACGTAACCTCATTGCTGTGAGACACGTTATTTTTTTTGTGCTGGTATGTATGCGATATATGTGCGAAAAGGAATTATGGAAATAAATATTTGAGTTAGATAACGGATGTAGCTGTCAGATTAATTCTTGTGTAGTATGTAACTAACTAGTATAGAACCGTAACACTAAATATAATGCAACATGTAAGGATTGTAGGTAGTATATGTATAAGCGGCGCTTGATCGTAATCAGGCAATCTCACTCTCCATTTTTTAACTTTTGGGTTAGACAATTAATATTGTTTGTGTTGTAGCAAATTCGAGTTTTAGTACCTACATATATATTAATAAAAACTTAGGATAGCGTCTCTAATATGTGGTAGGTTAGTAGTGCCAAGCTCACATTTTATTCTGTAGATCACCACATCAATACTATATCTTTATATATTATAAAGTAAAGTGTGAGTCTAATGTGAACGTGCCCTAAGCGCAAATAGCAGAAAATTATGTAATTATGAAATTAGTAACTACACAATTTAGTTTAAAATCGATTTGTCCGTTCACGCTCGTTGAGGTAGGTACGCTGGCGCAGGGAGACAGCCGTGACGGATCGCTGGCCAGCATCAACCAACAAAGATCGTAATACCTACTTATGAAACAATTCGTGCTGCCGAACAATTAATTACACTTTTTACAAGCTTTTATTTATCTTGCAATTTTTTTCGTAGTGCACGTCAATATGACTTGCCCTCGCCTGATAAAACGAAGGCACCTATTAGTGGTAAGGTTCTTGCCTTTAACTGGCCATAGTTTACCAAAAGGTATTGAATGGCTTTGATTTATTCCTTTACTAAAGTGAGAAAGTTAAGTTTTTATACCTAAGAAAATTTAAGTTATAAATAAAATTACAGAATTTTCAGTCACTTTTTTTAATTTGCAATAAGTAAGGAATTCGCGTAAATCCCAAGACTAGATTCATTTTATTAGTTCAGAAATTACATTCGGACTTCATTAAATATTACACCTGATTTTATGGACGGATTTTATGAGCTATTAATGACAGATATCATACAAAAAACGATTATTTCATCGTAAAATTTTTAATAGATTCTTCTTTGTCGCCATTTTTATGATTCATTTATAGCTATTTTATTTCAAATATTTAACATATAAATTGCTAATTGATTGAAGTTAACATTAATTTTAATTTAAAATTAAATCCAACACTATTTATTAAAAGCGTAAAAAAAGTGTTGAAAAATCATCATCATAAAGGCGCTGTTTCCCAATTGGAACTGAAGCCTTCACCAGTGTTGTCACACTCGTGCTGCCGACCCTGTAGAAACCTTCTTATGCCCTTCTTGAAGAACCCCATATTGTACTCGCTTTGGGAAACCACAATAGAGAAATCATTTTCTCAAGCCTTTAGCAAGATGTATCAATACAACAATTGTTTTGATCACTCTACTCCTATACGTGCATATATAATTAGGAATAGGTCCTAACTGACGGCATCATCAATATGTCATAATCAGCAGATGATAGCTCGCATTTCCATAGTATATTAACTTGTCAAAGCTTATAATATCTTGTCGGTACAAAAACCGTCCCGCGTATAATGTAAAAATAAGTAATATAAGAGCATAAAGGGCGGTATTACACGCATGATGCGTGGGAGCGCAAAAACATTCAGTTGGAGGCGCACGCGCAAGCGACGAACATTCTACAAGCTTGTCGGTTATAGTGATCGGAGAACTTGGAGACAATACACTTAGGTTTAGCGTGTTTTAGGTCTCTTTGGTAGTAAGCGCGGGGAGCGAAGGCGGGAGTGCCTCAATTAACCAATGATTGGTTAATTGCAATACTTCGATATCGCCCAATATCACCATTGGGTTGTAGAGGTCAGATGGCAGTCGCTTCACGGAAAGTATTGAAGTCCAACCAAATCCGCACTGCAACTGGCAAAGCGGACCCCAGACTCAGAGGTGAAAGCTTCGGATGCGACTGGGAATTAATGCTAAGATGAAGAAGATGATATTAAACTTGACATGGGTTCAACGGGCTTGCGACATTGGGTTGGCCAGTTAGTTACGTGAACTTTTTGACGTTTAATCAAGTTTGCCGACAAGTATACTATACCACGGTCGTAGTAGGGTACTTAATGCAATTTTAAGATATGGTGGATGGTCCGACCACCACTACTTTTCTCTGTATTCTCCTGATAATATATTAGGTGATTCTCTCAGTTTATGGGGTGGTCCATTCACGCTTGAGACCACAAAGTACCCAACCTGCTGTATCTCGCACATTCAAGTGTACATTACTCTAGGCGCGGGGGTGTGGTGCAAGTGAGTGCGACAATGTTTCCTCACTTGCCATCCGCTTAAAAACACTCACGATTCGAGGCCTTGCCCAATATTATTATGCACTTATATTTTCCAATGAGGATACCGACAACCAAATCTATAATTAAACTGTAATTTTCAGCGGATTATCTATTTTACCAAATCTCTTCTTGTGGGCAGATATGGATGTTACAACTATAGTACGCGCCAGTTAGTGTGGCAATACGAGTGGAACAAAGTCTTACGAATACGAAGTTACAAGAAAGGTAAATCAAAAATATTAAGAAATAAGAATTATTACATTATCTTTTAACATTGAAACTGTCGTTTTTGCAAATTTCGTATACCTACACCACTGTATGGGGGAATGTAAATGACTCGTATTGCCACACTAACTGGCGCGTACTATAGCTCGGATCGAACCTACCTAAAATCTCATAATCCCTTCCACATCCTCTTGATTTTCTGAAAACTGATTCTGTTGTCGGTTTCCACTTCCTTCAGTTTCAATTTAAGGACCTTTGATTGATGAATATGATTATTATTTTATCACGCAGTCACAGTCACAATGTGTTACTTATGATGATCAGAATGTATATTTATTTTAATGCTTGTCTCATTGTAATGCAACAAATTGCTCGAGCTGTGAAAAATAACTCAAATTAACTACAATTCTTGATTTTATAAAAAACATACACATCGATTACAAAAATAGATTACTGTACTTATTACTGTAATGTGTAATAGATTACTGTAGGTAAGTCCTAAAAGATCACCATAATCTGCTAAAAAAGAGCGACCCAGCTTCAGTATTCACAATCGCTTACACTCGCACCACTCGCGATTGGTTTTTGTTCCAACTCGTTAGAGCACTGCACCACTTGACAATTTGTCAGCATGATTTGCGGCCGCGTCCCACATGCACAACATTTGCATTTGTTTATAGACATGCACCGGCCCGATATCCTACAGCTGAAGTGTGGACGGCGGCTAAATAACCGACATTACCGGTAGAAAAGTACCTGGGTGCTGCAGGCTCTTTTTTATTCTGCTTACATGAGTGGAATGTGGATTATGTTTATCAAGCTTTGATGATAGGCTAGTCCTAAGTGATGTTATAAATGGGATTGTGGGTTTGATTTGTTTGTTTGTATGTTATGTATTCATGCCTTAACTAGTCAACCGATTATCGTGGAATCTTGCGTACACGTTGTCAAGGGTATAAAATAGGACAGGGTACCTTTCATCCAGAAAAAAGTACATGCTGTTCTTTATGGATAAATATCAGAATCAAGAAAAATATTCGTCTCTTCATTGAGTTCACTCTTCACACAAGTCATTTAGTTTAACTGTCACTCTAGACAAGTGGTAATTCGTTGCACGGCTGTCATCGCTAGGATTAACGCGAATACTTATTAGTACCACTGCAAGTAGCGTTATCACCACTGAGTCCCGCGGGGGAGATATCTGTGGGGATTTTTCGCAAGATAAAAAAAAAGTAGCGTTACCACCACTTACAATTTTTTTTTATAAAATCATAGGATATACAGAACCCTTACTATATTCGTGTTGCTATTGTTCCAGATCCCATGGTAAGAGCACGGCGACGCCATGTCCGCGGTGATGAGCACGCTGTCCATGATCAGCGGCGGACGGCGCGCGCACCGCAAGCTGGCCTGCAGGTACCTACACCTAATATAAGTCCTCAGAATATGGCTACATTAGGTTTTATAATTATTTATTTCTGGCCGCCATGGTAACCGCATTTTATAACCAGTTACCTACGAAGAAATTGTCATCTTGTCTCCTAACTTGGTTGCGAAACAAGATGACAAGATGGTATCCGTGGAATTATATACATGTATTGTTTAAAGGAATATTAAAATAAGTATAGTATAAGTAAAATATCTAAGAAGTACTCTTGGTAAAAACTGCAACACTCCGTGCATGATTCGAGAGGTTAAAGATATGATTCCGTAGCCGACCGCATACGTCAACTGCCGACGCATGCAGCACATACAGCGTACCCATTACTTGATAAACTCCGATACGTATAAAGGGGACCATAGAGAACACCTGAAAGAAAGCGATTACCGTGGCCTATGGATATGTGCAAAACCAGGGGCATCACACTCATGCTGCCGACGCCGTAGGAACCTTCTAATGTCCTTCTAGAAGAACCCCATATTGTAGTCGCTTAAAAAAACCACAGCAGGGACATTGAAGTAATTGTCATCTGAATCTCACATACTTACAACTTTCAAATCGATAGGTATGACTAGATAAAATAACATTCCTGCCAACATTCCTTGGTTAGACACAAATTAAACTTTTCATGCCAATTTTACATAATATGCAATACCACATTACTCCCCTGGTGGGCTGGTGGTCGGTGGTAGGCAGAATGTGGAGATTCGACCGTTTCATTAACATACTGGAACGGTATCACCCACGCGTGGGCAACGAACCATAGCGAACATAGTCATATAAAGTGTAAGTAAATTATATTTATATGAACATTCAGAGAGATAAGGACTGTTCACTCTACCCGGTAGTGAATTTCAAATGTTACTGATTACATTTTAATGAAATTACAAGAAAAAAATGTTATCAAGAAAAACCGGATCGTAGGCTATTTCCTGATCCGTAATAATCCTATTTCAGAAGCAAGTGTGGGCAAGCGGTTAGAACCGCGAGCAAAATTCGAATTTGGGGTTTGATTTATCAAAAAATAGGTTGAAAAATACCATACGACCTATTTTCAACCGGTTGAAACTGGAAGGACTAAAAAAATATCAAAATCGGTAGAGCAGTTTTAGAAGAATGCGGCCACAAACACCGCGACATAAGATTTTTATATATTAAGAGAAGTTTACATTATAGTATAATTAATCATTGTTAATTAAACATATATATTCTTATTTTAACATCCGTGTACATATTAAATGTATATTTATTTAATATAGAAGGAAATTATTATAACAACGATTACATAACGGACTATCCATTACGTTAGTAATATATTTTCTTAGGCTACGGTAGTAAATGTAAATTAGCCGTAAATAGATTAGATCTTATCTTAGATCTTATCGTCGGGTCGGTTTGAAATCTTATTCACCTAGTGTTGATAGACGCACACACACAAACGGTTTCATCTACTCTATGAATATATCATCGTGTCAGTATGGTGCGCGATGGGGACGCGGCTTTATAATTGTTTATAACATCGAAGCTCACTCTTGTACCCGACGGGACGTACCAGACCAAATTTAGCATACCTACCTTTAAAAAAAAATACATATTTGAATACATATTAAATACTGTGCCAACAACATCATCATCATCATCATCCTTGAGTTAGTCCCGGTCGCCTCCGAGGTCTTCACCTCGGAGTCTGAATGACTATGACTTTTTCTCCCATAAATAAGATCCAAAATGCTTCGTAATAGAAAGCCCCTGCCGGCTGCTACTCTTTCAGTGGGGATTGACCTATTCGTCATTCGTCAGTCGACATTCCGAACGAACTGAACATGAACCTTAAACCTGTGAATCCCTTTTGGGAGGGAATACTCTCCTAGAAAGAGATATAGTCTAGATCCCCTGGATAGCGTCCTCCAAATTGATTTGATTTTCTCCGATTTAAAAAAAGCAAATATTTTTTCATCCCATGTTTTTAGCTTCACCTAAGAGGGAGCGGTCTATTCTCATTACCGGGCACTTTTTGTAGACACCGAGACACTTTTCGGGTCAATTTCCTAACAGCCACTTCAATTACACTACCGGGCAATCCATCTACACCACAAAGCACTTATACGCATAATCTATTGTGAGTATTGCAGCGGAATTATCAGTGTGATGCAATCGTTCTCCGCCATTCAAACACATAATTGTTTCCAATTGTTGAGGCGTTCACAGCGATCTGCCACTTACAAAACAGTTACGCGTCTTTAGTTCAGAAGTCAGTTTAGAACTAATCATCTCAATCTAAACAAATATCTCTAGGAAATGTAGTACACCGTATTGCGTGTGTTTTTATACTGTTCGAGTAATCGAACTAATCTATCTATCTATCTTCTATCTATACTATTATATTAATTGTAAACTGGTCGTATCTGTACATTGGAGATATTTAAAAAAAATACTTGGGTTATTTTGCCGATCCTCCGACTTCCGCATGTTATTTTAAATATTTGTTAGAAAGGGCTTGCTCAGACTTAAAATCTTACGTATGTTTGATCGCAATCGGTTGAGTAGAACCGAAGATATGAGTAAAGGTCGCGTTAACCGAGATGCACGCGGGCGGAAGGCTAGTAGTTCAACAAAACGGAATGGATGGTTTATTTTCAACGAAAGTCGATGATGTGCCGAAATCATTCTCATCATAAAATTAACTATTTTACATAAATTATGATAATGATTTAGTGTCATTCGAGATGATGTAAGAATTCTAAATAATACGTCTAAATCTGTTGAGGCATTTAAAGGTTATTGTGGGAATATATTATATATTATATTTTTATCTATCTATTTTATCTATATAACGATCTATTTATCTATCTCCGTATAGCCTTCTGTAGAAAATGTTTATTTCATAAACGTAAATGTTTCTTCTAAATAAAAAAGATCCAAAACGTTATAACGTAAGTAAAACGTCAGCAGTATTTCTCTAAATATGTTTTTGTTAGGGGCACTTACAAATAAGTAAGTAAAACATAATTTTAAAAAATATAAGTAGTGCAAACCTTAATGTACAGGTAGGTACACATCAAGCATAGGCAAATTAAGAAACGCCTGAATTGCCTCACAATACGACGATTTAACTACTAAGTATTATAAATTAACCACATTTTTAATTCTTTGCAAAATAACAGCGACGTTTTCTTAGAAATCTGATATCCGATACGATCCGATACAATAATGATCTTGGAATACTTAATTCACTAAAAACCACTTTCTGATGTCCATTTTGGACTCAAATTATTTGGAACATAGGCTTCTACGCCACTAATGTGCTGCCTTAATGTGACTCGATTTCACTGATATTTCTTTAATGGATTTGATCTCTTGCCCTTTGAAATAAAACCACTATATGTATACACAGATCTTCTCGGGACTCGAACCAACTTAACACCGCACGGTATTTATCAAATCTGCCTGTGTTACCCTGGAACCAGGTACGCCCTATACGAGTGATAGGAGTACCTATATCTTGTACGATCGTACGTACTATATGGCACATACCTTTCATGTATGATTCCGACAATGCTTCTAAGAGCATTTCCCTAGCTTTTCTCGCACTCTGTTCTGTTTCCTAACTATTATTCCCTGAGATAGCAGGATTAGCCAAATCTGTTGTTAAGACTGGTAAAGCGGACCCCGGACTCCGAGCTGAAAAGCTTCGGATGCGACTGGGAATTAACGCTAGGATGAAGAAGATAGCAATGTTGTCGCGCTAGTGGCACCTGTGGTAGTATTTACTCACAACTCACAAGTCACAGTATTATATAAAATGTTTATATTTTTTTAATTTGATAAGTTTTTATATTATTATGTTGGCATTACATAATTCCTAGAAGGTGATAAAATACAAAACTTTACACTTTCACATGAATTGTTTTAGAAAGGACGCAATCTTCTCAGAGGTATGTGCAAGTAATCTCTGCGTTATTATAATATTATAATATTGTAATTAGCTAAGCTTAATTCGCTTGTTATAAATGTCAACTGTGAGAAAATTTAATTAACAAGTCGGTTCTCACAATATATATATTGTTACGATACATAACAACTAAATAGTTTTTATTATATCTTAAATATACAAGGTATTGTTTCATTGTACGGAAAAATTCTTCCGTTTAGCAACTAATTCTTTGCTACTTAGCGGAGTAAAGTATTAAGAATTTTGAAATAATACTTTATGTAAGTATTGTAAACTGTAAGAACCTACATGATATTGTTGAAAGACACATAGATATAAAACTAATATTAAATTATATTATCGCGATTTCTAGAGACCACGACAATTGAAAACCGTAAAGTTAAGCTAGATAAAGATTTAAATACGGACAATGATATTTTTTTTGTTTTACCGTATTGTTATAGTATGTGGAGACCTAATTATTACGACAGCGTTGGCATTGGCTAGATGATCAAAATACAGATAATAAATTAAGATCAATTAAGATATTTGACGGCCATGGTGTAGCGATTAAAGGAAAGGTCTTGCGATCGGGGGTTGCGGGTTTGAATCCCCCATCTAGTAATATCTAGGCTCTTTTTTCTTTGGATCTTGGTGTCGAAATCCGCTAGTGGTGCACGAAATTTTCATTGGGTCACATTCTACTTTATTTCCCGCTCGCCCTTCTGTGAAAATAGGCATAGTGGAAAACCATGATAGGACCAGTAGATATGCCATTTCCGAATTCTTATAGCGTGGTGGATATGGTCTGGCTGTAGATATTGATTTGATTCAACTTCTTTACCTAAAATATCAGGCAACTTACGGTAATTAGGACTCTATGTTATAAGTAGCTGAATGTCAAATCGGCAAACGGAAGACCCGTAATAATCCACTTTGTTCAACTGTTTGTTCAACGAATTGAACAAATTCAACTAATTTTTATGAATAGGGTCTCAAATGAAAGGTATTCATCTCCCGAGTGTCATAGGGTACATAATATTCCAACAAAAACTATACGGTAGATTTTTGATGCTAAAATATCTGTTGGCAAAAATTTTTTTTCATTCAAATTTATCGAGTAGGGTATCAAAATGAAGAGAATTAAAAGGAGATTACAAAAATATATAGATGTCATATCCTAACTAAAAAGGTTAAAATAAAATTAATTATTAAAAAATAAAAAAACCCGACTGCTGTCTAAAAGATTGAAACAAGCTTGATAGCAGGCGGTACCCATTAAATTTCTGTCGGTTTATGATTGGCAAATGTGTACCGCCTGCTATCAAGCTTGTTTCAATCTTTTAGACAGCAGTCGGGTTTTTTTATTTTTTAATAATTAATTTTATTGGTTCAACACCAGAAACAAAACAGGGGCTCACAAAGTCACCTGTGATCAAGTTATCTGTGATCCATACATGGTCAGATTGATCTCCTTGACACAGTATATATGTGGTTGAATAGAAGTGAGTCAAACATATTCAATTACATATTCCTACGTCCATTAAGATTAAACAGGATATAAAAATATGTGCACATAATGGCGAAACGTTATATTGTCTTTGTTCTGGCGCTCGTCATAAATATTGTTCGTGCGTTTCTGAGTTACTGTCTCAAGGTGAAAATAACCGGATTAATAAAAACATGATATATTATACTGTGTACTCAGTGTTCGCTATTGTACCAGAGAATAAAACATATTTGCATCTTTTGTTATTTTTATGTAGAACATTTGTTTTAGATATGGAAAAACAAACTTCTTTTTATTTATTTCAATTAAATTAGGTTTAAAAAAAGCGGGGATTCTTAGTTAAGTTCTTACGAGTTCGTAAAAATCTTTTGTAACGTTCATGTTATGCGATATTTTTGTGTAAATGATCTGGTTTTGTTTTCATTATTTTTATGCACCAATAGTGTAAAGTACTGAGTGTTATCTTTTGTTGTCCCCAGCAACCGCAAGTCTGGCCAGTTCTCTGACGCCGGCGAGGACCGCTCCCGTAAGCACCATGACCTCAACAACAAGCGATCAGCTTCGCTGGTGAGTTCCACACACGCACTCAGTTTGGGAGGCTCCTTCCTGTCTGCCTGTCCCTTTTTCCTTTTCCTCTTTTTCCCTCTCTATTTCCCACTGCAGACGTAAGTGCCACCTATGGTAAGAGCGAACCATCAGTTCGCTTATATATCTGTATGCTAACTTTGTACTATAAAATATAGGTATATTTCTTGGTTTATTTTATGGTACTTTAGGAATTTGATATTTTAGGAATTCATGGTTATCATACCATATCCTAAAGTACAAGATTTAAAAAAAATAATTTACATGATTGTACGATGATTTACATAATACATGATTGTAAGAGTATTATGATCTTATAACAATAAAACCTTTCAATAAACGCGAGTACGATGGTTTATATTTAATGGTCCGATAATGGAGGCACTTAGGTATTACGCGGCATGTATTTCCTTCCTTATTAAATTTCCTCCAACAACTTAGTCCTACGTCTGCGGCCAGTGCTATAATTTGAGCCTGGTCTGGGCTGCATGCCTGCCAAATGGTTGGCTGTGCCGTTATTCTAACGAACAATATTACTAGTATTGTTGGCGGGCTGCGTGGGCGCACGCCCTCGGCGCGGTCTAAACAGCGCTTGCGCACCACTGCAGAGACGTAATTGACGGATCTCGTCTCATTTGCATGGAGAACTCCCGTGCTGTTTTGAAATATCCAATAATATTGTAGTTTGTATTTTAAAATTTCAGTTTTTTGCCTTAATGAAGTGGATTAATTGCTATTTATGTACATAAACGTTACATATACGCTTCTAAACCTCAAAAATCTGCATCAATTATACTCCAATATTCCGAAGTCGGCCCCTAGAATTTTAAGGATCTAGATTCCCTAAAATATTTTAACTAGTGAACAACAAAGTTTATATAAGTAGTATACTTATTCTATTGCAAGTACAGTCACGTGCACTGATATGTATACAGTGATAAATTTGCAAAATGCAAGAAATGCATTTCAAAATGAAAAAAAAAAATGCAATATGACAAAAATATACATAATTGCGAGAAATCCCGATGATTACAAAGAATATATTGATAATGTGACAATTTATTTCTGAAATTTTCAGAGTGAACATTTATTCAAAATTCTGTCCGTGTATACATTTCATTGCACGTGACTGTACAATCGTAAAGTATTATAAAAATATTTTTTAAGAATGAAACCACCTGACACCTGCAAAAAATTTCAATTGCGGTAGTATATAAGCCGCCAGGAAACTTGGAACACGCGTTAGCACGCGTGTTCCAAGTTTCCTATATAGTATATTGTGTTTTATTAGTTTTCTGCTCAAGTTTGTGTGGTTATTATTATTATAAAACTCTATTATTATCATTTATTTTGTGTAACATTAATTTTTACTTTGTAGTACTTTTGTGATCGATTAAATTAGCGAAGGATTTGTCACCATTAAATTAGCGAAGGGTGTCATTAGTGGTGAAACAGGGTTGAATCGTTTGTGTAGACCTAAAATTTTGGTAGGTATACAAATATGAATCTTTTTGTAAATTTATTTCTCGAATTTACCACCCCTAAATCTACCAGGCTAGCCTCCAGCCGATTCGGCCTATTGATAAATGTGTTTTTATAAAAAGTTGCTATAAGCTTGTTTACCTTAAGTTAGGTACCTACTCATCACGTAGAGTATAGTTCTGCTGACTTCATAAAAAGATGATTTTTTTAAGATGTACTTTGAAACTCACTTTTCAAGTGAACCCGCAGTCCACACTTATGAAGTCATGGTCAATAGAGTAGTATTTAATACGTGTACATTTAAAACTTGCCTATTCCCACGGCTTCACTCTCGTGGATGTCACTAGGTTTTCGTTATTTTGCCATATCTCCGGACTCTCCGGTTCTACTCAACCTGCATAAGATTTTAAGTTTGACCAAGACCTTTCTCACAAAAGAAACCGTATTAAAATCTGTTCAGTAAACGGTGATAAATAAATAAATAAATAAATATTGTAGGACATTCTACACAACGCTATCTAGACCCAAAGTAAGCATAGCTTAACTAGCTTGTGTTATGGGTTCTAGAATGCGGATAAACATACTTAGATACATTTTTTTTTGTAAATACATACATATTATACATGGAAACACCCAGACCAATGCAAATATTCATATTTCATGCACACAAATATTTGCACTGAGCGGGGATCGAACCCGCGCCTCCTGCGTAGCGGCCGCGTTCACTACCGCTACGCCACAGAGGCAGTCACACAGACAAACAGACAAGAATTGCAAAACAAACATTATTTTACCTGGTCAAAACGTCAGGCAAATCAAAGGATTCAAAGGTATGTATGTACCTATGCCATGATCGCGTTAATTCCCATTAACATTATCTTCTTATAATATAAAGCGCATATCTCGAGAACGGCTGAACCGATTTCGCTAATTCATTTTTTAGAATATTCCTTGAAGTACGAGGATGGTTCTTACGTAAGGAAAAATTAAAAAAAAATGAAGAATCGACTGTTAGGCGGTACGAAGTTCGCGGGATCAGCTAGTTGTGTATAAAAGTAGAACGCGAGAGTTTAAAAGTTGGTAAAATCTATCGATTTTATTTTGTATTCAAGTATTTTTTTAAATATCTCCAATAGGTATACAGACATAACTGCTGAGTATTGTAATCAGCCGGTAATTGGCATAATCACGTACATAATAATACGCAACACATCAATAATGGCGTTTAGTTATGACTGTTTCGCCATGCCCTTTGTCTCAAGTCCCTTACGAGCGCAGTTCATGCGCGGATTGTTCGCGCTGTTCATATTAATTTCGTTTGGCAACACAATTATTCTCAAGGGACTTGTTCCACTTTCATATCACTTGGGTAGTATATAACTCTTATGAAATATGTAAGGTAATAAAATACTTAAAATAACAAAAATGATAACACTAAATACCATAGTGCAACTCTGAACTCAACCGGGTAATGATGATTCTCTGAACTATAACGAAGCTTATCAGTCAAGCCTAGTTAAAAAGTACTCGATGACTCGATCGACGGCTCGATTTACAATTAAAATATTTAAAAAGAAAGCAAACTCGTCCCTGTTCATATGCGCAGGAGCAGCTAATAATGGTCATTAGACTGAGCTTTCTAACATCAGGTGTAAAAACAACCCCTTCATTTCGTAGATACGGGACGTTCGCCAATTGCGTGTGCGCTGTATATATTTACAATTAATGAGGTTCAAGTAGTATCATTAGGATTCTACGGTGTTTACACGACTTATTGTAGGATGTTCTGCTTTTCACTTTTATGTTATTGACTATTTACTTATTTGAAGTGCCAGTGATGTACCTATATCGCTGGTAGGCATGAATAAGAAATAACTTTGTTATACTAAATTGTCTTACATCGTACAACAAGTCGTGTAAACACCATTATATCTTACTAGCTTTTGGCCACGGCTCCGCCCGCGTGGATGTCGGTTATCGCGACCAAACATAGCCTATGTCCTTTCTCAAGGTCTAATCTACCCCTTTACCAAATTTCATCAAAATCGGTTTTGTGGTTTAGGCGTGAAAGCGTAACAGACAGACAAACAGACAGAGTTACTTTCGCATTTATAATATTAGTATGGATTAACGTCAATTCTACTTAACCTAAGTTTACCTAGTTTAATATTTGGAAGCACCTATTCAACAACTTCGTAATAAATTCTTTCTTAATTACATAGTTACCTATTAACATTTTCAGTAACTGTATCAACATTACTCATCTGTCTTAGGAATTAATAGTACATTATGGTACAAGTGAGCAACGTTGGTGATTACCGCCGAGGCGCCATTGAGACCCGAGCCGCCAGGCGAGGGTCTTAAGACAGCCGAGGACGGTAATCATCATGCTCACACGTGCCATACGACGTTTTACAACACACTTGCGAATAAAATAATACTACAAATACTAAATAAACAATACTACAAATTAATTCGTTTTCCTATGCGCGCGCATTTAACAATGGCGGTCGACCATATTTAAAAAAAAATGAGGTTTGAACTTAACTTTTTTTTACTCTGTTTTTTTTTCTGTACTTAGAGAAAAAAAAAAGTTAAATTTGAGTGAAAATTTTGTTTATTACACAAGTATTACAAGTTGAAATTATTTATTTAAATACGAAAATGCATCAAATGACCATACAATAGGCGTATTAATTTATTCGTACTATTAAACACGTTATTTTTTGTATCAAATCTTTTTTAAGAACATAGACAATTATAGACACTTCCTATAAAATTTAAAAAAGAATCTATAACTCATTTTTGTGAATAATAGCAATGAAAAAGTCACAGTTTTATAATAGGTGTCATTCCGTGCTTAATTGCGGTAAAATAATATCACTTTTATGAGCGGGTGTGTTGTAAAAATACTTTTAAAATGTCTCTGGAAGAATGTTAATTCACCCGCGTTTCAATCGTTAATGACTGTTTAGTAGATATTCTCCGAGACATGTGAAGAATCACGGCCGCTTCCGAACGCCAGATGATAGCTGCCTTTTAAGATTAAATTACCTTATGAGGTGTTTTCTTGTTTAATTAGTTTAGAAACCTGCGCTTCTTAGAAGAAAAAAAACCCTCTGTCGATATTTATCGTCGTATCTGAGGCATAGTTTAGGTGGCCGAGAAACAGATAAGTAATTACGATCAAGTTAATTGGCTGCAATGGTTATCTAGGCAATGTAATGTGAAGTAAACAAAATGCTGGTCCCGCTCCAGAAAGCGCGCACCACACACAGCAGGATCTTGTAAAGAATTCAAATATACGAGCTCTTACACATACTGTTCTGCGATTCGGGACTTATCGCGATTAAGATTAGGAAACTTACTTTTGATGAAACTCAATCCAGTGATTAGTATCCGACTCAAGATGTTTTGCTACTGCCGATTTATTGGATTGACGGTTTTTCGCACAGATAATACTGTTATCATCATCATTCGACGCCTATCCCGGTTAAATTCGAAGCCTGCACTCATGCTCAGGGTTCACTTTCCGGCTCCTAGTTCCATTTCGTTTATCTTGTCTTTTAAATAAATAAATAAATCAAGAAGAAAGGCGGTACCGACCTGTGCTACGTTGTCCGTTAATATGCGCAGATGTACTGGCTTGCAGACCCTGAAAGTTATAGTTGGGTCCTACACTCTATCACTAACTGGATCTTTCACATCTATCCATGACAGTTGCAGGAGGCAGTCACCTCTTGAAAAGCGAAGACAAATAAATTATGTGAAGGAGGAGCTTTGAGCATCGAATGAAGATGATTTCAAAAATCATTTTTATGACAAAAGCAAACACATAATGACTAACAATTTTGTCATGACGTGACGTTAGAAACTATAATAATGTAACAAATGAGCGTCATTAGTGCGATATCATCCCAAAGTGAATTAATAACCGACTCCGTAATTATAAAGAGAGAGTGTTGTTTTAACCTCGAAAGGTATTCAAGCGATATTCGTAATTCCCTGCGGGTTTCCATTACACGAGAAAGTGACCGTTGTGTCATGTGCACCTGCGCGGATGACACAAGTTACATTAATCTACAATCATTACCGTAGCGCGGCGTGCTCTGTACCTTTTAGGCACCGCGCAGACGACGTCAATTACACCACGAACGATAGAACAAGCGGGTTGTCGCACAACGCGCACGGTGATCAAAAAGACTGTGCCGCCAGTGGTCGCCACGCGGTGGTAGGAAGAGGAAACGAAGAAGATTTACTAGCCGTACGGTCTTTTATCGGTGAGCATGATAGGATGCATTTTGGAGTGTGTATGCTGGAATTCCATAACCAAATTCCTCCAGCCCCTTATATCATAGAATGACCGTTACATATCATGGATGTTCCGCTCATACGTCAAGCTTTTTGGCAACATGTTCATTGTAGGGTACTATTAAGGCGTATAACTCCTATCTATCTAAGTCTGTTGGTCCTGAAAGCGTAATCTGGAGATGTTCAAACCACAAATGAATTTTTAACTACTGGGCAAAAATATTCATCTCATCAAAAAATCATAGGACTAACAAATACTCGACCACTGACAGGTCTTCAATACGATTCGGTGACCAATGGTGGTACCGGTGCGACATTTCATCAGCTCTACGTGCCTTAGTGCGACTAGCACGAGGCTCACGATACTAATGTTGCATACGTGCATACGTTCATAGGCTGCGGTAACCGCTTCCCATCAGGTGAACCGTATACATAACCGCCACCTAAGCGATATAAACAAACACCATTCTGAGTAAAAAACAAAGATTAGCGAACAATATTAAATGTTAAAAGACTGACAGTAAAATGGTATGTTTTTCTTGAAGCCTGAAGGCCTGACGTCGACGTCGGGAACGAACAATGGGAGGCAGGCTGCGCCGGCTAATCACGAGAAATCTGACGACGATGTGAAATAGAAAGCCATGGTGTGCCATGGCGGATGACATGGTACGGCCGTGGTCGCACTGTCAGCGAGTGGCGGTTAGAACGAGTCTTTACTTGTTAAAAGTCTTAATGGGGTCTTTATATATTTCAAATACAAGTTTTGAAGAAATGTTAGCTTAGTGGTAAACACGTTGAAATTTTGATCTATTGGCCGGCATACTGCCGAGGTGAACCCAGTCCTAAAACCACCAATTTAGTTTCTATGACGAAAATATTGATATATTATCTGATTATCTACTACTAGTAGTAGTAGTTAAAAAAAAAAAAAAATTGTTGCAAACAAAACAGCAAAAAAAATGACTTTCTTCTTTCTTTCTTTCTACCCAAAAAAGGAGTGTAACACTTTCAAATTTCTCGTTTTTTTTCTCCAAGTTGCTTACTTTATATGTAACAAGGATTGGCGTACATGATGATGACGGCCCTGAGATCATTAATCTACTTATCTAACCTTCCATCGCGACCAGCATCACGGTACATGATCTTGATAATTAGCGCGCGGCCCACTTGCCGGTAACCGGGCCAATCACTCGCTGCGCTAATCGTCTTAATTTATATGAGAACATGTTCGTGTGAAGGCCTTTAACATGCTAATGCTAGTATTCAGACGATCTACTCTAAGAGCGAACAACGACCAATAGGTTGCTGTAAATAATACTGTAGCTAGGTCCGCAGCAGAGCTATGGAATGAATAAGCACCAGTAGTTCAGTGGTTAAGGAGTCAGCCTTACGATCGAGAGGTCCCGGGTTCGAAACCTGGTCACTATACACTACCGATGTGGACCCACTCCTAACACAAGCAATTTAGCTTACTACACTCCGCTCCGAAAATGCATTTATCTAAGGACTCCGGCCGTCTAAGGAACCGGAGTTTCGTAACCAGTTTCCTTGAAGGCTTTTTGATTACGTCTACGTAACTGGTTTCCATGAAGTATTCTTTCATACTTCTACGTAACTGAGGGCGTTAGGGACTTAGGTTTAAAAAAAAGACTTTTCCCATTTAAAAGAAATATTCTACGACAAATGCCCAACGCGCTTAAACAGGTTTTCGCTTCAAAAACTACACATGCCTTGAATGGTCCGGGATCACTCAAGGCCGTGTGGCAAACTAGTTCCTAATCTAATTTGTCTGTTTGTTTGTTACAGCAAACCTTGGAGGCCGGCGGGGTCAACAACCTCGAGTCCCTGGAGGCCAAGGTCAGTGAATTCAATTAATATAATACTCATTTAATAATCCAACACACCTGTCTGGATAATGTAAATAGTGGAAAAAGTCACTATTGAAAGTTGACGTCGGAGGTCACAGAAGGCCTCCTCATACCCGGGGGCGAATTGGGGACCCCGTAGTCCCCACACCGGATGAGGGCCAGATCGAGAGATATGGCCCTGAGTCAGCCGGGGTGCGAAGGGTATGTCCACGATAATATCACCTCCGGCAACCGACCGATGGCCCACAGACGGTGAGCGTTTTAGTCGGTTCAAGTCAGACGTAACCTTCTTCACCGGCTCCGGCGGAAGGGAGGGGATTACCCCCTCCTGGGATTGGGGATTTTTCGCACGATAAAAAAAGTCCTTTTACTAATAGACTCTATCAACTAAGCTGACTAGATCCTTCCTCTATAAATCAGTCTCAATGACACGTTCAATTGTAAAATAGAGATTAATAATAAATAGGATTATTTCAGAAGATTTTCCTACTATCCTACTTTTTTAACTACTCAGATCGCAGAGAAACACACGGCCCACCTGATTTTTTAGCCGCAGTATTCTGTAGGGCGGAGATACTTCCCCAGTCGGACTGTTCGATTGGGACGGGTATACCGTCGTGTCCTTCTTCCTATCCCATCCTATTAATATTATAAACTAGCTTTTGCCCGCGGCTCCGCCCGCGTGGATTTCGGTTATCGCGACCAAACATAGCCTATGTCCTTTCTCAAGGTCTAGACTACCGCTATACCAAATTTCATCAAAATCGGTTCAGCGGTTTAGGCGTGAAAGCGTAACAGACAGACAGAGTTACTTTCGCATTTATAATATTAGTATGGAAGTATGGATATGAAAGTTGGTGGCGATGTTTGGATATTGGAAAATTTCAATTCAAATTTTCGTATAACACACTTTTTTATATACATCAACACTCACTTTTATTACATGCTTTTCATTCCTGTCCATCCTAAGGTTGCCTGGAAGAAATCACTTTTAGTGATAAGGCCGCCCATTGTGCATTTAACTGTAACTATATCTACTATGTACAAGAATCTGTAAAATATTGATGTACAGTAAAGAATTATCTATCTATCTATCTATCTAATCCCTGAATGGATCTGACAGAAATTTGCATTAAAGGCATAGATTATGACCAAGAATAAATAAAACTTATTAACCCGGCAATTAGTTCTCATGGGTTGCGGAAACGGGACCAGAATTTCACGCGGGCGAAGCCGTGGGCATAAGCTAGTTGTATCCATTTCTTCTTTACCAATATAAGTAATAATTAAAGCTTTGGATCATAAACTTGGTATACTTACGCGGGCTGGTAAACTGTGTTTAAGTTTTCAACCGAGCGCGTTGATGTCTTCTATATTGGAAACGGAAATTGAAAATTTGTTCATTAATTTGTTCTCTTATTTATTATAGAGAACATGATTGATGAACAATTTGTGTGCCAACAACACTAACATTATATTATATTACGGTGGTTAAACGTCAGAAGCTACATAAGTAGACCAAAAAAGAAATCCACTGAGTTTCTGGAGTCTTCTCAGATCGAGGACGCGTTTCGAACCCGCGGTAGTCTATTAGCTAAAAAAGTCTTTAATATCATTATTGACATTGTTGGATCTATACACACTACACACTACACACTAAATGACTTTTTTGACTTTGACTCTCCCACTTTGAAGAATAAAACCGAACACTGAACCCTGAACCCGACGTTTCGGTTACTTTTCAGCTAGTCCAGTGTGTATATGAATTACTTTTATTTTAATGTATGATATTCGCGTAAACTGCGGTGGTTTTCCCAAGCGACTACAATATGGGGTCCTTCAGGAAGAGCATTAGAAGGTTTCTTCAGGGTCGGCAGCGCGAGTGTGAAGCCCCTGGTGTTGCATACGTCCATAGGCCACGGTGACTGCTTCCCATCAGGTGGGCCGTGTGCTTGTCTGCCAACTAAGTGATACAAAAAAAAACACTTCCAACAGTACCAAAGTATCAAGTTGGGAAACGTAACTTAACCAGGAATTGAACCCCAAACCTCATTAAAATAAATAAAAATAAAACCGCTATCGACTCTACCTAACAAGTACCCACTATAGATAGCAACAAATTAGTAAAGTACCCCTAAGGACTTATCCGTGATTTATAGACAATGTAGAGACTATTTGCTCCTAACGCGGGAATCAAACTCTAGATGCGTGCTCATACAAAAATACAACATTCATTCACTTTGTTTAATACAGGAATCGAACCCAGGGTTAATACATCTCCACCATCGACTCTATCTAACAAGTCTCTACGAGCGACAAATTGTCGCCGACGACACGCGACTCTCACGATACGAGGATTTATTCGCGATCTACAGATAGCGCAGACTCGACTCTTGCGCAGCCGCGAGATAACGCCGCTAATTAAGATCAGCAGATTAACACGCATTTTGTTGTTCAAACGTTTTTGTTTTTGTTCGACTCTACCTACCATTTGTTTTGTTTCTGGGCTTTTGGGTTCAAATAGAAATGTAGAGATAATTATCAATCCATTACTTAAACAAAAATGTAGGTAGAACCGTGCTTATTATGTGTTTAGAGAAATTTAGTGCTATCACGGTAAGTAAAGTATCCTATTTAGACCATTTTAACGGCACTTACGAAACGTGAAAGAAACAAATAAATAGAAATAATTACGTTTCCTAATATTTACTGAACTGACCACCGGCTTCTTTTTTCAAAACCTCTTTATTTGATCGGCTTATATTCTGCGTGGTTGACGCCAGCTTACCATACAGTCATATACGAAACATCGCACTTTAATCCAGAAAAAACAAACAGAAATTTATAAAAAAAAAAGACGTGTGGCACTCGGGGACTGCCGCGGTAAAGCTATTGTATAGCATTTTTTATGAACTTATGCAATTAGATGAGATCCGATTCTCAGCACTCCATGGATGGTGCGTGCGGTCGCCGCGCCGGGTCCATAGCGTGATACAGAGAGGAACACCGTGACGGCGACTGGGACTTGCGACCCAGATGTAGGTTTAGGGTGGCCACCTTGTGATGCATCAGCGCTCACCTCCACCGTCAGTAGTGTCCCCCCCCCCCCCCTCCTACCTATCAAAATTTGGTAAAATCCTATCAATGCCGCTTTTGATATTCGATTTATTAAAGAGCTTACTGAAGCTCTTGGAAGAGTCAGAGTCAGAGTCAGAGGCAGAGTCAGGGTCAGAGTCAGAGTCCGAGTCCGAGTCCGAGTCCGAGTCCGAGTCCGAGTCCGAGTCCGAGTCTGAGTCTGAATTTGAATTTGAATTTGAAAACTAACAACTTATGCAATTATAATTACTTACGTTAAGCGGAGCTACTTTGGAGCGGCTCGGCTCGATTCGTGCGAGCTCGGAGTTGGGGGTGTTAGGTTTTTTTTTCGTTACGGAATTTCTGTATTCGGTCTCCACGCTCAAGGCCCGCGATAGAAGCTATGCAATAGCTTAAAAAGATTCCGACGGATAGCGAAGTCCTCCTTCTAAGAAGTCGGTTCAAAAGGCGGCCTGAGGCCTTTCAATGTTGTGCTACACAATCTACACATGCCGCAGTCGTATACAATGTACGCGTGTCCCGGCGCGGCCTGCAATTACACACTATTTATTATCAGCCATCATTCCTGCATGTTATCGCCGCGTCCAGTTGTCAGCACTACGATAGTAATAATCTAATCTATTTATTCTTCACTAGCTGATGCCCGCGGCTCCGCCCCCGTAGATTTTGATCCTGTTTCCGCTGGTTAGATTGCGGGAACCGAAAACCTATGTGTTGTACCAGACTGTAATCTATTCATATATGTGAACATAAGCCAAATTCGTTCAGTAATTAGAGCGTGATTGAATAACAAACATCCTAACGTCATCACAAAATTTCATATTTTTGTGGAACGGGATCACAATTTCACGCGGGAGGTGCCGCTGGCATCAGATAGTCTAAAATAATTAAAAACAAACTGTAAAATAAAACTAATACTGATCTGGAGAACACAAATATACATACAAACAGCTTTATGAACTTCATTTTCGACATCATTATAAAACGGAAATCGGTTCTCCCTTGTTTGGTATAACAACGTTTGGTCGAATGTTACTAATTCGAACAACGTTTGAGAAAATAATTGCTTTGCATAATATCGATTGACATAATTTTCATTTCATCGAATATTTATTTGCGATAACAACCTTTGCGCTATTGATCAAAAAGTATAATGCTCATTTCATGTAATGTTCAGTTGATATTATTATGTATTTCATCGAATATTCAATTGGTATAATGTTAATGTAGTGTAGAAATTTATTTATCTGGCCCTCGGCGGCCGCTGCCGCGGCACGCTCGCTTCGCTCGCTCGCCTCGTGCTTGTTGTGGTCACAGTTCTAATCTAACCTAACCCTGCCGATTTCCGTGATGTAAGAAAACCACTAAGAGTATGTTTCATGAAAAACAATACAAGTAAAATTGAAAAACTCTCAGTGCAATCGGCAGGGTTAGGTTAGGTTAGAACTGTGACCACAACAAGCACGAGGCGAGCGAGCGATGCGAGCGTGCCGCGGCAGCGGCCGCCGAGTGATTCGGTATGATCTCTCGACTAAATCATTATTAGTCTAATGAAGCATTAGTTTAAATAAAATTAGTGCAAATGAAAATTCGGTGAAATGATATTATTCCAACTAAATAATTATGCTAAATAAAATTCTACTAATTAAATATTCGGTCAAATGAATAATTATGTGAAATGACTTTATTGTAACTGAAATTAGTTCAAGTGATATTCGACCAAACGTTGTTATACCAAACAAGGGAGAACCCGGAAATCATATAAAAAATAAATTGTTAATTTAACATAACACAAGTTTATTTTTAAATATCTCCACTGTACAGACTATATCCGCTGCATTTCAATAATACAATCTTGCAGACACGAGTGCACCGGCGCAGGCGCACTGTCCGCAAGCTTTTTATACCGAACCGATTAAACTCAATCGATTTATTATTGATCTTTATCGATACTACACTTGATTATTATCGATTTTTTTTTATATTGAGTTAGCTTTGCACGGCTGGCACATTCAACGTAAAAAGTAAAGCTCATCTAAAGCTAAGAAACTATAAAATTCTTGCGTTTGTCGACCTCCCCGGTGCACAAAGAGATGAGTTACTGAAATAATGACACTTACAACAACCCGCAGGCTTATTAGCTAACTCGCGATAGCAAAGCGATAGCAAAATTTGCGCGGTAATCGCACAAAAAACGACAAATTGGTATTACGTATCACATTTGACAGAAAGCGATCAGCGAAAAAGGCGCGATAAGAAATGTCATCGCGATCACTCAAAAGGTCCTTTTTTAATGGCCGCCATTGTGAAAATAATAAATACAGAAATTTTCATTGTAAAAAAACCAGTGGTAAATCAAGAAACACATATAAATTAGTCTTAGAAACAAAACTATCGCTATTTTTCAGTTCCGCAGCATATAATTGTTAAGGCGATCTGATCGCAAATCCTTACGTAATACCAATTTTTTTTGACGTATCGCGATCCATCGCGCAGTGATCTCGTTCTTACTGCTCATCGCTCGCTCGCTGGTCGCGAAAAGTTAGCTAATAAGCCTGCCGTTTTGGACCTAACGTCATTATGCACATGAACTCGCTGAACATTGTGTTACTTTGTTTTATACAAATAGTTTTCCATAGTTAATATTTGAATTGCTTCTTACTACTGCTTCGGTTGTATTAATAAAGAAGATAATTCAAATCTAAGAAAAACTTAAGTAGGTAAATCTTTTATTTTAACTTTTGTTTCGGTGCTTTTCAGCAGCTATGGTCTTGAGGAGTCTAGTTTGTCCAGTTTATTTTTGAATCCCGGGTCAAGTAAAAGGTGTTTTTGAGCTATTTTCAGTACGAAGATTCTTAGTAGCAGCTCGATATCCGGTCGTTTGGCCCTTGCCCCTATGGCGTGGGACTGAGAACAGGTGGCCAAATGCGGGTATTAATTTTATTCTCAATGGGTACTCATATCAAGAATACCGGACTTATTCCTGCGCGAGGTCTCTGGCGCACCATAAAACGTATCGTGTTAATACCCGAGACGAGATGCTCGCGATCCCTAAGGCGCTATTAATATGAACCTGTTCCGCAGTGTTGCCTGCTCTTAGGACGATTTACCCTTAAAGCAAAAATCGAGAAAATTATTTAAAAAACTCCAAAAAATATATAAAATTTGTAATATTCCTTAGTCATAAATTATTTAATATTACTTGATTTAAGAAATTGACATGGCAACAAAAGGAATGATTGATGGGATGGCGCACGCTATATGACAAGAATGAACTTATGTAAAAGTATAGTTACAATACTCATCTAGGGACAGTAAAATAATTTTACCATTCCTTTTTTTTTAATTTTCGTGTATATAATTGATATATTTTTAGCAAATTTTAATGAAATTTAACCCTAAAATACCTAAGCACTAAAAGCTCCCCATACAGATATTCTCCCACAAAATTTAGGGAGAAAGCCTCGGACTTGGCATCTCTCCAGGCTGTGTCGGTCCGCGCCGACCCGTAGTCGGCTCTTACGCAATCCACGATTATATACATATGTATACCGATCGAATTGATTGAAAATTGTGTACCCAATGTCATACAGATCCGTTATCATAATTTCCCAGCATCACTAGTACCCTCTCACTTATTATAGAATTCAAGGAACAGAGGGCGTGAAAGAGGGATGGAGCACCCTATGTATATGTAAAACATTACTAAATTTACAAAAGTAAGTGACATTACAGACAGAAATCTGCGCAATAAAAATAAACTGCTCCTTCCATGCTATCGGCTTAGCAAAGTTAGTGATTCTTTTAAAGGGGAAGGTATACGATTTTATAATAAGTTGCCTGAATCGGTCCTTGGTATGCCTGAAAACCAATTTAAAAATCATGTAAAGACCACCCTATGCAAAAAAGCATACTATAGGACAGACGATTATATTAAAGACAAAAATGTATGGCTTGAGCATGGTGCAGGCCCCTCTTGAAGTTGTCTTATTTTTATTTTATATAAGGTTTTATTTTTATTTTTTATATACCTACTTGACGCGAGACAAATGTACATACGTTCATATTTAGTCTTAAGAAACCCTTTTATTTTTTGTAAACTGACGTCCTCAAAATGCCGCAGTGGAGTTTGTTGCGCCGTTTCTTCTCCATTAGCGCTTAGGAAGCGGTGGTAAACTTAGTTTTAAGGAGTTTTTGACGTCAAAAAGCTGTAACAATGTTGCACTATTTTGAGAAATAAAGACTTTGACTTTGACTTTGATTCGTCTTTCTCAACCGGAACACTGTATACTTGGTAAGATTAGTAGATATAGGACACGTCAATTTGACTTCGCCTCGCCTGATGGTAAACGGAAGGCAAAGTATTAGAAAAAGAGGGTCACCATTATAGACACGTACCATGTTACAATAGTGGCCCTCAGCTTGACGGCCTCATCAGATGCTTTTTCACGCCCCGCTTAAAGGACCCGGGAGTGTAGGAGGAGGGAAACACGTGAACTGGTATATCCCATTCTTCCCGTTCTTCCCGTCTATCCTAAGCTTTTCGTAACGCTCGAGTGATAGATCTGTGACTGATCTGCTGCAAGCTTTCATAGACCATGGACAGCTTGAACCTGTGCATGATTGATTGCTGATTTAGCCAGATAGAGTCTATTCCAAATTCAGTTGGACGAGGATCAGTTTTCGATCTATCTACAATGTGGCCGAATTTTGATACTTTTCGCCTGATTTTTGGGTTTTAGAGATATAGTTATAAATTTTTCAAATATGAGTATGATCACGCGCAAGTGTGTTCCTGCGACTTCCTGCGCACGCCTCGTTCCACACCGCGGCGTCGCTCTCCAAGGAGGCGAGACGAAACCTACTTTCCGTGTTTGAGTTTAAACTGTGAATACGCGCCCGTGTTCGTCAGTACGCCTCATTTAGATTCAAAAAACTTTCATTTTTAATATAATATAATCTAATTAGTGGTTTATTTTTATGCGTTAGTTTATTATTAAAGAATAATTAATGTATGTATCACTAGACTATACGAGTACTCGCAGCTCCACCCACGCGACTAGTGCTCGTCGCAGTCTTGTGTTGTGGCCCATAAGAACCTAAAACCGGAATAAAATAAAAAGTACCTAGTCCCTAACTCTTTCTCCAGGTCAAAGTATATTTGTGAGCTGAAGCCAATTTTGTTCAGCAAAACCATGCGATTGAGTAAAAAACTAACAAACTTTAATATTTTTTTATATTAATAGAAAGTAATTTTAAATTAAACTAACTCTACAATAATAATAAAATAAAAAATATAAAAAATAAAAACTTCAATTTACAGTTAAGTTAATTAAGTTTATATACATAGAACATAAAATCAAGCGGAAGTGCTCGTAAACCTCGTTAGTAAGGAGACTAGTGTCGCCAAACTTATACATTATGCGATTTTGTCGGAAGTTTTTACGAATATCTCTCATGTAAATAAAAGTGTTTTAACGGAATATATCGCGATATACTTGATATTATTTTATTTACCCTAAGCCCGATGAAGTTTATTTTTGCAAATAAACCGTGATAAAATATTTATTTTTTATTTTTAATAAAATATTGTTGACATTCTACACAATGCTGTCTAGCAAAGTATGCATAGCTAAACTAGCTATTTTGAATTACTTATTATGATTAATTACGACACACAAAACTATTACTGGTACCTAATCCATAATTGAACTATAGTCCGAATCCAAATATGAAAATTGCTAACAACAACCATAAACATAACACTATTACATCTCGTCATCTAAAGATTACAAAAAGCGCGGTCGACACTTAAAAATTATGACGTCACAATTGTTTATTGCATACAACTTAAGGAACTAACCGTTTTGACGTTTTATAAAGAGTAACTACAATTTGACTAGACAGTCAAATATCCAAGAATTGCTAAAGGTATGATTTCGAAGATTACCGCATATGACAAGTGCAGACGCACCCAGCACATATATGTTATTCATTGCGGGTTCTCAATGGTCTTCTTTATCCGTATCAGCGTTTAACAAGTAAATGGGTACGCTGTATCTGCTGCATTCGTCGGCACTCGGCAGTTGTCGTATGTGGTCGGCTTCGGAATCATACCTTAACTCCACTATCTAGAGAGCTTGGGCCATACCATACGTTTCTCTGTTCTTTTTTAATCGTCACCAGTAAGATGATATCTTCTTAAACAATGACATGCTATCGCATGCGCGGTAAACACCGCACATTGTTGTACATGTGAACTTCGAGACAGGAACAGTCAGGTTAATTATATAGTATGGTGATCTCGATCGTTTGCCAGATCAGCCGGCAGAATGCTGGGAACATCGACCGTAAGGGTTAGGTTTGGTCGTAGCGGACCGGAGAGGAGCGAAGCATTGGTGTAGTGAGGATTCGAACCTGGGACCTTTCGATCATAAAACCGATTCTTTGACCACTAAGTTACTAATAATTTTTAATGAAATTTTAAAGCATTAAGTAACTATGCTAAATATGAATTTTAAAAGTCTCTTCGCTTGCCTCAGGTAACTCAGTGGTCAGAGCCTCAGGTAATCTGTAAGGTACTGGTTGCGGGTTCCATTCCCGTCTTGGACATTTTACTTTTTCCAATCTAAATCGATACCAACGCTTTTGTTTTGCACACACATATACACACACATCACGTCTTTATCCCCGAAGGTGTAGACAGAGGCGCTTATTACGCCCACGTTTGGCCAGTCACTTCACTTCGCTAACCCCACGTAATAGGCTCCGAGCCCATTGCTGTTTCCGGGAATGAGTTTATGGAGGGGCGGAGTGGTATTCCTCCAACACAAAGGGAGGATCCTCCAACCAGGCAGGTGATCACGCCTGGCATCTTTTGCATACCTTCAATATCATTAGTATTCACGCCCTAAGTACTTAACCATAAGTCATGAATCATAATGGCGATCTTTGCAAAGATCTTTCTGATACCGTGATGACGTCACCTGCATCAAGACCCACACTTTGAGAACACCTGAGCTAGAGTATACATACACGTCTATATTTATAGTCTTGCTATCATATATTTATAGCCCAGGCGTTGGTTCCCACTCATTGTGCGGAGTACCGTTGCTCCGCCCTTTTTTCTCACAGATTAGTCGCGCCTGGGTTATATGATACTATTCAATAAAAAGATTTAGTCCCTGATAGAATCGCGTACTACATATAAGAGCTATTGTTTGAAGAGTGGAGCTATGGACTAAAATTTCTAAGGGAAATATGGGGGCGGGATCAACAACAACAAGTGAAACTCACTTTCAAGCTGATACATGTGCTGACGCATAAGGCTCTGCCACTGGTTTTCCTCTCGGAGTACGTATTTTATGAGCCAAAAGGTTATTGGAAATAGTAAAATCATAAACTTTTCGAGTTTACACACTAAAGATATCATTATAATTCTTTGAATATTTGTAATGACCGTTAGCAAGTTAGTCAGCCTGTAATTGGGCGAGGATGGTTCTTAAGGTTCGAGCATGGAACAGATCATAGTAATGACGTCTGCACGTCTAAAAAGGCCACTTTATTGGAATCGTATTAGGATAATATTTTGTCATGTGGCGATATTTACACGAAATTAGAATCTTCTTAGTAAATGAATTGTTGTGATTCTGCTCATATGAATGCCCCATTATACGAATTTTATAGGAATATTTGAGATATACTGTTAATTCATAAAGTTAGGTACTCGTTTTTAGCGGAATCGCTCAATGTGTTGATTTTAGACCCGCAGGACATAAATGATCATAAAACACCTTTTGTTGTAAAAATGTTATTTCAATAGTGCGATAAAATAAATATAATTGTGATATGCTTATGTAATAATGTAAATATTTAGGTACAAAAAAATTTATCTAAGTATGTTTATAAATTCGCATTCTAAAATTCATGTAACAAGCTGTGCAATATATCCTGAAATAATATAAATATTATATACTAGCTTTTCGCCCGCAGCTCCGCCTGCGTGGATGTCGACTACCACCACCAATAGTATTTTTTCTAAACTGACGGACTTGTTGTACAAATATAGGTATCCCGATAGTTCTAATAGTAATTGTTGTATAAACCTCAGTAGTGTGTTTTTCAAAATATTAAATGAAAACTGTAAGAAACATCGGCCTTGTCTTACAAAAAAGTGGTAGATTTTAAGAATATTACCTACATCAAAACAAAAATATAAATAGAAAAATATAAATAAAAATAAAAATATAAATAAAAATATAAACAAAAATAAAAATAAAAATATCAATAGCTAGTAAATGGCTAGAAAAAGACTGGTAAAAAAAAAATACTATTACCTAACATTTCATTCTTATCAATCAATCAATTAGCCTATTTCAGTCCACTGTTGGACTTAGGCCTCACCTAATGTATGCCGTAGCACTCGATCCTCCACCGTATGTCTCCACAGTCAGTTTGCACATTTCGGCCCCATTAGTCATAACAGGGGAGTAGAAACCTCGACGAATTTTCCCAATGTTGCCCAACCCTTGTCGACCCTTCGACGTATATCTCCTTCTAGGTTTTGTTTTCTAATCTAAATTTAGCATCTCAGCAATGTAAATATCGTATCAGCACGACACCGTCGTAGACAATCCAAAAATGCCCAGGTCTAGATGATGTCAGAAGGCTTCTCGTAATATACAAATGCCATACATAGCGGCTGATATACTCTCAGGTCTTTTGTATAATGTGCTGAACGGTATTCGCTGCAATACTATAACCCTTTTAAAACTCGGCTTGCTCCGGTGGCTGGAACTCACAGCTATTCAAGACGATTCTCAAGAACAACTTCTATCGAGATATGACTCAGGAGTCTTATAATTCTTCAGCAAGACCTTTTAGCCTTTTTTGGAGAACAGTACCACCGCACTACAGTTCCATATCCTAAATGTTAAGTTCTGCTGGATGACGGAATCAAAGAGGTTCGCAAGCTCTGTTAGACTGGGATTCCACCTGCTTATAAGAGACCTGTCTAACAGTGCGATATCATCAGTATACCATGACTATGAAGGTTGCTGTTGTATGCTAGGGATACAATAAATAATCAATTGGCCTATTGCAGTCTACTGCTGGACATAGGCCTCTCCTAATATGCGCCATGTTTGCCGATCCACCGCCTTCCGCATCCAGTACGTCCCAGCCACCTTACGCAGATCGTAGGCTAGGATATGTCCCACCTTCCGTATTCCTTATCGCGGTATCCACTCTAGGACTCGTCTGCTCCAACGGCCATCAGTCCTTCGGCAGATGTGGCCAGCCCACTGCCACATTAGCTTGCTTATTCTGCAACCCTACGGCCAGATTGTGGAAACCAAGGTTTGGAAACCGGTTTCCATAGCAGAATTATTTTTCTTTAAGCGAACCTGGTTTCCAAGAAAGAATAATAATTCTGTTTTCGAAACTAATTTGAAAAACAGAAAGTTGGAACTTTGGTTCCATGTCGGATGACCTTGTTTCGAATTCTATCCTTCAAAGAAACTCCAAGCATAGCTCGCTACATAGCCTGCTGCGCGACTTTTAGGTCATGGACTACCCTACGTAGGTCATAGGTAAACATAACAGGCAGGACGCACTGTTCGAAAACCTTTGTTTTGAGGCATTGCGGCAGGGGGGAGGAGAAGACCCGACGTAGTTTGCCAAATGCTGCCCACCCCAGTTGAATTCTTCTGGCTATTTCTTTCTCGAAATTGGTTTTACCAAGCTGGATAACCTGCCCCAGGTAGATAATATTTTTGAACTTCGAGTGTCGCTCCTTCGATGGCAATCGGTCTTAGTACAACATGTTCGTTGAACCTAATCTTGGTTTTATCCAAGTTTACACCGAGGCTGACTTGTCGAGAAGCTCCATTTAGGCTGTGCAGCATTTCACCCAGTTGTTCTAGTGACTCCGCAACTATGATGATGTCGTCGGCGAACCGAAGGTGCGAGATGTACCTACTCTAGCGTCTTGAAGACGTCCTCCAATGCGTTGGTAAATGCTGAGGATATATAAATTACTATGTGATACGTCAAAAATGAATATAAATAAAACAACATACCTACTTAAAAGTGGAGGTTTAATGTTTTATAATTATCTAAAAATAATATTAAGAAAATAAACATTTTGTCATCTTAATCAGAAGTGCTCTGTGCTTGAGTAATTGAGCCCACAGCTGATAAGTGGAAGTTATTGAATTGTGTTCTGCCATCTCTAATCATTGTTGCCTTAGTATACTTCTCGTCAAGAAAGAAAGTGAAGTTTTCTGGAAGCCAGGCGTTCGTCTATTTGGTGAAACGTTTCTAGCCATTGATATAAATTGTTATTTTGTTTCTAGCTATGAAGCCGCCCCTTGTGTTATATCGGCGGCGTCAATAGATTAAAATTCACATACCTTACTGTTTGGGGGCTTGTAAATGAGGATTAATCTGGATGATAATGTGCTGTATTACTTTTCTTTTATATAGCTCTAGAATCTCTAGATAGCTATCATCGCTGCTATCATATGTATTTTTTCTATTTCCAATCAATTAAATAAAGAAACTGCAGTACATAACTCTTAAACAAAGCTCATATATAATATTTTTCACATTCTTGCCTCAGAATACAGAACAAAATTCTGAGATTCTTGCATATTATACGTGACAGAGTTTTATAATATTATCATTTGACAGATCAAAATGTGACTTAACGTTGACACCATCACTTTTAGTTTCCGTTGTCATGCCAACAATTTTGTTAGCGATATTAGCGCCATAATACATCGTATTTTCTTTAATATTACATTATTTCGTGAATTTGCCACATTTTAGTTGTGATAATTGCTATTCGGCGACAAAGCCAAATTAAAAAAACCAAAGATCATAAAAATCTGTTCAGCCGTTCTTGAGTTATAAGAAAGTACGTTTTTGGCACTTTTAAGGCACTTAGGGTCGGAATTTTGAAAAATCGTTTCTTAGTACACCTCCACGCATCAAAACATACACTCTCTATAAATTTCAAGTCTCTAGGACCAGCGGTTTAGGCTGTGCGTTGTCTCTAAGAGCGGAAACACACGATGCGTTGCGGCGTCGCACCGCAGAAATTTCGCCGCAGTAGCGGGCACACGAGCGGTGCGACGCCGCTGCGTTGTTATGACGCAGCGGCGCACAGTGGTTCGAAATTTGAGCTCCATTGACATAGAAACTAAAAGTGAGGAAATTAAAAAAAAAAAATTGTAATGGCTCTGGCATACCTCGCTATATGTCATATTAACGTATGAATGGTATAAGTAGCTCCACGCGTGAGAAAAAAAAGTTTTGTGTTTTTTTTGTATGGGAGAAAACACTTAAAGTGCTTTTTCTTTCAACTGAATGGAACTGAAGGGCTGGTGCTCACACCAGCTATTGTACCACACACGGCGATCAAGATGACATCAAATTCACGCACCTTTACGCACCACTCCGCACGTAGTAACATTTTGAAATATTGAATTTTCGATATGTGATTTTTCAAATCTTTGACGTAGTTAAATGTAGTTGCCGGTCCATTTACTTATAATGTCATTAGTTTTTAGCCTATTAGTGACTTTTATGATGACAATAATTAAAAATAATATTGATTATACGCATAAGTTTTTTACAAAATTGCATTCCGAAAGCTAAGTAGCTCATTTATTAATCACCGTGATTATGGTTGTTTATGATTAAATATGATTGACGTGAGATTAACCAATTAGGCTCTGGCATATCTCGCTTTATGTCATATTAACGTATGAATGGTATAAGTAGCCCCACGCGTGAGAAAAAAAAGATTTGTTTTTTTTTTTGTATGGGAGTAAACACTTAAAGTGCTTTTTCTTTCAACTGAATGGAACTGAAGGGCTGGTGCTCACACCAGCTATTGTACCACACACGGCGATCAAGATGACATCAAATTCACGCACCTTTACGCGCCACTCCGCACGTAGTAAAATTTTGAAATGTTGAATTTCTGATATGTGATTTTTAAATCTTTGACGTAGTTAAATGTAGTTGCCAATCCAATTACTTATAATGTCAATAGTTTTTAGCCTATTAGTGACTTTTTAGATGACAATAATTAAAAATAATATTGATTATATGCATAAGTTTTTTACAAAATTGCATTCCGAGAGCTAAGTAGCTCATTTGTTAATCACCGTGATTATGGTTGTTTATGATTAAATATGATTGACGTGAGATTAACCAATTAGGCTCTGGCATATCTCGCTGATTAGACGTACATTCATTAAAAAGTATGAGACATGGCTGCAAGAGGATATAAAATGACTTGAGGTCGTGAGAAGAAAAATGAACTCCTCTTCAGTGTCAGTAGAGGAGCAACCATGTACCAGTTTTGACTCTAGTTTAAATGAGGGTGCATCCACATCCTGTGGACCGGAGACATGCAATGTTGGAACGTCAACATTAGTTGTGAGTCCAAGAAAACCTTTCATGGAGCTAAGTGCGCGACAAAAGAGAAGGAGAGTGGAAGAGCTCCTAACGCATAGCACTGAAAGGACCTATTTGGCTCCGCTAGAGCCTAATTGGTTAATCTCATGTCAATAATATTTAATCATGAACAACCATAATCACGGTGATTAACAAATGAGCTACTTAGCTCTCGGAATGCAATTTTGTAAAAAACTTATGCATATAATCAATATTATTTTTAATTATTGTCATCATAAAAGTCACTAATAGGCTAAAAACTATTGACATTATAAGTAATTGGATCGGCAACTACATTTAACTACGTCAAAGATTTTAAAAATCACATATCAGAAATTCAACATTTCAAAATTTTACTACGTGCGGAGTGGCGCGTAAAGGTGCGTGAATTTGATGTCATCTTGATCGCCGTGTGTGGTACAATAGCTGGTGTGAGCACCAGCCCTTCAGTTCCATTCAGTTGTAAGAAAAAGCACTTTAAGTGTTAACTCCCATACAAAAAAAAAACACAAATCTTTTTTTCTCACGCGTGGGGTTACTTATACCATTCATACGTTAATATGACATAAAACGAGATATGCCAGAGCCTAATTGGTTAACCTCACGTCAATCATATTTAATCATAAACAACCATAATCACGGTGATTAACAAATGAGCTACTTAGCTCTCGGAATGCAATTTTGTAAAAAACTTATGCGTATAATCAATATTATTTTTAATTATTGTCATCCTAAAAGTCACTAATAGGCTAAAAACTAATGACATTATAAGTAAATGGACCGGCAACTACATTTAACTACGTCAAAGATTTGAAAAATCACATATCGAAAATTCAATATTTCAAAATGTTACTACGTGCGTAGTGGTGCGTAAAGGTGCGTGCATTTGATATCATCTTAATCGCCGTGTGTGGTACAATAGCTGGTGTGAGCACCAGCCCTTCAGTTCCATTCAGTTGAAAGAAAAAGCACTTTAAGTGTTTTCTCCCATACAAAAAAAACACAAAACTTTTTTTTCTCACGCGTGGAGCTACTTATACCATTCATACGTTAATATGACATATAGCGAGGTATGCCAGAGCCATTACAATTTTTTTTTTTTAATTTCCTCACTTTTAGTTTCTATGTCAATGGAGCTCAAATTTCGAACCACTGTGCGGCGCCGCGTGCGCCCCAGCCAGTGTAATGTCTGTTAATAATAGTGCAAGCGCTAGAGGTAGTTGAGTATGCAAAATCCGAGTGACGGCAACTATGACCGGATTCTTATACCTGATCCTCTAACTAAATAATGACAAAGAAATCTTGCCGCCGGGTGTGATGGTCCCTTCCCGCTCCCTTCACATCCCCTCTGCGCCCTTAAAGTAAGCATAGCGCGCGTATGCGTTTAGTGTGTTTCTACATCTATTGACGTAAAGAAGTTGCTTTATTAAGTCGTGTTTTTGTATCCTTTTTTATTTTATACTACTTAGGTGGCAAACAAGCACACGGCCCATCTGATGGGAAGTAGTCACCGTGGCCTATGGACGTATGCAACACCAGGGGCATCACACTCGTGCTGCTGACTGCCAACCCTGAATCCATATTTCCATACTAATATTATAAATGCGAAAGTAACTGTCTGTCTGTCAGTCACGCTTTCACGCCTTAACCACTGAACCGATTTTGATGAAATTTAGTATAGGGGTAGATTAGACCTTGAGAAAGGACATGACATGTTTGATCGCGATAACCGACATCCACGCGGGCGGAGCCGCGTGCAAAAGCTAATATAATATAATTATATCGATGATTAAATATAATAACATTTTGCTGACAACATTAGTATCATTAATGCTACAAAATATAGGTAGGTACCTACCTAGGCATATATAAAAGTACACTTTTACGAAAAGCTCAACAGTGACTTACGTCCACGACAAAATGACTATACAAGCCGTCTTTACCAGAGTTATTAATTCCCCCCATGTAAATGAACTGTAAATTGTCGCACAAGGTCTTGTAATTACAATAAATCTGAATTGGTTTGTATTTCATTATGTAAATGCATCAATAACAAATGTCAAAATTAAAAATAAGTATTTTTTACCTACTTTAAGAAAATTTATGCTTGAATTCGCTGGTTGTTCGAATAACTTTTTTTTTTTAAATATTACTTTTATTTTCGTTTTTTTTTTATTAAGTAGCTATTTAAGAATCCATCCTCACTTTTACCATTAGAACAAACTATAAATTATAACGGAAATATTCATTAAAATGATTTTATATCATGTACCTACTCAATACATTTCCTTTACGAATAAGACAAGAGGGGGTAAAAAAAATGGACCAGAAAATAGACCGGCAAGATCCACATTATCATTCTTGGACCTTTTCTTCACTTAAATCCGTTGGCGAGATTCGGTACTCACATTTTGCATACTCATACCTCTAGCGCCCGGTCTATAAATCATAAACAACTACGCGCGGCGGTGCGGCGCGCGCCGGAGCGGTGCCGCTCCGGCGTCGCAACGCATTCACCCCTCCCCGCCTCGTCTCGGTGGTTGCAAGTCCGGTGCGGCAACGCAGCGCATCGTGTGACATGCTACAGATATTTCTATGTAAAACGACGCAGCGACACCGCTCCGGCGTCGCGCCGCCGCCGCAACGCATCGTGTGTTTCCGCTCTAAGTCAATCAGTCAGTCAGTCAGTCAGTCAGTCAGGACTAAGAGTTTTATATATAAGATTAATTAAACTTTGTTTAATTATATTACTTTATACGGAAATGAATTATTTATTATCTAAATGATATTAATGAGTTATATGTAACAAATTTGTTAATTATATAATACGATGTTAATCTACGTGATGATTACTTAATTAGTTATGGACGTGTGTAATGCATGTGTACTAACAGAATGCCGTTGTATTTATTACATTTATATTTATTTATTTACAGTAAAAAATACACCAGCTCCCGATACGCTTGGCAGTACACAACTCCTTTGTAATAAACAACAGTCTAAATGAAAAACTTTCCTTCAAACGGAATACTTTTTTTTATATTTACGCAGTAATTTGCGACTTTCTATGTTGTGGAGAAATATAGTTACAGTAATAACTTTCGACAATCGACAGTTAGACCGTCCAGCACAATGAAATAACGCATTTGTAGGCGTAATTAACTATAATATATGGGGTTTACTTCCTTAGGGGTTTATTCTTCACGCAACATTAAAAAATAATAAACATCCTTATTTTAAAGTCTGCAAACTATTCCAGAGATTCAATTAAAAGTAGTCTATGTTCTATCCCCGGTTTCAATCTAACCCTGTACTAAAGTTCAGCCAGATCCATTCAGCCTTTTGTATAAGCATGATTGAGTATATCTTCACAAACTGTCACATTTATAATACTACGCGGACTAGGGTTAAACTATGATTGAAAATTTGGCGAATACAGTAGTACAGTAGTTGTTGATTGGTACCTAACGCTAAAGTTCAACAACAGCTACCAAATAAAAGTATTGAATTTGCACTGGCGGTAACATACAGGGTGATTAGTGTTTTACCTAATACTTTACCAGCACGTAAGTAGGTAAACTTAATTAACTAGAATACAAGAATATAATTAGAAACAAAAATAGCTCGACCCTACACCCCTTCTAACAAATAGTCCGCCTGTCCCATAAAGGATGACTTTAAAGCCATAAATCCGCGCGTCGCATCGTGGCCAAACAAATGTCTTAGCGATGTTTATATTAATGGCACAATCGCATAACTGCAGTGCTATTCAGTAATGTTACAATTCGATGTCGAGGCTCACTCAGACGAGGGAACTCACTTTGAGTACGTTCAAAGAGCTCAAAATTGGCGTATTGATTTTTAGGCTTTAGCAATTAAAGCTAAAGTTAAAAAGCAAGCTAAAGCTAAAGTCTCAGGTATGAGGGTCACCATTGCAGATAAACCGCAGGCAGGTAGGTGGCTCTCAGTATGACGGCCTCATCAGATGTTTTTTATAGCCCCGCTTAAAGGAACCGAGATTGTAGTAGCAGCACTAAGTTCGAGTATTCGGGACTCTACCAAGAGGATTTTTGGAGCCTCACCAAGTAGGGCCCCACCAACTAAGAGGGTCCCTATGAGATCTTTAGGGCAATCTCACCTCCAAGCCGGTACACCTTCTGCTGAAGCTTTGATGTGAGAAGGCAATGGCTCCCATAAAAACTAAGATAAGCCAATTCAAAAGAAATGATAAGTGAGTGGACACTAGACTCTAAAGTGCTATGCAACCGCTGTGATGAAGGTGATGAGCACCAATAGCAAACTTCTCAAACTTTTCCGAAGTGAGGCGAGTCTCGACATCGAATTGTAGATCCTATTACAGAATAACACTTCAGTGCTAATCGTGTTTTATGTACCTCTTGCTCCACGTCATTATGTTCCGCTTTAGCGACTTCATTAGAGGCGGACTTATAACTCCGTCGGCATGACTGTACGCGACTGTACGCGGAATTTCTTAAGCTTTGCACCTAGGCTACAAACTTTTATTTGTTAGGAATACTAGAAATAACACCGCAATGCGAATTCATACAATTCATTATTTGAATTAGTGTCTTGTTGTTTATTTGTTATGGGAAAAAGGTATAATTAGTATAATTACAGAGAAACTATTAAAAGTAATTATGTATATTCGATTTAAAAGACAGCGGCTTTGAGTTTTGTCAGATATTTCGCACACCTATTGCCTAACGAATTTGGTACATGTCGAAGAAATCTTTGATTACTTATGTATTTAATACAAAGGATTGAGTTAACTACAAGATAAAAAAATATAGATTTTACATCGATGTGAACTTACTGAGATTTCCACCGACTGAGATTCATCGAGATTAAAAGTTCAACCCCACCAAACGGACGGCATTGGAACGGATTTTACAATCTTTAAACAAAATAAATCTTATAATAATATCACAGCATTTAAAGTTTATATTATCAAGTCACGCATGACAGCTTGACGTGCGTCATGCCGCCGCACGTCGCTGTCAAGCTGTTGTGCGTGACTTGGTAATATAAACTTCAAACACTGTGATAATAAGATTTAATTTTGTTTAAAGATTGTAAAATCCGGGCCGATGCCGTCCGTTTGGTACTACTAATGTGATCAAAATTTTGAACTACAGCCCCCTAGACAATAGGCGGCGTTTCGTAGAATAGAATGACTTTAATGGATTTGAGGTATATGACAGTTGCATGTCATATATATACCTACGTCAAATCCGAAACACTCGTCATTTTATTCCACAATACGCCGGCCAACGAATTGCCACTTATCTAGAGGGGTAGGAGACTTATCTTCTTACATGAGTAGGATACATAACGGGGTTCGATCCCCGCTCAGTGCAAATATTTGTGTGCATTTTTTTTTTATATAGGACACGTCAATTTGACTTCGCCTTGCCTGATGGTGAGCTGAGGGCAAAGTCTTGGAAAGAGGGTCACCATTATAGACACGTACCATGCTACAATGGTGGCACTCAGCTTGACGGCCTTATCAGATGCTTTTTCACGCCCCGCTTAAAGGACCCGGGACTGTAGGAGGAGGGAAACACGTGAGCTGGTAAAGAATTCCAAGTCTTAATGGTGCGACACATGAAGGAGTCGCCGAACCGCTTGGTTCTTGATGGAATATTCTGCACCGTATGCGGGTGGCATCTAAGTCCTGCACGTGTTGTCCTGTATAGGAAAGGGGAGGCCTGGGTGTTTCTATGTATAACATGTATGTATTCACGGAAAAAAAAATATCTAAGTATGTTTATCCGCATTCTAGAACCCATAACACAAGCTAGGTAAGCTATGCTTACTTTGGGTCTAGATAGTGTTGTGTAGAATGTACTACAATATTTAAAAAAAAAACCTTATGGCTCGGCATCCGTTTATTCCTTCTCCTCTTCTTGGTTTGGCTTACACGACTTTTAGGGGAGCGACTGCCGTTTGATCTCTTAATCCTTAGAAGCATACCTGTGCTAGAGCCTCGTCTGAGCTGAGCAAAGCAGGGTGGGACAATCGCTCCACTTGCCACCCCCTGGCTACGCCTATGCTTGACCAAAGATCTTGGTGTGGCTAAAACACTCAGCAACAAACCCAGATACATATCTTTTCATGTATTTTTAATAGCTTAGAAATTGTATACACACATACACATTAACCAAATGCTGTACGCTTTCTGTACACAGCATCTGCCTTTAATTAGAAATCAGACGATTTCTCGCCTGTAGTTAGCATCAAATAACACTTCATTACAAAAGTTTACAGTCTAGCCTAGTCTAGCCTCTTGCGACTTCGAATCGACTTATCATTAGTATTATTACTCGTTAGCTGATAAAAATATCAGTATTTTTAATAACGTTAAGTAATAATTTCTTTATAGATGGCGAGTATTGAGGTCTCACTGGCCGGGTCTCGTAGACGCAGCGCGGGCGCACGTGACGTCACACGCGAGCTGGACGCTCTGCGCACGGCGCTCACCGACAAGGACACCCTCATACAAAGGTCAGAATTATTTTACTTTTTTATTATTACCACAGATAAAAAAACATGACTAAGTACCCGCTTGACGGCAATAGGCTCGCCCCCTGTAACGTGAGACCGACAATCATATTTGGCGGAATGTGGGTGATACTGATAATATACCTATGCCTATCCCTTCGAGGATTTACAGGCGTGATGATATTCATGAGAGATAAAAAAAATCTTGTTATTATTTAAAGACGTATTCTATTGTTTGTGAGAAATTGCTTGTTAGAAACCTAAAGTAATAATCTAAAATGAATATTCATTAGCGTTAAAAAAATTAAAACCGAAAAAAAAGATCTATCTGTTGTGAAGTTTTCTATAGTGAATCGAGTTTTAAATATAAAACCCGATATCCACTCCAAACCGTTGATATACAAAAAATAGGTAAAAACGTCAAAGCCTAGCAATCCCAGTAGACTAGGCAACATTGTTGCACAAAAAACGAGCACCACCGCAAAACAATGTAGTCTGTCCACACAACATAATAATCACTCGTCGAATAAAAAGCAAGTCGAGCGTCATGTTGCGCGTCAGCTAGCAAAACATATGCCCAGCAACATTATAAATAATCCACTTGAACCCCACAGCCTCAAGAAGCAGCTATCAGCATCGCTCAGCGCAGCCCGCCTCGCAGCCCAGGCCGCGTCCCCCACGGGCTCGCGGGCCAGCTCCCAGGACGAGTCCAGTCCAGCACTATCCGTAGATGAACGTAAGGCGTTGGAGGAGCGAGCGAATGCCGTCAAGAGCGACCTGGACACACGGAAGGCGAATATCCAGGAACTTAGGAGACGGCTGGAGAAGACGCATGTGACAGAGTGAGTAGACTTACACATAATCTCTCTTATTAATAAAAATCACGTAATCCATACTTAATCTGAAGTTACACTTGGACTAGTTAATCTCAGAGTAACGTCGTATTAAGCACGAATTAATATTGTTATTAATAAACGTGGAGTAACCTCGAAGTAACTATACATTCCTTACACTGGGATTAAGGCGTGTTTTATGGCAACCCAGTTATTTTAAAAGTAAAAAATTGTGTCTGTGAATGAACTAAGAACGAATGTAATGCTTAATGTTGACATAAGTGTTCTGTGGTTGACATTATGGACACTTGACAGTGCTGTTGACGCGCGGTTTTTGAAAAGATAGAAAACTCCAAAAATATAACTACTATTATAACCCGCGCCACGTATCTTGGACCTAAAATGTGCTCAAAATGTGCCCTATACGCGCAGTACACATTTCTTGGGTGTCTTTTGAGGATAGCACGGGATGCTACTGCGGTAGACAAACTTAAATTCACCAAGTATAGACTATTACAAAGCAATCCGCGGGCGCCAAAGCCTCGTATGTCTTACGATTCAGGTCCAAGATACGTGGCGCGGGTTTATACTAATGCTAAGACTGATTTTATTCGCGAATCACGAGCACAACGCTTGTCCCGCCGCGGCCGCGCGCTCTCTCTCTCTCTCTTCTCTTTCTTGCGCTGACAAACTCGCGTTCAAGCTCAAAAAGTGCATCGTTTTGCTCATTGCTGGCCCCCGGCCCATACCTCTTCACCTACTCATGTAGCTACTGTTTACCACATTTATTGTCGTGAACACTATCTCATTAATATTGTAATAGGTAACACTTTCAGATGGGGTGGTAAAACCACCTCTTGCATCACCAGATAAATCATTTTTCAACATGTCAATAATGAAACAGGCAGTTGCCCGCGAAAATCTATACTTATATTTAAACATATCTTCCTGAAGGTCTTCGAGTGGATTGTTTCGTATCTTGTACAATTTTATACGTCTCGCTAATGTTGTATTCTGGTTTTCAATTTCAATAACTTCATTTATTAACCTTAGAACATCTATAAAGTAATCCCTCTCCATTTCAAATAAACCTACGACAAGAATAAAATTTACAATTTAGGATAGATTTGAATCTAATCTACGGTTACTCCGTCGTTAAACCACATGGCGCCTGGGAATAACTTTAAACCGAGGAGTAGGCTCGGATTAGCTTACTCCCTTCTTATTCCATGTTTATTAATATGACATTTCACTATTCCAAACGTAAGTCGTAGACTAAAGTTAATCTATTTGTAATCCACGTTTATTAATAAGAGTGTTAGAGAAGACTAAACCGAGTAGGTTAGCACTTTGGATGGTTAAGTAATACTAGCAAAACTATTTTTGGGATGGGTGACTATTCTTAACAAATTGGGACCGCTACGTGCTTCGGAGAGCATGGTAAACCGTCGGATAGACTCGGAGGATGATGGGAATATTTGTAGTGCATATAACTATCCGTCCACTCTACTCCTATTTTAGTCTACGTTCAACCATGCCTGCCATGGTTGATAAAATCGATACAAAAATGTCGAATTAATTGCTCAGTGTGTTTTGTACTTACTGATGAGCCGGCTGTGCCTCTGTGTTTGGAGTAAATGGTGGACTGTTATCCCCCATCCTGAAGGGACCACCATTGCAGTCCACTGCTGGACATAGGTCTCTCCCAATATGTGCCACATCTGCCGATCCTACGTCTTCTGCATCCAATCTGTCCCAAGGACGAAGGAACCAACAAAAGCCTAAGGAAGGTTAACTTTCTCCCAGGAACATCGACACGCGCATCCAGCAGGCAGAGCTGCAGTACAAGTTGGGGCGCGAGGAGCTCGAGCTGCTGACGCTGAGCGAGCAGGCGCGTGCGCTGGCGCAGCTTATCGAGCAGGCCGACGCCGCCGCCAACAGGAACCACCGGGCCACTATTTACAGGTATTCATCGCCATCTTCATATTTAAATCGTCAAATTGACTGCACCCTGCCCAATGTTAAACTGGGGTGCAGTCTAAAAAATTGTAACCGTCAATACCTAGAGATGCTGTCCCTAGAATGTTGGTCCTTGTATTGACTGCCTCGACAGATGTTTTTTAAAAATCCATTCCAATTCCAAGACCAACAAGGTCCATAGGCCACGGTAACCACTTTCCATCAGGTGGGCCGTGTGCTTGTCTGCCACCTAAGTGGTATAAAAAAAACATGAATTTAAGGCTACCAGAGCAGAGGCGAGGGGTCATTATAACCCGATTTCTTTAGGGCTCGGGCCTTCCTAATGGGTTGTATGGTGGCCTTCCTTTAAATTTTCACCCTTCGCAATAGATTTGTACATATTATACGTATACCTACTTGATCGTACATAGTAGTAAAGATGTATTTACAAGATTTTTCAACTAAACAACCCTAGAGACCGCCGCCGTCTTTTGCGCTGCGGTTGAAACGCCGTCAGGCTGACTGCTTTTATGTGTAGGGACCACAATCACCCTTGTGGGTGAATTAAACCCTATAAGAATAACGAGACAATCAAGTAGAGTAGACAGTAGATGATATCTGTAAACCAAATTGAACTGTTTACCGAAAGTTCACAGCCACTTTACTTTTATTGTGATCGTAATGGCTGCCAACAACCGTGAAGCACAGATAACACACAGACAACATCTATTCAAATTAGTTTCGACCGATGCGCCCGCGCAACACCACATCCTGTATTTCTTCAACAGCTAAGGGTCAATTCTCACTGAAAGAGAAACGGATAGCTGCGGCTTTTTGAGGCAAAATATTACAAATTATTTTGAATCTTATATACGGGAGAAAAAGTTCATAGTCATTTCCAAATGATTAAGAACTTTTGAAGCGGCGTGACGTTACGCGGCTGCTCGAGCCTTCTCGCAAATATTTCTGGTGACTCTGGCCGGTTCTCTTACAATGGGAATTGGACAGCTTCTGTGGCGATAGTCTATTTGACTGCTACACGGGGTGTTGAAGTTCGATGCTCGCTCAGTGCATGAAGATGTCTATTTGAATTGGTCTTGGTGTTGCCTAGCCTCGAGAACGTAAAGTCATCGGTCACGGCACGGTTGTCATATGAACATCTATGGCAGTTGTTATAAAGGGGAAATAGGTGAAATGGCTCACACAGAAGGACTGATCACCCATGATGTCGCGGCAGTAGTAATAGCAATAGTAGCAGTACCTAGTAGTACAGTAGGAATTAACCCTTACAGCTCCAGATCTATCGACAGATAGCCAAGTATCTATAGGCTCCTCGGCAATTGTTACGTACATTACGCCACCTATTGTTCGCGAGGCGTGGCTGTGACCACACTTTCTATGGCCACTGCCCCGTGACCCAAGAGAGTGGTGATCCAAATCCGTGGGAGATTGGACGCTATTAATAGGAAAAGTTCTGGACTTCATTTGTTTGCTGTAATTGAAAATATGCGTGCGACTGCAGCTTATTAGCTGACTACTTAAATCACTGCGAGTTTGACGGCAATTTGGCTTTCCCTGACACTTTGTTGACATTCTAATTTAACTGGATAGTTTTCTGTAGTCATAAGAGGTATTATGATTGGGCTTTCCCACCAAGAGCTTGGCTTGACTTGCAAATCGCTACACGACATCTGCTACTAAAAAAAATTAACGAACAAGCCTCTGGCGCAGGCTTTCCATCGTTTTCATCGGTCAGGTCGCCGAGGTTATCATCTCGGACTCGAAATCCGGAATCTGATATATCCCGGAACAAATTTATAGATACATCGTTTCTTTACAATTTTAAAAGCATCTACGCAAATAATAAAGAACCTTATAGTAGTGTGGTACCTACCTATCATACCCTTCTCTATTATTTTATACACGTTTTAAAAAACTTACCTTTTTCACGTTTTATAATAAAACTAGCTGACCCGGCGAAATTTGTAACGCCATATTTTCCGCCCGCGTGTTATCTCTAAATTTATCAGTGTTCCTCTACAATATTATGCATGTATTATACATATAAACCTTCCTCTTGAATCACTCTATCTATTAAAAAAAACCGCTTCAAAATCCGTTGCGTGGTTTTGAAGATTTAAGCATACATAGGGACGGACAGACAGCGACAGCGACTTTGTTTTATAATATGTAGTGATAGTGATGATGAATTCATTTTATTTATTAGTAAGAAACTGAAATGTTAAAAAGTCGGAAATGGAATCGAAGCCTCCTTATTCCGATAGATCAACAGTAATATGAACTTCTATAACCACATACTTAAAGGTACACTACGTATAACAGCCTAGGTATAACCGCAACCATATTTAGGTCAGTGTGTACACCAGGTACCACACAGGGCGCAATCGCCGCCCGACCGCAGCCACAGCACACCGCAGCCGTGAGAACCTAAAACCAATATTTTACGTACGATTGTTCATTCTACGTGTTGATTGTGCCACTTCGTACGTGGGAGCCTTAGCTACTCTTGTTTTTAACCGACTTCAAAAAAGGAGGTTCTGAATTCGGTTGTATGTTTTCTTGTTTGTCACCGCAGTACACCATGATTCAGCTATGAACAGATTTATAAAATCCTTTTTTGATTTACCTACTTCGAGATTCCGAACCTTTTTTGTAGCAGTGGCGCGTACATTAGTTTTATTACACCATATTTGTTGATTTATTAAAGACTAGCTTTTGCCCGCGGCTCTGCCCGCGTGGATGTCGGTTATCGCGACCAAACATAGCCTATGTCCTTTCTCGAGGTCTAATCTACCCCTATACCAAATTTCATCAAAATCGGTTCAGTAGTTTGGGCGTGAAAGCGAGACAGACAGACAGACAGACAGACAGACAGAGTTACTTTCACATTTATAATATTAGTAGGGAAGTAGGGATAATTCACGTACGTGTATATTATGAGAAAAGGTACAGTTAGCAACAAAAGTCGCTGAACGCATTTCAGTTTATAGATAATCTGAGGTTCAAATCAATAGACGTAATTGCAATCCAAACTTTGTCCTTTGAGGATTTCAAAAATACTCATCGCTTTCCTCCTCCAAACTTCGCACGCGTTAATTCTATACCTAACGATAAGTGGGTAGGTAACCTTCGCACTAGTGAAAGCCATAGGTTCACTAAGTTTTATCGCAACTGAATGAACAATACTGCAGGGCATAGAATATAAACTTTGTGTGTTCAAGCAAAGTTCAGCAAACAAGCATTTTCATTTTAGTTTTTATCTTAGAGTATACATTATACATACAATAGAGCGCGTCTGTCACTCAGGTCTTTGGCGCCGAGTGTTAGCAGCTTAGAGTATGCATTATATATAGAGCGCGCGTATCACTCAGGTCTTTATCGCCGAGTGTTAGCAGATACTTTGCGATGGTATTAGCGCACCTATAGTGACGTTTCATGCATTACCGAAAATATCAATAGATGCACTTATTAATGTATTTTGTTGTTATGAAGTTTTTGTTCGATTTGATATGCATGGATAATAATAAAGCCAAAATACAAAAAAATGGCGTCATTTTGCGTAATTTTTGCGTCATTATTACTATAATATGCGATGTTGTATAAAATTTTGATTTAACATATCGAAAAATATTATTTGTAAAGTCATTTTGACGGGTATTGTTTTGCTACTGATTGAGGTTGAGCCAGGAGCCTTGGTACTGTTCATACCCGTGATAGCAGTTCATACTTGTAAGAGTTGTAAGGCGCGCTCTATAACAATGTATACTCTAAGGCTTTTATACGTTAAATTTGTTAATATTCAGCGAGTTTTGTTGATGACTGTACCACCAAATGGGCCCGGTGGCAATTATAAGTGTATCAGCCGTACATGGATCAGAATGGGTTGAATAATTTCAATCCTTTCATTAGTCTTATATGGGCAGTCGTTTAGTGGCGTACCTACTACTTATTTCAATTATGAAACCATAAAAGTACTGTAATTGATGCTAGATGATTGATATATTTATTTAACTAACAGTATTATTAGTCTCTAGATCTAATCTAATAATGCTATATATGTGTACTATATACTTATACTATATAACGCTAGTATTTTTAGGGTTCCGTACCTCAGAAGGAAAAAACGGAACCCTTATAGGATCACTTTATTGTCCATATGTCTGTCAAGACCATTTTCTCAGGAATGCGTGGAGCATTGGTGAGAAAAACATCAAGTTGAAATTCGTACCATACAGGTTTGTAACGTCTTGAAACTCACACCCGTATTCACAAACAACACTGTGAGGTCTCATAGTGTGCTCGAGCGCATAGGGCTGGTAAATTTAATTCACAAACATCCCGGAGCAGTATCAAACGCAGTGCGTTCCCTCAACGAAGTATTACTTAAGTGTTGTCTATGAATAAAAAGGCTTGCCCAAACGAACTGCACTGTGCACAGTGTTGGTACTTGGTAGTACGCATAGCGAAGTATTCTTTGTGAATACGGGTGTCAATCTTCTAAGTCAATGCAATCAAAATATATTGTGGTATATTTAGCTTTAGTTCATTCCTGAATCCAATTTTGTACGACCCCTCAGTGCGCGAGTCCGACTTTCACTTAACCGGCTTTTTTTAAATAGCCCCAAAGTTTGGGGGAGTCTAGCAGTGGACTACAATGGATTTAATAAATGATTTATTGATCACCTAATTAACAGTTTTATAATAGTTCCTAATAGATGACAGTATTTATGTCAAAATTAGAAATTAGGTTAATAAATATCTATAAATGGCACTTGACTCCCGCTATTTAACGCCATTTCCGATTAATAGCTAGTTTTAAGCTTCATTAGTACATAAAATGGGCTATTTAAATAGTAATAAAATAATACCGTTTTATTGCTATCCGCTTTTATTCAGATTGTGGATTTTATTGCAATTTACGTTATTCTAGATAAAATAATGGATATTTTATGTGTGGAAACCTTGTGAAGACAAGTTTTACTTAGCTGGCGCCGCGGCACCAGCTAAGCCGTAGGATCGGAAGTGGCCCGTATTGAGCGAATCTACAGTTGAAATAATTTAATAGACGCATTATGACAGATGGCCTAAGTCATAAAAGGTTGAGAATGATCTCTAAATCTCTTAAGCCATTTTCCCAAATTAACTAGTTGGGGTCAACTTTTCAGCCTCTGTGATGCGGCATGCGGCTGAACTTCCAGATTTCTTATAAAAAGACTGCCATCTGAACTCCACAACACCAATGTGTTATCGAAGTTCTGTAGTTACCCATACTAGTCAAACTTTTAAATAACGACCGCCATGACAACCGGACCCGACGGTGAAAATATGACGGAAAATAATACCAAACATATCGCGACAGAATCTTTTAAAAATAGTTTATACATATAAATAAAAGATTCGGCGAGTCCTTCTTCTGCCGCATCATTAAGTCTTGGAATTCCTTACCAGTTCACGTGATTCCCTCCTCCTACAGTCCCGGGTCCTTTAAGCGGGGCGTGATAAAGCATCTGATGAGGCCGTCAAGCTGAGTGCCACCATTGTAACATAATACATGTCTGTAATGGTGACCCTCTTTTCAGAGACTTTACCTTCAGCTTACCATCAGGCGAGGCGAAGGCAAATTGACGTGTCCTATATAAAAAATAAAAGTTTTATTTCAATAACTACCATAAGTTACGCAACTTCAAACTCAACGACTTGGATTGTTACATCGAAGTAAGACTGCGTCTTGAACAATGATCTTCTTCAGCTTAATTATTATGTAGCAGAGTGAGATTGAGAGGCGGGGCGCACTCGTAGATCACAATGAAAGCCGGTCGTCGGTCGTTAGTGAATCGTAATGTGACTTTCTTCTAATTAACAACTATCAAGTAATCTCGAAGTATCTTGGAATACAGTTCCCATTTAAGTTGATAGCTGTCGAATTAAATCTAAGTGGATTTCCGGTTATTCTGTTTACTATAACTTTGATGGATCGGAATGGAGGCCCAAAGTCCAACCTCACCTACAAGTCGGTACACCGGCTGAATAACGGGCGATGCTCTGGCGTAGGGTTTCCTTTCGGTACTGGAAGATCAGACGGCCAATAGACGCCAATATAAACCAATAATGGAGGAGCAGAAGACCGGGATTGGCGCTCGGATTTTGATCACGAGAATCCTTTAAAAATAATTTTATTCCAAATTAAACCCAAACTCATATTGATAACACACTTGTACTTTTCCAAGGTCAGGTTAAATAATAAATATCGAAAAAAAAACTCCGAATCATTTTTATCCATCCAAAAATCAGGATCTTCAACAAACGTAAAATATACATATAGAACGAAAGTCTCAAACAAAACGCCCACAAATCTCCAAACACTGCATCCTAACAACATACAATTTTGAGTAATTTCAATTACTTACGCATATTATTTACAACCAGTTTCTGAACGAATAAATTAGAGCGTTTAAATCGACTCCTGGAACTCGCTGGTAATAACCACGAGTCGAAAGGGGAGGTAAGGGAACAGAGGGAAGGGGGCTTGGCTTTTGGCGAGCTATAAAACGAATTATGGGAGGGAGATAGCTACCGTTTGAGACGCGGTAGGTAAAAAGTGAGCAGTATTGTGGAAGTTCATTGGTTCACACCTTTGTGCCGGTGACGTCAGGTGGGTGCATCGCTGTGCTTCCGGGAACAGTCATAATTAAGCTTAGTAAGTGACTAATGAATGTTCCTTTTTATATGCGTAATTGGTTTGACTGAATATGAAATTTTTTCTGAATTTATAATATGGTTCACTTTGTCACTTTCAGCTCGAAGTTTGTCGCTGAATACTGAATTGTAATTTACAGTTTTTGGAAAATTAGAAAGCATACTTTTCATCAGACCTTCTTTATTAAGTGTACCTAATTAATGGAGACTCATTAAAAGAATCCAAACCTGCTAACTCTATCATCAATTCATCAATGCGTGGCAAGGCAAGGCATCATATCTTTTGTCATTTAATACTCTAATTATGTAACAAACAACATAAAAATACAATTAATTTCAGCAGTTCCTCTTTTCGAATATCAAGATTAAAAAACAAAGACTTAAAACTTGTAATTTAGTCATCGCTAAATTGTATTACAAAATTTGAATAAATTAGGTGCTTAGATTTTCTAAAAGTTCGCGTTGTTTATCCGTGGGATACCTACTCTTGCGGACAAGCATCTCTCTTCAAAGCTATTCCGACTAATAAAAGTAACATGTACATGTAAAAAATCACCACACACCTCATTCTCAACACTTGCACAAAACGACGCGAAATTACAATTCCCAGGTTTTAAACGAAAGTAAATATGTACAATAACTAATAAAGAGATTATCTTGCTAGATTCGGCACATAACTTCTTATCTGTTATGAATATCTTGATGAAATGAACGAATACGGATGACTTAATGAAAGATGTAAGAGTGTAACAATGGCCGCGTGTAGTACACCGCTCAGTGTCATATATCAAGAGGGTAACAAGGTAATCCGTGATGTTACATTTAATTCGAAATTACTTATGGTTTCACTCGTGGGAAATTGCACAATAGACCACTGATTCCGGCGGATGGAGCAACTAAAGTGAAAGTTTTGGGGAATTTGGCGATAACAACGGAAAATTGGAAACTTGCAGATTACCATGACTTTTGTTTTGGAGAAAACCGACTAGCAAACAAAATTACTAGTATTCTAAAATCAAATATCTTTATTCATATAAGTTACAAAGTAAGATGAACATCAGTATCAATGCTCCTACATTTACAGCCAGACTCACAAGTCTCGGGGGCTATCGGTATACCTATGGTTGTGTGACGCAAATCCCACACAGAAATTGCTGAATTTATAAAAAACTAAATCTGTAATTAACTTGAGAGCCAGTTAATCCATAACTCAATTAAAGGGCTTCTCTATAGTTGCTTCCTGAATTGAGTTGAAACGTTTGACTTAGTCCAACCATTTTCACGGCTTTTGTTACAAATCCCGGATTAGTCCCACAATGTCACGCTACTAATCCGTCTGTAGAGTTACGATGTCTATAAATAAATAAAGATTATAGGACAATCTACACAGCGCTATCTAGACCCGAAGTAAGCCTAGCTTAACTAGTTTGTGTTATATGCTTTCATAGAATTTGAATTTTGGGAGTAAAGCTCAAACCAAGCTCGCGAAACACTGAGATCATCTCAACCTTACTCCTAATTAGACTCTGATTACACCAAGATCTGGCAGAAGGCAACCGCACATTTTTGCTAGCCAGTATTTCTACAGATTGGCTACTTCTCTGTGACAGAGGTTCTCCTCTCGAAATCAAAACAAAGTATTACTAAGAGATGTAGAAAAATTCAAGCTTCATCTTCATCATCATATATTCAGACCCTATTGGATGAGCCTAGGGGATGAGCCTATTGTCGTATTCCGGGCGCTATTGTTGACTCGGGCCATACATCTGAGGCTGAATCTGGCCTGTATTTATCTGTCTGATGTTAAACAGCCCCATCCCTTAGTCGCTTTGTGCGGCACCGCATGGGAAAGGAAGGGGTGTCACACGGCATCAAATTTTACCCTTGACACTACCAGTAGTGCCATTGGGTAGTGCCACGGGGCAGTCACCTTCAGAGGTGTATTGTATCAGAATTAATCGCAACGTTCAGATCAATATCACAATTGAATCTAATTCGACATAAGTGGGCCCGCGAGGGTCCGTCCGTCCTCACATCCCCACTTACGCACACGCGATGTTCTCGTTGTGTTATGCCCACTAATGCCGCCGTGATGGCTGATGGCCCGGCGGTCACGCCAAGCGATTCTACAAATAGTTTATGTGGAATAACGTTATGGAACACGTAGTTATTTGCTCAATTTACCGCAGATAATAAATTAGAAAATATAAGTAATACGTATACTTATTCTGTAATCCCTGAAGGGACTACCCCACCTCCAATCAATAAGAATGTAAACAATACCCATTATATCATAAAAAAGAAAGCTCGACCTCGCAGGACCTACATAACATACACTGACCAAATTAATGATGTATTGAAAAAAGGGCAGGTCAGAAGGTCAGCATGAAAAGTTTAATGACAGTAGACGAAGTGTGTAAGGATAGCAGCAGATGGCGGGCTGCATTCTCTGCCTACCCCGAGGGAAATAGGGTGGCATCTATACATGTATACAAATGGAGAGCTGTCCAAGTCACAGACATCTAACTTTTTTTTTAAGTCTGGCTTAAACTGCCAATAAAAAAAAAAACAAAAATGGATAACCACGATTAGATTAGATTAGATAGCCTTTTGTTGCTTGAAAGACTTCGAACAGAAGCCGCGAAGCTTTTTCTCATAGGCTTGTAGGTACACACTCGTCGGAAGCGGTGGTTACCTACTTGAAAACTTGATAATTTTTCACTCGCCGTGGGAACAATCTCAAACATTAGCTTTGCCGAATATTTACGTACAAAACGAAGCCATTAGGAATGTATTAAGATGTACCTGAGTAGTAAGCGTGACGTCATTTTAATTGCCGTATTTCAAACGAAAAACGAATGGAAGTAGAAATACTACATAGCGGTCAGTGAACTTCAAGTTTTAATTAATAGGTTTATGTTCCTAAAATGTGAACGATGACTTGCCTCCACTTTCCAGTTTATAATATTTATTCCTATTTCAAGCAAAGTAATATTACTTTGGTCTACTATTACTTTGGTCGAAGACTACCAACTACTTCCGTTGATAATATTTATTTTACTATGAATATATGTAAGTATATAACAACTATTTTTAATACCCTTTACCTACTTATTGCTTAGTGCGAAAACTCTTACAGAGCACATCTCGCCTTTGTACATTTTTTTTTTTTACTTGTGTTCTGTGTACCTAATATATTTTGTATAAAATGACTTTTCTGTGTCCAATAAAAAAATTAAGAATTTAATGTTCTGCTACCAGGTTGAAGTATAAAAAAAATTGAACTTTAATTACTATAATACAAAACAATCCCTGTAGGGAGGGATTCTAGTAGCACCCCTAATGGCTAGTATTTTAGCCACTGCAAGACGCTATACCGATTCCCTGTGCAAAGTACCTACCTAAAGGACCGCACTTTTGTAGGTACATGTTGCATTGAGAGGACTAGTTGGATAATCTTATAAAACTAGAAATTACCTACATTCATTCGATTGTTTTAAAATTTGTCTACAAAAGGCCCAAAAATATATACACTAGATATACGAATTGAACACATTGAAATCTTATGAGGTCTTGAACGATTTAATAACAATAATGGTTTTAGAACAAAGCATTCTTGTGAAATTACCTGTGTTTACCTATTACAATAGCTAACTGTACCGTGTCTAGCCGGCAGAACACGCACGCGCATGTCTCATCTAACATGACATAAAAGCATGCAGTTTATGTAATGAGCTTTTGACACGCGCGTCGCGCGTCGCTAATAAGTATAATAATTTGTATAAAAACAACATTCAGTATTTGTAGGAGATAGGACACGACGGTATTTCCGTCCCAATCGAGCAGTCCGACTGGGGAAGTACCTCCGCGCTACAGAATACCGCGAACCGCGGCTATACTAACCTTGTGTTGTGCTCCTGGTGGCGGCGAGTACGTTTTCACACAACCGATTTTAAGTAATTTAATACAAAGATAGACTATAGCTTGTCGTGTGATGCAGTTGGTTCACGGAAAATATTGATGTTTAGTCGCGTCGCAGTTAGATTGGAAAACCGAACCTCGGACTTCGAGAACGCAAGGATGATGATGATGAAGATAGACTAAAGCTTTAGTTATGCCGCAATAACTGACATCTACGCGGGCAGAGCCGCGTGGCAATAGCTAGTATATTTATGAATATTTTATCCATCAGCAATTAGTATGCTAACTTTTTCTAAAACTATGGGAGAATTGCGAACATCCAGGACGTCCCAGGTAGCTCACTTGGTTAGAGTATTCGCTATGAAAGGGACTGGATGACTAACCTACTTATTGAAGTAACCATTTAAATCAATGATTAGTAAGTTAAAGCCCCGCCCTGAATGTTAACTTTTTGTGATCAATTTTTTTTTTAAGAATATTAGCAACCGAAATTACTAATATTCCCTCTATTATAGTACGCGCCAGTTAGTGTGGCAATACGAGTCATTTACATTCCCCCATACAGTGGTGTAGGTATACGAAATTTGCAAAAACGACAGTTTCAATGTTAAAAGATAATGTAATAATTCTTAATTCTTAATATTTTTGATTTACCTTTCTTGTTACTTCGTATTCGTAAGACTTTGTTCCACTCGTACCTATTGCCACACTAACTGGCGCGTACTATAACTAAAAAGTGCATTAAAAGGCTGGCAACAAATCAGCGCACAAGTACACCGGTACGATCACGTGCTGTTGCAACGGTGTTGTATTTTATTTATTAGCACCTTATACGGCGTTCAATCTTACGCTATATAGCCAAGGATCGATTGGTTACATGTTACTGCTGTAATAATATATGTGATATCAAAGACTTAGAGCAGTCTAGATCCCATAAGACAGACCGAAAAAATTGTGAGAAAAGCCCAAATGCATGAAAATGACATAATTAAAAACGACATAATGAATATATTATTAATCTAAGTTATGAAAGTAGAACAAGCAAATGACGTATGTGGATTGGAGAATGTGCCAAATGTGTGAGGATTGTGCCAAATGAAATGTTCACTGCCTACTCCAATAGGAATTGTTGGAAAGAAACGTGATTGTATGTATGATTATGTTCCGATAAGGTTTAAGTCAAACGAATAACCTATTACATGCCCTCTACGAGCCCGATAGCGAGTTAAATTTCTCTCTATTTAATCCACGTTATAGATCGACTGGTATCTGTCATTAATGGATTGGTGCTTACGTGGTTTCTGCCATTTCTGGTAGATGCCGTTATGGTCACTTTGTCCCGTGGCTTATAAGGCTTTATCGGTTTCTCATAAAGTTGACTTCCTCTTGATATAGTAAAGTGGCATTCAAAGTGAGATTCAACCATTATAGTAGCTTTTTTCATGCAGAAATCCGTTATGCCACTGGTATTGTAGGTACACGTCCATAGGCAGCGATAGGCGCTTCCCATCAAATGAGCAGTGTGTTTGTCTGCCACATAAGAAGTCTAAAAAATTATGAACAACCTCTTTAAAATTAGAACTATCGGGATATTTACCATGTATTGTTTGGAATTTCCGATATTTCGGTGCGCGCTGTTGCAAGCTTACCATTTTTACGACCATGAAAGTTTAAATACCTATATGAACAACCTCAGCTTTAGTTGCTGTTTACTTAATAATCTCTAAATATTATATGATTTTCCGTTTGTCCTCAGCGCGGTACGAGAGAGCGGCGGGTGCGCATCGCTGGTGACGGCGGAGCTGCGCGAAGGCTCGTGGGGCGCAGCGCCCCGCGCGACCGGCATGGTCGTCGAGTGGCCCGGAGACAACACCGGCTTGAAGACGGGAGACCGGTGAGTCGTGGTTCTGTTGCAAACACTTTCTGTAATTGATCCCTACTGTACCTAAATAAATTTTTGCAGAGGTTCAATATTGTCAAATTCAAAGGTACTTAGGTACGTCCTTCTAGCTCTTATTCATAAAAATATATTCTTAATATATTCTTATCGTAGTTTCCGCGATTTGCACGACTTACCTATGGTACAAAAATAAAAATGTATGTAGGTATAGGCCAATATTCAATACCAAAAACGTCCATTTATAAAATAAAATCGGCCAAGTGCGAGTCGGACTCGCCCATGAAGGGTTCCGTAGTAGCAAAGGCGAAAATTGCGGTTTATATATGACGTATTAAAAAAAACTACTGACTGGATCTCGTTCGAACCAATTTTTAGTGGAAGTTTGCATGGTAATTTACATCATATATTTTTTTAGATTTATCATTCTCTTATTTAAGAAGTTAGAGGGGGGGGGGACACATTTTTACACTTTTGGAAGTGTCTCTCGCGCAAACTATTCAGTTTAGAAAAAAATTATGTTAGAAACCTCAATAGCATTTTTAAAGACCTATCTATAGATACCCCACACGTATGGGTTTGATGAAAAAAAAAATTTGTGTTAAGTTCTAAGTATGGGGACCCCCAAAATTTAATGTTTTTTTTTTATTTTGTGTGAAATTCTTAATGCGGTTCACAGAATACATCTTCTTACCAAGTTTCAACAGCATAGGCCTTATAGTTTTGGAGAAAAGTGACTGTGACATACGGACGGACAGACAGACAGACAGACGGACGGACAGACATGACGAATCTATAAGGGTTCCGTTTTTTGCCATTTGGCTACGGAACCCTAATAAAAATGACCAATAATATAATCCGGTTGCGCTTACTCCTGTTTCTCCTTTAGATTTGGTTTATACGGCTTTTATAGCAATGACTGTCGTCTGACCTCCCTAACCTCGAGAGGAAAACCTAGGCCAGGCTCTCGTTCGTCAATAAACAGGTGTTCCGACTTGCTGATGAAGTTGGCGTGAGCTCGATCTGAACTAAACCAATATAGAAAAAATCCATAAAAGGTAACAGTATATGTTATGCTGTTTATCTTTTATAAACAAACTAAGTAATAGATATTGCAAGTTGAACAATATAATCACCTGCATTGTAAAAGTCATCATTTAGGTTTACGTACGGTAAACATGTTATGTATTTCGCAAGAGCTCTCTCAAAGCTCGTCTAAAAATGCAGCGCGCAGCTCATCGGGTCAGTGGCCCACAATCACAGATCGCGATGCTATCTGTGCCCATAGATGGACCACGCCCCGTGGGCAAACACCATCCACATTTACATTATTGTTAGGAGTTTCTTGAGAACGTCGTGTTCACTAACAGGTTATAGCTATACTTAGCTATTGAAGTTGCATTAATCACATAATTATATGTGAGGACCCAAAATAAACTTCCACTATAAAAGTTTAGATGGATAGTTAAAGTTGAAATGTATTTGCGATTCAATCAATTGATTTTGTTGATCAAAACCTTAGTTTAATTTGCCTTTGAGGGTTAGGAGGTCAGGCGGAGGTCACTCTCATAGAAGTCAATAAACCAATCAAAACAAAAGTATAAGCTTTCTAGGCAACTTGGAAATCGTTAGAAATAGGATAGGTACCTGCCTACTTATTATGGTTATTGGTAAAATATGCCCATATTCAAGGAACGTTTACCTTTACACCATATTACAGCCAAAACATAATAAATTATGTTAAATAAATATGTAGGTACAGACCTACAAATTTTATACATATGGCTAGTGGCTACAGACTGCCCAGATCAAAAACAACAAATTACGTAGGTGTAGGTCTCGAATATCTCTACCACTGGGCCTATTTCTTTAAACCAATAAAAGTTAGGTAGGTATAAGCGCACTCTACTCAGATAAATCGTTTACCTACTCTTTTTTTGTTGAGCGTGAGAAATCATGGGATACAACTAGTATAGGTAGTGTAAAATACATTAGGTATGGAGCGCCGAAGTTGCCCGCGGCGCAAACCTCAACCAGTTTAAATGTATTCGCATATGGATGTACCTACAGCCTCTACGCGCTGCAAATTTGCCTTGCTTGTTTGTATATGCTACAAATTTTTCTAGCAACTATTAAGAGTTTGTCATCATCATCTTCATCCGATGAGGCCATCAAGCTGAGTGCCACCATTCCATTGTAACATGGTAGGTATTGCAGGTGGTACCCCCATAGTACCCTCTTTTCCGGGACTTTGCCTTCAGCTTACCATCAGGCGAGCCGAAGTTTTTCCTTCCTAAATCAAATTGACGTGTCCTATATATTAAAAAAAGGTGCATTTTCCTGATTGCATCCGTGACAAGAGTTTGTCTGACAACGGAATCGAACTAGCTCTACCAAAGCAATCACTTTATATTCCAATATTTACTTATTACAGGTTAATAGAAGTGAATGGCATATCTGTGTTGGGATGCCAGAGCCAGGAAGATCTCCAGCGGACCACGGGCACCAGCAACCCTGCGAGGGTCGTGGTACTGCGCAGCGGCAACGTTCGCGCAGAGCAAGCAGCACCCAAACAGAATGGATTTACTCAGGTGAGGCCCGTATATCGGGTATTTTAAGGTTTTCAAGATATCAATCCAAGGGTTTCATTTGGTACTGGCGATTCTTTTGTTTTCCCGATTTTCTTTTGTTTTCCCGGTTTTCTTTTGTTTTCCCGATTTTCTTTTGTTTATGTTTCGCGGTGTTCATTTGTTTTTTTTGTTTTTCTAATTAAAAGTAAAAGGTTGTAACACTGGCAATTTTTTATTACTATTTAACAACTTTCAACTTTAGTAGTAAGTAGGGTAAATCAATCACCGGTGTTACTACTAGTAGTAAGATTGGTAATAACACGGGCAAACAAGGGTCTGGAATAACACATACGCTAATTTTTATCCCTGGAAAGGTTCCCATGATTACGGGAACGAGAATTCTATGCGGGCGGATCCCCTGGCAAGTTATTATAAATTAAATTTTATAAAAGGCAATTCACTAATAAGAATCAAAAAAATATTCTAGAATGAAGCGACTTGCCTTCGAGCAGAGCTGGGTTCGTTGAGAGCGGCGGCAGAAGACGCGGAGAAGGCGAAAGAGGACCTTCGCTCCGACAACACCAGGCTCACGCACAGGATCTCTTACCTCGAGGAACAGGTCGCCGAACTGCTCAGCAGGCATACGCAGGTGAGAAACCTTTTAATATTTCCTGTTATTGAGCATGGATCCAGTCAAACATACTGGTTTAGTTAGTAATTAGGTACATTGTCGATAGTTACAGTACAGTCAATGACAAAATTGGTCAAGAAATTCCATTTGATTGATAACCGTAGAGGACCGTAGCTTTCATAAAATGATAATATGAAACAACTTACACATCAATATTACGTCATTAATCAGTAACGTTTGTAACTTTGTAAAATGAAAACAATGAAGAAACTGTAGGATTTCATTATTTTTATTTATATTATGTTTTTTATTTCGTTCCAGTTACACTCAGTAAGCAGTAATGACAGCTGCATCACAGTTAACAAGTCGAAGAAGAATGTAACTAACATCAACATCACTTCTGAGCCACAGAACAACAAACCCAGCCAAAAGTCAGAAGTCCAAGTCTTCCAGAAAGGACCAGATATCACGGCCATCGTGGCAAAACTCCCCGGACTGGATGGAGCTGAATCAAATTTACCCTTAATAAGACCAAGATCAAATGCCTCCGGAGCTTCATCTAGAGCAGCTATTTCCCCACGGGCGTCACCGCCTCTAAACCACAGGTCACACAGTTCAACCAGTCTAGAGCACAAAGCTGAACGGATGCGCCACTCTCTATCCCACCACTGCATCCATGGTGGTATAGACTACAGTGCTGAAACAGACGCCGCGATACGCATGATCGAGAGGAACCAAAGACACATAGAGAAGCAACGAATGAAAAATGAAAGATTAAGCAGATCAAAATGCGAGGAGTACTTCAGATCAGACAGTGATTTAGAAATACGAGATGCACATTCCACAGTAAGCGTCGACCCAAGACATTACGAGATCAAGAAAGCAGCAAATAGAATTGAAGAAAGTATTAAAAAGACTAACTGGGCTGAGAGAAAAACGCTTTCAATTATTGAACAACTCAAGAGGTCGCAAAGGTTACGTAAGATGAAGAAGAATGAGAGTGCAGAGGACATTCAGTTAGACTCCGAAAGACATTATATGTATCACAGAATAGACGGTAAAGTGTTGGAGAATGCTCACAAATCTAGCAGGAGAACTTCAAAATTGTATTCTAGGAGTGCTAAGTCCTCAGAATTTGAATCCGAATCAGATTTTCCAAACGGAGACATGTACAGCAGTTCGCCAAGGATAGATTACGGATCTGAGACCTGCTCAAGAGTTAGTCACTATAAGAAGAATGACGACCGGAAAGAAAATGATGTGAAGTCAAGACCAACGCCTCCCCGGAAACCCTTACGTTTGTCTCTTCACAAAGCTCGTAGCGCCCACTCTCTAATAAACGGCAGTGAATCCGAAACGCCGAGTAGACCACCTTCAGAAGCAAAGCATACGGACACAGAATCATGCAACAAGAGGCCGGTGAAAAGAACTCATGCTGCAGACAAATGGGCTAGAGAAAGAATTAGAGACGCAGGTCGTGCGACTCCACGACCCACGAGGAAGCACCTTAACGGTCTTAGTGCCTGTGAGGCGCCAGCCGCTGACGACTTATACCCTGAACACTCACATATGCCCGTAAGGGTTAATGGTCTATCTGGCAAATGGTGTTAGACGATAAATAGTAAAAGTAGGGCATTACAATGAAAAGAAGGCAATAAAGAGGCTGATAATGTAAAATTACACGAGGCAAAAGTCCTTGAACCGTTTGTAATAAATAGATGTCTAAAGATATTGTTACAATTTTTTGAATCGAGTAAAATAATGCTGTAAATAGTCCTAATTGCGTACTCTACAGGAATATGGTTTCGTGAACGAGTCATTTCGTGTGAAAGAAATGGACAAGACGGAATATTTCATTCTGAGGGTATTTCCTCATTTGTTAGAAATATATAGTTCCCAGCTTATATCTTGACCCCAAATTGCGAGAAACGATGCCCTGGCGCGTTGTTCGTTATAAACCTATAATTAGTGGATATGATTTAGCTCCTCCGCCGCCGTAGCACCCCATGCCATCCTCAAAAGACATCCAAAAAATGCGTACTGCGCAACATCCCATGCCATCCTCAAAAGACACCCAAAAAAATGCGTACTGCGCATAGCACCCCATGCTATCCTCAAAAGACACCCAAAAATGCGTACTGCGCATAGCACCCCATGCCTTCCTCAAAAGAAACCCAAAAATGCGTACTGCGCATAGCACCCCATCCCATCCTCAAAAGACACCCAAAATTGCGTACTGCGCATAGCACCCCATGCCATCCTCAAAAGACACCCAAAAAATGCGTACTGCGTATTGTACCCCATGCCATCCTCAAAAAACACCCAAAAAATGCGTACTGCGCATAGTACCCCATGCCATCCTCAAAAGACACCCAAAAAATGCGTAGGTACTGCGCATTGTACCCCATGCCATCCTCAAAAGACAGTCAAAAAATGCGTACCTACTGCGCAAAGCACCCCATGCTATCCTCAAAAGAAACCCAAAAAAGGCGTACTGCGCATAACGAGTACATTTTCTGACATGATTGGGGTCAAAATATATGCCGCAAACTATATGAGAGTTGAAAACGCCCATTCTCGTTCGTTTTCCACGAGACCCGTCAACGGTAACCAAACACCTAGATATAACTAGTTAATGATGTAAATACACAACTCAGTGAGCACCCACCGCGTCATACTCACCTAGCGCTAGCCGTATTTATTAAGACAATAGTGTAGTACACATAGGTTACGTTGTATAAATGACAATAAATATTAATATTATTGCTGACACTGGCGATTTGTCTTTCTTATCTCCTAACCAAACCAAGAGCCATTAGGCTGCGGGGTAGAAGAGATATGTCTTAGGCAACTTCACACCCCTATCTGAAGACCAGAGACGGCGTACGTTTTTAGTCGGTTAAAATGAGCCGCCCCCGTCGGTCGGCGGGGCGGTATCCGAAGGGATAATAATGTTACTTGGACCTTGAACCTTAATTGGACCCACATTTACCCCACTTAACACACGGCATTATGAGTTACAAGTGTTACAACAGGTGCCCTGTGGAACACCTGCTATCTACTGGGTGCTTCACGGTGATATGACGTCATACCTTGTAATTTCAGTTACTAAAAAAACTATTGAACTATACACATATTGATAACACACTTGTACTTTTCCACGATATTTATTATTCACCTAACCGGTTTCGCCTTATGGCAATCTCAAAGGTTTACATTGACGATTAAGAACATTTCAATTGTTAAAGACTACGATGTAACAATATTTCATATGTAGGTAGTTTTAAAATAATGTATACCTACCAGTACAAACTTTTTTCCCGTAATTTGGGAAAATAATTTTTAGTTCAGCCTTATATTATTTAACATATTACACATACTACCAGCCTTATATTATTTAACATATCACACATGTCAAAATTATAGTAGTAAGGCGAAACCGGTTAGGTGAATAATAAATATCGTGGAAAAGTACAAGTGTGTTATCAATATGTGTAATAACAAGTTCCACCAAGTGTCATCAATCAATCAACAATATGAATAGTATTGAACTATAATAAAAAGTAACTGATGTGGCATGATACTTAACTACTTCAGTTATTATTACAGATAAGGATTTTGGCGTTACTAAAACACAAATATCATAATAAAATCGTTATAATTATTATTACTAGCAACAAAAACAAGGGACACATTATTTACACCAATCAATATCGTATAAACCTTTATCATAACTCTCCTGAAGATACACATGACACTTAGCAAAATAATTATCCTACTTTGACGGTTTTTTTAGTTTGCTTGAGCATTACACACAAACTACTTGACCGATTTTGAACCGATTTGTGTTTTAACATAGCTCGTAGGTATTTTGTACCCTTGTTAATAGCACAATTCTTTTCAATCACTGAAACATCGTTAGCATGGAATCTAGAGTTGTCAAACTTTGGTGGGTGAATGGACAGTGTGAAAGTTGATATGGCTTAGAAGGGAGTGAATGTTGAGATGACTGCAACTAGAGATGAATGGAGAAAGCATACATGTTGCACCGACCAAAATAAACTTGAGATAAGAGCAGGAGGACGATGATAGCAAAGATAGAAGAGGCGTGAAACTAAAGCAACTTAAATGTGTCGGATAATAGCAACGCCCAGGGCCCTGGTAACTTATTTACCAGGAGTACGTACAGTCTTTGTGTGTATAATATAAATATAGTAGGTACAATCTGTTGCTATGTATTATGTGTATCTAACTTAAGTCATTATAAATACTCGATTTTGTCTGAGTAAAATATTATTTTAAATATTCAATGCTGCAGTTTTTACCCCTTCAACTTAGGTAGTACACCGCTTATTTGATTGTGAGCGGCAATAATTTTCCTTTTTGTTGGCTCTAAAAACCGTAAATAGGTTGTTACCATCGATTATAAGAACATAACATCAGTGGCCTGTGGGCCTACTATAACGTGCTATAAGACTTCGAGCTCAGGGCGAGAAAGAGATGGAGCTATATACAAAACATAGCTCAAGCCCTCTAGCTCGCCCTGCAATATTATTCCCTACTCATACATCGCGGTGAAAACCACGAGCTTGACATTTGGCATTTACTAAATCTACACTAGCGCTCTAGGCTGTGATGTACGTCATAGGAACTATTTGACGCAGGCAATAACGAATGATGAAGCTTACCACGTCATCGTGAGTCTGTCTGTCTGTCTGTACATTTGGAGGAGTTTGGTCGGTACTGAAAAATGTGATCGGTAATGATCCTAGCAGCGGTATCTAAACAATAATACAAAACTAGTACATTAGTCTACCAAAATTGAGTATTTATTATGACACAGAACGCACTGTCAGTTCGAACGATCTTATATGCGATGTAGAAAAGTAGACACATGATCTTACAAAAAAAAGATGGTACCACGTTCCCTTTGTAACACGTCCACTACGCATACGTATGTATTTGCACGACTGTTTATGATATCTAATTCAGTTAGCCATATTAAATTCAGTTGCTTGCAGTTAACTAAAGTCACTTCGGATGGATTTCACAAATGAAAATCAGTGCAAATATCTTCTGTCACTAAAATTGTGATAGCGTAGTTTAGTCTGACTTTATCTCAGTTCCTATTATTAGTACAATTCGATCTTACTTTTCCTTTTTGTTTAACTGCACCGTTCTCGCTTTAGTTGACAATCATGAGTGCGAACTCGACTAGTAACTGCACGATATAACAACACAGCCTTAAAACAAACATGAGAGAGAAATGGCACACATATTCAGTAAGACCGCAGTCAAAATGTATCCCTCGGCAAAACGAATAAAGTTGAAATTAGATTGCACCGGAGCTGAAGACCCGTATTTACCATAGACATAGAAATCTTTAAAGTAGATTTTTTACTCGCATGTATATTTCGTATAGGTCACGTTCGAACTGAGCAGTGTTACAACATTCTTAATATTAAATGACTACCTATTCTACAATAACTGCAGTACTCACCAGCGAGTGGTGTAATATATTACTTGACAAGTGTTACATTGCACGATCGAGATGGCCATTTTTTATAACTACTAAGGTAACAAGTACATATCAGCCCCCTAGACAAGTGACAATTCGTTGCTCGGCGTATCATGGAATAGAATGACGAATGTATAGGATTTGACGTTTTTGACATACGTTGACAACTATCATATACGTCAAATTCAAACGTTTATGAAAGTCGTCAACGTATGTCAAACCCATACATTGATCTATTCTAGTCTATTCTACAAACGCATTGTAACTTGTCTTGACGGGCTGGTAGTAAGCTGTTACCATACCTATGAACGCTTGTAATAACAGAAAAATCCCGTGTCGTCCCTTTTATTCCCGTCCCGGTTCCCATTCCCATATCCCGTTTATACTGCTACTGAAGTTGATATTAAGGTAGATTTATTTTTAGCAATAAAATCATGTACCTACTACTTTATAGATTTTATCTAAACTTCCTCACAAGTAACGTTTGCAATTACTTTTTTTTATAATTAGCATTTATTTATTCAGTCGTAGTCGCTCTTGACTAAAACGACTGGTATGATAGGCAAGATGCGCACGCGCAAACAACAAACCACAAAAAACGTCCATCTCGATCTTGCAACGTAACTCTGGCTATTGTAACAGCCATTGGAGGACCAAATCACTACAAAGGAGTCCGAATCTTAACTTAAATAAGTTATTTACAATTTAAAATGACTTTTTTTTTAATTAAAAAAATTGCCAGAATAAATGGTGTTTATATTTTTTTTTTGTGATGGTAACATTTGGACTATAAGTAATCAGTTTGTCGCTACAGAGTTACTAGGGGCCAAATTAAGATTACATGTATGTGTATTCGCTATCGTATATTAAAATTACAGGATGAAACCTGGTCAGGAAAATCATACGCTTTCATATAAACAACAAGTGTAAAATACAATTTAAACAAAACAAATTTGAACAAAACAAACTTGAACAAATTGTATTACGACAGCGCACCCTTATAGGAGAAACTTCATAATAACATAGTTTTGTTCAATATAATATTTTAGATCACAAAAATCAAGATTCATAATCCCGACGTAATTACCCGAGCCACCTAAATTTGTGAGCATCGAAATGGTGGGTACAATGTAGCAAATTATATTGAGAAAAATGCACCTTCAATGTACCTAAATGTACCTTCAATTTACCGAAATGTACCTTCCATGTACCTTTATAGAAACGTGATTATAACAAAATAAATATGAACCGGTAATCTGATATCTCTGATACAATCGGTACATTTCGGTTTTTTTAATATACAAATTAGGTGGCAGTATTTTATGTTTGCATTTGGCATTATTTTATATTTGCATTTGGCATTATTTTATATTTGTATAATGGCATTATCATATAAATTAAAGGTAAATTTAAGTACATTGATGGTACATTACTTTTTAGTACATAATTTTTAACATCCCACCTACCATTCGTGTCCCACAAGAAACTTGCCATCATTGCTACTTTCAAAGTATAGCATAAACATTTTCTCCCTAAAATAAGATAAATAGGGTGATCTATGATCCTGGTCAGGTAACACCGAATTATATCTAGAACCACATAAATTACATTCAGTTTCATTATACTTTCTAATTAAAAATATGACTTCAGGTCAATCAGAAACAGTCGGAGTAAAGCGTTTCCGTGTCGGCACCCCGTCAGATTGGTTTTAACCGACTAAGCATGGCCTTTAGACTAAATATATACCATCGACTATAATTATATACAACGTGACACAGAATAAGCGCAAGACTTGGTAGTAGTACTAGTAGTTTGCTCAGAATTGGCTTAGGAGTGTCTCCTCTCTCCTATATTTTCATTAAAGAGCAAACACCGAGAGGAGGGTGGAGGCTTAAGTAAATGATTCTTAGACTATATACAAATTCTATACCTAGACGCAGTGTCATTTCAACGCGGTGTAAAAAATGGCTGCTACTTCGGTATACATTTGACAGTTAGTAAGAACAACTATTTTATTAAAATCGTGTAATGTAGCTTAACTACATTCAAATATACATATCATTTTAGTTCCATAAATCAATATTCTAATTGGCGTTATTAGTTGGTTTGAATATATTCCTATACATAAAAATCACGGTGTTTGTGGTCGCATTTCTCCGAAACGGCTTTACTAGGTATGAAAGTAGGTCATAAAGTATGTCTCCCCCTCCTACCCTACCTTATAACAACCGATTTAACCGTCATCACGCGTCGTTCACGTGTCGTAGTGTAATGTAGTGTCGCGACACATTGACATTTCATTCTACATTTGAATGACGAATGTTCAGAAACATTTGAATCAGCTTTGGACGAGGGTCGGTGGCTCAGTGGTCAGATAATTCTCCAGTAAGGGAAAGATCGTGGGTTCGAGTCCTGCCCGAGCTATATTCGCTTTTTTCTACATTAATTGATTTCAGTCTAAATTTTTATATTTGCGATCGTTTACCAGGTCAATTAGTAACTATCCTGCGTTTATTCTGTCCCAAGTCGTATATTTATAAAAACTAATATATTGATAATGATAATTCCTTCACAGTTACACGTATACAGATCCTAAACAGAATTACGTTATTACTATCAGTGGCTTGTTGAGATATATGTCACCAAATCATCAAGATTGTCATTCGAAAACACCTAAACGTAGCGCCTCATATAAGAGAAGATTTGACTCGCTGAGTGTATACGCATCTCAGGATAAGTGCTGAAAAAGAGCGAGAAGCAAGACTGCTGGCAGTCGTGACTTCGTAATGCATAAATACAAGATATATTCGACGCATGTGCAATCGACCAAGAGATAATATAATTATTCCTTTGTCGACTGTACAATAACCGTCTTTTCATTTCCACGTCGGAAAGACGAGCGAGAGTTCGGCAAAAATCGGCTCGCTTCGGGTTTGTAGAACATTTCCTCTATCGCATATCAGACGTCTAAAGCTCGATATATTTATAGAGCAGTTAAAACCGTAGTTACAGTTTTAATATTTTACAAATACAAATAGTTTTAACTACTCTATAAAGGTATCTATCAAACTGTTGATCTGATTTCTAAGATACAGATGAACGCCTAGTGTAAAGGGAAAATGGTTATTATTTTTCTCATTGAGGAACATCCCACTCCTCCCGCCTCTAAACATTAGGGAGAGACGGCATAAAAAGCCCCAGCGAGATGGGAAAAACTCTGCTGGGGCGTGGGATTATTACTATACAATAGAAAGAACACACCACAAAACCGAAAGACTCACCTTACCGAGACTTCACAATTAAAAAAATCAAAAATCATCTATCATCCGCACAGTGACAGTGACGTCACGTCTAGAACTCGAAGCACCGCCCCAGGTTGACGTACTTCTTGAGCGCGTAGGGCAGCGGCAGGTCCTTGACCCCTCGCTTCATGAGGATGGACAGGCGGACGCGGCGCGCGTCCTGCGGATTGCGGCGAGGACGCAGCTCGTCCATGGCCCGCTGGTACTCCGCGCGGCGGAATTCCGCGGCGCGGCGCTTGCGGCGGCGTGCGGATATCGCGCCGGTACTGCCGCTTCCGCCCTCTCCGCCGTCGCTGTCCTCGTCGCTGGCCGAGGTGGTGGAAGTGGAACGAGGACCTAATGCGCAGCGTCCGCGCTTTTGGCGGCGGCGGCGACCTGTACACAGATTAGGTTCTTATTACTCTCTCCTTCCTATTACATGGGACCGAATACAATGATTGGTGAATTGTGGGTGTTAATTCACCTCTGGTTAACCCTCCGGCGATAAACGTTTGATTATGTGTGTGTGTGTGTATGTATGTGTGTGTGTTTATACCTACTATAAGAGCTATCGGAATATTTACCATATTGTATTTTTTCGAGTTGTCGATATTTCGACGCTGTTGCAAGCATGGTCACGGAAGAACTGGAGTATTAGCGGTAAACAGTAAAAAAGTTTTTAGGAGTAAAATATATCGATCTACCCTCTTTCGAGTTCTCTTGCTGGTCGCAGCAAGAGAACTCGAAAGAGGGTAGATACACCAGTCAATTCCCCAGGTCCTCCTTGATCATGGTGCTTGCAACAGCGACGAAATATCGCAAACTCGAAACAATACAACATGGTAAATATCCCGAAAGAATACTAGTCATGGATATTAAGCTAAGTCAAGTGCTTGTGTTAAGAGTAGGTGTACGTAGGTAAGGATTCGAACCCAGGACCTCCCAATCGTAAGGCCCGCCGGCATAGGCGATGACATGGTCGAGCGCACGAACCTAAGATCTGTACTTCACGTGACTGGTGACATCGACTGCAACGTCAAGGCACGCATTGCCGCTGCGTGAGCCAGTAGCGGAAAATGACTGGCGTCACATGCTACCCTAAAATGCCAGTCAGGTTGAAGGGGCAGATCTATAGAATGATCATTGGGCTGTGAGAAGTGACCGCTGCTGGAGCGACACAATGAAATATTACGGAGATGAAAATGCTGCGATGGATGTGCGCAGTCACTCGTAAAGATCGCGTGAGAAACTCTCGCACCCGCGGCAGCCTTCATATCCATGACATTGCAGATAAAATGCAAGAGAGCCGCCTTCACTTGTGCGGTCACGTCAGGAAAACCGCCAGGCTACGTTAGTAACGGAAGCCTGGCAGAGGCACCTCCACCGGGTCCAGGTAGAAAGGGTTGGCCCAAGAAGTACCGGCTTGACGTTGTGGAGGGTGACATACATGCCAATGGTCTCACTACCATGACCGCCTAATATCGTGCGAAGTGGAGGAGGAAGAGCCGGAAGGCGGACCCTGAGCTTCGAGGTCACCTTGACCTGGGATGGAAAATATGTCTCTATGAGGATGATGATGTGTAATGAAGAAACGCTCGAACTCACCTGCAATATTGTCACCCTCTGACACATTATCCGAGCGTCCCACCTCCACATCAGACTCGTCACCTTCATTGGACTCCGATTTGATAGGCGACGACCCACTGGACGTCGTAGTACCCTCTCCAATACCACTGTCCAACTTCTTCCTCTTCTCCTTAGACGTGTCAGTTATATCCTCATCGCTAGAGCACTCCCTCTTAGCCTGAGAAGTGCCCTCCCAATCCATTTCCGAGCGGGAAGTACTGGCCTTCCCCAAATAAATTTCCACCTCAGCGGGTACTCCAGTCACCTTCTTGTTAGCATCAGTGTCGTTATCAGATGCTGACTTAGCACCTGATGTTCCAGCAGACTCGCGGCGACTGGACCCCGCACTCCTACTATTCCTACTCGACCTTCCATCTTGAATTTCGAAGGTTATAAGACCGTGATGCGTGCGAATAGACCCGGGCAGCTGTAAGCTACCTATCCGCGAAGGTCTGGGAGGTTCATCACTCACAGGCGGCTCTGAAGAAGACCTTCTATTGTCGGGCTGTTCGGGTCTGTCAGTCGCATCGGTTGGGTCTGATCTCTCTGTGTTGTCTGGTAGGTCTACACGATGTCTCTCGATTCTCACCGACCTTTCTGCGCGAGGTGTTCTTTCTGAGCGAGGTGGTCTATCGGCACGAGGTGGTCTTTCGGCTCGAGGTGGTCTATTTGGTCTATCTGGTCTATCGGGTCTGTCCTCGTTATCATCGTTGTTATCCCCGCCACCGTTGTCCTCTTCCTCGGAGGAAGATGAGGACTGTGAATCCAGTGAGTCGAAGCGGAGTGCTCCGGCCACGCGGTTCTGTCCCATGCTGAGCACGAGGCTCAGTAGCGCATTCATCTCATTCCCACCATTCACGTGGTCGAGGTCATGAAGCGCATTAAGCCCCTCTGAAAAAAAAATTAATATAAAAATCTCATGTTATACGGTGCTTCCACTCCACCGTAATGGCTCTACCGAATTTAGTGATCTTTTTAAATTCATCACCTATGGTAGACATGTGAACGGGTCGTAAAGTACCTTCCTATCACCCCCATTATCTAATTGCGATTTTAATAAATGAACGATATAATTTTTTAATCATTGTCCATTGATATGAAGTTGCCGCATAACTTTGGCATATCACCTGTATTTTTATACTTACGTTCAATCACTTTGACAATTTATTAAGTTAAGCTGATAAATAAACTAGCTGTTCGTGTCCAGTGTCGTCCCGGTACCGATATCTCCCTTACTTACCAAGATATTCTTTCAAAAGAATAAAAAATGAATCATTCCCATCGGTTGAATTATTATGATTCCGTTGTCCGTCTGACTGCCAGTGGGCTGTATCACATAAACTGCAATATTCAGACAGCTGAAATTTGACACTGTATTACTATTGCCGTTATAACAACAAATAAGTAATAAAATAAAGCATTTATTTTATACAGACAGGAAACAAGCTTTTTTCAGAGCTTTTTGCACCTCTCTCCTCAAAATGGCTAATATAGCTGTATAGAATATAAAAAAAATAATTCGCATCATAAAAATTGCATAATAGTAAGATTTTTGAACTCAAATAAAACAGAGGGAAGTGGTCCCTCAACTTTGACGCCATAATAAAAAATACTAGCGAGGACAAGTTCTAGCGGAATATTGTATTTTTTTTCTTTGGCACTTTCAATTTTGGACCAAAATGGGTGATGTCCTTTTTACTTCAAAAAAAAGGTCGACGGTAGATGCTAGCTGCTGTATGCTGGAGGGTGGTGGTATGGAAAGGGGACTCTTTTGTCCGCACTTAGCCTCTTTTGTGGACTATTGAAGGGAGGGCGAGGGCGGTGGTACTCACCGACGTCGCTGTCGTCCTCGATGGGGATGCAGATCCGGCGCGGGCAGGTGTTGCCAACGCGAGGCGGCTCGGGCGGCGGCTCGCGCAGGTGCGGGTGGCGCGCCATCAGCGACTGGCGCATGCTCTCCCGCACCACCGCGCGCGACAGCACCTGCAGCCGGGGCGGCGCTTGGTCCTCTGCGGGGAGGGGGCTTATGTTTAAGGTTGTCTGGTAGAGATCGCAGCCCGCGATAAGACCGCCCCTTGTACTATATAAAGTTTGTAAAACTTCTTATGTATTCATTACTGATGTACAAAAAAGTGTTATTCATTCATTCATTCATTCATTTATTCATTCATTCATTCATTCATTTATTCATTCATTCATTCATTCATTCGTTCATTCATTATTTCATTCATTCATTCATTCATTATGTAGTGGTCGGCAAATTTTGCGACAATGTCGCCTATGATCGCGATTCCACGCACCCCAGTATGGGTGTAGTGAAGAGTCAACGGTGACAATGTGCTCAGGCTGCGTAACCCACGGTTTTTATGTCTCTTTTGTTCCTCGGAGAGCACGTGCCGTCGGTCCCGGTTGCCATATTAACAACAGTGGCAGTCATTACGGGTAGTTGGTGGAACCCTAAAAAAAGTCCAACAACTGGTCTAGGTGCAATGCTTCCATATCGCCCAATATCGCTATTGAGTTGTGGAGGTCAGATGGCAGTCGCTTCACGTAAAATATCGAAGTCCAGTCAAATCCGCAGTTAGACGAGTAAAGGTCCAACCCCACCAAACGGACGGCATCGGCCCGGATTTTACAATCTTTAAACAAAATTAAATCTTATTATCACAGTGTTTGAAGTTTATATTACCAAGTCACGCACAACAGCTTGACAGTGACGTGCGGCGGCATGACGCACGTCAAGCTGTCATGCGTGACTTGGTAATATAAACTTTAAATGCTGTGATATAAGATTTATTTTGTTTAAAGATTGTAAAATCCGTTCCGATGCCGTCCGTTTGGTGGGGTCGTTGAACCTTTAAGCGGACCTCAGACTGAGGGTGCACCAACCATAGATTATAATGAACAAATGAAAGGCTCAAAAGGCTCGCGTCATTCGTTAATCAAAACTTTATTTGATTGGACAGTAAATTTTTGCTCACGAAGTTTGCCTGTAACTATAGCACGAGTAGAAATAAATCACATTAGCAAAACAAAATCATTCTTTTGTAGCGTTCTTTTGTTTTTTTTTTTCGTTATTCGAAAGAACTATTGAAGATAAAAGAGAGACTTACCAAGTTTGAGAGGGTTGGCAGACTCCTCCTTGGTGGGCAGCCTGAGCGTGGCGAACGACACGTTGAGCAGGTTGCGCGACGTCCAGCCGTCCACGGCCGTGCGCTTGATCTGCACCAGGTTGTCGCCAAGCGGCATCACCAGTATGCCCCCAATCTGTCAAGCACATCGCCACGTTACTTGTATAGTTGACATGAGTTGATGCCAGACGTCTATCCGATACATTATTTCTATTCATAAATACTTTGATACTAGAGATTAAAGTTACCGGCATATATTATAAGCAGTATAATATTTATAAGAGAAGTTATTACTATGTCATAGGCCCGCAAAGTATGGAAATCTGCCAGCTTTGTTGGTATTTATGACTACTGCTCCGCTCCCTTAAGTAGTAGCGTAATTTTTCTCTGCGTAAAGAACCATCCTCGTACTTCAAAGAATATTTAAAAAAAAAAATTAGCGACATCGATTCAGCTGTTCTCGAGATTTGCGATCAGCAACACATTCTCTAATAAAAATATTTTTTATGAAGCAAAACGTCACACTCATTTCAAGTACCTAAAACGGTTGGTGCCTGCCTACATATAGGTAGTCATAATAAACGGATTTACTTGTTATAAAAGATGTTAAAAACATTTTATTTCTATACACCCTTTGATTTTAATTATTTTCTTCCGTTTCGCGGTCGCAGTGATTGCATATATCTACGTAATTTTTAGAATGTCGCTGTATTGCGTCAGCTCCCAGCTACAAGCACGTACAAATAAATCATTAAGTATGTACCTGACATTGGCAGTGGGAACGTGAATATTTTTTGAATAATTTAATTTATAAATAAATTATAGGTAGCACTTTTACTTTAAATAAACATTAACTATGGGATTATCTGTTCTGTGACTATGGCAAACCGAAAAACCGTAACGTCTCCGCGCGTGCAAAATTCATAATAAGGACTTGAGGCTTTAGATTCACCGTTCACGTACTATGGACTAGCTGTTGCCCGCGGCTCCGCCCGCGTGGTATTCTGGTGCCTTTCCCCCAGCCTGATGACTGTGTTATTCTAGACTATAATGTATCCCTGTACCAAATTGCCGCTAGATCCTTTCAGTCGTTTTAGCGTGATTGAGCAACAAACAATAACATACACAAACTTTCACACTTCTTGTATTTAGTAGGATAATAATTATTATTTATATATTTTTTTAATAATGATTTGTGTTCCATAATAAAGACCCAGTCCAATACTGGTTCATATACTGCAAATACAATACGTACCTTGATAAGCTGCTTGAAATAGGCATGAAATTCTAGCGGGCACCCGGCCCCGCAGTACAGACGGTCGTAGGGCGCTTGCTGAGGCGACAGACACATCCCATTACCTATTGGTATAATGAACATATTAGTAGATCAAAAGGGGATGTTGAGGGGCCTACCCGAACACACCTGCAAGTTGGTGCACCTGTTAAACAGCATACTTGGCTCTGGCTCAGGCTTTACTTCAAGGCAGGGATCAGACTGCAGTCTTTCCGGAAAAGTCATACCTATAAGCGAACCTCGGCCTCCAATGTGGAATCTGTACGCAACTGGAAATCGCTTTCGCTGGAGAAGGCCGATTTTTTTTATACTTTGCCCTTTTTATTTTCTGTTGGACTCGTTGCCTACCGCAGAGTTCTCGTATTCGGTACTAGAATGTTACTGGTGATCTTCTCGAGAGATGATTCATCATCATCATCACAGCGATGGTCCCGCTCACGTCCGATGCCTTTGCCTCGGAGCCCGGGGCTTATACGCTTTTTACGAGACCAACTGCGACAGAGCCCAGTCCTTCAATCAGTAGGTGTACCACCTTGCCAGTGAGGTTGACTTAGCCCCAAAAGACTTGGTAGGGATTCATACATGCACCTCTTTTTCACCTCTACATTGTTTTTAATTATCTCGAGCATATTCAACGACTGCTACGAGACTTAAGGTCCAACCCCACCAAACGCACGGCATCGGAACGGATTTTACAATCTTTAAACAAAATAAATCTTATATCACAGCATTTAAAGTTTATATTGCCAAGTCACGCATGACAGCTTGACGTGCGTCATGCCGCCGCACGTCGCTGTCAAGCTGTTGTGCGTGACTTGGTAATATAAACTTCAAACACTGTGATAATAAGATTTAATTTTGTTTAAAGATTGTAAAATCCGTTCCGATGCCGTCCGTTTGGTGGGGTTGGACCCTAAGTATAGATTTTTTATAATAATCCGCCTCGTAAAGCGTGTCATAAAGTGATAGCGTTAGAACTTACCACCATAAAATTTTGGCACGCAGAAATCAAAATCATCCAATATTGGAGAGTTTTCGATGAACTGTCCGAGTCTCTTGAGAGCATACTCCAGCACGCTTGGGTGTATTTCTATGCCGTGGTTGATGCCACTGGACCCGATGATCAGGCCAACCATAGTGCTGAGGTAGCCGGTGCCGGAGCCTATGTTGAGGAATGAGAGGCCCGGTTTCAGCTCCAAGCCTTCGACTACCTCGCTAAGGGAAAGAGACAATATCGATATAATTATGTAGTTAGTGAGTAGTTAGTGAGTAGTTAGTGAGTAGTTAGTGAGTTAAAGTCACAAAACAGAAAGAGTTCAGACTACGAAAAGGCAAACGTGAGTAGGTGGTAGGTGAGACGCTCTAGTCAGATGAACTGACGACCTGAAACAGGTGGCTGGAACGGACTGGATGCGGAAGGCTGAGGATCGGGAACTTTGGTGCATATTGGGACAGGCCTATGTCCAGCAGTGGACTCCGAATGAATCCCAGTCGCATCCGAATCTCGAGGTCTTTTTTATTTTATCGTGCGCAAAATTCCCACGGATAGAAGGAGACGGTGGCAGCCCACGCAGCGCACCATCCATTAAGCAAGGCGGCGAGCGAGTGAACTATCACCCCTAGGGCCGCCACTAGCTCCCGTTGCGGTGTCTCCCACGCTCACCTCGGGGTTCGCTTTTGAGGGTTTGCCTGAACATAGATATTTTCCGTGAAGCGACTGTCATCTATTATATCGACTGTCATATATTAACCTATTGGCGCTATCGAAGCATTGCAGTTAGACCAGTTGTTGGACTTTTTAGGGCTCCAACGCCACAGAGGCTGTCATCCTTCTCGCAACTATTACTAGCAACAAATTCCGGTCGCTACTTTCGGTAATTGACCCTAATTCAACATTACACAACACATATTTATGAATTGTATAGTATGGTACTATGTTTTTAGAAGACGTGTCTATAAATAACTCAAGCTTTTGCATTTTTGATCATATCATTCATCTTTTGTTACATTTCATACTGCAATTTCATTGTATTTAAGATACGACTATATGGTCGTATCTTCTATAGCTTCTCTTTTGTGTGTCTTACTTCAGGACAGCAGCTAAAAATATAAAATAATATGTCCCAGCCATCTGATTTAAATCAGTCAGCTAACTGAACGCCCAAGGCACTATTCTCATCCATCTATTTTCATTTAATCATATTGGATTGCTAGGTTTGATGACTACTACAGTGGCAAAAACTTATACATTTGTATTGCCAGTGTCTCTGCCAGCAATCAGTTGCTGGCTGAATAACAGAAAAAAAATCTAATGCAGGTTCAATTGCTACCCATTCCTAATCTATTGTTTCATCATAAACTCACAGTAATTATCAAGTATAGATAGACTATATCTGTGGATATTTACTGCTACTGCCAGTGGGGATGCCATTAACCGGATGGGTGAACACTGAACAGCCCTTATGGGTTAGCCATTTCACTTATTTCCCCTATATAACAACTGTCACATATTATGTTTGTATGGCAACCAGGACCGACGTCTTAAGGGTCTCTCTGAGGCACAACCACCGCCAGAGGCTGTCTGTGGATATTTGTGGATATATCTATGGATATTTACTTCATAAATAAATCAGAAATCACAATATGCTCAGCACATAGCACAGCTTATAAATCACAACAACTTGTACCAATAATGACCTAATGTTACTGCCCCACACAAAAGGAAGCAACAAAATAATGGAATAAAGCAAGCGAAGCAAGCGAATACTCTGGATATATAATAAATATGTAATGAGATGATATCCTCACTGAGACTAATTTCCATTTGAACTGTTATGTTTCAAGGTCAATTGCAGATTAATGAAAAAACATAAGTTTAGGTGTACATTAGAGGTGAGAGGCCCCTATAATCTGATTACTGCTAGCTTCCCAATGGGTTGCACGGTACATGATATACTAGATTGAGGTAGGTACTTAAGTTGTTTTTATTGCTGGCCTCCCTTTTGAAAATGTTCACTCCTCTCCTTTGGTGTACATATACCTTGGGGTTCACATCTTGGACCAAAATCGTAAGAGAAATAAAGTCTTGGTGCATGCAGATTGTTTTGTAATAATCTACGTTTGGAGAATTTGAGCTCGCCTCCTACCCTGCTACCCTCAAAAGACACCGAAGAAACATGTAATGTGTGTTTAGGTCCAGGATATATGTCCCGAGCATATTAACATCAGCGATCCTCATTTCCCTGAATTTATTTATGCAGATAACTTATTATTTTCAGTTCTAATCAACAGTGGCAGTGGGCTGGCCATATCTGCCGAAGGACTGATGGCCGTTGGAGCAAACGAGTCCTAGAGTGGAGACCACGCGTAGGAAAACGGAAGGTAGGACATCCCCTAGCCAGATGGACCGACGACCTGCGAAAGGTGGCTGGGACGGACTGGATGCGGAAGGCAGAGGATCGGCAAACGTGGCGCACATTGGGGGAGGCCTATGTCCAGCAGTGGACTGCAGTAGGCTAATTGATTGATTGACAACAGATTAGACACTCCCTTTTTTTTTTTGCATCCAGTGCTTTAAAATCATTTTAATATTACAAACAATATGTACCATACAAAATAAGTACTCTAATTTTTACTTGGCCATAGTCGGGTAAAAAGACATTGTAAGACACTATAATTTGAAGCTTTCTCCAATCATAATATATCTAAATCCTCATATTTGTCTGGGCCCGATTTGGATGAAATTTTGTTTTTGTGCATGCAAATTGGACCCGTTATGTGGTGCTGCTGTTGGTATGAAACCAAATTACATTATGGTACTGATTTCCATGGCAAGATGAAGCCTGCCAGTCTATTAGTCTGTTCTTCTTAAGCTCTAGTTTACCTCTATACCAAGTTTTATTAAAATCAGTTCAGATTAGGTGTGAAAGCATAACAGACAAATAGACAGAGTTACTTTTGCATGAATATTATTAGTATGGATTACATATTATACCAAATAAATACACATCTATAAAGGGGTATAACTCCGGACACGTATCTTGGACCTAAACCGCAAGACAAACGAGGCTGTGGCGCCCGCGGATTGCTTTGTAATAATCTGTACTTGGTGAATTTGAGTTCCTCCACCACAGTAGCACCCCGTGCTATCCATAAAAGACACCCAAGAAATGTGTACTGTGCGTATAGGGCACATTTTGAGCACATTTTAGGTCCAAGATACGTGTCCAGAGTTATACTCCACTTGGTGATTTTGATCCCATAAATATTGCCAATGCCAAACCTGGCTCCTTTCTAGTGACAATTTACCTGGTTATCACACTCAGTGACATACAAAAATATGGAACCAAAAAGTGTAGCTAGCAAAGTATAGATGTGTAATACACCTCTCTATAGATTTATTAAAATAACATGTATTTTAAAAGAACATATTGACAACTTCTTTCTTCACAGGTTCTATTACCTTCCTTCGGCATCTGGCAGTCAATGCATATAAATAAGCATTTTTTGTGAAAGCAAACAGCTGCTAACGATTCTCACCTGTAAATACATGGAGCGGACATGTGTAAATATCCATTGCGCCAGGCCAGGTCCTTGTATGCCTGGTCTCTGGCGTCCGGTGTCATGTACTCCGCTCTGTCGAGCGCGCGGAATACACGCTCCACCGTATGCGTGCGGATGTAGTTGCCCCCCATGAGGTTGTCGATGAGCTCATTGTTGTCGCGGCCAGAGCTGACTGCACCACCCATCTTGTTTGTTTTGCTGCACTTATCGTTTTCTACTCCCTCTCCATACACCGACTACTCAGCTGATTGGAAATGTGACGTCACAATTGTTTTCCAACATATTTTTCACACTTACACTCGTAATTAGTGACTCCGATACACAACAATGGTTATAACAACATCAGTGGGATAAAAATTGAATATCCCTACTATAAACGCAACAAGATTATTGAAATATACCGATATCTTTTTTCACTTCATACAAGCAAACTTGACATTTGTTCTCTACCTCACAATGTTATCGACCAAAGCAAAATATCAGTCGTCTAACAAACAAAGAGGGACCAATGGGAAGATAGAAACTGAAAAGGAGAATAGTCTCTAATCTCTATACATGAAATTGAGAACAGTGATAAGGTTGTTTATAAACAAATGAAAACGATTTGCTCGTGCTAATGAATTGTTATGGGTACTGTATGGATAATTTATTTCACTTTTCAATATCTTATTATTATTTTAAGACGATATTTTACAATACAAAATATTTAGTTTCGACAAAATATTCGCACAAATCGCAAAAAAAATGTTCTTACTAAATAGGTCCACAGACTAAAGATGAAGAAGAAGGTCATTGATTGATTACGCACTTTTATAGTCGATGTCTAATGCATCGATATAAAATCGATTGCTCTACAGTATTATTTTGCTGCCTTTTTCAACAACAAGCAACAAGTGATAATCGAATCGAATCATAATATAGAGTCCGCAGAGTATAATCATAGATTAATATATATATATAGGCCTAGGAGTATAACATAAGAGAGTCCATCACCAATGAGCAGTTTTCCAGTAGGTATTTAAAGGGTTCCTAAAGACGCGCTAGATGGCGCAGCCGGCACTTTTGGTAAGAAGAGTGTGGTGTCACATCTAGTGTAATTTATGGAAAAAATGTTCTTCGGTTTTGTAATGATTTACTGTACTTAAATATTCTGTCATTTTTTCCATATTTTTTCTGATACAATGAAAATACCACAAACAAACCACAGAGTACATTAAAAATTACCAAAAGCTATGCTAGCGCCATCTCCTGATGACTTAAAAACCAACTGATTATTATACCTACAGGAAAACTGCTCATTAATGTTTCAGGAAATAATACTTTTCTTGTATTGACAAAAAGACTCTTATACTAAGCAACACTCTTCATTTTCTTCTTCATATATTATACAAAGTCGTAATATATAAATAAAGTCGAAATAAAAAGGGGAACGTCATAGCTCACGGCGATCATTGATCAACTATTAGTCGATTACCGAGTCGATTAAAACTTGAAGATAAATAAAATCATAAAAAAAAAAATTGCCACGTCCAATAGATCAAAAACTATAGATCTGTGACAGATATATAATCTATGTATATTCTCTAGTTTCTGGTAAGAAAATGACAGATCATCAAACCACGGGATTGGGGATGTGATTTATTTATTTTTATAATTTTCTGTGTGAATAAACTTAAATCATTTCAAATTTCACAGTGTCAGGTGATTTTCTATTTGTTATTTCTACTAATTTTGGATTCTTCTTCTATTACGGAAAGTCCGTAAAGATTTGTCGTGTCACACTAGGAACGTCATTTTGTTTGTGATAAGGTTTTATGTTAATGTTTATGATTAACGGGATCAATGGACGGATAATTTTTTGGAACAGAGCGATGGCTGAAACGAGTGAAGCGCGGGCGAGTGCGTCAGCGCCGGGCGGCGACGCTGGGGGCGAGGAAGAGAAACATGATGAACGTATGCTGGAGTGCAACATCTGCCTTGACACGGCCCGCGACGCCGTCGTCAGCATGTGCGGCCACCTCTTCTGGTACGGCACCATACTCATTACCTAATCCTAATAACGTAAAACAAGCAAATCGTATTGTGAACTTTAATTTATGCTAATGAAGTTCGAAATGCAAATTGTTGTATTTGTTCATTATTACTGTGCTAAAACTGTTTCAATTATAACGGCTGGTTACTTGAAAAATAGTTGGTATTAGTAATTGGTCCAAAATCAAACATTGAAAGTGAATTTAATCAGTGCAGATGTAGAGGACAGTAATATAACAATTATGTTACAACCATAACATAAAATGCTTGTGGTACATGATTAAAATATTTATAATGACATAATTTTAATGTATTGTTTACTATTAGCTGAATAAAAGATCTGTAATTATGTAGTTACGGTATCAAAGTTTCAAAAACTCAATTATGGTTGTAAAGACAAACTCTATACTATTGAGGTAGGCCCTAATGCAAGGAACATTTAATAGTGGGCTCAAACAACTATGGTTCTTGCAAGTAATGACATAGTACAAGAAATAAAAAGCCGATAAAGTGTGATCTGCCTCGCACACTGAGGGTACACAACTTATGCTATACAAACTGCAAAATATTTGGATTGTGTTGTCTTAGTAGTTTGATTTTTACACAGTTTCAAGACGTTAAAGGTCTTGACAGACAGACAGGCAGATGGACAACGAATTGATCCTAGAAGGGGTCTGTTTTATTCTTTTATTGTACAGAACCCTAAAAAATTACTAATCTTCTAAGTTACTTAATTGTGCTCTTAACTTTAAGAGAATGCCAACCAATACAATACATGTAAAGTATATATCTACCATTCAATTAAATAAATAATAGTCTTTTTCTTGAAACTTCACCTTTAGCTTGTAACTGGGTGAGGTGAAATTATGAAGAAGAAACAATGATCAAATAATAAATTAAGGTTAGATGGTACCTAGTTCTTAGATCAAATTGACATATTGACGTGAATGTGCTTAAAATATGCATGCAAATATGGTTTGAAATATATCAAATGTGCTTCATGCAAATTGGCATGGCCCAATGTAATATTCAATGTTAATAACAAGTAATTTTTAAATTTTTTAGTCCCAATACCTTTGCATTGTTACTAATCTGAAAAAAATAAGTCAACGACTGATAACAGGACTTGAATAATTATTTTAATCTTTGAAAGAAAGATAAAAAACAACCCTTTAACCTTATGTTCAAAGAGAAAGTCTAATCTAAAATATTCTTAAATATTAATTTTACATATTAAAAACATTTCACATACTAAAACAACCAACCATATAAAATTCCAATTGAAGAAAAATCAGACAGGTATGATTTCATTAGTAGGGTAAGGGTAGATGGAGAGTTGTCTGAATTCCATGATATAAAAGCAGGAGTCCCTCAGGGGTCTGTGCTGGGCCCAGTATTGTATATATTATATACATCAGACCTTCCTGATTCCCGTAACACTATCACGGCTACATTTGCTGACGACACTGCCATACTGGCAAGCAACAAAAATCCAGACCTGGCACATGCCGCTTATAGAATGGCCTTGACATAGTGAATGATTGGCTCCAAAGATGGAGAATTAAGCCGAGTTCCACCAAATCCGCACACATCACATTCACTTTGAGAAAAGGAAATTGGCATGCATCTTGGGATGAACTCAACCTGCAGTACAGAAATATGTACAGACTCGTGGCGCGTAAATCGGTTCTGTCCACAGACAATAAATTGACTCTTTAGTTAAATATCATTCACTTTTACAGTTGGCCCTGCCTACACCAGTGGCTAGAAACACGGCCGTCGCGACAGGTCTGCCCCGTTTGCAAGGCGGCCATCAGCAGAGACAAAGTCATCCCACTCTATGGCCGAGGCAACACTAAACAAGAAGATCCTAGGACTAAGGTATATTATATTTCTATACACGCGAACTTTGATTTCTGTTCAAGAAACTTCCCAGTAACTGTAATAAAACCTTATTGACTAAGACTAAGGGGTCCAACCTCACTAAACGCATCAGGTTTTAGTTTTTAACACGTTCCCGGACGAGCATGCTATCGCATTCGTATTAGACACTTTAATTATGTCGCGGATGCGATAGCATTCCAAGTTTATTGAGGTTTTTTGGCAGTTATGCTTGAGCAGTTGCTTTATCCGTATAAAATATAGGTAGAGTAATTCTTACTGTCACTGCTCACACAGCCACAGATCGCTTACTGCCATTTAGAACCTTTATTGCACACAAAAATGAAACAGTGTTTACCCCTCCCTTACACCTCACCCGGCGTAACCTACGTGGCAGCGTATGCTACAACATGCGTCAAATGTATTGAGATCCATTGAGAGAAGCGGTCACTGCGCGCAGTGCCTTGTGCATTTTCGTATCGCGCTGACATGTTGCAAGCATTTGTGATGGGATATGGCAAAAATGCTTACGCAGTCGTCTGCTATAGCATCACACTTGATACACTTGGTGTCACACTTGATAGTGTTGGTTGGTACGCATCGTGACGGAAATGCTAGAGCAATCGAAAAAATCCCATACAAAAAATAGTGCTAAAGTAGGGTGACTCACTGTTCGGGAACGTGTTAAACTTATTTTTTTCTGGAATGGCTCGCAGACGTCGCAAATGGATCGTCCATTCTTCAAGGGCATTAGAAGGTTCTTACGTGGTCGGCAGTGTGACGCCCCTGGTATTGCATACGTCCATAGGCCATAGTAACCACTTTCCACCAGGTAGGCCTTGTGTTGTCTGCTACCTGGGTGGTATAAAAAAAAAGTCAGATGGATTTTTTTATATCACCATGTCTGCAACACCAAGGGAGTCCGGCTTCCGGTGCCCCCGTTTTTAAATACATAGAAGCTTACGATTTTACAACGTTAGTTTTAAATGGTGTCCCCAGGTACCTCCGCGGCCGGCGGGGCAGCGTACGGAGCCCGAGAACAATAGCGGCTTCCCGGGCTTTGGCTTCGGCGAGGGCTTCCATATGTCCTTCGGGATTGGCGCCTTTCCGTTCGGCGTGTTCACATCCACCTTCAACTTCGGTGACCCCAGACCCAGTGCTGGTATGTATCTACATACGTTTACTTATACATAAACTAAACACTTGATTTTATATTGCAAAAATAAGTTTTTGTATTGGTCACTTCAATTATGACTTCATCTCGCCTGATCTAAAGGTAAAGTCTTAGCACTTTTACAGACACCAACTATGTTAGAATGGTGGCCTTCAGCTTGAGGGCTTCATCAGATGCTTTTTCGTCTTAAATTTCTATTAGTTGTAAGTTTTTTTATCCACAAATACAACATTCAAAAATATTTTAAGCACGTCTATAGCGCAAGAGATATAGCGTACAAGGGAGTGATATAGTGTTTGCCTGTTAGAGAATGCCTTTTCTTTTGATCCTCTTGTTACGGGTACCACCACATCTGGTCAACTATATTATAGCATGATATTATAGCTATATTTTTATAAATCTAAATTGTTTGTTGTTATTCCAGCGCCCCGCGGCACGGCGCAATACGACGAGGACCAATTCCTGTCCAAGATCTTCCTATGGGTGGCCATCTTGTTCGTGCTGTGGCTGATCTTCGCATGACCGCGACCTCGCGCCCACCTGACTCGCCCGCAGTGCGCTCCGAAATGTGCACATATCCCGCCCCTCTACAAATTACCCCCCCACTCTCCCCTCTTGTTTAAGATGATACTATTAATTTATATAATTAAAAATGGTAAAGGATAAGGGTCTGTACACACCAAAATGGAGGGAACAACTTTCTAAATAGCACAGAATTGGTAACAATATGATTTCTCTCCCGCTTTGATTCGACAAAGCAGTAGCAACGTTGAAAAGTGCCACTGGCGTGTCGCTAATGACGTTATATGACGTTATATTCTGTTTGTAAAGCTGCGTACATATGATCGAAGTTGCTTGGAGGTTATAATCGTTGGAATATTGATCAACTCGTACTTGGACAAGTCGACTTGGACAGCATTTAACATATTAATAACATTTGTCAGCTTACGCGCGCTATTCTCATCGTTGTAGCAGCGATCAAATCGCGCTTGATCGACGGTGTCAATCAACCTTAAGTCTGATTGATCAAAGTAGATTAAATTGAATTTATTTTGACAACTTGGTCTTTATTATAATAAATTGGAAAAAGCGAAATCAATTCTCGGGCGGGACTCGAACCCGCGATCTTTCCCTTACTTGGTCTTTATCTGTGTCTAAGCAGACTTAGGCTGCGTCCACAAAGCTTGAAAAAACTAGTTTCAAACTGTAATATTGTGCGCCATAGTGCTCGGTAGAAATATATGGCGTACGGTGATTGGGTTTGCTGTGTGACATTGGAGAGGGCTATGCAATTTCTGCCAAGGTCCGATATGTTTCTACTGAGTGGTGTGTGTCTAAACGTCGTAAGCGACGAGTGCCAGGATGTGACGCAAGTCTATTCGGTACTGTATGGCAACTATCGAACTCAGGGGTTTCTTGTGGTGGTGTTGTTTCACTGTAGCATAGTACAGTATAAACACTGTAATATCCATATTATTTTAATAAGTCGTTAATTTATTTTTTAAAAATATGTTATTTTTTAATTTTCCGTCATCTAATGTTATTATATATTTATTCAGTTCGGTTTTAAACGATTTCATGAATATTTGTAACCTTCAGATAATACTGAGAAGGTCAAACAGAGAATAAAGTAGTAAACAACTCATTGTCAGAACACTTTCTGACAGAGTGCTCTTGCGCAAGTCGATTACATTCGTTTAACAGAGACTCAAAACAACGAAAAATCAAAAGTTTAAAAAATAGAAAAAATACTCTCTTCCATTGTATAAAAAATGTAATTAATAAAAACCATAAATAATCTCAAAACTCCACTATCTTCCAAGTGTAAACATATCGAAACACTGCCTCTTGTTACAAATCCTAACACTGCCAGTACCCTCGCGTCGGTCGTCGTAAAGATATCTAAACAGAAAAGTCGATATTTTTAGTAACACTGGCTTCCTCCCCATCTACTAGAGTACCGCTTATATCTTTGAAGTCACAACTGTTTGTCGAATGTTAAATGTCGAAAGTTAGTGATGCGATTTATTGAAATCGCATGAGAATGTCATCCCTCGCATAATTATGTCAAATATGAAATGAATTACTGTACTAAGTACGGTGAAACTATTTAGTTTGACTACATATTGCACTGAATCGACAAGACTATTCGATAAATGAATTATTTAATTATTTCGCCTCACAAAACTGTCGATAATAGAGACAGACTTCAATTTGAATTGTACATATCGAGTTATTATATCGACACAATGTGCACTTATCGATTATATCAATTTAGTAAAGTCGATATAAATACTCGATACAATTTTATTGTCTGTGTTTTTACATACATGAATTTAATTATGTTAATAATTAGTCGATATTGTTTTTATTGGGTGCGCCAAAGTTCATCTAAATTTTCAACTCCGAAAATTGGAACTCCGAAAATGTTCTTCCTAACATTTTTCATCCTAACAATCACAATTCCTAACTACTCTGTCTCTAATGTTTTAATTCCGAATCATTCAACTTCATAATGTCGGTAGCAATAAACATCTATTATACTATTATTTCTTTTCCTATATTTTGTCAACATAACCATCTTTTACACTATTATTCAAAATCATATCTTTTTTGTTTAGATTTCTTTTTATTTATTATTATAATACCGAGTGTGAATGTTATCATCATCCAAGTAGGTTCGGCGCGCAGTGTCCACTCCGCCCAGTCAGACTAGGATAGATTAGGTTAGAAGGCTTTAGGCCTTCGTGGTTATTTTTTTATAACCATCAAGAAATTGAAGTTTCGCATAGTGGTAAATGTTTCTTTCCGAGTATGAGTGACAATATTATGGTAATTATGTTTAGGGATAAAAACGTTAGGACAAAAAACAGTAGGAGCTTTAATATTGTATGTTAACGATTTTATTGATAACAATTTTCGGAAACATGAGTGTTATGAACATCGACGGTAGCACTACAAATAGTATGAATAAAAACTTTAGGATGAAAAATTTTAGGAGGAGTGATTATTCGGATTACAAATCGTTAGGAAGAACAATTTCGGATAAAGAACTTTAGGTGAGTCAATATGGACCCTGTTTTTATTAAATAACATCGATTATTTACGCACTTTTATATAAAGTCATAGACACTTTTCATATGTTTTTACCATACTACCCATTATTTTTGTACGCACATTACATGTATATCTGTGCGTATTTGGGCATAAATATGTAGACCGAATGGGAGATTATCTCCCCCGTAGGACAGCACTGTAGACTTGGGGCTAACGAGTCTATTTGAATAATGAATGGGTCCTTTTGGATTTACGAGACATTAGATAAAGAAACTAAAGACACAACGGGGCTAATGAGTCTCTTTGACCAATGATTGAGTGGTTTTGGTCTCATGAGACATTGGGCAAAGAGACTCGAAAGACACGACACGATTCATGGTGCCATATTATGTAATTTGGCAGGAAGTGTACTACATTCTCGAATTTATGGCAATACCAGTCTAAGAGACCATGTACTGCATGCGTTTACTGAAAGATGCCATCTTTGAATACTAGGTTTTATGTCCTCGTGTAAAGAATTTATGTTAGGTCGCGGCTCCAGTGTGGATGGCATATCTAGTATTGTCACAAAAAAATATAATATTTATTATTTAATTATAACGGGGTTTGACTATCTACTTATTAGCCTTCTCGCTCTATCAAATTGATAACTCTCCATGGGAGAGAGAGCATTTTTTTTTTCAGACTTTATGAGTTTCAGTTAAATTCGCGTGAATCGCGCGATGATCGCGATATCTCCTTGGATCATGAGGACGCCTATTTATTATAAAGTGTAAATATAGGAATTATCAAGAGAATTTCAATACCCTTCCACTCCTTTACGCTCCTAAGAGCATTTCCAAAAAAATATATATCGTAGGTTATTTCTTTATAAATATTTTATTCTTCAAATTTATAGTGCCTGCAATTTATTAATATATTTGATTCTTTGCAATATATAATTTATTGCATTACTTAATACTCTTCATGCGTTTTTAATATTATTATGATAGGCTTTTCACGGGCATACGACAACTTACCAAAGTTATATCGCAATCTGATGAATGGTATTTTTCGTATTTCAATACATCTATAACATGAGTTAGGATAAGATCACAAATATAAATGTAATGTGTATACTGAACCCGCCAAAGTCGATATTCAACTTTCATTAGTCAACACCCACAGAAGAAGCAGTGACTTTTTGAGGCAAAATATTGCAAACCATTTTGAATCTTATCTACGGGAGAAAAAGTTCATAGTCGTTTGAAGGAGCATCGAGGCTGCACAAACCTCAATTCTTTCTAGTTTGCAAATTCCGGCTGCTGCTTTTTCAGTGGAAAATGACTCTAGCAAGGTTTAAATGCCCCGAGACTTCTGCTTGAGGCGTTTACATTGCTTGCCTCGAGATATGGAGCCTTATAGCAATAATGTAAGCTATTTGTATTATATACTTGTGTTAAAGTGTTTCAGGGGCCTTCACGTGAGCAGAGGGCTTATCATGACTGATTAAAACTCACTCGTTTGAGCAACGGATAGAACTATACACTCTATGTAGTTCCGACTCTCTTTCTCGCTCGAACGATTCATGTTTTACTCGTCATGGTAAGCCGGCAGTTCGCTTATAGCAAACATTCGAACTTACCGATGTTACCTGTGTACAAAATACGTAGGCTTTGTATGTGTATGGTTTACTCGTGCGAAAATTAGCCATTCTAAAACGAATTTCCTTTCAAAACTTTGAAATTTGCTTTGAATTTATTTAGACTTTATTTTGAACACATAATGGTAACAAATTTTTTGACCGAGCTTATTAAGCACATGTGTGGGGCTCACACGACACTTAAGAAACGAGTGCCATAGTCTGCTCCTACAATGGGTAGACGTAAACTGCCGAAACCGCGGTGTACAACATCAACGGCCACCTAGGATAAATTAGTTAATCGGGGAATTACTACTAATATCACGTTATTTATCTACTTAAGTTGTGGAATGCTGCATTTACTGAACGCTAAAGATTTCTGAACTGCGTATTTTGTACACGGAGTTGCCATATTTTAACTTAGCAATTACTGTTTCAGAAAAAAATATTGTGTTTAGACTGGAGGCGTGATTTATGTATTATAGCGGTTTCTAAGGCGTTCCTGTTACTCGTAAAGACGTATATTAAAAAACGAATTGGTAGATTTTATTTACGTTAATATTCCTGTAATGATAAGTGTATATATAATTGTATATCAAAATAATACGTTGTGATGGGAGGGTTTGTTTATTTGTAAATTTGAAAATAAAGATACATGATGCTGAATAGTTCTTTTTTTTCAGATCCATCTCCGGAATGCACAATGCAAGTTACATTAAATATTCGGACTCACCTTCAAACAGCATTATACTGCAGATTTTTATAGGATAAATTGCATATATGTGCGCATACGAATACATTTATAGCTATGAAACAGTACAGTACGTTTTTAATACTGCAATAAACCGTAGACTCAGACAGCCTCCGTGGCGTAGCGGTAGTGATTTGTGTTCATGAAATATGGGTATTTGCATTGGTCTGGTCGTGCCTCGGAGAGCACGTTAAGCCGTCGGTCCCGGTTGCCATAAGAACATCTATGGCAGTCGGCACGGGTAGTTGGAGCCCTCAAAAATCCAAAAGGAACAACCCTTTATTGCCCGTGGACCACCTCGTAGTTCACCCAGGTGAACCACGGGATTTTTTTTTTTACCCGTAGTCCACCTGGTGTACCACGGGAAATAATTTTTACCCGTGGTCCACCTGACACTTAGCGCTCTTCTATCAATACTCACAAGTATGGTAACCTTTTTATGCGACTCTCTGCAGTCTATAAATCTATTAAAGCAAATGAATATCGCTGACATAAATTGTCACTGTAAACGATATATCTCTCAATGCAGTTTAGCTGCAAAGCTTCGATATCGCCTAATGTTACCATTGGGATGTGGAGGTCAGATGGCAATCGCTTCACAGAAAATATCGAGGTCTAGCCAAATCCGTAGTTGACTGGCGAAAGCGGACCCCAGACTCCGAGCTGAAAGCTTCGGATGCGACTGGGAATTAACGCTAAGAGGAAGAAGAAACCGTAGACTGCCTGATCTTTCACCTTTTCGTGTGCAATAAGAGGCAGCACTGCATCTTATTGCACACCTTGAAACATTCACCGGTTTACATTAATATCTCATTACACTCTTTCGGGCCTTTAGTCGCATTATGCCCAATTCGCAAAATGTCCAGCGGGCTCAAATTGTCCAATTCTCAGAACGTCCAATTCGCAAATTGTCCAATTCTCACAACGTCCAATTCGCAAATTGTCCAATTCTCACAACGTCCAATTCGCAAATTGTCCAATTCTCACAACGTCCAATTCGCAAATTGTCCAATTCTCACAACGTCCAATTCTCACAATGTTCTTTTCGCAATTGGTCCAGTTCGTAAAATCATTTGATTTCGCATTTGACTAAATAAAGTTCTGCATGCTTATAAAAAAAAATAACCACGAGGGCTTCTAACCTAATCTATCCAAGTCGGAATGTGCAGCTTTCTCAATCTCAGTCTTTCTGCCCTCCCTCTGCGCCTCCGGTTTTTAAATAACACTAGTGTAGGGCAAACAAGTACCACGGCAAATTTTTATACGTATACATTGGAGAGAAATTAATTATTTAGTTTAAAAAATCATTTACCTACTCCCAAAACTCTTTATGCGCGATATGGCAAATCAAAAATTTGACTTTTATCTATTTTTGATACTAATTTTCAATTCGAACTATGAATTTTCGGAAATTTGAAATTCAGAATAACGTTTTTAGGGCTAATAACACTACGGATTTATAATTATTCGTACAAATGAAATTCGTAAGAATGAACATTCGTATTTATGTCTTTCGAATAAATAACTGTCGTGATTTTAAATAGGTAGGTACTCGGAGTTTTGTTTCTTAGGAATTATAATATTCGGTATGTATGTATGTATGTGAAAATCGGAATATTGAAATTCGGAACTAAATATTTCGGAATTGTTGGGTATTCCCCTGTTAACTAAACTAACGGCCTGAATGATATTCAGCCATTTAATTAAGCGGCTAGGCAAATGGATTCGATAGATGACGTTCAATTACTTGCCTAGCCATTTAATGAAACAGCTAGGCAAATTAATTATTTCTGCACGGCTATAAAAAAAAATAACCTCGAAGGCTAAAGCGGGCATTAGCCTTCTAACCTAATCTATACATGTCGGATTGCGCTAGCCTTCTATCTCAGAAGGTTGTCAAAAACGCTTCTCGTAATCAAGGAGGATCCTTAATTACGAACTGGACCAATTGCGAATTGGACCAATTGCGAACTGGACCAATTGCGAACTGGACCAATTGCGAACTGGACCAACTGCGAACTGGACCAATTGCGAACTGGACCAACTGCGAACTGGACCAATTGCGAACTGGACCAACTGCGAACTGGACCAATTGCGAACTGGACCTATTGAGAATTGGACAGTTGGACATTTTGCGAATTGGACATAATGCGACTAAAGGCTTTCGGGGCACGAGGAATATTCTTGGCGAGTAAGAAAAAAAGGCAAAGCAAAGCAGACCTGATAAATGAATAAAACTGAATACGCGGGGCACAGGTAAAACACTAAAGTAACCAAACTGTACAATCAATAAAAGGACAATGCAATTTTAATTCATTATCTTTATTCATAAAGCAATGAAATATAATATTTTCACAATCCGTTAGCTCTCAGGATCCCTTACAACTCATATTACAGGAATTGTTTCAAAATAACGTCATATTAAAGTTAACCTAACTATACTCGGTCTTCACTTTGTGATTCTGTACACAAATTCTTATAAACCTATTCTTCTCTATTATGTCTACATGTAAATAGTAGATTACCCAACAAGTGAAAAAAAGATGAATTCTTTTCGAGGCACAGAGTTGTATCCCGAGAACAGCGAAGCTTTCTGCGGTAGAATCCCGAGCGTAGCGAGGGATTCTAGATAGAAAGCTGAGCGTATCGAGGGATACAAGAGCCGAGATGAATTCATTTTTCACGTGTTAGGTACTCAACTTTTCACCATTGACTACGAGAAAACGATTACTCTGTGATTATGAATTACATTTTGTTATGGATAGTACACAAAAGAAGCAGCAAATTATCAGTAATAGCTACCGCTTTAGCGCGAAAAGACTCAGGAGTCTTTTCGCGTTCGAGAATATGAGTTTCATTTTCATCACTAGATGAAGTCATTTTATGATTATGAGACAAAACATAAACTTTTACAAGGAAAATTACACAGAAAATGGCGGCATTTTTTTTTCTTAATTTAAACTGAGCCGCATTCCATTCAGCCAGTGATTTCATTTAGGTGGCTTTTAGTACGTTTTTATAGTGAGAGTGTGCAACCTCTTTGCATGTTTCACTAGAATCCGTACATTCGCACATGTTCCAAATTCAAATTTTTTTATTCACTCAGTGAAACAAAGAGCGTTTTATTCACTGTTTTTGATGAATCACGGGCCCTTTTTCGAGTGTCAATGGTGAAAAAGTAATTTTTATAGTCGACTTGAAAATAGAAAAAAAAAATTATATGTTTTAGTCTAGTCTCAATTAGTACGCATAAGTATTTGTGCTGTCGGCAATACCAATCGCGCACCCTTTCCTACGGCACAACCATTTTTTTTGCGCTTTTTACCATTGCTCATTACCTAATGAGCAACGGTAAAAACCGAAAAAAAAAACGAATGAGCATCGGTAAAATGTTTTACCGATACTCATTTGTTTTGCCTTTTTAATAGAAAACTGCACAACCGGTTATGCCGTGGGGAAGGATGTTGGATTGGCATTGTCCACCGCACAATTTAGTTATGCATTCTCGTTGGCTAGTGACTATAACGCCCAATACCAGCAAGAATTTTCAGGACACAGGTGAAAAAAAAAATGAAGAGGTAGGTTTCTGTTATATCAAACACAAGGAAATATATTAATGCATATGACAGTTACCTGCAAAAAATCTATTTAAAATGTCATAATTTTAATTTTTGAAATCTGTATTGGTCTTTAAAAACATGTAAAAAAAGTACTTAGCTTAACAACACTCCTATATTAGATTGAAACCATAGACATTTTTTTGAATTGGTAACACATAAAACATAAACGATATAGAACTCCCCAATTCTAGTGTCAGTCCAAACTTTACATTCTTTATAAAATCCTCTTTAGTGATGTTAAACTGTCGTTATCGTGACAGAACTCGATACAGAACATATTAATACGCAAATGAAACATTCTCATAACTTTAGTCCATGGAGACATAGTCAAATCCTGCTTGAAATGAGTGAATTTGATAAGGTAACTTCAATAACAAATCCACTTTGATACCGGTTGACTGTAAAGGTCCAACCCCACCAAACGGACGGCATCGGCCTGGATTATACAATCAAATTTAAACAAAATTAAATCTTATTATCACAGTGTTTGAAGTTTATATTACCAAGTCACACACAACAGCTTGACAGCGACGTGCGGCGGCATGACGCACGTCAAGCTGTCATGCGTGACTTGGTAATATAAACTTTAAATGCTGTGATATAAGACTTATTTTGTTTAAAGATTGTAAAATCCGTTCCGATACCGTCCGTTTGGTGGGGTTGAACCTTTATACTATTATTTCTCTTATGGCAAGCAATGCTGACATCAACAACTCTGCCGATATCAGACGCATACAGTGGAAATTCGAGTCTCACACTGCATAACATAACGATCAAAAAAAGAATGAAGGAAAAAAGGTAATTATAAAGGTAAGGACTTAGCTGTCAAATTAGATCGTCGTCAATTTTATTGGATAAAGTCGTCCAAATATAAATATTTATCAGTATTGCCACACTTAAAATATACCAAATAACGTTGGTATATTTTAATCATGGCAACATCAAGCAGACTTTGATCATGTCAACAACCGGCCAAACTACCTTTCAACTGCACTGAAAAGTCAACTTAAAATACCTAAAGATACAAAATAATATCGACTAGCAACTAAATTATTCTATCCCATACAATTTGAGCGTCCGGTCCATACTAGTGGACGCGATGTACTGCGCGTTCTTCCCGAATCGCACCCCAGTGGCCGACGCCGTGTGGTCGTTGAACACCTTGAGTTCCTGCCACTGGCGGCACAGGTACACTCTCACGTCCGTGCCGGCGATGGCCAGGTACGTGCCGCTCTGGTCGAAGCACAGCTCCTTGATAGCGTAACCTTCCTCCAACTGAATCGTCTTAAAGTTCTTCAACTTACGCAAATCCCATAGTTTAACACACGCATCCTCAGCAGCCGTAGCCAAATAGTAACCGTTCTCTGAGAAGGATATGGACGTTACAGGTCCTACGTGCCCGGGGAAGTTGGCCACATTACTTTGCTCTTTCAGATCCCAAATCTTTACTTGAGAGTTCTCTGTTCCAGTACCGAAGATGAGACCGTCAGGATGGAATTGAGCTGTGGTGAGACTGACGCCGGAGAAACCGCTTACTTTGGTTAACAAGGTACCGGTGCGTATGTCGGAGAAAGCCCAGTGTTGGTCTGTTGATGTGGAGAGCACATAGTCACCAGTCGGGTGGAGTGACAGACCTGTTACTGGACCCTCGTGGGAGCGAAGAATGACTGTTGTTTGAGACCTGAGAAATATCAAAAGGGAAATGTGTTACAACCATCCTCAAAATGCATGAATTTCAGGTTAATTAGAAATTGGCAATACATACGTTGGCACATTCCATACGCGAATAGTGTGATCAGGTGAGGCAGTGATGACGGTGTCCTCGTCTGGATGGTATATGACTCTGGTGACTTTCTTGGTGTGGCCTTTCAAGATGGCCACCACCTGTTCTGTGTCCTTGTTGAAGACGGTCGCGTTGCGGTCGTTACCGCCCGTCAATAACTTGCTGTGGTCTGATGGGTTGATGTCCAATGCTAAGATACCAGGCACGCTGGCAGAGTGTAGACCCTGGAAGAATGAAATGGAAACTTTAGAAAAAAGCATATAGTATGGAATTTTAAAGTAGGTAAAAGCTTGTGTGTTGTTTCTGGCGGCGGCTACAAGGGCTATCCCGTTCTTTCTCTTTTCGAACTGTCGCAAAGGATTATTTTTTATATGGGTATGGTAATTTCCTAAAGGTGTTCAACCAAGCAAGGAAGCAATTTCCATTCTCGTGCTTGGAATGGTGGTCTCCTGTTCGTAACCCTAATATGTATCGAGGTCGCAAGTTGCCAAATAATGCAATAAATTGCGACAAATGATTTATTTTAGTCAAGAAAGATCTTCTTCAAGTCAATGGCTAGATCTGGATATTTAAATTTTGTAGGCCTAAAACACGGCCCACAGCAATAGCGTCCTCAGTTGCTCTACAAAGGTCGTCGGTAGTACAAGTGAAGGGGCACAGCCAGCAGGAGAGCAAATCTGACATGGACTGGGAATGGACCCCACATAAAGTTCGCGTTTTCCTGTGGGTATTAGGCATTACAGGCTTTCTTCAGGGTCGGCAGCGCGAGTAACCACTTCCCATCAGGTGGGCCGTGTGCATGTCTGCCACCTAAGTGGTATAAAAAAAAAATACACGTCCGTGTAGTTCGGCCATCTTTAATTAGAATGAAAACAATTCTGAGAAGCTGCTTTGGAATAAAGGCTCGTAGTTAGTCGACTCACGGGATGCGAGGCGAGCGTGAGGAAGGCGCGCAGCTGGTCGGGCGCCAGCAGCGCCTCGGGCACGGTGCGGCCGCGCCGCTTGCGCTCCTGCGTCAGCGCCGTGGCGCGCTCCTGCAGCCGCGCCACCACGTCGCCCGACATGCCCACCGGCGCCGCGCCGCCGCCGCCTGCCGCGCCTGCTTCCGCCTGGAAATATACGCCGTTGACATTTAAGTCTATCAAGATAGATAGATAATTCTTTATTGTACACCAATAGATTTACAATAGTACAAGTAGGTAGCATGTTACAGTTCAATGTACAATGGGCGGCCTTATCGCTGGAAGCGATAGCAAGGTCACTAAAGTTTTTGGTTTAGAGCAGTATCTTTACTTTTGAATGAAATTTTAAAGCATTTCGTATGCTAACTATTCAAATTAATACAATACAATATTCTTTATTGTACACCATATGACAAAATACAAAAAAAAAAAAACAATAATACATACAAAAGACATATTAAGAGGGGAAAAAGCGAATTCACGCTTAGGTGGAAGTTTTCGCGTTTTCCTATCTTGATTAAGTATCTTTACTGACAGCAAGAATAATTAATATTTTGGTTAAACTGAATTAGTTTACTGAAAATCCTGCCTGAGTCTGAGTTGCTGGAAACTTGTAACCTTAGAGTATACATTGCTAATAGAGAGCGCCTTAAGTATGAACTGCTATCACGGGTACGAACAGTACCGAGGCTCCTGGCTCAACCTCAATCAGTAGCAAAATAATACCCGTCAAAATGACTACGCAAATAATATTTAATTCGATATGTTGAATCAAAATTTTATACAACATCATAGGTATAGTGTTGTAGTAATAATTGTTTTTGTAATACGCAAAATGACGCCATTTTTTTTGTATTTTGGCTTTAATTTTATCCATGCATATCAAATCGAACAAAAAACTTCATAACAACAAATTACATTAATAAGTGCATCTATTGATATTTTCGGTAATGCATGAAATATTACTATAGATGCGCTATACCATCGCAAAGTATCTGATAACACTCGGCGCCAAAGATCTTAGTGATACGCGCGCTCTATATAATACAACGTGTTACAGAAAGGTGTGGTCATATTTAAGGGTCGTTACACATGTCTGATAAGGAACTCCTGTGCACCGACTAAAGTACAAATAGTAATAAAGTGATGGCATCGTTATTCATCGTACAAAATTTTAAAATTCCTTAAATTAATCGATACATTAGTAAACGGGGTAGGTGACATCACTATTGTATTTTGTCCTTTTGCGATAAGTTCACTCAGCTGTTCGCCTGGTAGCCGAACGGTAGTTTGGCTATCAGGCGAACAGCTGCGTAGAGGTGTAGTGTAGGTACCTACAATGGAGCTTACGAATACATCGGAGATATTTTGATTATCACATACCGGGGTCTACTTTCAGCGAAGCGGTGATATACCTACAAGTCAAGCGCACGAGCACGAATCAAGGAGTTTTAACCATCACTCACAAACACAAGTACTGAAGAGTTCATGACGCCACAGCATGCTTAAAACTCCACGGCATGCGGCATACGTTTTTAAAATTACATACTATGTTTGCTATTTATTCAGATAGAATAGCTATGTTTACCCTTTTTTTCGTAATATTTTTATAAACTTTAGATACACTGACTAAACAACGTGGTTGCTAAGAAACCACGTCCAAAAAGGTAAATCTACCAGGATTGCAGAAAAAGTTTTTATTATCAATTATTTTAGGGTACCGTAGCATTTGTTATTTCAAAAACTTTGAAGAAACCGCTCTTACATGTTATGTTATCCTGGTATTTGAATATGCTTTTTGTTCTATTTTTGCGTAACATTTTGCAAAAAAAAACGCAAATAATGGATGCAAAAAATTTAAATTGGGTACAGAACCAATTTTAAATAGTATAATATTAATGGGCGTGGCTGGAAATTCGGTGGTCCACGGCTCCTGGTATTGAATGTAGGTTAACCTTAAGTAAAGGCAGCGTTTAAAACAGTCTCACATTCAGCATGAATGATTTCAGAAACATAAAAATGTTTTCTTATTAATTAAGTGAATTTTATCATAATTTTGAGACTATTTAATAAGTTAGAAGCTGCTCCAGAATTTTTTTGCCCGATAACATCATAAAATTAACTTACCTGGAAATCGAGTAGGACGATATTGAGACTGTCTCACCAATTAAGATCGTTTGGTAAACCTACTCGGGTTCAAATCGTAGTTCATTTTGTAAACAGCTGGTATTCCACGCACAATGGCCCAAGAAGGAGGCTAAGTGCGGATAAAAGAGTCCCCTTTCCAAACAGCTGGTAACAGCGTACTGCAGCCCCGGTTATTTTGTAGTGCGGTACGTTTATCGGCAATTTTCACCAGTTTACAAATGGTCGATAAAAAAGAAAAGCATTTTTCTACGTCATAGCAAGTAAATCGCATTTGTGCCCCACGCCAATATGTTATTTATATGACACTTAATGCGTCCCCCGAATATGACCACACCTTTCTGAAACACGTTGTATAATGTCATACTCTAAGCTTGTAACATAGTAATAGAACTCTACAGCTTTCGAATGAACAGGTTATTCTAGACACGTTTATCACATCATCGCTTACGAAAATGAGTTAGGAATGATATGGAATAGAAAGAGGACTCTTTTATCCACACTAAGCCTCTTTTTTAAGACCATTGTGTGTGGATAAGGATGACATGTGAACCTATCAATAGTAAGGAAAAAAAGGAGATTACTGTGATGTAGTATACATACCTGGTGCGTCGGCTGTGGCGCGACTATGCCCGCCTGTGGCTTGAGTGTGGCGAGCGCCTCACGCGCCGCCGTCACCTCCTTAGTCAGACGCGCGATCACGCGACACGCCGCGTCGTGCTGGTACAGCGCGTGACTTAATTCCTGTAAATCAGAGCATTTCAGAAGGAAATGTTAATGACACTGTTAAGTCTGTGGTTAAGATTTCTCAAAAAAACTAAAGATAATAATAAAAACAGACAGACTTTCAGTACAGTAAAAGATTAAAGATAAATATTTTGAATTGCTGTTAAAGTTCTCCAGGGTATGTTTAATGTTTTTTAAGAAGGAAGCCTATGTAACAGACAGACAGAGTTACTTTAACATTTATTACTAGCTTTTGCCAGCGGCTCCGCCCGCGTTAATGTCGGTTATCGCGATCAAACATAGCCTATGTCCATTCCCAAGGTCTAATCTATCTCTGTACCAATTTCCTTCAAAATTGGGTCAGTGGTTTAGACGTGAAAGCATAACAGACAGACAGAGTTACTTTTGCATTTATAATATTAGTATAGAAATATAGAAGTATAGATTAGTATGGAAGTATGGATCCTTATCTCTTAATTTTGGCTAGGTCTATATCATATTTAAATTAATTCCACTGCTCTTGTAAAATCTATTCAATTGGTATGGCTGGATAACGTCTTTGTAATGTATGTAGCTTTATAGAGTTTCTATTTTTCTTGTATTTATTTATATATTTTGATCAAATAAATAAACTTATTATGTCAAGCAACAACACATGAAACTACTAAAAAGTGATGTAAAACAAAAAAATGACTGTTAAAAAATATCTTGGAGGACCAATAAAAATGCTAAATTGCTTTAATTGATACCTCCAAGTATCAGTTAAATACACAGTAGGCACACTGCATCACATACCTGTCTTGCAGTTTGTAGCTGCTGGCGCTGTGTGAATGCATGTAACATTAGGGCGTCCCACTCATCCTGCATACTCTTCAATGTGGCCGGAATGGATGTGGCACTGGGAGGTTTTGGCTTTACTATAGGTGGAGCTGAAATATGTTTCATTGTGTAATCAGTATACAATTAGGTCTAAATGACATGAAATGCTTATAAGTCATGAACATTTCTGTTAAATATCAAAAAAACATCAGTATATTAGTAAACTTATATTGCTGTATCAAATTCCTTTGACTGACAGGATATTTTTTACTTACTTTTGACCTCAATGAGATCGTCAACTCGCAATTCCTTGCCGTTGATGGGGTCCACACCATTTTCTATGATGTATTTCTCAATTACTCGCTTTTCGAAGACTGCTCCCGACGCGGGAGACACCACGGGGACTTCAGGGACTTCATTAGATACTACAATCACAAAGTTAGGTTAGAAACATTTGAAGTTGTGTTTAACTACATATTAGCACCTTAGTACTTCTGTAATTAGTATATTCTTTAATTATAGGATGCTGTCTACAGAATAATACATAATTATAAAAATATTATACAGTTTCTTCCACAAACAGCCGGTAGTTGCCCGCCTATTCAAGATTAAACATTTTTAAGGAACTGTTTGAATAAACCGAACTAAACACTTACTTGCACAATATAGAGCCATTATACTAAATTATTTAGCTTATTCTTATACAAAACTCTAGAAAATTACGTGGAAATTCATGAAAATCGGCAGCCAAACAAAACCCTTCACTGACAGTCTGACAAAGCACAACCACAGATAACAGATAATTTCATAGAGCAATGCGCATACGTATAGAGTTTTCGTAAAGAACTGCACAGATTAAATAATTTTCATAAACAAATGTATGCAAAATTCATGGGCAAAATGCTAGCTGTTGCGAGATGGTTTAATTTAAATAAACTAAAAAAGATAGTTTGTGAGAATGGCTCATGTGCTGTAGATACAAGAATGACAACTGGAATTACTATAAGGATATATAGGACTGACGACAGTGTTTGGCTCGCGGGACCTAGCCCTGACCTAGCCGGTTTAGCCCCCCCGGCGAGAAACTTACTTCGGTTGTCCTCATAGTTTTTGTTATATTGGGACATTTCGCGATCAATTATTATTAAGGACTTACTCGTGCCGACGTTTTAGGTGCGTTGCGGCACGCGTGGCCTATATCACTATACAGGGCGTCCCACGGCGATGCCACATGGAGGGCAAGTACCTTAAATCCTTAAGTTGGCGCATTTTACTTAAAGGAGACATCATTTTATTTTTAAAAAGAAACAAAACTGCATTCAAAGATTTTTTTAAATTCGCTTGCAACACCCGGTAATCGAACCGACTAAAATCCGAAAAAGTAACATCCTGTGTTTTTATGGCATCAATCGATAGTGTCAATCATAAGGATCAAATCTCTCTAAGAAACATGGTAAATTAAATGAAAGGAAGTCCTTGAAACCTAAACTTATAAATTCAATTTGGCAAAATAAAACACTTTAACTCAAAGTTCATCCATCCATCTGATACCATATTAACAATGAAATTCCATATTTAAATCACTTTTCTTTTTTTATCGTGTGGAGACCGCTGCTGCGTCAGCAGTAGTATTTAGGTATGTCGAACTCAAACCGACTAAAACCGCACGCCGCGCCCTCTCAATTGACAGGTTATAAGTTGATCCAATAGGGCAATTCACTCGCCATCTTCGTTGCCCAGGGCACACCGCGTGCAGGTTTCTAATCAAGCACCTAAAAATTACTACCCTACCTACATAACCTCATGCAGTTACCCAATAAAGTTACATTCTAAACAGGTAACAAAGTTCATTCATTCAGTATGTACTTATTTTACTAAATAAATTTCATCAAAGATATCTCTAGTGTTGACCTTATAAGATACCTTATCTGATGGTTTCTGGAGTAAAAGTGCTGTCTGTTTGCATTGATTTATAAGTTAAGATTTTGTGAACTTCTTTTCATTTAATTTACCATGTTTTTTAAAAAGATTTGATCTTTTTGATTGACACTATCGATTGATGCAGCGGTCTCCACACAATAAAAAAAGAAAAGTGATTTAAATATGGAATTTCATTGTTAATATGGTATCAGATGGATGGATGAACTTTGAGTTAAAGTGTTTTATTTTGCCAAATTGAATTTATAAGTTTAGGTTTCAAGGACTTCCTTTCACTTAATTTACCATGTTTCTTAGAGAGATTTGATCCTTTTGATTGACACTATCGATTGATGCCATAAAAATACAGGATGTTACTTTTTCGGATTTTAGTCGGTTCGATTACCGGGTGTGGCAAGCGAATTTAAAAAAATCTTTGAATGCATTTTGTTTCTTTTTAAAAATAAAATGATGTCTCCTTTAAGTAAAATGCACCAACTTAAGGATTTAAGGTACTTGCCCTCCATGTGGCATCGCCGTGGGACGCCCTGTATATTACTATACTCTGACCCATGGTCACGGATTCGGTCGTCCTATCATAACCATGTTTGTTTTCGTTTCAGATATTACATAGAATAAGGGATCTGCTTTGAGGCTTATTAGCACCGTCTCTGAAGCATCCCTATCCCTAGTATTGCTCGGGACATATATGGACCTAAAATGAGCTCTATACGCGTAGTACAATACACGTTTAGTGGGTGTCTCGACTTCACGACACACGGGGCCGTGCTAGTGCGGTGGACGAGCTCAAATTCACCAAGAATGGATTATTACAAAACAATCCATGGGCGCCTCGTTTGTCTCGCGATTTAGGTCCAAGATACGTGTCCCGATGTAAAGGTTGCCTGGAAGCGTAGAAAGATATACTCCCTCTACTCTCATCCTAGCGTTAATTCCCAGTCGCATCCGAAGCTTTTCAGCTCGGAGTCTGGGGTCCGCTTTACCGTCTTAACTACAGATTTGGCTAGACCTCGATATTTTTTCGTGAAACGATTGCCATCTGACCTCCACAGCCCAATGATAACATTAGGCGATATCGAAGCTTTGCAGCTAGACCGTTGTTTTTGGATTTTTTAGGGCTCCAACTACCCGTAACGACTGCCATAGATGTTCTTATGGCAACCGGGACCGACGGCTTAACGTGCTCTCCGAGGCACGAACTCCCTCTACGCCTGGAAGAAATCGCTTGTAGTGATAAGGCCGCCAGCTTTTCATATACGTACTGTTTATTAGTGTACAATAAAGTTTAAAATAAATAATATACATAACATAAACTCACGCCTATATCCTCGAAGGGGTAGGCAGAGGTGCTAGCACCCACATTTCGCCGTTTACGTATAAGTCCCAATGTAATAGGTACCTATTGCCATTAACTGGGCACTTATAAAGCTGCGACAAATACACACATAACTTCGAAAAGCATCGAAAAGTCCATCTATTACCCGTAGTACGGTTGAGTTGTCCGGTTAACCGGACTATGGGTAAAAAGAAATATCCATAGTACAGTTAACCGGACTTCATTGGTGTGTGCCATAGACCTGGGATCAGTGGGATCGAACCCGAGACCTCGTCTCAGCAGTCCATTACCCATACCACTATTAAAGAATGAATAATAGATATAGAATAAAAAAATAAAAACCTTTATAAGTTTCACAATTTTATTAAATTACAGAGTAACAATAAAATATTTGGCGCCAATCGAAATGGCACTTAGTAACTAACTAGTCGTCGTGTAAAAACTTACATTGTACACAGCGTTATGTACATACACGGCTACTATAAAAATACTCCAGCAGCCTACAAATAGTTATTAATATGTACACAATTCACAAAATACGTAATAATGAATCACTCGATTACTAAACGTGGTTAAAACTAGGCAAAAATATTTCGGCCGAAGAATATAGGCGGTAAAAGCCCTTTTTTTTTTTAAATGGCCGCTTTGTTAATCTATGTCAATAAATGTGCTATTTTAACTAACATTAAGATTGTTACTCTTTATCTCATCGGGCCATTTCGTAAAAAACTGATAGTGTGCCTTTTCACAAAACAAAATTTCATATGCATTTATCTTAGCTTTTAACATTTTAAAAGATGAATGTAAACTTAACTTCAATTGCATAGATATTATACTAAAATGTCACTTACCATTGAAATAATTAGACTAAAATAATAATTGCGGTACAATTGAGCTATTTCAAAAGTAAAGTGACATTATATACATTTATTTTAACCTAGATTGCACAAACATTTGACTATGTACATGGTATAATATTTACAAGTTGCACTTATTTGTCAAGCTTTTGATGTCTTCAGACTTAAGCCATCTTAAATAAAGATCTTAAAATATTCATTTATGGAAGAAATAATCAGTTCTAGGCACATGATTTATTAGATCATAGTGATTAATACTATTTTATTTTGGAATTCATAGCCCCAGTTATCTTCAATATAAATAAGACACAAATGTAGCCTAATGTTTTTGTCATCATTTAGGTACAACTTTCATCCAACATTTACCATTCTGAATACTTCCTTGATTTCATGAAATTATAAAGCAATTAGTATGCTATCTATTAAGATTACATATCAATCTTAGTCAATAATTACTGCCTTAATTCTGGAATATTATTTCAAGCCTAGCCTTTATAAAGCTATATCATTTGTATCTTACTAATTTTGAAAATGATTTTATGTTTTTGCAATATATAATTTTTGGATCCAAATAAATCAATTATTTTTCATAATTTCCTAGAGCTCTCACTTCATAGATTGCTTATTCACAACCGCCATAATTAAAGCATGATATTCATATAAGTGCGTTTGTGCATTTACAGTATTGCTTGATGCAAACAATATTTAGATTATGATATTGACAAAATTTCTGGCGATAAGATGTATTTGATGGTAGTTTTATCCATCATAAAATTTACTAAAGATATTCAAGTAGTAATCGTGCGTGTATTTCGGTAAATCCCGACTAATTTCGGATCTGACAGTGGTATTATATCAAAGAGTATGTCCAAAAGATAGCATCCAGGGGATTTTCCGAAATAAACTATGTATCTTTAATAATTATTAATATCACTCGCGAAACTTATTATTTCAATATATTATTGTATAAAGTATTCTAAACAACAGAGTAGATACAAAAATAATTTCACACACAATAAAATAAAATTTACAATCTAATTTGACCGAAATGTTCTGATTATATTAAATTTTCGAACAAAACCTATATTGTCTCTCTTTTATTTTTAAACACCACTGATGAACAACTGGTGATCAAATCATAAAATGTCCAAATTATAAAACACATCACTAATCACATTTTTAAAAACATAGTTCAACATTTTTTTTGGTTCACGAAATAATAGTGTCCACATAACATATGGCTGAGCACACTAAATGGTAACCAGCTGCATGAATTGAGTATGGCATCACTCAATATAATACTTTTATTCCAACTGTACATTTTGCCACTTTATCTGCAGTTTCATATTACACATAATATGCTTGCAAATAAAAATACTTTTTAAATCCCTGTCTCTATTTCCTCAAGCATATAGAAAATGTGACTTCTATATGCGAGCGTGCCCCTGTACTTATAAATATCTGGTTAGATCAGGTCCATAAAATCAGATTCGTCAAAGAGAAAACAGTCATATAAATACTTCAACATTGATGAATAATGTTGGTTCAGTTTCCACTGTTCTTCAGTCAGGTATGTTTGTTGTAATTCTGATTAACAATACACTGTTCTTTTTTTTCTTCTACATATCATTGACACAGATCATGAACATGGACGTCTTCGTCGAACAACAAGCGTCGGTAGCTTAGTGGCTATGGAGTCTGCCTTACGATCGAGAGATCCCAGGTTCAAATCTTGGCCATTACACTACCGACGAGAACCCACTTCTAGCATAAGCAATTTAGCTTAGTTGGAGGGGTTAAAGGGAATATGTATTAGTAATTTCAGTTGCTAATATTATTTAAAAAATGTCTTGTGTGTCACATTATTGTATAGAATAATGTAGTATCTTTTTGTATGCAATGTGTATGGTAAACACTAGCTTGGTGGTAGAAAATCATAGATTTAAGGCAATGTACTTCCAATGTCTGAGATGTCAACAGATGCAATATCTAGTTCACTCTTGTGCATAGATAAGTCTGCTTTCAGAGGTCATCTGAAGTTATTAAATATAGTATATACAATAGACTCGTACATAGCTGCAATGTGTAGTGTAAATCAGCTTGCAGATGTTGTACATTGAATGCAGTATATACAATAAATATTTGCATGTCGGTCAGACACAAGGTCACCAATATTGCTAGTTTTGTATGTAGATGAGATACCATGTGAAAGCCTGTAGGTGTAGTCTAGATATGAACAATGGCATTAATATATACAATAGACTTGTACACCAGAGACATGTCACATATAAACCAGTCTTCAGATGTTTAGGAAGCTGTAAACTGAATGTAATAATATACAGCAGACTCTGAGAGACTTTGTAGTCAGCTGACTGATTTAGTATAGATCTATACACTAATATAGTATATATTTGCATGTTGATGAGACATCATTATACTGGTCAGCTTACAGATGTAGATGACTCTGACATGTCAGTAAAACTACATCTAATTAGTTCACAGTCATTGCTCTGTGCTTCACATTCAATATGACCTCACCGGATGGACTATATACAGTAAACACTTGTTTAACTATGTCACATTTACACCGAATAGGTGAGCCATCACATTGCCATTCATATATTTGAGACTATTTACAGTAAACACCGGTTTATAATTTCATGTTTAAACCAAACGTGCGACAATAACTGCTCACATTGGTCAAAGTACATAAAACACTGATCTCTCGTGATCGTGATATATTAGGATCACCAATTCGGCCTATGTACAAAAGTCATATAGTTGGAACATCACTCGCGACGGTGTCTCGAACACTATACGCCACTGTTGTCACTATTCACTGCTGTCGTATATACACTGAACACTCGGAGCGCGGTCGGGGCCAGCGCTGACGTCACATCACGAGTAGGCCTGACGCAGACTCCGTACAGCGCTGTAGATCTTCACGGCGGGTCCGAGGCGAAGGCGGACGGCGTGGACTAGTTCGTCTCGTGACGCCATCAGCAGTTCCGCGCCGCCCAGTCGAGCCGCCGCTACCGCTGCGCCGGCGCCTGCGCCAGCGATGCGTGATACTAGCGCTGATACGTCACCCTGGGACATAAATGACAAATTAGACTCAGATTACAGGGAGAAATGGGTGAAATCACTCGGCAGATCATCCACCCGGTCGTGGTGTCCCCGTGGGCAATAGTAATAATAATAGATATGACAATAGTAGGTATACCTCAGGACACATCTTGGACATAAGTCGCGAGTCGCAAAGAGCTCGTCCACCGCAGTAACACCCCGTGTTATTCTCAAAAGATACCTAAGAAACACGTACTGCGCATTTCGAGAAAATTTTAGATTTTAGGTTCAAGATATATATTATTATGTCCTGAAGTATATGATGCATTTGAAATTCTAAAATAAGTGTGCCACCAATTCTGTTTTGATACAGAATCAAGACCGATGCACAACGCGTTACGATTCAAATTCACTTGCAAAACACGCAAGTGTTCATTATTATTAAAAACTATGTAACGAGACAGAACGTCACATGTCTTTATAAGTAATAAATCGATTTCTAAGAGATGGCGCTGTTATCAATAATAAAATTAATATTTAGAAGTAAAATAACAAAGGTTTGTTGCAATACGATTCATGAAATAATCTGTTTAGAGGAAAAGCTAATAAATGAAATTGGATTGTTGATAAATGTAATGAAAGATAGGGTTTTTCATATTGCATCATCATATTGACTAGTCTAAGTAATAATACGGGGTTCTGGTAGATGGCGCTGTTCTTATCAGATTATGTTGGTTTTAAATCGATATAATTATACTATTTGAAGAGATATTCTAATAATAAGGAATTCTAATTTAATTTAATGTTTTAAATTGGTTATAGTAAATAGGTTGTACAAAAGGGTTTTTATTATTAAATAATATTATTAAAAAAAAAAAAGGGAAGGAAAGAAATACTTGGTATATTTTGTTAGGTTGGGGATATTGATAGATGTTTAGATAGTTTCCGGTTTGGAAGTTATTTATAATGGTAAATAAATAGAATGAATTACAAAAAAAGGTGAATTGAAGTAAAGAGAAGGAAAGTTAATTCAGTTAGGCATTTTAAATTGTATAAAGTGAATATTTCTCACAGGGAGTTAATATTAATAATTAAAAAAAAATATATTTATTAAGTTGCGAGCATTGGGAAGCAGTACTGGATTGGTCTAGAAATATTGCGGGGTTTGTAGGAATTAAAAAGAGGATTTAGAAGACGCTGATTGGTGCAAAGGAGACTCCCGCCGAATTAGACCGCGAAAATTGTGAGAAAGTTGGGATTTGGCGCGATCCTCGTTCATTCTCTTTTGAGACAGCAAGCGTGGGTAACTGGAGGGCGGGTTACCAAGCGGGATTTTGGAAAATTTGTGGTAAACTAGTGAAACTTTGCTTTGTGAATTGATTGAAATGATTTTCTTATATTGAAATTCGTGTTAATTCATTATAATTGATAAAATCGCGTTGCATTTGTGTAAAATCATGATTCTTTAGTGAAATTTTAGCTCGAACATTGGTTGAAATGTCGCGTTAACAGCATCTTGTTGGAATGGTAGCAAGACTCCTTTCCTGGCTTCGCTGATTATCTAGATATGAAGCGTAGTTCGTTCGAGTGAGTCTGCTCAACGGCCATTCCTAACGCGAGATGTTGTTTTAGGAGTTCGAATGGGGATAGTAGGTATAAAAGGTTAGGCTAGGGCTAGGGGCTGAGGCCATAGGAATAGCTAGGGAATCCCAATAGGTAAGTCTGTCGATGTGGCAGCCACGAGTGGAGACCTGACGGTGTTAACTAAGCTCGTGACCACTTTTAGCTAGTTTGCTGATAATCCAAAATGGCGGGACAGCTTTCGACTTTACCTGAGTTTCAGGGTCGAAAAAGCCATCTGAGTGTTGATACCCAATAGTTTGACCTAGTCACATTTATTGAAGTCAACAGCTCAGTCTTATATAATTATATATTTATTTATGCACACAATACATATGTAGGGTCGTCATGAGGCAACATCCCAGACTACGGTCGTTGTTCTTGTGACAAAACACGGGTCTTAGGTACGCCAAAATCAGGCTTGACTCACCTGTAATCTTTATTAAAATAGTTAGGGACATAACACACCACACAATTAGTCTAAATGGGTATAATTTGTACAAACACAGGGAATAGACTTATAGGTAGGTGTAGGTACACTTGATAAACCGGGATTAGGAATAAACTAACTTTTAAGCGTAATTACGTCTGTTATGGAATCTAATAACCGTCATGGTTTGTTGTAGGAAGGGGCTATAATTATTATGTAAAGTTCAGTGTTAGACCAATATGATACGGTGATATAAGAAGTTACGAGTGTGTGTGGCTTTGTGTTTGAATCTGACTTTAACTCAATGATACAGTCATGAATTCCCTCAAGGTCAGTTCGAATTATTGATAAAGTAATATTTCAGAATCTTAACTGTTATACTCTTTAATTCAATACAGAAACTATTCAAACAACCTAGCTAATAGTTGATACAAGTATTATTAATTTCAAACTCCTTGACAAAAGATGAATTGTCTGTTTAAAGGCTTTATAGAAAAGTATTATTATTGTTATTCTAAATCAAGAGACTACCATAATTTGTAGTGTAATTTAAAGTGTCAAATTGGTCATTTGAATAAAAACAAGACTAAAAGTCAAATAAAGTATCTTATAGTATTACAATATTAGTATTCAATCACATACTAGACTATTTGTTTAGCCAACCGGGTATAGTAATATTATGAACAAAAGATAAACATAGTACCTACCTATTAACGGAAAGTGTAACGATATGGGGTTGGTGATTGATAACCGATTGTAGATTGAGTCATTCATGTTCTTGTGTTGTTTTGCAGTTAGTTATATTTTATATGCAAATAACCAGAGAAAACCGTTAAGGTTTAGTTTATCATGACGGGACTTATGTCTATTCTACTGTGACTAAAATAGTTCTCAATTGCAACAATTGACTTAGTATTTGCTCATTTAATCGAGTATGGTCTGGAGAATGAGAATCTTATCACAATAGATGATATTTTCCAACTATGGAATAGATTCAAAACTCCTAGACTTGGGCAATAGACCCGTACACATATATAGTCTAATAATGACTTGTGGCAATCTTGGTGATGTGAGTAACTAATAAGTTTACAACTCAACTTTACCTACCTAAAACTTTAGATTGGTTTTGGTGAAATGGACATTAGTTCTAAGATGAAATCTATTGTAAATTTCTTAAGTATCTACTGCAAATATGCACTCTAACGTGAAGGGAATATAAAGGTTACTTATTATTCTCTCAGTTATTGTATACCTACTTTAATTAGGTTCTACATTAAAAGAATGTTATATACATCTCTATGATATTTTTACACCTCTAGAAGGGGGATTAAGCCTTTAATTAGGTAAAGGGAATGATATATTGTAATTCCACGCCATTCGAATTGGTGTTTGTCTGTTATGGGAGCCAGATGTCTTGGCCAGGCGGAGTGAGTAAAACTACTTATTCCTTACCTATAATAGACATAGGAACAGTTATTCCTCAGTTGGTGTGAACTGTACTGTCTTGGGCGTGTGTTCATGGGGCCCTAGACCGAAAAACAAATATATCATGTTGAGTACAATCATTGGTAATATATCAATAACTCATATAAGGTATTTGATCCAATGAGATTAATAATTATGAATAAATCACATAAGTGCAGGATTCAATTAGTCTATGTATTGAACTGAATAAACATATAACATGTTGAAATCATTAGTTGTATAATAACTGAACTATAATTAATTTCAGTAAGAGATTAGGTAGGTATTACTATAGAAGAAGTTTAATAAGTTAGATAATATCAGAATTATTTAGATGGGTAGTCATTATAACTATCATAATTAGTTTCAGTAGTAAATTAAGTAGGTATCCAATTTAACAAATATAAATAGGTCAGGTAATATATTTATAGAAAGTGAGGGTTCCTTATCTTAATTAGAGAGTTAGCTATTCATGTTTACAAACTAGTAGTATATTAATTTAAGTAGGCGTTTATTTTAATGAAGAATTAGCACATACTCCCCTTTATAGAGCATAGGGTAACTACGTATCATGATAAGAGTCCTTTCCCACTACGACGTTCATTGGCCAAATTAATATTAAGTCGTAATAGAATTTATATGTATCATGATAGAGTTATTTGATAAGTAAGTAGGTATTGTATTGATAGATTTGACATCGAATGTTAGTTAGGTAGTTGAATAGGAATTGTGAGCTTCACATGGGTGTGGGATAAGAGCATGGTAAGAGTGGAAAGAAGAGGGTAAGGTAGAAGAAAACGGTCAGGAGTTAAAGAGGGGTACAGGTAGGTAGGTAGGGAGGTTACAACTAGCTGACCCCGCGAACTTCGTACCGCCTTTTTTTTAAATTTTTCTCGCCGTAAGAACCATCCTCGTACTTCAGGGAATATTCTAAAAAAAAAGAATAAGCGAAATCGGTTCAGCCGTTCTCGAGATTTGACCTTAGCAACACATTCATTTTTATATAATAGATATTCGTTTTCTAGTATTCTTCAGCTAATGAAATTAGTCGTTTTGGTTATGAGGCGAATATTTTTTGCTCGCAACTGTCTAGAAAACTACAGCGCTGCGCAGACATACTTGACCAGTGCCGTAATGATTTACCCACCATGCTAACGTTGCTAGTCTCAGTCTCCAGTCATCCCACAACTTCAGTTAGACCGATGAAAAACATACCTGTGTCCAGATAGTAGGGTCTTGTGGTAGTGCGAGCGCGGCCAGGTGTTTGGCCAGCAGCTCGGGCCGGGCCACGCGCGGCGGGTAGGCACGCCCGCCGCGCGAGCTCGACGAACGCGGCAGCGAGGCGCGCTTGCCGCCACCGCTCGACACTGACTCGTCGTCCGACGCCTGTTACATCATAAATAATAAATAAATATTGTAGGACATTCTACACAACGCTATCTAGGCCCAAAGTAAGCATAGCTTAACTAGCTTGTGTTATGGGCTCTAGTATGCAGATAAACTTACATTTTTTAAGCTATTGCATAGCTTCTATCGCGGGCCTTGAGCGTGGAGACCGAATCCAGAAATTCCGTATCGAAAAAAACCTAACACCCCGAAGCTCGCACGAATCGAGCCGAGCTGCTCCGAAGTAGCTCCGCGTAACGTAAGTAATTATAATTGCATAAGTTGATAAAAAATGCTATGCAATAGCTTTACCGCGGCCGTCCCCGAGTGCCACACGTCTTTTTTTTTTTTCGTAAATACATACATATTATACATAAAAATACCCAGACCGATGCAAATACCCATATTCATGCATACAAATATTTGCACTGAGCGGGGATCGAACCCGCGCCTCCTGCGTAGCGGCCGCGTGCATTACCGCATAGCATTGTTATATTTCTGGCAGGACTACAATTTTAGTTTTAGTTTCTAGGGGAGTAGAATATGCCGCCCTATTTCCTCCCGTGAGTGTCGTAAAAGGCGAATAAATGATAGGGCTATTCTCCATTCGATAGTAAACATACAGACCATGATAAAGTGACCGATTGATGGCAGTAGTCTACCCCTTTAATAAGTGAGATAGAAAAGCATAGTTGGTCAAATATGGGTGTTAATAGGGCGCCGCGTTGTTCCCGGCAGAGTAGAATTTGGGCCACCACATCTCCTCCCTTGCGGTGTCGTACAATGCAACTAAGGGATAGGGCTGTTTAACATCAGACAAATATATACAGCCCAGGCTCAGCCTCAGATATATGGCTCGAGTCAACAACAGTGCCCGGAATACGGCAATAGGCTCACCTCCTATTACGTGGGACCTAATACAATGATTGGTGAAATGTGGGTGCACCTCTGTCTAACCCTCCGGGGATAAAGGCGTGATTGTATGTATGTATGTATGTAATAGGTCTTTGACTACCCCTTCGGGGATTTACAGATGTTGAATACAAGCATGTATTGTATGTGGGACTACAAAAAGTATCCATTCGAGAAGGTGGAACACAAGTGCCCGATTTGCGTGCGAAACCTCTCTTGGGCTTCCGCACGCAAACGAACCGTGTTCCTTCATTCAAACCCTTGCCTTTTGTTAAATAAAGAGAAAATAAAATGGTAATACATATCAAACAAAAGATTGCAAACAAGCACTTGACCGATAAGTGTAGATTACGATGATATTACTATTCACAAAAACTAGTTTTATTGCTTTGAATTTGAAGAAAAATTATGAAGAAATCTTCAGATTAAGTTTTTCTCCTTCCATTCCTCCCATGGCGATCTCTCTCTCATCCTAGCGTTAATTCCCAGTCGCATCCGAAGCTTTTCAGCTCGGAGTCTGGGGTCCGCTTTACGCTTTACCGTCTTAACTACAGGCTCTTCCTCCCATGGCGATCGTACGAGGTAACAGGATTATATGATCTAAACGAGGCAAGTAAGAAGAAAAGCTAGCGGGTGAGGTTGATTTCGACTCAGATAGCAGTTAAGTCTTTACTTTTAGAATGATTCTGCCTAATTAAAAAAAATATATATACATACCGGGTCATTCTTGACGACTTCTTCTACTCTTTTGTGTTTAGGCGGTCTGCCACGTAATGGTCTGGAACTGAAATGAAAAGTTGACGCTATAATATTTTATAAACAAACCTTAAACAGCAATCGAAAATCTGCTAATATTCATTCATTCAGAATTTTCAATCAAGAACTATGCGGTTCGGGACTCCTTTTTCTGCCGCACCATTAAGACCTGGAATTCCTAACCAGTTCACGTGTTTCCCTCCTCCTACAGTCCCGGGTCCTTTAGGCGGGGCGTGAAAAAGTATCTGATGAGGCCGTCAACTGAGTGCCACCATTGTAACATGGTAAGTGTCTTTAATGGTGACCCTCTTTTCAGAGACTTTGCCTTCAGCTTACCACCAGGCGAGGCGAAGTCAAATTGACGTGTCCTATATAAAAAAAAACCGAAACCAAACTAATCGGCTTCCGGTATTGCAACCAATAAAAGGAAGGTTGTGAAAAATAATAATAAATACATCAGTGGTTCCCAATACTTTCTTCTTCACTCGTAGGGTTAATCCCAGTCGCATCCGAAGCTTTCACATCGGAGTCTGGGGTACGCTTTACCAGTCTAACTTCGATATTTTCTATGAAGCGACTGCCATATGACTTCCACAACCCATTGGCGATGCGATATCGAAGCATTGCGGTTAGACCAGTTGTTAGACTTTTTAGGACTCCAATTACTCGAAACAACTGCCACGAACTAGTAGTACTACTAAACTAGGGGATAGCTTTACCAAATAAATGTCCTGTATCTTACCTGTCCTTGGGAGTATCACTTGTAGGTGTGCTCGTATGTACGGAGTTCGTCTTTGGTTGTTTATTGAGCACTCTGCAATGTAAAAAATAACAAATAAATAATACAGTATGCAAACTAAATAAGCGCAGCTCTATAGTACCAGAGAGGTGGATAGAGAGGATGGCTATCAAGGGGATAGGAAGATGACATTGAGAAGGAAGAGGAAGGAGGGAGTTGAAGGAGTCCTATGCGAGACTAGAGAGTAACAACTGGCAAGTCACCTAAGTAAAGTCTCAGAATGTTTGTACATAGTATAATTTTAATTACAAGGTACCGCGAAAGACCTTAAATGGAACACCAACAACGTGTTTTGTTGCTGTTATAAAGACGATATTACAAAAAGTTGCACATACACATACACATAGGTGCTAAACTCTATTTATTCATGTTATGTAGTCTGCATCCCGTGGTAAATTTGAAATTCAAAATGCCTTGCTGTCTCACTAAGGAGCTGTGACACAATTTCTATTCTGAACAGTTTGTTTAGTAATGTTTCTTGACATTATTTTACTAGGAAGTTCTGGTGACTTCATTGTTGAGGATCAGGTACTAGAGCTAGTGCTAGCAGGAAAGTGACGTATTTAGTTTCCGTGCAGAAATCCTCCCGCGGAGGTGGTCTCTCGAAGAGAGACTGAAGTCGAACTGATTGAAACTCGAATGAGACTCGAACTGATTAAAACCATACGCCATGTCGGCTGTCGGCTTTCAATTGCTGGGGTATAAGGTGACCCAATAAAGCAATTTCTTCGCAATTGACCCTGGGTCGTCTACGGCTCTGAGATGGTCCCTCAGGTGTGGGAACCACCTTTCTTACCTCCAAAAGGAAGGGCGTGCATCGCACCGGTATATTTTTGCTGGTGCGATGGCTTCACCTGACCCGTTCGGACTTGCGCTGAAGGACGCAGGTCGTCGAGACCGAAAAGTCCTAAGTTGCTCCAGCCTAAGCTAAGCTTGCTGCTCGTCAGGTTTTTTAATTATGGTTGCGGGAGATCAGACACCAATCGCTCTTGGAGAATTTGACTAAGTGACGCGAGCTCCAAAGTACAAACTTTGAACGCCACTATGAAATCGCTAGAAGAAACATAATAAAATACAAGACGTCGTGGTGACGTCACGCCGTGTGTGGTGGGTGATGTGTGACGTACCTGCGTGGCGCGGGCGGCACGTACCTGCGCTCGCGCGGCGTGGCGTGGTGCGGCGGCTGTCCGGCGCGCGGCGCGAGGCGGTCGGGCGCGCGCGGCGGGGCGCGGTAGGGGCAGGCGGACGCGGCGGCGTGGTGCTTGTGCGCGCCGCCGCGCCCCGAGCCCAGCCCGCGGCAGCCGCCCACCCCGCACGGGCCCGGCACGCGGAGCTCCTCCGCCGCTGAGAGAGGTCAAGGACAATGGTCAATCATCGGTCTTTAAACAATTTGAACTTTATACACCCGTAGGAATATCTGTCGAAGTCGTCAGATTGAGGAATGTTATAGGTAGCACACGCTACTAGAAATTATTACTACCGCACTGTAACATTTACACCGCACCGGTAAATATATAGATACCAATACAAAAAATGTGTAACGACTCGTGAAGATTTAGAATCGAAAACTTCATAATTCATTCGAACGTATGATAAACGAACAATCAAATTCGAGATGGCAGAATTTTATTCTCGAATAACTTAAAGTAGTGAAAAAGACGTAGACACGTATCATTGACACGAAAGAAGAAGAAGAAGTCAAACTGAAGAACTAATTTCATCATTGAACAAAAACTTAACAATTCAATTGAACTGGGTCCTCGATCAAATCCATTGAGTAAAACATTATAACGCAATTTAGTTCAACTTAAACACATTTCACAGTAAATTATGCACAGCTTTAAAAGAGTACTCACTGAGTGGCGGCTCCAGCGGGTGCTGAGTCTTGAGGCACCAGCCCACGGGGTGCACGTCGGGCGAGTCGTCGTCCAGCCAGCACGACAGGTCGTCGGGCCAGCCGTCGTACGACACGCGCACCTGGTGCCCCTTCACCGCCGTTATCGTCGCCACGCGGATCAAGAACGGTACCTGATGGGAAAATACAACATTATAGCTCGTGGCGGGGGGTGGTGGTTGTGATTGTGGTGCACCGCTGCAGTCGATGGACCATCTCCTGTCGTGCCCGTTGTGCACCTGCACAATTACCGACCTTAATGAAGCGACGGAAGGTGCAGTCAATGTCGCCGAGTTTTGGGCTGGGCACATCTTATTTTTATTTATATTGCTGCCATTGTCACGAAGAAGAAGAATAGCTCGTTCAGGTTGTAAAGAAGCAGAGGTTGAGGGGCTCGTGGCTAAATCCCCACTGTATCTCGGAGAACATGTTAAGTCGTCAGTCCCGGTTGGAATAAGAACATCTATGGCAGTCGTAGCGGGTAGTCGGTGGACAACTACAGAAGTTACATAAGTATTGCCGCTGCATTCACTTCACGGAAAATATCGAAGTTCGTCCGCTGACGATCAGGAGCAGAGGCAAACCCAAGTATACGCTTCGTCAATGGATAGATTGCGTGAAGTGTATGGCAAAGAAAGGAGTGACTAAAATGATAATATAGAATCGAATTGCGTCGATTTCAAATAAGTAACTGAGGTATGATGAGTTCGTGCTAAACAGGTTGTAGTTTCAGCCTCAAGCAAAGTACGAAGTGTATATGAAGGTAAAATTTTAAACACACTAATTTCTCTGAACATTGTTTTCACAAGTAAACTTTGCAAAGATTGGAGCTCATTCGCCGAAAAAGGATCATGTTATTTAGATACATAAGTGCATGACTGTATGTTTCCTGAATAAATGAAAATAAAATAAAATAGAAAAGGATTTTTTTCTCAAATTACAAATGAATGGTTTACGTCTCATTGGCCAAGGGTAATAGGCGAGGCGAGGTATTCTTGCAGTTTGTAAGCAAATAATGTTGGAAACTGCTATAGCTGCAACTTTTTAGATCATACAGAGTCATATTTCTACAAGTGTTTTTTTTTTTATTTATGCCAACAGTTACAATGTACTTATGCCTCGGCTGTACACTCAAGGGCATAATAAGTACATCGCTATAATAGCAACTTATACAAAAAATACTGTATCTTCTTTTCTGAGGGATCAAATACGGTAGCAATGAATTCAATGAAATAGAAAATAAGTGCAGGTCAACTTACCCTCTTATCGACGACTTCTAGCTTCATCCCCGGTTTGAACCCATGCGGCGGGCGCGTCTTAAAGGCGCGCGGGGGCGCCGACGAAGCGCCTGTCTCCGCCAAGTAATTCTCCCAAGAAAACGTGTCTGGGTCTTTGTAGACTGCGGGCAAAGGCACTGGTTTAGTGATAGCGTTAGGTGCTACCTGTGTCGTACTAATAAATTAAAAGATATCCATACTAATATTATAAATGCGAAAGTAACTCTTGTCTGTATGTCTGTTACGCTTTTACGCCTAAACCACTGAACCGATTTTCTTGAAATTTGGTATAGGGGTAGTTTAGACTTTGAGAAAGGCTATGTTTGGTCGCGATAACCGACATCCACGCGGGCGGAGCGCGGGCAAAAGCTAGTATTACTAAATGAATAAAAGAAATATTGCAGGACATTCCGCATAGCACTATTTCTAGACCCAAAGTAAGCATAGCTTAAATAGCTTGTGGTATGGGTTCTAGAATGCGGATAAACATACTTAGATACATTTTTTTTTGTAATTGCAATGTCGGGTGATCGCGATTTTTCATATCTCCGGTTCTACTCAACCAATTGCGATCAAATAAATGGCAGATTTTAAGTGTGACCAAGACCTTTATAATGAAATAATCGCTGCAAAATCTGTTTAGTAGTTTCTGCGTCCATCGTGAATAAACAAATAGACAAGATAAATAAATAAACAAATATTTTCATTCAATATCGTTAATGTAACATAACCCAAGTATTTTTTAACAATAATATCTTGTACTGTCTATTATGTACAGATTTGTTAACCTGTGAGAATATAATCTAGTGATAAAACTCACGGTCGGTCTTATACAATCGCCAATAATTACAGTGATTGTGTTCGTACATTGATTGATGAAGGAAGATATCACTATTTAATACACCAACTATGATGAAACTATGACAAAGCCGTCACTGTCACTACACGCATCAAATGACGGCTTGGTCATAGTTAGCGGAGTCGGCCTTACGATCGAAAGATCCCCGGTTCGAATTCTGGCCATTACACTACCGACGTGACACAAGTAGTTTACCTCAGCTTAGCCTCGGCTAGGAGGAATAGTAATGGCAGTTAATTCTTGCTAATATTCTAATATCTAATCCGCTGTATTTCATAAATGAGCTATTGTAAAAATAATAAAAAAATTGTACGTGGCTAAACATGAAGTTCACATTCTCTAAGATCTTTTTAGTTTATGAGCAAAATACTATTTCATATAGACAAGAAAAGGAATCGATTATTACGTCTTACTTATTATAAATGAAGAAGGATGGCCGGATGTTTTTTACTCAATTCCACCAGAATGGCAGAACAGATTTCGATGAAACTAGGCTTAGTTTTATCTCGATAATAGGTTCCTTTGGGAAGTTGTTCCATCACTAGAGAGCTCAAAATACTACACTTCAATAAAAATTAACTAAGTAGCAGATATATTATGTTACTTTACTACACGAATATCTGTACGACTGAGAACTAAAGTATGAAGCTATTTAACTTACCATACAAACAACAAATACAAAAATACCAGTTTCCTAATGATGCTTCTAAGCGATTAGCCGCATATTTAATGAACGCACTGATAACACCAAAACATTAGACCAGAACCTTCGCGCGACTCATTCAACATTTAGTAATATTTAACACGAAACATTACTTAATCTTTATAAACACCGTAATATCTTTTGACACGTTTGAGAGGTTATTTTCACTTATCAAATCGAGGACAAGCAGAAAAATAAACACTCGAACACAAATATTATATCTTTAATCCATTATAACGCGACGGGAAACAGCGATTCGTACAATGTTCCGTGAAATTATGCGTAAAGCAACATTTGTTATTTATAAATGTCCGCTGTGGCTGTGGTAAATATTATTTTATTCGTGGAGTAATATATTGTTTTACAGACAATTGGTGCTTCGCTCGCGGTGTGAAGAACATGACTAACTTGTGATGTTCACCGGCTAGATAGCGTCACTCCGGTTATCCTTGTTACGTGTATAATATTTAAATTATTAATTAATATACACTTTGAATATGTAGTGTTTCAAATATTTTGGTTGTGTTATCTTTTTTTTTAAATATATATTCACGCCAATGTCCTTGAAGGGGTAGATAGAATATAGGTGTACCACATTTCATCAGCTGTTTTCGGTCAAGTATGGTCAGCGTCAAAAGTAGATGATCATTTTTAGATTTAACAAATTTAATAATTTTTTGGGCAGTCATTTTTATTTTAAATTAAAACTACCTAGTAAAGATAGTCACATAAAAATCAATTACTAGAGATTTTTTATACTACTAAGGTGAGAAATAAGTATACGTATATAGTATACGATGTGGATACTTTACAAAAAAAAGACATTTAATACCGAAAGCACTAAAATACGACATTGATGTACTCATGTAGTTGAACCAATGCGATGTCGGCACAAACAATTTGAATTGAAATTGAATCACTCTTAATAACAATAGATCGCACTAAGGGCCTGATGACATTCCACAATTTAAAATTATCTTTTACATTAGGATGTGCGCTGCGTCGTACGCGCGTTTGTTTCGTGAAGATAATGACCTAATTTCATGCAGTTAACTTGCACAAAATCGTGCAAAAAAAATCCATGCGATTTGCACGATGTGCGGGCGTCCGCATGCGGTATGTATGAACTATTTTGCATTTAGAATGTCAGACGAGGTGGGTGAACTAACATCTTTTGATGTCAAATTCTGCTTATAACTGAGTTTACCACAGTTTCCTAGGCGTTAGTGGAGAAGAAACGGCGCAACAAACTCCACTACGGCATTTTCAAGACATTTCTTAAGACTAAATATGGATGGTACATTTTGGTCTCGTGTTAAGTAAGTATATAAAAAAAACCTTGTATAAAAAAACTTATAGCAAAATAAATAACCTAGTAAAATAACTAACCGCAGTCAATCTAATCACCATAATTATTGAATAGTTCAAGGCAGACTAACTAATAAACACCAGTTGACAACGAAAAAACACCTTATAAAAATAGTTTAAGTCACTGCTAGTGTACACGCTATGCGCGTTCATAGTTTTCATCTACACAGTGAGCAGAGGGCCCACTAAGACCTACAGAGTCAAGTCAAACTGAACAGCAAGCCGATTCACCTGCTGACTGACGGTCGAAGCCGCTGCGCAGCTTGGTCTAAGAGGACTTGAGTTTGATGGTATTGGTCTCATGTCATATTTGATAGTAAGTCTCGTTTCATTGCATACTGGGGATCAAAAACAATCCATATTTTAAAGTTTACTAAGGGAAAGTACGATGAAGAAAATTCATTCTCATTCTTCGGGAAATCGCGTGAATCGTGCACTACATTGCTTTCGGAGTGGTTACTCAGTGCCGAAAAAGGCACGATTGACGGTTCATAGTGGCGTACTCCACCTTTAATGTACGGGAGTGAAAGTTGGGTATGGAAATGGAAAATGCCACATAAAAGTAGAGTGAATGTAGTGGAGATGTGGTCTAAGGCTGGTTGATAAAAAGAGGAATATAGAGATTCGAGATAGGTGTGGCCTGAAAGAGAATGTTGTAAAGAGGATTGACAAGGGTATGCTAAGGTGGTCGGGCCTCTTAGAGCGAATAATTACGGAGTGGACACACCAAGTATGTGGCAGGCGAATAGGCAGACCAGCCGAGGTCCACCTCACAGTACCTACATACATTGACCAAATCAATGATTTTAAAAAGGGTAGAGCAGAAGTACCCGAAACCGGTGGGCTTGCATGAAAGGAATAATGACAGTAGATAAGCTCGTGAAATAAATAGGGATAGAGTCAAATGGCTGGCTGTCGTCTCTGCCTACCCCGGATTCAAATAGGCGTGAGCGTATGTATGTGCATAACAAATTATACTGCATCATGAACTATCAGGTATAGGTACATGCAATACATTATCTGTAGGTATGTATAAAAACATGTTTCTTTGTGTAATTGCAAAGATCCTTTGTTACCGATGTTTTGCGCAAGGTGAAGAAGATTTTAACGCATCATAATTCATAATAAGTTGCACGAGTCATGTTTATAATTTTCAACCAATTTTTTTTAAGAATACTGGTATAGCGGCCATATCACGATATGGCCAGTATGCACACACCGACGGCTTTACAATGTAATACTGAAAAAACGGTATTGATAAAAAAAAAGTTGTCGACAGAGCCCCGCTTCACGGGGCTATTTCTTCGTTACAAGTAACCTAACACAAGGGTATGCATTAGAGAGGTGCATGTCTGCCACCTAAGTTTTATATAAAAATCCCTTGCAATCCGTGTCGTGGCGTGCAGCGTCGCTTCCGTGGCATTAATGAAAGTAATTGTGTTCGACAGTATAATAATTAAATCAAATGAAACTCTTCATTATGAAGTACTAGCTTTTGCCCGCGGCTTCGCCCGCGTGGATGTCGGTTATCGCGACTAAACATAGCCTATGTCCTTTCTCAAGGTCTAATCTACCTCTATACTAAATTTCATCGAAATCGGTTCAGTGGTTTAGTCGTAAAAGTGAGACAGACAGACAGACAGACAGAGTTACTTTCGCATTTATAATATTAGTAGGGATGACATGACAGACAGTCAAGACACGAATTTCGCGACTGTTTTTTTTCGCACAATGAGCGTTTTCGGTGTTTTTTTTAAAGAATATTAGCAACTGAAATTACTAATATTCCCTTTAATCCCTCCAGCTAAGTTAAATTGCTTGTGTTGGGAGTGGGTTCACGTCGGTAGTGTAATGGTCAGAATGTAAACCTGGGATGTTATGATCTTAAGGCCGACTCCTTAACCGCTAAGGTACCGACGATTCAAATATATACTATTTTAAAATTGTTATGTGGTCGTGCCTGTACATTGGAAGATATTGGTATTAACGATACTGAACACTATTTTTTTTTTTAATTCTTGTCAGTTTGTCTGCAGTGGACGCAAAAACCACTAAACGGATTTTTTTGTAGTTTTTTTTATTTGAAAGGACTTGGTCAAACTGAAAATGTACGCAAGTCTGATCGAAATCGATCGAGTAGATATGGCCAAAAAACAGAAAAACCAACCACGCAGGCGGCGCCGCGGACATAAGCTAATAAATAAGATGATACAAATAAGAATTAACTCACAGTTGGGAGGTGTCAGCGGCACTCCATTCTCCTCTGCCCAGCCCACAGGGTGTATGTACGGAGAGGTCGGGTCCACCCAGAAGTCGTACATCTCGTCCCAGCTGTCGAAGTTGATCAGCATTCTGTTGTCCAGGATATCGGTTATGCTGGCCACGCACACGAGCTCGTTCTTCCGATCCTCAGCTTCCAGCTTCATGCCGATGCGGAAGCAGTTCGGTTTGATCATCTATTTAAAAAGAAAGTGGTGTATTTGATTTTGTGAGTTGTGTGTAATTAATTTTAGATATCGATTTCGTAGAACATACACAACAATTAAATGGATGGTCTTTAAAAAGGGACATTTCAAAATTGCTTGAAACCCACAGGTTTTTGTGAAACATTTCATGACAGTAAGCTTGTGATGTGTGATAGGGAAGATGCATATGGCGGACTGTCATCTCTGTAATTTCGGTTGTGAATATTCTTAAAAAAAAAATGAAAAAAAAAAAAAAAAAAAAAAATGAAAAAAAATTTTTCAGCAACAATTGTTTTTAAATTATAGATCAATAATTGATGATCTATGTGGTGACCGAGAAAGAATACAAGTATCATCACCCCCTCTCATCCAAAGAGTGTAAGAGGCGACTAACGGAAAAATACGCAGACGATATCACTGCGAGAGAAGGAGAACTAAAACAATCCTGTAACTTCGTTTAGTCAGCATAGAAACAGTAGGTCAAAGCCTCTCAACATTGGGAGAGGCCTACGTCCAGCAGTGGACTGCAATACACTCATTGATTGAATTGATTGAGATTTATTATCATAATTACTGAATCCATAGTCGGATATTTATATTATGTAAACTTACCGTATTAGTAACATGCGTGAAAAGGTTCCGTGGTGCCGCGACAGCTCTCATTTGTTTCAAATACAGCGGCCAAGAGAAACTAGTCATACTCATGTTGGCCGGTGGCCGCAGAATACGTCCATTCTTCTCACACCATCCTGGAGGGAATATTTCCACACTGTCGGCGTTCACCCAGTAGTCGTAAAGCTCACTGTACTCATCAAAGTGAAGCCTCATCCTGTAACCTTGGACCTCTGCTACCGACACTACACAGAACAAAGATGGGTGCTGAGGATCTATCGCTTCCAAACGCATTCCCACTTTGAAGCCATTCTTATGATAGGGGAATGGATTTTCCCCAAATAACTTTACAGGAGCCGGCTTAGCTTTACATATTTCGAGATAACGCATCCACGAGAACCCATTTTTCCCACACATCCATGGGTACTTTTCATTCTCTGTCAAATCTTCATTCGTTTTCAGCAATTCTGGTATATGGGTTTCCCCGGGCATAGAATCGTAATGCTTAAGCGACACTTTATCGTCTTTTCCTTCAGATAACACAATATCAGTGTCAGACAATTGTTTCTTCAACAATAATTTCTTCATTTTATTCTTTTTCTTGACTAACTCGACGCGTTCCTTATCTTTCTTCTTTTGTAATGCTTTCGTCACTTCGTTTTGGCATGCAGCACTACAGAAACTCGGTGTGATAAACTCAGCTGCCATGCCATGACAACCACAACACTCGCATCTAAACAAATCTTCAGGCGAAGTAGGTTTCTTCTCCCTGATGTTTCTGTCATTTCTTTGCTTCACAGGTGCATTGTACTTAGCATCTTCCTGGTCACTGTTATCCAATATTTCCATAAGACCAAACTCATTAGTCTGAAATTGTAGATTGCTGCCTTGTAATCTTGCAATTCCATTATTCCATATTAGACCTGGAGGGTCCTCCTCTAATAAACCTTCGAGTTTGACATGATCATTTTTACTATAATCATCACTTTTAGAATAGTACATTTCATTGGGAGCACCTTCAGCACTTGATTCTATTTTGTGATCTTTGTAATCCTCAGTGTCTGAATCTAAATGCTTAGCCTCTAAGTCTTTGTCCAGTTTCTCATCACAGAACAATGACGGCACGCGATGATCGTCATTGGTATCAGGCTCCGGCAGTGGAACCGGTTTATCAATTTTTGCAGGCGCAGAAAGTCTAATACTTTTGTTCGATAAGTTTTCGGTGCACAGTGATATGCGTCGCTTCATGTTAGCATTTGCAGTCTTTCTCTCACTATTGTCAGAGTTTGAGCGTCGTAGTATCGCGGGAGCGGCAATCGTATGGGCGCCAATCTCGTTTCTCTCTAATATATTTCTAAACCCAATATCATTTCTATCTATAGAATGCCTATTCAATAAGCTTTTACCTTTCTCTGGTATAGCTAGTGTGAAAGACTTCTCCCTGCTATCATCCTCGTCAGCGATCGACACTGTATAAATATCGTCATTCATTGACGCATTTGTCTCAGGTATCGAAAGTGTATACTCTCCTTGTGCGCCAGTAGGTTCTGCTCGCGACCCAGGAATAGATATCGCAAAAGTCTTCTCACTTTTCGGGCTAAGTGGCACATCTTTGCCGTTTAACATCTTAAGCGGTTGTAGCGGCGGTAAGTCTTGGGACTCCATGGGCCCCGTGTCACGCATCACTGTAATATTTCCTTGAGGATCATTTTGTATCTGACCATTGGCTATTTGAAGGTTAATTATGGGACCTTTTGACGCCATAGTGGCTGGTAAAGTCACAGGTAGGATAAACTTCGTGTTCTGAATCTTAGGCATGTTCATTGGAGTTATAAAAAGCTTCTGGTTGCTTGCATTAACATTGGGTTGATTATTTGATATCAGTATGGACTGATTTTCTGTCATATTCTTTTGGTTAGGCTTCTTCATTGACCCAAGGTATGCAATGGCTTGCTTGCCTTGGTTGTTTGGTGCAATGCTAACCGGTACCATCATTTTATCATTTGATTTTGGTTTCTGAATGACTATTGGCTGAGTAGCATTGACAGGAGCAAGAATGGATGATTTGTTTGGAGCTGGTGCAATATTTTTAGGTGCTATGTTGGGTTTAGTATTCACATTGACATTTGAAATGAGGTGTATGTTTGAGTTACTGGTTACCTGTAAAAATAAAAAGAAGTAATTGGTTAATAGGGGGTATAAATCACAATAATTAATATATATTAGTTAGTAGTGTCCTCAAGCAAGTATATTTGTGCAATTAAATTTGTTTAAATTTCAACCTTGAACATTACGGTATTAGAGACAGGATTATATGAATTTACATATTTAGACCATTTTCAGCAGTAATTGCATATTTTCTCCAACATCTAATATTATGCTATATTGAGTATTTTTGATGATTTTTTTATAAAAAAACCTAGCAGACCCTGCGAACTTCGTACCGCCTAACAGTCGATTCTTTATTTTTAAATTTTTTCTTTTCATATTTTCTCTACGTAAGAAGTTAAGAATTTTCTTCTCATATTTTCTCTACGTAAGAAGTTAAGAACCATATCGCATTATACAGGAGCAGCTTGTTATCTATGCTCAGTGTGGAGTTTAGTGTTAGTAATCTGGTAATTTGCGAAACTAAATCTGGTAATGTACGTATGTATCTGGTAATTTGCGAAACTAAATCTGGTAATATGCGTATCAGGTCATCTGCGTGTCTGGTAATTCGCGAAATGTGATTCTGGTCATCTGCGTAAAAGGTATTTTGCGTTTCTGGTACTGTGCGTCGGAAGGATCCTCATACTTCAAGGAATATTCTAAAAAAGAATAAGCTGTTCTCGAGATTTGCACTTAGCAAAACATTCATCATTTATTTTTTTTATATTATAGAGATAGATTAGTCTGTTGATTGACTGTATCCTGATAGACGGTTTCCATTCTAGCAGCTGTTTCTTCAGCAGTTGATCTCAAAATGGTGGTCCTTAACTTGACAGCCTCTATAGATGTATTTTCCCTCCGGTTCATAAAGTACAAATACCAAAACACCCGAATCTCCGATTGGTCTTTTTTTCAGAATGACTAATTCCCAAATTCCATGCCCCAATAAAATTGTAATGTAGTTAATATAAGAAATCTTGAATCGTTGTAGACCAAACAATAAATTTATCAAATTTAATGATCACTTACTCTACTACTATAGTGTAAATCATTGTAGTATAGTTAGAAGTATAGTTTGGTAATCGTAATAATCATGGTCAACATCAATAGTTAATGAGTAATTGCTTAATAACATCCAAGTTGAAAATACAAAAAATAAAATATTTTTTTTACTACTTGTTGTAGCATATTTGCGTGCATATTACAAGCATTTTATGTTTCATATAATCCGGCCTCTAATTATTATTATAAACACCAAAATTTCTATAAAAATTTCCATAATATTATAGAAAGTTTTTTAAATATTGTAAACTAGCACATAAATATTACCGCTACAGAATTTCACATCTTGTATCAAATAAGAGAACTTGTGCAGAAAAAAAAGAACTAAGTTGTGCCATGAGTGGGTTTAGTGATTTTTTTTCAAAATTGGTTAATGTTAAAGCGGGACTATTGCATGGTCCAATATGCAGTACATGTATTATGGTTTTTAAAGTACACATAAGACTCTCTTTGAAATACATTTAAAAAATGATGCCTTTGCTCATCAGTAATGAATCTGTTCAATAACATAAAAACAAATTTCTATGACATAATAGTATTATCTTTCAGGAATGGCATGTTGAAAACAAATGTACTTAATAACTTATATAAAATTTAATTATCACTTTCTATACACATGGCATGTATTTTTAGATTTGATTGTATTATAAATTGGAAGTAAAATATTCAGTTTTAGTGAATTAATTAGTCTTTTTATAATACATAATTTAAGAAATAATGATTCTAAGACTAAACCACCACCATTTAAATTGTTATTCGGTATATGATGAATCAAATGCAAGCATCCATTTTATTGGCATACTGGTTATCCACTTTCTTTTTCTTTTTAAAACAGTGCATGGCAAAGGATTACATATTTTTAGTGTATTGCCACTTTAGACAACTTTGAATTAAAAAAAAATTAAAGTTGGTTCTAATTTCTATATGCTAGTTGGCACTGATTTTAATTTGAATTCAAAGTGACTTAAAAATAACTCAGCAAACAACAAGACTGCTTAGCAATAAAGTAATACTCAACTTTGTATAGGTATACAATCGTGAAGGTTCAAAGATCCAAATAGTTAAATTTATGAATGCTTTACAGATGCATGTTGTTGTTAATGGTGATAATACACTTACTGGTCTCCTTACTATGATTTGTGGTGGGTTTCCACTTGTACTTGCTTGTGTGATGACATCAGTACTTGTGACAGGCTTGAGTCCAGTTGGAGTCTGTATGTACACCACGTGAGGCACAGGCCGAGGAGCTCCACGCAACTGGATGGAATTAGGGTTGGCAGAATTCTGCATTTGGATTACAGCATTGCTGTGTCCAACTTGGACTTGGGGAAGAGGATTATTTATTTTAACTTGAGCCCCATTGCTATCAGGTATTTGAATTTGTGATGAACTAGATACAGTCATATCGGTAGAGCCATCCATGTTGGTTGCCCTTGGATTGGAACCCATATGTACATGAATAATAGAACTGTGTAAGGATTGGGTAGGGTTTTGTAGCAATGGCATAGAAGGTAATGTTTGTCCAGTCAACTGAATGTTTTGACTACCAGTCGGAATTTGGAGTGGTACATTGATAGTCTCACCAGCGGGCAATTGTACAGGCACATTAGTAGTGCCAGAAACTTGAAGGGGCAAACTAACAGGTGTTATCTGTAATGGTACCGTGTTAGTGGGACCTGACAATTGTACAGGCACATTAATATTTGAAGTGGAGCCTGGTATCTGTACTGGGACATGTACAGTGGACAATTGTAAAGGATAGGGAGAGTTGTTTGTATGAATTTTAACAGGAGCAATAGAATGGGTGACTAAATTGTGCGCGATGGGCAAGGAGCTTTGCGACATCGAGGACACGATCATGCTGCTCGATATTGGCGCCTGAAATTTGACAAATGCGTGTCAATGATGTCAAATTAACACAATATCTTACACAAAAAAATAATAACATTTTAATAACTCACGCGTAATGTATTCAGTAGTACATTCTGTTGCAAACTGTTTTGTGTTAAATTGGTGTTGATTGACGTATTTGCTGCTTTCAATAATCTTTTTTTCAAAATTTCCGTTTTGGGTTCATCAAAGTTTTGAAGTGAATTACACTGCTGTCTCTCCATTTCTCAGCAACGAGAATGTGAGCGAGCTCATTACAGATACTCGGTTATCTTTTACAATCCATTATTAATGACCTGCAATGCATTTAAAAATAAAATATCGCGAATTGAAATATCATTAAAACGTAGCACTCGCAGCTAAGGATGAATATGTAATGATAAAAGTTTTTATAGTCAAATATTAAATATACTACAAAGAAAATAAATATATTGAACTTATTATTTAATTAATACGAAATACGTTACATACATTTTTCTTTACCGAGTATCGCACTCTATCAATTGTGCAGCTACTTTTACAGAACCACAACCTTCTACTAAAAAGTTCACAAAACAGTAAAACAGAAACTTAATACTTACATTTTAATGTTCCAATAGAGAGATGAATTCTTCATGTATCTTTCCAACTATTACAACATCGTTATCGTGTTGAAAACCATTAAAGAAAAATAAAATACTCTCATCAAAGCGACGATATTTACCTGCCCAGCACAACTGGTAATAAATCTGACAACATTGCCAAAATGTTGTAGGTGTCCGTTACGTTGGTACTTACAAATTTTTTAACCAATCACAAGCGTAGAATTTTGTGACGAAGCTTTCGCGCCCGATTATTCAGCTAAAAAAAGTCAACAGATAAGTTTATATTTATACAGTTTGGTATGCAACGATGAGCGATAGGTAGGATAGGTATAAATACAAATAGTTTAAAAAATATGAATTATGAATAGAGGGAGTGGTGTTATTAAATATTATTTATATTCGTATTTTTTTAATAATCTTGACATTGTTGCTACGCAAATAAGTAGTAGAGAATAGTCGGTCATTAGTAATGCAGTCAATATAATAACTCTCTTAAGTCAGTGGAATAGAGCATAATTTTCTCTAATAGATTTTGTATGAAACGTGGTAATTTTTCGATTATGATTAGTATGGAAAAGAAATACACATTGAAAATTATTTACATTATTATTATAAAATATATTATTAATTGAAATGCATTAAGTAGTTTGAGCTCTTATAAATAGTTAAGAAATGATTCATCCATTTATGTGACCAGCAGCGGAAGTTGCATTTTCCACAAATTTTGAATTATATTCTATGCTCACACCTGTATTTCTCCTAGGGGTAGGCAGTAGTAGCAGTATTGATACCTCCATTTCATTAGTCATATTTTTTAAACTGATCTCTTCGTAGAAGATGAGCATATAACTTGTATATAGGCTACTAATGTTTACTGGCTGGAGACCCTTGTCACTTGTTACTTGTTACGCAGAATACAATACATACAGAAATTAAACTCCATACCAATACAGCGTTCGAGCAACGCACACAGACATCGCTTACGCATGCGATTTTCGGAACACGCGGGAAGACTTCAAAAGTAAAAGATCAACGTAGTTATGGTGAGTACGCCCTTTACCTGACATAATAGAGCCACTTTTCCAGTTTTCCCACTTTATTTTGTTCTACAACAAAATAAATTTCTCTCGCCACTTCCCTCACTCATCGTCGAGTATGTAAACACGCAGCATTAGAAACAATGAACTGGACGCCATTCTTTCTTTACTACCAATGTCGATTATGCTTTAGATTTAGACAAGGTTGTACCCAGCTAACAAAAGTTATTATTTAATCATGTAATCTTCTTTCTCTTTCTAATATATAAAAATCAATGCCACTTTTCGTTGTTAGTTTATAACTTACTAGCTGACCCGGCGAACTTCGTACCGCCAGTTTTTCCGCCCGCGTGGTATTATCTCTATCAGTGTTTCTCTACAATATTATGCATGTTATTATCAGGCGCGGTCCGAGGCGGGAGGGGGGGGGGGGTCACAGGGGATATGACCCCCCCCCAAAACCATGCACGTCATATTGAAAAGTCCCAGTACGAGAGGAGGGTGGGTTAAATTTCTTAAGGAATTTCCGAAGTGACCCCCCCCCCCCCCCCCCCCCAAAACTTCAAGCTGCGACCGCGCCTGTGTATTATACATATAAACATAAACCTTCCTCTTGAATCACTCCATCTATTAAAAAAAACCGCTTCAAAATCCGTTGCGTAGTATTGAAGATTTAAGCATACATAGGGACGGACAGACAGCGACAGCGACTTTGTTTTATAATATGTAGTGATGAAGAACGGGTGAACCGATTTGGCTAATTTTAGTTTTGAAATGTTCGTGGATGTCCTGGAAAGGTTTAAACGGTGAGAAAATAGGTGCAGCGGGAACGGGAAAAATATGGCGGAACGAAGTTCGCCTGGACAGCTAGTAAAGTATACAAAAAGGATTTATTTTGGTATTCAACTAAGATCATGCGGTTCTAATAAAAGTAACTGTTACTGGTTAATCCTCTGCTTCCTTGCCTCCTTGGGCATGATATCGGTCAGGGAATGCGCGTGCTCTACACACTCTGGAAAGCGTGCTCGCTTCTAAGAAAAATACCCGTGACTCATAGTGTTGTGTCCACCAGTGGATGAGAACGGGTTTGCCCTCCACCCTCAGTACTCACTTCCGCGATGCGATCCGATAGAAGGCAGGCTGAAAACCGTGTCCAATCGTAAGTCTTACTCATATGAGACTAAATGAAGCCTGCAGCAGGCTGCCTGCTGCCTGAAATCGGTACCTACTTGTAGTAGCCGTCGCGCGTCGTCGTGTTGAAATCTCCTGAGATTTTTTTTTTGGAAAATAAAACTGTGCAGTGATCATTACTCTTTTCTCTTGCTTGAAGAACATAAAATTGAAGGGCATCTCGGTACAGATGGACTAGAAAACTCATATAATATGTTTAGTATTATTTCTACTCCCTGGCTTGGGAGTGACAAATAGTTTTGGCAAATAGCAGTACTTTCATATGTTAGAAAGGGTGAGGAAATGACACCGTCAGCGAAACTTTAATTAAACACACGTTTTCATTACTGGCCTAAATAGCAGTTTTATTGAGTTTTGTTTCTGCTAAGGATCAAAAAATATATTTAAATCTATTGGGATATCAGGAGACTGATACACGGCACCCACTCTTCCAACATGTCATGCCCAGCTCCCGCCTTAAAAGCAGAAGAAGCTTCCTTCGGTGTACTACTGCTGTGGTGGGTCAATCCGAGAGCGCGCGATGCCAAAGGTGGCTTACGGAAAATGCACCTCCTTCAGACAATATCCAGCCCGCTAAGAGCCTGCCACCCGGGCATGAACTGAAATGGACCACCTGGAAGTCTCTAAACAGGTTGAGGCCTCGGTCTCGGGTCGGTTGCTGTAGAGAGAACTGGGTAAAATGGGGTTACCTGGACGCGGACTGAGTGGTGGTTGCGACTGTGGTACACCTCTGCAGTCAATGGATCACCTCCTGTCGTGCCCGTTGTATCCCTAGTAGTTGTGCAGGTGTATGAACTCCCTACACCTGCACAACTGCCGACCTAAATGAAGCGACGGAAGGTGCAGTCAATGTCGCTGAGTTCTGGGCTGGGCGCATCTAATTTTTATTCAACTTAATTTAATTTGCTGCCAATGACACGATGAAGAAGAAGATTGGGATACCTACTTTATAATAGCCGGTCTGCCCCTTGGCAGACCGGCTGCCAGTTATTTTTTTAAATTTGCCGCGTTCAACGTTCACTAGCCAGACAGACTAGAAGATAAAAACCCACGTTTCCAGAAGTTGGAGTAACGTAGAAAAAGGAAAAAAAAAAGAGGTTGTCAAAACCAAAGAGGTCAAAACATTGATATTGTCAAAATAAATTTTCCTGCGATTTCGCAATTTAATCTCTTTAAAAATAATTAATTATCAAAATAAGGTGTGGTGCGTTAAATGTTATTCTAGATTGTGGTGTAGTGATTGCCTCAAGACTTCGGACGCATTTTAATGCGTAAGTATTAAAAGAAATTGCGTTGATAAATATTGTTAAACTATACAATTCAATTTATGTACATACGTAGACTGCATTTTTTTGTTAATCCGTATTTATTTTTAAATTAGGCAGCTTACAATACAATACTATATAACTATTACAACCAACCAGTACCACCATATTTCTTTGTTGTTATGATTATCTTTCAACTTGTAATATTATTTGTTATGACTTGATGATGTCAGTATGTTATTTTCTGAAAGAACATTTCTAGAAAAATGTTCTTTCCTACATTTTATGCATCATGCAGAGATTGTAGAGCACAAACCTTTGAGAAATCAAACTGGTACTTTGCCTTCTGTATCTGATAATGATTTTTATCAACAGGTGATTTCCCTGATAACATGATTGTCAGGGGGAATCACCTGCCACCATTAAATGGATACTATAATACTAAATAGATTTAATACTTCTTGGGCTTTATAGAGACCAAAATCCATTGGAAGGTTGCCTTATTGGTTCTAAATACAAAATTACCAAAATACAAACTAAAATACAATAAAATTGCCATATAATATTTATATTTGGTCTATTTCATAATTCTTGAAAAAAATATTTGTTTCTGTGAAGAATTTCTAAGTGTCACTAAGCAATCTTGTCGTAACTATTATGTGATGTAGATTATGTTATTCCATCAGTAAATAAAAAACATTTATGTAGACATAGCTGTTGCCCCAGCTCTGCCCTCTTGGATATCAGAATCATGCTTTTTGTTCAGACTCTGAATATCCTTACTAAAAGCCGGGTCTCAAACCATAATATATCTGAGCCATTCAATATTAAAATATGAGTCTCTATGACCATGGCTGCTATAAAGCAACCAAAATGTGGGGCTCAGTGTATATAATAATATAATAACACCAAAAAGCATTTAAAAAACCATTAAAAAATAATTTGATTTCAATTAGTGATATTTGCACACACTTCCCACAGTATCATAAAAGCATACTCATAAAGCTTGTAGAATGTAGACTAAGATCAGGAGGCCAAATCTGCTAATTTATAAACATTCAATTCAACTCCAATTGGCTGTCACAATCAGATTAAATGTCAAAAATGATCACAATTTCACCAAAAAGAGGGCCAATTCCCATAATAATAATTTCTTTATTTTGCCTCAATCTAATGTTTAAACGGATCATGAATCACAATATTAATGTTCTTTCTAAAAAAAACTACATTTTGGAGTATGAGGTGAAATTGAAACTGAACTTTAATTTAAACCCCTCATAAATTAGCAGAATCAGGCCCCAGTTTAAGTTTTATTGACATTACAACAAGCCAATATGTTTTTCATGTAACTATTCATATAAAATATGTATTCAAATTTGCAGCACATTGATGAAAGCTGTTCACAATGAGTAGCCAGCACCAGTACATGAGTGTGAACAACACGACAAGTGCACGAGTTGGCGACATTGAACACATTAGTAAGCTATTTTTATTTTACACTATTTCATTACACTCATGCTATCATATTTGAGGCTGCAAGTCTAAAAACGGCATCATATTTTATCAAACATTTGTTGGATAGTCTATAAATTCTAAAGACATCCGAAAATGGCTTTTTTTACAGAAGAGTAAATAGATTTTCATAATAAATGAAATCGAGAGTATAAAAAAAAGACGGATGGCTATCTAACAAATTTTTGATAAGATATTGGACCCGTTTCTTAATTTTGTTTGTTCATTTTCATTGGCGTTAGGGTTGGACTGGCATGTATTTTGTCAGGCAGGAGGTAATTAGGATTAGGAGCCCAGGTTAACTATGACCTAAGTGGTCTGCAACTGGGATCACGAACAGCAGGCAGTCTCACCATGAAGTGCACAGGTGCTTGACCCTTGCAGTTTAATGAAGCAGTCCGCTGTGTTGGGCCTACTTTTGTTAACAAGAAGTAACCTTTCGCTCTCGGAAGGAAAAATAGCTCCGCCCGTACCTTTTAAGGAGAAACCCTTTAGTCGCACAATGATGGCAAAAACCATGATCTCTAGCAAGAGGCTTCCTCCACTGACAGTTCACTACATTTGGCGTGTCTGCGCCTGACGCCCGGCCTATGCGACAAAGGTGTACGATTAGTACCAGTCGGTAAGAGAGGCTGCCATATTCCCTGCCCAGCTAGTCCTCTGTAAAGGTCATTCGGTACGAGGCCCCTTTTTCTGGCTGATTGCCTCATCGAAGTATTTGTGGGAATGTGGACTACTGTGCAATTCTATTGGCATGGCATACAGCGTCGAGTACAGCGCTGCGACCGACCTTAATAAAGATTGTGATTGGTCGGAATAGGTGACGTCACTGGAGATCGACCAATGATAATCCCTATCAAGGTCGATCGCAGCGCGGTGCTCGAATTGCACAGCATGACTTACGCGCTTACAAATTGTGTTAGAAAATTCTTTTAGATTTGTCTTCTTCCTCCTAGCGTTAATTCCCAGTCGCATCCGAAGCTTTCAGCTCGGAGTCTGGGGTCCGCTTAACCAGTCTTAACTACAGATTTGACTAGACCTCGATATTTTCCGTGAAGCGATTGTCATCTGACCTCCACAACCCAATGTTAACATTAGGCGATATCGAAGCTTTGCAGCTAGACCGTTGTTTTTTGGACTTTTTCCGAGGCACGACCAGACCAATGCAAATATCCATATTTTATGCACACAAATATTTGCACTGAGCGGGGACCCGCGCCTCCTGCGTAGCGGCCGCGTTCACTACCGCTACGCCACGGAGGCTGTCTAATCTAATTCTTTTAGATTTGTCTCTAGAATGTTATTCTCGCTAGAAATATTGCAGTGCAGTATAACATTTCGTTCTTAAATGTGTTTGAGACACGCGAACGTCGGGACACGCACTTGATGATTGATGCTTCAGAATATAAAATAATTCAATCATTTCTCCTAGTCATGATACTGAAATCTGCTTGGCAAACTGTAAGCATTATACAGGGAAGGAATAATTTTCACGATATTCCACAACTTTCAAAGCTAGGTCCACGGTATATTAACGTCCCTGATGGCGCCATCTTAAAACTGTGGATGGTCCACTGTCGTGCATAATTGGACCTGCAAGAAATACGCTGAACCTGACATCTTCGATCAAACACTGAAATGTGAACCATTAATTAATCAGATTACAGAATCACAACTTATTTACTTACTTCCTGTTGAGTTGGACTCATGAAATTTAGCACGCAGCAAGGACAAAGTTTGAGAATCGTCAATGTATAACTACTTCAGTTCCTGGTGAAGTAGAATAGGCTACCCCATCTGTTTCCGTGGGTGTCGTAGAAGACTAAGGCTGTTCTCTATCCGATAAATCCTCCAATATCATAGTTGGCGCAATGCGGGTGTTAATACACCTCCGCTCATCCTTTCGGGAATTTACAAATATTTATTATGTATCGCAAGAAACGATTAACCTATTTCAATCAATCAATTTTCATCATCATCATCATCATCATCATCATCATCATCATTTCAGCCATAGGAAGTCCACTGCTGGACATAGGCCTCCCCTATAGATCTCCAATAAGACCGGTTGGAAGCGGCTCGCATCCAGCGCGTTCCCGCGGCCTTGATAAGGTCGTCTGTCCACCTTGTGGGTGGATGTCCTACGCTGCGCTTGCCGATACGTGGCCTCCACTCGAGAACTTTCGACCCCATCGGTCATCAGTCCTCCGAGCTATGTGCCCTGCCCACTGCCATTTCAAGTTACTGATCCTCTGGGCTATGTCGGTAATCTTGGTTCTTCTACGGATCTCCTCGTTTCTGATTCGATCTCGCAGAGAGACTCCGAGCATAGCCCTCTCCATAGCTCGTTGGGCTACTTTGAGCTTACTCATAAGGCCCATAGTGAGAGACCACGTTTCAGTGCCATAAGTCATCACTGGTAACACACACTGGTCGAAAACTTTCGACTTGAGACACTGAGGTATGTCGGACGAGAAGATATTTCGCAATTTTCCGAACGCTGCCCAGCCGAGTTGGATTCGGCGACTGACCTCTTTCTTGAAGTCGGACCTACCTAACTGGATTACTTGTCCTAGGTAGACGTACGAGTCAACAACAATCAATTTTAGCCTATTGAATTGGGCATAGGCCTTTGTCACGGCAACTCGATCCTCTATTTTTAACAAGGAGTCCCCACTCAGCTACGGAACCTTGCATATTGATAATAGCGAGAATACTCGCAATTTGTACTTCGTAGTGCCCTGTAAATGTTATAACATCACATCTTTGTGTACATTAGGTCACCTGTCCGAACACATAGGCTCTCTATGCCTGTCTTCGGAGTACTCTGACGTGACGCTGATCGTGGAGGGACAGCGGATACCCGCCCACAAGGTCATTCTTGCCGCCAGCAGCGACTATTTCAGAGCGCTGTTATATGGTGGCATGAGGGAAACTAACCAGGTAAGACCGCGATAAGATCGTCCATTTAAGGTTATACACACATGAATACATACAGTCACGCTTCATTCCCAGTGGGGTAGACAGAAACAACATGTTTGATGTTTGCACTTGCTACGATCCTGGCATACAACTTTCGCTTCTTCTACTTTCTTAATTATTTTCATACATGCTCACGGGTTTTGGCTAAAGTTATTTAGTTATAATAAAAAATCCTCATCATCCTCCAAGCAATTTTCTGGTTGTATTCAATATTTGCACTTTCGAGCGCGTGGTCCAGTAATAGCAGCATTTCATTGATTTGTTGGTATTTTTTGAGAGCTTGCGCCTAACGTATGCCGTTAAAATTATGTACGACTTAATAAAAGCAACAAAGGATCAATAAACTTAGCAGGAATACTACTTAAGTCATATAAATCCAGCCTGCATTACACGCTTCAGTAAATTAAAAACCAATCATGCAATCAGTATGTCAAAAGACAATAGTGTAGTGCTATACTTTAAAGGGATTTTGATGCTACGCTCGATAAATACGCTTATTAATCAAGCTGATGACTAGACTTGCAAAACCAGCTTACTATACAAATTGTTTTTCTATGCTTGAGAGTCAATTATCAAGAAAGAGCAGCGACCTTTTCTTACTAGAAATAGTAGCGAGAAGGAGAAACCGGGCGACGTATTTCGGCGTCATGCTGCCCCTCCTTTGAATTCAATTGACTATGAACTTTTTATCTTGTAGATAAGATTCAAAATGGTTCGTTATAATTTGACTCAAATAGCCACTGCCGGACGCTACTGCGGAATTGACCCTAATGTTTTCTGTCATGTCACTCGCAAAAATGAAAGAAAAGTAACTATCATTGGAATGGATTAGACGATTTTTTTCTATGTGGAATACAGAGTGAATAACGCACAACTCTCTTTTAATAGCTGTAGTTAAAGTACCAGAATATGGTTACAGACCATATTCTGGTGCTTTTTGTTGAGTTACATTCAGTTATACCTATACCATAATCTAGTTTATTCTGTTGAACTCGATTGATTGTAGTCACGATGCAAGTGTCACGCATATGTCGATTGAAATATTATGTCCTTTGTTTTGCAGGCTGAAGTGGAATTACAAGCGCCCCTGAATGCGTTCAAGGCACTGCTGCGTTATGTATACTCAGGTATTGTTTATTTATTTGAAACAACATGTAATTTGAAAGAACACAAACGAACAGACCGACAGAGAGATATTCATTTTTTTTTAAATGTGGAGAAGCTTAAACCAAAATAGGTCTTATTGTTTTGGACTGTGAAAGTCGGTTTTCCTTTTGCAAATTTTTTATTTTTATTTATTTGCTATTTATTTAATCCTAAAACGAGTAAATAAAAATCAATGCCACTTTTCGTTGTAATTTTACAACTCAAGAACGGGCTCACATATCCAAACTAAATGTTTAGGCTTTGTTCGGACTATTTAGTAGATGGCTTATGTGAAGTTTGCATAAAATCTGTCGAGCGGTTCTTCATTTAGGCGGTACGAAGTTCGCGAGGTCAGCTAGTATTGTTATATAATAATGCCTATGTGGTTGTCAGGTCACATGGGCTTGTCCCTACTGCGCGAGGACACAGTGCTGGACATGCTAGGCCTGGCGCACCAGTTCAATTTCCAGGAGCTGGAGGCGGCGATATCGGACTACCTGCGACAGGTGCTTGCTCTTCGAAACGTGTGCGCTGTCCTGGATGCGGCCAGGTAACACTAATGGCAACTTTTTGCAGGATATTGTTTTATTGAAAGTAGCAATCACACCCACCTGTGACTCCTGTACATCAGGATCAGCAGACTTCTGTATACCAGGACCAATATCAGTGACTCACGAAAACATCGAGTTGTGACCAAAGTCAAAAATATCGTGTATTCTGTATACACTGTGTTTCACATTAGTTTTGTAAGTGCCGTTGCAGTTATGTCATCATAATCTGTACCCCTAGCACGGAAAACTATCGTAATCGTAACGTAAACGGGTATCGAAAGAACGGAGCATTGCGTTTGGCAGGGTTCACACACACACACACACACACAGGTGCACAGTAGGCAGGCGGCCAATCGTAATACCTACTCTATTCTCTCGATACGTTTACATTAGGATTACGATAGTTTTTCGTGCTCGGGGCACTAAGTAGCCTCTACTCTAATATGTCCAACTATCTGTTCAACCGGTTGAACAAATTGGACAACTTTTCTCCAGGTTTTTCAACTTCAAAATGTAGTTGAACTAGCTGGACTGAATATTACAATAAGTTCAGTATGTTCAACTATCTGTTCAACCGGTTGAACAAATTGGACAAATTTTCTCCAGGTTTTTCAACTTCAAAATGTAGTTGAACTAGCTGGACTGAAAATTACAATAAGTTCAATCATGATATCGTTACAGGGTTCAAAAAAGAACTACTATTTGGTTCAAAGAAGAAATCTACTAGGTGTAGTATTATAGTAAAACACGTTATACATAAACTTGAATCTGGTTTATTAAGTAGGTATTCTTACATTAAGCAATACAACTAGATACAGAGTTACACTGGTTACACTTTTTATACCCTAGATGTGAACACCATAAACCTAACATAAACGGCGAAATGTGGGTGCTAGCACCTCTGCCTACCCCTTCGGGGATATAGGCGTGAGTTTATGTTATGTTATGTTTATGTGAACACCGCAACATCATATCACATTGTGCCACTGAGACAGTGACATAACAAATATACTGTTTTCACAGGTTGTACGGGCTGAAGGCGCTAATGGACTATTGCTACAATTTCCTTGACAAGAATGCCATCGAGGTGTTGCAACACGACTCCTTTTTGCAGCTCTCCGTCGTGAGTATCAACTAGTGTTTCAGGATCTGTTAGGGCTGGTGCCTGCCGAGTAAGAATAGACCTTATAGACCTTGTAATTGTAATAGACCTTGTATGTAATTAAAACTGATATTTTATTATATCAATTACAATCATCGTAATCACATGAACATAATCAGCGATATAATTTATTATTGAACTTTTCCTATACATACTCTACTTGTGCGCAGAATTTTAACAAAATCAACGCAGCGGTTTTTCCGTGATTGGGTAGCAAAATGATCCAACTCACTTTCCGCGGCCGCGCCCGTGTCAAATTCTAATCTCGTTCCCGCAACCTGCCCCAATCCCGCATGGGATACCTTCTCCACGGATGAAAAGGAGCTTATGTATTACTCCAGACCATAAAAATATCTTACCAGTTTTGTTCAGCCTTTAGAACGAGATTAAGTAATAAACATCCAAAAATCTTCATAAACTTTTGCATTTTATTGGTAGGATAGGACAAATTACACAGGCTCTTGAGTATGTTAATAGTGAAAGTAGCAGACAGAGAAAAATAGACTTTATATCCTGGTAATAGAGTTGTGTGTAAATATATGTCGTCTTTCCATACAGGAAGCGCTGCAAGGTCTTCTGGAACGAGACTCGTTCTTCGCGCCCGAGGCAGACATCTTCAAAGCTGTTTGCAACTGGTTCAACGCTAACCAGATATGGGTCAAATCTGAAGGGGGGCAGGCTCAAGTGGTGAGTAACGTTGTTCAAGTTCTCGTTTTCTTGAAGCATCATTTTCAGTCATCAGATTAGTTCGTTTGTTAAAAATGAGACCTTTCCTTGTGTTTACCATATCTTATTATTTTTCAGAATTAATTTCTTATTATGGACACTGTCGAATGGTGTAATATCAATCAATCAATTAGCCTATTGTAGTCCACTGCTGGACATAGGCCTCTCCCAATGTAGTGAGGCTTTGGCCTACTGTTTCTATGCTGGCCAGACAGACTGGGTTGGTACAGGGCTTTATTTCGTGTATCGTGGATGATGTAAAACGAAATGTCTTTTTTTTTTAAAATCAATAGGTTCAATTTTAGGTTAGGATTTTTTTTTAATCCAATGTTGCCGTTTTAGTTTACATCAAAATCGGACTATAGATTCTTTTGAACGTTTTTAGCTATTCCTCATGGTTTTGGTTCCACATCCAGTTGAAAAATTCTCCCTATATAGTCGCCATCCATGTGGGAGCAACTTGAAATAATATACCATCCAGTCTGTCCCAGCTACCTTATACTCGTAACAAAGAGCTTTAACCTTAAATTTTACTTAACAGGAAAAAATATTGAAATCAGTGCGTCTTACCCTGATGAGTCTGGAGGAGCTGCTGACGGTGGTGCGGCCCTTCTCGCTGGTGACGCCGGACATGTTGCTCGACGCCATACAGGAGAAGACGCAGACCAAGAGCACTGAGCTCAGGCACAGGGGATTACTGCGTAAGTCTTCCATTAACTTACCTCCTGGCATAACGTTTATGTTAACTGCAGATTTAGATCCATATTCTAGAGATCTGATTCTCAGCACTCCATGGATGGTGCGCGCTGTCGCCGGGTCCATAGCGTAATACAGAGAGGAACACCGTAACGGCGACTGGGACTTGCGACCTAGATGTAGGTTTAGGGTGGCCACCTTGTGTTGCATCAGCGCTCACCTCCACCGTCAGTATGTACTCAGCTCTAAATCTCGATTTATCTGAGGGCAGATTTTGTAGACAATCTATCAAAACTGTCAACCTGTCTATCCAATATGTCCTCTGTAAAATCAGTACTTAGTGTCGTTCTAGAATACGGGCCTATGACTATTACTAATAACTGTATCTGATTATAGCAAAAATGAAATATATTATATCCTTCGGCTCATACGAGCTTGCAGGATTTGCTGCCACCTAACCACCAAAAGCAATAAATATGTTTAGTTCCATTTATATTATTATTGTATGCAGCATCTATTTGTCTCTATGCAATGTACGACCCTGTAAACACCCAATATACCCAATATATTATGTACGTAAAATTCCTGTTAATTGACAAACAGTACCCGAAGAAAACGTAGCAACACCCAAACGTGGCGCTCGCGTCATAACCGGTGATATGCGCTCGGCGCTATTAGACGGCGACACGGACAACTACGACATGGAGCGCGGCTACACGCGCCACACCATCAACGACGCGCCCGACAACCCCGGCATCATCGTGCGCCTCGCCACCTCCACCATCATCAACCACATCCGCCTGCTGCTGTGGGACAGGGACAACAGGTACTGCTGCGCACGCTCTCTCTCACACGCACCTACAAGTCCCCCCACAGACCCACCACACTCTAGTAACCTCCCCCTCCCTCCACACGCTTACAGACCCACCCACACGAACCCACAGACCCATCGCACTCTAGTAACCCCCCCCACACGCTTACAGACCCACCCACACGAACCCACGGACTCCCCACACACACCCACGTACCCCCCACATACACACACAGACCCCTCCCACACACACCCACACAGACCCCTCCCACACACACCCACGTACCCCCACATACACCCACGTAACCCCACCTACACCCACAGACCGCCATATGCGCCCACAGACCCCCCGCACACGCCCACAGACCCCCACACACACAGACCCCCCTACAGACCCTCACAGACCCCATACGCACCTACAGACCCCCACACACCCACAGATCCTCCACATGCACCCACAGATTCCCTACATGCACCCACAGATCCCCCACATGCACCCACAGATCCCCCACATGCACCCACAGATCCCACCCCCACACACAGACCCCAGACACCCGCTGAGCCTAAGTTACTTACTTGGACCCGCAAATTTTCCCTATAGGATTACAGTGTGGGATTCTTCTATAAAGATAGCATAAAGATTATACTATCAAATAATACGAATCGATTTTACTACCATGGTATTGTCTGATGGGAAAACTTAGGCTGATGACTACCCTATTGGCAAAAAGTTGTAACTGTATGTATGTACGAGTATAATAACATATTGTCTTTTGTCTAGATCATACGCATACTACATCGAAGTGTCAGTGGACCAGAAGGACTGGGTGCGCGTGATCGAACACAGCAACTACTTCTGCCGCTCCTGGCAGAACCTCTACTTCGAGCCCCGGGTCGTGCAGTACATCAAGCTCGTTGGCACCAGTAATACTGTTAATAAGGTCAGAATTAGTAGACGATAGATATAATAACACATGGTATAAGACTCATCATCAGCCAAGATCCGGTTACTCCTTCTCCTCTTGTTAGTTTAGCTGATACCCTTTTAAATGGGCTTTCCTTACGAGTTTGGGAGAATTTAGCTTAAAATCTTAAAAGTTAAAAAACATCATCTAGCAGAGAAATATGACGAGCTGACCCTTTACACTTACCTTAACTCTGTTTCCAATAGAGCCTATCTCCGAAAAATTGTTCCCATCTTTCTGGCAATCGAAATATAAAACATTCTTCGGGACACATATCTTGGATACGATAAGGCGCGAGGATAAACGAGGCCCTGGCGCGCGTGGATTATATTTGTAATAATCTATGCTATCCTCAAGAGACACCCAAGAGACGCGTCGGATCGATACTGACGAGCAAAGTACTCAAAATGATCTTGTTGACTGAGAGCGGGCGGATACGGTGTAGAATATTCCATCAACAACCAAGCGATTTGGTGACACACGATGCGTTGCGGCGACGCACCGCAGAAATTTCGCCGCATTGGCGGGCACACGAGCGGTGCGGCGCCGCAGTGTTGTTATCAAACAACTGAGCCGTGCCGCTCCGGCGTCGCAACGCATTCACCTCTCCCCGCCTCGTTGGTTGCAAATCCGGCGCGGCGCCGCAGCGCATCGTGTGATATGCCACAGAAATTTCCATGTAAAACGACGCAGCGACACCGCTCCGGCGCCGCACTGCCGCCGCAACGCATCGTGTGCCCCCGCTCTGATGGTTCTGATATTTGTTACACACCTTTAATTTGGACGATAAAACAGTTTGATTTGCTCTTAATGCTTTAGTATTAATATCATTTTGAGTCTATGCAGTCAGAGTCGTACAGACGCCGACTGAACTGTGCGTATAGAGCACATTTTAGGTCCAAGATATGTCCCGAGATATACTAAATAATGTTGAATATTCTTTAGGTTTTCCACGCAGTAGCACTCGAGGCAATGCACACAGCTCGAGTGCCGCCTCTCCGCAATGGTCTCATCGAGCCGGTACACAACGTGGCCACCGTCGAGCTGTCCGCTGTCGTCATCGAGGGCATCAGGTGTGTATGTAGCGAGCATGGGGTTGGGATAGGGATCGGCAATCTTCGTGACAATAATGTGCTTAGGCTGCACGAAGCACTTTTGTAGGTCTATGAATCCCGAATATGAAGGATATCAGTTGCTTTTAAAGTAATTCGGTAGCAAAGGTATCAAAATCTTCTCAAAATGAGAAAGAGATGGAGCAAAAGGTAACCGGTAGCGGCTATCTGTACCGAAAAGTTTCCATAGCACCACATATTATAGTAAAAAACAATCGCAACGCATTCGCGCCACACATTCGCGCCACATAGCCGGTGGTCCATTTGCTAAATTAGTCTAATATACATTTTTTTTTTAATTTTGACGTTTTGTAAATGCCTTTTTAATCTATTTAGTCTATACAGAATAAATGATTTTTGACTTTGTGTACCCGGTAGCCGGTCGCGCAACGCGCTGCTGAACGGCGACACGTGCCACTACGACTGGGACCAGGGCTACACGTGCCACCAGCTGGGCTCGGGCGCCATCGTGGTGCAGCTGGCGCAGCCCTACCTGCTGTCGTCGCTGCGCCTGCTGCTGTGGGACTGCGACTACCGCCACTACTCGTACTACGTGGAGACCTCGCTCAACTACTGGGACTGGGAGATGGTGTGCGACCGCACCAGGGAGGCCTGCAGGTAACACGCGCCTGCCACTACCGCCACTACTCGTACTACGTGGAGACCTCGCTCAACTACTGGGACTGGGAGATGGTGTGCGACCGCACCAGGGAGGCCTGCAGGTAACACGCGCCTGCCACTACCGCCACTACTCGTACTACGTGGAGACCTCGCTCAACTACTGGGACTGGGAGATGGTGTGCGACCGCACCAGGGAGGCCTGCAGGTAACACGCGCCTGCCACTACCGCCACTACTCGTACTACGTGGAGACCTCGCTCAACTACTGGGACTGGGAGATGGTGTGCGACCGCACCAGGGAGGCCTGCAGGTAACACGCGCCTGCCACTACCGCCACTACTCGTACTACGTGGAGACCTCGCTCAACTACTGGGACTGGGAGATGGTGTGCGACCGCACCAGGGAGGCCTGCAGGTAACACGCGCCTGCCACTACCGCCACTACTCGTACTACGTGGAGACCTCGCTCAACTACTGGGACTGGGAGATGGTGTGCGACCGCACCAGGGAGGCCTGCAGGTAACACGCGCCTGCCACTACCGCCACTACTCGTACTACGTGGAGACCTCGCTCAACTACTGGGACTGGGAGATGGTGTGCGACCGCACCAGGGAGGCCTGCAGGTAACACGCGCCTGCCACTACCGCCACTACTCGTACTACGTGGAGACCTCGCTCAACTACTGGGACTGGGAGATGGTGTGCGACCGCACCAGGGAGGCCTGCAGGTAACACGCGCCTGCCACTACCGCCACTACTCGTACTACGTGGAGACCTCGCTCAACTACTGGGACTGGGAGATGGTGTGCGACCGCACCAGGGAGGCCTGCAGGTAACACGCGCCTGCCACTACCGCCACTACTCGTACTACGTGGAGACCTCGCTCAACTACTGGGACTGGGAGATGGTGTGCGACCGCACCAGGGAGGCCTGCAGGTAACACGCGCCTGCCACTACCGCCACTACTCGTACTACGTGGAGACCTCGCTCAACTACTGGGACTGGGAGATGGTGTGCGACCGCACCAGGGAGGCCTGCAGGTAACACGCGCCTGCCACTACCGCCACTACTCGTACTACGTGGAGACCTCGCTCAACTACTGGGACTGGGAGATGGTGTGCGACCGCACCAGGGAGGCCTGCAGGTAACACGCGCCTGCCACTACCGCCACTACTCGTACTACGTGGAGACCTCGCTCAACTACTGGGACTGGGAGATGGTGTGCGACCGCACCAGGGAGGCCTGCAGGTAACACGCGCCTGCCACTACCGCCACTACTCGTACTACGTGGAGACCTCGCTCAACTACTGGGACTGGGAGATGGTGTGCGACCGCACCAGGGAGGCCTGCAGGTAACACGCGCCTGCCACTACCGCCACTACTCGTACTACGTGGAGACCTCGCTCAACTACTGGGACTGGGAGATGGTGTGCGACCGCACCAGGGAGGCCTGCAGGTAACACGCGCCTGCCACTACCGCCACTACTCGTACTACGTGGAGACCTCGCTCAACTACTGGGACTGGGAGATGGTGTGCGACCGCACCAGGGAGGCCTGCAGGTAACACGCGCCTGCCACTACCGCCACTACTCGTACTACGTGGAGACCTCGCTCAACTACTGGGACTGGGAGATGGTGTGCGACCGCACCAGGGAGGCCTGCAGGTAACACGCGCCTGCCACTACCGCCACTACTCGTACTACGTGGAGACCTCGCTCAACTACTGGGACTGGGAGATGGTGTGCGACCGCACCAGGGAGGCCTGCAGGTAACACGCGCCTGCCACTACCGCCACTACTCGTACTACGTGGAGACCTCGCTCAACTACTGGGACTGGGAGATGGTGTGCGACCGCACCAGGGAGGCCTGCAGGTAACACCAACAATATGACTGCACACCGCATCAGATATTGTTCCTAGAGTGGTGGTCCTTATCTCGACAGATGCCTTTTACGTCCAGCTTAAGGAACCCAGGATTGTAGAAAGATGGAACGCACGTAAGGGTAAAGTGTTCCTATTTATATACTTCTGCGGACCTTATTAATTTATGTGAGCCATGTCATCTCATCATCATCATCATCATCATTATTTCAGCCATAGGAAGTCCACTGCTGGACATAGGCCTCCCCTATAGATCTCCAATAAGACCGGTTGGAAGCGGCTCGCATCCAGCGCGTTCCCGCGGCCATGTCATCTATTACTTACAAAATGTAAGTTCGGGAAGCACGCGGTTTATCAATCTTGTAAAGTGCAGTGCCTGGATCTTTCCTGTTCCCCGAGCACGAAAAATATTCGAATTTGTAACGTAAATGTATCGAAAGAACGGAGCATTGTGATTGGCCGCCTGCCTGTGTGCGAAGCCTGCAATCACAATGCTCCGTTCTTTTAATATGTTTACGTTACGAATATCTCTTGTGCTCGGGGCACCGTTGACGTAGTTGGTCAAAGCATTCCCCTCAAAATAGATTTGGTCACAAGCTGAAGTCCTAAATAGTGACAGTTTCCGATTCTAATTTCTAGGATAAGTTAGCATATTAATTGCTTTACAATTTGTTTAAGAAAGTATTTTGTTTTCATAGGTCGTGGCAGGTGATTTACTTCAAACCGCGTCCAGTTTCAATCATTCGTATCGTTGGAACGAACAACTCTGTTAATGAGGTAACTATTGCGTTTCTAACCGCACTTTGAAAAGAATCAATACACTTCCCACACACACAATACACACACAAACAAACAAAGAAAGATAAAAGGAACCTAAATATGTACAATTATAGGTGAAACGTGGGTTCACCTCTGCTTAACCCTTCAGGATAAAGGTGTGACGACGATGCGCGAATTCCATGATTTTTCTTCACCCATCATCATCTTCATGGAAACGCATTTTCCTGATTGCATCTGTGGTCATGCTAACCTCGGAGCTCAGGTTCCGCCTTCCGGCTCTTCCTCCACCACTTCGCATGATCTTGGGCGTCCAAGGTAGTGACCATTCGCACGCATGTCGCTCTCCACGACGTCAAGCCAGGACTTCTTGGGCCTGCCCCATCTACCTGAACCCGGTGGGGGCGCCATTGCCAGGCATTTACACGTAGCCGGGCGGTTGCCGCAAGACGTTCTTCACCCAAAAAGTGCTCAACGTACCCAAAGAAGTTTTCACTTAAAAATATCTGTTTGCAGGTGTTCCACCTGGTGCACCTGGAGTGTCCGGCGCAGGTGGACGAGGCGCGAGAGGACCCGGCCGCCAAGAAACAGCGGCCCTCGCATGAGAACAGGCTTAATCCTAGCGGTGAGCAGTCTTTTGTATTTTTGACACTTACAAAACAATAATTTCATGTTTAAACAAGCGTAGGATGCTTACAACTACTATCATCGAGTATCCTACAATTTTTTTCCAATATCCAATATACATCCCAGACTCAGCCTCAGATACATGGCTCGAGTCAGCAATAGGCTCATCCACTATTACGTGGGACCTAATACAATGATTGGTGAAATGTGGGTGTTAATTCACCTCTGCCTAACCCTCCGGGAATAAAAGCGTGATTGTGCGTGACGTGAAAACTATTGTTTACTTTCTTGTAGTATTACAAAAGTTTAATGACATTTTATAGCTAACTATTAAAATCGATTAAGACTGTAAGGGTCTGGTCGCGGGTTCAGTCCCGCCTGAGCGTTCACTTTTTCCAATCGTAATCGATATTAAAAAATTGCCACCAGATATTTTCAAATGTACATAATTTTTGAGAGGATTTATTTCTCTTTAACCTCTCCAGCTAAGCTAAATTCCTTGTGTTAGTAGTGGGTTCACGTCGTTGGCGTAACTGCCTGGATTCGAACTCGGAAACTCTCGATTATAAGGTTAAAACCATTAAACGAGGTAGGACGCGACTGAATGTGACTCCCCTGGTGTTACACTCGTACATAGGCCACGGTAACCACTTTCTGCGACCTAAGGCGCGGACCAGACAGAAGAGACGTAAGACGCAGTAAAACAAAGGTCCGCGTCCCGTCCGCGTCTTACGTCTTTTCTGTCTGGTCCGCGCTTTAGTGGTATAAAAAATGTAACCCTCCTCCAGCCCCTCTAGACAAGTGGCAATTCGTTGCTCGGCGTACGATGGAATAGAACGCCAATATATGGGATTTGACGTATATGACAGGCGTCAACGAATGTCAAAAACGTCATTATATTCCATTACGTTCACATCGTAAACGTAACTGCCAGGATTCGGTCTCAAGACCTCTGTGTCCAACCAACCAACTCCTCAACCACTTGCTTGAAAGTTAACATACTCCACAATTCCCAGGGTCAGGATCATTAGACAGTGCGGGCGCTCCGCCTGCCGCGGTTGAGGCTGCGCCCCCCTCGCCGCCGAGCACGCCGCCCGTGGCCGACGTGCCGCCCGCCGAGACGGCCACGGAGGCCGAGGAGGGGTACGACGCCTGAGGGCTGCGGGCGACATGATATACTCGCGTGTGTATAACTTGGTACTATAGTATGGTCTAACACCCGTATTCACAAACAACACTGTGAGGTCTCATAGTGTGGTCGAGCGCATAGGGCTGGTAAAATTACTTCACAAACATCACGGAGCAGTATCTAACGCAGTGCGTTCCCTCAACGAAGTATTACTTAAGTGTTATCTATGAATAAAAAGGCTTGCCAAAACAAACGCACTGAGAATTTGTCGTTCTTTGCACAGTTTTTGTAGTACGCATAGCGAAGTATAGTTTGTGAATACGGGTGTAAATCTCGCTGCAGACTCGGTCATAAATCATAATCGGCGTAGGGATGTGCGCTAGTTGACCGACGGCATCATCATTTGTGGTTCAGTGGTAGAATGCTCACCTGTCGATTTACAATAAAACACGTTTGTAAGGTTTTATACTACTGTAAGAGAGCGAAACACTCGAATGATTTATGACCGAGTCTGAAGCAAGATTTTAACTATATTATAGCTAGCTGTTACGTAAATGATGAAGAAGCTGTCTATGGTTGTGAATGAATGAAAGTTTCAGGAAAGTCACTCTTTAGCGTATAGCACCAACAAGAGAGAGAGAGAGAAAGATAATGTATTCAGCATAAACTCACTAAAATGTCTGCCGATTGACAGCTTTCATTTAAAAAATAATGGGAAGTCATTTTAGTGTTATTAAAATTGATATCTGTACACTGTACACGCTTACTAGCAGACAGCGACGCTAATTGAGATGCATTTAGAAATTATATTAGAGCTGTTACTACAAATTCGGCGAATGCGTAGCTCTACCACATGTATGACTTTGACCAATATATTTTTCACGTGGTGGTTTGATTTGTATGATATTGCGCACCCATCTGGCGGCAAATTTTCATACTTTTTTACATTAAAATTATTTTCAACATCTTTAATTTATGGAATTCCCACTTGTTACTTATTTTTTCATTTTTTAAACTACATCTATAAATGTATAATCTAAAAGTTGTATAACATACCAAGTTATATACACATAGTATAAATTATATAGTAAGCTACCAATACACTATGTTATAATTATAACGAATGGGTCTTCTTGATATGTTTAATACATATCACATTGTATCTATAAGCTTAGTGTTATTGCGAAGGCAGTTTAATTCTAAATTAAACTTAAATATTGAAAAGGTTATATTTTCACAAATATAGCCACTAAACTGTCAGCCATTGAGATTTTTTCTATCTTGTAAGTTTAGTAAAGGCTTATTTAGACGAGGAGAATTTCTCGCCTGTAAAATAAAAGGACCGAAACAAGTTGTTTCGTCTAAACATTCGCAGACACAATAGCCGTTCGTTTATCCGCAATTGAATATTTATTACCTGTATTTATTATAATATATTTATGTACATCTTTTACTTATATATGTCCTCTATTATTTTATTGTACTCTCAATAATGCACCTACTGAGTTTTCTCTGCACCACCTTTGGTTGACTGGTAGAGAATGCCTGTGGCATTAAGTCCGCCTATGTACTTGTGCATGAAGTTTAATAAAAAAAAAAATATTGGTAGTGTCCGTCCAAATAGATTTTTCAAGCAATAATCGTATTTTGACATAGGCGATATGTCACTTGCGAATCTCGTATGATATAATCGTAGAAGAATATAGTGTTTGCTTGTATGTAAACTATTTGAAAAGATAATGAATTCTCGTACTGAAATGTGGGAGAAACTCTCCCCGTCTAAATGAGCCTTAACATACTGCCGTAAAACGTGGTTAATAGGAACAAAATAGTCAGAAAGGCCCCTATACGCTCCCTGGCAAGGCAGGGGTCTGGGCGATTCCTTCCTTAGGGTATAACCGGATTCTTACCTATAGCAGGAACACGGGACTGAACAGCGTGCGGTTTCAGTCGGTTAAATTCTGTCATGGTTACCTACTAGCCATGATGAGGGTGGTACCCATGGTGCTTTGCATTCGTTTGAGGTACAAAGTCATCAGACAAAATTTTGAACCTCTTGAAAGCGGAAATTTTGTAGAAAAAGTGACTGACAAATTTCTAATGACCATTTTGTTTCTATTCACCCTTTAACTTTTATTTACTCCATTTTACTGAGAGATTTTAATTTTACCCCATTAGAGATTGGTAATTAATGTGCTCAACGAAAATAAAACATTTAAAATTAATTTCTACAACGATCAAATTATTAACCGAGTTCAAAAAAGGAAGAGGTCTTTTGTTTAATCTGTGAATAAAATAATCTTTTATGGTCCAATATTATAGCAATGTCTTTTCGGGCACATTATTAATTTATAAGTATTATATCTGAGTTGAAAACGAAATATCGGTTTGTTATTTGAACGAGATTATGAATCTAAGATTTAAAGGTTGTAATTATTAAAAAATATGTTGAATTTAATTAGACCTGGTTTGATCGGGCTTATTGCCGTCAATCGGGCACGGCACTGAAGATAAGCAAACTCTTACTTAAGGCCTACTCTACACTTAACGGAAATTCCGTCTCGGATCTTCCGTGTCGGAACGCCAATCCATTCGTCAAAGTCAAAGTCAAAAATCATTTATTCTGTATAGACCCTTAAAACGGCACTTACAAAACGATCTTCATATATTATTAGATCCGCGCAATGAATAAAATAATTTATTTCATACAAATCACTGATAACCTGCACGCTACACGAAGAATCGCTCCGTTGCGGATTGATTTATATGCAATTATATTATGGATTCCAGGCGCGGAGAATCCGCGACGGAAGATCCGTTAAGTGTGACGTAGGACTAAGAAGACATTCATTTTAGTCAGTTGATAGTTGACATAAAAAGCCTTGCGATTGTAATGTGGACAAAAATTACACGCTCGGTTTTCATAATTTTTGAGTATTTAAGCACATGCATTATCTAGCCTAGTCTAAATCTATGGCAACAACAGACTTCAACCACTAACGTTTTAAAATACTCTGTGGAATAACATGATTAGGGTAAAGGGTCTTTAGGTCATATATCTCGTACTATTCTTCAATTCTAAGGAATTAGCGGCACGTAACATTTCACAAAAGACCTTGTTAGTTATTTAGTATTTAAGCTAATATTTCTAGTCTGTTCTCTGTCTATTTATAAAGTAGATGCTGTTATTTTGCACTTATATTAAATATTTGAGAATTTAATGTTTAATACCCATATTTTTTACTCTAGTCCATGCTATTTGACTAAAGCCTTAAACAAACAGGCGCGTTTTTATCGATCGATAATACCGCACACGTCATTGCGATGATCCGTCCCTATTCTTTCAAACAATTGCGTGCGCCGTTATTATCGCAACAGCTAAAACAGATTTTTTAAAATAATTATTTATTCATTTCTCACTAATAACCAAACTTACCTACAGTTTTTGCATAACTTGGGTAGTATCTGTGGTTGTCGATAGCTGGTGATCAATAATATAGGTAAAAGATTACCTATATTATTGATCACCAGGTTTCATTTTAACACAGTGTCATGTTATCATATTTACCATGATTTTTTTGTAATAATCGAGAATCCGATCATGCAGTTTCATTATAGTGTTAAAATTTTTAGCTAGATATCGCAATAACGCGTGCGGTTTCATCGACCGATAATAACGCGCCTGGGTGTTTGAGGCTTAAAATGTCGGGCATTTCGACTTGAATTTCGAACTTGGGTTCGGTAAGTTGTGTCTACAAGTATGTGCATCTACTTCTGTACTTCTTATGTACGTAATGTTTAATTTTTATAATGGTACCTAGCTGTATAGGTGTATAATTTGTAATACTTCCATTTACAAACGTATGTGTTATTTTAAAGATGATTATGTGTAAGGCATCTTAGTCTATATTCTATAAAAAACATTTTCTGACAATATTTAAGACATAAAATTCGTTCAGAAACATATTAAATTCTAATAGATGTATGGTTTATTTTGTACTAGCTTTTGCCCGCGGCTCCGCCCGCGTGGATGTCGGTTATCGCGACCAAACATAGCCTATATCCTTTCTCAAGGTCTAATCTACCTCTATACCAAATTTCATCAAAATCGGTTCAGCGGTTTAGTCGTAAAAGTGAGACAGACAGACAGACAGACAGACAGACAGACAGACAGAGTTACTTTCGCATTTATAATATTAGTAGGGAAGTAGGGATTAAGAATGGGCGAATTTTATTGTTAGTAGAGATAAGAATGTATCCTATCTTAAGATTGTTAACGATTTGTTAAGTGACCACATAGTTTAACGGTATAACAACTAATCTATACTTAACACTTATGTCCTACATATTTATAATACTTATCTGCTATGTATATAAGCTATTTTGCAGAAATTCGTAAAAATATCTTAGTATATGTACAGTCGACAAAAAAGATATGCATACACCTTTATATATAAAGTTGTAAACGTATTTCTTTTGTCGAATGTATATAATAAATAATATAATACGCACATACATGCGTTTAACGTTAGAGTTATGCATGATACGTCTGTTAATCTAATAACTTAAACTATCTTATATATTCTGTGGCCTAAAACTAGGGTATAAGTCTTGGATTTGAATAGTAATCTTTTTGGATGCTTATCGATATATAAAACTATGAGGTATGGGTCCTCATACGTTATAAAATATGATATAAGTAATATTACACAACTCATACCTACAAATCAAATAGTAAGTTGGTACAATAGGCGGTGCATACATAGCGAACAAACAAACAAGAATTTCAAGAAGATTATTTTGTGTTCAAAATCATTAATATAACGCAACCCAAGTTTCTTTTTTTAATGTACAGACAGGACTTACAATTTTATAATAGTACAGCTGTTAGGCTATCTTTTCACCAGCGATATGCTATCGTTCCACTGTGCTATGCTGTGTAGCGTAGCTAGCTATGAAGTTGAGCTGTGCTATGAAACTTTCTACAAATATTCAAAATTCGAATCTATTCTCTATCCATAGCACGCGTCTTTCTATATAGAAAACTTAGCTTAGCTGAATCCCTTTCCACCAGTTGCTATCCTATGTGGACCAATGAATATGATTGGTGGATGTCAAACGTATCCTTAGCAACGTAGCATAGCACATCTCTGAGGGAAAGACAGCCTTAGAATCACTTTAAAAATCCTGTTGTTTACACCGGCTTCATTCTATCACTTTCTATCACTTGTAAGCATGGGCCTACCCAGCTCTCTGGGTGGATGGGATGGAGTCAAATGAATGGGGGGGTCTTGTCGTATTTCAAAATTTTGCCTCCCTCAGCAGGTACGCCCATGCTTGTTAGTACATGAACAGGCCCTCTATTCTGCTAAAGCACAACCACTGTCAAACCACAGAGACTGCAAAAAATGGCATTCAATTTTAGACCTTATTTCTATAGACTTACAGTCACAAAATTAAATGAAAAGAGTTTTATTACACTCATTCATTCACTCTATGAAAAGCCATTTAATTTTAAACTTTAACTGGATTACTTTAAAGGCCAAAATCAAATGGAATTTTCTCGCAGTCTCAGTGGTGTGACAGTGGTAGTGTTTTAGCAGAATCGAGGGCCAGACTGTTCTTCTCTCCGTTGAAGTATAACTTAAATATTAGTGTGTAGTAATTGTATTGTTTATCGTATGTTTATTGTAGTTGTAGACTAAATCAGTGTTATATGGTGTTGGGTACTGTGTGTCGCCGTCACTTAAGTAAGGACGTCCACAAAATAACACTTGGAATGACGATTTTTCTTACACCCCCATATATCTTGCCCCTCTTTCTGTAGATGGCGATGTTCTGGTGCTCCCAGTGTTCATAGGCCAAGGTATAATGGTCGGCAAACTTCGTGACAGTGAACTCTAGCTGCGCAGTACATCTCTTTGGTGGACAAAGTGGGGTGCCCCAATCATAGGTGACATTAAACGAATCATAGGTGCACGGGTACGCGTCATTGGTTATTCAATGATTTTTGATTCATATAAAATGAAATTCGACATTCTAAACCGAGCGCCATCTAGACCCAAAGTAAGCTTGACTGACTTATGTATGGGTTCTAGAATGCGGATAAACATATTTAAAATATTTAAATACATTTCTTGTACCTAAATATATACATAAATAGGTGTGTGTTCGCGCAGCGGAATGTTGTTGAATTTAAAGATTTTAATTATGCAGATATTTAGCACATGACGTCGTGTAAATGCTTATGGTAAAAAAAAATTTGTGCATGCAGCCATTGTGGAGAAATTCGCTAAAAACAGATTCCGCTGGGCGTACGTTGTCCTGGCGGCACTTTTTTTGAATTCATGGAGTTAGAAGAAAAAAAATGTGTCCAAAAATTAGCGTGTATTTGCGTGTAATTGTGTATGTATGAATAAAATTAATGAATGCATAAACTTCGGAGAAATTCAAGTTTCCGCCACGCGAACGTTTGGCCATTAGCTAGTTTTCATATAAAGCGCTTATATAGAGAGCTGTAGATTTTTACATACGTTGTTTTGAATTTGCTTATATTTGTTTAATAAAAAGATTTAGAAAAAATCGAAGGGTTTAACAGATAAAAATATAAACGTAAAATACGCTTATTAGGTCTTAGTTCGTAAAGTATGCCCTTTGGGGTCTAGATTTTTACGTTTATACAAACCTTGTAAGTGTCTGCAACATGTTGCCAAGTATCAATGATGTTCCGCTAGTAATTAAAGAGCAATAGGACAATTTACCATGTATAGACCACTGTTTACAAAGCAGTCAAATATCACGACGTTCTAAAGGAATTGCATAGTAAAATATATTCCAATAATTAGCTTACTGATTCAACTATTCACATGCAAAATTTCATCTCATTATATTCAGTAATTAAAGATAAACAATGAAAATACTGACAAAGCATCGAAACCCTACATAACCCGACCAAGTTCGGATGGCTACAAAAAAGCGGCCGTACCATATATCTAAGTAACGTTCTTAACCTTCCAGTATAGTATTCATTAATATGGTACAGTTGCGTACACAAGCGTTAGGAAAAATAAAACAATAAATTGCATTTCTTGAATGAAAAATATTTTTTTATTAATAACGCCACTATCTACGATAAAAATAAATCTTCAAATAACAAGTAGGTGGGTACTTCTCTAATGAAATATCCGTCTACAATTTATTTCTCGCCACCTGTTACGTAGAAACCCAAAAATTGGCAAAATGTGGAAACGTAGAAACGTAGAAACGTAGAAACCCAAAAATTGGCAAATTATCTATTTTTTCTCTCTAGCTTAATATTTTTGATCAATTCATATCTACTATACTTAGACTATTTAACCAAAGGTCTAGCCTTAAGCGTACCGCTTCGAACAAAATAATTCTGCATATTTTGGTGGGGTGCACGGGAACACGCTCACATACATAAGTCACTGCCGTACCAGTAGGTACAACGCTAACATCATATACTGAGACTGACGCAAGTCTCAAGCGCTTACTTAAATAAAGTACCTACCGCCTACGTAAATAGTACTTACTAATCTTAGTCAAATACAATTAAAAAAGTAGGTGTAGAAAAAATAAATGATCTATAAATTAAATCGAAATAACAATTGTGTTATCACCTGTACCAATTCAATACCGGTATTATACTGTAAATTTTAGAATGTTACCTAAATATATTGCACGGCCGCTTTTTTGTAGCCATCCGAACTTGGTCGGGTTATGTAGGGTTTCGATGCTTTGTCAGTATTTTCATTGTTTATCTTTAATTACTGAATATAATGAGATGAAATTTTGCATGTGAATAGTTGAATCAGTAAGCTAATTATTGGAATATATTTTACTATGCAATTCCTTTAGAACGTCGTGATATTTGACTGCTTTGTAAACAGTGGTCTATACATGGTAAATTGTCCTATTGCTCTTTAATTACTAGCGGAACATCATTGATACTTGGCAACATGTTGCAGACACTTACAAGGTTTGTATAAACGTAAAAATCTAGACCCCAAAGTGCATACTTTACGAACTAAGACCTAATAAGCGTATTTTACGTTTATATTTTTATCTGTTAAACCCTTCGATTTTTTCTAAATCTTTTTATTAAACAAATATAAGCAAATTCAAAACAACGTATGTAAAAATCTACAGCTCTCTATATAAGCGCTTTATATGAAAACTAGCTAATGGCCAAACGTTCGCGTGGCGGAAACTTGAATTTCTCCGAAGTTTATGCATTCATTAATTTTATTCATACATACACAATTACACGCAAATACACGCTAATTTTTGGACACATTTTTTTTCTTCTAAGTCCATGAATTCAAAAAAAGTGCCGCCAGGACAACGTACGCCCAGCGGAATCTGTTTTTAGCGAATTTCTCCACAATGGCTGCATGCACAAATTTTTTTTTACCATAAGCATTTACACGACGTCATGTGCTAAATATCTGCATAATTAAAATCTTTAAATTCAACAACATTCCGCTGCGCGAACACACACCATAAATAGAAGCACCCAGACTAAGGCAAATATTCATGCATACAAATGTACCGCGCGGGAACCAAAACAGCGACCTGGCCCTCGATTCTGCTAAAGTATAACCTATAAAATATATATATATATATAAGTATAATATAAATATGTTGGGTTTTATTGTACCACAGTCACAGCAAAAACTGGCATTATATCTTAGACTTTATGTGCTATAGGTTTAAAGTCCAAAAATAAATGACTTTTTGTAGAGTGAATGAAACAGTGTAATAAAACTCTTTTCGATTTTAAGTCATCATCATCATCATCATCATCATCCTCATGTAGACGCATTATCCTGATTGCATCCGTGGCCAAGATGACCTCGGAGCTCAGGGTCCGCCTTCCGGCTCTTCCTCCTCCACTTCGCACGATCTTGGGCATCCATAGTAGTGAGACCATTTGCACGCATGTCACCCTCCACGACGTCAAGCCAGGACTTCTTGGGCCTACCCCTTTTACCTAGACCCGGCGGGGGCGCCATTGCCAGGCATTTATTTCTTTTCGATTTTAAGTCTATAGCAATAAATTCTAAAATTTAATGACAATATTTGTAGCGACTGTGGTACGAGAGTGGTTTTACTTTAGCAGAATCGAGGGCCTGTAACTTAGCAGTTGGACGCTGTACCGCTACGCCACAGGTCATCTAATGCCATGTGAACTTTCTGACATTTTTTCACGAAGTTTGCCGCCACCTATAATTGCATACCAGCAGGCTCCAGCGAGGGAGGTATCCGTGGGGATTTCTCGCACGATAAAAAAGTTATAAATCAATATAAAAAACCCACAGGTCATTTGATGTCCTTACTTAGAAGACGGTTGACTGTTAAATCACTGTGATAAAGGGTTGAACCAGTTGGGTTGAGAAATGAAATTAGGGGTTAAGGCACGCGAGCTAGTGTAATCAATCATTTATTAGCGGTAGAGTAAGGCAGAGAACATTATTGGAGCTTTTAATATGTTTTAATAAAACTTTTAAAATGTAAATGTGTTTTATTTGATTTTTTTAACCATAGACAAAAATGTGAATGTTATAATTTTCAAGGTTGTTTGGATACTTGTGTACTGGTAGCATCATAACTCCCAAATGATTTAAGTGCAGTTTTTTCCCGTTTTTTTGGCGACTAGACTAGAATCAAAATATTATAGACATATTGAAGTGAAAGGATATAATATTGTTTTCTATTAGGGGCGAACTTTTCATGACTTGGGATGACTAGTTAAGATAGGCTTGCTTTGGGCGTATTATATTGTATCATTGCACATTTAAAAAATGTGTTAAACAATCTGATTTCAGTCATGTTTGAACTGCTTACAAATCTGTAGTTGGAATGAAAAATAAAAAAAAGAAATTACAATCTTATATTTATATATTTACAAAAATAAATTAGGTAACCTTAGGTCCTACTTCATTTACAATAGCTCTAGATTGTCTAAACAATTCACTGGGATCAACAATATTAGGATCATTTTCATCAGCATAATCATCCAATCTTTTTCTCAACAATTTTTTTAATTCCTCTATGGTGTCATTATTTTTTAATGCAGATATGGCAATGATATCCTCAAACTGTATAACTTTTTCTGGTCTTATTTCTTCTGATACTGTGTCTATCACAGAATTTATATTTTTATATGCTTCTTTAATATTTTTGAATATGGCATCTGCACCAGGCAGGTCCATTTTATTTATAGCTAGAATTGCAGGCTTCTCTAATAACTCTTCATTATAAAGTTCAAGTTCTTTGTTCAGCAGTAATATTGTTTCTAAACATGACCTTAATGGGTACTTTGGACTTAATTGGAAACCTTGTACATCAGCTATAAAAAGTAGTATCTTTGTTCTTTCTACATGCTTCAGAAAGCTATGACCAAGACCCACATTAATATGTGCTCCTTCAATAAGCCCTGGGAGATCAGCAATAGATATTTGCCTTTTATCACTGAATGAAATAACTCCTTTGTTGGGTTTTATTGTTGTAAATGGATAATTTGCTATTTTAGGTTTAGCTCTGGATATTGATTTCAGTAATGAGCTTTTACCTGCATTTGGGAATCCCACAAGTCCGATATCAGCAATTAATTTCAGGTCTAATCGTATGTGATGGATTTGTCCGAATCGTCCGAGAAAATTAGTCTCCGGCGTGCCTCCTGGCCCACCTCTCGCTATTATTACCGTTTGCCCTTCTTGGTCGATGGACCCTATTACTTTCCCGTCTTCTCTATATACAGTGACACCAAGAGGAACTTCGAGTTGTACATCTGAGCCTGGGTTACCTACTATCTTTGTTTTGCGGCTGTCTTCGCCATGTCCAGCGGAAATGGTTTTACCACGAAATTTGCCCATGATGTCCTTGAGGTTTGCATCCTCTTTGCCGACGCAGTATACACAACCTCCTTGACCACCCAAGCCTCCATATTTGGGGAGGCCAGTACCTCCTGTACCACCTTTGATGTGAAGTCTAACAGAATCGAGGAATCTAGTACGAAGATAGTTCCGTGGCCGTTTGAGTTCTTTAACAGCGAACAAAGTTCTAGTTAGGAACACCATTATGTATATAGAAAATTATCACTGAAATCAAAATATTGTTTTTACATTAAAATTTACTTATACATTTTTAGGTTAGCTTCTTGTTTTTAATTTTAAGGCAACGGGTGACATTGATGACACATCGCATCGGAACATCGCACAGATTACATAGAGCATAGGGATGTAGCGTATGGAACATTCTAATCTTAATCTAGAACCTTAGAGTATAGAAGTTCTATCTATAGTTCTATACTCTAAGCAACTCTAAGTCTAGAACAAACATGACGGAATAATATAGCGTAGCAAGTAGTATAATGTCGAGTATATAACGCACGTAACGTAGCTAAATTATTTAGCATATTCGCTTCTCACAGCAAAGAGAATCATTGGGTATTAAAAGACCACGATCCATATATGGTAGAGATATTATATCTGTGCGTCTGTTTAATTTTTTGTTATTTTACTATACTCTGTGGTTTGTGTTTATCATTTCGCTGTCAGTTCAGTGATAAGTGATAAGATTTAAGATTATAAAATTATAGCGTATTTGTAGGATAAATAAAATAAAACTAGCTCAGTCGTCGGCACCGCACCTAGAACAACAGCATGTAAAATTAATAAGTTCATTGTCATTGTAAATATTATTTATTTTATGCTATAGTTATAAAAAAAAAAATACGTTACTGTGATAGTGTGATAGTTATTTTGTCTGGACAAAAATCAAGTACAGTATGAAAACAGTATTCCTCAGTGTAGTTGCTTTATTATTGTGTGAAAGATTTCTTCCGATTTCCTGCAGCGTCGGGGACCGGTCTATGGTATATCTGAAGTGTTTACAAAAATGCGTACACGACAACTGCACCGATGGTTTGTATACTTTCTGTCATAAAATAATTATGAATGCTTATGATGACAAAATAACGATAGCTGAATGAACATGAGAGCATTTCCCCTGTAAGGGAAAGATCGCGGTTTCGAGTCCCGTCTGAGCTGATTTCGCTTTTTGCTTTTTCCTATCTTATTCGAAAAAAAAAACTGTTAGTTTTATTTTGATATCCCGAATATTTTTATTTTATTGTACCCTTAGGTGGCAGACACGCACACGCCCCACCTAATGGGAAAAAAATATATTAATTAATAATTGTTATAATGCCAAAAAGTAAAATATATTTTTTCAGTGTCTGGATACACATTCAAACCTAATATTGCTAAGCAGCAAAATTTCTGGTGCATAGTGCTGAGGTGGACTTGCAGAGAGGAATGCTACTACCAATGCATGTGGTATACAGTAAGCAGCTTCCAGAGAGCTGGAGAGGGAATACCCAAATTCCATGGCAAGGTAATATACTGTGACATAAAATACATTGTATGGGTGATGGTCTAGTGTTCGAATCTTCTTCTTCTGTCGAGTTGATGGTATATTGTGTCATATTTTGTTTGCCCTGTATGTAGCTACTCCGATAGTGTTCTCAGAGGCACTCATAAGTTCCTCTGGAGTACACATGCTTGGGCAGGCAGCACATAAGTGTTCGAATTATACATATTTTCCCCTTGCTTTGACTGGTTGAAGTGATAGGGTGGGAAAATATTCATAATTATAAATTTTGGTATGGACCTGAATCTTCTGTTAAGGGATAATGTCACAATGTAGTTAGGAGAGTTACTGATGCTTGACATTCATGGCATAAGTATCAGTAAACAAATAGCTTGGCAAGTAATTCCACTTCCTAGCAGTCATCATCATCATGATGGCACAATGAATGTATTGCCAAAACATTTATGCTTGTTGCACAATAAGTAAGTCAGTGCATTGATTTATTATTTTTTAATAGTTTGCTTTTATAAATTCCAGTGGCCTTTCGTCAGAGTCATGGGCATGCAGGAGCCAGCGTCTGCATTTGCATCAGTCCTCAACTTCGCAGCCCAATTGTACATGTATAAAAAAATATGCAAAGAATTTCCATTCTTCAAATCTGACAGAATGCCTATTGTCATGTTTTGGCATGCTTTTGTGGTGGTAAGTAATACTATAACTGTTTACTATGACACTATACAAGCAATTTTTAACTTTTTCACGTTTTTTTAGTATGGAAATTCCTTCAGAAAATCAGTTTTTAGAAGACTTTTGAATTAGACGTGCACAATTATGGGGGTGGGGGTCATGTTCCCTGTGGCCGTCCCCTGTGGCCACCCCCTAGTAGCTGAGTATGTGGTTTCTCTGCCAACAGGTTATACCCATATCAGACTATGATTAAGTCATAAGTGTCCTGTTATCATTTCTATGCCAGATTTTATGCTTTTTTTATCATACTGCCAATACTACCGATGACCTTTAATTTTTTGAAAAATAAATAAATAAAGAAGTCTTTTATTTCTGGTTTTCATACATAATTTTCTTATTTTAAGTTTTTGATGTCTACACCAGAACCAGGCCTCTTTCAGGGACTGCCCATCTTCTCAGTTATGGGCCCTCCAAGCCCAGTCAGGCCCAGCTACGTCAATTTATGGATATTTTTGCTTATCTCCAGGTTTGCATGAATGGGTGGACTTGGTCGACGATATTCCATATGCGGGACAGTCCCTTCACAGAGTTTATGGACTACGCGTGCGCTCTCTCTATGGTGATGGGGCTGTTTGTTGCTTCTATTGTAAGGTGAAACCCCATTATTCTAAAAAAAACTTTGTCACCAATAAAAAAATATTTAAACAGTTGAAGAAATGAATAGTTACACTGATGTTAGTAGTGAAGTATGCTTAACTCAGATAAGGTGCCATACTTAGATAATGCAACAGTTTATCAACCTAAGGGTGTGTCTAGAGATATACACGACTAGCGCCAATTTACTCGAGTCCCCATGTCACTTTAGTGTTATGAATAAAAAAAATGGTGTTACCTTTCAATTAAATATTGAATTTTCATTTAACTTACATAACTTTCCTCGAAAGGTTTTTATTATTAAATCAAATACGATAATGAAGAGAAGGTGGTTGGTACGGCGCGGCGTGGAGATTTTAGGGCAATATCGCTTCATCCGAACCAGTCGCAAAGTAGGCGACCAGTTCAAGAGAGAGGACGACCTGTGCCCTTCAAAAAGATATTCGCCCTTTTAGGACATAGCAAAGAGCCAATGCCCAATAATTTCCTTACTCAATAGATTGAGGCACGATTGTGTTTGGAAAAACAATTCAGGACTATAAGTTGTGTGAACGAAACCCTGGCGTTAGGAAGAAAACTTGAAGGTATCTTTTCCATCATCAATATCAACTTCATGGAGAGATAGTTTCCATTTTTCCTGATTGCATCCGACCGTGGCCAAGATGACCTCGGAGCTTAGGGTCCGCCTTCAGGCTCTATTGAAGGTATATTTTCCAGGAATGGAAAAAACACTATACATACATAGATAGATACAATCACGCCTTTATCCCTGGAGGGTTAGGCAGAGGTGAATTAACACCCACATTTCACCAATCATTGTATTAGGTCCCACGTAATGGGTTTCGTACATAATACCGAAAGCTAAATAGTCGAATAACAATGGGTCGACAACGATTGGTCGGACGATCAAATTGTCGCTGGTACGTTAGGTCGAAGCGTTAATACGTCGAAGTATTATTACGTGGAAAATGCAATAGGTCGACAATGATTGGTCGATAGATCAAATTGTCGCTGGTATATTAAGTCGAAATATTAATACGTCGACGTATTACTACGTAAAAATGCAAACGGTCTATTGTCCCCATAAAGTTGAAATTTTCAAAAAGCCTGTCTTTGCGAAATCTTTGAAATAAACCTACTTATGTTATAAGTATAAGTGGATGCGAGCCGCTTCCAACCGGTCCTATTGGAGATCTATAGGGGAGGCCTATATCCAGCAGTGGACTTCCAATGGCTGAAATGATGATGATGATGATGATGAGTATAAGTTCATTTTAGAGACAATTCATAAATATTGAGGGAGTCTGCAATAAATATAAACCAAGTTTTTGTGTCGGTATTGTAATTTCGGAAAGAGCGATTCATTATTCTAACAATTCTATCTAAGTGATATTCACTTTGATAGAACTTTAGTATAAAGAAGCTTTAGTATAACGCCTAATGTTTGTGTAAATAATAATTTTTGAGGCCTATATTCAAATAAAAGGTATAATATATATTTATTTATTTACTTATTTAAACTGGCTTTACATTTTGATATTCATTGCCAACGCTCTAAGATAATCCAATAAGTCCATGTTTGATTTTTTGTTAACTATCGACATAATTGTATTTTCATGTCTTCTACCTCGCTTCTTTGGGGAAGGTCCTTCAAGGCAACACTTTATTTTTTCCACTTCGAGGTTGGTCGTGGCTTGTTCATTTTGTAAAAGTTTAATGGTTTGGTATAATCCTCGTTTCTGTTACTTACAACACTTATTCCACCGTCTGTGCCAACCTTTGACTTTTTGAAAATTTCAACTTTATGGGGAGGGGACAATAGACCGTTTGCATTTTTACGTAGTAATACGTCGACGTATTAATATTTCGACTTAATATACCAGCGACAATTTGATCTTTCGACCTATCATTTTCCACGTAATAATACCTCGACGTATTAATGCTTCGACCTAACGTACCAGCGACAATTTGATCGTCCGACCAATCGTTGTCGACCCATTGTTATTCGACTATTTAGCTTTCGGTATTATGTACGAAACCCCCACGTAATAGGGGGTGAGCCTATTGCCGTTTTCCTATTGTTGACTCGAGCCATGTATAGGCTGAGTCTGGACTGTATAATACACTAGATATTAGTAATAATGATTATGTATTACTTTCAGAGTATGCTACAAGCGGACTAAGCTGACACTGTTCCTGTTAGTCGTGCCGTTGTTTTACTTCGTGACGCACGTCCGGTACCTGTACTCTGGCGTCATCAATTACGACTACAACATGAAGTTAAATGTATTCTTTGGTGAGTGATCTATCCTATTACTAAATTTCGTATTATGTTAACGGTAGAATGGGATGAAAGCTACAATTTTAAAGAAGTAATATTACTTAAACAATAACATGAACATTTTACTGTACAGTGATTTTTTTTTTCAACTATCATTATTACTTGCGGTTGCGCCCTTTTCGAGATAATATTGCACAGGAAATATTTGTTTCGTCTGCCCAGCACGAAAAAGGTAACTAAAATTTCCCAGCAAAATTACATTTTTTCATGTCTCGTGGCTTTTCATTTTAGTCGACACTAGCAGCCAAAAATATCTTTACTCACTGTTGAATAAATAACATATAAATGAAAACGTTCTAGCCTTATTAAACCTTCAGAATCACTAATTTGATTTGTTCTCAATTAGATTTTAAAATTATAATTTCGTAAGTTTTGAAATCAGAACATTACGTCTCCAGGCGTGATCGGCTCGCTGGTATGGCTGGCCCTGTCGTACTCGCAGCTCCGCTCGGGGCGCGGCTACGCGCGCTTCATGCTCGCCTTCACGCTGCTGTCGGGCGCCGCGCTCGCGCTCGAGCTGTTCGACTTCCCGCCGCGAGGGCACACGTGGGACGCGCACGCGCTCTGGCACCTCAGTACGGCGCCGCTGCCGATACTGTTCTACCAGTGAGTACTGATATATACGGACCCCGGTTGAATTTTAAGGCCTTGCCTTTGGACTCATACTCGTACATTGCGTCCTAAAGGAACTACATAGTTCCGAAAATAAACAGAAATATTTATATTTTTTCATATTTTAGTTAGCAAAAAACCTCAAATTAAATGATTAAAAACGTAAAAACCTGATAATAGTACATTATGGTACAAGCGTGGTCGAGGACGGTAATCACCATACACGCGAGTGGCATACGATTATTTTCAACACACTTGCGAATAAAATAATACTAAAAATACGACATAACACAATCAAAACACAGTAGCAAAAATCTATTTGTTGTCATACTTGTCATAAATATGCGCGCGCATCTAACATTTTTTTTATTTGTTCCTTTCGGAACAGGCTAAGGTGCTATCACCATGCTGCCTTGTCATCTACTTACTTATTTGAATTATGATTTTTTTTCTCTGTAAATACTCGCAGAGAAAAAAAAATACATTTTAGTGAAAGTTTTGTTTATTAAACATGTACTACAAGTTGAAATTATCTTTTAAAATACGAAGTTGCATGAAATGAGCAAGCAATAGGTATATTAATTCGTTTGTAATATTGGACATGATCTTTTTTGTATCAAAACTTTTTTAAGAACAAAGTAACTTAATCAATGAAATTAAAAAAAAGAAGTCCGTAACTCACTTTTGTGAATAATAGCAATGAAAAAGTCACAGTTTTTTATTAGGTGTCATTCCGTGATTAATTGCGGTGAAATAAAATCCTGAGCAAGTGTGTTGAAAATATATTTTTCATTTGTAATGTATAGTTAAAAAAGGACATTTTGTGTGCGTAAGGGGTATTTTGCGAAGGGGACGTTTTGGGAAAGGGGCATTCTGTTAAAAGGGCATTCAAATCAAAAAATGCCATTCATTCTAAGGCAAGATCGCTTCACCCGAACCAGTCGCAAAGTAGGCGACCAGTTCAAGAGGACGACCTGTGCCCTTCAAAAAGATATTCGCCCATTTAGGACATAGCCAAGAGTTACCAAGGCCCAATAATTTCCTTACTCAATAGATTGAGGCACGATTGTGTTTGGAAAAACAATTCAGGACTATAAATTGTGAGAACGAAACCCTAGCGTAGTTCAGATTTTTGGTACAGCGCCATCTATCGATGTAGGAGGTAAACTTTTGGGAATATTTTCCAGGAAGAGAAAATTGCATACCTTTATCAATTTGTATTATTTACCTGTTATTGAATCGATATATTCAACGAAATGTGTGCTTTCAACGAAATTCCAACTTTTGAAGAATTACTTTAAAAAAGTACTAGTTACCCATGGACTTTTCCCGCTTTGTATTAAATTAACCATTAATTTATTTTCCCAGGTACGTTATCCACGACCTCCGGTACCTACAGTCGAAGGAACTGGAGAAGTTCCCCTTCAAGCTGACATGAGAGATCTTACTACTTTTATATCGAAATATAATACTTAATACATTCGCTAAATAAGTGACATTAAAGACTTTTAGATAGTTAAAATACATTAATATATCAATCACTGCCTTTTCTTTTGATAGAATTATGACTGTTTGGTTATAATAACAAATCGTGGTATTATCGGCTTGTTCCTGTTAGACACACTTTCCTGGTAAATACCCGCTTTCGCTACCTATTGATATGTGTACCAATAAGTGTATATAAGGGGGACGAACATCGGAAACAAAATATTTTTTTTTATACGTAGGTATGTGTAGTATACCTACGTTTAAAAAATCTCTATTTTGCTTGCGGCTTGCTTGCATAGTAAAACATTACAAGCATAACGATTTAATTTTATGCGTAGACTTTTTATACCTACATATTTATTGAGATGTCATTTATCATTATTTTTACGGCTATTGACTCCGCCTATTACGTGGGACCGAATGGGAAGTGTATAAATTGAAAACGAGACATTGTCAGCCGAAAGGCGATAATCATAGTTGACGAAAAGTTGGTATGTATACAACCTCTGCCTACCCTGCCTTCGGATATCTAAAGGCGTGAATATATGAATGTTTTTTTCGAACGACCGAATAGGAAACAGACCGACTGACATCCGTGAAAGACGTATAGATATAAAAACTTAAAACGAAAAAAAAATCCTTTCTTCACTACCAGTAGGGATAGATCATTAGGGATATGTGGAACAGAGGGGTAATAACTAATAATAATAAAAAGATCTCTCCTTGGAGCTCTAACCATCGGTAGCTTGGTTCCGTTGTGGCTCAGAATGTCTACTTCCCAAAATGTCCCCTGGTACCGTATACCAAAATGTCAACTTCCCATAATGTCCCTCGTTAAATCATGTTTATTTACGTAATTAAGTTGAACTCAAAATGTGAATTAAAACATATTAACTACCTACATTTGAATGTGCGTGTGGTTTGAGTGTTCTTTTTAAAAAGTTAACCCGAACATGAAGCTATAGCGGAGCGAAAAATCCTTGTATGGGTGGTTATAAAAAAATATAAAATCGGCCAAGTGCGAGTCGGACTCGCCCATGAAGGGTTCCGTAGTAGCAAAGGCGAAAATTGCGGTTTATGCCGTATTAAAAAAAAAACTACTGACTGGATCTCGTTCGAACCAATTTTTAGTGGAAGATTGTATGGCAATTCACATCATATATTTTTTTTAGATTTATCAATCTCTTATTTTAGAAGCTAGAGGGGGGGGGACACACATTTCTCCACTTTGGAAGTGTCTCTCGCGCAAACTATTCAGTTTAGAAAAAAAATATTTTAGAAACCTCAATAGCATTTTTAAAGACCTATCTATAGATACCCCACACGTATGGGTTTGATGAAAAAAAAAATTTGAGTTTCAGTTCTAAGTATGGGGACCCCCAAAATTTAATGCTTTTTTTTTTATTTTTGTATGAAATTCTTAATGCGGTTCACAGAATACATCTTCTTACCAAGTTCCAACAGCATAGGCCTTATAGTTTCGGAGAAAAGTGGCTGTGACATACGGACGGACAGACATGACGAATCTATAAGGGTTCCGTTTTTTGCCATTTGGCTACGGAACCCTAATAACCGGTGGGCAGTGTCCATTTTTGGGAAAGGTAAATTATGGGAAGTTGACATTTTAGTACCAGGAAATATTGCCCGTAGTACTACTACCAAGTAGTCTGGTAGTACTACGGGCCATATTTACTTCCCATAGTACTACCAGACTGCTAGATAGTACTACGGGAAGAACATTTTACCTGTGGTACTACTGTCATGTTTTCTCAGAATAAATTTTAGATTATATCAAGCGTACGTGGATAAAGGATAAATACCTCAACCTACTGAGCGTTTACGGTATGCGACATCGGACCAACAATGTATTGGAGGGTTACCATTCCAAAATAAATAAGCTCTTAAACAAAAACACAGTACCTACCTAACAGTAACGCGGTTACTGAACGCTCTAACTCTAAACCAAGGTGTCAGTAGAAGTTAGATTTTGATCCATTCTAATTCAAAAAATAAGCAAAAAAGAAGAAACAGTGACATTAAAAATGATGACAATATTCGGCATATATTAATGCAATTGGTCACAGGTTAGATCTCAACAGGTAATGCACTGGAAAAATTGCGTTAAAATGTACAGATTTTATTTAACAGTTATAATGAATTATTATTTGTGTTATTAACCCTCAACTTGGCAGCGGAAAGTGACTGATTTTATTTTTCTATTTTAGTTAGTTTAGCTTCTAATGTTTAATTATCACTATTAAACATGAATAAAATACGAATATTTTTTTAATTTTTATAATAAAATTATGAATGAAATAATAATAACAATATAATTTTAAAACATGACAGTAGTACCACAGGTAAAATGTTCTTCCCGTTGTACTACCTAGCAGTCTGGTAGTACTATGGGAAGGAAATATTGCCCGTGGTACTACTACCAAGTAGTCTGGTAGTCTGGTAGTACAGACTGCTTGGTAGTACAACGGGAAGAAAATATTGCCCGTGGTACTACTGGTAGTACAGCCGGTAGTACCACGGGCAAGAAAGGCCTGATGTCGGTGGAGCACTATCCTTATTATTTTTTAAACGTATATGTAGATAAGTGAAAATAAAAACACCTAAATCGATGTTGAAATTTTTATTTCATAAATTTTCGAAAATAAACAAGTTACACACACAGACTGACAGTTACTAGTGACGCCACATTAATTATTAATTATCATATATTAGATGCCTGAAATGTTCACCACAACGGATGTTCCCCAATTTATGCTTTTTCAGCCAAGGCACCGCTTTAGAAGTGATCCTAGTCTCAACTTTGTTACCAATTTTTTTTATTTGCTTCGGTACCACGACACTCTTAGCGGGTACACCAGTATTTTTAGGCACGGGCCTTATAGGTTGTACAATCGCAGCCCTAGCTTCGTATGCCTGGTAATAGGGGTTAGCTCTCCGAGCCTCCTCGATAGTATATCGCTGCGAATACGGATGATCAGACGACTGTCTCTGGTACCTGTTTTGGTACATTAGTTTCTCGTTCCAATACCTGCGATACTCTTGTTCCATATAAGGAGATCTTCTGCTTGATTTCTCCGGGCTTTTGTCTCTTTGGTAAACATGTTTGTATGAAATTTTCGAGTGGGTCCGGCGTTTAGACAAGTTGTATACTCTAGGCCTGTGTTTTGGGTTCGCATCTATCTTCTGGCTGTAAACTGTCTGGTAGTCATCAGAGTCCGTCGAGGACTCCTCGCTGGTCGGTTCCTCAGCTATAGCCTCCTTCTTTTCTCTTTTCTTTCTTTCTTTTGGTTTAAAAAGCTTAACAGATCTGAACATTTTGCTAAATAAACTTGTTTTCTCTTTTCTTTCTTTCTGTGTTGTTACCTGTAATAATAAGATTAATTTTGATTTAGGCAGTATATTATTTTAAGCGTACGCCAGACTCCGAAGTGACAAAAGCTTCGGATGCGACTGGGATTAACGCTAGGATGAAGAAAACGTATTTTTTATACCACTTTGATGTCAGAGAAACACACGGCTCATCTAATGGAGGACCTTCTAGTGCTCTTTTAAAAGAACGTCATATTGCTTGGAAAAACCATAGCAGTAAGATCATTTCAAATTAAATGTGCTTACTTGTTTAATTTCTTGAGGTACATAGGTATCGTCAGTTTCAGTTTCACTGCTTGAAGTCTCCGAAAGTTCGACAACGGCCGCCTTGTTCTGCGTCCTTGCATGATATTTCTGCTTGTCTTGGCGAGGGCCCTCCCCTTGTCCGCGTTTTGACTGATCCAAATACTTATCTACTCTGTCTTTCCTCAATTTCATTTCGATTTCTGTATTAGTAGTAGTTGCTAAACCGGAGTGGACGGTGGCATCAGTAGACATATTTTTGCTCTCTGCCCCTGTATTCGTATTGCGAGATCCATATCTACTCTCTGTTCGATCTCGCTGTGATCCCAATCTACTTTCAATCAGATTATGAGATTCCGAAGATGCTTGCATATCCCTCTTTCTAAATAATTCAGACACAGCTTGTACTACATTTGTAACCTTTTTAAATTCTTTTACGGGCGTGGGTTTCTCGATTGCTGTTCTAGCAGCTTTTTCTATGTGGCTAGTGTAGTCATTTAGAGGTTCATATTCACTAGAATTCTCGTTTTTGACTGCACCCATTGTTAATGCCATTGATTTGTAAATTTCTTTTATCAGTTTCTCAGTTTCTTTACTGTGCTGTACTTTCATAGAATCAGTATTAGTTGCGATTGTCGTGGCTTGCTTTCCGTAATGACTCTTCATATGTGCGCTTTGTCGAAAGCAACTGGCGCAAGTAGGACGTCCTTGGTTTTGAACGATAAGTGGGAAATTTTGGAAACACTTTATTGGAGATTGAGGATAATAGTAAGGATTCATTTGTTTTGAACACGATGGCAAATATGGAGGTATGTCATAGGGGCTATATGTGAAACTGCTTAAAAGTCTAGAACCCGTTAAGTTACTTGGTAGGTTCTCCGCTACGTTACTGTGAGGAATAGCCGGTATGGTGTCCGGTATAGAAGTTTGTACGTCGCCATGTAGAAGCCTAGATATTTTGCCCTGTTCTGATCCCGGCATATTACCCAGTAGGGGTCCTGGAACTTCAACAGGCATAGGTCCAGCCAGGTTGCTTTGCAAGGGGCCCGGCATGTTTCCCTGTGATATACCGTTTTGTACGGTTGCATCTTTCTTAGTTTTTTCATCGGAAGCTCCTTTTATCAAACTACTTCCTTTAACTTCGTGGAGAACGGATTGTAAAATAGTTTTTATCTGATTCAATGTTTCTTCTGTTTTATCATCGCTACTTTGGATTGAATCCCTGGTGTTGGTGTGGATAATGCTAGATACGGTTTGACATTCACTGTTATTCGTGGCAGTTGTCAGACATTCAGCATCCACTTTACGAGGAACTTCAGTAGCTGTTAAACATTTATCGACATGTAAACATCTGTCCACTCTCTCTGTTTTTTTCTTAACTAGTTTTGGATAAACATCGCCGAAATCAATGCAACTACTTTTGGACATCTCCAAATTTATCTGCTTGTCGATATTATTCCTGCGTTTCGGAATATTCTTGGCTATAGGATCTCTTTTGTACATTTTTGGTATTTTTGGTCTCATATAATTGTCTGTCCCAGGCAGTAATGCGGTATAGTCGAAAAAGAATGGATTATATGCTGGATAAGTGCGGAGTTTTGAACGCACGTCTTCAGGCCAGCACATTATATCCACCGAAGGCTTTACCTCCCTCTTTTTCGTCATATCAAAAGGTTTTTTAATTTTAACGGGCTTTTCCTTAACGGGAATCACATCGTAAAATGTAGAGTCATAAAATCCGCCACCAGTGGTTATATTATCGGTTCTGTACACTTGTTGATTGTCATATAGTATTGACTGATGGTCAATGTTATGGTAAGCTCCTTGGCAGCATGAGCAGATATCAGATTCGTTATTCCCACGAGTAGTACTAAAATCAAATGTATCTCGGCAAACAGGTGTTGAAAACGCACTAAATCTGCTAATTTCAGACAAATTCCCACCTAACACTTGAGGTTTATATTGTTTATTCACAACATTAGTTAAATAAGAACGTGTCATAGTCTTATTATTTCTGGTCAAGTCTTCGATTGGATCAGACTTTTCGAATGCAGATCGACCAGCTTGGGCGTAGTAAACGTAGTGACTTTTAGGCCTTTTTAGTCTGAGGGCTTTCTTCTTTTTTTTGAAAAACCTCTTTCGTCCTTGACGTTGTTTCACTTCCCCAACTGAGAACGGCTTTAAATCATTATCGTAACCCATGATATCGGCATATCGCTTTTCAGCGCTCGTTCGTACTCCATATCGATGAGATGAGGAAGAGTCAATATGGCTTTCGTGAACTGAAGGAACAGCAAAAGAGACGTTAGATTTCTTTTTTGTAGACAAGGTAACATCGTACGGGTTGGTGCCTCGGTCCATGTCCAATGCGTTACAGGACACTCCTGTGTGTGACACTGGGTATTGGTTGTCGAGGAGCACCGTGTTGATAACACGTTTCGGCGAACATGGGGTGGGAGTGTCATCACACAGTCTCGCCTCCTCCAGTTCCTTTTCCAAATGTATTATCCTCTGTTGTAAATCGGATACGTCTATTGGTATGCACGATATGATTTTCACTTCAGTCCGTGATGGAGTATTGCCTAAAATAAAAATATTTGTTGAAATAATGTAAACAAAGCAAACTAAATAAGTTTAGATCAGACATCGGGGAAAGTGATCTTCCTCCGAAAGGCAGGCTCACTAGGCATTTAATGGTCAATCGTGTTGCTCGGCGAGGTGTGCAAGTGATTTGAGTGAATCGCCACGAATAGCTCCATAAGCGCTTCTCCAAGCATCTTTCCGGAGCAGGATTTGGTCCGGACAGTCTGATGCCATTGTATTAATGCTTGGGTGAAGAAAACCTTGTCCTGGGCCGAGTGGCTGGTGAGTTGGTTTTCGAAGGAAGTAGGACTATTTATATTGCATGTCTACAAAGAACCAACAACGTATGTGCTCAGTTTGTGTACCTTCTCATTGACTACGGTCTTTTTATAGTTTTTGCAACTGGCAACAAAAAAGTAACAGACTGTTTCACATACATGCCGATTCGTTGGTTACACCGATATTATTTCCACATTTTCTCATAAATGGATGATATTTAATTCAACCTATGCGATATAATTTTTGCAAGTATTTCGAACTGATCTTCTGTGAGTTTCCTAATTAAGTTTTCCTTCACTGAAACAAGTGATAATTATACGCAATAATGAAATATGTAAGTAGGTACGTTGCTTGTCGAAATATAATAATAATTATTGAAACATCGGTAGCTTAAGGTTAAGGAGTCAGCCTTACGCTGGAGAGGTCACACCCATGCTGCCCAACCACACTTAGATCGCATCAAATTTATAGGCAACCTATTCAAGTGTAGATACGGCAAAGGAGGCAAATTCTCTAACACCCTTTCATATAAAGTTGTATGAAAAGGTATACACTTACATCCTTTGTCGGCTGTACCATTCACACCTCGATTTCAATGTTTTGTATAGTTTGTAAAAGAAAACAGGGGAGAAGATTATCATCGGCAAATGTATGTGAAACAGTCTATGAAACACTACGTCTATGCTTCTAAGCTGCAACACGCGGTCGATAAGTTACTAATATAAAAGAGTTACCTAAGTTAAAAGCGATTCTTTTCAAGAAATTTTCAACACCCTTGAAACATTTTCCGGCCCCTTCTTGCCCCTGTTGCACCCTGTCACCTGGACCTAGATCACTCATGGCGAGGAGACAAGTTCCCGTTCTCTGGAGACAATTGATCGGATGTGATTGCTATCGAATATTGCAGATCTTTTAATTAATAAGCAAGGGGTTCATAACAATACACATTTTTGTCAAAAGCGGATAATTATCACTCGTTTAAATGGGGAAGGAAAACCTATTGGATTGTGCAAAGGTACTTATTGTTCTGCGCTTATTGCGTGAAAAGTAACAAACATCCACACTTTCATACATCCATACATCCACTACACACTTACCTACACGTTTTAAGTTACTAGACGACCCGCCCCGGCTTTGCCCGTGGCGTATTTCGATAATTTTCGAATAATGTATGAGAATTTGCCCGATTTGTTGACATTTATGACTACTGCTCCGCTCCCTTGAGGATTAGCGTGAGGTTTAGCCTATAACCTTCCTCTATAAATAGGCTATTCAACACAGTTTTCAACTCTAACCAGTAGTTCTTGATATTAGCCCGTTCAGTCAAACAAAAACTTCTGCTTTATAATATTAGTATAGATATGATTTTATTGTATATCAGCTGTTGCCCGCGGCTCCGCCCGCGTGGACCTCTGATCCCGTTCATCGCTGATGATTGGCTTCTGATAATGTAGCTTTCTATAGGCGAAAGAATTTTTGAAATCGGTCCAGTACTTTTTGAGTTTGTTCGTTAGGTACATAAACAATACAATACTTTCCTCTTTATAATATTAGTATGAAATGTTATTATCGCTGAACGCTGTCTTACCTTTGGCCCACACTTGACGGTAAAATTTGACACCTGAAAAATATTTCCCCTTGTTTCCCTTTTATGGCTATCACTTAATTTTCATTTTGCGAGGTCCTGGACTAACTTAAAAGTAAACTTAGTAAAGGAGTTATTTAAACAAGACAATCACATTTGGTTGTTCAATTCCTGACGTCCATTGTAGTCTGCTGTCAAACATCTACTTTTCAAAATTTGAACTGTCTTTATTATTCTGTTATTCAATATAAGAACCGTTTTATTTTTCCTTTTCTACCTATATATTATTGGTTGTCTATGTGATGGAATTCGAAGGTGCATCCAGCATCGATAGTCATGCTCCTCTATCCAAAGGAGGGGTGGGTGAGGTTGTAGCAATACCCAGCATCACGCTATAATGCACACTTGGCCGTTAAATCGTTTAGAGCAGGGTTCTCAAAGTGGGGCACGCGAACACCTATGGTTTCGCCATACGACGGTAGGGGGTTCACGAACACGTCCACGTAACGGTGGCTCGATGGCTGGTAGACACGTGTGGCACACGCGGTGCGTGTGTTTTCCTAGCTCGCTCTTACAGGCTCCTCAATGAAACTCGTCAAGCTGATTTAAAAGGATATCTTTGATAGAGTTTTGGGTGTGCAAAGTGATGAATATTCTTTCACCAGAGTTGATTTATAAACCTGCCTTATAAAAAAATGTGTTGCATTACATATATGGTTATTGGACGAGACCTATTATACATTAGAAGTCTTGTTCAAAGAAATATGTATCATGTCGTTCGTACCACTGCAGAAATGCATTGTAGCAGACACTGCGCTCTAACTGTGATGCTCGGATTGCATGTATATAAATGCATACTTTCTTGTTACGCTACTATTTACGATAAAATAGTATAAAAAGGTAGTATTTAGAAATATAATAGTTTAAATCTGTTTAAATCTATTGTGAACCTCTGAGAATCCCGTGAGCCGGAACCGGTTAGGTTCAAAATTAAAAAAATTGTGGAAAAGTACAAGAGCTTTATTCAATATGTGTAGCAAGTTCCACCAAGCGCCATCAATCTGCTGTATAAACAGATATTCTTATAATTCAGCACCCAACTGACGTTCAACCCTAGGATCACGACCGGCGCTGAAGACTCGTAATTGATGGGGCAAATTTTCAAGACCTTCCTATAAAATTTGCTTTCAAATGGATGAGATAGCAGATAGCAGACACCCTATATAGCTCGTTCTTTCTCGCCCAGAAAACAAAATGCTCATATTGGGGATACACAGATTGGGGATTTTAGCATGGTTGAGCTTTCTCATGAGAAATCTATTTTGAGTGCAACTGGTAGTTACTACCAATTACAGTAAAAAGTGATAAAAAGGCAGGCAGATGTAAAATAATACACAGATTTCATTTTAAACACATTCTTAAAACGAAAGCATAACACAAAACTCAACAATTTAGACTTTCATAAACTCACTTTGACATTACTGACACGTACTTAGAAGAACATCCGTGGCTTGAGCATCTCCGGAGTTTCACCAAAACTTGACCTATCCTTCCCCAGCAATGTTCTGACTATCAGATTCCGCGGGGAAAAAGGATTTCTCTTATAAAATATCTTCTTGAGCATCGCATTCCTCATCTTCACATTACCCGCCGCTAGTTCCCTTTGAGTCTTGTAAGAATACGCCAAAGGATCCAAGTCTGGCTGAGGAATAGCCGCCATCGCTTTTGCCTGCAAGCTCTTCCAGTTAATCAATGGTTTGGTGATCTTTGGTGCAGGGTTATTTGCTGTCTGCGTGGAGAAGGTTCGTTGGTCGCCAGCTGCTGCCATGTGGGTGATAATTACCGGCGGTTGTGTCTTTTTCTTTAACTTTTTGAAGATTGACATCTTCCTTTCACTTTGTGTACCAGTGCTCTTCACTTCTATTTCTTTTAAACAGAGAGGTGGCTGCATCTGGCTGTAGCTAGTGTCATATGAGCTGCTGAAAGGAGCTGTGGGCCGCTGTCTGGGTAGAGGAGAACGTGCATCCCGATGATCACGCGTTCGTAAATGTTGCTGTGGAGGCATTTGAGCATAGGGTTCGTTGTGTCGCAGTGATGGATATCCTCGCATGCCAGGATTGTATGGTGGATGATAATCAGGTTGATACTCGTTTGGTCTATGTTGGAATTCGTTTGGTCGTGGTTGGTGCTCATGTCGCTGCGACTGATATTCATGTGGTCGTGATTGATATTCACGTGGTCGTTGTTGATACTCCTGTGCTCTTGCTTCATACTCATCGCGGACTGAGTGATAATCATGTGTTCCTGATTGGTAATCATCTGGTTGTCTTTGGTACTCCTGTTGTCTCTCGTAAACTGGTTTAAGTGGCGGTGAATGGTAGAATTCTTGACCATGCATCATATAATTCTGCACGTTTTGTCTAAAAACAGGAGCTTTTGGTTTTAAATCTACCTCTGTCACACTTTCACTCTCACTAAGCTCTTCTATGACATCTTTCTTTTTCTTTTTGAAAAGCCCAAAGGACCGTAGGACTTTTGAAAACTTGTTGCCCTTATTCTGAAAAAAAAAAACAGACTTGTACTCGATACTATAGATGGCCACAAAATGCCATAAATACAGAAAAGTTTAAAATTAAAAGACCTGCATATTTTGCGATAAAACCATTTATATAGCTTTTTATTTTGTGTTGTGTTATGTTTTTTAACCGACTTCAAAAAAGGAGGTTCTCAATTCGTACGCAATTTTTTTTATTTTTTTTTATTTTGTATGTTTGTTACGCGATTGTGAAGCCAATTCTAGACGGATTTTGAAAATTCTTTTTCTGTTCGTAAGTAGATTATTCCGAAGTGGTCCCATTTAAATTTCGTAAAGATCTGATGATGGGTTTCCGAGATTAGATCAAGGAACTCTTCAAAAAGTACCAGGAAATCAGCCGCGATTGCTGCAATGGCATATTATTGCAATGTTTCTGCCATTACACATCATAACATCACGCCTGAGTCCTTTGAAGGGGTACGCAGAAGTGTTCAGAATATTCAGCTATATTTCCGGTGTATATGCATTGGGTGGGTGCTAGCACCTCTGCCTACCCCTTCGGGGATACAGGCGTGAGTTTATGTCATGTTATGTTATATGCATTGATTTTAAAAATTATTTTTGAATAATGCTTTAATATTTTTTTTATTTAGCGTGGTCGGTTCGATCTGTAGTGTAGCGTCAGCAGCGCATGTACAGTCAGGTCACTATACATGCAATGTACAGTCGTGAGACTGTACAAACTCACTAAAAAGAGAAAAATAAATTCATTTTTAACAAAAAAGTTTAACCGACTTCAAGAAACGAGAAAGAGGCACTGAAAAGCGAAAAATAACTTAATTTACAGATTTACCGATTTATTAGAAGTCGGTGCCAGCCAACTTTGTTTGTAGTGTCTGAACTACATTACTATGATGCAATCAATTGAAATATGGCCTCCCTTGGGCTAGGCACCGACTTCTAATAAATCAGTAAGTCTGTAAATTAAGTTATTTTTTCAGTGCCTCTTTCTCGTTTCTTGAAGTCGGTTAAACTTTTTTGTTAAAAATGAATTTATTAGTAGTCATGGTCACAGTAATAAAAGGCGAAAGTAGATCAATTATGATTGTATACCTTACCTTATCAGGCACCGTAACATCAGTATCCAGTTCTGTTTCAGATGCTTCCAAACTCAACTTTTCCAGTAAAGTATCGGAATAGCTTGCATTTGTTCCACTGTAATACGTATCTGAAACCATCCTGGATCCTATGGCTTCACAACTTTTTGAATAACATTTCAGTGGCTGAGTACCGACTTTAGCATCGTGCTGATAATTTTTGTTACTTGCACCGACGCTTCTCGATGTTAACATTTTACTTTCAGCATATTTCTTGTCATTAGTATTATCTTGGTTTTGTTTACTAACAGGACCTTGCGCCACAAACTTATAGATCTCTTTAATTAATTCATCAGTTTCTGTATTGCAAGCTGGTTCTGTGTTTTTGTTATAACAATGTGAGCTGAGAGACTCTTTAGGAACGTTAACACAGTTTGAGCACGTGTAACTTTGACTGGGCATTAGATATCCGCCGTTTTGCATTGGTATTGGACAGTTAATAGGGCAAACTGGCATTACTGGATAGCAACACGTATTCGTAGGGAACGGTGGCATGTATGACTGTGGTATGCATTGGTTGTAGCTATTGAGACTGGAACTGTTGGCTATTACGTTACTATTTATTTTCGTGTTGGGGTCTTGCAGAACGTTACTGTCAATATCTTGTGTCTTACATGTGATATCTGACTTATCGCACTGTGAAGCAACTGTTTCTTTTTTTATTTCATGCAAAAAACTCTGTAGTATGTCTTTTATTTCACATAGGGCTTTGTCTGTTTTATCAGCATTTATTTCGGTTTCTTGTGTCTTGTTTAATGAAGTGTCTACAGCAGTACTTGTTTGCTCATTAATGTATTGTGAATATTGTAAACTGTTAATAATACCGGCATCTTGCTGATGACTTTGATTCTGTAGGTGTTTCTCTTCCATTGGAACATCACCATACTTTTGTGTATTTTGCGGCTGGGTCATAATTCTTTCCGGGACGAATTCTGAAGCAGTGTCGGCCTCATAATGTGTTTCGCATTGTGGGTATACTTTTTGGCGCTGAGGTAGACGTCTCCTGAACTTTTGTTTGGCTTGAGCCATATAATCTTCTAATTCTGTATAATACTGAGCTTTTAGATTCAGTCGAGGTCTGAGACTCCTAGGTGAAGGTGGAACTTCCCTATAGTAATCATATGGAATCATATTCGCATCAGCGAATTTTCGCCGCGTTTTAGGACTTGATCTTTCTTTGACAGGAATGAAGTCATACATGTCTGAATTGCTATAGGTATCAATGTGCATCCTGCGATGTTTTTGTCGCACGTGTTTATTAGAGCTGTAGAGGCGGGTGTCACAAACACTTCTCATACCACTAAGATCTTGGTGTTTCTGACGTTTGTGACGCCGACCCATTTCAGGATAAAAACAAGAACATAGTTCAGAGCCCTCTTGTATATTTTCTTTTAATGAAAACTCTTGATCTCGACAGACGGGTGCGGAGAACTGACTGAAATCAGACTCTTTTCTACCAAACATCTTAACTGGTTTATATTGTTTTCGTATTATGTCTGCAATAAAATCTGGATCAATATTGCGCGTGCACGATTTGTTTTTGCGATATCTGATGGGTTTGTCTTCGTAAGTAACTTTTAAGTGATCACCTGTATTTTTCTTTACAAACTCTTTATATTTTCTATCTTTGGTATACTGTGGAATCATTTCTTTGAAATTTTCTTTCTTAAAAAGTTTTTTGTCGTAAGAATAATTTGGGTATTCAGCAGTTACATCGTTCATTCTGGTGTTGGCTAAAGAATGAAAACTGCTAGTAGAACGAGCAATCATGTTATCGTAAAAGGACTTTGCTTTATGTTTATGTAATTTAGCACCAGTTTGAGAAGTGTGGTGTGCCTTATTTTTCTTATGGTTTACTTTGGTAACGTGATCGTTGTAGTCGATAATTGGAGTTTCAGTTCCAACTAGTTTGTTATCAAAATCTGGTTTTGATAAATAATTACGATTTTCAGACTTTTTGTAGATGTCGTCTGAAGATTTGTATATAAGTTGCGTTTCGAGGCCATTTGACTTTATCTCCGAAGATCCTTCGGTTTGTTCTTTTATAGTTTCGATCTCGTGCCTAAAGTCGTACTGGAAAGAATTCTCGGACTCTTTCCTGGAGCAGTCTTCGAGGCACACAAAATCACGACAGTGTCTGTTTACTTCGTCTAACTGTTGCTCTAAACCCACAATCTTTCGTTTTAAATCAGTGACATTGACAGCAATACTAGAATTTATTTTAATTTCCTGTTGCGAAGTGCTCCCTGTAAGACGATTTAAAAGTTTAGATTTGATAAGCGATGGAAGCGTATGATGCCAAAATTATCTTACCTAGAGCGCGGCGAAAAAATTCTCTGATAGCCCGGTATCTAAGTTTGGTCCGAGGTGAAATTCGACGTCTTGGGGTACGTAAGGTCATCACCACTCTTCACCACGAGCACGTCTGTGAGACAAGACATCATTTGTAGAAATCGTCATAGCACCGAAGATGATGATTACATAAGTTTGAATTTGTTCTGTATTCTGAGGTTTGAATATAGGAATATCTACGTACCTTTTATTTGGAACAATAATTTACGAAATTCGGAGTTTTGTTTCATCACACAAAATTACCATAGGGCCTGAAATAATAATAAAAAAGAACAATTATTACGCTTATTATTAATTTTATTTTATTATAAATAAAAATACGCTTGACTTTTGAATTTCATCTGACTTTTGCGCCGTTGCTCAATAGGCAAGAATCTAAATGGCCAGGTCAGTGAAGTAAAAAATACATGTAATCTTTTTGCATGATATGTAAAAAGTTCGCCATAGCCATTATATTTTCGATTAAAGAATTTGTATTGACGTTTGAGACTGTTTGTCAGTTTGTCATCATTTTAGATTGTTTAGATTTTTTACAAACGTATTTACTTACAATGCTTTCAAAATTTTTACGGACTACGTATAAATCGACGGCGAGTCAGTTATTAATCAGAAGAGTTCCACCTAAGCTCATCCAGGTCCGGTACTCGGACCTGATTCCACCGTCGCAATATGACATACCCTTCCCTAAGAAATTCCAAATGGGCTACGCTCTAAAAACGTATTGGGAGATTATTCCATTGATAGCAACGACCGCTTTCGCAATATTAGTCTTGTTCGGCGCAATAGTATGGGCCTGCAGAAATAAGGTAAGTTAGTACGTTATATATTAGTTAACCGACTTCAAAAACCAAGAAAGCACTAAAAACAGGTGCTTAGATACGCACGACTTAAAATAATACCGTGATAATTATTTTTGCAGGTGGATATTGTATTTTCCACACACAATCGCAGAAATATCTCGCGCACGATGGACTTGCGTAATCCCAGTGTCCACAAGGTTATTATTATCAATCAACGATACGAACGATGGCCCGAGATGCAGGATGTGCTCGACAAAATGAAGGCTGCGGAGAAGAGGGCACTGGTTCGCGCCCAAACCTGTAGCTTGGTGTCCTAGGCTGGAGCTAAGCAACTCGTTACTAAGTCTGAAGGCGGTTTTCTTCTGTGCGTGATTCCGCAGACGAATGCGGATTAGCCCACACCAACGCAGCGTGGAAAGAGTCCCGTCTGAGGGGTGCAATGGTTTTTCAAAACAGACCTATACGCACCGTGGAAAGTAGTGGATGCGCGGTACGTGCCTATCCGTGGTCGTCTACCGTGCGTGATAAAAACTGCAGTGTTACGCACCGTGGAGAGCCGCCTTTATGGTATCATGTTCAAGTCATAATGTAAGTTCAATCAACGTACGTATTTTAAGATAAATTCTTTGTGAATTTGAGCGTGTTAACGGTTTTTGTTGTATATTTTTTGTCTTATGCTATATATTTTTCAACTAAGTTAAGTATTTTTTGGAATGTATACAAAATGAATTCTCACTATTAGCTTAGGCTATAGTTAAATATACTGTATTTTGTAAACTACATTTATTATCTTTGCTTTACCTCGAACTGCCTTTTTATAAAAATCACTGAACCATCTTCTTCATCTTCATCCTAACGTTAACCCCAGTCGCATCCGAAGCTTTCACCTCGGAGTCTGGGGATCCGCTTTACCAGTCTAACTGCGGATTTGGGTGGACTTTGATATTTAACATTTAAAGCTACTATGATTACTAAACCATCAATCATAGGTATTATATCTATTTCGTAATATTATTCAAGAGATAGATTCAAGTTCAAGAGTTTGTTTGTTCTTCTTCTTCCTCTTAGCGTTAATTCCCAGTCGCATCCGAAGCTTTCAGCTCGGAGTCTGGGGTCCGCTTTTGCCAGTCTTAACTACGGATTTGGCTAGACCTCGATATTTTCTGTGAAGCGATTGCCATCTGACCTCCACATCCCAATTGTAACATTAGGCGATATCGAAGCTTTGCAGGTTTGCAGCTAGACTCAGTGGCGTAGCTAGGTGACCAAGGGCCCCGGTGCAAAAAGAAACAGGGGGCCCCCCTATTTTCTTTGGTTCCGAAAATTCCTTCGGGCGTCGCACGTCGCCTTACCGAAGTAAACGATGAGGTAGGCATATGCCCTACCGGTCGCTAACGTGCTGTTGGAGGTCAAATCCGTCCTCTCTCCCTCTTTTTCGTGCGGAAATCCCCTCAGATCCCACGCCCGTCGTCGGCCATCGGAGGTAGTTATGTCGGACTCGGACCGCTTAATACCACACGCCGTCTCGGATCAGATACCAGAGCTGCCGGGGTGTAAGGTTACCGACAGCATATCACTGGCACCCCTGCTGATTCTGGGCCATCTACGGTTTTAAAATGGCCTCCTCGGGTGTGAGAAGCACGATGTCCCCATAGAACTCAGAAAAGAGGGACGAACATCGAACCGCGGCGCCAGTGGGGGTGAAAGGGTGACAGGCGGCCGCACACGTAACCCCCACGCCTGCGCTCGGTAACCGGTCCGCTCCTTGCCTGCTCATCATTGTGGGACATGTGAAAAGTCTCCGACCAGTCCTCAACAGATCCACGCGAGAGAGGAGCGCTGCCGTCTCCGTTACCCAGGGTGCACCGCGTGGTGACTGCGGGCCCCGCACCCCAATCCTCCTTCCATTGTAGAGAGGTGCACGGAAACAATCTAGATATACATCTAGCTTGTTTCCGCGCATACATACGTAAATTTCCATTTATTTTCGTGTGCCTATAGAATACTTAACGTTAAACTCTACAGATCCCACAGCCGTTCACATAGGCGATAATTTGGTCGACCACACAGACCAGGCTAAGTACCTGGGATCTGTACTTCATGTGACTGGTGTAATCGACTACAACGTCAAGGCACGCATTGCTGCCGCGTGGGCCAAGTGGCGAGAAATGACTGGCCTCACGTGTGATCCCAAAATGCCAGTCAGGTTGAAGGAAAAGAAAGAAAGAAAATAAAATACATTTAAAGCAAATCACAACGCACATTACACAATACACAATTAGGGGAAGGTCAGTAGGCCACGGAGGTCATGGAGATGAAAATGCTATGCGGCGTTACGCGTAAAGATCGCGTGACAAACTCTCGCATCCGCGGCAGCCTTCATGTCCGATATCCGTGATATGGTGGATAAAATGCAAGAGAGCCGCCTTCGCTGGTGCGGCCACGTCTTGCGGCAACCGCCAGGCTACGTGGCTAACAAATGCCTGGCAATGGCGCCCCCGCCGGGTCCAGGTAAAAGGGGTAGGCCCAAGAAGTCTTGACTTGATGTCGTGGAGGGTGATATGCGTGCGAATTTTTCTCACTTTCATGGACGCCCAAGATCGTGAGAAGTGAAGGAGGAAGAGCCGGAAGGCGAACCCTGAGCTCCGAGGTCATCTTGGCCACGGATGCAATCAGGAAAATGCGTCTATATGCAGATGATGATGATTTCGTGTTTATGTCGAATCGACATAAACATTCGGTGAAGGTGTTTAGGCCGGAATCGAAACAACTAAAACTGCATGCAGTCTCGGGTCTCAAGCGCCGGAGTGTAAGCGGGACCAATAAGAAAATTCCATTGCACCTCGAAACACCCTGGGCCATATACGACTTTGAGATGCCCCCCTCAAATATGGGAACCACGATATCTCCATCTGGCCCAGAACTATCCCACCCCCTTACTTGCTTTCCACTGCGACAGTTGCTAATCAGAGTTACACGTGGAAAGTTCATAGTTGGCCTTAAGCCGCAGCGTCTATGCCGTCTTGAGACAGGCTGCTGCTGTCTCCATTACCCAGGGTGCACAAATAGTCTTCAATAGAAGACCAGCGATTATCTAGCAAAAAAAAAATGGTACTGGAACTCGTATTACTATTATAATATTACTAGTTCCGATCAATTTACTATAGTAAAATATTTTATTATGACTGCTAGAATAATATCACTCTCTAGTCTCTAGACATTAAGCTTGGTGGCCTCCTGAGGGCAGTGAGGGCTCAGGGGGCCTCCAAGCTAGCTGCAAATGTGATGGCGAATCATTTAACGAGACAATACTGCACAAAATTCCCAACAAATGACTTGCACTGATTTACTACAACCCATTTTCGCATTCCAAAATTAAGACTTTTTTGGTAGGTAGTTCAATATGAGATTTGCTAGTTCAGGCTCGGGCTTGGGGGGCCCCCTGAGCCTAGGGGCCCTGGTGCACCGCACCACCTTGCCCACCCATAGCTACGCCAGTGGCTAGACTGCTGTTTTTGGATTTTTGAGGGCTCCAACTACCCGTAACGACTGCCATAGATGTTCTTATGGCAACCGGGACCGACGGCTTAACGTGCTCTCCGAGGCACGACCAGACCAATGCAAATACCCATATTTCATGAACACAAATATTTGCACTGAGCGGGGATCGAACCCACGCCTCCTGCGTAGCGGCCGCGTTCACTACCGCTACGCCACGGAGGCTGTCTAATCTCAGGAACTACCGGATCGAAATTAAAAAATCTTTTTGTGTTGACTAATAATAGGCTAAATTTCACAACGCTACTACTTAAGGGAGCGGAGCAGTACTGTTCAAATGAAGTATGGAAATCTGTTAGGTTTGTTGACATTTATGATATGTTAACAAACCTGACAGATTTCCATACTTCATTTGAACAGTAAATTGGGGGCCTATAGATGACTGAAAGGGGTGATATTGTTTCGAAATGCGCCACGGCGAAGCCGGGGTTGGCTGGCTAGTTTAAATCATAAATTCTTTGCAGCTGAGGTTGGCTCAGCCCCAAAATTTGAATCTTGGGGGTGACTACAATATGGGGTTTCCCAAGAAGAGCATAAGTTTCTTCAGGATCGGCAGCACGAGTGTAACGCCCCTGGTGTTGCATACATCCTTAGGCCACGGTTCTTCCTATCAGGTGGGCCGTGTGCTTGTCTGCCTTCTAACGGCCGTTCCCAAAAATCTATCTATCGCCAGTTTTGACATTAGAAAGGATATAAACGTCATCAATCTCTATGGTAATGCAATTTCATAGTAGCAAAATAACAATAGGATTTGACAAAGGTACTATCTCTACCTTTACCTTTATCTGTAGATATGTTATTGGGAACGGCCGTAAGTAGTAAAAATAAAACGAGATTTTGAACCATTTTTACCAACGACATCGCTGAATGAGGGGGTGTCCACTGAATGTGCAGCCCCTCTAGACAAGTGGCAATTCGTTGCTCGGCGTATGATGGAATAGAATGCCAAATGTATGGGATTTGACGTATATGACAGGCGTCAACGGATGTCAAAAACGTCAAATCCTATACATTTGTCATTCTATTCCATCATACGCCGAGCAACGAATTGCCACTTGTCTAGGGGGGCAGTATGTTGTTAGTAAACGACACTCTGGTCAAGTCAACTTCCCTCGTTTTTATTCGGGGGCTAAAGAAGAAAGGGGTATACCCTTAGAGTATACATTACGTAGCAATGTATACTCTAAGGGTATACCCCTGAGTAAAATCGGATGAAAAAATAAAAGGTCATAAAATAAAACCAATCACCGTTTCCAATATTTTTATTTTTAAATTAGTGGCAGTGAAGTTTTGTCGGGTAAGTATCGATTACGAACAAAAGCCGGTAACTGCCTCTCGACCAGAATTAATATAAAAATAACATTCTCGCATGACGTACTAGGTACTTAGCTCATTTTGAGGAGTAATTAACTGTATTTTGAAGTATACATTTATTTGTTTACAGAAAAATAAGTCAGAAAAGGGGTATTTTCTTAACCTTTTGAAGTTTAGGGACCAGTTCTTCATTAGTCTTTTTCTAGTTATGACCACTTCTGGTTTTGACCACTTCTGCTTATGACTACTTCGTAATATGACCATTTCTGGATTCGACCACTTCGTGTATGTATCATGGCCGCTGTCTTTAGCACTGAGGTATCGTGACAAGTTAAATTTTTATAGACTTTTTTTGGATACTTGTAACTTTTTTTTGGGGTAGATATATCTATCTAGTCCCGTCTTTGAGATAATAAAAGAAGTTTAACTAACAATATGTAGGTACATATACTTCAAAATACAGTATATAAGGATAAAAAACATCGTACGCGCCATAATACCTAAAACTAATTTTACTAACTCATAGATTGGCACCTTTTTAACACAAATATACGTCATAGCACAGGCATCGGTTCGTACAGCCACTCCACTTAGTAATTTCTTATTCTTCTTTTTACTTTTTAATAATAAATCGTGTGACTTAGAATCCATAATGGGTTGATAACATCTTTTTATTAAAAACAGCGATGCAGTTGTTAATTGCGTAACCGCGTTTTAGCGCTGTTTTTCATAAAAATATGCGTTATAAGAGGTTTATAATGGTTTTTTATAAAACAATTATTTGGCACATAACGTTGAAACAAGTCACTAAGTGCTATAGTGTATGAATAACTAACATTCAGTAGTTTACGTATTTTTATTTGCACGACTGCTCACAGTTAAGTCTAGTACTGAATTGTAACAGTTACTTGAAACAGACTATCGCTAGTCAAACTAACTGAACTGCAATATCAATTCCTCGTTCAAATTGCCCAGTCTTTCTGTTGCACAGTCCTTCTGGCTAGGCAGAAGGACTGACGACCTGAAAAAGGAGACTGGGACAGACTGGATGTGGAAGGCGGGGGATCGGTAGACGTGACGCATATTGGGAGAGGCTTATGACCAGCAGTGGACTGCGATATGCTAATTGATTCCATGACGCCATGTCTTACCATATCTTCATAATAGATTTTATAGAAAATTAAGATGATAAACTTTTAAATTTTTGTCTCCCGCTTTCTGCCTCTTGCAATCCAACAAACAGAGGTGAACTGTGGAAATTTAATATTTCCCGCGGTACACCCAAGTGGATAAGGTGAACCATTGTATTTTTTACCACGGTTCACCCAGACGGTCTGTGCAGGTGGACGGTGGGCAAGCAGCTAATTTTATTCATGATGGAATGACTTTTAGGTTAAATGAACTTTAAACATTATTTGATTTGCACACGAGCCCTCTAATGCGATACCAAATATATATCTAAGCTCATCATCTCCTATATTGTCAAGTCAAACGGTGGCATCTGAAATCAGTTGTGATGTGTGAAATTTTGGCCACAGAACCTTATAGTTTAATAGTGTGTTGTGTATTTATTACTACCACACTATCCATTGCTATTTTTTTTTAATAATAATAATTTATCAAGGACACCTTCGCCTACAGTCGTGACTTTCTTCCTAATCAATATTTATGTGTACGCTTGTGTAGGTCTCTGTTGGCATAGCAATTAATACCGACAGTAATTATGTTATTACAAGGAATTGCTACAATTCAGTACACATCTTAAAATCTGACAATTAAAAAATCAATTACTATTTTATTTATTCGCCTATACAAAACGAGGTTCGAAAACGAAAGTGTTTTTCGAAACGTCTGTTTATTATTTATATAATATTATTAGTTATCTAATCGTTATTTAGGTATGTATAATGTGAATCAAATACAATTTGGGTAAGTACACTGGGAAAAAGTTGGCTGGCACCTTGCTGTGTAAAATATCGACACATTTGTTAAGCAACGCGGTGGGTTATTTAACGCATGGCTTCTCGGGCTTTGAATCTATAGGTTCTAACCTCAACCATGACGACCATGATGACCATGACACTACCGATGTGTAAAAATACACTAAAAGTTACCACGTAATGACTAGATTGTATCATAATCAGTGTAAAAAGTTTGGCACTTTTAACTAACAATTCGGCCATTTTGAACAATTTTCCGACAGCGTAGAACACATGGAACTTCAGTGGTGTATCGAGGTCACAGACAGCCCCCTTTGGGGTGTTTCGTCGCCGAGGAAACGGCTGCCTACGTAATACCGGAGAGGCAGTAGACCCCCAACTTTCTCAAATACTCGGCACAGTGAGGTCGCTCCGTGAAGTCTGTGAAGCCGGAGCTAGGCTGGCTGCTCTAGGCAGCACTCTTCACGCACAATGGCCCAAAAAGATACTAAGTGCGGAAAAAATTGTCGTCTTTGCATTCCATTCCATCAGTAGTGTATAGTTATCGGTGTATGATGAACATTAGGAGAATGACCCCAGCCACGTTATAAATTGCACTTTATATGCGCAGTATGTGCTTATTGAGTCTTTTGAGAAGAAAGCTCTGGGTGCGACGGCGGTGGAGACGCGTCAATTCACAAAACGTAAAAGCAATTCGCGCGCGCCCAGGTCCCGCTAAACTTTACGACATCACAGGTAAATCGTACTGATAAAAGGTGACCATTATCCAATGGATTTATTCGGTCACTTCCGCCGTCGATGCTTTGAATAGCTTTTATACGAATTTCGTCTTACGATCGCGAAGATGAATTTTTACTCCTTTAATTCTCAATTACTTCAGTATTAAAAGATGAGTTTTATTGAATTTTTCACCATTGGGGGACAACATGGAATGAAATAAGTTACAATCCCCAATTGCCCCATGTGGCAACCTCAATACCGTTTTTTTTTGTAGGAAAGGTCTTCGTCAGACTTAAAATTTTACGTTTGTTTGATTGCAATCGGTTGAGTAGGCCGTGGGCAGAGCCTCGGGCGGCTGGCTAGTCATTTATAAAGTCGTAATTACGTCATTAGTCGATAGAAAGCAAGGCCAGCCTCGTTTCCCCAGTTATAATATTGTTACGCTTGTGTCCAACAGTTGCTCAGCTCGCACATCGCGACAGTCTCGCCAGTCGCGCGACTTGGCCGCGAATGCGAAGCGAAATAGAGGTGATACCTTAATATAATTTCAGTCATGGAACTATTCAGTGCACCACGAGGCAACGAGTGCTTTACAGCCAGTAAAGTTTTTAATTTAATTACTATCATAAAATTGACACCTGTCAAGACTGTTAAACGTCAAATCTGACAGCTTCCGTTTTTAAATATATGACGTTTGAAAGGCCCTTATGCCAAATGAATTGCTTGTGTAATGCGTAGACCTCCATCTACGGCGTAGCCACCGTAGACCTCCGTCTATGGCGTAGTCACCATAGAACGAAACAGTCTACGGCGTAGAGGTATTCGACATTTTCTTTCTCTTCACTACCACACTATAAACTATGAAGTTAATGTTTGGTATAAAGACGTATTGATTAAAGCCCCTATGGGACTTTGAGTAGCCTGCTCGAAAAATCGCTTCAATTGAAATCAATGAATCTCGTAATTATTTTATATTCACTATTGCATTCTGCAACACAAACTTTGTAAAAAAATCTTCTAATATTGTTTTAGAAGAGTCTTACGATACCTTCTATAATCTTGATCAATGATCATACCATTAAATTGTGGCTCAAGTTAATGTTGATAGTAATTAAATTCGTAAACTTTTAATACCACTGTTGACTGGACATGCAACAATATCATTTCACACAGCCGAAGTCTAAGCAACACATCTGCAATTCTCAAAATACTGTCATTAAAAAACCTACCACATAATTAAAAAATGCCATCTGGTATCTCAATCACCTGTGTTGCTTAACCTCCGGCTCCCAAATATCGACCGCGAATCGTCCGCGTCACAAACCATTTTTACAATTTACCTTTATTCTATACACTTAAAAACTTTAAAACGGAACATTTGACTAGATATACATAATACTGTGCGTAACCCATCGTAATCATAGACCCACTATTAGTAGCAGGTACAAACGAACTTAGAAGAACATACAAGAAATTGAGCACACACGTGCGATTATTTTAAAGCTCTAGACAGGTTACACGCTCACTGAACTCTGAAAAATTGCAGTTGATTTTCTCTACTCTCAAAAAGGCATTGTTCTCAATGAACTACCTTGAAAAATCTTAGAGTATTTTTTTCTCATGCAAGCAGATGTTACACCGGGTTTCCAAAACGAGTTTTCATTAAAGTGGACGCGGACGCATTCACTATAACAAATGGTCTGCACTCTTACAGACGAATCCATTCGACGGTGCGTAGTCCGTGAAATCGCGCACGCGTCCGTGAAATCGCGAGCCGTGGAAAGATGGCTTTAGGTTTTAACGCGATAAGGTTGTAATTAGCGTGTTACAGAATTGTCTAATCTTTTTTTTTTCAATATCACATTGTCGAAGCGAGTGATTGTAGTGGATGGCGTTCTTCTTTTTCATTCTAGCGTTAACCCCAGTCGCATTCGAAGCTTTCACCTCGGAGTTTGGGGTCCGCTTTACCAGTCTAACTGTGGATTTGGCTGGACTTCGATATTTTTCGTGAAGCGACAGCCATCTGACCTCCACAACACAATGGCGTTATTGGGCGATAACGAAGTGTGCAGCTAGACCAGTTGTTGTTGGACTTAAACTACCCGTAACGACTGCCATAGATGTTCGTATGGCAACCGGGACTGATAGCTTAACGTGCTCTCCGAGGCACGACCAGTACTGGCATTATTAGTGTATAGAAATAGCTGACGCATCCGGGCCGGTTCATCAAATCAGATTATAAAGCTCAAAGATCAAAAGTGGGATACTTGGGCGTAGTGTTGTGCTATAGCGAATTAAGCGTTATTTTTGTCCGTCCATACTCATAGTAGTATTTTTTCTTTATTAGGTATTATTAAAGCTAGTATTGTGCGTCCCTTATCGATATTCAAGTTAGACGAGTATAGCATGTTTTATTACAACTACAATTAGTAGATCATCATTTTAGGACTTTTAAATGACAATTTTGGCTAGAGAGTACAAGTCATTGTTTAAATAACGACTGCTGATTATTCTAATTCGATATCTTTTGAAAAGAACATACCCTCATTTTGTCTCTAAATATTATAATCATCAGTTAAAAATGGTATATTTGGGTAGTATTCATTAAGTTACCTATAGTGTTAAGTTCATATCTACGAACGAGATATTATATTATTTGGCACACATTTTACTTATTTCTAATAGTGGATTTTCTTTCAATAGGTACCTGTATTAATGAACCCGTATCCCTCTGCTAAGTTTTGTTGTTATTATTAGCATCTGTGCACCGAGCATAGACCTACAGAAACTAGACATTGTACTATAATTATTATAGTTTTTGTCAAATGGATTGAGAATAAAGTTCATTGACCTTTCAACCGTTTAGACGAACTATAGTATTTAATTCCATTCCAATGACTATGGTTGCACCGGTTTCAGTAACTGCCTATTTAGAAACGTTTGAGCGTGTAACCTGCCTATCATTTATCAATTGGCATATCAGACAAAGCCAATTTAAGAAAATCGCAGTCATTCAACTTTAATCCTCAGTAATAGGTACTTTATAAAAACTAAAAGATATTTACTCAGAACCAGCATTCTCGGCATCACTACAAAACATTCAAACCGATAGGTCGTTTTGAATAATGACGTCGAGAATACGCAAAAAATTGCAGAATTAGAACTCGCTGTCTCATTTCTCTATCACTCAAACGCAAGGTGCGACAGAGAAAGAGCGACGAACGCTGAGGAAACTTGCCACTTCCATACCGGCCACTTATTTACGAAAACCCTTTTTTTAACGAAACTTACAGCTTCCTCTAATCTTTATTAGCGATAGTAAATTGAAAATTAAGTAACTTTAGGACAAGTCACAATATCAAACCTTAAAATCAAATACTATTCAATAATGTATCAAAACATCAAAATTTTATATCGGCTCATGAACAAAGATTATATCAATACATTACGCCATGATCGTACAGATAGACTAGTTACGTCTGTCATTGAAGTCTCATGAACCGAACGGAAAACAACCATGGCTGATCTCTTTGAGAGAATGTGCCAGAGCATTGAACTTTATTACGTTATGGTTTGACAAGTAGGTAATTTATAAACGTTGTCATAAACGTTATAGAATCAGTCTAATTACGATAATATTAATACACAGGGTGGTTGCAAGTCGCTTGCTACTCCGGCGCACTCTCTCTCCCAGTACAAAACAAAACGCGCCACGACGACGTCCAAACTAAACTTTCTCTTATCACAAATAAGTGTAGGTAGTCACATATTCCTCAATAATAATATTTAATAATAATAATCATTAATAATACATCTTAAATAACTATACAATTTATGAAACCTCGCAAGGCTGTAAAACTTAGTAAACTTTCTTTTTTGTTTGTTCATATTATACATTAATGCGTGATCCTCACGTACTCCGTACTATACAAAAATTAAAAACATTATACAGTAAGACTACGATACCATATAGCTAATAAATACAAGAATCAACTTACGGACTACCAATACCCACGAGGCATGATGACGTGATGCGCGACGGTATATTCGTATTTTAGTTACAACCTTTTTTATAACATTCAATTTTATTAATTATAATAATTTTATTATATCTATATTATATACGTGCTCTCTCTGAAACATCGTCATAGCCATATTTTGGAACTATCACTCTCCCGACGAGCGTGGAAGCGGCCGCCGCCGGAGCGTCGACGACTCACAGTGACTTGGTGTGTACACAAATAGAGCATAGTGTATACGAACACCCGGTTGTGTACCGGAGTACCGGCGTAGTCGAGCGTCTGTGAGCGTGGCGGCCGCGTCGGCGCGTGATGAAGTGACCCTAGCATCTCCACAGGTTGCGAGCGAGCGACACCCACGGTCGCCGCTCGCCGTCATACTCTCGCCATACATACATATTGAACTGAGTACTGGTTACATGAGCAAACGTTACATGTCTCGACAGACAGTTCTACTTCTCTATACTTTATTGTTTTGAGTCTTATACACTGTGGTGTTACAATTTAGACTTCGTCGATTATGGGATGCATCGGTGATGATAATGAAACAGAAACTTATTCCTCAATATTAGGCCAACTTGGTATGAGCGTGTGTGGAACCGAACGCAGTACAAACGGAGAGCGACGGCGGCGAGCGCACAGCGTGGTCGCGCGCTCGCCGGCGCCGAGGCTTCACCTAAGAACATTGACGGTAATCTCGATGATGAATATTTGTGCGGCTGGTGTGTACCGGTGACGTATATATATTACGCATAACGCGGTGCGCCGGCGAGGCGAGCTCGCCGCCACACGACCGGCTTACACTAAGTGATCACCTTAGAAGTCGATAGGAAGTCAGTTTTACTTACAATAAGACTGTTATTTATTAACTAGGGTACGGCGCCCCGCGCGGACGTCGGGTCACGGAGCGGGGCGGCCACGAATTTCATATATAAGTCTCTAATTATTCACCGCGGATGATCCGTTCTCGATCCGATGTGCCGATCTATGCCGTGACGGCGTCGGTATCGCCGCGGTGTCGTCTCGTCCGGGTGCGTGGCGAGACGCTAGTAACGAATATTGCTTAGCTTGCGCTGGGGGTCTGTGCGGCGCGGGGTGCGGGCGGTCAGCGCGCGGCCACGCGGCACAGCGCCAGGCGCGCGCACGCCGCGGCGCCCGGCACGCCCGCGCCGCACAGGCCCGATCAGAGCCGGTCCTCCTCCTCCTCCTCCTCGCCCTCGTCGCCGGCCTCCTCGTTCTCCTCCCGGTAGCCGGGGTGCTCGCTGATGGCGTAATAGTTGCCATTGTATATGACGCCCAACTCGCGCAGCGCGTCGCCTCTTATCGTCGCCTTGATCGTCCAGTTGTAGCAGTCGTCCGACTCGGACTCCCGGTCGAGCCTCTCGACGTCCAGGATCTTGGAACTCAACCGCTCGAGAATAATGCCGATGTCCTTGATTGTCAAGTGTCGCTTCTGATCGACGCTGAGCTGGTCTATGAGCAGGAGAAACTTCTCCGAGGTGACCGCCTCGTCCTCGACTAGGGTGTTCTCGGTCTCGCTCTCGGAGGAGTCGCGGTCGCCGCGGCGCGCGGACTCCGCGTCGAGGAACCTGACGTGGCCCTTGGGCCGGCCCTGCGGCGAGGCGCGCGGCTGCGCGTCCTGGATGGGCGAGGTGGCCACGCTCTTGTGCACGGCGATGCGGCGGCCCTCCTCGTGCAGCGCGCAGCAGTGGAAGTCGCACTCGTCGGGCGGCGCGCGCGCGGGCGGCGAGGCGGCGGCGCGGCAGTCGGCCGTGTGCACGTGCACGCCGCCCGGCGCCTCCAGCGAGCCGGGCGCGCGCGACAGGCGGCGCGCGGCCGGCCCGGGCTCGTCGTGGTTGACGACGGTGATGTGCGGCGGCGGCGGCTGCGGCCGGTCCAGCGACGTCTGGATCACGAGCGACGGCCGCCGGTCCGGCTTGGCCTGGCGGGACGGCGAGCGCGCGGCCGGCGACGCCTGCGGCCGCTGGTCCCAGTGCAGCACCACTGTGACGCGCCCCTTGTTGTCCATGATCTTCCATGAAGGCGTCTCATCGTGCAACTCGAGTGCGTGGATTGTCTCGCATACTATTTTTGGAATTGCCGATATAGCTGTAACGAGAAACGTGGACAGGATTACTAAAGTGTGTCATATGAATTAGATTGGCAGGATGTGGCGTTCAAGAATCTGCTGAATTTTAAAAAACTTAGCATGAGAGTGGCCATTGGCTTGATTGGATAGCTGTCATACTCCTATTTAATTCTGACGATAAGTTGCAATAAGATGAGAATGTTAAGGATACCCTATTACTATCGGTTTTATATCCAGTTCCAAGGTTGCCTGTAAGAAGTTACATTCAACGTCAACGCCAATGGTGCATGCTAATTGTGTAAATATCTTGATGGGCATACCATAAAGTTCTTCTTTCAGACTTCTCTGCCTTCTGCAAAGCCTAAGTTTTTCTGTAATGTTACAAGCGTACGTACACCGGGGTCTGCCTACTCACCAGCCTTGATGACGTCGACGCCGGTGGGGTACCATCGCTCGCCCTGGCGCAGCAGCAGCAGCACGGTGTTCGGCGGGAGCGTGCGCCAGTAGTCGCCGTCCTCGACCTGCGTGCCGTCGCTCTCGAGCACCAGCCGCACCGGCTCGCTCGCCGCTACCGACAACTTCTCCTTGCCTGCACAACAATATTGCCATTCGTTTTGGTATTCTTTTATTGGATTCTCCTAAAACTAGGGGTGTAAGGGTACCCACATAGACCCTTGGGGCACACCTAACCTCATTTGCAAGTCGATATATTTGCTGATTGGGGGACGAGGCCACAGGCTATAGCGCAGGCTTTCCTATTGAGGTAGGACATATCCATTAAGAACCATGATCAGACCCCAGGCTCCGAAGGCCGAACTTTAGACGCAACTGCGAAATCACTGAGGTAGGAAGGAGGACAAAATAACCTCATAGTACGACCAATCGGTGTGGATTTATATATCCCTATAGTTCGATTAATCAAACTATGCGATCGAAATATGTAGCCGGGAAGAAATTCGGGAATAACGCACATACAGCAAACTACGTTATTAATAATAATCATAGCTAAGACAGTATCATATTGGAGAATATACCGAGACCTCGTAGGCGAGCGGCCCGCTGCCCGGTCGGACGACACTAACTCCGGCTAGCCTGCAGCCTGAACCAGGTCAGGCGAGCGCAGTCGGGCGGCAAACACGGATAACCCGAACACGGTTTACTGAACTAACTAGACTCGCTGCTAATTGTGATCTAATTAATAAATGTGCTACTCGTAACGGGTAGGTACGAATGCACTAATGCTATTGAGACTGTTTTTATACGTTACTTCCTGGAACACAAAGATGCCCAGGGTCTATTCAGACCAGGCGGAAAAGTGGTCGAGCAGTTTTTACGTATTAATTAAATATCAACCTTATTCTGTTTAGATAAAACTGAAAATATTATGTAAAAGTATAAGATTGTAGCGCGGTGTTGCATATTTTTGTAGATTGTATAGTTGATATTTAATTACCAACCCAACACTGCTCGAACATTATTTCGCATGCTTTGAAAAGACCCTTAGGTCTACGGTACTCTTGGCAGAAATTCCGTGGCAGATCTTCCGCATTGAAACGCCAATAATATGGTATCCTGACTAATAATATTAATGACAAAGTTTGTTTGTATGGGATCTGGCCGCTTAATACAAGGATAGATTTTGTCAGGAGTTTTTTTTTATATAGGACACGTCAATTTGACTTCGCCTCGCCTGATGGTAAGCTGAAGGCAAAGTCTCTGAAAAGAGCGTCACCATTACAGACAGTAATTGGTGTATATCAGTATTGTAGTAAGTGGAACCCCGATGTCTCTACCTACATCAATGGGCAAGAGGCGTCACTATATACATGTATGTATGTATGGTCCCGCAACATGAGAGACTTGTGGCTGAGTGGTAACTTGTTTAACAAATAGCAGCTCATCTTGGTCGTGGGGTCGTGGTCAGTCTTAAGATGGGTGGCCATTCTTAACTCATTGAGATCCTCCGTGCCTCGTAGTGCACGTTAAGCTGTCGGTACTGGTTGCAATAACAAATGAATAAATATTCTAGGACATTCTACACAGCGCTATCTAGACCCAAAGTAAGCACAGCTTAACTAGCTTGTGCTATGGGTTCTAGAATGCGTATAAGCATTTTTTTTTTGTAAATATATACATATTACACATAGAAACACCCAGATCAATGCAATTAATTATATTAATGCATATAAATGTTTGCACAGAGCGGGAATCGAACCCGCGCCCCCTGCGTAGCAGTCGAAAGTTCTACCGCTACGCCATAGTGGCTGTCGTTAAGGCGGCCACCCACTTACAGTCCGCCTGCAGTTTTTCGTCTGTTCGGCGGCCCGCAGTCCTTATGTCATCAAAGTCATAATTTTATTACCTCACCTCAGACTAAAATAATAACATTATTTTATTCTTTTAGTCTGATGTTATTACGTATGAAATGCCGACGGCCATAGACTGTCCGACCTTTAACTGTCTTTGCTGACCGAAATCGTCAAGCGGCCACACATATTTTAGCCGTCAGTCCAAAATCGTATACGGAACTGTAAGTGTGTGGGCTATTGAGTTTTTTTTTTTTTTTAATATAGGACATGTCAATTTGACTTCGCCTCGCCTGATGGTAAGCTGAAGGCAAAGTCTCTGAAAAGAGCGTCACCATTACAGACACGTATCATGTTACAATGGTGGCACTCAGCCGCTTAAAGGACCCGGGACTGTAGGAGGAGGGAAACACGTGCGGGAACTGAAAGACCGATATCATCCGGTTGTCGTTCGATAAACTGTAAGTGGTGGGCCGCCTTTAGATTTCTAAAAAGGCTGAGACTCAGCCAAACTATAGAATTCCGATATCGCCAGTGGGTTGTGAAGATCAGATGGCATTCGCTTCATGAAAAATATTAAAGTTCAGACGTTTCGTATTTAGGCAGAAAGCAGACTACAAGTGGGTTGGGTAAAGTGAAAAAGGGGTAAATTAATGGGGAAAATGTAGAGATAGGATATTTTATCCGCGCATTTAGAGATTACTAGTCCAACACTGCCTCCGTGGCGTAGCGGTAGTGAACGCGGCCGCTACGCAGGAGGCGCGGGTTCGATCCCCGCTCAGTGCAAATATTTGTGTTCATGAAATATGGGTATTTGCATTGGTCTGGTCGTGCCTCGGAGAGCACGTTAAGCCGTCGGTCCCGGTTGCCATAAGAACATCTATGGCAGTCGTTACGGGTAGTTGGAGCCCTAAAAACTCCAAAAACAACGGTCTAACTGCAAAGCTTCGATATCGCCTAATGTTAACATTGGGTTGTGGAGGTCAGATGACAATCGCTTCACGGAAAATATCGAGTTCTAGCCAAATTCGTAGTTAAGACTGATAAAGCGGACCCCAGACTCCGAGCTGAAAAAGCTTCGGATGCGACTGGGAATTAACGCTAAGAGGAAGAAGTCCAACAGTGTTGCCTTCTCCGTAGTAGTGCCTACCACTCGCCCTCTTCTCAGTTTTATCATCTGCTACTAAAATTATAAATGCGAAAGTAACTCTGTCTGTCTTTTTGTCTGTCTGTCTATTACACTTTCACCCCCTAAACCACTGAACCCTCGTGTGTAAGGCTATCTTCAGAAGACAAGTTTAATAATAATACAATTTATGTATCACTTATCATTTTCTGAAAGACTTGTTGTACCCACGACTTCGTCTGCGGGGTCTTCGTTCTTATTTGTGCGGAACACTAATCGTTTTTTTTTTTTATAAACATATGTTACGCCTTATAACATTAGCTATCTACGATAAAAATCCAGTCGTAATCGGTTTCGTCGTTTCGAAGATTACCCGTTACATACAGAAAAAACTTATAAATTGCGTTTTTGTTATAGGTACGAGTTGGTCGTGTCTACATTCATATGCATTCATTAAAAAGCTATTATTTTAACGTTACGAGCGCACTCTCCAACGTTATTTATTCATATAGATTTTAAAACTAATGTGATCGGTAACTTTTTTTACAACCTTCTTTATTTTTGACGGTGACTGTACCAATTTCTTTTGAATTCACATATCTTCTATTGTAATCATACTAATATTATAAATGCTAGAGTAACTCTGTCCGTCTGTCGGTCTATTACGCTTTTATGCCTAAACCACTAAACGATCCTGAAAAAAATTGATATCTGGACTAGACTATGACTAGACCTTAAAACATATGCTATAGTTTGATTCTAAAAAGAAAGTTTAAAATAAGTGCAAAGTCCGTACCTCTATGTATTAACTCCTCGAAGCTAGTGACCACCAACCCCTTCCTCACGTTCCGAGAACTGTCCCATATCTTGAAAGGCCTCTTTCCTCTAACCTCCTGCAATTGAAAGTTTCAATTATAGTCACATTTCAATGGTACAAACTGGCTCAAAAAATATTGCCTGAACTGTACTTTTTAATTTGAAAAAAAAAAAAAAAAAAAAAAAAAAACGTAAAATATGTGAACGTGAATATGTTTCAAACCGCTTATAACACTAGTTTTGAACACTGTATAAAAAGAAAATTATGTATTGTGTAGTTATATACAATTTTATACACTTTAAGTACAGTTAAGTAAATATTTTTTGAAACACTTCGTATTTTCCACTCAAAAAAGGGTTATGTTTTTTAATTAAGAGTTAGGTATCATTTTATGTATTATTTTTACATACCATTTACATACATTTTTTAACTTTAGACATGATTGCTCCATTTGTTATACAATATTTATTATTTGGCATTTAATATTAAAAAGCAATCGATGTGATGACTGCACCATGGTGTAATATTACTAAACTAAACATCCACGAAGGAAATCGAACTACATTTTTCAGGTAATAAAGCTCAAATTGCAACGCTACGCCCATCAGGGTCTACGGTGTAGCACGTCTACGCTTTCGTAGCGCGTAGAGGCCGTCCGTAGTGCCCTGCACTGGCTGCAGCGGTGCAACGCCCGCGCGACCTCCACCCCCGCCCCCCGCTGCCCCGCGCCGTCCTCGGAGCCCCCGCTGGCACGCCCCGCGCCCCGTTCGCCCCCTGCACGCACTGTGCGTTGACCCACTGACATCGCCGCCCTGCACGATCTTTAATCTAGACTAGGACTTCGCAACTATTTGTCAGTTAATAACTCCCATTCAAAGTCACTCTTCAAAAAAATTCTTTATCCAAAACTGTGTCTCCTATTATCAAAACGTGGTCGGTGATAAATTGTCGATCGTTCGACACGACCGCTGCGTCCGGTGCAACGTCCTATCGACATATTTCGGGCCGTAAAAAATCCATTACGAGTTATAAAAGCAGGCGGTGGTACCGATATCATCTCCAATTTACGCGACACGATATAAGACTTCCGCCGATAACTGCGAGCATAACTGAACGAGACGTACCTCCTGTATTTCGACTATCATTTTTCTCTTCACTCACACACAACTCGTAAATAATAAAAAGTTTTTATATCTATTGCGACGAACGCGTCTCACAGCACAAGGAATATTAATATTAAAAATAATATGTTATGTTTTATTATGTGATCAGTGGAAAGTGTTTGAGAAGGTATCGCGCGGTGCGAGTAGAGGTTATATCTTGTGAGGGTGGCGGGCGGCGCGGTGCGCGCCGGCGGAGCGCCGCGGCCGCACTGGGCGCGAGTCGTGACCGGGTCGCGGCCCCGCCCCCTTCCCCCCCGCTACCTCCCCCCCCGCCCCCTCGCCCCACCGCGCCCCCCCGCCGCCGCCCGGGCCCCGCACTGCAGCGGGAGCCCGTAATCTCTTGATGCCGTAAGATCTTCAAATTAGTGATGCCGACGATGCACTTTTGGTAAGGTCCCACATGAAAGCCTTTTCAAGATAAAATTTGTACGATTTAGTTCGGACAGCGATGTTCAGATATGAGTTACGGGTATTGGGAAAGCAGTATCCAGTTGTATTGCCAAATACCGAGAATATTTTTCGAATCAGTACTTGAGATAAATAAAACATTGTTAGAAAATTAAATATTAATTGGAAAAAAAAATATACACAGAACGGGGCTTGAACCCCCAGCAGTTCTATTCTAGGTGGTACTCTGTTAATTGAGCTAACTAGACTGATGAAATTCTCGTCTACATACATTTTAGGTCGACGAAGGGATAATACTACAGACAAGATGTGAAAAAATGTAATGACAAGGTTGAAAAGGGTGTGATAATTTAGTCACGTAAAAGGTTTTGATGAGTCAGGTCAGATTAAAGTAATATGTAATACGAATTTTAGTATATATAGAATAGTAGAAGTAGTAGTAGTAGTAGAAACGGGAATATTAGTAATTTCGGTTGCCAATATTCTTATTAAAAAAAAAATAAAAAAAAAAATAAAAAAGAATTAAGAAACTTCAACTTAACCTCGTTTTCTGAAAAGGTAAAAGAATTTAAAGACGAGAACGGGTTGATGGAGAAACATAAATGTTGTATGTAAGGGTCGTGTATAAATTCAAGCTCCATGATATCTAACCACCCCTTATGAAAAATATGGCGTACTTGTTACATTGACTTTGTATCACTTTAGTCAGTAGATATAATGTCTATTGACAAGTTAATATGGGCCCAATGACAGCGATGTCACGCGGTCAGTACTCTTGGTTTATAAATAGTCGTCCTTTCGTCCTATAAGTATGACCCACGGGGTCACGTCAACCTCAGCTACAAGCCGGTACATCTGCTGATTGACGGAGAAGGCTCAGGCGGGGAGATTATTTTTGAGTTTGGGAAGTCAGATGACAGAGGCTCTCATGTATACTATAATAATATTAAAAAGCTGGAGAGTTTGTTAACTGTTTGAACGCGTTAATCTCAAGAACTACTGGTTCGAATTGAAAAAATATATTTGTGTTGAATAGTCCGTTTATCGAGGATCACGCTTCTGCATATATTGCTTAAAGGTGATGTATTGTGAGGTTTCGAAGTACGTAAGCCACCTCGGAAATTGGGAACAACGTTAAGGTTCAATCCCGCTCAGTGCAAATATTTGTATGCATGAATATGGATATTTGCAATGGTCTGGTCGTGCTTCGGAGAGCACGTTAAGCCGTCGGTCCCGATTGCCATAGGAACATCTATGGCAGTCGTTACGGGTAGTTGGAGCCCTAAAAAGTCCAACAACAACGGTCTAGCTGCAATGCTTCGATATCGCCTAATGTCACCATTAGGTTGTGGAGGTCAGATAGCAGTTAAGACTGGTAAAGCCGACTCCAGACTCCATGGTGAAAGCTTCGGATGCGACTGGGAAATAACGCTAGGATGAAGAAGTTAAGGTGACAACGATGATAGCTCATTTTACAGGGTAAATTTAAATGAAAGTCTACAATGTGCGCACAAACTCCAAAGAATCGCGGAATTATAGAGGACCCGGTCTTTAGACTAAGCAATGTTATCGATACTCCATCACCATCCTCATCCTAGTGTTTTTTTTTTATAGGACACGTCAATTTGACTTCGCCTTGCATGATGGTAAGCTGAGGGCAAAGTCTTGGAAAGAGGGTCACCATTATAGACAAGTACCATGCTACAATGGTGGCACTCAACTTGACGGCCTCATCAGATGCTTTTTCACGCCCCGCTTAAAGGACCCGGGACTGTAGGAGGAGGGAAACACGTGAGCTGGTAAAGAATTCCAGGCCTTAATTGTGCGGCACAAGAAGGAGTCACCGAACCGCTTGGTTCTTGTCTGGTGATTGGTCTTATTTGCTTCTAAATCTAGCGTTGGAGCCCGGGATCCTCATTTTTCCATTTTTTTCTCAGTCATTTTTACGTCGAAGCTCGTGCCCGCTTGATGACAATTAGGCTCGCCCTCTATTATGTGTGACCGAAAACCATAGTGAGCGAGATGTGGGTGTTGTACACCTCTGCATACCACTACGAAGACGCAAAAACAGCGCCATGACGTGCAGTTGCGGATACCAGCCCGTTATACCATACCATTCTTCTACGGGGATTTGTAAGCGTGAATGTTTATACCTATATTATATGTAGCATTTTCGCTCCCTCCCCTTTCTGACTCAGCACGTCACACTACCCCTTAGTGTGTCGTGCTGACCCACAGAGACTTCGCCGCCGTTAGGGACCTTTGCGCCAGATTGCGCCTTTCGTGTCAAACGCGCGCATGGACCTAAAGTGCCCAAACTCTAAGCTAGCGTGTGCATTTGTCATAGCTAGTTCGCCTATTGTCCCATTGTTCTATATTTCTTTAAACAAGCCCCAGATAAGTTGTCTATTGTTTTTCCTCCTTTCATCCTCAAGCTAATTACCATCTGACCTTTAGCCGACAACGTGGGCCGCGATCGTTAGCGCAAATATCAGCTGAACTTTGTATTAATGAAATAAATGAACGATGTTTTTACTGGTTAGCATTTTAATCTTTATGTTACAGTTAAAACCCTTTTTTCATTAAACCGTGTTTTTTCTAGTTTTTACTTTCACCATATGCCTTCGTTTTAACTAGAATTAATATGCTCAAAGTTGAATGTCAGTTAAAATTAATTCTTTCTAGTCAAAACCTGTATTTCCTAGATAAAATTTATTTTTATTTATTATATACTTTATTATACACCATTAAAATACATCATTTATAGTATCTAAAACTACGGAACCAGTACAATGAGCAGCCTTATCGCTCTAAGCGATTTCTACCAGGCAATCTTTGGATGGTAATTAAGATTGTAGGATTGAGTGGTAGTTGTTTGGCGTACATTTACAATACATAATACATTAAGTACATAGTACACATATACACCTATACCTAATACACACATAAACATATCAATATACCTATATGTACATAAATACATAATATGTATATACAATACAATACATACGCTATATATTAGGGTTAGATTAGGTTGAATCTGCGAGCATTCTAGTCACGGCAGTGGCTATCGCCCCCAGTTCCCATCTGTTGTGTATAAATTCAAATAGTATGATGTAAATTCTAGTATTACTATAAGTGTTTACATTTAGAACATTGACATTTAGTAAAAGTATTTTCTTCTTCTAACTAAAACTGCTGAAGAGCTTGGTGGTTTGAACAGTTAATGATGTATGGGAATTGACGCATATTATAGTCGTCAACGTATGTCAGAAACGTCAAATCCCATACATTCGTTATTCTTTTCTACAATGTGGTTAAAAGAATGACGAATGGTGAAACTACAAGTATGTTTAGATTAATTTGCAGTTGATAGCCCAGTTTTTGGGGAGGTTATAGACCATTTGATAGCGGACTGCCAACCACAGCAGCCGAGCAAAGATAAGAAGAGAAGACTTTGAGAGATACTGGCGAGCGAATGCCTGAACGTTGGTTGAACAGTTTTATTGCATACTAGCTGACCCCGCGAACTTCGTACCGCCTAACAGTCAATTCTTTTTTTTTTTCAATTTTTCTCTCCGTAAGAACCATCCCCTTACTCTAAGGAATGTTCTAAAAAAAGAATTAGCGAAATCGGTCCAGCCGTTCACGCGTGATGGCGTGACCAAGGGAAATAGGGATTCATCTATCTATCTATCTATACTATTATATAATTGTAAAGTGGTCGTGTCTGTACATTGGAGAAATTAAAAAAAAAATACTTGGGTTATGTTATGTTAACGATACTGAACACGAAAATATTTTTTTTAAATTTCCTGTCTGTCTGTTTGTCTGTTTGTCCGCGATGGACGCAAAAACTACTGGACGGATTTTGATGCGGTTTTTTTTGTTAGAAAGGGCTTGCTCAGACTTAAAATCTTACGTTTGTTTGATCGGAATCGGTTGAGTAGAACTGAAGCTATGAGCAAAGGTCACGTTAACCGAGATGCACGCGGGCGGAAGGCTAGTTTTTATATATAGAGATAGCAGTGACACGATAGGTAGGTGCTTATGCAAATATTCCCGTACAAAGCAGGAACGAGCCTCTACTTCATTTATATTTCTTAAAGCTGAAAAATCAGGACAGGAGGTGAATCCATGACACTATCTAATGGGAATATTCTGACCGATTGACACACCATATACATACACAGTTTATCGAATTTTGAATCCTGATATTACCTACTCTGTGGGAAGCGAAATACATAGTCTGTGGGTGTACAGAGTGAGCTATATACAAGTAGTTGTTGTACCTTACAAGGAAGACGTGGGCGTTGGAATGCCTGTGACATATGAAGCGATTTCGGAATAAGCTTTTGTAGTGAATACATTGAGAAATTGCGCCCTGGTAGCCATGTTGCTATATAACCAAATACTTTACTAGAATTCTTACGTTCTCTATTTTTGGAGTAGGTAGAACCGTATTGGTTCCCTATCTCTTCTTGGAGGCTGTTCTCCATCCAACAGTAAACAAACAGCCCATAAAAAAGTACCCTCTTAGCGTTAATTCCCAGTCGCATCCGAAGCTTTCAGCTCGGAGTCTGGGGTCCGCTTTTACCAGTCTTAACTACGGATTGGCTAGACCTCTATATTTTCCGTGAAGCGATTGTCATCTGACCTCCACAACCCAATGTTAACATTAGGCGATATCGAAGCTCTGCAGTTAGACCGTTGTTTTTGGAATTTTTTAGGGCTCCAACTACCCGTAACGATTGCCATAGATGTTCTTATGGCAACCGGGACCGACGGCTTAACGTGCTCTCCGAGGCACGACCAGACCAATGCAAATACTCATATTTCATGCACACAAATATTTGCACTGAGCGGGGATCGAACCCGCGCCTTCTGCGTAGCGGCCGCGTTCACTACCGCTACGCCACGGAGGCTGTCAAAAGTACCCGTTTGACGGTAATATGTTATGTTAACCTCATTACGTTGAACCAAAAATCATAGTTAGTGACGTGTGGGTGTCTATACATCTCTACCTAGCCCTTCGCGGATTCGGGGGTTCGAGTATATATATAATTTTCCACCTTATTCAGTTCGAGAAAACACACCGCACATACCGAAGCAGAATTTCTTCTTTATTAAATAATATATAACACCTACTAATGCTTAAACTTCTCTGTAGACATCTAATAAAGGCAGTCCTTGTAAAAATAAACTGGTCTTACACCCCGTCGCGCTCTCACCTTCGCCCCATTTGTCACGCTTTCGCCCCTCAGGGGGGCCTGAGGGGTGAAAGTCGTAAACTGTTGCAGTTTATGTCACCCCTCCTTCGCCCTAATTTGTCTGATTGCAGATCTCAAAGTTAATGTGTTATCGTGAGAGAGTTTCAGTAAATATTATGAAAGTAGGGAAATCCGAGTGTTATGTGAGTAATATATATCACAAGCGTTAGGTAGAGAATTTATGTGATTGATTTCATAAGATATCATAGGTTGTTTGGGGAGACGCTAAGGTTTTTGGGGTCCAAGTCAACCTGGCTCTCTAGACAAGTGGCAATTCGTTGCTCGGCGTATGATGGAATAGAATGACAAATGTATAGGATTTGACGTTTTTGACATTCGTTGACGCCTGTCATAATACGTCAAATCCCATACATTTGGCATTCTATTCCATCATACGCCGAGCAACGAATTGCCACTTGTCTAGAGGGCCTGAACTTTTTTTTTGTACATACGTCCCGTCAATTGACGTTTAGTCAATTCTGTTGTTCAAAACCTGCTGGATGGTACGAAGCAGGGTAAAGTCCAGATGAAGATGCTAAGCATCTGGAATGGTGGTCCTCATCTGGACTTTACTTTACTAAGCAACCGCAGCCACGGTTGAAAAGCAATCGAAACGCAATCATTATTTACGCCGGATTGAAGAAAAGCAATCGTAAATAATGGAATAATACGAAAAAAGATAGAATCAATTATAAATAGTTTTATTTCCTTGTGAGATATTCGCGTAAACTTATTTCGACAGTATCATGTGTCATTGTTTTGGCTAATTCCGGGCCGGTGTTTAATAATTATAGGTGTCGACGGAAAACATCACTAATTGCGAGGTCAGTTCATCGGAGTAGAATGTGTCCGAGTGTATTTTTTCCTCTTTAGTGGAACATTCCATTCCATATAAAATAAGATTATATTTGACAGCCTCCGTGGCGTAGCGGTAGTGAACGAGGCCGCTACGCAAGAGACGCGGGTTCGATCCCCGCTCAGTGCAAATATTTGTGTGCATGAAATATGGGTATTTGCATTGCTCTGGTCGTGCCTCGGAGAGCACGTTAAGCCGTCGGTCCCGGTTGCCATAAGAACATCTATGGCAGTCGTTACGGGTAGTTGGAGCCCAAAAAAAACGGTCTAGCTGCATAGCTTCGATAGCACCCAATGTTACCATTGTGTTGTGGAGGTCAGATGACAATCGTTTCACGGAAAATATCGAGGTCTAGCCAAATCCTTAGTTAAGACTGGTAAAGCGGACCCCAGACTCCAAGCTGAAAGCTTCAGATGCGACTGGGAATTAACGCTAGGACGAAGAAGATAAAATAAGATTATATTTATGTCCAGATACGTTACGTTTACTTTGTGGCGCACGTGGTCAGTGCGCACACTGTCCGGTATACGATCAGTGGGTTAAGCTAACTAGGTGCGGTTGCTATTTTGAATGGTTGACCGCTTAGTGGTATTCATTCATAAGTTAATTGTTGGTCCCGTCTGTCAGTAGTCGTTTAGTCAAAACTGAAGTCTAGTTGGGCGACCTCCATGGCTCTGCCGTCAGTGATTAGCCAGAACCATACCTCAGGTCAGACGGCAGTCGATCCCAATATATCGAACCAAAGACTTCGAGATGAAGGCCTCAGACGCGACTAGGATTAACGCAAGGATAATATTAATGACAATGATAACGACACTGTACAAAGCAATCTCCAGACAAACCGACAGACAGATGTTGACGAACAGGTTTAAAAATTAAAAATTATGTGTATGAGTAAAAACTTTTCTAATTATTTTCACCAAAATAAAGAAATCTAACAGATTACGAATAAACTTTACTTAAACCTACCCGAACAAATCGTGTGACACCTAAATGAAAATACTTCCAAAAGTTTCATTTAATAACGGAGAAATCTATCGGCGGCATAAAACTGATTATAATCATCGATTTCCCATCACTCCCATTTAAAACAAGGTTGGACCATGGCCTTCTCAAAAATCCCCGCGAGGGGGAGTTTATGAGCCTCTTTATGGAAAAGATTAATGCTTAAACGAAGGAATTAAAGGGATCTTCGTTAAGTCCCTGCGCGTCACAATCGATATTTTCGAGGATTTCTAAAAGGCTTTTGCTGTTAAGATTTGAATATGGATCTTGCGTAATAAGTTTGTTCAGAGCTAAATAAACAAGTGGGACGAGGAACATCTCGGGTTTTACTCAGCTGCGGTGAAGTCAGGGTAATAGGTTTGTGCCTATACCGTTGGTAGCGTCTGCGTGTATGTATGTGTCATACGATCACTTCTTTGTATACAGTTAGTATCAGATCCATCTTGACTAGCAAAGTTCTCAAAATTATCTTAATACCTTCTAATGATATTAATATTAAAGAAACTGTTATAATAGTTTAAATTGTATCGTTTCAACTAAAGGTGTGTACCTAATATTAGATCTATCAGTCAACATGAAGGGGGCAATACCAAAGTATTAAGATCATTTATTTTTGAGTACTTTGCTATAGTCAAGGTCGATCTGATGCTGACCGTACAATAGGAACTTTTTACGAGAAGAAGATAGATAGATTTTGAATTTCCAATTTGGAACTGGATGCAGAAAAATTAGGTAATGAATTTTAATACCTACTTATTAAGAAGTTTTTTTTACAATTTTATCTGAGTGACAGTGGACATGACAAAATCTTTTTAACCTCAAAAAGGAAGATCACACCGGTTTCAAAAAGTCTCACAGTATTATTTCAGTAGTAGTATAAGTATTTAAGTAGTGTAAAAGTTATTAGTAATTGATCACTTTTGCATCTGGCAGCATTAGTGGCATTTCTTGTCCTATGTATTATTTGTTTCACTTTCAAGTTATATAATGTCCAAAGTTACATGTAAGTTGTACAGTCAGAGTTCATAAGTGCATTAGTATAACAAGGCTCAAAATGGCGTGGCGTGCGGTCATGCGCTGGCCCGATTTTGTGTTTACATATGTGTGTGTGTCATTCGATACTAATACAGTAATTATTAAATATTTTATTAAGTTATTTTAATTTAATTAGTTTTAATTAATTTAGTTCCTTTTTTTAGTTTTAATAGATTTTAGTTTAATTTAATTCGTATCATAAAAAATGTACATTTACTAATAAAACACACATTGAAATAAAAAAAAAATACAGTAATTTACCAACTTAGTAAATTAACTGATAGCTAAGTGGGTTAAGCAAGTTACTATAGATGCACAATGATAAGAGGTTCCAGGTTCGATTCCAGCTTATAACGATTTTTTATATTTATGACAAAAATATAATTTTAAATATTGATAAAGTAATTTTGCATGAAGTTGGCATTCTTTTTACATTTTATACTGATATTTGCTAAAATTTAACAAATAATACAATGATATTAATTTATAAATGAAACAAAAGTGTTATTGCAAGATCTTAGAATTTGAACCATCAACCTTTGCATTTCCACAAACCTCATGCTTTAACCACTCGGCCACGGGTTGCTTACGTAGTGACAACGAAATTATCGATAATATTCCTACGGAAGAACAATTTATGTGTGTGTGTAAATTGTCTTAAAAGAAAAAGGTCACAAGTAGCGCTAGAATGTTGACGCTATAGTTACGTAGGATTCCTACTGCACTTTTGAATTCGACTGTACATAAATACAACAAAGTTACATGTAAGTTGTTATGTTTTTGTTATGAGGAATGGCTTATATTAATCGTTTATTAATTGAACGATTATATTAATCGTTATTTATAAACAAGTATCTGCCTATAATTTTGCTCAAAAGTTTAAATGTCAAACGTGGGTACGCCACTTGAGCAATCTGGCAATTATAGTTCACGAGTTTATCGCCCACACACGTGATCACAAATTGGAAGCAAAACAAGTGAAAATGCCACCCACCCACATACTTATTCCCATCCTACACGATACAGGCTAAAAAACAGACACTTAGGCAGTTGTCTCACCGGGAACGACGAACGAGTAACGAGTAGAGCTAGAGCTACAAACGAGTTGGCGAGCAGCGAGGAGCGAGTGCGTAGTTTCGATCGTTCTGTAGCTCGGCTTTAAGCGAGTGTGCGAGTGAAGTGAGCGATTACTCGCAACACTCGCTCGCGGTAGCCAAGTGTCCAGGTTGTAGAGAAATTACTGGTGGTTGCTCTCTCGACGTGTTTTGATCGCTTAGCGAGTATCGCTGAGCGAATGTTATTTTTCATAGCTCTTGTCGCTCAGCGACAAACTAGTAAAGCGAGTACTCGCTGGCAGTGTGAACAGTCAGCGATCAACTATTTGTATATGCATCTCTTTTATTTACACGGAAAGTATATTTATTGTACGTTTCTTGAGCGAGAAAATAGACGATAGTCACTCGTTTTCTCGCCGGCGGTGGGACAAGTGCCTTAGGGAAGAAAAAATCGTAAGAAAACATAAAAGTTCTTTGAAAGGAATGAATAATATATTTTTGCACATTCTATCAATATTCGCATTATGCTAAATTAAGAAATTATCTATGGAGTCCTTTAAATATATTTCTTATGAAATCATGAATACAAAATATATTTTTAGATATTTCAATAGGAGAATTTTAAATGTCCTCTGAGCTTTGGACTAATAAATAGATCATTTATTGAATAACATGCTTGTATTTTTTCATTTTATTTTATTATTGAAACTGACTGGTTTCGCCTCACGGCATTCTCAATGGTTTTCATTTTCGGTTACAGACCGTGTATGTGACCGACGACGTGTGTGTAGTGTAACCGACAATGTAAACCTTTGAGAATGCCGTGAGGCGAAACTGGTCAAGTTGAATAATAAACTAAAGTGGAAAAGTACAAGTGTGTTATTCAATTTTGTAGTAAGTTCCACCAAGTGCCATCGATCAACAGTATAAACAGTCAATTAATAGTTGGACTGGATGTTTGATTATCACGCCAGAATGCCAGAACGAATATGGATGAAATGAGTTCTGGAATAGCAGAGAAGCCTTAGCTCTTTATCCCACTGGTAGGTTCTCCTGAACCATAGGATGTGGGTAATGGGAACGTGATCAGATTCAGATTAGCTTAATTGTCTAACTGTGAAAGTTTATATGGATGAATGTAATTGTTGTTACTCATTTGCGCTAGTTAAACAATATGGATGACGCCAAACGCTTGAAAAGCCCCCCTAGACAAGTGGCAATTCGTTGCTCGGCGTATGATGGAATAGAATGACAAATGTATAGGATTTGACGTTGTTGACATTCGTTGACGCCTGTCATTAACGTCAAATTCCATACATTTAGCATTCTAGTCCATCATACGCCGAGCAACGAATTGCCACTTGTCTAGAGGGGCAGATGTTAATGAAATGAAGTCTAGAATAGCAGATAAACTAGGTCAATCAATTTTGTACGTTGGCTTATGTCTGTGTTATGTTCCCAGCAGTGAGTAGGCAAGCCAGAGCTCACTGGAGAGTTTTTGTACTGACAGTGGGTAGACCAAAGACTTGTTCTGCTTTGTCTTCTGCACAGACGGCACAGAAACTTACAGGGTCGACAGCACGAGTGTGACTCCCCTGGTGTTGAATGCGTCCGTAGAACATCGTAACCACTTTCTATTAGTTGGGTCTGCTACATTAGTTGTTTGTGTTTCATGCAAATAAATATTTCTATATTCTATTCTATTTCTATTCTATAAAAATTAGTAATCTCGTCAATCCTTCCTTCTTCTTCTTCTTAGCGTTAATTCCCAGTCGCATCCGAAGCTTTGAGCTCGGAGTCTGGGGTCCGCTTTTACCAGTCTTAACCACGGATTTGACTAGACCTCGATATTTTCCGTGAAGCGATTGTCATCTGACCTCCACAACCCAATGTTAACATTAGGCGATATCAAAGCTTTGCAGCTAGACCGTCGTTTTTTGAATTTTTTAGGGCTCCAACTACCCGTAACGACTGCCATAGATGTTCTTATGGCAACCGGGACCGACGGCTTAACGTGCTCTCCGAGGCATGACCAGACCAATGCAAATACTCATATTTCATGCATGAAAATATTTGCACTGAGCGGGGATCGAACCCGCGCCTCCTGCGTAGCGGCTGCGTAGACTACCGCTACGCCACGGAGGCTGTCAATCCTTCCAACTGAACTAAATTACTGGTAGCTACTCCACGACATCTCGATCTTGTTATGTCTAAGCCATTTATGCTTTCACTTCCAAAATCAGACTATTGTGTCTTGCTACATCAGAGTATAAAATTAATAGACGCAAAGTCTCGTCGGATCGCTTCACTCAGTCGGGGGTGACCGCTTGCTGCAACTACACTTATATATTTAAATTCACGAATAATATGTGGCTCAATCGGATCGTCCAATTACAAGCCAACAGGTGCGGTTATAAATACCTACTCACATCCGATTTAACGATTTTGATACCTATCTGTATAGATATAGGGCACTTTTTTGTAACATCAGCTTTTTTATAGTACACGTTACTTCACCTCGCCTGATGCTGTAGGTGTAAGCTGAAGGCCAAGTCTAAGGACTTTTCACACTCCGCATAAAGGACCCGGACTGTAGGAAGAAGGACACACGTGAGCTATTAAGGAATTCAAGGTCTTAATGGTGCGGCAAAGGAAAGATTCACCGCTTGGTTCTTGATGGAATATTCTGCACAGTATGCAGGTGGCATCTAAGTCCTGCACGTGTTGTCCTTTGTAAATAGGAGTTAGAGTATAATATGTGTATTTTATAGATCGGTAAGCATCAAAAATAAATAAATATTAATATTAATTGTGTATCATAATACTTGAAATATATAAATGAAAGTCGCGTGGTTTCCCGCAGATTCCGTGTCGTGGCGACTAAGGGATAAGGCTGTTTAACATAAGACAGATTTATACAGCCCAGACTCAGCCTCAGATGTATGGCTCGAGTCAACAATAGTGCCCGGAATTCGGCAATAGGCTCATCCCTATTACGTGGGACCGAATATAATGATTGGTGAAATGTGGGTGTTAATTCACCTCTGTCTAACCCTCCGGGATGTATATACTCGTATAACCCGAGCCACGTATCTTGGACCTAAATCGTAAGACATACGAGGCTCTGGCACCCGCGAATTGCTTTGTAGTAGTCTATGCTTGGTGAATTTGAGTTCGTCTACCGCAGTAGCCTCCCATGCTATCCTCAAAAGACGCCCAAGAAAAGTGTACGGCGCGTATAGGGCACATTTTGTGCACATTTTAGGTCCAAGATACGTGGCGCGGGTTATATGTATGTATGTTGGAATATATTATTTTTATAAAACCAGTCGAGCATTGCGATATTTCATCATCTTATATTTACCAAAGTTGTTACCTGAATACCGTCAGAATTTTTCCAATATTCGTCAGATTCACGTGAAGGTTCTCGACAATTGATAAAAAGCGTACTTAGGTACTTATAATGAGCGAGTAGGCACATTTCACGCTAGGCAGATAAATCTCCATAAGCTCGCGATATGATAGTCATCAATCAAGCGGTTCCATCATTGAACGCGATCAACGGATATGATATCATGTAATGATCACGTCATTATACTGATCCGGCAATTTGCTGCAATATTGGTAATTAGAAAACATTATTACTGTCACGTGGTTCCCGTCAGAGTAGAATTTGGGCCACCCCATCTCTTCCCATGCGGTGTCGTACAAGGAGGCTAAGGTATAGGGCTGTTTAGCATCATACAGATAATATAATTTTAAAGCAATTAGTATGCTAAACTAAACAAATTATTTTAAATTGGAAAAAGTGAAATCAAGCTCAGGCAGGACTCGAACCCGCGATCTTTCCCCTACAGGGGGAATGCTCTGACCACTGAGCCACCGAGCTTCGCCCGAGATCGATCCAAATTTTCCAATACATCCATCTTAGGGCGATGGTGGGAGCTCGGGCGAAGCTCGGTGGTCAGAGCATTCCCCCTGTAAGGGAAACATCGCGGGTTCGAGTCCTGCCTGAGCTTGATTTCGCTTTTTCCAATTTAAAATAATCATACAGATATATACAGTCCAGACTCAGCCTCAGATGTATGTTATTTGCATTGATCTGGGTGCTTCTACGTATAATAAAAGAGTATTAACAACTGAAAAAAAATATCTAGTATGTTATTTCGCATTCTAGAACCCATGGCACAAATTATAATAGTTCAGCTATGCTTACTTTAGGTCTAGGTAGCGCGTCAGTGTATAAAGTCCTAGAATATTCATTTATATAGGAAAAACAAGAAAAGTATGTACAAGTAAAACTATGTTTTGACAGCAGCCGGATTTATAGATCTTCGTGTAAACGATAAACTTAACATTGGCAACATTGTGTTGATTGCGGCCGTGGGAACTCCTCAACTAAACAAGATAAATCTGTAAGTTTGGGCTCATTTGATTTATCTTGGTAAACACTGGTTCTATGTGATATCCAAGGTCTTGTGGAGATTAGGTGGTCATGGAAATATCTGAACTACACGAGATAGATGATGTTTTGGCTCGTTTGACTTGTCTTCGCAAAAACTATGGAGCCGTATGAAAAAATAGCCCACTCAAACCAAGTCGCGTGCAGCTGCTATATACTTATATTAAAATAGACAGCAATAACACATTTTTGGGAACAAACCTTTATAAGTAAAATGTATATATTTAATCATGGACCTAAAGGAAAAAATATAATATTCAATTAATTACTTCGAAATATTGAAGTTCAGCCTAATCTGCAATTAGACTGGTAAAGCGGACCGCAGACTCCCAAGTGAAAGCTTCCGATGCGACTGGAGTTAACACTAAGATGAGAGTATAAGAGAGAGAGAAGAGTAGCATTTTATTTCAAAAAAATTAAGTAATATTATTAGCGTCCGACAATACAAAAATACAAATCTCTGACACGTCAACTTTGCCCTTGGCTAAAACTGACTGAGAAATAGCCGCGGAGTCAGTTTTATCAAGGGCAAAGCTGACTCCGCGTCTACTTCTGAAGTGAAGTGGGATGTTGAAAGCAGGCTCGAGTGGTGACGGTCTATTCTTGGCAGAAAGCAATGCGGTCAGGGACAAGATTCTAATGAAAGTGTTTTAGGATAAACCTTTTGATTGCGATTTGCGATACTGTGGTGTATTGTTTGACAGCTGCTTAAATACCAAGAGACGTAAAAGTTATTGATATTTTGACAGCCTCCGTGGCGTAGCGGTAGTGAACGCGGCCGCTACGCAGGAGGCGCGGGTTCGATCCCCGCGCAATGCAAATATTTGTGTGAATGAAATATGAGTATTTGCATTGGTCTGGTCGTGCCTCGGAGAGCACGTTAAGCCGTCGGTCCCGGTTGCCATGAGAACATCTATGGCAGTCGTTACGGGTAGTTGGAGCCCTCAAAAATCCAAAAACAACGGTCTAACTGCTAAACTTCGATATCACCTAATGTTAACATTGGGTTGTGGAGGTCAGATGACAATCGCTTCACGGAAAATATCGAGGTCTAGTCAAATTCGTGGTTAAGACTGGTAAAAGCGGACCCCAGACTCCGAGCTGAAAGCTTCGGATGCGACTGGGAATTAACGCTAAGAGGAAGAAGTAAAAGTTATTGATATTTTCATATTTCACAGTATCAAGTATCATCCATACTTATACTCACTTACTACTCTAAAATGCGGATTAAGTATGTCTGACTGTATCAACTTTCACGTCTAAATCACTCAATCGATCTTGATGAAATTTTGCATAGAGATGGAAGGACATATGCTATGTTTGGTCGCGTAACCAACATCCATCAAGCATAAAACTATAGGCAGAAATCAATATTCGCGGTACCGCTCTTCTTGTGTTGTTTTTGTAGGAACGGCCGTCAAGACCTGCGCCAGAGCCTCTTCCATTGTTTAGCAGGTGTACCGACTATCTGGTGACTCTGTCCACCCTAATGCCTAGCCCAACCCCTCAAAGTAAGTGAAAAGCTTACTCACCAGGGCTGGCAGCTACCTCCAATCCAAGAAATATGACTTCCACAGTTCCACCTCATCACGAGGCATCCTCAGGACCGTTTGGCAGTGAACTTGAAACCGTTTGGTGCTAAAAGTCTGGAGGCAATTGCGAGGACAGTGAAGTATGTGTGGAACCTTATTCCGCGCGTGGGTTTTCACAAGCAACTACAATATGGGGTTCTTCAAGAAGGGCATTAGAAGGTTCTTGCAGGCTTGGCAGCACGAGTGTGACGACCCTGGTGTTGCACATGTCCATAGACCACGGTAACTACTTTCCATCAGGTGGGCGGTGACCTTTGAGAGATATGGCCCTGAGTCGGCCAGGGTGCGAGGGATATGTCTACGATAATCTCACCTCCGGTAACCGACGGCCCACGGACGGCGTGCGTTATAGTCGGTTTTAGTCCGACATAAACTCCTCCACTGGGTCCGGCGGGGGAGGTATCCGTGGGGATTTTTCACACGATAAAAAAAAGGTGAACCGTGACCTTGTCTACCACCTAAGTGGTATAAAATTGACTGAATAAAAATCTGTTCTTCCTCCTTGCAAGTCTTGCAACAGTACAGAAATATCAGAAACTCCAAACAATACATGGTAAATATCCCGATAGCTCTATTAATGTATAACAGTCATACTCTTGCTTTATAGAGGCTCTGGCTTCTACGGCTGTACTGCCATATGAACATCAATTAATTGCAGTCGTTACGTGTAGTTAGACTAGAGCCCTAAAAAGATCGACAACGTAATCTAACCACAGAACATTGCAGCGTCGGTAGTTTAGTAGCTAAGGAGTCACGATCCACGATCCTTACGAACGAAAGGTCCCGGATTCGGATCGTGGCTATTAGAAAGAATTGGTACAAAATTAACACGCCTATGAATCGCCCAAGGAGTAGACAGAGGTGTATTAACACCCACATTTCGCCAAATATGATTTCCACGTAATAGGGGAGAGCCTATTGCCGTCACACGAGCTGTATGTTTAGGTACTGTCCAATAGAAAATAACGCTCCCTTAGTCGCCATCTATGATACCCACGGGAAGAGATGGGGTGGCCCTTTTCTACTGCACCGGGAACCAACACGGCAAACGGCGGAAAACTAAACCATCTTCATACGAACGTCCATGTTTACAGCGAGTTATGTTGGTGCTTGGGCTCCTATAAGATCTTTGGGGTCCTTTCTTTGCCTAGGCAGAAAAAAATTAAAGTTCCGCAATTAGTGGGCTCGGGTATGTGGGGCTCTCGCCACATTAAAACAACCTTCCGCTTTTTTTTTATCGTGCGAAAAATCCCCACGGATACCTCCCCCGCCGGAGCCGGAGGAGGAGGTTATGTCGGACTCGAACCGACTAAAACGCACGCCGTCTGTGGGCTGTCGGTTGCCGGAGGTGAGATTGTCGTAGCCATATCCCTCGCATCCCGGCTGACCCAGAGCCATATCTCTCGATCTGGCTCTCTTCTGGTGAAACAACCTTCCGCTTGTTAAACTGAACCGTCGGAAACATTACGCTCTCATTGACGGATCACCCAAGTGCTGCTCCCAAAAATGGGGTGCGGGCCCGTCTTTTGATCAGACGATGTCCAGACACATCTTTTCGAGAGGCTTTACGCGAGTGGAGGGCAAGCTTCCACCCATCCACCCGCGGCCGCACTACGGCGGCATGAGGCGCAATTCCCGGCACGAATCGGGTCAGCGAGGCTCCTCCTTCCACGAGATGACTTCTTCTCAGAAGGATGTGACCGGAGATCTTTGGAACCCAAACCATCCTCACCTTCAAACCGGTACCCCTGTTTATTGACAGACGATACTCAGGTGCAGGTTTACTTTCGATGTTGGGGGTGCAAAGGCAGTCACTCCCGAGAAAGCCCAGGAAAATAATTTATGTCAATGAGTAATAGGGGAGTGGACCCTGGGATACAAAGCGTAAGCTTTGGATGTTACCAGGATGAAAAAAAGTTTTAAAAAACTCTAAATTTTTTTTTTAACTTTTTTTCGTCGTCTTAGTTGGGCGAGGCGTATGCTAGTCTGCCGCCTAAGTGGTATGAAAATGTTAAATTGACTGCACCCTATCTGATGATCTCGGATGGAAGATAATTTTGGACATCTATAATAATGGTGACTTTCATTCTTGAGATTTTACATTCAGCTACTATGAGGCGCGGTGATCAGGTGAGATGATGATGATGATTAATATACATTATTAATCATCATCATCATGATTAATATACCTTATTAATTATTATCATCGTGATTAATATATCTCATTTATCGTCATCATCATGATTAATATACCTTATTAAACATCAATCATCATCATCATCATCTATACGTTATTTTCGATTGCGTCTGAGGCTTTCACCTCGGAACCCAAGATCCGCTTACTCATCCTACTTCTTCCGGCATATCCTTATGCCATCTGACCATTCAACCCTGGGAGGAAAGCCTACGCCGAGTGCAAGCCACGTTCGTCCAAGAGAGGAACCTTGTTCGTTAATGAGCAGATGTGGTTGGGTAGGCCCTATTGCCATAGTGGGGCTCCCAGACCCCGAATGCAGGTATATTGATCTGCCCTAAACGTGTATAAAAAATACTCTTAAGTAGCAATATGCTATATTTATACATCCAGTTTAAGAAAGAGTCCTTGCCCCTTTCACCCTACTTCAAAAAAGGAGGAGGTTATCAATTCGATTGAAGGATTTTTTTCTAGTTTTCCTACCCTTATTCTCTCCTCTCTGCAGATAACTACGTGCGAGTAACAATTCAAGTTCATAGGTCACGGTGACCACTTAACGTCAGGTGGGTACTATGGGAAATGTGCTTATTTGCTACTAAGTGAAGGTAGGTATATCAAAGTAGAACCTTATCTATCTAGTATTTCCACAACTAGTGTAATCTTACATACAGCAACGCCTGTTTATTCCGTAGGGGTAACAGAGGTATTGTACTCCCATATTTAATCTCGTATATTTTTCAACCCCATGCCACATGGGGCGAGTCTATGCCGTACACTTACGTAAAGGAATTTATATCATTTATGGCACTGGTCTGTGTACGTATAGATTATAGATATAGTGTGAAACATGCACAAATTCTAATAATAAAGTAACCGCTGTAAGTATTACATTCCACTATATAACTATTACATTATTATAGAGAACAGTGCTACGCTATGTCTACGCAATGCTACGGTAGGCGGCCTACGGATCAACTGCTACGGGAGTGCTACGCATGTGCTCAACGACTAGTCAAGTATTTATTGGCAAAAAAACTATATTTTATCGCATTTATTGTACAGAACCCATCTACCATATTCACTGAGGTGATGAATACAGTATATATAGTCTATCAATCACATGTATAATTAGGTAGGTAACTAGTGTAGGTGATTGCATATCGATCTCAAGAGGCGTCTGGTCAAAAATATCCTCGTGTTATTTGGCACAGATTTGGAATAATGCAGGTTGCATGTGCAGCCGATTACGGCAGAGCGAGTGAGACGGACGTCGGTAACCGCACGCGCGCGAGCGGGACGCCGGCTGCGGCACTGCCGCACGCTTGCATACCGCCATGCGAGACTTGGGCTGATCCCCACCACCGATACATAACTAAACATAACACAGTCTTCACCACTAGATACCACTGCTACGCACTGGGACTGCTTCTATGCTATGCTAGGGGGCCGGTCGTGAGCGCCAGGAACTACAAGCGCCCGTGGAGAGGGAGCAGGAGCCGCGGGGCAAGCGAGTCACGCTATGCGCTATCATTCACGCGGCAAGCGCGGGAGGCCTGAGCTGATAGTAACCATGTCTGCGGGCGTGTCAGCGGTCACCGGTTACATAAGAGGGCGGAGGCGGCGGTCGGGCGCCGGTCGCGTCGCGGTTACCTCTCTGGCCATCGCGGCATGTCCGCCGGAGGCCGCGGGCGGCGCGCGTTCACGCCGCCATCGTCGAGGGGCCAAGCCCGGGACTCGCGTCGCGACTCGCGGAGCACTTGAGCGGCGCTGCGCCGCGTGGGCGGCGATCGATGGGGGCCGCGCGCGTGCGCGAGCGGAGACTGCCGACTGCGGCCGAGCGGCGCCGAGCGAGCCCGCGGTGGTGCATCCGCCCTGACCCACTTGCCGCGCACACTGACCTCCTTCAGCCGGGCGCGCGAGCGGAGTTAGCGAGTAGCGACCTCCCCCCGCGGTACGTGCGTGCACCGATTGCACTATTTAGATACGATGCACAGATATTGTAAGCTACTGTCGTGTGTCGAGGTGCATGCACGGGACGCTGGGTAATGAATCGTTAATGTAAACATTGGCTTTGTATAAGTTTTCTCTATAACCTGTAACATATTTACTGAAAACGTTGTCAAAGAAAACAGAAACAACACTGAACGACTCAGGAATCGAACCTGAAACTTCTGGGGATACCGGACTGCCGTATTCAATGATATCTAAGTATATAAGAATACATTATGCTTTTTCTAATCTGAAAGAAATACTCTACCAACTGAGCTTATCGCATTTATCGTGTAAAATACATCTTAAGGAATTTAGGAACCCATCGAATAGTTTCTTATGAATATGCTAAGTACTATTGAGTAGATTTCCTATAGCGTATCAAAATTAATTTTATTTAACGGAGAAATGCGCTCTAATCATCATCATCCCTATAGCCATTTCACAGTTGCATCTAAAGTCTGTACTATCGTCGGACTCGAAATGACTAAAACCACATGCATACCGTCTCGAATGCCGGGTATACCCCGTCAGCCAGGTGGCCCAATAAGGCAATACATACAAATATTCCATACATCTATACCTATCATTTAATTTACCTTCGAAGTCGTAGAGCAGTATTACTCGGGCACGAGGCCAGCAATCAAGAAATAGGTGGATATGTCACTCGAGCCGGTAATCCGATTGGGTGCTAGTCGGAGATGCGAAATTGTATTAGAGATAAACCTATTTACGGCCGAATCCCTATTAGCGGCCGAACTTCAGTGGACTGGCTCGCTATGGAGTCATGTCATGAGTCGCATAAATGTCGCGGCTAACTATAACTGGATCAAAACTTGCTGTTTAGTGAACAGTCGGTTGAGTTGATAACATATTTTAAAATGGGAAATGAGACTGCAGTATTAGTTGAGATTTAAGTTTTTTTCTTCTTTTAAAATTACATACTACATACATACATAGATACAATCACGTCTTTATCCCCGGAGGGTTAGGCAGAGGTGAATTAACACCCACATTTCACCAATCAATGGGGTTGAGTGAGCCTATTACCGTATCCCGGGCACGAAGGCTGCTATATCCGAGGCTGAATCTGGGCTGTATATATCTGTCTGATGTTAAACAGCCCAATCCCCTAGTCGCCTTGTACGATACCCCATAGGTGGAGATGGGGTGGTCCAAATTCTACTCTGCTGGGAACCACGCGGCGATCTGCCGTTGTTTTAAAGATATCTTTACCAATAGAATAAATAGAATTGTTAGTAACTGCAGTGACTGCCTTCTGATTCCCTAACTCCGAAAGGCAAACAAGACGGTGGGCTTTATAATTGATAGAAATCCAGTTGAATGAAATTTTGAGGCATTTATTAAGCTAACTGGTCAAATCGATTAAGAAAGGGAAAAAGAATCGACCTCGGACGGGACTCACCGTCGCCCTTAAGACGGTTGTATAAGGGAATTTGGATGGGCTTCGTACGTGTCTCGGTGGCTCAGTGGTCAGAGCGTTCCCCCTGTAAGGGAAAGATCGCGGGTTCGAGTCAAGTCCGAGGTCGATTCTTTTTCCCTTTCTTAATAAAAATCCAGTTAACTTTTTTTATACCACTTAGGTGCCAGACAAGCACACGACCTGATGGAAAGTGGTGGACAGTGGCAAATGGTGTGTGCAATACCAGGGGCGTCATACTCGCGCAGCCGACCCTGTAGGAACCTTCTAATGCCCTTCTTGAAGAACCCCATAGCCTAGTCGCTTGTAAAGCTTAGCGGCTAAGGAGTTGTTCATACGATTGAGAGGTACCAGGTTCGAATCCTGGTCATTATACCACCTACAACGGTGTGAACCCATTGATAAGACAAGCGATTTAGTTTAGCTTTAGCTGGAAGGGTAACCCGGGTTATGAAGGGTACCAGTAATATTCTTTAAAAAATATCTAACGTAACCTACTCCTCAGGAACAGGCTATGTAAAATTAATTCTTTTAAAATTGAATTTAGCATTATTAGAAAATCGAGGGGTGATAGACAATACGGAACCGTCAATCAATCAATTAGCCTACTGAAGTCCACTGCTGGACATAGGCCTCTCCCAATGTGCGCCACGTTTGCCGATCCTCCGCCTTCCGCATCCAGTACTCTGAATCGGAAAAGATAAAATATTACTTTTATCTGTAAAAGTACAATTTAGATAGTCTAGAATATCATCCATTTTACAAAGTCTGTCTGTCATCTGTCAGAAAACTGTCAAAAGTCAGCTGCACTCGGGAGAATTTTGTTTCTCGTCGGATTTATTGCTTTATCAAAATAATAATCACTCCGGTGTAAATAAAATATTCAGTGAAGTTATATTTACGTGTGAAATGCACACTTTTTACCTATATCCGTGTGAAATGTGGTAGTTTATGTGAGAAAGTTTCGTTACCAAACATACGTATCAAAAGATCAGATGGAATGTTACTGGAATGGTACAAAGTAAGTAAAATGTACACTTGCTTTACTGTTTACTTATGTATTTAGAGCATATGAGAACACATTATGGTGAAGAAATGTGAAGTGAAAGAATTTCTCTCGCAATTAATTGAGAAAAAACTGACTGAAATGAGCTTGGTACACCTACGCAAAGACCGGAGCGTAGGCCTGATAAGTACATCAAAGTTATATTTAGCGACAGCGTTTATCTTTTTGTTGTCGCCGTGTCGCGAATGTTTTTTTTATGGCTGATTCATATCTTATTAGTTCGGGAATATGAGGCTAAAGAATGTTGCTCTACTTCTCAAGAAGTGTTAATTAAAATTAATTAATTTCCTGAACGAAAATTAAGTCAAAAATATTACTTGAGATGTACATTTGTCTATATTCTAGAGGTACTTACTAGGTTCAATTTGTTATCATGGCATGATATTGTCATTGCCGAAAAATAAATATCAAACAGATCTTGTGTTATAGAAGTAAAACTCATTTTATACCCCATTTACTTGGCAATTTGTATGCATATCAGTACAAAATTGAATGAATAAAATCAGTCTATAGTACTTTTCTGTGCTTACCTTAGCTTAGATATACATATACTTAACAGAACACACATGAATTGGTATTATTGCATGAGAATGCCAGAGTGCTCCTTACTTGTCCCTTCCAATGGCTTACTTTTGTTTTTACTCTGCCCTTTCTCTATCCTTTAGAATTTAACTCCTTAAGAACAAATAAGGGCAAGCATTCATAGGCTACTATTATAGCTTACTGTAAGGGAGACTGTGTACTTGTTTTATACAATAAAATTATTGAAACAAATTATGTTTTCATTATCTTTATTTATTGACTCTACCAGAGTCACACAGTAAATGGAGTTAATTTGCACAGCTTGCTTATACTTACAATATGGATACAGTGATCTGTCTACATCATAGTAAATCATTGTCTGTCTCTATGGGAAACAATAATTGAAATAAAACCACATTTCAAGGTATTCTATCACAATTTATTTTTTATTATTTACTTTTAGTCCGACATTGAAAAGTAGCCAATATGTCAGGCTAGAACTAAATAATAACAAATAAATCCCCATAAAATCTGTTACAATGCGGTTTTTATACTTACTACTTCAGAAAATATAATCAAAACAATAACACTTATAATTTTTATTTTTCTTTATGGTTGTAGGTGGCGGGAATGATGCTGCTACGTGTAAACCTCCGTGCAGGTCTCCTCGCACTCGTGACTACTGCAATCCTGTTTATGATCCTATGGGGGCATTGCGGAGATATAGGCCGGCTCTCCAGGCCCAGTGAGTATTGAAATATTAATTAATGTAATACTAGCTTTTACTCGCGGCTCCGCCCGCGTAGATGTCGGTTATCGCGACCAAACATAGCCTATGTCCTTTCTCAAGGTCTAATCTACTCCTATACCAAATTTCATAAAAATCGGTTCAGTGGTTTAGGCGTGAAAGGGTAACAGACAGACAGAGTTACTTTCGCATTTATAATATTGGGTCACTAGCATAATATCCACTTTGTAAAACGTCTATGTCGCTCTAACGTCTTGATTTTTGAACGCCATAGTTAGCTAATAAACATAAACGCTAAATACTCTAGAAGCAAAACGTCTGGATCGTAAAATGTCTTAATTTAAAATATTTTATTAGCAAATAGTCCAGATTTAAGAATGCTATAGTCACTGAATAGACATGAGCGTTGAATGACAAAGTAGCAAATCGTCTGGATTTGAAAATGCCATAGTTAGTTTATTGACATGAACGCCGAACTCCGAATAGACACCCACATGCTCTATCTATCGTAGTACTATTACTTATTCTGCTAGGTAGAGCATGGTTCCCCCCCGTTTCACCGAAATTTTTATGTCATAATTTTGTTTCGCATAACAACGCATAGCATAAACTTCATTTCGCAGAAAAAGGTTTGGCATACACTCATTCGTCATACTTTCATAACGCATAATTTTGTAAGTCAGAATCATCTTTTGGCATAACTTTTAAAGCATAATAATCAAAAAGTAGAACCGTGCATGCAGCAAGCATCAGACATGCAGCATGCTTCAGGCATGCAGCATGCAGCAAGCATCAGGCATGCAGCATGCAGCAAGCATCAAGCATGCAGCAAGCATCAGGCATGCAGCATGCATGCAGCAAGTATCATGCAGCAAGCATCATGCAGCAAGCATCATGCAGCAAGCATCAGGCAGTAAACATGCAGCAAGCATCGTTTCTGTCACAGCTCCGGCGCTGCGGGGCTCCGGCGGCCCCACACGAGCTTACCGTCGCAGATGGTTGTAACTCCCACCACCGCAGCTTCGGCTTGCTGGCCGGCTGCGCCGGCCAGCCTCAGCCGCGGCGGTGGCCATTAAAACCACCTGCTCGTCAGCTCGTGGGCCGCCTCGCCCCTCCGCGCCTACGCGGGCTTAAATAACACTCTAGGGGTAGGGCAAACAAGACTACGTGAAGTCGGATTTGCAGCAATTCATTTCTGTCACTAACTTTTTTGTAACAAATTTTAACTTTTCTGCCAACTGAAGAGTATGCCATTGGGTTTCGGACTGACCTCTCCCCTAGCTGGTTCCCCTGGGGGGGACGCAAGGATTTTCTAGTACTAGCGTCTCCACTTAGTGAGGGGAGATACTAAAACTCCTTTTTATAGTTTTCCTTTCGGTCTGAAGTCTCCCCTATCTGGTTCCCCGGGGAGACGTTAGGATTCCCAAGTACCAGCGTCTCCCTAGACTAAGGGGAGGCCATCATTAGGGGAGACGTTGGAACTTCTTAGTACTAGCGTCTCTCTTTTGATAATAGGAACCATTATGGGATGTGACTTGACATGTAAAGGTGCTGATAGACTTGAGCATTAACTTGTAACAGAACATCGAGCATTCGCCGCTTTTAAATTTGTCGAACCGAACAACGAACCGAGCCAAGTGTAGAGCCAAATAATGCTACGAACCTCAGACTAAAAGAATAGTATAGACAGCGCGCTTCGAACAAACGCTTGAAGCCAAACACTTTCAATGTGTGCGTGCGTGACTCGGATTTCCGTGTAACGATACCACTAACGGTGTGTGCGTAATGTTGCCGGCAAATGAAAAAGTCTCCCAGAAATATCTATGTTTCTATTGGACATATGGAATATTAATATTTGTTATAGTAAATGTTATTATTTTATATCATTTAGACAAAATGATTGTTAGAATGGTGAGCTGATGTCTCTGCCTACAGCCTGAGTTCTGATTAGTGGCCAACTACTGACAGAGATATTCAGGTTACCAACACAGGCCTCAGTCTTAACAGACGTTTTACGTGCCGTCCGAGGCATTGAAGCGCTCAGGTGAAATACAACTTTGGTCACCCATCCAAATTACAATCGAGTCTATGTTAGGTACTTAACCCACTGATCGTTTAGTGAAAAGTGAGCGCACTTGGCCCCGAGCACTTCAACTGTTGTTGTGTGTTGTGATTACTTGTGATACTGTTGTTTATCCGACTTATAAAAAGGGGGAGGATTCGGATGTTTAATTTGTTTATGTTTATACGTGCTTAGCTCCGTCATGCGTAGACGGATTATTACATTGTTTACGTAATTGTGTAATTTTAGAAAGATAGAATCTAAAGTGTCTTTACCTACTCAGTATTTATCATACATCACATACATACGCACACGCCTATTTCCCTACGCGGTAGGCAGAGACATCAGCTCACCATTCTAACAATCATTTGTCTAAATGATATAAAATAATAACATTTACTATAACAAATATTAATATTCCATATGTCCAATAGGTACATAGATATTTCTGGGAGACTTTTTCATTTGCCGGCAACATTACGCACACAGCGTTAGTGGTATCGTTACACGGAAATCCGAGTCACGCACGCACACATTGAAAGTGTTTGGCTTCAAGCGTTTGTTCGAAGCGCGCTGTCTATACTATTCTTTTAGTCTGAGGTTCGTAGCATTATTTGGCTCTACACTTGGCTCGGTTCGTTGTTCGGTTCGACAAATTTAAAAGCGGCGAATGCTCGATGTTCTGTTACAAGTGAATGCTCAAGTCTATCAGCACCTTTACATGTCAAGTCACATCCCATAATGGTTCCTATTATCAAAAGAGAGACGCTAGTACTAAGAAGTTCCAACGTCTCCCCTAATGTTGGCCCCCCTTAGTCTAGGGAGACGCTGGTACTTGGGAATCCTAACGTCTCCCCGGGGAACCAGATAGGGGAGACTTCAGACCGAAAGGAAAACTATAAAAAGGAGTTTTAGTATTTCCCCTCGCTAAGTGGAGACGCTAGTACTAGAAAATCCTTGCGTCCCCCCCAGGGGAACCAGCTAGGGGAGAGGTCAGTCCGAAACCTGCCATTGCTAATTCGGATATATCACCATTCTGCCAAAATACGATTCTATTAAATGAATCGTTATGCCTTGAAAATGTTCGATTAAATAAAATTGTGCCAAATGAGTTATGCTAAATGAATTTCGGAGTATTAAGTTTCTGCCAGATGGAGGGAACCCGTAGAGCATGCGGGTGTCTATTTTTCAGTTTGTACTCTTATCTTACTGGAGTTGTTATGATTATTATGAGTGCATTTCCCCACCAGGGTCCTTTTTGACACACAAAAAAGGGAAAAAAAAAAAATTATATAATTTTCGACAGAAAGTATAGAAGAGAAAATTAAATGTAAAGTCCGACCAATAAAATAAAAAACCCGTGCTGGGGGCGCCAAAAACATCTATGATTATGACAACACCAAGTATAGTGATACACATGTAAAATGCCAATATTTTTCAACACACTTGCTTATGAACAGGCTTTTATTTCCCCGCAATTAAGCACGGAATGACACCTAATATAAAACTGTGACTTTTTCATTGCTTCTTCTTCCTCCTAGCGTTATTCCCAGTCGCATCCGAAGCTTTCAGCTTGGAGTTTGGGGTCCGCTTTTACCAGTCATAGCTACAGATTTGGCTAGACCTCGATATTTTCCGTGAAGCGATTGCCACCTGACCTCCACGACCCAATGTTAACATTAGGCGATATCGAAACTTTGCAGCTAGACCGTTGTTTTTGGACTTTTTAGGGCAACAACTACCCGTAACGACTGCCATAGATGTCCTTATGGCAACCGGGACCGACGGCTTAACGTGCTCTCCGAGGCACGACCAGACCAATGCAAATACCCATATTTAATGCACACAAATATTTGCACTGAGCGGGGATCGAACCCGCGCCTCCTGCGTAGCGACCGCGTTGACTACCGCTACGCCACGGAGGCTGTCATGTTTTTCATTGCTATTATTCACAAAAGTGAGTTATAGACTTCTTTTTTTTAATTTCATTAAGTTGCTTTGTTCTTAAGTTTCGATACAAAAAAGATCGTGTCCAATATTACAAACGAATTAATATAGAAAGAAAAGAAAAAGAAAGAACTTGTAGTACGTGTTTAATATACAAAACTTTCACTAAAATGTATTTTTTTTTTCTCTGTTAAAAAGTTAAGTTTTTCTCTGTTAAGTTTTCTGGTTAAAATAGAAAAATAGACGCGGCGTGTTATACTGGTTACAAGGACTGGGCACAAATCACAACACAGTAGTATCCGTATAATAGTTTACTGCTTGGAATGGTAAATACAAGTTAGACATACAGTTACACCATGTATAGAACAGGGACCACGCGATATTGTTTTTCGGACTGCATAAAATTCTTGTATTTTATGCCTAACAGCACAGAGATCAAAATAATCGAGCATGATTTTCTTTTTTGCGTTAGGCTTATTTTTCTTAGGCGTAGAAAATACATTTGACGTTTGACCTTCTCTTCGTATTTTTATTACAGAAGATCGGGATATACCTAAAAATGTGAATAATAATTAGTCACAGTAAAATCAGTAGATTAGGCCAATTTCAGTGGCACGTACTCTATGATGTCCTACCCGTCATGTTGACAACAAGGTCCGTGATGTTATTTAGAGGAACAGAGTCCAATCCTTCCTACTTTTTATCCGACAAATACTTTGTTATATTATAAATTACTTTTCTTAACTGGCTTTTAATAGTTTTCGGCATATTACTATAGTTTTGTAGTTTTGTAGCGCTCTCAAACTCAACAACACGCACAATTGACACCACACTGACAGATGACCATAATCACCATAATGACATTGTATAGATTGTTACCATATGAAGAAATTAGTTCCAATAGTTTACCGCAATATGGCGAGGTTTTTTATTTTACTGGTCGGGCTTTAAACCAAATCACAGCATATATACTTTTTTTAAATATAAGCCACATTAAACGTGTCATATTTGGGGACCAATTTGAAGAATACGTAGGTAGAGCTTAAAACTTTGATGAATGCTACTTTAAATGTTGTTTAAAAATAATCTTTTTAATCTGCTACTTATTGTTAAGCAAAATAATTTACGTTTCACTTTAAGAGTCATTTTGTTAGTTTAGAAAATAATTAGGGACTTAGGTAATTATATTTTCTGAAAAAAAAAACGAATTTAACTCTCACGAATCCTTTCCACCTATTGGAAAAACTATGAGAATCAGAATCCAAAATCAAGCGCCCAAAACAACCCTATTCAGACTGTTTTCCAGGTATTTAAACTTTCATGGTCGTTTACATTATTATTAGAACTAGGTACAAACAATCGGGAGCAAGCCAAAACAAAATCGCGAGTGGATACAGTAAGCATGGTGTGTCGTGAACGTGATCGAGATCGAGTTCGAGTTTGTAGTGAGAGTGAAACCAGTGGTAGTGTCCATACGCGTCACAAAAGAACTCGAAAGAGGGTAGATCGATATATGTTCTCCTAGAAACTTTTTCACCGTTTACCGCCAGTACTACAGTTCCTCCGTGATCATGGTGCTTGCAACAGCGCCGAAATATCGGAAACTCCAAACAATACATGGTAAATATCCCGATAGTTCTAATAATAATGTTTTCCAGGTGTTCTCAATAGTATCTCATTCTGCGTTTATGTCATCCGACTAATTTGAATTCTAGCTAATAAGGTTTTCTAATCATACAGAATATTTGCAATTCCAGACGTTTTGCTACTTGCTCATTCTGCTTTTATGTCTTCCAGCAGAGTTGACTCTCTGCTAACTGGGTATTCTGATTTTATGTCATTTAGCTGAATTGTCTTTCAGCTATCTAGGTAACATGCTTTCATGTCAACCTAACTGAATTGTCATTACGCGAAAAAAACATTATGCTAGTAACCCATAATATTAGTATCGATACTGTGTGATTGTATCTATAATTGTAAAGTAGTTGTGTCAGTACATTGGTAGTAAAAAAAAATACTCTGAATAAGTTATATTAATGATACTGAACAAAAAAATCTTGGAATTCTTATCTGTTTGTCAGGTTGTCCGTGATGGACACAAAAACTGTTAAATGGTCATACTTAAAATCCAACATTTTGATCTGATTCTGATTGAAAAAGAAAAATAAAACAAGTGAATAAAAATCATACTTCGAATAACATACATACTGTACATTCACACCTGTAAATTACTACTTTTAGTTCTATCGAATGCTCTGACGGAGCGAGGGTCCAACGTCGCTGGCGACGAAATCGAATGTACCATCAATGGCGAGTACTCAGTCATGTGCCGGCGAGACATCGAGAGGGACGAGGTCTTTGTACCATTCTCTCTGGTACACAAATACTTCGAGGTATGTGTTGGATGGATTATTTTATGATCCTTCATATGTAAATTTTACAGGGAACGTGCCAAACATTAAGGTCCTTCAAATGAAATTGTATTTGCTAAACCTCCTTTTTTTTTGTTGAGAAGGCTTGCAAAATCGGCAGGAATACTCATAAAAGTCGATATCAATATATTATTTTAGAAGCTAAGTATTTCTACAGCATACTTCTATAAACACAACATTACGCAAATAATAATTTACCTAGAGATTACCTGTTTTAAGTGAAGAGAGGGAAGATTATCTTTAGTTACTTTTACAATTTTATGGTTGTTTAAGGAGCTTAAGCCACATTCTGAGGATTGTATGATGATATTTCAATTTCTTAAATTAACTACTAGCTCAATCCAAGAATATCAATAAAACATGATGTGTTCTACAGATTTACGGCAAAATTACGTCAGTGGAGGGAGTGGATAAATTCGAATGGTCACACAGCTATGGTAAGATATATCATCCAAAAAAGAAGTACGACCCCAGAGGCACCTTTACAACCTTCGAAAATTACAATGTAGAGGTGAGAGACAGAGTCAAATGCATCAGTGGAATCGAAGGGGTCCCCGTTAGTACCCAGTGGGAGCCCAAAGGTTTCTACTATCCAACTCAAATTGCTCAATTCGGACTGGCGCACTACAGCAAACATATTATAGAACCTGAACCGAGAAGAAGAATTATTGATGATGGGGAGAAACATCAAGAAAACTGGATTGTAAGTAAAGATGCTTACATGGGGAGAGAGTTTGATAATATTGTTAAAACGAATGTGATAAGGTTTTCGACTGCAGATCATGTATCCAGTCAGGTTTGGCTGAAGGTGAACCTAACCCAGGATTTTGTCTTAAGTGTTAATATACAGTTAAAGCCGAATTCTTCTATGACAGTCGTGCTGCAGAATAAAGATAAGAAGGAGACTGTTTATTTACATTATATTACGAGCATGCAGTTGATTTCGGCACAGGTGAGTTTATTTTATAATATTAAAAAAAAACGTCTCACGCTTTTTTTTTCTTTACGTTTCTGTCCTGACATACCCCATGAACTTCCTAAACCTTCATGAGTGTCTATAACCTTCCCTACTTTCAAAGCATAATGTATGTTCTGTGAGGTCATCCCCAACCCACCTATTTAACACCCTACATTTGCCTTATAATAATTCGTTAGATATAACATCGAGGGGTTCAAAATTCCGTCCACCATTGAAATGCTTCTTCGAACTTGCTGGTGTAGTAATTTCTTGTCTAGTGCTCTTTAATTTTTGCGTGGGTTTTCTGCTTTGTATTTACCGTTTATTTCATTGTTCTATGTTCATTGTTCTTGGTCACCTTTTATTTTTCTTGCTTCTGTTTTCTCTTTTCTGTAAATAGTTTGTGACATATCTTATTAAGTTGTTATATTTATGTTCTTTTACCTTGACAATTATGTTTTTTTTTTGTTGACCTGTATATTTTCAAATCACGTTACAGGAAGATCACATATACTACGGGATAGGCGTTGACCTTCAGTGGAAACGTATCACTCGCGACCTTATCATCGACATGCAGAAGGGGTGGGCGCTCCTGGATAAGCCGAAGCGCAGATTGCCCAGGAATAAGTTCAAGGTAATATTTTTATATTTGCAGGCTTATCGCTAAAAGCAAGTAAGTTGTAATGTAATCACTCACACCTATATGTAATTTTATTTGGACAGATATCCAGTATAATCCTGAGTGGTAGCGGTTCCCTAGATAACGTGACAGTAGCCAGCAGTGAACACATGTATATGTTCGAGACGGCGGCGCGCTGGCTGTTGAGAGCACAGCGCTCTCGCTCCGGCGCCTGGCCCATTGCCGCCAGGAGGCGCATGGCCGCACCCGTCGCAGAACTAAAGCCCGGCTGGTACGTACTATGAGCGGCAAACTTCTTGACCATGTACTCTAGCTACGCAGAACGGGTTTATTAGGTCTTGGTGGAGGAAAGTGCAGGGTTGCAACGGTGGTGTGCGTATCTATCAGTGCGCGACGGAGCTACGGCTCGAATCCTTGGTATTGAATTTATTTTTATTTCATTTACGTTTAACCTCCTCACTAACGTCCAACTCTTTACCCAGGCATTCGGCGATGAGTCAAGGTCACGCGATCTCCCTTCTCGCTCGCGCGTACTACGTGAGCGGCGACGCAACATACCTGCAGGCCGCGAAGAGAGCGTTGTACCTGCTCGACGTGCCGAGCCACGCTGGCGGAGTGAAGGCGATGTGGATGGACAAATACGTATGGTGAGATCACTGCTCATTGCTGATATCTCCCCTCTACTAAGTTTATTTTATTTATTACTAGCTGTTGCCCGCGGTTCCGCCCGCGTGGAATTCTGATCCCGTTCATCGCTGATATATAGCCTATATATTAATCCAGGGTATAACCTATATACATACCAAATTTCAACCAAATCGGTCCAGCCGTTTATGCGTGAAAGAGTAACAAACATCCACACATCCATTCTCACAAACTTTCACATTTATAATATTAGTAGGATAGGACTAGCTGACCCGGCGAACTTCGTACCGCCATATTTTCCGTCCGCGTGGTATTCTGATCCGGATTTATCAGTGTTTCTCTACAATATTATGCATTATAATAAATTGGAAAAAGCGAAATCAATTCTCGGGCGGGACTCGAACCCGCGATCTTTCCCTTACAGGGGGAACGCTCTGACCACTGAGCCACCGAGCTTCGCCCGAGAGTGATCCAATTTTTCCAATACATCCAATACATATAAACCTTCCTCTTGAATCACTCTATCTATTAAAAAAAACCGCTTCAAAATCCGTTGCGTAGTTTTGAAGATTTAAGCATACATATGGACGGACAGACAGCGACAGCGACTTTGTTCTATAATATGTAGTGACAGTGATAGTGATAGTGACGATTATAAAAGTGTTAGTGGACTGAATGAAAACCACTGCCACAACTATTTATTTCATTTAAAATATCAAATGATAAAAAATTACTAACTTTAACTTAATCGTATCAGCCCACGGCATTACCCAGTGGCAGTTCGTTGACCGGCGTATTGTAGAATATAATGATGAATGTTTGGAATTTGACATAAATGACATGTATTTTGACGTTTATGGCATACGTTGACAACTGTCATATACGTCAAATCCCAAACATTTATCATTCTATTCTACAATACGCCGGCCAACGAACTGCCACTGGGTAATGCCGTGGGCTGATGCGATTAAGTTAAAGTTAGTAATTTTTTATCATTTGATATTTTAAATGAAATAAATAGTTGTGGCAGTGGTTTTCATTCAGTCCACTAACACTTTTATAATTGTCCTTGTCTCTTGTCTTGTCTGTTGAGAACCTTATGTCCATTGATCGATTGAGATGCTGTCAACGTAACAAGATCTTGTAATTAGTGACACGACAAATTATAGACCGCGCTGGGGAAATATTAATTTTCTGATTACTATGAAAAAACAAATTGCACTCTATTACATAGTTACGAGAGTCTAGAATTGAAAGTTCTGAACTAACTATAGTTACTTATTCTGTAGTTGATACATTTGGTACTTTTTAATTATTTCAGGTATGAAGAATACCCAACAAAACCCCCATTGTTTGTTCTCAACGGCTTCATATACACACTTCTTGGTTTATACGACTTACACATCATTGAAGAAGAAAACTCTATATCACTGGCGAAGAAAATGTTCGACGATGGTATGACGTCACTCAAATCGTTACTACCACTGTTCGATACCGGCAGTGGTAGTTTCTACGATCTCAGACACTTCACTCTTGGTGTCAGCCCTAACATCGCTAGATGGGACTACCATGCTACTCACGTGAACCAGTTGTACCTACTCGCAGGGTTAGACAACGACCCTATATTGATCAATACTGCCAAACGATGGGAAGGGTACATGCAGGGGAAGCGAGCCGCCCACAATTGAAACCAACGATTCGCAGGTGACACCTGCCTTGTGATACTTCTGCTACAGGTAAAGGATTCGTCGTTGGATGCGAATGAAACGACAACACTCGTAAGCACAACTATATTCATTATCAGCCTTGTCCTAAAGCACAAAAGGTTCAAGATTGAATGGAGCACTTTTACGACCAATGGTTTATACGTCATAATTATTGACCGTGATTGATCAATTTGTACAGCGTTTGACTGAGCACATTGATGTTTTAATTGATGTAAATAATGCACGACAGGAACGCCATTTTGTAGTTTGAGGTAAGCACACAACTAATACTGGGGTTTTAGGATTCGAAGCCGAATTCATTAAAAATAAATATTTTAAAAGCGCCGGAAGTTTGCCGAAGATATATTTGAATTTAGAATTTAAATAATATTTCAAAGTTCGGTGATACGAATTTGGCCGAAGCTTTTCCGATGTTATTTCTTGACGAAATACTGTTCAAGAATGTTCGTTGACAGAATGAGTTAGGGAAGATGGAGTATAGATGTAATAAAATATTTTTCTACGATAAAAAGACAAAAAAAAGAGAATTGACATACTGTGTAGATATAAATTTACAATATTAATGTATCTATCAATTATTTTAAATTTTAGATGAAAAGTAATTTAATCATTGAGCAATATAATCAATTAGATATTATAAAAACTACGTTCATACATATCGTAGAATCAAATTGAAATAATAATCCGCGGATGTTAAAGACTTCTATGTATATGACAAATGGGGATATGGGGGCAAAAGAAATAGAAAATCACATAAATAAGCTGCCTAAACCAAACAAGTGTTATAAATTGTTTATTCCGGGTAAAGATATTTATAAAAAAATTGGCGCCTTTACAGATGACGCTAAACAAACTCTGAGATGAATTCAAAAATTATGTAAATAAAAAAAAAACCATAGACTGGCGGCGTCTAATAAGCATACGTAGAAGTCATTTACAGAAGTAGTATTTAGGCACTTCAAATGAGCCTAATATAGTACCTCTTTTATTATATAGTAACGTCTCGACTATTGAGATCTACTTTCTTGTTACATAATTCAAAATAGAATAAGATCTGATCACATCACATATTTTTCGTTTAATTATACTATTTTTGCATAACAAACTATTATTACTAAAATAAATAAATAAAATATTTACATGCATAATGCGTCGTGAAATTCCTTCACATCATCACCGACCGGTAACGTTCCCAGAAAGGCTGGCAGCATTGCCACGTTGAATGGCAATGCTTATTCTCTGTGCAAGATAATAACCAGCCTTCTGGTCACGCGTAGCGTCGATCAGCCGCATTGTGCATTGAATTATTGTCTATGTTAAGCTTTATGGAAGGTATTTGCCGCCTTGTTATTTTTTTTTTAAATTGAATTTGCTCCAAATAAATCCAAAGACATTTTTCAAAAGTAGAATAAAATAAAAGAATTACTTACTGCTATGATGGATTTCAAAGATTTACACTGGAAGACTGATAATAAAAATAATTTCTAATGATATTTCATTACAAAAATTGATGTATAAGATTTTTTTACGTTTAAAAAGAAATTCGTATTACATAAACTGCTGATGATAATAATTTCGAATAATCAAACTTCAAACTGTGAACTTTATAAAATACTAATGAGCCTTCATTTTAAAGTTAACCATGTACAGATTTTTTTAATATTTTGATGTAGGAATAATAATGGGTATTACATATTAAAAATGTTGACTGAACAAACGTAAGACCTGGAAGCAGTTATTAGCTTAAAAAACCGTATTATATGCACGAAATAGACATGAAGCAGCGTGCGGTCTTACTTGTAGGTCTTATGGGACATTTTGTACATGTAACATTTTAAATAATATCTACAGTGTAACAATAGCTTCGTAGATGTATATACTAAAATCATATCAAAATGTATATACAGTCAATTCAATCACGTACATTTTTTGTGTGTGATTGGTTAAAAACTATGTGTGCGATTAGCGACACTAATGAGAGTTAACGACACTTTCGCTTGTTTTTATATTCCTTATAAGCAATACATTTAATGAGCTAAATACGTACTTAATATTAGATCATTTTATTTGTACAATATTTACACAGAAATCACACCATATATACATAAGCTCTACTGTTCATGATTTTATTTGTCTACATTTGTGTAGTATACTATGCCCAAGTCTACTTTTTAGCATTAACTTTATGGTACTGTTAACAAGAGTCTAGATGAGATCATAGATCACTGTTAAGATCTGGATTTTTAGGGGAGAAGGAGTCTTCACCGCTAGGTCTTTACTCAATGTATTATTAAGCTATTGCATAGCTTTTATCGCGGGCCTTGAGCGTGGAGACCGAATCCAGAAATTCCGTAACGAAAAATGGTAACACCTCCGAGCTCGCACGAACAGAGCCGAGCTGCTCCGAAGTAGCTTCGCTTAACGTAAGTAATTATAATTGCATAAGTTGTTAGTTTTCAAATTCAAATTCAGACTCGGACTCGGACTCGAAGTCCGAAGTCCGAAGTCCGAAATCCGAAGTCCGAAATCCGAAATCCGATATCCGAAATCCGAAATACGAAATACAAATTCAAATTATTATTTATTATAATTGCATAAGTTCATAAAAAATGCTATGCAATAGCTTTACCGCGGCAGTCCCCGAGTGCCACACGTCTTTTTTTGTATAGTTTTTATTTTTGACATAATTACTTTCTATTTCTATGTCGTAGGAATATCTTGCCGTTTATTGCAATACAGCTAAAATGCAGGTAGCTAGATAGCATTATATTTTACTTCTTAATATTAAGTAAACTATCTAGATTCATAAGTAATGTTAATTTACCAACACGTTTACGCGTATTACGTTATTTCATTTATTTAGTTATTGCCACGAAAAGATTAAATCGCTAAAGTTTGTGTGTTTGTAACTCTTCAAACTGAAATAGCTGGACCGATTTCGATAAAATTTGAAATAATTTATAGCAGTAGACAGTAGGCACATAAGTTATTTCAAATTCAACCGAAATTCTCCATTGAAAGTTGCCTATGTTTTAATCCACTGGTTAATTTTAACAAGAAAAACATAGGTACACTTTGCCAAGTGAATTCATATTTCCTGATCTATTTTTTTATCTTTTTGTGGCGATGACTTCTATACGTTTGAAAAGGTGACATATCATGTTGTATATTGTAGTGTTCACATGAAACAAAGACAGTAGTACCAGACTATCATAAGGGGCATCAGGTCCTCATTAATCCGCCTTTGATATAATATAAACTGTATCAAACATATAGGTTGTTGAATTTATACATTGTTTTACTCATCTTACTTCGAAGTTTGGCGCGTAACATTATAAACCAAAGAAAAAATGAACATCTAATAAATGTTGTTAGTACTAAAAATTGTATGTAGTGTTGCCAGATGCTGTGTCAGCTAATTCTACTAAACTTGACACGTGTGTCAAGTACCAAAACGGATAATTTTTACTGACACTGCCAATAAGATTGTATCAAAAAGTATGTATTGTAAATATTTTTTATCTAGGTCTAGCAGCAATATAGTGGATCATAACTGAAAAGTACTATTCTTCATAATAATATCTTATAGGTTGTCGCCGGCTGTGATCTGAATCACAAACTTTTATACGAAAACTGTTGAGCGTCAATTGGATAAAAAACATACTATGTATCCATGTTATGTATCCATAGCTTAGTTATTCAACCTTTTGAAGCATAAAAGAGTATCAATATTGCATCCTAGGATCAAGTATACTCTGGATATGCTACGCAAATAATAATACCGCGTATGAACGAGACACAACATACAAAAACTGTAAGGAATGAATAGGACAAAAACTATATGCTCTGTCTTTGTCAGAGTTTCTGTTTTTTTTGTTGGTCACAAGTGGAAAGTTGTGACCAACAAATCTTTTGTGATCGTGAATTGTTGAAATTGTTCTGAGAATTCTTCATAATAGACAGTAATTTAAGTGGTGAAACTAAGTGGCATAAGTTTGTTGCTTAAAACTCATTGTATTCAACATGGTGATATGTTATATATTAGGCTGCAAAAGCCGTAGTGAGCGGAAATCACAAGACATAACCTATCATACGTAAGTACGATTTTTAGACAAAATATCCCTTTTTTTGTAAAGATATTAATAGATTAAGAGCCGTAGCATATTAACAAGTTCTTTAAAGTAGAAATAATGGCTCAAAATATTGATTTATTATCACCATAATACGTGTATTAACCAACCAAATAAAGTGGTGAGTTAAAATTATCGAACTCGAAACAAAAGCCAGACTTGTCCGCCATTTTTATCTACTTTATGATTTGTCCGGGTTATAGAATTATTAGGGATACCAGTTGAGGTACTGGTAAATTACCCATAATGTGGGGTATTTCTTATTTATTCTTAAAACTTCACATTAATGAAAATGTTGTTTCAGATTTCCAAATCCAGATCCAGATGCCTAAATTGTTTTGTATTTGTGTTTTTTAAAGGATGTAATGCCACTAATGCCAGAAAACATTAAATTCATATACCACCTAACGGATTTAAAAAAGTCGCGGGGTAAAATTTGGTAGGGACTAACAACACTGGTATAAGTACTATGTTGTCGTCCCTTTCGGGTGTACGCGCTTGACGAATCCAGAGTATACTTGATCCTAGATTGCATCAATATAAATAGTATCTTTTAATAATTCTGACGGCAGACTAGTGGATTTTTTTACTAATCTGTAGTCCAATGGTAGAAATGGAAGAAAATCAAATATACCTAGCGCATGAGATTGACGCCCAACGAGATAAGTTTAGTATTATACTTTTACATATAATAATATAGAGGTGTATACTTTTCCTCTTCTTGCCCTTCTTCCTCAGGGTCATGTCTAAGACCTAAGTGGTCTAGTTTTAGGGAGGGATGTATTCTCATAGTGTAGGGCGCTGTTGGTATCAAATTCATATTCAAAAACAAAAAAGAATGCCTTTATAATTATTTTTATTTTTATTATATTTTTTATTTAAGTCTAAGTTATCTATAGATTTAAAAACGTTATGTTTTTGTCAACGAAAATTATTTGAAGTCAAAATGTATGAAAAGTCAGTGTGGTGCTAAATTAATAAAATCCGCTTGTAAACGTTAAAATTGAACATTCCATTAAGATGAGAGCTTATTATCCTAGTAGTAAATGTACATACTGTTAATAAATAACACTGTTTTATTGTTTTTTTTTTCTGTAACTATTTATGAATATGAGTAAATGTGTCAATGTTATGATATTATTGATATGAATGGACAAGTTAATGTTCTTTTTACAAACAGAAGAGTTTTCGTTCAGTATCTTAATTTATAGAAATGAGCTTGACTCTAGTTTCTATCATAGAAAATACGATGAAAAAAGACTTGTCTGATATTATTATATATATCAAAGGCACCCAGAGTTGATTTATTGTTATAGGATTTGAATCTATGTGTCTACCTATGTGTGATGGTGATGTTAAACATAGCGTATAATTTTCCGGGTGTCTTTGATTTAGATACCTCTGTGGATATTTCTGTATGCCTACATATGGCTATTTCATTTAATACAAGACTCAAAAACTTGAGTAGGTAGTGTGCTTGATTGAAAGAATTTAAAATTGGTATTTATCATTCATTAAGCTAATTATTCAAATCGTTTTTAAGATAGGAAAAGCGAATACAGCTTAGGCGGGACTCGAACCCGCTATCTGGACAAGGCTTGGTGGCTGTGGTCAGAGCATTCCCCCTGTAAGGGAAAGATCGCAAGTTCGAGTCCCGCCAAAGCTGTATTCACTTTTTCTATCTTAAAAACGATTTGGTATTAATCATGATGGCAGTCTACTCACATGAATGTATGTATTCATTATGTTGAAATTATTGTTTCGTTCGAATAATATCATGACATGAAGTAGCATGTAACGGTATTCTTATTCTGCAAAATGTATCGTCATTAGGTAGTAGTGAGATAGTGAATGCACTTGTGAATGACAATAAAGCGTCTCAAAATGAACTCCCTGCATTATTAATTACCTGTCTTGTGCTTTGTGCATTAAATACCTCATAAAGCTACTATAAGTGCCATATTTCTTGAACAAACGTCCTATAACATCTATGGCAGCCGTTACGGGTAGTTGGAGCCCTAAAAAGTCTGACGACTGGTCTGTCTACAATACTTCGTAATCGCCAGTGACCTAGACTCAGAAGTAGAGGCCTCTGATGAAATTAGAATTATACATTGATGATAACGATCATGTGCAATAAACGGACCAACCAAAACACCCAACAAAATAAAACAGTACACATTTCTTGGGTCTTTTGAGGATAGCACGGGGTGCTATTGCGGTGGAAGAACTCAAATTCCCCAAGCATAGATTATTACAAAGCAATCCGCGGGCGCCAGAGCCTCGTTTGTATTGCGATCTAGGTCCAAGATGCGTGTCCGGAGTTCCGGAGTTATACCAAAGAAAGACACCTTTAATATACCCGTATCGCGCATCTAGAGAACATTGTCAAGACTCAAGAAGTTTGCTGGTCCTGATAAACCCTGGATAGTAATATTACTTTTTATTTATTTGGAAACTTAACAACAATAGATAGGGTCCGTAACTAAACTTCGAGAGTCATAAGTTCGATGAATGGAAAGTCGACAGAACGTTTGATCGAATATTGCTTTTTCGAATGAACCCTTTATCACCAAACGCAACTTCGACTGAACGTTTTACACTCATGCATGAGATTTAAAAAATACATTGGTCTCTCAGCTAATGACAAAGTTTCCCGACACATTTTATGACTACTCTACATGTTGTCTACAGGAATTATATAGTCTGTGGATAACAGGTTACTCTTTAGTCGTTGATAAAAGTCATGGTTTCTCCGTTTCTGTGTGATTGTCTGATTGTAATTATTTGTATGTAGTTCTGGGACTAATATTTACGAAAATAAGAACACAATATAAACTTACCAAGTGAAAATATATGTGTATGTGTTTATGGAACAATGAATATCTGATTTCGATCTAAGTATTTACAAGAATGGTGAACGATATTTCTATACATTCCTTGCGATTATCATCGCTCCCGAACCGTACTAGGGAATTGTTATCACTCTCCCTGAATTCGGAAAAAATAATTCCTTCTGATGGTCCTGATAAACTGTCCAGGTAATTTCTTTTCTGCCTATGTAAACACTGCAAGCTATGTAAAAAAAAGCAATCCAGTACCTTACCTATTCATTGTGATAAAAACACTTTGTTTTTGGAATTGTTTATTTTGATTTCAATAGAAATCTGTTGAATAAAATATTACACCCGTCAATAACTGTAAGCTTTCGTTCATGCAATGTTCGTTCGATAAGTTCTGCTATAAATAGTTTTTAATAGCAACCATGAATCATATCATAACAAACAAGTCTCTATGACGAGTTTCACAAATATTTCGTAACACACGGTAAATACCGAAAGTTGCCAATTTTTATTTCAAGTCCATAAATTATGTCAGGGAATATGTTTACTACTCAACATATTTCATCACCACAGGCTAAGAGCTTAGTTGAACAATATCAAATTAATTCACTGTTTACAAAATGTACAATCTGTTATGTACAGTCAGCAAAGAAGAAAAGAATACACTATGTATGAAAAGTTGTATACAGTATACTTGACGACTGTACGGCTATTTTATTGTATTTTGATCTTGATTTCTGACCCTATAGTATATAATTATATTACAGTTTAAATTTAGTCTTACCTTCTAGGGTATATATTTTTGCAATTGGAGCCGCTCAGAGTAAGCCCTGTCTAGGCCATTATTTTGTAGATCAGGTTTTTTAGTAAATATTACTAGGGATGGTTAAAAACATCAATGTCATATGAAATTCTTAAAATATCAATCTGATAGAGCCACTTCATTATTCTGTCAGTAGAAGTTTTTTTTTTTTTTTTTTTTTTTTTTTTTTTTTTTTTTCCGGTTCGACAGCTGTCAAGTAAACATCACTGTTATTAGGCTCCTCCGATTTTACCAACAAAAAGTGTAAAAAGTGATTTATTTAAACTTTAGAGCTTCTAAAAACGTAAATTGGCTAACGGTACACAGTTTTAAAAGTGGAACACTGGAAATAGTCGAAGAATCTGCTGAAAATCACGCAAAAACCGTGGAAAACAACATATATACAACTATACATAGAAAGGTACCCTCAAACCAACGTGAGTCGTCAACTTCCGTCACTTGACAACCAAGTGTCAATACTGTCAATCAAAACATTGACGAATCGACTGACAATTAGCACAGTGTTGCCAGCTACAAAGTGTTACCAGCGTAAAGAAAAAGGGCCAAATTGGTAAATTTTGGAAAAAGATGGAACCTCAATTCCAAATATTATTAGATAAAATAAATGAGATGAAGGTCGACTTCAAGAAAGAAAACGAAGAACTTGCAAAAAAGTTTTCTCTGAAAGTTTCAAGTGCTATAAACGAAAGTCTAAAACCCCTGGTGGAAGAAAATAAGCAACTTAAACTCGAAATAGAAACTTTGAAGAGCAAAATGTGCAATCTCCAAAAAGAAATACGTAAAAACAACGTAATACTGCATGGTGTTACTGAAACAGAAACAAATAGTGCTGAACTGAGGGAAAAAGTCATTCAAACCCTTAATAATATATGCAACAATACAGAAGTGCGAGAATGGGATGTATGGGAGGTTAGTGACGTAAGGAGACTGGGAAACCGCAGTCCTAACAAAACTAGACCAATTATAGTGACACTCACTCTTACCTGGAGAAAAATTGAACTGCTAAAAAACAACAGAAACTTCCCTTCTGGAATCTATGTCACTCCAGACTACCCAAAAGAAATCCTGTTGAAAAGGAAAGAACTAATGAAGGAAAAAGAAGAAGAACAGAAGAAAGGAAATATTGCTTATATAAGATATGACAAACTCATTGTGAAAAGCAAAGAAGACAAAGAAAACAAGAGGAAGAGGTCGCCTTCTAAGTCACCATCCGATGCAAAACAAGACAAAAAGATAAGTAAAGTTCACAAAATATTTCGCCCCAGAGCCAACTCAGCATCTAAGGCACAGGAAATTACAGCCGGCCAACCGGAACCGAGAACTATGCAACAACCACAATAGAAAACAGAAACACACACAAACAGAAATAGCTTTAACAAACAGATTCAAACAAAAACGTCAATTAAAATGCACCCCAACCCGGCCAGTCACCGTGGGGGAAGAAGACTATTACCCTCCAACCAACTTCCATCTACACACTTCTTCTAAAAGACACCGCCAAACGGAAGATAACATATACATTGCAACATACAACACACTATCTTTGAGAACCAACGAAAGCTTAACAGAACTCATGCTTGCTCTAGATAAAATTAATTGGTCAATACTAGGTCTGAGTGAAGTCCGACGCTTGGGAGAGAGTATAGAAGACCACAGGGATTTTATATTTTACTATAAAGGAGAGACACCAGGCTTATATGGAACAGGATTCTTAATAAAAAATGAATTAAAATCTTTCATTGACGAGTTCATTGGCGTCTCAGAGCGTATAGCTATACTCAATATAAAATTACCTCCGAAAAAGGAAATGTGGTCCATTGTGCAAGTCTATTCCCCAACTGAACAATCAAGTGGTACAGAAATCGATAACTTTTATTCCATGTTACAAGACGCAATAAATAAACACGCGCACACCAATCTAATAGTAATGGGAGATTTTAATGCTAGAACAGGGGCAAGAGAAGACGGAGAACAAATGATATTGGGACCATATTGCTCAGGCAAAAGAACAAGAAATGGTGAGAAACTTATGCAATTAGCCTACGAAAATAACTTTAAAATACTAAACACCCTATACAGAAAACGCGAAAACAACAGATGGACATGGACATCCCCAGATGGTCACCACAAAAATGAGATAGATTACATACTAACAAACAAAAGTAAATACTTTCAAGACTGCAGAGTTTTGAACAAAGTAAATTTTAACAGCAACCACAGGATGATAAGAGCTAAGCTACAGATAAGCACACTCGATCAAAATAGACCCTTTAAAGTGAAACAAATCAATAGCGTAACACTAGATAGTACCGATTCACTTATAGGAAAGCTAGAACAATTTATAGTAAAAACAAAGGACTTAGACATACAAAGTAAATACAACAAATTCCAAGAACTTCTCTATACTAACAAAAAAGACAAACTAGACAGAAACAATAGAACAAAATGGGTAACAAACGAAACTAAAGAACTGTTAAGAAAAAGAGCAGACCTTATATCTACCCCTGGAAAGACGAAATCTACAAGAAACCAAATATCCAAGATAAGTAAAGAAATTAAAACACATATGAGAAAAGACCGTCAGAGATACAGATTAGAACAACTAGAAAAATGCGTACAAAGAACTGGAGGTACGAAAAAAGCTGCTAAACTACTATTGGAAGAACGAAATTGGATACCACACTTAATAAATAAAAATGATAAATGCGAAAAGCGACGTCCTGAAATTCTATCAATAGCCACGCAATTTTTCAAAGAATTGTATTCAAGAAAAATCACTGCAGATACAACAATCCTATCAGGAGGAACTGAAGTACCGGATATAATGCAAGAAGAAATAGAAAAAGCTATGAGAACTCAAAAAACAGACAAAGCTCCAGGCTCTGATGGTATAAGCAACGAATTCCTCATCCTAAATAGATGTCACCTGATACCAATTCTAAAACATTTGTTCAATGAAGTAGTAGAAAATGAGATAATACCTCACCAATGGACAACATCATCCATAGTACTACTACATAAAAAAGGAGATAAGAATAACATTAATAATTATAGGCCCATAAGTTTAATGTCGAACATATACAAAATCTTCGCAAAAGTCATACTCAACAGAATTACTAATACCTTGGACGAAAATCAGCCAAAAGAGCAGGCAGGTTTCAGGAGTGGCTATTCAACTTTAGACCACATTCATGTCATCAAACAGCTATTCGAGAAAGGCAAAGAATACAACATAACCTTCTACTGCTGCTTTGTGGACTACAGCAAAGCATTCGATACAATAGAGCATGAAAAAATCTGGCAGGCACTAAAAAACCAAGGGATCGAAAATAAATACATCAGAATCCTGAAAAATATTTACGAAAACAGTAAGGCAAAAATAAAACTAGAGAAGGAAGGTGAAGATATTATAATAGAAAGAGGTGTACGTCAGGGAGACCCGCTGTCACCGAAACTGTTCACAGCCGTTCTAGAGGAAATCTTCCGTCAGTTGGATTGGGAGACATGTGGATTGTCCATCAACGGTGAAAACCTGTCTCATCTAAGATTCGCCGATGATTTAATAATCCTCTCGTCGTCAAGTGAAGGACTGCAGGCAATGCTGAGTGACCTCGTCAGAGAGAGTGGCAAGGTGGGATTGGTCATGAACACATCAAAGACCAAGGCTATGACCAACGGCAAAGAAGAACCTATTCTGGTCAATGGTAACCCAATAGCATATGTTCACGAGTACATCTATCTAGGTCAAATAGTCTCGCCTATAGATCAAGACACAAAAGAAATTAACAGACGCGTTGGAAATGCCTGGAAACGGTTTTGGAGCCTTAAGGAAGTGATGAAAAATGGAGATATTAATATAACCATCAAACGGAAGCTCTTTGATACCAGCATACTACCAGTTCTCACTTATGGTTGCCAAACCTGGGCACTCACGAAAGCAAACATGAAAAAATTAGAAACTTGCCAAAATTCCATGGAAAGAAGTATGATGGGGAAAAGGCTATCTGATCGAATAAGAATGGAGACCATAAAGAAACATACAAAAACAAAAGATGTGAAAACAACAATTCAAAAGCTAAAATGGAGATGGTCCGGCCATACAATAAGAGGTAAAGAGAAGTGGTCAAAATCAATAATGAACTGGTTCACCAGTCATAAGAAGAGGAAAAGAGGTAGACCACTCAGAAGATGGGTGGATGACATTAAAGCCATAGCAGGTGGCACGTGGACGAGGACTGCTAGGGACAGAGCGGAGTGGAAAAGGTTGGAGGAGGCCTTTGTCAAGAGACACACGGATAATTAAAAACTGCTAGAAATGTAATTATATTGTAAATGTAATACTGTCCGAAAATAAAGGCTATTATTATTATTATTATTATTATTAGAAGTCTCTTCAGTGCTGATAACTGCTTTAAACACTTCGAAACCGAAATTAAGCCTGATACAATGAGTGCAATATTATTATGTTATAAGTACCTATTTAGCTTAAATCATAAATTGTTTCCTACTTTTTTTTAACACTGATTCATAAACCAAAATTTTAACCTCATTTCCAAACAGGAAAACAATATTATAAATATTTCTATCTCAACATATTAAAATATGTAATGCATATTTTATATAAGTAGTATGTCTATACTTTGTGGCGGTTTTTGTTATCTTTAAAAAACCAAACTAATATAGTTTTGAGGTGTATATCTTGCCATAAAATGAATAACGGCAATGTGAGTTATAGACAATTCTTGCCGTATGGGACACAAACTTTTCTAACACTTATTCAGTACTGATAAGACTGGCTTATAATAGCATTATAAAAGATACTGTAAAAATGCCATACTGTGCTATTTCCAAGTGTAGAATAAAAGTGGAGAAGTACATTAGAAGAATGAAGGCATTTTTTATCTCTTGTGTGTATTTATTTACAGTGAAAAAGTCACTATGCGCGACAAGCAGGTGAACACTGTTTATGGCCATTCTAACCTAATATATTTATGTGCTTCAGACAAAACAACACAACTGTCTAAAACTGTATATATTTTTTTAATAGGTTCCTGTTTAAGGTGAAAAAAACTCAGAATAATATTTAGTTTTATCTTAAATTTAAATACGTTGTTAAAAGCAGTGACGTAACTGTAAATTTAAATAAAAAAGTGTGTAGGTAGTTACAGTGTTTGTTTTTGCTGAGATTTTTGAATTAGGTTATCTACAAGATAGCCTGTTCTCTATAATATAACCCGTAACACTGTAATGTTCAAAAATCTCAGCAAAAACAAATACTAAGTATTAGTTATTATATCATAATATCATAAGCCATTATTGTAAGTCTTTTCTTATTTTTTTTTCAATTACTATCGAATTAAGGTTTGGAAATAATGATCCATGCTAATATTATAAATGTGAAAGTAACTCTGTCTGTCTGTTTAATTTTCATGCCTAAACCTCTGAACCAATTTTGATGAAAATTGGTACAGAGATAGATTAGACCTTGGGAAAGGACAGGCTATGTTTGGTCGCGATAACCGGCATCCACGCCGGTGGAGCTGCGTGCGGCAGCTAGTGTGGTAATATGCCCAAAATTGACTCCATTATGCTTGGCAGTGAGAACAAACAATGACTTGTTTATTGGAATTCTGTAATAACTGCACCTACTGAATCTGAACTTTTTTTGTATACAATTTAAATGCATTTTTTACCTTAGGGGCTGTCCATTAATCACGTGATGTTTTTTTAACAAATTTTTTAACCCCTCCCCCCCCTCCCCCATGGTGATCCGTGGTGAGGTTTTAGACTACCCCCCCCTCCCCTAGCCAAAATCACGTGTATTTATTATATATTATTCAATGCTAGAAAATTAACCACCATGACCAAAAATTGCACTTTATGTGAAAAAAAAAAATACTCGTGATATCCCAATATACACCTCCCTCCCCCCTGGTGATATTTCGTGATTTTTTCCGGACCCCCCCCACCTGTTGAGCCTCACGTGATTAATGGACAGCCCCTTAATGCAAATTCTTAATTTTTTATTTATTACAATGTACTCTACACATTCTTGATTTTTTTATAATAAAAATCAAACACCTAGGTATATTATTGGAGTATATTGGACGCTAACATGACGTCATATTTCTGCTATACTCAGTTCTGCTGTCATGAGGTCAATGACACTAACAGGTTTTTATAATAAAGTTCCTCTATAATATAAATATCCACAATGAATGAAGCGACTATGAATAAGGTATTTAAAATTACAAAATCAGTGAAATACAATTTAAGGAGATTACACTTAATTAATCTCTTGAATAAGATATGCCTATCTGTGCAACACATGCTGGGGTGGCAATGTGTACGATAATTGCCCCCTTTTTCGCGGTATGCAGAACAATTACGATGAATACGTGGAGTGCGTATCGATCCAACTTGTCTATCCGAAGCAATCCCTAAGGAACAATATGGGCACACTACAACACTTAGGTACACGGGTAAAGAGAAGTCACTTACCGCGCGCTGCTCCTCTGGTGACTTGTTGGTGGCCACCAACTGGTCCAGGTGTCGGGATGCTTGTAACACTTGCACTGTAATAATGCTCGTGATGCGGTGAGCTGCTGAGACCTCCAATTAATACGAATGTCGAAGCGAGACTGGTGCGGTCGAGAGGTGGCGCGCGCGGCACTGCCAATCTCTCTTTCTCGAAATACCCGCATACCATGTCGTCGCAAGTACCCTCATATTCCATAAGTTTCGCTCGGACAAACTATCGGATCGATAAGCACCCGCCACAACACGCTCCCCGCCTTGACAAGGTCCATAGCTAAATAGGGGGAGCTAGGTAGTGAGGTAATTCCGATCTAAGCGGTTAAGTTTCATAAATGTAAGGCACTCTGATAATATTAATGAACCGTTACAGCAGATGAAACAGTAAATAGCGTAAAATGTATATTATTATTATAACCCAAGCAGATACCCATAGGGAGACCGATTGAGGCTTAAATCACGAAATTATTTAAATAAATATTAAATTAAAATGCGGTTGAAAAATAAGTATTAAGGAATTTTAAATAGATTTTATTGGGTTGGCAACGGATACAGCTTAGTTACAGGACGTTTATAAATTCCGGACGCGGTTTTGACAGACGCGACTCGAACTATGCCATCTGTACCCGGGAAAACTTCGGTTATAATGCCGAGTGGCCACGATAAAGGTGGTACGTTATCTTGACCCAAGAGGACAATAATGCCGATCTCTATCGGACGATCAGGCGTACACCACTTCTGTCGAGTTTGTAACGTATTTAAGTATTCCACGCGCCATTTTTTCCAATAACCCAATACCAACTGATCCAGAAGCCTCTTGCGGTTTTTTAGATTAATACCTTCCTCTGTCAGTTCAGAAGAAGGCAAGTAGGTAAGCGGACTGGACATTAAAAAATGTGCCGGTGTGAGCACCTCGGGGTGTGGGTCCGATGACAAAACACTAAGCGGTCGCGAATTTAAAAGGCATTCTATCTGCACCAATACGGTCAAAAGTTCCTCATACGTGAGAAGCTGCTTACCAATGACTCGGAACAAATGAGTCTTAACGCTTTTAATATTGGACTCCCACAGACCTCCGAAGTGCGGAGCTCGCGGTGGGATCATAGTCCACTTAATTTGAGTTTTGAGTAGTTCCCGCTTAATGTCCGACTGAACAGCTGAATTTAATAAAAATGAGTATATTTCATTCAGCTGTGCTTTCGCACCTATAAAATTTGTACCATTGTCCGAGTACATAACGGACACTGGACCCCGGCGCGCAATAAATCTTTTGAAAGCGGAAAGAAAAGCTTCTGAGGTGAGATCCGAAACGAGTTCTATATGTATGGCCTTAGTGACCAAGCATATAAATAAACATATATAGACCTTCTGCGAGCGTTGTCCTCTGCGGCGAGTAGGTACATACGTAATAGGACCAGCTAAATCCACCCCAGTATGCACAAAAGCCTTGGCATCGCGGACCCGGTATCCAGGCAGATCAGCCATTTTGGGCGTCGGGTGCACAGGATTTAAATGAAAGCAAGTGTTGCATTTGCGGCAGCGCGAACGAATAACGGTCCTACCATCCAATATCCAAAACCGTTGCCTAATAATGGACATCAATAGTCCAGGGCCCGTATGACAGTACGTATTATGGTAGTGATCAATTATTAAATCAACTACACGGTCATGTTTAGGTAGTAGTGCGGGATGTTTAGCTTCGTAGGGTAGGTCAGACTTTGAAAGTCTACCCCCGATTCGTAGGATTCCGTAATCGTCCAGAAAAACAGACAGACTGCGTAATTTTTTAGAGGGGAGTTCGCCGGCCTTAATCAGGTTCACTTCATTAGAGAAATGGATACTTTGAACAATTCGAATAACAAATTTTTCAGCGGCTTGAATATTTTGAATAGAGTCCTGACTACCTAATCTATTCGTAAATTTAAGAATACAAATGAATGTACGCAATAGCTTATTCCATGAGCTGATGCGATCAGCTATGGCAGCTAGAGCATGCGGTTCAGTCTTTGAAGTTTCGGCCACAAATGCCTTGGATTTCAACTCTGGTAATGTATCCCACTCAGTTGGGATGAATTTTAAGGGCCATTCATTTATCGGCTGATGAAGCCAAGTAGGGCCGTCCCACCAGAGCGAATGTGCAATCAAATCTGATGGCAGCATTCCGCGTGAAAGACAATCGCTAGGGTTCGTTTTCCCCGATACGTGGGTAAAACAAGCCGCAGGTAAATTTTCCTGAATTCTAGCGATACGGTTGCTTACGAAAACAGACCATCTATGGGGAGATGAGTGAATCCACGAGAGAGCTATGGTGGAATCCGAAAAAGCGTAAACACCCTGAATAGGTACGCGAACAGAAAGCTTCTCTTTAACCACGCGAACAAGCTTGGATAGAAGCAAAGCTGCAACAAGTTCCAATCGCGCCAGCGTCGTAATCTTGGCGGGGGAAACTTTAGACTTAGCACATAGGAGTCGGACAGTGATATTACCATCAGGGTCAGTTATGTGTAGATAGATACAACAACCATAACCACTGAAGCTGGCGTCGCAAAAGGCTACAATGTTTACCACAGAGTCCTTAAAAACTCCAATATGTCGCGGTATTTTTAAAGAAGAGAGTGCCGTAAAATCCCGGGTAAATGCGGTGAAGCGACTGACGATATGTGCCGGAGGTTCCTCATCCCAATCTATTTTAGCCAACCAAAGTTCCTTGATGAGGATTTTAGCGTACAAAACGACCGGAGCCACAAGACCCAGCACGTCAAACAAGCGGGCTACCAGCGATAAAATGGTACGTTTCGTACATTTATTTTCCGTTATGACGGTAGTCAGAAAAAACTGATCGTCAGCGGGTTCCCAGGATAAGCCAAGGATCTTGAAATTATTCGAATTGTTGTCTACCGGTGAGAAACATACCGGCGAGCGATGAGATTCAGGCAACGTCTCTAATACAGCGGGCTTATTACTTGCCCATTTGATCAGATCAAATGAACCTATTTTAAGTAAGTCAATTAGTTCGCGAGATAATTCCTTTGCCAAAGGTATATCGGGAACTGAATAAACATAATCATCCATGTAAAACTGAGTTTCTATTAATTTAGAAGCCTCAGGGAAGCGGTCACTATGCTCACCCGCTAAATGACGTAAAGTGCGCATAGCTAAATACGGACTGGGCTTTAATCCGAAAGGTAAATGCTTGAAACTAAAGGTGCGTACCTGTTCGGTTTTATTGAAACGAAATAAAATTCGTAAGTATTTCCTATGGTGCTCATTTACACCTACCCTCAAAAACATCTGTTTAATGTCTGCGGTCATAGCTACCGGGAACGTGCGAAAATCAAGTAATAATAAAAATAAATCGGCCTGTAAATTAGGTCCGACATGCAAAATATCATTGAGTGACAACCCTGAGTGAGTTTTCGCACTAGCGTCTAAGACCACCCGAATGGTGTCCTTATCCGGCCTAATAACGGCGTGATGCGGCATATAGTAGCCTTCCTCCGTTACTTCAGTATCGGGTACCTCCGCCAAGTAACCCTGAGCTATATAATCGGCGATGGTCTTATTATAATTTTCGCGTAGGGTAGGTACTTGAGCAAATTTTCGCTCGAGCGCAAGCAGACGCCGATGAGCCACTCCGCGAGAATTGCCTAGCTCAGAAGGGTCTCGCGAGAAAGGTAAATCGATAAAATATCTACCGTCCCTAAATAAAACTGAAGAATTAAAACTATTTTCGCATTCCAAGTCTTCTGGACTGATGATTCGTTGTGTTGGGATTTCCTCTAATTCGAAAAATCTTTGCAAACTTGAATCAATATCAGTAAGCGAGGTAAATGACGAAGAGGTAGGTTTCGTATCATTTAGACATGGAATGTCCCCCATGAGTACGTAACCGAAACTAGTCAATATGGCGGGCGGTGCGCGATTGCCCGAATCGACCCTATCTCCCAAGTAAATATACGGAAATAGTTGAACACCAAGAACTAAATCAATTTCTCCCGGTAAATTCCAGGTTAAATCGGCAAGCGGTAAATTATTCAAGTAGGACAAATCATCATTTATTTTAATGTAATTAGAGGGTAGTTTGTCCGTAATGCAATCAACTACCAGCGCATGAATATAATATTTATTGTTAGGATTAATTCGAGACTCAATTGTAAAATGAATAAATCCATGTACGGGTCGCGTGGTCATACCAACACCTTGCAACGACGAATTACACAACTTAATAACCGGAATGTTCAAGCGCTTACAACAATCCATGGTAATCAAATTATTTTGAGATCCGTTATCAATCAAACATCTAAGCGTCATTCGATTTTTATCTCGATTATTACAATGCGCGTATACTTGAGCGGTAGCTAGCAGTATAGTGTAATTATGTGGATGGCTACCGGACGTCAAGGCAATCGATTGCGTCTTGGCTAGTGTGTCATCTTTTTCAGCGGCCGGGATTCGAACCGGCTGCGCCGCGGGCGCGGACCGCTTCTTGCTCGAGGAATCCGTATTATTATCATTTGAAAAATGCAATAACGAATGATGTTGCTTTTTACAATACTTGCAAACATTACGCGATTTACATTTGGTTATGGAATGAGATAGGCTCAGACAGTTCACACAACCACGTTTCGATTTAATAAAGTCAAACCGGGCTTGCGGTGATTCTAAGTTTTTAAAATGTAAACAATTAAACAGCGGATGCCTATCTATATTGCACAAAGGACACATTGAAGCCGTCTCGGAAACCGGTTCGTTACTCGCGATGAAAGCTTTAGAATTACTAACACTAGCTCTTGCGCGCGGTTCGACTTGTGAATTATTTTTATTCGACCTTTCAAGTACTTTCACATAATCCTGCATAAATGAGATTAATTCTAGGTAGGAAGGGAATTCCTTCTTGCTTACGCTATTTTCAAATTGCTGTATTGTTTGCGAATCAAGCTTTCGCAACCCACAATATAATAGAATAAAATCTAATAAGTCAGGTATGTTTAATTGTTTCAATGCCGCGACAGACGCCGAATATTTTTCTATATAGTTATTCAAACTGATAGCATTACCGGTGCAACCTTTAATATTAAAAATGTTATTAAGGTAATGCTCACCTAAACTGCGATTGTCCTGATACTTTTTTACAAGACTATCCCAAAGTATCCTATAGGTATCCCCCGATGGAACAATACCTGCCGTTATTTTTAACGCATCGTGCGTTAAATTGCTTATTAGGTATTGTACGCGCTGTGCATCCGTGAGATCGGCATTAAGGTGCACATTACTACGAAATATCTCAAAAAATATTGGCCAGTTCTCCGTCTTTCCGTCAAAGGTACGTATGGGAATTGGCGGCAAGTGTATCTTAGATTTTTTATTATCGGCTGTAGATGCCGTTGTATTATTTGACCTAATGAGATTCCGCTTGTATTTGATCGTGGAATATAAGTCCTCAATAGAGCTCAAGCTGGAATAGTCTGGCGGGGTACCATCAATTGTAAATTTTACCTCATTAATTTCATCAACTATTGCTTCAAATCTGCTGTATTGCTCAGTAACGGATTCAGATTGCGAAAGGAATAGTTCATTAGAACGGGAATCATAATTGGAAATATTTTTGCATAATATATATATCCGATTAATTCGTTCGAAAATCGCTTCTTTTTTAGCCGTTAGCTGTAATAGCTTGCTTTGAAGTTTAGCAGTAGGCATTTTAAAATTAGAATTGGATTAGGTACTAAATAATTTAATTTGATATTAAATAAAATAATATGAAATTTTTGCTTAAATGCGAAATTTATAATGCGGGTAGAAAATTTCTATATTAATCAATATGAAAATTTTTATTAAATGCGGAATTTAATAAACGCGGTTGGGAAATTTTATGCACTAAGTAGGTATGTAGCTGATAACCTATCCTAGGTTCGAAGGGACCATTAAATGGGGTGGCAATGTGTAGGATAATTGCCCCCCTTTTTGCGGGATGGAGTACAATTACGATGAATACGTGGAGTGCGTATCGATCCAACTTGTCTATCCGAAGCAATCCCTAAGGAACAATATGGGCACACTACAACACTTAGGTACACGGGTAAAGAGAAGTCACTTACCGCGCGCTGCTCCTCTGGTGACTTGTTGGTGGCCACCAACTGGTCCAGGTGTCGGGATGCTTGTAACACTTGCACTGTAATAATGCTCGTGATGCGGTGAGCTGCTGAGACCTCCAATTAATACGAATGTCGAAGCGAGACTGGTGCGGTCGAGAGGTGGCGCGCGCGGCACTGCCAATCTCTCTTTCTCGAAATACCCGCATACCATGTCGTCGCAAGTACCCTCATATTCCATAAGTTTCGCTCGGACAAACTATCGGATCGATAAGCACCCGCCACAACACATGCTTATAAACATTGTATATAAAGAATTAGGGCGCATGTAGATAATCGATATTCATATTGCGATCCACTATCTGGCACGGCTTTGTATCTCTTCGAATCTCTTCACCACTGAAATCGCTGAAAAAATGTGTGAAAAACGCCATGACGTAGACATAATCTCTTCGTTGAATGAAATTTTGAAGCATTTATTATGCTAACTATTTAAATTTCGATTTCTTCTTGCGGTCTTCGGTGGCTTAGCGGTCAAAGCATTCCCCCTGTAAGGGAAAGATCGCGGGTTCTAGTAGTAGAAGTCGATTCTTTTTCCTTTCTAAATCGATTTGAATAATCTCTTCGTTTCTGAAAGGTCTATTGGCCATGCTTTTGACGTGCAGCAATATTGCTGATCTGCAAACAAAAACGATCGATCCTTCCACTGGGTCACGATATTGGATCGTAATAATATTAACCGGTTTTCTCAAACGACTACAATATCAAATATGGGGTTTTCCAAGAAGGGCATTAGAAGGTTTTTTCAGGGTCGGCAGCACGAGTGTGACGCCCCTGGTGTAGCATACGTCCATAGGCCACGGTAACCACTTGCCATCAGGTGGGCCATGTGCTTGTCTGCCACCTAAGTGGTATAAAAAAAAAACCGTCCATAAGGGCCGATCCGCACTTAAAGAGCAGTGGCTGGCAGTAGCTTTTTATTACGAAGCATTTTAAATCTTATCTACGGGAAAAAAGATCATAGTCATATGAAGGTATACCTCGAGACACGTGTCTTGAACCTAAATCGCGAGACGAACGAAGCCCAAGCGCGCGGATTGTTTTGTAATAATAAGCTATGCTTGGCGAAAGCCTGTCCACCGTGGTAACCACCCCGTGGATAGCACGGGGTGGTTACGACGGTGGACAGGCTCAAGGCAGGTCAAAAGATACCTAAGAAACGTGTGCTGCGCATATAGAGCACATTATAAGTCCAAGATATATTGTCCCGAGCACAAAAGGAGGGGTAGCCCGGCACCGCGAGCATTTTCCTAACCATTTCTAGTAAGGCCGCTGCTCTTCCAGTGGGGATTCATCCTCCTATATTGACTCATTCTATTCTATATTATCTATCTATCTATACTCTATACTATTATATAATCGTGCATTGGAAATGTTTGTCCGCGATGGACGCAAAGACTGCTGAACGGATTTCAATGCGGTTTTTTTTTGTTAGAAAGATCTAGGCCAGACTTAAAATCTTACGTTTGTTTGATTGCAATCGGTTGAGTAGAACCGGGGATAAGAGATACACGCGGGCGGAGCCGCGGGCGATAGGCTAGTTCATACATACAGCTGTTCAGTCTACTTATTACTCGATCAACCGGTCGCCATCTAGTTTAGTAGTAACTACGACTGCGAGAGTGTATGTTGATGCGGGATGCACCGGCAAGGCGTTGTGTGTCGGGATCGACGACCCGTCAGTCGGCTGATGTTAGCAACGATACCCACATATTACGCACTTGGAATGTCACTATCCTATCATAATAACGTCGGTGGCGTAGCGATAGAGCGATCGACTGCTACTTCGGAGGCTGCGGGTTTGAGTCCCGCTCCTGATGTACCCGCGACTTTGTCCGCGCTAGAAGTTGACGCGGATCTCAGACAACTAGTCTGTTCAGAGTGCCAAAGTGACCTTTTTTCTCACCTTCACCCGTGACAAGTAAACGGTTATTTATATGACATCGATTGAGCGCCACCTGGCGGCAAACTTTTGAAACATTTCTTTGCGCATGCGCATATAAATGACCGTTTATTCGTCACCGGTAGATGTAAGAAAAAGCTCACACTAGAGAGTCTTGGAGATTTCTTCTACAATAAAAGTAGTCTAAGTTATACCTTTATGATTATTTTTCAGAGATTGGCGCGGACTGGCATTTCAAATTAGGTTATCTCAACAAATTGAGTCGCACATTCGACAATGTGTCGACAAAACTGCTCGAGTGTTGGAAATGTGGCAGCACATCAACAACAATGCCACTGTAGAATATCTTTTACGGTATTTGGAGCACATGGACAGGTACGACGTGGCTGAAGATGTGTACAATGACCTAAAAATAGCCATTAGTCGCGGTGAGATTGTTGGTAAGTGTTGATAGTCAGATTGCTTGGATACATTTATCGATGGGCTTTCTCATTTGGCGATAGAGATGAAACTTAATGCGAAAAGTCGTCGGTAAATGAGTTTTGACCCTTATTTAATTTCCTTGTTCGGTATCATTATCAGAGATATTGGACCTGCCGTGACGTGCTAAAGAGATCGTGTTTTTGGGCCGCGATCTGAAGAGAAAGGGAAAGATACACCAGGATCGTGCAATATCGCTTATAGCATGTCATTTGTAGGTCCAGAATCCATGAATTCTAGGTCAATTCTCGTGATCTTATGCCATTATAACAAAATGTGATTGAATTGATATTGAGTTATGAATTGCCTGAAAATAGGTATTTTGCTCATTAAAACAATCACGTATTAGTAAACTAAAACAGTCTAATCTCAATATAATATCAGTTCAGTCATATGACAATCGCATAAAAATGTGAAGCCTGACAAAAGTTGCAAATTTTTTATTTGCATTGTTTGATTGCAGCAAATAATCAAAACCGAATACCTATTACAAATTCAACATATTTGAGTTCTGGGCCTGACACGGAACTGCTCACTGACGATGACCGGCCCGGCTATGTACAAATCTACGACGCCATGGTGCTGTACGCTGACGAGGATGCTGAATTCGTCGAGAACATGATGCAGCGTATGATTGATGAGGGTTACCAGGTAATACTATTACTTTCAGTATACGCATTTACACTGTAGTTTCTACCATTTATCTCCCTACCCACCCAAGTTTTTTTCAGCTAATTTGGGGTCGGCATTCAGTTTACGTCATGATCGCGTGTTGAAGTGCCGTCTTGCATGTTCAATTCACACCCTTCCAGAAAGGAACGACCTAGGGAAAAATTATCCTAAATGCACGATGGATCATTCGTCTGGTTGCTGCCATCTGCGCTGAAAATAATAATAATGTAATCAGCCAATATTAGAGGCTCAGAATTAGAGGGAAGTATATGGGGGCCAAAATGCATTCTTCTTGCAATCTTGTTCGAAAATGTCATCAAATCGCGATCGCGAAAAAAATAGCGATTTAGGTCCAAGACACTTATCCCGAGGTATACTGCGCGTATAGAGCACATTTCAGGACCAAGATGTAACATCTTAATATCCCGGACTGTCCTGTTGTCAGATCTGCACGGTGGACCGGCTGCAGGCGGGGCACACGACGCAGTACGCGCCCATGTCGCGCCTGATGGCGGAGCGCTGCCGCCGCGTGGTGCTGGTGCTGTCGCCCGCCTTCCTCGACAGCCCCGCCATGACGTACTACACCAACTTCGCCGCCGCCGACGGCATCGGTGAGCACCACACTTGTATTTTCTATCACTCTCGAGTATATCACTTCGATCAATCGAGAATACAACACTATCGAGAAAACACATCACACGTACCGTACCATACCATACCGTACCGTATCGTACCGTACAGTACCGTACCGTACCGTACCGTATCGTATCGTACCGTACCGTACCGTATCGTACCGTACCGTCCCGTCCTATACCGTAACGTACTGTACTGTACCGTACCGTACCGTAATGTATTAACTACAATATGTGTTTTTAGAATTCTACAACAGAAAACCCAAAATTACTGTTACGGAATTCTCTGTAGCAACTCGGGAGTTCGGAAACAAGGTCTGGTTGGCGGTAATATGTACCACAATGCCAATATACCATGTCCAATTACCCAACAGTACAAATTACCCAATAGTACAAATTACCCAACAGTACAAATTACCCAATAGTACAAATTACCCAACAGTACAAATTACCCAACAGTACAAATTACCCAACAGTACAAAGTACCCAACAGTACAAATTACCCAACAGTACAAATTACCCAACAGTACAAATTACCCAACAATACAAATTACCCAACAGTACAAATTACCCAACAGTACAAATTGCCCAACAAAAAGTACTATGATTCCAGAAACGGAGCAACGCAAGATCCTCCCTATAATGTACCGCAGCTGCGAGCTGCCGCGCCACCTGTCGTACTACCACAAGCTGTTCTACGAGTCCAACAAGCCGCCGCTGTACGACTTCTGGAAGAAACTCTTCCAGTGCCTGGAAGTCGCGCGTATGTCCATGGCCCAGCCACAACCTAGGTAACTTTACACTAGAACTTAACAATTACAGTTTTTTGTTTGACCACAAAGATAAGTAAGACATGCGTTATATTATTGTTTTATTTATTTCAGAGACTAAATTAATTTTTCAACACACTTGCTTATAAAGAGCTTTTTTATTCCACCGCAATTAGGCACATAGGCAGTAAATAAAAATTTAAATTCATACCTCGTTTTTTCAATCTGTCTATGGTCGATAGCCATTGTTAAATGCGCGCGCATAGTAAAACTAATTAATATTCAGTATTTTTTAGTATTATTTTATTAACAAGTGTGTTGAAAAACGTCGTATGATACACGTGTTTATTGATGATTACCGTCCTCAACTCTCTTATGACCCTCGCCTAACGGCTCAACTGTGCAATTCACTAAGCAAGTACAACGATGCGAGTCGCAACGTTGTGCTCGATAGAAATTGTCATTGGTCGATCTTCAGTGACGTGATACAATCCGACCAATGACAATCTCTATCGAGCACAACGTTGCGACTCTACTTCGACTACACTGGACGCTTCTTCCTCTACAAGCCGGTGGCAATTTTTATTACAATTGTCAGATGTGTTCAGCCCAAAGTTCAGCGACAGTAACTGCTTCCGCAGTCGCCTTGTTAAGGTCCTCCATTGTGCAGGTATTGGGGCACAGCGGACGCATCAGCAATTGGGCCATTGTTTGCAGAAGCTAGCCACAGTCACAGCCCCCACCCTCCGCATCCAGGTAGCCTTAATTTACTCGGTTCTACCTGCAACCAACCTGGGACTGCAGCTTATGCCCAGCAATGCAATTCTGTAAGCGCACAACGACCAGCACAACGTTGCGACAAGCTTGAAAGAGATTCTCATTGGTCGGACTAGGTGACGTCACTGGAGATCGACCAATGAGAATCTATATCAAGCTTGTCGCAACGTTGTGCTGGTCGTTGTGCGCTTACAGAATTGCATTGTTGGGCATAAGCTGCAGTAGACAACCTAGAAGTCCCTTAATAGACTGAGGTCCCAGGTTGGTTGTTACCGCTGTAACGGGAATTACGCGGATGCGGTTTAAAGAGTGCTCGCTTCAAAGAATTGCACAGCCGATCTTTCAAAAGCCTCGTCCGTTAGAAGGTGCATCGATTTCCAAGTGACGTTTATTTATGACACAAAGATGTTGGTAGTGTTTTTGTGATGCATTGAAGAAAAACTAACTGTAACGGATTTTATCGTCGTTTGTCAAAATAATAGTAGTGTTCAAATAAAATCGCAAAGGATATCATGTTTAAAAACATAATTGGGCGCGAATGCGTTACGATTTTATTTTGGTAACCGGTTTCTCTATGTAAGCACACTAATTAGGGTATACCTATACTTACAGCCGTTTCGTTTGCTTTTTTTTTTTATACCACTTGGGTGGCAGACAAGCACACGGCCCACCTGATGGAAAGTGGTTTTTGGTTCAAGATCATAACGACAAACTTAACTACGAATTGTGAATTTGAATTTTAAAATTAAGATTAATGTTTGCTCTGCTATTTCAATTTTGTATTTTATTTTATTTTGCCTTATCTGTTCTTATTCATTGTACTCATGTTTGTGATGGAACTCTGGTGCCCAGTCCGGCCTGGAGGTGGCGGCACACTATTATGTTATTATTCCTGTGTTTTATGTTTCCAATAAAGTTTTTTGTTTTTATGGTGGTCGTCTTATATCTTGTAATGTATCAATAGACCTTCATCCTATTAGATATTTCACCCACACTCTCCTAACGAACTCTTGTATCCCTCTAAACAAGCAGATTATAGTACCAATTGATTTTCTTTTCAGAAGCATCCCCTCAATTCAACGGTCTCCACCACCAGCAATAACTATAGAGGAATGCTCACCAGGCAAGATCCTCAGCGAATACATGGAGTCCAACGACCTCTTCCTCCCCAGGACCGACCTTAGTATATCTATGCCTCGTTTAGACACTGGCCCCACACTAGCGCCCATCACTAGAACAGAGAACTGTCACTCTTTGAACAATGTCAGTGAAGGCAATAACAAGAAGAAAAAGAAGAATTATCTGCTGAAGTTCTTCAGCACGCTCAAAGGGAAGAAGACTAAGATCATGGTAGCGGAATAGTGGAGAACTCATGTGAATATTTGTCCAATATTGTCTGATAGCTAATTTTGTCAAGATATTTGTGTATCTGGGGCTCGATTTAGTGCCTTTTCAAGACGTACGATAAGAATAAAGGTATGATTCCAAAGCCGCCGCATACGACAACCTCCAACTGCATGCAGCAGATACGCGTAATTCATTGCGGTTCCTCAATGGACACCGTGGATCCGTATCAGAGTTTAACATGGTAATGGATCCGCTGTATCTACTGCGTGCGTCTGCAGTTTTCTTATGCGGTTACCTACGAAATGATACCTTTACGTAAGAATACTTTTCAGTATGATACGTCAAATCAAAAGTTATCTACGTTTTCGTTATTAAATCTTCAGACCACCCACAGTTTTGACTCGTTTCAAATTAAATTTTGGAATTTTAATTTTTTTAAACACTATTTTTAAAAAAGTACCTACTTTAACTGAATTGGGTCCCTGATTTGAATTACAATTCATAGAGGAATACGTTTCTGTGGTCATTATGCGTTGTAACTAGCAGAAGAAAAACTGCGCATGGGTAAAATAAATAAAAAAAAAAACCATTCTAATATTATAAATGCGAAAGTACTTTTGTCTGTCTGTTAAACTTTAAAACCACTGAACCGGTTTTGATGAAATTTGGTATAGAGATATGTTAAGCCTTGGGAAAGGACATAGGCTATGTTTGGTCACGATAACCGATATCCACAGGCAAGAGCTACTAAACAATAATTAGTAATATTTTGAATTTTGTTACTGGCAATAACGTATTCCTCTATTCATAAATAATTTGTCAATAAAAGCTTCGATTATTATAAAGCCTAGTTGTACCAACAATTATAACTACAAGTTCTCAAATGTGTACAGACCACAGAATAAATATATTACAGTACTTCCGTCCAAGTCTCGCTTTTTAAATACATTTTTATACTACTTAGGTGGCAGAAAAGCACACGGCCCACTTGATAGGAAGCTCAAGTCCTCTAAAACTAATAACTCTAGTTTTAGAGGACTTGAGCAGTCCGTGTCAAAGCGTCACATATAATAAATAGATAAATATCGTAGGACATTCTACACAACGCTATCTAGACCCAAAGTAAGCATAGCTTAACTAGCTTGTGTTATAGGATCTGGAATGCGGATAAACATACTTAGATACATTTTTTAACGCCTCCTGCGTAGCAGCCGCGTTCACTACCGCTACGCCACAGAGGCAGTCTAATAAATTGAATAAGATAAAAATAAACTGAAGAGTTTATTTGAACGTGCTTATCTCTTATATTAGAAAAAAATATTTTTACATTTGATAAATCAGTTCTTGGAGCACGTAGAATAAGATAGGGTATAAACATCACACAAGGACTTGGGAGCTAAGTGAAAAAGTTGAGAGAGACGCGTGCTAGTGACAAAGAACCCAGTACGACGGGTGAAACCGTGAGGCACAGGTAAGGTACCTTATTAATCTTTGCATATGCACAAACTTGTATTACCTGTACACTGCCTACTAAATAATGAGACTTAGAAACGGAAGTAGTGTTATTAATTCTGTGCCTACTATTTAGTTTTTATGTAACTTTTGCGGGAATTGCACAACTTTATGGCATAAGGAATGTCGGTGGCAAATTATTAATAATTAATGTTCCATTCTAACATGACGTTTGGCGTTATTGTTTCGTGTTTGACAAATTAATCATCATCATACTCATAAACGTATTTTCCTGAATGCATCTGAGGCCAAAGGGACCTCGGAGCTCAGGGTCCGCCTTCCGGCTCTTCCTCCTCCACTTCGCATGATCTTGGGCGTCCATGGTAGTGACATCATTTGCACGTATGTCACCCTCCACGACGTCAAGCCAGGACTTATTGGGCCTACCCCTTTTACCTGGACCCGGCAGGGACACCATAATATGAGCACATTAATTATTATTAATTGCTGCCTTATGAAAACAATTTACAGAGATTATAATTTCTAAAACTTTATCAACGTCTAAGACAAAAAATATTTTAGCGTAAGTAAATACGAGTATATTGTTTATGTATAAAAATATGATTGAAAATCATTTTATAGTCAGTGTTACCGTTTAGGATTGTATGAATAAAAATTTTATACTGTTATTTTGTATGATATAATCGTACACACAAAGAAATAGAAACTATATATTTATATATGTTATATGTATATAATAATATGTATATGTAATCGATTAAGTCGTTAAATGATCGCGTTTTAAACGCCATGTTATATTATATATTTTTTATACTGAAATGGCGCGTTGCGGAGCATTACAAGGTATCTCGTATTCGAGAGATATATATAAAATAATATTTGATGAAATTTGTCTTATTAAAATAATTAAGTATTTATCATAGATGCAGGTACAGTCGCCAACAAAAGTTGCCAAAAACTTACAAATTTTCGATAAAAAATCATTATGCATTTTTATTATAATTCTGAGAAGAAAAAAACTTTATAAAAAGAGTTTCGAACTCATAAAAAGTTAAAATTTGAATGTGTTTAGCTTCCGTCGTCGACTGTACCTCCAGGCAGTTTTATTTCCCAATAACTATTTTAGGCTGACGCCAAACGAGCGTAATTTTTTGTGTTATGAGTATGAATTGCGTTATTTTCATCGCTGCGTTCGATTTCATAGAAAACTCCTGTTTGTAGACTACTCATTTTGCGTCATCATATTTATGAATCAAACAGCTTCTCTATGAAACCGAAATTACGTGATTTACAACTCAAAACAACTACGCTCGTGTTTCAGCCTATTGCATTTCCGCTGTGTATCACCCAATTCTATATGTTTTATGTTGTTTGTAGAAAACCATTCAATGTTATTTAGACTAAGTTGTCCGTTGTGCCTTTATGTAAATGTAAATATATTATATACATAGTTAATTCGTTTTTTACTTCCATTATTTGGTAAACAAATATGCGATTTTGCTTTCGGAATAATCAGATACATGTTGTCCGCGGCTTCGCCCGGATGGGATTTTGATCCCGTTCCCGAAAACCATGGGAAACTATTCCCGGGATAAGTCACATATAAACATGAAAATAAAACCATGGAGATATAACATAATATATATTATATTTATCGCTACGCTATTGCAACTCGATATATCCTGACGAGGTGGTCTGCTCCGCAGCTCGCCAACAACATGGGGTCTTCGTCTGTCGGCCGGAACGTCAGTCTCTTCACTGAGAGGTGGTGTGCAGCACTGGAACAATTTAACGTTTAATTTTTAAAAGAAAATACAGTTAAAGCAAATATCTTGGGCCCCGTCATTTGTTAGGACCTTCTTACTCCGAGAGAAAGCCTACATCAAAACCTCGTTCAGTTAATCGTAAAATCCGCCTGTTCTGATCAATCCCTACTGGTAGGGAAGAAAGGATTTTTTTCCACATTTAGCTACTGGGGGAAATACCTTTCCACTTATCACTACTAATAAAATAATTCAGGAAATTGGTATCATCATGTTCGAAATGTTTTAGTCGGTTCGAGTCCGATATAACCCCCACACCAGCACTGGTAGGGGAGGCTTAGAGTATACATTGCTATAAAGCGCGCCTTACAAGTATGAACTGCTATCACAGGTATGAACAGTGAACAGTACCGAGGCTCCTGGCTCAACCTCAATCAATAGCAAAACAATAGGTACCTGTCAAAATGACTTCACAAATAATATTTAATTTGATATGTTAAATCAAATTTTTATACAACATCGTATATTTGTAGTAATAATGACGCAAAAATACTGCAAAATGACGCCATTTTTTTGTATTTTGGCTTTAATTTTATCCATGCATATCAAATCGAACAAAAAACTTCATAACAACAAACTACATAAAGTGCATCTATTGATATTTAAGGTAATGCATGAAACGTCACTATAGGTGCGCTATACCATCGCAAAGTATCTGCTAACACTCGGCGCCAAAGACCTGAGTGATAGGCGCGCTCTATATTTATAATGTATATTCTAAGAGGGGAGGTATCCGTGGGGATTTTTCGCACGATAAGAAAAAGACAACCTTCTACAAGTTTTATATCAAACAACTTGTTATTTTGGTGAAAATTCGGAGGTAAGCCACTTTCCATCAGGTGGGCCGTGTGCTTGTCTGCCACCTAAGTGGAATAAAAAAAAAAAAGCGTTGGCGGTGGACTGAACCCCCGTTTCACCGCGCATATACCTATATAACTGTGGACACGAGTAATGGACCTAAATCGGCAAGTTCGCGCATGGTGCACTACCGGACAAAAAAATGGCTACTCTATTTTGTGTTTTAGCGTTTCTGACATTTATCGCCCGAACTATTAAAAATCTTCATTTTAAATTACTTACCTATTTAAATTATTTAGGTATTATGTAGAAATTGTTACGTAATAATATTTAACAGTTAATCGAGTTAATCCCCGTCAACATGATTGTAGGCGTATTATATCATGAAACGCTATAATTGAATGGTTAGAAATTAGAATATATTTAATTGTCAACAGTATAAAAAATGTATCTTATTCTGTCAATTTATTTATTTATTAACTATACCAATAGATAGGTACTAACCTACAGAATTAATAACCTCGTGTTGTGTTTCCGACGGTGAGTAGGGTAGCCAGAGCTCACAGGAGAGGTTTTGTGCTGTCAGTGGGAAAACCAAAGGCTTTGTCCTACTATCTTTTCGGTTAATGGCACACAATCTCTCTGTTCTTACAGGGTCGGCAGCACGAGTGTGGCTCCCCTGGTGTTGCACTCGCCTATAGGCCACGGTAACCACTTACCACCAGGAGGGCCGTGTGCTTGTCTGTGACCTAAGTAGTATAAAAAAATAGTAACCAAAATTACTAATATTCTCATTAACCCCTCACCCCTCCAGCTAAGCCAAATTGCGTGTGTTAGGAGTTCACGTCAGCAGTCCCGTAGGATTTGAACCCGTCCCGAATTTGATTCGAACACGGGACCTCTCGCTCGTAAGGCCGACTCCTTAACCACTAAGCTCCCGATGATAAAAATAGTTTAATAATCACAAAGAGTATGTGCCTACGCTCGCTCGCGTTAAAAAAGCTAGTAGGTTTCCTAGGGTAAACAAAAACCGTATAAATCAAGATCAACATATAAATCGCAAAATAAAAAACTTATTATGATATCTTAAAAAATTATATTGTATATACTAATTCGAAATAATTATTGTGGTGATAAATTCAAATATATTTTTGCACGCAAGTGTACGGAGAAGGACGCGGGAGTTTAGCGCCCGCTGATTGGTTTAAAACGTTGGCACGCAGCTCTATGATTGGTGGATGCGTCGTATTTCCTCCGCCGTCGCACCCCCGTGCTTTCCTCAAAGGGGACCTAAAAATCGTCTACTGCGCAGGGTCCAAGACATATGTCTTCAGTTATACCCAGCGCGCGGTACAGTGTTTACGTTCAATCTATAGATTCTATATACAAAGACATCTTAAAATCTAACTTACTTATTATCCAGTGCCCTCATCAAGCTCCACCCTCCATCATCAAACCGGTATAGCCTCACCACTCCAGTCTCGAGACCTGTGGCCACCAGTAGACCGTCCTGGCAGCGAGGGGCGAAGGCCAGCGCGGTGACGGGCGCAGTCTCTTCCAGCGGCTTGCCGAGTAGACCGTATTCTTTGAGCGATGTGTTCGTTGGATTGCATTTTGTCCATAGACATACCTTGAAAGGAAATATTTTTGTACTGTACTCTTTATTGGTGGGGTGAAGTGGAATATTTTTGCTTACGCCCGTACATAAAAAAAGAACGTGACTGCTTTCAGTGGGGTAAGCAGTGCTTCCTTTCCTTTCTTCTACTTTTATAACAGGACCCTATCTCATTTATCAGTAGACTAATTAGATGAACCTATGTATCTTCTGTGCTTCGGAGGGCACGTTAAATGTCTGTCCCGGCTGTTTTTAGGTTAAGACGGAGGTCTATTTGGGCAATCTGAACAACCCTGTCAGTGGTTGGCCAAGAACTCAGGCTGGAAGGTCATACGGCAGTCGCCCCCAACTAAGCTGGCTAAGGCCCAGTTTCCACCAAAGCGGAGAGGAAACGTGAGCTGTGTGTAGCTGAGATATGAGTCGCTTGCCCATTCTGAATTCTATAAAAAAACATTAGACATTTCCTCTCCTCTACGCTTAATCCGTTTCCACTCAAGCTAAACAGAGAGAAGTGGAAATACTGGAAATAACGACATCTGAATGGTTATTCAAAACACATCTCATCTCGTCTCCTCACCGCTCTGGCGTAATCCAGGCCTACCACCATGATAATAAATATTCCACAACATTCTACACAACGCTTTCTAGACCCATGGTAAGCTTAATTAGCTTGTGTTATGGAATCTAGAATGCGGATATACATACTTAGATACTTTTTTTTTTGTAAATACATACTTATGATACATATAAACACCCAGACCAATGCAAATATTTATATTCATGCATATAAATATTGGGCTCTATTCCACTTTAATCCACTAAACAAATCCAGCGATGGATTTGTTTCAACTTTTTTTTCCACTCTGAGCGGGGATCGAACCCGCGCCTCCTGCGTAGCAGCCGCGTTCACTACCGCTACGCCACAGAGGCAGATATTGACTGAATAGACGAACCTAGGACAACAAAATTTAAATAACCTACTAACGACAAACGGGCTTATCTCACCTTTCCTTCCCTAGAGCCCGTACCGAAAGCTTTCCCATCAAAACTCCACGCACAGCACCAAATGATTCTACTGTGTACACCGTTCGTCTTGTCGGTAGCGGCGGCTATGTTGAAGGAATTTGAGTCTTGTGCCCTCTGGTATAAGGTCCACCGTCGGTCGCGGGACACTGAGAGGAGTTGTTGGCTGTCGGGCGAGAAGGCGAGCTGCGTCACCGTCAACTGGTGAGATATTAGCTTTTGGGTTTGTTGCCAGTTTTGGGTTTCCCTGGAAGAGATAAATCAATACACTTTATAATAAATTGGAAAAAGCGAAATCAATTCTCGGGCGGGACTCGAACCCGCGATCTTTCCCTTACAGGGGGAACGCTCTGACCACTGAGCCACCGAGCTTCGCCCGAGAGTGATCCACTTTTTCCAATACATCCATCTTACGGCGATGGTGGGAGTAATCTACCGATATTCGTACGAACTATCGGAATCAATGAATGATGTTGCAATCATTTTTAAACATTGATTTTTGATAACTCCGCATCCCACCCCCCCCCCCCCCGGGTTCGAGTCCCGCCCGAGAATTGATTTCGCTTTTTCCAATTTATTATAATTTGTTTAGTCTAGCAAACTAATTGCTTTAAAATTATCTCAATACACTTTATGTCTACTATCATCTATGTATACTATTATATAATTGTAAAGTGGTCGTGTTTGAACATTGGAGATATTGAAAAAAAAATAGGGTTCTGATAAATGGACGGTTCTTAGCAAATTTTTTTTTGGAATTCTGGTCTGTTTGTTTGCGATGGCAACAATTTTTTTTTACGAATTTTGAAGGGATTATTTATTAGGTCTTAAGACAAACTTAAAAACCGCCGTAGGTTTGAATGAAATGAATGCCGAAAATATGACCTAATGTTTAGGGTGGGCTTATTATTTTTGATTGGTATGTGGTATGTGAGCTTTTCCGGGAGCGACTACGGTCTAACCTCCGTAGTAAGTGCACCGATCGCTGACTATGTAATGTTCACGACCATGTAAGGTCGACCTGCTGCTTTGCTACCTCTGTATTTCAAAAGAGAAAAATATTTACAATACTTATATAAGAACCTATATAACCAAAACCTACCATATCAATACCGCGGCATGTTCGGCCGTGGTGGCCTTACAAGCGGAAGCGATAAGCGATCCGTCGGCGCTAGCGTCTAGCGCGTACACCTCGTACCCGTGACCGTACAACTTGTGTATTTCAGGCCATAGAGTGTTCTGCATCAGCGTCTCTTCTGTAGGCGGCTCTGTGAAAAGTCACGGTAATATTATCATCATAATAACATTTAGCCGCGGGGGCTACCCCATCTCCTCCCATGCGGAGTCCTACAAGGCGACTAAGGGATAGGGCTGTTTAACATCAGACAGATATATAAAGCCCAGGTTCAGCATCAGATGCATGGCTCGAGTCAACAATAGTGCCCGGAATACGGCAATAAGTTCACCCCCTATTAAGTGGGACCGAATACAATGATTGGTGAAATGTAGGTGTTAATTCATCTCTGCCTAACCCTCTGGGGTATAGGCGTGATTATATGTATGTATGATGTAATAACGTTATTGAAGTAAATAAGTCAATGGCCACCTTGGTCATGATCTGAGGGGTGGTGGCAATATTACTGGCTAGCCAATAGACCTGCTGATTAATGGACGAGACACTGATGAGGGCAAATGGTAGTCGTTCCCGTCAAAGTTAATATTATTTGCCTTGCCTGTTGACAGTATAGTAAGAGAAGCCGTGAAGAGTTGGGAGAGAGAGAGAGAGGATTTAGGGATTCAATTCCCCCCGATATTCAAAATATTATCAACTAAACGACCTTTTCTTATTTTTCACTTGAGTAATAATATTATATCAGGCATATTTTTACCCCTACCCCGTCTCAAATGTTATCCCCGCACCCCGAATCTTATCTACGATTTTACATTTTGATTTAGTGACACTACACACACCTGACATAGAGTCCGCGTCAGCTAATAAGTCCCGCGGCAAAACTAAGAACTAAAATGACATCGCCGCCATACTGTGTGTTGATTGGTTCAGGCCATGTTACTGTCATGGCCTGAACCAATCAACACACAGTATGGCAACAGCAGTTGCGATTGCTACGCCGAACCCAAGGGACTTTAATATTTCTTAGCGCGTACTCTAATATTGATATTGATTGTTTTTGTGAGTGATTGAATGATAATGAAGTTAAAGTTACCTGTCAGGTCAACGGGTACGAAGAAGCCATTGTTCTCGTCGTCAGCGTCGGCTTGTTCCTCGTCGCTCAGGAACACGGCCTTGTTGGACAGCCCTAGGGACGGCACTAAGGCTCCTTCAGGACCTGAAAGGGACCCATCCATGCTAATATTATAATTGCGAAAATAACTCTGTTTGTCTATATGTCTGTTACGCTTTCACGGCTTAAGCACTGAACCGATTTTGATGAAGTTTGGTACAGAGATAGATTATACATTGAGGAAGGACATAGGCTATATTTGGTTATGATAATCGACATCCAAGCGGGCGGAGTCGCGGGCAAAAGCTAGTATTAAATAAACACGGCTGCTTGCGGTGAGCTTTGTGACATAAATTTATTTCAGATGGTCTAAATCTATAGGAAATCTTTCTTTGGATTTACCGCATAAACTGGTTGCCATTTTGATATAGCTATTCCATTTTAATGGATGATAGTTTACTTTTTAATTTAAATGGAGCTTAGTGGTTAAGGAGTTGGCCCTATCGAGAGGTCCATAGTTCGAATATTGGTCACAATACTGACTGAACCAGCTCCTAACAAAGCAAATTAGTTTAGCTAGACTAGTTAGGGAGAATGTTAGTAATTCCGGTTACCAATGTTAAAAAATAGCCTCACCCTTGCCGTCTCCTTCTATGACCTCCCCGACTATATTGTGGAAGTTCTGTACGAAATTGTGCGGCGCGCGGAACACTCTAATGATCTTCTCCTCGGCCGAAGACGCGAAGGTCGTACTTGAGACAGGCGCCACCGACGACAGGTCGTAGCCGTGCACCTGCGGACGGGACAACTCGTGCCACTCCGGACCTGGGGGCAGGAGTATGGGGAATTAGAAACGGGTAATATACTTTTTGTCGTCAAATATGGTAGATCTACTGTCAAATATGGTTGATCTACCACCTAATATGGTAGATCTACCGCCTAATATGCTAGATCTACCGCCAAATATGGTAGATCTACTGCATAATATGGTAGATCTATCGCCTAATATGGTAGATCTACAGCAAAATATTGTAGATCTTCTGCCTCGTATGGTAGATCTACCGCATAATATGGTAGATCAGCCGCCAAATATGGTAGATCTACCACAAAGTATGGTAGATCTACAGCAAAATATTGTAGATCTTCTGCCTGGTATGGTAGATCTACCGCATAATATGGTAAATCAGCCGCCAAATATGGTAGATCTACCGCAAAGTATGGTAGATCTACAGCAAAATATTGTAGATCTTCTGCCTGGTATGGTAGATCTACCGCATAATATGGTAAATCAGCCGCCAAATATGGTAGATCTACCGCAAAGTATGGTAGATCTACAGCAAAATATTGTAGATCTTCTGCCTGGTATGGTAGATCTACCGCATAATATGGTAAATCAGCCGCCAAATATGGTAGATCTACCGCAAAGTATGGTAGATCTACAGCAAAATATTGTAGATCTTCTGCCTGGTATGGTAGATCTACCGCATAATATGGTAGATCAGCCGCTAAATATGGTAGATCTACCGCAAAGTATGGTAGATCTACAGCAAAATATTGTAGATCTACTGCCTGGTATGGTAGATCTACCGCATAATATGGTAGATCAGCCGCCAAATATGGTAGATCTACCGCAAAGTATGGTAGATCTACAGCAAAATATTGTAGATCTACTGCCTGGTATGGTAGATATACCGCTAAATATGGTAGATCTACCGCCAAATATGGTATATTCACACCGAATGGGTATCGAACCCGCAACCTATAACTTAGAATGCGAAACACCGCAATGGCAGTGTTCTACATTTGTCTACCCCTTCAAGAGCCGGTGGTAAAGCTACCTTCACTTACCATGTGGTGTTTTCCAAGGTGCGTGTACCCGGGTGGTCTGGTCGGCCGACACGCTCATGAGGTAGCGGCCGTGGTGAGGCTCCCACCGGATATCCTCCACGGCACTGAAGTGGCCGCCGCACACCACTGAGGGATGCCACTGGCTAGTTTCCTGCCAAATAACAGTTAGTAAAGAAGTAAGATTTTGTTGGGTGGTATGAGACTATACAAGACTTAATTTTATAGGCCCGCGTAAATGGCGGTTTCTGTGACCAAACATAGCCTATGTCCTTTCTCAAGGTCTAATCTATCCCTGTACCAAATTTCATCGAAATCGATACGGTGGTTTAGTAGTGAAAGTGTAACAGACAGACAGATAAAGTTACTTTCGCAATTATAATATTAGTATGGAGTATGGATGAATTAGTATGGATTTTAATTTCATGACTTTTTCCATACATAGATTTAGATTGGAAAAAGTGAATGCTCAGACGGGACGGGAACCCGCGACCAGTCCTTTACAGGGGGATTGCCCTGACTACTGAGCTACTGAACCATGGGTTGAGTACTCGAAATTCTCCTATCAACCATATAGGAGACCATTTAGTAATAATAAATAAATAAATAAATTGTTTATTGACTTAAAAGAGGAACAAATCAGGTAAGTACACAAAAAAAAATGGTCTTAAAGTTAAGGTACATTTGATTTTCACATTTAAGTGTAGATACTGGTTCCCAAACTAAGCTGAAGCTTGTATTTTGGGAGTCAGTGGAGCTTCAACATTGTACAATCATAATGGCCTTTGTGATAACGTGTTGTTATACACTTACGAGTGATTTAATGTATAGTAGTTAGGTATAGTCTCCTAATGATGTAACTATAACGGTTGAGGTATCTGCTCTTACTGGCCTGTTTCAAAAATACACCCTGTATATACAACTCACCTTATCATACTTCCAAATGTGAAAAGACCCATTGTATCCGTGTCCCATAAACATCTTGCCCTCAGGTCCGAACTTGCTCCCGTAGAAGCCCAGCCCGTTGCCCCCCACCTCCCCGACCCTCACCCGCTCCACCCAGGCGCCTTCCCCCTCCCCTCGTTGTGGGGATGACTCTGGCTCCCAGATGATAAGAGTCTTGTCGAGTGAGGACGAGAGGAGACGGTAGATAGGGGATTTGTTTGACTCTGCAAGGAAATTGTTTACATGTTTACAGTATTCGTCCTATCAACTGTTTTATGGACATTTTTATTTATTACTTCATTCATAAAACACTACAGAGTTCGAATATAAGTATAAACTTAATGAACAATGATTAATGATATGGAGAAAATAATTTGGAAATAACAACTTCCGATCACCTTTTGTGATAGCTAATAATTACAATCAATTAAATCGATTATTAATCAATTAATTACAATAAATTAAATCGACTAAGCAAAATCGACCAAAAAAAAAAAGCCCGCTGAGTTTCTTGCCGGAGTCTTCTCAGGCCAGGGCCGCGTTTCGAACCGGTGGTAAATTTGCTAAGCTAGTCTTTAGTACATATTATATGTATATTATTAACGTTTTGTAAGTGCCGTTTTGATGGTCTATACAGAATAAATGATTTTTGACTTTGACTTTGATTCAGATAGGAAAAAGTGAATCAGCTCAGGCAGGTTAGTTTACTAGTTAGTTAGCATACTAAATGCTTCAAAATTACATTCAAATACAATAAATTACTTGGCAATTAACTAGTAATTCTGGAGAGAATAGCATTTACATATTTTGTTTCATCTTCCCATCGTTAGTCACATAGCCGCTGAAAAGTAGCCGAAACGTCGGACTAAAAGTAAATAATAAATCCATATCCATATCCATAGTAATATTATCAATGCGAAAGTAACTCTTATCTGTCTGTCTGTTACGCTTTCAAGCCTAAACCACTGAACCGATTTTGATGATATTGAGAAAGGACATAGGCTATGTTTGGTCGCGATAATCGACACGCGGGCGGAGCCGCGGGCAAAAGCTAGTAACAAATAAATCACGATAGAATCCGTTAAAAAGTGGTTCTATTTCAATATGGATATATTGTTTCCCTTTACCCTATTCTTTTCTCCACTCTGCCGGTTAAGTGTTTACCTCCTATCCCACACGGCTGCCACTGGATACCGTACACCCATCCCTCATGTCCCGCCAGCACAGCATCGAGTTTCACTGTCCACTGCTGGTTGTAAGCTGTGAAAACTTTTTGTTCCACCTTGATGCCTGTAGAAGGGGCTTCTTCGACATGCCTCTGGATCCTCCATAAGCGGATATAGGTGTCCTGAGAAGCTGAAGCTAGGATGATTGTGGAGTCGTCTGTAATGATTAGATGTAAAAGATGTAAGAGATTAATCAGTTTAGTCTAGAATTTGGCATCATGGTTTTACAGGGCCTGCAGGCTGAGTTGGCTGTCACTGCCAGGTCTTTTATTGCTTCACTTGAACCATTATTCAGTAACTCAGCCTGTGGGCTTAGTTGACCGCTTTTGGCTCCTTAAAGGATTGATAGGGGTCAATTAAGCCTGTGGACTGATTTTTTGAAGGCTTGGGTTATTGGTCTTGAGTGGATTCATGCAATCATGCTAGAACCAGTTAATTTCGCCAATGAACGCCTGCAAGCTGTATATAGTAAACCGGGGAAATGAAACTAACCCAACATTCAAACTGTGGCTATGCATGATAAAGCAGTAGCAGCAGATTACAGCTGTACTGTTCTGCAAAATAGTCAATCGATTTATACTAATATGTATTGCTTATTGCTTAGCAAAATTATATCATATATGCCAACTAACCAACGTCTAAGACGTCAAGTCCTCGCACCCAATCTTCATGACCTACTAACGTATGCACTTTGTGGTAATCGTCGCCAACAAACACGTGTATCTTGAAGTCATCTAATGCACAGAATAATATTGGACTGTCCGTTGCGGGTAGTAAGTGTGCGTGGAGTGTGAGGCAGAGACCTGAGTTTAGGGTTATAGTTTGTTTAAGTGCTGTGACACCTGAAACAGAAAAATCATCCATTAAAATCATTATATCATTTGTTTTAGTATGGGAAAGGTAGAAGTGTATGACTGATATTTTAACAAGTGCCTATGTTTTTTTTTGATAAGGACACTTCAATTGGACTTTACCTTGCCCGATGGTAAACTGAAGGCAAAATCTCGGAAAAGAGAGTCATGTGGCATGGCAGTAGTTCATTTGTTATGTCAGAGGTAGCAGGTTCAATTCAAGCTTAGTGCAAATATTTATGTGTGTAGTATGTGTCTACATTTAACTTTAGGTGGCTCTCAATAGCTGTTTGTCTACATTCTCGGACCCATTTTTAACCGACTGGGTACTTGGCCCTTGGGTACAGATTTACTATAGTATGTAGTACAAGAAAGTTAAGAAACTGTACTAATATTTTACATGTTGGCTACATTGTCCAAATGCTGTCAAAAACTTAACTTTGTAAGGCAAAGGACTACATTTTGTATATTTAATACATTTTGAGTCCATTAAATACAGTTCTTTGTAATGTGCTGCCATATGTACAGCCACTGTGCTACTTTGCCTCCATTATTTTGTACTCTTTTTTGCCAAGCTCTAGCATATTCCAAAATATTACAGTTATTAAATTAAATTAAAATTAAAAATTATTTATTTGTCACCACAAACCAATAAATGCAAAAAATGACACAAAATGAATACTGTATTCAACATCAGGTTGTGGATCACTGGTGCCTGTGGTAGGTAATAAAAACCTGAATTACAGGTGAATTATTGATTTCACTATGCATATTAATGATACACACTTACCATTTATCCTCTCCCAAACTTTGACCGTAGCATCAATAGATCCAGTATACACTAACAGATCATCTCTATTATAAATACCATGTATACAAGTAACGCCATCCTTATGACCGGGCAAAGTACTTGTCACTTTCCACTCTCCGTTCTCTAGGGTCCATATAGCAGCAGTTTTGTCTGCCGAGCCAGATATGAATTCTGTGCACGTCCCATCTGGTTTACGGAGCCATTTTACAGTGTTAACTAGTGATTTGTGGTGACTGAGAACTGTTAGGGGATCTTTTCCTTTTTGTGCCTGGAGAATTGGGGAAAAGGTGTTTAGTACATTTAGTTATTAAGGAAGAATAAATAAATAAAAATAAAAAATAGTAAACTAATATTATTTGATTTATTTATTATCTTCTACATCCATTTTTACAGGGTACACACCGTAACATATTACTTTAACAGAAACGTGATCTTAAAAACGACAGCAATTTTTTTTTTACCATTTGTACCATATTGTAATAAAACTATAGCATGTATTATATTGAAGAAATAAACTAAAGCGCCTACTGCAAGCTATTTATAATTATTGTTGTTATTAATTAATATCTAAATTTAAAAACCTATATGCTGTACCAGTATAAAAGTAACTCTGTTTGGTACACTTTCACGTCTAAACTACTGAACTGATTTTGATGAAATTATGTCCTTTTTATTTTTTTGACCTTGGTCGCGATATCCGACCTCTATGCGGGCGGTACCAGGGGGCAACAGCCAAATAAGAATGAAATTTACCGTATCATAAACAACAACAGAGTTGGTGGCACCAAAACAAATGAGCCCTTCGCTGTTCCAATCAGTTATTTCTGTAGTCCGATTACACGCAACAGATGTATACACTTGTTCTACATTAACTTTCATTATGTTGTCTTTAATTATATTAATATAAGGCATAAAACATCAATTCATTATTCTACAATCACAAAATATGAGGTTATAATAAACATATGGTTGACACACTTGACAGTTGACAGACACCTTAAAAATAATAATGCATTCTGTCTGGGGAAAATCTTGATTTTTAAATAAATATTTATACTTTTGTGCTTGTTTGGTTAAATATAATTTCACTTCACTGTTGTATTAACAAGGTGTTATGCCACTATTTCTTCAAAAGGAGGCTTTGATGTGCTTAAAAAGATTGATTTCAGATTCTGTTATCGTGAAATTCGTGAAGTAAAGAAAGTGAACGCATTTTAATTTTGGCGGCAAAATTATCTGAATTGTCATAGTTAAACGTCAGTCAGTTCAAATATTTATTTTATTTCTCTTATGTATTTATTTTGTGATAGAGAGTTGTGTGAAATGTGATTTATTTGCTTATAAATCGAATTGAAACTTATCTTTTGTAAATAATCAAAATGCCCGAAGTAATGATATGTGGAATTCCTGTCAACTTTCCTTTTGAGCCCTACGATGTACAAAAGGCCTACATGGAACGAGTCATTGAAAGTCTCCAAAACAACACGAATGCTTTATTGGAGTCTCCTACGGGAACAGGGAAGACGTTAAGTTTACTCTGTTCTTCCTTGGCCTGGCTTTTGGTCAAAAAGGCTCAACTACAGATGAATGCACAAGTAGGCAATTTCTCTGAACACAGTAACACTTTAAGAGATAGTTTAAAAGCTGGTGCAGGTAAATCAAAAGACAGCACATCATGGGGGATGCCGAAAATAATATATTCATCAAGAACTCATTCACAACTAACACAAGCAATGCAAGAATTAAAAAGATCTAGTTATAGACATGTCAAAGCTACTGTTTTAGGTTCCAGAGATCAGATGTGTATTCACCCTGAAGTTTCTAAAGAAACAAACAACATGAACAAAGTTCACATGTGCCAACTAAGAGTAAAGTCCAGAACATGTCATTTTTATAATAATGTAGAGTCTAAAAAAGATGACCGATCAGTGAAAGGTGATGAAATATTAGATATAGAAGATTTAGTGACTGTAGGGAAAAAACTTAAATGCTGTCCTTATTATCTGTCTAAAGAGCTGAAACAGGATGCTGATATAATATTCATGCCTTATAATTACATCTTAGATCCAAAATCAAGGAGAGCTAATGGAGTAGAACTAATGAATAATATAATAATTTTAGATGAAGCTCACAATGTGGAGAAAATGTGTGAAGAGTCGGCATCCCTGCAGATTAGAACCACTGATGTTGCTCTTTGTATAGATGAAATAACCCATGTTATGAAGTCTTTTGGAGAACAAACTGAGGAACAAATGGACATGACTGTTGATAACAGTCAGCCGAAAGACTTTACTTGTGATGACTTATGTGTGCTGAAAGAAATGATGTTGGCACTTGAGAAAGCTATTGATGAAATAAGTGTAGGAAGTGAGGGTAGTACATTTCCTGGAGGGTTTATATTTGAGCTACTCTCTAAGGCTGAGATCAGGGATCATAATCAGATGGCAGTCATTGGCATGATAGAGAATCTCATACAATACCTATCAACAGCTAGTGCTTCTCCATTTCAGAAAAAAGGAGTAGGCTTACAGAAAATTGTAGATTTAATGAATGTTGTCTTTAGTGGCACTACACATGCCTATAAGGAAAGAGTGAAAATGTGTTACAAAGTTCATGTACAAATTGAGGATAAAAAGAATAATAAGAAGACGGACAGTTGGGGAGCTCTAAAGACAGCTACTACGAAAACAGCAGAAAGAGTTCTTAGTTACTGGTGTTTCAGTCCAGGGTTTGGAATGAAGCAGCTTGTAGAACAAAATGTTAGAAGTATAATTTTAACCAGTGGTACTCTGGCTCCTTTGAAACCCTTGATATCTGAACTAGGCATACCAATTGGATCCCAACTAGAGAATCCACATATTGTCAAATCTAATCAAATATGTGTTAAAATCATTGGTCAGGGTCCTGATGGTGTACAACTAAATTCAAGTTATCAGAACAGGGACAATCCTAAATATATTTCATCTTTAGGTAGAACAATACTTAGTTTTACCCGAGTAGTTCCTGATGGGCTTCTAGTATTTTTTCCATCATATCCTATTATGAGTAAATGTCAAGAAATGTGGCAAAGTGAGGGTATTTGGTCAAGTATTAATAATATCAAACCAATATTTGTAGAACCACAAAGAAAAGATACTTTTAATGCTATCATCAATGATTTCTATAGTAAAATCAGGGATCCAAGCACTAGAGGAGCTTGTTTCATGGCTGTTTGCAGAGGAAAAGTGTCTGAGGGTCTAGATTTTGCAGACATGAATGGCAGAGCTGTAATCATTACTGGACTACCATTTCCACCTTTGAAGGATCCCAGAATTATTTTAAAGAAGAAATATCTAGAAGAGTTGAGGGTCAAAGACAAGCAGTTCTTGTCTGGTGATGAATGGTACTCCTTAGAAGCAACTAGAGCAGTGAATCAGGCTATAGGAAGAGTTATTAGACATCAAAATGATTATGGGGCAATTTTACTGTGTGATAGCAGGTTTAATAGTCCAAAATTGAAGAACCAGTTATCTGCCTGGTTAAGAGATTTGATTAATGTTTCAAATAAGTTTGGTGAGAGTGTGAGTGAAATTTGCAGATTCTTCAAAAATGCTGAAGTAACTCTACCAGCTCCAAGATTAAAACCATTGCTCCCAAATGAATCTAATGACTCTGGCAAAGCCAGTGGCCCTGTACATGTTTCTGGTGTATCATTCCCTATAACAAATACCAGATCAGTCTCCAACCCTGCTAAAAAGTCTGTCAGTCAATATCCTAATTCAAATGAGGTGTATGCAGACTTTTCAATGGACTTCTACAAAAATGCCAAGGCTTCTGCATATGTGAATGAATTTAAACCCAAAACAACCAAAGATCTATTCAGCTCAATAGATAGTGCTGATTCTCAACAGTCTACCTCTCAATCTCTGGTTACAATACACAAGAGAGAGGCAGATGCAAGTTTGTACAACAATATAATTAAAAAGAAAAAGTTAAAGATTAAACCTTTTGGCTTTGAAGACAACTTAAATGGGGAAAGTAAGGATGCTGAACCAATCGTGGAGAAAGTACCCCCAGCATCCCTTATAGACTTTGTGAAAGAAATAAAAGTGCTTTTGCAGGCAGATCAGTATAAGGAATTCCAACTATCAATTTCTGCTTATAAGAAAGGAGGTGTTTATGAAGAATTTTTAAAGATTTTATGTAATTTATTTGAAAATAGAAAATTGTTTTATTTATTTAAAGGCATGAAGAGATTTTTAAAAGAAGAACACAAGGGAAGTTTCCAGGATTATTGCGATAGTGTAAAATTAAGTTGATGACATAATTATCATCGGTGATAGTATCTTTGCAGTAGCAAAGTGATAGTGCATGTTGTGATTATGACTCATGATAGACTGTAGTTTTAACTTATTAACCTTTAGCTAAATAATTATAAATCATAATAAATTAAATATAAAATATGTAATTGGTTTTTGTTCACAAGATTTTAGTTTACTTGACTGTACCTTTTTTCCAGCAACCAAGCAGCAGAGGTATCGCTGCAATCCCCAGCGATACCTCTGCTGCTTGGTTCTGAGTTTTCCCTGTATCAATTTTTATTTTTTATTTTATGATGGTAGGAAGCACTTCACTTGTCACCCATAAGGGTATATAGTAAAGACAGGAATAGTAATACCTCCATCTGATAAACTAAAATGCAGCCTGGAATGCTACTTATCATTAGGTGAGAGTTGTACACAGGTATATTGATCTTAGGCCTTATTTATTTCCCTCTATAATAATCATTATTAACCATGATGTAGCGGAGTATGTAAAAGTAGCCCTCATATCAGAAGCTGTATGCTGAGCATATAAAATAAGTAGGCACATGTATTTATATTCTAATTTTTATTAACTATTGAAATTTCAAATTAACACTCATTACTTCTACTCTCATTGATCTTGCTGGCAATCTCTACCGAGTTTATTCTAAGCAATGTTTGGTGTATCCTCTCAAAGTCGATTCTCATGTACTGCTTCCTCCTTTTCTTCTTGAAGTTAGTTCTGGTGTGAGAAAGGCCTTTAGATATAACTGTAGCAGTGACGTCAACGAGGCCCGGTTGTACGAGAGGTCTTCCGATAAGGGAAAAGTCTTTGGTGCCAGCTAAAAGTACTTTCTCTAGTCTTATTTGTTCGCCGATGCTAGGAGGCCACAATCCTTCGATAACTAAGATATCCCCGTCAGTAACCCTCCATTGCTTGCCCAGTATATGTACAATGGCGAAGTTTCGCGATGCATTCTTTTCTATAAGTTCGTTGCACTCAGCTATAACATCTTTTGTGGTTTCCGAAACGGATTTGTGCTCTGCAGGTGCTAGGTTGGTTGCGAATCGTGAGAATATTCCAGCTGCAAATAGGTTAACATTATTATAAGAATATTGAAATACTAATACGAATCTAACATTTGAATTAAGATGCCACCTTGTGCTCCATTAAATGCATTAGCTAGTCTTTGCAGACCAGCTCTAATCATAGCCATAATAGCGTTATATGCAGTTTTTTTACTTTAAATCAACCAAACATTTCATAATATAATAATTGACATTTGACATTAATTATAACCTCAAAACGAATTATCAAAATAACTCAGCCACAGATTATGTAATAGAATATATTTCATATTTCGGTCAGCAACATTACAGCAGAGCAGATGACATTCTCGGTCGGAGCACAGACATGTAATGTAATTTTGCTGTGCGTGTTTTTCATTTCATAGGTCTTGCCGTCTTGGTCGGTTTTAAAATCTTGTTTGTTTGATCGCAATAGCAAACCGGAGATATGATATGATCAATAATCGCTATATTGACATCCGCGGGGCCGTTGGCGGGGAATTTGATGAGCCAGGTTTTTCTGGTAATCTTATCAAATTAGGTATTTCTCCCGGTTTTTCAAAATGGATATTTGGTATCACCACCAAGTTTTTAGCTCTGCAGCATAGCCATTTCGTGTTCTCCAATTTATTAATGGCGCGTCTATTTGTACAGCTCAACCAGAAATAACTTAACCTATTTCTATCCCCATTTAAATAAACTTAACTAAATTCACCGACAGATGACGTCACTAAATAGTAGTTTCCACGTGAGTTTCCAGGATACTTGCCTGCAAAGTGTAATTTCAGTCCAATTTATTTAGTAGTGTAAGCTAGCTTTCATAGATGGCACTTTTCTACATTCATTAAAGCGAAATTTTATATTGTTGATGATTTACGATTATTACATAATACTACTTATTTGTAGGCTGCCTTTTCACCAGAGATGTGCAATGCAGCTATGCTACGAGGATGTAAAAGCTAAGCTATGCAGTTTCTAGTTATGTGACCGTTTTTAGGCCGAGACTCCACCAAAGCGGGACGACACGAGCGGAGAGATGTTTTTTAAATGCATAATTGATACATGTCCTCTCCGCTTAGCTTCAGTGGAGATCGCTATGCAGAGATGTGGAATATTTGTATGGCGCGATGGAAGCGGAGATGTGAGGTGCACGCGGCCGACGCGCAGCGCAGACGAGAGATGTGTGAGCAGCGTGCTGTGAGCGATGTTACCCTCCCCCTCTCGCCCGCCAGCAACCCACAGAGCCCCGCGCGCGCGTAAAATGCTATAAGTTCTGCTTCTACAGACTGTAGTTCTTCTTTTTCTTCTTCAAGTACCTACAAGAAGATAATATTTTTGTAATAATAGCGAAATCGTCTAACTTTCGTGTCAGAATGCGTACTGAGCACTCAACACACCGCACATCTCTTCTCGCATAGCACACAGCACACCGCACACCTCTCCGCTATGGTGGAATCCCCCGAGCTGAAAAACATCTCTTCTCGCACAGCACACAGCACACATCTCCGCTTTGATGGAGTCCCGGCCTCACTGTGCTATGCTATGTAGCGTAGCAAGTAAGATGTGCTATGAAGATGCGCAGCGCTAGCTATGCGATGTATCAATCACGTGATATATCCACGGCACGCATCTTTCTATATAAAAACATAGCTGAACCCGTTTCCACCAGTACTATGCTATGTGGCCCAATGAATATGATTGGTGGATATCAAACGCATCTATACCAACGTATAATAGCACTGTAGTGTGTGTATACTATGCTATGTGTCCTATCCTGGAGTTCTTATGGAATCCTATGAGTTGCTTTAGTTAAAAACTAGGTGTTCCGCGGCTCCGCCCACGTGGAATTTTTATCCCATTCATCGCTGATAGTAGCGTGATGAAATATGCCTATGTTGGTACCTAATAATGTACTCGTAGTTTTCCTATGATGAAAGAATTTTTGAACGGAACCAGTAATTTTTGAGTTTACTCGTTGCACACAAAATACAAATCTCTCCTCTTTATAATATTACTAGCTTTTGCCCGCGGCTCCACCCGCGTGGATGTCGGTTAAGGTATAATCTACCCCTGTACCAAATTTCATCAAAATCTGTTCAGTGGTTTAGGCATGAAAGCGTAACAGACAGACAGACAGACAGAGTTACTTTCGCATTTATAATATTAGTATGGATGTATGGATGGATATGGATGTATAGATAGATATAATATTAATGGTGGAAATAGTCAAATAGTTTCCTATCTTAGCTATACATTCTCGTAGCATAGGTGCATAGTGCATCTCTGAAAGGCAGCCTTATCTTCGTGATCCAAGCCAACTTCAGCTGGTAGCCGGTACGCCTCCTGATTAACGGCGAGGCTCTGGAGCAGGCTGAGTAGGGTTACCAGAGCGCACTGGAGAGATTTTGTGCTGTCAGTGGGAAAACCAAAGGCTTTGTCCTACTTATTTTTTGTGTTGAAGACACAGAATCTCTCTGTTCTTGGAGGGTCAACAGCACGAGTGTGACTCCCCTGGTGTTGCACTCACCCATAGGCCACGGTAGCCTCTTACCATCGGAAGCGCCGTGTGCTTGTCTGTGACCTAAGTAGTATAAAAAATAAGGCTATTCTCTTGAGGGTCCGAACGTAATCGTTCTTGTAAAAGTCAAGGTTTCAATCCAAGAGAAAGATTCCCTACTCTTTCTCTACAATATCGGTTTCAGAAAGGGGATAAACATGTTTATATATATTTTTTTGTTAATATTTATATACCTATATATACAAAAACACGAAGATCAAGGTAAATAGCCATATTCATGCATACAGATATAAATATCTGAGCGGGAATCGAACCCGCGCCTCTTGACGTAGCAGTCGAGTGCAATACCGCTACGCTATATGCCTGTATTTCATTACACAGAAAGGTTTCTTATTAAAGGAAACTGCCCAAATTGGGTAGATTACATTTTGAAAAAAAAAAAAAAAAAAAAAACAACTTTCTAACGTATTCTATAGAGATTCATTTGTCATTATTTACTTTCAGCCCGACGTTTCGACTACTTTTGAGCAGTCATGGTCGCGAAGAGATGGTGGTTGTCACATACTTTGAAGTATAAGTTTTCTCATGAATGATGGTCTTACTATTTACGCAGAATGAGCTCACTGTGTCTTGCTCCAACCATCGCGTCTCTATTTTATTTATTAGTTCGTTAGTTAATATACTAGTTAACATTTCACCCGGCATGGCAACCGAACGCAAGACCTCACTGTCATTCGCTAACATATCTCCGTTTTATAAAAAAGATCTGTCTCCATCTGCCAAAACTCGAAATCGGCCAATAATATTTATACGGTTTTAGCTGATTTATTATTCCGCCGCCGCCGAACATTCTGTGACGGATTACAGAATAAGTCTCATGCACATTCAAAAATCTAGCCCCATTCGTACGCGGCATGTACTTCAGCGGTCGGCCATGTTCGGCGTCGCTCGGGGGGCTCCGCCAGCGTCTGGGGCGCGTTGCCATGGCGACGGCGCTCTCGGCAGCGGCCGCAGCCGAAAATAAACACGGGAGCGACGCCTCGCGGACTTGTTGTGGAGCAAGGGGCCGCGCCACGGCCCGGGGGTGTGAGCGCCGTGACGTATGTAATTATCGTTTCAGGTTTCACAGGAGACGTATCGGATTCCAATGGGCTTATTTGTATCTCGCGAAATTGTTTGTTAATAGAATGTTGACCTAGAAATCATAAAAATCAAAGAAATCATTATGTAATACTTGGATTTATAGGACCTATACTTAGTTAGATAAGATTGTAGTTTGAATAAATATTTGTGGTGAGCTTAGGTTATAGATAGAGAAAGCTGAACGCGGGCTTTCCGAGAATCGCACACAAAAGTTGCCGGGTTCGGAGGCGTGCGGCTCCCGTGTACGACCGCTGGCCCCGGGGAGGGAGCCGGGCGGGGGGGACGTGGGGGGGGGGAGGGGGGGCGGGGGCGCGAGGCTAGTGCGCGCGCAAGGCTCTCGCGTCAGTCGCTGGGCGGCGCGCGGCCGGCTCGCGGTCGATAGCTGCTCGCTGACAGCTGCACGGGCACGGCCATGTTGCGCGACGCGTGCACGCGCGAGCGGCTCGACGTGCTGTGTGAGTGAAGTGCTGTGTGGACCACCGGCCCCTTTCTCCCCTTACCGCCACGCGGCCGCCTCGAGCTTTCGGTCAGTATCACCACCGCCACGGCGGAGCACTATCAGCACCTGTGAGGTGCGTCTACCACACATGCGCTGCAGTACGCGTGAATTGCAAATCCGGCTACGAATCTACCTAGTCGGATTTGCGATTCGATTCGTAGATATTTACGGGTGAATGCGCGTGACGGTTAGCTGCGACCGTGTACACACGTCCTAATTGAGCCTAGGCTTCATCGTACCATGTATGTACGTCATAGGACAGGTAACTAATAATGTTAGGTTAGGTTGGTTACTGGCGCGAAGGAGACATGTGGTGCGTAGGTGGGAGGGAATTAGGCCTATAGAGGGATATAATAAGTATGTGTTCAATTTCGCATGAGTATTGGGTAAGTTCGACAGCATTGATTTGAACATTGAATACTACTATCTTCGTAGATGATTATATACTATACCGTAGATTAGATTCGTAGGCCTCCGTAGCGTTCGTAGGCCTTCGTAGCACCTAGTGAGCGTAACCTTTTATTGGGTTCTTTGAACTTTGTGAAATACCTGGCTTATCATAAAATACCAAAGGTCTACCCCAATTGGCGTAGCATGTATAAAATGATTAAGATTCATTAAGAATCCCATTTACTACAAATGTGCTAATGTAGCTAAAATACTGCTACCAATAGTGTGTATATGTATTTGTGACTCATAAAAAGGGAATAGCTTCTTAATTTATCAGAGTATATATTTTATATAATGGTCACTGAAAATTTCCCTCCATGTTGGCCTGTTCTTTGAGTCTAAGGCTAGTATTCTAGCATGGTACTCAATTCTGAATCTCGATTTATAGACAATCTGTTAAGCTGTCTGTACAATCTGTCTTTAGATAAATCGAGATTTAGAACTAAGTGTTGTTCTAGAAAATGGGCCAAAGCCTCAGTAGATAAATCTTTCTCCGGTCCCATAGCAATTTTGTCATGATCTTGCTAATAATATCTATCGTTTATGAATAATAAGGTAGCCCGTATTACTTTTATATGCACATTTGATACTATATTAACTATATCAAAAGATATAGAGAGGTATATCTTTTTTTTTTTTTTTTTTTTATATAGGACACGTCAATTTGACTTCGCCTCGCCTGATGGTAAGCTGAAGGCAAAGTCTCTGAAAAGAGGGCCACCATTACAACACGTACCATGTTACAATGGTGGCACTCAGCTTGACGGCCTCATCAGATGCTTTTTCACGCCCCGCTTAAAGGACCCGGGACTATAAGAGGAAGGAAACACGTGAGCTGGCAAGGAATTCCAAGTCTTAATAGTGCGGCAGAAGAAGGAGTCGCCGAATCGCTTGGTTCTTGATGGAATATTCTGCACCGTATGCGGGTGGCATCTAAGTCCTGCACGTGTTGTCCTATATAGGAAAGGAGAGGGTGGGATTACTTGGAAGAGCTCATCAGAACATTCACCATGGTAGAGACGGTAGAAAACCGCCAAAGATGCCACATCTCTACGCAACTGCAAAGGCTCGAGGGTGTTAGTGACCTCAGGATTCCCAATAATGCGGACCGCACGTCGCTGCAACCTGTCGAGAGCATCTAGTAAGTACTTTGCGGAGCCATCCCAGAGATGCGAGCAGTATTCCACGCAAGAGCGAATTTGTGTCTTGTAGAGAAGACACCGCTGCTCCGGCGTGAAAAAACGTCTCACTTTGTTCAGGACTCCGAGTTTACGCGAGGCTGTTTTGATGATGCTCTCAATGTAGTTTTTGTTGTTCAGTTTGCAGCGGACATCCATACCTAAGATGTTGAGATTGTCCTGCAGTGGCAGTGTCGTGCTCTGAAGAGTTGGAAGGGGAAGGAACGAAGATACCTTTGCTGTAAACGCGCATGCCTGCGTCTTCTTGGCATTGAACTCGACCAGGTTTTCAGAGCCCCATTGGGAAACGTGGTTCAGGGTCCGGTCAAGTTCACTGACGAGAAGCTGCCTTTTTTCCGCGATATCAGACTGCTTGGCCGCAGGATGTCCGTGATAACTCCCGTGTAAGGTGCTATCGTCTGCATAGCAGTGAATGCTGCCAGTGGACAACATGTCGTTGATATGCAGAAGAAAGAGAGTGGGTGATAAGACGGACCCCTGCGGCACGCCAGCATTTACCTGCAGGAACTCCGAAGTTCGACCGTCACAGAGGACGCGAATACGGCGCCCCTGCAGGAAGCTAGACACCCAGTCGCACAGTCTGGGAGGCAGACCAAAGGCTGGTAACTTGGAAAGAAGCGACTTGTGCCAGACTCTATCGAAAGCTTTGGCGATGTCAAGACTAATTGCCAGTGACTCGCCATGCTTGTCCATAGCCTCACCCCAAAGATGGGCAACATACGCCAGAAGATCACCCGTTGACCGCTTCGGTCTAAAGCCGTATTGCCGGTCATTGATTAAGGAATGATCCTCTAGGTGACGCATGAGCTGTTTGTTTATTATGTGCTCGAATGCCTTGCACAGCATGGTTCCCGTTTATATGATGAGAAATTCGGCATCTGTGCGGGTGATACATTTATTGCTACAAAAAACAAGTCAACGTTAATTACGGTAATTATCGTTTGTTGCAACATGACTGTTTCCTACAATATTACTATAAAACATACATAAGTACAGTTAGCGGCAAAATTTACTGGACACTAATACATGTACGAACAAATATTTCATTGAAATCAATAAATAATAAATGATTTATATGTATTTTTATGAATAGAACCCTAGGGAACTTTACCTGCTGGCCGGTGCATCTGATGATTGCGGGACTAGACTTTCACGGTGATTTTTCTCTCCGAGTTAGATGGATAAACAGCAGTCGTTCCCATAAAAGCCAAGATATACCAGTAGATTTCGGTTTCCAAAGAGCTAGTTATTAAGTTATGCCAAATAAATAAAGAACGGCAAGAGATAGAACGTATACTGTACTTCAGATTCGTAGACTTTCAAAGCAGGCGTAGGTCGGCGTAGGTCATCGTAGCGCCTAAGAAACGCTACGTTTTATTGAGTTGTACCTATCTGCTGAACATCAGCTCTACTAGATATATAATGGGGTAGCGACATTATAAGATAAATCGTATTATATATTATAACACAGGATAGACATATTTAAATATCGAATGTACTATGTAACGATACTTTACTATAGGTTAGATTCGTAGACCCTCGTAGCATGTACCGAGTCTACGTTTTCATTGAGTTGCGTCACAAAATTGAAGATCAGCTCTAAAAGAGATAGAACGAAGCAACATTGTTAAGGTTTATCGACTTATCTGGATGCAATCGTCGTCATTACGAGGCAGTTCGCGTCATAAACAGGCGGGCTTTACTGTTGGATGGCGACGAAAGCCTTATCAAAGAAAGTGTGTTCTATAAACACGCCTTCTATTTAGAAGAGGAATGGTTCAGAAAAACAGGGAGGTAATTTATTGGTTTTGTGAGATAATTGGATCAGACGGAATGAAGTACAAAGAAAGTTGTTTATCTTAGAATGTAGTATAAAAGTTATATTGATTAACTAGTTTTAAGTGCTTGTAGTTATAAATTCATGTTGTCTCTCCTGCATCTGAGTGGCAATACCGGCTGCATTTAAAGTTTGCACACTGAAACCTGGAATTCGTTCTTATATAACTATAATATTTAGATTTTTGCAAGAGTGATGAGGGCGTGGGCAGGGGTGATTCCTCAACAGGGAAGAGAGAGCCTCGTCAACCAATCAGCAAGTGTAACCATCATTAGGTGATGTTGTCCAGAACTTTGATATGTCAACTGTACTGAGAAAGGAGACAAACATAGTTGAAACACTGTCAATGTAATTATTCTTATTAATTCATACCTAATTATATTTCCAGGGTTAAGCAGAAATTCATTGTAATTTTTATATGAGAAGAAATTAATGACGTCAGCCACTTTTACAGATGCTATACCACTACTGATTTTTTTTAACAAAACCTCATTAACACTTTGTCGAACCTATGACCTCATAATCAGTAGGCATATTCACTACCACTATGCCAATAATTAATAGACAATTAAGTAAACAGAATTCTAGATGTAACCCAGTACAGTCGGACAGTACATGTTTAATTATTCCGCGAACATTTCCCAAAGGTTCAAATATCACAGAACTTTGGAAGCTATTGGAACTTCCACGTTAACAACCTTCGAACCATACGACATCTAAAACATTATTAAATGTCATTTGATACGAGTGCTACGAATCTACGGAATAGCTACGAAGTGCTACGCCGTAGATGTTTATGAGTTTGGGTATTGATGTTTTGAATTAATACTCAAGATTTTTTATATTATGATCAGTGTGAAAAAGTTTTAACAACTAAAGTAGCAAACAAACATACAGCAATCATCATTCCAGCAATCCAATTTTGTAGCCTGAGTTCTGCTTTCCTACACTTTTTTCCTCAGTATGTGGCTTATTTTTATGAGAGCGACTGTCATCTGACCCTCCAACCTCGAGCGAAAATACTACATTAAGGCCTTGTCTGTCATTTAAAGTCATAGCAGCAGTTTGGTCTCAGGAGATCTTGGTGACGCTGCATTTACCAGTATGAGCTAAACTCTCTTCTTTATCCTAGCGTTAATTCCCAGTCGCATCCGAAGCTTTCACCTCGGAGTCTGGGGTCCGCTTTACCAGTCTTAACTGCGGATTTGGCTAGACCTCGATATTTTCCGTAAAGCGACTGCCATATGACCTTTACAACCCAATGGTGGCGTTAGGTAATATCGAAGCATTGCAGGTAGACCGAAGCTTATGAGCTAAGCTATCTCTCATCTCTCATCCTAGCGTTAATTCCCAGTCGCATCCGAAGCTTTTCAGCTCGGAGTCTGGGGTCCGCTTTACCGTCTTAACTACAGATTTGGCTAGACCTCGATATTTTTTCGTGAAGCGATTGCCATCTGACCTCCACAGCCCAATGATAACATTAGGCGATATCGAAGCTTTGCAGCTAGACCGTTGTTTTTTGGACTTTTTAGGGCTCCAACTACCCGTAACGACTTCCATAGATGTTCTTATGGCAACCGGGACCGACGGCTTATAGTTTAAATGTACAATCAAGCCTCTTTTCTATTCTGGTACATGATCTTCTAATTTTATATTTTGTTTACAGAAAAATGTGTAAATTTCACAATCATTTAACAAATCACAGTTCCTTTAAACACGTATTCGAATGACCTCATAACCTTTATTAAGTCGATTAAAATACATTCTCACGTTGATGTTTCCTATAAAAAAGTCATAATAACAGCCATGTAGCCGTCAATACACCCGTTGCATATGATCAGCTCAGACCCGCGCGTGAAGATGCGCGAACATTTTACAACACACCCTTCAGATATTTTATCTCGGGACCACGTCAGGGATATATTTTATGTCCCAGATCCGGATTGCCCTCTATTTGCATGACTTACCATCGCAACACAAGATTTTAGATTTCACACTTGATTCATATGTGGAATTGACGTTTTGGGTTTGTGTCTGTTGTTTGATTTCTTTGGCGCAGCGTGTAGAATTGGATTTAGAAGGTTCTATGGGGCTTCATGAAGGCTTCTGGGGCTTAACTAACCACACCTATAAGTAATACCTGCTGAGTGACAGTCTAGGTCGAAAAAGACAAACAAATAAAATATTTGGATCTGGGTCCTGAGGTTTTTAACATGTGGAATGTTGATTCGGCAATCATTATCCCGATAGTCATATCGGCATATGGGCTGATTGCTAAGAGTCTTGGTCGACGCTTTAGAGGCTCTCGTTAGGCAGCTGAGTCATAGGCTTGGTGCAGAAGGCGGTACTCCTAGACACAGCACGTATTGTGAGGAGATTCCTCTGAGATGGGGTACTAATTTTTAAATTTTTTTATACAGTATGTTTTAATAATTATTATGTGTATTTTAAAATATAATTTAGAATTGAATTAATTTCAAAGCATAACCTAAACAAAATGTTTAAAATTTATGATTTCGCTTTTTCCGATTTCAACATAACATAACATAACATAAACTCACGCCTATATCCCCGTAGGGGTAGGCAGAGGTGCTAGCACCCACATTTCGCCGTTTATGTTTAGGTCCCAATGTAATAGGTGGCGAGCCTATTGCCATTAACCGGGTACTTATAAACCTGCGATAAATACACACATAACTTCGAAAAGCATCGAAAAGTCATTGGTGTGTGCCATGGCAGTCCATTACCCATATCCGATTTTAAACAATAATTTATCATATATTTAAAATAAATAAAGAGGAATATAAGTTATAATATAAATAGTTATAATTCTACAATGTTCTGCACAGCCATATCATAGCGACCCAAAAGCTTCTATTCTTTATTTTTGTCAAGATACGCAAGCAACTTCACCTGCTAGTTGGTAAATCTGATAAATGGTTCGCGCCTTGGAAGCTATTTTCGGGTTTGGTAGGTCACACGGCAGTAGCTTATACAAAAAACTGAGATAGAGAGAGAAAAAACAAGCATATCACGGGATCCAATGTGAAGGCCTCAGAACAACCCTAAGATAAAATCTCAGAACACTTTGCTGGACCGGGTAATCAAACCCAGCACCCCAAAATTGGCAAAATTATTACCGCAATCTTATGCTGAAACGAATGCACTGAGCTGAGTACACAACTAAGATTTACTGCACTTTGCAGAGACCTGTGTGCACGGTCGGTGCTGATTTCGCTAGATCTGCACAATCAGGACCGAATGTGCAAACGATTGCAGTATTGAGTACTGTACTCGTTTTAGGTGTAAATTTTTAGCTGGCACGTGCAGAGTTATATGTACCAGTCGAGGAATTTTATAGCAAGCAATATGATTTTGCATTAGAAGTAAACGTAAAAATAAAACTTTTGGAATGTAAGTATTCGTATTCATATCATAGAAGCGTTAGTATCTCAGTGGTTAAGTGGTTCCTGCGTATGAGACGGTTCAAATCCTGATCATTATATTTTCGTAATGAATTCACTCCTAACACAAGCAGTTTAGCTTAGCTAGAGGGATTATAGGGTATATTAGTAATTTCAGTTGCATATATTCTTTAAATAAAGTCTAGGTTTTCCTATGTACCTAAAATCTAATAAATATAGCAAAAGCTTACATATCTGAACCTTTTTTTTCCAAATCGTTTGAACCCCTTCTGATATAGCAAGGTAAAAATATATATACATATTAAAATTGCTCGCTTAAATAGTAATAAATTTAATTAAGTAAAATATAACTGAACCATATAACTGTGGTCTCTGCCTACCCTACTGGCAAGAGGCGTGACTGTATATATGTGTGGTAGATTATGTAACATGTTGTATAACTTGTGTTATATAACACGTCCACATTATCTAACATTGTTTTATAACTTTGCAACATTGTACTAACTTCAGTGTCTACATTACTGAAACATGTTATATAACATTGTTTTATAACATGTTATGCTATATAATTTGTACGCACCTTAACTGAACCCATTTTGTACAGTCAGCGTCAGATCGATCTTGATCAGTAAAGTACTTAGAACAGGAACCTAGATTAATTTATATCCTTCTAGCTTTCGCCCGCGGCTCCGCCCGCGTGGATGTCGGTTATCGCGACCAAACATAGCCTATGTCCTTTCTCAAGGTCTAATCTACCCCTATATCAAATTTCATCAAAATCGGTTCAGTGGTTTAGGCGTGAAAGGGAAACAGACATACAGACAGAGTTACTTTCACATTTATAATATTAGTATGGATAATTTCCCGTAAGTTACAGGAACAGACTTAGTAATTCCCTCGAATAAAACCACGTGAAACAGCTAGTTATTATTTAAATGAAAACATTTTTCAACGACATACACGTTAGTGACTGAACTTTGTATGAACGAAACATATTTCACAAAGAGAAATCACATCTTGTGAGCACGTGACGTCATGGCATTCACGTACTCACATTATGCAGTCGGCACCACATAGAGTGGGTAATACCCCACTGTCGTATTTCATACTGTATGGACATTATGCAGTATTATTATTTTCCCAAGCAGGAATAGTGAGATTGACGAAACAGATTTATGAGGCGAGGGGGAATGGGTACAGTCAGTGTCGAAAGTAGATGACTCGTAATGAAAATCTGTTCAAAATTCAGTTTCGATCTAATCTCGGTCTCACAAATGTCAAAAATCGTTTTCTCGTAATCTCGTAACACAGTAATAAAGATCGAAGATTGATCGTTTTTGACATCTGTGATATTGAATTGATTAAATATTAAAAAAAAAAAAATCTGAAAAAAAAAATACTACCTATCATCATCATCATCATCATTTCAGCCATAGGAAGTACACTGCTGGACATAGGCCTCCCCTATAGATCTCCAATAAGACCGGTTGGAAGCGGCTCGCATCCAGCGCGTTCCCGCGGCCTTAATAAGGTCGTCTGTCCACCTTTTGGGTGGACGTCCTACGCTGCGCTTGCCGATACGCACTCGAGAACTTTTCGACCCCATCGGTCATCAGTCCTCCGTGCTATGTGCCCTGCCCACTGCCATTTCAACTTGCTAATCCGCTGAGCTATGTCGGTAATCTTGGTTCTTCTACGGATCTCCTCGTTTCTGATTCGATCTCGCAGAGAGACTCCGACCTATATATAAAAATATTAAATTGTGTTAAATTCATAAGTGTTACTTTGTGTCCTAAGTGAATAAGTGATTCCGTTCTGATTTGATTCCATTCACAACCTACAGCAACATGAACGGCGTCCCATATGTGACATTATCCCTTTTAACAAATTAACTAAACATAAACACTCTTATTAATAAACGTGGATTACACCTAGATTAACTTTAGTCTACGACTTACGTTTGGAATAGTAAAATGTCATATTAATAAACATGGAATAAGAAGGGAGTAAGCTAATCCGAGCCTACTCCTCGGTTTAAAGTTATTCCCAGGCGCCATGTGGTTTAACGACGGAGTAACAGTAGATTAGATTCAGATCTATCCTAAATTGTAAATTTTATTCTTGTCGTAGGTTTATTTGAAATGGAGAGGGATTACTTTATAGATGATCTAAGGTTAATAAATGAAGTTATTGAAATTGAAAACCAGAATACAACATTAGCGAGACGTATAAAATTGTACAAGATACGAAACAATCCACTCGAAGACCTTCAGGAAGATATGTTTAAATATAAGTATAGATTTTCGCGGGCAACTGCCTGTTTCATTATTGACATGTTGAAAAATGATTTATCTGGTGATGCAAGAGGTGGTTTTATACCACCCCATCTGAAAGTGTTGGCTGCCATAAGAACATGGGCCCGCGGAGAGGTAAGTGAATAATACATATATCAAAAACTACCTATTACAATATTAATGAGATAGTGTTCACGACAATCAATGTGGTAAACAGTACCTACATGAGTAGGTGAAGAGGTATGGGCCGCGGGCCAGCAATGAGCAAAACGATGCACTTTTTGAGCTTGAACGCGAGTTTGCCAGCGCAAGAAAGAGAAGAGAGAGAGAGAGCGCGAGGCCGCGGCGGGACAAGCGTTGTGCTCGTGATTCGCGAATAAAATCAGTCTTAGCATTAGTATAACCCGCGCCACGTATCTTGGACCTAAATCGTAAGACATACGAGGCTTTGAGTGAGTAATAGTCTACATTTTAAAGGATTTAAAATACAGAATTATAAATGATAGGTAGGTACCTACTATGAGTTTTTTATCAATTCAATTCAATAATTTTGGTGGTTTTTTTTGGAGTTTTCTATCTTTTCAAAAACCGCGCGTCAACAGCACTGTCAAGTGTCCATAATGTCAACCACAGAACACTTATGTCAACATTAAGCATTACATTCGTTCTTAGTTCATTCACAGACACAATTTTTTACTTTTAAAATAACTGGGTTGCCATAAAACACGCCTTAATCTCAGTGTAAGGAATGTATAGTTACTTCGAGGTTACTCCACGTTTATTAATAACAATATTAATTCATGCTTAATACGACGTTACTCTGAGATTAACTAGTCCAAGTGTAACTTCAGATTAAGTATGGATTACGTGATTTTTATTAATAAGAGAGAAAAGGTTCACTTAACAAATGTAATGGTTTATTTAGAGCTCCGATGTTGCCCGACGAGAGCCGATCATTGCCGATGTTTGAATGTAACGGCTGTCTGTGGAATGGGTTTTGAATCTGTGGTATTTGTTTTTCTCATTTTATTTTACCTTTCTTGCATGCTTTGTACAGTCAGCATCAGATCTATTCGACTGGCAGGGTGCTCAAAAAGATTTTAATACCATCTTAGGTACTGTTAACATTGGGTTGTGGAGGTCAGATGACAATCGCTTCACGGAAAATATCAAAGTCTAGCCAAATCCGTAGTTAACACTGGTAAAGCGGACCCCAGACTCCGAGCTGAAAGCTTTGGATGCGACTGGGAATTAACGCTAAAAGAAAGAGTATCTTAGGTACCAACTATGCCAAATTATAAATCTATCGCCACGTCAAATTTAATGAAAATCCGTGCAGCCGTACTGGCATGATTTCATATAGAGCTACAAATATACTACAGAAAAATACATATTCTTATAATATCTTACGCATTTACGAATATAAAGTTACCTAACTATATTTATCCGAATTTTCATTTGAAAGAATATTAGCAACCAAAATTACTAATATTCCCTCTAACCCCTCCAGCTAAGTTGCTTGTGTTAGTAGTGGGTTCACGTCGGTTGTGTAATGACCAGGATTCGAACCCGGGACATCTCGATCGAAAGTCTGACTCTTAAGCTACCGACGATTGATTCTAAAACCTACCTACTATCTATATTCAGTCTGAGCCTACATACCGCTGTGTAACAGGTCGGTTATAAAAACAAACTATAGATATAAAAGACATGAGCACAAAACGCCCTACATTCACTAGTTCATATTACTTCATATAAAACTAGGCGAGCGATGCAGAAACAATGGTACATTTACTAGGAGGGCTACCACGAAATGTACGAAACTCGGGTCCGCACAAAACACGAACGAAAGAAGTAGCATTTTTAGCCTTGAAGTCACTGCGATTTTTTTAAGGCAATGTAAAACGGAACTGAAGTGTCACCGTCTTCGGATTTGATTTCGGGATAAATGTATTCTATGATGGTTCATCGCCCTCCTTGCGTTAATCTCGGACACGTTCGAGCCCTTTTCATCTCGGAGTCCTAACTCCTAATTGGGATGCGGTTGAACTTCCTTATTTTCCGTGCAACGACTACCATCTGACCCCCCATAGACCAGTTATCAAACTTTTTAGGGCTCCAACTACCCGTAACGACTGACAACGATATTTGCGTCGGTCCCAAGTATGAATAGGACGGACAGCTTAACGTGCTTTCTGAGGTACAAATTTTTTTTTGGTACCTGGCAGGTTAGAATTTGGGCCACCCCATCTCCTCCCAAGCGATGTCGTATAAGGCAACTAAGGGATAGGGCTGTTTAACATCAGATACAGCCCAGACTCAGCCGCAGATATATGACTCGAATCAACAATAGTGCCCGGAATACGGCAATAGACTCACCCCCTATAACGTGGGAATGATTGGTGAAATGTGGGTGTAAATTTACCTCTGCCTAACCCTTCGGGGATAAAGGCGTGATTGTATGTATGTATGTATGAGGTACAAAGAATAAAACGTGTTCACGCGTTCGTGAAATATGTACCATGGAACTGATTGCCCGAATCTTCGACCCGCAAATGCGATTGTTTCATAGTAGGCCTTTAGCTAACACTATAGCTACTTACGCGAATATTACCAAAGTCTACCGACCTCTCAACAGCCAGAATGCCTCTAAGTATCTCTATGTGGAGCCGATGGGAATCTGAGTGCTTTCGCTCATAGCCACGCCCCGTGGCTAAACACAACGATTATTTTTGTATACGCTAATGGCTGCTCATGTAGCCGAAAGTATGTAGATAAACACAGTTTGGGAGAATACCTTTTACTTGAAGTAAGGGTATTTGTATTGCTTATGGGTTAGAGGCCAGACGGGGTAAGCAAGGTCCAGCGGCCTTACCATAAACCTTAAAACAGGTCAATAATTGAACTGCTGTCATTCTACCAACTGCAAATGTCACTTTGAAGTGTCATATAAATATATAGGACTACAAAGGGATTACAATTTGACATTTGCAGTTGGTAGAATGACTGCAGTTCAATTATTGACCTGTTTTAAGAGTTCATGGTAAGGACCCTGTACCTACCACCATTCTCTTTTATGCCCGTTCCCAATAATTTATCTATCACCAGTTTTGACATTAGAAGGGATAAAAACGTCATCAATCTCTATGGTAACGCAATTCATAGTAGCAAAATAACAATAGGATTTGACAAAGGAACTATCTCTATCTTTACCTTTATCTGTAGATATGTTATTGGGAATGGCCGTAAATTGCATTAACACTGTGTGTTTTTAGTCAGTTAATTTCCTATATAATCATCTCAGCTAGTCTATTAACTCCGAGAAACTTCAGAAGCGTTGGTAATGGTCAAGAAGAGAGAGATCCCGGGTTCGAATCCTGGCTATTACACTACCGACGTAAACACACTTCTAACACACGCAATTTAGCTTAGCTGGAGGGGTTAATGGGAATATTAGTACCTACATAATTTCGGTTCCTAATATTCTTTTCAAAATAAAATAAAAACTGGTGATAATACACCACTGCTTACTCCTTCAGGGAATTACCACCTTAAATATTGTTTGCTAGAAATGTTTCTTAGGACCAGTTGCATCAAACATTCGGTGGTTTCAGTCAAGATTTTGTTATTTTGCCAGCAAAGTTAAACTAGAACTTTGTGATGTGAAAATTTTGTATGTATAGATTGAAGTACCTACTACTCGTTTGACCACCTAACCTTAAAATAGCTATCCCCTATCCTATTAAGCAATTGGAAACATTCCAATAAACTAAACGAACAAACAACAATCCTAAAGTTGTCCCCCAATCTATACTCGCAAGCTCAAATGTTAATAACCATTAACAGAATTAAGTCTAATCCTGGATATCGAACCGACGACCCCCGTGTGGAACATTATGTCTTTAAACAAATTAGACGCTCATAAAAGGCTCGGTTTCATTGTGAAAGGTGTAGAAGAGTTAGGGGTTTGCCCCAACATGAATGGGCTGATTCAACAGTAGAAGTCCTACCTGATTCTGCAGACATCTGCCCGCTTGGTATATTTAACGGAATATATCTTGATACCAATACATACATACATATAATCACGCCTTTATAATAACACCCACATTTCACCAATCATTGTATTAGGTCCCACGTAATAGGGGGTGAGCCTATTATCGTAATCCGAGCACTACTGTCAACTCGAGCTATGTATCTAAGCCTGAATCTGCGCTGTAGGTATATTTATCTGTCTGATGTTAAACAGCCCTATCCCTTAGTCGCCTTGTATGACACCACATGGGAGGAGACGGGCTGACCCAAATTCTACTCTGACGGGAATTTTATTTTCTTATTTTATTTCGTTATTATTAAAAAAAAATATGTGTGTTGCCTATTATTATATTTCTTACACTAGTATAGAAAATTATCTAATTGGTACATTAGGCTTCAACTTTATTTAAAAGGAGTCAATTTAAAAAAATATATTTGAGCGAATGCCACCCCAACCTTTGATCAATGGATCACCAGGCTCTCTAATGACCAAATAAACAATGTTAGTGAAATGTATGTGTTAATACACTCCTCCCCCCCCTTCGAGGTTAAACAGCCATCACAGCGTATCTTAAAACGGGCACCATAAACTTATTATAACTTTTATTAAATAAAACTACTCATGAAAACTTTCACTGTAGGCTCTCGATACTGCTATTTTATCTTAAAGTAAGTCACTGTCACCACAAATAATGCTATTTAATTTTATACTTTAACCTCATAAAAATAAAGTCGAAAATCAAATGGCATTTTTCAAGTAACAGTAGAATGACAATAGCTTATTTTGACACAAAATAGCACAATTGAAGCCCACATCACAAACCCATCTTAATCGAAACTTGAGGACAGCCGTCAGCATGTAGGTTATCAGCGACCTCACAACCACACGCCAATGCCAGACGCGTTTGAAAAAAAATAAAATTTAAAAAGTTTCAGCTGGCTTGCGTCACTGGGGGCGTGGGTAGTGACGTCAGAGGCGGAAATAGACCGCGGGCGGCCGTTGTGCTTGCCCTGCTTCTGCGAGTTACGTTCGTGTTTTGAATGCAGTACGTCACTTGCGGATGGCGTAATGATTGGGTGTTACGGCGTAAATATTATCTAATCTGTGTTTACGGATTTAGTTAGTAAAGGATACGAAGAGGAATATTATGTACTGTGGGCTGCAGAAGTCCGACTGAGCACATAAGTCTTATTTACCGCAATAGAATATAGATGTCGGTATCTCTATTAGTAGACCTAAAAATCTTTTATTTTATTACACCCAGAAAAAGAGAAAGAAATAAAAATGCATTTCTTTACAGTACCGGAAGTGACCCGTTTTACATGTGAGGAGTTTAAACCAGAAGATTTTAGTTGGGATCCCTCATACACCCTCTTGATTACTTGACCAGGAAGAAGTCCAATTCTTGATTTCCTAAGAACTGGACTAATACAAAAATACTTTTTTAAATCGTATAGATAGTGCTAGAGTTCAAATAAACAAACAATTGTACCGTTTATTCTAAACACACATAAAATAGATTAAACTTCAATTGATATTCAAGAACTGAATCGGCTGATTCACTAATAAATAGGTCACGTTAGGTCACGGTTACTATCTGGGCATCAGAATTAGTGCTAAGGCTATATTTAGATGGTGTATTTACCCTAAACAACTATTGCTTGCTTTGCTGGGCTACCAAATGCAAACACTATCTCTCAAATTGCCAGAAATGAGCACGTTCAAACAAGTAAATGAACTTTACAATTTTATTATAAATAGATATATTAAACTCCAATTGATATTCAAGAACTGAATCGGCTAATTCATTAATAAAAAGGATACGTTAGGTCACGGTTACTCTCTGTGCAACAGAATTAGTGCTGCTATTGGAAACGTCTATATTTAGATGTTGTGGTTCCTCAAAACTACAACTTTTTCTTTTGCTTCCTTTTTTGCTACTGCTTGCTTTGTTGAGCTACCTCATGCAAAAACTATTTCTCAAATTGCGTAGACAGCTCCAGAGTTAGACACGTTCAAACAAACAAACAAACTTTACAATTTCATTATAAGTAGATAGATTGAACTCCAATTGATATCCAAGAACTGAATCGGCTGATTCACTATTATATAGGACACGTCAGGTCACGGTTACTCTCTGTGCAACAAAATTAGTGCTGCTATTGGAAAAGTCTATATTTAGATGATGTGGTTGCTATTCGCGACCACTAGTGAATCGAGAGTGGCTCGTGAATGAAAGGTTATTTTTAGTTTTGTTTGTTTTGCTCGCTATCGGTTTTGGGAACAGTTTTAAGTGCTATATGTTGTTGTAAATGTTGATAGAGTTTTTCAAATATGATTGTGGTAAGTTTTGTGGAGTGTGGTGTGTGGGACGACTGTTTGATGAGGATTGATGGCTATTGGATAGAATTGGATGAAATTTTGAAGCATTTATTATGCTAACTGTTCAAATCGATTAAGAAAGGGAAAAAGAATCGACCTCGGATGGGACTCGAACCCCCGATCTTTCCCTTACATACATTGGACAGAATTCTGAAAAACTTTGGACAGAAAAATACGTGAAAAAGCATCTGATGAGGCCGTCGAACTTAGCGCCAACATTGTAATAATGTACGTTTCTATAATGGTGACCCTCTATTTGGAGACTTCGCCTTCAGCTTAAAAAGACAACTGAATCTATGAATGAAAGTGTAACTCAAGGTCATAATTCGAACTCATGCGGTCTGACGATTAGATTCGTAGAGGTTCGTAGCTGTCGTAGCACCCAACCGTAGCAAGCTACGACGAGGTGAAGTCAAATAGCACGTTTATTTGACTTCACCTCGTCTCATGGCAAGGACTTTTTTTTACAAAAAAAACTACTGCATCATCTGTTTTCCGTATATTACCTATATATCAGGATGCGGCTGCGGGTACACACTGTCGCAATAAAAACAGCATGCTGCCTTATCGACCGATAATAAATCAGTGTATTTGAGGCTTTACGTTTAACTTACAATATTAAATAAATAAATATTGTAGGACATTCTACATAACGCTATCTAGACACAAAGTAAGTATAGCTTAACTAGCTTGTGTTATGGGTACTAGAATGCGGATAAACATACTTAGATACATTTTTTTGTAAAAACGTACATATTTATACATACACCCAGACTAATGCAAATATTCATATTCATGCATAAAAATATTAACACTGAGCGGGGATCGAACCCGCGCTTCCGCAGCAGCCGCGTTCACTACCGCTAAGCCACAGAGGCAGCCTAAATATCAAAATTAACAATTCTAGCCGCACATAACCCTATAGTCCGCTACTACATCACAATAAAACTAAACCATTACAATTCAGCTCATTCTTCGCCCATTACCTCATTAATCGCGTAAATTAAGTCATGAATAATGATTATTCAAATTGACTAAACTACGGCATAATTTCTGCAATAAACAATCTTATTTGTCTATAAAATATTCCACGGTAGCGCCGCAGTCCCGGGGCGCGGGACGTGGCCCGGGATGCCGTAAAATAGGGATTTTGTCTAATAAACCTGTTGTGTATCTTAATTTGTATGGATTTTCGTACGCATGTTTTTAATTTCGGTTTGTATAAAGGTGTTTAGCAAGGAATGACTAAGATGGCGATACGGCAAGATATTATTGATTTTGTTATTTCGCACTAGCTGTCTCATAGTCGTGGCCAAATATTGGACCGACAAAATTAAATATCCCTACTAATATTATAAATGCGAAAGTAACTCTGTCTGTCTGTCTGTCTGTCTGTCTCACTTTTACGACTAAACCGCTGAACCGATTTTGATGAAATTTGGTATAGAGGTAGGTTAGACCTTGAGAAAGGACATAGGCTATGTTTGGTCGCGATAACCAACATCCACGCGGGCGGAGCCGCGGGCAAAAGCTAGTATTAATATATATTTTTTTAAGTCATTGACTCGACGAAGAAGAAGAAGCTGTTGCCTGCGTTGATGCCGGTTATCGCGACCAAACATATCAAGGTTTTTTATACCACTTAAGTGGCAGACAAGCACACGGCCCACCTGATGGGAAGTGGTTACCGTGCCCTATGGACGTATGCAACACCGAGGGCTTGCTGTCGAACCCGTAGAAACCTTTTAATATTGCAGTCGCTTGAGAAAACCACATGAGGGAGTTCATTGCACAGCTTGTGCATTTGTATTGATGTAGGTGCGATATTTAAATAGATATTTTCATGCATACTCGTATTAGGGATGGTCGGGAATTAAGTCTGGAACAATTAATTTAACAGTTAAACTATATACAGTCAAGCCATAGTGATCATCGAATAAATTAACATGATAACTGGCTATAACTACAATATCAAGGTCTTTTACAAAGGAATAATCTTATAATACATAAAATATTCGTGTCCAGTAAAAACCATTAAATTCGAAACATTTTAATGACGTGTAGGCAAATTGTCGTAGCTTGCTACGCTTGCGTGCTACGACAGCTACGAACCTCTACGAATCTAATCGTCAGACCGCTTGAGTTCGAATTATGACCTTGAGTTACACTTTCATTCATAGATTCAGTTGTCTTTTTAAATGACTTCTAAAGACAACGAGATATATTCGACACGTACATATTTTTTATCTTTAAAATATTTATTTTTTCTTATCTTATTAGGTAGGTAGGTAGGTTACGAGTAATAGACTAAAAGTGCTAATCATTTGTTGTCCGTGGTCCTACTACTTGGTCCTACTAGTAGGACCACGGACCATTCTTTTGGCCCATAGTTCTACCAGTAGGACTGTGACAAAAACAACATTATTTTGTATGGGCAATGATCCTACTAAACTGTGGTAGGTCCACGAGTTTTTTTTTATTGTCCATAGTAATTTTGGATTCGTTCCTCCTGAATGGGGGTTTTCCGCTAGAAAATTCTAATGGCAGCAGTAGAGCTAGAGAAAGTGCTCGGTTGACGGCAACAGGCTTATCGTTTATAACTCTATCATCCAACATCCTCTATACCTATATGGAAAATAAAAGTTTGTGAAGATTAAAGTTTGTTGCTCATTCACGCACACATGGCTAAACAGTTCTTGGTGAAATTTGGCGAAGATAGATTACTGTCCTCCTATTCTCCTATTTATCCCAAGGATACGATCCTGTATTCAATAGAACCGAAGTCACGAGCAACCCCTAGTATATTTAAACATTGCTTTCAAATAAAAAATAGCAAAATCCATACTAATATTATAAATGCGAAAGTAACTCTGTCTGTCTGTCTGTCTGTTACGCTTTCACGCCTAAACTACTAAACCGATTTTGATGAAATTTGGTATAGGGGTAGATTAGACCTTGAGAAAGGACATAGGCTATGTTTGGTCGCGATAACCGACATCCACGCGGGCGGCGCCGCGGGCAAAAGCTAGGAAGATATAAAATGTATTAAGAAATAAAACTCAGTGGATTCAAGATTGGGGTATCGTGACCGATGCAATATTTCTCATGCGCTGAGTCGTTGCATATTCGTGAATCGTGATGCTCCCCGGTACGGGTCGTGAAAGTACCGATTCGCCGAGATTGTCTTTGATATCAGTCACCATTGAAGACGGGAATTGTTCTAGGACGCGGCTTTATATGGTTATCGTCAAAATTTATGATATTTTGTGCAATATTTATTCATATACATGTTTATACTGAGACGTGCATATTTTCAATGGGTAATAATACAGATTTAGAAGTATATTTGCAAGCCATAATATAAGTTAAGCTCATATGTTAAGACGGATATAGCTACAGATATGTAATCAAAATGTCTGGAATAGCGTGAATATAAAAATAAAATTTTATAAGTCACAATATAACACCATTAGAATTGATATGGATTTGCCTGCTCTACTACTTCCCGTAATTTGATTTAATTTGCCTTTTACGGGAGCAACTGCCACCGTACCCTCGCCCCTCCACCTCCAGAGTGCAGATGAGCTTGATTTGGGTCCTGAAGATCTTGATAGGCTCCATATACCCATTTCAATGGAAGTAATTTACTTGTACGTGGGACCGAAATTCAGTTGGCGAAATGTGGGTGTTAATACACCTCTACCTACCCCTTCAGGGATTTATAGGCGTTAGTATATGTATGTACGTATGTATGTTATTTACTTGTGTATCGATCAAAATTGTTTGGCTTTCTGTGTATCACAATTCATACAGTACTAGCTGTCCCGGCGAACTTCCTATCGCCATATTATTTTTTCCAACCCGTGTGAATTTTTGATCCCGTTCCCGCTGCACCCATTTTCTCATTTTTAAACCTTCCCTGGACATCCACGAATATTTCAAGACTAAAATTAGCCAAATCGGTTCAGCCGTTCTTGAGTTATAAACTAACAACGAAAAGTGGCATTGATTTTTATATATATAGATAGTAGTAATAGTATTTTACCTACACACACACAGATACATTACATATCCTACCCATCATACCATACCCATCTGGTACAGGAATGATGTCTGGTTAATGTTTAAATTTCATCTTAAACGATAATGAACATAACTAACACGCTACGAAGACATCTTACACAAACATGGTACAACAGTCCCGATACCCATCAACTACTGCTTTCAATCGCAGCAGTGCACCGAAGCAATCTTCCTACAAACACATCGATTCCGAAGCGTCGCCGTCCGTACCCAAACGTCGTCACGCTTCGAAGCAGCGAACATAAAAAGCTCACGAGCCAGATTCAATCACGAACTACGGGAATTCCTACATTATATATCCGAATTCTTTTCAGACAAGTCGTTCAGCATTTGAACCAGGAATTACATCGTTTGGAAACTTGGAGCAAACGCTTTAGGGTTTAGATAGAAAAAGGATTTATCTTTTCATTCTTTTAAACTAGCGACGCGGGTCCCGGCTTTGCTTGAGCATAAGTTCTTAAAAGAATGTAGTACAAACTTTCCATACAACCTTTCGTTCTTCACTACCCCTTTAGTAGTGATACTCCTGGTGTTGCATACGTCCATAGGGCATGGTAACCACTTTCCGTCAGGAGGGCAGTGAGCTTGTCTGTCCTGACGGAAAGTGGTATAAAAACAATCCAAAAATTCTTTCTTATTGGATGCTTACACCATAAAAGGGATCACCTGCCATTGAAGTTTGTAACTCCAGCGGTTTAGGGTCTGTGTTAATGAATCAGTCATTCGGGACAGTTCCAATGAACTATTCTAATTCAAATTTGTAGAATAAAGTTAACATACTAATTGTTTCTAAATTTCATTTATTGCTAAGTTTGTTTTAACAAGCTTTACTTTGACTTCCAACGGTTGTATGTTAGTTTGTGGAAGTCAAATCATGCAAGCTGTTTTAAAACCACTTCCTATTATGTCATGAATTGAATATTCTATTTTAGTTCAGTTCCTTTGATTGTATAAAGGTGGATTTAGACCAAACGAATATAGAGCTGTAGGGACTCAGATGTGTGCGCGGTATGTGTGTGTGTGTGCTAGTCAGATCGCATGAAAGTAGAGTCGGCCAATTGTTGTGCATTGGCCCGACAGAGCGCTATGTTGTAAAGCGTTACGTAATATAATTTGGGGAATATTAAATTGTTTTATATGCCTAATCCTCCGGAGATGAAGGCGTGATTATAAGTATGTATGTATTTAAACAACTTCTTATAAAGGACACGGCAGTCACTTCCATTAACTAAAAGGAAAAACAGGAGCAAATGGACCCTAGGCTGCAAGATCATAGTCTCAGACGCAACCAAGACCAACGCTAGAAGATGATGGATAAGTAAGATGCCTTTGTACGGTTGAATCCTAGTTACCTATGTCGACAGTCTATAAAGCTCAGTGTAAGGCCCACCTAACTCGATCGCATCACAACCTTTCGCGATCCATTATCTAAGACAGTACGTTACAACTCCAAGGCGAGCATCGCTCGAGGGCCGCCTTATCAGACAGCCTCTCAGACATAGCCATAATCAATTGACCTCCCGCAACTCACCGCGCGAAGATAAAATAAAAAAAATTGAGGGATAACTCGAAAGTGACGGGGACCATTTTAAAGTGGACGTCTGTTGAGTAGATTCGACGTCGCATCGTGGGTCTATCTTGGCCAACGAGTTTGAAAAAAAGTGTCTCTTAAAGGTAGAGTTAAGGTAGCAGAGGTCTAGTTATTTTGGTGACTGTTATCAGGTTTGGAGTTGATAAAATATTGTGTTTTGTTTTGGGTTGGAAGGCAATTTGAATCTTATTATAATCTCGTTTGAATGAAAATTTTTAAATGGGAATAATTAATAATAATACACCAATACGGATTCGGTTAGAGGAGGTAAGACACGACTGTATTTCAGTCCCAATCGAGCAGACCCACTGGGAAAGTAACTCCGCCCTACAGAATACCGCGGCTAAATAACCTCGTGTAATGTTCCCGACGGTGAGTAGGGTAGTCAGAGCTCACTGGAGAGGTTTTGTGCTGTCAGTGACAAGACCAAAGGCTTGTTATACTTATCTTCGGCGCTGACGGTACAGAATCTCTCTGTTCTATGTGATCTGCCTATATGATAGTCTGAGCTATAAACTATATACCTACGAAATTTCACCCTTATTCATTCAGCCGTTAAAACGCTAGACAGTTTTGAGGCATCTTCTTCTTCTAATATATAAAATTCTTCTGTCACGGGGTGCGTAATCGAACTCCTCCGAAACGGCTCGACCGATTTTGATGAAATTTTTTGTGCTTATCCGGTATCTATGAGAATCGGCCAACATCTATTTTTCATCCCCCTAAGTGATAAGGGTGCAGCGGGAACGGGATTTGAATACCACGCGGGCCGAAAATATGGCGGTACGAAGTTTGCCGGGGCAGCTAGTAATATATAAAAATCAATGCCACTTTTCGTTGTTAGTTTATAACTCAAGAACGGCTGAACCGATTTAGCTAATTTTAGTCTTGAAATATTCGTGGGTGTCCAGGGAAGGTTTAAAGGATGAGAAAATAGGTGCAGCGGGAACGGGAAAAATATGGCGGTACGAAGTTCGCCGGGACAGCTAGTTATATACAAAACTTCACCCTTATTCATTCAGCCGTTAAAACGCTAGACATTTTTGAGGTATAGAGATATAAATAAACGTCTACATTTCGGTTCCGCGTGAATGCCATCACAGAATCCAACGCAATCCCCGCGACTTGATTCTCAAAAACAATACGCGTTGTTGTCGGCGCGGGGAGTCGGCAGAGCCAATCAGAGCAGCATTCTGATCTCGTCCAGGACTTCAATTAATTACGGACTGAGGAGTCGTGCCTTGCGTCGCATATTTAATCAGCTGTCGTCGATAGAAACGTTTAAGTTTGAGCTATCAGGCTAGTTTGATCAGATATTTTGGTTATTGTCTAGTAACTAATATGCTTTTTTAACCGACTTCTAAGAAAGAAGGAGGTTCTCAATTCGGCTGTTTATATTTTTTTAGAGTTCTGTTCCCAAAGGGTGAAAAGCAAAACCCTGTAACTAAGTCTCCGCTGTCTGTCTGTCTGTCACCAGGCTTTATCTCATGAACCGTGATAGATAGATAGTTGAAATTATTACAGATGACGTATTTCTGGTAACAAAAAGTGAGACTTCCATATAGTAAACGTGATTTTTGAATAGATAATGTTATGTAACCTTTGGTATTCGCACTTAGTTGGTTTTGTTAATGGTGATGTTAGTGTAGCTTTTTATAATGTTAACGTAAGCAGATACCAGTGGTTCCCACTTGCTACTATCTTAGCATATAACTAGTTTTCGCATCTTCTACTTCCTTGACAGTTTAAAACACGCAAATATTAGTACTGACACAGAATCGAACCGCTACTCAATACCCTAATCGAACACTCTTACTTACTCTTACCCTAAACCCCGGAACCACTTCAGATTCTAATAGCTACACGTTCAAATCCAAGAAACCAAAGAAAACAACACAACATCTTTACGACTTATATATAATTATAACAGAGTCACAATACGGGCCGCAATACAAAGCAGGCTACGACATAAGCCTTAACAGATACAAGCCTTCCCTCCCCCCTTCCCCCCTCCCAATAACTCAACGAAACAACTCAAATCTGTACGACAAGCGCCTTTTATACCACTCCTGTTTAACGATAACGACAATAGTAAAATTCACGACAGGGCTTACGATACGCACGGGTGAATTACGACTCTATGGCACGCAAATCAAAGTGAAAATTTGAATGGGGTGGATGGGGAAGATATTTTTGAGCTATGGGAAAGAATTTTTATGGTCGATGATTGTTGTGAAAAGTTTTTCAGTTACAATGATTATTGTAGTTTTAAAACTAAAGTATGGGAAGTAAATGGGTGGTAATTCGAGAGGTTTACCAGTAACCATTAGAGCAGTCCCGTTTTTCCCTCTTACTATAGTCCTGGGTCTTCTCAGCGGGGCGTGAAAAAACATCTGATGAGGCCATTTCATTTATATTTATAGTATTACTAGCTTTTGCCCGCGGCTCCGCCCGCGTGCATCTCGGTTTACGCGACTTTTGCTCATATCTTCGGTTCTACTCAACCGATTGCGATCAAACAAACGTAAGATTTTAAGTCTGAGTAAGCCCTTTCAAACAAAAAAAAACCGCATCAAAATCCGTCCAGTAGTTTTTGCGTCCATCACGGACAAACAGACAAACAGACAGGAAATAAAAAAAAAAAAATCGATTTCAGTATCGTTAATATAACATAACCCATGTATTTTTTTTAAAATATCTCCAATGTACAGACACGACCACTTTACAATTATATAATAGTATAGATAGATTAGCATCAACCAATCAGTTAGGTTATTGCAGTCCATTGTTGGACATATATTGCCTCTTACAATGTGCCCCATAGTACCCGATCCTCCGCCTTGCGTATCCAGTCTCATCATTCTCTGAGCCTTTTCTTAACTCAGTTGGGGTCGGTTTTCCAGTTTAACTGTGACGCGGCTAAACTTTGATATTTTCCGTGAAGCGACTGCCATCTGACCTCTACAACCGGCGATAACGAAGTTTTGCAGTCATATGGGTCGGATTTTTGTTTGCGTATCCAGTCTTTCAGTCAATTATTGACATTCACACTAATATTATAAATGCGAAAGTAACTCTATCTGTATTTTACGCTTTCACGTCTAAACCACTGAACCGATTTTGATGAAATTTGGTATAGGGGTAGATTAGACCTAAAGGACATAAGCTCTGTTTGGTCGCAATAACCGACATACACGTGGGCAACAGCTAGAATACAGATAAAAAGGTCTTTTTTTAATATTCTTTGCAAGCGAAAGACTATATATTAATAAGATATCTTAAGAGAAAGGATTATGATACAACGTTATTCAGAACGAGCTTGTTTTGATGCAGAAATTATGTTAAGTTAGAACTAAGACGTCGCCTTCGCTCCGGATACTATCCATCAGCAGAATTAGCATTTCTAATGAGAAAGGCTACGTTGCCCACTGCGAGGTGTAAACAAAATAGAAGATAGGAAACATTTCTGATGGATTGTGTGTGTAATTACTCTTTAAAGAATCGGAAATGCATATATTACATTTATTCGTGGACCTCTTGTTCAGAGTTCAACCCATCTTTTTTATAAATTTAATCCGGCCATGGACAGCTTCCATGCCGTAGCGGTAGTGAACGCGGACGCTACGCAGGAGGCGCGGGTTCGATCCCCGCTCAGTGCAAATATTTGTGTGAACGAAATATGAGTATATGCATTGGTCTGGTCGTGCCTCGGAGAGCACGTTAAGCCGTCGGTCCCGGTTGCCATAAGAACATCTATGGCAGTCGTTACGGGTAGTTGGAGCCCTAAAAAATCCAAAAACAACGGTCTAACTGCAAAGCTTCGATATCGCCTAATGTTGAACATTGGGTTGTGGAGGTCAGATGACAATCGCTCACGGAAAATATCGAGGTCTAGCCAAATCCGTAGTTAAGGCTGGTAAAGCGGACCCCAGACTCCGAGCTGAAAGCTTCGGATGCGACTGGGAATTAACGCTAAGGGGAAGAAGAAGAATCCGACCATTGACTACACCCCATTAGTTGGTAAAAAGCTGAGGTGGTTCCGAAGATACGGACTACCATTTCTGATGGTATTGAACTTAAAATGGTGGTCCCTAACTTGACAGCCTAGATAGTCGTCTTAGTTCATCTATTTTTCATGGTACGTGTCTGTAATGGTGTACCTCTTGCCTGAGACTTTACCTTTAGCTTACCATCAGGCAAGGTGAAGTCAAATTGACGTGTCCTATATAAAAAAATCTAAGACTGGTTCCCTAGGTCTCGGTAACCGCTTCCCGTCAGGTGGACGAGGTGCAACGAACTAATTGATAAAAACTTTACTATTGCGCCAAAGATTTTATTCCAGTCAATAAATAATAAATAAATAAATATTCTACAACATTCTACACAACGCTATCTAGACCCATGGTAAGCTTAATTAGCTTGTGTTATGGAATCTAGAATGCGGATATACATACTTAGATACTTTTTTTTTTTGTAAATACATACATATTATACATAGAAACACCCAGACCAATGCAAATATTTATCTTCATGCATACAAATATGAGCGGGGATCGAACCCGCGCCTCCTGTGTAGCAGCCGCGTTCACTACCGCTATGCCACGGAGGCAATGATTCAATTGAATTGAATTCAAAAATTGAATTGAATATTAGTAGGATGTGAATGTTTGTGAAGATGATTGGATATTTGTTACTCAATAACGCTCAAACAGCTGGACGAATATGGCTGAAATTCGGCTGAAGACGAGAACCCAAAACCTAAAAAAGGTTCAATGACAAGAGAAACTTCATGAGAAATACCAGGTTAACAATAATAAAGAAGGTGGGACGCCATTCAGAGTGCACTTACATATTAGCAATCATGTAAACTAATCAAAGTTTGCTCATTTTTGTGTCAGGAGTTTTTGGTTACATAGAAGTTTGTTAATACAGTGTACATTGTATATAATACAAACTTAGATTGTGTCCAAGCCGTCTGAAAGATATTTAGCGTTGAGTAAAACAGTGAGAAGAAGTCCCTCGGGAGGTCCCTCTGTAAATCTCCGAAGAGGTAGGCAGTGGAATATAATCTACCCACATTTCGCCATCTATTACTTTCGGTCCCACGTAACAGGGGCCAGCCTATCGCCGTCGAGCGGGCGAGAAAACAACTATAAAATCAACTGGAATAAAACATGTTGCGGCTAATAACGTTCCAATTTAATATAACGTTAACTAAAAACGGTTATTCCAATTTGGAATGCAACTTGTACTGAATAGTTTTAAGTTATTCAGATTCACAACAACGTATGAGCTCACGAGAGCGCTCATTACTTAAGCAAAGAATTCATAACATGTTTTACCTCAGTTGAAGCATTTAATATAGGTAATAATATGGCGAAACTATACATTTTAGTTGGTAGTACAATAAGCCTCGAATATGTAGGGTTCCGCTAACAATTATAGTTTAAATACAAATCTCTGCCCCCATAGACTACCTACTGAGTACTTGAGTAGGTATATCGAGCAGGTATCAAGGTTTGGATATAAGGTGGCTTATGTATATTATCTGTATGTCGTAGTACATGAAGGTTCTTCACAATAATCATCGTGAGTGTATTAACGGCTGGAACTTTTCAATAAAACAACATTCACACTGATAGACTGTATTTGCACATTTCACACTTTAGTACAGAATCAAACGTTACACATAGCAACAAACTCGACTTAAGAGCCCATAGGTTAGCACGCGTGCGCTTCTTGCAATGGTTGGATCTCGACTGACCGAGTCGCCTTGCATTCGACACACGTAGTAACGTAGTAACCCCATTCGGGTGGGGGCACCCGCTCTTAAATAAAACTACCCTCAAAATAAAAATCACAATCAAATAAAGGTAGACTGTGATTTTGATTTACATAACACTTTTCATATACTAAATTAGGTAGGTATTAATAGTATGGTTAAACATAAAGCTCTAAATAAGCCATGCGCCGACATGTATATTATTGTTAACAATGGAGAATGTATAGGATTTGACGTATATGACAGTCGTCAACGTATGTCATATACCTACGTCAAAACCCATACATTCGACATTTTATTCTACAATACACCGGCCAACAAATTGCTACTTGTCTAGGGGGCCTGTAATATAAAAACCACCTTGTATCCAAAACTACTTGTCCGGTATACCTTTTTTTTATCAAAGTCAAAGTAAAAGTCAAAGTTACAGTCAAAGTCAAAGTCAAAGTCAAAGTCAAAGTTAAACTCAAAGTCAAAGTCAAAGTCAAAGTCAAAGTTTAAAAAGAAGAGCCGGTGGAGAAAACAACCTATCTCGATCTAGTCATACATATAACATCTTGCACCAAACAACCCATTGTTAAGACCACAGAAATTGGGTTATAGGGACCCCACACCACATTTGTTAAGTAACAGACAAAGTACTTGCGTAGGGTATTTTCTCAGGGTTGGGAGGTCAGACGGTAGTCTAGGAAAAGCCGACATAAAAATTAAAACAATAAGTGAATCTTGGGATCCAAAGAACAAACTTTAGCTCTTACTGGTAAGTTGCCTACGTAAGCATTTCTCAAAAATAGTAACACAATAATATATGACTAAACATGAAATGATGTATTCCGAACTTGTTCAAACGTGATTTAGCTCGACGTTATCGCCAGCGATTGGAGTGCGGGTCTAAATCATTCGACGGATCGTTCGAGATTGCGACAGATCGCAGCGATTTGTCGCACGCCTTACGACAGCTTTACATAACATTCGCCGGCGCCCCCTCTCTCCAAGGATACAATTTTGTACGAAAAATTGATTCAATTTGGTTATATGCAAAACGATTTTAGTTTCGTTCGCTCAACCCGATATTGTACGTTTATTTTGTTTGTGAATACCACTATTATTAGGAGTAGAGATGCTTGTTAAAAAGTATGTTATAAAAGATGAATTCAGCAGTGTCGTAGTAGCGTACTTTAGATATGGAATATGCATATCTAGAATTTAATGAAACTATTAGAAATATCGGGATATTTATCACGTATTGTCTGGTTTTATATTTCGATGTTGTTGCAAGCACCATGATCACGGAGAAACATGGTGGAACTCTACGATCATGGTGTTTGCAATAGCACAGAAATATCGGAAACTCCAAACAGGCTTAGGCAGACAAACACATGGCCCACCTGATAGAAAGTCATCACCGTGGGGTATGGACGTGTGAAACACCAGGCAAGTCACACTCGTGCTGGTGACCCTGTAAGAACAGAGAGTTTTTAGGCTGTCAGTACAGAAGACAAAGCCTTTGGTCTTCCCACTGATAGCATAAAAACCTCTCCAGTGAGTGATGAAAATTAAGGTTTATATGAAAGGTTTTCTTAGAAAATCATTATATTAAAAACAGTATGATAATAAATATAATTTCTTTTGAATATAAATTAATAAAGATAAACACAAAAAGAAAACTTCAACGGAAACCTTCGCATTAATATGTGAAAGATAAAAAAGGAAATATTATCTTTACTTAAGGCATCAGGAGATAGGGAATGAAGGAAAAGATAAATATTGCGTTAAATTTAATGTATGGTAATGTGGCATTGAATTATTCTTAAAACGTTGTACCAGAAGCGAAGTATCTATAAAATACGATTTCTAGCAGTTTCCTTCTCATAACTAATTGTTAGGAAGCTTTTAACTATGTTATAATGATTTGTTTATAAAGGAAAAATCTTAAGCTATCGTTTCTTGTAAGCTACGACAATACGATTTCACTTCGCTTGATGGCAAGCTAAAGGAGAAGTCGCAGGGGTGAGGGTACTGCTGAACTTCATCCTGGCACACCCCAGTCGCATCCAAATATTTCACCTCGGAGCATGGGGTTCCAATTTCCCGTCTAACTCGCGTGAAGGGACTGCCATCTTCGTTGCAGCGAGACCAGTTGTTGGACTTTTAGGGCTCTAATTACCCGTCAGGACTGCTACAGATCATGTTGTTCGTAAGACAAGCGGGACCGACGGCTTAACGTGCTCTCCGATGCACAGAAATACCTAGTGGTTCCGAACGTTCACCAAATTCAGTATAATGTAAATATTCTATCCAACTTTCATACGCGTGTCAATATCACCTTTATGAATTCAATGTTTCTGACATCAAACAATATTTCCTTTCATCTGAAAATCGGTTTAAAAAACTACCCAAATCCTCACATGAATTCACAAAAGCCTACTTCAGGTACAGACCTTTTCCCCGATACAAATTTCGTGTTCAACACTCAAGCAGTTTGTACCGAACGAGAGTGTTGACAGCAAAAAACTGTCCACTTCATTTGTTCCTAACAGACTCCGAACCATGCCCCTACCATTTTTTCCAATATACGTTCTTCTTCTTCGAGTTAATGGCTAGATTTTTAAATTGTGTCGGCCCAAAACTTGACAAGCAATTGAGTCGTCTGTTGCTCTTACAAAGGTCATCTGAAGACGCAATTGCTGTGGCTAAGTAAGTAATATACGTTACGGGATGTGTCAAATTGGATTAGTTATACCTCTTCGATTCTAAGAGTCCACGAACCGTAAATGACGTTAATTGGCTAAGTTTTCCGACTTGCAACTGGGAGGTTGTGAAGTCGAGTTGTATGTGCAAAGTGCATTAATGATGTGAACGCACTACTGATTCTAGAGTTCGAATCGTATTTTAATCATAGGTATAAAGTGTTTCAGTGACGTGGATGCCCTTTTAACTCAAGAGAAGTGTATCAATGATGTTATCGCACTACTCTTGAGTTCGAATCGTATTTAAATCGAAAAGTGTATCAGTAATGAGAATGCACTAATAACTATTGATTCAGTAGTGCGTTCATATCATTAATACAATTTGTACCCATTATTTCAATTTACAACCTCTAAATAGTATCTAGTATCTAGCTGTAGTTATTAAATAATGTAGTTGATATTCATCATTGGACATAATTTGTTGAAAATATGTACAATTTATATCTATTAGACAGTAAATAGGAAATATATGACTAAGTTTTAATGTATCAACAGGAAATGTTTGTAGGTACTTAATACAAAATCTTAAAATTGTTGTTTTACACATTTCCTATATAAATATCTAAGGTATCTAATATTTCCTAGTAAATATGTAAAATTTCCTACAATAAATTCATTCACATTACTTATTACTATATTGCAATAGAGATAGCCTTTACGATATGTATGTTTTTGAACTATGGTAGTTAAACACGTAGTAGGGGCTGACATGATTTTTTCACTAAACCCTTAGCAATGCCTTTTTGTTGTGTGCACTATTAGCTGTTCGCTTTGTGTCCGCCATATTTCGGTTTTATTGAAAATTCTGGATGTTCCGACACCAACGGTTTGTAGCTTTGTTTATTACGCTTCATTTACATATTGTTTTTTATTACAAGTTTTTTATTGCTCGATTGCAAAAATACACAAAGCCAGGCAAGTGAGGTGATTTTATCGCGATTTATTTGTTATTATTTACTTTTAGTCCGATGTTTCATAAGAACAAATAAATCGTGATAGAATCCGTTAAAACCTGGTTTTATTTCAATGAGTGACATTTAGTAAACTTTAGAAAATATCATCATAAAAGAAGTGACGACATATCTATAGATATTTCTGCACAAAATGAAGTTCCGAGACACTTTGTTTTTTGGTATGTTTGCTAATGTGAAAACAGCTGCATGAATGGCTGTTTGGCATATAGGCAAAACACGTGGCTTGTGTCCACTGTCCAGAGACATTGTTCGACACGATGCCCACAGCTACATTCCATCATCGCACCTCTCGCCATAGGCAGCGAATTCATCCTCACACTTTATGACCGGAAACGGTGCGGAATGCGCGGTATGAAAGCAACTTCACCCCACGCACGCTCAAGCTATGGATTTTCAAAGCGACTACAATTTGTGGTTCATTAAAAAGGGTATCAGAGGGTTCTAACAGGGTGAGCAGCACAAGTGTGATACCCCAAGTGTTCGTCTATAGGCCAACGTACCCAATTTCCATCAGATGGGACGTTTGCTGTCATTTTTTCTTCGTCCTAGCGTTAATTTCCAGTCGCATCGGAAGCTTTCAGCTCGGAGTCTGGGATCCGCTTTACCAGTTTTAACTACGGATTTGGCTAGCCCTCGATATTTTCCGTGAAGCGATTACCATCTGACCTCCACAGCCCAATGGTATCATTAGGCGATATCGAAGCTTTGCAGCTGAATCGTTGTTTTTGGACTTTTTTAGGGCTCCAACTACCCGTTGCCATAGATATTCTTATGGCAACCGGGACCGACGGCTTAACGTGCTCTCCGAGGCACGACCAGACCAATGCAAATTCCCATATTTCATGCACACAAATATTTGCACTGAGTGGGGATTGAACCCGCGCCTCCTGTGCAGCGACCGCGTTCACTACCGCTACGCCATGGAGGCTATCTATCACCTAAGTGGTATAAAAGAAAAAAAAAGAGGTTATGGATATATGCACCAGGGGAGTAACCATAGCCCTGCCGACCCTACAAAAACTTTCTAATGCTCTTCGTGAAGAACCTTATATCGTAATCACTTGGGAAACCACAGCAGTAAAATGTATCTGTCTAAGCGAAGATTAGGCAGTAATTTTTAGGGAACCAATCTTCCTAAAACACTTTCATTTATTCGAATGAGTTTTGTGAACATTTGCTGCGCTAAGTGTCTCTTGTACATTTAAATTGAAAAGTCAATCCCTCTGGAAAAGAATTACCGTAGGCTTCAAGGTCAAGGGCAAATGTTGCCATATCTAAGTAGCCCAATTTAATTTCCCTTTTATTAATGGGATACCCTTTTTTTTGTAATCCCGGGTTCTTTAAATAGGGCGTGAAAAAGCATCTGTTGTAGTTGTTAAGGTAGGGACCACGATTCTAGGGACAACATCTGGAAAAATGGTCGCTACTTTTTGGCCTTCAACCCAGCTTACCATCTGGTGAGGTAAAGCCAAATGGACGAACCAGATATAAAAAAATCATGAAGTTTTAGGCGATGATCGTTTGAATTCTATGGAATGGGTTCTATAGATTTCAATTTGGAATAAAATATATGGTATAGATTTCTGTGGTTTAAATCCTAAAAAATCAACATCTTGAATCCGCAACCAGTCCCTTCCAGGGGGAATGCTCTGTTCAACTTAATTACTAGGAAATGTCTTGGATGTTTGAAATTTTCCTATAAATTCGCCTTAGAGCGTCCAAGTCCCGTCTTGAATATCCATTTTTTTTTATGTATGCCAGGATCGTAGCAAATGGAAAACTGTGGTGTCTGCCTACCCCGCTGGGAAAGAGGCGTGACTGTATGTATGGATGTATGTATGAGAAAAAGTTTATTAGAAAACTTTGCTTTTGAATTACGTTAAAAAGATTCCTGTGAATCGCAGGATTTCTCATGGAACTGCGTGAATAAATATCTACTACTTATAGTGAATCCATACTTAATATTGTAAATGCGCAAGTAACGTTGTCTGTCTGTTACGCTTTCATACCTAAACCATTGAACCGATCTTGATGAAATTTAGCATAGATATATAGATTAGACTTTGAGAAAGGACATAGGCTATGTTTGCTCGCGACAACCAAAATCCACGCAGGCGGAGCCACAGGCAACAGCTAGTAAGGAATAAAACGTGTCAAAGGACAACTTAATTAACTGTACATACATACATACAATCACGCCTTTATCCTCGGAGGGTTAGGCATAGGTGAATTAACACCCACATTTCACCAATCATTGTATTAGGTCCCACGTAATAGGGTGTGAGCCTATTGCCGTATTCCGGGCAATTAGTTCACTGCATGCTCTCAAAAATCAATTACTCCCACACGTGATACAGTCACGTTGCGTTATGTGTCTATTTGCGCCTTCCGCGGCTGCCGGGGTTCAAATCAATACACTTTCGGTCGGGTTATGTAAACAAGGATGTGCCGCGGCGGCGCCCGCTCCGCACCAAGTGCTAATTGATTCGGATGCGGCACGCACGGGTGTTTAGTTTAGTCACATTGCTGATTGGGTTAATGCTTCATATACAAGCAATAATTTAATCTAGTTTTCAGTTTGTTGTGTAATATTTGGGGATTCTGGGGCCTGTTTAATAAAAGCGACAATACGACAAATTTGTCACTTTTTGACAAATTAGTCGAATTGTCGCTACAAGTGGCGTTTAATAAAGTTGACAATTAAGTCCAAATGCGACAGGCAAATACTGACAAAATTGTCAAGCTATAAAACTGTTTAATAAAAGCGGCAATTGTCAGGTTTTACCAGTCGAGTCTCTAAGAAAATATTCTGTGAGTTATTTGTCATGACAATTGACAAGTTTGTGACTAATTCCGACATATTTGTCGCAACTCAATATCGAGGCATGCATATGAGACAAATGGACGCCAAATTAACAATTTTAGGGCTTATCTATGAAAACAGAAAGGTTTTATTTGGCAGATTTAGTGATAGTTTAACACACGAAATGAAAATTAATAAATGGAAGAATATCACAGAACAAGTTTATTCTTGGTTTAAATATGCGACGTCGTCGTCGTACAGTTTGCACCAAATAATCATTTTCACTACTACTAACTGTTATCCGTCAACGACGTTAACACCATTTTTAAACTAATCGTACTAATATAATTCCCGATTACCGTTGACATTGGATGAAATGCCTGTCGAAAATCTGTGACAAATTGACAAATATGTCCGCCTGCAATGACAATTTAGGGTTTAATAAAACAAATTTTACAAGTTTTTCCTGACAAATTGTCACATGTCGCCTGTCAAGGTTTAATATTTATTAAACAGAAATAAGTCAAATTGTCATAAAAAGTCGACATTATTGTAGATTTTCCACTGTGACTTATTTGTCAGCAATAATTTATATTAAACAAAATATTGTCAAATTGTCGGATTGTCGCCGGTCGCCTGTCACCTGTCATTGTCGCGTTTATTAAACAGGCCCCTGAAGTTCAAAGGTCGGTACAGCCCATAGATAAGTGGCAGGTGTATTATAGAAAAGAATTGAGAATGTATGGGATTTGACGTATATGACAGTTGCCAACGCATGTCATAAGCGTCAAACTACCCCTCTAGACAAATGGCAAATCGTATTGTAGAATAAAATGACGAATGTAGGGAACATTCGTCATTTTATTCTACAATACGATTTGCAATACCAGGGGTATCACACTCGTGATCTCAACCTTCTGATTGAAGAACCCCTATACATATACATCTTTGTCTATACCTGCCTATATGCCCAATACCTATCAATATCTTTTCTTGACGGTAGGCGGACATTTACGGAGTTCTTCTAACGTATTTGCGACTCAAGAAATATTTTATGACGTTTGTATGATAATTGTCCAATCTACATGTTACGGTTTGATCAGAAACTGAGCATCACCGCGCAGTATGATCTACGTAACTCCTGTTCTCATGGGATAAAAAGTAGCTTATGCTAGCGTCGTCGGTAGCTTAGCGGTTAAGGAGTCGGCTTTACGATCGAAAGGTCCCGGGTTCGATCCTAGTCAGTACACTACTGACGCGAACCCACTCCTAACACAAGCAATTTGGCTTAGCTGGAGGGGTTAGTGGGAATATTAGTAATTTTCGGTTGCTAATATTTTTTTTAAAACAAAAACATAATAAAATAGTGACAGAATGATTTAAATCAGTTCATTTCATTCATTTTACAAGTTACAAAACAAACACATTCTTCTTCATAATTTAGTGTACAAGTACCAATAGATGAAACAGCAAATCATTCGCAATTTATTTCATCCTTCCTTCCACCTAGCGTTATTCCCAGTCGCGTCCAAAGCTTTCAGCTCGGAGTCTGTGGTCCGCTTTACCAGTCTTAACTACGGATTTGGCTAGACCTCGATATTTTCCGTGAAGCGATTGCCATCTGACCTCCACAACCCAATGTTAACATTAGGCGATATCGAAGCTTTGCAGCTAGACCGTTGTTTTTTGGACTTTTTAGGGCTTCAACTACCCGTAACGACCGCCATAGATGTTTTTATAGCAACCGGGACCGACGGCTTAACGTGTTCTCCGAGGCACGACCAGACCAATGCAAATATCCATATTTAATGCACACAAATATTTGCACTGAGCGGGGATCGAACGCGCGCCTCCTGCGTAGTGGCCGCGTTCACTACCGCTACGCCACGGAGGCTGTCGCAATTTATTTCATATTCTGATCAAAATACGGTAGGATAATTAACCTCAATAACGTTATAACGAGTGTGGCTATTGACGTGACATACATAGGTAGGTAACCGTATTCTCGATATAAATGATCATAGAGGGCCAATTACAGGACGCGAGTATACATTAGTTTTCTTTTTCATGTTTTCTTTGATCCTTTTTTATCTGACTGTACTTTAGCATGCGCGCGAGATGATGACGAAAAAATAATTCGAAATCAAAAATTGCCAACTCGCGCGCGCTCGCGAATTTGACGATCGCGAGATGGTGAATGACTTAAATAAACAACTCAATTACACGAATAGGTACATAAGTTACTTATTGTCATAATCAACCCTGCTTTAGTCCCGGTTTTTTGGCTTTTTGAATTGTGGTTATTGCCCAACCATTGAAAGAGTTTTTCATGTCGCACATGTAAGGTGGGTCTTCGCTAGACGAGCCGAGCACGAGCGGAGCACGGGCCGAGCCAAAATTCGTGTAGTGTGGACCGACGCACGAACCTCGAACGAGGCAGCTGAGGCAGCGAGGTACCTGAGGCAGCTACAACACTTTGGCCAGTTTGGCCACTAACATAGGTAACATGACTCGCGGCTCTCTAGGATATTGACCGGTTTTCTAGATACCGACATTCTAGATATGCCGTCGGTGAGCAGAGTAGCCAGAGCTCACTGAAAAGGTTTTGTGCTGTCAGTAGAAAGATCAAAGGTTTGTCCTACTTATTTTCTGCGCCGACGGCACAGATTCTCTCGGTTCTTAAAGGGTAGCATGAGTGTAACTTCCCTGATGTTGCACACGTCTATAGGCCACGGTAACCACTTACCATCAGTTGGGCCATGTGCTTTGTTTGTGACTTAAGTCATATAAACAGAATATAGGTACACAGAGACCGGTCGAGCACCTCTCTAGAGAAGGGCCGGATCTGGCGGATGCCCAATATGGCTTCCGCCGAGGGCGTTCCACCGTGGATGCAATCATGCGCGTGAGGACTCTGGCGGAGGATGCGGTCGCTCGGGGCGAGGTGATGTTGGCGGTGTCTTTAGACATCTCCAACGCGTTCAACACCTTGCCCTGGAGTTGCATTATGGAGGCGCTCGTGTACCATGATGTGCCTCCCTACCTCCGCCGCATAGTCGGGGCGTACCTGACGGAGAGAGCTGTCATCTACCCAGGTGCGACCGGTGTCGGTCGGCGAGAGATGTCGTGCGGTGTTCCGCAGGGATCGGTCCTGGGGCCGCTCCTGTGGAACATCGGATACGACTGGGTGCTTCGCGGTGAGCTCGTGGATGGTGCCGCCGTGGCGTGTTATGCGGACGACACGCTAGTAATGGCGAGCGGGGCTACACATCGCGAAGCAACCCTGAAGGCCACGACCGCGGTTGCCCAAGTCGTGGAACGGATCCGGCGGTTGGGTCTCGAGGTGTCTCCGCAGAAAACCAAGGCCATGTTCTTTCATGGACCTCGGCGCGGACCACCAGCGGGATCCAGCATCACAGTGGGAGGCACTCTCATCGGCATCAAGCCCCAGATGAAATATCTGGGGCTCGTGCTCGACGGTCGATGGGACTTCGGGGAGCATTTCCGAAGCCTGGTCCCCAAATTGGTGCTCACAGCTAACGCTTTGACGCGTCTGCTGCCCAATTTGAGGGGCCCGGAGGACTCCTGCAGGAGACTCTACGCGGGTATCGTGCGGTCCATGGCACTATATGGGTGCCCCGTATGGGCGGACAACCTGAGAGCCAAGTACGTGGACCTGCTGCGTAAACCGCAGCGGAAAATGGCCATCAGGACCATCAGGGGGTACCGCACGATATCCTTTGAAGCGGCGAGTCTCCTCGCCGGATCGCTACCGTGGATCCTGGAAGCGAGATCCCTTTCGGCGCTATACCGCTTCCGAAAGGCGGCGCGGGAGCGGGGACACGATCCTGAGCCTGAAGAAATTCGGGCCGTGAGATCCCGGCTCCACAGGGACATGGTGGCGGAGTGGGAGCTACAACTTGGGCAACCACGCGCAGGGCACGCCGTAGTAGCGGCGGTAAGACCCATCATGGGGGAGTGGCTAGAGAGGCCACACGGCGGCCTCTCGTTCTGGCTGACGCAGATCATTACCAATCATGGGTGTTTTGGGCGGTATCTGCATCGGACCGCGAAGAAAGAGCCAACGTCCGAGTGCCATCACTGCGACGCGAGCGAGGACTCGGCGCTGCACACGCTCACCGAGTGTCCGGCGTGGGAGACGCCGAGACGGGAGCTGGTGGCGACCCTAGGAGTGAGAGTTCTCACGCTCGCCACTTTGCTCGCAGCGATGGTTCGCTGCGCAGATTCGTGGGCCGCCGGCGACTCCTTCTGCGAGCAAGTAATGCTCGTGAAGGAGGCGGCGGAGCGGGAGCGTGAGGAGCGAAGGAGAATCGCAAACCGCGCGGCCCGCAACGAGCAGCGGCAACTCGGGCGTCGGAGGTCGCAGAATGACCTCCGTCCCCCATGAGCGCGGGCCTGGGGGTGACGGGTAGAGCCGCCTGTCACCCTAGCAGAAGCAGGCCGCGGCGGCGGCACGCATTGCGTGCCTCCCCATACCCGGGGGCGGGTTGGGGACTCTGTGGTCCCCTCACCGGAAGAGGGCCAGATCGAGAGATATGGTCCTGGGTCGGCCGGGGTGCGAGGGATATGGCTACGACAATCTCACCTCCGGCAACTGACGGCCCACAGACGGCGTGCGTTTTAGTCGGTTCGAGTCCGACATAACCTCCTCCTCCGGCTACGGTGGGGGAGGTATCCGTGGGGATTTTGCGCACGATAAAAAAAAAAAAAAAAAAAAAAAAAAGGTACACAGAGACCGATGAGAAGAAACGCCGTTCCATTTTAGTCGGTATGAGTACGACAAACCCACCTCATCGGTGGCTTCCGCTTCGGTACACTGTGAAGCCCAAGGGGTTTACTGCACGGCCGGGGTGCGAGGGATATGGCTACGACAATCTCACCTCCGGCAACTGACGGCCCATAGACGGCGTGCGTTTTAGTCGGTTCGAGTCCGACATAACCTCCTCCTCCGGCTACGGTGGCGGAGGTATCCGTGGGGATTTTGCGCACGAAAAAAAAAAAAAAAGGGGTTTACTGCATGCAAAAATGGTGATGAGTAACTTAGAATGTTACCTAATACCGATGGCAACTGTACGTGATGACATATTGGTGATAATTCCCCTGAGAGTTCTTTCAGGCTTGGTTAACGAGTTTATCTCTCAGGAGAGCAACAAATCTGTCAATTTGGGCTTATCCTAATTGTTGTTGGAGGGTGTGACAGCCTCTGAAGCGTGGTGGTAGTGAACACGGCCGTTAGAGGCGCGGGTTCGATCCCCACTCAGTGCAAATATTTGTACGCATGAATATGGATAATTGCATTGGTTTTGTCGTGCCTCGGAGAGCTCGTTAAGCCGTCGGTCCTGGTTGCCATACAAACATCTATGGCAGTCGTTACGGGTAGTTGGAGCTAAGAAAAATCCAACAACTGGTCTAGCTACAATGCTTTGATATCGCCCAATATCACCATTGGGTTGGGCAGGTCAGATGGCAGTCGCTTCACAGAAAAAAAATGCGCCTGCAAAAGTAAAAGGAAAGCGTATACCGGACTTCAAAGTGGATGTGAACTAGGATGTGGTCAGTTGTAGAGAAGTATCTAATATAACGTTGGCGATTTTATTTTTCACAATTATTTCAAGATGGACCCAAATTCCACTCTGCCGGGTACCATGCGGCAAATTTTCCAACAAAACAAATTAAATAGTTCGTAATCCTTTCCTTGTACGAATAACAATGATAACAACAAATCAAATATCCATTCAATTCCCTTCACTGAGCGGCCTACAGCCGGCACGGGATGAATGTCACTAAGATGATAAATTAAAAGTGCCGCATCCATTATCTGCCCGCTCCACTGCGCTCCGGGGCGCTCCCGGGCGCTCCCGGCCTCCCAGACGATCAATCACACAGCAAGTCACAGCTGAAAACAATATAGGGGCTTCAAAGACGTCACGGGTACACTACTGTTTATTTTGTAAAATTACATCGTCTGTGTCTTTGCTTGGTAAGAGAGAGATAGAGAGATAATGACAAACACCATATGTAATGACATTGTTACATGACTAATAATGTAAACGTGGAAACTTAAAGTGGAGGTGGTGGAGGTGAAAAAAGTAGAATGAACTCGGTGGATTTTCTAAGCGACTACAATATGGGATTCTTCAAGGTCATTAAAAGATTCTTACGGGGTCGGCAGCGCGAGTGTAACGCTCCTGGTGTTGCACGCGTCCATAGGCCACGGTAACCATTTTCCATTAGGTGGCAAGTGTGCTTGTCTGCCACATAAGTGGTATAAAAAAGAAGGTTGTAAATGGAGGTGATATTCAGATGCAGGTAGTTTCATTGATTTCCCAGTTGAGTCGAAAGTTTGCACTGTGGAGGCCGGAGTCATCTTTAAGTTGGTATATATTATCTACTTTGCCTAGAGCGACTGCCATCTAACCCCCCCACTATGTGAAGAAAACCCGCGCCAGAGTGCATACGTCAATCAACAGCTATGCCAGCTTACCATAAACCCATAAAACAGGTCAATAATTGACCTGCTGTCATACCAACACTGCAAATGTCACTTTGTAATCCTATATATTTATATGACGTTACAAAGTGATATTTGCAGTTGGTAGAATGACAGCAGTTCAATTATTGTCCTGTTTTAAGAGTTCATGGTATGGGCCCAGTTGGCATAAGAGATCGGCCACATACCCCTAGATAAGGCTGTTCACCATTCGACAGTAAACTATCAGCTAATGAAATCCGTTTCGTCACTCTCTCATCCTAGCGTTAATTCCCAGTCGCATCCGAAGCTTTTCAGCTCGGAGTCTGGGGTCCGCTTTACCAGTCTTAAGTACAGATTTGGCTAGACCTCGATATTTTCGTGAAGCGATTGCCATCTGACCTCCACAGCCCAATGATAACATTAGGCGATATCGAAGCTTTGCAGATAGACCGTTGTTTTTGGATTTTTCAGGGCTGCAACTACCCGTAACGACTGCCATAAGATGTTCTTATGGCAACCGGGACACGAAACTCCGAGGCACGACCAGACCAATGCAAATACCCATATTTCATGAACACAAATATTTGCACTGAGCGGGGATCGAACCCGCGCCTTCTGTGTAGCGGACGCGTTCACTACCGCTACGCCACGGAGGCAGTCTATTGAAATCCGTTTCGTCAGATAGAAACAATAATAGAACGCATATGAAAAGCATATAAAAGCAAATTGACCCAACATTTGGTCCAATATACGATAACTTTATTTCCAGTCTTCATCAATTCATAAAAGCTCTTTGACAGTTGGTCTTCAATAACTTTACGAGCCATTTATTTTAATATTGCGCTCACAAAATTGCATAGATGATATCGTGTGCACTTTATGGGCAGGTTAATAATTCAGTTCATAGAGGTAACACACGACGTGACTCTGTATAACAATTTTTGAAGTGAAAACTTTATTGAGCTGGAATTCCTAACCAGCTCACGTGTTCTTCCTACAGTCCCGGGTCGTTTAAGCGGGCCGTGAAAAAGTATCTGATGAGGCCGTCAAGCTGAGTGCCACCATTGTAACATAGTAAAGTCTGTAACGTGACCCTCTTTTTCGAGACTTTGCCTGCAGCTTACCATCAGGCGAGAAGTCAAATTGACGTATCCTATATAAAACTTACAACAGTCTACCATTTAATACTATTATTACACACTTCATGTGATTCCTCAATTGTCGTGCCTTGCATTGAAGCCCAGCGTTGTGCTTTTCTGAGCTATCCTTTTTACGGTACTCGTGCACTGACTGCGTCATATTTCGAGCGTCGCATCGCATCCCCGATTGCATCCAACCTTTGCACTTTGAAGTGACGCACTGGGTCAAACGGTGTGTGGTACCTAGCCAACTCGATATCTGTATCATTCAGTTTGGTGACGCACTAGGTCAAACGGCGTGTAGTATCTATTCTACTCGTTATCTGTGTTATTCAATTTGATGCCACGTTGGGTCAAACGGCATGTAGTATCTATTCTACTCGTTATCTGTGTCATTCAATTTGGTGACACGCTGGGTCAAACAGCGTGTAGTATCTAGCCTACTCGATATCTATGTCCTTCAGTTTAGTGACGCACTGGGTCAAACGTCATGTGGTACCTAAGCTACTCGATATCTATCTCGCACAATGTCCCAGATATGATGTCAACTGGACATATGATGTCAACGCCCATCAATTATTCCCTAATGATGGAACATGCAGTTTTAATGTAATTAGGATTGGTCCGCTCAAACGGAATAATTAACAGAATTACATGAAATAGAGTGCCTCGGATATTGCGGTCAGATCAATTTAATTATTGATTAGATTAGTTAAGTATGACATACGAGTGTATAGATGACAACTGATAAATGTGGATGCATGAGGTTTTGGGTTCGATTTCTGGTTCAGGCAAGATGTCCTCGTTTTTCTAATACTGTACAAGCTTTGGTTGAAAAACGGAGCATCGGATTTGTGATCTATAAGTCGTGGGTTTGAAACTCGGTCAACTAAAAAAAAATACGTTTACTCCTTTATGAAACATTTTTTTTTAAATTAATTTAGCTACCTATGAGGTTACTAGTAATTCCTCATACTTAAAAAAAAAACGATTTAGCTGGTTACTCGGGATATCTGGAAAAAACCTGAGCCAGAGTTACATACGTTATCCTGGCCTTAGCCAAACTCGCCTTCAAGGCGATAAACCCCATCAAGTCCCGAAAGGGCTTACCCTTTCGGGACTTGATGGGGTCTTATACACCAGAATTACATAGGTGGCGATAATAAATATATGGGTGGGTATTATTACCTACCCCTCTGCTTACGAACACAAAGAAAAATAACTTTTTGGATTGGAACTCGTTGAAAGTCTTTGAACTGCTTACCATCAGTTGGGGTGCTGTTAATTTGATGATCTAAATACAAAAAATACCAAAACAAGAAAGAAAATATGTTTCCTCTATTTTCTACCTTCCGCAATAATTACCACGAATTGCACAAAATTTACACATTATACAATTATTACGCGCCAGCACCGGCGCAATAAAAGCTTACATAATTATTCATACTCCCCGGTCCGCTTTACGAGCACTTCATATTACCGGCGGTAAACGGTACGAATACGTTTCATCGCCGTTTTAGTACGCGTAAAATTTTTGTTTTACTATCGGGCCAGCAATGTGTGTAAACTTCTTTAAAAGTTTCATAGTCACAGAGAATCGCCAGTAGATGTGTTTATATGCATTCACATTCTTTTTACCCGACTGCGCCAGCGAGAGGGTAATGTGTTTCGCGCGTATGTATGTATCACGGAGGACAGAATATGACATTTCCTTCTCCATGGTATGTATGTATGTATGTAGTTTTCTTTGTTCCCCTCTACAGGCCTAACGCCTGGACGGATTTTGATGAATAGGATCTCAAATGAAAGTTATTCATCTCCCGAGTGTCATAGGGTACATAAAATTCCAACAAAAACTATACGGTAGATTTTTGATGCTAAAATAATATATGTGTTGGCAAAAATTTTTTTTCATTCAAATTTATCGAGTAGGGTATCAAAATGAAGAGAATTAAAAGGAGATTACAAAAATATATAGATGTCATATCCTAACTAAATAGGTTAAAATAAAATTAATTATTAAAAAATAAAAAAACCCGACTGCTGTCTAAAAGATTGAAACAAGCTTGATAGCAGGCGGTACCCATTAAATTTCTTTCGGTTTATGATTGGCAAATGGGTACCGCCTGCTATCAAGCTTGTTTCAATCTTTTAGACAGCAGTCGGGTTTTTTTATTTTTTAATAATTAATTTTATTTCGATTAATTCATAGTGAAATATGAAAGAAACTTCATTACGCGCATGTTTGGGCAGTGGAAAGATCTCCCGGCTGTGGGTTTTCCAAACAACTATAATGTTGGGTTCTTTAAGAAGGGCATCAGAAGGTTATAATTGGGTCGGCAGCACGAGTCCGGTGCCTCTGGTGTTGTACTCGTCCCAAGGCCACGATAACCACTTTCCATGAGGTGGGTTCGCTGTGTGGTAAGATGGTGGGTTAAAGTCCAGAAAGTATTGGCCACTATTGCAGATACGATTAAATGGTAGCGTTAGTGAGGATTAAGTGGGAGCGAATACAACGATTTGTGAAATGTGGGTGTTAATTCACCTCTGCCTAACCCTCCGGGGGTAAAGGCGTGATTATATGTATGTATGTTACACCCCCATCTGAAGACCTGAGACGGCGTGCAGTTCAGTCTTAGGTTCGAGTCTGACCTAACCACCTCTGATGAACGGCGGGGGTATCCGAGAGGATTTCCGAAGAAAAAAAAAAACTCCATACACCCAAAAAATTAAGTGAGAGTACTTTCATAAAATAAAGTGCTCTTTTTATTTTGTTACAGGATTATTTTAATGATGCGGCTGTCTTATGGAGTCTAGTTTAGGCATTACGGAAACCGGTAAGTGATAGACCTTAGACTTATTTCTTGTACGCTAATTAATTAATATTTATCTTTATACATTTTGTCGCAATTACACTGTTAAAAAATTCTTAGCTGGTAACTGGTTTCATATTAAGAGAAAACTTTCTTCTATCGTAACTATTTGTCATCAAAGGTAAAAATATCTTCCATCGTAACTGGTTGCGAATCACAGTTGTGATGGCGGCCGAAGGGTAAATTCTACACTTTTGCATTTACTGAAGTTTATCATAGACTTATTTATTCGCGCCAATGTATATATTAAATATCATTATTGTGTACTGAATTAAACTCAACATTTCAGTTCTGTGCCTTCGGCTTGACCTTCGGAGATAGCCTACCTTACCTAAATGTACCCACATGCATGTACTTACCACCTTTCGTCTCTGTGCGTGCTTTAAGTGCAAGGCGTTGCGTATGGAACGTCACGCCTGCGCGACGGCTAGTGCGCGAGCGGGTCGCGATCGTGCTTTCTTCAGTACGCTTATTTATTACCTAGTGTGCACACGTGTGTTTGTTTTTACTGTTTAAAAGAAGATGGGTGTAGTGAATTAACGTTGTTGTAACGTTTTACCGCGTAGATCGAGGTAAGTCATTACATCATTTATCTTTTTTCTGTCTCTGTGTAATTTTCAAGTGCAGCTTTCAGGTCATGTTTTTTTGCAACCTCAAGCTTATAAATTTTAATTTTATTTCTTGAGCTTACTACTAACACATGCTTTTGTTAGTTTTATAATGTTTGTCGGACATTCCATCCACAAACTATGTAGGTGAATTGCTTTCGTTGGACATACCATCCACGATTGAATGCCTACTGATCTGGCTATGACGCTACTGTTGCAGCCAAATGAATCGAATTACCGGCTCATCAGCCGTGATTCTACCGGTCGTACCTCACCCGAGTGCTGACCGCGAGCCCTGTTGCACAATGCAGCTCGAAATTTGAGACTTGCGGCTCATATTCTGAGCCGCGCGGCTCATTTTTCGAGCCACGCGGCTCGAGTTACGGGCCGCGCGGCTCATACTATCGAGCCGCGCGGCTCACAAATCGTGCCGCGCGGCTCATGGTTTCGAGCTTCATTGGGTTCCGTGCTTTGCTTATTGGCATGATTATTTTTGCTGAGCGCTTGCTTACATTTTGCTTCAGATGACTCAACAAAGATTGCTTATAACTCTCGGCAAGCTGCTAGACGAACGAGCAGATACGGAACAGGACCAAGAGATTTTGGACCGAATAAAATTATTGGCACAGGAACACCTACCCGATGGATGGACTGGCGGGGAGGTAACAACCGCCACCAAGGAGGAAGTCTTTGGGGAGAATATTGAGCCAAACATTCTCAACAAGCTAGCTTACGCCTTGCCCACGGTAGGTTTGGTTCGTGCCTTCCTACCGGACGCTGAACGTTTGTCGGAAAAGGCTTATCGTGAGATCAGGTGCAAGATGCTCGACTGGGCTTTTACGCGGGCTCTTATTTTAGGCCCACCATCAGTAGCGAATCGCATTCGTGGTTCTGCAGTTCGCACTGAACTGTTCAAAGAGCAGTGGATGCTTTGCGTCCGTTGCTACACACTCGGACTGAGGCTGATAACATTTTATCTGGATACCAGGCTGCGACCGAAGCAACCAGTCGGAAGAGGAGGAGTGCATCCTCCTTATCTTCCCTAAGTGTTGAACCGTCGACACGCAAGCGTAGGGTAGAGTCTCCCACACCATCCACATCGCAAAATGCTAGAATTGATGCCCTAGAGGAAAAGATGGAAAGCATCTTTTCTTTGCTATTGGATAGAATTGAACAGCGGCAGGAAGTAGATATGGATTCGGATAAAGAAAATTATGTCTCGGACAGTGACGAAGAGTCTACACCTTCCGGTACATCATGGAGAGCACCGCCCTTAGACTCAGGCGCTGAGTTAGCCGAAGAGGAACTGGAATTCCTACCTGTAATAAAGGAAGCAGATCCAATTGTACCCGAGCCACTGGATCATATCAAAAGTGAGGGGATAGAGTGCCAAAGGTTAGGCACGGAAGGCTGGAGCCGCATCCGTTATAAAGAGGTGGAGAAGCATCTACGCGCTGGCTCAGTCTTTAGTGCGCTTAAGATCAATAATGCGCTGGGCACTTTATCCTCGCAACCATCTCCGTGGGTAACAAAGCAAGAGGGAATTCTAGGTACAATTACCCATGGTCTTTTACTCCAACGCAGGGCTCTGGCGGATGGTTTAAATTCTATTATTAGAAAGTGTCCGAACGCCAGTGCAGAATTAAAGTCCCTATTAGCAGATGATTCTAAATTTAAGGTGGTTTCCGAATAATTGCTACAATTCGTTTGCGCTCATAGATCGGAGACAATTAATCTCCGCCGCAAAGCGTTTAAAACAAAGAACGATGTTCTTAACTCTGCCCTACATAGCATACCTCCTTCACCTACTCATTTATTTGATGATAATAAACTGTGCTCATTTGTTAAGGATAACGGTGGTATATCCACCATTTTTGTACAAAAACCAAAAGCCACCGAAGGAAGATTCTCCAATAGTTTTTATAAACCAAGACCTCACGCCAACGCCAAGTCTGTTGGATAAAATTTTCGTTCTCAACAAAACCGAAACCCAACAAAAAAATAATTCTTCCTCACAGCGTAACTTTTGCGCTAAAAGATCGTCAAACCAACGAAAAGGAAAGGAAGTCGGCAGCAAAAAATTACGAAATGCACGCAGTTCGCACTGACTATTTTCGAGGGGGTCAGTTGCGAGAATTCCTACAGCAATGGGAAAAACTCGGAGCCCCAAAAGCGATTCTAAAAATAATTACAGGTTATTCGATTCCCTTTGTTTCAAGACTAATCTGCATTCCTCTTCAAGAGAATTTAGAAAGATTCGCGACCAAATCTTCGGACGCGATGACCAAGGAGCTCAAAGCGCTTATGGCCCAAGGTGTAATCGAGAAATGTCGGTCCGAAAGAGGGTTTTTGTCAAGAATGTTTCAGGTCTCTCAGGTCAGCAAATGGGTTACAGGGTTTCTGAGAACAAAGGGCCTAAGGGTTTTGGTTTATTTGGACGACTTCTTGTTTACACACCAAGACCCCCAAACGCTGATGGAACACGTGAGCTATGCAGTGGATGTTATGTGCAGTCTCGGTTGGTGTGTAAATCTAGAAAAGTCCGTTCTACAGGCGACAAGGAAATTAGAGTTTTTAGAGATTGTGTGGGACACCGAAACAAACGAGAAACGTCTTCCGGAGGAGAAGATATTGCGGATTCTTACAGATCTAAAACAGGTGTTGCGTTGGTCATGGCGCATAGGGACTTCACTCATAGGTCGGTTAGGTTTCGCTGCCATAGTGACCCCTTTGGGCCGTTTGTTCACCAGGAACATACAACGAGCCGGTCGGCAACTTCCACAAGAGCGTCCCAGTCAATCTTTGGTTTTAACTCCTCGGGCCATCGAAGACTGTCTTTGGTGGACCCGCAATATAAGGGCTCCAGGCAAAATATTCTATCCAGAGCCCACGATATTTATCACAACAGATGCGTCCAACGAAGGTTGGGGTGTTCAGATCGGCGATTCTCATTTGTCGGGACGATGGACAGCCGAACAGATCACTTGGCACATAAACAGAAAGGAAATGTTCTCGGTATTCATTGCATTAAAAAAGTGCCACAATACTATAACAAATGCATCAGTTATGATTCAATCAGACAACAGAACGGTGGTTTCGTATTTGAGAAACCAAAGGGGTACAAGGTCGGTCACTCTGACGGAAGAAACCAGGACAATTCTGTTGCAAGCGCAAAGTTTGGGAGTAATCATCCAGGCATTTTCCCTACCAGGCCGATACAATTCCATAACCGATTGCCTGTCAAGGGGGAAGGTTCTTCCAGATTGGCATATCTCAAACGATATCACGAGCAGAATATTCACGAGGTGGGGTTCTCCACAGATAGATCTCTTTGCAACCAGTCGTTCAAAATTAGTCCCAACGTATGCTTCAATAGAATCATGGGATACGCAGGCTGCATTCATCAATGCATTCAGCCGGGTTTGGCATTACAAGCTGGCATGGGTCTTCCCTCCTCCTCCTCTAATACCCAGAGTGCTCCGGCACCTCAATCAATCCTCAGGGATTTACCTGTTGATGGTTCCGCGTTGGGAAACAGTGTTTTGGAGAGGCGACTTGAAGCGGCGAGCTCTGAGCCCTCCGTTTCAAATACAACACGTCAACAGGTTCTTAACCGACCTGTCCACCAACTGCCCGCTACCCAAAGCGGAAGGTTTCTCTTTCGAGGTCTGGAAGATACGGGGTGGAGTGAGTTATTAGCAGATTTGGACCCAAGTGTCATTGATCTTGTTCAATCTGCGTGGCGAGATTCCACGTGGCGTACATATAAATCAGCCTGGATGCAATGGGTTTCGTGGTGCAGACAAAATGAGAAAAGTCCTAGTAATCCGCGTCCCCAAGATGTAGCTACATATTTATGTTTCCTAACTCGTGTTAGAAAGCTCGCGGTTTCAACAATTTTAGTGCACAAGTCGGTCATTTTGACGTTGGCTGATCCTTCTCAGGAAAAACGTTTAGCAACACATCCGTTAGTTTCGACTATGGTTAAAGCTATTAGCTTAACGAAATGCACGTCATTGACACCCAAAGCAAAGATTTGGAACGTTCAGGATTTGTTACAATGGTTAAGGTCTCATATCCCGGCAGTCGATAGCTTATTCCAGGTGTCTCGGCATGTGGCTTTACTGCTTTTATTAGCGTCAGGGCGCCGTATTCACGACCTGACTCTTCTAAGTATTGACGATCAACATTGTGATAAATCAGACAATGGTATAACGTTTTGGCCCAAGTTCGGATCTAAAACGGATAATAGCAGGTACCATGGCAATTATCTGGTTCTGACGATCCTGTTTTTTGCTTGGTCACATGGGTAAATCAACTCATAAAGGTTTCCAGAGCTAGAAGGGAGGCGCGATCCAATTTGTTAAATTTATTTATTACTACTCGTGATGAAGTATAGGCCGCTTCTAGAACTGTTATCGCCGGTTGGTTGAAAGGTCCTTTCCACGATTTAGGGCTTAATTTCGGTCCGGGTTCAATCAGGGCAGCAGTGGCTTCTAATGATTTTGAAAACAATGTCCCCCTAGATAGTATTTAAAAAAAATTGTAATTGGAGAGGATCAGATAATTTTTTCAAACATTACTGTAAAACTGTAGATCGTCCTAGAATCGACAACTCCAACATTCTTAGAGCTTCATTCTCTGCAGTGTTGTAGATCCTTTAGTGAGTTAATTAAGTACCCTGTTACCTACATCTTGTTGTAATAGACTAGAAGCAGTCTTAAGTTATTTTTACTTATTAGAATTTTTTATTTGGTTTTAATGGAAAACAAGTTGCAATTTAATTTATTAAAGACTTTTTCGTCGAAATAGAATTTTTCATTTTGGTTGACTGCTTCGCACCAACTAAAGTCTGTCACAATACGCTTAAGGGCGCCGGCAGAGGTTAGACATATCTCCGAAGGTCAAGCCGAAGGCACAGAACTGAAATAGGAACGTTTTCCACCCCGAAGGGAAGAAAACGATTATTTCAGGTCTTGCCGAGGCTTGACCGTAGCAAGTCCTTGCCGGCTCTTCGGAGTAAGGAACTGAAGAAAGCACGATCGCGACCCGCTCGCGCACTAGCCGTCGCGCAGGCGTGACGTTCCATACGCAACGCCTTGCACTTAAAGCACGCACAGAGACGAAAGGTGGTAAGTACATGCATGTGGGTACATTTAGGTAAGGTAGGCTATCTCCGAAGGTCAAGCCTCGGCAAGACCTGAAATAATCGTTTTCTTCCCTTCGGGGTGGAAAACGTTCCTATTTTTATTGTTTACTGTATTTATACTTCTACCAAAAGCACAAATCATAAAAAAATCGGATTCGGGGGTGTTACCCTCTTTGGAGAAATTTGGGTTTTAATACACCTCTACCTAGCCCATCGAAGATTTATAGACGTGAATATATTTTTAAGCTTTGCCTGAAATTATGTAGGTACGGAAACAATTACGGAAGTGCAATTTAGGTAATTTAATTTCTAATTGCCGTATTATAACTTTTGAGTGTATTTTGCTCTTTAGGCAGTTCTTTGTTTGTATGTTTACTACCGGATTAAAACAAGTTTATTAAACACTAGCGTGGAGTTCGTTTTACCCCCTTAAGGGTAGCGTTTCGTAAAATCTGTTCCTAACGGATCTATAAGGAACCTACCTGCCAAATTTGAAGTTTGTAGGTATTATAGTTTCTGAAATTTCATGATTAATCGGTGAGTGGTTTTTCGTTTTTGTATATATAGATAACCTTCGCTATCGCAGCCGGGTAAAAATAAATCTCTGTATTGTTATCAAGCTAGTGACGTCAACACGCAATGGCAGACCGGTCTATTATCGTGGGCAAGTCCATTATCAAGACGTATACTTTATTAATGCTGGCTCCAGCGATTGTAGATAGATCGTACATCAAAGGAAATCACAATGGAAAGACATTGATAGATTGATATGCATGTTATGTAATACATACATATTTATAGGTTGTGTGTTTGTATGTATGGTTTTGTTACTAGCCTATGACTGCGGCTCCGTCTGCGTGGATATTGGTTATTACAACTTTTGGTCATATTTCTGGTTCTACTTAACCGATTGCGAACTAACAAACGTAATATTTTAAATTTGATCAAGACAAATGGAAACATCTGATTAGTAGTTTTTGCGTCCATCGCGAACAAATAGACAAGAATTCCAAAAAAATATTTCCGTGTTCAGTACCTATCGTTAACATAACATAACCCGAGTATTTTCTTTTATCTTCAATGAATAGACCACTTCAAAATTATATGTATAATAGTATGTATCTACCTATAGAAGATGTGCTTGTAGGAGTAGAAGATGCAAACACTCCCTATGTGTTGTAACATGATATGTAGGTATGTTTGTGTGTAACAGAATCTTTGTAACTACTCGATTTTGGACCACTTCCAAACGTTGGATTGATTTGAAATTTTACACATTTTTTATGTGAAATATGAGCATGCAAACACCTCTGCCTAACCCTTCGGGGAATCACAGGTGTGAATATAATGTATATAATTTATTATTCCCAAAAAACACAACATGCAGTTCAGAAATCTTTTACACACATGAATGTTAATAAGTTTAGGAACTTGATCATGAATTCTCTTACCGCCCAGTCTGTGATCGATCACACTCATAATAATACATATATTATGATGCTATCCGATCGAATACCTTCATTTTGGTAGGGGCAAGTAAAAAAACATAAAGCCTTCTCTATTGAAGGAAGTTACCCGTACATTTTTAATAAAAATTCCCAGCAGAGTAGAGTTTGAGCCACCCCATCTCTTCCCATGCGGTGTCGTACAAGGTGACTAGGGGATAGGGCTGTTTAACATCAGACACATTACACAGCCCAGACTCAACCTCAGGTGCATGGCTCGATACAACAATAGTGCCCGAGATACGGTAATAGGCTCACTTAGTAGAATTATGATACCAAATCATCATCACCTTAGCCGTATTTCTGGTGACGTCCGAGGCTTTTACATCGGAGCCTAGAATTTCGCTAAATCCATCTCCTATTATTAGTTTGGCTAATATGACTTTTATGTGAGTTACGGCCGTCTGATTTCCACCTCTGAGAGAAAAACCAGCGCCAGAGCCTCGTCCATTGTCAAGCAGGTGCGCTGGCACTGACCAGCCCCCCTAGACAAGTGGCAATTCGTTGCTCGGCGTATGATGGAATAGAATGACAAATGTATAGGATTTGACGTTTTTGACATTTGTTGACGCCTGTCATTTACGTCAAATCCCATACATTTGGCGTTCTATTCCATCATACGCCGAGCAACGAATTGACACTTGTCTAGAGGGGCAGGCAAGGTTGGCTTAGTTGCCTGTTTTATTTCCCAGTGGTGTAGAATGGCCACTCTTCATCTTGTCTCGTGGTGTCGTAGCAAGCGACTAAGGGGTAGGGCCGTTCTACATCCGACAGTAAACATAAAGCTTATTTCCTATTACATGGGTTCGGAAATCATAATTGGTGAAATGTGGGTGTCAATACACCTCTGCCTACCCCTTCGGAGATTTATAAAAATAAAGATAAATTTATTCGTAGAAACATGTGTACAGAATGATGATGTTAACAAAGTATATAATAATGCATGGCGAGTTTCAACATGTTCTGTCAATGTAGACGTACAAATGTTAGAAGGTATTCGTGAACTTTTGTATGAGCACGAAATGTATTTCTTTTATTTTTTATTTATTATATACTTTATTGTACACCATTAAAATACATCATATAAAGTATCAAACTACGGAACCAGTACAAGTACAGTATAATATTAGTCAATACCTCAATACAAAGTTGAATTTATCTGTTATTGACCGCAATAAGAAAATAATCAAATTAATGTCAATTTACGGAGATAATTATATTAAGTTGCACGAAGAGATATTATTACAAGTCAGATACAGATTGATGTCAAATATAAATACTAAAGCTTATGTCAGAATCCTTTTTTACCGGCACGATAATAAGTACCTATGTATGTTAGCGTATGAGAATGATTGTAATAAATATGTCTTATTATTTCCTCTTCTTCTTATCACTAATCAAAATCAGTTTCAGTTAAATCGGAAATACTGATGTATAAAACATTCTGTGGCATTTTTATTACAACAGTTATATTCTTGACGAGATTCGTTTATACTTGCAGTGATTGATCGCACTCGTTATAAGGGATGATTGATTCAATCACGTACAATCTTATCAATGTGTCATTACACTTATTGAAATACAATATCATTCGAAAATTCGTATTTTTTCGAAAGTTGTGTTTAAGTTGAATTCTTCCGAATATAAAAAAGAAACAAAGAAACAACTCGAACATTATAACACATTAATTACAATACGTCACAACTTTTCGCAGTAAAAAGTAAAAAACAAATCATAATAATGAAATATTCAAAGTACACATTCCATTAAACAACCATTATTTTAAATAACGGACCATTATAGTTATGGTGTTGCCATACTTTGCGGGCATACCCTGGTTTGTTGTAATTTATGGAGTCAACACCCCATAGAGAACAGCGCAGCCAAAAAGAGCTTGTTGAAGATGCGTTTTAAATCGGCAGTGCCACAGCATATGTAGTAAAACAGAAGTCCAATTGTGATCATTATAAAGGACGATAGGTTTGTCGTCATCGACGCATGTCAACCCCATACATTGATCAATTTATTCTACAGAAGTATTGCTACTTGTCTAGAGGGGATGTTCGTACGATAATATATTTTCCGCTAGTCGAGCTCGCAAGGTTGCACTTTGGAGTCAAGAGTCTGATCTCCTACTTATCTCTTCTTTATAAATTGGTTTATACTAAGTGTTACATCTGAGACTGCTGTCTGATACCCCAACTTCGAGCGGAAAACCTGTGCCACAGCACCATAATTCTATCCAGGTCTACCTTTTACCTGAAAATTTTTGATACGGTGGCACTATATACCGTACATAAATATATCACTTTATCGATTCGGTAAACAAATCTGCCACTTTCTCCTGCAGAAATGACAAAGGAATCCAAGTTAAACTGTTTATAGTCACGGTAATCGCTTATTATAAGGTGACTAGTAACCGGGGTTCTAGTAACCCCCGTTAGCTTCTCCATCTAAACGTGTTTGTATTAGAAGACTTTGCCTCACTGTGTGTGTTTTACCGTCTATACAATGGTTTGTGCTCAGAAGAACTGTTTGACATGATGCCAACAGCTACATTCTATCATCGCACCTCTCGCCACAGGCAGGAAATTCATCCTCACACATTGCGTCCGGAAACGGTGCGCACTGTGCGGTTTGAAAGGCACTTCATCCCACGCGCACACAAGCTGTGGAATGAACTCCCTGCGGTGGTTTTCCCTAGCGACTACAATATTATGAGGTTCTTCAAGAAGGGCATTAGAAGGTTTCTTCAGGGTCGGCAGCGCGACTGTGACGCCCCTGGTGTTGCATACGTCCATAGGCCACGGTGACCGCTTCCCATCAGGTGAGCCGTGTGCTTGTCTGCCGACTAAGTGGTAAAAATAAAAAGTAAAAAAGTGTGTTCACATCCATAGGTCACGATTAAATTCGGAACCTCTCGATCGTACGATACCACAACGTTAAATATAGTTCCATAGTGCTAGAAAAAGCGTGTAAATAAACTAGTATTCCACTTTATCAACACCAACACATGTACTGTACTCCACGCTGTTATCCAAACGACTATTCAATTTGTCAAACCTGATCTCAAAAATAAAGCTTCACAACCTACTTGTTATACTGTTTAACTTACACTGTGACATCACGAACCGGCCGGAACAACCAATCAATCACAACCTGACATAATGACGTCATCCATTATCAATTATTGACAGTACACGGATCGGATGCCGTCCGATTTTCCAAGTTTTATGCCTTGCCCCCCCCCCACCCTGGGAGGGGGGCGGGGGCGATTGATCATAGTTCGAGTGTATTCATGGTAATCAAACTTTGTGGAGCGTTACTACGTAGTTTGATGTTATGTGATGTTTATAATGTGTAATGTTGTTGGAATAAGATGTTATTTAGTTAGGGAAGTGAGCGGCTGTTCTAATATAAACTTATGTAAGTAATATGAGAAAGGTGTTATTTTTATAATTTCATCTGAGCGCTTTCAGGCTTCGTTAAAAGTTGGTTTCAGCTATCTAGTCATTGGGTCGAAACAGAGGCCTATAAGAGACAAGAAAGTTAAGACAGATGATTACATATTGTTTGTGTTTTCTTTTTAATTATTACTGTTTTATTCTATTTATATATTCTCTATGTACACCAAACTACCCGAAAACATTCTTCTCCTGTTATTTCTATCCATCCTATGGTTGCCTGTAAGAAATTGCCGCAGAGTGATAAGGCCGCCATCTGTACTTACCACATACCTAACTCAGTTCTCTATGTTATATTGTTATATCTATGGTGTACAATAAAGACGTTTTTTTTTTTTTTACTTACCTTAAAGTTAAAAGAAGCTTGTACACGGTGCAGGCTCCTCCTAAAATGTTATAACTATGGCATGTGTTTCATTAGGTACACAACGTGACGCTTTTTTAACTATTGTAAGTTCCATTGTTATATTTTTTTATATACTTACTGGTTCTTGCCAGCGGTTCTGTCCGCGTGGTATTCTTATAATTTAGGGGTTTAATATTTAACGACCGGACCTACCAAATACATACAAACATTTTCATAAGAATCAGTCAAGTCGTTTCGGAGGAGTTTGTGACACGAGAATTATACTAGACTAGCTTTTGCCCGCGGCTCCGCTCGCGTGGGTGTCGGTTATCGCGACCAAATATAGCCTATGTCCTCTACCACTATACCAAAGTTCATCAAAATCGGTCCAGTAGTTTAGGCGTGAAAGCGTAACAGACAGACAGACAGACAGAGTTACTTTCGCATTTATAATATTAGTATGGATATGGATATGCAAGTATGGATTAATAAATGTACATTCGTCTACATATAGTTTTAAGCAATTATTTATTGTACGTCTGAAAATTGTGGAGTTCTTGAGCTGTTTCTTCATAAAATTGCCGTCAGTAAGTTACAGTCATGTTATATTTATTACTAGCTGACCCGGCGAACTTCGTACCGCCATATTTTCTGATCCCGTTCCCGCTGCATATCTCTAAATTTATCAGTGTTTCTCTACAATATTATGCATGAATTATACATATAAACCTTCCTCTTGAATCACACTATGTACCTATTAAAAAAAAACCGCTTCAAAATTCGTTGCGTAGTTTTGAAGATTTAAGCATACATAGGGACAGACAGACAGCGACAGCGACTTTGTTTTATAATATTTAGTGATTATGACTGAAATACATATTTGTTATATACAAAGTTTCGAAGAAGAAGCGACAATTTGTAATGCATGTAATTTACAATAGACATCTAACTATGTAAGAAATAATAATAACATAATATTCGAATTATAATTGTGTATAGTAAATAGCAATAATATGAAGATACATTAAATAAATGATTTGATTTGATGTTATGTTGAAAATGAATAATGGAATTGAATTGTGGTCACGTATTATTATTATTTATTTTTATAATAGTTAGGTTATAGTATACCTAGTAATTATCCTTAATATATGTCAATAAAAAAATGTTTAAACTACAATAATTATATGAATAAGCAATTTCTTTCTTTCTCCCAACCAACACATCCTTACCTTACCAATTGCATTTTAAACTGACTTCATCTCATTTAAGCAATTATCTGGTGGAGTACCGTCATTGATGTGCAATACAAAAATACGTGTGTACTATTAAGTCCTATAAAAATTCTGACAGTCCACGTTAATTATGCAAAGTACGAATCAAAAACTCCAGCGTACGACTTTACTACTGGAATGTCGATATGAATTAACTCTCCACAAGGCACTGTCACGTTCCAAAAGAGAGCTAAGAGATCCTACTCGTCGCGAATCAAGTCATCTCCAGTCAACATCTTAGGCCTCGACCGGGATACCACAGCATGCAGCGACCGCTGTAGCTTGGTTACCCTCGAGTTACATCGGCGACTATAAATAGTCGAAGATGTGGCTCTGGGGTAGCGAGCACACTGCACACACGGCCCACGTACGAAAACCACATTTCTGCCGTCAACGTAGCAGTCAGCCACGCAGCATTATATTTCTGGATCATCAAGGTACTCACGTTTTGCTACTGATTTAGGTTGAACCAGGTGCCTCTAGTCGTATTCTAAAATTCCGATATTAATTCACATTTTTCAAGGCACTGTCGTCGTGGTCGTCGTGAATCACGTCTCCATCAGGGATACCACAGCATGCAGCAACCGCTGTAGCTTGGTTACCCTCGAGTTACATCGGCGACTATAAATAGTCGAAGATGTGGCTCTGGGGTAGCGAGCACACTGCACACACGGCCCACGTACGAAAACCACATTTCTGCCGTCAACGTAGCAGTCAGCCACGCAGCGTTATATTTCTGAATCATCATGATTAAGGTAATTCAACATTACTATTAAGCTTTATAAGGGTGAGTGGTATAGCGGCCCTGAATAATCGGCCAGGATTTAGTATAATTTATGTATGAATTCGTACCTCACAAGGCACTGTCACCCTCCATAAGAGATCTAAGACATCTAAATCGTCGTGAATCACGTCTCCATCAGGGATACCACAGCATGTAGCGGCCGCTGTAGCTTGGTTACCCTCGAGTCACATCGGCGACTAGAAATAGTCATAGATGTGGCTCTGGGGTAGCGAGCACACTGCACACACGGCCCACGTAGGAAGACCACATTTCTGCCGTCAACGTACTAGTCAGCAACGCCGCATTATATTTCTGAATCATCAAGATTAAGGTAATTCAACATTGCTATTAAGCTTTTTAAGGGTGAGTGGTATAGCGGCCCTGAATAATCGGCCAGGATTTATTTAATGAATTCTAATATCAATTCACACTCCACACGGAAAACGGACCGGTTTTTTATTTCCTTTGCCTTTGAAAGGGTCACCTTATAAAGTTTATAAAATTTTGCTTGGAAATAAATCATTATTTTTACCAACAATATTCATCTAATAAATAATAACGAAAATATAAAATGAAATAAACAATAAAATATTGTTTTCGTTTTGTGTGTGTGTGTGTGTATGTGTGTGTGTATGTGTGTGTGTGTCACTCTGTCTGTGGCATCGTAGCTCCCAAACGGCTGAACCGATTTAAATTCTGTTTCTTTTGATTGAAAGATGGTTTAGTTGAAAGTGTTCTTAGCTACTTTTCATAAAAATCGGTTCAGCCATTTGAAAAATATGAGGAGTGAAAGTGGCAATGCAAAGTCTAATATTTTCAAATATTACCCGTGTTGGGTATCAAAATAAAGGTTCTTTCCTGTCTACTGGCACACTGTATTGTATTATACTGTCCTGTAAACAGGAAAGAACTAACAAGAAAACCTGACCGCCTACTAACCTCAACACATCATAAAACTTTATCGCAAAGTGTGGATAAACAACTTTGAAGTACGATTTTACAACTAGAATTCCGATTTGAATTCTATTCCACTCGTATAAATTATTTCATATTACACGTGGTGGTAGACGTAGACAGAAACTGTTCATAATTTACACTAGAGTTTTAGTGTATAGGCACATTGCCAAGTGGACCACCCTTGGTCATCCCGGGACAGCTTTAGATTTCCTATATAATTTAAGTAACTTTTGGCATGCGAAAGAAATGTGTTGGAAGTAATTTTGTATTTTTTAATGTTGTATATCTTTGAAGATGTAAATCGAGCCAACCTCAACGTTTAATTGATAGAACTGGCTCTGATGCAGGTTTTCTTCTAGTAGTCGGTCCCATAAAAGCCAGCCGGCTCCAAGGTGAAAGTGGCAAATGCAATGTATAATGTGAACTTCTTCCTATCACACACACACACACAGATTATATTTTGTGTTATTTAATGTTATAGGTTTGTCAGGCTGGAGGATATTTGTATCAATATTATGTAAATAAATAAAAAAAAAAAATATTTTCTAATATAATTTACTTTGTTTCCCTCATTAGCGTTTGTCCTAATATATTGACACACTAGCTTTTGCCCGCGGCTCCGCCCGCGTGGATGTCGGTTATCGCGACCAAACATAGCCTATGTCCTTTCTCAAGGTCTAATCTACCCCTATACCAAATTTCATCAAAATCGGTTCAGTGGTTTAGGCGTGAAAGCGAGACAGACAGACAGACAGACAGACAGAGTTACTTTCGCACTTATAATATTAGTATGGATAATATTATAAGTCCACTTGTTTCTTTCTACTACGCTCCACAAGAGAGCTGAGACATCTAACTCGTCGTGATTCGAGTTTCCACGGTGTCAACAGGGATATCTTGATCAGAACCTGATGACCGCTGTGGCTTGGTTACCCTTGAGTCACATCGGCGTCTAATAAATAGACATAGATGTGACTCTGGGGTAGCGAGTACACTGCATACACGGTCTGCGTAAGAAGAGCACATCTCTGCAGTCAACGTAGCAGTCAGCCAATATGCAGCATTATATTTATGAATCATCCAGAGATTAATGTTTTTTGACGTGATTTAAAATTGGATGAACTGATCGAGAGTTCATCCAACTTTAAATCAGGAAAAAAAAATAAAGACTTCACTGCACTCAGCCCATATTTTTTTTTTTTTTAAATTAAAAACGAGACTGATACTAACGCTCTACATAATCATAATCATAATCTTTATTTGCGAATACAGGACCGGTACAGTGAGATATTACATAGATTTGTAAGTTTGTTCATTCCATATTCCACCTAATTAGTATGCAAATTTTCCTAGAAATTACAAAATAAATAAAACAGAAGTCAATTATGTCACTCAAACTGATTTACAAAATAAGAAATAAATGAAATTAATTATGTCAAATCTATAGAATAATGTCAATATCAAAATTGTGGTAATTATGTCAAAACTATAGAACAAAACAAGGGTGCCAGCAACTTCGGCCACAGCATGCAACGACCGCTGTAGCTTCGTTACCCTCGAGTCACATCGGCGTCTAATAAATAGACATTGATGTGACCCTGGGGTACCAAGTACACTGCACACAAGATCCACGTAAGAAGAGCACATCTTTGACGTCAATGTAACAATCAGCCAATACGCAGCATTGTAATATATGTATCTTAATCATCTAGGTTAAGGATACTCGACATTACTGTTTAGTATTTTGTAGGGGTACTACTACTCTGCGCAGTAGACGAATATGACTTAAGATACAACAACTTAATTTAATTCTGCCAATTTTTGATTGTTTGACATTGTTATTTATTTTTCAACACACTTGCTTATAAACAGGCTTTTATTTCACCGCAATTAAGCACGGAATGACACCTATAATAAAACTGTGACTTTTTCATTGCTATTATTCACAAAAGTGAGTTATAGACTTCTTTTTTTAATTTCATTGATTAAGTTAAAAAAGTTTTGATACAAAAAAGATCGTGTCCAATATTACAAACGAATTAATATACCTATTGCTTGCTCATTTCATACAACTTCGTATTTTAAAAGACAATTTCAACTCGTAGTACGTGTTTAATAAACAAAACTTTCACTAAAATGTATTTTTTTTTCTCTGTGAGTATTTACAGAGAAAAAAAAATCATAATTCAAATAAGTAAGTAGATGACAAGGCAGCATGGTGATAGTACCTTAGCCTGTTCCGAAAGGAACAAATAAAAAAATGTTAGATGCGCGCGCATATTTATGACAAGTATGACAACAAATAGATTTTTACAATTGTGTTTTGATTGTGTTATGTAGTATTTTTAGTATTATTTTATTCGCAAGTATGTTGAAAATAATCGTATGCCACTCGCGTGTATGGTGATTACCGTCCTCGGCTCTCTTAAGACCCTCGCCTTGCGGCTCGGGTCTCAATGTCGCCTCAGCGGTAATCACCAACTTTATACGCTTGTACCATAATGTACTATTAATTTTATTTTTCACGCATTCGCTTATAACTCAACGCAACTACTTTTTTATATATTCCTCAACAGGGATACCACAGCCTGCAGCGCCCTCTGTAGCTTAATTACCCCTGAGTCACATCGGTGACTAGAAATAGACGCAGATGTGGCCCTGGGGTAGCGAGCACACTGTACACACGGTCCACGTAAGAAGAGCATATCTCTGCCGTCAACGTAGCAGTCAGCCAATACTTAGTTATTATACAAATATGTATTTGAATCATCTAGGTTAAAGTTATGTACTCGAAATTAATATTATGAAGTAAGAGTACTCCCCTACTCTGCGCAGTAGACGAATATCTCTTATGATACAATAAATTTAATTTAATTCTGCCAAGTTTTGATTGTTTGACATTGTTTATATAATATTAATTTTTTACGCATTCGATAGAACTCAACGTAACTGTTTTTTATATAGATGCTTCAACAGGGTTACCGCAGCATGCAGCAACGACCGTAGCTTGGTTTCCCTTGAGTCACATCGGCGTCTAATAAATAGACGTAGATGTGGCCCTAGGTTAGCGAGCACACTGCACACGTGGTCCACATAAGAAGAGCACATCTCACTCGTCAACCTATCAGTCCGTCAATATGCAGCATTATATTTCTGAATCATCTAGAAATTAAGGTTATTTGACTTGTAAAAAAATAAGAATCTTGAACTTTTTTTGTCGAATTTCCTCGATTTATTCGTTAGTTCATTCAAGATGAACGAAATAAATATGAATATTAATTGTGATATTTTACTGAATCATTATAAAACACGATTCCGTATGCAATATGTCCATCCGTCATGACGTATCGGGTTTTGTGATTAGTCGTCAATGACGGAACCCGTGTGAATAAGCCCTTACTATATTAAATAAAATAATAATTTTATTTAAGAATCTAGAGTTCATCGCAGCACCGCACTCAGCCCATATCTTCGGAACTAGCTGTTTAGTCCCAATTCACGAGGGCTACCTCGGAAGTTTCAATACAAGACAAGACAAGACTGGCACTGGCGCTCCTCAAGAGAGCCAGCACATTCGGCCTCAACATGGATACCACAGCATACAGTGACTACTACAGCTTGGTTACCCTCGAGTCACATCGGCGACTATAAATAGTCGAAGATGTGGTTCTGGGGTAGCGAGCACACTGCACACACGGTCCGCGTAAGAAGAGTACGTCTCTCCCGTCAACGTCAGCGTCAGTCAACATGCAGCCTTATTGAAATATGGGTATACGGGGTGATACTCTGATTTATTTAACATTGTATTCATACATATTTAATTTAAAAAACAAATATTGAAATTGTAACGTAGTATCAGTAGGTTGCATGAGCCCTTACCATAATAAATACAATTTTATTTAAGAATCTAGCCTTCTCCGCAGTATTGCAATCAACCCACACCTTCGGAACTAGCGGTTTATTCCCAATTTATGAGGAATATTTAGGTAGTTTCGACGCAATGGAACTACACATGCAAAAAACTGGTAATGGCGCTTCACAAGAGAGTCAGCGTTTTCGGCTGCAACAGGAATACGAAAGCATACAGCGACTACTATAGCTTGGTTACCCTCGAGTCACATCGGCGACTATAAATAGTCGAAGATGTGGTTCTGGGGCAGTGAGCACACTGCACACACGGTCCGCGTAAGAACAGCACGTCTCTCCCGTCAACGTCAGCGTCAGTCAACATGCAGCCTTATTTGAATGTGGGTATACGGGGTGATACTCTGATTTATTTAATATTGTATTCTTACATATTTAATTTAAAAAAACAAATATTAAAATTGTAACGTTGTATCAGTAGGTTGCATGAGCCCTTACCATAATAAATACAATTTTATTTAAGAATCTAGACTTCTCCGCAGTACCACACTCTGCCCACATCTTCGGAACTAGCGGTTTAGTCCCAATTTACGAGAATAGTTCTCGGAAGTTTCGACGCAATGGAACTACACATGCAAAATACTGGTAATGGCGCTTCACAAGAGAGTCAGCGTTTTCGGCTGCAACAGGAATACGAAAGCATACAGCGACTACTATAGCTTGGTTACCCTCGAGTCACATCGGCGACTATGAATAGTCGAAGATGTGGTTCTGGGGTAGCGAGCACACTGCACACACGGTCGGCGTAAGAAGAGTACGTCTCTCCCGTCAACGTCAGCGTCAGTCAACATGCAGCCTTATTGAAATATGGGTATACGGGGTGATACTCTGATTTATTTAACATTGTATTCATACATATGTAATTTAAAAAACAAATATTGAAATTGTAACGTAGTATCAGTAGGTTGCACGAGCCCTTACCATAATAAATACAATTTTATTTAAGAATCTAGCCTTCTCCGCAGTATTGCAATCAACCCACACCTTCGGAACTAGCGGTTTTATTCCCAATTTATGAGGAATATCTAGGTAGTTTCGACGCAATGGAACTACACATGCAAAAAACTGGTAATGGCGCTTCACAAGAGAGTCAGCGTTTTCGGCTGCAACAGGAATACGAAAACATATAGCGACTACTATAGCTTGGTTACCCTCGAGTCACATCGGCGACTATGAATAGTCGAAGATGTGGTTCTGGGGTAGCGAGCACACTGCACACACGGTCCGCGTAAGAAGAGCACGTCTCCCGACAACGTTAGCGTCAGTCAACATGCAGCCTTATTTAAATACGGGTATACGGAGTGATACTCTGATTTAATTAATATTGTATTTTTACATATTTATTCAATGCTTTAAGCATTGAAATTTTAATGTAGTATAAAAGTAGGTTGCATGAGCCCTTACTATAATAAATAAAATGTCAATTTTATTTAAGAATCTAGACTTCTCCGCAGTATCGCAATCAGCCCACACCTTCGGAACTAGCGGTTTAGTCCCAATTCATGAGGACTATCTAGGTAGTTTCGACGCAATGGAACTGCACATGCACGAGACTGGCACTGGCGCTCCTCAAGAGAGCCAGCACATTCGGCCTCAACATGGATACCACAGCATACAGCGACTACTATAGCTTGGTTACCCTCGAGTCACATCGGCGACTATAAATAGTCGAAGATGTGGTTCTGGGGTAGCGAGCACACTGCACACACGGTCCGCGTAAGAAGAGCACGTCTCTCCCGTCAACGTCAGCGTCAGTCAACATGCAGCCTTATTTAAATATGGGTATACGGGGTGATACTCTGATTTATTTAACATTGTATTCTTACATATATTTAATTTTAAAAACAAATATTGAAATTGTAACGTAGTATCAGTAAGTTGCATGAGCCCTTACCATAATAAATACAATCTTAATTTTATTTAAGAATCTAGACTTCTCCGCAGTACCGCACTCTGCCCACATCTTCGGAGCTAGCGGTTTAGTCCCAATTTACGAGAATAGTTCTCGGAAGTTTCGACGCAATGGAACTACACATGCAAAATACTGGTTATGGCGCTTCACAAGAGAGTCAGCGTTTTCGGCTGCAACAGGAATACGATAGCATACAGCGACTACTATAGCTTGGTTACCCTTGAGTCACATCGGCGACTATGAATAGTCGAAGATGTGACTCTGGGGTAGCGAGCACACTGCACACACGGTCCGCGTAAGAAGAGCACATCTCTCCCGTCAACGTCAGCGTCAGTTAACATGCAGCCTTTTTTACAGCTACCATTATATTTTTGAATCATATAAGGCCTAAGTTAATATTAGCCGTCAACGTAGCTGACGTAGCAGCATTATAAATAATAATATACTATTATGGATGTTACTTATTTTTAATTGTATTCTTATTTAAATAAAAACTATTCTGAATTATGTAAGTTAAGGTTATTAGGCTGCTAATAACTATGGCTGCAAGCGGATACCACAGTATACAGCGACTACTATAGCTTGTTTACTCTCGAGTCACATCGGCGACTAAGACTAGTCACAGATGTGGCCCTGGGGTAGCGAGCACACTGCACACACGGTCCACGTAAGAAGAGCACATCTCTCCAACGTCAGCGTCAGTTAACATGCAGCCTTTTTTACAGCTACCATTATATTTTTGAATCATATAAGGCCTAAGTTAATATTAACCGTCAACGTAGCAGCCAATGCGCAGCATTAATTATAAATAATAATATACTATTATGGATGTTACTTATTTTTAATTGTATTCTTATTTAAATAAAAACTATTCTGAATTATCTAAGTTAAGGTTATTAGGCTGCTAATAACTATGGCTGCAAGCGGATACCACAGTATACAGCGACTACTATAGCTTGGTTACTCTCGAGTCACATCGGCGACTAAGACTAGTCACAGATGTGGCCCTGGGGTAGCGAGCACACTGCACACACGGTCCACGTAAGAAGAGCACATCTCTCCTGTCAACGTCACCGTCTGTCAAGACGCAGCTTTAGTTACGGTCACCATTATATTTTTGAATCATCTAGGGCCTAGGTTAAGGTTACTTGACATATCGAAGTATGTATGTTTATAAGTTACTGCCTTTGAGCTGTTAAGTTTTTTAAGAGGAGTTGGTACTGTGGCAGCCCCGGATAATCGGAAATGATTTCTATAAAGCAGAGTTATGCATCAATTGGATGCCATGGAACTGCACCACACTGGTACTATCACGCTCCACAAGAGACATCTAACTTGTCACGAATCAAGTCTTCAGCAGTCAGCATCTTCGACCTCAACGTGGATACCACAGTATGCAGCGATCGCTGTAGCTTGGTTACCCTCGAGTTACATCGGCGACTATAAATAGTCGTAGATGTGACTCTGGGGTAGCGAGCACACTGCACACACAGTCCGCATAAGAAGAGTACATCTCTGCGGTCACCGTAGAAGGCAAACAATACGCAACATTATATTTCTGAATTATTTAGGTTAAGGTTACTTGACATTACTGGTTTTGTAGATTGTGTCTTTTAAGCAGGAATACTATGCCAACCCTAGATAATAATAATATAATCAGCCATGTTTCGTATAGAAAAAAATTATGCATCAATTGGATGCCATTAAACTGCACAATACTGTCACCATCACGCTCCACAAGAGACACCAGTCTACATCAGTCATTATCTTCAGCATCAACAACAGGGATACCACAGCATGCAGCAACCGCTGTAGCTTGGTTACCCTTGAGTCACATCGGCGACTATAAATAGTCACAAATGTGACTCTGGGGTAGCTAGTACACTGCACGTACGGCCCACGTAAGAAGAGCACATCTCTGCCGTCAAAGTAGCAGTCTTCATCAGCTAGCATCTTCGACTTCAACAGGGATACCTCGACTACTATAGCTTGGTTACCCTCGAGTCACATCGGCGACTAGGAATAGTCGTAGATGTGGCTCTGGAGTAGCGAGTACACTGCATACCCGTCCGCGTAAGAAGAGCACATCATTGCGGTCAACCTAGCAGTCAATACGTAGCATTATTTATATTCGGGTTTTATTTATTCATTTATTTAAAACTTTATGCACATGACAATTGTACAAAGGCGGACTTAATGCTTATATGTGTTATTTATTTTTGATTGTGTTCTTATTTAAATAAAATATATTCTGAACGATCTAGGTTAAGGATTAAGCACCCGTGTTATGCGCGGGGCACACTGTTGGACTGACCACCGACTTATCGTCACTAAGTTACAACTCCGCTTACGAAAACCACGTAGATCCAAAGCAATAAAGCCTGACTTATCACTGAACCTGGAAAGGCTGAAATATCGCGAGGTGAGGGAGAAATACGCTCAGGCCTTATCTGAGAAGCTGTTGTCAAGTAATAATAGCGGCGATGTAGTTGCAACCTGGGAAACATTGTCATCTCATCTCATGGAAACAGCTTCCGTTACCTTGGGTCGAAAAGACCGCCGTAATGAGGATTGGTTTGATGAAAACGACGAAATTCTTAGGGCGGCACTTGACAAACATCGTGACCTCTTGAAACAGCATAGTCGGCGAGGTGGGAGTGTAGCGGCGGTCAAAGAAAGCGACGTCCAACTACGTAGGCTGTCCCGACAGATTAAGGACAAGTGGTGGCGGGACAAAGCTTGTCACATGCAGTGGCTCGCAGATACAAATCAGCTCGGGGAGTTCTACTGTGAGGTACGTAGGATGATTGGAGCGTCTCAACGAGTGAGGGTGCCACTGAAAACAACAGATGGCGAACTCCTTACTAGTAAGGAGGACATACTCGAGCGTTGGACTACATGGAAAGATAGTATAATAATTCCTTTGCCTAAAAAACATAAACCGCAATCTTTCACAGATTATCGTCCCATATCCATACTCCCATTCCTATCAAAGGTCCTTGAACGTCTTGTACACAATCAAATTAGTGCGTTCATCGCTAAAAATAATATCCTCAATTCCTTTCAATCAGGCTTTCGTCCTGGGCACAGCACTGTAACTGCTTTAGTCAACATTACAGACGACATCAGGTCTGGGATGGAGGGCGGGAAACTGACAGTCATTGCCCTGCTTGATTTCAGCAATGCCTTCAATACGGTTGATCCTGATATCCTAATCTGCCTATTGCACTCTCTTAACATATCTCCGACGGTGACTGATTGGCTTCGCAGTTACCTGTGTGGTCGCCGACAACGTATGCGCAATGAAAACACATTGTCTAGTTGGTGTAATACTTCTGTTGGTGTACCCCAGGGTGGCGTTCTTTCTCCTTTACTCTTCGCAATTTTTATAAATTCTATCTCAAATCATCTTCGTTGTTCCTACCACCTCTATGCAGACGATTTGCAAATTTATTCCCAAGCGCCCCACGCGCAGCTGGCGGAGGCTGTGGAAACGGTCAACGAGGATTTGGCACGTATAGCTGCCTGGAGTAAATCCTATGGCCTTAAAGTCAATCCAGCGAAAACACAAGTAGCCATTGTGGGCAGTCCATTGACTGGAGCAAAAGTTGTTACTTCACGGCTTCCGCCGGTTGTTTTTGATGGTACAGTAGTCTCTATCAGCGAAAAAGTAAGAAATCTAGGGATATACATCGATTCTAATCTTTCTTGGGACCCACAACTCCAGGAGGTGAGCCGTAGGATGTTTGCGTCGATAGGATCACTACGAAAGTTGCAATACCTCCTTCCTATTGCTACCAAAATTTCGCTTGCAAACACATTGTTACTCCCCATTCTTGATTATGCGGACGTCAGTTATCTTGATCTCACCGAAAGCCAACTAGATAAACTTGAGCGCCTCCAAAACGTCTGTATAAGATTTATATTTGGTTTACGCAAGTATGATCATGTTTCACAGTTTCGAACAGAGCTTAAGTGGCTACCCATACGACTTCGCCGGAATGCTCACATCCTTTCTCTGCTGTACAACATATTATTTAAGCCTACAACTCCGTCCTATCTTAAGGGACGTTTTGAGTTCCTTCATGATACTCATACGAGGTATTTAAGGTCGTCAGACAACCTGAGACTAAAAATGCCGTCGCATAAATCAACATTTTACGACAATTCCTTCACAGTCACGGCGATCCGTCTGTGGAATAAGCTTCCAGAAAATATAAGAAAAGCGCGGAATATAAATAGTTTTAAGGCTATGGTAAAGGAACACTATTTATCTCTGTAAAAAGTAGCAAGCTTATTAGGTATATCAAGATACGTGTAGTCAGTGTATTATTATATATATAATTATGTATATAATATATTGTGTATGTATTGTATATATTATGTATTTTATGTACATATAGGTATATTGATATGTTTATGTGTGTATTAGGTATAGGGGTATATGTGTACTGTGTACTTAATGTATTATGTATTGTAAATGTACGCCAAACAACTACCACTCAGTCCTACAATCTTAATTACCATCCAAAGGTTGCCTGGTAGAAATCGCTTAAAGCGATAAGGCCGCCCATTGTACTGGTTCCGTAGTTTTAGAGACTTTATATGATGTATTTTAATGGTGTACAATAAAGTATATAATAAATAAATAAATAAACATTTTAACTGTTTGCTTAATGTAGACCGATCGGTCGATCTCCAGTTCATCAGTCTACTACCACAACTTCCATTATGTACTGAGCTCGATGCACCGCTGTCGCGTGATGAGGTTATCTCTGCCATTAAAGACCAACAAAATAAAAAGGCGGTTGGCATTGACCTTATACCGGGTGAGTTGTTGAGGTGCGGCGGTATCGAGTTACACACATTTGTTTGGGAACTGTTTGTACGTATGTGGGAAGAAGAACGAGTCCCAGCTGACTTCAAGGTGTCTCGCATTCAAGCCCTGTACAAAAACAAAGGAGATCGTTCCGATTGTGACTCTTATCGTGGCATTTCTCTTCTCTCAACACCTGGAAAGGCCTTTGCTAGAGTCCTTCTAAATCGCCTGAGGCTGTTATCAGAAAGGATCCTGCCGGAAACACAACTTGGCTTCCGACCCGATCGAGGCACCTGTGAGGCTATCTTTTCAGTGCGTCAACTTCAGGAAAAAAGCAGGGAACAAGGTCGTCAGTTGTATCTCTGCTTTGTTGACCTAGAGAAGGCATTTGACAGCGTTCCCCGTGAAGCCCTTTGGCTGGTTCTGAGAAGGCTGGGATGCACGGAAAGGTTTCTGGGGCTTCTCAGACTGCTACATGACGACATGCAATGTTGCGTCACTGAAAACGGTGAGCAATCCGAATTCTTCCCCGTCACCTGTGGGGTGAAACAAGGATGTGTTCTGGCACCCACTCTGTTCGTCCTGTACTTTGCAGTAGTGGTCGGGGAGGTCGCGGGAATTGTCTCTGAGGGGGTCCGAATCCGCTTCAGAGCAGACGGTGGGCTTTTCAATTTGGCCAGACTTAGGGCGCGTTCCAAGGCTACACATGCAGTGATCAGAGAGATTATGTATGCTGACGACATATGCTTCTTGGCGGAATCCTCGGATGGCCTGCAGCAGCTGATGACAGCGTTCCATCAAACATGCTGCAAGTTTGGCCTGAAAATAAGTGTCAAAAAGACGGAGGTGATGTGTTTAGACACACACGGTCACGAGACACTGTCCATCAGACTTGGCGAGGACGTACTAAAACAGGCGGATAAGTTTCGCTACCTGGGGAGTACCATAACATCTAAGTGCGACCTTGATGCCGAAATCAACAGCAGGATCGGGGCTGCTGCTGAAGCATTTGGGAAGCTATGCGCTAAGGTATTCTGCTCTCATGATCTAAAGCTGTCTACCAAAATATCAGTCTACATGGCGATTGTGCTGCCAAACCTCTTATACTCATCCGAAACATGGTGCGTGTATCGTCACCACATTCGCACTCTAGACCAATTCCACCTTAAATGCTTGCGAAAAATTTTAAACATCAAGTGGTCTGAATATGTGCGAAACACCGAAGTTCTACGGCGAGCAAATGTCGGTGGCATTGAGATGTATTTAATGCGTCGGCAACTTAGGTGGTGTGGTCATGTATCACGGATGACGGAAGATCGAGTGGCGAAGCGCATCTTTTATTCTGAATTAGAGGAGGGTAAGCGGAAACAAGGCGGACAACTCCTCCGTTATAAAGATGTGCAGAAGCGCCACATGAAAAGATGCAACATCGAACCTTCGAGATGGGAGCGGTTGGCGGCACAACGCCCTGAATGGCGCAGGCTTGTCCGAGTGCAAGTGGGCGAGTTTGAGGAGCAGCGAAAGGCGGACCTCGACACCAGGCGCGACGAGCTGAGGGCCCGACAGCCTGTTGCCATTACCTACAATTACGAGGGAGGGGTGCTTACGTGCGCTACATGTTCACGTAGGTTCACCGCCAAGATTGGCTATATTAGCCATTTGCAGGCGCACCAGCGTCGTATCAATCAGGAGGACTTATAAGTGGTCGCCATGGCCGAAATCGGTCGGAGGTCATCATCATCATCAGCCCTTGATATATTGGGACGTGATTTGTATAAATAAAAGTTATTTAAGCAATATTCTCTATCTGCTTGTATTTTTTTTAGTAGTACTAGTGATACAAAAATGTATCATTTGTACTACCGGTTGTACTAATCAGTAGTACTTCTGATCCACAGCGATATTCTCGCGTCACAGTGTTTGTAAAATTCAAGGCCAAGCCTATTCGGAGGTGCATGCCTCCGAAATGACTGGACCGATTCTTATGAAATTTTATGTGTATATTTTGTAGGTCTGAGACAGTTTTCAGACATACCAAATTGTATAAGTCTAAATGAAGGCTATTTTACTTAGATTAAATGGATACTGCAATAAATTTGGGTAATTTAGTTAAAAGATCGTTTTCATAGAACTGCAAGTAGTCTTAGTGAAGTATTTTTCTGTTCCCTGAGACTATATATTCAGCTTAATATCAGACGAGGTGAAATCATATGGACGTGTCCTATTTAAAGCGAAAAGAAAGAAAGCGTCGGCAGCTTAGTGGTTAAGGGATCGACCTTACGATCGAGAGTTCAAATCCTGGCCATTACACTACCGACGTGAACCCACTGCTAACACAAGCAATTTTAGCTTAGCTGGACTAGGGTTAGAGGGAATATTATTAATTTCCGGTTACTAATATCTATACTATTATATAATTGTAAAGTGGTCGTGTCTGTACATTGGACATATTTAAAAAAAAAATACTTGGGTTATGTTATGTTAACGATACTGAACACGAAAATATTTGTTTTGAATTTCCTGTCTGTTTGTCTGTTTGTATGTTTGTCTGTTTGTCGGCGATGGACGCAAAAACTACTGGACGGATTTTGATGCGGTTTTTTTTTAAATATTCTGAATTATCTAAGTTAAGGTTATTAGGCTGCTAATAACTATGGCTGCAAGCGGATACCACAGTATACAGCGACTACTATAGCTTGGTTACCCTTGAGTCACATCGGCGACTAAGACTAGTCACAGATGTGGCCCTGGGGTAGCGAGCACACTGCACACACGGTCCACGTAAGAAGAGCACATCTCTCCCGTCAACGTCACCGTCTGTCAAGACGTAGCTTTAGTTACAGTCACCATTATATTTTTGAATCATCTAGCTAGGGCCTAGGTTAAGGTTACTTGACATATCGAAGTATGTATGTTTATAAGTTACTGCCTTTGAGCTGTTAAGTTTTTTAAGAGGAGTTGGTACTGTGGCAGCCCCGGATAATCGGAAATGATTTCTATAAAGCAGAGTTATGCATCAATTGGATGCCATGGAACAGCACCATACTGGTACTATCACGCTCCACAAGAGACATCTAACTTGTCGCGAATCAAGTCTTCAGCAGTCAGCATCTTCGACCTCAACGTGGATACCACAGTATGCAGCGATCGCTGTAGCTTGGTTACCCTCGAGTTACATCGGCGACTATAAATAGTCGTAGATGTGACTCTGGGGTAGCGAGCACACTGCACACACAGTCCGCGTAAGAAGAGTACATCTCTGCGGTCACCGAAGAAGGCAAAAAATACGCAACATTATATTTCTGAATTATTTAGGTTAAGGTTACTTGACATTACTGGTTTTGTAGATTGTGTCTTTTAAGCAGGAATACTATGCCAACCCTAGATAATAATAATATAATCAGCCATGTTTCGTGTAAAAAAAAATTATGCATCAATTGGATGCCATTAAACTGCACAATACTGTCACCATCACGCTCCACAAGAGACACCAGTCTACATCAGTCATTATCTTCAGCATCAACAACAGGGATACCACAGCATGTAGCGACCGCTGTAGCTTGGTTACCCTTGAGTCACATCGGCGACTATAAATAGTCATAGATGTGACTCTGGGGTAGCGAGTACACTGCACGTACGGCCCACGTAAGAAGAGCACATCTCTGCCGTCAAAGTAGCAGTCTTCATCAGCTAGCATCTTCAACTTCAACAGGGATACCGCGACTACTATAGCTTGGTTACCCTCGAGTCACATCGGCGACTAGGAATAGTCGTAGATGTGGCTCTGGAGTAGCGAGTACACTGCATACCCGTCCGCGTAAGAAGAGCACATCATTGCGGTCAACCTAGCAGTCAATACGTAGCATTATTTATATACGGGTTTTGTGTGTTATTTATTTTTGATTGTGTTCTTATTTAAATAAAATATATTCTGAACGATCTAGGTTAAGGGTTAAGCTGTTAAGTACTATGGTAGCCCTTGATATATTGGGACGTGATTTGTATAAATAAAAGTTATTTAAGCAATATTCTCTATCTGCTTGTATTTTTTTAGTAGTACTAGTGATACAAAAATGTATCATTTGTACTACCGGTTGTACTAATCAGTAGTAATTCTGATCCACAGCGATATTCTCGAGTCACAGTGTTTGTAAAATTCAAGGCCAAGCCTATTCGGAGGTGCATGCCTCCGAAATGACTGGACCGATTCTTATAAAATTTTATGTGTATATTTGGTAGGTCTGAGACAGTTTTCAGACATACCAAATTGTATAAGTCTAAATGAAGGCTATTTTACTTAGATTAAATGGATACTGCAATAAATTTGGGTAATTTAGTTAAAAGATCGTTTTCATAGAACTGCAAGTAGTCTTAGTGAAGTATTTTTCTGTTCCCTGAGACTATAATTATATTCAGCTTAATATCAGACGAGGTGAAATCATATGGACGTGTCCTATTTAAAGCGAAAAGAAAGAAAGCGTCGGTAGCTTAGTGGTTAAGGGGTCAACCTTACGATCGAGAGTTCATATCCTGGCCATTACACTACCGACGTGAACCCACTGCCAACACAAGCAATTTTAGCTTAGCTGGACTAGGGTTAGAGGGAATATTATTAATTTCCGGTTACTAATATCTATACTATTATATAATTGTAAAGTGGTCGTGTCTGTACATTGGAGATATTTAAGAAAAACTAAGTACTTCGGTTATGTTATGTTAACGATACTGAACACGAAAATATATTTTTTTTAAATTTCCTGTCTGTTTGTCTGTTTGTATGTTTGTCTGTTTGTCCGCGATGGACGCAAAAACTACTGGACGGATTTTGACGCGGTTTTTTAAAAAATATTCTGAATTATCTAAGTTAAGGTTATGAGGCTGCTAATAACTATGGCAGCAAGCGGATACCACAGTATACAACGACTACTATAGCTTGGTTACCCTTGAGTCACATCGGCGACTAAGACTAGTCACAGATGTGGCCCTGGGGTAGCGAGCACACTGCACACACGGTCCACGTAAGAAGAGCACCTCTCTCCTGTCAACGTCACCGTCTGTCAAGACGCAGCTTTAGTTACAGTCACCATTATATTTTTGAATCATCTAGGGCCTAGGTTAAGGTTACTTGACATATCGAAGTATGCATGTTTATAAGTTACTGCCTTTGAGCTGTTAAGTTTTTTAAGGGGAGTGGGTACTGTGGCAGCCCTGGATAATCGGAAATGATTTCTATAAAGCAGAGTTATGCATCAATTGGATGCCATGGAACTGCACCATACTGGTACTATCACGCTCCACAAGAGACATCTAACTTGTCGCGAATCAAGTCTTCAGCAGTCAGCATCTTCGACCTCAACGTGGATACCACAGTATGCAGCGATCGCTGTAGCTTGGTTACCCTCGAGTTACATCGGCGACTATAAATAGTCGTAGATGTGACTCTGGGGTAGCGAGCACACTGCACACACAGTCCGCGTAAGAAGAGTACATCTCTGCGGTCACCGTAGAAGGCAAAAAATACGCAACATTATATTTCTGAATTATTTAGGTTAAGGTTACTTGACATTACTGGTTTTGTAGATTGTGTCTTTTAAGCAGGAATACTATGCCAAGCCTAGATAATAATAATATAATCAGCCATAATTCGTATAAAAAAAAATTATGCATCAATTGGATGCCATTAAACTGCACAATATTGTCACCATCACGCTCCACAAGAGACACCAGTCTACATCAGTCATTATCTTCAGCATCAACAACAGGGATACCACAGCATGCAGCGACCGCTGTAGCTTGGTTACCCTTGAGTCACATCGGCGACTATAAATAGTCATAGATGTGACTCTGGGGTAGCGAGTACACTGCACGTACGGCCCACGTAAGAAGAGTACATCTCTGCCGTCAAAGTAGCAGTCTTCATCAGCTAGCATCTTTAACTTCAACAGGGATACCGCGACTACTATAGCTTGGTTACCCTTGAGTCACATCGGCGACTAGGAATAGTCGTAGATGTGGCTCTGGAGTAGCGAGTACACTGCATACACGGTCCGCGTAAGAAGAGCACAACTTTGCGGTCAACCTAGCAGTCAATACGTAGCATTATTTATATACGGGTTTTATTTATTTATTTATTTAAGACTTAATGCTTATATGTGTTATTTATTTTTGATTGTGTTCTTATTTAAATAAAATATATTCTGAACGATCTAGGTTAAGGATTAAGCTGTTAGGTACTGTGGTAGCCCTTGATATATTGGGACGTGATTTGTATAAATTAAAGTTATTTAGACTGTTTATACTGGAGATTGATGGCACTTGGTGGAACTTGCTACACATATTGAATAAATCACTTGTACTTATCCACAATTATTTATTTATTTGAACCTTACCGGTTTCACCTTACGTTATTATCAAAGGTTTACAATGGTTCATTTACTTAGATTAAATGGATACTGCAATAAATTTGGGTAATTTAGTTAAAAGATCGTTTTCATAGAACTGCAAGTAGTCTTAGTGAAGTATTTTTCTGTTCCCTGAGACTATATATTCAGCTTAATATCAGTCCTATTTAAAGCGAAAAGAAAGAAAGCGTCGGTAGCTTAGTGGTTAAGGGGTCGACCTTACGATCGAGAGTTCAAATCCTGGCCATTACACTACCGACGTGAACCCACTGCCAACACAAGCAATTTTAGCTTAGTTGGACTAGGGTTAGAGGGAATATTATTAATTTCCGGTTACTAATATCTATACTATTATATAATTGTAAAGTGGTCGTGTCTGTACATTGGAGATATTTAAAAAAAAAATACTTGGGTTATGTTATGTTAACGATACTGGACACGAAAATATTTTTTTTGAATTTCCTGTCTGTTTGTCTGTTTGTATGTCTGTCCGCGATGGACGCAAAAACTACTGGACGGATTTTGATGCGGTTTTTTTTAAAATATTCTGAATTATCTAAGTTAAGGTTATAAGGCTGCTAATAACTATGGCAGCAAGCGGATACCACAGTATACAGCGACTACTATAGCTTGGTTACCCTTGAGTCACATCGGCGACTAAGACTAGTCACAGATGTGGCCCTGGGGTAGCGAGCACACTGCACACACGGTCCACGTAAGAAGAGCACCTCTCTCCTGTCAACGTCACCGTCTGTCAAGACGCAGCTTTAATTACAGTCACCATTATATTTTTGAATCATCTAGGGCCTAGGTTAAGGTTACTTGACATATCGAAGTATGCATGTTTATAAGTTACTGCCTTTGAGCTGTTAAGTTTTTTAAGGGGAGTGGGTACTGTGGCAGCCCCGGATAATCGGAAATGATTTCTATAAAGCAGAGTTATGCATCAATTGGATGCCATGGAACTGCACCATACTCGTACTATCACGCTCCACAAGAGACATCTTACTTGTCGCGAATCAAGTCTTCAGCAGTCAGTATCTTCGACCTCAACGTGGATACCACAGTATGCAGCGATCACTGTAGCTTGGTTACCCTCGAGTTACATAGACGACTTGGTATAGTCGTAGATGTGACTCTGGGGTAGCGAGCACACTGTACACACAGTCCGCGTAAGAAGAGTACATCTCTGCGGTCACCGTAGAAGGCAAACAATACGCAACATTATATTTCTGAATTATTTAGGTTAAGGTTACTTGACATTACTGGTTTTGTAGATTGTGTCTTTTAAGGAGGAATACTATGCCAAGCCTAGATAATAATAATATAATCAGCCATAATTCGTATAAAAAAAAATTATGCATCAATTGGATGCCATTAAACTGCACAATATTGTCACCATCACGCTCCACAAGAGACACCAGTCTACATCAGTCATTATCTTCAGCATCAACAACAGGGATACCACAGCATGCAGCGACCGCTGTAGCTTGGTTACCCTTGAGTCACATCGGCGACTATAAATAGTCACAAATGTGACTCTGGGGTAGCGAGTACACTGCACGTACGGCCCACGTAAGAAGAGCACATCTCTGCTGTCAAAGTAGCAGTCTTCATCAGCTAGCATCTTCAACTTCAACAGGGATACCACAGCATACAGCGACTACTATAGCTTGGTTACCCTCGAGTCACATCGGCGACTAGGAATAGTCGTAGATGTGGCTCTGGAGTAGCGAGTACACTGCAAACCCGTCCGCGTAAGAAGAGCACATCTTTGCGGTCAACCTAGCAGTCAATACGTACCTTTTTTTATATACGGGTTTTGTATGTATTATTTATTTTTGATTGTGTTCTTATTTAAATAAAATATATTCTGAACGATCAGGTTAAGGATTATGCTGTTAAGTACTATGGTAGCCCTTGATATATTGGGACGTGATTTGTATAAATAAAAGTTATTTAAGCAATATTCTCTATCTGCTTGGATTTTTTTTAGTAGTACTAGTGATACAAAAATGTATCATTTGTACTACCGGTTGTACTAATCAGTAGTACTTCTGATCCACAGCGATATTCTCGAGTCACAGTGTTTGTAAAATTCAAGGCCAAGCCTATTCGGAGGTGCATGCCTCCGAAATGACTGGACCGATTCTTATAAAATTTTATGTGTATATTTGGTAGGTCTGAGACAGTTTTCAGACATACCAAATTGTATAAGTCTAAATGAAGGCTATTTTACTTAGATTAAATGGATACTGCAATAAAGGAGACGATTTTTCATGTTTGAGCTTTCGGCCACCTACAAATCTTGGAGAACAATAATGAAACGAGTATTGATTTATTTGTAATTTTATCGGGATTACAATGGTACATTGCTTCTTAGCTAGTCTAACCGGAGCATTGATATAAACCAAATCAAAACTGATACTAAAATCAATGTGAAACTGTCATGGCGCCAATCTCAGAAAATTATATTTTTATTATTTAGTATGACATAATAATAGACGTCATTAAAATCATGTCTTATGCAATGTATTGAATAAATAGAAGATGGATAGGGCAATAACCTTCTTTTTAACAAGTGGAAATCCACTCAAATCCGCCGGAGCCAGTGAGGGTGGTTATGTCGGACTCGAACCGACAAAACCCGCATGGCCGTGAATACATCAATATGTGATTTCAAAGTACGGGCATGTGCCGTTTTTCACAGTCTATATGTTTTTCGGATGTAGAAAAGCAGGATTATCTTTACTAGTTGGGCGGTCAGACGGCAGCCGCTGCCATAAAAGGCATATTTCCAAACCGAATAAAAGAGAAGGAGCAAGCGGCCAGTAAAAGCCTCGGTTACAACTAGACAAAATTCCTAAGATGATGATTCATACTTACACCATGAAATGAAAGTAGGTATCCAATGAAATAAAAACAAACAAAACCATATTATAATAATATTTATTTATTACATAGGTATATAAAACGTTTCTTATTGCTGGTAGGTATGTCGTCCAAAAAGCATACAAATCATGGTAATTATAGTAAATGAGCAAAAAGAAAACTCAATTAATGTAAATAACATACATTCTCCTAGTGCCTTGGTTGTTGACTGATTTGCAGTAATTCATCTGAAAAAGATGGTTGGCGGTACGACTGGTGTATTTATTAGAATTGTTTGACTACATCACCTAAAGACACTGTAATACTCCACTCGTCCATATTATTTAATACTAGCCATTGATTTACATAGCAGCTGCCTGTACTTAATATTATTTTTTTTACAATGATCATTGAACAACAAGAAAATTCACTAATCAATCACTCAAAATAATCACAAAATAACTGTCAAACAATTTTTGGCACTTTTGGGATTGTATTGCCATTCGAAATAATGAAATCGTAATCGCTAACAATTTTTACCACATGGAATCGATTCCTCAATTGATACTTTAAAATAAAACTAAAACATCAGTTTTAAATTAAAATAATCTTCATTATCGGGTTGTGGAGGTCAGATGACTGGAAGAGGTGCACCCCGGACTCGAAGGTTAGGCCACGATAATGATGACGACAACCAAGTAGGTAAAGAGTGCAATGCCCAACCTAACGTTGTATTTTTGGATTCGTAAAGCTATAATGCTAAAGCTATGTTTCTATGTATAATATGTATGTATTTACAAAAAAAAAGTATCTAAGTATGTATATCCGCATTCTAGATTCCATAACACAAGCTAATTAAGCTTACCATGGGTCTAGATAGCGTTGTGTAGAATGTTGTGGAATATTTATTATTATTATTCCTCTTTATTCTTTTAAAACTCTTATAAATTATATTTTTAAATACATAATTATATTAATACAGAAACATATATTTAAAAATATAAAAAATAGTGCCCCGCCGGTATCGGGTATAGGGACCAAGCTACCGGTGGTTAGGGCTCCAGAGAGAGGAACCTCCTCACAATACGTGCCGTGTCGAGGAGTACCGCCTTCTGCATCAAGCCCTTGATCCAGCTGCCTAACGAGAGCCTCTTAAGGTGTTGGTCGAGGCTCTTAGCAATCAGCCCATGGGCCGATATGACTATCGGGACAATGATTGCCGAATCAACATTCCACATGTCAACAACCTCATGAGCCAGATCCAAATATTTTATTTGTTTGTCTTTTTCGGCTTTCATGAGGTTTTCGTCATGAGGAATGGTGACATCAACAATCATTGCAAGGCGCTCTAATCGATCTATCACCACTATATCAGGCTTATTGGCGACAATAGTCCTGTCAGTGATAATAGATCGATCCCAATATAATGTAACACGACCATTCTCGAGAACTGGGTCGGGCACATACCTGTAGTATGGCACCTCCGAAGTCACAAGGTTGTATTTCAGGGCAAGTTGCTGATGTACAATCTTGGCCACTTGGTTATGCCTGTGCAAATACTCGCCGTTGGCAAGACGAGAACAACCAGAAATAATGTGTCTGAGTGATTCACCGGGGCGGTGGCATGCCCGACAGATGTCCACCGTACCGTCCTTCAGAATATACTTCCGGTAGTTGTTCGTCATGACAACTTCGTCCGTAATTGCAAAGACAAACCCCTCGGTTTCTCCGAAAAGATCACCGAACCGTAGCCAAGATACGGACGCTTTTAAGTCTATATCGGGCCCATTTAAGGCCCGATAAAACCGTCCATGTAGCTCTTTGCCCATCCATACCTCCCTGCGATCAGCAGTACCAAGTACTACAGGTTTGCGCCAGTTCTCTTTAGCCAACGCAAGAGGGGTTAAACCGTTGTCCACCGCAACCACATCACGGTGCATATCCGTGTTTACTTGTAGACAATATTGTCTGAGGTTGTATATCTCACGGTTATGGAGGTTCTTAATATTAAGAAAGCCACGACCCCCCAACTTCCGTGGGATATACAACCTCATTACGGAAGATCGTGGGTGATGCATCCGAAATGTGGTTAACAGTGTACGAACTTTTCTATCCAGGGCGTCTAGTTCAGTCTGAGTCCATCTGAGTATGCCAAAGGAGTACATTAGGACTGGCATGACCCAACCATTGCAGGCGCGCACCTTGTTACCGCCCGATAAAAAGCTTTTTAGGACTTTTTTCAGGCGGCCAAAGAAACGCTCCCGCAATGCCTGTTTCACGCCAGCATCAGGAATTCCTAATGCCTGTAATCATAATTCTGAAAAGCAGGGTTACCATTCCTATTACAATTATTATTATTATTATTATAACCTGAGAGTATTGTAGTTTAGTGTTTACTTCTAGACAGGGCATAGTGTAAATAATATGGACTGTTGTGTTATAACATCATTGAAATAAAAATATTTAAACGGATTCTATTACAGCCTATTACGTGGGACTGGTGAAATGTGGGTGTTAATTCACTCTGCCTAATTCTCCGGAGATAAATCAGTATATGATGATGACAGTAGGTATGTAATGAAATAACTGAAAACGAATCTTCATAGAATGCGTTGTACAACGCATTCTATGAAGATTCGTTTATAGCAAAATACTTTTATTAGCAAAAACTTTCGATAATGTCATATGGAATGAGAATTGTAAGATTGAAGATTTGAAGAAAAAACCTATATGTGCCTGAAGTTTCATCGAATACAATCGCATTCTTAATCGATTTGAGTCTATGGTAAAGAAGATGTCTGGCAACATTCTAACATCTTGTCATGTGAAATATTAAGAATTTTCCATGGAACTAATAAGTAAGTACTTATTAGTTCCATGGAATTTTCACAAATACAATAAATGAAAAAAAACACTCTTTAATAAGTTATCGTGAATCGGTTAGACTTTGGAACATTCTTCGTCCAATTATGATAATAAATGGATTCGTATTTTGTGGATATTGTACAATGACTGTTCATGCCCTATTCTCTGTTGTCTCTCTCTTCTCTCACTCTCGCTTTGATGTTTTACATAAGAAACAAAAACTTAAAAGTCGTTGTATTGATGGGCCGAAAATAAATCATCTCCTTTGGGTAATTTAGTTAAAATTAAAAGATCGTTTTCATAGAACTGCAAGTAGTCTTAGTGAAGTATTTTTCTGTTCCCTGAGACTATATATTCAGCTTAATATCAGACGAGGTGAAATCATATATGGACGTGTCCTATTTAAAGCGAAAAGAAAGAAAGCGTCGGTAGCTTAGTGGTTAAGGGGTCGACCTTACGATCGAGAGTTCAAATCCTGGCCATTACACTACCGACGTGAACCCACTGCTAACACAAGCAATTGTAGCTTGGCTGGACTAGGATTAGAGGGAATATTATTAATTTCCGGTTACTAATATCTATACTATTATATAATTGTAAAGTGGTCGTGTCTGTTATACATTGGAGATATTTAAAAAAAATACTTGGGTTATGTTATGTTAACGATACTGAACACGAAAATATTTTTTTTGAATTTCCTGTCTGTTTGTCTGTTTGTATGTTTGTCCGCGATGGACGCAAAAACTACTGAACGGATTTTGATGCGGTTTTTTTAAAAATATTCTGAATTATCTAAGTTAAGGTTATAAGGCTGCTAATAACTATGGCAGCAAGCGGATACCACAGTATACAGTGACTACTATAGCTTGGTTACCCTTGAGTCACATCGGTGACTAAGACTAGTCACAGATGTGGCCCTGGGGTAGCGAGCACACTGCACACACGGTCCACGTAAGAAGAGCACCTCTCTTCTGTCAACGTCACCGTCTGTCAAGACGCAGCTTTAATTACAGTCACCATTATATTTTTGAATCATCTAAGGCCTAGGTTAAGGTTACTTGATATATCGAAGTATGCATGTTTATAAGTTACTGCCTTTGAGCTGTTAAGTTTTTTAAGGGGAGTTGGTACTTTGGCAGCCCCGGATAATCGGAAATGATTTCTATAAAGCAGAGTTATGCATCAATTGGATGCCATGGAACTGCACCATACTGGTACTATCACGCTCCACAAGAGACATCTAACTTGTCGCGAATCAAGTCTTCAGCAGTCAGCATCTTCGACCTCAACGTGGATACCACAGTATGCAGCGATCGCTGTAGCTTGGTTACCCTCGAGTTACATCGGCGACTATAAATAGTCGTAGATGTGACTCTGGGGTAGCGAGCACACTGCACACACAGTCCGCGTAAGAAGAGTACATCTCTGCGGTCACCGTAGAAGGCAAAAAATACGCAACATTATATTTCTGAATTATTTAGGTTAAGGTTACTTGACATTACTGGTTTTGTAGATTGTGTCTTTTAAGCAGGAATACTATGCCAACCCTAGATAATAATAATATAATCAGCCATGTTTCGTATAAAAAAAATTATGCATCAATTGGATGCCATTAAACTGCACAATACTGTCACCATCATGCTCCACAAGAGACACCAGTCTACATCAGTCATTATCTTCAGCATCAACAACAGGGATACCACAGCATGCAGCGACCGCTGTAGCTTGGTTACCCTTGAGTCACATCGGCGACTATAAATAGTCATAGATGTGACTCTGGGGTAGCGAGTACACTGCACGTACGGCCCACGTAAGAAGAGCACATCTCTGCTGTCAAAGTAGCAGTCTTCATCAGCTAGCATCTTCAACTTCAACAGGGATACCGCGACTACTATAGCTTGGTTACCCTCGAGTCACATCGGCGACTAGGAATAGTCGTAGATGTGGCTCTGGAGTAGCGAGTACACTGCATACACGGTCCGCGTAAGAAGAGCACATCTTTGCGGTCAACCTAGCAGCCGATACGTAGCATTATTAAATTTATATACGGGTTTTATTTATTTATTTATTTAAAACTTTATGCACATGACAATTGTACAAAGGCGGACTTAATGCTTATATGTGTTATTTATTTTTGATTGTGTTCTTATTTAAATAAAATATATTCTGAACGATCTAGGTTAAGGATTAAGCTGTTAAGTACTATGGTAGCCCTTGATATATTGGGACGTGATTTGTATAAATAAAAGTTATTTAAGCAATATTCTCTATCTGCCTGTATTTTTTTTTGTAGTACTAGTGATACAAAAATGTATCATTTGTACTACCAGTTGTACTAATCAGTAGTACTTCTGATCCACAGCGATATTCTCGAGTCACAGTGTTTGTAAAATTCAAGACCAAGCCTATTCGGAGGTGCATGCCTCCGAAATGACTGGACCGATTCTTATGAAATTTATTGTGTATATTTGGTAGCTCGGATACTATTTTTAGAGATACCTAATTGTATAAGTCTAAATGTAGACTATTTTTAACCGACTTCATACTTAGATTATATTGCTACTACAATTTTGGTAACTTAGTTGAAAATTCGTTTTCATTGGAGTGCGAACTTTCTTGAGACTTTGCCTTCAGCTTACCACCAGGCGAGGTGAAATCATGTGGAAGTGTGCTATATAAAAAAAGAAAAAAAAAAACATTATCAGTTTATCACTGTTCCCCCATATCCATCTACTCCTCGATTTATTTTGCTACTAAAATAACATCTACTCTACTCAGTTCACTCTCAAACTGTATATCAAACTGTCTCAAACTGCTTGTCTAGTATAGCAGTCTTTGTTGGTGACTCTTCACTCTCACAAACGAAATTTAACCAGGTCAACCATGAAATACCTTCTAAATCTTGCAGCGAAACTACATACACCTATTATGCTGAACCAGCAACTCAGCCAGAGATTTAAACTCACAACAAACATAACTGTCATGGAGGCCGTAAGCAACTCGCTAACTCTCACCGACCGCCGCCGTCGGAACGAAATATTAAGGGTCACCGCACACGGACCACACGCGTCAGCCACAAACGCCGCCACTAGAAGGTTGAAGCGGCCACAAAAGTCGTGCGCGACATCTACTTGTCCCGGTGGTTGACACTAGCAGTCGTGCGCGTGCGCGCAGTGTCATCATAATAATCTCTGTTTTTGAAATTGCGTTAGTGGCGTATGGAATATTGCGTTAGTGGCGTATGGGATATTGCGTTAGTGGCGTATGGGATATTGCGTTAGTGGCGTATGGGATATTGCGTTAGTGGCGTATGGCAGTAATTTGTCTAGGCGTTTAGATGCTGGTGCGGGCCACAAGGAGCGAGTAGCATCGATTTATAGCGTATGGCGGCTACCAGCGTCAACCGTGTGCGGCGAGTCCATATAAAATGTATAAAAACTACAAGAAATATGCCAGTCGCGGTGTTTTGTGGTTGTGGCCGGTAGCCCGTGTGCGGCGACCCTAAATACCGCTGCCAGCCGCCCCGCGCCGGTTTAAACCGGATGAAAGCGGATAAATCTGGTGTAAACCGGCGCGGTGCAGGTTGTGCACCTTTACTCCTTTAATGTAGGGAACTTGTGGATTGTAGAAAGGTTTATTACGAACTTTATAGCGAGATACTACAGGTTTAAAATATGTTTACATCGCGTGAGTCTGCTAAGATCACAATCCGGCTTTTAAACCGGGATTCTGTGAGTCGTGGGAATGGGATGAGTATTTTACGCAATCAGTACAGCGGACAAAACCTAGTATGTTATATTCATAGTATGTACTAGCTTTTTATTGACAGCCTCCGTGGCGTAGCGGTAGTGAACACGGCCGCTACGCAGGAGGCGCGGGTTCGATCCCCGCTGAGTGAAAATATTTGTGTGCATGAAAATATGAGTATTTGCATTGGTCTGGTCGTGACTCGGAGAGCACGTCAAGCCGTCGGTCCCGGTTGCCATAAGAACATCTATGGCAATCGTTACGGGTAGTTGGAGCCCTAAAAAATTCCAAAAACAACGGTCTAACTGCAGAGCTTCGATATCGCCTAATGTTAACATTGGGTTGTGGAGGTCAGATGACAATCGCTTCACGGAAAATGTCGAGGTCTAGCCAATCCGTAGTTAAGACTGGTAAAAAGCGGACCCCAGACTCCGAGCTGAAAGCTTCGGATGCGACTGGGAATTAACGCTAGGATGAGAGTGAGAGAGTACAGCGGACAAAACCTAGTATGTTATATTCATAGTATGTACTAGCTTTTATCTGCTAACATAAACATGTTTCCTCCACTACTACTATCTACCAATGAAATCGCGTGACATCTTGGTTACGTGGTCCTTTTTCAACGATTTCATTGGTCCATGTTCTCAGGCTGAGACTGCAGGCCTGGGGCCCTAGACAAAGTGACATTCTATTGATGGAATCGCGCTGAAGCGAACCATTTTTAAGGTTTTAACAATGGATTTCGGGACATTGTGATAGTTATAGTAATAATGATAAGTTAAATAATGTATTTCGAGTTACAAAGACTCAAATTTCATAAAAAAAATATAGTTATATTACTGATTTAAGTATGTCAATTTCATGCTACAATTAGCGATTCCACTGGCGTTTTCGCCAATAGAATGTCACTTTGTCTAAGGCCCCTGGGGCCCGAGGGATTTCGTGGGCCTCACATACCCGTCGCCTTATATCCCACCAAATTACATAATTAAGTTATATACACTGAAATGAATCATACAGTACTCATATCGGGGAGTACGGCACATATTGGTGACTACGCATTGTTCGCAATGAGCTCTATACACGGGCAGTGAGCCGCGTCGGTCGGGTGATCTGCTTGACAAATGACCCGTGCGCTGAGTACCTACGTTATGGTACCTATATCGCTGATCATAACTGCTTTTATTGTTGGGAAACGCATATTAAGTACGACTGATGATGTATTGCTTTTTACCCGACTGCGCCAGCGAGAGGGTAATGTGTTTCGCGCGTATGTATGTATGTATGTATGTGTCTATGCTATGTATGTATGTAGTTTTCTTTGTTCCCCTCTACAGGCCTAACCCTTAGACGGATTTCGATGAATGAGGTCTCAAATGAAAGGTATTCATCACCCGAGTGTCGTAGGGTACATAAAATTCCAACAAAAACTATACGGTAGATTTTTGATGCTAAAATATGTGTTGCCAAAATTTTTTTTTCGATAAAAATTTATCGAGTAGGGTATCAAAATGAAGAAAATTAAAAGGAGATTACACAAATATATAGATGTCATATCCTAACTAAAAAGGTTAAAATAAAATAAATTATTAAAAAATAAAAAACCCGACTGCTGTCTAAAAGATCGAAACAAGCTTGATAGCAGGCGGTACCCATTAAATTTCTTTCGGTTTATGATTGGCAAATGAGTACCGCCTGCTATCAAGCTTGTTTCGATCTTTTAGACAGCAGTCGGGTTTTTTTAAATTAGGATGTTAATGTTAAATTAATTTTATTCATATACATACTCACGCCTGTAAATCGGTGAAGGGGTAGGCAGAGGTGTATTAACACCCGCATTTCGTCAATTATAATTTTCGGTCCCACATAATAGGAGGAGAGACTATCGCCGTCTAGCGGACACTGTCATGGGCTGTAGGTTTACTGTCGGGTGGAGAACAGCCCTATCCGTTTACGACACCCACAAGAAATGGGGTGTCTCTATTCTACTCCACCAGGAACCATTTTATTTATTTACTAGCTTTTGCCCGCGGCTCCGCCCGCGTGGATGTCGGTTATCGCGACCAAACATAGCCTATGTCCTTTCTCAAGGTCTAATCCACCCCTATACCAAATTTCATCAAAATCGGTTCAGCGGTTTAGTCGTAAAAGCGAGACAGACAGACAGACAGAGTTACTTTCGCATTTATAATATTAGTAGGGATAAAGTACTAGCTGACCCGGCGAACTTCGTACCGCCATATTTTCCACCCGCGTGATATTATCTCTAAATTTATCAGTGTTTCTCTTCAATATTATGCATGTATCTATACTAATTCCTGTCTGTTTGTCTGTTTGTTTGTTTGTCTGTTTGTCTGTTTGTCTGTTTGTCTGTTTGTCTGTTTGTCTGTTTGTCTGTTTGTCTGTTTGTCTGTTTGTCTGTTTGTCTGTTTGTCTGTTTGTCTGTTTGTCTGTTTGTCTGTTTGTCTGTTTGTCTGTTTGTCTGTTTGTCTGTTTGTCTGTTTGTCTGTTTGTCTGTTTGTCTGTTTGTCTGTTTGTCTGTTTGTCTGTTTGTCTGTTTGTCTGTTTGTCTGTTTGTCTGTTTGTCTGTTTGTCTGTTTGTCTGTTTGTCTGTTTGTCTGTTTGTCTGTTTGTCTGTTTGTCTGTTTGTCTGTTTGTCTGTTTGTCTGTTTGTCTGTTTGTCTGTTTGTCTGTTTGTCTGTTTGTCTGTTTGTCTGTTTGTCTGTTTGTCTGTTTGTCTGTTTGTCTGTTTGTCTGTTTGTCTGTTTGTCTGTTTGTCTGTTTGTCTGTTTGTCTGTTTGTCTGTTTGTCTGTTTGTCTGTTTGTCTGTTTGTCTGTTTGTCTGTTTGTCTGTTTGTCTGTTTGTCTGTTTGTCTGTTTGTCTGTTTGTCTGTTTGTCTGTTTGTCTGTTTGTCTGATTGTCTGTTTGTCTGTTTGTCCGCGATGGACGCAAAAACTACTGAACGGATTTTGATGCGGTTTTTTTTGTTAGAAAGGGCTTGCTCAGACTTAAAATCTTTCGTTTGTTTGATCGGAATCGGTTGAGTAGAACCGAAGATATGAGCAAAGGTCGCGTTAACCGAGATGCACGCGGGTGGAGCCGCGGGCGGAAGGCTAGTTATACATATAAACCTCTCATATACATATTCTCTTGAATCACTCTATCTATTAAAAAAACCGCTTCAAAATCTTTGCGTAGTTTTGAAGATTTAAGCATACATAGGGACGGACAGACAGCGACTTTGTTTTATAATATGTAGTGATAGTGATTATGCACAAGTAGATTGGCGGACTTAATGCCACAGGTATTCTTTACTAGTCAACCAAAGGTAGTGCAGAGATAGACTCAGTATATTCAATATTCATATAACCTGTATGAAAACATGAAATTAGTTTATTCAAGATTGACTTTTGTATAAGTTTCCTTCGTTATTTATGTTCCCTTCAACAGCGCATGAAACTATAGGTTCATAACTAGTTACAGTAGAAGAAAAAAACATCTTCCAATATGATCTTTACATTTATAAAGTTTTTTTTCTTCTTCTCAAGATGCCGGCGTTATTTTTCGTAACCAAGTTATGTTAGTACTTGCCTAAAATAATTTTAGAGTTCGCGTCATAGCCAGTAAAATCGATAAAAACATCGATAGGGTTAAAAGTTTTGCGTGAAAAAGTATACCTACTATAAATTCTCATAGCGAGCTTCCCGTGCTTTAAACCTCTATCAACAAAAATAATGAAGCACGCTACTGACATTCGAGACCATCTTCACAAAACGTATTCAGGTTATAAAACAATATTGTGCCATGTAGTTGACTTCACGAAAGTCCCGGATATTGCATCTGTTACGCGAAAAACAGAAGTGAAAACTACAGCGTATCAAAACATGTTTACTGAAAATCTTTGTGATTCTACAAGCGCCGTCGCTCGCCCCGCTGCACTTAAAACTTAACATAACATAACATAACATAAACTCACGCCTGTATTCCCCGAAGGGGTAGGCAGAGGTGCTAGCACCCACATTTCGCCGTTTATGTTTAGGTCCCAATGTAATAGGTGGCGAGCCTATTGCCATTAACCGGGCACTTATAAACCTGCGATAAATACACACATAACTTCGAAAAGCATCGAAAAGTCATTGGTGTGTGCCATGGTACAACCTGGGATCGAACCCGAGACCTCGTCTCAGCAGTCCATTACCCATACCACTAGGCTACTAGGCTACTAGGCACACTTTTAACTCAGGACTCAGTGAATTGATGTATTATTTTATACATGGGACTCGTGTTTGTGAAGCAGTTACGTCTAGATTTCAAAACGAGATAGTTTACGTTTTGACATGGAAACGTCTAACCGCATGTTAAGTATTGTGACATGAGGTTGATCTTTCTTGTGTTACAAAACACTTTCAGATTTGACTGGTTTATATTTTTTGAAGGTTTAATAGCGATATTATTACTTAGAATTATTTTGGTTAAGCTAAGATTTCTCGTGTTGGGAGGACGAATTATCAATGAATAAACTCTAGTTAAGTAAGTGTATTTTTTCCACCTGTGACGTCATTGAATTAATGTAGGTATATGCGTCTTTGGCGGTCTTTCATGTTCACTCAGCTAATTTTGTGAAAAGTGCGATTTGCGACTTAAATAAATTGTGTAAAGTAAAAATAAATTGAAGTAATAAAATATTTAATTGAAAAATAAAGACTGGGGAGATGCATCTCAAAATTTGACGAGTAAAATTTATTTGAGAGCTTGATCCGCAGTGCAAAACAAAATTAGGAACGTAATATACCGCATTGCGTTATAAATTTTAAATGGTAGGCGCAAATACTGTTGTGTTTTCATCCTTAGGGATGGAATTGATTTGTACTGATAGAAGGGCTGCATGGAACAAAAGATCGTAGTTGTCATATGGATGATATTACGAAAAGGGTGCTTCGCGATTATATGTAGTTATTTCTATGAATAATATCATTATTGTTGAGAATTTATTATTAATGACGTATTTTTGTGTAATGTCGCGTCTCGATTTGTCGCCATTTTAGAATACGGACAACGTATCTATAGTTTAATAAAAACTTAGGTATATATTATATAATATTATAATAATATTATATCATTGATTATTACGTGATAAATCAATTTTACAACACACCTGCTCATAAAATTGTTATTATTTCACCGCAATTAGGCACGTAATGACACCTATCATCAAACTGTGACTTTTTCATTGCTAATATTCACAAGTGAGTTATAGATTCTTTTTTAAATTTTATAGGTTGAGTTTCTGTGTTCTTAAAAAAATTCGATACAAAAAAGAACGTGTTTAATAGTACGAATAAATTAAAATTCCTATTGTATGGTCATTTAATGCATTTTCGTATTTAAATACCTAAATAATTTCAACTTGTAATACCTACTTGTATAATAAACAAAATTTTCACTGAAATTACTTTTTTTCTCTAAGTTCAGAAAAAAAACAAAGTAAAAAAAAAGTTTAATTCAAACCTCATTCTTTTAAATATGGCCAATCACCATTGTTAGATGCGCGCGCATAGGAAAATGAATTAATTATAGTATTGTTTATTTACATAGTATTTGTAGTATTATTTTATTCGCAAGTGTGTTGTAAAACGTCGTATGCCACGCGTGAGTATGATGATTACCGTCCTCGGCTCTCTTAAGACGGAAGAATGAAGAATGGCGCATCGGCGGTAATCACTAACTTTGCTCACTTGTACCATATTGTACTATTATCAAACTGACAATTTTTTTGGGGAATTAACGGATGGAATCGCGTCTACAAATCAATTATCTCGTTCTTGCGTCCCGTTCTAAATTTGAAATTTAATATTCTTTCCTGCCTCACTCAGGAACTTAAACACATCGAAGTTTCCACATAACTAGTTAAAATATTAACGACTTCTATATTATACATATAGTTGCTTCCAATTTTGAAATAGCACCACAATGTAGTAAAGCCGTCACAGCGTCCAGCGTTCAGCGTCCACCCCACAATTAATTCACAAGTTTTATCGCCTAGCTGCACCGGCCTAATCCGGGCCTATTGTTCCCCACGATGATATGCGGGACGGTGGGCTTAGTGGACACCGTCCGCTGACAACATTAGCTGACTGAATTAATAGTTTGTCACGGTTGACAATTAACCTCTAGTGTGTACGTCACGCCTGTGTGACGTCACTGTTGAAGGATTATAATAGTCGTAGAGGATATTTGAAATTGGAAAAAGATCGAATATCTAGATAGATATGAACGTGATGATGTGTCTGCTGCGTGCGTCTGAAGTTTTTGTATGCGGTCGCCATCGGAATCATATCTTTAATATGGACTTTACAAATAAATTAAAACTATGACCAACATCCTCGTGTTGTTTCCGACGATGAGTAGGGTAGCCAGAGCTCACTGGAGAGATTTTGTGCTGTCAGTGGGAAAACCAAAGGCTTTGTCTTACTTATCATTTGCGCTGACGGCACAGAATCTCTCTGTTCTTACAGGGTCGAAAGCACAAGTATGACTCTCCTGGTGGCAGGCACTCGTCCATAAGCCTTTTACCATCAAGAGGGCCGTGTGCTTATCTGCGACCTAAGTAGTATTAAAAAAAATACGATATCAACAATTCATCTTAATTCGGGTACTTTGAGTTCACTTACACTTCAAATTATGTGACAACTACCATCTTTAGTCACCCCGTGGCCCTGGCTGCTGAGAAGTAGCCGAAACTTTGAACTAAATATGCCGAATGAATCGCGATTGAATCCGTTAAAAAATAGGTTTATTTTAATACGATTTGGTTAACAATCGTCAAATAAAACACAATCTGTAAGGTAGAACGAGAAACCTATCACTACCTTTTCATTATAGCTTCCAAACACTTCACCCTCTCACTCGGAAGCTACTCTCGCCCCTTCGTTTACTAAAATGTTTATAGACATACCAACATCGTACGAATTCAGTTTATATTTCACACTCAATCCGCGCACTCCAAGAGGCTTTACAAACACTGATAACACGTGGACAAACTAGGAACGAAATCTGGGCATCGTAACATTTTTAGGGTTGAAATTAATGGTTGCTTAGGAGAGATGGCGTTGGGTCAGACGGGGTATAAGGGATATGTAATCTAACATCTTGCATATGAAGATGCGATGCGGCGTGCGGTTTTAGTCGGTCTTCTTATTCTTCTGCTGAGTCAACGGCATATCTTTTCATATTTTGTTTGCCCAGTATGTAGCCACTCCGTAGCGTTCTCAGAGGCGCTCAAAGTTCCTCCGGAGTACACGTGCTTGGGCAGGCAGCACAAGTTAACAGGTGGGTCATAGTCTGTGGTGTAGCTCCGTATTCATACTGTGGATTCATCTCGTCTGAATGACCCCACCTAATACGGTTTTCTTTACTTCGACCGACCTGCGTCCGAAGTCTATTTAAGGACTTCCAGGTGGTCCAAGCAAGGTCCCGTCCGGGGGGAAGATTCTCTGATAGCGGGACGAAGGGGATAGGTGGCCTCTGTGCTCCCCTTAGATCAAGTCTGGCTGAAGAGGGTTCGTAGATAATAGGAGCTTAATTAGTCGGTTTGAGTGCGACATAACCGGCCCTGGGCGACGGGGGTAGCTGTATTTTGATTAAAAGTATCAACAAAGTTTTAAGGTATTACGAATCATCATCATCATTATCATCCTTCTGCCCTTATCCCAAGTTTATTTGAGGTCAGCGCAACATGTATGTTTTTTCCATTCATCTCTAGTTGCAGTCATCTCAACATTTACTCCCTTCTTACGAAGGTATTACGAATAATTTTAAATAAACAAATATCATGTATTGTGTATTTTTAAGTTGCAAGCCATTATACATAATAGTAACTTTTATTATAAGAATATTATTAAAAAAGAATAAATAAATAAATAAATAAATATTGTAGGACATTCTACACAACGCTATCTAGACCCAAAGTAAGCATAGCTTAACTAGCTTGTGTTATGGAATCTAGAATGCGGATAAACATACTTAGATACATTTTTTTTTTTTCGTAAATACATACATATTATACATAGAAACACCCAGACCAATGCAAATGCTCATATTCATGCACACAAATATTTGCACTGAGCGGGGATCGAACCCGCGCCTCCTGCGTAGCGGCCGCGTTCACTACCGCTACGCCACAGAGGCAGTCAGTATACTACAGTATACTGAACATGGCTGTAAATTCCCACTGGCACAAATGACATGACAGAAATAAAAAGAGTTGCCGAAGACATCTTCCACCGTTGCGCTTCGCTCATTCCGCGAAGCACCTCGCTATATACATAAATAATACGTTGCCGATTAAATATGCTTTTTACCGAGTCTTAATGCGATGTGTATTGCGGTCGATTATTTATTCAGTACATCTTTTGACGTTTCACTTGAAAGCTTTGCTATCAATCCCCATGTGTGAGCACGTCAATTTTTGTTTCTTTCAAACTCAATACGCTGGTATCTATTATTGGTTATTTTTGTTTAAGAAACTGCCAAGGGACATTGTAAGCTTTTAAGTTGTATATATAGCTTTATTTATTATTGGTCTGGTCACACTGAAAGTTTTTATTACTGGCCTACAAGTGATATTGGCAGTAAAAAAAGGAATGAAGTCAAAAATAGAACCGCGCAAAGAGTTCTATTTTTGATTTAATTTGTGAAAGTGACGGCTAAATTTAGCTTTTTTTATTTTTTTCCCTGTGTAGCTTTAATACCTTTAATATGAATAAGTATATTTATTTATTTTCCTTAATAACTACCATATAAATAAGTTCATCTCTAATTTTATTCAGGGATTAGTGGTAGGTAATATACAAAGCGCATTGGTATCAAAGATTATGTACATTTCTAAACCGGTGGCAGGGAATAAAAATATGTTGAAATAGTCTCAGAACATCAATTATTATTATTTAAATTCAGGATTATCCTCTATTGAAAATTGTTACCAACCACGTCACTGTTTTATGTGATATGATTGGTCGTAACATGTGACGCTTTGGTGAAACTAGTTTTCATAATGACTACGTTTAGGAACACTTCAGCTCGAGGTTATACCTACATAATTTGGTTAAGTTAGCTGTTAAATTAACAGGGGGACTACTATAACGGCCGTCTAATATAATGGGGTGCGAGGGATATGTTTACGATTACCTCACCTCCGGCAACCGACGGCCCACAGACGGCGTGCGTTTTAGTCGGTTCAAGTCCGACATAACCTCCTCCACCGGCTCCGGCGGGGGCTATCCGCGGGGACTTTTCGCACGATAAAAAAATCGGCCAAGTGCGAGTCGGACTCGCCCATGAAGGGTACCGTAGTAGCAAAGGCGAAATGCGGTTTATGACGTATTAAAAAAAAACTACTGATTGGATCTCGTTCGAACCAATTTTTAGTGGAAGTTTGCATGGCAATTTACATCATATATTTTTTTTAGATTTATCATTCTCTTATTTTAGAAGTTAGAGGGGGGGGGGGGGGGACACGCATTTTTCCACTTTGGAAGTGTCTCTCGCGCAAACTATTCAGTTTAAAAAAAAAATATGTTAGAAACCTCAATAGCATTTTTAAAGACCTATCTATAGATACCCCACATGTATGGGTTTGATGAAAAAAAATATTTTGAGTTTCAGTTCTAAGTATGGGGACCCCCAAAATTTGATGCTTTTATTTTATTTTTGTGTGAAATTCTTAATGCGGTTCACAGAATACATCTTCTTACCAAGTTTCAATAGCATAGGCCTTATATTCTCGGAGAAAAGTGGCTGTGACATACGGACGGACAGACAGACAGACAGACAGACGGACGGACAGACATGACGAATCTATAAGGGTTCCGTTTTTTGCCATTTGGCTACGGAACCCTAAAAAGGCATAGACAGATATGTCGTTCTCATGAAGTCACGTCGGTTTTTTTACAGTAATTTACTAATATACCCCATATTAGTAATTTTTTTTACGCAGCGACAGCAGCAGAAGAATGACTGGACCGCGGCCCCTTTCTTTCTTTCTTTACTGACAGTAATCTTTCTTTCTTAATGCCAGACCCACTACCCGAATTGCGAATGACTCCGATCCGCAATTGCGAATGTTTCATAGTAGGTCTACAGAAACGCCATACTTGTCAATTCCAACAGTTATTTATTAACCGCTTAAGTTATCCATGTTCAGTTGCAAAACTCCCGTTAACTTAACAAGCGACTAAGTTATAGCAGATGGTTAAACTCAGATTTGTTATAATAGAAAGTTGGAAGATGTATTGGGTATTAGCCTGTCTTTGATAAAGCGTGCTATTCAATTAAAGGCAATTAATTAGGTATTGAGTTATTGTTTATTGTACTTATGCTGTTTTGGTACTAGAGTGATAGCTGTACCTACTTGAGTTTGATTCTCAGGTAGTGGTATTATGTGATAAATTGCAGAATATTTAATCAATCCAGGACTAGTGTTATCATATTATTATTTCGCGTGTTATATTATTTGTAATTTTGTCTAAAGGTGCGTACAAATTATATAGCATAACATGTTATATAACATGTTTCAGTAATGTAGACACTAAAGTTAGTACAATATTGCAAAGTTATAAAACAATGTTAGATAATATGGACGTGTTATATAACACAAGTTATACAACATGTTACATGATCTGTACGCACCTTCACATAGTTTTAAGACATGTATATATTAGTAACAATCAATATGGACTGTGTAGTCTGAAATAAAAGAATTGAACTGTTTGATTGATTATTGACATTCTTGTTGCTATTATTATTTTTATTATTTTGACATTATCTTTGAACTCATTTTGCTGTTTAATTAATTATTGACATTATTAATGTTTAATTGATAATAATAGTAATAATAATTATTTTTTTGACACAAATTATTATTATTGGAATATTTTTGTAATCAATTATTAATTTTTCTAAAATTTTTACGCCGTCATAAATACGGCTAAACGTTGGACTTAACACATTATTTTAATATCTTGCATGCACATGTATGTATAACACGTGTTTACACAAATCAATAATTTGAATTTGAATTGATAAACACACGGTATGCTTAATGGTACGGGAAGAAGGTAGGATACGGCGGTATTTCCGTCCCAATTGAGCAGTCCGACCGGGGAAGTGTCTCCGCCCTACAGAATACCACGGCTATAATATCCTCGTGTTGTGTTCCCGGCGCGCGGTGAGTAGGGTAGCCAGATCTCTTTGGAGTTGTTTTGTGCTAGCAGTGGGAAGACCAAAAGCGTGTCCTGTTTGTCTTCTGCGCTGATGGCACTGAATCTCTCCGTTCTCACAGGGTCAGTGGCACGAGTGTGAATCTTCTGGTGTTGCACTCGTCCATAGGCCACGGTAACCACTTTCCGTGGCCATGCGCTTGTCTGCCATCCAAGTTGTATAAGAAAATTCTCTCCTAATTACGATTGCCGAAAGATTTGAACGATGTGCAGGCACCCATATGCGTGACACGCATGAGGCTATAGTTTCACATAAACACATACACGCACACATACACACACACACAGACACACACATACACACACACACACACACACCCACACCCACACCCACCACCACACCCACACCCACACCCACACCCACACCCACACCCACACCCACACCCACACCCATACTCACAACCACACCCACACACACACACACACAAACAATACACACAACAAACACACACAATCACACACACTCCCACAGAAAAAAGTAACTAAAAAGCCTACTGTTTACATCTTAGTTTGGAAACTCGTGTAAGTATTAGTGCTATTGTGAGACCTTTCATCCGAAATAAAGATTTTAGTGTTTCATTTCGGCCGTTCCATATTTTATGCGAGCGCGATAGGGTTAAAGTGCTACATCGGTAATCCACGTCACCGGCGCAGTATGATAAACAGCTGATTCCGTGTTTTGCTTTCATCGCTACACAGACACGGTGTATTTGCATAAATCAATAATACAAGCCGCGTTTTATACGATACGGGGCTACGGCGAGACGGGACCGACACGGATCAAGCACTCATGGATTTTTAGTCAGCTTAATTGACTTATAGTTATACCTACTGGCTGTTGCTGGCGGCTTCACCCGCGTGGATGTCGGTAAACATAGCCCATGTTCGTTCCCAAACTCTAATCTATCTGTGTACCAAATTACATCAGTTTATCTTCAAAAATGACGAACTTCCATCCCTTGTTTGAACCCCTTTTCTTGTTCCCAAGCTCTAGTCTATTTCTGTACAAGTTTCATTACTAAGGGTGCATGAAGTGTCTTCGAAGATCCTCTAGGCTCAAGCTAACTCCGTCTGCTACTGATCAACGACGAGTTTCTAGCACAGGCCTATCTCTCGAGGTTGGCTGGTCAGGTGGCAGAGCTGCCATAAAATTCAATATATGCCATATCCAGTAAAACAGCAGAAGATAGGACACGGGTTCCAACTTTTTATTAAAGGCTATGTTTTCATTATGATTAACACTTATACGATGTAAATACAATATAAAACATAAATAATTTAATAAAAGAAACAATAGATAGAAATAATACTATATCAACAGCCCAAACATTACGTCTTCAATATACACGATAATCAAATAAAATACTTCAATTGCTACACAAAATGTAACCCTCCAATCCCAACCCCTTCACAACGTTTAACAAAACCGTATACTGATAAAACTGAAAGACGTACAGACAGATATTGCTATCACGGAACCCACTCCGTTCGTTAATAATAACGTTAACATCGATAAACAACATTTCAATGCTCCTGTATTAACCCTACAGCATCCGCTATCCCGAACAAATCTCCAACAATATCCGAAGGTACAAAGTACAAAAAAATATTGTTATAACCCTTAAAAGCTCGCGCTCGCAAAATACTCGCCCTTTTTCGTCCGCAATAGTACTCAACGTGGAGGGGGATGAATCTGAAATCAATTTTTACATTTAGATGACACGTTATTTTTACCTTTTCAATATTTCTCCCTTCCTGAATTTATTTCACATCTACGAAAAGTGAAGTTGTATTGAGAACTGTTTGCTTTGTGAGTAAGCTTCGCTTTATGAGTGTAAGGCTGTTTCAATAAGTAATTTTGAATATTTCTTTAAGTGCTTGAGTAGTAATTAATTCTGTTTGTTCTGTTATTAGTTAGCTGAAAGTTAGATTGAATCTTTGCAGAAGGAAGGCAGGAAACAAAATATTAGTACTTGAATAATAAATGATCGGAGTTCGATAAAAAATATTGCTAAAATATTAAGAGTTTTTTTAACTATGCCTTCTTGTTTTCAAAAGGGAAGTCTTTCCCTTTGTGATGTATTAATGGTGATGTATTTTAATCACTATTTTTTTTATTCATTTTACGCATCTTTCTACGAAATATAATTAAAAATTGGGGTCATGTATTTTTGAAATCATATTTCTTTTTTACATACATGTAAAATACTGTACAACGATTATGAAATAAAGATTATTATGATATTATTATTATTATTATACATATACTCACGCCTGTACATCTCCGAAGGGGTAGGCAGAGGTGTATTACCTACATTTCATCAACTATAATTTTCGGTCCCACGTAATAGGGAGCGAGCCTATTGCCGTCGAAAATAAATAACTAGGTACCCGGTATCTGGTTATTTATTATTTGATACAATTTTAAAAAATTCTATATTGCCTACTAAAAATGTGGAAGTTTAAGTTTAACATGTTAATTCAAGTGTTTAGTGTGATCATAATGCAGCGATCATGATACTTTAAAGGCTTAAATATTAACATACTAATAGTCTTGTGTATAAGACTCACGGTACAAAATGCTTTCGCAATAACCGTTGCAAATTGTACAACTGTCCGAGCGGTTGAGGGTTAAAACTCTCATGACGTATTCCATCACGTAGTGTGGCACTACAATGTTTGCTAGGATGTCTGTTTGCAGTGCAGAGAAATTATATGCTGCAGTGATGTTGAGGCAAACAAATAAATAAGTGAATATCCGCAACATATTTAGTTAACAGTGAATGTTGTAGTTGTTTGATGACTCAGTTATATAGTACTATAATATACACTGTGTTAGTCATCGGAAGTTTGCTAATTTAAGCCTAGTTGTGTATGTAAATAGTGTGATTACATATTTATTTATAAACTAGGCTATACCCGTAGAGCCGCCCGTGCGGATTATGGTTATTGCGATTTATGCTCGGCACTAAAATCCGTTCTGTAGTTTTTGCATCCATCACGAAAAAATAGACAAGAATTTACAAAAATATGTTCAGTAACTATAAATAACATAACCCTATTTTTTTTTAAATATCACCAATATGCCAACACAACCACTTTATAATTATTATAGTATAGTGTATAGTCATTGTTATTTTGGTTGTGGACGAAAGAGTATTTTGCGAGCATGTGCTTTTAAGGGTTAGAATGTTTTCAACCGGCAACAATCGTGCACGTCTTAAGGTCTCTGCATACGTAACGGGTTTTTTCACGGACGGGACGGGGACGTGAAGTTTTGGAAATATCGTTTCATACAAAATGTATGCAATGCATATATTATGTCACGGGGCCACGGACGGGACGGGACGAGATGGGCCGCATACATTTTGCTTCACGTCCCGTCCCGCCCGTGAAAAAACCCGTTACGTATGCAGAGACCTTTATTGCAACTGCCATTGCATTCCACATTCCAACAGCTTGTACAGTAAATAACTTGTTCTTAAATGTTGTGGAATGCTGCGGAATCTTCAATCTCAAATACTTCTCCAACATAATGTAGGGGCCAATTGCTGTGATTTTTGCGACTAGTGACGGGACAATCAATTATGATACAACAAACATTTTTGGATACTGTTTTTTGTTTGTAGCACTCCGATTTTACAACTACTTTTTAAAATAAAAATCAATAAAATAAATAACAAAATAATTTATAGATGGTCTTCCTCAAAAACTTACACATCCATAAGTGCATATGGAATTATGGATCTCTTCCACACTACAGACTCTTTCCGTCTCATTTGTCTGTCTGTTACCATTTTTTGCTCTGACCACTAAACCGATTTTGTAATATTTAGCATAGAGATAGCTTATAACCAGAAGAAGAACACAGGACAATATATTTAAAAAAATTGTGATACAGTTTTTCACGCGGGTGGAGCCGCGGTCAGCACCTAGCAAAATATAGTTTTACTGGTCATTTCCTCTTATGTGTACTCTATATAGAGTCGAACGGCTTTAAGATATCACCAAACGACATAACAGTCTTTATTGTACAATAAAGCGCTTACGAGAGACGAGCGTAGAGTCGAAGGGAACTCGTAAACACTTCGATAGAGACGTCTTTGACATAAGATTTACAGCTCTACGAGAGGTCATAACTCTACACTAGTGTGGGTATATTTATGTCTTAATTGAGGACAATGGTTTTTTCTTGTGTCGAATGCTTTATTTGTGATGGGTTGACTCTACAGGTACTCTACCTGTGACGTGAGTAGTTTGTTCTATTTTGTTTGGATATCAGGCCCGGTTAAAAAATGTGGTGAACCGTAATGAACGCATATTGGTTTTATATCTGGGACGGATTTGAAACAAGCTCGCGACCGCACTACCAATTTAACTGAATTATATACCATTTTTGAACTGAAAACTATTTAGGGGTGAACTCGGGTCATTATCAGCGTCCCGCATGTCACGCTGATGTCAGAAGTATTTTTTTAAATTTTATACGACTAGTAGTACCTATTTGTCAAATTGAGTTAATTCACATGTGACACCTCTTTAGAATGAAGACTTATTACCCGACTGCGCCAGCGAGAGGGTAATGTGTTTCGCGCGTATGTATGTATATATGTGTCTATGTATGTATGTAGTTTTCTTTGTTCCCCTCTACAGGCCTAACCCCTAGACGGATTTCGATGAATGAGGTCTCAAATGAAAGGTATTCATCATCCGAGTGTCATAGGGTACATAAAATTCCAACAAAAACTATACGGTAGATTTTTGATGCTAAAATATGTGTTGCCAAAATTTTTTTTCGATAAAAATTAATCAAGTAGGGTATCAAAATGAAGAGAATTAAAAGGAGATTACAAAAAATATAGATGTTATATCTTAACTAAAAAGGTTAAAATAAAATAAATTATTAAAAAATAAAAACCCGACTGCTGTCTAAAAGATCGAAACAAGCTTGATAGCAGGCGGTACCCATTAAATTTCTTTCGGTTTATGATTGGCAAATGGGTACCGCCTGCTATCAAGCTTGTTTCGATCTTTTAGACAGCAGTCGGGTTTTTTATTTTTTAATAATTTAGTAAAAGTATAGAACAAAATCTAGTAGTGATTTTTATTATTAGGTCATCGTTACATTGTATGATTTGAGATTGACATGGTCATGCATATTAGTAGTATAACACTCACCAGGATACTTACCATGTTTTTTTGGATATATCGAGTATCCGATATTTCTGTCCGATACGGTCTGCTCAATAACAACTAACTCACCGGTCATCAGTACACCGTGATCATGCCGCTTATAACAGCCCCGAAATATCGCATACTCGAAAAATCCAAAAAACATGGTAAATTTCCCGGTGAGTGCGTACTACCAGTACCTATATCGTTACATTTTCATTAACCTCACCCAACCAATCTAAATTGATTGTGTTTCTGATGGATTTGAAGCCACAAGCTGGCGACCGCAAAACCAATATTTTAGCCATACGTTTCCCATAGCAACTGTATTTATACATTGAATGAAATTTTAAAGCATGTAAAATAACTATTCAAATCGATTAAGAAAGAGAAAAGAGAATCGACCTCGGGCGGGACTCGAACCCGCGATCTTTCCCTTACAGGGGGAATGCTCTACCACTAAACAACCGAGACCCGTTCGCCGATCCAAGTTGCTCTATACACCGTCGCCCTAAGACGGATATAGAAATGTAGGTATAGAGGAATTTGGATCGGCTTCGTACGGGTCTCGGGGTCAGAACATTTCTCCTGTAAGGGAAAGTTCGCGGGTTCGAGTCCCACCCGTGGTCGATTCTCTCTTTGTTAATCGAGTATTGCTGACTATAACAATATAATATTGTTAACTGTTCCTCATGGCCACGTTCACGTGGAATACTAACTGTCAATGTAAACCTTTGAGAATGTTGTAAGGCAGAACCGGTCAGGTTCAATAATAAATATCGTGGAAAAGTACAAGAGTCATTCAACATGTGAACAATAAGTTTCACCAAGAGGCATCAACCAACAGTATAAATAGTCTGTAGAATACTAAACCAGTCTGTTTCCAGTCCAATGATACAGTATTTTTTTATACCACTTAAATGGCAGACAAGTACACGGCCCACTTGATGAGAAGTTGTAATCATGAGCCATAGATGTGTGGAAAATCAGGGGCGTCACATTCGTGCTGCCGACCCTATAAGGACCGACTTGCTTGGTTGACTTGGATGCCGAAGGCCTTGATGAACCCACATACATTCAATGATATTCCTTTTGTCACAGGTCATAACCACAGAAATACCTACCTGTGCGGTGACGAAGAAAGAACACAAGTATCGCAACCCCATCTCATCCGAAGGGTGTCGTAAAAAGCAACTAATGAAAAAATACATATATGATATCACTACTTCTTCTTCCTCTTAGCGTTAATTCCCAGTCGCATCCGAAGCTTTCAGCTCGGAGTCTGGGGTCCGCTTTTGCCAGTCTTAACTACGGATTTGGCTAGACCTCGATATTTTCTGTGAAGCGATTGCCATCTGACCTCCACATCCCAATGGTAACATTAGGCGATATCGAAGCTATGCAGCTAGACTGTTGTTTTTTTGGATTTTTGAGGGCTCCAACTACCCGTAACGACTGCCATAGATGTTCTTATGGCAAACGGGACCGACGGCTTAACGTGCTCTCCGAGGCACGACCAGACCAATGCAAATACCCATATTTCATGAACACAAATATTTGCACTGAGCGGGGATCGAACCCACGCCTCCTGCGTAGCGGCCGCGTTCACTACCGCTACGCCACGGAGGCTGTCATCAAGATGATATCACTACTAGAGAAGGACAACTCGAAATAAAACCCTGTACCAACCAGTTTGGCCAGCGTGGGAACAATAGGCCAAAGCCTGCCAACATTGGGAGACGTCCAGCAGTGGACTGCAATAGGCTAATTGATTGAATAACCACAGAATAACAATAAAATTTCAACCAATCGAAGAAAGAAAAATATCTAGAAGAGCAAAATTCTCGCGGCTGTTAAAACTTCAGCCCATTTATGTCTGTAAATCCATCCCCTTGTCCGAAAATAAAGTCGTACCAAATCTGTTCTTGTTAGAACACAATAAAATTCCCGAAAATACGATATACGACGGAATAAATCTCCCCGAGCAATAAAAAACGAGAAGCATGGTGACAGTACTAACTTACTGAAAAGTTTATTGTTTTAAAAACTGTCTGGAGTTGCGTACTCATATTTCATGATTTAACGCCATTTTTAACAGTTAGTAGGTATTTTGGCTGAAGGAAATTAGTTACGCCTGTTTTGCAGTTATATTTTTGTTTTAATTTCATTTGTTCTCTAGAGAAATATAGTGGTTAGCTGTTGCCAGCGTGGAATAGTAATCCGGTTTTCATGACCCACATTAACCTATTCCTGGTATAAAAATTGGTTTGAGGTATTCACTCACGCCTGTAAATCCCCGGAGGGGTAGGCAGAGGTGTATTAACACCCACATTTCGCCAACTGTGATTTTCGACTTAATAGGGTGCGAGCCTATTGCCGTCAAACAAGCACTCAGTCATGGGCTGTATGTATACTGTCGGATGCCCTTAGGCGCTTTCTACGACACCCACAGGAAGAGATGAGCAGGCCTTATCTACTCCACCGGGACCAACACGGCTCTGGCGTGATTGAGCCACAAAATTCAATCATATATCCAAAATTTCGACTTTATCATAGCAAGATGCCAATATGAGTTCATTCAGTACCTACTTGTGAATACAATAAGACAATCTATCATAATCATAAGCGGTTACTATCTTTAGTTTTAGGGTGATATGATCGATTGTAATCGGATCAGTTTGTATTGATCGGCAGTGCGTAAAACTATGAACAAAATAATAAAAAGATAATATAGATAGTTGCTCCCAATATAGCTGAACAAACCAAGCCGTAAAAAAAACCCCGGAGCCTGTAGTTCTGCCTGTCTAGCCTGTAGTCTCAGATGCGGCTGGGACTTACATAAAGATGATGATAAAATATTTAATAAAGATAATAAATACTTACTTATAAAAACAGTACCTAACTAATAAAATTTCTTAGTTTAAAATAGTTCTATCTTGAAATTTAACCAAATAAATTGAGACCAAAAACTTACATTACAAAATTCCTATTTTCAGAAGAATATCTCTCTACCCGGCTTACATGTAAAAATTGATTGAAAAATAACATGGCAGACACTGCGAGCACACTGGAGACAAATTTATAAGAGCCAATAAATATTTATTGGAGTCTTTGAACCACATTCCTGAAAGGATGAAGGGAGGATGAAAGGGGACGGCGCGGAATCGAATGAATGAGGAACAACTAATGCATTGTATTATGAACAATATCGCAACAATTTAAAAGTGTTTTCTGAACTCCAAATTGACATAACATTATGGGGTTATGTGTCTTTTGTGGCTGTTTGTATTTTTTGACACGTGTACTACTAATGTGGAAATGGATGGCTGAATTGTTGTTAGTTACTGCAAGAACGATTCAACGCATCTGGATGAAAAATAGTACAGAGATGGATTATAGTGGCTACTTTTAGGCCTATAGGCACAGAATAAGTAATAGCTATAGGTAACAAGAATGGCCCCATCTTTCTTTTGCCGCACCATTAAGACCTTTCTCTATGATAAATGTAGAAGAAAAGGATTGTTACCTTTCTTGGTAGTATATACAGGGCGTCCCACGGCGATGCCACATGGAGGGGAAGTACCTTAAATCCTTAAGTTAGCTCATTTTACTTAAAGGAGACATCATTTTATTTTTAAAAAGAAACAAAACTGCATTCAAAGATTTTTAAAAAGTCGCTTGCTTTACCCGGTAATCGAACCGACTAAAATCCGAAAAAGTAACATCCTGTATTTTTATGGCATCAATAGATAGTGTCAATCAAAAGGAGCAAATCTCTCTAAGAAACATGGTAAATTAAATGAAAGGAAATCCACAAAATCTTAACTTATAAATTCAATGCAAACAAAAACAGCAACTTTTCTCAAGGAACCATCAGATACCTTTTCAATACTAGAAAACTTCTTTGATGCAATTTATTTAGTAAAATGAATACTAAATGAATGAACTTTGTTACCTGTTTAGAATGTAACTTTATTGGCTAACTGCATGGGGTAGGTATGTAGGTAGGATAGGTTTTACCGTCTATACAATGGTTTGTGCTCAGAAGAACTGTTTGGCATGATGCCAACAGCTACATTCTATCATCGCACCTCTCGCCACAGGCAGGGAATTCATCCTCACACATTGCGTCCGGAAACGGTACGCACTGTGCGGTTTGAAAGGCATTTCATCCCACGCACACTCAGGCTGTGGAATGAACTCCCTGCGGTGGTTTTCCCAAGCGACTACAATATGGGGTTCTTCAAGAAGGGCATTAGAAGGTTTCTTCAGGGTCGGCAGCGCGAGTGTGACGCCCCTGGTGTTGCATGCGTCCATAGGTGGGCCGTGTGCTTGTCTGCCAAGTGGTATAAAAAAAAAAAAAAAAAATGCTTGATTAGAAACCTGCACGCGGTGTACCCTGGGCAACGAAGATGGCGAGAGAATTGCCCTATTGGATCAACTTATTATCTGTTAATTGACACCTCGAGCGGTTTTAGTCGGTTTGAGTTCGACATACCTAAATACTAGTGCTGAACAGCAGCGGTCTCCACACGATAAAAAAAGAAAAGTAATTTAAATATGGAATTTAATTGATAATTATGGTATCAGATGGATGGATGAACTTTGAGTTAAAGTGTTTTATTTTGCCAAATTGAATTTATAAGTTTAGGTTTCAAGGACTTCCTTTTATTTAATTTACCATGTTTCTTAGAGAGATTTGTTCCTTTTGATTGACACTATCGATTGATGCCATAAAAATACAGGATGTCACTTTTTCGGATTTTAGTCGGTTCGATTACCGGGTGAGGCAAGCGAATTTAAAAAATCTTTGAATGCAGTTTTGTTTCTTTTTAAAAATAAAATGATGTCTCCTTTAAGTAAAATGAGCTAACTTAAGGATTTAAGGTACTTCCCCTCCATGTGGCATCGCCGTGGGACACCCTGTATAAGTGTTCTCTTATATTCTGTCTATTCTGTTATATGTATGTATAGTCTGTTATATTTATAGTATGTATGTTTGTTTGTTTAAATACCTATACCTACTCAGGTTTATTGTTCTCATTCTTTATATATTCTCTATGTACACCAAACTATCCGAAAACATTCTTCTCCTATTTTTTCATCCATCCTAAGGTTGCCTGTAAGAAATTGCCACAGAGCGATAAGGCCGCCATCTGTACTTACCACATTACTTAGATCTCTATGTAGTATTATTTCATATGGTGTACAATAAAGACGTTTTTACTTACTTACTTACTTACTTACTTACTTACTTACTTACTTAAGACCATGAACCCGAAATCGGAAATGGCCTTAAATTAGTCAGGGTGCGAAAAATTTTCTTTAGATAATCTTACACCTCGGTATTTGAAAACCCAAGACGAAATACGGTTTTGGTTGATTCTGCCCTAACCGCCCCAGCTGGATGGCAGGGGTATCCAAGAGAATTTATCAAGGGGTATAAATCCGTGAGCGACATCTCTGGCGTTGATTACCAAAAATTGTTTTTTTTTATACTACTTAGTTGGCAGACAATCACACGGCCAACCTGATGGGAAGTGGTCACCTTGGCCTATGGACGTATGCAACTCCAGGGGCGTCACACTCGCGCTGCCGACCCTGAAGAAACCTTCTAATGCCCTTCTTGAAGAACCCTATATTGTAGTCGCTTGGGAAAACCACCGCAGGGAGTTCATTCAACAGCTTGCCACAAGTTTTGGTAATCGTCTATCATTTGATATGGCCGTGACCTTGTTTACTACCTTAGTAGAATGAAAATAGATTATAAAACTGTTATAAATTTATCGCCATAGATAAAACTGTTGGGTGTGTCGTAAACATTATCTGTCGTCCAAGACCGATTTATCAAAATCACGCAAAACTACAGTTACTTCTACTGATTAGTGAGGAATGTGACGGTGTATCGTATTATCTTTTTATTTCCAACGCCATGTTCTTCATAACTGTTTTATGGTGTGATTGAACACATTTTTTTTTTCATTATGTCAGAGTTTTGGGTGATACTATTGGACGTTTCTATAGTAACGGGCTAAACGCTACGTGCGTTTACTCCGCTGAGTGGCTCCGCCCGCGTGCATCTCGGTTAACGTGACCTTTGCTCATATCTTCGGTTCTACTCAACCGATTGCGATCAAACAAACGTAAGATTTTAAGTCTGAGTAAGCCCTTTCTAACAAAAAAAAAATCGCATCAAAATCCGTCCAGTAATTTTTGCGTCCATCGCGGACAAACAGACAAACAGACGAACAGACGAACAGACAAACAGACAGGATATTCAAAAAAAATATTTTCGTGTTCAGTATCGTTATCATAACATAACCCAAGTATTTTTTTTTAAATATCTCCAATGTACAGACACGACCACTTTACAACTATATAACAGTATAGATAGATAGAAGTCTAGCCTAATCGAAGAATTACTGCACTATTTTAACCAAACCTCAGGCTGGGTGATCTCGTGACAAATTTTCTGCTTTTATAAAATTACGAAGGTCTGGCGTTCACGGGTTCTTAGTCCATACGGTTGTAAGGTTATCACTACATTATTATAACAAAGTCACTGTCGCTGTCTGTCCGTCCCTATGTATGCTTAAATCTTCAAAACTACGCAACGAATTTTGAAGCAGTTTGTTTTAATAGATAGAGTGATTCAAGAGGAAGGTTTATATGTATAATACATGCATAATATTGTAGAGAAACACTGATAAATTTAGAGATATGCAGCGGAAACGGGATCAAAAAATATGGTGGTACGAAGTTCACCGGGTCAGCTAGTAATATATAAACAAAGTGTATTATAGTTCGATTAATTTCTTTTCCTTATAGAGATTTATTTAGTCGTGCTTCATTCAGATTTTTCTTTATTTCCTTATCTCGTTAGAATGTTTGTGCATACTCCAATAGAGACAATAGCAGTGTTTTTTTTTATTTGCAGTTCGATATCTACTCGCCGTAACAGGTAATGAGAATGCACAAAGCGTGTTAAAGTCATACTCGACTTTTTATATCCTATGAATACGAAGGAAAACAATGTTTTTCTTACTGACTTTATCAGGATTACATTCATCCATTGTTAAAGAAATGGAACGGATTTTTTAATTATATCTGGATAGATAAATTAATTGTGAGTTCTTAATACAGAAAATAGCTCGAGCTGGTCTGCTGGTAGGTTATGTTAAAGTAAAAGTGCAATAACTTAGGCAAAAACATAATTGGTGAATTATGGGTATCAAATCATTAGAACTAGCCGTAATAGTACATTTTAGATTATTATCTGAGGCTAGAAATAAAGCTGATAAGTTGCAATCATTACGGCAGCTTGAATAAGCGATTGATTAAGTTTCTTAAAAATTTCTTTCAAAATATAAATTCTCATAGTAACTGCTAATCTGCACTAGTTTTCTCACATGTACATAACATACAGCATCTGTATCTGAAAGTGTGTCACCCTTATCTCGAGCTAAAATTTTATCTCCAACATAACATTGTCAGAGCTGATAACGCAGAATTGATCGAGCGATAACTTGATAAAGTCATATAATAGAGTGTCGCGGACAATGGGGGACGTTGCGGTCGTTGTGGGTGCCGGTAGCAACCTCGGTTACCAAGTACTCAAAAGGCTCACAGATATCTACCGAGGAAAAATATATTTCACCACTGAAGATGAAAATACTGGTTGTAATATTCTAAAAAACCTCCAAAGAGACAAAATTGAATTAAACTATGTGCAAATGGATATAACTTATACGAAAAGTATCATAAAATTGAGACACTACATCCAAGATCTAGATGAAAGAATAGAATTGCTTGTGAATGTGACAGACTATGTGCCCGAAAAGAAGATATCGCATCCAGAAAAAGTAAGAAGAACGCTAAGTGTAAATTTTTACGGGTTTATAAATTTTGGAAAGCTTATTTACCCTTTGCTGGTGGAAAATGCAAGAGTGATTAACGTCTCTGGACCTGCAGGTCTTCTGGCGACGATAGATAATGAAGCGATACGGAAAAGAATTAGTGATACAAGTTTATCAGAAGACGAGTTAGTAGCTGTTATGCAGGATTATGAATACGCTGTAAGAAGAGGTACAGAAAGAACAGAAGGGTGGGGCAGAAGTGTCCAAGCTGTTAGCAAGGTTGCTTTAAACGCTGTGACGTTTCTGCAGCATCGAGAATGGGCAGAAAAAGGAGTGATTATCAACTGTGTAAATCCTGGAAACTTGATTAGTAAGGAGAGCAGGAAATCAGCGAAGATGTTTGAAGAAGGAGCAAAGGCTATTCTTTATTTAGCGTTTGAGGCTCCACTGTCTTTGAAAGGTAATTTTGTGTGGAGTAACTATTCCGTTATTGAGTGGAATTCGGACCCGTTTGTGGAAGTGACAACGGTGTGAGGTAATAAATAACAATATCAGTGAGTGATGTAATCTGAGTAGGTACATTGATGTCATAAAAATTTACAATTTATAAAATGCAAGGAATTATGTATATATAGCCGTAGATTCCTGCATGGTATTTATTCTAATCCAGTAATAAATCAGTATTATTAAGATAATAACGTTGTTTTGATTTTATTGTCAATTTCTGAAAGGTGTGTATATTTTTGTAACCTTATTTCGAATTTCGGTATACGGTATAGTTACCGGCATATATCTATAGTCAAAGTCAAAGTCAACAATCATTTATTTCATTCTGTATATACCATTACAAAGGTATTTACAAAACGTCAAAATAAAAAAATAGGTATTTTTTTGGTCTATTTATATGAGCAGTATGCGTTTTTTGTGTGTCTTCTGAGGATATCTTGAAATGCTAGGGTGGCAAAAGAGCTCAAATCTATCCTTGTATTCCAGGGCCTTGTTTCTCTCGAGACTTAGGGTCAAGATATATGCCGTATACACTCGTAGTAGTACCGACTGTATATCAATAGCAATTTTTTTAACTATTTATTTCAGTGATAATCTATTACATCTATCAGTATCTATCAGTTCTCTTGCCTCAGTTCATCTTATCTTATCTTTGGCTTTACTGAAATAAGTCCACTTTACGCCACAGGATTACTGTGTCAAAATAATCGACTGTCAACATTTATTTAAGTGTCAATAATGTTAAGGTAAATAAATACTTGGTGAATATATAAGAAACTAGCTGTTACCCGCGGCTCCACTCGTGGGGATGTTGGTTATCGCAGCCAGACAAGGCCTGTCTTTTCCCAAGGTCTGATCTATCTCTGTACCAAATTTCATCTAAATCGGTTCAGTGGTTTAGGCGTGAAAGCGTAACAGACAGACAGAAAGACAGACACACAGACAGACAGATACAGATAGAGTTACTTTAGCATTTATATTAATATTATATTATTAAGTAAGTATGGAAGTTGGTATTTAATTACCACTTAAATATTGTTCGAGCATTCTCCCGCCTGGTCTACAATGACCCTAATCAACTTCGGCTAAGACATCAACAACTAAATGTCACATTTTCAACTCTAGTCTATACCTAATGTTTACTCTACTTCAAAAGTATTAAGCCTCTGTCAAAAAATAAGCCCACTACTAAAAAACAATCTCATTGTCTTTGAAATTAGTACCAATCATGTGTTTCGTATTCATCGCGCGCCTACCAGGTATTTATTACAGTTTTATATCAATGTTATAGTAGCGACGCATCATTGTACTGCGTTCTAGCAATCCTACTGGAAATCGAACAGTTCTGAAGTAAAAGTGCTCTCGTAAAATCACTTTTTACTATCTACAAAGGTAATTCCACTGATCGTTTCGGGGAAGCGTAGATTGAGTCTAAACGTAGTTTTGTTGAACAGCTGACTTGAACCTTATTCTCAAGGGTTACAGTCTATTTTACAACGGTACAGTTTTTCTGCGACTTTCAATTAAATTAGGGGATGAGATTATTTCTTTTGTTAAATTGTGTCTTTATTTCTTCCTGAATACGAAAAATGTTAATATAGCTACATTACATGTTTTAGTACCTATTTTCCTAGGATTTTTCCATTACCTACTTTAAGTACCTATTTTCCTAGGATTAAGGTTGCGCTGAGGAGTATTATGAGGTATATGATACACCTATACCTATATTTATCTACATTTCTATACATGTCTATGTTATATATTCAAACCTGTGTAATGCCGGTGTGAGAGGAACCTAGAGGTATTTAACTCATATTAAGGTATCGTGAAAGACTTGTGGTTAAAATTAAATAATAATGGGTAATAGTCGTTACCGTAAAAGCCAAGGTGAAGAGAGCGTAAGTTCAAATTCAAATTCTTTATTTTTCAAAACAGTGCAACACTGTTACAGCTTTTAGACGTCAAATTCTTCTTAAAACCAAGTTTACCACCGCTTCCTAGTGACGGCAAGAGGCTGGCCTCCTTATTAAATTCATAATATAAAAAAAACCTAAGTGCTCTATCATCATCATCATCATCATTTCAGCCATAGGAAGTCCACTGCTGGACATAGGCCTCCCCTATAGATCTCCAATAAGACCGGTTGGAAGCGGCTCGCATCCAGCGCGTTCCCGCGGCCTTAATAAGGTCGTCTGCGTCGTCGTCTAAGTGCTCTATATATAGCAATAATTGCCAGGAGGTGACGGTCTGACGTCGCTAGGCCCTCACAAAGGAAGTAATGACGCGTCAGCCGCACACCGTCGACGTCACCGTGTCGGCGGCGTGTCACCCGTTTTGCTTGAGCTGCCTTCGCTATGTCACCCCCTTCGCTCGAACTGCCCGCTGCGTGTCACCCCCTTCACCACAACAGTATGGCTTATGCCACTTAATCTAACAAAATAATACATTCTAGGGAAAAGTGGCATACGATCCTGGCTATGCTAGATATTTTCTTGTTTAATACTTTTTAGAGCGTGATTTTTCAGTAGTCGGGTTTTAGTTTTTAAACTTATTATCTGATCTAATAAATAATAAATATTCTACAACATTCTACACAACGCTATCTAGAAGCATGGTAATTTTACTTGTGTTATGGAATCTAGAATACGGATATACATACTTAGATACTTTTTTTTTTAAATACATACATAGGTACTATACATAGAAACACCCAGACCAATGCAAATATTTATATTCATGCATACAAATATTGGCACTGAACGGGGATCGAACCCGCGCCTCCTGCGTAGCAGCCGCGTTGACTACCGCTCATCTATATCAAAGTCGCAAGATCTATAGCAAAGTCGGACCGGTTCAGCTTTTTTTAGCAAGATGAGTGTATTAATTGGGCTTGCAGACGCAACTTTTCGCTTAGCCATTCGATTTCGCTAATGACAGCCAGCTCAGCAACTAACATTGAACAAACTAATGAGACTGCAGCTATTTTTACTTGTTTTTCTGTTCGTTGGAGCAGGGGGTCTTTTGTTTGTTAATAGACAGAAGTGATTATTACTCGTATATATTTTTAGGGTTCCGTAGCCAAATGGCAAAAAACGGAACCCTTATAGATTCGTCATGTCTGTCCGTCTGTCTGTCCGTCCGTATGTCAAAGCCACTTTTCTCCGAAACTATTAGGCCTACGCTGTTGAAACTTGGTAAGTAGATGTATTCTGTGAACCGCATTAAGAATTTCACACAAAAATAGAAAAAAAAGCTACTATACTATACAGAATACTTAGAACTGAAACTCAAAAATTTTTTTTCATCAAACCCTTACGTGTGGGGTATTTATAGATAGGTCTTTAAAAATGCTATTGAGGTTTCTAATATCATTTTATTCTAAACTGAATAGTTTGCGCGAGAGACACTTCCAAAGTGGAAAAATCTGTGTCCCCCTCCTCTAACTTCTAAAATAAGAGAATGATAAATCTAAAAAAACATATGATGTACATTACCATGAAAACTTCCACCGAAAATTGGTTTAAACGAAATCCAGTAAGCAGTTTTTTTTTAATACGTCATAAACCGCAATTTTCGCCTTTGCTGTTACGGAACCCTTCATGGGCGAGTCCAAATCGCACTTGGCCGGTTTTTTTAAATATTACCGATGGATAATATTTGAGTTACGTTATTTTATTTAGTTGATGGCCTCTGTTGTGTAGCAGTAGAACCTAAGAGTAGAACGTTCGACTACTACGCAGGGAGGATTTAGTTCGTATCCCGCCCAGTGCAAATATTTGTATGTGCGCATGAATATGTATATTTGCATTGGTTTAGGTGTTTCTATGTATAACATGTTGGTATACAGGGCGTCCCACGGCGATGCCACATGGAGGGAAAGTACCTTAAATCCTTAAGTTAGCTCATTTTGTTTAAAGGAGACATCATTTTATTTTTAAAAAGAAACAAAACTGCATTCAAAGATTTTTAAAAATTCGCTTGCCACACCCGGTAATCGAACCGACTAAAATCCGAAAAAGTAACATCCTGTATTTTTATGGCATCAATCGATAGTGTCAATCATAAGGATCAAATCTCTCAAAGAAACATGGTAAATTAAACGAAAGGAAGTCCTTGAGTTCTAAAATTATAAATTCAATTTGGCAAAATAAAACACTTTAACTCAAAGTTCATCCATCCATCTGATACCATATTAACAATAAAATTCCATATTTAAACTGCTTTTCTTTTTTTATCGTGCTGACACCGCTGCTGGTCAGCAGTAGTATTTAGGTATGTCGAACTCAAACCGACTAAAACCGCACGCCGTCTAAATTAACAGGTTATAAGTTGATCCATAGGGCAATTCTCTTGCCATTTTCGTTGCACAGGGTACACCGCGTGCAGGTTTCTAATCAAATCAAAGATATCTCTAGTGTTGATACCTTGTAAGAATTTCTTACAAGGTATCAACACATTAAAGATATCTCTAGTGTTGATACCTTGTAAGAATTTCTCACAAGGTATCAACACTAGAGATATCTTTGATGAAATTTATTTAGTAAAATGAGTACTAAATGAATGAACTTTGTTACCTGTTTAGAATGTAACTTTATTGGGTAACTGCATGAGGTATGTGTAGGTAGGGTAGGTAGTTATTTTTGGGTGCTTGATTAGAAACCTATACGCGGTGTACTTACCCTGTCCCACGTGCGTCCCACGGCGATGCCACATGCATCGCCGTGGGACGCCCTGTATATTTACAAAATCAAAGTATCTAATTATGCTTATCCGCATTCTAGATGCCATAACAGAAGCTAGTTAAGCTATGCTTACCATGGGTGTAGATAGCGTTGTGGAGAATGTTGTACAATATTTAATATATTTTGTCTAGATGATAGTTGCCGTATTAAGAATGAATAATCCAGTCAAACTTTTTTATCCAAATACTTCAATTAAAAAGGAGGTTTCGTACAAAAAACCGTGTTTCGGTAGCTCAGTAGTCAGAGCATTTCCCCTGCAAGGGACTGTGCACGCGTTCGAGTCCCACCTGAGTCATTTCCCTTTTTCATATTATCTTAATCGATTTTAATAATTTGCATAGCTTAAAAGAATCATTCCATTTGAAAAACTATGTAATATTATCACTAGAAAGATTATAGTGCAATACCTACGTTGGTACTGTCTCTATACAGGAATAGTATTCAGCTCTAAAATATAGGCCATTTCAATATGCATTTTGCAAATGCGGAGCTTCGGATGCACGGTTGCACTCGTCTGGTCACCTCCCCTGAAGTGGATTGCGTCGTACAATGAATACTGTATGACATTCCGCCCGTGGCGTAAGTACAAACTATCATGTAAACTGGGAGCTTATTTAAGTGAACTACGAAATAAAACTGGAGATCTTTTGGCTAGGATAATGTATGGTGGCTAAGCTAGGTGATAAACGAGTAGGTTAGCATAATCTAAGGTTAAGCAGGTCGTCATCATCATCATGCCGTATAGCTTTTTCTCGAGTCCTCTTATTGTCGACGTCCAGTTGGCGAAGCCAGTCTATTGCTGCCGGTGTGAGGTCATGTAGCTCACGCAATCCTCCAGGGAAACGACGGTGTGGACACTCCTCTGCTATATGCATCGTTGTCTGCTTTGGAGCTCCACAGTCAATCAAGGTTAAGCAGGTTAAGCTAGGTCAGTCTTAGGATAGATGAGTGTCCGATACATTAAGACACCTCGGTGCTTAAGAAAGCACGTTAAGCTATCGGTCCCAGTTGTCATACGAACATCTGTAGCATTCGTTACCAGTAGTTGGAGACCTAAAAGTCCAACAACTGGTCTAACTACAATGCTTCGATGTCGCCAATGTGTTGTGGAGGTCAGATGGTAGTCGCTTCACGAAAAATATCGAAGTACAGCCAAATCCGGACTTAGACTGAATAACGCGGACCTTAGACTCCGAGGTGAAAGTTTATAGCCCTAAGAATCTGATTATAGAACTCTGATACCGCCTGTGGGTTCTGGGGGTCAGGTAGCAGTCGTTTTACAGAACATATCGACGTTCCGCCTTTACGTAGTTAGACCGAAAATCGACCACAAATGAGTTAGGAAAAACTGGGGGGATGTTTTATCTCTTAGTAAGAGAGCACACGATGCGTTGCGGCGACGCACCGCAGAAATTTCGCCGCATTGGCGGGCACACGAACGGTGCGGCGCCGCCGCGTTGTTATCAAACAAATGAGCGGTGCCGCTCCGGCGTCGCAACGCATTCACCCCTCCCCGCCTCGTCTCGGTGGTTGCAAGTCCGGTGCGGCGACGCAGCGCATCGTGTGACATGCTACAGATATTTCTATGTAAAACGACGCAGCGACACCGCTTCGGCGCCGCGCCGCCGCCGCAACGCATCGTGTGCCTCCGCTCTTACGAGAGCGACTGCCGTCTAAACACCAACCTGCCTGTGTCAGTGCCCCATCGGTGTATCCGTCAGTAAACAGCCTCCCAAGACAAGTAGCAATTCACTGGCGCGTATTGTAAAATAGAATAATGAATGTATGGAATTTGACGTATATGACAGTGTCATACACGTTAACGAATTGCCATTTGTCTCGGGGGCTGGTGTGCCGGCTAGTGTCCCAAAAATCTTGATGGGTCTCCGTACAATTTGTAAGGTACAAAATTACGCAACATTCTGCACCACATTAGCACGATAAAATAACATGTCCGCACGATAAAATGAACTACAATAAAGTTATTTACGACACAAAATTTCAACTGCCGCTATAAATTCCACGACAGAATAGTGAGAATAACAAAATGGTGTTCTGTGCCAAAAAACTGCGCGAAACTGTTCACAAATCAAGGCTCAATGATGATGAATGGTCATTCATTTGCTATCATAATACGTGGTAGAACATACTATGTAATCGTAAAACTTAGATCGTTTTGTATATCTTTTTTTTATCGTGCAAAAAATCTCCAAGGATACCTCCCCCGCCGGAGCCGGAGGAGGAGGTTATGTCGGTCTTGAACCGACTAAAACGCACGCCGTCTGTGGGCCGTCAGTTGTCATATATCCTTCGCACCCCAGCCGACCCAAGGCCATATTTCTCGATCTGGCGATCTGGCTTCCGGTGTGGGGATCACAGAGTCCCCAACTCGCACCCGGGTATAGGGAGATCGTTTTGTACATCTATACCTATCTATAGGTATATTTGTACATATATCCATATCTATACTTCCATATCCATACCTGTGGCAAGGGGTCCCTATTAACCGATTTCTGCTGGCTTGCTCTGCAAAGGGAAGCCGTGGCAGAAATGTTTAAAATACTATTGTTGTTCTGTAAGAATTACGTTTTTTATATTGGCTTCCCTTATGAAAATTTTCACCCTTCGCTGCCGCCCTATCAATAATTTAAATGCAAAAGTAACTCTGTCTATCTATCTGCTTGCCTATCTGTTACACTTTCACGCCTGAACCACTGAACCGATTTTGATAAAAGTTGGTACAGAGATAAATTAGACTTTGAGAAAGGGCTATAAATATAAAGTCGCGATAAACGACGTACTTGAAAGCGAAATTTGACATGTAGCCTAACTCAAAATTCCTTCATAGCATAGCATAGCATATCATAGCATAGTCATATCACATCTTCTAGTAATTCACCTGTATGAAAACAAACAAAACAAGTAGTAGGTAGTCTTCACCATTTTTTTCCACAAATTATACTAAATAAATCCAATACAAAATTATGGATACAATGTAGTCAATATAGTACTAATAGTAAAATGACTACATTGAAGTGATTATAGTCCTAATACTCGTAGTATAATAACTATAATGTAGTCATTATAATACTAATAGTAGATATAATGACTCCACATTACTAATAGTATAATGACTATATTGTAGTCACTATACTACTAATAGTGTAAGGACTACATTGTATCTATAATTTTGATCTGAAAGAAGAGTCTATTAGTTTATCTCCTTTCACTTCAATAATTTTATTTTGGGTACATTTCACTGCATTACATATCGCAAAAGATAAATTATGAACTTGTCTTAAAAAACATCGATCGATCTTACAGTCCCGTCTTTACTATTTTTGATACCTGTCTTTACTAAACAAGACATCGGGATATTAGGTAACCATGTCTTGTTTAGAGTTTCCAATATTTCGGCACTGTAGCAAGCACCTCAACGTGCTAAAATACCTGTCTCCCATCACCGATATACCGACGGTATCTCAAACAAAAGATTAAATATCGATTTCAAACATCGTTACTAGAACACAATACTGTTTAATAAGTAATTCGATTTACTCATCTATCTCGATGCCTGGACTTGTGCCCATCAATTCGTATCGTCATCAATAAACTTTACACCCTTGTCTGTCTGCGGAAACAGGCTTGATTACAATAGCCTTCTTCAATCTTTGCCTCCAAAGGTACCTTCCAATCATGTCGATGCGGGTATCGATGCAATTCTAAGAGCAAGCTTGAATTGACGCGGGGTCGTCTCAACCATATTATATTTTGAATTTCGATTCTGTCGTTTAAAAATGGAACAATGTCGGTTTTTTTTTATTATGATTTTTTGAGTCAAAGGAAAAAGGCACGAGTTCCTTCAGGAAATGAAAAATAATTTCCGTGTAAGGAAAATTTATTGATCTTTCTTTGTTATTATTTGCGGGTTGCTATCGGCAGATAAAAATGGAGAAGTAAGAAAAAGAGGATTGTAGGGAGGCATGGAGATAAAACCTGATGGGCTAGGTGCTCAAATTTCGCCAACGTTAATGGGCATTAGACCATGAGCCGGTTACTTTCTTACGGACTTATGTATCATGCATACGATTCGGTACCTTCGGTGCTTCGTAGTCTTGTTGACTACTATGTAGGTATACTAGACAGCTAGTCAGAACATTTTTTAAGATAGGATACGTTAATTTAACTTCACTTCGCCTGATGGCAAGCTGCAGTCAAAGTCTCAGGAAAGAGGGTCACCATTCCCTCGCAAGCACTCAGGATTTATGAAATTTTAGAATTCATCGCTTGCTTCATCATCCAAATTGAGCACGCGGTTAAAAAGCAATTTTGCACTCAACTGTAAAATCAATGAAACAGTTTGACTTGCTCTTAATACCTTACTCCCTCACTATGGGCCTTATGAGTAAGCTCAAAGTAGCCCAACGAGCTATGGAGAGGCTATGCTCGGAGTCTCTCTGCGAGATCGAATCAGAAATGAGGAGATCCGTAGAAGAACCAAGGTTACCGACATAGCCCAGCGGATTAGCAAGTTGAAATGGCAGTGGGCAGGGTACATAGCACGGAGGACTGATGACCGATGGGGTCGAAAAGTCTTCGAGTGGAGGCCATGTATCGGCAAGCGCAGCGTAGGACGTCCACCCACAAGGTGGACAGACGATCTCATTAAGGCCGCGGGAACGTGCTGGATGCGAGCCGCTTCCAACCGGTCCTATTGGAGATCTATAGGGGAGGCCTATGTCCAGCAGTGGACTTCCTAATGGCTGAAATGATGATGATGATGATGAGTACTTTGCTAGTCAAGATAGATCTGATGCTGACTGTACTATCGTAATTAAAAATGCATTAGCACCGTAATGTTTATAATGGCTTGTCCGATTAAACGCGTATCTATGTGTATGTAATGTTTAACGCATACATTTATACGTCACACAGTATCGATATGAGAAAATATAAATGTGTGTGATGCGAAACAAAGAAAACGTTATGCTCGCCTTCTCATACTATTATGTTCGAAGCATGCATCTATATAAAGTAATGCAAAAATTCGTGATTCTACGTAAGGCAGTGCGTAGCCTGGTCGGTAACAAGGCTGCTACGGATAGTGTTGAAATCGGATGTTGTGGGTTCGGATCTTAGTTTTTCCACTTTTTGTTGTTTTGTTTTCATGAAATTTTAGGAACAAGTTAACAGAATTAGAAATAATTATTTACAAATAGAAAAATATTATACTTAATTTACAATAGATTATAAATAAAACAATAGTTTAAAAAAAAAAGTTTATTAAAAGAATTATCCAATGTTAATTTGTGGTTATAATAATTTCATCGAAAAAATATACTTTTATAATAAAATTAATATTGCATATTGAGGTTATAGCTTAATTATTCATTTTCTCGAAAGTTTTTTTTCGGAAAAGAGGATTGAAACTTAACCTCAACCATACAGTCTTATACTAATTACAGGCCAGCACGTCCCTTGATAGGCTCAGTAGTCTCAATAGAGCCTATAACTGAAATTAAATAACAAAAATATTTAAACAGAATAGCTTAGCACGAGTACGGCGATAACAATATCACGAGAGCTTTCACTTTAAATTGAGCCTAACTATTTTATATAAAATATAATATATAATAACAATAACTTTTATCTCTCTTTGCACCATTAAACCCCATATATTCTCAATCGTTTGAACCCTCAGGGGATCGTGCTGGCCAAGGAAATTCAGTGGCGAGGAGTACTCATAACACGATTCCTGCCGGCTTGCTCTGCAAAGGGAAGTCATGGTAGAGATGCTTAAGTTTAATGCATTATTACATGTATTACACCTAAAATTCAGTACCTATCTAAAATTTGAGAGAATTTTATACAAAATTGCCATGGTTGTTCTTTGGGATTTGCCACCGGCTTCCCTTTTGAACATTTTCACCCTTCGCCACAGCAAGGAATAACTTTACGTTCACTAAACCATTCGCGAAGTATGGTGGCTCGATGGATGGGAAAATTATCGTGCACAAAACTTATATAATTTTTTTATATAAGTCAAGCACACGGCCCACCTGATAGAAAGTGATTACCGTGGCCTTTGGACGTATGCAACACCAGGGGCGTCACACTCATGCTGCCGACCCTGAAGAAACCTTCTAATGCCCTTAAACCTTCATTTATATCTGGATAGACATTTCGCACTGTGGGCAACTAACATTATATCTTCTAACACTTCCACATAATTTGCACGCACTATTTGCACTATTTGCACGCGTAGATATTGGGTCTAATTCACCCGGCCCTTGCGCTCTAATCCACCCCCACATAATTTACACTTAGATTCAGTGTTCGGTACTATGTTGTTTTCACACCACCGTGGTTTATCCTTATGCCATAAATGTAATCTTCCTTTTTGAGATGATTTAAACGTTTTTTCATCAGAAAATATTGTTGATTCCCAGTTAAAGTAAATACTCTTCGTTATTCGTTTCATATTCTGCTGCCATATAACGCCGCTTCAGCAGGTCTTCCACTTCTCCTCCAACTCTGCAACTCTTCTTCCTCAAATTGTTTCACGCAACGACTCCCAGTATTTCTCTAAAAAAACAACAACCATATTACACAATTGCAACCAATGAACAAAATTGCACTACAACAATATTAATTAATTAATTAACTTACAGATAAGCCCGTCTCATTAGAAATTTGAGATATATTCAGACCATTCGAATATGGCCACAATATTAGCTTTTGCTTCAATACTTATATTTGACATATTGATTTATTTAAAAAGAAATGTAATCGCTCGAACAGTAATTAACACAAACAGTCGTAACCATAGATGATATAATATATAAATAGGGTAGTCGTAACTGACTTCACCAACCAACAACTTCACTCATAGCCAATGAATCCATTTTATTTCAAATGCACCCTCAAATAATTATTTTCTCGCTAAGTTTAAAATTCTACCTAAGAAACATTTTTATATTCGTATCAACATTTATATATCATAACTTTTAAATATAAAACACAAAAAGTTATATTAGTTCCGGTAGGTTCGAACCATCACCGACAGGTTTCATACTATTCGTCAAGCCGCACGCTAAACCACTCAGCTACGGGGCGGCTTACGTATGATATTGAAATTAACAATATCAATCAACGAGTGAACAATATTAATGTGTGTGTATGTGTGTATGTGAATTATCTTCAAAGATTAAGGTCATAACTTCAAAAGTTTAGTAAGAGTACTGTACGACTAGGTTGACGTGTATATGTGTGTGAATTGTCTTCAAAGAATAAGGTCATAAGTACGACTAATGTTGACGCGCTATAGTTGCGTCAGATTGGTACTGCACTTATGATCGCGATAGTACATAGAAATCATTTATTAAAACTTTTACTACCGAACTACATTCAAATAAGTAGAACTGCCACATTGGTATTCAGCACAAATGTGACAAATATGACGAGACGAAGATTTATTTCGTCAAACATCTCTTAAAGTTAGAGATGCCAAATATCGCCTTCCTTTGTGTATTCTTGTCCTATATGTCACATACGATTTTCTTTAATACGTGACGAAAATAAAAAATAAATATGTATATCTCTGGTAGTTATTAGTTAGTATTTTTTTATTATAAGTAACAGATTTTTTTTATTACACATCCATTTGGCCATATTGGCTACATTTAGAGTCGAAGCCATTTGCTAGAGACGGTCTTTTTTTTACGAAACTACCTAGACACAAACATTTAAGAAAGGCAAGAATTTCTTCGCAAAGGCAAAAATTCGTAGCCGACTGCACATACGACTAAATAGCACCATTGAGCAGCCGCAATGAATGAAAACAAGAACAATAAACGATATTATCACATTCAAGTCTATTTCACAGTACGCTGTATCTGCTGTATGCGATCGGCTACAAACGTACCTTTAATATAGTCTTTAAGGTGATTACATACGCGAATGACTTAGAACATACAAATGCCCAAGGTCATTGGCTCATATTTGAACCGTAAAAATCAGTAAAACCAATTTTAATAGATAATTTTATAGGCGACGATTACTAACTAAGAAGATCACGTCATGCTAATTCACTTATTTAACATATTATGTGAAATTTTAGATTATTTGGATACATATTGTAGATAATATTTGGTTTCATAAGAAAGAGTAGAGTAATTTTCGGAGCCTCTTTTTAACTATATGAAATACATAATATAGTAGGCAGGCATGTGAACTCCAGATCTGTAGGTTTTATAGTTACATAATAAGAAAAACGGTTTCGAAAATGCCAATTTTTCGATGCTGGATTCGGGGCCTTAAAAAGCTTTATTAGGTATTTATGGATGCTACAGTAAAACACCACAACCTATTCAGTCCCCCTAGACAAGTGACAATTTGGTGGTCGACAAATTATAGAATAGAATTATGAATATAGGCCTTGTCCTAGGTGAGCGACAAATGCGACAACGCGACGCGTTTCGACGCCGCGCGTAAAAATCAAATGGTCGTTGTTCATGCGTTGTGTCCTACGTGGCGTCGTCGCGCGTCCCCTAGACAAGTGGCAATTCGTTACTCGGCGTATGATGGAATAGAATGACAAATGTATGGGATTTGACGTATATGACAGGCGTCAACGAATGTCAAAAACGTCAAATCCTATACATTTGTCTAGAGGGGTTGTATGGAAAAATATGTCACGCTTCGCGTCTCACCTAGAACAACGGGAATGTGATTAATTTGACGTTTATGACATACGTTGTCTTCTGTCATATACACGTCAAATTCCATATTGCCAATGAATTGCCACTTGTCTGGGCAGCACTTTTTGCGCTAAAAATTACGAAAATCTATACATTCCCAAAATGTGCTTATAATAGTAGTGGAATTTCAAAATAAACTGTATTCGAAGCCAAAATTGACTTGTCACGTTCTCTCCCCATCCCAAAGGGGAAAATGAAAACTTCTGCAAGTGCTCTGTCTCTTTCCTTCCTTTATAAGTTTTGAGAGGCCGCAGTCACTTACAGTTTAAATAACTTAACGTCTTAAATTCACTTCGTTTATTCCCAGGCCGCATCACATTTATTATTTATTTTCCTATATATTCACGACTGTATATATCTGAAAGGGGTAAGCAAAGGTGTATTTATACAAGTATGTTTATCCCTATAGATAGCACTGTGCAGAATATTCTTTCTATATTTTTAATTAAAAGTATTAACGTATCGTGTGTGGTGGCTTGCTTAAACCTAGCCTTCTTAACTTCACGTTTATCTTACCATCAGGCAAGGTGAAGTCCGAGGAATGTATGGGGTTTGGACAGGCGTCCACTGTCATATACTCGTACGTCAAATCTCATACATTTTTTGTCATTCTATTCTATAATACGCTGACAATAAAATAATATCCATTATTTTTGTCCCTCGTAACGGAACGAAATTGACATCAACAGGCACTGGTTACAGTGAGCCAGTTGACGTCAATCCCGTACCGGGTTAAAATGTCCTAAAAACGTCCAAATCTGTTTGCACAACCCGAGAATCAAACTTCAAACTTCAAGCACAGTAGTCGTACACCACCACTGTGCCACTACACCATAGCACTTTTCTAAACAGATAAAACTTAAACTACGTCACTAAGCTTACGACGTCATCATTATGACCGCAGAGCTACGTGACCATGTAACACACGATGTAGCATTAAATAAAACATCCTGTATGCAGTACTCGAAAACAGAACAGCCTGTATTTCGTATAAAATTTGTTTACGAGAAACAGGTGATGGTGCAATAGAGGGGCTTAATAATGCAGGGATAATGCAGTTTCCCGGGAATTTTGGGTGGGAAATATTTTCTCACTAGCTTTTCATAAGGTATGCACTTTAAATAGATGGTTTAATATGCAGCGGGTGGGTTGGTGTTAGGGTTAATGTGCTGTACTGAGGCTCAACGGCATATGTTGGATAGGAAAAGCTTGTACAGTCGCGCTCAGATGTTGTTGAATACTAATTTTGTAAACAACTAGCTGTGGCCCGCAGCTCCGCCCGCATGGATGTCGGTTACCGAGACCAAACATAGCCTTTGTCCTTTCCTAAGGTCTAATCTATCTCTGTACTCAATTCCATCAAAATCGGTTCTATAGTTTAGGCGTGAACGTGTAACAGACAGATAGACAGAGTTATTTTCGAATTTTATGGATTGTATATAAATAAATAAAGCATGTCTTGTATTCTTAAGCTGCGTTTACATACTCGCGGCAGAGCGAGGGAAGTGGGCAGAGACGTGGTATGAATGGTATATTCGTCATGCCGCGAGTACTGCCGCGTATGTTACTGCGAATGTCGGCTTGGCGGCGCGAGTCAAAGGAGCGGCAATACTAGCGCGATTAACTATACGAGACCACTAGATGGCGCTAATCAATAAACACGGCTTTCGTTATTGCTCCTCGAATATTTACTTTTAAAAATATTTATATGGATCTACGGAAAGTGTATAGTAGTTGAAAGTGATAGATTCTATTAATAATCTATTTAATTAATTCGCTATGCTGTAAAAGCATAATGCGTACACTCCTACAGCGTTGTCCTTCATACGTTTACGTCCGTCTCCATTGCAGGGCGATTACTGTAATGCGGACCAACACGATGATGCGCGTGTGTGAACGCTAGGGCATTAATCGCGCGAATATTTCTGGCAACACGATGAGCAATGCGAGCGGCAGTATGTAAACGCGGGGTTAGGTATCTAGCTGTATAGTGAAAAAATTATATGATTAGAAATAATGAAAAAAAAAAAAAAACTTGTTAAGTTAAATGAACGATATTAAATACAAAATATTTTTTTTGGAATTCTTGTTTCTTTGTCCGCTATGTTATATAGGCATAATATGTATATATGCATAGAAAATGTATCTAAGTATGTTTATCCGCATTCTAGAACTCATAATACTTGTATATAAAATTTACATCATAACCTAATGCGTTGCTCACGACCTAAATACATAAAAAATTAAACATATATATATACATAATACCCACTAAAACAAGATATACATTCCCATCTCAAAACATTCCAGTACGAGCACAACACTAGTACTCCGCCACAATATCTCGGCCTACTTACCGAATATATCAAAAACGCAAATACGAACAAAAAACGGTTCGTCGCAACGGCAAGTTTGCTGCGGTGGCTTAAACTTACTCCACGGCATTAGTGCTGGATAATCATCTAAATCCCGGTCCCGGGATTCGGTGAGTGCGGAACTATTTGTTTCGAGATGATTAAATTTGTGACGAAAGAGTGGAAGTCGGATTTTATTCCGTAACAACTTTAGATTATTGTGTTAGTTGTGTAATGTAGTAATAATTTTTAGAAGTAAGTAATTAGATTTTTTGTACGTGTGTGTAAATTTTTTTGACATTTTCACTTTGACAAAATCAAATGTTATTGTTATTTTTAGATAGTTCTTTAGTATGACTTCTTCAGCTTGTTATTCCAATTTTTTCTGAGTTCATCAAATTCTATAATAAAATATCTTATTACCAGATTATAGTGCTAGATTATGTGCAACAAAGGCTTGTCCCTGAAGCTGACGGCACAGAATCTCTCTGTTTGTACAGAGTCGGCAGCACGAGTGTGAGTAGTGTGACTCCCTTGGTGTTACTCGTCTGTAGGCCACGGTAACCACATTCCATCAGGTGGGCTGTGTGCTAGTCTGTCACCTAAGTGGTATAAAAAAAGTTCTGTTTAAGCTAATTTTATAAACATAATAAAATATCAATTTATTAAAGTTCTATTGCAAGCGGGTGCAGGTATACTTAGGTTTTCTGTATAAAATTTTCTTAAATTTCAAAAATATTAGTCCCGCAGTGCCCGGAACACGCACCCATCACTAGTAGAGAATCTTCGTTTTTTCTGCAACCGTGGCTCGAGCTTAATAATGGCAGCAAGTTCTTATAGATGTCCGCTATCGGACGATACTTACTAAATATCCATTTGGTTATAGCGGTTATTTGATCATCCATATCCATACTAATATTATAAATACGAAAGTAACTCTGTCTGTCTGTCTGTCTGTCACGCTTTCACGCCTAAGCCACTGAACCGATTTTGATGAAATTTGATATAGGGGTAGATTAGACCTTGAGAAAGGACATAGGCTATGTTTGGTCGCGATAACCGACATCCACGCGGACGGAGCCACGGGCAAAAGCTAGTAATATATATTAATAATGGGTGTAAAATATTTTTGGAACTTATGAAGAACTTATCTTGGAAGGTGGTTGGTTAAGATTCTGGCAAAGTTTTCCTATCGGGGTTGAGAGGTCAGACAATAGTCGCTTCCGTAAAAATCTAAATAAGAAAATGCATGGACTTAGAATTCATTTATAAGAAAACTGAAAGAAAAAAGTGAAATGCAATTTTTTAAAATATTTTTTCTTTGATTTATTTTCCCCCGAAAATACTTTTACTCTCATAAAAAAGTTCTCATTTGTATGTTGTGCCAGTACCGTTTATCCCTTCAGAGTATTCCCCATGATGGCTGAGCAGAGCTATAGCGTGTCTACGACGAGGACATGGTTAATTTCCCCATGGAACGACAAGCCTAAGTTTCACAGGGTAAAATTTCAACTAAAAATGCAGAGAGAATAAGTTAGCATGTTAAAATTCGTAGGTTTAAACGAATTTTGATATGATAAAAGAATTTAATCGCGATGGTTCATGGTTAAATTTCTTCATATCAATATGACTTCACCCCGCCTGATGGTAAACGGCATGGTTAAAAGCATCTAATGAGACCGTTAAGCTGAAGTCTACCATTACAAAAATGTTGGTGTCTTCAATGGTGACCCTCTTTTCCGAGACTTTGTCTTCAGCTTACCATCAGGCGAGGTGAAGTTTTCAGCTTACCATCAGGCGAGGTGAAGTCAAATTGACGTGTCCTATATAAAATAAAACCACTTAGCTACGAGCCACTTTCAGCACTCACTAAACAGCACTAAATCATACAATTAAGTGTAATATCAGTACCAAAATTGATCCTATTAGTAATATTTACTAACCGGACGTACTATGAATACTAAACTCAGCAAGTATCAAAATCGACAAGCCCAGGGCGTCTAGATACAGCATAAGGTGGCCCAATCGATCTATCCATAGCACATATAGATGAAGCAGGTGCCCCGTGGTATGCATTTAAATCGAATATTACAAGACACCCTGTATAACTGGCTATATCACCACTAAGAGTGCACGTGCACTTTATAGGTAGTAGTTATTGTGGACTGTTTTCAATTTAATAAAAATCAAAAAGAAGATAAGTAATATTCTACTTAAAAAGATTCGATTGCAGCGTTGGACGGGTGACTATGTGATGATGATGGTCAAATAAGGGTATAAATGTGGAACAAAAAGGTGAACCATGGGTTCAAAAAAGGGTCTGTCCTTTCCCTCTTCCTACAGTCCCGGGTCCTTTAAGCGGGTCGTGACAAAGCATCTGACGAAGCCGTCAAGCTGAGTGCCAGCATTACAACATGGCACGTGTCTGTAATATTGACCTTCTTTCTTGAGATTTTGCCTTCAGCTTACTATTAGGCGAGGTGAGGTTGTATTGACGTGTTCTACATTAAAAAAAAACCCGGGTCCAAGAAATTAATCATGTAACACCGTGGTGAACCACAGGTATGAGAAATATCCGTAGAATACCTAGGTGATGCACTAGGTATTCCATAGGTAAGTTTTCCAGGTCCAGGTCTTAATGCTATTGGGTAAAAACTGTTAAAACTCCGTGTAAATCTATCGACCATAATAGTATGAAATATAGCGTTGAGTCCCGGCTGCATTCAAGGCTTCCAGAGTGCTTATAAATACCAAATGTGTGTCACTGCCAGTAAAAAAAGCGTCGGTAGCTTAGTGGTAGGAGTCGACCTTACGATCGAGAGGTCCCGGGTTCGAATCCTGGCCATTACACTACTGACGTGAACCCACTCCTAGCACAAGCAATTTAGCTTAGTTGGAGGGGTTAACGGGAATATTAGTAATTTCGGTTGCTAATAATCTTTTAAAAAAAAAAAAAAGTCGGTGTATTGCACGTTTTTTTAACTGTGTTATCAAAAGAAAATAGTAACTAAAAAGTACTTCTAAGTGTGCCAAATACAATTAAAGCAATTCAGATGATATTCTACGCTTTCGTCTATTTCTCTACTCTGCTCCTTCAAAAATATACAACTGCGACTATATATGAAGAATATGTCTGCAAAATATCTATATCCCACTTATATACAAGAAGTATTTTCTTATATTTTTCTCTTTTGAAGTTCCCTCGTCTTGTGATCCCAAATATCTCTGCTTCATTGAATTTTGTGTTTGATGCTATCAACATAAAATATGTAAGCGTTTTATAACCAATATCTTATTTGTAAGGGTCAGTTTTGGACTTGGTGACGTCACGGAATCTAATACCTCAGCAAGCTTATGACCGACTGCCTTCTATTTTTGGTTCGTTGAGATCAAAGATGTAATCATTTTTTTGCTTACAGTAAATAATATCTATTTTAGACTATTTATACTGTTGATTGATGGCAGTTGGTGGAACTGGTTCTTACACATTGATAACACACTTGTATTTTCCTCGATTATATTATTGAACCTAACCGGCTTCTGACACATACACAAACACGCACGCACGCACGCGTATATACACACATACACACACGTTACAATCTGGAATAGCATAGGCTACTTTATAACCTGATAATAAGTTCATGTAGCTTACAAAACTGTGTCAGTATTTCACACCGGCGGAGTTGCCGGGAATGGCTAGAGTAGGAGCTGTTTCATGATACATATTTGCTTACGTATGAAAAATTTCGCGAACAAATTTGAACTGTATAAGAAATATATAACATAGAGACATAGCCTTTTTTATATTATTCTCAAAATCGGTCCGATTCGGACGAGGGAACAGGGGAATACGAGATTGCGATTTCGTGTGTACATAGGTATAAACAGTGTAGCTGTAGTTCCTTCTCTTTCACTCTCGTGGAGTGGTCATTCAGGCGTAGCGCGACAACAAGGGATTTGTTCTAAATCTATTCCGGAAATATCTTGATGTCCGCTTTTCCAATACCAGTTTAAAAATTGAAAAAGGGAAGCGTCACTTCTGTTAGCAATATTTGATTATGTTTTCAATTAATTTGTGACTTTTAATTAATAATATAATTTAAAAAACATTTTAATTATTATTAATTTATAAGAGTATCATTCACTAAAATGTTTATTCGATAAAAAAGGGAATTTAGGCATCAGTCAAAGACGCCACAGTGATCTACGCAAAAAAAGTCATTAATAATATAAAATAAATAATAATTAATATAATAATAATAATGACGAATTATTTCTTCATGCGAGTAAGTAACTATTTTTTTCATATCTAGTATTGGCGCCATTATTGAAAGCCGCCATGTTCCTTCACGATGTGTCTATTAATAATACGTCATTGTTTGGAGTTATGAAAAATTCAAATTAAACACTAAGCTGATTGATTGCTTGATTGATTTCTTGATTGATTAATTCATTGATTGATTGATTGATTGATTGATTTATTGAATTCAATAATTAATTTGAAGTAATTAAATTAGTTTATTATAATGAAGATATAGTAGCAACTAAACGCGACTCGCTATCAACCGAGTCGTCAGAGAAAGAAAACAATTCTCTATATCAATGACATGACATGACCCAGTTGATATTGATAATAATTATTAAAATTTGTTGTGAGTTGTTATTTTGTTTACTACATAAAAACAGTTGAATCATGTACCTACAGTAGTACTGTGCCAATTGTGTGAAAATAAACAAAGTGCTGTAAGTGCTAGTTAGTGCATGTAACTGTTGTGTAATGGATTTTGAACATGTAATTATTACAACATATACATTTATTTGATATTATTATTATTATATAACATATACATACAATCACTCCTTCATCCCTAGAGGCCGAGGTAACACCCACATTTCACCAATCATTGTATTAGGTCCCACGTAATTAGGGGTGAGCCAATTGCCGCATTCCGGGTACTAATATTGACTCGAGCTATGTATCTGAGGCTGAGCCTGGGCTGTATATAATCTGTGTGATGTTAAACAGCCCTATTCGTCAGTCGCTTTATACAACACCGCATGGGAGGAGATGAGGTGGCCCAAATTTTACTCTGCCGGGAACCACGCGGCACTACTATAACAATATTATGTTATAATTGTACACTAAATAATGCAGGTACCTACTGAGTTTTCTCTGCACCACCTTTGGTTGACTGGTAGAGAATGCCTGTGGCATTAAGTCCGCTATATACTTGTGAATGAAATTTAATAAAAAAAAAAAACAATAATAATAAAATATTCCAGGATTTTATCTGGTTTCCAGTCCCCCCCCTAGACAAGTGGCAATTCGTTGTTCGGCGTATTGTAGAACAGAATGATGCATGTATGGGACTTGACGTATATGACAGTTGTCAACTTTATGAAATAAACGTCAAATTACGTGCCCTTTACTTGTACAGGAGAATTTCGAGTGTTCAAAGTCAATGTAGCACAGATGATCGGAGGATTCCCCCCGTAACGGACGGGTCAAATCCCGTCTTGGACATTCACTTTTTCCAATTTCAGAGCAGACTAAATGCTTTGAAATTTCATTAAAAACATACATGTTATACATAGAAACACCCGGGCCAGACCAATGCTAATATACATTTTCATACTTACAATTTTTTACACTTAGCGGAATTCAAATCCGCGATCTCTGTTTCAGCAGTCGAACACTCTACCGCTACACCAGAGGCTAAAATTTCCCCAAATATTGAATTGTAGGTACAAAAATTTGTTCCTTCTCCCGATCCCGAGAGGTATTCCTCTTAATAGCATTGACTCAGTGAAGCGGTGGTAATTTTGTAAATGTCTTTGTTATACCAAATTTAATTTAAAATACAATCCCTGCGACTTCCTAGCGCCTCTTTATTTCCAACCCTCGGGGATTAACTCGGATTAGTAGTAACAAGAAAAATTGTATTGGTGTACAGTCGTGGACAGCAGTTGCTAGCAGTCTGGAGATTTTGCAGACAGCCTTTTGGCGTAGCGGTAGTAAACTAGACTATAGCAAGGAGTGTGTTCAATTCCCTCTGTCAAATATTTGTATGCATGAATTTTTTTTTTTATATATGGGACTCATCAATTTGACTTCACTTCGCCTGATGGTAAGCTGAAAGCAAGGTCTCGGAAAAGAGGGTCACCATTATAGACAGTACCATGTTATGACATTAATATGAATAATGTCTTTTTGCATTGGTCTGGGTATTTTCGTGTCTTGGAGTGCACGTTAAACCGTCGCGCGTCGGTTCGGTTGTCATTACGGGTTCCCTAAAAAGATCAACAATCGGTCTAACTTCGATATCACTAATGAGCTGTGGACTTAGAGCATACATTATAAATATAGAGCGCGCCTATCACTCAGTCTTTGGCGCCGAGTGTTAGCAGATACTTTGCGATGGTATAGCGCACCTATAGTGACGTTTCATGCATTACCGAAAATATCAATAGATGCACTTATTAATATAGTTATGAAGTTTCTTGTTCGATATGCATGGATAAAATTAAAGCCAAAATACAAAACAATGGCGTCATTTTGTGGTATTTTTGCGTCATTATTACTACAAATATACGATGTTGTATAAAATTTTGATTTAACATATCGAATTAAATATTATTTGCGAAGTCATTTTGACGGGTATTGTTTTGCTACTGATTGAGGTTGAGCCAGGAGCCTCAGTACTGTTCATACCCGTGATAACAGTTCATACTTGTAAGGCGCGCTCTATAGCAATGTATACTCTAAGGCTGTGGAGGTCAGATGGCAGTCGCTACACGGAAGATATCAAAGTTCAGCCCTGTCACAGTTAGACTGGAAAAAGCGGACATTTATGACATACAGCGACGATTGACGTCTGTCATAAACGTCAAAATAGTGTCAATACTAAACATTCATCACTGTATTCTACAATACGCCGTTCAACGACTTTTTTTTTTGTTTTTTTTTTGTTTTTTAAAAAGAATATTAGCAAACGAAATTACTAATATTCCCGTTTACCCCTCCAACTAAGCTAAATTGCTTGTACTAGGAGTGGGTTCACGTCGGTAGTGTAATGGCCAGGATTCGAACCCGGGACCTCTCGATGTAAGGTCGGCCTTACGATCGAGAGGTCCTTAACCACTAAGCTCTTGTCTAGGGAGGGTAGAAACAACACAATACATTATTACCCCAAAAAAGTATTGAAATATTTCTCACAGAACATACACAAAGGGGTGGTGGCTGCAATCCGGTCAGCATTATTACCAGCTGTGTCCAACTTTCGCCACATTCGATAATCTGCAAGTTTTTCCCTGCAGCTCGATGTGGGTCAAGAGAAAACTCGGAAGGGGCGCTTTAGGCCGGCTGCAGGCTTGCGGATGTAATGCGTCAAATTTTGTGTTAATATTTTTAAAATGCGGCAAGATATACTGGTTAGGTGTAGTGCTTTTAGGTGATATTAGATTTGTATTTATGTTGGGACTTTTGAGAATTTTTCTTGTTATATTGACGTAAGTTATTGCTTAGAAAATATTTTTAATAATATAGGTAGTTTTAAACTTTCATGGTCGTTCACATTACTATTAGAACTATCGGGATATTTACCATGTAGTATGTATAAACAATACATGGTAAATATCCCGATAGTTCTAATAGTAATTTTTAATAATATTTTCTGATAGAAGTCATGCAAAGGTAACTGTAGATAAGGTAAAGATATCAATATATAAAACATTTTTTACATACATAATTATACTCACGCCTGTAAGGGGTAGGCAGAGGTGTATTAACACCCACATTTCGCCAATTAGGACTTTTGATCTCACGTAATAGGTGGAAAGCCTATTGCCATCAAACGGGCGCTTAGTCATGGGCTGTATCTTTACTGTCGGATGAAGAACAGCTCTATCCCTTAGTCGCCTCTTACGACACCCACAGGAAGAGATGGGGTGACCCTATTCTACTCCACCGGGAACCAACACGGCAATTAATTTTTCAAGAACTATCAAAAGCCCTAGATTTACTTATTCGACTTTTAAATTAATTGGAAACAACGGTTATGAATTTAAAATAACGATAACTTTAACCATGATATCGTTATTTCAAATTCAAAATATCTCTTTTGCAACTGCCCTAATCACTCACACACGAACATTCCAATGACTATTGTGATGCAGTTGTACACTAGTGTGCGCGATTGTTTTTGTGTGCGAGTGCCGCGTGTATTTTTAAGAGTACGATGTAGTATGCGAACGGGACCTTTCTACGTGAGTGAGTATGTGTGTGCAACTTTTTTGATGTTGTGTGTGTGTGTGACGTACGCTCTGCGGTGTATGGAGTACCGTTTGAGGGGCCCAACAACCTTGATGGATTGTTTTTCCCACTCGAGACGTGATTCGTTTTATGTATGAACTACTGCGTGAATCTGGCGACTGTTCTCGAGTTATTAATTATTTAACGAGCGTGTGTGAGTGGACGGGTTTTTTGGTGATGAATAATTGGCGGAAGGTTCATGGGGAATGATGTTCATGAAAAAAAGGGTCTTGTGAACGGAGTTTTATCTTCTCGAGATGTTGTGTACTGTTGATGGCGGTGGAATTTGTAATGCGATTAGGTTTTTTGGAATATTTTGTGATTTGAAAGAAAGTTATAGTTCTGTAAACCAGAAACATTTTGTTTCATGAATATGTAGTCTTGGGTTGTAAATCGAATTTTGTTTTTTTTTTCTTGAGATGGAACTGTCTTGGTAAGCGGTTACCGGTGCTTTTGGAGCGCCGGTAGTGCGGTTACGTATGTTAATAAATCTTTCTTCTTAAGTATTTATGGTGATTCTTCTTGCCAATAAAGCCAATATCAAGAAAATAGTAGTGTTTAACCAATGTAATTTGTAGGGTGGATGTATACACCTGAAATGATGGTATTCGCCCCCCTTTTACGGGATATGAACACCGCGGTTCCCATAACCGAGGGCACCATCTCGAAAAAGAGGTGGCCCTGGTCAGCCCAGGTGCGAGGGATATATTTTAGGCAATCTTACACCCCGGCCTCTGAAGATCAGAGACGGCGTGCGGTTTTAGTCCCCTCGACTAATTCTTCTTCATCGTGTCAATGGCAGCAATTTGTAATAAAAAAAATAGGTACACCCAGCCTAAAACTCGGTGACATTGGCTGCACCTTCCATAGCTTCATTTAGGTCAGCAGTTGTGCAGGTGTAGGGGCATAACGAGTACCACCGTCCACGTTGAGGTAGGCCCATTTTACCCGGTTCGCTCTACAGCTGCTGATTTGAGACCTCAACTTATTAAAGGACTTCCAGGTGGTCTATTTCAGTTAATGCCCGGGTAGTAGGCTCTCAGCGGGCTGGATTTTGCCTAAGGGCCTGCATTTTCCGTGAGCAGTTTCTAGTACTGGACGCTCTCGTGTTGACCCACCACAGCACTAGTTCTTCGAAGCAAGCTTCTACTGCTTTTAAAGTGGAATAATCCGCTGGGATGTCCGCACCAAAGAATGGTACATTAAACGATCAGTTAATTGCATCAGAATACCAAGAAATTAACGTTACAGTAACTAAAGTTACCACACTTCTGTTACTTAGTATTATACGTCTACAAAATAATGTATTTTAGCGTGTCAGTTACAAAGTTACAATAAGTGCTTCACGTGACTATAACAATACAATATAACATTTTAATATTTTTAAAGTTCAACACTTGTTGCGTCCTATGTCGGATATGGATGTTAACACGACAGCTGGGACCAATAATGGTTTAAAGTGCTCTCGTCTCGTGTGTATATATCGTTATGCATTTGCCGACTCGATGTAACTGTTTTATATGTCGTAGGCGGTTTACGTTGAGTTGAAGTAAGTTTTAGACTCGAGAAAATATGAATTCAGAAATTGTAAAGATGTCTTGCCTGACTTTTGTCTCAGTGTATTTTAGTTCATGTATTGTTTTGTAAACTAGACATTAATACTGTTGGTTATTAAGCATCCATTAAGTTAACATCATTGTCAATCATCATGAAGAACCAAGCGGTTCAGTGTCTCTTTCTTTTGCCGCACCATAGGTAGGACACAACGGTATTGATTTCCCCGTGGTCCCAGCAGGGACCACGAGCAATAAAGGGTATCCGTCTCAATCGAGCAGTCCGACTGGGGAAGTACCTCCGCCCTACAGAATACCGCGGTTAAATAACCTTGTTTTGTGTTTCCGACGGTATGTAGAGTAGCCAGATCTCACTGGAGAGGTTTTGTGCTGTCAGTGGGAAAACCAAAGGCTTGTCTTACTTATCTTTTGCGCTGACGGCACAGAATCTCTCTGTTCTTACAGGGTCAGCAGCACGAGTGTGTCTCCCCTGGTGTTGCACTCGCCAATAGGCTACAGTAACCACTTACCACCATGTGGGCCGTGTACTTATTTGCGACCTAAGTAGTATTTAAAAAAAAAAGCTTTGCAATTCTTTACCAGCACACGTGTTTCCTTATTCCTACAGTCCCTGGTCCTCGAAGCAGGACGTCAAAAGCTTCTGTCGAGGCCGTCAAGGCAGGGACAGCCTTTCTAGCGACAGCTTCTGTAATGGCGACCCTTATTCTTTGCCCTGCCAGCATTTGTGCAGTAAATCTGACGATCTAAATATTAAAAAAATATCTTAGCATGAATCCCGTAGGCTCGGCGCATTCACACGGGATACGTAACGAGTTCGGAGTTCTAGTCTTTTCGGTTTATTTTGATTTTCACTACAGTTAACCCAACATTGAAAAGAAGCCTGTGCCAGGGACTTGCCCATCCATCAGCAGGTGTATTGGCTCGAGCCCTGAAGATTTTCGTAGGGCCTTTTACGCTCTTTCGAGAAATAAAATGGTTAAATGATTAATCAGGGTACTAAATATTATTATTTGAATATTCTAGTCAACGTAATCTTGATGTATAAGCCACTCGCATTTCACTTACATAGTCGATAAGTGTAAACATTCATAAAATGTTTGTCTGTTTGTTTGTTTCAGATTCATGTCATGTGCTGATTTCATACGCAATGCTACCAAACACAAGTGAGTACATACTTCTTATAGCCCAGTCGAATTAGCTCAAAATCTTAATCCAAAGAAACCTATCACTATGACAGAAAATGATTTTAGTGGTACACTTTACTGAGTACCTGTTACCTGTCCCATAAAAATATTTTTTGGCAATAATATATTTTTAAGTTTAATATAAATATATATTTTCTGTCATAATATATAATTTTTAAGTAGTTAGGTATTAAAAAATGAACAATTTAGTATTCTAGAAAAAAACGCAAGCCTTTAATAAGTACAGATTTATTGCTGGTTTTATTGAATCTTGAAGATCTAATTCCACAATACCTAACGTAAACAGAAATATTCCATTTAGAAAATAAATAAATTATAAAATCTAATCCAATCTAAACAAGGGGTCAACCATTCTGGTTAATTCAAGCTCTGTTGTTAAAGTTGTACCGCTAATCGGAACTCGCAAGTATAAGTAGATCTGTCCCATAGGACAGCTGTCTGAGGGTTGTGAATAAATTATCCGACGGGTAATCGATGTGGGGTAGTTTGTAATTGTCTCAAGATGTTTGTTGAGGTGAGGTGTTAATGGTGGTGTGCGGGTTCATTGATCAATAAGTAAGGAACTTCGTCGTTAGTAGATTACAATGAAATTCTTTATCGATTAAATTAAAGAACTGGTCAAGTGTCAGTCGCCGCTCGCCGCTCGCCGCTCGCGCGGGTTCAGAAAAAAAATGGATCCAGGGACGAAATTATGCTACAGAAACCGCAATGAAATGATTGCGTTGATTTAGTAGTTTGATTTGTTTCAAAGTTTCAATCTTCACGCGTTCTTGAGAAAGAGTTCTTCACAAACAGACAACGTTCCGTTTTTTCCTTCAAGGTACAGAAGTCTACAAACACCTGTTTTAGACTGTCCGTATTTTAAATATGCGTACTCTCTTTTAAAGTAACAAATACTTGACTACATAAGTTTATAGTCAACCAAAATTTTGTTCATTAAAAGATTCACAAAGAATTTATGGTAAGTATTTTTCGTAAATCTTTCTCAAAGAACGTTATCACCACAGAATGAACTCGACAAACACTTTATACAAAATTTTCTCACGAGGAAATTCTCGTTGCAAATCTGACAAAATATTTTAAACATCACATTTCCCTTAGATTGCTCTTAAATATTACCTTTTTGACATTTTTATATGCAAGGCAAACATGTAATGAGTTTGAACATTCACGGATCAGTGCGCGCGAGACGGTAATCCAAGATGGCCGACAGCGAGGGCGCTCAAAATGGCGCCCACCTGATTGCATGCTGTTTGCGGTGTTCGCAACTTATTTCGAGTTTATTTCGTAAACAGTTTTATTTGAGAGGCGTTTATGATGTTATTATTGTGTGAAGGGAAGGCTTTCACGGTTACATGAACCGCATCTTACGTTATTACGTGGAGATTACTCCTGTCAATTGACTTTTCTATGGGTTGTATGACTACTGTTGCATTTAGAACAGGCGGGTCCCTTAGTAGCTTTGTTTTACACCTACAGGAAGATGGGGATGTTGTTTTCTATTTTGAGAGAGACACAAGAAAAAACGTGTATCTTTGGAGTACACCCTAGCTTACAGTCAGCCGAAGTGGAGTCAATTTGACGATCTAAATAAAAAATCCTACAAATATTTAAAACGTTAAAGTTTGTAAGTATGGATGTTTGTTACTCATTCACGTAAAAACTACTGAATGGATTTTAATGAAACTTTACAATACTATAGCTTATACATCAGAATAACACATAGGCTACGTTTGGTCGCGATAACCAACACCCACGAGGGCGGAACCGCAGGCAACACTAGTATCTAATATAAAAAAACCACACAACTCCATAATGAAGTAGTACCACTTAGTATGTGATATTTTTGCCAAGATTGAAGGGGAATACGTAAAACCGAACACACACTACACAGCCTTTGTGGCGAGGTGATAGTGAAGGTGACTACTATGCGCGAGGCGTCGGTTCCATTCCCGCTCAGTGCAAATATTTGTATGCATGTCAGGTTGTGCTTTGGAGAGCATTTCAGGCCATCGGTCCCTGTTGTCATACGAACGTCTTCGGCAGCTGTTACGTATAATTGGAGCCAACAAAAGTCCAGATAGTCTAATTAGTTGTGGAGGTCAGATGGCAGTCACTTGACGGAAAATTAGACTAGAATGCCGTTTCAACTGGGTAGGGAAAAGGTTTAGAGAATGATGACGTAAAACTGAACACATTTTAAGCCAAAACTGAATATATTCTATAATATAACGTTGAACGGTAGTGTCATTTCAAATTGATGAATATAATATGGCGATCACATGTTAAACATCCAGCACGAAACTGGCATTACACTTAATAACATATTCGAGTTTCACGTTTTATTTCAATGGACGAATTTCACAGGATTTCATTTATTATGGAAGTACGAATTTGTTTCATTCAATATCTGTTTTAATATAACATGCGCATATCGCACTCTGTTCTGTGAATTATTTTAATTTACAGAAAGCTGACTAATTAATTCTGTTTTAACAATAGTATTGGAAATAGTTTCAGATTGGTATGTATCTATATATTATTATATACTGGTATAAAGAGATTCTCATATAATAGTATGTTATTCCTTCCATAGTTATAGATATAACTAGCCGTGTCGACACGCGTTGGTTCATTTCAGATATTGCAACTTTTGGTCATATCTCTGGTAACATGCGCATATCGGTTCAGTTCTGTGAATAATTATAATTTACACACACACACACACACACACACACACACACACACACACACGCACACCCATACACACGTCAAACTTATAAAACCCCACTTTTTATCGGGGGTTAATAAAGAAAATAGATTCAGATTTGTAACGAAAAAATTCAGCCTGAAAAATATCATCCACACTAAAACTAAAAAACTAAATGTTAGAAAGAAAGCAACTCGTCCGTGGCCCAAAGGCCAACATCGCACACAAAGGCTATCTATTTCGGCGCAGAAGAGGGCGCCTCAAATCAAGTGGCTGGCTACAATGAACGGGAAATCAGCAACAATAGCGATGGAGTGTGCCGCCCTTTAAGATTACTTACGTACTATACCAGATATGGATGTAGTCTTTTCTGGCAAGAGGCTGTTAATCTACTTGGATTTTCGTTTTTTTGCTCGTCTTTTAACATTTAAGAAACGAATAAGTCTTGGAATATGTAATAATGTTAACGGGACTTAATTTGATCATAGTACAGTACGCTTCAGAGAAAAGGGACCCCCCTTGTTAATGATATGAAAGCATGAGGGGGTCTGTTTTCTCTGACGCTGACTGTACAGGTATACAGGTGGAAAAAAATAAATAAAAAAAAAAGTTGGGCCATGGTGGGGAAACTACCTTAAATCCTTAAGTTGGCTCATTTTAATTAAAGGAGACATTCCTTTACTTTTAAAAAGAAACAAAACTGCATACAAAATTTTTTCAAAGATTACAGAATGTTACTTTTTCGGATTTTAGTCGGTTCGATTACCGGGTGTGGCAAGCGATTTTTCGAAAATCTTTGATTGCAGTTTTGTTTCTTTTTAAAAATAAAAGAATGTCTCACAAAACGTCAGGCAATTCATATCTATGTATGGGATCCAAAAACATGTGATTGGCGTCTCCACCATTAATTTTATAAACTTAAAACTATATTACGTCAATTCAATGGCAGTTTAAAAGTTTGTAAGTACCTATTTCAATAATAAACTATTGTTTTGTACATCTTTAATGAATTTAGAACTCAAATGTCGTTAGTATAATGTAGTTTGTAGTTATTGGTGGCTCTAGCTTCGGAGTGTAAATCCTACTTGGATGAATACCTGTTCAATTTTCGTCTAAAGCTCCAGGATAACTTAATTTGTATATAAGTCACTAGCTGTTGCCCGCGACTCTACCTGCGTGGAATTCTGATCCCGTTTATCGCTGATAGCAGTGTGGAGGTAATGCTCGTCCAACCAAAGGGAGGATCCTCCGACCAGCCAAAGTGATCACGCCTGGCGGGCCGCGGCCCAACGATTGTCGTTGGGATGTTGTATATAGCTTGTACCAGCGCTGGAACTTCACTTTCGCGATGCAGGATTCGTAGTAACGTAGTCGTTTGGCTTGCTGTCGCTAGATGGCGCTGGGTACATGTGGTATCGTCACAGCAGCATGCGGATAACCTATGTTGGTACTTGATAATGTAGCTTTCTAACGGTGAACATTTTTTAGAAATCGGTCCAGTGGTTTTTGAGTTTATTCGTTACGTACACAAATATAAATCTTTTCTCTTTATAACGGTAATATAGATATAGTACGTGAATATTGTGAGTTAAAATGGCATGCTGTGTATTAACTGAAACTAATTTAAATAAAAAAGAAAAAATGTAGAGGAATAACCGACTCAATTATAACTGAAAGTATATCTACAATATTCATCCTGTTCTCGTTTAACTCAAGCGCCCAGACTCCAGGTTCAAAACGGCGCTAAACTAATTTTGTTCTACAAAAGATTTGAAATGAACTTTTAAATGTTTGTCAGCACTAAGCAGTACAAGCAGCTCAAGCTTTCATAATAGTTTTAAAATATAGAAATGAAAACGAGAATAATAGACTTCTTTAATTTGAGTGCACTTTTTAATGACAGTAATTTTCCGTCTTCGTTATGGCAAGGAGTAGACCGACTATAGTAGTAAATCGTTATCTAAAGGACTCTGAAGAAACCGTCTAAAGCCCTTCTTGAAGAACCCCATAACCCCATTAACAAGCAATGGAAACTTCGGAAAAATGTGAAGGCAATATTTTTTAAAGGAATCTGCTAGGGTTTAGGCTGATTGGTATTAGTAGGCTAGGTCCCACCTGCCAATAGCTATGTGTGCTACATCGCTGGATAGGTATTTTTGAGTCGAATAAAAGTAACTATGGCGCCTAGTTCCAAATCTTAATCCGTTCAGAGTAATTCTTTATTAAACATATTACCTAGTTTTGCAAAATCCAAAATCAATCTTCCAGAAATGTATATTATATCGAAGTTCAGCCAAAACCGCAGTTAGACTGAACAAAACAGACCTCAGTCTCCGTGGTGAAGGCTTCGGATGCGACTGGGATTAACGCTAGGATGAAGAAGGATGTAGCGGTAGTGAACGCGGCCGCTACGCAGGAGGCGCGGGTTCGATCCCCGCTCAGTGCAAATATTTTTGTTCATGAAATATGGGTATTTGCATTGGTCTGGTCGTGCCTCGGAGAGCACGTTAAGCCGTCGGTCCCGGTTGCCATAAGAACATCTATGGCAGTCGTTACGGGTAGTTGGGAGCCCTAAAAAATCCAAAAAAAAACAACGGTCTAGCTGCAAAGCTTCGATATCGCCTAATGTTACCATTGGGCTGTGGAGGTCAGATAGCAATCGCTTCACGAAAAAATATCGAGGTCTAGCCAAATCTGTAGTTAAGACTGGTAAAAGCGGACCCCAGACTCCGAGCTAAAAAGCTTCGGATGCGACTGGGAATTAACGCTAGGATGAGAGAAGTAGGATAAACTGTATGGGATTTAAAACAAACATAGTGTGCTCAAAGCTGCAGTTTCTCGATAATTTTTCTATTACCTGTCCGATAACCGCTTTACCCGTAAATGGTGTGTGTTAAAATTTTAAATTAAAGCCCGTTTTAAAGGCCATAAAGCGGTGCCGTAAAGTCGAGGGTGCTAGCGCCGGTGGGGCCTTCGGGCGATAAATTTACTTGGCTGTAACAAAAGCTTTTAATAAACTGATTTATAAGACATATTATGTAGAAACAAACGAATCTGATGTACAAAAATCTCGTGTCACGATGTTTGTGGCCGCATTCCTCCGATACGGATGAGCAAAGGAGATGGGGAGGCTTTCATACATTCTTGGGCCAAAAATGTAATAAGATGAGGGTGGTATCAATTAAGAGCAAATAAATTATTAAACCATCCCTGAAAATTCTGCAGATTTTGGATATCTGAGAGCAGAGTTATAAGAGATTTAGTAAAAGTGAGGTTATGCAAGAAATTGACATTTTAGAACTGGGATTTCTGTGGTGTTTTAATAGAAAGTGGTCATTTTTTTATCTTAAAATACTTTTAAATTGTACTGTATTATATTTCACTCAGGGATAATGTACAAAAACTTACAAAGAGATTTTAAAGATATGGAGTACAAGGATGTTATGTTAAAAAAAAACACTTTAAATAATAATTATCTTTTATTCTTCTTCAATTATAATTAAAGTATTGTCTAAGAAGTGCGCAGGTGGAAATATATTACCTTATTTACTTCATTTTCTATGCCACAATTCACACAGAGATCCATGTCAAAATCCAAAATACCGAGCAAAACTCAAACAAGTAAACAAGTTTATCATTGTACTTTAAGGTAACCAGGAGCAAGCTGAGAAGTCCGTAAAGAGAAATCACTGTTAAGGGAATATAATCAAGAAATCAACTGGAAATACTCAAAACGCAGAAGTCAATTGATCATTGGATTTAAACCAATAAACTGATACAGCATACTGATATAGCATACTTTTGTACATATTTTATAAACAATTGTATATCCCATAAGCCGTGTAAATATACAATTTTTCGATAAAATAATTAATTTTGAAGATTGAATAAATAAACTGATTGACTGAAAATGGAGCTGTCAGCTGTCACAGCTTAAAAATACAGTTGATAAACACAAGAAATAATTAATCGATTAACGGAAATCGATTCAGAATTTATTTTTATTACACTATTATTTGGTATTTTAAATGGTTATTATTATTATAATGATTAAGTTTTGTTCACTCTGATTGATTTCATATCAAATTGTGATGCAAGTGTTTTAATACGCAAAATTGTTTAAATAATTTTTAGTAATCGATATTTTATTTTGCTAGTGGAATAAACTTAGTTTTAAGATTACTCGTCTTCCAGACTTTCAATTGAGCTGGTTTTTTAATATTTTGAAATAGAAAAAAATACCGCTTTTTTAAAGTCATATCTCAACTCATTACAATTTTGGCCCAGAAGTCCCCGTCTCCTTTACTACTTTTTTCTTTTTTATATGAGGGCTGCCCTACACATGTGGCAATTCGTTAGCCAGCGTATTGTGGAGTAGAATGACGAATGAATGGGATATGACGTTTAGGAAATACGTTGACGACTGTCATATACGTCAAATCCCATACATTCGTCATTTTATTCTACAATACACCGGCCAAAGAATGCCACTTGTCTGGAGAGGCAGGTCAATACGAACAATGGTCACCGAATGATGAAGTTTTTTTTTAAATATTTGTTGGTTAGACCATAAAGTTTTTATCACTTTCCGACCCAATCATTATACATAATTATACAGTAGAAGAAAGTTTGCCGGGTTAGTTTCTTTTACCATCTTGACTCCTGAAATACTCAAATTGGGAATTTGCAATAATTGACGAACGAATTAACATTTCCCAATTTTTCATGTTTCGATTTCTGCCGTGGACAAAAGTGATCAAAATGTAGGAAAAACCTCGATCACAATTCATTTTTTACAGTCAAAATAACAATGTTAAACAAATTAGACGTATTTGTACATACTCGCAGCTGTCATATTAATATAAAACGAAATTCAAATAAATAATTCGCAATAACAATAGCATTATAACATAATAGATACTCGTAATTTCTGTTTGTCGAAGAAACTCAAATCTAAAAGTAAAAAGAATTATGGTTGAAAATCGAAAAACATTAACTTGCTTTAACAACGAAGGTAGAACCATATTGGAATTAAAACGTGCCCGAGACTTCAAGGAACTTAAAGAAGTCTATTATTCTCGTTCTCATTTCTATATTTTAAAACTATTATGAAAGCTTGAGCTGCTTGTACTGCTTAGTACTGACAAACATTTAAAAGTTCATTTCAAAGCTTTTGTAGAACAAAATTAGTTTAGCGCCGTTTTGAACCTGGAGGCTGGGCGCTTGAGTTAAACAAGAACAGGATGAATATTGTAGTTTCAGTTATAATTGAGGCGGTTTGATGACCAATAACATTTTTGAATGAGTTACTTACATTTTCTGCCTTCTTGTGGGAAACCAGTTGGCTCCAAGCTGGTCATAGTTGGACAACATTTAGATGTGCTTTAAGGCATGGTTCCGAAGCTGACCGCATACGACAACTACAGACGCATGCAGCACATACAGCGTACCCATTACTTGTTAAACTCCGATATGGATAAAGGAGACTATTGAGAAGCCGCAATGAATTACGCGCATGTGCTACGTGCGACGGCAGTTGTCGTATGCTGGGGAATCATACCGGGTTGGTACCCACTGGTCCCTTGGAATTCGTCCCCAGTGCCCATTCGTCCTTTCATAATTTTAAGGTGCCCACTCGACCTCTGGTCTATTTTTTATCTAAATTATTATTTATTTTTGTCATTTACTCTGGTCCCTGTGGTTGTGGTACAATCGCGTAGAAAGGCTTTAATATGATGAAAATAAAACATGACTTTAATCGTAAGTGGAGTACTAGTGTGCGGTATAGGTAGTACGCAGCCTGGGTCACTCATTGACCCATCGGAAGCCCACTCTGATGAGACATGATTTAGTAGGCACCTCGAGAGATAAATGCTTTCTTTGGCTCAAGGAAGCAACTCGACCTCACCTTTTGGCTCGAGTCAACAATGATGCCCGGAATGATTGGTGAAATGTGGGTGTTAATTCACCTCTGCCTCTGCCTAACCCTCCGGGGATAAAGGCGTGATTGTATGTATGTAATTACTACCTGTAGCAGGAAAGGGGGAGAATGGTAAGGTAATAAGGTCCCCGAAACACTCACAAACCGTGCAAATTGCAGGATATTGCATATTAAAATTGTTATTAAGTGAAGCGGTGGTGGACCCAATCGTACTGGGAAAACATACAATTACGTATTTGACTGTCTATTCAAATTGGTTACTTTTTATTAAACGTCAAAACGGTAAGTTTTAAGGTAAGTTATGACATAAACAATTGTGACGTCATAATTTTTAATTGGCAAATAATTTACTATTATTATAGGCTGGGTGGATGGTTAAAAATAAATGCGGGTTAGTCTTTGGGGACTGCCGATTAAAGTTAAAACTAAGTAACTTGTGAAAAAAGTAAAAAGTGTTTACTTTACAAAAGAAGGTACATACGTACATCACTATCATCACTACATATTATAAAACAAAGTCGCTGTCGCTGTCTGTCCGTCCCTATGTATGCTTAAATCTTCAAAACTACGCAACGGATTTTGAAGCGGTTTTTTTAATAGATAGAGTGATTCAAGAGGATTGTAGAGAAACACTGATAAATTTTGAGATATGCAGCGGTAACGGGATCTGAATACCACGCGGGTGGAAAATATGGCGGTACGAAGTTCTCCGGGTCAGCTAGTAAAGTATAAAACTAAAAACTTTTTATTCGCCTAGAAAATACTTAAATATAGAACGATGTGAACTGTCACATATTCATTGAAAAACCAAGTAACTTGTGAATTATATCATCGTGACGTCAGCACGATGGAGGTGATGATGACGCGACACCCATGTTTTTTTTCATTTTTGTTCACCCAAAAAATGCTTAACCCGCCTAACGAAATTTTCACTTCAAAAAACTATTTCCAGTCCTTGCATTTATTCAACTACAGGTTATAACCCTTGTACTGCTGGCTCACATCTGCCTAGATAGCCAGCCTCCCCTGACAGCACTCAAGCGCGTGCCTCGTTATTATATCCATGTATATTTGAGTATCCCTTGAGAAGGTTTAGTAGAATGAGAAAAGATGTCGGGAAGGGCCTGCACGTTTCTTAGAATGAACCGGTAAATAAATTATGCTGCAGACTGTACCTCTATTCCGTGTGTTAAGTGGTAATGCTGATTGTGAATTTCATTCATATTATGAATTTTTACGTTTATTGCGAGACGGAAGGGTCGACGGAGTACTTTGGGGAGGGTTTTTGGGTTCTCTACGTGTGACTGACAGGGTGTTATGAGTATTTACTCTGTATCTGCGTACAGTGTCGCCGGAATTTATTGCCAGGGCAAATAGTTTTTAGGAGTATTAGTAGGTATTATTTAGTGCAATAGTGGTTGTAGTAGTAGGTAGCGTTTGACTGTTATGTCAATATATTTTTTTTTATTGACTTCTTGTACATTCAGACGTGGAAGATCCAAAGTGATCCTTTTATCTTAACTACATCATAGTGCAGAACCTATTTTACAGAGCAATTATATACCAAATATATTATTATAAATCTTTCATTCCAGTCCTATCGTTTATGATTCTCCTACTTCCATGCAACCTTTCACCCTTTGTGGGGATATTTTGATGTACCTTATCTTTTTGCAAGTCTAGTATTCCTCTTTATTTGTTGATAAACAGACACAAATAATGTCTTATATACTAATTTACAGAAATGGTACTTAGTAGATTATTAACTCATGTTTCAGCTAATGTCGGTCTTCACGCAATAGAGTGTAAGCGACTACAATATGGGGTTCTTCAAGATGGGCGTTAGAAGGTTCTTACGTGGTCGGCAGCGCGAGTGTGACGTCCTTGGTGTTGCATACGTCCATAGGCTACGGTAACCACTTTCTATCAGTGGGCCGTGTACTTGTCTGCTACCTTAGTTGTAAAAAAAAAGACGTGTGGCACTCGGGGACTGCCGCGGTAAAGCTATTGCATAGCATTTTTTATCAACTTATGCAATTATCCCCCCACTCCGAGCTCGCACGAATCGAGCCGAGCTGCTCCGAAATCGGCCGATTTCGGAGCAGCTCGGCTTGATTCGTGCGAGATGGGAGTGTCAGCTTAGGTTTTTTCGTTACGGAATTTCTGGATTCGGTCTCCACGCTCAAGACCCGCGATAGAAGCTATGCAATAGCTTAAAAAAATCTTCTGGATTTCACCCTCATTTCTTATCATCCAGCATTAAATTGACTGCCTAGTCAATTTAAAAATATTGAATTTAGTCTATACCAAACACAGTCTATAAACAAGCGACGAACTGGTCTCCTAAAATTCGTCCCCTGGTACGTATATACTCGTAGATGAATTTGATATTAATTATAGAACAGAATACGCAAGTAATCCCCGGAGGTAACTATATAGTATTTACCGATGTGTATCCAAGCGTAATAATGAAATAAATTTCCTGCCAGGTGAATTTGTAACTTAAGGGTACGTTTTCACTGAACCGACTTGATAATGTTCACAAGTACCACATCAAAACCGGGCCTATAAACTTCAAAATGATTGGTCTATTAACATGTAGTAACTATATGCTTGATATCTTTGATCTTCTATTGCGGGATTGCAGTTAAGTAGTTGATGAAAATATTCGGTTTATTAGGTGTAATTAATAATAATAATAATAACCCTGGCAACCCTACAACATATAATGTCAGATTTATTTTGCTCTGAATAAATATATTTATTTTAATATTCCTACCGTATCTAGTATTAGCAGATTTTGAATACAATATTGGCATTGCTCACCATAACAAAAAGTGAAATAATTTTTCTGTAAAAATGTATCCTTTAATCCTATTTATACCACAAACAAAAGTTCCGCAGCACTGACAGATGTCACTAATAAAATAAATAAGCAAAATCAGGCAAAATCAATGACGAAACCAATATGTTGACCCGCGCACAAGCTAGGAGGAACGCTAGTGCACCTGCTACACCTCCGGACTCGTCGCTAAGCTCCGCCGCGCAGCCCCCACCAACGGAACCAGCGGCGTCGAGCTCCTCTTCGAGCGACGAGTTCTTCTCCCCGCCGACGTCGCCAACACCTGTACGTCGGCCGGGGAGAGGCCGGCCACCGATATGCTTGGGACCCCGACGCCCTCCGGCTTCGAACAGGGCCCCCACTGCCGGTGGTGATGTGCACCGCATGCGATGGACACCATCAATAAACGAAAATGTCATGCGGGCATATTTTGCGGCTACAGAGGGGGGAACTAACCTCAGTGCGTACCGTACCCGAATGCTTCCTTTGTTTCAGGCGCTTGAACCTTCCGTCAACACATCGTCACAACGACTATCGGACCAAGTGCGGGTCATTCAACGCAATCGCATGTTGAATGAAACCGTACTTGAGACTCTACGGCAAGAATGCTTGCGAAATATCTGTGTCACCCCCGCCCCGGCTCCTGCTTCCACACCTGCACCAGTGCCTGTGAGTCACATGAATGAAGAGACAGGGGATGACACACTTATTCCAGTAAGTATTCAGTACAATGAACAAATTAAGGAGGCTTTGGAATGTGCGTTGCGGGAATATCGATCGATGCCCCTGAATGACAGGCCACGTCTGCCTCGTTTGCCTATACACAGACGAAATATGGCTCTGGTGGGCGCCCTTGATTCGCTGTTACCTGGTTATCTAGATAATAGCGAAAATCTCGGGGACACTCATTCAATCCTGTATTGTACTGCTGTAGCGGCATGTCGTATGGCAGGGGTTAAATTCCCTAATAAAGATCCTGCCATACGACCTAAGTCTACCATACCAGCATGGCAATGCAGGATTGAGCGACGTGTGGCCGAGGCAAGGGTGCTCATCAGTAAGCTAATCTGCTTCAGGTCGGGTAATACTCGCCCGAGAGTGATGCGCTATGTGACTCGAGCGTTTGCGGGAACTGGTATCAGCCCCCAAGAATATACGTCTCGGATCACAGAGCGCATTGATTTCCTGAAGCAGAAAGTCTGTGCATGGGCAAACCGTATCCGCAGATACAGAAAACGCGTCGATCGATTTACCGTTAATCGCATGTTCCGAAGAGACCAGAGGTGGGTATATAGAAGCTGGGAGCAACCAGATGAAAGTGTGGACGACGTGCGACGGCCGGAGGCTGCAGCCACAAATACGTTTTGGCGCAGCATCTGGTCGGTGCCCGTTAGTCACATTGAAGGCGATTGGATGTGTGAGGTAGAGAGAGCGTGCGAGTCCATTCCTGAAATGGAAGATATATATATCGATGCCATTGATGTAGATTGTGCGGTCCGTCCGCTGTCTAATTGGAAATCCCCGGGACCGGACGGATTGCACAATTTCTGGCTTAAATGGCTACGGAGTTCGCACGCTCTTTTGGCTTCACAGTTTCAATCAGCTGTAGAATCTGGGACGCTACCAGCTTTTATGACGACCGGGGTTACCCACCTGCTCCATAAAACAGGTAGTACTCTGGAGCCCAATAATTATAGACCGATTACATGTCTACCAACGGTCTATAAACTTCTTACATCCATTCTGAGAGTTAAAATTAACAATCATATAAATAATAATTCTATTATGTGTGCCTCTCAGAATGGATGTAGGAATGGGGCCCGGGGTACTAAGGAGCTCCTCCTTATTGATATGGCTATTAGCCAACAAGCTCGCCGTCGTACTAAGGATCTGGCAGCATGCTGGATAGATTACAAGAAAGCGTTCGATTCCGTGCCACATACATGGCTTTTGAGGGTGCTGGAGTTGTATAAAGTGAATGCAACTCTATGCACCTTCTTAAGGTCATGTATGAGGCAATGGAGGACCGTTCTTTTCTATCCAGGGTGTTGTCAGGCTTTGGGTGATGGCGAGCCGATAACAATAGAGCGGGGTATTTTTCAAGGGGACAGTCTGAGTCCCCTATGGTTCTGCTTAGCCCTGAACCCACTTAGTACTTTACTAGTGAATTCAGGGTTAGGTTATAGGTTACGAAGAGAGGGTCAGATGGTATCCCACCTGCTTTACATGGACGATTTGAAGTTGTTTGCTCACACTAATCCTCAATTAATAGCTTTACTGAAGATTACCGAAAATTTCAGTAATTCTATTAAAATGGGGTTTGGTGTGGAAAAATGCGCAGTCATTCATGTAAAGCGAGGGCGGGTGGTGGAATCGCAGGGTATACAGCTCTCTGATTCCACTAGCCTGAGATCACTCCTCGTAACCGAAACCTATAAATACTTGGGTATGTCACAGGCATTATGCATCAATGAGGCCGGCATGAAACAAATGTTACAGGAGCGTTTCTTTGGCCGCCTGAAAAAGGTACTTAACAGTCTTTTGTCAGGTGGTAACAAGGTGCGTGCCTGTAATAGTTGGGTCATGCCACTCTTGATGTACTCCTTTGGCATACTCAAGTGGACTCAGACTGAACTCGATACCATCGATAGGAGAGTCCGGACTCAGTTGACTGCATTTCGAATGCATCATCCGCGGTCGTCAGTCATGAGATTGTACATCCCGCGGAAATGTGGGGGTCGAGGATTTTTAAATGCAAAGACCCTTCATAACCGCGAGGTGTGCAATCTCAGAGATTATTTTCTTAAGTCGAACGTGGATATGCACCGTGATGTAGTCAGCGTGGATACCGGGCTCACCCCGCTCGGTTTGGCTAAGGAGAACTGGCGCAGACCTATAGTAGTTGGCACTGACAGCCGGAGGGAGGTATGGCAGAGTAAGGAGCTACACGGCAGGTTCTATCGGGCCCTCCACAGGCCCGAAGTAGACCTACTTGCATCCGTGTCCTGGCTACGTTTCGGTGACCTTTTTGGGGAAACTGAAGGTTTTGTCTGTGCAATTGCGGACGAAGTTGTCAAGACGAATAACTACCGGAAGTATATCATGAGGGATGGCACAATTGACATCTGTCGAGCGTGTCACCAACCTGGTGAATCCCTCAGGCATATTACTTCCGGCTGTTCTCGTCTTGCTAACGGCGAGTACTTGCACAGACATAATCAAGTAGCCAGGATAATCCACCAGCGACTTGCTCTGAAATACAACCTTGTGGAACTTGAAGTGCCGTACTATAGGTATGTCCCTGAGCCAGTTCTAGAAAATAGTCATATCACATTGTACTGGGATCGGTCTATCATCACTGATAGGACTGTTGTAGCCAACAAGCCTGACATTGTGGTGATAGACCGATCCGAACGCCGAGCATTGATTGTTGATGTTACCATTCCTCATGACGAGAATCTCGTGAAAGCTGAGAAAGATAAACAGGTTAAGTACTTAGACTTGGCCCACGAGATTGTCGACATGTGGAATGTTGACTCAGCAATCATTGTACCGATAGTCGTGACCGTGAACGGTTTAATAGCAAAGAGCCTCGACCAACACCTGAAGAGGCTCGGGTTAGACGGTTGGGTCAAGGGCCAGATGCAGAAGGCGGTGCTTCTTGATACGGCGCGCATCGTGAGGAAGTTCCTCTCTCTGGAGCCCTAACCACCGGTAGCTTGGTCCCTGTACCCGATACCGGTGGAGCACTGTTTTTTATATTTTTAAATAGATGTTTTATATATATATTTAAAAATGTAATTTACAAGTTGTTTATGAGAATAAAGAGTCATAATAATAATAAATATTCCACAACATTCTACACAACGCTTTCTAGACCCATGGTAAGCTTAATTAGCTTGTGTTATGGAATCTAGAATGCGGATATACATATTTAGATACTTTTTTTTTGTGAATACATACATATTATACATAGAAACACCCAGACCAATGCAAATATTTATATTCATGCATACAAATATTGGCACTGAGCGGGGATCGAACCCGCACCTCCTGCGTAGCAGCCGCGTTCACTACCGCTACGCCACAGAGGCAGTCAAATATGTAATTAATACTATCCTATCCTACTTCCGACTATAAATTATAAATGTGATAGTTTGTGAAGACGTGTGGATGGCTTGAATGTAATACTAATAGTTTCAATTCATTGCGGCTTCTCAATGTATGGAGTTTAACAAATAAATGTATGCGAAGAGACGACACGTCCTCCAACCGCACATATGGTCCATAGAAATAAATGAGAATCAGTTCCGCTATCCGCTCATTTGTCTGTAACTAGGTACACATTTACAGTATTTTTCACATACATTGCTTGTTAAAATTCGATCCGAGAAAATCTGCTCCATTGAGAAGCCGCAATGAATTAAATCATATTCAAGTCTATGCCACATACATACATACAATCACACCGCCATCCCCGGAGGGTTAGGCAGAGGTGAATGAACACCCACATTTCACCACATTGTATTAGATCCCACGTAATAGGGGGTGAGCCTATTGCCGTATTCCGGGCAGCATTGTTGTCTCGAGCCATGCAACTGAGGCTGAATCTGGGCTGTATATAATTTATCTGTCTGATGTTAAACAGCCTTATGTCTACTAAGACACACCTTGTACGACACCGCATGGGAGGAGATGGGTCTATGTCACGGTACGCTATATCTGCTGCATGCGTCTGCTGCTGCGGTTTGCGGTTGTCTACAAATTCGTACCCTTATATTCGAAAATTCAATATATTTTTCTAAAGCGTCGGTAGCTTAGTGGTTAAGGAGTTGGCCTTACAATCGAGAGGTCCCGAGTTCGAATCCTGGCCATTACACTACCGACGTGAACTCTAAATAAAATAAAAACGTAAATTGCTTGTGCTAGGAGTGGGTTCACGTCGGTAGTGTAGTAACTAAGCTTAGTTGGAGGGGTTCACGGGAATATTAGTAATTTCAGTTGCTAATATTCTTTGTCAAAAAAAAAAGGATATCATTAACAATAAATAAAACAGCATTATCGATATTATTTCAAATGAATCAAATCCCAGGATTATTTCACTTCTCCATCAACACACAAGACCGTTGAAGGTTTCAACTGTACGTACATATAGATCGTGTGTATGTATGTTTGTGTGTAGTTCAGTACGTGAGGCTTGCAGTCAGCGCGCTACAGCACCTGCGTGAAATCGCGCACCGTTGGGGCAGGAACACACTAGGAGATTGGAATAAAACTAAATTTAGGTACAAGATTTAAGGACTTATTTTCCTACACATCACTTCTTCCTCTTAGCGTTAATTCCCAATCGCATCCGAAGCTTTCAGCTCGGAGTCTGGGGTCCGCTTTACTAGTCTTAACCACGGATTTTTGGCTAGACCTCGATATTTTCCGTGAAGCGATTGTCATCTGACCTCCACAACCCAATGTTAACATTAGGCGATATCGAAGTTTTGCAGTTAGACCGTTGGTTTTTTTTTTTTTTTTGGTTTTTGATGGCTCCAATTACCCGTAACGACTGCCATAGATGTTCTTATGGCAACCGGGACCGACGGCTTAACGTGCTCTCCGAGGCACGACCAGACCAATGCAAATACCCATATTTAATGCACACAAATATTTGCACTGAGTGGGGATCGAACCCGCGCCTCCTGCGTAGCGGCCGCGTTCACTACCGCTACGCCACGGAGGCTGTTTTCTCCACATCACTATCTGCTAATAATTAAAAAAAAAACATAATCTTAATCATCATTTCTTTTTGGGACATAGGTTGGTTACAGATCTTATAATAATGTTAGAATGTCCTCTATATTCTACTACATTGTGTGATGTACAAATATTTTAACTTAATACTATGTCAATTAATGCAATGTCAACGAAATAGCAGTATCAAAAATGTCAAACAATTAAATAAGTTAAATAAGTTAAATTATGCGGAAGGCGGAGGATTGGGAGAAATGGTGCTCATTGGTACAGACCTGTATCCAGCAGAGAATTGATATCAAAAATGACTTAAGTGTCGGTACGAAGGCTACGGTACATTCGTACATTGGTGGTTAAGGATCCGATTGAGAAGGTCCCGGTTTCGAATCCAGAGCATAATACACTACCTGCATGAAGTGGGATCACGTAAAATTTAGTTTCTTTAAGTAGTAAACACCCTAACCCCTTCAGCAAAGTCAAAATTACTTATTATAAAAATGAGTTCACGTTGGTAGCGTACTGGCCAAAATTCGAACCCGGGACCTCTCTATCGTAAGACTGACTCCACTAGCATTACTATTACTTATGAAAGATTCATAGAAAAAGTCGGCAGACAGGCAGTACGGACAGTATGGGGTTATTAAAGAAGGGCATTAGAAGGTTCTAAATGGGTCGGCAGCGTGAGTGTGACACCCCTGGTGTTGCACACGTACATAGGCTACGGTAACCATTTACCATCAGATTAACCGTGCGCTTGTCTGCCACCTAAGTGCTATAAAAAAGACACCGGATACAAAGAGCTAGTTACTAATAAAAATCAAAATAAGGCGTTTGAAATGCCTTATTAATCCGACAACAGCGCGATTAATGCTCTCATAACGAAGTACTGATCATCATTATTCATTATAGATCCGTTGTTCAAACAACATCAATATTTTAATCCACTCCGCTTTTATAAAATATTCCATAAAAAGAGGAAAGGTGAGGTTGGGAGGGGGAGGTAATAATCGTTCTAACGGGACGGACAAACAAAGACGAGCGTCGACATATTTCGCGAGAATTTAAAAATCTTCATCGCAAATTTAAATTTTACAGGTTGGAACCACACCTCATGATATTGTGTTATTTTGTTGTACGACTATCCTGTATTCAAATATTTGTTATATTATGAGTGAACGATTCTACATTTCGCGCTGATGTGTCAAATATGCCAAATATGTGTAGTTTCCACTAACATCTTATGACCCAAGCCAGCCACACCAGCAAGCTGTTAGTTTTTCTCGACATTGGGACGGTATCATACGGCAGTAGCTTGTTAAGAATAAGACATATCTGTCAAATTATGACTACTTCATCAATAAATCCCAAAACAATCGTCAATAATTTGCTTGTGGGCGTAATGGAGGTGGCGAGGCGCATTATTTGTGCTCAGACAAGCTCTATACGTACTACTATAGTATGGGGTTCTTCAAGAAGGGCATTAGAAGGTTTTTACGTAGTCGGTAGCGCCGGCGAGCGTGATGCCCCTGGTGTAGCATACGCCCATAGGCCACGGTAATCACAAGCCTTGTCTGCGACTATGTGTATTTGTTTAGTGATCTAGGAAGGATCAGATTTATTTTCATGTTTATAGCATTAATATGGAAATAACACAATCATACACACTGATCTATCACCCTCATTCCAACAATCCAGTGCTTGTACTCATAAATAACCCAAAATTACCACTTTTTTCGTACACAGTACTTCATGAAGCATATTATTTAGTTATTTCCCACCATCACGGGTCCCCCTCGAGACAAATACCGTATAAGAAGCAGCATGGGAAACGTCACGGTGTAACATGTCACTTTTATATTCAAATTCCGTGGCTCATAAATTTTGTGGCTTATATTTTTTTTTTGTGTGAAATAAATTGTTCGTTTTGGGTGAAATTGCTTCGTGAATGTTCCGGTGTAGGGTGCATGGCACGTAATAATTATTATGTTAATTCGTGTGGATGATATAGTTGTTTTCATAGGTGCCAGAATATATTTTGAACTCAGTCACGTCGCATTATGTAGGTACTCTATATGTGTAGTACGCGTTTTTTGGGTGTCTTTTGAGGATAGCACGAGTGCTAAGGTGGAGGAGGTCCCACCAATCATAGATTATATTAAATTAATCGAAGCGGTAAGGCCTTGTTTCTCTCAATATATATGCCGCTAACTGTACACAACAGTGACGAGGCTAGATATTTTTCGCACGATGAAAAGAAAAAGTTATAAATAGAATATTATGTGTATGATGTCTTACACGTAGAGAAAATGGGAGATTTTTGGCGCCAAATATTTTAATTTCACAAATACGTCGATATAATGAAATGAAATGTATTGTAGAGATTATTTCAAGTGGTAATAATATTCTTGTAAACTTTCATGTATTATAAACAGTTCCTAAAAATTAAAGTGCCCGCACTCGGTGTGTCCCAGCCACGGCCGGGTGGTCTGTCCGACGTGCGGAAATTGCCGGCTCTTAAATGATACATATGTACATATAGACAGACGTTTTACTCAAATATAGCACCTCCGCTATATGAGAATATACTCGAAAATTCTAGAAAAATGTTGAAAGCATTGCCCGTCTAAACTGCTGGGTCAGGTGCAATCCTATTTGGTACATGTTTTATGGTTAGCGTAAATGAAAGATTACTTGTACGTGATATTTTACTCATAGTTATTTAGATTTCAACATGCTTTTGGTTTTAGAAGTTGCCGTGTTCTTTCCCGGTTGAGTAGAATATGGCGACCCTCAGCCGTTCCCAATAACATATCTACAGATAAAGGTAAAGGTAGAGATAGTTCCTTTGTCAAATTCTATTGTTATTTTGCTACTATGAATTGCGTTACCATGGAGATTGATGACGTTTTTATCCTTTCTAATGTCAAACTGGCGATAGATAGGTTATTGGGAACGGCCGTAGTAATTGAATTGAATTGATAGGTCTGATAACTATCCGATAATAAATATACAGTGCATGATTAAAATATTGAAAGAGATTCATAAATAGGGTATTACATACTAACCTGAAGGGTTAGGCAGCGGTGAATTAACATCCACATTTCACCAATCATTGTATTCGGTCCCACGTAATAGGGGGTGAGCCTATTGACGTATTCCGGGCACTATCGTTGACTCGAACCATGAATCTGCGGCTGAGTCTGGGCTGTATATATCTGTCTGATGTTGAACAGCCCTATCCCTTAGTCGCCTTGTACGACACCGCAAAGGAGGAGATTGGTTGGCCCAAATTCTACTCTGCCGGGTACCACGCGCAAAGAGATTCACAATGTCTTAATCCTATATGCCCTAAAAATAACGTACTTACAAAAATTTAAAAAAAATATTTTCCTCAATTTTCTAACTTCTAATCTAATAAGATCTGCGTAAACCCACACACATACGTACACACACACACATAGGCAAATCATTTGATCTCACAACTAAACACGCGAGCCGATCGTTAAGTCCTGCTAATCGGTCCCTTTTATCATTATTTACCTTTCGTCGGGTCGTTGCTCGGAATGCGATATCTTTTCGTGTAACCTGCCCGGTGTAATTAGAGATGTACATAATGATTTAGATGTACCTACCATGTACCTACCATTATTTGATTATGTTACTTTCATGGCAATGTTTGCTGTGGGTCTCTTTTTCATCCATCCTACAGTGAACATACCTACAGCCCGTTCTACCAACTGCAAATGTCACTTTGTAATCCTATCATCACTACATACTACTACATATTATAAAACAAAGTCGCTGTCGCTGTCTATCCGTCCCTATGTATGCTTAAATCTTTAAAACTACGCAACGGATTTTGAAGCGGTTTTTTTAATAGATAGAGTGATTTACATAACATAACATAAACTCACGCCTTTGTCCCCGAAGGGGTAGGCAGAGGTGCTAGCACCCACATTTCACCGTTTATGTTTAGGTCCCAATGTAATAGGTGGCGAGCCTATTGCCATTAACCGGGCACTTATAAACCTGCGATAAATACACACATAACTTCGAAAAGCATCGAAAAGTCATTGGTGTTTTAAGAGGAAGGTTTATATATTATATAATACATGCATAATATTGTAGAGAAACACTGATAAATTTAGAGATATGCAGCGGGAACGGGATCAGAAAATATGGCGGTACGAAGTTCGCCGGGTCAGCTAGTATATTTATATGACATTACAAAGTGACATTTGCAGTTGGTGGAATGACAGCAGCTCAATTATTGACTTGTTTTAAGAGTTTATGGTAAGACCGCTGGACAAACTGCCCGCTTGTTGATAAATAGGCTCGGCCCTATTACGTAGGCGGAAAATCAAAGTTGGTAAAAAGTGGGTGTTAATACACCACTGCCTACCTCTTCAGGGATTTACAGGCGTAAATAATTGTACGTATGTTTAATGTTGGATATAAAAATAGTTCCGAACTTCAATCCTTTGGATTTATGAATATGTAGATATATTTAACATCAGAGATATATACAGCCTCAGATACATGACCCGAGTCAATAATGTGCCTGGAAAACGGCAATAGGCTCACCACTTATTACATGGGATCTAATACAATGATTGGTGAAATGTGGGTGTTAATTCACCTCTGCCTAACCCTCCGGGGATAAAAACGAGATTGTATGCATGTACAGATATGAACATGAGCATTTCTACTCATTCTATGCGTTGGAAATTCAACACAACGTCCTGCGAATGAATTCCTGAATATATTAAGGAACAGGCGACAAGAAAGGTGAATTACCATATACTATCATAGAGACTATAAACCATGAAATTACTTAATTATCAACACATTTTACGTAACGTACCCGTGCCGTGATGTCGCTGTGAGCTGGGGGCTACCATAAAACATGCCTCCGAATTTTCGGGTCTGCGTGAAACGTAGCACAATATATAATAATATACCCGAAATAATATACTCGTATATACAATTTCTAGGTATACCTAGGAATTGTATTGGTAGTAGTACATTAGTAGCTCCATGATACACTATACAATGGAGCTACTTACAGTTTCTTTCGGTATAGTTTTGGTTGAATTTTTGTCACGTGTCGTGTTGAAGCATTGGTAACTTAATAGTTAAGGAGTCAGCCTTACGCTGAAGAGGTCCTGCGAATCAGAATTCAAGAAGAATTCGAATCCCGTCCCTCTAGAAAAGTGGTAATAGGTTGTAGATCCCTACTAATATTATAAATGCGAAAGTAACTCTGTCTGTCTGTCTGTCACGCTTTCACGCCTAAACCACTGAACCGATTTTGATGAAATTTGGTATAGAGGTAGTTTAAACCTTGAGAAAGGACATAGGCTATGTTTGGTCGCGATAACCGACATCCACGCGGGCGCAGCCGCGGGCAAAAGCTAGTAGAATATAATTTAATGTATGGGATTGACATATTTTGACGACTGTTATAAACTTCAAAATATGTGTCAAAACCATACATTCATCATTCTATACAACAATACATTGGCTAATGAATTGTCACTTGTCTCTAGGGGGCTGGTTAGTATACTAGCGACCTGACTCCATCTAACGATTCCTAACCTCACCAGCTAAGTTAAAATTGTTTAAAACACAAGTATTTTAGTTTCGTCGGCAAATATTAGTAATTTTGTTTTATTATTTGCAAAAAGGAGATATACCGCCTTCCAACTTGTTTATGGCATAGGTAAATTTATTTCATGGTAACACTGTCTGAAAATTCGGTTCGTTGTTTCGTATGTATCTTGCATGGTAGCTCTATAACTGTTCTTGTTAATTATTAGCGCAACACCCTGTACATCGGCCATGACAGACAAATAGCAGATGTATAATTAGTTCGGATACGTGTCATGGGCGCGCTCAAATTGCGCGAGAAGGGGACGGGTTGGATACAACTTTTGGGTTAATTAAATTTTTACTACTTTTTACTTTTCTTGTCTGAAAACGACATTACTCTAAAGGTGGATTTAGACCAAATGAACATAGAGCTAAAACTAGAACAAGAGCATTCTTTCTTAATATTTTAGTGTTAATGAAACCTTATTTACAATTAAATGCGATTTTGAAGCATTATTCAAATTATTCAAATCGATTAAGAAAGAGAAAAGGTATTCGACCTTGGGCGGCACTCGAAGGGGAAGAGAGCGGGTTCGAGTCCCGCTCAAGGTCGATTCTCTTTTATATCTTTTTTAATCGACTTATTTTTAGTGTTTATATAAGAAGAACAACGAACGAATGTCGGTCACTGTTCACACTAATAGAATTTGACGTAGAGTGGATAGAATGGGCATTCGCTCGTCTGATGTAAATCAACCTTAACACTAGGTAATTAGATAGTGTACATATATATATGGTTGAAGACCTGTGTGCCGTTATGAGCTTTCGAATGCCATGTCTGAAGTCACCTCTGAGATTACGGGTTCGATTTCCGCTCAGTGCAAATGTCTAGCATTAGTGTGGGTAAGGCAAAGCTGGGTGGCCCGACGTGGTAAGAGGAGTTATATTAACACCCACATTTCACCAATTTTTTAATACTTAGGTAACAGAAAAGCACACGGCCTACCTGATGGAAAGTGGTTACCGTGGCCTATTGACGTATGCAACACCAGGGGCGTTACACTCGGGCTGCGAACGTTAAAGAAACCTTCTAATGCCCTTCTTGAAGAATTCTTTGGATTAAAGATTAACAACTATTCAAGTGTTAGTGGCTTAGTGGTGAAGGAGTCAGCCTTACGATTGAGAGGTCCCGATTTTGAAGCCTGGCCATTAAACTACCGACGTGAACCCACTCCTAACATAAGCAATTTAGCTTAGTTGGAGGGGTTAACGGGAATATTAGTAATTTTAGTAATTTCGGTTACTAATATTCTGTTTAACAAAAAAAAAACCAAAAGAAGCTAGGGGTTAAGGATTTCTGCATTCTAAATTGATAGGCATAGTTAGCATCAAAGAAAAAAAAAGCCATAGTTAGCATATTAACTACTTAATATTTTTTATTATATAGTTTCAACTCAGTCACCGCGTGAAAAGCCCAGTCGCTAGCAAAAAACGTCCAAGTTTGCGAGTTCTAAAGAGGTTTTAATCACTGTTGTCAACTATTACGCCATTATTCTGCGAGTACTCTTAAAATGTCCGTATGTCCCGGACATTTTCGTTTTAACCTCGATTTATTCCAAACTGTGTTTTTTCTGCTCCTGTGGACGCTGACCCGAAGTTCTTAATTAAAAATGAGTAAGTATTTTCTAAAATAGAATTTTATGAAATGTTTTTCTCGTGCATAAAATTTTCAGTTATCTAAATTTTTTACAATAATTTGTTTTTGTTCAAAATAAAGTTGTAATATTTTTTATTTTTTAATATACTTACGCTTGGATATCTATGAAGGGATAAGCAGAAATGTGTAATATTATAAACAATACAATACAAATATAAGATATCCTCTCGCCATTATACTGACGACCTGAAAAACGTGGCTGGGACAGACTGGATTCACAAGGTGGAGAATCGGGAGTAGTGACGCACATTAGGAGAGGCCTATGTCCAGCGGTGGACTGTAATAGGTTAATTAACGAATCTTCAATTGGATACTAGCAAATTCTGGGCTAGTATTCTGTATAATATACTAACAGAATATAGAAAAAATCTTTTGCCTGACCCTGAACCCTGAACAATTTAATAATCATGAAAGCTAACAAAAATAAACTCACTTTCTCATACATATTATTAGCTAAGTTATATTTAGTCTAAAACATTTTCAGCATAAACCCACAGCAACTCCAATTTCAAATTTAACACAGCATGTTTCCAGCAATGTATCACGTAACACAATAGCACTATCACCCTGTATTGTTGGAAAGCATCACATACACACAGGTAACGGCCATACACATGTAGCCTTTGATTTCTCACGTGCAGCACTCACAGTCTCTGTGTCGCGTCACCCGGCCTCGGCTCGACTGATTTGACGCCCAGTCGCTTGGAAACTGCCAGCTATTATGCCTGCTCAATGAGCAGTGAGTAATTACCGAATTTTAAACGTCTATTTTGTAACATGTAACTTACTGAATTTCCCGAAATATAAAAGGGGAAAGGTCGCTACACACTTCATGGTTCAGGGGTTAACTGGTCGACTTTATTCGAAAGAGGTTATAATATTAATATTATAAATGCGGAAGTAGCTCTGTCTGTATATTACACTTTTACGCCTTAATCACTGAACTGATATTGATGAAATTTGGTACACAGGTAGATTATAATTTGGGAAAGGACACAGGCCCTATATTTGGTCACGATAACCAACATCCACTGTTGACATTAGCTTACTCATACATAATGTGTTTTTCACACCGTTGTTAGTGAAGCATTTTGTTAGACAGGCTGTGTCTATACAATATACACATACATACATATTTATAATGATGCCCTTATCCCCGGAGAGTTAGGCAGAGGTGAATTAACACCCACATTTCACCAATCATTGTATTAGTCCCACGTAATAGGGGGTGAGCCTATTACCGCATTCCGGGCACTATTGTTGACTCAAGCCACGTATCTGAGGCTGAGTCTGGGCTGTATATATCTGTCTAATGTTAAACAGCCCCATCCCTTAGTCGTCTTGTACGACACCACATGAGAGGAGAAGGGGTGGCCCAAATTCTACTCTGCCGGGAACCACGCGTCTATTATTTGAATATAGATTAGTACCACAGACAAATATTTCAGTTTTATTCTCATTAGACGCAAAGAAGCGTATGCTGTCTATGCTTTTTAATTAACGAAGTTGACAACTGCCGACAAACAACTATTGTAACTACCATTAGTACATCGCTCAGCGAACTTGTAACCAGCGATATTAATTATATCTTCTTTGATCTTCTTAGCGACAAGCATAAATTGTTATTCGAGGCGTATGATTGCTGTTGTATTTGCGTTTGGAATTGTCCTGGGTTCAATTTCCGGGCTGACTCTTATTTGCATCCCTTTAAAATTATATTGTATTAACTCTTGCACGCGGCTCCGCCTGCATGGATGTTGGTTATCGCGACCAAACATAGCCTATGTCCTTCCCCAAGGTCTAATCTATCTCTGTACCAAATTTCATCAACATCGGTTCAGTTGTTTAGGCAAAATAATAATTAATCGCGATAAGTCCCGATATATAAAAATGATGAGTTTACACCGCGATAGTTTAAAAATAATAACAGACAGACAGAGTTACTTTCGTATTTATAATATTAGGAATGGATTTTAATTGAAATAAAAAACTTTTTAACAAATTCTATTGCGATAACGATTATACGGATTCTATACTAAATAGGTATTATTTATGTTTAGCCTGACGTTTTAGCTACTTATTAGTAACCGTGGTCACGGGGTGACTAAACATGGTACTTGTCACATAGTTTGAAGAGTGAATCGCGAAAGAATCCGTTCAAAAGTCGTTTCATTTCAATGAGTGATATTCGCGTTAACTTCAGACAGTATCAATTGATCAATAAAGTTAGAATTTATTAAGTCACTTTTATCGTTAACTGTACCTTCCTACAGCCCCGGGTCCTTTAAGCAGGGCGTGAAAAAGTATCTGATGAGGCCGTCAAGCTGAGTGCCACCATTCTAACATGGTACGTGTCTATAATTGTGACCCTCTTTTCCGAGACTTTGTCTTCAGCTTACCATCAGGCGAGGTGAATTCAAATTGACGGGTCCTATATAAAAAATCAAACTCTAGTAGTAACTCAACTCAATATAGTTATTATTGTAAATATCTCAAAATCGATATGTCAAGTGACTTCGACGTCCCCAAAATCCATGATTTCATTATCCTGTCTCAATTCTATTAGTCTATGCCACCTACCGCTACCCATAAACTATAATCCCCCGAATCCAAAGCTCATTCCATTTATTGACGAACGTGAATTTGCGTCTCGCGCAGGTGTCCGACGGGTAGTGGATTCGATTTCCGTCTCCGCCATGCCCTCCGGCCCGTAGGGGCACAATCAATTTGTGTCCTCTCTGGAGCCGAAAATATTGCTTCAGCTTTTGATGAATTTTAGGATAGATTGAGTTGGTTTCTGTTAAGTTTGTTGGTAGGTGAAGAAATTTGGTATCGTAAATAGATTTATTGTAACTATATAAATTTATTTATTATCAGAAAGATAAAAAAGTCAATTTTTAAATTATATAAAAATAAAAATTTCATTTTATATCGGATAAAGGACACGAGTAGAAAGATACCCTATATTTATAAATCTATCTCTTTACTATTAGAACTATCGGGATATTTACCATGTATTGTTTGGAGTTTCCGATATTTCGGCGCTGTTGCAAGCACCATGATCACGGAGGAACTGTAGTACTGACGGTAAACGGTGAAAAAGTTTTTAGGAGAACAGTATATGGTAAATATCCCGATAGTTCTAATAGTAATGTGAACATTTTGGATATCACATCAAATTGACTAGATTTAAATCTAACTTCTGCTACCACTATTAAGATTTGTATTAACAAATTACATTTTTATATAATACTAATGGTATTTTTTTATCTTTACAGGTAAGTACCAGAAGAACTGCGTCTTTAAGACAGGTAAAATAATATTGGAAGCATCGAGGCGTTGCCTTGATACAGATCTCGAGGTTCTCTCGCTCGGCACCTTGCTCGCAGCTATGGTACGAAGTAAGAGTACGTGGGCTACCACTGTCTCCTGCGAGCAAGTGATGCCTGCAAGGATTTAGGGCCTAGCCCTCAGTCAGTTCGAAGTCTGTAAAAGGTTATATAACATATTCTAGTGGGAAAGACACCAAAACTATCAGCTTCAAGTGTTTCAGACCTGCCTCTTTTCCAAAATATCTATAATTAAATCTATATATATTTTTAAAGCGAAATACCACTCAATGATAAATCACAAAATCTCAGAAACTATAACGCATACAAACTTGAATTTTTTTTTTTCCTTATAGGGTGTAGACATCCGCTAAGAACGAATCTACAAAACTCCACCCTTAAGGTGGTAAAACAAACTCCACGCATATGAAATCGCAGTGGGCCGCTAGTATCCATATCCATACTCCATACTAATATTATAAATGCGAAAGTAACTCTGTCTGTCTGTCTGTCTGTTACGCTTTCACGCCTAAACCACAGAACCGATTTTGATGAAATTTGGTATAGGGGTAGTTTTGACATTGAGAAAGGACATAGGCTATGTTTGGTCGTGATAACCGACACCCACGCGGGCGGAGCCGCGGGCAAAAGCTAGTATATTATATTTTGACCCCAATAAACTCAGTTATTGCAAGTAAGACGTTTGTACCTAACACACTTACCATGAAGGAAACATAAAAATCATATATCTCTCAAAGAATAAAATATCATACAACCTAAATAAGTACCCAAAAATTATTCATAACTCATACACTTTTTATACCATTAAAATTACGCCTCATATCTTTCTTTTTCAACCATCTCGAACATGTGCAGCATCCCATCTCACGTTTTCTCCACAATCAAAGTGCTATCATTTAAACATTTGGACTTGGATATTCGGGACGCGTATGAGCCCACCACCCCCCATGGGGGAGGGGGAGGGGGGGGGGGTGCACCGATTGGCTTACATACAATTTTAAGTACTCGCGTATGATTCCGCGCTTTAGAATTCTATTATAAAGGGATTACTGACGTGTTTCATTTTGTTGGCATATTGATAATTTGTGGCGGCGGTTGTTATTTTTTTTGATTAGATATTGCTTTTTTTATAAAGAGAAGTTAAAAGAAAAAGTACAGTTTTGCCTACCCTTTCGAAGATTTACAGGATATATATGATACGATGAAGCAGAATACCGTTCTTATTGACGAGAAGATTCAGCTACATAACATAAACTCACGCCTATATCCCCGAAGGGGTAGGCAGAGGTGCTAGCACCCACATTTCGCCGTTTATGTTTAGGTCCCAATGTAATAGGTGGCGAGCCTATTGCCATTAACCGGGCACTTATAAACCTGCGATAAATACACACATAACTTCGAAAAGCATCGAAAAGTCATTGGTGTGTGCCATGGTAAAACCTGGGATCGAACCCGAGATTTCGTCTCAGTAGTCCATTACCCACTAGGCTACCGTTTTTTTTTCAGCTACATATAGATAGTTTATCATCTCAAACTAATTAGGCGTACAGTTCATTGATCTCTATACAACCGCGTAATCTTAACCACTGAGCTACCGACAACGCTCCACTTTGCAATATTATGCTAAAACTTACTCGGTACCTACAAGCCATTTCTTATACCGCTATTATATGATGAAAACGTTCAACTAAGGTCACCGGGGGCGAAAGCAACTATGATGCTAAACTAACTAATTGAAATTTAAGTAATAATTAATTAACATTATAAGTTAAACATTAATTGAATTATTTTATTTATTTTATTAAATTGTTAATTATATTAAATAATAAAGAGACAATTTAATTAGATACTCTAACCTCATAGTTGCTTTTGCACCGAGCTTAGAAAATATGTACCTATAGGTTATCATATAATATAGTTTATCATCCAGAACTAATTGGGCGCACAGTTCATTGATCTCTATACAGAGGAGCAATCTTAAGGGATAATTTGAAATATCCACAATCCCTTCGCCACTGTCTACCGCCATGAGATGGGTAGACGTGTGGCTATAACCTTTGTAATTGATAACGGAGCTTATGCCATTGGCCATGGTGAGTTGTGTGGCGTGACGGTGGAGTTTTAGAGGCCGTTCGATTCCCGTTTGGTTTAAGTATTCTCTATAATATAAAAATGAATAGCCGAATGTGTTGCTAAGCGCTAATCTCGATAACAGCTGAACCGAATTCGCGAATTCTTTTTTATAGAATATTCCTCGAAGGAATATTCTAAATATTAAAATTTGCGAATTCGGTTCAGCTGTTCTCGAGATTTGCGCTTAGCAACACATTCAGCGATTACGAGGAATTTTTAAGAATAATAATTTAAAAAATGGTCTGGAAAGGTGTAAAAAAACTAAAAAGTTCAAGAATTGACTGATAAGTGGAACAAAGTTTGCAGGGACTGATAGTATAAAATAAAATAACAGTTAGTTTCGGTGCCGTTAATGCAGAAGACAAAGCAGGACAAGGTCCCACTGACAGCACAAAAACTATCGTTTTTTTCCCGTAATTTATCTGTATACTAAAACCCATATTGCAAGTTATGTTGAGTTGGAGTGTCTGTTATAATATTAATATGAATATTTATATGCCTATACTAACACAAAAACCGATGCAAATAGACATATCCTTGTATACAAATATTTGCTGCTGAGAATCGAACTCGCGGCAACCCACGTAGCTGTTGAACGCTCTGCCTCTTGAGCGATCGACTACTCTGCCTTCCTTACGAAAAGTGCAATAACTAGGTTAAAGTTGATTTTTTATTGTTTTTATTAGTCGGGATAAATGTTTTTACAATCATGAAGTACCACATAATATTCTCTACATGGATATCTATCCTGTGGTGAAAGTTTCAAGTTTTTTTATTTATTTTTTTACTAGCTTTTGCCCGCGGCTCCGCCCGCGTGGATGTCGGTTATCGCGACCAAACATAGCCTATGTCCTTTCTCAAGGTCTAATCTACCCCTATACCAAATTTCATCAAAATCGGTTCAGCGGTTTAGTCGTAAAAGCGAGACAGACAGACAGACAGACAGAGTTACTTTCGCATTTATATTAGTAGGGATTTATTTAAAAACATTATAACATTTACAATGGTTTTATAGGTACCTACCTATAGGCTTTGTATCGGTACCTACCTATTCACATACATAATGCCTACTTATCTACTAATACTTTACGGATACAATTCCTACCCACCTATTCACAATCGTATAGTTATCCACTATGTACTAATTTATACAAACATCAGTTCAATTCGCAATTCGCAAGTCGATCCGAGTTTTTCCCGAAATCAACTTTAACCTAGTTATTGCACTTTTCGTAAGGACGGCAGTACTAAAACCCTACTGCGGCACATAGTATGAAAGTTTCGTCATCCATATTGCAAATAACAAAAAAAAAAAATAACTTCAAAAGAAAATAAAAAATACTAAAAATGTACGTAAAAAAACTTAATAGTGACGTCACGCGGTTAGTTACAACTGGGTACTGAACTCACGACCGACTCAGTGGCTTCAAAGTTGGGAGCGCGAAGCTGACGCCCGGGCAGGGCGGGGCTCCACCCCGCGCATGCGTACTGCCTACGCCAGCCACACGAGAGCACGGGGAAATTTCCCATGTTCCCAGCTGAAATATGATTTCACCCATAATTTTGGGAACAATTACTTGTTGAGAATTTAATTTGAAATTACTTGGGGAATTTATTTTAATGAAAATTTAAATTTGAGGGTGGATAATGATATGAGATAGATATTTTTTTATGTATTTTAATGTGAGTTTTTTAATTAATTGTTTATTATTAAGACTTTAACTTTTTATAAAATTCATTGATACCAAGAAATATTCGATGCATGATGAAAGTAATATTGGTACGCTCTCTTCTGTAAGATAAAATCTCATAGGGATAAAAAGTGGATGTATGAAACCTCTGCTTACCCCCTCGAGCATAACCGAGCGTTCATATATTTTAATTGTAGTATCCTATAGATTTGTAGAAAATTCAAAATTTTAGTTTTTTTAATACAAACTAAAACAATTGAATTTGGAAATTTTCGAAAATTTATTTATTTTTTCAAATATCACATTCATTCATTCAGTCGAATCGATGGTGCTTCTACTCTCAAATTCTATCTTCCCAGTATGCTGCTACCTGAATCGCATTCTCGGAGGCACTCATTAGGTCCTCCGGAGTACAGGTAGATGGACATGCAGCACACGTCAGCAGGTGGGCCATGGTCTGTGGAGCTACTCCACACTCACACCCCAGGTCCACGTCGTCTGAGTAACCCCACCTAGACCGATTCTCCCTGCTTCGGCCGACTTGTGTTCGAAGTCTATTTAGGGACTTCCACCTGATCCAGGGGAGGTCATGTCCGGGGGGAAGACTCTCCGACAGCGGGACGAAAGGGGTTGGTGGCGGGCTCCGCGATTTCCAAATTCTTACTCTGGCCCTGGAGGGATCGCCATCAGCGGGAGCAACACAGACATATTTTAAATCAATCAGAAAAGTAAATTACATCAATCTTAATCCCCACATTATTCTAAAATTCCAAATTTAAATAAAAATCTACCAAATTTAGCAGAAATCGCGTAGTAGCATTGCCGGACGGAGGGGGGTAACCCAACTAGCCCGCGGTAGTCAGCGGCCGACTGCGGCGCGCGGTACACGCGTCATGCTCGGCCGGTTATGACACGAGAACTCGCTCCTCTCTCGCGAAATGACTGAGCCGAATACCGCCGATACGTGATGTTTGGTTAAACCGACGTACAGTGCTAGTGTGTGATCACCTTTAAATAAATTGTTCAACATTATTAAAGTAGTTTCGTGAACACAAACATGAGTTATAATGAGAAATCTGTGGTTTTATAGTGATCATCGGTGAGTTGATAGAGTTTCTGAGTTAGTATTTAGTTTTAGATGCTAGGCGAAATTTTTGAAATTGATAATTTTAAAATTATATATTTTTTATAATAAAATTAAGTGAATGAAAGTGTTTTTTGTACTTCATTGAAGTACATAATAATCTTTGTCTCTTTTTAAGAAATTTTCATTTATTATTATTGACTGCAAAATTAATTAGTACAAAAATGGTATGAAATTGAATTGAATTTATATTTTTTAAATATGAGAATAATTTAGCTATAAAATTTTAAAATTTAATTTTTTTAAATTTTAAATTTATAGCTATTTTTCTTAATATTTTAAAATTTAATTCAATCGTATTTTAAATGTAATTCGGGAATAAAAAATAAACTATCTGTAAGGATGTAAGGTTGTGAGGTCCCGAGTTTGATTCTTGGGTCAGGCAAAATAATAGTGTTGGATAAAAGAGTTTTCAAAAACAGTATTATATCTGAAATTATAGCTGGTTGGCGGCAATAGGCTTGCACCTAATTAATTATAACTAAAATACATATTATGACAACTTAAAGGCCACTAATAAAACGGAGATATTCACGAGTACCTATATAACGATTTAGTTCTTTTCAAGGGGCTACTTTAAAAAATTGTCGAATTTTAAACCCTATGTCTACTTTATAGGGCCCTTCACCTTATGACCAAAAATTCACTTAGCGACTTTATTACCATCAGCCGAACATAGTTCTGTAGGCTATATTATTTTGAGTTAGAATCCTATCCTGAGTTACTATATACGAAACCTAGGGAAGCAGAATTTACGTTTTTTCCCGTCAGGAATAATTAAAAAAAAAATAATAGAAATCTAAAAGACACATTTCATGTTACGTTGAAAATGTTATTGAAATCCCCCATCACCACAAACCACAGACCATCACCCTCCCCATGCTCGTAGGAGAACGGCCATAGGGCAGAAAAGCGCCCGTTGCAATTAACCTACGCTATTTAGCGTAACCGTAGCGGTCTCTACGAGTTGCGTAGCAATTAGTGCTACGCCGTAGCAGCGTAGATATAAGCTACGTTACGTAATTATGGGCGTTTAGAACGATGGTTTGATGACGAGGGAAAAATTAAAATTAATGTTACATTTATTTCAGTTTTCATTTAAATGTAACTTTAGAGTATATAGTGGTATTTTCTCAAAGGGATAAATAAGCAGAGTGGTAACACCTATGTCTCTCCAACCGTTTTTGAGAAAAGCATAGAAGATGAAAATAAAATATAGTAGAATATAAAAGACTAGAATAGAAAAGATCTAGATAGAAAAACTAGAATTGAATAGAAATATTCCAGTAATTAATACATATTATAACATAATTCTACATAAATTAATTTAGTGCAATAGGTGATCTTTTCACAGACAGATATCTCTTACAGAACATCTTTTGATGGACTGTACTCTTTACAGCCGGTTGGCTCCAGAACCTATTGCCGTTATATGGACGATTTTATCAGATTTTGTGCTGGTACTTTATTTTATCTGATAGATAAGCTCAGTCTAGAATTGAAAGTATAACCTTAATTTCACCATTGAAAAACAGTTCAACTTCGGTTTGTAATCTAAATGTAGCATAAAACTCAAATTTTTACATTTTTATAACCGATTTACTTTTTATAGATCTCAGTTCCTAATGTTACTGGAATACACTCAACAGAAAAGTAACACGTATGATGTCCGTGTTACTTTGTGACTCAGTGATATTTTTTTTAAACTTACAGTAAAATTCGCAAGACAATACATAAAATATATAAGAAAAATAATTGACTTAAACCAAAATACAACCAAAATTGAGAACCCCCTATTTTGAAGTCGGTTAACAAAACTCACTCAACACAAAACGCTGTCTAAAATGTAACTTCATTTAAATGTACAACAACTATATTTCGTAAATTAAATGCAAAATTTCAACAGCTCAGCCCGACAGAGACACACAGACAACAATCCCTACCACCCAGAAACTAATCTCTGTAGCGATTAGTGCTACGGTACTTGCTACGGCGTAGCGCGCTACGTTTATCACATACAATTAAATTGCGCTGCATTTCCCTTCTTGAAATGGTTACGAGTAATTCTCTTAGCTGTTTCTTAATTATTTTTTGTATGGAGTTGGCTTTTTGTGGTAAAATGGAACGGTACTGGTATAGGCAGGTTAATGGATCCATTGGCAGCCAATACTGATGTAATCTTTTTCTGTCTTATATCTATCTATATCTATACTATTATATAATTGTAAAGTGGTCGTGTCTGTACATTGGAGATATTTAAAAAAAATACTTGGGTTATGTTATGTTAACGATACTGAACACGAAAATATTTTTTTTGAATTACCTGTCTGTTTGTCTGTTTGTCCGCGATGGACGCAAAAACTACTGAACGGATGTTGATGCGGTTTTTTTTGTTAGAAAGGGCTTGATCAGACTTAAAATCTTACGTTTGTTTGATCGCAATCGGTTGAGTAGAACCGAAGATATGAGCAAAGGTCGCGTTAACCGAGATGCACGCGGGCGGAGCCCCGGGCGGAAGGCTAGTACTATTATATAACTGTAAAAACTACTGAACGGATTTTGATGCGGTTTTTTTCGTTAGAAAGGTCTTGGTCAGACTTAAAATCTTACGTTTGTTTGATTGCAATCGTTTAAGTATAACCGAAGATAAGAGATCCACGTGGGCGGAGCCGCGGGCGGAAGGCTAGTTTATTTATATGAATAAATCTAGTAAGCAGTATTTACCTAATTAAATTTTTAAGCAAATGGTTTATTAAATTTTCCCATAGATTTTTGTCTCAAGACGCGCAGTGTAAAGTGTGACATAAGATGTGGGATTTACCTGTGAATTAATTTTAAAATGTAGTTACGAGGAACCTGTGCTAAAAAGGCTATTATAAAATCCAAAAATATTCGAATGATAAACAAGCTTGGGAATGAGCTGTTCGTTCAACTATGCTACTCAGGTAATACAATTAATTTAGACATTTCACTGTAATACAATTAATTTTATAATGTATAAATTATTTTACAAAACATAATTACGTTTATGAAAATTTAAATTTTCCCCAAACTTTGGGGAAAAAAGTTGAAGCTAGTATACTCTTTTTTAAAAGTACCCACACATAAAATATTGTACTTTTTTAGTTTAAACCATAGTAAACCTTTGATAATGCCGTAAGGTGAAACCGGTAAAGTTCAAATAAATAAATAATTGTGGAAAAGTACAAGTGATTTATTCAATATGTATGCTACTCAGGTATTTAGACTAAGTAAATGTTTGAATATAGACAAAAAAAAAGCCTACTGAGTTTCTTACCCGAATTTTATAGCCATAATACTCAGCTACAGCAACTAAAACTGCACCATTGGCTGGTATATTATCGAATTTAAACCAAAATGGCGGCCCAACAATGATTCTAGTGGCACTAACATTTGAGCTAAATACGTCTGCAGTTAAGTGCCAGCTCAGTGCCTATATCTAATGCCCCGACCGTGTAATGACGTCGTTATGTTACGTACTGCCGCCCAGGGTTTGACTGCACGCCTTTATAACAATGAAGGGTAGGCAGAGGTGTAAGTAATAAAATTATATCCAGCTTTATAGATAGAAAAAATATTGGCAGCTGTTTTCCGTTTTACAGAATTTAGAACGAGCCTATTGCCGTCAATTGGGTAGTTAGGACAGACTCCATGTTGCTAATGTTAAACGGTTTTTTAACTTGTTAGTCTATTTGGAAGTTTTTTTACTTTTTTCGAACGGTAAAATGACATACTAAAATGTCATGACATAGTAAAATATCATGTCAGTAAATTATCATCATTACAAATACTAATAATGCTACAATGGTAGCCCTTATCTTGATTGCCTCATCTGATACTTTGAATACGTTTTTGTAAAATAATACAAAGAAAAAATACGTTGGGTATGACTCTCGAATTACTTTCAATTTATAAAAAATGCAACAGAAAAGACGCTTCATGTTAAAAGGAATCCAAAAAACTCAGGTGGAGTCAACATGAGGGCTGCAATATGAATAGAAAAAAAAAACTCAGGTGGAGTCAACATGAGGGCTGCAATATGAATAGAAAAAAAAACTCAGATGGAGTCAACATGAGGGCTGCAATATGAATAGAAAAAAAAACTCAGATGGAGTCAACATGAGGGCTGCAATATGAATAGAAAAAAAAAACTCAGGTGGAGTCAACATGAGGGCTGCAATATGAATAGAAAAAAAAACTCAGGTGGAGTCAACATGAGGGCTGCAATATAAAAAGAAAAAGAAAAAAATTTGAGTCAAACTTACCACTCGTAGTTTGTATGAAAAGTCCACGTTTTAGACCAAACTGTGTCTTTCAATTTATTTGCCTTCCAGGATGTACTTGACAAACAAACTCCCTATATTCGTGGTCGTTTCAAAGGCAAGATAAATCAATAATGAAGGAATTAGAGATCGGAGCCCGGGCTCTAAAGTGTAAACTGTGGATGCATTTGAGCTTGGTGCTCGAAAGATTTTGTTTATATAGGACACGTCAATTTGACTTCGCCTCGCCTGATGGTAAGCTGAAGGCAAAGTCTTGGGAAAGAGGGTCACAATTATAGACACGTACCAAGTTACAATGATGGCACTCAGCTTGACGGTCTCATCACGGTCTCACTCGGTCTTTTTCACGCCCCGTTTAAAGGACCCGGTATATTTAGTATATTACTAGCTCGGGTTCACCTGCGCAGAATTCTGATCTAGCTACAGCAATCAATCAATACTTAAGCCTATTGCAGTTCACTGCTGGATACAGGCCTCTACCAATGTTGGCAGGCTTTGGCTTACTGATTCCACGCTGGCCAGAAGGTTGGTTAAAGAGGCCCCAGTTACACTAAAAATTCAAGACTAACATCAGAAACATAAAAACGGCATAAATAACTAATTACTTAATGAATTAAATCTGGTGACTGACATACACTACAATGATGATAAACGTAATTTATAAACGTGAATGTGAATAACTAATTGTAAAATTGAAAAATGTCTAACTAATTGTTACTAACGGCTGCACCACGTGGATGTAAGGTATTGTGACCAAATATAGTCTACTAGCTTTTACCCGCGGCTCCGTGCGCGTGGATGTCGGTTACATAGTCAAAGGACCAAACATCATAGCCTATGTCCTTTCCCAAGGTCTAATCTACCCTGGTACCAAGTTTCGCCAAAATCAGTTCACTAGTTTGAGCGTGAAAGCGTAACAGACATACAGACAGACAGTTACTTTCGCATTTATAATATTAGTATGGGTATCCTTTCCCAAATTCTAATTTACCTCTATTCCAAATTTCGTCAAAATCGGTTCAGTCGTATAAGTGTGAAAGCATACGGACATAGTTACTTTCACATTTATCAATATTCTATAAATAATGCTTACGATCACTATCTCCAGCTGTTATTTAAATAGTTAAGAGGACATTGAAGGGCTCCTTATGTGTCCTATAACATTAGCATGATCACAAAAATATGAGAACGGTATTCAGTTAACTGAAACTTCAAAAACCGCCAGGGGACGCGGAAAGTATCATAAAAATCTTGGCCCAAAGTATCTTCGTATTTCCATAACAATATTACTTTGGTAATAAAATTTTGGACGTCCCCTATATGAGGGACCGTAAATTGTCGATCGATAGGTGAAATTTTTGGTTGCAGGTTGTCGCCGTAAAAATGTGTAAATAATTGAGTTTGGGAATTACGGCCTTTTCGCTCAGGCTGTTCGCGGTAATAACGTCACATTTGAAGTGTGATGGAACCTAATTTTCGTTGACCAGAATTTGGTTTTGTTTTTTTCATGTCTGTGTAATTCTGATGGGGTACGTAGAGATATTAGCAATGTTGTTTTAAATCTTTGTTTATTTTGGGATTTATCAACTCCATCTTACTTTAATTCATATACAGTGACACAGAGCCTTACAATAAAATTGCTACTCTCTAGTGCTTTAGTAACATACATACATACATACAATCACGCCTTTATCCCCGCAGGGTTAGGCAGAGGTGAATTAACATCCACATTTCACCAATCATTGTATTAGGTCCCACGTAATAGTCACCATCATCATTTCAGCCATAGGAAGTCCACTGCTGGACATAGGCCTCCCCTATAGATCTCCAATAGGACCGGTTGGAAGCGTCTCGCATCCAGCGCGTTCCCGCGGCCTTTATGAGGTCGTCTGTCCACCTTGTGGGTGGATGTCCTACGCTGCGCTTGCCGATACGTGGCCTCCACTCGAGGACTTTTCGACCCCATCGGTCATCAGTCCTCCGTGCTATGTGCCCTGCCCACTGCCATTTCAACTTGCTAATCCGCTGGGCTATGTCGGTAACCTTGGTTTTTCTGCGGATCTCCTCATTTCTGATTCGATCTCGCAGAGAGACTCCGAGCATAGCCCTCTCCATAGCTCGTTGGGCTACTTTGAGCTTACTCATAAGGCCCATAGTGAGGGACCACGTTTCAGTGCCATAAGTCATCACTGGTAACACACACTGGTCGAAAACCTTCGACTTGAGACACTGAGGTATGTCGGACGAGAAGACATTGCGTAATTTTCCGAACGCTGCCCAGCCGAGTTGGATTCGGCGATTGACCTCTTTCTTAAAGTTGGACCTACCTAACTGGACTACTTGTCCTAGGTAGACGTACGAGTCAACAACTTCAAGAACCGAGCTCTCAACAGATATCGTGGTAGGTACAACATGGGCATTGCACATCACCTTTGTCTTGTACATGTTCACTTTAAGACCGACCTGTTGAGAAACTCGGTTGAGGCCTTCGAGCATCGTGTTGAGATCTTCCATCGATTCTGCCATGACTACAATATCGTCGGCAAACCGGAGGTGAGTGATGTATTCGCCATTAATATTGATGCCGAATCCTTTCCATTCCAGGAGCTTGAAGGCATTCTCCAAAGTGGCCGTAAACAGTTTCGGAGATATCACGTCTCCCTGTCTTACGCCTCTTTTCAAAGGGATCGCCCTCGAACTCCGTTCCTGTACTCGAACCGACATGGTGGCGTTATTATACAAACACTTCAACACTTCGATGTACCGATAGTCAATACGGCACCGCTGGAGAGACTCAAGCACAGCCCATGTCTCGACCGAATCAAAGGCTTTCTCATAGTCCACAAACGCTAAGCAAAGTGGTAAATTATACTCTTCGGTCTTCTGTATAACTTGCCGCAGCGTATGGATGTGGTCTATGGTACTGTAGCCTCTACGGAAACCGGCTTGTTCGGGAGGCTGGAAGTCATCAAGCCTGCGCTCGAGACGGTTCGTAATGACCCTTGAAAACAGCTTGTAAACATGGCTCAGAAGCGAGATGGGTCTGTAATTCTTCAGTAAGGTATTGTCACCTTTCTTAAAGAACAGCACCACCACGCCTCTGTTCCACGCTTCTGGCGTTATGCCCTCGAGGACGACGGTGTTAAAAAGCCTCTGAAGGACTTTAAGTACCGGTGTTCCACCCGCTTTCAGAAGCTCTGAAGTGATTCCGTAGTCACCCGGTGCCTTGTTGTTCTTAAGCTGATTCAGAGCCATTCTAATCTCGTACAGGCTGATCTCCGGGATATCCTCGGTGAAGTGTCGGGTCAACTTGGCTCTTGGGTCGGTCGCCATGTTGCCAGCAGGATTAGCGACCGAAGCGTATAGCTGTCCATAGAACCTTTCGATCTCCTCCAAAACCTCAGCCTTGGTCGACGCTATACTGCCATCTTCTCTCTTCAGCTTAGTCAACTGGCTTTGCCCAACAGACAGATTTCTTGCGAACACTTTGGAGCCTTTGTTCCGCTCGATTGTCTCTTTAATATGTTCAGTATTAAAGAGACGTATGTCGTGTCGCAGAGATTTGGAAATCTGTCTGTTGAGCTGCCTATATGACTCTGCATCATCGGAAGACTGCAGTCGAAGTGAGCGTCGTTTAGCCATGAGTTTTTGGGTGTGATCGGAGAGTTTTTGAGGTCTATTTGAACGGCGGGGTCTGAAGTGCTTATAGTATATAATATATAATAGCTAGTATATAATAGCTTAGAGTAATAGTGGGTGAGCCTATTGCCGTTTTCCGGGCACTATTGTTGGTTCGAGCCATATATAGACTAACACCCGTATTCACAAACGATACTGTGAGGTCTCATAGTGTGCTCGAGCGCTCGAGCGCATAGGGCTGGTAAAATTAATTCACAAACAACACGGAGCAGTATCCAACGCAGTGCGTTCCCTCAACGAAGTATTACTCAAGTGTTATCAATGAATAAAAGGGCTTGCCAAAACGAACGCACTGAGAGTTTGTCATTCTTTGCACAGTTTTGGTAGTAAGCATAGCGAAGTATTGTTTGTGAATACGGGTGTGAGTCGTGGCTGTATATATCTGTCTGATGTTGAACAGCCCTATCCCTTAGTCGCCTTGTACGACACCACATGGGAGAAGATGGGGTGGCCCAAATTCTACTCTGCCGGGAACCACGCGACTTTAGTAACAATATGTATAAAATGGTCCATTATTTATAATGAATCATTACACAACTATTGTAACCCGGGTATAAGATTTTTAGTCTGCTTCGGAACTTAACTCATAATACTTATCATTAAACTCACATCAATACTAGCAATGTCACGTTACAAATGTTTTATTCTATATTCGGCTAAACATACACAAAATATAAAAAATACCATCTTACTTGCCTTCACTGTACTATCATTTTAATTTGGGGTTGGTAGCGGTAGTTATTTCACCATAGCTGCGCCATAAGCTCATGGCAGAGGCTTGCGTTCCACTAGCAGAGAAGTCTCCTGTAAAATGGTGACACTCACATAAGTGTGGATGGGCCCTTAGATGACGGTTACCGCTCAACGTCAGATACAGGGTGCGCGTTTATTTGCTATTAATAATACACAACAGTATCATATACTTAGAAAAAAATATAACTCATAATTTGTATGACATAAAATACTGAGTAGGGTTCGCAAAAACGTCTCACGGTGGAACACTGAGCCGTCAAGGCAGAATTTACGACGCGATTTTATGCTCACCGTACATGATATTGTTACAGTAATATGTGCTGGGTTTGACGTCACATGGTTCGACGTTGACGTCATAATTTATGTCTTAATATTCATTGATGCTGTCAGTTTTACAGGTTAACAAGCTCTAATATATATTGTAATGAAATGAGTATAAATCTTTTGAATTTTATTTGTCATATTTTTTTGTGAATTTTACCAATCCATATCCATACTAATATTATAAATGCGAAAGTAACTGTCTTTCTGTCTGTCTTTTATGCTTTCACGCCTAAATTACTAAACCGATTTTGATGAAATTTGGTACAGAGATAGATAAGACCATGGGAAAGGATATAGGCTATGTTTGGTCGCGATAACCGACATCCACGCGGGCGGAGTTACGGGCAACAGCTAGTGAACTTATAAAAGTACAATAACCCTTCGGAAGTTGCTATTTTATAAAATTAATAAAAACAGTTTTTACATAACTAAATAAAAGTTTAAATATTCTAGGACTAGTCAGTCCATACTGCGCCCAACTAAACATAGTTTATAATATTGTCTAGAATAAAAATAAATATACAAATAAACAAAGATACCTAACTGCGAAATCTAGTGACGCCAGCCAATATTAAGAATAAGTTGAAGTCATTATTTGTATGTACCTAACTAAATTATGACGATTTAGATTTTAAGGACTAACCTGCGGTATCCATTACAAACCTTCGTGGTTTGAGGATTGTTGCAATACCACAATGTTTATAATTATATTTTTCAAATGTGAAATAATAAAAAAAAAACTTATGAAACAGTCGGACTACTCATATAGATATTTGAACCCGATATCTGTCCATTCATAGTTCTAGTTCATTGCATAATCAGAATGTATTTGTAGCAGCATTGGGGTACTAGTTGCAGACATGTAAGCCACAGTTGTGGAGGTCAGCTGTCAGTCCCTTCAAGGAAAATATCGAAGCATCACAGTAACTCAAGCTGTGGAATGAACTCCCTGCGGTGGTTTTCCCAAGCGACTACAATATGGGGTTCTTCAAGAAGGGCATTAGAAGGTTTCTTCAGGGTCGGCAGAACGAGTGTGACGCCCCTGGTGTTGCACGCGTCCATAGGCCACGGTAACCACTTTTCAGCAGGTGGGCCGTGCGCTTGTCTGCCATCAAAGTGGTATAAAAAAAGACGTGTGGCACTCGGGGACTGCCGCGGTAAAGCTATTGCATAGCATTTTTTATGATAATTATATATTTTTTTTTTTTATTATACCTAGCACCTCCAATGTATGAATATTTTGGAGTTCTTAGCTACATTTCTGATAATTATAATTACTTACGTTAAGCGGAGCTACTTCGGAGCAGCTCGGCTCGATTCGTGCGAGCTTCGGGGTGTTAGGTTTTTTTCGTTACGGAATTTCTGGATTCGGTCTCCACGCTCAAGGCCCGCGATAAAAGCTATGCAATAGCTTAAAAAAATAAGACTGGAAATCTGTCCCCAACTAAGTAGGGAAAAGGTTAAAAAAAAATGGGACAGCATCATTGTTATTTATATGGCCATATACCATTTCAATAAATAAGTGAATAAAACAGCAACACGACAATAAACTTATTCTGTCTCCGCAACATTAAGCAGCCATGTTAACTGGGACCCACACACAATAAAATTTTACAAGTTTTCCCAAACGTGTGGGAAGGCCCTATAATAAAAGGGCCAGGGTAATGCTTCTGCCCTCAGAGGTCCGTAAATTACCTCCGAACACGGAGACCCTTTGTCATGATTGTCTCCGTGAGCGGCCATATTGGTTACTACGAGTATTTCTTTGTTCCTTGTTAGTCCGTTTGTGCAATTTTGATAATAAATTGGATCGTTGTTTTAGTCGGTGGGTCGAAAACAAGTTTTTTTTTTCGCTAAGGGTTGGAGATTTGTTGTTTTAATATGACAACTGGCTTTTTAATTGATGGTTTTTGTTCTGAAGAAAAATAGGGAGAAAATTGCGTGGTAGTTGATTGGTTGTCTTAAATGGAATTGGTATTTTTTAATTCTTTTAGTGCTATCTGTGTAGTAGTTTTAGTAATGTCGGTGTGGTTGCCATACGAACGTCTATGGCAGTCGTTAAGGGTAGTAATCCTTAAAAGTCCAACAACTAGTCTAAACTCTACCTGCGTGAAAGTTTCAACCGATTGCGATTAAATAAACGTAAAATTTTAAGTCTGATCAAGACCTATCAAATGAAAAAAAAACTATCAAAATTTATTCAATAGTTTTTAGATCCATCGCGGAAAAACAGACAAACAGAGAAAAATATCAAAAAAATATTTTTGTGTTTAGATCGTTAATCCATACTAATATTATAAATGCGAAAGTTACTCTGTCCGTTTGTCTTTCTTTATACTTATATTATACTTATATTATATATATCTTTATACTATATATACTAGGATTAGTAGGATTCATTACACACCTATTTTGAGTTCAGAAGGCAATATCATCAGCTCAAATAGAGGTACTAACGAGACCAATAAACTGGTCGCGGCCACAATGCGACGCTCGCGTGGAAACAATCACCTCGCATTATCGCTGGCTCGCCCTAATGCTCCCGTAAATGCTTGTGGAACTATCGGATTGTTCTAATATTGCTACAATTAACAGCTTTTGAATTGGAGGCGGCTGAAATTTGGTCGTTTGGCCTGTTAGTTCATGTAGATGTTGTGTTTATTTTATATGAAATGAATATCTTTGTCCTTGTCCACAATGTATAAAGTATATACATATATGGATAGGTAATAAACTATTGTGAAAAAGTATAAGTTTAGTGTATAAATAGTTTTGTAGTTACTTTGATATTACTGACATAAACCAAGTTTTTTTTTGAGCACAGTTAAATAACATTGCGATGGTGTAAAGAGGTGTGCTATTAAGTTTTTGGGGCTCAGGATAATATCATCTGGAAGCCGGTACACCTGCTGAGTAATAGACAAGGCTCTGGTGCAGACTTTCCTCTCGAGGGTGGGAAGTCAGACATTACCCACTCCCGTAAGAACCATGTAAGGCTGAGCGCACATTTGAGACAAGACTGTCTTAAGACAGACTTGCTCTCTACTAAATGTATGGAGCTGCGCACACTTGAGACAAGACGTCTAGAGGTGTAATGAATATAGATACTCGTAACAAGTACCAGTAACATAATATCAGTGTTATATTCATATTATGTTACTGTTCTGTGTCAGACAATTGTCTAAAGACAGTCTTGTCTCTAGTGTGCGGTGTCCCTAAGCCAAACCAGGAGGATCACGTATCCATGTGAAAGCTTAGCAATTTGATCTTCATTATTTTCATTCGTATATTTATCCATAACAATAACTATAGGCCAAGGCAACCACAACCAAAACACCCAAAAAAAAAACTATTTAACTACTATTTATCTGTCTATCTGTTACTTTTTCACGGCTAAACCACTGGCCTATTTGTGAATAAAATATAACATCGGCTACTATGTTGTCGTAGTCATGATTTAAACCAACTATTTATTGAAATCAATTAACTAAAAATACATATAAAATGTAATGGTGTAGATAGTGCAGTTTACGTGTCACACGCCACAACCTTCGCATAAATAGATCATGACATTATGGCCAGTGGAACTTCGGTTTTGTGCCAACAGGTCACAAGGCCAGTGCTTAACATTACATTGAAAGTCATATCGGTAGCTAATTAATTGAATGGTGATTATAAATAGCCTGGAAACGGCTTCGTCCATTTTCGTAACTGTCATTTTAATGACCAGCTAGGAAGGTGGAACGTAATCGCACTTTTGAAGCTAAATGTACACCACTTATCATCTGTAGGTTTTTAATGAGGGTTACGAAACGCGACGTTTACCAGACGAGATGTAGTAAAAAAAAAACAATAAAGTTTCACTCTGTGTGTGAGGCACATAAAATATTTGTTATGTTTTTTATACTATACTAGCTTTTGCCCGCGGCTCCGCCCGCGTGGATGTCGGTTATCGCGACCAAACATAGCCTATGTCCTTTCTCAAGGTCTAATCTACCTCTATACCAAATTTCATCAAAATCGGTTCAGCGGTTTAGTCGTAAAAGTGAGACAGACAGACAGACAGACAGACAGAGTTACTTTCGCATTTATAATATTAGTAGGGATGACATATCAATATATCATCATCACCTGATGGTAAGCTGAAGGCAAAGTCTCAGGAAGAAGGATTTCTTACAAATATGAACCATGTTACAATGGTGGCCCTCAGCTTGACGGCCTCATCAGATGCTTTTTCCTCGCCATGCTAAAGGTACAGTCTGAAATGGCACATAGGGTACTTTTTAAAGCCGAGAATAGGATCCTATGGGCTATAATAACCGGTTTACTATTTCTCACGAGTGCAGAACAGCTAGCGTAATGTAAATGAGTCTACTCACCGGCAAAAGTTGTTCTAAATCTGAATAAACACAACACAAATGATGAACAAACATACATAGAACCAATGCATTACATCCCAAGAAATCTCAATTCACGTATCGCCACAATAAAATGATTTAGACTATATATAATAAAAATAGGTACGTACGCTCGTACAGGAGCGCCGAATTAAATTACTGTCACAGGGACGGCTTTTACCTCCATCTCTGTCTATCCTTTTCTATCTACGTATTTATGTCTCCCTCTTTGAGTGTATTAGATTAAATTGACATATAAGTATCGTAGATTCGTCGCATAGATTTCGAGTGATTGAAATAGATGTGAATTGAATTAAATGTTTGGGAATGTAGCTTTAGGATTGCGGATCAATCGGTTTTGATACTTGGATTTGGTGTTCGTATATTTTTTTCTTAGTCCTGGAATTTTTTCTTAGTCTTTGCCAGTTTCCTTCTTCCTACAGTCACAGGTTCTTTAAGCGGAGCGTGAAAAATATCGAGGCTGTCAAGGTAGGGACCACCGTGTTTTTGGGACAGTATCTGTAATAGCGGCCACTATTCTTTGGACTGCAGCTTACCATCAGGACGTGTTGTAGTCAATTTGGTGGCCCAAATTGGATATTGGATATGGGATCCATGTGGTGAGGAGTAATTCTTTCTCATTCACCACATGGATCCACCCCATTTCATCCGAAGGGCGTAAGAGGTGACTGACGGAAAAATACGCAGGCGATATCACTACGAGAGAAGAAAAACTCGAAATAACATCGTGTAACAATTCTTCAGACCAGTGTGGAAACATTAGGCCAAAGCCTCCCAACATTGGGAGAGGCCTATGTCCAGCAGTGGACTGTGATAGGCTAATTGAAATTGAAACAGATATTGGAAAATACGAAGACAAAACATTAACTTGTTCTTGTCACATTAAAAATCCTTACCGACAGTCTCTTTAAGCCGGGTGTTAACAGCAGTGTGGTAGTCACACTTTCCATCGTTGTACTACCAACACTAAGTAGCTAAATGCACGCTCAATTCTTTTATTTTTCGGAGCACAAATTGTTATGTCACAGTTACTAGTGCGATTGTAGACACTTTGGAATCTTTCCAAATGTATCTATCAACAATTTTACATTGAACTCTCCAACTGTGTTGATTATCGAGATCTCTGAACAAATATCAGTGATTAAGATATCACTCGGGGGTCTTGTTAGGGTGGTTGGTAGGAACGTTTAGGGTGTGACGTATTGTCCGTTTCCTTTATCGTAAATAAAGGTTACAAAGATATAAAAGCTTTTCTTTGTCAGTATTGAATTTAGCATTTTCTTGCAAAATAATTAATGATCGAATATTGGGTGAGTTACGATTTTGTTTTTGTTGACTGTTTCAGCCTTATTACAAAACACGGACTAACTCTAAACCCAGGTCTAAATCGTCTTTGGACCATGGTCTAAAGAAAATGTTATTACAAAAAGCGTTTTAGTACTAAACCTAGGACTATCTCTGGTCTAAAGATAAACCTGCGTGACCCCTAGTTTAACGTTGGTCTAAAGTATAAATCACAATAATAATACATCAGACTTGACAGACGTCATATTTTGGCATAGGTACTTTTTTTCGGAAGTCCAATTTTCGGCTCTCTTTTTCTTTTCTCGTTCCAACTCGTAAAATAACTTGCAATAGGTATATTATGTATACTAAACTAAATTTAAAAGTGGGTATAAAAATTGGAAAAATTTTAGAACAGAACGCGCGAACACCGGCAAACTACGTTTCGTTCCATTTAACGTCTTTATAACAATGATAACAATATTATAACAATGATTGCTAAATAATAGCATAATAATGATATTATATTATAAAATAAAGTATAACTATTCATGCAATTGAATTTAATGAAAATATTTATGATTAAATATTTTTTTCAGCATTTTTAGTAAATATTATTTATTAGTGATTTCAGAAATTTTAAAAACGAAACGTTGCGACCGAATGATATCATAATGAACGAACAATAGTTGGAGTTATCTGTGGTTGTTATTTAGGCCAAGGTCTAAACCAGGTACTAAGTAGTCTCCGGATTATTCAGCTTTTGTAATAAGGAGAGGTGTAAACCATGGTCTTGAGATTAAGCCTGGACTCTGTAGTTCGGGTCTAAACCAGACTTTGTTCTGTTTTTTGTAATAAGACTGCATGTGTTTCAATGGGTTTATCGGGGTAAAATGAGGACCTGAGTACGATTCTAGGTCGTTTTTGGTTTTTGATTGGATTTTTTTTGCTGTTTACTATAATTATGTTGTTTTATTAATCACTAGCTAGTTCCCGCGAATCCTTTTCGTGTTTCCGCAACCTGTAGGGTATAAAAAGCAGCCTATGGTCCAGATTATAATCTACCTTTGGAGTTAATTTTAGTTCAGTTCCGTACTGCCGTTTGAGGGTGAGTGACAAAAGTCTAAAACATCTAAATATCTTCACTTATCACATTTATAATTAGTAAGATAGGACGTAGGAAGTAAGATTATTAGGATTTTGAATTGGTTTTTGAGAGTCGGACGTTGATGAGACATTTTTAGATTGTGAAATTTTGTATCCAACAAAACCACCCCGCCAGCTCTGATATGTCGGATTCAAACCAACTAAAACTGCACGACGTCGTCTATCAGTTGCCGATGGACTAATTTTTTAAGATTCACAATCTTTGACTTTACATAACTGCTGTAGCATTTTTTTATTAAAAAAATATCTCCGATAAATCTAAAGGAGTAAGATATGTTGTAAAATAATGACATCCCCGTGGCCCCACAGGATTACGGGACAGCGCACGGAGGCTGCCACAAATAATACGTGATCAAGATGCTGCCGAGATCTGAGAGCCTGTGGGGCTCAGATAAAATCACAATCTTTTATTACTTTATAGAAAACTTTTATGCAATATTATTGTGAATTTTTTGTACAAGTATCAAGACTGTATGTTTGTAAATAACAAATATTCTGAGAACAGTATGACTTTTAATATGGAGTGTGTGAGCGGTCTTGTTATGGTTTGTCTAATGGGGATAAAAAGTACGTGTTTCCCTCCTCCTACAGTCCCGGGTCCTTTAAGCGGGGCGTGAAAAAGCATCTGATGAGGCCGTCAAGCTGAGTGCCACCATTGTAACATGATACGTGTCTGTAATGGTGACCCTCTTTTCAGAGACTTTGCCTTCAGCTTACCATCAGGCGAGGCGAAGTCAAATTGACGTATCCTATATATATAAAAAAAAACAAGATTTAATAGCAAACTTCCAGTTAGATCGGTTCAGTCGTTTGACTGTGATTGCGTTACAAACATCTTCACAAACTTGAAATGGTTTAGTTGGCAGGGTTGCAAGACACAGTTAGTTTTTTGGTTTTAGTCCTGAATGTAGACTTTTGACTTTCGTGCGCCTCGGGCACTTTGCTCTCGTCACAAAACCAAACTTTGAAAAAACCAGAACGAATACAACAAAAAATCCTCACAACACTTCAAAGGAAATCAAAAGCTACATAGGACTGATTAAATACAGTAGACTACAAAAGATTTAATATCGTAGTTTAAATATAAAAATATTATGACAAGGGTCGCGATGTTCTGACGGCGACTGTACCGCAAACTACATTACTGGGGGTTGGAGGGGGTCTCTTTGATACAATGGGGGTGAAGCTTGTTTAGATTGTGGACTGCATCTGATGGACAGACAGACAGAAGAGTGGAAGACTCAAGATGTAAGCGAGCGCGAAGATTTTAAGTTGGGTAGACAGAAAAATATTCTTAGAATATTCTGAGATTTGGTAGCGTCGATAGCTTAGTGGTAAAGGAGTCCATGCGATTGAGACCTTGCGATTGAGATGTCCCGAGTTATCTAGATCACAAGGCTTGATCAATTCTCAAACCTACACTGCCGACATGAACCCACTCCTAACACAAACAATTTAGCTAATCCTCGCACACTCAAGCTGTGGAATGAACTCCCCGCGATGGTTTTCCCAAGCGACTACAATATGGGGTTCTTCAAGAAGGGCATTAGAAGGTTTCTTCAGGGTCGGCAGCGCGAGTGTGACGCCCCTGGTGTTGCATACGTCCATAGGCCACGGTAACCACTTTCCATCAGGTGGGCCGTGTGCTTGTCTGCCACCTAAGTGGTATTAAAAAAAAAAAAAAAAAAAAAAAAAAAAAAAAAAACTAAGCTAGATAGGTTAGAGGGAATATTAAAAATTTTGATTAATAATATTCTTTATCGATATATCGATTGTTTTACAACTTACTTAAAGACCTCGGATTGCCAAGATCTTCAGTAAGCTCTTTACTAAATCGAATATCAAAAGCGGCATTGATAGGATCTTACCAAATTTGGATAGGTAGGGGGGGAGGGGGGGGGAACACTACTGACGGTGGAGGTGAGCGCTGATGCATCACAAGGTGGCCACCCTAAACCTACATCAGGGTCGCAAGTCCCAGTCGCCGTCACGGTGTTCCTCTCTGTATCACGCTATGGACCCGGCGACCGCACGGTGAATCCATGGAGTGCTGAGAATCGGATCTCTATGCTTGGTGAATTTGAGATCGTCCACCGCAGTAGTACACCGTGCTAACCTCAAAAGTTACCCAAAAAACGTGTACTGCGCGTATAGAGTACATTTTGAGCATGTTTTAGGTCCAATTTATATATTCCGAGCAATATTACCTATCTTAATATCGCTACATCTCATCTCTTGGCCCGCGGCTCCGCTCGTGAACAGTTAATTGCGTCGGTTGTAGAATTTTAAGACGCCCTCTGCCGTTGATAGATGCATTTGCATCGCAGTAGCCTTGATTAATTGTGATTCACGCTCATCTGAATGTTAAATACGAAGCATGCTAATAGAAGCAGTGGCCCAATTTTAGGCGAATTTTGGGACAGTACTTATGTAATAAGAAATTATACGAAATACAATTTTAGGGTTTCCCTCAATTTCCCTGGGATCCGATCATCAGATCCTGATTTGCTGCCAATGAGACCAATTCAGAAGTACGCTCTTCCAAATCAAAAATAAACAATTACAATCGGTTCACACGTGACGGAGAAATCGATGGAAATACATCTTTGATGATCATTCTATTTCGTCTAAAATATATTATAACTTCCTTCTTGTTTGAAGTTGACTAAAAAAAGTGTTTGAAGCCGAAATCAACCTCATTTGCAAGCATATACAACTGCCGATTAACTGACGCGGCTCATCATCAGAGAGACTCGTTTCGTCTCAGAAGTAGAGGTCAGACGGTCGTAGCTGCTACAAAAGTTACGCATAGCTATAATTCAATTATATTATGAATGTTTTAAAACTGAGTACAACATGTTCAGTTTGATCCAAAATGGCGTTGTAAATATTCCCAAATATATTATTTTTATTGCGAATTTTCAAACTCAATATTGCAACACGAATTTTAGGATAAAATTTCCTTTACAATTTTCTTGAGCGTTAATTATAATATATTTCATGATGAAAAGATAAAAGAGATTGCAGACGTCCTTCGTGATTAGTCAATAGCAGTCCTAAATTTAATTCAAAATTCTGGTCTTTGATCTTAAATCCTAATTAAAATCATTTTCACCTACTTTCTTGAATGGTACTGTGGAATTGAAAGAAGCTCGTACATAAGGTGGTTCACGGGTCAGTTATAACCGAAAATATCTAAATATTTATTATTCATTCATCGGCAAGATAATCAAAGGAGTCAATCAGTGGTGTGTAGCCGTCAGTGGAGCGTGCTCGCTGGGGAACAAACGAGTTGATTAATCGCCTAGGGCCGAATACGTAATCAAGACTGTTTGTGCTTCTGCGTCGGTGATTCGGCGTGAGGATTCTTGGGTTAAGACTCTTGTGTTCTTCGCGAGAAACGTCGCTAATACGATAACTAATTCAGTTAAACATTACTTGGGGGGATCATGGAACAATGACGGAAATTCGGAGCTTGGTTCCAGTTTGAGCGCGCAAGCAAATGTAAGGGAAACTTTGCTATTTTGGGAGCTGTCTTGCAGAAATTAGCCCTTTGCAGGAAGTTAAATTTGATTATGTGTTTTAGTGTGATGTAATTAAGGAGTAAAGTACTTAATTTTTTTTTTATGTTGGTGCTAGTAACAAAAATTGCTAGTAATTTAACCTCTCTTAAGTTAGCTTACGATGATTCCTTTAACCATAATACTATATATACTTAGTAGTTCTAACAAAATGCATCACAGAAAATGGCTTGAAAAACGCGTCAAGCATGAGTCAACCATTCATTCAATTGTTTGGGTGGAATCATCAAAAATCTATGTTTAAAAATGATTGTAACATCATTCATTGGTTCCGATAGCTTGTACGAGTGTCGGTAGATGGCTCCACGGTCGCCCCAAGGACGAAAGTATAGAGGAATTTGGATTAGCTTCAGAGTATTTCCCCTGTAAGGAAAAGATCGCGGGTTCGAGTCCCGTTTGAGGTCAATCCTTTATTTCTTTCTAAATAAATAAAAATATTAATTTTCAAAAGGGCGGTTTTGCACAAAATGAGCGAACACACACACACATGCCTATTCCAAACTATCCCTTTAACTCAAACCTAGCTATAAAGGTAATGGTGACCATCATGTCAAATTTGACCCATAAGATTAAACCATTCCATTTTATTTCAGAGGGGTCGACAGAGTTCCTTAGGGACCCGGTAGGGTAAATTGATACACGGTTATCGCTTAATATCAGGTGGGCCGGTGACAGCAGGCGGACACTTTTGTTATAATAACTATATAACTTTTTGTCCGACCTTGATACGACGAGTTTAATACCCAATCAAACTTGGGACTTCATGCAATCAATCAATCAATCAATTAGCCTACTGCAGTCCACTGCTGGACATAGGGCTCTCCCAATATGCGCCACGTTTGCCGATCCTCCGCCTTCCGTATCCAGTCAGTCCCAGCCACCTTTCGCAGGTCGTCGGTCCACCTGGCTAGGGGATGTCCCACCTTCCGTTTTCCTCCGCGCGGTCTCCACTCTAGGACTCGATTGCTCCAACGGCCATCGGTCCTTCGGCAGATGTGGCAAGCCCACTGCCACTTCACCTTACTTATGCACAGTTGGGACTTCATGCATAGTTGATTTTTAGAAGAGATTACCGTTAGCTGTAAGGCCGCCCATTGTACATTAATTATGTTTTTTGTTACAGTAAACTTCATCATTATCTATTGAAATAAAACCACTTTTTACCCGACTGCCGAAGGAAGGAGGGTAATGTTTTTAATTACTATTTTTTGTATTTCCATCGAATACCGCGGGTAAAATAACCACGTGTCGTGTTCTCAGCGGTGAGTAGGGTAGCCAGAGCTCACTAGAGAGGTTTTGTGCTGTCAGTGGGAAGACCAAAGGCTTGTCCTGCTCATCTTCTGCGCTGACGCTTTACCTGTTTAAACGTACTTAATAAATATAGTGATTGTATTTTAAAACTAGGGTTTACACTTCTACTACTTCATTATTTTCATTCATTACGAGAGCGACTACCGTCTGACCCCTAGTTGTAAGTCAACACCAGAGCCACGTCTATAATTTATCAGTTATATCGGTCTATAGGTGTGGTGCACTTGAGCCTCAAACTCCCCACACTGAGTAACTATATCTGTACCTAATAAGAATCATCGTAAACATCAAAATAAAAACGACATAAATCACAAATTTATCACACTCCCAAATAACCTTTAACGACATATAAATAAGCAATAAACTCGAACACACCGTTCGAGCACCTAAACCCCAATCAAACTAGTGTTACAGATAATCTGTACTATTTTCTGGAGTGTTCTAGACCGGCTCTACTGATTACTGTCTGAATCGCTCAGGGGTGGGGCTTCGTCCTACAAACATGGATTGAGATGACTGGCCCTGATGCCCGCGGGTACAACGTGTGGTACAAGTTACTGACTGAGCTGTTATTAGTACTATTTACAGAGTAATAAAAGAAATTGATATTGATAAAGTACTTTAACTTATTTAAAACTTCTTAAGAAACAATAAATAAATATTCTAAGATACTTCACATAGTGCCAAAGCAGTCTATATTAGTTCTAGAATGCGTATCCATTTTTTCGTAAATTCATAATTAGGTATACTCGTATTGATCCTGTCTTCTTAATTTCTGTATAAAAATATTGTAATTTGGCGTACAATAAAGTATAAAATAAATAAATATTGAGAAATTCTAAGATCAATGCAAATGTGAATTGACTATACTTTTTTAACCATACAATTATATGAATGATCATGATAAATCCCCATGATGAAGGGGATAAAGATTTTTCGCGTCTTGTATTCGTAGGAATATCCACAAATGTGAAGAATACTGAAACACTCGATAATAATCTCAATTAAAAAACAAAAACTAGTTATGTACAATTTAACAATTAACAGTTTATTTCGCTATTATTTACCAACAGACATGGGGGCCTAGACAAATAGCATTCCTTCCATAGCGATTCGACCGCTACACTCAGCATAAAGGCTTAAATAGGGCAAATAAGTTTATGAGGTGAAAAAAAAAAAACAAACAGAATGAAACCTGTTGAAAATAAAATACATGGAATAAAATACTTTTCAACGGATTCTATCGCGATATATTTGTTATTTTTTACATTTAATCCGAAGTTTCGACTACTTTTTAGCAGTCATGGTCGCGGGGTGACTAGAGATGGTAGTTGTCACATAGTTTTCGTAAAGCTTCAGACAGTATCATGAAATAAATGGCCTCATGATTACATAACAATTCCTAGTCGCTACCGCTTATGACTTGCGGTATAGAAGCGAAGCGGTCCACGCTCACTTGAGGCAGGCTCGTGATTATGCCGGGTCACGTGCCCCCGGATCACTGCCGTCCGCGCAGATTATTACTGTTGTATGTACCTACCTACATTGTTTACGTACGTCGTAATATTGTGGACTTTGTTCAAGTAGCGGGTGACTTAAGGAGCTCCTAAATACTGTCATGGAATAGTTACGTGATGACTTTATTAGGTGATGACTATACAGTACGGTATTTGGAATTTATTGAAATGAATTGGATAGAACGAAGAAAATTTTTTTTTTTTAAAAATGGGTCAGGTCAGAAGTAATCGAAACCGGCGGACTTGCATGAAAGGATTAATGCCAGTAGAGGAAGTTCGTGAAGTAAGTTATGGTATGGCGAGTACAGTCGAATTAGTATTCGAAATGTGGCACTAGATTGGAATGGATAGGTACATACTCACTTTCTCATTTTAACAGTATTCTCATTTCTCATTTTTAACTTTATTTCAGGTTTATGAAAATATTTTTTTTTATACCACATAGGTGGCAGACACGGCCCACCTGATGGGAAATGGTTACCGTGGCCTATAGACGTATGCAACACCAGGGGCGTCACACTCGCGCTGCCGACCCTGAAGAAACCTTTTAATGCCCTTCTTGAAGAACCCCATATTGTACTCGTAGTCGCTTGGGAAAACCACCGCAGGGACTTAATTTCACAGCTTGAGTGAAGTTGAGTGTGCGTGGGATGAAGTTCATAACGCACAGTGCGCACCGCATTGAACATTAATAATAGTTTTAAATTTTTTATATTAGAAGAAAGTAGCACATAAAATCTTTGAACCTCCAGAACACATTTTGATACAATTATCTAGTAACATAAACCTTCTTACCCATAAATAGATTCCACCTACATCTACCTACTCCCAGTCCCTGTTGTACACCCAAATAGGTAGTAAACACTAACAAAATAGTCACGTCTGTGCCCGGCAGATAGGAGAAGCGATTCCCATGGGAATGGACGGAGGTGTACACATTTACACAGACAGTTTGCCAATAGCGCCTTTCAGGTAGCTGACCAAGTACTATCACGTACAGTCGCCATCAATATTAGTTTAACATATTTCAAGTTATTAGGAACTTTAGGTCTAAAACTTTGCATAAAATCATATTTGTTTTAGCCCTCTGTTAACAAATTATACATCAATATTATTTACTAGCTCCGCCCGCGGCTCTGCCTTTTGCTTTTGCTTATATCCCTGGTTCTACTCAATCGAATTTGATCAAAGCAACGTAAGTTTCTGACAAAATAATTTTCAAATAAAAATACTGCATCAAGGCTGAAGCCAAATGAGCGTAATTTTTTGAGTTGGGAGTCATGTAATTTCGGTCGCTGCGTTCGATTTCATAGAAAACTTCTGTTTGCAGTCAACTCATTTTACATCACTGTGTGAATCAAACAGGAATTTTGTATGAAACCGAAGCAGAAATTACAAAACCGAAATTACGCAACTTACAACTAAAAAATTTCGCTCGTTTAACTTCAGCCTAAATCCGTTCAGTAGTTTTTGCGTCCTTCGCCAAGAAACAGGTAAACAGGCAAGAATTAAAAAAACGTTAGCTATAATTCAAGTTTTTTTTAAAAGATATCTGCAATGTACAGATTCAGGAGTAGAGGTAGGTCCAAGAAGAGATGGATGGATGCTTAAAAGAAGATAATAATATTACAAAGAAGGGAAATGACTGAGCAAATGAAATCTGACAGGAATGTATGGACGAATGACATGTTCCACCGACTTCTTCTTCTTCTGTCGATTCTACGACGTTGGATTGCCATCGTGGTGTAGTAATTGGTTTCACGGCGGTGCCGCTACTCACGGAGAAGGCCCGAGCAAAGGTATCGCTCTTCGAGAAGGCTTACTATGTCCCCTCCGACTTCAAATAATTAGATCATCCTATTTTGTTAGTGTTCACCAACTTCTGAGGGTGACTGTACATTGAACCAGTGTCCAAGTACTGGTTCGTTAGTGTAGTGCTTTGGATGCTCGTCACGGATGCCTCTAATGGGAGCGTGGAGATGTATGCAATAGTTTAGTAACAGTTATTGTTTGGTTTCATACGGGTGTTGGTTGTCACAGAAGAAAAAATTCTTTATAAATCAAATTCTATTGTTTGTCTATAAGTATGCTTCTGTCATATGCTATGTCACCCTAGACAGGAGACTGTTAGGAGCAGAATCAAACCGCGGCGCGGCGGTGGCGCGCATTGGGGACTCCGTGGTCCCCACACCGGATGAGGGCCAGATCGAGAGATATGGCTCTGGGTCAGCCGGGGTGCGAGGGATATGGCTACGACAACCTCACCTCCGGCAACCGACGGCCCACAGACGGCGTGCGTTTTAGTCGGTTCGAGCCCGACATAACCTCCTCCTCCGGCTCTGGCGGGGGAGGTATCCGTAGGGATTTTTCACACGATAAAAAAAAAAGTATTGTTTGTCTCAGAGCCAGAACTTTTAATGATTGTTAGTGGAGGTACAAAGTGTATGTCGTGTGTGTGCTTTATGTAAACCTTTGTTTTGGGGATTATTTGCGTGTGAATTGAGGAACCATTAGAAATTTAAACACAAAGAAAAAAATACTCCAGGATATATTAACACAGTGCCATCTAGTTCCAAACTAAGTTAAACTTATCATAAAGGGTCTCGCATGGGTACCTATGTAAAATAATTAATACTTTTTTGTAAATAAATACATAATATAAGTACTTAGACACATCCAAAAATATGCAAATACACATTATGTACGTATTTACACTGACCTGGAAACGATCCCACGACCTCTGACTTCTCTACCAGTCGAATATCCTACCGCTACACCACAGAGGTCCTCGCAATACACAGAGAAATATCTCTCAAAACTAACCCTGCACTAATAAAAGGTTACATCATAATTTACACCCTTATTTACATAAACCATTATTACTTCCTCTCATACACCGTATACGGAACATATCAATTACGACCCCGCTTTCAGGTCTGCTCCCCTCCGGTTGAAGTATTCACCTGGCATTCAGCAAGGCTTTGTGTCGCCAAATAGTTGGGCCCGATGTATTAATCTGGCGGATAAACCGATGGAATGTAACCTGTGAACGATCGATCGCTGGTACACTGATTTTGTTGAGCTGAAAAACGTATTTTGGAAGGTTACTTTTGGATTGATAGTCAAGTGTTTTGTCTACAGCCTCTGTGGCGTTGCGGTAGTGAATGCAGGAGGCATGAGTTCGATCTCCATTCAGTGCAAATATTTTGTATGCATGAATATTTTTTTTTTTTTTAATAAAGTACCAAATACGAATACTTTATTTCAATTACAATCTAGCCTTATTGGCTAATTAGTAAACAAATTTCACCTAAACTACTACGTAAATATAATTCTAAGAATGCGTCCATTAACACTTACTTAGTTTTTATTAAGGCAAAGACACTTTGTTCATGTGTTCTTTGAAAGCAGCACTTAGCACTACATTTGTTTATTTGCCACTAAAAAACTACACTAACTCTCTCGGTTTCGTCCGTTTCAGTCTTCTTACTATATTAGTAGTATGCATGAATATGGGTATTTGCATTGATCTGATCGTGGCTTAGAGAGTACGTTAAGCCGTCGGTCCCGGTTGTCATACAAACATCTATGGTAGTCGTTACGGACAGTTGGAGACCTAAAAAGTTCAAAAACTGGTTTAACTGCAGTAAGACGTTTGTTTACCGTGGTACCATTAGACAGTACCATTGGTGGTACTGTGGCAATTTTTTTGGTTGGGTTGTGCAGGTCAGATGGCAGTCGTTTCACGGAAACTATCAAAGATCTGTCAAACATACGGTCTAACTACGGTTAGACTGGAAAAAGCGAAATCCAAACCTCTAGGATTAAGAAAACTTTGAGATCTTTATTCTCAAAACAAATGTGATCAGTTATATTTTTTTGTAGGACATTATACTAAAACATTATTATTTTTGACTTATATTTTAAAGTGATTAAATAAAATTACTTTCCAGGTACTAATGAGTTCATTTCAAATTACAAAGGAAGCTTGGACGTTTTCCAAGCCGAATAAAAGTTTATGGGAGACGGAATAAATTCCGCAAAGGAATAAATTCCGCAAAGGATTATAACCCCATTACTCAAATGAAACAGTAATCCCATTGTTATTCTAAGCATTTTTTTTTATTTTCACGAAAAATTTCGCCTCTAAATTTCACGGAAAATTATGGAATAGCAAGTGTTTGTTCAGTGTCTGCAAAAATACTTTTTAATCTGAGATTGTGGAAGTTACTTTTTTGAAATTAAAAATAAATTAAGTGAATAATCATTATTGTTTTAAAACGGATTAGATTTGAAATATATAGGTATTGTCTATACTACGTTTGGTTAGGTAGGTATTTAACTAAGGCAAACAATCTTCATGTAGTTATTTAAACTATCATGGTCACTCATATTACATTAGTTAAATACTATTACTACTAATCAGAGTATAGGAGAAACTCGTCGTAAGTACTTACCATATTCTGATTTTCAGAAAATAGTATTTTGAAGGTAACATCTGACATCTAGTTGCATTCATAGTTTTCACTTTAACCTAGTTCTGCTCTTCTACTGTTTCTCACTACTTTAACTTTTGCTGGAGATACAATTCAGACCAATACAAATAGTCATGTTAACGCATTTTCTTATTTTTTTTATTTAAACTTCTTGCACAAATAATATAAATTTACAAATGCGGACCAATTCTGTCAGCATAATTATGACATCCTTAAGGTATCATTCCGAACGTGAGCACATACAATAATTGCAGACGTACATAACAGATTCGCGTAATTCATTGCGTCTTCTCAATGGTCCCCTTTATCCGTATCGGAGTTGAACAAGTAATGGGTACGCTGTATCTGCTACATGCGTCTGCAGTTGTCGTTTACGGTCACCTTCGGAATCCTACCTTAATACTTCATATTATATTTCTATTTATAGCTCTACAATAAACCTGTTTCAGTAATAATAGTATGAAGTCATATCATACTCGGTAATTAAACAGTACTCAAGGCCTGTAATTACAAAGCACGTTCTATTTATCCAAGCTACAACGTTAATTACAGGATCACACAACTAATACTTACGTTATTTGAGTAACTAGTACTTAAATACGAGTATTTATATACTAGATTAAGGTCGATTAAGTTGGGTTCGATGCCCGCCTGAGCTGATTCGCTATTTCATATCTTAATCGATAAATCTAAATGCTTTGAAATTTCATTCAACTAAATAAATTAAAACATACATAACATAACATAAACTCACGCCTATATCCCCGAAGGGGTAGGCAGAGGTGCTAGCAGCCACATTTCGCCGTTTATGTTTAGGTCCCAATGTAATACGTGGCGAGCCTATTTCCATTAACCGGGCACTTATAACCCTGTGATAAATACACAAATAACTTCGAAAAGCATTGAAAAGTCATTGGTGTGTGTCATGGTAATACCTGGGATCGAACCCGAGACCTTGTCTCAGCAGTCCATTACCCATACCACTAGGCTACTGCGGTAAATAAATTAAATATTAAATATAATATACATACAACTAAATATATTAAAATTGAAAATAAATAAATTCATTCAGTATTATAAATATCTGACACAGTTTGGGCCCTATGTGGCATATTAAGCTCAGGAGCTAAGCCACCTGCAAGCCGGTACCATCTTGTACTAATTAATAGGCGAGGCTCTGATGTGGGCTTTCCTCTTTGACCCAAAAAAACAGTCGCTCCCATAAATGATAAGTTAAGGAGTAGAAGATCAGCCTTTAGTCGCCTTCTACGACAACCATAGGAAAATTGAATGAAATTTTGAAGCATTTATTATGCTAACTGTTTAAATCGATTAAGAAAGAGAAAAGAAAATCGACCTCGGACGGTACTCGAACCCGCGATCTTTCCCTTACAGGAAGAATGTTCTGACCACTAAGCCACCGAAACACGTACGAAATCGATTCAAATTCCTCTATACAACCGTCTTAAGGGTCAATGTTTAAAAATGATTGCAACATCATACATTGATTCTGATAGTTCGTATGAATGTCGGTAGATGGCTTCACCATCGCCCCTATGACGGTTTTGTACGTGTCTTGGTGGCTTAGTGGTCAGAGCGTTCCTCCTGTAAGGGAAAGATCGCGGGTTCGAATCCCGTCCGAGGTCGATTTTCTTTTCTCTTTCTTAATCAACCACAGGAAGAGCTGTGGTGGTCTTATTCGACTCCACCGCGATCCAATAAGGTCGATTGTACTATTATAATACTCATTAACAATTATTATTAGGTAGGTGTTTATACGTGTAAATTATTATTACGTAGTGTAATAACTTTGAAGTTATGTTTCGAATATCATTAGTAGCTAATAGCCTAAATTATAGACATGCCTATAACGAACCCACAAAGGCGAAAGGGGAAATTCCTAATCCGGATCCGGAATTACAGAATTCAATACATCTGGAGGCATTCCCGTCGTGTTGCGAGGTTGCGACACAAAGACAAGAGTTAATGTTATCGAGTTCATTACGAATATTGTACGGAGTTTGGTAGGTATTTATTTTATGTCAATGTTGTGAGGAATTGTATCATTTGTAACTGGTATAACGGATTGAGTATTATAATAGATAATACCTAGTATTTTTGAAAGATAACACGTACACAATTTTGACGGATTTTATCGTGATTTTGTTTTGTGTTATTTATCTTTGTATGTATATTATTTTAGTTTCGGTTGCTTTTCAGCAGCTATGGTTACGGGAAAATTAAAATGTTGGTTGTCTCATATCTTGAAGATAAATTCGTTTTATTTCAATAGTTTCACCAATGACGATCATTTTATTTGTTATACTTCGATCCCTAAGATCTTATTCAGTAGCAACTGGTAATAATTGGCCACCAATACACCAAGAATTTGTTTTCACCAATACACCACTAATATATATTTCCGTGTACAAGAGTTTTCTAATTCTGTTTATTTTACTTAATAGTTTTTTTTTCATAAATAGCAGTTTTAAGGTCGCTTCTATAATACTGATAGACTTAGTAAATATAATTTTTTAACGTCTTAAAATTAAACCTCCTAATACTTAGTTCAATAAAAAATAACAGTTCCAAATAACAGTTGCAACTATTCCAGATATTTTTGATCACGGTTAATTTTGTTTACTCTATAACAATTTGAGTACCGTACTTGAGTATACTCAGATCATTTGTCGCGGCTTCATCAGGGATCTGTTCGACTACAGTTTTAATTAAACACGTGATCGAACGTATTTCTCGGAAATTTGAGCTTTAATGTTTAAGTTAATGTTAAGCGTTCTTAAAGTAATTAATGTTATTGTAATTGATGAAATGTTACAATTAATTACTTTACAGATATAATATTAACAAAACAGTTAGATTACTTTAGCAATATAATTGTCAAAATGTCATAAAAGTAAAGTAAACAATCTTTATTATTTATTAGGAACAAAAGTAATACAGGATTATAAACAAAATTGGATTAATGATGACTGCAAAAGTATACACTGAGGCGACAAGTGGAGGTAGCTCGGGCGTCGGCGGTCGCAGAATGACCTCCCTCCCCCATGAGCGCGGGCCTCTGAGGGTGACGGGTGTAGCCGCCTGTTACGCTAGCAGAAGCCTGCTGCATCGGCGTTCTTCCCCACACCCGGAGTCGAGTTAGGGACTCCGTGGTCAGATCGAGAGATATAGCCCTGGGTCGGCCGGGGTGCGAGGGATATGTCCAAGATGACCTCATCTCCGGCAACCGATGGCCCACAGAGGCCATGCGTTTTGGTCGGTTCGAATCCGACATAACCCCCCCCCTCCCTGGCTCCGGATATCTTGGAAGTGCTTACGCCAGCGTTGAAGCTGTCCTTCTGATGTCACAATCAGCTGGCCGCTCTTGTCTTTGAGAGGCTTCTTCCTCAAGTGTTCTTCTTACGGTTTTTCTCGCTTTGTACATCTCCCTCAGGTCACCGGAATCGGCAGCGCGTTGGGCGCAGTCAGCAATATTACACTCACCTGTCATGTCGTGTACTTCGGTAAATGCATCTACGGATTAAGAGAGTTAAAGTAAACTATATAATATTATTTGGTGCCAATTAGATTCACGAATCTTCCAAATCCCCATAAACATTATATTCCCCCTGCCTCCCCAGTTTATTTTTAGGTGAGCAAAACAGCTCCCTCACCAAAAAAATAATTGAGCAGGAGGTACGGAGGAGAGGGCTATTAGCTAATCTAAATATAGCAGACGAATAAACAAATTTATTTATTACCAAAGACTTATCTACAGTAATAATATAAAGAGCCGATTTGTATTTTCGTATTGAAAATCTACTAGACCGAATATTTTTTTATATTGAATTTATTACGTTGTTTTTTTTTTGTTGTGAAATGGTGTTGTATGAAAGTAAAAAAGTAGGTATGATAGTATGATTTGAGATTGACATGATCATAGGTAGATAATTCTTTAGGTTCCCCCCCGTTTCACCGAAATTTTTATGTCATAATTTTGTTTCGCATAACAACGCATAGTGCTGCAGACGCCATTAAGAAGAAGTTGAAGTTGAACAACGCATAGCATAAACTTCATTTCGCAGAAAAAGGTTTGGCATACACTCATTCGTCATACTTTCATAACGCATAATTTTGTAAGTCAGAATCATCTTTTGGCATAACTTTTAAAGCATAATAATCAAAAATTAGAACTGTGCATGCAGCAAGCATCAGACATGCAGCATGCAACATGCAGCAAGCATCAGGCATGCAGCATGCAGCAAGTATCAGGCATGCAGCATGCAGCAAGCATCAGGTATTTAGCATGCAGCAAGCATCAGGCATTTACCATGCAGCAAGCATCAGACATGCAGCATGCATGCAGCAAGTATCATGCAGCAAGCATCATGCAGCAAGATAAAGATAAGATAAAGATAAATACTCTTTATTGCACACCAAACATAGGATACATACATAAGATACGTACATGACAGAGAGTTGTACAATGGGCGGTCTTATCGCAAGTCTGCGATCTCTTCCAGACAACCAGTATGGACTATATTGCCAGAACAGGTAGTTTTAGGTGTACACAAGACATTAATACTTAATATTATCTATTACCTACATACATAAAAGGTACTAAATATACTACTAATATATACATACTACAAATACTTATAATACAATAAAATATATACTAATAATACTATATATAAATATACAATAACTACATATATAAGGTATGTACTACAAATATATAAATACTGAGTGCAGATACATATACCATAATTACATAACATACTGTTACTACTTAGTAGTAATCGTGCAGAGTGAATATAAAAACTTAAAACGTTAGGTAGTGTTCTTTTACTAGTCTCTGAAATGTAGACAGCGACTGTGCTTGTCTTATATTTACAGGTAATGCGTTCCACAGTCGTGCAGCTTGTATTGTGAAGGACTTATCAGAGAAGCTTGTAGAATGCGGCACTATTGCCAGAGTTAAATTTTCAGTGGATCGCAAATGTCTGGTGTTATTATCGCTCAGAAATCGGAAACGCTTTTTTAGATATAGAGGAGTAGTCGGGTTAAACAAAATATTAAAAAGAAGAGAGAGTATATGAGTATTGCGGCGAAGGCGGATTGGTAACCACTTGAGTTTTTTACGAAACTCGGAAACATGATCATATTTGCGCAAGCCAAATATGAATCGTATACAGAAGTTTTGGAGTCGCTCAAGTTTATCAAGTTGGTCCTCGTTAAGATCAAGATAGCTGACATCGGCATAGTCCAGGATAGGGAGAAGTACGGATTGCGCTAGCGCAATCTTGGTAGCGGTTGGAAGGAAGTTACGTAATCTCTTCAGTGAACCACCGGTGGCGAATATTTTGCGACTGATGTTTTGCATCTGAGCTGACCATGACAAGGTCTTGTCGAGATAAATGCCCAAGTTCTTGACTGTATCGCTTATGGGGATGATAGTACCGTCAAAGTTAATTTGGGGCAGTGCCGACCAGTCAATTTTCGGCAAAAGTCTTGAGCTGCCAATTACGGTGACCTGAGTCTTGCTGGGATTAATCCTGAGTCCAAACATAGCAGTCCAAGCACTAAGGTTAGCGAGATCGGTATTAATAGTGGCAATACCCCGTGACAGTCCGTCCACATCTGTCTGATAGTAGATTTGCAAATCATCTGCATACAGGTGGTAGGACGAGATAAGTTGATTAGAGATAGAATTAATAAATAATGAAAAGAGCAAGGGAGATAAAACGCCACCCTGCGGCACACCCGCAACGGTGTCAGACCAAGACGAATGGATATCGTCCAATCGGACCCGCTGCCGGCGACCAGACAGGTAACTACGAAAAAAGTCAATAGCCGATGGAGATATGTTGAGAGAGCTCAATATGGCAAGGAGAATGTCGAAATCCACAGTGTTGAATGCGTTGCTAAAATCAAGTAAACAGAGTATTGTGAGATTTCCATTCTCCATACCGAACCTTATGTCATCAGTGATGTTGATAAGGGAGGTAGTGGTGCTGTGCCCCGGACGGAACCCGGATTGAAACGGATTAAGTAGATTATTTTCGCGGATAAATGCACTAAGCTGGTTTTGTATGAGACGTTCGAGGACTTTAGATAGGAAAGGTAGGATCGAAATAGGACGGTAATCGGTAAAGGATGTAGGTTTAGAGATTTTGGGTAACGGGATGATTTGAGCATCCTTCCACGTTGTAGGAAATGTACCTTTGGCAATTGAGTGGTTCATTATGTGAGTGATAACGGGCAGAATGTCGCCAAGGATGGGGAGCACCATCTTACGGCTAATAGAATCAGAGCCAACTGCATTCGATGAAATAGATAGAATGCTCTTCTCAACATCACAAACGGACAACTGACTAAAGACAAAAGGAGAGTATTCAGGGGTTGGAAGCGATGAGAGATGATTAAGGGTGTTAATTTTAGCTGTCCCGCTGAAATTAGACGAAGCAGAGAAATGCTGGTTAAGTGCATTAATATCAAGATGTGTTGGGAGTAATTCCTGCCGTTGCTTTCCAACCCCTAGCGATCTAAGAAATTTCCAGACTTTAGTTGGGTCCCTGTTTTGTACCGAACTATGGACATGTTGGCGTTGTGCATTCCTACACACCTTGTTGCAGTGATTGCGTATCGTCAAATAGTTCTCTTTGTTACGGTCAGTAGGTTTCATTTTGTACTTAAATTTAGCTGCCCCTTTTTTGGTGATCAGTTTTTTTATGTCATCCGTGAGCCACGGAGCGGGATGGTGTTTCAGTTTTACAGCTCGAATGGGCGCGTGAGTATCATAGAGCGCTATTAGGTTGTTATTGAACATATCAACCTTCTCGTCCAGGGACTCTGAGGTTAATAAGGGTGCCCAATTAATCTCCCCTGCATCTTGTCGAAGTAGATCAATATTCATGGCTCCAAAATTACGCTGCATCAATGTTTTCGACTTTACCTTGGGTGGGCAGATTTTATACGAGAGATAAAGAAGATGATGATAGGAAAACATATCCGCTGATAATTGCCCATATTTAGCAACATGGTCCGACGATGAGACGAACAAGAGATCAAGAAGAGATGGTGCGCAGTCAGGAAAAAAATGGGTGGCATTAAGAGGGGGAACATAGAGATTGGTAGATTCTACAATAGAAAGAAGAGAGGACGAGCGAGAGTCTTTTTTCAACAAACATGTATTAAAGTCACCCATAATAATGGTGTGATTATAAGAAGGGATGAGATTGTGTAGGAGATTCTCAAAAGAAGAAAAGAAGTTTATTAGTAGCGACGGAGAGTAGTAGACACCAAGCAAAATTTTAGCATGATGCAGTTCGACTTCCACAAACAAATGCTCGCCGGCATTCGATGCGGGTGGCTGTGCCGATATATCGACTACAGTGTAGGGAATATAGCAGCGGAGATATATGGCAACACCACCGCCTGTCCTACCCATGCGATCATTTCGGATAAGGGTGTAGCCGGGTAGAGAGTACGAGTTTGAGGGTAGACATGGCTTAAACCATGACTCCGAAACTAATATAGCATGTATATTATTATTATTACCGAACACTGTCAGCATCTCAGGGAAGTGGCCAGGAATACTCTGAGCGTTGATATGAACCACATTAAAGTTTCTCGGAACATTAGTAAATTGAGCCTGAAGAGCTTCAGCCAGTGTGGGAGCACTAGCGCTACTATCACGACTGTCACTGTCGTCATCACTAAACGAGTAGTATATTTCGTTATCACTGTCATTACTGCACGTCATAAGTAAATACAATAAATAATAAAGTAAATAGGTAGAATAATAAATAAATAAATAAAATATATATATAGGTATGCACAAAAAAAAAATATATATATATATTATATACAATGACGTATTATCAAGATATAGCTGTGATTCAAGCAATACAGTCCACCCACCCGCCAGTTGAGCGTATACATATAATGTGCAACAAGCAACTGTTACACACAGCAAACACATAAAACACAAAAAAAGCAAACATATAAATAATTTCAACAAAGCAGAGGACATAGAATAAATAACACAATCACATTAACAGAGCAACACGTTATACAGAACCAGGAGAAAACAAATAATAATAAATAAAAGGAGTGTCTGTGACTTATGCGAGAATGTCAGTCTGTGGAAATGGAACGCACCGCACCGCATAACATCATGACATGATATCGTAAGGACAGGTGACAGAGAACGCGTGACGAGAATATCAGGATATCTTTGACACATTTGACATTTTGACAGTTTTGACACTGATATATAAAGTACAAAAATATTGAAATTCAAAGTCGAGTTTGTGTTTCGATAGTGATTTAAAAAATAAAAAGTTATGTAATAACGACAACTAAATAATAAAGTATACCCTCGATATCAAAATGATGCGGCGCGATACCCAAGTCATCTGCCCGGGCACAACACAGCGCAACAACGACACAAATAACACCAGTAACACCACAGAAAAGGTTACTTCCTGATGGTTCTTTTAGATTTTGTTGGCCCACACACTAAAAATGCAGCAAGCATCGTTTCTGTCACAGTTCCGGCGCTGCGGGGCTCCGGCGGCTCCACACGAGTCGCAGATGGTTGTAACTCCCACCACCGCAGCTTCGGCTTGCTGGCCGGCAGCGCCGGCCAGCCTCAGCCGCGGCGGCGGCCATTAAACCCACCTGCTCCTCAGCTCGTGGGCCGCCTTGCCCCTCCGCGCCTACGCGGGCTTAAATAACACTCTAGGGGTAGGGCAAACAAGACTATGTGAAGTCGGATTTGCAGCAATTCATTTCTGTCACTAACTTTTTTGTAACAAATTTTAACTTTTCTGCCAACTGAAGAGTATGCCATTGCTAATTCGGATATATGACCATTCTGCCAAAATACGATTGTATTAAATAAATCATTATGCCTTGAAAATGTTCGATTAAATAAAATTGTGCCAAATGAGTTATGCCAAATGAATTTCGGAGTATTAAGTTTCTGCCAGATAGAGGGAACCCAATTCTTTACTGTATATCAATAGATTTAAAGTAGGACTAGTTGGTTGCAGGTTCACAGTTTAACGTACAATGGGCGGCTTTATCGCTGAAAGCGATTTCTTCCAGACAACCTTGGGATGGACAGTTTGTGCTGTGTAAAAATGTCCTAGAATATTTATTCATTATTAATTTGGCTCATGTTTTCCCGAGATTTTCAAATGATCAAAACAATATAAGTAACTAGCTGTAGCCCGCGACTCCACCCGCGTGGATGTCGGTTATCGCGACCAAACATGGCCATGTCCTTTCCCAAGGTCTAATCTATCTCTGTACCAAATTTCATCAAAGTAGGTTCTGTGGTTTAGCTTTGAAAGCGTAGCAGACAGACTGACAGACAGAGGTACTTTCGCATTTATAATATTAGTATAGATTGTAATTTTGTTTCTTTAAGATAGGTTTTAATTGATGAGTTATTCTTAACTACATTTGGCATACCTTGTCTGAAATTAGGTCATTGTCATTAAAAGTCAATTCCATGCAGACAAATACACTCCACCACTGGGAAGACAGGAGGCACGTGGGTGGGAATTTGTCAAGTGTAATTAGACATGACATTTGGAGATCAAAGACTAAATACACGAACGTGGCTGAGTGCGCCGCGCGTCTTTTATTTCAGTCTGTCTGACAAGATTCTGTTTGTCAAAACTTGATCTCTAGTCTTAACTCAATTTATGACACTTTGAAATTAGATGTCACTGTGTACGTCGCTGGGTATGTTACGTAATTGGAAAATTAAATGCTTTTACTGTTTGTAGGTAAATAATATAAGCACTATGGACACAGTTTTTTAACAAAATGCATCAATAAATACGTTATGTGTGAGTGGTCTGAGTACTCAAGAAGGGTATTAGAAGGTTTCTTCAGGGTCGGCAGGATGGGTGTAATGCACCTATTGTAGCATACGTCTATAAGCCACCGGTAACTACTTTCTAACAGCCGGCCGTGTGCTTGTCTGCTAACCTAAGGGGTATAAAAAAGGTACACTAATGTCAATATTGTTGTAAACTGTCAATGTGTGCATGCTATGAGTTATATAGCATATTATGTCAAATTTGTACCAAAGTAGTAGCCATTTTTCACGCCGCGTGGATCATTACTGTAACTAGTTTAACCAAAATAGATAGTAACACAAGATAGCCAAATCAGCTTGACCCCTTCGACTCGTTGGGCACGTAATAGGGGGCGAGCCTATTGCCGTCAAGCGGACACGTTTTCTTGAACTAAATAAAATAAATGAAAATATAAATGTTGTAGGACATTCTACACAACGCTATCTAAAGCCAAAGTAGAATAGAAGAAATAGAAATAAACTTTATACATAGAATAAATGGCAAACATAATTAGGTAATGTACAAATGGCGGCCTTATCGCTAAAAGCAATGTCTTACAGGCAACCTTTAAGCATAGAATTGTTACAAGTAAGCATAGAATTGTTTGTTACTGTCTGAAAAAATCACACCCACGACAAAAGACGGGGGGGAGGGGGGGGGGGAGGGGGGTGTTTACTGTTTTTTAATTATAATCTTTAATTTTCTATTTCTTCTTATTTTATGCCACAGGAGTCACTAGCAATTCACCATTCGATTATGTTCCAAGCCATTATTACCACATTGTTTGCCGAGCTAACATCTTGTTCAAACAAAAACAGCCAAAGATTGCGGTTTCAATCTAAACTCATGAGCCGAGCGGCAACCGCGCGAACGAAACTGCCAACAACATTATTATTATAACAAGCACACGTGAATAATTAGAAAAATATGAGTATAAGCTTTTATAGAACAAAGGGTTTCTGAACGAAAATGTTTTTGTTGTGAAATTCATGTATATTTGAATTTAATGTATTCAATTAGAAGGTCTTCTTCTTCTTCTATCGTGGCGATGGCGCCTATACTCTTAGATGGTGTTCTCCCAGTGTGCTGCTACCTGGATGGGGCTCTCGGAGGTGTACATGAGGTCCTCCGGTGTGTGTGGGCATGTAGCACACGTCAGCAGGTAGGCCATTGTCTGTGGTGTAACTCCGCATTCACATTAGAAGAAGAATTAGAAGGTTAGTGAAGTCAAGTCAAGAAGGGCATCAGAAGAATCTTAAAGGGTTGACAGTGCGACTGTGTTCTACAGTAACCACTTCCCATCAGATGGGCCGTGTGTTTATCTGCCACATAAGTGGTATGAAGAATATAGTACCTACATAGAGCGGTGTTGACAACACATTAGCCGACTGTGGTGAAATCAAAAAACTATTAGGTGTTTTACTTGTGTAGGTACATACTACTATCTTCGTCCTTATGTCACCTAGTAGGTACTAAGTGGTTGGCCCGTTTAAAATAAGTGATATGTCTTTAGATTCGTCTTTGTTATGAATATCTTTGTTATCCAACAGATTTCCAAGAAATCGTGTTTTCATTTAGCTGCGATGAACTAGTTCCCATACGTCCTATCAGGGTATAATCTATCCCTGTACTAAATTAATGATTATTCTAGCATGACCCTACAATACTATCCTATCCTATCCTACTTTCTAACCTATTCTTTGTCTTTCCTAATTCCTGTAAATTAGTGTTCGACATTATTATTTTGTTATTCAATCAGCTCTAACGGCTGAACGGATTTAGCTGAAATTCTTTTGGAATAACATACAGGCTAAATTTAATTCCAAGAATAGATTTCCATGTGTTACAAAAACTGGATTAAAACCGTTGGTGAAGCCGCGGTCCACAGCTACTTGAGTAAAAAATATCCATCCACCCAAATTTTCACATTTATAATAGTAATAAGACTAAAATGCAATAGTTCACTCGTATAGTTCGCACGACTGGCAAACCATAAGTGCTCGTTATAAGAGAATTTCGTGCACTACCTAATTAAGACACATCATCTTATTTAGCCGCACCCTGCATATGAAGTACCTATGTTCTGCGTTGTTGAGAAAATTTGCACAAATACTAAATTATTTATAATTGCGAAATTTTGCTTCTAGCATATTTCCGTCTTTATTATTATGTTCCTGGGTTATTAAAATTAAAAGTAGCCTACATGTTATTCCAGACTGTTCCTGTATCAAATATTAGTCAGATCCGTTCACCCGTTAGAGCGTGATTTAATGCTAAACATCTAAAGATCTTCATAACATCATGACAGCCTCCGTGGCGTAGCGGTAGTGAACGCGGCCGCTACGCAGGAGGCGCGGGTTCGATCCCCGCTCAGTGCAAATATTTGTGTGCATAAAATATGGATATTTGCATTGGTCTGGTCGTGCCTCGGAGAGCACGTTAAGCCGTCGGTCCCGGTTGCCATAAAAACAACTATTACGGGTAGTTGGTGCCCTAAAAAGTCCAAAAAACAACGGTCTAGCTGCAAAGCTTCGATATCGCCTAATATTAACATTGGGTTGTGGAGGTCAGATGACAATCGCTTCACGGAAAATATCGAGGTCTAGTCAAATCTATAGTTAAGACTGGTTAAGCGGACTCTAGACTCTGAGCTGAAAGCTTCGGATGCGACTGGGAATTAACGCTAGGAGGAAGAAGATCTAAAGATCTTCATAAACTTTCACATTTATAATAGTATTAGTAGGAAGTAGGATACTAGGATAGTAGGACGGTAAGATCCTACAAGATTCTATAGACTTCATCACCTGTTTTCTGATACTTTGCCTTCAGCTTACCATCAGGACAAGTGAAGTCAAATTGACATGTTCTAAATTAAAAAAAAATGTGTGTATGGGCCTCAACAATATTTTCAGACCCCAGACAATCTAACCTACAATCCGTTATACATGTGTGTGTATGGGAACAAGATTTTTAAGACCTACACAATCTAATCTACAATCCGGTACACTTGCTGATTGATCTATAAAGGATCTCCACTAGGGGAATAAGATGACAATCGCTTCCGTGAAAGTGAACCATACCAGATTATAGAAAGGAGTAGGCGATGGAAATACTAGTTTTATATGCAACTAAGATTAGCACTTGGTTTTTTTTTTTTATACCACTTAGGTGGCAGACAAGCACACGGCCCACCTGATGGAAAGTGGTTACCGTGGCCTATGGACGTATGCAACACCAGGGGCGTCACACTCGTGCTGCCGACCCTGAAGAAACCGCCTAATGCCCTTCTTGAAGAACCCCATATGAACTAAATAAATAAACTCGTTGCGACGGATGACGTTGAAATACCATGAATTGAGATTGTATCGAGAAAAGACATAGAAATAAATTTCTAAATTTTAAAAATTCCTATAGGAAAAAAAAGACAAATACGAAAAATTTTTGATTTTTATATGTTGTACAGTTAAAGTTAGATATTCAAAACTGTTTGCTGTTTATGCAGATAGTTTCGAGCCAACATCAACAAACTGTAAGAGCTAGTATTCTTCTGAACAATAATGTTTGAATTTTTTGCACAGTTTTGCACAGTCAATATTTTGAAGAATTTCAATAAATAAAATATTAATAAATATTCTGGGGTTCATAGCTCTGTTTATCTATATTATTTATCTGATATTATATAACTTATAGTAATGTGAATGATCAGTGATAGTTTAAAAACCTAAGAAGTACGTTTATTCATATTCAAGATCCCATATCATAAATTACACTTCGGGCTAGATGACGCTGTATAACTTACACATTTCTTTATAGAACAAAAAATCTATGCGGATCTTGAACCCGGTCCGCCAAGATTCTCAAAAGCCTTGAATACAACCGAAATTCTAAAACGATGTTGACAACAATACCTGAGTCGTTCCGAAAAATATCCGAAACTTTGATAAACAAGTTCTTCATAACAATACTAGCTCACGATCCGAACATTTTTCACGAAGCCACATCTGACCAAAACAACTAACCGAACTAAGACGGATGCTGCAGCTATTTAGAAGTTGCAACACTGAGCCAGTGAGCCCACCTGAGCGCAGTAATTAAACTCCGGACATTTATTGATAAGGCAAACTTGGGGGAGTTATTGTTATATACATTATTAATAGTTATGTTTGAGGAGATTACCTGTGATTTTGGTAATGTTGAAATAAGTTATTATAATAATGATTATAAGTGCTGTGTGGGACTTGGAAAAATTCCTAAAAATTATGGAAAACCATAGTTGTTTTTTAATAAAAATATTTAATGTCTCTATCATAGATCATGTCCTGTAGACGTTATGTAGAAATATAATACCAGTTCTCGCTACCTGTGAAAATTCCAGGTATAAAAAATAGTCTATAATCAAATTTCAGCTAGATTCGTGGAGCCGTTTAAGCGTGATTGTTACTCCCGCTAACATACAAATATCTGCCCAAACTTTCACATTCATATTAAAGGATTAGTAGGAGGCCTATCTTAGCTTTTACCCCCTGCTCCACTTTTCATACCCCCTCACAATGGAAAGTTCTAACGCGCAAGAAGCACCTCTAAACTTGCAAGCATCATAAGTCACGGTACCTAATCACAATCCGATAGTCATCATCCTCATCTGTCCGCTCTTAACCCATATTTAATCGAGGTCAGCGCCATATCATCTCATTTTTCACACAGTCCATTCATCTTCTCTTAGGTCTTCCTCTCCCCTTGTAGCCATCTACTCCATTACTTAATGTCTTCCTTACGCCATTATTTTCATCCCTACGCTTTACATGTCCTAACTGTCCATGTCCTTCTTTGTCGAGTAAAACCTAAAAAACTATTTGCCTACTATTACAATTTACTTGTCTACTAATCCTGTGGAATTTCTCGCAGGTGGTACGTTCCCAAAAAGCCACATAAATACACAATCAACACCATTAACAGGTAGTTATCTCGAATTCTCACCAAATTGACACTTATTAGGTAATCCCAGAGCCATTTTTGCCACAACACAGCACGGCAAAGTAATAATGAGATGTCGTCTTCAGAATTAAAGCAATCTATGGCTGCGACATCTTTAATAAGCTTACGCCTCCCGCGAGAGGGCGGTCCCCTAGAGGAGCTGCTTTTGTTTGTTTTGAAAATACACCTTGTGATTCGCATGCGGGAAGTAATTGCTACCTGTTTTGATCTTCTGGGATATCAGTGGTTGGTATAAGTCGTACGCGTGAAAAAATTCTATTCGTAGCTTATATTACTCTTACGGTGGCTGTGTATATAATTTATACATATATTTTAATTGTATACTGAATACATACAGAATCTAAATTGCGTAGGTTTACAGTCTTTAAATTTGATATATTTTATTTGGTTGTCAAGTTGAGGTCTGCCTTGGTAAAATTTTTGGTGTCTGTAAAGATGACCCTCGTTCTTTAGACTTTACCTTCAGCTTACCATCAGATGAGGAAAAGTCATATTTATGTGGCAGACAAGTACACGGCCCACTTAATGGAGATTGGATACCGTGGCCCATGGACGTATGCAACACCAAAGGAGTCACACTCATACTGCCGATCCTATAATAACTGTGCTGTCAGCGTAGAAGACAAAGCAGAACTCAAGTGGCTAATATAAAAATAACTCGATAAACCATGAGGCCTTTTCTTATGTCATTTCAATAAAAGAATAGTTGAATTTTCTAGCACTAGTACTTTTTTTTTTTTACCGTGCGAAAAATCCCCAATACCTCCCCCGCCGGGGTCGGAGGAGGAGGTTATGTCGGACTCGAACCGACTAAAACGCACGCCTTCTGTGGGCCGTCAGTTGCCGGAGGTGAGATTGTCATAGCCATATCCCTCGCACCCCGGCCGACCCAGGGCCATATCTCTCGATCTGGCCCTCTTCCGGTGTGGAGACCACAGAGTCCCCAACTCGCCCCCGGGTATGGGGGAGGGGCACGCAATGCGCTCCACCGCCGTGGCCTGCTCCTGCTAGGCTGACAGGCGACCCCACCCGTCACCCCCAGGCCCGCGCTCATGGGGGACGGAGGTCATTCTGTGTCTAGCACTAGTACTCAGACCTTATTCCGAATACTGTTATCCGCTGCGTTCGTGGCCCATAACTAATTAGGTAATCAAACGAAGTATTTTAATCGTATTATGAAGACAAATACGTGCTAAGTGGATTAAAGTGAAGCATTATGTCATGGATCGTTTGCCGTTCTATTAGAGTAAAATCTCACGATTTCCAGATCTTACTTATTTTCTCAGAAATTAAATGTGTGTGATAAATTAGACTTACGATATGCCTTGAGTGTAGGTATGCATATTCATATTTTGCAGCAGCCATATTTGTAGTACTCAAAACGGTATCTTTTTTAAATGAGATCTTTCCTCACGTTTGACTTATTATGATTATGATTAGTTTCAAACTAAAGGCCGATAAACGAGGGCCACCATTAAAGGGCGATCCGCGACTTCGTACGCGTCGGGTTCGTTTTATCACCCCAGGGGTGAAGTTTCATCAATTTCGTTCTTAGCGGAACTCGGACTCGTGTCTAGACCCTATAAGGAACCTACCTGCCAAGTTTCAAGTTTGTAGGTGTTATAGTTTTTGAGATTTCGTGATTAATTGGTGAATGGTATTTCGCTTATATATAAATAGATTTCCATCTACCACCCTTATTCCTGGAACATCCCCTCTAGCCACGAAATTCAAGCAAAAATATTTACATTGAAAATCACGATTACTTCACGAAATATAATTTACAAAATTACAATAGCACCCGAAACTATAACAGTCTTATAAACCGACAACGTTAGAAATAAGATTTATTCGAGAACAACTTCGAGGCCGTGACGTCATTACAATGTTTTATTTGCCACGATGGGAATAACATTCACGTTTTCAAGTTTTCGAACAGTGTTACAAAGTTTTTAATATTAAGGCTTGAGTCCATATTGTTGGTATATTTTTTCGTGTAAGGAATAAAACTGTTTTATGCGGTAAGAGTAATTTAGTTGGGTATTGACAAACTGTGTTATGTTTTTTATATATATGACAAGGTTCTCTCTTAAGGTCCTGTGTCCCTTAGATGGGGCAGAGGGCGAGATATGATATGACATGGTTGGCTGGAAGAAATCGCTTCCAGCGAATAAGGCCGCCCATTGTACATTAAACTGTAGACATGATACCTTCTTGTCTCTACTGTAATTTATTGGTGTACAATAAAGTATTATCTATCTATCTAGCTGTTGCCCGCGGCTCCGCCCAAGTGGATGTCGGTTATCGCGACCAAACGTAGCCAATCTATTATTCTGCTGTCTAAACTATATTATTGTAAAGTTTCATTGAAATCCATTCAGTAGTTTTTACGTCAAAGAGTAACAAACATTCAACCATATTTACAAACTTTCGCGTTTATAATATTAGTAGGATTAGGTATATAGTCTGTTAATTGACTACACCCTGCTGGATGGTAATAATCTAGGGTGTAGTCCAAATGATAAGCACCCTTTCGGAGCATATATTATGGACCACCATTCCAAATACTGAGCAACCCTAAATGTTGGTTTGAACCTTGAAGCTCTTGACTGTGTTTCACGCTTGATTAATTCGAGATCGTAAGAAGAGGAAAGCACGTGTGCGGGAAAATCAATCCACGTAATGATGTTGAACGTCTCGGTTCGTTATTTTTATGTCATGTGTCGTGTCTATTGTCATCAACAGGGCACGTATCATGAGCTGTATGTTTGCTGTTAGATTGAGAACATTATACATCCTGTAGTCACCTTATACTAGATGGTGTACTACGCGACGATGGCCGATAAGCAATAGAAGACTTGGCGCCATTTGGAACCTATATCAGGGATATAAGTAGCCTGTGTATTATTCCACACTATAAATTATCCCTTTACCAGTTTTCAACCAGATCCATTCAGTCGTTTGAGGGTGATTTAGTAACAAACATCTACACATTGGAGGGAAATCTGCAGTTAAGACTGGTAAAAGCGGACCCTAGATTCCGAGGTGAAAGCTTTGGATCCGAGTCGCATGCGACTGGGAATTAACTCTAGGATGAAAGAAGAAATTTATAAACCTCTGACCTAAATTTGATCGAAAATTGATACTTCCAAACTCGCACTGATGAATAAGACTGGAAAAAAAATAACAGTATCAACTTCCAATATAAACAAACGAAATATAGCCGCGTAAATGAAACTCCGCCCTTATCGCGCTAGGTAGTATTATAGCGAGGTAGTAATATAGCTAGGTAGTAATATAGCGAGGTAGTTCTCAATCCGCTAATGGTCCCCTGTCCCAGAGTGAATAATGTCCTCTTTGTGAGCTGTACACTGCAGGATTTCTAATTTGTATTGTATTGTAAGTCATTTGCATATCGCGGACTTCGGAGTAGTTGGATAAATTATCATGTTTTATTTAAATACCGTAAGAGGATTTTCGTAGTTTAGTTTAGTATTTTAGTGATCTTGATAAATGTATTTTATTGCCGGTTTGTTTAATATAAGAGGCATCGGTAGCTTTGCGGTGGTCTTATGATCGAGATGTCCCAGGTTGAGGTCCCGAGGGGGTCATCTCGACGGCCCTGGGTCAGCCATGATCAGGCATATTGTCACTGGCAGATAATGGATATGTCAGTAACATAACACTGCCGTTGACTCCCGCTTTAAGAAAAGTTCAAGTCCCACGTGGACCCACTGCTAACACAAGAAATATAACTTGGTTGGTCGGGTTGGGTTTTTGTAATACTAAGTACTTTCAGTTACTAATTAATATAATTGAAAAATATTAGTTGAGTTATTTTTGTTAACATATTCTATATTAGAATAAAAAATAAGCGAATTTGTATACCTAAATAAAGAAAATTCCCCTCTCAGATGATTATAAATCAAAATTAGATATTCGTTCTTTCCTTATTCATCTTGAGTCACAAAGATCAAAATAATTCTTTCGCAGGGAACACCACTTAGTTCAAAGAACTTAGTTACTAAAATGTCAAAAATATTTCAAACTGTTTTGAAGATTCGCGGTAAAATATTATTTTTTACTCAATTTTGCTTCACAGCACATTTTAAACAGTAAAATTCACATTTCCGTGGTACATTACAAACAAAACCCACTTTATTTTCGTTGAAAGCAACCTAAATGTTATTGAGTCCTCCAAGCTTTCGTTCTGAAGCTCTTTGTTAAAAAAATATGAACGAGTTCTTTTATTTTCACTAAAATAATGAAAAATGACGAAAGGCTCGTGTTTTTGCATTTTTTGCTTATAAAATTTATAAGTGCCCGGTTAATGGCAATAGGCTCGCCACCTATTACATTGGGACCTAAACATAAACGGCGAAATGTGGGTGCTAGCACCTCTGCCTACCCCTTCGGGGAATATAGGCGTGAGTTTATGTTATGATGTTATAAAACAGGTTGTGTGTACAGAAAGTATATTGAAACTAGCTGTTGCCCGCGGCTCCGCCCGCGTGGAATTCTGATCCCATTCGACGCTAATATATAGCCTATATGTTAATCCAGGGTATAACCTATATACATACCAAATTTCAACCAAATCGGTCCAACCGTTTATGCGTGAAAGAGTAACAAACATCCACACATCCACACATCCATTCTCACAAACTTTCACATTTATAATACTAGCTGTTGCCCGCGGCTCCGCCCGCGTGGAATTCTGATCCCGTTCATCGCTGATTATGCCAGCCTATGTGTTATTCTGATGTATAAGCTATATTATTGTAAAGTTTCATTAAAATCCATTCAGTAGTTTTTACGTGAAAGAGTAACAAACATCCACACATCCATTCTCACAAACTTTCACATTTATAATATTAGTAGGATAGGATTAGTAGGATAGGATATCACTGTTTGAAAAGTGATATCCAAATTCATATTAATATTATAAATGTGAAAGTTTTTTTTTATACAACTTTAAGGCTCGGTCAAACCAACGCGATCAGCTTGCGCCCGCGGTGACGTGCGCAGTGGCGATCAGTTGCTGGCCAATCGCAGGCCGCGGTATATATACTCACGACTGTACCCCAGAAGGGGTAGGCAGAAATGTATTTATACCCACATTTCGCCAACTATTATTTTCGGTCTCACGCAATAGGGAGTAAGCCTATTGCCGTCTAGCGGGTACTTTCTTATGGGCTGTATGTTTACTGTCAGATGGAGAACGGCGCTATCCCTTAGTCACCTTTTACGATACCCACAGGAAGAGATGGGGTGGCCCTATTCTACTATACCGGGAACCAACAACTTATCTTATGAGATAAAATATCTCTCATCACTGTCCATTCCAAGGTTGCCTGGAAGAAATCGCTTCCAGCGATAAGGCCGCCCATTATACATTAAACTGTATACATGTTACCCAATGTTACCTATTTTTTTTATCGTGCGAAAAATCCCCACGGATACCTCCCCCGCCGGAGCCAGAGGAGGAGTTTATATCTGACTCGAACCCACTAAAACGCACGCCGTCTGTGGGCCGTCGGTTGCCGGAGGTGAGATTGTCGTAGCCATATCCCTCGCACCCCGGCCGACCCAGAACCATATCTCTCGATCTGGCCCTCTTCCGGTGTGGGGACATGTTACCTACTTATTTACTGTAAATCCATTGGTGTAAAATAAAGTATTATTTATCTATTTATCTAATTAAATAGAATGTAACAAAACTCAATCACTTAAGATGGTATACGTAACACAAACATGGTCAGGTGCGAGTTGCGTCTCTTGTTGGTCTTACAAACTTGTAACGTTATCACAAACACATTACACTGATTCTGTTAAAGTTGGCTAATTGAAATTGTTACCGTGAGCTTAGGTATGTTGGAAATGTTTAAATCGCGATTACGTTACGTTCTATTGCTTTAGGGATGAGGCACGAGGTACTGTGATAGTTTAACATTATATTTACCTAAGCCTGTAGATTTTGCCAAAAAGCACAAGTGCAAACGGCACTTTTACAAAATGTTACAAACATATTATTTAAACAAATAATGTTCAGTAACCATTGATTCTTAACACGACCCCGTTCTGAGAAGACGCTGGGAAGAAATTCAGCGGGCATTTTTGACCTGTTTTACATTTTTTTTAAATAGGACATGTCAATCTGACTTCACCTCTCCTGATGGTAAGCTGAAGGCAAAGCCTCGGAAAAGAGGGTCATAATTATAGACGCGTATTTCATTGGTGGCAATCAGCTTGATGTCATGTTGACTTAACCTAATTACAATAATTTGGTTTAATCCGCTTAGAACACCCCAGCGATTAGCATCTAGCCTAGACCATGAAAAGTTATATCGAAAACTTTGGCAGGTGCTATTCGTAGATACATTTTTTTTTTCAATATTGTCCACAAAGAACAACTACGGTTAAAGGGCTAATGCCATGCAAATGTAAATAGATATATTATGAAATTAATGAATTTTCATTCACTGAGCCGACATACATGACACCTCTGACATAGTTGTAAGCGCTCACTACGTCATACAAGCAATTTCCCATTTCATACTTTACATTTAAATTAATCCCAAGCAATACACAAGTATAGCACATAAATACCAACGGCTCATAAAATTTTGGCAAGCATTAACGATGCTTAAGTGAAAACGAAACGGTTCCACATTCGCATGTTTGCACCAAACGATTACATAAATTGCTCTTGGTAGAATATTCTATCTCCATTCCGTTAATTTACCCTGGTGATTAATGCCTTAAGTATATCTGGCTGTCGCACATTAACTGCTAAGTGCCATATCTTTAAACCTATTAGAGATACGGATCTGGAGGGTTACTATCAAACATCCGAAACGGGCCCGCACTAAACACGAAAGGAAGACGTAGGCCCGTATTCTAGAATGATAATCAGTTTTGAATCTAGATTATTAATTAGGTCTGAGGAGAGATTGTATTATAGTTCTAATGTCGTTTCACATCTGTAGGTACATTGTTCTGTTGCCCATAATGTTTAGCCTATATTATACGTACCGTGAACTCACTTCGGATTTCTTATTGTAAGGTTTAAGCCAAACCGAAGTTTCGTCGCGATAAATTAAACCAAAACCCGAAATTTCGGCTGCAACTACGAATGTTTCATAGTAGGTCTACTGTAACTTTGGCATAGAGTATACGATTATGGGAGTAAGACTTAAGATGGCTGTTAAATTACGGTTTGGAGAATTTATTTGCGATACACGAAATGATGTATTGGAAGGAGCGTCTAAATAGATAGGGATAAAAACAATTTTCTTCTTCACACTAGACTTTTTCCCATCATTTGGAGTTGACCTTCTTTGTCCTCATCTTCCATTTAGTACGGTCATGTGCTGCGTCTGTATTAAGTGGGCTGTATTGAGCTGAGGGATATAACACGCGTAAAAAGGTTTCACTTAAAAGAGGTATCACATGTTAATTGTCACAACCTGTCAAATGGATAGGTGTTACCATATTAAGGCCATATTCGCCATATAGAATTTCAATCATATCGTTGTACGGACGTGACGTGCCGATGGCGTAAGTTCCAGAATTTCAGTTCACCCATTTTTTTTTCTGTGAAAGCTGCCCAACACACCTAAATAAGTTTTCACTGCAACAAATGACAATGGATAGGAATTGAGCCCACCAAATCCAATTTAGCTACTACCATAACACAGAAGATAAATTTTATGAATCGATTTGGAAGAAAACAAATCATCCGCTACTAGTTCCCTCATATGTTTTGCCGAAAAGTGACTGCATGATTTAAAAGGTATCCTGATTCATATATATTTCACAATAAATCAGTAAGGCACGCGGATACAACGTCGTATACCCTTCGCAAGTTCGCATTTTTTATTATAAACGAGATTCATAATATATAGCGACAGCGTGCCCCTTGCATCTTTAGGTATGTTGAAATGAATAATGCTGTCTTTTATCCTAATGTGATGGACAGACAGTAAGGAATTTAGTTAATACATCATCTGAATTTGTAGCTATTGTAGAATGATATCTTTAAATAGATTTTACTAGTGTGGACCTCATTAAAAATGTTACTTATGAGCAGGGTTTTTTGGGATCGGTAATCATTAATTTATTTATTGTGTTACAAGTAAGATATAGGTGCAATAGATGTTATAGTATAGCTATATGAGAGTTGATAAGAATCTACTAAGGCATTCGGGGCCTAACCAATATCAGCTACAAGCTGGTATGTCTGCGCAGCTGTGCAATTCACTAAGCAAGCACAACGATGCGAGTCGCAACGATGTGCTCGATAGACACTGTCATTGGTTGATTTCCAATGACGTGATACAATCCGACCAATAACAATCTCTATCGAGTACAACGTTGCGACTCGCATCGTTGTGCTAGCTTAGTGAATTGCAGTGCTGGATTTACTTTCGGAGTTGGGTCTTCCAACGACAGTCATTCCATAAAAGTCAAATTAGAAAGTAAAGAAGCTACCTTTGGGCTCCAAGGTGAAATCCTCGGATGCCACCAGGAACAACGCTTCGATGACGTCGATGATGATGTTATATTTTAGCATAATTATCGTAACATATGTAGGTACCTGATTGGGTATATAATAAGATTGTTTATCACCTTAGTAATACAAAATATGTTTACTATTCCCTTTTTGTTTCAATTTCCGATAAAACGGCATACTCCAAAACTCGAAAGTTCCAAAGTTGTTGCACCGTTTCAACAATTCCCTTGACACTTTTCTTCATTTTGGCGGCTCCGACGTCGAGATTCCCGGGATCGGGCAGTAGGAGTAATTACGTATAAAGTCAGTCGAACTGGCAATGAGCCAACTAGAAGTTGAAAAGCTAATTTATTAAGTGAGGTTGGAAGTCCGAAGGTGGCTTCTGAAGGTTCTTTTATCGACGATTTATATTTTGCGATTGTGACCCAAATGCTCAAAATTAGCTTTGAATTGTGTTTTCTGACTCGAATTGAATATTACTGGGGATTTGTTTGCGCAATAAAATGTGAACTTCCAAAGTGAAAATGTAAGACTATGTTCAAAATTCTACTAGAATGTTTCGACATGGAGGTTTGAGAGTAGTATCAACATTCTTCATCTTAACGTTATTTTCGGTTGCATCTGAGACTTTCATCTTGAAGCCAGAGGCCCACTTACTCTTTCTTACATTTTCATTTTAGTTTATTTTATCTTTTATGAAAGCAACTGTCGTTTGACCTCTACTGCAATAAAAACCAACAAAGAGCCTCGTCCATTAATCAGCAGGTGTTATGGCTAGCAAGTGAGGATAGCTTAGCTCCCGAAATCTTAATAGAACCTACATACACACATTTACCAATAGTCATCCTACTATTTCATGCAACAATTCAGCCCAGAGATCAAAACCTACTGACCGTGAGTAACGCACCAAGACAACATCAAACTATAGTCTCTCAAATATCCTCGGGCATATTCGAGAATATTAAGTTTACCTATACGTAGCTGTACATCTTGAATCCCAAGACGAAGGAGCAAACGGTGAACCGCTTTGACACTAATCACTGAAGCTTAAGCGGACAAAGATATTAGATCCGGTGGATGAACATCACTAGCTAATTAAAAGAAGGCAAGTAGTGTACAGTGAGTATCAAGATAAAATATGTAATGATACTGTCTGAAGTTTACACGAATATCACTCATCGAAATAAAACCACTTATTATTAGATTTCATTGCGATTATTATGTTAATATTTACTTTTACCCCGACGTTTCGGCTACTTTTCAGCAGCAAAGGTCGCGGGGTGACGTTATAACAGTTTGACGTGTAAGTTATCTCAAATTACCCGAATCATTACGAATTTTATTGTTGGTTTTCCTATTTACGCAGAATGAGCTCATTGTTGCGTTTATTCTTGCTGTATTCTGCTGTTGTCTAGGTTTAATTAAGTGGATGACTTCTGAAAAGTAGCCTAAAAGTGTGAAAAGTGTTTTTATTTCAATAAACTATGTAATGTTAGTGAACTATACGAAATTGAACAGACACTTGAACTGCTCCACAATATTGTATTTTTAGTCTGACCGATTTTGCGTCACGGCATCAATCAACAGTAAAAACAGTCTGAAGTATTTTGAAATCATAATCCAACAATATAATATTTAACTGTTTTATACTTTGTCGCAACAATGTAAGAGCTCGATACTTTTGATGGGTCAATACCACCAAAACTTCTAGACATGAACATGTTTCAATGGAAGGTGATAAAATACTTCAGGGATCTGACAGGCGATTTATAACCAATACCAAACTTTAGAGACCTGTCTATATCAATTTATAGTAAATGGATAACTATTTTTTTCTCTTTCGAGAATATGTCCATTGTATTTTTGTCTAGCAATATATAAAATTTCATCAAAATATTACATTTTCATTTCATTACAAACGTCTTGTTTTAACAGCGATCTTGATTTTTTAAAGGTTGGCAAAGTACTTAGCATTTCGTAAAATGTTTTTATTCAGTTTCTACGGCTTATAAAAATGTAAAGGCATTGGCGAACGAATCCTTATTTATTTAACATAGTTATTTAGCTCAAAGTAGTTTAAAATGAACCGAAAAAAGGGTCAACTCCATTTTCTACTTTTATTACCCTTGGACAAGTCTACTATGAATATTTACAGTTAGTGAAATAATATTATTTTATATTTGCATATTATCCTATCCAATCTTTCTCTCTTTATACTTAAGAGCAGCGCTCTTGTCAATGGAGTAAACGTCACTTTTCTCTCACCTCCGCCAATCCCTTGACCTTCTAGTACGACGCACCTGTATATTTTCCTTTATCTTTGACAAAAATGTTCCTCTTAGTCTACCTATTTTTCTTTTTCCTTCTACCTTCCCTTTTATGATATTTTTCAAAAATATACCTATCCAATATACATGTAAAATTGGATATGTACATATCTAAATGCCTTATGAGCTATTTAGATATCTAAATGCTAATAAGGCACATATAAATGCTTTTGTGAACACGATACTCATGATATTTATAGCTTATTATTGTCTACTTACAAATATATTTTTTTTTTTTTATATTTATCAGAATGACCCAGATATCTCTAGAAGAGCGATTCTCAAGTTTTATCCATTAATAATAAACGGTACTCGGACGATAGCCCCTGGCGATACCTACCTGTACCAGCCTCCGGCCATACCTACCTGTAGCCTCCGGCGATATCTACCCTTACCTTGCAAAAGAACCGTAAGTACCCAGAGACGTCCCTCGCAAACTAATCCTTTGTAATTGAGCCGTCCCAGCTACGGGACCTCCATGATGATGACATAATCTTTTATCTTGTTAGTGCAGACCTTGTTAATCTTCAAAATAACAACTGGTCTGAAAGTCGAAGCTTTATAAAAATTTGGTTAGCATTATGGAAATAAATAAGCCAAGCCAGGTGGACTGACGACCTACGAAGGGAGGCTGGGACGGACTGGATGCGGATGGCGGAGGATCGGCAAACGTGGCGTATATTGGGAGAGGCCTATGTCCAGCAGTGGACTGCAATAGGCTAGTTGATTGATTGATTGATTGATTGATATGGAAATAAAACTATTTCTAACGGATTAAGTAATATTTTATTATTTTCACACTTATTTTACTAACCGGGATTTATTTGGTAATATTTTATTATTTTCACTTAGCGCGACGTTACGACTACTTTTTAGCAGCCATGGTCGCAAGTAGTGATATTTGTGCAAACTTCCAACAGTTTTTGGTTAGCATATTATACACAAACTTTTGTCCTTTGTATCCCTCGATGGCAGTAATGTCTGTTGCGTACACAAAATTGCTTTATTACCCAATTTTATTGCTGTTTTATTAAGGTTTAACTCACTCTGTGAAAAATGTTCGTCAATTACTGTTTTTACATCGATTTTCAGTTAAGTCGATACTGTTTTAAGTTAATAAATTATGATGTTGCAAAGATTTTAGTGTAGTGTAGTGAAGTGCAAAGATTAGAAAGACAAAAGCTTGACAAAAGCCAAGAAAAAAAAACAAAACACAACAAGGCAATCTTATCATTATGAAATATTTTGCCCAATCACAACATGAACATTTATATTGTAGTAACTAATGAATGTAAGTCAATAGTTAAATTCCACATACAATTGCTACTTGACAAGAGATTTAACAGCCGATTACGTAATTTTACGTTGATTAGCCTTTCGGAAACGGCGTAAGTGAAATGTAAACCTAACTACGGACAGAACGTAGATCTATTTTAACTGGCTGAAATCGAATTCTTGAAGAAATATTAAATTCGTTGTTGGCATCTTACTGTAATTGTGAAAAATATGTCCCCTCTTTTAGTAACGGCGAAATTTCTATTTTGTCTTTCACTTATACTGTATAAGTGAAAGACAAAATAGAATATTTGTTCAAAAGTATCCTGTTTTTTTCGAGAGTAAATATTTAGAGACGCTAAATCATCCACCATTTACTAGACAAACATGATTTATCTAACCTTTTTTCTTTCCAAAATAAACGACGTAAACGGTGTGCTATCAAAATTTCATCTCATATAGGTACTAGTACCCTATACTACTTATTTAATCAGATCACGGTAAGTTGCGGCTATAAATTGAATAAGAATTGATATATTGACCGAATAGGGTGGATTGAATACGGTTCCACGAAATTGCTTTTTATGATCAAAATAGTATTTTATTTGGCAGAAATCGTACTTTAATGGACAACTATTGTCTTTGTGATACGTAGGATTAGAAATTGTAGAACAAACGGTTACTGATCGAATGGCTAATCATGTAGATATAGCAAGTTATATTAGCAAGTCCAAAAACAATGTAGCAAGCAATTTTATATAGAACATCAGAAGCAAAAAATAACGGTCGACTATTTTGCATGACTCGACCGAATGTGAATAGTGCCTGATATTTATGAAAGTGATTTAATATTGATTTTATGACAGCCAATTATGGGAAATCTATAATTAATCATCAAAATTAAATCAAACAGCACGCGAAAGTTAGTAGATACGAATACAAAAGAATTGAGACTATAAAAGCTAAAATATTTGTTGGAATGATTTTGTTATCCGTTTGTCTGTCCTTTAAGACTAAGAATAGTAATAGCCTTCATCTACACTTAGATGTGGGACACTGGTCAGCAAATATGATTAATTCATCAGCTATACGTATTTCAGTCGAGTCAGCCAATGTGATTTGCGTAACTTAAAGAATTTGGCTGTTTTATATAGATTTGGTGCTTTGTATGCGCTTTTTGTTCCAGTTTTCGATCCTTTGTATTACGAATTTTTTATCTTTTTTCCGACTTGATAAGTGAAGAAAAAATATGATTTTATAGAAACTTTTGATTCTACTGCAGTTTTTGTTAGAGTCTTAATTTTATATTAGTATATTCTATGATATATATTAATCTGTCTTTTGCAATTTCAATCATTACATTCTTAAAATCGCAAAACCAAATGGTTTATATATTTTTATTAAGCTAGGTCTGAAAAATGAATACAAAAAAATCCATTCCTAATATAATTTTTCATCTAGATGCCTGAGCTCTTGAACTATTGGAATTATATTCAGCAACTATGGAAAGTCGCTCACTAATCATTATCATGTTATCTATCGTTACTACATTATCTTTATTTCTTCAATTTATATATTTGTATCTTTAGCCAAACAAGACCTTGAATGTTGTTTTATTTGACAAAATTGTCTTTAACAAAATCTTACACATTATTTACTCATTTCAGAGTCATTACTCATGTTAGTTATAAAAGTCAGCTGTAATAAAGATTAATGTGTTTTTTCAAAGTTTATTTTTATAGTTACCAATGCTTGTAACAAATTGTTTTCCTAACTTTTGTAATTATAAGTTCTTTTTTCGGGACCCTTTGTCGTCCCTTCGTTGCGATGACAATATCGATTATTAGGTTAGATAATTTATATTTACAAAGACGCTTGACAGCTTGTCATACCTGTTCGGTACCTTCCGAAGTCTTGTTTACTGAATTGAAACTTTATTTTTTATATTCAATATCTCTCATTTTTGTTACTTTTTTATACTGGTTATTTGTATTGAATTTGGTTCTTTTGATTCTATTATTTGGTTTTTCTTTTTTATTTAGAAATGGGGAAATTAAGGGAATTATAATAATTGACAAGTCGGCAACCATGTGATAATGGTACTCTAAAACTCTTTAACTTTAACTACTATGGCACTAGCACTTTATCATTAATTCATTACCTTTCTTCATTTATTTCATTCATTGTTATTTTACTTACATTTCTTTTAAATTTTTCCTCAATACCGCCTTCCGTCAAACCAATTTCTTTTTACAGCAATTCTTCATCACAAAAAAGATAAATAAAATCACAACTATTTCCCAAAACAGTTTGGTCCTTTCACAAATCCTTCATCATTGATTCGCTATTTGGGAAAATATTATGGAAATATTTGGTAGGGTCGCCCTTCGACTGGGAGTGTGCAAAGCAGTTAGACAACAATGTCTTAGAGGCCATAGTAGCAAGACCTTTTCGAGAATCTTTTTATCTGAAGGTGATTCTCGCCAGAGGGTCGCTTTGTGTTTGGACTATGGTATAAGAGAAAGCGGATAATAGATTCAAATGGGAAGTGTTGACATAGGAGATATTCTTTTAACGTTTTGGAAAGTATATTTCGGTTAGCGAAGAGACTTTGAGTGTATCTTAGCTGTGATAGTGTTCTGTCGAAATATTTTTTGTGATCAATATAACATTTTATATTTAACAATAATATTGGTTGATTGCAGTTTTTTTAAAGTTCAACCTCTGTTTCTTTATCTAAAGGATAGAACAAAGAGAGGTTGGTTGAATTTCACCAGTAAAAGTAATGGCGATGTTCAATTTCAATAACTCTATTAATTTCATCGGACAACACGTGATTACGTAGGCTTTGCTGCAAGCTTTCCTCTCGGTTTTTGAGAGTCTGACGGCAGTAGCTCTCGTACAAGCATAAAAGTAGGAGAGAGACCCCAGACTCTAAAATGCGCACTTGGACTAATGCTGATAACCAATGAAATGTTCTGAAACCGCCTTCCTCTTCCATATTTGAACGCTTCAAAGTCCAAACGTCCAGGGCCCTATAAACTGACAATTCAATTACAAACAACAGGCCACGCTGTTTCTGATATTGAGCCTCCATGCAATTGGTTCAGACAATACACCTTCCCTTCAATATCAAGCCTTTTTTTGGAGGCAAACTCGATTTGACGTTGTTCTACGTTTGATTTGGATAACTCCGATAGAAACAAACATGGCGGATGTTTTTTGAAATTGCAACTGAATTACGGGAATGAAATTGTATGAGGAAATTGAACTTTTGAATGATGCCATTCGTTTTCTGTATACATAGATTGTTTCTTAGCATGAATTACTAATATCTTATTTACATTTCGATTTTTCAATAATGTTTAGAAATGTTAATTGTTGGTTAAACTCATGATATTATTTTTAACCCTGTACTTAATTCTCTATTGATTTGCAATCAGCACTTAAAACCATCCTATGCCCCTAAGACTTCGATAAGGAGGGCACTAGCCCTTATCGAAGTCTTTTTTTTTCTTCTTTCTTTAACTGATTCGACTGATTCGTCTTTTTTTAACTGATGCTTCTCGTACCCTTACGTACGTACAAAACGGAAGGGTACGAGAAGCATCAGTTAAATATAATTTTTCATAGCGTGCTTTTAGTGTCTTCTGTATGACAAACACAAAAACTTGTGAATTGTTACTGGTCAATCTTTTTACCCCACTGCCAAAAAGGTTTTATTTTCTTCCATTACATAGAATAGAAGTCATTGATAGTAAATGCTCCTCCTAATCCATTCGATTATAATTTTATTCAGTTGCACGAACTTACCAATTGTTGTTTCCCCACAGGTGAGGGCGAGGGCAGGGGCGAGCGGCGACGCGGTGCGGGCGCAGCGGTGTCGCGCGGCATGCGGCGCCGCCCGCTGCTGCCGCTGCTGCTGCTGGCGCTACTGCGCGCGCACGGCCTGCTCGCCGCGTCCGGAGGTAAGTGAAAAGTACCCCTAGGGGTCATTACAAACTATTTTCTTACTAATCTTATCTACGGGCGAAAAAGTTCATGACCATTTGAAGTCAAAGCGCAGCGCCGTGTGCTGCTCTTTCAATCGAAATTGACCCTCAGACCAGACAAGGCGAGCAAGTGGTCAGTCTAAACTGAACGTAATCGCAGAAATTACTATATACATCGCAGAAATTGTTATGTATGCCTGGTCTTTTGTGTATTACACACGAGTTTTAAGACTTCATACAAACTTACTGATCAGGCATTGTTTAAAACTATGCCAAACTCTGATTATTTGAAACCATGTTTCTTAAAAATAAAAATATTCCTTTTATTAGTTTGGGTCTAGCACAAATGGTAATTATACAAAATTAAAATTTTGTTAAATTACTTAAATTAGAATCCTCATTGATTTCTCGTCATCTATAATTGAAATTGGCCCATACCAAAAACCAACCAAACTATATTCATTACAAAAAAACATTTTTAATCGTAAATAGACATAAGAAGAACACAGCTTCCATATATTTCAATTAACTCAAAATTCCGAACTTCCACTTGTTTTCTTAGAAGCCACATAAAATCCCACTACAAAACTTGTGTATACTGCAATCCAAACCAATCCGATCTAGAAAGTTCAATAAGCACTATCTTCTAAATAGACGGTGACGAATGATTGGATGCCATTACATTAGCCGTGACTAGCCAGGATCCACTGCATTACCATAATAAGCGCCATGACGCAGCTCAGATGCGAGATAACGGTAATAGATTGGATCCAAGGACCTGCAACTTCTACTACGCTTATTGGGTATGTTTATTTCAATATAACGCTCGTAGTAGACGAATGATTAGTTTCAGGTCTACTTCATTAGGATAAATAAACAGCAATGGATATTATATGAAATTTGTAGAATTATTGGCTTTAAAGAAGAAGGTATTAAATATTTAAGCGTTGAACTGTTAGCTATTAGAAGTAGTAACAACTCAAACGTATTTTTTGTTCATTCATGAGTGCACAAAGTCACTTCTTTAAAGTTTTTCGTCATCAGCGATAATATTTATGGACATAAAAAGTCTGTAGATATATGAAAATTGTTGTAATTTTGGTTTTTAACAAACTTCAAATAAAGTATAAGATTAACCATTTCATTGCAACATTTTAATATCTATCTTAACTCAAACTACACCAATTATACCAACATATTCAGTGCACGACAATAAAACGTCAAAATCTCATAATTTATGATCACACTTAATACGTTTGTCTTCTAGACCATCTAATATATCATATCGTACATTCTCCTTCTAACAACACTAGTAGCGCCATCTGTCGTGCACTGTTATTTATCTCCAGTTAACAGTTCTACCGCTGAGCTCGCCAGTTTAACAACAGTTCATCTGTCAACGTCCACTGCTCCAAGCGGTTTACACGATACAGGCACTCAACCGAGACAATGAAGTTAAGAAATTTCATTTGATACAGGAGTGTGTTACTAAAATTGTGTTATATACAATTTGGGTGGAAAATGTTTCATGGGAAGTGGTCGTAAGCATTGAATTAAATATTCTAGGACTTAAAATAAACCAAATGACCTAATTACACATAGTTCTATGAAATAAAAAAAAACATTGTAAATTATCCCTATTGATGTAATAGTGCTAAGGTACATAATTATTTTAAAACGACTAACCAGTCATGAAAATGATTCCCAAAACTAATCTATTTCATGATTGCAATGGAATTATATTGAGCTATTTTTATCTGATCAACTGTCCTACAAACACTACATACAACGTTTCAATTTCATTTTTTATCAAAGTCATCACAGGGATCATGTTGAAACGCATACTTTGAATCCATGCCGAAACGCAGCTATTTACCAGATTGTACACCATTTATTTGATTGGTACAGCGGTGTGTGTGGAAAACAAATTCACTGAATACTTTATTTATCGATTAGTTTAATGGTTGCAGTGCCAAAACGTTGTTGGTCTGGCAAAAAATCGTGTTGACAGCTGCATGTTATTCTATCAGACGGAGTTTAGCCGTATTTTATTCATAGCCTCTATCGTTCCCAAAAATTCTATCTAACATTAGGATGATTGCGGCTAAAATCAGCAGTACAAATTAAAGGCAATTGTTCAACCACATATGCAATCAGACGTAAACAATACGAACCTGATTAGAGTCGGTCTAAACAAAGATTGTTCGACTGCACGTATTGGATTAAAACGTACGTAACACAATATGCTCGTGACTACGCGTGTGATATTGGTAATGGGGTAACAAAATATTCTATTACACGAGTGATTGGAATTAATTTAGGTAAATCGCATGTAAGCTCACGCGATTATGGAAAATTACACCAATTTGATGTTGTGACATCTGGTGAGTTGATGTATCGGTGAAAAATTGGAGTCGAGTCTTTGAGAAATAGTGTTGAAGGTTAGATTGATTTGAAATGTTTTACTAGCTCAGATTTTATGCTAAATATGCCATAGGATACAGTGCTATAAATTAAAATTCCAATGGAACATCCGCAGTCATTAAAACGTTTAGTAACTAGAGATGAAAATCTTCTACTTTTTTTTTGTACAATCTTCTGGCAAGAACAGAAAACCTCAATACTTGTTTCGTCTTTATGCGTGATATCTACCGGAAATATGGCAAAATATCTTTCATATTCTGATGGGTTCCCTTCTCAATCATAATTTGTAATGCTTCAATAAATTACATTCATTTTTTTAGAACCAACATGACTGAACATTGGGTAGCCAATGTTGATTTTGGTTTGTTTAGAAATAAACATAATATAGATTTGACAGTACCTACTGTTACTAATCCTTTGACTATATTTCTAACTGTAACTTTCCTGATCTTTGTACAATATATACATTCAAATATATTTTGAGAGTATATCTTAAGATACGGTGCAGAAAATTAATAAAGAATATCCTCCAAAGAAATCTATTTCATTTTTAGCCCCTAAATCTTAGTCATCGAAACTTTTATGGCACAAAAATACGAATCCTGTGTTATTACAGAGTAAGGGTTGTAAAAAATACGGAGGATGATTTAATGTTATTGTCTCCGATGTTCGTTATTACTCAGTATTGAAACAAAGGATTTTTCAGATATATTTCGTGTCTATGCTATAACAAATGGTTTTTTTTGTTATACACTAACGGATATCGAGGAGCAACAGAATCATGGACAAGTTTCATTTCATAAATTGAGTTACGAAAAGATTTTTTTAATAATGTCTACCTCAGTGTTGTAGTAGCAAGTATTACTATTGAATATGAGGTATTGGGTACGATTCCTAGATCACGTGGAATGTTAGGAGTTATTTTTTTTAATTTCGACGTCTTATAAGTGCTGTTTTAATGATCTATATACAAAAAATGTTTTTTGCCTTAAACTCTTATAAGTTATACTAGCAACGGTGTACAGATAGTTTAATGTGTGGTTTATGACAAAAAGTATGAGGACCCAAAACTGTTAATTTAAATGCGAATGTTAATACCCCTACAAATAATGTGTTAAAAAAAATCAAATTTAATAGTCCGATATCGTCATTCTTATTTTTACTCGACTTCAAAATGGAGGGGTTCTCATATTCAATCATTTATACCGTAAATTGAGACATCACAATAAAATGATACGTGCAAATCTACTATTTGTTACCTTTTATAAACCAAAAAGTAATTATTAAAACCAAATTAATAATTACGCCATGTTATGCCTAGATTTTAATTTTAGTAAAACTATTAACATCACTTCAAAAGTGTCGAACACACAAGTGTCAATTATAACAGCGTTTTAACTCTATCGTTACGTGTAGGAGTAAAATAAATTGATTCCAAATTTCCCCGTACATAACGATAAGGGTATTGCAATTTTGAATCAAATAATTTCATAGACAAAGAACTCTAATTAATCAGAGTATTGGCATAACTATTAGCAATTCATATGTGAGTGGTGTGAAGCAGCTTGAACGAGGATAGTGATGAGAATTGAGAGGCGTCGAGTGGTCCCAGGTTCAATTATCGTGTGGCCATTACACTACCGATGTGAAACCACTCCTAAAACACGCAATTTAGATGCAGGGGTAAAAGAAATACAATTGATTTCGTTTACTACTCTACTTATATTCGTTTTGAAAAAAATGAGATAGAAAGAGAAAAGAGAATCGACTTCGGTGGCTTAGTGGTCAGAGCATTCTCCCTGTAAGAGAAAGATCACGGGTTCAAATCGATTTGAATATTTAGCATAATAAATCCTTCAAAATTTCATTAAAAAATGACATACTGAGTGAATCAAACAAAACATTGTAATTAGATGAAGTTAGGTAACTCTTTATTGTATATTAATATTAGTTATAAAGACAGTAGAATGGATCACAATAATTAAATATAATTGTACAACAGGCGGCCTTCTCGCTAAGAGCGAAGATTAAGTAGAAATGTTTGTAAATAGATTACAAGAAAAAAACGCCGTCAGCGTAGTGTACATTTATTTTACTTTTTGACCTTTTGCAGGTGCCGTTAATTATGATATTAAACAGAATATTTCGTTAGATTATGTTTAACTAAAAGTCAACTGCCAAACAGCAATCAAATTCAAAAATATTGTGTAGTTAAAGTTTAGGTGTATTGAGTCATTTTTGATACTGGAAAACATTATGAGTCCGAGCCACCGATATGCTAAAGTTAGCAGTAGTAGGTATATCTGTAGCTATGAGTATGTTGTGTTAAGGTTCGTTAGCTGAAGCAATACCTGTTTTTAGTTCTATCGGCAGTCCCCGTAACTGCGTACATTTTTAATATTCACTAACCATCTCGCAATGCGATGACCTATTTTGAGCACAAACATTGGGTGCTAAAATTTTAATACACAGATCAATGGAAATACACTTTTCACATACACATATCAGTATAAATATGTGTAAACATAGCAGACTGACATGCCACACAGAACGTCAATGTAGAAGGCACTAACAATATTTAATATCCACATTTGTGTACCTTGTAAACATAGGGCAGCTTTCGTTTTCCCCCGAATCTGAGCGAAAAGCAATCAAACACCTTGCCATCCAAACACCGTAAATTTTGTAAAAGAAACACTGTATTACATAACAGCAAATTTATGTGGCCCATCGCCGGGCCCGCAATCGTCCCTTGTGGTACACCAGTCATCGTAAATCCTTCTACACATATTTTATATTTTCCTGGTACGAGAACGTGCTAAATTGATATTTACCCTCCACCTTGTATCAATGAACATAATTTAATACAGAAATCGCAAACAGTGGGGGCAAATAATAATATAGGCCCACCTAATGAAGCTTTGTAGCCTATTCCTTTGTCTTCCACCCCCGCTGAAGGCTGAGGACTTATAAACTCCACGTTAAGATGTCTGAACAACTAATTAAAAGGTAATGAAAAAATTGAAGTGAGAAAGTATGTAAATTAGTTTGGAAAGTACTGCCTTAAGGCTGAACTGAGTTAACAATGAATTGTAGGTAGCTTTGAACTGGTTTAATTTGGTTAATGTTAGAATATATAGGAGGTATAATACAAGGCTTGGAGAAATACGCCTTTGTTTTGATCAATACTGAGGAAAGGTTGATGTTTTCTTAATTTAAGCATTCTGATTTTATATCCACAATCTCTACATATAATTGGGATGCCACAAGGGATGATTGTAGGCCCAGCCATGAAAGATAAATTATTTAACATGACGTCAGTTTTTCGTAATAATATATTGTTGCTTGATTTTAGACTGACAAAGTCTTTTCCTCGATCTATCCGTGATCCATCCGTGATCATGGTGCTTGACCGAAATATCGGAAACTTTTAAATACGAGTTAACTCTTAGGTATAACAGTTGAATATTATCGTTACTTTTTGTTTTGATATGCGTCTTACATACGAGAACTGCTAAATTTAATTGCTTGTTATTTAAAGTAAAATCAGTAAGTACTTAATACCATTTGAGAAGCGCTGACTTCATATTACGACGATCTCTTTGTTCTGATGTGTCGTAAGCTACAAGACGCTATCCAATTTTAAAGGTATTTTCGGCAAAAGTTGTGCAATTTAAAGTAAGTGATAAAAGAAACACATTTTCTGTACAAAAGTATCTAAATGAAATTACTACGAGTACGTGATTGTGTATAATCTAGCTTTCTGGTACACTGTGGATAGTAATAATATAATCTTTTGTGGGTACATTTTGCGAGACTGTTATAGAGAGGGTACGTGCTGGATTGCTTTTTTCCCAATATAATATTTTGTTCTAGTAAAATTGAATTGATTAAACAACATATAGTAAAAAAAACAAAATATCAAAACAAAACAAAAAAGATTTATTTTGCACATAGTCACGATAATCGCAATGAGTATTTTTTGAACATGTTACATTGCGATCTATTTTGTGTTGAATTTTATTTCTGTTCCTATTTACTGTTAATTCTAATTTGGTTGCCTTTCCGGAGCCATGAGGTAGCTGCGTAAATATAAAAAATAATATTATATAAATGCGACGGCATCCGTTAGGAAGAATTTCATGTGAAAGTGTTGCGCGAAATTTCATATAAAAATGTTCACGTAAACTTTCCAAAAAAACAACAACCATTTTCTATCTGAAAGTGTGCTGAATAGTTTCAGCGTGTTTCATTCGTCTGCTATTTTAAAATTCAAACCATTTTATAGTCTAAAACCGTTTTATATTCTATTCGTTTATCCTTGTGCTTCAGGTCACTTCTCATCTCAGTCTGAGCATTGAGCTAAGAAGTTAAAATAAATATGATGTTCTATTCATCGCCTGTAGCTTGTGGCATACAGAAATACCTTCCAAGACGTGCTTGGACCACTGCCAGGGCGAGAGTGCGAGTCTGCATGCCAAAATGGAATCCCAGGCATGTTTGCGATGATAACAAAAAAAAAATCGATGTGAAAACTTAAAATGTATGAGACTTATTCAAATTTATGATTTTTCTTTTTAACGTGACTTTGAATTTATTAGTTGAGGAAATTAAGGTTCTTTATGAGAATGAAAAAGTTTACAGGACGCATTTTTTAAGAATTTATTTTGGAGTTGAATTATTTTCTTCATTCTCAATTTTTCTCTATGCAGAGGTGTTTGTAATATCAGCGTATTTTTACCTTATGTAAAGAACGTATTCTCATAGAGTGAGCCTGTCGATGTCATTCAAACACTTTATAAATATTACATACTAGTGACAAATTCCTCTAATCAAAATTTTTTGGGAAATTTTTCGTATTTTTCATTACTTAGGTACTTACTTCCGGCAGGGGACGCCGTTGGCCGGACGGGTGATCCGCCTTCAGATGTAGGCCACTTCACCCATTTCCCCTAATAAATAAAATAAAATATATTTTTTATTAATTAATAGAATACTTAATTTTTTTAAAAATCAAAAAGAACTATCTCTACCACGATCTGCGCGATCCCTGGAATCAATTGCGGCGATATTAATGAACTCAGCACGAGCAACGAAGATTTATCTTAGACGGGGAGTCTCGGCTCACGCATAATGTGCCAGGCTTCGGGAATGTTAATAGGCCTGGGGTGGATCGCATTATCCGGGATGAAGTCCACGAGAAGGCGTTGGAGAATAAAATATGAGCTCTCTGAGAACTAATAATAGACTGACTGAAAAAGATTAGATTGATTCAGAAAATGTAATAAAGTGGATTAAAGTTAAGAATGGTTCAAGAGCTGAGAACTAACGAAGTTTGAAGATGTTAACGCGTATTAAAGAATGGGTAAATAAATAATATGACTAAATTGAATTTATTCAATTAAGTACTGCTAAATAGATCTCAAAACTAATTTATTTTCATTGTAATATTTTTTTTCATGAATTTCATATACTCTCTATTGTATTTCTTCTACTTCTTCTTCTTCTATCGTGGCGATGGCGCCTCGAATCTCCAATTCCTCTAATGTAATGCTTTCTAAAAATTCTTCAGTCGGTAAACTATCAAGAGATACTCGATCAAATTGGGAATTTTTGTGGCTTACCCACCTTTTAGAAGTTTATCAAAGCGGTAAACTGACAAGAAAAACTATAGCTAGAAAGCACTACTAGTATAGTATCGTACTACGATAGCTCTACTAGCCTTATTGAGTAAAGTCATTCGAACTTTGTGTGATAGCTTATCATCAGCATCAGGTGGCTCGTATGCTGGCTTACCATCTAAGTAATAAAATTTTTTTTTAGTTGTCATTGATTTTGTTTTGTTGGTAATAAAGATTTAGTTACAGTTAAGTTTCAGTTGCTCGTGCATCTAAGTTACGTTACATTAAGTTCAGTTACAAATTAATTACAATGTATTTTTTAAATGATTGATTCATTTACTTACCTAATTTTCTATATTTAATTTAAATAAAATAATATAATTTACAAATTACAGTTTACATGATAGGTATAGATTATAATATTCATCACTCATCAAGTTATTCCAATAATATATCAACTTCAAATAGAGCCAATCACGAATTATCGTATCGAATGCCGGCTCCGCTGCGATCCATTAATCAACCTTTAGGATATAGCGCGCAATGTACTCGGTCCATTACCTTATTGTCTGCCAGGTGCACCCGCGTACCCGTACATTTATCAAAGTTTTAAGATAAGTAATGATATTGAATTCCCTTCTCATTTATTATTATAAGGATCAAATAAAAGCCTTTTGTGGAGTGGTGCGAACATTGCACTCAGATATCGTTAGCTTTTGAGTGTGGCACTTAGATTTATAAAGGAAGACTAGTGTTTGATATTTCTTTTCAATTATCTGTACTAATATTATAAAGAGGAAAGATCTGTATTTGTGTATGTAACGAATAAACTCAAAAACGACTGGACCAATTTCAAAAGTTCTTTCGCCATTAGTAAGCTATGTTATCAGGTATGAACATAGCCTATATATCATCACGCTACACTATCAGCGGTAAACGGGATCAGAATTGTTATATTAACGAAACTGAAAACAAAATATTTTTTTTGGAATTTTTGTCTATTTGGCCACGATGGACGCAAGAACTACCGAACGAATTTTGAGGCGGTTTTTTGTTGTCTTGGTCAGGCTCAAAATCTTACGCTTTCTTTTTGCGACCGGAGATACCGAACCGGAACGGACAACTAGTATAAAAATAAAAGAAACCTCAAATGTAAAACTGTTTTTCATGAGTGCTCAGTAACACACTTCTTACAAAAATACAGACGACAACATTTAACACCCATTCCACGTACCTAGTAAATTATTACAAAATTATTGACGATTCCACTGTTGTTGACGTCCTAATTATCATTCTGCGCGCACTCTGACGTCACTGAACCAAAAACGCCGCATAAATGTGGAGTTGGGAACAAAATTATATGTAATTACGTTATCAAAGTGACGTCTCATTAAACTGCCAGTGAGATATGCTGACGTAGGGCTGTTACATTCTCATACTTCTTAATAACCGAAAAAAAACCCTCATTTACCGTTATTATTAAGGTTCGTAAATTAACTAGCTGACCCCTCCAGGTTTGGTATCTTGTACCTGATTGCAGTACCATCTTCGAGGAATGTTAGATGTAAATTGACTAAATTTTATCGAATGCATTGCTCCTCTTGCAACATTTTCGTATTGCCCAAATACAAATAAGTAGTGTAAAGTTTAAGTTTTTTTAATATACATAGGCTTATTTGAAACACAATTATTTACATAATGTACATAGAAATTTGGTTATCTTAAGCTTAAGTGTAATTGAACGCAATTTTTTGGCTTTAAGTTTCTAAAGTATTATGGGTGATAAGTAAGAATAAAAATCATAGGTATGTAATGAGTAAAATGGAAAATCGAGCAGAATATGTGAAACATTGAAACATTTGAAACTAATTTCCTAGAAAATGATGTTTATAGAAAATAAATATGAATATAGTATCTGCTCAGGTGGACCGTGTGCTTGTCTGTGACCTAAGTGGCATATATAAAAAAATATGGAACAATACAAAAATATAAGAAACAAAAATATTCTCATTTTAAAAAGATGAGATTAAAACACTTTTCTCGACGACGATATGTAACACACAAGGTGATGTCATCTTGTCAACTTATTTCCACCTTGTTACGCATGTCTCATATTTTTGGGAATTTATTAAATTCCCCTTACCTTCAGCGAGAAGAAGTAGGTCAACCACTATACAATAGATACAATAGAAGATAAGAGAAGATAATAGATATTATTATTATTAACCGACTTCAAAAAAGGAGGTTCTCAATTCGTACGCAATTTTTTTTTTTTTTATTTTTTTTATTTTTTTGTATGTTTGTTACGCGATTGTGAAGCCAATCCTGGACGGATTTTTAAAATTCTTTTTTTGTTTGATAGAGGATACTTTCAGAGTGGTCCCATATCCAAGATGTCCGGATCTAATGCTATGATCCTGGAGAAATCAAGGGAAATCCTCCGAAACCAGACTGATGCGCCTTCAAGCGCCTACTCGTTTATATTAGCAATCAGATGAATGTTGTTTTATTTTCAAAGAACCAGGCGTTGCTCTTAAAATTACAGTATAGCGAAAATAATATAAAAAATACAACTTTATTAATGATACTTTACAGTACGTACGTAATAATCAATATTTATGAAATACAGTGACTTAATAGTCATAAGTACGCGTTCTACATGGCTATGCTAGGGAGTATCTATAATATAATATATTATAGTAGTACGAGTAATAGTAGAGTCATAGATGAATACCTATGTGTACCAGCATTTGCCAAAATTTTGATACTATGGGGGTAAAATAGGTGACGAACCGTTGTATGTAAAATCCGTATTTTGTGAAACGGATTTTATGATCTTTGTTTTGTTGGAGAGAGAAAGGTGGTTCAGGGAGCCAGAATCGTATGACAGGATTCAGGAAGTCAGGATTGGATTATGGGATCTAGGGAAATCCTCAAAATGATGACAAAACACTGTTTCTGCTGCTTTAACATATTTAATTTCAATAATTGCCTTTTAAAATTATCTTCACGTGATTTTTAAGCTGCTGATGATAGGAACCTAAGCAGAGGGTGGGATTATAACTCACTAAAAAGAGGAAAATAAATTCTTTTTAACAAAAAAGTTTAACCGACTTCAAGAAATGGCAAAGAGGCACTGAAAAGTGAAAAATAACGTAATTTACAGACTTACTGATTTATTAGAAGTCGGTGCCAGCCAACTTTGTTTGTTGTGTCTAAACTACTCGTACTATGATGCAATCAATTGAAATATTGCCTCTCGGGCTTGGCACCGACTTCTAATAAATCAGTAAGTCTGTAAATTACGTTATTTTTCACTTTTCAGTGCCTCTTTGCCATTTCTTGAAGTCGGTTAAACTTTTTTGTTAAAAAGAATTTATTTTAGTTATTTTAGTTAGCAGTAGTGACCCAATTTAGCATTGTAATGATTGTTGTATTTACCAGTAATATCATGTTGATCATTTTAGAATTATTAATAAATTTGGCCTGGACGCCTGAAACACAGGATTACCTAGTTCAGGCGCATACTATGTAATATACTTAAATAATTATTTATAAGACCTAGAGACACATAATACGTAAATAGGTATATAATCAGTAGATATACATACCTAAGATTCTTATGCACTTACTACATATTATTACGCACCATAGACTAAGACACTGTGTAGATATTATTATTGTACAATGAATAATGAATAAATATTATTATTATTTCTCTTTATTCATTGTAAAATCTTATAAATTATATTTTTAAATACATATATATACAAAAACATATATTTAAAAATATAAAAAATAGTGCCCCACCGGTATCGGGTACAGGGACCAAGCTACCGGTGGTTAGGGCTCCAGAGAGAGGAACCTCCTCACAATACGTGCCGTGTCGAGGAGTACCGCCTTCTGCATCAAGCCCTTGATCCAGCTACCTAACGAGAGCCTCTTAAGGTGTTGGTCGAGGCTCTTAGCAATCAGCCCATGGGCCGATATGACTATCGGGACAATGATTGCCGAATCAACATTCCACATGTCAACAACCTCATGAGCCAGATCCAAATATTTTATTTGTTTGTCTTTTTCGGCTTTCATGAGGTTTTCGTCATGAGGAATGGTGACATCAACAATCATTGCAAGGCGCTCTAATCGATCTATCACCACTATATCAGGCCTATTGGCGACAATAGTCCTGTCAGTGATAATAGATCGATCCCAATATAATGTGACACGACCATTCTCGAGAACTGGGTCGGGCACATACCTGTAGTATGGCACCTCCGAAGTCACAAGGTTGTATTTCAGGGCAAGTTGCTGATGTACAATCTTGGCCACTTGGTTATGCCTGTGCAAATACTCGCCGTTGGCAAGACGAGAACAACCAGAAATAATGTGTCTGAGTGATTCACCGGGGCGGTGGCATGCCCGACAGATGTCCACCGTACCGTCCTTCAGAATATACTTTCGGTAGTTGTTCGTCATGACAACTTCGTCCGTAATTGCAAAGACAAAGCCCTCGGTTTCTCCGAAAAGATCACCGAACCGTAGCCAAGATACGGACGCTTTTAAGTCTATATCGGGCCCATTTAAGGCCCGATAAAACCGTCCATGTAGCTCTTTGCCCATCCATACCTCCCTGCGATCAGCAGTACTAAGTACTACAGGTTTGCGCCAGTTCTCTTTAGCCAACGCAAGAGGGGTTAAACCGTTGTCCACTGCAACCACATCACGGTGCATATCCGTGTTTACTTGTAGACAATATTGTCTGAGGTTGTATATCTCACGGTTATGGAGGTTCTTAATATTAAGAAAGCCACGACCCCCCAACTTCCGCGGGATATACAACCTCATTACGGAAGATCGTGGGTGATGCATCCGAAATGTGGTTAACAGTGTACGAACTTTTCTATCCAGGGCGTCTAGTTCAGTCTGAGTCCATCTAAGTATGCCAAAGGAGTACATTAGGACTGGCATGACCCAACCATTGCAGGCGCGCACCTTGTTACCGCCCGATAAAAAGCTTTTTAAGACTTTTTTCAGGCGGCCAAAGAAACGCTCCCGCAATGCCTGTTTCACGCCAGCTTCAGGAATTCCTAATGCCTGTGACATACCCAGATATTTGTAGGTTTCGGTTGAAGAAAGAGATTTAAGTTTAATGGAATCCGAAAGTATTAAGCCTTCGGATTCCACTATTCCACCCCTTTCCACATGCATGACCGCACACTTGTCCAAACCAAATTCCATCTTGATAGAGCTACTAAAGCTTTCAGTCATCTTTAGTAGTTCTATCAATTGGGTATTATTTGGAGCAAATAATTTGATGTCATCCATGTACAGAAGGTGGGATATAACTCGACCCTCTCTCCGCAACCGATAGCCTAGCCCTGAATTCTCCAGTATTGTACTAAGAGGATTCAGTGCTAGACAGAACCACAGGGGACTCAGACTGTCACCCTGGAATATACCCCTCTCGATTCTTATGGGTGCATCGTTTGTCTGACAACATCCTGGATAGCGAAGAACCGTCTTCCATTGCCCCATACATGACCTCAAGAAGGTAGCCAGAGTTGTATCAATTTTATACAACTCTAGCACCTTCAGAAGCCATGTATGAGGTACAGAGTCATAAGCCTTCTTATAATCTATCCAGGACGTTGCCAGATTCCTACTTTTACGACGCACCTGTTGACTGATGGCCATGTCAACTAAAAGGAGCTCTTTAGTGCCGCGGGCCCCCCTTCTACATCCATTCTGAAAGATAGAGATGACCGAATTTTTTTCTAAATGAGAATTAATTTTGACTCTCAGAATGGAAGTAAGAAGCTTATAGACCGTCGGTAAGCAAGTAATTGGTCTATAATTTTTGGGGTCCGTAACACTACCGGACTTATGAAGTAAGTGGGTTATGCCAGTTGTTACGAAATTAGGAAGTGAACCCGAGTCTAAAGCCGATTGGAATTGAGTTGCTAAACAAGCATGTGAGTTACGGAGCCACTTCAGCCAAAAGTTGTGCAATCCGTCCGGCCCTGGCGATTTCCAATTCGGTAACGAACGGACTGCACTTGCAACATCATCAGGTGTTATGGTTACTGGCTCCATAATCTGTATATTCTCACATGCTTGTTCAACCTCTCCTATCCAATCACCTTCTGTGTGGACGACAGGTGTCGACCAGATGCTACACCAGAATGTATTCGTAGCATCAGCATCCGGTCGAGCAATGTCATCCACACCTGACTCGGGTTGTTCCCATTTCCGATAAACCCACCTCTCATCCTTCTGGAAAATGCGATTCTGATTATACCTATCCACGCGCTTTTTATAGCGACGGATTCGATTTGCCCATGCATAAACTTTCTGCTTCAGAAAGTCGATGCGCTCTGTGACACATGACGCGTACAGTTGAGGACTAACGTTAGTGCCTGAAAATGCCTGTGTCACAAAGCGCATCACCCTCGGGCGCGTATTGCCCGATCTGAAGCAGATTAGCTTGCCAATAAGTGCCCTAGCCTCGGCAATACGACACTCAATCCTATACTGCCAGGCCGGCACAGCATGCTTAGGTCGAGTAGCAGGTTTAGTGACAATAAATTTGACACCTGCCACTCGGCACGCTGCAACGGCCGCACAATACAAAATTGAATGTGTATCACCGAGGTCTTCGCTATTTTCTAGATAATTAGGTAATATCGAATCTAGGGCACATACCAGCGCTATATTGCGTTTATGCATAGGCAAATGAGGCAAGCGAGGTCGACTGCTTGGTATCATGGATCGGTATTCCAGAATCGCATCTTCCAAAGTGCTCCTTAATAGTTCATTATACTGGGTACTTACGGATATAGTCTCACTTTCCTCCACTTCATCAGCGTAAACGAGCTGTGGTGAGCTTACACGCGTAGGCGCACTGGTTTCCACCGGAGGCACAGCTTGCGATGAAGTGGGAATAGCAAGACTATTCTGTACGTCAGAGAATAGCCTCTCAAGTACGGCACCATCCAGCAAGTTACAACGCTGAATAGCCCGAACCTGGTCCGATAGTCTTTGTGCAGATACGTTGACAGCCGGTTCAAGTTCCTGAAACAGAGACAGTAAACGAGCACGATACGCAGTGAGGTTGGTTCCCAACTCTGTAGCCACATAATATGCCCGCATGACGTTTTCATTTATTGCTGGTGTCCATGCCATGCGGCGCACATTGCCACCGGTAGCGAGAGCCCTATTCGAGGCCGGTAGGCCTCGGGGCCCCAAGCTGGCCGGTGGTCGGCCTCTCCCCGGCCGACGCACAGGTGTTGGCGTCGTCGGCGGAGAGAAATACTCGTCGGAGCTCGACGCCTCAGCAGTAGCTAGTCTCGGAGATATGGTGTCCGGAGGCTGCGAGGCGGAGCTGCACGACGAGTCCGTAGGTGTATTTTGTGCATTCTGTACTATTTCTCTGGCTTTTGCTCGGGTCAACATAATATTTCTTCATTGGTTCGGTCGGATTTTGACATCTCCTGTCTGTCACAAGTTTTTGGGTTTATTTTTATATTTCGTTCTATTTATTGTCCACTTCATTGTAGCTATTTTTTATTGCTTGGAAATTATGAACTGGGGAAATTATAGAAAGCACAGTGGTATTTATATTTATATTGGTATTCGAAGAAAAAAACAAAAATAATGGATGAGAAAAATATATGCGACCGTTAGCAACCAGTGTTGCCAGATTATTATTATTATTATTATTATTATTATTATTATTATTATTATAATAATTGCTTGTGTCATCATGGCACAACAACGCAACCACTACAAACCTTCGTGGTTTTAAGGAATTCTGTAATACCATTTGTGTTTATATGTTTTTTAAATGTACAATAAAAAAAAATAAAAAACACCGACACTGTATAGTGTTGTTTTTTATTCACTTTTTATGTTTGGTCCATCAGGTTGATTCCACTACGCCTGTTAGTACTTTTGCTCTATGGACTTCATTAAAGCTGGGTATTATAGAATTTAATGTTTTATTTCTCTAATCATATTTACATTGTACGACAATTTTGTACAGTTGTGTTGTAAGATGAGTTACGAGTATCGATCGATTTAATACATTTCTAATAAGACCTTCCTAAACTAAGTAAAACTTGGATTTTAAGAAATAGTAGACAGAGAGAGAGAGAGAGACAGTGATAGTAACTCTAAACTGTTGACGGTTTCGATGATGAATGAGATAGTATAATAAAATTTAACTTCACAAACAAACGAATGTTAATTTGAAATGTTAATCGTTTTGCACAATAATTAATGAAGTAATTTGCCGATAAAAAGGTTTTTATTAAGTATGTCAATTTCTATAAGCAGACGGTTCAATTAACAACACAGCCACATAATTAACAGGTAAATTGTGTGGTGAAATTAAAATAGTATATTTTAATAACTTTGTTTTAAAAAGTAAAAGTTTGGACAATGATAAATTCTCATGATTGCAAACTTCATAAATATCGAAATTTTCTGAAGTCATCCTTTATCAACTACTTCTAGGTTTTTTTATTATGATACGTTAACAGCTACCTATAATAGTGGCAATACGTTGGCTACCGTATTGTAGAATAGAAGGATGAATGTGTGGGAATTGACAAATTATATGACAGTCGTCTACGTATGTCGTAAACGTCAAAATACATATCATATGCGTCAAATCCCATAGGTACATTCGTCATTCTATACTACAACTAGCTGTCCCGGCGAACTTCGTACCGTCATATTTTTCCCGTTCCCGCTGCACCTATTTTCTCATCCTTTAAACCTTCCCTGGACACCCACGAATATTTCAAGACTAAAATTAGCCAAATCGGTTCAGCCGTTCCTGAGTTATAAAATAACAACGAAAAGTGGCATTGATTTTTATATATTAGACTAGCTGACCCGGCGAACTTCGTACCGCCATATTTTCCACCCGCGTGGTATTCTGATCCCGATTTATCAGTATTTCTCTACAATATTATGCATGTATCATACATATAACCCTTCCTCTTGAATCACTCTATCTATTAAAAAAACCCGCTTCAAAATCCGTTGCGTAGTTTTGAAGATATAAGCATACATAGGGACGGACAGACAGCGACAGCGACTTTGTTTTATAATATGTAGTGAAGATACGCCAGTCAACGAATTGCTACTTCTATAAGACAGGTGACCTAATTTTTGACAAGGTTGCTACCGAAAATCAAGTTATCTATCTATCTATATCCAAAGATGTCACAGAAAATAATTTCGCCTTGGTAGTTATTTGATCGTTCGTGAAAGCTAAATTGTCACCGGAACATCAAATATCCGGTCCAAGAAAATTTTGCTTTGAGGGCAACTAATTTTATGCTTGTCGTTTCAGTTGGGGTTGTAATGACATCGTGGTGGGGTGGTTGCTTAGTTTTCTAACAGTGGAAACCAGTTTAATGTTTTTTGATGGAGGTATCTCATTACCGGATTTCCTGCTCAAATTTGAATTTGCTTCACTGGGAATTTGTCTTCGTTTTTAGGGAAATAAACTGCCTCAATGTTGCAGAGGAAGGATTGGCTTATGGTGTTTTAAGAACGAAAAAGTACGAAAAAGTTCGGAGTATTCAATGGATATATATATAAGCTACTTAAATTGGATATTTAATCCTAAGGACATCTCTGACCAAGTTAACCACAAAGACATAGCCTAAAGTAAATTTTAGGCTAAAGTAAACTTTGGGCTTTGAAAAGCAGAGATCTATCTTAAATTAAATATAATAAATAATAATAAATAAATATTGTAAGACAATCTACACAACGCTATCTAGACCCAAAGTAAGCTTAGCTTAACTAGCTTGTGTTATGGGTTCTAGAATGCGGATAAACATACATAGATACATTTTTTTTTGTAAATACATACATATTATACATAGAAAACACCCAGACCAATGCAAATATTCATATTCATGCATACAAATATTTGCATTGAGCGGGGATTGAACCCGCGCCTCCTGCGTAGCAGTCGCGTTCACTACCGCTACGCCACAGAGAGAATCTAAATCTACGTACCCCTGCCGGAAAAGAGAGCTGGGTATTTCATATGTATACGTTGTATATATACCTCACAAAAACACATTCCACCCCCAAAACCATATAAATTCCAATCATATAAAGGGGCCAGATCCGAACGCCCTTATCCTTATACCGATGTAATTATCGACGGTGAGTTAAGTAGGTGAGTAGAACTGCATTACGGTGAGTTAATTGTGCGAAGAGATTAATTCCTCCCCTATCACATTGTTAGTGATGGAACCCGTTAGGATAAATATATGGAGCTTCCGTTACAGGAAATATCATAATAATATGATAGAATATGATTAATAGTTTGTGTGGATGGAATGTGTGGGGTGTGGTGACTGTGGCTCGTTTGGGAAATTGTTGGTTAGGTGGCAGAATGATAATATTTTATTTGGTTTTGTAGGAAGAGCTTACGATATGAAAAAAATATACTAACAGTTTAATAAACATATTGAAACAATATCCAGGAAATAATATATAGACATACATTTTATGGTACTTGTGTGACATGGTATTTTCTTTTCTTTTTCGATAATTTGTTGTTTTCTCACCACTTTAATCTACTTCAATTCACTGCAAAATTAGTGCATGGGTACTAGTTTTGAAGTAGGATATGTGTTTTTTGATATCACATATCACTTTAGATGTACTTTCAACAATGTCGAAGCGTCGGTAGCTTAGTGGTTAAGGAGTCGGCCTTACGATCGAGAGGTCCCGGGTTCGAATCCTGAATTACACTACCGACGTGAACTCACTCCTAGTACAAGCAATTTAGCTTAGTTGGAGGGGTTAAAGGGAATATTAGTAATTTCGGTTGTTAATATTCTTTACAAAAAAAAAGAAATTGATTTGATTCATACAAGTATTTTTATACCTACTGCTCCCCTAGACAAGTGGCAATTCGTTGCTCGGCGTAGGATGGAATAGAATGTCAAATGTATGGGATTTGACGTAAATGACAAGCGTCAACGAATGTCCAAAACGTCAAATCTTATACATTCGTCATTATATTCCATCATACGCCGAGAAACGAATTGCCACTTGGCTAGGGGGGCAGAGCGGTAAAGGAACCCACGTTCCTACGTCTTCACTATCACTACATATTATAAAACAAAGTCGCTGTCGCTGTCGGTCCGTCCTTATGTATGCTTAAATCTTCAAAACTACGCAACGGATTTTGAAGTGGTTTTTTTTAATAAATAGAGCAATTCAAGAGGAAGGTTTATATGTATAATACATGCATAATATTGTAGTGAAAATCACTGATTTATTTAGAAATATGCAGCATGACGGGGATCAGACAGAATATCACGCGGGCAGAAAATATGGCGGTACGAAGTTCGCCGGGTCGGCTAGTATAATATAAAATACTCTATCTATAGTTTATTTTTGTTTCTTAAGATTTTACGCTTACCTATCCCGAAGCGATCTCACACACACAAACAAGCACAATTTTATAATGGGATCTGAGCAACGAAGCGTAATTTTTAATTGGACTCTCTGCCATCCTTCATTTGCAGAAAAACATCTGTCTTGACACAGGTACTTCCGTGAACCTCGCTACTCTAATTAATAATTCACCTTGGGTTCCAACTCACCCCCTAACTCTCCCCATGGATATAAAACAATGTCACTTAAAAAATATCTCTAATACTCTCTACAAACACCTTTACAAGGACATTTCAATGACGTTTAATTATTAAGAAGTGTTTCATAATTGCTGTTAAATTTTCAACCTTAAGATTTAAGGAGTTTAAGGTATAAATTTGTATGAGCATTTCAGTACTATACAAATTGAAATTTAATTACTATTTGCGTTGTAATCTCAAAGGCTCTACTGAGACGCGATATTTTAAATATTAATTGAATTTGTTATGTTTTAGCTTAAATTACTTTTTATAATCTTAGTTCATGCACTAAAAGAACTTAAAAATATTTATTCTTATTTAAGACTCAAAAAAATCTTTACCAGTACACGTGATATCTCAATATACCCCTCCCTCCCCCTGGTGATATTTCGTGATTTTTTCCAAATGCTCCCCCCCCCCCCCCCCTTTTGAGCCTCACGTGATTAATTGACAGCCCCTTATGCGGAGCGTGAAAAAGTTGAGTACCACCATTGTCGCATGGTATGTGTCTATGGCAACCCTCTTTTCTAAGACTTTGCCTTCAACTTACCATCAGGCGAGGTGAAGTCAAATTGACGTGTCCTATATAGAAAAAGGAACATCTCTTTTAAAACTGTTATTCACTTATAAACTAAGAGTCAGCCTCAAGACAACAAAACTGTTGTAGATCTGAGAGTTCACAATCTAATTCGCACAGATCAAATAGAGGCAGATTGTGAGGAAGTCTGTCTGCATTGTTAGCTGCGACACTGATAATATCTCGAGCGACTGTTGCAGACAATTGTGGCCGCCTCCTATAGTTAGCTATGTAGATAGATTGGGGTTACAACTCGATGTAGCCAAAGACGGTTGTCCACGGTGCGTGATTTTGCGGACGGCGCAACCCGCATAGATGGCTACTGTATTAGGTACTAGACGGGTTTATGAGCAATAATTGATCAGCAATAATGAACCACTTTTGGTTGCTGTTGTACAGTTAGTATTGCAAGAAGGCGCGCTATCTTTATAAATATTCTAGCTATTTATTCGAAATTAATTGACTCATTTATATTATAGTCTCTAGGTCCCGTTTCACATTCGAAATTCATAATTCATGAACGTTTCGCCTAGGAATAATCCTGTTTGTAGTTCATATATACGTATCATTGATCCACACCAAGTGATAAAAAAGTGCCGACCTATGTAGCAATACTGCTCGAATCTCCGGTTTGGAAACAATACGCACCATAGAAAGAGATGATTTATACGCCCTATGTCAGATACGCAAAATGTCAGATGCGCATATTGTCAGAAAACGCAGAATGCCAGATACGCAAAAAGTCAGAAACGCAAAATGCCAGATACGCAAAAAGTCAGAAACGTAAAATGTAAAATACGCAAAAATTCAGAAACGCAGAATGCCAGATACGCAGAATGTGATACGCGGGGCGTGGCCATCTGTAACAGCCGTTCCTAATAACCTATCTACTGCCAGTTTTGACATTAGTAAGGATAAAAACGTCATCAATCTCTATGGTAACGCAATTAATAGTAGCAAAATAACAATAGGATTTGACAAAGGAACTACCTCTACCTTACCTTTAACTGTAGATATGTTATTGGGAACAACCGTAAATGTCTGCCGTGCGTAAATAAATCTGCAGAATTACCTACCGTGGAAAACTAATTTAATTTTCATGTGCATAGGAAATGTAGGAACAGTGACACCCGTATTCACAAACAACACTGTGAGGTCTCATAGTGTGCTCGAGCGCATAGGGCTGGTAAAATTAATTCACAAACATCACGGAGCAGTATCTAACGCAGTGCGTTCCCTCAACGAAGTATTACTTAAGTGTTGTCTATGAATAAAAATTGACGCCGACTGCTTGATGGTGTTTGTAGAGATTCCTTTCATTACCATGATTGTTTGATCATTACATCCATCAGTAACCGAATATTTTGTAGCAGGTGGTACTATTTCACGTCTGTAACCATGGTACTTTCCTTGTTGTCTCGGTGACCGGATATTGCTAGCACTATTTGTATTTGTGTGGGTTTGTGTGAGTATTCATCCGTAAATTTCACCGAACCGTGGGTACTTTTTCGATGCCTGAAAAATTCAGTAAATGGTAAATCATGAAAAAGAACGTAATAAAGGTTATAGTCAGCGACGGAAATTGCTGAATACTAACAATAAAATTGTACAAACAATTTATATATTGTATATTATTTATTAATAAAATTTATTTCATAAATTGATATTTCTGTGAGCTTCAGAGGATATTATATTATGTTTCATACATTTTAAGTACCTTTATTTTTATGTTATAACTAGCTGTCACCCGCGGCTCCGCCTGCATCAATATCGATTATCGAGACCAATCAGCCTATGTCCTTTCCCAAGGTCTAATCTACCCCTGTACCAAATTTCATCAAAATAGGTTCAGTGGTTGACGCGTGGAAGAGTAACAGACAGACAGAGTTACTTTTGAATTTCAAGTTTCAACTAGAAAAGTATAGATTCAAGTCACTTCAGCCAGCTCCTCTCTTACAAAGGTATTTTCAATTAAGTAACGGAATGATCTCGAACCTAAAAACCACATAAAGTATCTTTACGACGCCAATTTCGATCTAGTCTAGTCATAAGCTCTGCCGTTGTTATATGAGAAGTGACCGTAAAGAAAGCCGCTGCTAAGAACCGCCACTTATATTATATACTTAGTGATGTTTCATTATTTTTTTAGGTATTGTGTTTATGAGTCGGAAGAAATAGTTTTATTTTTGTTCATTTGAGACGGTATCTTTGTGGCTAAGTTGTCAGATATGATTGAAAGTTTGCGGATTTGATTCCTGTATATTACAGTTAAGGCAGTAGAGTTTAGTTGAAGGAGTTAACGATCTACTAGTAATTAAAACAATTAAAATAAAAGACTCGCCAGAGCCTCGTTTGCCTCACGATTTGGGTCTAAGATAAATGTCCCGAGATATACCTACTATATAGACATCAGGTAGCAATATGTTGTACACTTTTTTTTTATTTTATTTTTTTTATTTAGGCGCACAAAACACATTACAATCATTAAAAAACAATAATACTAAAATACAGTTCCGTTCTGGATCGTAAAATAACCACATATGCACACAGCTAAAACAATATGTTAAAAACAGGAAAAGCTCTAAATTTTAAAAAGTATAATAATAATAATAATGACGTGTTTAAACATTTTTCAAGGCCGAACTGCTATGGAGGATGTCTTTCAGAATTTTAATGAATCTATTAAAATTGGAATCAAATATGTCTAAGAGTTTGATCTTCCTTGCCACCTCGTTATACTGGCGGGCATATGATTAATAATACTGCTGAAGGAGTTATATTCCTTTCTTTCTCCTATCTTCCTCTTACTCAATTCTCTTTCGCAGGTAGTACGCGTCAGAGACAGTTCTTATATTGCAACCGTTAAAAATACGATTGCCATTTAACAGCAACGCTATCTAACTGGTAAACTGTAACGTGAACGATTACGTAAACGGTAACGTAAACGTTAACATAATTATTGATATATACGGTTGCATTGACGTTGAAAAATGTTTTTTTCCTGCTAAAGTGGCAGTAATAATTTAATAAAAAAATAACCCTAAAATACACCTTTTTTTCTGCCAAAAATACTTCAGTTAATATCCTATTCAATTTGGCACGTGTAAAATAATTAGACTTAAAAGCTAAACCCTGTTAGTTCCTTTTTTCTTTGATGGTGTACTGTCAAACACAAAATTATCAACGTCAACAGCTTTGACAGGAGCGCCCGCTTTGATGTAGTATATAATACCTATTTGCTTTTATAAAATATACCTTTATTTAGGTATGGTGGGCTGGTTAAATGGAAAGAGCAACAAAAGCCGGACTGAATGTAAAAGGGATAATTTTCTACTAACAGAAATTTGGTTGAAGGGTTTTTGGTTTGAGATATTATGTCAATGAGAGATAAAATTTGTGTTAGAGATGTTTAAAGTGTATTTTTATCATGATTGGAATTATTATTGAAATGTTTATGATACGATGATAATATTAAATATTGGCTTTCATTTTGGAGTTGGGCGGTATGTGGGCTTCGTCCATTTTCGTAACTGATTTTTCAAAACCAGCCACGAAGTCGCTCCTATAAAAGGCGTGAATGACGAATTAATTTGACTTAGTGGATTTTGAAGCCAATGTCATGTACCTAGTGAAGCTGATAATAATGGTGACCTTATCTGTACTCATGGGGTTTTTTTACAAAGTAACTAAAATCTAAAATGTACATAATCAAAGTGAAATCATAATTGGCAAAGGAGGTAAAAAATATAAAATGGTTTTACAGAGCTAGTCGATGATTTCGTAGGTAATTTTAATGAAACAAAATAAAGGAAAGAGTTATCCCATGTTTGTATAAAAATCTCTTCCTTCCTTTTTTAATACATGAAACAAAAATCAGTTACTAGCTGGCGTTTACCCATCTGTTTTACCCCAAACAAAAAATGTTTATAAAGAAACATTTTCTACTTACCGCAATCATCCCAATAAAAGTTAAATTAGTCATGCGACGCATTTCCTGACCCACAAAACTTGTGTCCGCATTATGAAGGAAGTTTAAAGGCTCCCCCACACAGGTGCTTTATTATCTATCGATGATTTCGGATGCGTTACTTCGATATTTGATTTTAGTATATTGTGTTAAGACCGTAACTACGAAGACATACTGCTGCAATAATTACGATGACATGTGGTCAATTCAAATCTGAGTAATATACTTGAGCAGTTTTAAGCATTATTTAAATATCAGACAAGATTGAAAATAGCATGCAACAGTATGATAAGACGTTCGCATGTCGTTGCATATAATTTTAAACTTTATCCTAATAAAATAAGGTTGATATTTATATACCACTTAAAAACTGCTCGATAATTTTTCCGCATAATTAAAAAGGACCCATAAAAGTAGGACACTTGCATTCCTTCGAAATAACGCATCCAGCATTCAATCAATTAGCCACATGCTGCTATATACACATAGGTCTATATGCTAGACATAGGCCTATCCCAATATTGGGAGACTTTGGCCTACTGTTTCCTCACTGGCCCGACGGATTGATACAGGGATTCATTTCGAGTTTTCCTTTTTTCGCAGTGATATTATCGTATGCATATTTTTTCACTAATCGCCTCTTACCCTTCCGATGAGATGGGTGGATTTTTTTGTCTATTTTCTCCGTCACCACACGGATAATTATCAACCGATGATACCACGTCTATGTGGGGGAGCCTTAAGGACATTAAGAAGGAACCTCCATCAATACAACCTCACCCAGTCTTGCCATAACCGTCCCTTAGTTAAGGGTTGGTAATGGTCGTTCCACAATGGTCTGATTGTCCTTTGTTTCGTTATATGTCAGCCAGGATAAAGAAACGTTTAATTTAGTGGGCGATTTTTGCAAGACTATTATGTATTAAGGGATAGTTTGATTGGACATTATGTAGAAATGGGACCTTAATTTTCCAATTCATCACTAAGGTAAGGATGGATACATTCATACGTACTTATACATAAATGAAAATGACGAAAAGGAAAAACAAGAGAGAAAGAAATAGAAAGAAAGATGGATAAAGATAAGGAAAGTAGGCCAGAGGGTCAGTTCAGTTCAGTTTTGACCGAATATTCATCTATCAAAATGTAAAAAAAAAAAGTGATCTGAATGAATGACTGAAATAGAATACAAGACTTATTCTACAGGTAGCTCGAGTATTCCTTTGTAAGTTCAAATTCTTGTCCTGAATGTGAACCGTTCACTTTTATTTGATATTTTTCATGAATTTCGGTACAAGAAATTAAATTGAGATAATACAGCTTCCGGCATCTCGAGATGTTCTAGAAATAGTTACATAACATCTATGTTCGGCAGTTGCCAAGGATTCGTTAAATAGCTGCAATTGGCGTACCACTCAGTCGCTCGCTATATATCGAGCGGCTAAAAAACGATTTGTATGTGTGCTCGATAAGTTAAGATAAGTGCCAAAATTTTGGTTGCTACATTTGTAGTATCGGGCTTTTAGCATTTAGCCATGTTGTACGTACATAATACTATGTTCAGGCTCGGAAAAATGGTGGAACTTCATTGCTATACTGTTCCTAGTTTTACGCATAGAGACCTACCGTCCGAGTAAGAGTGATGTTGTCCATGTTTTGAAATTCCATCTGATATTAAACTGATTTTTATATATGAATCCCACCACTAAATATTAACCCAGTAATATATCGTATGAAAAACCTGTGCCATTGCCATTTTAGAGTGCCGACAACGCCTCTATATATATACATATACATACTTTCATATTAATATTTCATACTACTATCATAAATGCGGAAGAAACTTTGTCTGTCTTTCTGTGTGTTTGTCTGTCTGTTTGTTACGGTTTCATGCTTAAACTACTAAACCAATCTTGTATGAAATTTGGTACTGAGATAGATGAGACCTTGAGAAAGGACATAGGCTATGTTTGGTCGCGATAACCGACATCCACGGCGGAGCCGTAGGAAAAAGCTAGTTTATACATCATTAGTTGTACATACTTAAATTACTTATCTCAAATATAAATGTCACAATTTAATAATAGGTGTCATCACGTCCCTAATTGCGGTGAAATAAAAGCTACATTATGATCAAGTGTGTTGAAAATAATACGGTAGGATCATTGGTACCCTATGAAATACAGATACTGTTGTACACTATATCCTTAACAATCAATCAATCAATTAGCCTATTGCAGTCCACTGCTGGACATAGGCCTCCCCCAATGTGCGCCACGTTTGCCGATCCTCCGCCTTCCGCATCCAGTCCGTCCCAGCCACCTTTCGCAGGTCGTCGGTCCATCTGGCTAGGGGATGTCCTACCCTCCGTTTTCCTACGCGCGGTCTCCACTCTAGGACTCGTTTGCTCCAACGGCCATCAGTCCTTCGGCAGATGTGGCCAGCCCACTGCCACTTCAGCTTGCTTATTCTGCGAGCTATGTCGGTAACTTTGGTTCTTTGTCGGATAACCTCGTTACGAATTCTATCCTTCAAAGAAACTCCAAGCATAGCTCGCTCCATAGCCCGCACCATATCCTTAACAACATATCACTATTACACACCAGGTAAACAAACAGTGACAACTATATCTCAGGTAATATATAATTCCAACGTTCAAGTTAGCTTACTTAATAATTTGTCGGTGATAAGCCCTGTAATCCCTTCAGGGCCACGCACCGTCACACTGTAGTAGAACTTCATTAATATCTAGAGATGTACTATGTACTTATAGAAGTAAATCCTACCAAGGGCCGCTTATAAACGCCGGTTCTTATGTGTTATCTAGTTATTTTGGTGATCTAGAGAATGTACAAATTATTACAGAACCTGTAGACAATGTGATATTCTATTGATAGAATCGCTTCGAAACAAATCGTTTTCTATTCGTTATCAATGAATCATGTTCGATGATTATAACGAATACTGGCTGACCCCGCGAACTTCGTACCGCCTAACAGTCGATTCTTAATTTTTTTTTATTTGTTCTCTCCGTAAGAACCGTCTTCGTAGTTCAACGAAATCGGTTCAGCCGTTCTCAAGATTTGCGCTTAGCAACACATTTCGGGATTCATTTTTATTAGATTATTATTGACTAGCTTTTGCCCGCGGCTTCGCCCGCGTGGTGTGTTGATAAAAAGTAGCCTATATGTTAATCCAGGGTATAACCTATATACATACCAAATTTCAACCAAATCGGTCCAGCCTTTTATGCGTGAAAGAGTAACAAACATCCACACATCCATTCTCACAAACTTTCACATTTATAATATTAGTAGGATACTGGCTGAAGTTTACACGAACCTCACTCATTGAAATAAAACTATAACTATATAGCGATATATTTGTTATTATTTACTTTTAACCCTGCGTTTCGGTTACTTTTCAGCAGCCATGGTTGTGGGGTGACTAGAAATGGTAGTTGTCACATAGTTCACATCATCATCATTAACATTTCAGCCATAGGAAGTCCATTGCTGGACAAAGGCCTCCCCTATAGATCTCCAATAAGACCAGTTGGAAGCGGCTCGCATCCAGCGCGTTCCCGCGGCCTTAATAAGATCGTCTGTCCATAGTTCACATAGTAGGTACATAAGAAATATATGAACCAGTTAAGGGGAGAATAAAATCTTGTCGTAGATATTACCAACAATAAAGTACCTATCACAGTTCATTAGCCGAGCCGTCAATCAACACAATTTATAAAGACAAAACGCTGCAATTGAAACAAGCAAAATAAACTGTTAGAAAAATCCTTGGTAGAGACAAAAGAAACTGTTACATTCCACCCTACAAAACTGACCAAACAAGTAGAACTATAGCTCTTTAAGCTTTTCTTCCAAGATGGTTGTACACGGCAGCGCTGGTTAGACTGGTGGCAGTCAGAAATGCAGACAATAGATCCAGACATTAATAACTTTCTTTGTTTCCGTACTCCGTCCAAGTGATGAGTGTTCAAATTAGAGCACCAAGGGGTAGGTTTTTGTAAGAAATATTTTATGTTCCGCGTCATCATTATTTTTCTTATAATATTACGTTTCATTAAAAGTTGTTTTTACTTTTTGGTTCATACAGCCAGCATCATATCGATCTTGAGTAGCAATGTTCTCAAAATGATTAAAATCTACAAAAAATGATATTAATATTAAACTGTTTTATTGATAGCACTGCGGGGCAACGAATCCTTCTATAAAAGACACACCTCACATGGAGTACTGCTGGCACATTTTTGCCGGAGCACCTGCATGCCAGCTTGACCCTGTCGACTCAGTGCAAAGACCGGCGTTGAGGATCGTCGTCATCTCAAAGCTCAAAGTCAGTCAGTCATTCCCAAATATGAGAACAATCAGACAACAGGAAGGGGGGGAAACCAAGGCATTGCGGTACAATTTACCGTACAGTACTGTGCTAGTTAAAATCAATCTGATGCTAACTGTACAATAATTTCATAAATTTTACATATCATCATCATCATCATCATCATTTCAGCCATAGGAAGTCCACTGCTGGACAAAGGCCTCCCCTATAGATGTCCAATAGGACCGGTTGGAAGCGGCTCGCAACCAGCACGTTCCCGCGGCCTTAATGAGGTCGTCGTTAATTTTACATATACAGTGAAACTTGGATAAGTGGGACCTGGATAAGTGAGAAACCTCTATAACTGAAACTCATGCTGAGGTCCCTTGACTTTGGCACTGAATTACCTCTATTAGTGGGACGAAGCAAACCTCTATATCTGGGATTCGTTCTTTCAATTTTATCGTCAAAGTTACCTCTATAACTGAGACAGCGAGTGATATTTATATAAATTAACCTCTATAACTGAGATAACACCGTTTTTTTGTTTACTTACTCATTCTTATTTAACCTGCAAATTGCGTAACTACTTTTGAGCCTCAATGACCTTCAGGTTTAGTTTTGCTTTACTATCATACAGATGTTTGTTTATAAATTGCCGAAATGAAAGCTATCAGGTAGGTATGTGAAAAGTTAATATCCTTTTATGAAATTGGGAAGACACGCGATAAAATGTCGATAAAGTGTCGAATTTAATATTTTATAGCTACTTTTTATAGAATAATTCAGAACAAAGATATAACCAGAATGGACAGTGTAAGCAATGAGTATGAAACATTACTGAAAGTTTCAAAGTTACGCCAGTGAATGCAACCCGTGGGAATTTATTCCCGGGATATAAACTCTATGTGTTATTCCCGACTATAATAATATATCCTTGTATCTTTCAGCCAAATCCATTCATTCAGCTGTAAAAGCGAGATTGAATAACAAACATCTTCACTAACTTTTACATTTATAACGCGCAATGGGAGAGGCCTGCCTATACTTTGAATTGCAATAGTCTAATTGATTGATTGATAGTCCCGAAGAGTAAGGCAGCGAAAATATTCGATTTTATTGTAATTTCGCTGCAAAGAACTCGCACAAAAAGGAATATTGTGTTTGAATGTTGAAACACACAGAGAACTGCCTCTGTGGCGTAGCGGTAGTGAACGCGGCCGCTACGCAGGAGGCGCGGGTTCGATCCCCGCTCAGTGCCAATATTTGTATGCATGAATATAAATATTTGCATTGGTCTGGGTGTTTCTATGTGTAATATGTATGTATTTACAAAAAAAAGTATCTAAGTATGTATATCCGCATTCTAGATTCCATAACACAAGCTAATTAAGCTTACCATGGGTCTAGAAAGCGTTGTGTAGAATATTGTGGAATATTTAAAAAAAAAAAAAAATTAAAAAAAAAAAACTCAAGTAAGCGACCACTTTAAAATTATGCAATATAGTATAGATAGAAAAGGCGACTTTTATTTTAATTTACTTTATTTGAAGTTTTCTCTCTCTTTGTTTTTGTTTTCAGAGACTTGACTTCGCCTTCAGCTTACCATCAGGCGAGGCGAAGTCAAATTGACGTGTCCTATATAAAAAATAATAAAAAAACCTTTTAAGTATCTAGTTTATTTTGATAACTACACCATATCTTTTGTTTTTATTACAGTAGGATTCCAAGGTTGCCTGGAAGAAATTGCTTCCAGCGATAAGACCGTCCGTTGTACATTAAACTATATACATTATACGTACTAGTCTCAACTGTAGATCTACTGGTATACAATAATAAACTATCTATTTATCTATCTATCTAGTGAAGTTAATAAAAATTGACCTAACAACTAATTTACACGAAGTGCAAACAAATTACTTAAAAGGAATTTGTGATCTTTACTTCCCATCTTTGCTCGCTAACACTAAATAAATAGAATCACATTCACTTCGTAAATAAAATTAAAATCTATTCCGGAGAGAAAATTAAATATGCGCGCGTCGCAAGTTTGCTTTGAAAGTACTCTTCTTACAAGGTTTACAAGTAAACTGAGACGAGTCAAAGCGTCGCACAGGAAAAATATTTTTTTTTTTTTTAAACAGAAAGACCGAAGGCAACATACCTATGGTTTTTTGGTTTTTAATTAAGAATTACTTACGACTTCGGTCGGTCGAATTATTTCGATGGTCCATTAATTGACTGCAAGTGTAGATGCTTTTTAAATTTTAGGTTAATTGATTCCTTTATAGGCAATAGGCCATTAGGATATTGTCATTTTTTATGGGACCTTAGTTATCTACGGCCATTAAAATATTGAAAACTCGAGCAATATACTTATTGAAAAAAATAAAGTGAAATGAAACGATTCTTCATGTGCCTCTGTGGCGTAGCGGTAGTGAACGCGGCCGCTTCGCAGTAGGCGCGGGTTCGATCCCTGCAAATATTTGTGTGCATGAAATATGGGTAGTTGCATTGGTCTGGTGGTGCCTCGGAGAGCACGTTAAGCCGTCGGTCCCAGTTGCCATAAGAACATCTATAGCAGTCGTTACGGGTAGTTGGAGCCCCAAAAAGGTCAAAAAACAACGGTCTAGCTGCAAAGCTTCGATATCGCCTAATGTTACTATTGGGTTGTGGAGGTCAGATGGCAATCGCTTCACGGAAAATATCGAGGTCTTGCCAAATCCGTAATTAAAGACTGGTAAAGCGGACCCCAGACTCTGAGCTGAAAGCTTCGGATGCGACTGGGAATTAACGCTAGGATGAAGAAGTATGTGAACAATATTTATGTGACTTATTATACAACTCATTAAACAAATAAACTTCTGCTTAAACTGGTGGTTCGGTTTCAGTCGTGTTTTATGTTGAAACTGAGTTTGTAAACAAAAAATGAATTTCAACAAAATGAGATTTTAAATAAAAATATTAAAAGAAAAAATACAAGATTGTTTATCTTTAGTGCTTAATTAACGCAACGGAGTATAGCTACGGGTATATTCCTTGTACTAAAATGTAACAAAAACTCAATAGTAAAGTATTATGTAAAGGAAGACCCAATAAATACATTGATATTATAGTATAATATATGTATATGTGATCCAGGACGATTTTTAGATATAAAATCATATGAAAGGCAAACCTTTAATATAATTTTACATCTAAACATCCTCCACATTACATATGAATTGCTTCAAAAAATTAATTGAAACCTTATAATATTTTATCAACCCATGAATTCTTGCAAAACTCATTCGTTATTCTATCATGCAAAACATTCATATTCGGTTCGCTGGTTAAACATTATTCTAAAATTTGTAAAGTTACAGGAGAAAGCCAGTGTTGCCCAAATTTTATCAAAACACTCCCCACATTTCGCCCGGGCGACCCTCCTTTCCCCACCAATATTATTCTTACACAGAGCCAACAATACCCACGGGAGATATATATCATATCGCATTTATCGGTTCGGCAGTAAAACGTAACAAATTTAGCAAAATATACGTGAAAAGGAGTCTCTTATAAGCGATTGCATGAATAAATAAAACTACGGGAACATCGATTTTTGTGAACATAAAACACGAGTTTTACGGTTCATGTGTCAGACAATTTGTCTTATCTAATACGTAATATTCTCGTGTAATAGTGTTTGTCTGCAAACTCCTCCAAAACGGCTTGACCATTGACCAATTTTCATAAAAAAAATGTGCATATTTGGTAGGTTTGAGAATCGGTCGTAAATTAAGGTGGCCCTCTAATTTTCCTTTCATTTTTTTTGCATATTTTTGATTTTTATTTTTGGCATTGAAAATACGTAATAACCCAAAATTTTCACCCTTTTGACAGAAACCATTATAACCATTTTTAAATAGCGGCAAAACAAAGTTTACTAGTCCAGCAAGTTATCCCTACTAATATTATAAATGCGAAAGTAACTTTGTCTGTCTGTCTGTCTGTCTGCCTGTCTGTCTGTCTGTCTGTCTGTCTCGCTTTTACGACTAAACCGCTGAACCGATTTTGATGAAATTTGGTATAGGGGTAGATTAGACCTTGAGAAAGGACATAGGCTATGTTTGGTCGCGATAACCGACATCCACGCGGGCGGAGCCGCGGGCAAAAGCTAGTTACCTATGTCCCTACTAATATTATAAATGTGAAAGTAACTCTGTCTGTCTGTCTCGCTTTCACGCCCAAACCACTGAACCGATTTTGATGAAATTTGGTATAGGGGTAGATTAGACCTCGAGAAAGGACATAGGCTATGTTTGGTCGCGATAACCGACATCCACGCGGGCGGAGCCGCGGGCAAAAGCTAGTATGAAAATAAATGTTTGTTTGATCGTTCGTGTTTTATGCGATGCGATTGACGCGATCGATTAATGAGCTCCTCCGCCACCGTAGCTCTCCGTGCTATCCTTAAAAGACATCCAAAAAACGCGTACTCTGCAAAAATAGTACTTTTTGTGACGTGTCTGGGGCCAAGATATATACCGGCAACTATAATCCAAGTAGTACATCCTACAAAAGATATCCAACAAAATTAGCACCCAACAAACCTCGACCAGCTGCGAATATCTTTGAAGTATAAAATTTTAAACTACAAAATTAATCCTGCGAAAATGCGTCAAGTTTATTTTACGAGTGAATGTTCAGAATTCAGGAAAACATTATTTATTAACGTAAAAGATGAAATTCCTCGCCTCATCGTCCCTTCACCGCAGCTTGGTTTAACAAAAAATATAATAACATTTAAAATATCTGGATGGATTCTATAAGGGACTTTTACGTTTATCAGATTTTGAAGGTATAAACGTCTTCTTCAGCTGAGCAAATTCAGGTTGCATCTACATAAAGCTAGCAGAAAGCCCGGGGTCCCTTTTTCTACATTTTCTCTTGATGCGGTTATGGCTCTTTTGTTCTTTTCATTTTCATAGAGACGTAGGTATTTACCTGATTGTATCCGAGGCCACGGTGACCTCGGAGCTCAGGGTCCGCCTTCCAGCTCTTCTTCCTCCACTTCGCACGCTTCTGGGCAAAAGATCAACATAAATATCTAAATAATTGATGAAAAGTAGATAACACACCCGGTGGTGTCGTAGGAGATAACTAAAGGATAGGATTGTTCTCCACCCGACAGTTAACATAGCCTCTATCAAAAAGCCCGCTGGACTCGCCCCCTATTGTGTTCCTTGCGGTGATAGGGTAGCCAGAGCTCACTGGAGAGTTTTTGTGTTGTCACTAAGAAGACCAAAGGCTTGTCCTGCTTTGTCTCTCTTGATTTGGCGTGCTATGAATTTGGCAGAAGAGATTACCTGCCTAATGAAATACACTTGCTTATACACTATCATGTAGACGTAAACAAGGTCTTTTAACATTCATTTAATCCCAGAGCTGATGCTTCCCTCGTACTCATTAGTGCTCTCTTTATCTGCACATAAACATAACTTACCTTAATACCTCGCGTAAAATGTCGGCGCAATAATATGCTCTATTGTGTAACGCACTAAAACAACTATAAAACAAAACTACCGAGCTCTCTTACTATAAAATAAACAAGGCTGCTTAGCAGAATCCTGATTTTCTTTGCGTAGGTACTTAATTTAATTAATGGAAGTATGTACCTTGTAAAAATACACTTCCTATAAGCATTTATTTAGTAATTGCAACTTTAGACAGCCTGCTGCAGCATCATATTAATTTTTTTGTGATTGAATGCACGTAAAGTCACTTACGCTAGAAAAGATATCTTCTTTTATTTTTCATAGTCATTTATTTTTCATTCATGTGATGATATAATTATTATAATCATTGAAGTAGGTACATGAACATATCTCATCCTGAGCGTCTTATTACATTATGTCATTTAGCTACAATGCATAGTCATCCAAATAATTATGTATACAACATTTCAACTGAATTGGTTGACGAAAATGGTTATTAAATTCCGTTTTTATTTTAACTCTTTAATGTTTACTGAAAATAATACATTCAGACTCAGTTACAAAATCGGTGAGAGATACAGACAGAATCAGTTACAAGGATTAACCTAAACAAACATACAACCACTGCAAGTTAAATAAAACCTCATAAACGTCATGACGATCTTAAAATTCAGGATTCAGATAAGAATCCAGTATTTTGAGGAGACCCAAATAAACACATCGTTTACAAAAACGCTCCTAAAAATACTTGCAATTCACGTTCGTTATACGACCATCGTAAAAACATACCCCTCCTCTATAGGAAACTCGTTTATGCTTTAATTAAGAACCTCTAAGAATGAACCTTGTAAAGGATTATTAGAAAACAGTATTACCAAGGCGTTCGGAACATTTATTTTCTGTTTACATTGGAGGAAGGGAAAAAATAAGAATTTCTGGGGCGATTCCGTCAAGTTTTTCGGAGACAATGTACATTGTTGCTGAGCTAAAAATTAGATGGGAATTTTTGCTGTGCTATAAAGTAAAAAAGGTATTTTATAGAACGGGTCTAAGGTTGTCCTTGACATGTTTGATATTAGGTAATATATGGAGAATATTGGGGAACTGTGGTTTGGCTCATAATCTGGGTTATAACTCCTAGGCAGTTTTGCATTTCATTTCTTATACCTTCCTCTTTTTTATGATGTTTTTGACTAACATTATCATTCATCATATCATCAAAAATTGATCAAACTATCAGTTATTAATGAAGTCAGTCAACCATGAGTGTGATTCCCCGGTGTTGCATATGTCCATTGGACACGATAACCACTTTCCATCATCATCATCGTTGGCCGTGTGCTTGTCTGCCACCTAAGCGGTGTAAAAAAACATCTATTCATCATACCAATAAATGAAATGAGAAAAAAAATTCTTTACCTAGGTACATTCGATACAACCAATTCCATCCCGGATCAATCTTTGCTATCCCATAAAGACTTAGAATTCTTTATAAGGCACTCGTGTTTCCTTTTTCCTATAATCCTGACTCCTTTAAGTAGGGTGGTAAATAGTATATAACATGATAAGGCCGTCAAGCTGAGAGCCACCATTATAACATTGTTAGTATCTATATCATTTCTGAGACTAATAGGCTCGTATTCTAAAACGACACTCGTCTTGAATGATGTTTTATCTGAGGACAGATTGTATGACAAATTGACAGTTTTGACAGATTGTCTATACAATTTGTCTTCAAATAAATTGAGATCCAGAACTGAGTACCATTCTAGAATACTGTAGAAAACTGAGCGGTTTTAAAGGCACATTCCACGCACACTCAAGCTGTGGAATGAACTCCCTGCGGTGGTTTTCCCAAGCGACTACAATATGAGGTTCTTCAAGAAGGGCATTAGAAAGTTTCTTCAGGGTCGGCAGCGCGAGTGTGACGCCCCTGGTGTTGCATACGTCCATAGGCCACGGTAACCGTTTCCCATCAGGTGGGCCGTGTGCTTGTCTGCCGACTGAATGGTATAAAAAAAAATATAGGCCTTAAACCAAGTCACACAAATCAAATCAACAGAAAATATAAGTTTTAGATGCAATTCCACTTCCATTCCATACGTAAACCCATCATATTTAAATTAACTTACTCATAATTAGCAATGGAACCGAAAAAAAAAACCCATTCTATATCACATTTAAGCTTCGGATCCCTTAGTGTTGTGTACTGAATAAAAATTTCAGAGCGACGCACCGCGAGGTCTTACAGTAAATCCGGGGCAAAGCGCAGAGCCCCCGGCCGAAAGTTTTGCAGAATAGCAAATGAGTTGGTGAAACGTCTCCGCCACAGGCCGGGAACCTGTTTCACGTGAACCCACTGTGTTGTTTAAGATGATTGCTGTAACTGAATTGTATATTTTGAGGAGCTCTTTGAGAAAGGTTTTAAAAGTTAATGCAAGGTTGTAATTTTGTTTTGCTTTTCATGTTAAATTATTTGCTTTGGGCTGTGGTAATAAAGTTTGATTACTGGTTATGGTGACTGGTGTTTTCTTGGCATCAAATATGAATATGGTGTTAGGGCTTGTTGGAAATCAATCGATCAAAGTTCGAATCATACAAGGTACTGTATGCGTGAAAGAGTAATAGATAGGCAGATAGACAGAGTTATTTTCGTATTTATAATATTAATACCTATCTACTCATGGTTGCCCAAATTAACTGCAAAATGCAAACCGATATTCCTTTGTAATTGAGTGGCTGAGATCAATATTTTTACAGGTTATTCAGAAATTACATTTATATAGACAGCCCAGAAGCAGTCTCACATGCATGGCTCGAGTCCCCTATTACATGGGAATTAATACAATTATTGGTGAAATGTGGGTGTTAATTCCCCTCTGCCTAACCCTCCTAGGATAAAGGCGTGATTATATTTATAAACCAAGGCTATCCAAAATACCAATACCACTTAGATCGATGCATATTGGTTCCCACATAACCGCAAATTTCCATTTGCATGCCACTGAAATAAAATGAAAGACAGGACAAAGACATTTTAAAAGCCAATACAAAATCCCGGAAGTGTCGTACCTACATAGATATCCTGTGACAATCGAGAGCCTCTCCCGTGAGCTCTTCTAAAGATAACCCCTTTATATAGAGGGTGCTCTACAAAAGCTCTTGTGGTTCTCCCATCTTCTATATTGGCTTTACATTTTATGGTAAAGTTGGAAGAGTTAAGTGGTGCACGGAAAATGTTTCTTAATGAAAGATTTTTTTTAAACGAGCGATAGTAAAGGGTAATTCAATAGCCTTTGTGTTTGTACTTGATTGTTTTTTGGTGTATTCGTGTGTTATTCGTGTGTATTCGTGTGTTATTCGGATTCAGTTGTAGTCATTCAATATTATGTTAGTATTTTGTGTTTTGTAAATCTAACAAAATAATTGTCTCCACCACGGACTAAAATACAGAGAGTTATATTATGAAAGCAGTCTAACTTTTATTTAAACTTCCCATTGTTGATAACTATTGTAGACCAAAGCCCATACTCCACATATTAATATGACTGAACTTTATTGTGGCCCTATTAAAAAAAGCAATAAAAATAAAACGAAAACTCTAAAAATAACTTCATAATTGATCATTATACTCTATAAAGTCAACTGATAATATTCCAGCTCACCAAATTTATTAAAATCAAAATATATTATTATTTTATCCAATATTTTCTCACAAAGTTATTCACAGTCTCGCGGTTCGTTTACCAATAATTTTATTCTTATCGTCAGCACTTTATTTATTCTTTAATTAGAATACCGATTCAGATTTCATCGCGATTCCAATAATTAAATTATCTTTTTATTTACCGATATTATTTATTTTCAAAGGTTTTATTTACGTTGAAGTCTGTTTCAACGGAGCAGTGCAAGCTGTCTGGAGTGTCCTCTGAAATGGCTGTGGTAGATAACGTACATATAATCACGCTTTTATCCCCGGAAGGTTAGGCAGAGGTGAATTAACACCCACGTTTCACCAATCATTGCATTCGGTCTCACGTATAACCCGCGCCACGTATCTTGGACCTAAATCGTAAGACATGCGAGGCTCTGGCGCCCGCGGATTGCTTTGTAATAATCTATGCTTGATTAATTTGAATTCGTCTACTGCAGTAGCACCCCGTGCCATCCTCAAAATACACCCATGTGCTCAAAATGTGCCCTATACGCACAGTACTCATACTGTGCGTATAGGCAACGTAACTATTTATTAATCTGTGGTATAGGGCACATTTTGAGCACATTTTAGGTCCAAGATACGTGGCGCGGGTTATAATAGCGGGTGAGTCATTAGCGTATTCCGGGCACTATAGTCTTCTTCTTCTGTCGAGTCGACAGTTTGCCCAGTATTTAGCCACTCCGATAGCGTTGTCAGAGGCACTCATAAGTTCCTCCGGAGTGCACGTGCTTGGGCAGGCAGCACAAGTTAACAGGTGGGTCATAGTCTGCGGTGTAGCTTCGCATTCACATCGTGGATCCATCTCGTCTGAATGACCCCACCTAATACGGTTTTCCTTACTTCGACCGACCTGCGTCCGAAGTCTATTTAAGGACTTCCAGGTGGTCCAGGCAAGGTCCCGTCCGGGGGGAAGATTCTCTGATAGCGGGGATAGGTGGCCTCTGTGCTCAACTCTGGCTGAAGAGGGTTCGCAGATAATAGGAGCGACGCACGCGAAGAAGCTCTTGCGACTTTTCAGCCTCTGTGTCACACCAGAGTGATTTGATTATGCATGGGGTGTCGCGGATCCATCTGGAGTTTACACATCTCGATGGATGAAGCCACCTCTCTACGCACACTGAGTGGTGCAATACCAGCCAGTGGATACAGCACGCGTACCGGAGTCGGAACTATAGTTGACTCGAGTCATACATGCTGCTGATTCTGGGCTGTATATGTCTGTCTGATGTTAAACAGCCCTATCCTTACCTTATACGACTCCGCATTTGGAAGCCCGAATTATTTTTTGCCGTGAACCACTAAAATTTTGAGGAACTAAGATCACCTACTCTGCTAGCCGGTGCAACTCCTGAATAAGCCGTGAAGATTAAGTCGTGATCTCATATTAACGTGCCATACATAAAAAAGTAACACCTTAAAAGAATCTCGCCTTTGTATAACTGTTCGTCATTTGTATTCAAATCTTATATTTTGAATCACACCTACGACGTCTAAGGGAGTATTTTTACCTACGTGTGTTATATAATTTATCAGATATAACAGTCTTGTGGCAAAGAACCTTGGAGAGTTGTGTCTTTGTATGTGCTGACAAATTTAATTTGAATAACATATGATAGAACATGAAAACGATGAATATGAGTTGATGACTACTCCGATGGGAAAGAAGCGTGATTATTTTTACCCGATTGCGCAACGTAAAAGAGTGGTGATGTATAACTTTACAGACCGAACGCCGGGACCGATTTTTATGATTCACACGTCAATCGATTCCTCTTAGTCCGGCAAGTGTCACTGAAGACATTGCGTTATTGAAAATTCAATATGGCGACTACTGGAGTTTGGTGACACAGGTGTAGTGAGTTTTATGGGGACTATCGTGGTGATAAAATATCCTCCTGGGTCTATCGCGGACCCGCTCTGCTGTCTCCTTCTCAACTTCTCAAACAAATGGCGATTTTGGGCGATATCGAAGCATTACAGCTAGACCAGTTGTTGGACTTTTTAGGGCTCCAACTATCCGTGACTGCCATAGCTGTTCGTATGGCAACCAGGACTGATGGCTTAACGTGCTCTACAAGGCACGACCAGACCAATGCAAATGCCAATATTCATGTATACAAATATTAGCACTGAGCGGGGATGAAACCCGCGCTTCCTGCTTAGCGCTCCCGCCACGCCACGTTATTGACAGTTATTTATATTAGTAATAATTGAACTACTGTCATTCTATCAACTACTAATTTCCCTATACCACATAGGTAGCAGACAGGCACACGGCCGACCTGATGGAAAGCGGTTACCGTGGCCTATGGACGAGTGCAACACCAGGGGAGTCACTCTGTTCTTACAGGGTCAAGGATTATAAAGTGAAATTTACAGTTGGTAGAATGACAGCAGTTCAATTTATTGACCTGTTTTAAGAGTTTATGGTAAGGCCGCTGTATTGGCATTCAAACGCGGAAAATCCGTAACGAAATTTCTGATGAGTTAAGCGTCCTCCTAAGATTTCCTAGTTCAAGTCTATTTATCAGTACTGGAACAAACATAGTTCTCCTACTTTAGCTATACTAAAATGGGCAACAACTTTTTAAATCAACCAATGATAGCAATCGTAAAATATAGATGGCTGATTTCACAGTTCATAAATCTTGGCTGTGGCCTTTTACAGTTTGGCCGCACTTAGTGCCTGGGTATAAGGTGCCAGATAAGTTTTGTGGACACTTCGTTATCTGTGGCTATCTTTGGGCTCAAGAATAGAGTATAATCTGTGGATTTATGATGCGCTTGATTTATTCTAGTTTTTAGAAGGTTCAAATTGAATAATGTTGTGTTTCAAGGTCGATTTCTGAATTGAGAAATAGTAGTTGGATCTTTGACAACGCCCACTTAAGGTATGACTTCGTAGCCGATTGCAGACCGTAGTATCAGATACAGCGTACCATTATAGTCTTGAATGTGATAATATTGTTTAGTTTTTTAATTCATTGTGGCTTCTCAATGATCCTGTTTATCCGTTTCGAAGTTTAACATGTAATGTATACGAAGAGACGACACGTCATCTGACCGTTCAAATGGTCCATTTCCGGGTAAGTTGTATCAGCTGCATGCGTCTGCTGCTGCGGTCTGCGGTCGGCTATGAAATCATTCCTTTACAGTCAGTGCGTATCTTGTGCGCCTTCAGAGTAACCAGAGACAACAGCCTGGCTTTTGCTTCTAGCCTTATACTTCATGAGTTTCCTGTACTGTCTTTGAAACTTTCATACAAGCCTGCCGGTTTCGAGTACCTACTTCTAATCAGTCTTTTTTTTTGGAGGTCTATTTATAACGTCGTCCTTATTTACGAAATTCCAAAATCAGGTCACATCTTCAAAAAACATTCCAAAAAAAAGTTAACTGCTGCAATGTAATACTAAGCCCCGTCGTAAGTCTTAACCCTAAAATTGTCACGACATTTTATATTCCGTATGAGTACAATAATATTGGGAAACTCGGGATCGGAGGCTCTATTCACGCAAGCTTATCTCCTCGCTCGCACAATGACGGTGATGGCGTCACACCCAGATAAGTATGTTTCCCGTGGCGGAATAATTCCGATCGTAATATCAGGTGAGGTTTGAAATTTGAAAGGCTGCAGGAAAAGAAGCTAATGTTTTTGAAACGTTTTTTATTAGGTTTATAAGTTTGACATAATGATTGTATGTAACGGAATTTTGGAGTCGATTTGGAATCATTTCAAAACGTCGAATTGTTTTTCATTTCACTCACTCTTTTATGAAGCGTGTTCACGCTTTATAAAAACAAGACATTTATTTTAGTGTTAAAAAGCAAGAGGTGCTTACAAAAATCATTATTTATTTAATTCAACTGTGATTAGCTAAAATGTAATTTAATTATTAAATTGGATTTCGAGGCGAAACGGAAATAAAATGTAGGTCAAATAAGGCAAACTGGGGCGAATACGGAATAAATAAAACATGTAAACAAAAATCCTGGCAGCCGAATCGATTCACCCGGAATTGTCATCCATATTTACCTAATTACAAAGTTTCGAGTCGATTCGACAATAATTAGAAGTTACTCAAACTATTGTATCGATTTAAGACTTTGAAAGTATATTTTTATGATGAGGTTTTTTACAATCTAAGGCCTGTATTCAGTCATGAAATAATTCTTAAACGCGAAAAAAAAAATATAAATTTGATGAAAAATAAATAATACGATAATAATAGTAGTATTAAACTTTTGTATGATATTTACCATGTTTTCCTGTCTGGGGTCCCGGGTTCGAATCCTGGCTATTACACTACGCCGACGTGATCCCACTCTTAACATTTTGCCTAACATTGCATAGCTAATTTAGCTATAAGGTGTTAAAAGGAATATTAAGTAATTTGAGTTGCGGTAGCCTAGTGGTATGGGTAATGGACTGCTGAGACGAGGTCTCGGGTTCAATCCCAGGTTTTACCATGGCACACACCAATGACTTTTCGATGCTTTTCGAAGTTATGTGTGTATTTATCGCAGGTTTATAAGTGCCCGGTTAATGGCAATAGGCTCGCCACCTATTACATTGGGACCTAAACATAAATGGCGAAATGTGGGTGCTAGCACCTCTGCCTACCCCTTCGGGGATATAGGCGCGAGTTTATGAGTTTATGTAACATTCTTTATTAAAAAATTCTCTGGAGATAACTATTTTTAATGATTTATTTCAATGTAAACATCATGTAAACAACAATAAGGCAATAGGATCACCCCTATTATGTGGGACCTAATACAATGATTGGTGAAATGTGGGTGTTAATTCACCTCTGCTTAACCCTCCAGGGATAAAGGCGTGATTGTATGTATGTATGTATGTATGTATGTATGTAAACATCATTTGTAAAGTTGTACTACTACTTCTGAGAGCGACTGCACTTCCCCTTGATATAATATGACGTATATACGACGTATTTATATCTATGGCATGCCTTTTCTCTTCGTAGGGTAGGCAGAGGGGAACAGCCCTCTATTTATTTCCGCCCTTACACGCCTCACTAGCTCCCTCCAACGTAATTAAACCTCTAATGTAGGTCTCCTTTCGGGTTCCTCTTTTTTGAAGGCATCATCAATTTGGACAGTTTATTACAAGGAATTTATATAGGTACCTATATGTATTAGAAAGAAAAATATTGGTTGAACGCGCTAATCTCAAAAACTGCTGGTTCGAATTGAAAAATTGTGTTTGTATTAAATAGTCCGTTTATCGACGAAGGTTATATATCATCACGCTATTACTCAAGGGAGCGGAGTAGTACATAATTTTCCGGACTACAAAATTACGGGGTTTCAAAATATGTCACGAGAGAAGCCAAAGCAGGTCAGCTAGAGAATGATATAAGGCACGTCACTAAATGCATGTAAAAATACATATTACCAAAGTAACAAATAACTTATGTTCATTCCTGTTTGAACCAGCTCTTAAGTGTTAAAATAAACATGTTCCCATCATGTTCTATTTAATTAGTATGACGTCACTACATAATTTATACTATAATTATCCGAGCGCGCACATAAATTATATATTATCCATGTGTTAATTTCAGCGGTAACCCTCTAATACTGCACGGTGTACGGGAATATTGCAATCGTCGATAATTATCGGATGATATCAGTTTACAACGACGATTTTAGGGTTGTTTACGTCGTGTGGTCTTTGTAGTAACACTTGTAGATTATTTATACATATAAAAATCAATGCCACTTTTCGTTGTTAGTTTATAACTCAAGAACGGCTGAACCGATTTGGCTAATTTTAGTCTTGAAATATTTGTGGGTGTCCAGAAAAGGTTTAAAGGATGAGAAAATAGGTGCAGCGGGAACGGGAAACATATGGCGGTACTAAGTTCGCCGGGACAGCTAGTTAAGTATATAAATAATACATACATACGGACGTGAATCTTAAAGCGGTTGACAGAGATGCCACTTGTTACGATCCTATCATACACTTATTTTTTTCTACAAAATTGTATTTACATAAATATATAACCCGCGCCACGTATTTTGGACCTAAAATGTGCTCAAAATGTGCCCTATACGCGCAGTACACATTTCTTGGGTGTCTTTTGAGGATAGCACGGGGTGCTACTGCGGTAGGCGAACTCAAATTCACCAAGCATAGACTATTACAAAGCAATCCGCGGGCGCCAGAGCCTCGTATGTCTTACGATTTAGGTCCAAGATACGTGGCGCGGGTTATACCGTGTTGGTTCCCGGTTGAGTAGAATAGGGCCACACTATCTCTTCCCTTGAGTGTCATAGAAGACGGCCGTAAATATACTATCTATGACAAAGAATCCTCCTGACGGCAATAGGCTCGCAAAAATAAAAACAAATCATACCTTAAGGTTCAAGATAGTGAAATCTCTCTAAGTATTATCAAGTCTAAGCCTTACTGCTTCATTTTAACTCCTCCACTTACAAAGAAAGATAAGTAAGCCAGTGAGTTGCATATCTTTTATCTTTCCTTACTTATACAAACTTTAGCTGTGTAATGTTTTAACTGAAGTTTTAATTTAGTTATAGCAAAGTGTAGACGAGACTTTATCCAAAGTTATTCCAAGGTAATCATTACACACTCTAATGTTATTGACTTTTAGGGTTTGTCTGTTAATTTCAAATTTAATTTAATGTATAATAATATTTTATTATTTCATTTTTATTGACAGCCTCCGTGGCGTAGCGGTAGTGAACGCGGCCGCTACGCAGGAGGCGCGGGTTCGATCCCCGCTCAGTGCATATATTTGTGTGAATGAAATATGAGTATTTGCATTGGTCTGGTCGTGCCTCGGAGAGCACGTTAAGCCGTCGGTCCCGGTTGCCATGAGAACATTTATGGCAGTCGTTACGGGTAGTTGGAGCCCTCAAAAATCCAAAAACAACGGTCTAACTACAAAACTTCGATATCGCCTAATGTTAACATTGGGTTGTGGAGGTCAGATGACAATCGCTTCACGGAAAATATCGAGGTCTAGTCAAATCCGTGGTTAAGACTGGTAAAAAGCGGACCCCAGACTCCGAGCTGAAAGCTTCGGATGCGACTGGGAATTAACGCTAAGAGGAAGAAGAATATTTTATTGAAGAGTTGATGTAGGGCTGTTTCTGACAGTAGTTAAATATAATAATACTATACTACTGTAAGCAATTTGAATATCAAATAGAACTACAATAGTCTTTTAGGGTTCAATACCTCATAACGAAAAACGGAACCGTTATAAGACCATTTCGTTGTCCGTCTGTCTGTCTGTCAAGACCAAGACCCTATACCCAGGTCTGCAACCTCATACAGCTGTAAAAAAATCAAACTTTTAGGTCGAGGCAATAAAAAAATATTACCGTTTAAGGAGCATAAGTTCGTTCGGTAATTCATTTTTGTACGGGCCCGACTCGTACTTGACTGTTTTTTTCATATTGGTCACGTTTATGGAAAGATCTTGGACAAATATAATTCAAATAGTCTGTCAAGCAAATTAACTTACGGATAAGTAGGAGAGCAGAACCTGGGCTTGTCAATACAAGCTTTAGATGCAATTGGAATTGAATGATTATAACATTAGAAGGATTTTAAACAAAAATATCATTTAGTATAATGTCTCAAAAAAATGTCATGAAAGAACACATTCCCATCAACCTTCAATGTTACTTAAGGCCATTTGGCTCTCAGCTATCAATAACAATTAACAGTGTAGTACAAAATTCCACGATTTCTTGGAGCTCACCCAAATGCTCTGTAAGCGATTTGCTCCTATTAGTGTGTTGCACGTTGGGTATAAAAGTTTTATTGTAACGATGAGAATGGATGTCGTTGTTACAGTTGCTTGCTCGACAAACTAATCATAAAATGAATCGCAAAGTGAATCATAAAATGATTCACAAAATGAATCACAAAATAATTTTGTTAAGGCGTAGTCGTATTTCGATTTAAGAAAGGAAGAAAGATTTTTTTTTATTCTGTACAAAAAATCTGATATAGGAACAAAGTTTCGCACCCATCCATACAGAATAACGGCCGCCTCTCAGCTTAATGCTGTCCGCGTTTTAATGCCAGAAAGCGGACAGCGCTGGTTTTCAGAGGCGGTCAATATGGGCAAGAATTTAGAACGAAAAAAAAAATAATTAAGTGCTTTTGTCTCAGAGTTTATTATTGTTTTGACTTCTGTTACATCAAGAAATAAGCGATTTGGGCGATGCTCTTCGTCAGCAGCATAACTTTTTACCAGCACACGTGTTGCCTTCTTTTTACAGTCCTTTTAGAAGGGTGTGAAAAAGCATCTGATCAAATATAATGGGGCCCTCAAGCTGAAGCAGGCCGTCAAGCTGAGGGGCACCATTGTAAAATTGTTGGTGTCTGTAGTGACCATCATTCCTGAGTCATTGTCTTCTTGAAAGAAAGAAAGAAAGAAAGAAAAGGTTTTATTTGAGTTATCTGCACAATGTGAAATAATACAGCAATACAATAATATTACTAATAATACAGCAACATTCAATCATCGCGCAGACCCAAATAGGGCCCCATCTCAGCATGAATGCTGCGTACATCATTAGTATACGCAGCGCTGGTTTTCAGATGGAGCCGCTAGTTAGCACTGTCGCCCCGCTTGCACATGATCATCACTACGAGTCACAGTCACAGATCATCACAGATGCTCGCTCACTGCAGTGATCCATAGAGTTAATTAATACATGGAGTGATCTATGAATCAGTCATAGTCTGTGGCATAAAGTAAATCTATGGTCCACATTACATTACAAACATCCTATATATACGCCAGAAAATCTCAGAAGCGGTAGACGAGAGGTATACGATAGCTCAATGTGTAACTTTATGCATAAGTAAACAACTTCAATACTGTTTTCATCAAAGAAAACATTATTTGAGATAACTAGGTTCGTTTCGAACGAGAAATGATTCATATATGTAGAATCGAGAAGTCGATTCTTGTAGAACAATCCCAGTTGTAAGTTCGAAGATATTTTCAAATTTTCCCAACGAATGAAATCAGTGAGATAGAAAATCAAATGTATTGAAGTTCAGTTTGTAAAGTTCCTTACATAACTATCTGTGTGCGATAGATGTTTTAGTATTATTCTGGTTTTGTTGTATGTTGTGGTGCAAAGCTGAATAAACCTTTCGGTCGAACGAACGAATGCTCTTACATTTTAAATTTAGATAAGTTTTTGTTAGCGTAACAAATCTTACTAATATTACGAGTAGGTATAAATTGTGAAAGTTTGTGAAGATGTTTAGATGTTTGCTACTCAATCACGCTCTAACAGCTGAACAGAACTGGATGAAATTTCGTACAGGGATAGACTATAGTTTGGAATAACTTATAGACTACTTTGTATCCCGGTATTAGGTCCCCATGGGTAGTGGGAACGGGATCAATATTACACGCGGGCCCGCGGGCTTCAGTTAGTGAATAAAAATTCTAGAACATTCTATTTGTAGCTAAGCTAGTAGCGCTTTTAATATAGGTTGTAAATACTGATAAACATAATAATTATATGTAGGTATGCATACTTTATCTTGTAATGACATAGATAATAAAGACGTGTATCTTTTATCAGGTAAAATGAGAATTTAAAAAAGTAGAAAATCACGAAGAAACTTAAAATTAAGTCTATCAGGTGGGCTGCATGCATGTATTTCCCCTAAGCGCCTTCGCTGCGATAGGAAGGGGCGGGTCGCGGACGTCCGCTTTGCGTGCTTGTTTCATGTTATTTCAGGAGCAGCGCTGCGTGTGGCGGATACCCGTGCACGCGATGGACAGGCGGACGCACTGCACGCGCATCCGCGACCCTCACCCGCTTAACGCAGCGGAGGCGCTAAGTGGTATAAAAAAGTGAATTTAAAAAATAAATTAAACAGCAAAACAAAAGATCAAAGAAGACAAAAATTGCTATTGTATAGTTATGTTTACCCCATAAGAACAAAACAAATTGCCTCAAAAATCTTTATATCTAATTCACTCTGTCACAAAAATAAGGTGAAACCGGTTAGGTCCAATAAATAATAAATATCGTGGAAAAGTACAATAGAGTTATCAATATGTGTAACAACAAGTCCCCCAAGTGCCATCAAACAGTATAAATAGTCAAAACCTTGCAAATATCTACTAACACTCCTACATGTATGTTCCCACAAAGGCGTTAAAATCTTCCCATCAACGTTTCCCGGAACATCGATATCCACGCCTCAACATTTTATTTTTCAATAGACACAATACTGTATCCTTTGCTTCATCCACCCCACCTTATACATCAAAAAATTACTGACACAGTGTCGATGGAATTGCGTCTCTTCAATATCCGGTCGGCTCTGAGGGTTTTTCATCAAGATCTTCAAACGTAAATTTAAAACGTAATGTATTAGGAACTCCCCTTTTGATCGAGTAAGACAGGTCGAGCCCCATATAGTTGCCGTCTTTGTGTGTGTTTTGAAGGGTGACCTTGATATCGGTATAGACGGGATAGTATCGGATAATGCTTTAGATGACGTCATAAAATGTTGTAGGCTGTTGTATATTTTTAGTACAAAAAATAGGATTGCTATCTACAAGCAAATATCGTCGTTGCTATGAACCAAATGCTGAAATGCCACATATATCATTAATTTATTGCCACCTTCAAAGGGTAAGAAATAATTTGAAGAAAAATAGGAACGTTAGACCTCTGTAATAGTTCATGAGATATTGGTTTCAATTTTCAGGTTAAACAAAGTATTTACATAAGTACAGTCTTTCATAGAACGAAAGGCTATGTCAAAGCACTTGTTCTAATTGCAACATATTATTTTGTGAATATCTACCAAAACTACAAAGTCTTAAATATTTACTAGCAAAAACAATTTCGAATATTACAATTTAATATTGTCATCACAAATACAATAACAAATTAAGTGTGCAATATAAAAAATTAAAATAAACTCCAAAAAGATTCTTAAACAAATATACAATCCCTCACTCAGACATGAAATCCATTAAAGCGATTCATCTAACCGAGATTCCTAATTTCTCATTAAGCAAGACTGTCCGTTGTCTGTTGTTCTTGTGGCCACCCCACAGAAGCTATGCGGGTGCGGTTTGTAGAGCTTCTGGCGTCTTTGAAACTGCCAGTTTATAGGGAGTCGCGTTTCCACGATTAAGTATTCCTTATCTTGGCTCACATCGACTTAGTGCGATATTGTATGTGTTGAGTTATTCATTTACAGTCATAAAGTGGAATGCGTTCATATGTAATTGTTATTGCTTTGTGTAATGAAATCTACCAATGTAGGATATTTACTAGGTTACATATACCTACAGAATACCACGGCTATGTTATACCTCATGTTGTGTTTTCGGCGGTGAGTAGAGTAGCCAGAGCTCACTGGGGAGGTTTTGTGCTGTCTCTGTTCTTACATATGGATAAGGGAGCCACACTCTTGCTGCCGACAGCAAGAGTGTGGCTCCCTTAGTGTGCACACGTCCATAGGCCACGGCAACTACTCTCCATCAAGTGGGTCGTGTGCTTTTCTGCGACTCTAGGTTACGTATCAAATACCGAATTACAAAATCCAAAAATTCGGCACTATTGCAAGCGCCATGATAATGGAGGAGCTAAAGTACTGGGAGTTACCGATGTAATACATTTGATATAGCCACTTTTTACATAATGAAAACGAGATTAATATGTAGAAGCATTTTAATTAGAAAGTTATTCTATTGCCGATTTAAATTAAAATAAAAGGAGATTCTTTAAATTTAACTCACAGTTGACCATCAGAAGAAAAGCCTATGTTTCAAAAACAATGGCACTTCATTTCTGCTCCCAGATTGAATAAGTAAAGTGTTTTTGCTTGATTAAGTCTGAGCAATGGGAAACTGACATGCGAACCAGTGATTTATTGCGTGCCGAATCAACGCTCGCAGTGAATTACAAGCATTATATCAGAGCTAAAGTCAAATTATACAAAGTAGGGGATTTTGATGGAATTATTTGTTGACAATAGGGATGATGACTATTTTTTTTTTCTCGAAAAAAAAAACCAGTATACGATAATTTATTGAACTGCTAAAGCGAAATTTAGTACAACAAATAGTTATAAAGATATATTTAATTTAAAAAATTCAATTTCTCGAACCAGTCAAAAACGCGGTATACGAAATCGTTACAAATGCGTGACGTCACGCTTGTGTAACGCAGTGCAACTGCATAGAGAGCAATTAGCAATTTAGTTGTCGATATTTTATTTTGCAATGCAAATTTTTTCAGCAAAACCTATGATATTAAGCAGTACCTGGGTCCATATTGGCTTACATAAAATTTTAAATCCTATTCTTTGTCTTACTACCGATTTGTGCTCATAATAATCACTCTTCATAATTTTCTTTTTCATATATTTTTTATTCATACATTTCTATTTCTAACAACGGAGTTCATAACCGTTAGTGATCATATTTTTTTTCTTCATAACATTCAATTATCATAATTTTTGTATTAATAAAGGGTATTGCCAAGAAAATATTTTAACTCATATTATAATTTTTCTAGAGTGACAAATTTTGTTTTAAATTTGTTTTTGGAATAAATATAGTTCTGCATGGTTATAAAAAAATAACCACGAAGGCTAATGCGGGAGCTTCGCTCCGCTCTGCTCCCGCATTAGCCTTCTAACCTAATCTATCCAAGTCGGAATGAGCAGCTTTCTCAATGAATCTATTACTAACTGTCTGTTTGCCAAATAAAATGTTTAAAAATAATTAATTTGTGAAATGAAGCCTTATATAAACAATACTTTGTACAATGATATATTTATCAAGTTATTCAATATTTTTCCAATTTTATTTCAATTTTCAATATTTTAATTGAATAGCTATTCAATATTAGAATAAAACACCTTTATGAACATAAAAGTTATTTATTGAAATGATTATGTATAAACAAATATATTAAAACAAATATTAGTAACAACAAATTTATGAATTTCAATGATTATATATTTCAATATTTATTTGTTAAATTTTTATGAAGAATGATCATTATGACTTTAAATGGTATGAGAAATTTTTTCGGAAATACGATGATAGGAGTTGAAAAGTTATGTAAGAAAATGCGCACCCGCAGTACCTAATGGGTAGAATCAGACGACCTTGTCATCATCCCTATTGGAATCGTCGTACAGGCACAGATTACCTAATACTTGGAATAATACTAATACCCAATAGTTGGTAGGTACAGGAGATATGCGACGATGGGTAGGTCCACGGAGTCGATTCCCGGTTTGGTTTTGTAACCGTACGTTTTTCTGTAAGAAACTTGTTATTAACAGCTTGCAGTAAGAAAAAATAGGCCCTGTTGACGGCCAACGAATGCAACCCGCTTATTGTCTGCAATCCGCCTGAAATCTCTTTATCGGGGTAAACAGCCATTTTCCACAATGAAAACGACCTTTAGTTCTTCTACAAGCTATAAGCTATCTCTATGCCAATATTATACCGAATCGGTTGCCATACGAACATCTATGGCAGTCGTTACGGGTAGTTGGAGCCTTCAAAAGTTCAAAAACTGGTCTAGCTGCAATGCTTCGATATCGTCCAATATCGCCATTTGGTTGTGGAGGTCAGATGGTAGCTTCACGGAAAATATCAAAGTCCAGCCAAATCCGCAGTTAAACTGGTACAGCGGACCCTAAACTCCTATTATGTATAACTAGCTGACCTGGCGAACTTCGTACCGCCATATTTTCCGCCCGCGTGGTATTATCTCTAAATTTATCAGTGTTTCTCTACAATATTATACATGTATTATACGTATAAACCTTCCTCTTGAATCACTTTATCTATTAAAAAAACCGCTTCAAAATCACGTGTTGCCTTCTTTTTACAGTCCTTTTAGAAGGGTGTGAAAAAGCATCTGATCAAATATAATGGGGCCCTCAAGCTGAAGCAGGCCGTCAAGCTGAGGGGCACCATTGTAAAATTGTTGGTGTCTGTAGTGACCATCATTCCTGAGTCATTGTCTTCTTGAAAGAAAGAAAGAAAGAAAGAAAAGGTTTTATTTGAGTTATCTGCACAATGTGAAATAATACAGCAATACAATAATATTACTAATAATACAGCAACATTCAATCATCGCGCAGACCCAAATAGGGCCCCATCTCAGCATGAATGCTGCGTACATCATTAGTATACGCAGCGCTGGTTTTCAGATGGAGCCGCTAGTTAGCACTGTCGCCCCGCTTGCACATGATCATCACTACGAGTCACAGTCACAGATCATCACAGATGCTCGCTCACTGCAGTGATCCATAGAGTTAATTAATACATGGAGTGATCTATGAATCAGTCATAGTCTGTGGCATAAAGTAAATCTATGGTCCACATTACATTACAAACATCCTATATATACGCCAGAAAATCTCAGAAGCGGTAGACGAGAGGTATACGATAGCTCAATGTGTAACTTTATGCATAAGTAAACAACTTCAATACTGTTTTCATCAAAGAAAACATTATTTGAGATAACTAGGTTCGTTTCGAACGAGAAATGATTCATATATGTAGAATCGAGAAGTCGATTCTTGTAGAACAATCCCAGTTGTAAGTTCGAAGATATTTTCAAATTTTCCCAACGAATGAAATCAGTGAGATAGAAAATCAAATGTATTGAAGTTCAGTTTGTAAAGTTCCTTACATAACTATCTGTGTGCGATAGATGTTTTAGTATTATTCTGGTTTTGTTGTATGTTGTGGTGCAAAGCTGAATAAACCTTTCGGTCGAACGAACGAATGCTCTTACATTTTAAATTTAGATAAGTTTTTGTTAGCGTAACAAATCTTACTAATATTACGAGTAGGTATAAATTGTGAAAGTTTGTGAAGATGTTTAGATGTTTGCTACTCAATCACGCTCTAACAGCTGAACAGAACTGGATGAAATTTCGTACAGGGATAGACTATAGTTTGGAATAACTTATAGACTACTTTGTATCCCGGTATTAGGTCCCCATGGGTAGTGGGAACGGGATCAATATTACACGCGGGCCCGCGGGCTTCAGTTAGTGAATAAAAATTCTAGAACATTCTATTTGTAGCTAAGCTAGTAGCGCTTTTAATATAGGTTGTAAATACTGATAAACATAATAATTATATGTAGGTATGCATACTTTATCTTGTAATGACATAGATAATAAAGACGTGTATCTTTTATCAGGTAAAATGAGAATTTAAAAAAGTAGAAAATCACGAAGAAACTTAAAATTAAGTCTATCAGGTGGGCTGCATGCATGTATTTCCCCTAAGCGCCTTCGCTGCGATAGGAAGGGGCGGGTCGCGGACGTCCGCTTTGCGTGCTTGTTTCATGTTATTTCAGGAGCAGCGCTGCGTGTGGCGGATACCCGTGCACGCGATGGACAGGCGGACGCACTGCACGCGCATCCGCGACCCTCACCCGCTTAACGCAGCGGAGGCGCTAAGTGGTATAAAAAAGTGAATTTAAAAAATAAATTAAACAGCAAAACAAAAGATCAAAGAAGACAAAAATTGCTATTGTATAGTTATGTTTACCCCATAAGAACAAAACAAATTGCCTCAAAAATCTTTATATCTAATTCACTCTGTCACAAAAATAAGGTGAAACCGGTTAGGTCCAATAAATAATAAATATCGTGGAAAAGTACAATAGAGTTATCAATATGTGTAACAACAAGTCCCCCAAGTGCCATCAAACAGTATAAATAGTCAAAACCTTGCAAATATCTACTAACACTCCTACATGTATGTTCCCACAAAGGCGTTAAAATCTTCCCATCAACGTTTCCCGGAACATCGATATCCACGCCTCAACATTTTATTTTTCAATAGACACAATACTGTATCCTTTGCTTCATCCACCCCACCTTATACATCAAAAAATTACTGACACAGTGTCGATGGAATTGCGTCTCTTCAATATCCGGTCGGCTCTGAGGGTTTTTCATCAAGATCTTCAAACGTAAATTTAAAACGTAATGTATTAGGAACTCCCCTTTTGATCGAGTAAGACAGGTCGAGCCCCATATAGTTGCCGTCTTTGTGTGTGTTTTGAAGGGTGACCTTGATATCGGTATAGACGGGATAGTATCGGATAATGCTTTAGATGACGTCATAAAATGTTGTAGGCTGTTGTATATTTTTAGTACAAAAAATAGGATTGCTATCTACAAGCAAATATCGTCGTTGCTATGAACCAAATGCTGAAATGCCACATATATCATTAATTTATTGCCACCTTCAAAGGGTAAGAAATAATTTGAAGAAAAATAGGAACGTTAGACCTCTGTAATAGTTCATGAGATATTGGTTTCAATTTTCAGGTTAAACAAAGTATTTACATAAGTACAGTCTTTCATAGAACGAAAGGCTATGTCAAAGCACTTGTTCTAATTGCAACATATTATTTTGTGAATATCTACCAAAACTACAAAGTCTTAAATATTTACTAGCAAAAACAATTTCGAATATTACAATTTAATATTGTCATCACAAATACAATAACAAATTAAGTGTGCAATATAAAAAATTAAAATAAACTCCAAAAAGATTCTTAAACAAATATACAATCCCTCACTCAGACATGAAATCCATTAAAGCGATTCATCTAACCGAGATTCCTAATTTCTCATTAAGCAAGACTGTCCGTTGTCTGTTGTTCTTGTGGCCACCCCACAGAAGCTATGCGGGTGCGGTTTGTAGAGCTTCTGGCGTCTTTGAAACTGCCAGTTTATAGGGAGTCGCGTTTCCACGATTAAGTATTCCTTATCTTGGCTCACATCGACTTAGTGCGATATTGTATGTGTTGAGTTATTCATTTACAGTCATAAAGTGGAATGCGTTCATATGTAATTGTTATTGCTTTGTGTAATGAAATCTACCAATGTAGGATATTTACTAGGTTACATATACCTACAGAATACCACGGCTATGTTATACCTCATGTTGTGTTTTCGGCGGTGAGTAGAGTAGCCAGAGCTCACTGGGGAGGTTTTGTGCTGTCTCTGTTCTTACATATGGATAAGGGAGCCACACTCTTGCTGCCGACAGCAAGAGTGTGGCTCCCTTAGTGTGCACACGTCCATAGGCCACGGCAACTACTCTCCATCAAGTGGGTCGTGTGCTTTTCTGCGACTCTAGGTTACGTATCAAATACCGAATTACAAAATCCAAAAATTCGGCACTATTGCAAGCGCCATGATAATGGAGGAGCTAAAGTACTGGGAGTTACCGATGTAATACATTTGATATAGCCACTTTTTACATAATGAAAACGAGATTAATATGTAGAAGCATTTTAATTAGAAAGTTATTCTATTGCCGATTTAAATTAAAATAAAAGGAGATTCTTTAAATTTAACTCACAGTTGACCATCAGAAGAAAAGCCTATGTTTCAAAAACAATGGCACTTCATTTCTGCTCCCAGATTGAATAAGTAAAGTGTTTTTGCTTGATTAAGTCTGAGCAATGGGAAACTGACATGCGAACCAGTGATTTATTGCGTGCCGAATCAACGCTCGCAGTGAATTACAAGCATTATATCAGAGCTAAAGTCAAATTATACAAAGTAGGGGATTTTGATGGAATTATTTGTTGACAATAGGGATGATGACTATTTTTTTTTTCTCGAAAAAAAAAACCAGTATACGATAATTTATTGAACTGCTAAAGCGAAATTTAGTACAACAAATAGTTATAAAGATATATTTAATTTAAAAAATTCAATTTCTCGAACCAGTCAAAAACGCGGTATACGAAATCGTTACAAATGCGTGACGTCACGCTTGTGTAACGCAGTGCAACTGCATAGAGAGCAATTAGCAATTTAGTTGTCGATATTTTATTTTGCAATGCAAATTTTTTCAGCAAAACCTATGATATTAAGCAGTACCTGGGTCCATATTGGCTTACATAAAATTTTAAATCCTATTCTTTGTCTTACTACCGATTTGTGCTCATAATAATCACTCTTCATAATTTTCTTTTTCATATATTTTTTATTCATACATTTCTATTTCTAACAACGGAGTTCATAACCGTTAGTGATCATATTTTTTTTCTTCATAACATTCAATTATCATAATTTTTGTATTAATAAAGGGTATTGCCAAGAAAATATTTTAACTCATATTATAATTTTTCTAGAGTGACAAATTTTGTTTTAAATTTGTTTTTGGAATAAATATAGTTCTGCATGGTTATAAAAAAATAACCACGAAGGCTAATGCGGGAGCTTCGCTCCGCTCTGCTCCCGCATTAGCCTTCTAACCTAATCTATCCAAGTCGGAATGAGCAGCTTTCTCAATGAATCTATTACTAACTGTCTGTTTGCCAAATAAAATGTTTAAAAATAATTAATTTGTGAAATGAAGCCTTATATAAACAATACTTTGTACAATGATATATTTATCAAGTTATTCAATATTTTTCCAATTTTATTTCAATTTTCAATATTTTAATTGAATAGCTATTCAATATTAGAATAAAACACCTTTATGAACATAAAAGTTATTTATTGAAATGATTATGTATAAACAAATATATTAAAACAAATATTAGTAACAACAAATTTATGAATTTCAATGATTATATATTTCAATATTTATTTGTTAAATTTTTATGAAGAATGATCATTATGACTTTAAATGGTATGAGAAATTTTTTCGGAAATACGATGATAGGAGTTGAAAAGTTATGTAAGAAAATGCGCACCCGCAGTACCTAATGGGTAGAATCAGACGACCTTGTCATCATCCCTATTGGAATCGTCGTACAGGCACAGATTACCTAATACTTGGAATAATACTAATACCCAATAGTTGGTAGGTACAGGAGATATGCGACGATGGGTAGGTCCACGGAGTCGATTCCCGGTTTGGTTTTGTAACCGTACGTTTTTCTGTAAGAAACTTGTTATTAACAGCTTGCAGTAAGAAAAAATAGGCCCTGTTGACGGCCAACGAATGCAACCCGCTTATTGTCTGCAATCCGCCTGAAATCTCTTTATCGGGGTAAACAGCCATTTTCCACAATGAAAACGACCTTTAGTTCTTCTACAAGCTATAAGCTATCTCTATGCCAATATTATACCGAATCGGTTGCCATACGAACATCTATGGCAGTCGTTACGGGTAGTTGGAGCCTTCAAAAGTTCAAAAACTGGTCTAGCTGCAATGCTTCGATATCGTCCAATATCGCCATTTGGTTGTGGAGGTCAGATGGTAGCTTCACGGAAAATATCAAAGTCCAGCCAAATCCGCAGTTAAACTGGTACAGCGGACCCTAAACTCCTATTATGTATAACTAGCTGACCTGGCGAACTTCGTACCGCCATATTTTCCGCCCGCGTGGTATTATCTCTAAATTTATCAGTGTTTCTCTACAATATTATACATGTATTATACGTATAAACCTTCCTCTTGAATCACTTTATCTATTAAAAAAACCGCTTCAAAATCCATTGCGTAGTTTTAAAGATTTAAGCATACATAGGGACGGACAGACAGCGACAGCGACTTTGTTTTATAATAGGTATGTAGTGATTATTATTGTAATTTGTATTAATTCACTGTCCTGCTAATTAACGAAGTAATTAAAAACTCATTTCTTGTTTCAGGTACGTTTTCTCGCAGTATTCTTGTTGTTTTTCCATCACGGTGATATGGATAAATGTAAAGTAAGTGATACTGTTATTCAAAAACCTACGAGTCTTTTTTCTCCTCGGATACCATCCCGCACAGTGCGATAGTATCCGAGCCAAGGAGCGGTAACAACCGCACGCTATTTTGAGCTTTCAGATGGCGGGTTATCCCTTGCAACCCCCATTGACCCAAGGTCATTTTGAAACATAATTTTATAAGAATTAATCACTGATGGAAAAAAAAAACCTATTGAAAAACTACAGTACCAACATTGCACTGTTAAAAGAATATTTATATTAATATTTCGTACAGTCATACAGTCAGCATCAGATCTATCTTGGCTATTAAGTTTCAAAATGACCCGAACTAAAGGTGTATGGGTACTAAATATCAGAATAATCAGTCAACAGGAAGAGAATACTAAAGTATTAAGATCATTTCGAGTACTTTGTTCTTCAAGATCGATCTGATGCTCACTTTACATCAAAGAGAATAATAATCACTACGTTCTAGCGCACATAAGAACATAATATTCCTTCTTATATCATGCATTTGATCAAAACTCCTTAATATTATAACCATAACACAACATCTATATTCAACTGCTATATTCTACAGACAAAATACAAAAAGCAATACTATAAAAACATTGTATAAGATCAATAAAGTAAACATCCCCAGTCAAAGATATTATATAAAAAGAAGTAGATATGTTATTGCGCGAAAATCTTGAAGATCCGAAAACGAGTCAATTGGAACGTTTGCCTCTAGTATCGCGTGCCAAGCGGCGCCGGTCGGACGTTGCGCGGAAGCATCAGTGACTGTTGGGTTCTCCGATGGTCGAGAATAAATAAAAGACTGTGGACTGTATACTAGGTTCGCTGGTGTATTTGAGAAGCAGTACGAGGTACAATAGTGCAATGCGCGAGCGGTGGAACGATGCGTAGGCGAGCACAGTCGGTGACGAATGTTCTGGTCGTCGCGTCGCTGATGCGTTGCGGTCCCCCACTTCGCCTGCTCCAAACCGGTTTGTAGTAGGGACGCGACGTGTTGAGTGAGGCGACAGATGACGAGGATATCGATTCTCGACATATTCCCCCGCAGGTGATGTTATATGTCCTGAACTGGAAGAGGACAAATATTATTAAAGGCTCTTCGGATCGTACCTCTTCTGGTACGAATGTCTGCTACCCTGTTGGCCCCGTCGATACCCGGGAAGACCTTAATGATTCTGCCAATCATCCACTGTAGAGGAGGAAGATGTTTATCTTTTACTAATACAACATCATTGATGTTTAGGCGTTGGTTCGAAGGCGTCAGCCATTTAGACCTCTGATGCAATGTAGATATATACTCCTTTTGAAACCTGGCCCAGAAGTGCTGCCTGATGTATTCCAGACGCTTGTAGCGCTCGGTACTGGATATATCCTTATCAAGTACTTGTGGTTGTGGAATTGACGTGAGTGGCCGTCCAATTAGGAAATGAGACGGAGTAAGAGCAGTTAGATCAAGGGGGTCTGTAGATAAAGGAGTAAGAGGACGAGAATTTAAAATAGACTCTATTTGAGCCAGACATGTGTTCATCTCCTCATAAGTAAAATGAACTGTCTGCAGCAGTCGCCTGAGGTGATGCTTTGTGAGACGTACCGCCGCCTCAGACATCCCATTGAAATGAGGGGTGTAGGATAGAGTAAATTTAAAATCTATACCTTCCTGTGCTATGTCATGTTGTATGTTAGATTCCTCTAGAAATCTATGCAAGTCATTGTGAGCACCCACAAAGTTCGTTCCGTTATCGGACGATATGCTTTGTGGCTTGCCCCTACGAGCAATGAATCGGTGTAACGCGGCAATGTAAGATTCCTTTGTAAGATCTGTAACAAGCTCCAGATGAATAGCCTTAACCGAAAAACACACAAATATGCACAGGTAGGACTTTAAGAGCCTGCAGCCTCGACCCTTGCGGTCAGCTATCAACAATGGTCCCGCGTAGTCAACGCCACAGTGTAAAAAAGGAAATTCTAAATTAGTCCTATTGTAAGGAAGTTGACCCATAATGGGCTGAGTACATTGAGCCTTAAACCTAAAGCATTTCAAACATTTATTAACTATAGATTTAGATAGATTTCTACCGTTTAGAGGCCAGTATGTTTGACGCACGTTTGCAAGCAATAATTGTGGGCCTGCGTGTAGTAGGTTATTATGAAACATATGAAAAATAAGTCTCGAAGGACCAATATGTTGGGTTCTCCGATGGTCGAGAATAAATAAAAGACTGTGGACTGTATACTAGGTTCGCTGGTGTATTTGAGAAGCAGTACGAGGTACAATAGTGCAATGCGCGAGCGGTGGAACGATGCGTAGGCGAGCACAGTCGGTGACGAATGTTCTGGTCGTCGCGTCGCTGATGCGTTGCGGTCCCCCACTTCGCCTGCTCCAAACCGGTTTGTAGTAGGGACGCGACGTGTTGAGTGAGGCGACAGATGACGAGGATATCGATTCTCGACAGTGACTTAAAAAAATAACGAAAATGCCGTCGTATGTTTATAGACACTGCACGAACTATTACTCTAAAGTTAAAACAACAAAAGTGTAGATGAATTAAAAATGTGTGTGTGTGAGTTCGGCACATTTTTCTACGTTGATTTGTAAGCATATGACATGTCTATGTTATGAAATGTCTTTGTCCCCAGTATATCCCGTTCAGATGCATCTCAAAACGATATCGGTTATACGTTCTATTCCATTCGAATGGATCCAAGATAAATCGTCCATCTTAGACGAAAGCTCCCTATCCAGCTGCCAGCAGTTGGGCAATAAATTCAAAATCAATCTAAACGTTTCGTCCTTCGCCATGACTGCTGTAACGCTTATAAATCACCGCTCGCAGTTTGTATTTTTCTTTTCTGTCCGCCATTTTTGAATGTGACTTTCGAATTTCGAACAGCTATGACTCTGACGCGTGTCCGAATGCAATTCGTTTTACGTAAATTGTGTGGTTTATTTATGTATTTTTAAGATTTATATTCTTGTTTGTGATATTTTTGGTGGGAATAAAAGAAATAGTTATTCATATGAAATTCTGGCATCGGCATTGATATGAATTTAAATATTATTGTTGGTTTTGAATTTATAATACCAACAATTCAATGGCAAGTTTGCATTTTTACTTAGTTTTTTAACAATAGGTGCTTCTATAAATTCTTCAGATTACCTGCAGGGTAATCTGGCCAATTTTTTTTGGCCCAAATCAGTAATATTAACCAAGGTTCGCACCAGCTCTGTAATTTTCGATTGTACTTTTGACACATTATACACTAGACTTCTGCCACTGCTTTAATGAAAACCTACTTAGCACATCTCTTACGATGATAAAAATCACAGATTTTCAAATATACGTAGTGAAGTTGTGCTCGTATCAAAATAAGTACAAAAAAGAATAAAATTGAACCTCAATTTGACATCAATACACTTATTGTTATACCATTAGCAAGCACTTACCACTGAAAACTCAATTTAAAAAAAAAATACCAACAATTTTTATTCCAATTTCAAGAACAAGTCTTTCGCTCCAAATATTACTATGTAAAAATATACAATTAATTTTCGAAGATATCATTGTGAACAAAAATACTCTGTAGCAAACGTTTTTAATTGTTTTTTTTTCTCTCTCAAATTGGACGCTAGCCAAACAAGAATTGGAAAGATCCATCCATTTGGAGTGAAGAATTAAATTGTTTTTTTTTTTGGTGAAAATAATTATTTTTTAAGATTGCGTGCTATCGACAGATCATGGCTAGATTACTGATACCTTTTTAAATTGGTGGGGTTGTAAGACTTTTTTTAATGTTGCCAGCTAAAATATTAGATGTGATTTATTTTATGTTAAGAGCTTGAGCTTGCTTGAGATATAAATGAAGGTATTTAGTTCAATATTGATATAAACAAAACAAGTTCTTGTTTTTCTTTGATGTGAAAGATGGTTGTTAGGCAGTTTGTTGGAACAATATCAATAATGAACAGTGAATTAATTACTAAAGTTGTGTCGTACTTTCTTTGTGTAGTTAATTTGAAAATAATTTGAAAATAATTGCTTTTATATTTTTAATAAGAGATATAATTTTTATCGACAGACATAAGACAATTAAGACAGCGCTACCAGGGCTAAAACTAAGTACAGCGTGTGATGTTGGTTGTTGTTGATAAATACATTCACTTTAAGGTAGCAAATAGCCACATGTCCTACCAAGAAAGAAAGAAAGAAGAAAGAAAATGCGTTAATTAATATCAGCACTATTGAAAATAACGGGGAAGGTACTGAAAGAAATAGCATAACATAACATAAACTCACGCCTATATTCCCCGAAGGGGTAGGCAGAGGTGCTAGCACCCACATTTCGCCGTTTATGTTTAGGTCCCAATGTAATAGGTGGCGAGCCTATTGCCATTAACCGGGCACTTATAAACCTGCGATAAATACACACATAACTTCGAAAAGCATCGAAAAGTCACTGGTGTGTGCCATGGTGAAAGAAATAGGAGAAAAAAAAAAAGATGATGTCTCTTAAAACCTAGAGAAATATAGCATACTTCTACTTAATATCCATATTATGTGAAAGGTTGTACCTACTACCCTGTTGCGTGCTAAAGACGTATTTTACATACATACATACAACCAAGTCTACATTTCACCAATCATTGTATTATGTCCCACGTCATAGGGGGTGAGCCTATTGCTGTTTTCCGGACACTATTGTTGACTCGAGCCATGTATACGCTAAGTCTGGACTGTATTATATCTGTCTGATGTTAAACAGCCCTATCCCTTAGTCGCCTTGTACGACACCGCATGGGAGGAGATGGGGTGTCCCAAATTCTACTCTGCCGGGACAATTATAATTACAATTTAAAAACATTTTGTAAGGTGAAGTTTTCCTAGACAGGAAGCTTAATATTTGAACAGGAAATTTCACCTTTTAAGCCACACTTAACCCTCTAATGCAGCAAGTTATAATTGTTTTATTTTACAACAGTTTACCACTTATATAACAAAAATGAACTGCGAGGAAACCATCTTTTCAAGTCCTTAAAAACCCTTTTCCCAACAATATGGAGCAGGAAGCATATTTTTCTGTACATAATTTTATTTTCAACCCTTCCCGTGTTCTGGTTATCAATTACGTGGTAACCCTTTTCTCTCAAAACAATATAACTTACCGAGCCTTTTTTATACCAATTCGCATAGAAATTATAATATTATGCGAACTTTTTTATGCGTAGCGTCCGAGTTCTTATATTAATTTTTCTTCTTGAAGGGTCATTAAATTTTTAATATTTAAGTTCACTTTATGATAAAAGAGGAAGCTTGTTGCCATTTATCTTATTGCGTAAACAATGAAGACTTAATTTCGTTTCTATGGTGTACATAATATAACGGGCAATTTTTTTAATGTTGTTTGTAAGAATGCATTTTTATTTTCACGTTAGCTAGTAAATAAATAAATAAATAAATATTCCACAACATTCTACACATCGCTTTCTAGACCCATGGTAAGCTTAATTAGCTTGTGTTATGGAATCTAGAATGCGGATATACATACTTAGATACTTTTTTTAAGCTATTGCATAGCTTCTATCGCGGGCCTTGAGCGTGGAGACCGAATCCAGAAATTCCGTAACGAATAAAACCTAACACCCGCCACTCCGAGCTCGCACGAATCGAGCCGAGCTGCTCCGAAATCGAATTATAATTGCATAAGTTGATAAAAAATGCTATGCAATAGCTTTACCGCGGCAGTCCCCGACACAAATAAATATTGGCACTGGCTAGTATTTTATATTAATTAAGGCGGCTCTACTCGTGTAGTATATCTCAGGACAAGTATCTTGGGGTTACCTATCTTAATCCCGAATTTTAATATTCCGAATATCATAATCCCGAAAACGTTTGGCCATTTTTTCATAATCCCGTTTTTTCAAATTCCGAAGTTTTATTTGCCATATAATCGCAACTCCGAATTTCATTTGCCCAATTATTCATTTGTACGACGTTTTATAATCCAGACGAACGAGTTCCAGACAAACGAAATCTAAATGCACAAAATCCAGATGACCGTAATCCATATGCATGAATGCCCAAATTTTAAAACACAATTTTTTGAAATGCATATAATTGATAACCAGACAAACAATATCCAGATTTTTAAAACCAGCTAGCATCAGGCATGCAGCATGCAGCAAGCATCACGAATTTAGCATGTAGCAAGCATCAGGCATGCAACATGCAGCAAGCATCAAGCATTTAGCATGCAGCAAGCATCAGGCATGCAGCATGCATAATGCATGCAGCATGCAGCAAGCATCAGGCACTTACCATGCAGCAAGCATCAGGCATTTAGCATGCAGCAAACATCAGGCATTTACCATGCAGCAAGTATCAGGCATGCAGCATGCAGCAAGCATCGTTTCTGTCACAGCTCCGGCGCTGCGGGGCTCCAGCGGCCCCACACGAGCTTATCGTCGCAGATGGTTGTAACGCCCACCACCGCAGCTTCGGCTTGCTGGCCGGCTGCGCCGGCCAGCCTCAGCCGCGGCGGCGGCCATTGTAACCACCTGCTCCTCAGCTCGTGGGCCGCCTCGCCCCTCCGCGCCTACGCGGGCTTAAATAACACTCTAGGGGTAGGGCAAACAAGACTACGTGAAGTCGGATTTGCGGCAATTCATTTCTTTCACTAACTTTTTTGTGACAATTTTTGACCTTTCAAACCAATAATTTAAGAGTTAAACTGTTAATTTTTCCGTATAAAATTCCGTACAGGGATAAATAAAAAATAAAAAAAAAACCTAACCTATCCGAATCGGATTGCACTGAGTCGGGGTGTTAACGATAATTTTAATAATTTCGACATTGAAATTTCTAAATTAATGTACCTTAATTTCTAAATTACTTACTGTACCTAATAAATGAATCATATAAATTTACTGAATTTTACTATACTTCTATATAGTTTAGCTGGAATACGATTGTATGGGAACCAAATAAAACGATTATGAAAATTTGGTAAATGGTACGATGGGAAACAAAAAAAAATATTTTGAGAATCTGGTATAACTATATTTGGATTATGACAATATGGGAAACAAAAAAAAGCTATTTGAAAATTTGGTTTTAGTGCACCTGGTAATTGATTTATCTGGGAAATGAAAAACGGAATTATAGAAAGTTGTCATTCATTACATCTGTCTTTTAAAAGTTCTACCAACCGTTTTCGGGGTTTTAAGATTCGGGTAACAGAAATTCGATATTTCAATAGGTTACCGTATCTTGGACTTAATCACGAGACAAACGAGGTCTTGGCGTGCTCGGGTTGTTTTGTAATAATCTATGCTTGGTGAATTTGAGCTCGGCCACCGCAGTAGCACCACGTGCTATCCTCAAATGTCACCCAAGAAACGTGTACTGCGCATATAGAGCACATTTTGATCACATCTTAGGTATGTCTCGATCAATACTGATACCTATATCCCATGTCAAAAGTAACACTTCCAGCCAGACTATAAATGCAAGATTTTACCCAAATCCATTCAATGGCTTTTGCTTATAAGATTAATAAACATAATCCTTTATAAAATTTCTCGATTTTTTTCATACCACTTAGGTCGCAGACAAGCACACGGCCCAGCAGATGGTAAGCGGTTACCGTGGCCTATGTACGAATGCCACACCAGTGGTGGAGTCACACTCGCGTTGCCGAGCCTGTAAAAACAAAAGGATTCTGTGCCGTCAAGGCAGAAGATATATTATTATTAGGATTCTGGCGTTTCTTTAATTTTCCCGTCAGGTTATTAGGATTATTTCCGATTATAGGATATCCAGTAAAACTTAATCCTCTGTCAAAGTTTATTTTTCATGATTACACAATATTATCAAAGTTATAAATTCTAAATTGCCAGAGAAATATAATTTATTCAAATTAAGTAATCTTCTTATCTAATCTTGTTCATTCATTGGACAATATTTTATTTTCTGTAATTTTTTTTGCTTTCAAAATTGCTATTCATTAACCCTTATCTCACTGTATCCAGGTTGATCAAAATATTCCTTTTATGAAAGATGATGCAATTTTGTTTATCGCTATAATCTACTCGGGTTGTGGATCAAAAAGTTTGTACCCCACCTGATAGGTTGGATAAGATCAAAATGTATTTATTTTGAATGAATGAAGATGCGTTTTTCTGGTTTAAGCATCCAGTAACACCCAAACGAGTAACACTGTTAGGCTGGAAACAGTGCTCGACCGACGGTCAGCGCTGACCGTCGGTTGGCGTAGCTATATTAATGCAATGAGCAGTTTTCCAGTAGGTATTTAAAGGGTTCCTAAAGACGCCCTAGATGGCGCAGCCGGCACTTTTGGTAAGAAGAGTGTGGTGTCACATCTAGTGTTCCCTAATTTATGGAAAAAATGTTCTTCGGTTTTGTAATGATTTAATTTACTTAAATATTCTGTCATTTTTTCTGATACAATTATTTTAAATATAATATTATTATTTTACATTACAGACAGTGACGCGAAAAAAATTAAGCGTTTTATTATATTTTATCTATTATAATATGGGTGAATGAAATTAAACTTTGGCAACATCGCATATTCATGAAAACATACCACAAACAAACCACAGAGTACATTACAAATTACCAAAAGCTATGCTAGCGCCATCTCCTGATGACTTAAAAACCAACTGATTATTATACCTACTGGAAAACTGCTCATTGCGTGGACGCACACACAGCTAGGCTGACGGTACGTGCGTACGCGCGTACCGTCGGTCGAGCCGTCGTCGGTCCGGCTCGTCGGTGGCGCGTACGTCGGTCGACGGACGAGCTATGAGATTATATTAATGCGTACAGTGCTTCGCTGACGGACTGACGGAGCAACCGACCGCACGCGCGTAGGTACACTCAAGGAAAAAAATAATCTCGATACAGAGCGCGTCATTACTGAAGTGCGGCTTCGTCCGGTCTTATGGGATTTATCGTCTGAATTTTATAAAGACCGTGATGCTATAAATTTTTGAAATAATCAAAAAACTTTTCCTCGTCTTCTTGCAATCTCGAAAATATTTTGCAGAATTCACCTTCAAATAATCGTTCTACAAGTATTGGATGTACATGATATCTTCGCCGCCTTCTATTCCGTCGTTTACGCAAAAAATAGCGTGCAATTATTAGAGAATTTATAGCAAAAGGATTCATTTTTATTGTGAGCTGTACACACGCGTCGCAGTTTTACGTAAGCCTAGCACTGAATGCATTTTCGCAACCGACGGTCAGCGCTGACGGTCAGGACGTACGGTCAGTGCTGACCGTCAGTCGAGCACTGTTTCCAGCCTTACTGGTTGGGGAAAAAAAGGTCCAACGAGTCACAGGTGTTACTGGATCCAAAAATTATTGTCCCAGCGGGTCACAGGTGTTACTGGATGCAACATTTTTGTCCCAACGTGTCACAGGTGTTACTGGATCCAACATTTCACATTTTTTACAATCAATATTATTTGCAGCTTATAACATTATTTGTATCAGTTATTTAATCCTTACTTGTTAATCTTATTGGAGCAATAGTTTACAAAACTCTTTTCTACTAACATGCACTCAACCATTTGTTACTCGTGCAACGTTAAGCACCGTTGAATTGAGCTTAGTGATGTGATATGTGATACTATAATATAATGAATGTATCAATGAACTGAACCCACTCCTAGCACAAGCAATTTAGCTTAGTTGGAAGGGTTAACGGGAATATTAGTAAATTCGGATGCTAATATTCTTTATTTTACATTTTCACCAAGACTAACAAACTATTAAAACACTGTTCTTAGAATTTATACCAGCATATTCCCTTTTATCCTACAGTCCTAGGTCCTGTAGGACCGAACCGACCTAGGGCGTGAAAAAGCATCTGATGATGCCGTCAAGCTGAGGGCCACCATTGTGATATTGTTGGTTCTTTAAATTGGTAACCCTCTTTCCTAAGACTTTGCCTTCACCATCAGGCGAAGTGAAGTTATATTGATGTATCCAATATAAAAAAACCAATGTTAACCCGTTTACTAACTCCCATAATCTATGCTTTGTTTCGGTCAAGAAAGCGCTATATAATCTATTTTGTAATACAAAATAGACCCCCCCAAGCAATAAACCGGTAATCGTAAAAAGCAAATTTTACAGGAAAAATGATTTACTGTTTTTGTTGAATTACTTTCCAACCAGTGGGAGTATTGACATCATTGATACATGAAGTGAAAGCTAATTTTTTATGAAATAGTATTTAGCTATCAGTTTCAATCTACATGCTTCTAGTAAGTTACAATTTGAGAAGAAAAATCTTACGGTTTTTAAAAAAGTTATATTCTCCTGTAATAGTAACTTACCGGATTATTGCGGTAATTTTTTGAAAAGTGTTGATACGTACTAGCATACTGCGGACTTTTATAACGTTATTTTGTATAGCAACAAGTGATCATAATATATCATTACAAAGTTATTGTAGTAATATTATAGGGCAAAAAATACTGTACAATTAAATTACAGGGTTGTTTCCGGAAATATGATAACAACATTTTTCAGTAACCATTCAGTTCCAAAAATCATTTAAGTATAATAAACTAAGGTATTTTTAATAAAATAATTCAAAATAAATAGATTAATCGATTTTATGCCCAAAACAATATTTCAGTAAATATTACACATATTTTAAACATAACCTGTTTAACAAATTAAGAAAAACAGTCACATAATTTATTCTATACGAGGAAGAAGTCGGATCGAGACCTATGCCAGCAAAATTGCTCTATAGCCCCTAAGGCTAGACCTAGACCAAAACCTAGATCCTAAGATATACCATGTCTGCCATGTCTATTAGTAAATAAAACCTAAGTGTTCTATTCTATTCTAAAATGACTAGAAAGCCATCCCCAACTGAGTTGGGAAAAAGCCTCAAAGATACTGATTGAATAGACAGGCAGATACACAAAGTATACATACGAGTATACTATGCATAGTGATTACGCCTATTTACATCCGGGCTAGACAGATACAAAAGCCTACCATCTGCTTCTGTCCTTTCATACATCACTAGCTTTTTCTAGGGACGTTAAACGTTTCAAGCAAGCCTGTTGCTTTCGAATGCTTCTAACATTATACGAGTAAGTATTAAACAAAATCAGTATTAAACAAAAGTAAATTCTAATATAGATTAATACAAATTGAAAAATAAAAAATTTAAATTTAACAATCATCCGACAGGTTGCCCTCTACTGCGTCCGCATTATCAGTAATGTTCAGTAAATGAGTTATAGAAAGTGTGGTATAACCGTTGGATTGCTCCAGATTTACACAGACCCAACAGATCAGCATGCAAAGGCTTGCTGATTGGAATCGGCTGGTGATAGGCACGGTGCAAATCAATATTAGCTGCCATAAGCACACTTTGTGGCCTTTTACATCCACGCTGTCTGGATAGAGGATTTTGAGGAATTGTGTTAAGCTCAGAAAATGTGTCATCAAAATCGTATTTAAAAAAGAGATCATTCTCTTGTAAGTGTGTCGTTTTCACCTCCATAATATCCGACCAGCGAATTGTCCTACCATCTTTATCCCGCCTCCAATGAACAGGGTCTACAAGTTGTTTTATGTCTAACATTTCGTGTTGTTCAAGTTCTTTAACAGAATACTTATAGCCGGTAACTTTGGAGTTTAAAATTATGTTACCTTTATATTTGGTCGGGAGTATACACCACTTTATTCCATAAATTACGCTCAATGCATGCATGCATGGAATCTCCCTCATTTAGGGTGTGTCCTGTTTCGAAAAACCTATGGTTAATAGAAATATGCCAAGTAGTTTGGCAGCATATACATACATAGCAAAAATATTATCTATTTTTATTCTGCCCATAACACCCCTTAGAATAATGTGAAAATGTGGAAATGCCATTTCGTGTTGAGTTTTAAAAAAAATCTAGCAAGCAGCTTCCTATTTCTGTACTACCTCTTTTTGCTATTTGGGCGTGCCATACATAACAGTATCCCTTTTTTCGAAGCGTATCGAAAACTGTAAAATTGTAGACGGGATACCATTCACAAATAAGTAGTGAAGGGTAGGCGCACAAAATAAACCCGCGCACCTCTCGGAAAAAGGCCACAAAGTGTGCCTAAGGCAGCTAATATTGAGTTTCAACGGGCCTATCACCAGTCGATTACAATGTGTGACAACATGTGTTGTGTAATAAATAAATAAATAAATAAATAAATAAATAAATCAGCAAACCTTTGCATGCTGATCTGTTGGGTCTGTGTAAATCTGGAGCAATCCCATGGTTCTACCACTTGTTCTATAACTCATTAACATGTACTGATAATGTGGACACAGTAGAGGGCAACCTGTCGGATGATTGTTAAATTTCATTTTTTAAATTTTTAAGTCAAATTTATATTATGTTAATAATTTTCTACCTAAAAATGTTTGTTACTTTCTATTACCCATTTATGTTCTAAAAATATAATACGGAATAAATATCGCATATGCGTATACCGGCAATCACTATGAAATTTTCACCGCAATAAACTGGTAATAGCAAATTACCGAATATCGAAAAGAAAAACACTTCTGTATCAATGTATTATGTGGTTTTTGTGGTTATTCATGTGTTGACATATTTCCGTGCAATAAAGTGGTAATTGCAAATATCTTCGTTAATATCAGTAGGAATATTCTGAAAAAAATTAAAGACATGTGTCCCGACCCATAGATGCCGAATTTCGCATAACAACAAAAACCCCATAATAGCACATTACCGACTTATTGCTTGGGGGGGTCGGTATATTTATCGTATTAATATTTTTTTGCTTCTCTTGGCTCAGGTAACCCTTTTTGTTAGCAAAATATCCGGCCCTTAGGGAAGCTTACAGCCCTCTGTAAGCCTCCCTATGTCCCTACATAGACCCAACACTCAGAAGCTTCAGAGAGTTCTATTATTTCTTTCTGTGTTTTACATACTTTATAACCTAAATGAATAAAAAGCATTTGAATATCTTAATTTGAATCAACCCAGGTACACGATATTCCATACCGCAAATACCGCCATAAAACACTTCCCAATCTTTTTATTCAAAGAAATATAAATCACGCTCCAAATCTTTGTCCCATCTTTCCCTTACACTTTACAGTAATGCGAGAAAGAGACGGAATATATCACGCAGGGCCACCCTTTAAACGATCTTGATGGGCCATTAACGATTCGAGTTATCGTAAGTGACACTTGGTACAAATTGGATGAAAGGCCGAATTCTCGTACGCTGGAGGTGCTATGTACTACTTGACTATTTGAATTATTAGGGCGGTGTCTTCTTCCTCCTAGCGTTAATTCCCAGTCGCATCCGAAGCTTTCAGCTCGGAGTCTGGGGTCCGCTTTTTACCAGTCATAGCTACAGATTTGGCTAGACCTCGATATTTTCCGTGAAGCGATTGCCATCTGCTCTCCACGACCCAATGTTAACATTAGGCGATATCGAAGCTTTGCAGTTAGACCGTTGTTTTTGGATTTTTTAGGCCAACTACCTGTAACGACTGCCATAGATGTTCTTATGGCAACCGGGACCGACGGCTTAACGTGCTCTCCGAGGCACGACCAGACCAATGCAAATACTCATATTTCATTCACACAAATATTTGCACTGAGCGGGGATCGAACCCGCTCCTCCTGCGTTGACAATCATATTTGGCGAAATATGGGTGTTAGTACACCCCTACCTACACATTCGGTGATTTACAAGCGTGAGTATATTATCACAGTATATAATAATATCGTTATCAAGCAGTGAATACAGACATCTTAGCTAGATTGTGATGGGTATTCTTACGATATGCAATGGCGCAAAATAGCCGTCTTGTCGGTAGTTAGCTATATTTTGAAACAGCCGGCATGTCGAATTTCAGGTGTGTCATTTCAGTGAATCAGAATTTCTATACCTCTGGTCCCGTTATACTAGGTACCACTAGCCACATCACTTCGGCGGTTACCTGAAGTGTATAAATTATATACGAAACTATTAAATGTCTTGCCCTGCTTTGTGCTTAAATTTTTTTAACCTTAAAACATAAACATGTCATTTTTGTGACGGACAAATGCGGCCTTTTGTATTAGTAAGAACCCGTTAGTCTCAGTAGTCCGATTGATCGGACTACTGCCACTTTTCAGTAGCAGTAGTCTGGTTGTCAAACGGGATCGAACTACTGCTACTTTTGTGTAGCAGTAGTCCGGTGAGTAGTTCGGTTGATCGGACTACTGCAACTCTTCAGTTGCATTTCTTAGTCTTAACTGTCAAGTTTAATAAAACAACTAAAAGGCAACGAACCGAGTTAAACACCGCTTACTTGACCGCCTACATTAAACTTTGAAGCATATTTTCAATTATTAAATTACCCTCACAGCACTAAAAGTTAACTTCACTTATAAAAAGACTTAAAAATTCACTAAACCGAACAAACTTTGAACCTTTATTTTGAAAGAACTGGTTGAAACTGCACTTTTGTACGGCCAAGTTTGTAAAAGAACTTTCGAGATATAAACCCAGACTTGCCCGCCGAGAATTCGGACTCACCCACCGAGATTTTAGACTCACCTACCGAGATTTTAGAGATAAGTGCACCTGAATTCTTAATACTGCAACTTGGTCAGTGGAAAATTTATGGGCAATGAACATTTTATTAGATTTAAGCTTGGAGCACCCTTCTATATGCAATGGCTACCACGTGGAAGTATGTGTAAAGATTTTGTGGCTCCGAGTAAAATTTCACTCACTGTATTTTAAAATGTATTGTAGTGAGATAGTTTTCTTTTATGAGTGAATATGGCAATATTATATACTCTGGAATATTACGATCATTGCGTCACGAGGTTCTATGTAGGTTGTCTTCTTATGGTTTGAAACTTGAAAGTCAGATGGAACACGTTCCTAAGCCACGGGGACCACTTTCCATCTAGTGGGTCGTGTCATGTGCTTGTCTGCCATATAAAAAAAAATCGCTCCCATTAACGCCGCAGAAGCGAACTCTGAAGGAAGAGAGGTATCGACATAGAACCAAAGTTACTGACATAGCTCGCAGAATAAGCAAGCTGAAGTGGCAGTGGGCTGGCTACATCTGTCGAAGGACTGATGGCAGACGAGTCCTAGAGTGGAGACCGCGAGAAGGAATTCGGAAGGTGGGACACCCCCTAGCCAGGTGGATCGGCAAACGTGGCGCATATGTATGTATATATATGTATGTCCAGCAGTAGACTGCAATAGGCTGATTGATTTATTAATTGATACCTAAATGGCAAAACGCGAAGATGATATTGATAATGATGATGATGACATGATATCATTTATTAATAAAAACTAATTATGTATACATTGTCTATCAATATTCCCATTTACTTGTTAGCGCCAAAATTAGAGGAAGCACACCAAAAATCCTCAATATACCAATTTTTATCAGTATAAAAGCTTGTGAAAATTCAATTACCCAACCAATAAAGTTGTCAAATATCAACATGAGGGGTGACGTCAAGATTAGGGTCACCATCCGTTTTCGATGTTACGGATTTGTCCTGGTAGGGTGACGAATTATTTTTAGATGCTCGGGTCAGGCAGGCAGTGTGTTGACGGGTTTTCAAATTGAAGTTACATAAAATAATTTTCGTGTTGAAGCTTGGAGAAATTATTGCGCTGGGAATTAATCATTAGCCTTGTTTTTATTGCAAAGTGGGTCTCAAAAGTCTGTGTTATTACGTAATGGTTTAAAAATGATCGATAGATACAAGGGCTGGTAGATTCTTCGGGTATATATTAAGAAGAAAGTCTCCAGAAGATACACAGTCTATCTGTTCATGTCGATAGCTTAATAGTCAAGGAGTTGGTCTTACGATCAAGAGGTCCCGAGTTCGTATTTTAGCATAGACATTCGAGCTTAGCTGAAGGGTTTATGGAGGGTTTTCTTCCTTATTTCATTCATCTTCTTCTTTAATATTAATTTTCCAAAAATCAACATATGCATGCATTTCGGACAGTAGTTTAACTGCATTAAAAAGACTTATCCATCATATTATTTTTTATTAAGCAGCTCCACCCCAGTGACGATAGATAGCCATTCCACGTCATGAGATTATTTTTGAAAGGAAACAATTTTTTTCTTCACTAACTTCGATCTGAAATTGTCAAACTTTTCACCTACGTAGTGATTTCGACGCCTGTCAATCATTTCGACGGAAACATTTTAACTTGGCGCTTATCAGGGTCTCAAGCTTGGAATATTATTAAATTGGAAATTACTTCAATTACCAAATCGTCTCGAAAACAAAATCGTGGATAAAGATATTTATATTTTACTTCTTAGATTTTTATTGGTGTACAGTAGTCATACAATTTCAATTTTACAAAAATCAATGATAGGATGATTTATAACAAAGACAATTCTTCTTCCTCCTAGCGTTATTCCCAGTCGCATCCTAAGCTTTCACCTCGGAGTCTGGGGTCCATTTTACCAGTCTTAACTACGGATTTGGCTAGACCTCGATATTTTCCGTGAAGCGATTGTCATCTGACCTCCACAACCTAATGTTAACATTAGGCGATATCGAAGCTTTGCAGCTAGACCGTTGTTTTTGGAATTTTTAGGGCTCCAATTACCCGTAACGACTGCCATGGATGTTCGTATGGCAACCGGGACCGACGGCTTAACGTGCTCTCCGAGGCACGACCAGACCAATGCAAATACCCATATTTCATGCACACAAATATTTGCACTGAGCGGGGATAGAACCCGCGCCTCCTTCGTAGCGTTCGCGTTCACTACCGCTACGCCACGGAGGCTGTGGTCTATTTATAACAATGACAATATGACGGAAGTATGTTTCAAACCTTTAAATGGCGGGCTATTGTCTCTGCCTACCCCGGAGAGAAATAGGCATGAGTGTATGTATGTACGTTTAATCACTGCTATACATACCACTGATACCACTAAGTAACAATGACGTAGTTAATTACATTTTAGCTGATATAACAATAGATGTAGTATGAAATATCAAAATAGAATCATTAATAAATTCTGTAGAAAATGTACACCAAACTCCAAAAATAAGGCCACCAAGATTTGAAGATAGTACATTTTGACGCTATATTAAGGTATATTACATTATAACTGAAACGAAAGAGAAATCAAATAACCTTTAAAACAATACCTTGTTACTAGCATAAAGATATCAGACTTCAAATATAGCCTTGAAGTGAAGTTAAGAATTTCAAAACTAATTTCAGACTTTAGAATCTAGAAGACAGTTCAACGATAAAGATTTATAAAGTCGAAACTGTTCAAGGAATTTGTTGCAAATAACGGGATCGTTAAATTTTAAGTTATTAAAACATTTTAAAGTGTACAGGTTACAATAATTTCGATATTATATAACTAAAAATAAGACATGATACTGTCTGAAGTTTACGCGGATATCACTTATTGAAATAAAACCAATAAAATAAAACAAATTTATAAAGGAAAGAGTCACTCCGCGACCATGGCTACTGAAAACTAGCCCAAACGTCAGGTTAAAAGTAAATAGTAACAAATAAATCGCGATAGAATCCGTTAAAAAGCGGTTTTATTTCAATAACATAAGACATTTAAATACAATAATGTAAAATGAATCAGAGCACTAGGTTATTGAAGCACAATCAAACCAATCTAAGATCATTTGAGATTGACGGCCGAAAATCGAAGCAATTCAATACCCTTATTAATTTTAATAGGAACCTTTCTGTTCGAAATTGGAAAATAAAAATAAAAAACAAAGGACACTCAGAAAGCTAATAAAATATTCAAAAGCGAATAAAATCCTTTAGACATCAAAAGGGAATTAACGTTTCAAACAATTTCTTTTCTATCATCAGTTTGTTTAATTGGACCAAGTTTTGAAGACTGCGTCTGGCTAGGGTCTTATTGAGTGGGTTTTGCTATTTTTATTATGAAAAAGGACGTAGAAATGCCAGAAATCTTGTTATCCCCCGTCCTTACCTGTCTCCTTTATTGAATCAGGTGTTACTCGGGCAAAATCATATATACGGGATCGGAGACGAATTTGCTTATCAGGGCGTACGGAGAACCTTGATCGTGTATTAAATTGTACCGTTATATTTTAGGGTTCTAGATGTAGTAAGGTTTGTATTATCATTTCATATGCTTGGCTGTTTTAGTACTCCAATATTGATAACAAAACGTTCAGGTTTATCTTGAACAGCTGAGTCTCTAGAGTAAACTGGGTTTCATATTCAATATTTTTGCTTTTATTTTTTATATACACACCCAAGCGTTTATATTTCATCGTATACTAACTTACTGCGTCTCTATTTACTAACGCCACGTTATCAAAACGCGTGAATTCAATTCGAATAGACAAGTCATTTGTTATTTAATATGATCTGTAAAAATAAACTTATCTACGTTTTTATTAGATTACTAGCTTTTGCCTGTGACTCCACCCGCGTGGATGTCGGTTGTCGCGACCAAACCTAGCATAATATGTCCTTTCTCAAGGTCTAATCTGTCCTCATACCAAATTTCATAAAAATCTGTTCGGTAGTTTAGGCGTGAAAGCGTAACAGACAGACAGAAAGGCAGACAGACAGAGTTACTTTCGCATTTATAATATTAGTATGGATTGATTAAACTTTAGAATCACTCTCACACATAAGTTTCAAATTACACGATGAAAGTAATAATGAATTTATTGTGTAACTAAAAGAGGTATTCTCAAAGTATTTTAAAAGTTAAACCCTGAATTCTGTCGTAGTTGATGTAAAAGCTACAGGGGGTATAAAATAGTGGACTGAAACAAAGTTCGTCGGTACGAATTTTAAAAATGTTGGCCAAGACGTTACGGTAGAAGACAGTAACTTAGTTTAAAATATCTAGAAACTAAAATCACAGGCTAAGATTTTGTACTGTTAACTTAGAATTTGAGACACGGTAAGTTTAGTCTATAGATGGTAGACTTATACGATTCTTAGTGTGAATAAAGTAAGTACCATTTATTTTTTATAGTAGTGTGATTTATGGTCAATTATTCCTTCATTTTTTTGCAACATTCTCTTTAATATACTCCAGATATCTTTTCTAGGACCTACGAGTACCTCTATTCTTACAGTCTACTATGTACTCTTTATTCATATTTTGAATGCTTTTTACAAAATTACTTTCATCTTTTCTCATAATATACATATACCACGTCATTCATTTGCTTCTTAAAGCATTTTGGTCGGACCTTCAGGTTTCAACCTCATCTATACACCGTATATCCTTCTTGCTGTACTTACTGCATACTTTCTTGCATAGTTTGATTTAGTTTCGACCCTCTAACTTTTATTTGGCCTATACCACCCGTTCGGGCCTCTATCAAACATCGAGTTTTGTACGCCCGGTGCCACTTTCCTGTATGAAATACAAAATTTAACGACGAGCTTCAATAGAGGCAAGGCACTTTTCCTAGTTGCACTGCATTAGATTTCAGGGATATTTGGAATATGGCGGTCGCACCCTTCACCCAGATAAACTTAATGTTATTTTTTGCGCTGCTATCTGACCTTTGTGAACGAGGGATAACGATGTTCTAAGGTTTAACGAGTTAACATTACATCTGCGAGTGCCGAGTACATTTACTGTTATACACGTACAAAGAAATATTTTAAGGGATTTTAAGTTACACTGGCAGATTTAGGGTTCCTAATCCTACCTGAGACCCGATTTAGTAAATCGATTAAGATTATAGAAGAGAATCGACCTCGGGCGGGATTCGAATCCGTGATCTTTCCTTTACAGGGGGAATGTTCTGGCCACTAAGCCACCGAGGCCCGCCGAAGCCGATTAAAATTTTTCTATACATCTTTCTTGGGGTGATCAATTTGAATAGTTGGCATAATAGATGCTTTAAAACTTCATGCTGCTGATGCTTGAACCCATTCAGTAAAGTTTCGAAAACGATTAAAAATAAACTCCCTCCTTTGACTTATAGAAAATACCCGTGGCATGAAATGTGCCCATATATTTGTGTTTTTTTTTTATATAGGGCACGTCAATATGAATTCACTACACCAGATGGTAAACTGAAGATAAAATCTCAGGAGAGAGGGTCACCATTACAGACAACAAATGAAAACGATACGTTCATACATAAGTATATGGATTTTTGCACTGATAAAACTTTTTACGGCCAGCCCCTCTAGACAAGTGACAATTCGTTGCTGGGCGTATGATGGAATAGAATGCCAAATGTATGGGATTTGACGTATATGACAGGCGTCAACGAATGTCAAAAACGTCAAATCCTATACATTTGTCATTCTATTCCATCATACGCCGAGCAACGAATTGCCACTTGTCTAGGGGGGCAGGCCATCTATATAGCGATATATAGCGAAATACCGTATATCTTCGGAAAATCTAGCAATAATATTATCGATCCGCTAAACACTTAGTTACTAATTATAATTACAGGGGGATTCAAATTAATAATCAGAGATCGTGTATTTGTACTAACATATTGAATATTAGTAATATGTAATTAATTTGTCATTGACTAGCAGTTAATCTCGAGGATTATACGATAGAACGTATGTAACAGTAGGATTATGTTACTATGACGTCACAAAGCTGTTACATTTCTTGGCGCTTGGTTACATTACATGAGGTTTTGTTATAACCGTGGGGAAGTTATGCGGCATTATGTTACTCGTTAGTAACGGAAGTTTAGTTTCGTTACGTTTCAGTTATGTTGCAGTATCGTTATTAGGAATATTTTTGTGAATTTATGGAAACTCAGTAAAATCTTTGAGGCCCAAATGAATTTTATCTACAAGCTGGTACACGTGCTGATTAGCGGACGACGAAATGTAACCTCGGTAACTTCCGTACAAGCCAAATCAAAAATATTTATGGCAAGTTTGGCGATCCATACTAAATAAAAAAATGTTATTGAGGTAAAACTATTTTTATCAGATTTTACCGCATTGAAAACAATTTCATTTTGAATGTAACTATAACATTCGCAAAAACTGCCGACGATATATTAAAAAATGAACATTAAAAATAGAACATCCTGTAATAAATGTATCGATATTTTTATTCCGAACCTTTTCATCAATGGCTCTCTTACCAAGAGAGGAACCGTGTGCACTCAACTGTACAGGTATTCAAGTGTGTGTAATTAATTGTTTCACATGATGTCTGTTATGTAACGTAACGAATGCATATTTTTCTTGTTCAAGTACAATCGAGCACTCAATTGTGTTGCATGTTATTCAATATTTTTTTATTGGTTACTTTATTTATAAAGATATTGATGCTTTTTATGTTAGTTAAGTTTTAGTATAGATTCAAATAAGAAAAAGTGAATGCTTAATACGTAAGAATGAATAGTTGGCATACTAATTGCTTTTAAATTTCATTAAATAAGTTTTAGTAGTTTCTAAAGTTGTGTAGGTATTTAAATTGTAAATGAACTGGTTTTCCACTTAATATCAAAGTTCAGCTTTTCATCTAAGTTGCATCCTAGATTCGCCAACCTATACCACCTTTTCATTGTTTGATCAGTTTTTATAGGACCAACCGCCGTCTGATCCCCTAACCCCATGGGAATAGCCTGCAGTAGAGCCCTGTTCGTTAGTACATGCTTGGGCCCCGAATATCTTGATGGTGCCTCCTCAATTAATGCACTCACCCCTTACTATCAAAAACACCTTTAATGGTGATATCTAACACCATAAGTGGTGATTACCCCATAACTCTAAAATGTCCACTTTACACCACTTAGGTAATAGTGTTTTGCACCTTTACGATAATGACTTTATAGACCTCATATTACCCCCTAACAGTCATACATTACGCCATAATGCGGACACATAAAATTTGACCTCATAAATTAATGGCCAGCGTAAAATAAAGGCCTCATGCACATAAAGTTCCAAAATGGAGGATCTTGGGAATACATATTAACTATACTACACTTGGCAGGTAAATATATGACACTACCTGATAGGCTCTGTGACTTCATTTAAGCAGACGTCATGATTAAAATTTAACATTTATTTTTTCATCGAATGCATAAGTCGTATCAACTAAAGTCATCAATAATATTATTATTTTTTTCGTCATGGTAATAAACATGAAAACCAAAACACAAAGACAAGAAATAAATAAACGAGTGTTTCTGTTTTCAACCCACGTATATTTTTCAGGTTTCTACCCAAACGTTTTTAATTTTCTACCCATAATATTAAATTTAATTCTGTTTTACTGAATTTTTCCTAAATAAATCCTGTTTTAATCCACTAAACAAACAAATAAATTATACCATTTATAACATTTACGACTCTTGTTAGACCATTACGCAGGAGGTTTTAACCCATAGTGTCTAGTCGACAAGGAATATACGTATACACTTTTTCATACACCCAAGGTTGTATGTAAAAGTGTATACATATCTCTTTTGTCGACTGTACAATGCAGTATTTTTTTTTCATGTACGTCATAAATTCCGTACCTCATGTTTTAGGGTACTGAACGAGCTATAACTCATAATGTTCATGTAACGTACCTGTTTCATTGCTTCGGATAATTTTTGTATGAATGAATATATTTCTTTGTGAAATATGTATTAAAAACACGTAAATGTATGATGTTTATACGCATTGAAGAACTTATATTACAAGGTTTACATAGTTAGTACACCATTGAGCAAGTAGCCATAGCTGTATTAATTCAATCTTAAATTTAAAATAAAAAACGGTCCTACATTTATTATTATAAGAAAGAAAGAAAGAAAAAGTTTTTTATTCTGTACAAAAATACTGATATAGGTACAAGGTTTCGCACACATCCATACATAATAACGTCATAATGGAATTTTACAACAAAAACATAATAATAATTTAATCTGAATTGGATACTGAGCCTGACAACAATTAAAATCACAACCGCTATGCCATTTATTCATTCAAGTATCCTGAAATCACATAGTCAATATTTTGTTTCACTATTCGCAAATACATCGACTATAAAAAAAAACTTTTCAATAATAAGAAAATATTACAGTAACCTAGCAGTGGTACAGTCGCGCACAGCCAGCGATAAAAGCACCGCGGAAGCGCAAAGCGCGCGGTAAACGACAGCCGGTGTCCGTTTCCTGCATGGTGCGCGAGGTGACGTTGTGCCCGACTGTACTTTTGTCACGAGTTAACTGTGATGTGCGCGACTGTACACAATGTTCGAATATTTATGGAAGTAGTTTTGTTTGTCGTCTGCTGTTATTTTGGTTGCGAACAGTATTCTTCGAACTAAGAAATATGATAAAAGTGAGTACGTATAGTATCTTTGATTTGTCACTTCGGGATGTTGAGTCAGAGTTCGGATAAGATCGTCTTACTTCGGGTTTGTATAGCGTTGTCCTTATCTTACATTACACTTTCTTACTTAGTGACTCCCCGTATTCTAGAACAATTATTATTCAGGGCTGTTTGACAGTAAACATAATAAATACCTGCTTGACGGCAATAGGCTCGCCTCCGTGGGACTGTAAATGATAGTTGGCGAAATGTGGATTTACTGTATATCTTTGCCTACCCCTTCGGGGATTTATAGATGTTAATACATGTATGTATTTTTGTAATAATCAGCCATCAATTTCAACCTGAGATTAGTGTTTTAAATACAGATTGTATTCTAGAATAAAACTTGGGTCGAGATTTTTAAAATATAAATCACTTGAGTGTATTTTAACATGTTTGTAAAAAGCCCGCTGAGTTTCTTGCCGGAGTTATCTCAGGATGGGGTATATTGTATTTTAAATAATTTCTGTTAAAAACTTAGGCCATAACGTTTGTCAACGTCTCTAAAATGCTTTAGCACGTCTGACCAGGACTTAGATTTCCCGGAAGACATGTTCACAACTTATACGATTACTCGTTTGAAGACAAGTTTTGAACATGTTAAAAGTTAAAAGTGTCTCTATAATTGAGTGGGAGTTTCCAATGTCCAAGTGTGCAAAATATTATCATCGATATAGCAACATTATCTTGCTATATTATTAGAAGTTAATTTTTCTTGAGTCTGAGTCATATTTAATGAAAAGAACTAACCAAAATTGGTTCGGTTTTTTTGCGAACAAACAATTAAAAAGTCATGGTCGAAACGATCAAAGAAATGTGACATAAAATACATATTTGGAAGTCTACCCTTAGTGCCTTGTGCCTTGTGACCTTAACCAAAATGTTAAACTTAAACAAAATGTCGCTTAGTTCAAATTTTAATCAACCGTTTGATCTCTTGGTTCTTCGACGCACAACACTAAAGTAATCGTTTATAATACGGAGCAATTAGAACACAAAGACGCAGGATTTCATAGACAATCAAAGGGAATAATTTCGGACGGCGATTATTTCGAGTGAAGGCTGACGAGAGCCCTTAAGGACAGCGTCAAGTACCACCGTTTAATTAATGAAACCCTCTGAAGGTACTTAAGCAGATTTAATTGAAGTGAGTCCCTTGAAACAAATAGTGCGAACGACAGATTTTTGTAATTGTAGAAATAGTTCGTCTAATAAGCAAAATCATCCCAGCCGTAAAATTTATACCGATATCTGCTTAGTTTGAGCTTTTTCTTCGGATATTGTTGAATAATCTAAAAATTTGATCAGGTATAGTTATTTGATATTCCCAAGCGACTACCATTATGGGCTCCAGAAGGGTCTACTTCAAGAAGGGGATGAGCAATTGATCTGTGATTCCAACAGCACTAAATATTTAGCTAAAAGCATAAAATTAATGTGCAATTTAGAAGAATTCCATATCGATTACTTTGACTAAAAACTGTCCTAAAAATTACTGTATTCTAAAATTACATTGAAAAGCAAAATAGGAACAAAGCGAGCCGTTATTGGCACAGAAAATAAATAAAGTAATGACAAACGACTATCCATTCAATAAAACCAACTTTGGTTCCTGCCATATGCCCATAAATTGAGCAAAGCCAGTGTTGGCACGGCATAAATCAGTTTGCACTTATAAAAATATGGGTGTAAATTATGTGACGACTTTTATCCGTGACTGTACTTAGTGTTGTAAGACGACGAAGTATACACTGTTAGATATTTTTTTAAATTCTTTTTTTTTTGTTTTACTTGAACTATTTTAATGTTGAGGTTTTCTTAAGCGATTACGATATGGAGTTCTTTATGAGCATTAGAATGGTTTTAAAGGGCAGATAGCACAGGTGTAAACGGTGCTTCGTACATGGCCACGGTAACAACTTCTTCTTATGATTCTCTGGACAGTCATCGATATACGATGGTAACAATCATCGATATCGATTAGCGACAGATCCACCATAATTGACGGTAGATCTACTACTTAGAGTATGATGTAGGAGGTAGGACACGACGGTCCCGTCCCAATCGAGCAATCCGACTGGGGAAGTACCGCCGCCCTACAGAAGGCCGCGTCTTAATAACCTCGAGTTGTGTTTCCAACGGTGAGTAGGGTAGCCAGAGTTCACTGGAGAGATTTTGTGCTATCAGAAGGAAAACCAAAGGCTTTGTCTTACTTATCTATTGCGCTGACGGCACAGAATCTCTCTGTTCTTACAGGGTCGGCAGCACGAGCGTGACTCCCCTGGTGTTGCACTCGCCCATAGGTCACGGTAACCCCTTACCATCAGGAAGGCCGTATGCTTGTCTGCGATCTAAGTAGTATAAAAAAGAGTTCTTTTTCCTTTTTAGAAAGAATTTCAGCTGGTATTTAATTTAAAGTTAAGTAAAACAACGAAATTTTATTTAGTCCAAAATTTTTTGCACAGAAAACCATCATAAATTTTACCCCAATACAGTGCGGGTACTATTCGGCCCACAAGCAAAATTTGGTGCAACCGTTACACCAATAGCGTGACAAAGAGGGTATAAAATTGAACCGATAAAAACCACACGGTGTTTTGTCACGGCAGTCGGCAGGCACAAAGGACAACTACTTATTCAAAAACATTTTCTTACAAGTAAATCTCTCCCCACAAAATTATTATTTACACGCTACTTTTCAAGCTCTGGCGATTACACAAAACATAATATTTTTTATACTGGCACCACTAAAATAGGGAGGATAAGAAAAGCTTGGTTGTATGGGGCAAGGAATAAGTTTAATGCGTTATAGAGTTCATACAATCATGATGAATTGTTGGTGTTATTACTTCTTCTTCTTCCTCCTAGCGTTAATTCCCAGTCACATCCGAAGCTTTCACCTCGGAGTCTGGGTTCCGCTTTACCAGTATTAACTGCGGATTTGGCACGACCTCGATATTTTCCATGAAGCGACTGCCATCTGACCTCCACAACCCAATGGTGACATTAGGCTATATCGAAGCATTGCAGCTAGACCGTTGTTGTTGGAGTTTTTAGGGCTCCAACTACCCGTAACGACTGCCATAGATGTTCGTATGGCAACCGGGACCGATGGCTAAACGTGCTCGCCGAGGCACGACCAGACCAATGCAAATACCCATTTATCATGCATACAAATATTTGCACTGAGAGGGGATCGAACCCGCGCCTCCTGCGTAGCGGCCGCGTTCACTACCGCTACGCCACGGAGGCTATCTGGCTGTGTTGGTGTTACTATTTACGGGTCAGCACCCATTGGTCCTCTAAAACTCGACCCCTAGCATAAAAGTTGTTACCCCCCCTTTTTAGGTGCCCATTGGTCCTTCGGTAGGGGACCAATAATATTAATTAATTTTTAAGGCACCCATCCTTCCTCTGGAATAACTATTTACGCAGAATAAGCTTTCTGTGCTGTGAGGCCTTGCTGTATTTTCATCAGTCATGTATTAAATTTCATGATTCGCGTAAATTGAGATAACTTACACTACAATCTATGTGACAACTACCATCTTTAGTCAACCCGTGACCATCACCGCTGAAAAGTAATAAATAGATTCTATTAAAAAAAATGTTTTATTTTAATATAGCTAAGTTGTTCAGTCCGCGTTCGTCGATAGCTTGTACATCCGTCAATCTTGCCCTAAGCGCGTTATATCGTCGACACGGGTTGCGAGACTACTGCGCATTTTATAAGTGCTAACCTATATTTCCTATTGTTGTGTTTCTTGTAGCGTGTATTGCAAATGTTTTAATGATGCTTCAACTATGTATTTTAGTGCGATTTACGGGTTAAATATAATTATTATGCTATTACTAGTTAACCCGTCTTAGCTATGTAGCATTAGACATAGAGCATTCCCTCATGTCCCGTCTTACCTCGTGTTTACATACTGCCGCTCGTATTGCTCATCGTGTTGCCGGAAATATTCGCGCGATTATTGCCCTAGCGTTCACACACGCGCATCATCGTGTTGGTCCGCATTACAGTATTCGCCCTGCAATGGAGACGGACGTAAACGTATGGAGGACAACGCTGTAGCAGTGTACGCATTATGCTTTTACAGCATAGCGAATTAATTAAATATATTATTAATAAAAACTATCACTTTCAACTACTATACACTATCCGTAGATCGATATAAATATTTTTAAAAGTAAATATTCGAGGAGCAATAACGAAAGCCGTGTTTACTGATTAGCGCCATCTAGCGGTCTCGTATAGTTCATCGCGCTAGTATTGCCGCTCCTTTGACTCGCGCCGCCAAGCCGACATTCGCAGCAACATACGCGGCAGCACTCGCGGCATGACGAATATACCATTCACACCACGTCTCTGCCCACTTCTCTCGCCACTTCCCTCGCTCTGCCGCGAGTATGTAAACGCAGCTTTATATATGTTCACTTTGTTCTATTTAAATCTCTGAATATCATGGTCACTAACATTACAATTTGAGCCGGGATATTTACCATGTGTTGTTTAGAGTTTCCGATATTTCGGCGCTGTTGCAAGCATACACACGCACACAGCGTCGAAATATCGGCAACTCCAAACAATACATTGTAAATATTCCGATAGTTTAATTAGTAAATCTCTGACCCTCTTTCATGAACTGAAAATGCATGATTGCACTCATTTTCGCTCATCAGCAACCCAATAAAATATTAATTCAAAACATCCATTAACACCGCCTACTTGCATGTAGCCCGTCAGTCGCGAAGTCACTACAAATCCGGTTTCCTTACCGGTTTTTGTGACGTCACGGCCGGTTTCTGTCACGGCCGTGTCGTACCCGCGTCAATCCGGTACGAATCCGACGTGCGCTGAGTTTTTTATGTATTTCTTGTGTTCTTCTCATTACGGGTGGGTATTTCCGTGTTTCGGAGTTAGTGAGCTGTGTTGTGTTTTTGACTATTTCATAATACGATATTGAATGCAAATGAGTTGCAATTTTGTTCACCGCTTGAGTGAAGCGTTGAGTTGCGTATTATTATAATATTTATTCCAATACATGAAGCGGTTTTTTAGTGTATGAAGCCACTAGCTGTTGCACGCGGCTTCACCCGTGTGGAAATTCGATCCCATAGGAATTATGCCACGCATTATTGAGTAATAAAAATCTAAACGTCCAAATATCTTCAAAAATTTTCACATTTATAATATTAGTAGGAAGTAAGATAGGATTGAATGGCCTATTTGAGAAAGAGCCTCTCCTACCCCATGATATAGAATTGGTCTCTTCAAACTACAGATTAAACCTGACTCATATTAAATATTTAGTCAGATCTGTTCAGTTGTTTGACCGTTATTGAGTAACGTACATACAAAAATCTTAACAAACTTCACATTTACAATATTAGGAGTATTGCCAGAGCCTCCCAACACTGGGAGAGGCCAATGTCCAGCAGGGGACTGCGATGGGCTAATTGATTGATTGATAGCATTGAGAAAGTGTTTTACTTCCTTCTTTACAAAGTTCTTCTCCTATAAACCAATCCACGTTCATAAGCCACGATACCCACTTACTACCAAAACGGCCTTTTTGTTCATTCGATACTATAAGCTCTTCGTCCTTCTAGTAACAAAACAGGACCTTATAAGACTTGTTTTTCTCAAGAAATTTTCACCTCATTATACAAAATTCATTCCAAAGGAGGCGAAAGAAAACCCATTAAGCGAACTAATAGCCATTATCAACGAACTAAATAACAGTACGTTTTCATTACTTGAAAGATCCGAGGCGGAATTCGATTCACTCTGTCTACCCTATGTTTAATGAAGCTGGCTTCAATATATGTTCGTGTTACCTTCGTGAGGTGAGTTACGATGATGGAAAGTGAATAGTAGGGATGTTTTGGTACGTTAGTATTATCCTGCTTCTTATTCTTTCCTACTAATCCTACTAATATAGTAAATGTGGAAGTTAGTGAATATGTTTAGATGTTTGGATATTTCGATTGGAAATAGAGACACAACGCAGGCGGGACTCGAAACGCGACCAGCCCCTTACTGGAGGCTCTGTCTGGAATGTCACTGCGATGCACGCTACTATGAAAGTGTACCACATCGATGCGCACATTTTCAAAATGTTAGTCACCGTTATGCACGTTACTAAAATAGTGCGCCACATTGATAAACATATTGTCGGATGTTAGTCACCGCGATGTACATTACCACAAAAGTGTACCACATCGATGCGCAAATTATCAAAAGTTTATCACCACAATGCACGATACCGCGAAAGTGCACCACATCGATGCACAATTACCAAATGTTTGTCACCGCGATGCACATTACAGCGTAAGTGCACCACATCGATACACACATTTTCAAATGTTTCTCAGGCGGCTTGTAAGCAGATTGTCACCCAATATTTCCCCACCTATATTCTACGTCACCAAACAGTAATTACGGTAGGTAATTTAAAAGCACTGCTACATGGGGTTTTGTTCCAGGAATCAAACATCAAAGTATCAAAGACATCAAAGGTATTTAGTAGAGCTTCGGTACGAAACAGGTTGTTGTGTTGCTGTCGCGTGTAGCTGTGGTTTTGTTGAATTGCTGCCTTTCGTGCGAAGTTTCGTGTACGTACTGTAAAATAGGTGTGGAACTTGTTAAATCTACGAATTAAGACAGAAGTGTATTAACTCCCAAATTTCATCAACTTTACCGAAACGGTGGGCTTGTATTTTTTTTTTGATGTATTGTATGAAAGGTTTAATGATAGTATAGGCTCGTGAACACGCTGTTGTCTATGACTACCCCTTTGTATTACTGTGAATTTCGGTTCCAATTTATAGGTGGTGAGCCTATTGCCGTCAAGCGGGTACTTTGTTATGGGCTGTATGTGACAAATTACGAAAGCGTGTATCATATTATTACTCGTTAGATTATAAAGTGTTGAAATATTAGCAATAAATCTTACGTTACGTAATTTAATGTAACAAACATACGTACAGTTATTGATTTACATAGTTACTTATTCAGGCCAGTGAATCCCCAAAGGGGTAGGCAGAGATATCACCACACGCAAAAATGGTAGAAATACAGAAAAAATAAGTCGCTGAAATAGATTATTATGCCATTTTATAAAGATCTTCTATTCCAAATTATTTCATAGATCCCTTTATGTAAATATAAATGTTCCTACGGGTCCCAATATACTCTATTATAAACGGGTATCGGTCCTATGTTCACAGTTAACTAATTATTTACTAAACTTATGGTGTTTGTCTCTAAATTTCCCATAATATTATGTGAAATTTAATATTTTGCACCTGTTTGTACTGCTACTGAATAAATTGGGTACGCGACGGGAGTTAACAGCGTGATCTTAATTGGTTATTACAATATATTGTAATAGCTGTTCCCTGCGGGTTCACCTGGGTAGAATACTGATCCCGTCGCTATTAACCACCAGGGATATATTCCCATATTTCCAAGAACGGGATAGAAAGTATTCGATGTTTTATCTTCAATTTTCCAGCTATTTTTGCGTGGTATAGTAACAAATAAACACTCTTAATTTAATATAGTTATCATCAAATTTTCGAAACGTCGCGATGGAATCCGTTAAAACATGGTTTGATTTCAACATCATTAAATTACTTAACATAACATAACATAAACTCACGCCTATATCCCCAAAGGGGTAGGCAGAGGTGCTAGCACCCACATTTCGCCGTTTATGTTTAGGTCCCAATGTAATAGGTGGCGAGCCTATTGCCATTAACCGGGCACTTATAAACCTGCGATAAATACACACATAACTTCGAAAAGTATCGAAGAGTCATTGGTGTGTGCCATGGTACAACCTGGGATCGAACCCGAGACCTCGTCTCAGCAGTCCATTACCCATACCACTAGGCTACCGCGGTACAGAACAGAGGAGGAATTATTTGTCTTTTTCCCACCCAGACATCTAAACCAGTACCTATTTCATGACAATTTTTGCACAAAAAATAAAGTCCAACCTATAATATAATTAATTACAAAAGTTACTGTCTATAATATTTTCCTATCAAAAAAATTTTTTGTCCTTTCTTTGGGTAAAACTTTTATGTTTAAGAACTAATTTTAATTACTCTTTTTTTGCTAGGATAGCTTCTCTATAAGTTTTTACATGAAAATTCCAAATATAATATTTTTCTCATATAGGTACTAAGGTAGATAGTAAGGTAGTAAGGTAGTCATCCACGGCATCTTTCGTTTGGTGCCTGTGCGAAGGTAATACGCCTATTCCACGAACCACTCTTCGTGGACTTAACGTTATTTATACAATACTTTTCAAATTAAGTATCTCACTAAACAATCATAATATTATCAAGGATTTGTTGTCCCAAGATAACAGATTCTGCTATATATTGTGATTTTTTGCAAAGTTGACGTAAATACCATCTTTGGGGAAGCAACGATGTACTATACAGTCAGCATCAGACCGATCTTGACGAACAAATAACTCAAAATGATCTCAATGCCTTGGTATTCCCCCCTTTCTGTTGAGTGATTGTTTTGATATTTTGTACACACCTTTAGTTCCGACGATATAACAATGTTAAAAAAGTGTGATTTACTCTTAATACTTTGGTATTATGATCATTATAAGACTTTGCAGTCAAGATAGTTCTGACGCTGATTGTACCTTAAAATCTGACATACTCTGGATGAGTTTTTTTTTTTAAATTAGTAACCAAAATTACTAATATTCCCGCTAAACCCTCCAGTTGAGCTGAATTGCTTGTGTTAGAAATGGGTTCACGTCGGTAGTGTAATGGCCAGGATTCGAACCCGAGACGCTCATTCGTAAGGCCGAATTCTTAACCACTAAGCTACTGACGACGCTTCAATGTTGCTCTGAAAAATATCAGTTTCACACCACTGAATACAATGAAAAGATAGACAATACAAAATATCATTTCAGTGCCAAACCAGTACAATAGCAGACAGACAAGAATCACGATTGATTTCAAAGCACTAAAGCGTAAAGAAATTTAATATCCTTTACATTCCCTTTAAATTCCGATTCAACCATACAAATGTCACACAAATCCTACATATATATAACCAATAAAATATATGGACATCTATACCTACTTACTAATGTTATAAAGCTGAAGAATTTGTTTGTTTGGTTAAACGTGCTAATCTCAGAAACTACTGGACCAAATTGAAAAATTATTTTTGTGTTGAATAGTCTATTTATCGAGGAAGTTATTGGCTAAATTTCATCATGCTACTACCTAAGGGAGCGAAGTAGTAATCGTAAATGTCAATAAATCCGACAGATTTCCATACATAATTTGAAAACTGATGAAGGATTGAAGGATGAAGAAGATTTGAAAACTAAAAAAATACAGATATACAATAATGTATTACTTAAAGATGATTCCGAAATATGCCACGAGCGAGCCGGGGCGGGTCAGCTAGACACCAATAAAACATGTATCGACAAATTCAATAACGTAGTACGTGCTACACGTAGCAATTTAATTATATACCTTCGGTATATTGGTAATAATGAGTAATTTTCAATAATATGAAAATCGATACGGGTTCGAAGAGCTATTATGGTCGTAATTGAGTCACCGACTATTGGCTCAGTGCCAGCACAGCTTTCAGCTTTTCAACTCGCTGGGATTATACGGATTGGTGTATTGAATTCGTGTTTTGTTTCTGCGCTTTCTGCTGGATTACAAAAGCAAATTTGAAATAAGTTATCTGGGGAAGTTGTCGAGACTGTTTTATTGTTTTCTGATGCTGCAGAATTGAAGCTGCTTCTGACCGAGATTAATCGTAAAGTACTCCACAAGAATTGGCATCAAGTATCTAAAATTTCAGAGTGTTTGTAAAGTAACTCAACTACTATTATATTAATAATAATATTTTTTGTAGGTTATACGTTTCTCGTATCCATATTGCTTTTGTATGGAATTGGAGTGGTAAACGGTTTACAGTTTATTATTATAGAGTAAAGTTTGTTCTTTGATGGTAATTGTGATAATAAAAGCAGTCAAATCCAGTAATATTTGTTTATACTACTTAAGCGGCAGACAAGCGCACAACCCACCCCTAATGCCCTTGAAGTGCCCCATACTGTCGTTGTTTGGGAAAACCAAAGCAGCTTGAGCGTCTACTATTTTTGATCTTTTGGACTCGACGTTGACTGCAGATTCGATGAAACCTGTCCTAAATGAACAAGTTTGGATAAAACAGATATTCGATTGACAATACATCAATCTTTTAACCAGCAAACTTAACAAAAGTCAAACCTTCCAACGTCATTAATCCAAGAGCTTTTGAGCTATACTAAAGTAATGTAATTGCCCAAGAATTTTGCGGACAACCCGCAGCGAATGCGATCTCAGCGGTTATAAATTCACTGCCTACAGGATTAAGCCACGAAATATCTGTGTCTTTCTTTAAAGCACTTTCCTCAGAGGTTTTGACGGCATATCATTTAAATTATTCCATTATGAAGTCCCCATTTCTCTTCAGATGAGCTTCAGTAATAACATCGTTGTCTTTATCTTTTCTAGTTTGAGGGAAAGGGAGGGTTTTTAGTGCTGCACCGAGATTTGTTGAAATTCGGTGCAGATTTAAATATTTTGTCGCTGCTTCAGTGTGTAGTTCAGAGTGTGTTGAACTGTCTTTGTCGTCGTGTTTTTAAGATATTTTGAAGGATTTGTGCTGTCTATGCATAGTGAAATGAGCATTAAGTACTTAATAGTTTGGACGATTTTATGTTTAATTTAGAAGAAAGACTAAATAGGGATTTGGCAAATATTGAACTGAAGCATAATTTGCAAATGCGTCAGTGAATTTTAAAATAAAATGTCACTAATAAGAATTCTACGATGGGAACGAGATTAATACTATTGACTGTGTTGCATTATTTAAAATGTTATTACTATTTACTATGGTAAAAGTGTAAATCAGTTGTGTTGAGATATTTATAAAAAATACTTAATTGTTATGTTACTAACAATTCTAAACACCAAATTATTCCATTAAAATCTACCACCAAAATATCTCAAAGTTCATGGGTAGTGGTAAACGATTTAGATTGGAAAAAAATAATACTCAGACGGGACTTGAACTTTGAACATTAAGGGACTGGTCGCGGGTTATTTTTTTTAAATATAGGACACGCCAATTCGACTTCAGCTCGCCTGATGATAAGCTGAAGACAAAGTAAGTCACCATTTCAGACACGTACCATGTTAAAATAGTGGCATTTAGCTTGATGGCCTTATCAGATGATTTTTCACGCTCACATATAGGACCGGGGACTGGTAAGGAAAACCAGGTCTTTATGGTGCGCCACAGACAAAAGACTCAGAACCGCTTGGTTCTTAATGGATTATTCAGCACAGTATACGGGTGACATCTAAGTGCTGCACGTGTTGTCCTACTTATGAAAGGAAAGGGGGGAGGCTAATTGGAAGAGCTCATCAGAACATTCAGCATGATAGAAAGAAAGAAAGAAAGAAAGAAAAACGTTTTATTTGAGTTATCTGCACAATGTGAAATAATACAGCAATACAATAATATTACAAATAATACAGCAACATTCAATCATCATAGAGACGGTAACATTTCACCACGAATTATATCAAAGTTTAAACGCCACATACGATTTTGTTCGAGTGAATTAAAAGATTGTTATAAAAATATTACATGATTTATCAAGTTACTTAGGTAGCCATACACTTTTTATTTAGATTTTTCAAAAATAGACGAATACTGGGCATTCTCCTTTGTTAAATTTCCGTCTAAACATTCATTTTTCTAATCTAAATCTAAAATTTACCACTACCATGAGCTTCACGATATTTCGTTCATAACTTTTAATGGCAACGGTTACCGTAACGATACTTTTGCCTTCCCCACCGGAGCAGTTTTTATTGGGCAGTTCATCTTAAAACCGTGCTATAATAAGTATATCATTTCAAATATTTAATGGTGATGTGCTGGTATAATAGTTGTATCAAAGCAGGTAATGTTGGAGTGAAGACCGTTAGCCGTTTATAGTGATGCATTTTGGTTTTTGAGGTGTTTTTAACATTTCTGTTGTAATTTTAATGACAATAGAGAGGGCTCCGTCTTTAGAGAACAACAGAAAAATTGTATTTTGTGATCGGGGGTATCAGTAAACAAAACAAAAATTATATTAGGTGTATCTGGTAATCTAGGAAACGGTTTATCTTTATACCAATTTTTTATCGAAATCTAATCAAATCAAAATCGAATCGTATGGAATCAAATCGATATCGATCAATTCATATTTGTAATTTTAGTAGAGGATATTTCTAAAACCCTTTCACCTAATCAGAAGAAGCTTCCAAGAATAAATAAATAAATATTCTACAACATTCTACACAACGCTATCTAGACCCATGGTAAGCTTAATTAGCTTTTTTTTGTAAATACATACATAGTATACATAGAAACACCCAGACCAATGCAAATATTTATATTCATGCATACAAATATTGGCACTGAGCGGGGATCGAACCCGCGGCTCCTGCGTAGCAGCCGCGTTCACTACCGCTACGCAGAAGTAACATTCTTGGAATAGCCATACCTCAGAATTTTATTATATGAAATATACCGTACCATTATACAACACAACCTATTACTAGTTTCCCAACAAATACAATTCATCAATTTTGAGTGACACTTATCGGTCAACACCGTACTGACTCTGGCACTAAAACTAGCCACAAACACTAACCCTGGCCTATGGCCTATAAATTGGCCGTTAATACATAACCAGGGGTCGAAATTGTACCACAAACGTGCTGAACTCTCCAAAATTAATTCAGAAGTAATTTTAGGTTTAATTATTTTTGGTAAACTTTGTAAAATAATTTGGTTTGACTACATACGCCCTCTGTCGGTGGAGTGTAATGACTTTTAAACTTGATTATGTTAAAGTACATACATACGTACATATAATATACGCCTGTAAATCCCCGAAGGCAGGCAGAGGTGATTAACACCCACATTTCGCCCTCTCCTTTCCTATATAGAACAACACGTGCAGGGCTTAGATGCCACCCGCATACGGTGCAGAATATTCCATCAAAAACCAAGCGGTTCGGCGACTCCTTCTTCTGCCGTACCATTAAGTCTTGGAATTCCTTACCAGTTCACGTGTTTCCCTCCTCCACAGTCCTTTAAGCGGGGCGTGCAAAAGCATCTGATGAGGCCGTCAAGCTGAGTGCCACCATTGTAACATTATACGTGTCTGTAATGTGACACTACTTAATGTATGTAACATCTTATGTAACCCATATTTGCAAGTAATAAATGAATATGAATATGAATATGAATGGTGACCCTCTTTTCAGAGACTTTGCCTTCAGCTTACCATCAGGCGAGGCGAAGTCAAATTGACGTGTCCTATATTAAAAAAAAAAACTATGATTTACGGTCCCATGTAATAGGGGGGAGCCCATTGCCGTCAAGCTGTATTTTTACTGTCGGATGGAGAACAGCTCCCTATCCCTTAGTCGCCTTCCAGTCATAGAGATGGGTACCCTTATTCTACACCACCGGGATTACAATATATATAATATGGTTTTACAAATCAACAACAATTTTTTTTGACTGCCTCTGTGGCGTAGCGGTAGTGAACGCGGCTGCTACGCAGGAGGTGCGGGTTCGATCCCCGCTCAGTGCAAATATTTGTATCCATGAATATGAATATTTGCATTGGTCTGGGTGTTTTCTATGTATAGTATGTATGTATTTACAAAAAAAATGTATCTAAGTATGTTTATCCGCATTCTAGAACCCATAACACAAGCTAGATAAGCTATGCTTACTTTGGGTCTAGATAGCGTTGTGTAGAATGTCCTACAATATATACAGGGTGTCCCAAAATTCAAGGATAAGCCGGTAACAGAGGGTGGCCCTACTTATGGCTGCTCTGGAAAAAATAAGAAAAAAAATGTATCTCAATTTTTTTTTTAAATTATTTAAACTTTTTTTAAATCTTTGGAAATTCGGTACCCCTAATGATATTTTCAACTACCAGATCCACAATTTTGCAAATATTTCTGAACTCTTTTCTGTATTAGCAAGCTAAGAAGCATGACTATCCACCAACACCCTGAAAAATTATAGAATATTTGTAGTTATTTTACAAAAATAAGCCAAAATATTTTTTTGTCGTCAAATTTTCATACATTTTTACTTTCGACCCACTTTATCTTATCTCGGTGAAAAAAAAAAGTATTAACACCACTATGGCATTCTTTTTCAAAAATTGGCGCAACTATCCAAGATTTCAAAATGGTATAATTTGGGTATGATACTATAATGAAATACTAAAAAACATTTTTTTTTGTAAATAAGAATCACATTTAATACATTGCTCTTATTGAAAATCACCAGATTTACTTTGTACACAATGCATTCATCCTCAATAAAAAATCATTGACGGGACTTGTGACAAAGTGGTAACCGAGTAGGTTATCACATTACGAGGTTAAGCAACTTAAGCCAGGGTGGTTTTCGGATGGATGACCATTCTTAAGACATTAAGACACCTCCGTCCTCTGTTTCTCAGAGAGTACGTTGTAGATCGGTCGGTGAGAGAGGTCGTAGATCCCGGTGGCCATATGAGTATCTATGACAGTTAGTCGGACCCCTAAAAGTCCAAAAACTGGACTCACTACATAACTTTGATATAGCCAGTGGGTTGTGAAGGTCAGGTGGCAGTCGCTTCACGGCAAATTTCGCATTTCTGCTGTTTGACAGTTAGCCGGGAAATCCGAGGCTCAGAGTTTTATTGGAATTGTTTTAAAAACAATTAGGTTTCCGAAAGCAATTGCAACGCTGGACTAGTTTCATTCAAATATCAATGCGGCTACGGATTATATTTCTGACAAAAGAAAAATAAAATGTATTAATGCCGGTGGCAAACAATTAAAAATGTAAAATAAAAAAAATATTAACAATAATGCAATAATTATAAAATTATACCATTATGTTTGTTTAATATTTTAACAGTATGGATTTTCATCCTCTGAACCTTTACAAAATACAGAGTCGGATTTTATGGTTAACTGTGAAACAGTAGAACCGCGAAATTTTCTTTAAAGCGACTGCCACCTGACCTCCACAACCCATTAGCGATATCAAAGTTATGTAGTGCGTCCAGTTGTAGGACTTTTAGGGCTCCGACTACCCGTAACAACTGTCATAGACGCTCGTATGGCCACTACGATCGACGGCCTAACGTACTTTCTGAGGAATGGAGGTGTCTCAATGTCTTAAGAATGGTCATTGGTCATCCATCCGAAAACCACCCTGGCTTATGTTGCTTAACCTCGTAATGTGATAACCTACTCGGTTACCACTTAGTCACAAGTCCCGTCAATGATTTTTTATTGAGGATGAATGCATTGTGTACAAAGTAAATCTGGTGATTTTTAATAAGAGCAATGTATTAAATGTGATTCTTATTTACAAAAAAAAAATTTTTTTAGTATTTCATTATAGTATCATACCCAACCCATTTTGAAATCTTGGATAGTTGCGCCAATTTTTGAAAAAGAATGCCATAGTGGTGTCCATACTTTTTTTTTCACCGAGATAAGATAAAGTGGGTCGAAAGTAAAAATGTATGAAAATTTGACGACAAAAAAATATTTTGACCTATTTTTGTAAAATAACTACAAATATCCTATAATTTTTCAGGGTATTGATGGATAGCCATGCTTCTTAGCTTGCTAATACAGAAAAGAGTTCAAAAATATTTGCAAAATTGTGGACCTGATAGTTGAAAATATCATTAAGGGTACCGAATTTCGAGGGATTTTAAAAAAGTTCGAGTAATTAAAAAAAAATAGAGATATATTTTTTTTCTTATTTTTTCCTGAACAGTCATAAGTAGGGCCACTCCCTGTTGCCGGCTTATCCTTGAATTTTGGGACACCCTGTATATGTATAAATCATTCAAAATCGAGATGCCATGGCCAATATATTTGCCGCGTGCCTATGACGTCACCCTTTGTGATTGGCGATATCATATTTTTAATCAACTTTTGAAACCGTAAATACCGTTATTGTTTGAGCCGATAGTACTTTATAAAGTGCTTTTATCTCCGTTCATTTCAAAAAGAAGCCATCAAATTCAATTTTCATTCAATTCATGTTGCTATTGTGTGCGTATTCTATAGAAATTCAATTCAAAACTGTAAATTAGAAACTTCAAATACATATATTTTGAAAGGATAGACGAAAATAATAATTCATATTTTATACTTTTTTATTTTCTGCACCACCTATTAGGTTGACTGGTAGAGAATGCCTATGGCATTATGTGCATGAAGTTTTCATAAATAAAATAAATAGACGTTAGACGGTTGGTTCAAGGGCTTGATGCAGAAGGCAGTTTTGCTAGGCACTGCATGCATAGTGAGGAAGTTCCTCTCCCTGGAGCCCTAACCACCGGCAGCTTGGTCCCTGTACCAGATGCCGGTGGGGCACTATTTTTTATAAAATTTAAATGTATTTTTTTAAGTGGTTATATTTAGAAATATAATTTATATGTATATACAATGAATAAAGGAGAAAAATAAATAAATATAGCGAGCTTCGTTTAGTCCGAAATGAGTTTAGGTAGACTTATCACTGGTTTTCAAAATGTCACCATTTCTACTTCTTCCTAGCTTTAATTCCAGTCACATCCGATGCTTTCACCTCGGAGCCTGGCCTGTCTAACTGCGGTTTTGACTGATCCTCAATATTTTCCGTAAACCGATTGTGATCTGACCTCTATAAGCCATCGGCGATATCGATTGTATTTAGATAGATTGATATTGTAGTTAGACTGATTGTTGAAGTTTTTAGAACTCCAACGAACCGTAACGACTGCCATAGATGTTCGTATTACAACTGGTATCGACAAAACGTGCTCTCCAATCCACGACCAGATTTATGCAAATTTTCATATTCATTCATAAAAATATTTGCACTGAGTGGGTATCAGTGGTGAAGGTTGAAAATATTATGTTCCCCAACCATAAAAAAATGTATGAAATTCTACCTCGGCTTCTCTTTACAGAGCAAGCCGGCAGGAATCGGGTTATAAGGTCCCCTCACAACTGACGACCGCTAAAATGGTAAAATGGGCGACGAACGGATGAAAAATTCGTTTAGGATTTTTTACGAATTTCCCGGGCGAAGCCTGGACCCAAGCCGCTAGTTACCAACAGCGAATAATGTTGTACATGCTCGCTATACCAACAAACAAAGCTTACTCATATAACATAAATAAAACTTCATATTGTGCGCACAATCCTCTTTGATTACAGTTCGCTTGTTTGCGTAGTACAATCGGAACACGACTTGTTCCAACATAGCTTTATTCACATTTAAACTGTGTTATACGTGTCAATAACACAGGTTCTACGCGATATTTTCGAGAATATTACGATAAATTGTGATTAAATTACTTATAATTATCGAAAATTAAAAACTATACTATCAATCCGAGTATCAATATAGTGACAAACGACAACCGACAACAACGAAGTTGTCAAAAAACCATTTTTTGAGTTGGTTTGTCAAAGGTTGTCGTTTGTGTATACACGTATAATGGTGGAACTTCACATGGTTATTTGAGCTTCTACATTATCTTTTACACGGCAAGTCTTCACATCATACTCTCGCCACAAGAAAAACTCAAGTTACAAGCAACTAGTCTAACTTAAATAGTATCATCAGAACCAGTGGAAATATTCTCTTTGCTGTGGAAAGTTCAAATGGAGTAGTTTCAAATTTCCAAAGGTACACATGAAAGTAATAAAAGTGTTCAAATTTAATTAAGCGATTTAATTAAATGATTCCATCGCTTAGTAAACGTTTTCGCTCTTATTACAATTGTTCGGTGAATCCCCGATTACGGGATTCACCGAGACCGACCGGAAACTGCCGAGGGGCGGGAAGTTATCATCTACAGTTCAACACCTCGACAAATGTACTATACAGATTATTAAATTTTTCGTCGGTTTCACTCAAATATTAATTGTTTTCTTCAAATTAAAGCGAACCATTTTGATAAAATTGAATCAGTTTTAATCTTTTTTCTTTTTAAGTTGATGAGTTTTGGATGTATACTTTAAAGATTAATATGATGAAGTTATAAACAATAAGAACAATTACATTTTCAACAATTATAATTTACTACCTGTTGCCTGCGGTTTCGCCCTCGTGGCCTCTTGATCCCGTTCCCGTTGCTGACCCTCTCCAATAGCGTGACGAATGTGACGATATTCAAAAATAATATTGTGACTTTCTATTGGTAACAGAATTTTCAAAATCAGTTCAGTAGGTTTATAGACTGCCACCTAAAAATGTAAAGAACTCTTAAACTTCACTTCTTTATAATCTAAAACGAAATACCTACCACTCACTAATTAATCACAAAATCTCAGAAACTATAACACATACAAACTTGAAATTCGGCAGCTAGGTTCCTTATAAGGTGTAGACATCCGCTAAGAACAGATTTGAATTGAAAACTCCACCCCTAAGCGGGTAAATTGAGGGTTAACTGATTCCACGCCTACGAAGTCGCAAGTGGCCCTTATAAAAAATTGAAATGAGCAGGTAGATCTGGTAATCCAGATCTACCTGCTCATTTCAATTTTGACAGAGGGGTTAATATCCCTCTGTCATCTTCACATGTCTCTTTCATATCCAAGGCTATCATCTTGGAGTCCGGAGTCCGCTTTCCGACTTTCACGTATCCACTTCTTACGGTCTTGAGCATACATACGAAATTATTCTGGATGGTGTAACATCTTCTTTATAAAAAAATATATTCTTCATAAAAAAAAAAAGAAAAAAAAAACAAAAACAAAACAAAACTTCTGTTTGCCGATTCCCGGTCTCTGCTGTAGGACTCGTTTGCTTCAGGAACCATCGGTCTTTTGGTGGGTGTGGCGGCCTATTGCCACTTCAGCCTGTTTATTCTGTGAGCTTTATTGGTAACTTTATACAAAATTATACGTATACATAACGTAAATAGGAAAATATGCATGTATCTGCCCTCTAAATCACTCAAAATATACAAGAAGCCATTAAAATATCTCCATTATTGACTTAATAATATCTCCAGGTAAAGCAATAAGCGTCGTAATTACAAACAGTATTACTTACTTCACTATTTCTACCGTAATTAAGTAATAGCACGGATTTGTATCATCACCCAACTAATCAAAAATATTCACTATTACTTCACGTTAAAGTTCATTTTCGCTTGAAAGTTAATTTTCATCTTTCACCAAAGACTTGCCTCAAGCAAATAATTTGAGCTGGTTACTCCCTTTTGCATCAGAAATAAAGTTCTCATTAAAGATAAAAGGTAGTGAGTTATTTGTCAAAGGCTCTAATTTTCTATTTATTGGTCTAAAAGATCTATTACTGAAGGTATTTTTGTGGAATGAATGTATGTATGTTTATGTAACTTGATCATAATTACTTTGATATCTTTCCTAATTATTAGTTGCTACGATTTGTTTTCGTATTTCTAGATATAATATTACACGGAAAAGGATATTATGTAAGTTATTGGGTTTCCGGTAAACAATAGTTAATTAGTTGTTTTCTTTTGGAGGTAAGTTAAGCAGATGAAGTAGAATTTATCTTCGATTTATCTTGACTTGAATGTCAAGATGGGTTATGTTTTTCCCGCCTATCTATATACAGGGCGTCCCACGGCGATGCCACATGAAGGGCAAGTACCTTAAATCCTTAAGTTGGCTCATTTTACTTAAAGGAGACATCATTTTATTTTTAAAAAGAAATAAAACTGCATTTAAAGATTTTTAAAAATTCGCTTGCCACACCCGGTAATCGAACCGACTAAAATCCGAAAAAGTAACATCCTGTATTTTTATGGCATCAATCGATACTGTCAATCAAAAGGATCAAATCTCTCTAAGAAATATGGTAAATTAAATGAAAGGAAGTCCTTGAAACCTAAACTTATAAATTCAATTTGGCAAAATAAAACACTTTAACTCAAAGTTCATCCATCCATCTGATACCATATTAACAATGAAATTCCATATTTAAATCACTTTTCTTTTTTTATCGTGTGGAGACCGCTGCATCAATCGATAGTGTCAATCAAAAGGATCAAATCTCTCTAAAAAACATGGTAAATTAAATGAAAGGAAGTTCACAAAATCTTAACTTATAAATCAATGCAAACAGACACAGCACTTTTACTCCAGAAACCATCAGATAAGGTATCTTATAAGGTCAACACTAGAGATATCTTTGATGAAATTTATTTAGTAAAATAAGTACATACTGAATGAATGAACTTTGTAACCTGTTTAGAATGTAACTTTTTTGGGTAACTGCATGAGGTTATGTAGGTAGGGTAGGTAGTAATTTTTAGGTGCTTGATTAGAAACCTGCACGCGTACACCGCGTGCAGGTTTCTAATCAAGCAACGAAGATGGCGAGTGAATTGCCCTATTGGATCAACTTATAACCTGTCAATTGAGACGGCGCGGCGTGCGGTTTTAATCGGTTTGAGTTCGACATACCTAAATACTACTGCTGCTGCTGACCAGCAGCGGTCTCCACACGATAAAAAAAGAAAAGTGATTTAAATATGGAATATGGTATCAGATGGATGGAATGAACTTTGAGTTAAAGTGTTTTATTTTGCCAAATTGAATTTATAAGTTTAGGTTTCAAGGACTTCCTTTCATTTAATTTACCATATTTCTTAGACAGATTTGATCCTTTTGATTGACAGTATCGATTGATGCCATAAAAATACAGGATGTTACTTTTTCGGATTTTAGTCGGTTCGATTACCGGGTGTGGCAAGCGAATTTTTAAAAATCTTTGAATGCAGTTTTATTTCTTTTAAAAAATAAAATGATGTCTCCTTTAAGTAAAATGCGCCAACTTAAGGATTTAAGGTACTTGCCCTCCATGTGGCATCGCCGTGGGACGCCCTGTATATATAAAAATCAATGCCACTTTTCGTTGTTAGCTTATAACTCGAGAACGGGCTCACCTATTCAAACCAAATGTTTAGGCTTTGTTCGGACTATTTAGTAGATGGTTTATGTGAAGTTTGCACAAAATCGGTCGAGCGGTTCTTCATTTATCACATTTTTGTTACAATTGAATTCAATAAATGGCGGATCATTGAGATTGTTATGTCAAATTGAAACTTTTTTCAGTGTTGACAGTACAAGCATGTTGTTATGTCATTCATGCGGGCATCTATTGACATGGCGGTACGAAGTTCGCGGGGTCAGCTAGTCTTGTATGTTTTATTCGATTTTGACGTTTATGACTTACTAGCTGTTGCCCGCGGCTCCGCCCGCGTGGAATTCGGATTCCGGTCCAACTTTAATGTATGGAAATCTGCCCGATTTATTGACATTTATGCTCACTGCTCCGCTCCCTTTAGTAGTAGCGTGATGTTATATAGCCTATGTTACTCCCAGATAGTGTAGCTTTCTATAGGTGAAACAATTATTGAAATCGGTACAGTAGTTCCGGAGCCTATTCATTACAAACATACAAACATACAAAAATAGGTACAAATCTTTCCTCTTTATAATATCAAGTGTAGATATAGGTACCTCAAATCCCATACATGATACAACATTCTTCATTCTATTCTACAGGGTCCGTATTGGCTCACATAAAATTCTAAATCCTATTCTTTCTCTTACTACCGATTTATACTCATAATAATCACTCTTCATAAAAAAAATTTCATACCTTTTTTATTCATACATTATTATTACTACCAACGGAGCTCATAATCGTCAGCGCTCATATTTTTTTTATTAATACTGTTACTATCAAGAACAGATTGAAATTATATTTTTTTTAATTCAGAATGTTCATTTGACTAAATGAAGTTCTACATGGTTATAAAAAAAAATAACCACGAAGTCCTACGGCATACGGTCAACGAATTGTGAAAAAGTCTTAAGGTGCGTACAGATCATGTAACATGTTGTATAACTTGTGTTATATAACATGTCCACATTATCTAACATTGTTTTATAACTTTGCAACATTGTACTAACTTCAGTGTCTACATTACTGAAACATGTTATATAACATGTTATGCTATATAATGTGTACGCACGGTTAGTAACAGGGTCCCGCTTCTACCCTCTGGATACAGAACCCTAAAAAGGAAAGGATACGGCAGAAAGAATTGTCTTAAACCACACCGATGACAATGTTAGAGACTGTCACAATACGTGTAGATGTGCGCTAGCAATGTATTTTGGCGAGCAGCCAGTGTCCGTGCCATGCCTATGTGATTGGCTTTCCATTCGATTTACGAACCGATTCTACCCACTAGGTCTATTCCAAAAGCTGTACGATTGGTTTCACTCTGTGATAGACGTAACCTCAGCTCAGGTTTAATAGTAGTAGTTTAATGGTTAAAGAGGCGGTTTTACAATCGAGAGGGTCCAGATTCAATGACCTGACATTACAGATATGAACCCATGTGGTTATTTATAACTTTTTTTACACCACTTAGATGGCAGACAAACACACGTCCCACCTGATGGAAAGTGTTACCATTGCCTATGGACGTATGGAACACCAAGGGCGTCAAACTCGCGCTGACCCCGTAAGAACCTTCTAAAGCTCTTTGAAGAACCACATACTGCGTCTAGAAAAAATATGTATATCAAAAATTTTCATAAGCGTAGGATTGCAGATTATAACGTATATTTATTATAATATTCCAAGGTTTACGAAGTGAACGCGTACGAGATAATATTGAACTCATAAGTAACATGGCGGATGTAGAACAAGTGAACAAGCTTAGGAGAAATGGTTTTTATAGTACATATTGCGTAAGCTAACCAATCTCGCAAATATGCTGAAAGCCGGAAGCACATAATACTGGCATAATCTATCTGTATATACAAAAAATCTTAAGTTTGTCCGTGTGCACTAACGTTTAGAGTAAAATTTTTTGAAAAATGTTTTTTATTGTCATGGTGTTTTTTTAAATAAGTAACTATGCAATCGGGTTATAAGATTTTTTTATGAATGTCAATCCCAGATGAAGCCAGAATCGATGATGACTAGCATCCTGGATTTTGGCTTCATGCGGGATATGATAGAAAACTAAAGAACTAATAATAATAAATAAAGGATAGTTTGTTTCAAAGCGTTTATCTCTGGAACTACACGTGCGATTTGAAAAATACTTTTTGGATTTGATAGGCCAGTTCTTGGTGAAGATTTATATACCATTACGCAATGGCCTTTAGGAGCCGAGTAATGACAAAAAAGCCGAGGAAGACGCTGACGGGCGGTTTGTCGTGAACCAAATACGTTGGATGAAACTGCAGGGTACAGCTAGTCTCCAATATTTGACAATATCGTTTAATAAAAGGGCGTTTGTTCAAAGAAAAATTCACTCCGGACATTGAACAAACACGATCCTGTACAAACATATATTTTTGCTACAGGTTTCACGGATAGGTTTGCCGTGAGTAATAGATTTACTTTCCACTATCGGGCCCTGTACACAACTGTTCGAAATAAATTATATTCTGTCTGTAGCTTCACGTATAGGAAATATAAAATGTGTTTGTCTGTTTAAGAAAGAAAATATTGCTTTTTTGAGAAGATATTCTGCTCTACACCTTCCTTGTATATTTAAATGCTTAGCTTAGTGCTTAAAGCCTTACGATCGAAAGGTCCCAGGTTTGAATCCTGGTTATTACACTACCGACGTATACCCACTCCTAACACAAGGAATTGAGCTTAGTTGGAGAGCGAATATTAGTAATTTCGGTTGCTAATATTACAAATGTGAAGATGTCTGGATGTATCAGTCTCTTCTCTCTACCTTTTACTTAGCAGTAATTGTACGCTCTACCGTAAACGCCATAGAGATCGTCGAAATAAACCTTTTAAACTCGAAATGCTAGATGCTGGTGATAACAAAATACTACTGTACTCGTTAAAACAGTAAGGTTACGTTTAGAGATATGCAAAGATGCATAGCCAGGAATGTGTTTGTTAGAACCTAATAAAATCAGTTCATTCAAAAAGTACGAATGTTTAATGTTGTTTTATTCTAAGTATGTTTACCCGCGATCTAGATTCCACAAGACAAGTTCGTTAAGCTATACTTACTTTGGGTTTAAATTAGGGAAGAATATGAACTACATATAGACGTCTTGTGAAAAATGCGTGTGAGTTATGTATTGCTCCCGTCACAATCCTTTTACACTTCAACCCGATCGCATCAAGAACGAGCCCACAACACATCTTCGCACCGCTCATCAGAGCACCATTTCACAGCGTCACTAGAAAAGAGTCGTAAAAATTGACAGTAAAGCTGAGTGAATCATTCGCCACTCTACAGCAATTCAACAAAAAGCCGAAACGGATATGTAAGTGGATGATAAAAATTGGATGCGATTCACTTTCCGTAATCGCTGGTGTACTCTCGGGAAATCACGAAGTATAGCGTCGATGTATATTGTTCAATGTGAAGTTTCAACTGATGTAAATGGGTCAGGGATCCAGAGGTCTTACCAGGATTCTTCACAGCGGCTTCAATTGTTTTATGCAGAAGTCCGTTTTTATATTCATTAACTTAGTCGTCAATGGAAAATCTTTTTTTTCTAGATATTTAAATACAGTATGCGTATGTTTGTGGTTGCAAAACTCGAGAAGTATTTGATGGGTTGATATGAGATGGTGCGCATATGAGGTATGAAAGGGGTTTCATTTCTTGCACTCTTAAGCTGTGTAATGATCTCCCTGCTATGGTTTTCTGAAGCAACTACAATATAGGGTTCTCCAAGAAGGACTTTACAAGGTTTTTACAGGGTCAGCAGAACGAGTATAACGTCTCTGGTGTTGCACACGTCCATTGGCCACGGTAACCTCTCCCATCAAGTGGGCTGTGTGCTTGTCTGCTACATAAGTACATTTTCTTTTGATATCATGTATTTTGGCTTTTACTGGAGCGTTTGCCGTGTAAGATAACCAATCTTGAGAGATAAACTTGCGTTCGAAACTCGTCAATCGATCAGTAGGTTTACTGGCTTGCAAGCAAGTCTTTAAAGATTTTGGTAGGGCCCCATCTATCTACTCGAATCAGCTTACCTTAGACCATAGTACTGTATAGACACAGCCTTTGTAACAAAACGAAGTGAACCGTTTTGTGTGTGTAAGCTAAGGTGAATATTGTTCTTTACGGCCGTTCCTAATAACAGCCTCCGTGGCGTAGCGGTAGTGAACGCGGCTGCTACGCAGGAGGCGTGGGTTCGATCCCCGCTCAGTGCAAATATTTGTGTTCATGAAATATGGGTATTTGCATTGATCTGGTCGTGCCTCGGAGAGCACGTTAAGCCATCGGTCCCGGTTGCCATAAGAACATCTATGGCAGTCGTTACGGGTAGTTGTAGCCCTCAAAAATCCAAAAAAAAAAAAAAAAAAAAAAAAAAAAAAAAAACAGTCTAGCTGCAAAGCTTCGATATCGCCTAATGTTACCATTGGGATGTGGAGGTCAGATGGCAATCGCTTCACAGAAAATATCGAGGTCTAGCCAAATCCGTAGTTAAGACTGACAAAAAGCGGACCCCAGACTCCGAGCTGAAAGCTTCGGATGCGACTGGGAATTAACGCTAAGAGGAAGAACATATGTATCTACAGATTAAGGTAAAGGTAGAGATAGTTCCTTTGTCAAATCCTATTGTTATTTTCCTACTATGAATTGCGTTACCATAGAGATTGATGACGTTTTTATGTACATGTCAACATAACCGAAGTATTAACCATTTTTTACGCCGCTTAGAAATAACGGTGAATAACCCTTGCTGCGTCTAGGTTTGTATATAATCTAAGCAGCTTACTAACAACATATTTATTCGTTTTTTTCCCTTTTTATGACCTCAATAGACAACATATTAATATTTTATGAAGTTATACTTATTTTGGTACATTTTCCTTATGAGAGTGTACGCGTAGTATAGGCGTGGGGAATATCAGTAAACAAGTTTGAACAAAAAATAAATCTGTCCTAGTTTATCAAGTGCGTTGCTGGCGAGAATCTGGGCTTTCACTTCCGGAGGGTGTTGGAAAATGTGGCTGGAATATTATAGATGTATACCTCGAGACACGTATCTTGGACCTAAATCACGAGCCAAACGAGGCTCTGGATAGAACACGCGAGAATTGTTTGGTAATAATGTATGCTTGGTGAATTTGAGCTTGTTCACCGCAGTAGCACCCCGTGCTATCCTCAAAAAACACCCAAGAAACGTGTACTGTATAGTGCAAACTTTGAGTACATTTTAGGTACAAGATATATATCCCGAACAATATTTTATAATACGACTAGCTGACCAGGCGAACTTTGTACCACCATATTTTTTCCGCTTCCGAATTCAGATCTCTTTTTCATATTTTCTCCCCGTTTAATATATTCGTGGATGTCCAGGGAAGGCCCCTGGACATCCACGAATATTTCAAGACTAAAATTAGCCAAATCGGTTCAGCCGTTCTCGAGTTTTAGCGAGACCAACAGGATTGCAATTCATTTTTATACATAAGAGAAGATAAAAAAATTAATACCAATGAAAAATATGTAGGTACTTACCGATGATTGCATGATAAGTTTAAAAAAAAAACAATCTTAACAAATTAGTCTTTAAATCCAGTGTCTATAAGAAAGAAAACTAGAAATAAACCTAGATTGAACCACTGATCTATCTATAAAAGATGTCCAAAAGAAATACAAGCACACATTTATCTTAGTTGATTGCAAGCTGTGTCTGTGAGTGGAAAAAATAACGAAATAGAACAACATGTGTCGTTCAGTGAGGGCGAAGCTAAACTTTAATTTAACTCTGGATCGTAAATGTGCTGGTTAGGAGTTTAAGGATGTGGTTTTAGTGTGAGCGGATAAAGTGTCTTTTGATTTAATTCTCGTTTTTTTTTTACTCATCGTTTAAACAAGTACGATGTTCAGTTCTTGACTCTATGGGTTTCGTTTTTAGAACTTTACCACTCAGAGTGTTTGTGATTCTCTTATTTACAGTGATCATTCTATTCAAACTATGCATAGTAGTGGATTATAACTACGTAATAATAATTCACAGGAAAACATTAGAAAGTACGAGTACAGTGCCAGGTCAGAATTGTAGCAGAATCAAACACATAATAAATTCTCTCTGATATTTCAATTTCTCGTGCATTCAAGCTCAACAATATCGTGATTTTCTCTCTCATTCTCTCTGTAACTCTCTAGCCATCATGCATCTCTTGTTCCTTGCTTCATCTAGAATAAGTTTTGTAAATTTGTCCAACAGCAGCCAAAAAAAAAAACAAGACTGCTAATAGTTTTTCATTTGTCATTTGTCTCCAAAAATATCGTGCGAAGTGGAGGAGGAAGAACCGGAAGGTGGACCCTGAGCTCCGAGGTCATCTTGACCACGGATGCAATCAGGAAATTGCGTTTACATGAGGATAATGATGATGTCTCCAAAAATAATATTCGTAACCTTCAAACGGAATATATAACCGTAGACCAAATTTTTATACAACACAGTAGACCCCCACGCTTGAGCGTTTTCACCATACAGCGCTATCACCGCTAGCAGTCACACCACACCCAATATCGTTCATTAGTAATACTGTATCAATGGCGCTCATTGGAGCAGGCGTCTTTGTCACGGCACCAATTTGAGCGGATATTCGCCAACTGATCGCTTCAGTGCCGAACCTTTTGTGTTACGGGGTCAATGACATTTATTTAACACAATATAGTGCGGTGTTTGATTTACACCCTCAATTGATTTTTGAGGGGTGCGAATTTCCTATTTATTACTTTGATTGATCTCAAACCTTTGGGTTAATTATAAACGGTAGTTGAAAAGGGGTTTTTGACATGTTACATTTGTGTTTGATCTCCTAAACGATTGAAACTATTTTCATGACGTTTGTTTGATTAGGTCACTGAATTTAGGTCACGGTTTAATATTGAAGCAGTTATATGCAAAAGGGTTCTAGAGCAATAAAAAGAGAAGTGTGGTCAATTGATTACAGGTATTCCATCAATTGTTAGAATGGCCCGTCAATATAACATATATTATTGTTTTATATGTATATGTTACGGCTAATACCCGAAGTGCGGCTGCACCTAGTTTTAGCCGGTTAGAACTAGGTGTAGTCACTTACTCTTGGTTAAACCTAGTACGAGCCGATTGTTTTCGGGTAATCTAAAATAAATAAGCTCGACGGAGCCCCGCCTTGCTACGTCAGAGTGGTTTAAAAAAAAAACCACAAAGACTTGAGTCTTCTAACCTAACCTATCCGAGTCGGATTGCACTGAGTCGGGGTGTTAACGATAATTAATTTGGACATTGAAATTTCTGATTAAATGTAAATTTCTAAAGTGGCTACACCTAGTTCTAACCGGCTAAAACTAGGTGCAGCCGCACTTCGGGTATTAGCCGTAACATATACACTGTTATGAGTTACAGTCCAGTTCAAAATGTTTGCCAGTTGTTTATGTTTTGCTAAGGATTTGATTGTAACTTGTTGTGTTTCAATAAAAAAAAAAGAAATAACCACAAAACCTATAAAAAAAAAACATATATCATATAATCACGCCTTTATCATCAGAGGGTTAGACAGAGGTGAATTAACACCCATATTTCACCAATCATTGTATTCAGTCCCACGTAATAGGGGGTGAGCCTATTGCCGTATTCCAGGTACTATTGTTGACTCCAGCCATGTATCTGAGGCTGAGTCTGGGCTGTAAATATCTGTCTGCTGTTGAATAGCCCTATCCCTTAGTCGTCTTGTACGACACCGCTTGGGGAAAAATTAAATGGCCCATATTCTACTTTGCCGGATCGCGGTTATATCACTTCAAATTTTCATACGTTATTATAATTTACTCAATCATTTTATATTCATGTTTAACGATTTTCACTGGTTAACTCCAAAATTCTACTAAGCTCAGTCTTTTAGTAAACCACGATTACTTGTTAGCATGACGTCAGCCCCATTAACTGCGAAGGAAAACGAGCTTAATAATGAATTAACTCAGTTATTCCAACCTAGTAACGGTAATATCCACTCATCAATATTAAAAGGTTAAGGAACATAATCGTAGGGCTGCAGAGGGGTGTCTCAATTTACCCCCCATACCCACTCGTACCCTTAGGGGATGAAATAATCAAGGGAAATTGGCTAACACTCTTTAAGGATAAATATTTCGTGAGGAAAGCACATCCTTGGGGCAGAAAAGGCGTTATCTGGAAATACACGTTTTTAAATTTTAACGACTTGGTAAATGTAAAGTAAATGTAGAAAGTACAGTCAGAAAAAATAACTTAATAGTAAGTAAGTAAGTAAATTCATTTATTGCACGAAACATGGTCACTCAGGGTATAAAGGTGTTGACATAAATATGATAGTGCACAGCATGTCTCACAGAAATTACCGCATGCAACATTGTTTATCAAATCAAACTATATAAGCGTTTTTGACAATTGTTATGCCCAAGAAATTGAATAAATTGAATAGATTTCAATTTGCATATCACTTTATAGTATACTAGCTTTTGCCCGCGGCTCCGCCCACGTGGTTGTCGGTTATCGCGACCAAACATAGCCTATGTCCTTTCTCAAGGTCTAATCTATGTCTGTACCAAATTTCTTCTCAATCGGTTCAGCCTATAATATTAGTATGGATTTCTCTGTCATTATCATCATCTGAGAGCGAACCCAGCTGGAATTTTGGAACCTCAGAGGATAAAAGCATGTCAAGTATGAAGTTGCATTCAAAAACATATCAATAAGTCTAAAATACGACCCCCTTTGACAAGTGTTAGCATTAATATACAGATCACTTTTGATCTCAAAGGTTACGGGAAAGACGAGAACGACGGGAACGCCAATAAAACGAGCAACGACCTGCATTTGCGGTTCAAAGTTTTCGATTTAAGGATATGAGACAGAAAATCGATTGAGTCGAAGTACTGGATTTTTAGATGACGATTATGTTTTTTTGCTACTTTTGGGATTTGCACAGTTACCATCTTTATTAGCTTAACTTAAGCTTATTTTTATTCAACAATATGTGGTTGGCAAGTTAGGGCATCCCAACTTGCCAACTACATATTGTTGAATAAAAATAAAACATGTTAAACTTGTCCTCTGAAGATCTCAAAAATATTTACAATGACAATTTATTTTTATTTATTGCTATACCTACCTATTTCAATGTGTATCGTTTGTAAATAATTTTGTGTTCAATTACTTGTGAGGGTGACTGTACGAATATTTTTATTTTCACCAGTCTGCAATACATAGATGACAATTTCTACCGTAATAGTCAAAATGGATGGGACGGACTGGGTGCGGAAGGCGGAGGATCGGCAAGCGTGGCGCATATTGGGAGAGGCCTATGTCCAGCAGTGAACGGCAATAGGCTAATTGATAGTGAACTAAACTATATAATAAGTAAAGGACGAGTGGGAAAGATTTCATTTTCGTTCCTCTTTTTTATTTTCTGAAACTATCGCCCGTAAGAGAGTTATTCCTTTTTCCGTGGTTCATAAACTCAATTAACGAACGAGCTCTACCTAACTCAGAGCAGCTGCCCATGAATTAGATAAATAGCTGTTCCATATAGGGAATGAATCCATTACACTTAACAAAGTAGTACAATCACTAATCCAAAATCTCTCAATGGTTTTCGGATAAGGCGGTTTACACACCGCACCGCGCACCGCCGCGGTAGCGGGACGGATGTCAGTGTGAGATTATGGTGGCGACGAGAACTCAATCGCGCGGTCAAGCAGTTAATGTATGTTTGGCATCAAAAACATACAAAAACCGCGCGGTTGTTCTCCTCGCGCTTACACCCGTGCGGAGAGGTGGTGCACACAGCGCTCCGCATAACCAATCTGTTTTTTCTTTGGACCGAACTGGTCAAAATCACGTTAGTTTTATGCCGACAGGCACATAAGCCGTCTTGCCACACGGGGTATCGTTGCGAGATTCACTTTACCGCCACCGCGCTCGGTGTGCGATCCCGTGTAAGCAGCCCTAATTTTATAATTATCCGACTTTATTCCGGAGTGTGATAAGGCTTGTCAAATTAGTCAGTAGATTCGAGAAACTTCATGAATTATTAACATTGTTAACTTCATAATTTATATCTTATATTTTTTCCAAATAAGTAAAAAGTGATATGATAGTAATTTGCTAACTGAGCGTCTGGACGCCTGAAAGCACAGTGGTCTAATTTACATGAGCCCACATCCCTACCCTATTTTTATTATTTTTAATTAATTTAGATCACTCTCACTTGCCCATTTACATAGGATCGCGAGGGTGCTTTCAACGACAAATAAAATAAAAACCATCCACATGCGTGTCGGATTTGAGAACCAAGGGTTCCGTACCAGTTTATTCTGTTTTAGTATTTTTTGTTATAGCAGCAACAGAAATACATTATCACTAAAAATGTCAACTGTCTAGTTATCACGATTCACGAGATACGACCTAGTGGCAGATAGAATTTGGGTACGGAAACCTAAAAAGGTATAACCTCCAGTGCTGTCACAATCTGTATCAAATGTAGCAAATAGGCGTATGTATGTATGATACATACATACGCCTATTTACCTCAGGGGTAGGCATTTAACTCTATCCTTTCATACATCACGAGCTTCCTCTAGTGCCATTAATCCTTTTATGCAAGCCCACCGGTTTCGAGTACTTTTGACCTGCCTTTTTTCCAAAATTTCATTAATTTGGCCAATGTGTACTGTGTGGTCGAATCGTAGTATCGTGATTTCAAATTTAAGCGAGAGAAGTAATTCTTCGGTCAAGCTAAGCTTGTGTCTGAAATGCATGGTCAACCTACTGAAACTTCAGTTTGATTATTGTTCGAAATTTCATTATCCCTAACTAAGGCACCACCGTCTCTCTCACTCCGCCGAATAACCTATCCAGTCAGCTCACAATACTATTCAAACTTCCGCACCATTTTTTGCTATCCAACTTATTTACGAACAACTAGACATTTGAGCCAAAATCTGGCTCAAATAAAATGCTTATACTAAAATATACACCCCCTGTAGCTTAAACACGTATGTAACAGTTAGCTATTGAATAATAAACGTTGTGCCAGCTCTGAGTACGTGACGTGCCCGACACGAGACGTGAGGAGCCTTCGGAGACTACCCTCCCCCCAATGACCCTCATACGTCACAGCAACATCCAAACGAATATGCACTCTATCATCCACAACGTCAAGTCCATTCTCATTCAAAACTAACTCGGACTTACGGCATTTGTGAACGTGTCAAAAGTTTTTTCAAAGCCGTGGTTTTCCCAATTTTCTGGGTAATTTTCTGTACGCTACGTCCATTGTCATTTTGAAATGTGTGGTGGAAATAGTCAAATGGGAGCCGTAATATATGTAATTTATGAGTTTTTTTTAAGGGAAATTCGTACTTAAAGTTTGGTGTGGTCGGATGTTTAGGAAAATGGGAGGTTTTCTGAGCAGTTGTTTTGTCGCTGGTTTTTGTGTATGTAGTAACATTAAAATTAATGAAGAGGTAACATAAAATTTCATGAACATTATTGATGTAACTCGAGTCCATTTGTGCCTAATATGTGTTGACTCCAACTAAGAATATTTTTATGATAATATTTTTCCATTTCTAATAGAAAAATTTAATTTATCTTGTCCACTTTTATACGGAAAAATAGTTACTCTTTGTTTTTTTAGAGATAAGTCCATAGACACAAGTACCCATATCATTGTGTATATTCATACAATCAAATATTTGTACAGAGCGAGAGTCGAACCCACATCTGTTTTAGCAGTCAAACGCTCGAAAATCACATCATCATACAGTTTTTAATGTATAATAATGATACAACCAACTTAATAAAACAATCAAATTAATTTTCTCATTCTGGTACCAAATAATGTCATCACATTGTAAACTAATTGAATTTTAATTGCAACTTCACATGTTCGAAGCAGTTGTTACAAACTTATTTAATTTAAAGCCAATATTTTGGCATAATCAACTTGTCAATATGTTGAAGTTTCAGTGAATTTATTGAAGTATCTGAATGTTTCGTGTGAAGTTTTGACTAGATACAAAATACAATATCACTTAATTGTTATTAAAACTGTTTGAAAGTTAAATTGAGATGTCATATGTATTGAAATAAAACCACTTCTTAGACATTCGTTGACGCCTGTCATATACGTCAAATCCCATACATTTGGCATTCTATTCCATCATACGCCGAGCAACGAATTGCCACTTGTCTAGAGGGACTGACCAGCATAGGAATTGTAAGTCAAAGTCTCTTAAAATTGAGATGTCCTGTAGTGGACTGCGATAGACTAATTTTATTGATTGATTGGCTGACATTTACTCCGACGTTAAGGCTACTTTTCAGTAGCGTCACGTATGGTTGTCTATTGTTTAACCGAAGATTATATGCCATAATCATCATATTCCCGAATTTCATTTACCCGAATTTCATTTGCCCGAATGTTTTGTTTGACCTAAAAGACATATGACATACTTTTAATTGCCCGAAACTTAGATACCATAACATACGAGTGCCATACGTATTGTTTTACATATTTTTATTTGCCATAATAATTATTAGACATAATATTTAAACGCCATAATGATTATTAGACATAATATTTTCTTCTTGCTCTTTCTGGCTGTCGATGTCGATGGGTGTGATGGGTGGATGGGTTAATGATCACAGTTCTAACCTAACTCAAATGGCACCTAACCAAACTACTTCTGGGTGGTTTATAAAAAAATAACCACGAAGGGGATCCCCTTCTAACCTAACCTATCCGAGTCGGGGTGCCCTAAAGTCCCGATTGCATCCAGTTTCACCTGATATAACCGTTACACACTGTCACTGTTACACAATGTCGATGGCAGTTGATGTTATGGCATATGATAATTATGACATGTGATAATTATGGCATGTGAAAATTATGGCATGTGATAGTTAGGGCATGTGATAATTATGGCATGTGATAATTATGGCATGTGATAATTAGGGCTTACAATCATTCTGACAAATGATGTTATGGTAAGTGATTTTATGGGAAACAAAGATTCTAGCACGTGATTAATATAGCAAATAAGAGTAGGGCAAATGAATATTATGTCTGTTAATATTATGGCTGTTGACTATTATGGCTAATGATGTTAGGGTAAATAAAATTCGGGCAAACGGCGGTATACCGTCACGTATAGTCACTGGGTGACTAAAAATGGTAGTTGTCACATAGTTTGAAGTGTAGGCTGTCTCATCTTCTTTGTTCTACCTCATCTTCTTAGCTTCTAAACTTCAGACAGTATCATGTCATTTCTTCATTCGGGCGTCAATCCTGATTCCATTCTAAGCTTGCACTTTGGAGTTCGGGGTCCGCTATATATTGGATTGTATGGTTGAATCTGTAATCTGACTGTACAGTGTACAGGCTATCTGTCAATCATCATGTATACAGGCTTTCAGGTGTACTGACTTGCAAATGAATTTCGCTTGCCTTGCCGGGGCCCCTACACACTATATCGTCGCAGTCCTAGAACAACGACGGATTTGACTTTTTGCAAAATTTTTTTTTTTACTCTAATTAACTTAAAATATGGTACTTTATAAAAAAAAATAAAACATTTTATCAAATTTCATTACAAATGAACCAAATACAGAGTTGAATACTGACGGTTTTGATTAATTAACGTAAAACAATGACGGATTGATACTTGCACCGTTGTCTATCGCTGTCCCCTGCCCCCCGCGCCCTTTCCGCTCCCGACGCATTGGCATTACCGTCGATGTTCTAGGATAAGGTCACGTCAGGAGGAACAGTCGTCAACGGATAAGTTTGGTCACAATGTACTATAAATTACATATTTTTTTGTTTATTTTAAGTAAATATAAATTTTGACGTCTTAGAACAGCGGTTTGTCAAATCCGTCGTTGTCCTTGGGATACTAAAATACATTTTTTTATGTCTTTGTTTTTACCTTTTATCTTTTAAAATAACATCATTCAGTTCATCCATGATTAAAATTGTTTGTTTTTATTATGATTTTTTTCAGTGACGCATAATAAAATACGTCGATGTTTTACGTACCTATAGTAGGCGTATGCTATAAACCGTCATTTTTCTAGGGATAAGCGGAGGACGAATATACTGAACCGACGTTGTTCGTCGTATAGATTATAATATACGTCTTTATTCTATTTCATATTTAAAAAATGTTATATTAATTTGCCAAAATACTTACATTACCTTAGATTATACAATGATATAATTGTTCCTAGAAACCTTATTCTGTAGTTTTATTTTAATTAAGGTTTTTTTTTCACCTGAACGATGTTCGTCGCACAGCAGTATGGTACTGGTGTGCGACGAACATCGTTCAGCCAATCAACAGACATGCTAATTTGTAATGATCCATTTTGCTCCCAACATTAACCAGATGAGTTGAAAAATGTCTATCAGTGAACACTATTGGTACAGATTCTGTGATGGAGCGTGTGATTAATACACAGCTCCTGAGATACCTTGAGGGAAACGATCTCCTGAGCGACCGACAGTACGATTTTCGTCACAGTCGCTCTACCGGTAACCTCCTGGTGTATCTCACTCAGAGCGCAAGCCATCGAGAGTCGGGGTGAGGCACTAGCGGTCAGCCTAGATGTAGCGAAGGCCCTCGATCGGGTCTCACACAGAGTTCTTCTTGTGAAGTTGCCACGCTATGGACTCCCCGAGGGACTATGCGAATGGATTGCCAGCTTTTTATCTAACAGAAGTATCCAAGTCGTCGTCGATGGCAGCTACTCGGACCGCATGAACATAAACGCTAGTGTTTCACAAGGTTCCTTGTTGTCCCCGACCTGTTTCTGCTGCATATCAATGACATGCTGTCTGATGACTCCGTTCATTGCTATGTGGATGACAGCACCGGGGACACGTATTACATGGGCCGTGCAAATATCCCTAAGTCAGAAGTGGAGGAAAGTTGCGAACAACTTGTTTCCCAAATCGAGACTACTCTCTCTGGAGTATCCGATTTGGGACGACTAAACTTGGTCCAATTCAACCCTACTAAGACACAAGTATGTGTATTCACCGCTAAGAAAACTCCATTCATTGTAGCACCGCAATTCCTGGGCACACCGCTTACCATTTCCTCGAGTATCGGGATCCTTGGTGTCGATATCTCCAGCGACGTCCAACACCGTAGTCATTTGGAAGACAAGGTCAAGCTGGCATCAAAGAAACTTGGGGTGCTCAACAGGGCGAAGCAGTACTTCAGTGCGGGGCAACAACTCCTCCTTTATTCGGTACCACATGAAGTACTGCTGTCACCTTTTTGCCGGAGCGCCTGCGTGAGCTTGACCCTTTCGACTCGGTGCAAAGATGGGCGTTAAGGCTCGTCAGCAATCCCATACTCACAGGCAATGTGGAACCTCTCACTCTCAGAAGAGACTTTGCCTCACTGTGTGTGTTCTACCGCCTATACCTAAAATGGTTTGTGCTCAGATGAACTGTTTGACATGATGCCCACAGCTACATTCTATCATAGCACTTCTCGCCACAGGCAGAGAATTCATCCTCACACATTGCGTCTGGAAACGGAGCGCACTGTGCGGTATGAAAGGAACACATTTTCAACATTTTCATTCCTCGCACACTCAAGCTGTGGAATGAACTTCCCGCGGTGGTTTTCCCAAGCGACGACAATATGGGGTTCTTAGAAGGTTTCTTCGAGGTCGGCAGCATGAGTGTGACGCCTCTGGTGTTGCATACGTCCATAGGCCACAGTAACCACTTCCCATTAGGTGGGCCGTGTCTGCCACCCAAGTGTAATAAAAAAAATCGTATTAATAATACCAAATAAATACTTTTACGAGTATATAAGTAATTCATTGTTTACTCTATTTACTTTTTTATTTTCTGTCTTTATCTTGAGACTTTTAATTATTATGATTAAGTATAATTATTATTGATTAATAGTTTGGGTTTCTGCTACCTGGTTATGCTTATGTTATCTAGGTTTATTGATTAAAAATGCCAAAAACAGATTTTAGTCAAGATCTGATTGTTTTTTTATAAAGTTCTCATTCTTATTCAAATTCAAATTCAAGTAAATTTATTGCAATTATGAGAGTTAAGTTTATTAATTTTAAATTAAAGGTTTGAAGAATTAATTACTGTTTTAAAGTGATTGATCTTAGTCTGTAGGTTGTCTTGTTATTAAGTAGAATTAGCAGTAATTATTGCAATTTTGATGCATTTTTTTTTTAGTAATTTTGTACATAAATTTCGTAAGTAAAACATTTTCAAAGTTAGCTTCTTTTTCATTTCTTAGTCCAAATCCGTCACAAAATTTTGAAAGGATTCCCTTCAAAAGTGACGGTATGTACACACGGCGTCAGACTTCGGTTTACAGGCCACACCAACATAAAGGAAGTGTGCGTGACAGCAATACTATTAATACATTGCTTAAAGATGTGTGTCTCAGGGCCCTTGACGCACTCACACATTCGCTATTTTACTTACATGAAATATAGGTATTGATGATAGCCACTGCACCAAGTTATAATAGCATATTTAGCGAAAAACGAATAAGTAGATATAGCTGAATGGTTTAAATATGCAGCTGAACCAATAGAATCAATACCGGGTTCGGTCCTCGAGCGAGGTGCACTTTTTGTTCCTCAATATATTGAAGTCCTATTGGTCTAGTTTATTTACAGGAAACTAAGTGTATAAAATTCATATATATTATAATTTAATATATTTTTTGTATATTTCCTTGATGATTAATAATTAATTAAGTATCAGATAAAAATATTTGATCTTTAATAAAAAATATAAAAAAAACATAAGTATAATTATTATAAACTTCTAAAAAGATATTGGAACATAAAATAAAATGTTATGTCTATTAAATTGACTGACATAAAGATGCACGAATGACAAAAAGAGAATTCCGTTGTTAAGTTCCGAACCAACGACCGGCGACAACGGTGAGGTCCAAACTTACTTACTTGCATTCTTATCCATCTCGACTATGAGAACAGATAGCACAGTGACTAAATTTGATAACTCCTATTAGTTATAGAAACAAAATGCTGCATACATTTCATAAAATTAGTTTAGAATATGATATTATAACCTTGGTGCATTTTATGTAAGTAAAATAGCAATTGTGTGAGTGCGTCAAAGGCCCTGATTGGTTTACTTGTTATGACACACATCTTTAAGCAATGTATTAATAGTATTGCTGTCACGCACACTTCCTTTATGTTGGTGTGGCCTGTAAACCGAGGTCTGGCGCCGTGTGTACTGTACGCCACTTTTTAAACAAAGATAGTCCGTAAAATAACGACGTATCAGATTATTCGTCACCTTAGTGTCCACAGAACAACGACACATGTGACTTTTTTACTAATTAACGCAATATTTAAAATATGTTGCGTATGTCATATTATAACGTATTTAAGTCATAGCAACATATCAAAATTTTAGAAAGATTGAATAAGTAGTTTTCAAAATATGACAACATCTATAGATGAAAAACTTTAAAGTGCTCTCCTGTAAAGTTAGCAAAAGTCACATCCGTCTTTGTTCTACGACTGCGACGATATAAGCTTTGAATATTTGCTGTCAAATGAAGAATAGCCCTTGCCCTATGGAAAGTGATGGGATAGTCTTTATAATCTACTAGACATTCCCATGTAAACGCCTATGGGAAACTGCTTTAGGTTTTTTTTCGTGAACTGTTTTCTTTTCTTTTGACAATGGTAGGCACAAGAAAACAAAATATTACAAATGGCCTATATCATATTTCATATTATAATCTATCCTTGTTACCATTGCATGAGTCTATTAATTAACTGTTTGAGCAATATTCAATTACAATAATCTCAAATTAAATGAAAAATAAAACGCTCAGATGAAATATAAAACTCTTTTGAACATTTCTCGAGTTATTTTAACCAGACTGCTCAAGAAATTACCTCTAAAGACAAAATCCTGTTTGTTTTTTTACAGATCAAAAGTAAATGAGTACATAAAAAATGTATGTGAGGTAATCTAGTTAAATTGTGTTATAAAACTTGTTTACGAAGGCTACGAGCTTCCATGGTAACAGAGAATTTTACTGGCTAATCATCTTTTGGTACGTAAATATGCCTTTATTCCGCGGTGTTAAACCTGGCGAGTCATTTGGAAAGCCATTGATTTTTTGCGGTTATGCATTTTGATGTCACAGGAAAGCCGACTCTAACTTTGATGTTGTAAATTACAACCCAGCAAACAGCTCATAACCCACCTGGTACTCTCAAAGCTGCAACCACTGGAGGGTTAAAGTACACAATACTGAAATAAAAGATACTTCTCCACCGTCGCACAAACCACCTGGGTGAACCGCTCATGTGCAACTTGAACGAATTGACCACCGGCATTGTTGATCCACCACCTATAATTAACTCATCTAAGGGCTAGTCTGTGCTGTTTTTTTTTTACTTCCTCTGATAGCTTGATCGAATTGCCAATGTAACAATACCATCTTGGAGATTTTTTACACAATCTCAGCTAAAAGAAGAAGAAAGAAATAAAAGTATTTTATTTATAACACGCACAATGGAAATAAACTCCTCATTAACACCCACAACTTATGAATCTAATCTTTAAATCTAAAACATTCTTTCGTATCCAAAATATAGCCGCCATATTTTCAGCATGAATGCTATATTCATATGATGTTGTTTAGACAACCTCCAGCTTTATACAAAACCAAACAAAATATAACACACTGCTACTTAAACTTGATAAATTAATAGTGTCGTCTTTCCCCACCCCATCTTACCCATTCGTGTACACTAAAAACTGTGTTCTAACAACAGATTCAGTAAACGACTCAATCTGGCTAAAGATTATCTAAAACGATGACCGACATAATAACATGTTTAAAACAAACAAACCGAATAGGCTTTCAGTAAAATAAATGTTTGCCCAAGTAATGGCTGGTGGCCCATGGGAAAATGAAATATAAAATATAAGATACCAGCTCTTCAAATAAGGAAGTACTACGATTATTATTTTGTGTGTTCAGTTTTTGTATAAAAGTTTATAGATTTTTGTATGTGTCTAATTGTTCACTGATTTGTATAGGTACTCTAACCCCTCGTTTACACCAAGAAACAAATTGTAGACTTGTTTGAAATACACAATTTTTCGTACAAAACATGTCAAAACACAATTTTTCGTACTCAACATGTATTGAGACTTATCTCAAACACTCATGCGTTCACACTGTGTTGCCAACTTGTATTTAGACAAGTTTAAAACACATTTGCGTTCACCACACTGCAGTCTGCGACATGTTGTACTTTGTCTTTGTCATTGATCGCGTTCACACCTACACAACACTGTCGTGTTTTAGACTAGTCTTGTTTATTTTACTGCAATTTCTGTCTTGAGACTTGTCAAAAGCAAGTTTTAAACTGTATCCATGATTGATGGATAACATGTATACAGACATGTTTACAACATGTCGTACAAGGTTTGTTGACAAACTTATCATAAAAGACATGTTGTCTTGTATGATAACTTATCAACAAATCTTTCAACATGTTATAAACATGTCTATGTCTGAACGAAGACATGTCATAAAACTTGTCAAATACATGTTTTAGACCCTGGTGTAAACGAGGGGTAAGATGTTATACCTATCTAGATGTTATACGAATCCACAAACATAACTTTGCGTTTATAGGTGATTTTATAGGTTACTTGGTTAAAGACATTCAATTTTATCACACTTGGAACAATCATTGGAACAAGTTTACAAATGCACTTCGAGTTTAAGCATTTTGGACTCAATTCTTAGTTGGCAACTGGTTGCGAATTTGGTTGGAAATTGGACTCAATGCTTAAACCATTGAGCGTAATGAAACTTAACAAGTCAGTTAAACCAAGTTCAGCTAACTCAACAATGTTTTTTAACAACCGCTCAAGGGGTATCGTAAAATGGAACGACGCGACGTATTATGGCGGCAAATTGAAATTTTGTGACAAATACAAATACAATTTAGTGTAAAATACATAGTTGTTTAAGCACTATTTTATTACTTAATGGATGACAGCGTTTCTGAAAATTTATTTTATTTAACTGAAATTAAATTAAATGAAATGTGGGTTCTAATTCACCTCTGCCTAACCCTCCAGGGATAAAGGAGTGATTATATGCAAGTACGTATGCATGTATGTAACTGAAATTTTTGTTGCCCAAGATGGTTCGATAGGAGAATTTGGAGCGCTGAAGGCGGGACTCGATAGCTCAGTGGTCAGAGCATTTTCCCTGTAAGGAACTGGTCGCGGGTTCAGTCCCGTCTGAGTTGTTTCACTTTTAACTATCTTAATCGATTTATTTTACTAGCAGCTATTTCAGTATCATACTGGATCGAGCGGCGTGGAGAAAACTAACATAATGTGATTGAATTACATGCAACGAACAATTTATGTAGATATATAGAACTTTATAAGGCAGAGCTCGTGATCAGTTATGCTCATTGTTCAATAAACGAAGTTAAGCTACCTAGGCGTGGTTGTCATTTTGACGGGTGACCGCCTAGTAGTATTTCATCTGAGCGTTTCCGTGCCTCGAATAGCACGATAAAATCGTTAACTCCCATAAACAGAATTGGTTTTATTTAAGCAGAATGGAACCACACTGTTCCATTCTCCATACTGTGTGGTTCTATTCCAGAATAGAACCACACAGTATGGAGAATGGAACAGTGTTATAACCAGTTAACCAGTTTTTAGTATTATTATTTATTATTATTTAACCAGTTAAATAATAATAAATAATAATAAATAAATATTCTACAACATTCTACACAACGCTATCTAGACCCATGGTAAGCTTAATTAGCTTGTGTTATGGAATCCAGAATGCGGATATACATACTTAGATACTTTTTTTTTTGTAAATACATACATATTATACATAGAAACACCCAGACCAATGCAAATATTTATATTCAAGCATACAAATATTGGCACTGAGCGGGGATCGAACCCGCGCCTCCTGCGTAGCAGCCGCGTTCACTACCGCTACGCCACAGAGGCAGTCGAATGAAAATTACAAAAATAAAAATAACAGAATAATATTTGCAAAGCTACTACAAGATGATGAAATGGCAGCATCCACTAAAAAAAAAGTGAAAGCTTCTTTAAATATTAATTTAGTAAATTAATTAGAAGTAATGAATTTCTTGAACACGTCGACTAGAGAGGCCAGCCAGTTTCCTGTTTCCTCTTGAGAGATTTGACCGGGTAAAAAACGGGAAAATTTTAATGACGTCATCATCGTTCGTAAGGGGTACAACCTTAGAGTATACATTGCTATAGAGCACGCCTTACAAATATGAACTGCTATCACGGGTATGAACAGTACCGAGGCTCCTGGCTCAACCTCAATCAGTAGCAAAACAATACCCGTCAAAATGATTTGGCAAATAATATTTAATTCGATATGTTAAATCAAAATTTTGTACAACATCGTATATTTGAAGTAATCATGACGCAAAAATACCGCAAAATGACGCCATTTTTTTGTATTTTGGCTTTAATTTTATCCATGCATATCAAATCGAACAAAAAACTTCATAACAACAAACTACGTTAATAAGTGCATCTGTTGATATTTTCGGTAATGCATGAAACGTCACTATAGGTGCGCTATACCATCGCAAAGTATCTGCTAACACTCGGCGCCGAAGACCTGAGTGATAGGCGCGCTCTATATTTATAATGTATACTCTAGGTACAACGGTTTTTAACAACAAAAATCGTAAAGATCGTATGCCATCATAAATTTTGTTCACGTCTATAAATCCTCCAAGATATAGGCAGAGGTGTTTTTCACCCCACATTTTGTTAACGACGATATTTGGCTCACTTTAACATGGGCTGTATGTTTACTGTCGGATGGAGAACAGCCTATCCCTTAGTCACCTTCTAAGACGAGAGGAAGTGATGGGGTGGCCCCTATTTTACTCCATCGGATACTGTCACGAAAACTTTTCCCCACTACGTGCCTATACCCTGACGCTTCGGCCGCCGTCACAACTATGATTCGTAACCAGTTGCGATGGAAGAATTATTTACCTTTGATGACAACCAGTTGCGACAAAGGATTTTTTCTCTTATTCGCAACCAGTTGCCAACTAAGAATTTTTTTCAACAACACTTTAAATACTTGGGCTACCATATTATGTATATTTAAGGTATGTTTTAGGAACTATATTTCAAGCTAAACAGCCAGTGCATACTCTGGATCTATATGACATTTTGTATGTCATAAAAAAACAAAAAAGACGCATGTTTGGGATATAATATTCCGTCCCCACTATTCGTGTAATCTAAGACGAGTATAAAAGCTTATTAGCATCATAAATGTACTAAAGTCGTAAATTATACGCGACACGAAGTCATAACTGCTTAAGTGTCTGTTGTTATTTCACAATAACAACGCGTACTTAGCTGTAAGCCTCCCTCGTATCTGGGTTACGTGACAAAAGTCGCTAAATATAAACGATTTGAAAACTTATTAGTCTTCTTCATCGTGTCATTGGCAGCAAATAAGCAAAAATAAGCAAATAAAATTAAATGCGCCAAGGCCAGAACTCGGCGACATTGACTGCACCTTCCGTCGCTTCATTTAGGTCTGCAGTGTGCAGGTGTAGGGACATGTAGGGTTGTGCAGGTGTAGGGAACTTATTAGTCCTAAAATATTAGAATCTAATGAATAAAATTCTCGTGTATCACAATGGAATTTGACAGCCTCTGTGACGTAGCGGTAGTGAACGCGGCTACTACGCAAGTAGATTTGATTTCCGCTCAGTGCAAATATTTGTAGACCTGAGAATTGGTCGCAAAATATTCTTTAATTATATTTCTTTGATTAAAATTTTAAATTTTGAATTAAAACGGTGATCTACCCTAATTTTTCTTGAATTTTTTTGTCGTATTTTATTTTATTATGATTGATTATGGTATTGAAAAATACATAATTATAATTCTTAATTTTGAGCTATCTATCACCAACCCCCAATTATTTGATACTGGCAAAACAACGTTTGCCGGTATCGGCTTAGTATTACGAGAATAATTACAAATCACGCCTAGGTAGAGGTGAATTAACACCCACATTTCACCAATCATTGTATTAGGTCCCACGTAATACATAGCAAAACTAATTCCCGAATTCCGGGCACTAATTGTTGACTCGAGCCATTCATCTGAGTCTGAGTAACATCACAGTCACGTTTTAATCTATTTATAATCACATAATGATAACAGAAAAATTATATTTCCATCCCAATTTACAACTCTCCCGATCACTTATTCCATACCGTCCGAATCCAATCGCACACAATAAAAGGGTAACACGAACCTATTTTAAGAAGAAAATATCTTCACAATAGGTATAGTTATGAACTGATACATGGATTGGTTCACACATAACTGGGCTGGAACGTGACCGCACTGCCAACAGAAGGCACTACGGGAAGCCTCGATATATACGCGCTCGTTTAACAGTAGGGGTGAACAGAATTATGAACGAAATGATGGGGTTTCATTCGATAGTAACTATATTGTTGTGAATTTATGAATCTTACGTTTGCTGTAAAGATAATCTTTTTTTATGCCACTTTTGGGACAGTCAAGCACACGGTTTATCTGATAGAAAGTTGACACAATGGCCTATGGATGTGTACAATATCAGGGGCGTCACATTCGCGCTGGCGATCCAGTAGAAACCTTCTAATGCCTTTTTGAAGAACCCTATATTGTAGTCGCTTGGTAAAATCGCAGCAGGAAGTTCATTCCACAGCCTGAGCGTGGGTGGGATGAAGTTCTTTTCATACCGCACAGTGCGCATCGTTTCCGATAAAGAAAAGTTTAATACAGTGTTTTAATACAGTTCAATACTACTGTCTGGGCCCGAAGCCGCGACCAGTCTCTTTGTAGGGGAATACTATGACCAAGCGATTTTTTTTCTGATTGAACCCGAGGCCGAAATAAACTCAGAGCTCAAGGTCTGCCTTCCGACTTTTCCTCCACCTCTTAGCACGGTCTGCGCCCATGGTGGTGAAACTATTGACACGCTTTTCACCCTCTAGATCTTTACAACCGGGCGTCGATTCTACTAAAGCAACCATTGTTAATTACCGAGACTGCAAAAAATGGCATTACAATTTAGACTTTATTGCTATAAAGTCAAAGTCCAAAATTAAATGAAAAGAGTTTCATTACACTCTCTGATTCGCTCTATATAAAGCCATTTAATTCTAAACATTAACTGCATTACTTTAAAGGCTAAAATTAAATAGATGTTTCTTGCAGTGTCAGGGGCATGAAAGTGGTTTTGTTCTAGCAGAATCGAGGGCCAGCACGTTCGACATTTGTTACCGAATCCTGATGATTTCCACAAAACGTGACCACACCAGCAATCTCTCCTCTCTAGCATTTTATCCTAGATGTCACGGCATAAGAAATATTCGTCCTCCAACAAAATAAAAGAACTGTCACACCTTCACACGGAGTACTCGCCACTTTTTCACATCGCCACAAAACGCCGTCAATTAAGTCAGCTCCCGCATTCAAACGGTTCACTATTAGCAGCTCGGTCACGTACAGGACACTCGTGGACACTTCGTAAGCAGTTATACCTTTATGCCTCGTTGACACCGTATTTAGTTTTTGTTGTAATTTATAGGAATGATGAAAATATCGTATAGGAATTGCGATACGAAACGGTTAAGTCGGAATATTGCATTCGAGTCGAGACGTAACAAACATGCGATGAGGCTGTCAAGCTGAGTGCCACCATTATAAATTGGAACGTGTCTATAATGGTGATTCTCTTTTTCGAGGCTTCAGCTTACCATCAGGTGAGGTGAAGTCAAATTGACGTGACCTATTAAAAAAAGGTTTATTGATAAACAGGTTAGTTTTGTATATTTGTTCAAATATGTTTGGGGCCCCTCCAAAATCTTTGGGGCCCAAGTTCAAACATCCCGTGTTAAGATTTAAGATGGCACCTTATCGAATGATGTATTTTCTCTTTACATACATTACTCGTTAAACTTTGATATTATGCAAACGGCATTATTAAGAAGCAGCAATGAATTAAAATAAAAAAAAATCACATTCAAGTCCATTCTACGGTGCGTCATATCTGCTGTATGCAGCTGGTGTATACAATATGCAAGTCAAAAATTTAAAATATAAATTTATTCATGGTTTACTACCAAGAGAACGGCACAAAATTATATTAGTATACTTTGAATTTGAAAAACCCTTCAAGAAATTCAATCTAACCCTCTTTCCAAAATCAAAACTTTTTGATGCTATTACAACTTCAGCTGAGTATCCTTACAATTCCTCACAAAAGTTTTTTTTTTTTAATTTCTCCAACATGTTTTTTAATAACAACGAAATCATTAATAACAGACAGAACACCGTAATAATAAAAACGTACCAGAAAAATTGAGGATAAAATTTCACGTCTTGAAACGTCTGCAAGCCTATCTTGAACTTCTCAAGCCCCGAGCGGTCCGGCGTAGGCAATTTGAGCGAGATTAAATCCCGAGTGTAGCCGAGCGTGGCCGAATGAGCCGAGTCCGCCCGAGCGAATCGCCTCTGTCTTTAAATTCCACCCAATTCCACCACTTACCTTTATTCATAACGTGATATTGGTTCGGCCGGAATTCGGTAGATGTTCGGCAATAATTTGAATTTGGAATAAGAATTTTTGAAATTGGAATACAAATCGGTTTTTGGGATAGATTTTTTGCGATTGATGATGTGTGATTGATAGACTGATCGATGATCCCATACCGTCAATGTAAAAAATTGAAAACAAATAAATATGAGCATAGTTTTATTGTAGTATTCCAAACGGCTGAACGAATATAGTTGTAGTTTGCTACAGGGATAGGTTATAGTCCGGAATAACATATAGGCTTTTTATTCCTGGACTAGGTTCCCATGGGTTGCAGGATCTGGTTTTAAAATTCAACAAGGGCAACAGTCATTCAGAGCCTGCAGTCAAAACTCAAATATCATCAGTACGCATCATCAAACGTATATATCGTCATTTACAAAACGTCAAAATGTGATTGTGATTTTAGTCATAATATATTACTTTTTACAGCTCTTATAGCTATTATCATCTAAGGTTTCATTAAAACCACCATAACAATTTTTACAACACACCTGCTCATAACAGTGATATTATTTTACCGCAATTAAGCACGGAATGACACCTATTATAAAACTGTGACTTTTTCATTACTATTATTCACAAAAGTGAGTTATAGATTCTTTTTTAAATTTTATAGGAAGTGTCTATAATTGTCTATGTTCTTAAAAAAGTTTTGATACAAAAAAGAACGTGTTTAATAGTACGAATAAATTAATACGCCTATTGTATGGTCATTTGATGCATTTTCGTATTTAAATAAATAATTTCAACTTGTAATACTTGTGTAATAAACAAAATTTTCGCTCAAATTTAAATTTTTTTTTCTCTTAGTACAGAAAAAAAACAGAGTAAAAAAAAGTTAAGTTCAAACCTCATTTTTTTTTAAATATGGTCGACCGCCATTGTTAAATGCGCGCGCATAGGAAAACGAATTAATTTGTAGTATTGTTTATTTAGTATTTGTAGTATTATTTTATTCGCAAGTGTGTTGTAAAACGTCGTATGGCACGTGTGAGCATGATGATTACCGTCCTCGGCTGTCTTAAGACCCTCGCCTGGCGGCTCGGGTCTCAATGGCGCCTCGGCGGTAATCACCAACGTTGCTCACTTGTACCATAATGTACTATTTCGTTACATATTTACAAACGTTTACTTGTCTAAATACAATAATTATGACTGTATTTTGACTTGAGTATTGGTTCGTCCATTGTATTTCCTTCTTTTTATCCGGTCTATCTTGGTTTTAATGGGAGCGACTGTCATAATAATATAAGTTTTTACATACATACATATAATCATGCCTTTATCCCTGATGGGTTAGGCAAAGGTGAACTAACACCCACCTTTCACCACTCATTGTCTCAGTTGCAATGCATCAGGAGACTGAGTATTTACAACCACAAAAAATACCACTATTATTATTTTCATTACAAAATTTTACTAAGTATGTTCCAGTAACATTCCCTTGAATATAATATTATTATTACCTGCCTAAACATGTAGCTCTACATTTAGTACTGTCCCTTGCCATATTCTAGAGTATTTATAATCTTCCGCAGACAATTTGGGCCACCCTTATTAAGACTCTCATGGTATGTAGGCGGAGTACAAAGGAACCTTTGAGTGGCAACTCTACGGACGATGTAGAGACGCTCTACATGTAGAGTCTAACTAGGTAGAGCGGGTTGGTTTTTTAGAGAGAAAACATGTTTAGAAGACATTATGTTAGCTAGTAATTAGAGTGGGTTTTGGAACTGTTTTAGAGGAAATTATATAGGTGTTACGTTTGTGTTTGGTATAAAAGAAATACACAGGTATATAATTATAATGTTATACTTACATGGCACGTAAGCAGTTTAAAAAATATACACAATATTATTATAAAATGCCGCGTAGTTTTTTATTTTTATTTTTTTATACCACTTAGGTGGCAGACAAGCACACGGCCCACCTGATGTAAAGTGGTTACCGTGGCCTATGGACGTATGCAACACCAGGGGCGTCACACTCGTGCTGCCGACCCTGAAGAAACCTTCTAATGCCCTTCTTGAAGAACCCCATTTTGTAGTCGCTTGGGAAAACCATCGCGGGGAGTTCATTCCACAGCTTGAGTGTGCGAGGGATGAAGTTCCTTTCATACCGCACAGTGCGCACCGTTTCCGGTCGCAATGTGTGAGGATGAACTCCCCGCCTATGACGAGAAGTGCGATGATAGAATGTAGCTGTGGGCATCATGTCAAACAATTCATCTGAGCACAAACCATTGTATAGGCGGTAAAACACACACAGTGAAGCAAAGTCTCTCCTGAGACTGAGTGGTTCCACATCACCTGTGAGTATGGGATTGCCGACGAGCCTCAACGCCCGTCTTTGTACCGAGTCGAAAGGGTCAAGGTGGCACGCAGGCGCTCCGGCAAAAAGGTGACAGCAGTACTCCATGTGAGGCCGAACCTGTGCCTTATAAAGGAGGAGTCGTTGCCCCGCAGTCAAGTACTGCTTCGCCCTGTTGAGCACCCCAAGTTTCTTTGATGCCAACTTGACCTTGTCTTCCAGATGACTTCGGTATTGAACGTCGCTGGAGATATCGACACCAAGAATCCCGATACTTGTGGAGATGGTGAGCGGTGTGCCCAGGAATTGCGGCGCTACAACAAATGGAGCCTTCTTAGCGGTGAATACACATACTTGTGTCTTGGTAGGGTTAAATTGGTTCCCGGCAGAGTAGAATATGGGTCACCCCATCGCCTCCCATGCTGTGTCGTACAAGGTGACTAAGGGATAGGGCTGTTTAACATCAGAAAGATATTATACAGCCCAGACTCAACTACATATACTATTGCCATGGAATATGGCAATAGGCTCACCGCCTATTACGTGGGACCTAATACAATGATTAGTGAAATATGGGTGTTAATTCACCTCTGCCTAACCCTCCGGGAACAAAGCCGTGATTCACTCTAGTCTTGAAGACAGCAAAGTAATAGCTATTCTGAAACACAGATTCGGAAAGGCATTACATTCTGCGTTTTATGGTATACTAGCTTTTGCCCACGGCTCCGCCCCCGTGGATGTCGGTTATCGCGACCAAACACAGCCTATGTCTTTTCCCAAGGTCTAATCTATCTCCGTGCCAAATTTCATCAAAATTGGTTCAGTGGTTTAGGCGTGAAAGCGTAACAGACAGACAGAGTTACTTTCGCATTTATAATATCAGTATGGATATGGATTTAAACTTAAATTTCACAATAAAATGCACCTGCTTCTAAACTTTCTTCATATTTTATTTCCATAGCAACAGCAAATATAGCTCACTGTTCCAAAAAACCTTACTTGTTAAAAAAAATAAGAAAGAAAATTACCACCTGCGCAAAATTAACGTTTACAGAGCTCGTTACTCAAGCTGTCCCGATGCTATCAGCACCATAATAAATACCTTTTTGTATAAAATTATAATTTCATTTAAACGCAGTGGTTTGTAATTGGCGAGCTCCGTAAACGCTCCCCTTTTTATCTGTGGCTCTGAGTGTTATCTGTGCACGTAAAAAGGTGACAGCGAATGGTATTGTGTAATGGTTTATTTGACAAAGATACTGTTGTAAATAGGTTTTGAATTATGTTTATTCTTATGTCGTAACTCGTTTATCGCTTTTTAGAAGAGTTATTGCCAGAACTCAAAGTTAGTCTAGGTACTTATTTTAGCAGTAAAATCAATTAACAATTTTAGGTCCTAAAAGATTTAAACGCCACAATGACTTCTATAGAATTACCCAACGTTTCGATCAATTTCCACTGGCTGTGATCACAGGCTGACTTTTTTATACTACTTAGCTCGCAGACAAGCACACGACCCTCCTGATGGTAAGTGGTTACCGTGGCCTATGGGCGAGTGCAACACCAGGGGAGTCACACTCGTGCAGACCCTGTTAGAATAGAGAGATTATTTGCCGTCAGTGCAAAAGATAAGTAGGACAAAGCCTTTGGTTTTCTCAGCACAAAACCACCCCAGTGAGCTCTGGCTACCCTACTCACCGTCGGAAACACAACACGAGGTTATTAAGCTGCGGTCTTCTGTAGGTGATCGGCAGGTCCGACTGGTCCAGTGGTACACACTGAAAGGGTATACCCTTAGAGCGCGCCTATCACTCAGGTCTTTGGTGCCGAGTGTTAGCAGATACTTTGCGACGGTATAGCGCACCTATAGTGACGTTTCATGCATTACCGAAAATATCAATAGATGCACTTATTAATGTAGTTTGTTGTTATGAAGTTTTTTGTTCGATTTGATATGCATGGATAAAATTAAAGCCAAAATACAAAAAAAAATGCCGTCATTTTGCGTTATTTTTGCGTCATTATTACTACAAATATACGATGTTGTATAAAATTTTGATTTAACATATCGAATTAAATATTATTTGCGAAGTCATTTTGACGGGTATTGTTTTGCTACTGATTGACGTGTAGCCAGGAGCCTCGGTAATGTTCATACCCGTGATAGCAGCTCATACTTGTAAGGCGCGCTCTATAGCAATGTATACTCTAAGGATATACCTTTCAGTGTGTACCACCGGACCGAAGAACTTTTTACCTCTCGCATTCAACGACTAAGCAGAAACATAGATTATCAGAAAACAATCCGCGGGCGCCAAGGCCTTGAGTCTCACGATTTAGGTCCAAGATACGTGTCACGAGGTATACCTGGAATGAATATCAAATTCAACACGCAAAAGGAACACCGCGGTAGCCTACTGGTATGGGTAATGGACTGCTGAGCCGAGGTCTCGGGTTCGATCCCAGGTTTTACCATGGCACACACCAATGACTTTTCGATGATTTTCGAAGTTATGTGTGTGTTTATCGCAGGTTTATAAGTGCCCGGTTAATGGCAATAGGCTCGCAACCTATTACATTGGGACCTAAACATAAACGGTGAAATGTGCGTGCTAGCACCTCTGCCTACCCCTTCGGGGATATAGGCGTGAGTTTATGTATGTAATATCAAATTCAACACTAACAGCGATGTTTTCCTTGTCAGAATACAACTTGAGCTCGGCAAAGTTTTTGTTTTTGCGGGAAGCGAACTGCGTACGAAGTAATTGAGTTATTTCTAAAAGTTCTTAAGTGTGCGGAACTAGGTTAGAAACATATTGTTCTGCATCTTGTTAAAAGTTAAAGTAGGCACTGGTTTGCTGTTTTTAAAGCTCCATTAGAAATATATATTCACGTCTGTTAATCCTTAAAGGGGTAGGCAGAAGTGTGTTAACAGCCACATTTTGTAAATTTGTGATTTTCGGTCCCACGTAACGTAACTTTTTCGCAAAAGTGACATTCTAAGAAAGTGACATTTTTGAGGAAGTGAAATTTTAAGAAAGTGACATTTTTGCGAAAGTGACATTCTAAGAAAGTGACATTTTTGCGAAAGTGACATTGTGCTAAAGTGACCAAATTTTTCACGATGACATTTTGCGAAAGTGACGTTCTGCGTCAAGACCATTAAAGGGCGGCCTATTGCCATCAAAAAGCACTTTAGCATGGGATCATGGAATTATCCCATAGTCGCTTTTTATAACACCCACGGGAAGATATGGGGTGACCTTACTCTACTCCACCGGTAACACGTATCGGTGAAGATTGGAAAAAGTGAAAGCCTCAGAAGGTATTTGAACCCAAGACCAGCTCAGTAGCTCAGTGGGTAGAGTATTAACTCTATAACAGACTGGCCTGGACTGGGGAATAGTTAGCATACTGATTGCTTTAAAATTTCATTAAACGGTGCCACGTAGTCTATCAATGATGAGATAAAGTTAGCATAATTGGAAGTATTACAGACAGGTATAAAAGGAACTTCATCGTCATCCCCCATAAACTCAGACTGTGGAATGGATGAGCCCATTGCTGCCGTGGTTTTCCCAAACGATTACAGTATGGGGTTCTTCAAGAAGGGCATTAGAATCTTCTTACGGGGTCGGCAGTACGAGTGTGACGCCCCTGGTGTTGCATACGTCCATAGGCCACGGTAACCATTCTCCATCAGGTGGGCCGTGTGCTTGTCTGCCACCTAAATTGATATTAAAAAAGTACTGCGGTCACCAACATTCTTGAAACCTTATAATGCAGCTGTCGTGACTTAAAAAAAAACAGCGATTTTTATACTAAACGGCATTGATACTTACACCTTTTGTTTTACGATACCGTCGATAAATCTTCAAGAAACTTCTCCAATTATTTATTATTCTCTGTATTTATACTCCTCAATAACTCCCTAATTAACTCTCTTTCATTTCTTTACAGGTAAGTCATTGACCCCTAAGGATATCAAGCTCGAGCAGGATATCCAATATCCTGCTAACTATGCCGTCAAATAAACACCTTGCTAAGATACTTGAAGAAAGAAAAGGAAAAGGAATAAACACCCTATGAAGATACTTCAAGAAAGAAAAAGACAGAAACATCCGGTCTTTTCGCTTTAGAATTCCTACGCTTTACCGTTGCCAAGCTGTTGGGCAAAGCGTTTGGATTCTAAAACGAAATCACTGGGCTATCTACGGAAGTTGCTACGAGCTGCCTACGAGGCTACGAGACAGCTACGAGTCTACGAAGAGCTAATGAGTGAGTGTTAGAAATAATATAGTTGATACTTTTTATACAATTTTATGTCATTTTTATGATGTCTATTTTTATCCATGATACTTATAATTTGTATTTTAATATGTTTTATGTGTACCTATCTGATATTTTATATTTGAATTATTTTTTTATTTTTATAGCCGATGAAGCAATCATCGGCTGAAGTATCATAGTTATTGAGTTGTTCTGCAAACTCTTTCTTTCTTATTGATGACATAATCGCCTGGACATACTTAACGTTTCCATCATGTATATCTATCTAATAAAATATTTTATACTTGGTAACTAGTATTCAGTATTAAAAATACTTGTTACAATTATTACTATTCTAAAGAACCACAACACTAACTGTTAAATAGAATAACGTTATCTAGTTTAAATCACAACCAAAACAAATCTATTTTCCAGTCAAGAGCTTTGAAATTTACATTCGATTCACCCTATCGAGCACAACACTAAATCTTAAACCGCACCATAAAACTGTGGATGTCGATCTAACGAGACCAGACCGACCATTGACGACAGTGCCGAGAATAATCGACTAGGTGGGAATTGTGGGAATTCAATGCATTTAAATTTCTCTTGGAATTCTAGCAAACGTTTTAGATTTAATAGTGATATGGTGGTACTAGTATTAGGTATCGATAGAGAGTATCCAATTTCACGGTATCAAATAATTGATTTTTTAGACGAGTATTTTAGACTAGCATGTACTAGGTATGGATATAAAGTATTTGATTTTTATTTATTTTTGATTAAAAATAGTGTACTCATATTAAGGAATGAATGGATCAGCCTATATGGGGAAGTACTACCCTATCATATGAATAATGCGTCGGTAGCTTAGTGGTTAAGGAGTCGGCCTTACGATCGAGAGGTCCCGGGTTCGAATCCTGGCCATTACACTACCGACGTGAACCCACTCCTAGCACAAGCAATTTAGCTTAGTTGGAGGGGTTAACAGGAATATTAGTAATTTCGGTTGCTAATATTCTTTCAAAAAAAAAAAAAAATATATATATATATATAGCGATTTTACGACATTTCTTCAAACCATACTTTAAATATATTATGTACAATACATACAGATTATTACGTGGGTGTATTAATTTACCTCAGCCTACGGAAATGGGTGTGAGTTAAACTCACACAGATACAAATAATATTTTAGTTATGATTAACTTTCCAGCGAATTTATGTACTTACTTTTTATTACTTTACTTAATATTACTTTTTTGCTAGCAATTCTTAGTAGCAACGCAAAATCTAAAAAGGTCTTGAGAGCTATAAGTGGCTGTCAACAGACTCGTAGTGGCTGTCAACAGACGGTGAAGTCACCAAGTAATATTGATGATTACCTAGTATTGATACGAGTATAAAAATATCGTACCTAGTACTAGATCGAATTTTGTGAAGTTTTGCAGTTATTTTAAATGTGTTATTTCATTTTGTGGTAACGGTGGTATTGGATTTTATGACGTGATTTGAATGTAATAAGGTTTTTTTTTGTTAGATAATGAAGGTGTTATGTAAATAAAATGCTTCGAAGCTTGAGTTTTAGATAGTAGGTTCGGATAAGAAATCTGAATGTTCCTAGGAAAGTATCTATTAAACAATGACTGTTTTTGTGAAAATTTTATGTCTTGCTAGCCTTCGTAGTTATTACTATCTTTATTCAGATTAGATACTAGCTATAGCCCGCGACTCCGCTCACGTGGCAGTCTGATAGGGATAAAAAGTAGGTAGATTCAAAAAACATACTTTTTGCTGACCATAATAATTATTATATCCACATAATAGATAATTTATTATATAATATAATATATCCCCTTACAAAATTCTAGCTACATCCATTTGAGCACGATTCAGTAACACACATCCAAACATCTGTATAAAGAACAATGGCGAAATTTTATTTGACAACAATTTGAGCGACTTAAAATGTCATTCATAGGAAACCCATTCTAGTAAATATCTACGTTTTATGAAATTATCGTCTAAGTTAATAAGGGCCGAGGAAAAGAACGGAAATTATTATGAGCTCAATTGATTAATTTAATTTCCTTATCAATTCAATGTTACCATTTTGCAACTATTCTTATAAAATGAAAGAAAAATTATGCAGTAAAGTGTCGTACTTTTGTAAATATTTTTAGTTTTATAATTGTAAGAACTGAATCAATGAAGTATGTTAGTTATTGATATATTTTGAAATGCATGTTTTTCAAACTTAAAGGATTTCTGTAATGAAAATATAAGCAAGTAAACAAAAACATAGTAGTAAAATATATTCTTTATTATGGCAACATTGACAACTTTAGACAGACATAGACGTTTGTTTACGTTCGTTGTTTTCTCGTGGAGTGATTTCAATTATCTTTACCGTTTTTTTTTTAAGTTTCTTGTGACCCGGACTACTTAAGGAATCTGATCTTTCCTCTTTGTGACCCCTGCATGCCTAAAGACTCTGATAAGTGATACTGATACATAACTGAGTGACTGTGCTGTTTGTATATTGAATTCCGATCTTGCCATATTCTGTGGATCTCGTAGCTTTGATGTTATGTTTACTAGTTTAGAATGTACAATTCATTAGGTACGTGTCGAAATAGGCAAGTAAGAAAAAAGAATTTACCGATATATGTCATACATACTTATTGGATGTAGTAACAGCGAAATGTGGGTGTAAAATATAAAGATGAATACCTATACGAGTATGTGTATGTAGTACGTACATATATATAAAAGGATTATGCAATCACACCAATCATCAAACGCATTGACACAATAATAGAGATCTAAAGGTATAACCTACAAAATCTTCAACACCGAAAATCTATTATTCTCGGCCTTCTCAGATTGAAATTCTAGTACGTATTAGAACAGGTGATCATGCTGTATCAAACAGTATTTTTTTTATTTAAAGACGCATAATTTCATTCCCAAATAATATCATGTATGGGCGGCTGCCATTGTTCTTTCGCATTTGTTATAATATAGGAACACTCCTAAATTCCGAAATATTTAATTCCGATTTTCAAATATGCGAATTTTATTAGATATGAAATTAAGTATGAATTTACATTAGGTATGAAATTCAGGTTTCTAATAAATAGGATTAACGATACATAGGACTAACTTCTGGGATTTAGAATCATTTGGAATCATTAAATTCGGAATTTTTAAATTCGTTACTGTATCTTTCGGAATAACGTTTCGTATCTTATTTATGTAGAGTACAATATTAATGTAATTAGAATGTATATATATACCATTTACTAACAGGTTTTCTACAACACTGTTTCAGTTATTTTCTATCTATCGCCACTGAATATCCAAAAACCTGCAACTCATTCGCGACTACAGTTAATTCCTTTCTCAAAAGACTTGATGAGATCTGTCGCAAGGTTTTCACGAAGCCATTTCAACACAAAATGGTTTCCACAGCATAATTCATTTTAAGACTTGGAACTCTTATCTTGCCGACTGTACGTCTTTTCATTTTAATGTTTTTAGTTAGCTGTGTGATTCGGAATTTTTAAACGGACTTCGGAAGTAGGATACTAGAATGTAAGGTATGTTAAAACTTTCTCTTTTATAGTCGGTTAGAGTTTTTACATGGGAATATTATATGGTTGACGATCTCTGTAGTGCAATTGTAGTGAGTGTGACTATTATGTGTAAATAAGGTCCGATTTGAAAACGTGTGATTTCATAACTCATGAAGTTAAAATATCAAAACACGATGTTATTATATAGATGAGACGCGTAAAATTTGGGCCGGCCCGGCAGAGTAGAATTTGGGCCACCCCATTGGGTGAATTTGGGCGACTAAGGGATAGGGCTGTTTAACATCAGACAGATATTTATACAGCCCAGACTCAGCCTCAGATACATGGCTCGAGTTAACAGTGCCCGGAATAAGGCAATAGGCTCACCCCCTATTACGTGGGGCCTAATATAATGATTGATGAAATGTGGGTGTTAATAAAATTCATGCCTGCCTACCCTTTCGGGGATTTAAAGGCGTATATTATGTATGTATTTAAAAAACGGTCTAAAATATGCCTCATTCTGTTATACTCATACGTTTAAACAGTAAGACGTACGATCATAATCTTCAATAAAGATACTAGTCTAAAATTGATAGTATTGTACAAGGCAATTGTATTGTATTGTTTGGTAGTTCAAGCCTGACGTATAATCCCTCGTGATTGAGGGATCACGGGGCTTAGGGCGGATCAAATCGGATCGCGACGGTTCACGGATATCATTCCGAAATGTTACTATTGTTCGCTTTTTTTTAGATTTATTTTTTTATGATCACTTCTGACTAGTAATATGAGTAATAATTTTATATTCAATTCGATTTATCATCCAGTTAAGCCATATATTAATTTTGAAATAATGTATGGAAATTTGCCAGATTTCGTGACATTTATGGGTACTGCTCCGCTCCCTTGGGTAGTAGCGTGATGATTTATAGCCTATAACATTTCTCGATAAATAGACTATTCAATACAAAAAGAATATTTCAATGCGAACTAGTAGTTCTTGAGATCAATGTTTTCAACCAAAAAAAAAAAAATTCAGCATTGTAATAAGATAAATGTTGATAGCTGCATTGTCTAATATTCACTGATAATACATGTCAATGGCTCTGCCTACATTAAATTTTGTTTCCGTTCTCGCAACTAGTTACAGTCCCTTTATGTAGAAAGAGAAAAGAGAATCGACCTCGGGCGGGACTCGAACCTGCGATCTTTTCCTTACAGGGGGAATGCTCTGACCACTAAGCCACCAAGACCGTACGAAGTCAACCCAAATACCTTTATACTTCAGTCATTGGGGCATAGTTAGCACAATAAATGCTTCAAAATTTCAATCAATAATACAGTGTATTATTCTAGACTATTATATTCTATCCCTGTTTAGCCATTTTACCGTAATTGTGTCACTGTATTTTGTAGTCGGACTACAGTACTGCGAAACGGCTTGATTGATTTCAGTGAAGCTTTTATATCTATTTAGGTAGTAGTTTTCAGAATATGTTGTCAGGGGTGGTAAATGGACTAGCATTTATCGCTAATAATATTCTGTATAACATATACATATATACATACATACATATTTCTTCTTCATGCTTTAATCGCAGTCGCATCCGAAGCTGTAACCTCGGAGTTTTTAATCCGCTTTTTCTATCCAACACATACATATTCGTACCCTAAGACATTTTATACGACACGGTAATTGAACCCTAGACCTGATTCCCCCACGATCATTACAAAAATTGCATTTTAATCTTAATCATTTATCAATTTACGACGAAGAATGATGTTATTACTAATAAAATGGACGGAAGTATGCTCGAGCTATCGCGCACATAAAATTTGAAAGAGATCTATAAAGGATCAGTAAAATTTATTGGCGATGGTTTCGAGGGCGCTTTTTATGGACACCATGACTTTTAGTGCCATAATTTTGGATAGCATTCGTGTAGTATTGCTTTAACTAGCAACGATTAAAATGTATCAAGAATCCAGTGTATTGAGGGACTCGTGGTTATGTGGTAATCGAGTAGGTTAGCGTATTGTAAGGTCAAGGTTGGCTGAGAGGTAACACGGCAGTCGCTCCCGAAATAGCCGAAAAAAACAAGTCAAAGTTACTTTGTATTAAAGCGACTGGACTGGATTTTTAAGCTTACATTCAGAATTTACGTAAGTCATTCTGGTATGATTGAGCGAGCAATCATCTATATTTCCGCATCTATTAATAATTTGTGACAAATTTCAATCGGAAAAAGGCAGCATCCTAAATGAGACTCAAGTCTCATCTAGGATCTAGGATGCTTGTCGTGGTGAATGATTGTTCGCTCAAGCCCACGATCAGTCATTTTCCAGGGTCAATCATCTGACCAGCTTAGCTTCCTGGATACAGACCTACACTCTGAATAACCAAATGTCTCCTATACATTATACATACGTTTTATAGTTTAAATTATACAACCCTAAGACAAAACCTGTTCTTACCTCTAATATTAACCCTAAAACAGTAAAGCAATAGTTACCACGGCAGTCAAACGTTATTTTGTGATAAAAACATTAAACGGTACTCTGAAGGGCGCAGAGGGTTAGGGTTGAGGGCTCAGGCACTCATGCTTTACTGTCAGTTTCATTGTAATACTCTTAGTGAGGAATTTAGTACAAGTGGCGTGTTTTAGCGACGTCAAGCACCATTAAATTTTGCCGTGGCGTGTCATACAAGTTTGATGGCGGGAGGGGAAAGAAAATTCAAATGATCCAACGTCGGAAGGTTGTGCGTAATTGTATTAATATTTTGGGGGTATAAATTAAGTTGCGTTGACATTATAATACTCACGTGAACCCAAATGATATTATGCAACCCAAATTATTTGAAAGCTGTTGTCGGTGATTCCTCTTGCGTGAAAATTTAAATCTGTTCCCTTGACTTTTGGGAACCTGTACCAGGGACTTAAAGTAGCTTTAAGTAAGTTTTCTTCAATACTGCAAAAACATAATAGTGAATTATTAGGAAAACTAGACAAAGTGACATTCTATTGATGGAATCGCGCTGAAGCGAACCATTTTTAAGGTTTTAACAATGGATTTCGGGACATTGCGGTGGTTATAGTAATAATGATAAGTTAAATAATGTATTTCGAGTTACAAAGACTCAAATTTAATTAAAAAATATAGTTATATTAATGATTTATGTCAATTTCATACTACAATTATTAGCGATTCCACTGGCGTTTTCGCCAATAGAATGTCACTTTGTCTAAGGCCCCAGTAACGATATCGTAAAGTACTACAGTCGTCAAAATACATATTGTAATACCCAAAAATAGTCCAAGAACTAACTAAATACTAGTTACACAATAACGTTGCAAATAACGTTTGTAAATAACGTTGTAGTTGGTACAGTTTCGTTGTAAACTTTGAGCGCATATAATTAACCGGTATTTACAAGCTCTGTTAACGCAGCTATAATGTTTTTTTTACGACTTCAAGTTCCGGCTTGTGGTGAGTTTGTTCCAAGTTTCATTTGCATAGCTGTATTTCAGAATGGTCTAGAATTTTTGGAGGAAAGGCAAAAATAGTGCCTTTATAACTATCGTGTTATATAATTTTATGTTATTGTATTCGGGTATTCGTATAATTTAGCAGTGCACAGTTATATAACAACTTATGTGACTTACGCAGTCTGTGCATTGCAAAATTGTACATTTTGAAATTTTTGTAACGGAAAAATTCAAATAAACTTTTAGTACATCAAGCAGTCACACTTGCTTACCGTAAACCTATTTTTTATATTATGAATTACATAGCTATGTAGGCAATAGATCCACACGCATGGAATTTTGAACCTATTCTCGCAACCCATGAGATGAGAACCTCATTCAGCAATAAAAGTAGCCTATCCTTGTACCAAATTTCAGTCAGAGTTTGGCTGTTTTAGCGTGATTGAGTAACAAACATCCACATACCTTCAAACATTCATATTCATAATATTAGGAGAGTGGGTAAAGAATAATCAATTTATGGCCCTTCGAGCCGGTAATCACTATCACTACATATTATTAAAACAAAGTCGCTGTCGCTGTCTGTCCGTCCTTATGTATGCTTAAATCTTTAAAACTATGCAACGGATTTGAAGCAGTTTTTTTTAATAGATAGAGTGATTCAAGAGGAAGGTTTATATGTATAATACATGCATAATATTGTAGAGAAACACTGATGAATTTAGAGATATGCAGCGAGAACGGGATCAGAAAATATGGCGGTACGAAGTTCGCCGGGTCAGCTAGTATCAAAATATAATACAATTATACTACAGACAGGAAATGTTTTGCGTTGGCATAGTAACACATCGACTTTATTCATTCTACCGAAATGTCAGGTATTACGGTCAGCAGCCTCTAGGGGTAGTAATTGTCTTAATTAGTCATTTATCTACAGGATGCTGATTTATTCAACTATTATTTTTAGTGTGATATTATCTTATCTTGAATTGTCCGACTCGACTAGGGAATTCATCCTCCTACACACATGGGTTGTTCTAAGTGATTTTTATACCCCTATATTATATGCTATTTACGACTTGTGTCTATCAATACTCATCGATTAGGAAAATAAGACTTAGATCTTTGGTTACAGATTTTTTTTTACTGCAAATTCATTGATTAGAAAGACCCAAGGCATCATAGGATAGGGTTAAAGGCTTTTACAGGCTATCCAGATATTTCCATGGAGCAGATTTAAGGTTTCCGGATAGTAAAACATATTTATGTAAAGAGAAACCTTGTACTTAGTAGTGCTTGTAGTGGTTAAGGAGTCGGCCTTACGATCGAGAGATCCCGGGTTCGAATCCTGGCCATTACACTACCGACGTGAACCCACTCCTAGCACAAGCAATTTAGCTTAGTTGGAGGGGTTAACGGGAATATTAGCAATTTCGGTTGCTAATATTCTTTAAAAAAAAAAAAAAAAAAAAAAAAAAAAAAAAAAAAAAAAAAAAAAAAAACTTATTTTGACCTCAGTATTGGAAAACAAATAATCAACACGAAGAAGTATAAATACTGTGTCTTTCGATATTAACTTGAGATTGTAACTTCCCCGGACAATATCAGATATCTGGAACCAAAAACACATATCCAATCACAGAACTATACCAAGTAAAATAATTGAGTTTTATACTTCCGTAAATTAAGTTCAAAATGTACTTCTAGAACAAGACTGCATTAACGTTTAACACTAACAGCTCTCATTAGTGCCGAGGGGCTAGCCATTATAAGGCTACATTTTTTAATGTTTTGTTGTATAATTAAAAAATGTTGAGCACAACGGCGAGTGTTGGACGGACGCCGGGGGAAAAACCGTTATTTTTCAATATCTTTTTGCATAAACGGGATGGTTTGGGGAAACAATTAGTGCTTGATTTAAAGGTTTTTTTTTTGATCAATTTTCTGTTGTAGACAAGCGGCGCTGAAGCTTTTTTGCTTTTAAAAAAATATGTTGGGTGTGGTGTATAAAACTACTTAATTACTTATTTAACAACTTTAGAATATAAGTAGGATTATAAAGTGTTAAATATTCTTGGATGTTTCTTACTCAATTTCAACTAACCATCTGGACGAACTCGGCTGAGTTTACCGAAGTACAGGGAACGATCAAATAAATATAGGGTCATCAAAATCTTAGGACACCAAGCCTAACTTACCTTGCTCCTCCTTTCGTTTCGAGATTAGGGGATCAGCAGCAATTGCTCTAATAAAAGTCAATTAAGAGAAGAATGTAAAGGAGGCAGACCCCCTTTTCTATTATCCTGTTCTTTTCTCCCCTCTGTAGGTATATTACAGAACCCATTTATCACTAAATGATTCGTACCTTAGTAACGATATAAAAAGTAATAAAACAATACCATAATAATATAAAAATATTAATTCTCCTCCGGTCGAATAATTGAAACATGAGAGATAAGGTATATAAAATATCGAATCAATTCCCCATTACCCTCCCATGGATACATAATGGACATCCCTATATACATATTAACGAGTTTCGGCCCAAACAAAAGGGGTTCATAGATTTCGTATAGCTATTGTTTATAGAAAAATCAACTTTGTTTTCATAATAATAGGGTTCGGGCGCCAATTGTAACGTATAAAAAAAAATAATGAAAAAAAAAAAGACTCTGTTCACGAGTTTGGGAGGTCAGATGACATCCAATCCCGAGAACAGAGTTTGAAGGTTGTTGTTTGTTACAATGTTTTAGATGAAGATAAAGATAAGGTTACCTGGATAAGTCTCTCGGAGATCACATCAGCCTATTATTTCAAGGACCTCTTATCAGAATAGCCTCTGGTTTGCTTTGGGAGTTGACAATGAAACGCTGGTATGATTTCATGCACAATTTGTATAATCCATGAGATGATATTACAATGCTCTTAGATATAGCTTTAAGATTAAGGCTTAAAAGTAAACTAACAATAGCTAGACGCGAAACGTAAGTCCGCACTTGAGACACTCGCGACGCGATCACGCACGACACGTGTACGGATGAAAAACGTAACTCACGTGAGCGCAGAACTGTACCCTGGCGGAAGCGTTACCTCAGGGTACGTAATCCTCCAACGTCAGCTTGCGCGGGCGCGCCGCGTGACATGCGCCAGCCTTTCAGCGCACCCCTCGTGCTCAATGAAGAGAGAGCCTCAGACTCCCATGGCAAAAAAGGGAAGGAGGAGAAGACCCTTGGCGTCGTCGGACTCGGCCACTCGAAATCCGACATGGATAGTCCCCGGCTACCCAGCCTGCGGGTTATGGTCGTGCTTTGTCTAACACGCAGACATCGAAATGCCGGCGCGGTTCGTGCTCGACATCATCCGCCCAAGGAAATACGACGCTCCCCAACTTTCAGGGATGCGGGATCGAGCAGATGATCCCGGATCACTTGTCCGGGCACAAAACAAACTGTTTGTTCTAAAATAAATTACCAAGCCATCTCTAAGTCGACGACAATGGCCGCTATTCCAAAACCAGAGTGTTCTAGTTCCTCTATGATTACCACAAAATAAAAATATCAGAAATGCAATCATAGACAAAGTAGAGGAATGCTCTCAGGAATTTAATATAAAAAATCCACTAAAACTAGTCTTTAATTCTAGCCGAATTTATGACATACTGATACATATAAATCTTAAAATTATTAAATAATTAAAGACGGGAATTCCATTAGAACTCAATAATACATTTCGAAGCTAGCTATGAGAACGGAACGCTTGACTGAAAGGACTAGTTTCCACGAATGTCATTAACGTCAGTAATGTATGTCAGTAATTGTCATTACAGTGTCAACAAAGAAACGTATGTTATAAATATTGTGTTTGTGTAATGTAAGTGAAATTAAAAATAGGTCACTACAATACCCCCCTTCCGAGAAGAGGATAACCCGGTTATCCGAGACAGCCGGGGTAACCGATAAAAACTTTTTAACTTAGTAAAAAGTTTTTACTTAAGTAAGAAAAAACTAGGAAAAACTAACTGTTATTGCAGTTTGTTTATAATAAATGAAGATATTCCTATTCTAACAGAATACTAACTAACATACTAAACCATGCTAGACTTAAATAATAAGTGACTGCATTGGTTGATCAGACCAAAGAGTACTTTAAATAAACTAAGGTAGAGTAATATCTACAAGTCCACAACAGGTTGCGAGCCCGTGGGGATCTGGACCTCCTATCAGACAACATCCGATAAGAAGAACAGGTAAAGAAAAATATTTTTCAAGACAAAGTCCTAAAAAATCAAATGAAAACAACTTTTAACTAATCGTTTTGATACCGGAAATGGTAGAAAACTGTATAATAAGTGTTTCCTAAATAGACGTAAGCCTTGGATACAAAATCAATTAAGAAATTGTAAAAAAATAGCAAAGTGATGAAAAATCACAAGTCAATTGAAACTTAATTTCAATTGGTTTGGCGAAAATACTGAACCAGAAATGGTCAGGCAAACGGATTTAGAATCCCCAAAATGGTGTAATTACACCAGCCAAACAAAAAAAGAAACAAACTTGAAAATAAAAATTTTCAAACTTTGTGAAAAAATTGAAACTTAATTTCAATTGGTTTGGCGAAAATACTGAACCAAAATTGGTCAGGCAAACGGATTTAGAATCCCAAAAATGTGTAGTTACACAAGCCAAACATAAAAGAAACAAAATTGAAAAATAAAAATTTTCAAGTTTGAAAAAAAAATTCTATCTTTGAAACTTAATATCTTGTACTATGACAAAAGCTAAAGACAGACTAACAAAAAGATAATGCTAATGAACATCTATACATATGCAGGTACCATTACAATTTAGAGTTAGACAAAATTTTAATATGTCAAACTAATAGCAAGTAGGTACAAACACATACACAAATATCTACTAACACTAAGATGCACCAAAAGGTGTAAAAATAATGTCCTTGACATGATACTCTCCAACATGTGTTATTGTCATTTAATAGGTAAACAACATCAAATGGTTTGCCAATAAAATTAATTTGACCAACCTTAGTAATTGTTTAGCCGAGAAAGACTACACCATGAAAAATATCTGCAAGTTCATTTAAGGCATAAGATATTGTGTGCCTAAATGTACACTGAAGATCATCAAGTGAATGTGGTGCGCTGGTTGCTATAGACCGAGCACCATTCATGAAGATTTCAATGTCAAAGAAAAAAGGTAGGTAGCAATGTACATGATAGTATTCATCAATGGAATATATATACCAAGCACAGGCTATATACATAAATAAATGTAATAAAAATATGACATAGGTGTTAGTCATAAGGATGAGTGAGTGATGGGTGGGTGTAAGTAGCAAAAAGTAAGTGAGTGTGTACAAAATTTAAAAAAAATTTAAATGTGACTACTAGGTCAAGAGAAATAAGTTGTAAACAAACTAACAAATGTATATGTTAAGCGTTGCTTGTCAAAAAAAAATTTTGTTTACAAAAATTTAACTAAAATGTTGAAATAATAAAGTTAAGTTCTGATAGGAACGTTCATACTAAGACATGGAACATGGACTTGGAACATAAGTATAATCAATGGAACATTTTTAATAATGTTACCAAAAAGGTGTGTACTATCTAAAAAATATTCATATAAAATGAATTAGTGAATGAACAGTGGGCACAAAGATACTATTAGTCAACATATATTTAAAGAATGAAGACTATAGCATGTAACAAAAAAAGGTGTGTACAGGCTTATGGGATGCTGTACAACCCGGTGACTGTTGAGTCCGGATCAACAAGTCCAAAAAAAGTAGTTGTAGGATGAAAATCCATACAACTCAAAAAAACAAACCCGGTCCGGAGACCAGAATGTGTTCACTGTTCAGGCACCGACAAAAAATTAACATAATACACAAGTTATATATGCCAAAGTAGTTAGTTACACAAAATAAGGAAATATAACAATAAAGTAACATAACAGTGAGCAAGCAGTTTGCACAAAAAGGACTATTAGACTCCAATGTATGAACAATTTGAAGGCTATAGTATAAAAAAGTGTGAACACACAAAAGCGATGAAGCACACTGTTGGTTACTGTGGCCAACAGTAACCCTAAACGTTGCTGAATAAAATTCAAACAAACAAAAAAGGTGATCCGAAGATCAAGTTGTGTATACTGCCTGTTCACCAAAATACTAGTTACAAAGAATTTAAGGTTAAGTATGGGTTGACATATTTTTCAACAATAACAAAGATTTTAAGTTTTAACCTTATTTTATAATGTAAAATCAATTATCAATGCTTTAAATACATAGTGATTATGCTTTGAGTAACAAATATGCATTGAAATAAGTACATTTTGTACAGTTTCATCGACAAAGTTCAAAACAAAACAATTAAAAATTTAGGTATTCCAAGTCAGTAAGTAGAAGTTACTATCAAGATTCTGTGCATTATGCTATCAATATAGCTTATATTATGCCAACAAAACATGTTTGAAATGTTTTCAACATCAAAAAATTTACCAAAAAATTACAAAGTTAAATTGTCAAAAATTCACCGAAACAAACCAGGAATAAAAGGCTAAATTAATGGTATTTTAAAGCATTCGGGCGCCAATTGTAACGTATAAAAAAAAAGAGAAAAAAAAAAAAGAAAGACTGTTCATGGGTTTGGGAGGTCCGATGGCACCCAGTCCCAGAACAGAGTTTGAAGTTGTGTTGTTGTTACAATGTTTAGAGGAAGATAAAGATAAGGTTACCTGGATAGTCTCTCGGAGACACATCAGCCTATTGGAGTACAAAGGCCTCTTATGATGATTAACAGCCTCTGGTTTGTTTTGGGAATGAAACGCTGGTATGATTTCATGCACAATTTGTATAATCCGAGATTTTTACAATGCTCTTAGAAAATTAAGCCTTAATCTTAAAGCTATATTATCTAAGAGCATTGTAAAAATCTCGGATTATACAAATTGTGCATGAAATCATACCAGCGTTTCATTGTCGATTCCCAAAACGAACCAGAGGCTGTTAATCATCATATAAGAGGTCCTTGCTCCAAAGGTTTGATGCAAACTCCGAGGGCCTATCCAGGTAACTTTATCTTCATCTAAAACATTGTAACAACAACAACCTTCAAACTCTGTTCTGGGGCTTGGATGCCATCTGACCTCCCAAACCCATGAACAGAGTCTTTTTTTTATTCTTTTTTTTTATACAAAGCACGACCATAACCCGCAGGTTGGATAGATGGGGACTATTCATGTCGGATTCGAGTGGCAGAATCCGACGACGCCAAGGGTTTTCCTCTCCTTCCCTTGTCTGCCATGGGAGCCTGAGGCTCTCTCTTCATTGAGCACGAGGTGTGCGCTAAGAGGCTGGCGCACGTCACGCGGCGCGCCCGCGCAAGCTGACGTTGGAGGATTACGTACCCTGAAGTAACGCTTTCGCCAGGGTACAGTAAGTTCTGCGTTCACGTGAGTTACGTTTTTCATCTGTACACGTGTCGTGCGTGATCGCGTCGCGAGTGTCTCAAGTGCGGACTTACGTTTCGCGTCTAGCTATTGTTAGTTTACTTTTAAGCCTTAATCTTAAAGCTATATCTAAGAGCATTGTAATATCATCTCATGGATTATACAAATTGTGCATGAAATCATACCAGCGTTTCATTGCCAACTCCCAAAACAAACCAGAGGCTATTCTGATAAGAGGTCCTTGCTCCAAAGGTTTGATGCAATCTCCGAGGGCCTATCCAGGTAACTTTATCTTCATCTAAAACATTGTAACAACAACAATCTTCAAACTCTGTTCTTGGGCTGGGTGCCATCTGACCTCCCAAACCCATGAACAGTCTTTTTTTTTATTATTTTTTTTATTATTTTATTTTGTGGTAATCATAGAGGCTATTCTGATAAGAGGTCCTTGAAATAATAGGCTGATGTGATCTCCGAGAGACTTATCCAGGTAACCTTATCTTTATCTTCATCTAAAACATTGTAACAAACAACAACCTTCAAACTCTGTTCTCGGGATTGGATGTCATCTGACCTCCCAAACTCGTGAACAGAGTCTTTTTTTTTTTCATTATTTAGGAAACACTTATTATACAGTTTTCTACCATTTCCGGTATCAAAACGATTAGTTAGAGGTTGTTTTCATTTGATTTTTTAGGACTTTGTCTTGAAAAATATTTTTCTTTACCTGTTCTTCTTATCGGATGTTGTCTGATAGGAGGTCCAGATCCCCACGGGCTCGCAACCTGTTGTGGACTTGTAGATATTACTCTGCCTTAGTTTATTTAAAGTACTCTTTGGTCTGATCAACCAATGCAGTCACTTATTATTTAAGTCTAGCATGGTTTAGTATGTTAGTTAGTATTCTGTTAGAATAGGAATATCTTCATTTATTATAAACAAACTGCAATAACAGTTAGTTTTTCCTAGTTTTTTCTTACTTAAGTGAAAACTTTTTACTAAGTTAAAAAGTTTTTATCGGTTACCCCGGCTGTCTCGGATAACCGGGTTATCCTCTTCTCGGAAGGGGGGTATTGTAGTGACCTATTTTTAATTTCACTTACATTACACAAACAATATTTATAACATACATTCCTTTGTTGACACTGTAATGACAATTACTGACATACATTACTGACGTTAATGACATTCGTGGAAACTGGTCATTTCGGTCAAGCGTTTCGTTCTCATAGCTGGCTGCGAAATGTATTGTTGGGTTCCGATGGAATTTCAGTCTTTAATAATTTAATAATTTTAAGATTTATATGTATCAGTATGTCATAAATTCGGCTAGAATTAAAAAGACTAGTTTTAGTGGATTTTTTGTATTAAGTTCCTGAGAGCATTCCTCTACTTTGTCTATGATTCCGTCCGTCCGTTTGCCTGACCAATTTTGGTTCAGTATTTTCGCCAAACCAATTGAAATTAAGTTTCAATTGACCTGTGATTTTTCATCACTTTGCTATTTCTTTACAATTTCTTAATTGATTTTGTATCCAAGGCTCATGTCTATTTAGGAAACACTTATTATACAGTTTTCTACCATTTCCGGTATCAAAACGATTAGTTAAAAGTTGTTTTCATTTGATTTTTTAGGACTTTGTCTGGAAAAATATTTTTCTTTACCTGTTCTTCTTATCGGATGCTGTCTGATAGGAGGTCCAGATCCCAATGGGGCTCGCAACCTGTTGTGGTCTTGTAGATATTACTCTACCTTAGTGTATTTAGAGTACTCTTTGGTCTGATCAACCAATGCAGTCACTTGTTATTTAAGTCTAGCATAGTTTAGTATGTTAGTTAGTATTCTGTTAGAATAGGAATATCTGCACGCAGATGTACAACTTAGTAGTATATTCTACCTGTGTAGTGTTTCTTAGACTTCTATATAGTATAACTTATACTATACAGGTACGCAATAGGTTAGTTCGTTATAGGTTTTATTAATGAATACTAAGTAGTTTTCATTCTGTAATAACAGTTTATTTTTCCTAGTTTTTTCATACTTAAGTAAAAACTTTTTACTAAGTTAAAAAGTTTTTATCGGTTACCCCGGCTGTCTCGGATAACCGGGTTATCCTCTTCTCGGAAGGGGGGTATTGTAGTGACCTATTTTTAATTTACTTACATTACATAAACACAATATTTATAACATACGTTTCTTTGTTGACACTGTAATGACAATTACTGACATACATTACTGACGTTAATGACATTCGTGGAAACTAGTCCTTTCAGTCAAGCGTTCCGTTCTCATAGCTAGCTTCGAAATGTATTATTGAGTTCTAATGGAATTCCCGTCTTTAATTATTTAATAATTTTAAGATTTATATGTATCAGTATGTCATAAAGTCGGCTAGAATTAAAGACTAGTTTTAGTGGATTTTTTATATTAAATTCCTGAGAGCATTCCTCTACTTTGTCTATGATTGCATTTCTAATATTTTTATTTTGTGGTAATCATAGAGGAACTAGAACACTCTTTTTTTGGAATGGCGGCCATTGTCGTCGACTTAGAGATGGCTTGGTAATTTATTTTAGAACAAACAGTTTGTTTTGTGCCCGGACAAGTGATCCGGGATCATCTGCTCGATCCCGCATCCCTGAAAGTTGGGGAGCGTCGTATTTCCTTGGGCGGATGATGTCGAGCACGAACCGCGCCGGCATTTTGATGTCTGCGTGTTAGACAAAGCACGACCATAACCCGCAGGCTGGGTAGCCGGGGACTATCCATGTCGGATTTCGAGTGGCCGAGTCCGACGACGCCAAGGGTCTTCTCCTCCTTCCCTTTTCTGTGTCATAAGTGCGGACTTACGTTTCGCGTCTAGCTATTGTTAGTTTACTTTTAAGCCTTAATCTTAAAGCTATATCTAAGAGCATTGTAATATCATCTCATGGATTATACAAATTGTGCATGAAATTATACCAGCGTTTCATTGTCGATTCCCAAAACGAACCAGAGGCTGTTAATCATCATATAAGAGGTCCTTGCTCCAAAGGTTTGATGCAAACTCCGAGGGCCTATCCAGGTAACTTTATCTTCATCTAAAACATTGTAACAACACAACCTTCACAACTCTGTTCTTGGGCTGGGTGCCATCTGACCTCCCAAACCCATGAACAGAGTCTTTTTTTTTAATTCTTTTTTTTATACGTTACAACCCGCGGTTCGTGCTTTACATCATGCGTTTCGTTCTCATAGCCATTGAGTTCTGAAGGCAACAAGTCCGTCTTTAATTATTTAATAATTTTAAGATTTATATGTATCAGTATGTCATAAATTCGGCTAGAATTAAAGACTAGTTTTAGTGGATTTTTTATATTAAATTCCTGAGAGCATTCCTCTACTTTGTCTATGATTGCATTTCTGATATTTTTATTTTGTGGTAATCATAGAGGAACTAGAACACTCTGGTTTTGAATAGCGGCCATTGTCGTCGACTTAGATTTTGCTCGGTAATTTATTTTAGAACAAACAGTTTTTTTGTGCCCGGACAAGTGATCCGGGATCATCTGCTCGATCCCGCATCCCTGAAAGTTGGGGAGCGTCGTATTTCCTTGGGCGGATGATGTCGAGCACGAACCGCGCCGGCATTTTGATGTCTGCGTGTTAGACAAAGCACGACCACAACCCGCAGGCTGGGTAGCCGGGGACTATCCATGTCGGATTTCGAGTGGCCGAGTCCGACGACGCCAAGGGTCTTCTCCTCCTTCCCTTTTTCGCCATGGGAGTCTGAGGCTCTCTCTTCATTGAGCACGAGGGGTGCGCTGAAAGGCTGGCGCATGTCACGCGGCGCGCCCGCGCAAGCTGACGTTGGAGGATTACGTACCCTGAGGTAACGATTTCGCCAGGGTACAGTTCTGCGCTCACGTGAGTTACGTTTTTCACCTGTACACGTGTCGTGCGTGATCGCGTCGCGAGTGTCTCAAGTGCGGACTTACGTTTCGCGTCTAGCTATTGTTAGTTTACTTTTAAGCCTTAATCTTAAAGCTATATCTAAGAGCATTGTAAAATTCTCACGGATTATACAAATTGTGCATGAAATCATACCAGCGTTTCATTGTCGATTCCCAAAACAAACCAGAGGCTGTTAATCATCATAAGAGGCCTTTGTACTCCAATAGGCTGATGTGTCTCCGAGAGATTATCCAGGTAACCTTATCTTTATCTTCATCTAAAACATTGTAACACAACAACCTTTAAACTCTGTTCTGGGGCTTGGATGCCATCTGACCTCCCAAACCCGTGAACAGAGTCTTTTTTTTTAATATTTTTTTTTATACGTTACAATTGGCGCCAATTTAGCCGAGAAGAACTGAGCTGCGTTTGACTGTACAAAATTACGCCTCCACACAATATCACCGACGCTTAACCGGAGCTCTCGGCGGCGCGGTTCCGCGGGTTTGGGAGGTCAGATGGCATCCAAGCCCCAGAACAGAGTTTAAAGGTTGTTGTGTTACAATGTTTTAGATGAAGATAAAGATAAGGTTACCTGGATAATCTCTCGGAGACACATCAGCCTATTGGAGTACAAAGGCCTCTTATGATGATTAACAGCCTCTGGTTTGTTTTGGGAATCGACAATGAAACGCTGGTATGATTTCATGCACAATTTGTATAATCCGTGAGAATTTTACAATGCTCTTAGATATAGCTTTAAGATTAAGGCTTAAAAGTAAACTAACAATAGCTAGACGCGAAACGTAAGTCCGCACTTGAGACACTCGCGACGCGATCACGCACGACACGTGTACAGATGAAAAACGTAACTCACGTGAGCGCAGAACTGTACCCTGGCGAAAGCGTTACTTCAGGGTACGTAATCCTCCAACGTCAGCTTGCGCGGGCGCGCCGCGTGACATGCGCCAGCCTTTCAAATATTTAAAAAATATTAAAAAAAAACGACTCTGTTCATGGGTTTGGGAGGTCAGATGGCACCCAGCCCAAGACCAGAGTTTGAAGGTGGTTGTTGTTACAATGTTTTAGATGAAGATAAAGATAAGGTTACCTGGATAGTACTCTCGTAGATACATCAACTATTATTTCAAGGACCTCTTATGTGATTAACTACATCTGGTTTGCTTTGGGAGTTGACAATGAAACGCTGGTATGATTTCATGCACAATTTGTATAATCCATGAGATGATATTACAATGCTCTTAGATATAGCTTTAAGATTAAGGCTTAAAAGTAAACTAACAATAGCTAGACGCGAAACGTAAGTCCGCACTTGAGACACTCGCGACGCGATCACGCACGACACGTGTACAGGTGAAAAACGTAACTCACGTGAGCGCAGAACTGTACCCTGGCGAAATCGTTACCTCAGGGTACGTAATCCTCCAACGTCAGCTTGCGCGGGCGCGCCGCGTGACATGCGCCAGCCTTTCAGCGCACACCTCGTGCTCAATGAAGAGAGAGCCTCAGACTCCCATGGCAAAAAAGGGAAGGAGGAGAAGACCCTTGGCGTCGTCGGACTCGGCCACTCGAAATCCGACATGGATAGTCCCAGGCTACCCAGCCTGCGGGTTATGGTCGTGCTTTGTCTAACACGCAGACATCAAAATGCCGGCGCGGTTCGTGCTCGACATCATCCGCCCAAGGAAATACGACGCTCCCCAACTTTCAGGGATGCGGGATCGAGCAGATGATCCCGGATCACTTGTCCGGGCACAAAACAAACTGTTTGTTCTAAAATAAATTACCAAGCCATCTCTAAGTCGACGACAATGGCCGCCATTCCAAAAAAAGAGTGTTCTAGTTCCTCTATGATTACCACAAAATAAAAATATCAGAAATCGAAAATCAGAATATCAGAAATGCCAATTGTAACGTATAAAAAAAAAGAATAAAAAAAAGACTCTGTTCATGGGTTTGGGAGGTCAGATGGCATCCAAGCCCCAGAACAGAGTTTGAAGGTTGTTGTTGTTACAATGTTTTAGATGAAGATAAAGATAAGGTTACCTGGATAAGTCTCTCGGAGATCACATCAGCCTATTATTTCAAGGACCTCTTATCAGAATAGCCTCTCAGGAATTTAACACAAAAAAATCCACTAAAGCTAATCTTTAATTCTAGCTGAATTTATGACATACTGATACATTTAAATCTTATAATTATTAAATTATTAAAGACTGAAATCCCATCAGGACTCAATAATACATTGAAACACTGAAAGGACTAGTTTCCACGAATGTCATTAATGTCAGTACTGTCATTCGGTAATTGTCAGTAATTGTCATGTGCAAACAGAAATGTTTGTTATAAATATTGTGTTTGTGTAATGTAAGTGAAATTAAAAATAGGTCACTACAATACCCCCCTTCCGAGAAGAGGATAACCCGGTTATCCGAGACAGCCGGGGTAACCGATAAAAACTTTTTAACTTAGTAAAAAGTTTTTACTTAAGTAAGAAAAAACTAGGAAAAACTAACTGTTATTGCAGTTTGTTTATAATAAATGAAGATATTCCTATCCTAACAGAATACTAACTAACATACTAAACTATGCTAGACTTAAATAATAAGTGACTGCATTGGTTGATCAGACCAAAGAGTACTTTAAATAAACTAAGGTAGAGTAATATCTACAAGTCCACAACAGGTTGCGAGCCCGTTGGGATCTGGACCTCCTATCAGACAACATCCGATAAGAAGAACAGGTAAAGGAAAATATTTTTCAAGACAAAGTCCTAAAAAATCAAATGAAAACAACTTTTAACTAATCGTTTTGATACCGGAAATGGTAGAAAACTGTATAATGAGTGTTTCCTAAATAGACGTAAGGACGGAAGTGATTAACCGAATCCACCACAGCCAACAACTCGCGCTCTGTAGTGCTATAATTAATTATAATTAATCGAAATGCCGGCGCGGTTCGTGCTCGACATCATCCGCCCAAGGAAATACGACGCTCCCCAACTTTCAGGGATGCGGGATCGAGCAGATGATCCCGGATCACTTGTCCGGGCACAAAACAAACTGTTTGTTCTAAAATAAATTACCAAGCCATCTCTAAGTCGACGACAATGGCCGCTATTCCAAAACCAGAGTGTTCTAGTTCCTCTATGATTACCACAAAATAAAAATATCAGAAATGCAATCATAGACAAAGTAGAGGAATGCTCTCAGGAATTTAATATAAAAAATCCACTAAAACTAGTCTTTAATTCTAGCCGAATTTATGACATACTGATACATATAAATCTTAAAATTATTAAATAATTAAAGACGGGAATTCCATTAGAACTCAATAATACATTTCGAAGCTAGCTATGAGAACGGAACGCTTGACTGAAAGGACTAGTTTCCACGAATGTCATTAACGTCAGTAATGTATGTCAGTAATTGTCATTACAGTGTCAACAAAGAAACGTATGTTATAAATATTGTGTTTGTGTAATGTAAGTGAAATTAAAAATAGGTCACTACAATACCCCCCTTCCGAGAAGAGGATAACCCGGTTATCCGAGACAGCCGGGGTAACCGATAAAAACTTTTTAACTTAGTAAAAAGTTTTTACTTAAGTATGAAAAAACTAGGAAAAATAAACTGTAATAACAGAATGAAAACTACTTAGTATTCATTAATAAAACCTATAACGAACTAACCTATTGCATACCTGTATAGTATAAGTTATACCATATAGAAGTATAAGAAACACTACACAGGTAGAATATACTACTAAGTTGTACATCTGCGTGCAGATATTCCTATTCTAACAGAATAATAACTAACATACTAAACTATGCTAGACTTAAATAATAAGTGACTGCATTGGTTGATCAGACCACACAGCACTATACCTATAAGTTAGTATAAGTAAAAACTCTTACTTTCCTATTTATAAGTCCACAACAGGTCGCGAGCCCCATTGGGATCTGCACCTCCTATCAGACAAAATCCGATAAGAAGAACAGGTAAAGAAAAATATTTTTCAAGACAAAGTCCTAAAAAATCAAATGAAAACAACTTTTAACTAATCGTTTTGATACCGGGAATGGTAGAAAACTGTATAATAAGTGTTTCCTAAATAGACGTAAGCCTTGTATACAAAATCAATTAAGAAATTGTAAAAAAATAGCAAAGTGATGAAAAATCACAAGTCAATTGAAACTTAATTTCAATTGGTTTGGCGAAAATACTGAACCAAAATTGGTCAGGCAAACGGATTTAGAATCCCAAAATGGTGTATTTACACCAGCCAAACAAAAAAGAAACAAAATTGAAAATAAAAATTTTCAAATTTTGTGAAAAAATGAAACTTAATTTCAATTGGTTTGGCGAAAATACTGAACCAAAATTGGTCAGGCAAACGGATTTAGAATCCCAAAATGGTGTAGATACACCAGCCAAACAAAAAAGAAACAAAATTGAAAATAAAAATTTTCAAGTTTTGTGAAAAAATTTCTATCTTTGAAACTTAATTTCTCAAACTATGAAAAAAGTTGTAGATAGAAAAACCAAAATACACTGCCAATGTGTACCTATACAAGTGCTGTTACACCAAAAATTGAAATATTATCAGATTAGATAATACTGTCAACAAAAAATAGATGTTACAAGTGACCACACCCGTATACATACACACAAATGTTATACACCTCATGGCGTTTTTATAATGTCCTTGACATGATATTTTCCTATAGATCCCGTGGTGAGATCTTCTAACTCGTAAACGACATCAGATGGTTTCCCAATAACTCTGCATTTGACAAACCTTGGTGCCAATTTAGCCGAGAAGAACTGAGCTGCGTTTGACTGTACAAAATTACGCCTCCACACAATATCACCGACGCTTAACCGGAGCTCTCGGCGGCGCAAGTTATATCTGTGGGCATTCTGTTTGTACGCTTTGGTCAAGGCAGTACTCACTCGTTCGAAAATATCTGCAAGTTCAGATAGGGAGTTAGCTTTAGGATCCCTATTGGTGAGCTGGAGATCGTCTAACGAATCTGGTGTACTGCCCCGCAATGTATGCAGTGCACCATCCGCGACTATCTCACGACCTTTAGCCAAAAAGTATGGTGTATAACCAGTAGCAATGTTAACAGAAGTATTTAAAAATAGTTGGATTTGAGGTAAGTATTTAGACCAATTTCGTTGATCATTCTCAACCAACAAAGAGAGACAGGTTTGCACAGTTTGGTTATAACGCTCAACCGTGTTAGATTGAGGCGCATAATAGGCATTATAAAAAATTTTAGGTATGGAATGCCTTGAACAAAAGGATTTAAATTCCTTGCTCTGAAAAATTGTAGCGTTATCACAAATGATTACACAGGGTGTGCCTTCTTTTAGTAAAATTTCGGATTCAATGAAAGATGTAACTGTTTTAGTGGTAGCTGTACGAAGTGGATGGAGCCAACAAAATTTTGTAAAAACATCAACAATGGAAAGAATGTAGACATGGCCTGAGTAAGATTTAGCTAATGGATCAATTGTGTCAATAGAAAGTGTATGCATGGGACGGTCAACCTTTTTCTGGTTTGTCATGTGACCGTGTGGTATGTTATTGGAATGCTTGTAAGCCTTGCATTTTTCACAACGAGCCACATAGTTCTTAATATCTTCATACATATTTTTCCAAAAATAATTAGCTTTAATTTTGGCCAAAGTCTTAAATGTACCAGGATGTATGGAGTTAATTTCATGATTTTCTTTGATACAATCCTGTACTAACTCATGAGGTAGGACAATTTTCCAGGAAGAGTCCTCATGTAATTTAGATGAAGGTTTAGAATATCTAAACAAAATCCTGTCTTTAATTTGGTAATTTTTATGAAACAAAGGATTAGACTCCACATTCTTAAATAATTTATTGTACCAGTCATCACTAGAGGTACTACCACCCGTGAATGATACAACGTTAAGTTCCACCCGTGATAGTACATCAGGAACGACGTGTAAGCTACCCTTTTTATGTCGAATCTCGAAATCATAGCATGCTAACTGCATGGCCCATCTGGCTAAACGACCGGATGGGTTATTTAAAGTTTTCAACCATTTGAGACACATATGATCTGTAACTAAGATGAAGTGACTTCCCTCAACGTAAGGACGGAAGTGATTAACCGAATCGACCACAGCCAACAACTCGCGCTCTGTAGTGCTATAATTACGCTCAGTCTTCGACAAAAGTCGAGAATGAAAAGCAATAGGGTGCTCGGTGCCGTCAATTTCTTGAGTGAGTACGCTCCCAATACCTACTGATGAAGCGTCAGTATGTATTTGAAAAGGGAGGGAAAAGTCAGGGCATGCAAGCACTGGAGCATGAGTGAGAGCATCTTTTAGAGCTAAGAATGACTTCTCAGCTTCCTCACCCCACGCTATCGCGTCTTTACCCTTCTTTTTACCTAACAAAGCTGTCATAGGAGCGACAATGGTAGAAAAATTCTTGACGAACCTACGGTAATAAGAGCATAAACCTATGAAAGCACGAAGCTGTCGAGCTGTGGTAGGAGTAGGGAAATTCCTAACACACTCTAATTTTCTTTCATCAGTTTGTAAGCCCTGTGAACCTACTACATAACCCAAATAATGCAACTGTGACTTACCAAACTCACACTTGCCAAAATTAATTGTCAAACCAGCCTTTTTCAAAGCTTCAAATACTTCTTCTAGTATAGATAAGTGTTCCTTGAAAGAATGAGTAGCGACCAATAAATCATCACAATATCCAAATATTTTTTCACCATATTTGTGATGGAATAGAGAGTCAATAAGACGCTGCATTTCACTACCCGCATTCGATAAACCAAAGCTCATCCGTTTAAAATGGAATAAACCCCGGTTAGGAACTACAAAAGCTGTCTTCTGACAAGATGTACCACTGCCATCTGTATTGTCAGAGTCACAAAGAGCTATCTGCCAATAAGCAGCAGATAAATCAATAGAGGATAAGTAACGAGCTCCTCTAAGATTGTCCAAGATAGAACTAATATAAGGCAATGGATAAGAGTCTTTAACTGTAACATCATTTAACTTCCTAGCATCAAGACAAAATCTGAGTGAACCATCCTTCTTAGGTGTCATAACAACAGGATTAGACCAAGGTGAGTTGGAAGGTTCAATCACATCCAGCTGCAGCATTCTGTCAACTTCCTCATTTAAGGCCTTCAGCTTAGCTGGTGACAGGGGATAATACCGCTGCTTAATAGGTGGTCCTGTTGTTATGATCCTATGTTCAATGATATTAGTTTTACCTAAACCCTTTTCTTCAGTAGATATAGATCTAAACTTGTTAATAATTTTGTTTAATTCAATAGATTCTAAGGGAGAAAGATCACTCATAGGAATGATTGCACAAACTCTATCATGTTGAGGTTCATTGACCACTGGAGAAAGGTGAAAGTTATCAAAATTTAAAAAATTTAAAATTCCAAAGTCATGAACAAAATCCATGCCCAAAATAAAATCATTAGTAATATCTGGAACAATTAAAAAAGAAATGCAGATAATTTGGTTCTTGAAATTAATTGGTAAAGTCATTCTGCCTAGTACCTTAACTACAGAACCATTAGCACACTTAGCTCCCATATCTGTTTTGTTCAACACAAAACCTAAACGTAGTAATACTTGGTGGTAATTGTTACCAATAATAGAAAGATTGGCCCCAGTATCCAACAAACCACGGTAAGTGTTAGTATTAATAAAGAATTCCAAATATAGTCTGTTATCACCATCAACAGTTGAAATGTCAGGAGTGACCGTACCAAGATGATGTAAGATAGGACTAGTTCTAGCCGCTCCTGAACTAACTAGTTTTTTTGGTTAGACTTCTTATCCGGGTTGGGTTGGGAACTAGGGTTGCACTTGGAACAATTAAAAGTAAGTACATCCTTGTTACCACACTTAAAACATACTATACCACGAATAGACCTACATTTTTTATATGAATGACCTGCCTTTTTGCATTTCAAACAAACTAACTTACCATCAGGTGAGCCCTGCTTTTGTGATTTAACCACAGAAACAGTCTTATGCTGTTTGCTAGACTTTGAAGTATGAATGCTAGAACCACCTGAGGATATGTTAATGTAAGATTCATACCGCTTAGCTAGAGCCATCAATTGATCAGTGTTCTCAATGTTATTGAGAGCCAAAAGCTGAGCATACACTGGTAACATATTATGCAAAATGATCTCAATAAGTGTGCTCATTTCTAAAGGTCTAGTAAGCCTAGAGTTCATGGTTAACATCTGCAAAACATATAAGTTTGCAGGTTGGTTGGGAGATTGGGTGTGTGTCCTAATCTGCTTCTCTAAAAGAAAATCATTGTCACAAGCCAAAAAGAAAGATTTAAATTTAAGTTCTAAGTCAGCAAGCGAGGTACATGACTCACGGATCAACCTATAAAAGTCTAGTGCGTTACCGCTCAGTAGGTCTGCGAAACATCTAACTACCTTGATCTCAGACAAATCTCTACTCCTCATGTAATCATTAATACGTAGGAAAAAATCAACTACACTTGACTCACCCGAGTATTTGAGATTCCACGATCTTAAATTGTCATCCCGTATCAAATGAACAGCTTTGTCACATTGATGCGACAAAGGTGACTGACCGCTAGGCATGTCATTGAGTTCTGGTGGCGTTCCGTATTCCTCACGATGCTGTTTCCGAACAGTAACATGGCGAAAAGGATCTTCTAATACCTCTGAGGTACCAGGCTTTGAAGCACCAGGTGTAGGAACCCCTGGTTCATCAGCCATGATTAACAAAAACTGGAAACAACACAGCGATACACAAACAATAGCACTAAACTGGCTTAAATTTCAAGTAAGTAATGTACACAATATACACAATGATACTTGGTACAACACAGGTGTAAGTCTGTACACTTAATTATTACAGTTGTAATTAATATAATAACGCTTTACCAACTGTGGCTGTGACCGCCACTTACTAAATGTCAAAGTGACAAAATCTTACAAAAGTTAGGTTATGTATAGACTATTTTGGCTATACAGCAAAATGCAAATAAACAATGAAAAATAACTATAGTTTCAATTGTAAACTATAATTTCACAATAGTGAGATATATATTTGTGATAAGTAGAAGTTACTATCAATATAGCTTATATTATGCCAACAAAACATGTTTGAAATGTTTTCAACATCGAAAAATTTACCAAAAAATTACAAAGTTAAATTGTCAAAAATTCACCGAAACAAACCAGGAATAAAAGGCTAAATTAATGGTATTTTAAAGCATTCGGGCGCCAATTGTAACGTATAAAAAAAAAGAATAAAAAAAAGACTCTGTTCATGGGTTTGGGAGGTCAGATGGCATCCAAGCCCCAGAACAGAGTTTGAAGGTTGTTGTTGTTACAATGTTTTAGATGAAGATAAAGATAAGGTTACCTGGATAAGTCTCTCGGAGATCACATCAGCCTATTATTTCAAGGACCTCTTATCAGAATAGCCTCTGGTTTGCTTTGGGAGTTGACAATGAAACGCTGGTATGATGATGGTAGCTATTGTTAGTTTACTTTTAAGCCTTAATCTTAAAGCTATATCTAAGAGCATTGTAATATCATCTCATGGATTATACAAATTGTGCATGAAATCATACCAGCGTTTCATTGTCAACTCCCAAAGCAAACCAGAGGCTATTCTGATAAGAGGTCCTTGAAATAATAGGCTGATGTGATCTCCGAGAGACTTATCCAGGTAACCTTATCTTTATCTTCATCTAAAACATTGTAACAACAATTGTAACGTATAAAAAACTGATGCTCAATGAACAGGCGCCAATTGTAACGTATAAAAAAAAGAATTAAAAAAAAAGACTCTGTTCATGGGTTTGGGAGGTCAGATGGCATCCAAGCCCCAGAACAGAGTTTGAAGGTTGTTGTTGTTACAATGTTTTTAGATGAATATAAAGTTACCTGGATAGGCCCTCGGAGTTTGCATTAAACCTTTGGAGCAAGGACCTCTTATATGATGATTAACAGCCTCTGGTTCGTTTTGGGAATCGACAATGAAACGCTGGTATGATTTCATGCACAATTTGTATAATCCATGAGATGATATTACAATGCTCTTAGATATAGCTTTAAGATTAAGGCTTAAAAGTAAACTAACAATAGCTAGACGCGAAACGTAAGTCCGCACTTGAGACACTCGCGACGCGATCACGCACGACACGTGTACAGGTGAAAAACGTAACTCACGTGAGCGCAGAACTGTACCCTGGCGAAATCGTTACCTCAGGGTACGTAATCCTCCAACGTCAGCTTGCGCGGGCGCGCCGCGTGACATGCGCCAGCCTTTCAGCGCACCCCTCGTGCTCAATGAAGAGAGAGCCTCAGACTCCCATGGCGAAAAAGGGAAGGAGGAGAAGACCCTTGGCGTCGTCGGACTCGGCCACTCGAAATCCGACATGGATAGTCCCCGGCTACCCAGCCTGCGGGTTGTGGTCGTGCTTTGTCTAACACGCAGACATCAAAATGCCGGCGCGGTTCGTGCTCGACATCATCCGCCCAAGGAAATACGACGCTCCCCAACCTGTACCATTGAGTTCTGAAGGCAACAATTCCGTCTTTAATTATTTAATAATTTTAAGATTTTTATGTATCAGTATGTCATAAATTCGGCTAGAATTAAAGACTAGTTTTAGTGGATTTTTCATATTAAATTCCTGAGAGCATTCCTCTACTTTGTCTATGATTGCATTTCTGATATTTTTATTTTGTGGTAATCATAGAGGAACTAGAACACTCTGGTATTGGATAGCCGCCATTATGGTGGACTTAGAGATTGCTCGGTAATTTATTTTAGAACAAACAGTTTTTTTGTGCCCGGACAAGTGATCCGGGATCATCTGCTCGATCCCGCATCCCTGAAAGTTGGGGAGCGTCGTATTTCCTTGGGCGGATGATGTCGAGCACGAACCGCGCCGGCATTTTGATGTCTGCGTGTTAGACAAAGCACGACCACAACCCGCAGGCTGGGTAGATGGGGACTATCCATGTCGGATTTCGAGTGGCCGAGTCCGACGACGCCAAGGGTCTTCTCCTCCTTCCCTTTTTCGCCATGGGAGTCTGAGGCTCTCTCTTCATTGAGCACGAGGGGTGCGCTGAAAGGCTGGCGCATGTCGCGCGGCGCGCCCGCGCAAGCTGACGTTGGAGGATTACGTACCCTGAAGTAACGATTTCGCCAGGGTACAGTTCTGCGCTCACGTGAGTTACGTTTTTCACCTGTACACGTGTCGTGCGTGATCGCGTCGCGAGTGTCTCAAGTGCGGACTTACGTTTCGCGTCTAGCTATTGTTAGTTTACTTTTAAGCCTTAATCTTAAAGCTATATCTAAGAGCATTGTAATATCATCTCATGGATTATACAAATTGTGCATGAAATCATACCAGCGTTTCATTGTCGATTCCCAAAACGAACCAGAGGCTGTTAATCATCATATAAGAGGTCCTTGCTCCAAAGGTTTAATGCAAACTCCGAGGGCCTATCCAGGTAACTTTATATTCATCTAAAAACATTGTAACAACAACAACCTTCAAACTCTGTTCTGGGGCTTGGATGCCATCTGACCTCCCAAACCCATGAACAGAGTCTTTTTTTTTAATTCTTTTTTTTATACGTTACAATTTGTATAATCCATGATTTTTACAATGCGCTTAAATATAGCTTTAAGATTAAGGCTTAAAAGTAAACTAACAATAGCTAGACGCGAAACGTAAGTCCGCACTTGAGACACTCGCGACGCGATCACGCACGACACGTGTACAGATGAAAAACGTAACTCACGTGAGCGCAGAACTGTACCCTGGCGAAAGCGTTACTTCAGGGTACGTAATCCTCCAACGTCAGCTTGCGCGGGCGCGCCGCGTGACGTGCGCCAGCCTCTCAGCGCACACCTCGTGCTCAATGAAGAGAGAGCCTCAGGCTCCCATGGCAGAAAAGGGAAGGAGAAAAAGACCCTTGGCGTCGTCGGACTCGGCCACTCGAAATCCGACATGGATAGTCCCCATCTATCCTGCCTGCGGGTTATGGTCGCGCTTTGTCTAACACGCAGACATCAAAATGCCGGCGCGGTTCGTGCTCGACATCATCCGCCCAAGGAAATACGACGCTCCCCAACTTTCAGGGATGCGGGATCGAGCAGATGATCCCGGATCACTTGTCCGGGCACAAAAAAAAACTGTTTGTTAAAAATAAAATCCCAGAGCCATCTTAAACGACCCTAATGGCTGCTAAACCAAACCCCAGAGTGTTTCATTCCTCTATGATTACCACAAACAAAAATATCAGAAATGCAATCATAGACAAAGTAGAGGAATGCTCTCAGGAATTTAACACAAAAAATCCACTAAAACTAGTCTTTAATTCTAGCCGAATTTATGACATACTGATACATAAAAATCTTAAAATTATTAAATAATTAAAGACGGAATTGTTGCCTTCAGAACTCAATGGCAAATTGCGTAGCCAGCTATGAGAACGAAACGCTTGACTGAAATGACTAGTTTCCACGAATGTCATTAACGTCAGTAATGTATGTCAGTAATTGACATTAGAGTGTCAACAAAGAAACGTATTTTATAAATATTGTGTTTGTGTAATGTAAGTGAAATTAAAAATAGGTCACTACAATACCCCCCTTCCGAGAAGAGGATAACCCGGTTATCCGAGACAGCCGGGGTAACCGATAAAAATTGTAACGTATAAAAAAAAAGAATAAAAAAAAAGACTCTGTTCATGGGTTTGGGGGGTCAGATGGCACCCAGCCCAAGAACAGAGTTTGAAGGGGTGTTGTTGTTACAATGTTTTAGAGGATGATAAAGATAAGGTTACCTGGATAATCTCTCGGAGACACATCAGCCTATTGGAGTACAAAGGCCTCTTATGATGATTAACAGCCTCTGGTTTGTTTTGGGAGTTGACAATGAAACGCTGGTATGATTTCATGCACAATTTGTATAATCCATGAGATGATATTACAATGCTCTTAGATATAGCTTTAAGATTAAGGCTTAAAAGTAAACTAACAATAGCTAGACGCGAAACGTAAGTCCGCACTTGAGACACTCGCGACGCGATCACGCACGACACGTGTACAGATGAAAAACGTAACTCACGTGAGCGCAGAACTGTACCCTGGCGAAAGCGTTACTTCAGGGTACGTAATCCTCCAACGTCAGCTTGCGCGGGCGCGCCGCGTGACGTGCGCCAGCCTTTCAGCGCACACCTCGTGCTCAATGAAGAGAGAGCCTCAGACTCCCATGGCAGAAAAGGGAAGGAGAAAAAAGTTGTAAACAAACTAACAAATGTATATGTTAAGCGTTGCTTGTCAAAAAAAATTTTGTTTACAAAAATTTAACTAAAATGTTGAAATAATAAAGTTAAGTTCTGATAGGAACATTCATACTAAGACATGGAACATGGACTTGGAACATAAGTATAATCAATGGAACATTTTTAATAATGACCAAAAAGGTCCTTGGGCGGATGATGTCGAGCACGAACCGCGCCGGCATTTTGATGTCTGCGTGTTAGACAAAGCACGACCATAACCCGCAGGTTGGATAGATGGGGACTGTTCATGTCGGATTCGAGTGGCAGAATCCGACGACGCCAAGGGTTTTCTTCTCCTTCCCTTTTCTGCCATGGGAGTCTGAGGCTCTCTCTTCATTGAGCACGAGGTGTGCGCTGAGAGGCTGGCGCACGTCACGCGGCGCGCCCGCGCAAGCTGACGTTGGAGGATTACGTACCCTGAAGTAACGCTTTCGCCAGGGTACAGTTCTGCGCTCACGTGAGTTACGTTTTTCATCTGTACACGTGTCGTGCGTGATCGCGTCGCGAGTGTCTCAAGTGCGGACTTACGTTTCGCGTCTAGCTATTGTTAGTTTACTTTTAAGCCTTAATCTTAAAGCTATATCTAAGAGCATTGTAATTCTCATGGATTATACAAATTGTGCATGAAATCATACCAGCGTTTCATTGTCGATTCCCAAAACGAACCAGAGGCTGTTAATCATCATATAAGAGGTCCTTGCTCCAAAGGTTTGATGCAAACTCCGAGGGCCTATCCAGGTAACTTTATCTTCATCTAAAACATTGTAACAACAACAACCTTCAAACTCTGTTCTTGGGCTGGGTGCCATCTGACCTCCCAAACCCATGAACAGAGTCTTTTTTTTTTATTGTTTTTTTTTATACGTTACAATTGGCAACTCTGGGCAACAATTGTAACGTATAAAAAAAAATAATAAAAAAAAAGACTGTTCATGGGTTTGGGAGGTCAGATGGCACCCAGCCCAAGAACAGAGTTTGAAGATTGTTGTTGTTACAATGTTTTAGATGAAGATAAAGTTACCTGGATAGGCCCTCGGAGATTGCATCAAACCTTTGGAGCAAGGACCTCTTATCAGAATAGCCTCTGGTTTGTTTTGGGAGTTGGCAATGAAACGCTGGTATGATTTCATGCACAATTTGTATAATCCATGAGAATTTTACAATGCTCTTAGATATAGCTTTAAGATTAAGGCTTAAAAGTAAACTAACAATAGCTAGACGCGAAACGTAAGTCCGCACTTGAGACACTCGCGACGCGATCACGCACGACACGTGTACAGATGAAAAACGTAACTCACGTGAACGCAGAACTGTACCCTGGCGAAATCGTTACTTCAGGGTACGTAATCCTCCAACGTCAGCTTGCGCGGGCGCGCCGCGCGACATGCGCCAGCCTCTCAGCGCACACCTCGTGCTCAATGAAGAGAGAGCCTCAGGCTCCCATGGCAGAAAAGGGAAGGAGAAGAAAACCCTTGGCGTCGTCGGATTCTGCCACTCGAATCCGACATGAATAGTCCCCATCTACCCAGCCTGCGGGTTGTGGTCGTGCTTTGTCTAACACGCAGACATCAAAATGCCGGCGCGGTTCGTGCTCGACAACATCCGCCCAAGGAAATACGACGCTCCCCAACTTTCAGGGATGCGGGATCGAGCAGATGATCCCGGATCACTTGTCCGGGCACAAAAAAAACTGTTTGTTAAAAATAAAATCCCAGAGCCATCTTAAACGACCCTAATGGCTGCTAAACCAAACCAGAGTGTCTCATTCCTCTATGATTACCACAAATAAAAATATCAGAAATGCAATCATAGACAAAGTAGAGGAATGCTCTCAGGAATTTAATATAAAAAATCCACTAAAACTAGTCTTTAATTCTAGCCGAATTTATGACATACTGATACATTTAAATCTTACAATTATTAAATTATTAAAGACGGGAATTCCATCAGAACTCAATAATAATTATATTTCGTAGCTAGCTATGAGAACGGAACGCTTGACTGAAAGGACTAGTTTCCACGAATGTCATTAACGTCAGTAATGTATGTCAGTAATTGTCATTACAGTGTCAACAAAGAAACGTATGTTATAAATATTGTGTTTGTGTAATGTAAGTGCAATTAAAAATAGATCACTACAATACCCCCCTTCCGAGAAGAGGATAACCCGGTTATCCGAGACAGCCGGGGTAACCGATAAAAACTTTTTAACTTAGTAAAAAGTTTTTACTTAAGTATGAAAAAACTAGGAAAAATAAACTGTTATTGCAGTTTGTTTATAATGAGAACAACTTAGTATTCACTAATAAAACCTATAACGAACTAACCTATTGCATACCTGTATAGTATAAGTTATACTATATATAAGTATAAGAAACACTACACAGGTAGAATATACTACTAAGTTGTACATCTGCGTGCAGATATTCCTATTCTAACAGAAAATTAACTAACATACTAAACTATGCTAGACTTAAATAATAAGTGACTGCATTGGTTGATCAGACCACACAGCACTATACCTATAAGTTAGTATGAGTAAATACTCTAACTTTCCTATTTATAAGTCCACAACAGGTCGCGCGCCCCCATTGGGATCTGCACCTCCTATCAGACAAAATCCGATAAGAAGAACAGGTAAAGAAAAATATTTCTCAAGACAAAGTCCTAAAAAATCAAATGAAAACAACTTGTTACTAAATCGTTTTGAAACCTGAAATGGTAGAAAAACTGTTTAACAAGTGTTTCCAAAATAGGCCTAAGCCTTGGATACAAAATCAATTAAGAAATTGTAAAAAAAAAATAGCAAAGTGATAAAAAATCACAAGTCAATTGAAACTTAATTTCAATTGGTTTGGCGAAAATACTGAACCAAAATTGGTCAGGCAAACGGATTTAGAATCCCAAAATGGTGTATTTACACCAGCCAAACAAAAAAGAAACAAACTTGAAAATAAAAATTTTCAAATTTTGTGAAAAAATTGAAACTTAATTTCAATTGGTTTGGCGAAAATACTGAACCAAAATTGGTCAGGCAAACGGATTTGGAATCCCAATATGGTGTAGATACACCAGCCAAACATAAAAGAAACAAAATTGAAAAATAAAAATTTTCAAGTTTGAAAAAAAAATTCTATCTTTGAAACTTAATATCTTGTACTATGACAAAAGTTAAAGACAGACTTTGACCAATTTTGGTTCAGTATTTTCGCCAAACCAATTGAAATTAAGTTTCAATTTTTTCACAAAATTTGAAAATTTTTATTTTCAAGTTTGTTTCTTTTTTGTTTGGCTGGTGTATCTACACCATTTTGGGATTCTAAATCCGTTTGCCTGACCAATTTTGGTTCAGTATTTTCGCCAAACCAATTGAAATTAAGTTTCAATTTTTTCACAAAGTTTGAAAATTTTTATTTTCAAGTTTGTTTCTTTTTTTGTTTGGCTGGTGTAATTACACCATTTTGGGGATTCTAAATCCGTTTGCCTGACCATTTCTGGTTCAGTATTTTCGCCAAACCAATTGAAATTAAGTTTCAATTGACTTGTGATTTTTCATCACTTTGCTATTTTTTTACAATTTCTTAATTGATTTTGTATCCAAGGCTTACGTCTATTTAGGAAACACTTATTATACAGTTTTCTACCATTTCCGGTATCAAAACGATTAGTTAAAAGTTGTTTTCATTTGATTTTTTAGGACTTTGTCTTGAAAAATATTTTTCTTTACCTGTTCTTCTTATCGGATGTTGTCTGATAGGAGGTCCAGATCCCCACGGGCTCGCAACCTGTTGTGGACTTGTAGATATTACTCTACCTTAGTTTATTTAAAGTACTCTTTGGTCTGATCAACCAATGCAGTCACTTATTATTTAAGTCTAGCATGGTTTAGTATGTTAGTTAGTATTCTGTTAGAATAGGAATATCTTCATTTATTATAAACAAACTGCAATAACAGTTAGTTTTTCCTAGTTTTTTCTTACTTAAGTAAAAACTTTTTACTAAGTTAAAAAGTTTTTATCGGTTACCCCGGCTGTCTCGGATAACCGGGTTATCCTCTTCTCGGAAGGGGGGTATTGTAGTGACCTATTTTTAATTTCACTTACATTACACAAACACAATATTTATAACATACGTTTCTTTGTTGACACTGTAATGACAATTACTGACATACATTACTGACGTTAATGACATTCGTGGAAACTAGTCCTTTCAGTCAAGCGTTCCGTTCTCATAGCTAGCTTCGAAATGTATTATTGAGTTCTAATGGAATTCCCGTCTTTAATTATTTAATAATTTTAAGATTTATATGTATCAGTATGTCATAAATTCGGCTAGAATTAAAGACTAGTTTTAGTGGATTTTTTATATTAAATTCCTGAGAGCATTCCTCTACTTTGTCTATGATTGCATTTCTGATATTTTTATTTTGTGGTAATCATAGAGGAACTAGAACACTCTGGTTTTGGAATAGCGGCCATTGTCGTCGACTTAGAGATGGCTTGGTAATTTATTTTAGAACAAACAGTTTGTTTTGTGCCCGGACAAGTGATCCGGGATCATCTGCTCGATCCCGCATCCCTGAAAGTTGGGGAGCGTCGTATTTCCTTGGGCGGATGATGTCGAGCACGAACCGCGCCGGCATTTCGATGTCTGCGTGTTAGACAAAGCACGACCATAACCCGCAGGCTGGGTAGCCGGGGACTATCCATGTCGGATTTCGAGTGGCCGAGTCCGACGACGCCAAGGGTCTTCTCCTCCTTCCCTTTTTTGCCATGGGAGTCTGAGGCTCTCTCTTCATTGAGCACGAGGGGTGCGCTGAAAGGCTGGCGCATGTCACGCGGCGCGCCCGCGCAAGCTGACGTTGGAGGATTACGTACCCTGAGGTAACGCTTCCGCCAGGGTACAGTTCTGCGCTCACGTGAGTTACGTTTTTCATCCGTACACGTGTCGTGCGTGATCGCGTCGCGAGTGTCTCAAGTGCGGACTTACGTTTCGCGTCTAGCTATTGTTAGTTTACTTTTAAGCCTTAATCTTAAAGCTATATCTAAGAGCATTGTAATATCATCTCATGGATTATACAAATTGTGCATGAAATCATACCAGCGTTTCATTGTCAACTCCCAAAGCAAACCAGAGGCTATTCTGATAAGAGGTCCTTGAAATAATAGGCTGATGTGATCTCCGAGAGACTTATCCAGGTAACCTTATCTTTATCTTCATCTAAAACATTGTAACAAACAACAACCTTCAAACTCTGTTCTCGGGATTGGATGTCATCTGACCTCCCAAACTCGTGAACAGAGTCTTTTTTTTTTTCATTATTTTTTTTTATACGTTACAATTGGCGCCCGAACAGGACGTATAAAAAAAATATTAAAAAAAAAAGACTCTGTTCACGAGTTTGGGAGGTCAGATGACATCCAATCCCGAGAACAGAGTTTGAAGGTTGTTGTTTGTTGTTACAATGTTTTAGATGAAGATAAAGATAAGGTAAAAATGGCCAATTGTAACGTATAAAAAAAAATAATGAAAAAAAAAAAGACTCTGTTCACGAGTTTGGGAGGTCAGATGACATCCAATCCCGAGAACAGAGTTTGAAGGTTGTTGTTTGTTACAATGTTTTAGATGAAGATAAAGATAAGGTTACCTGGATAAGTCTCTCGGAGATCACATCAGCCTATTATTTCAAGGACCTCTTATCAGAATAGCCTCTGGTTTGCTTTGGGAGTTGACAATGAAACGCTGGTATGATTTCATGCACAATTTGTATAATCCATGAGATGATATTACAATGCTCTTAGATATAGCTTTAAGATTAAGGCTTAAAAGTAAACTAACAATAGCTAGACGCGAAACGTAAGTCCGCACTTGAGACACTCGCGACGCGATCACGCACGACACGTGTACGGATGAAATTGTAACGTATAAAAAAAAATAATGAAAAAAAAAAAGACTCTGTTCACGAGTTTGGGAGGTCAGATGACATCCAATCCCGAGAACAGAGTTTGAAGGTTGTTGTTTGTTACAATGTTTTAGATGAAGATAAAGATAAGGTTACCTGGATAGTACTCTCGTAGATACATCAGCCTATTGGAGTACAAAGGCCTCTTATGATGATTAACAGCCTCTGGTTTGTTTTGGGAATCGACAATGAAACGCTGGTATGATTTCATGCACAATTTGTATAATCCGTGAGAATTACAATGCTCTTAGATATAGCTTTAAGATTAAGGCTTAAAAGTAAACGTATAAAAGTAAACGTATAAAAACGTATAAAAAATTGTAACGTATAAAAAAAAAGAATAAAAAAAAGACTCTGTTCATGGGTTTGGGAGGTCAGATGGCATCCAAGCCCCAGAACAGAGTTTGAAGGTTGTTGTTGTTACAATGTTTTAGATGAAGATAAAGATAAGGTTACCTGGATAAGTCTCTCGGAGATCACATCAGCCTATTATTTCAAGGACCTCTTATCAGAATAGCCTCTGGTTTGTCATGTGACCGTGTGGTATGTTATTGGAAAATTTTGTTGGCTCCATCCACTTCGTACAGCTACCACTAAAACAGTTACATCTTTCATTGAATCCGAAATTTTACTAAAGGAAGGCACACCCTGTGTAATCATTTGTGATAACGCTACCATTTTTCAGAGCAAGGAATTTAAATCCTTTTGTTCAAGGCATTCCATACCTAAAATTTTTTATAATGCCTATTATGCGCCTCAATCTAACACGGTTGAGCGTTATAACCAAACTGTGCAAACCTGTCTCTCTTTGTTGGTTGAGAATGATCAACGAAATTGGTCTAAATACTTACCTCAAATCCAACTATTTTTAAATACTTCTGTTAACATTGCTACTGGTTATACACCATACTTTTTGGCTAAAGGTCGTGAGATAGTCGCGGATGGTGCACTGCATACATTGCGGGGCAGTACACCAGATTCGTTAGACGATCTCCAGCTCACCAATAGGGATCCTAAAGCTAACTCCCTATCTGAACTTGCAGATATTTTCGAACGAGTGAGTACTGCCTTGACCAAAGCGTACAAACAGAATGCCCACAGATATAACTTGCGCCGCCGAGAGCTCCGGTTAAGCGTCGGTGATATTGTGTGGAGGCGTAATTTTGTACAGTCAAACGCAGCTCAGTTCTTCTCGGCTAAATTGGCACCAAGGTTTGTCAAATGCAAAGTTATTGGGAAACCATCTGATGTCGTTTACGAGTTAGAAGATCTCACTACGGGATCTATAGGAAAATATCATGTCAAGGACATTATAAAAACGCCATGAGGTGTATAACATTTGTGTGTATGTATACGGGTGTGGTCACTTTTAACATCTATTTTTTGGTTGACAGTATTATCTAATCTGATAATATTTCAATTTTTGGTGTAACAGCACTTGTATAGGTACACATTGGCAGTGTATTTTGGTTTTTCTATCTACAACTTTTTTCATAGTTTGAGAAATTAAGTTTCAAAGATAGAAATTTTTTCACAAAACTTGAAAATTTTTATTTTCAATTTTGTTTCTTTTTTGTTTGGCTGGTGTATCTACACCATTTTGGGATTCTAAATCCGTTTGCCTGACCAATTTTGGTTCAGTATTTTCGCCAAACCAATTGAAATTAAGTTTCATTTTTTCACAAAATTTGAAAATTTTTATTTTCAATTTTGTTTCTTTTTTGTTTGGCTGGTGTAAATACACCATTTTGGGATTCTAAATCCGTTTGCCTGACCAATTTTGGTTCAGTATTTTCGCCAAACCAATTGAAATTAAGTTTCAATTGACTTGTGATTTTTCATCACTTTGCTATTTTTTTACAATTTCTTAATTGATTTTGTATACAAGGCTTACGTCTATTTAGGAAACACTTATTATACAGTTTTCTACCATTCCCGGTATCAAAACGATTAGTTAAAAGTTGTTTTCATTTGATTTTTTAGGACTTTGTCTTGAAAAATATTTTTCTTTACCTGTTCTTCTTATCGGATTTTGTCTGATAGGAGGTGCAGATCCCAATGGGGCTCGCGACCTGTTGTGGACTTATAAATAGGAAAGTAAGAGTTTTTACTTATACTAACTTATAGGTATAGTGCTGTGTGGTCTGATCAACCAATGCAGTCACTTATTATTTAAGTCTAGCATAGTTTAGTATGTTAGTTATTATTCTGTTAGAATAGGAATATCTGCACGCAGATGTACAACTTAGTAGTATATTCTACCTGTGTAGTGTTTCTTATACTTCTATATGGTATAACTTATACTATACAGGTATGCAATAGGTTAGTTCGTTATAGGTTTTATTAATGAATACTAAGTAGTTTTCATTCTGTTATTACAGTTTATTTTTCCTAGTTTTTTCATACTTAGGTAAAAACTTTTTACTAAGTTAAAAAGTTTTTATCGGTTACCCCGGCTGTCTCGGATAACCGGGTTATCCTCTTCTCGGAAGGGGGGTATTGTAGTGACCTATTTTTAATTTCACTTACATTACACAAACACAATATTTATAACATACGTTTCTTTGTTGACACTGTAATGACAATTACTGACATACATTACTGACGTTAATGACATTCGTGGAAACTAGTCCTTTCAGTCAAGCGTTCCGTTCTCATAGCTAGCTTCGAAATGTATTATTGAGTTCTAATGGAATTCCCGTCTTTAATTATTTAATAATTTTAAGATTTATATGTATCAGTATGTCATAAATTCGGCTAGAATTAAAGACTAGTTTTAGTGGATTTTTTATATTAAATTCCTGAGAGCATTCCTCTACTTTGTCTATGATTGCATTTCTGATATTTTTATTTTGTGGTAATCATAGAGGAACTAGAACACTCTGGTTTTGGAATAGCGGCCATTGTCGTCGACTTAGAGATGGCTTGGTAATTTATTTTAGAACAAACAGTTTGTTTTGTGCCCGGACAAGTGATCCGGGATCATCTGCTCGATCCCGCATCCCTGAAAGTTGGGGAGCGTCGTATTTCCTTGGGCGGATGATGTCGAGCACGAACCGCGCCGGCATTTCGATGTCTGCGTGTTAGACAAAGCACGACCATAACCCGCAGGCTGGGTAGCCGGGGACTATCCATGTCGGATTTCGAGTGGCCGAGTCCGACGACGCCAAGGGTCTTCTCCTCCTTCCCTTTTTTGCCATGGGAGTCTGAGGCTCTCTCTTCATTGAGCACGAGGGGTGCGCTGAAAGGCTGGCGCATGTCACGCGGCGCGCCCGCGCAAGCTGACGTTGGAGGATTACGTACCCTGAGGTAACGCTTCCGCCAGGGTACAGTTCTGCGCTCACGTGAGTTACGTTTTTCATCCGTACACGTGTCGTGCGTGATCGCGTCGCGAGTGTCTCAAGTGCGGACTTACGTTTCGCGTCTAGCTATTGTTAGTTTACTTTTAAGCCTTAATCTTAAAGCTATATCTAAGAGCATTGTAATATCATCTCATGGATTATACAAATTGTGCATGAAATCATACCAGCGTTTCATTGTCAACTCCCAAAGCAAACCAGATGTAGTTAATCACATAAGAGGTCCTTGAAATAATAGTTGATGTATCTACGAGAGTACTATCCAGGTAACCTTATCTTTATCTTCATCTAAAACATTGTAACAACAACCACCTTCAAACTCTGTTCTTGGGCTGGGTGCCATCTGACCTCCCAAACCCATGAACAGAGTCGTTTTTTTTTAATATTTTTTTTTATACGTTACAATTGTCAAATGCGGGTAGTTAGATGTTTCGCAGACCTACTAAGCGGTAACGCACTAGACTTTTATAGGTCAATTGTAACGTATAAAAAAAAAGAATAAAAAAAAGACTCTGTTCATGGGTTTGGGAGGTCAGATGGCATCCAAGCCCCAGAACAGAGTTTGAAGGTTGTTGTTGTTACAATGTTTTAGATGAAGATAAAGATAAGGTTACCTGGATAAGTCTCTCGGAGATCACATCAGCCTATTATTTCAAGGACCTCTTATCAGAATAGCCTCTGGTTTGTCATGTGACCGTGTGGTATGTTATTGGAATGCTTGTAAGCCTTGCATTTTTCACAACGAGCCACATAGTTCTTAATATCTTCATACATATTTTTCCAAAAATAATTAGCTTTAATTTTGGCCAAAGTCTTAAATGTACCAGGATGTATGGAGTTAATTTCATGATTTTCTTTGATACAATCCTGTACTAACTCATGAGGTAGGACAATTTTCCAGGAAGAGTCCTCATGTAATTTAGATGAAGGTTTAGAATATCTAAACAAAATGTATAAAAAAAAACAATAAAAAAAAAAGACTCTGTTCATGGGTTTGGGAGGTCAGATGGCACCCAGCCCAAGAACAGAGTTTGAAGGTTGTTGTTGTTACAATGTTTTAGATGAAGATAAAGTTACCTGGATAGGCCCTCGGAGTTTGCATCAAACCTTTGGAGCAAGGACCTCTTATATGATGATTAACAGCCTCTGGTTCGTTTTGGGAATCGACAATGAAACGCTGGTATGATTTTGTATAATCCATGAGAATTACAATGCTCTTAGATATAGCTTTAAGATTAAGGCTTAAAAGTAAACTAACAATAGCTAGACGCGAAACGTAAGTCCGCACTTGAGACACTCGCGACGCGATCACGCACGACACGTGTACAGATGAAAAACGTAACTCACGTGAGCGCAGAACTGTACCCTGGCGAAAGCGTTACTTCAGGGTACGTAATCCTCCAACGTCAGCTTGCGCGGGCGCGCCGCGTGACGTGCGCCAGCCTCTCAGCGCACACCTCGTGCTCAATGAAGAGAGAGCCTCAGACTCCCATGGCAGAAAAGGGAAGGAGAAGAAAACCCTTGGCGTCGTCGGATTCTGCCACTCGAATCCGACATGAACAGTCCCCATCTATCCAACCTGCGGGTTATGGTCGTGCTTTGTCTAACACGCAGACATCAAAATGCCGGCGCGGTTCGTGCTCGACATCATCCGCCCAAGGAAATACGACGCTCCCCAACTTTCAGGGATGCGGGATCGAGCAGATGATCCCGGATCAGTTGTCCGGGCACAAAAAAAAAACTGGTTGTTAAAAATAAAATCCCAGAGCCATCTTAAACGACCCTAATGGCTGCCAAACCAAAACCAGAGTGTTCATTCCTCTATGATTACCACAAATAAAAAAAAATCAGAAATGCAATCATAGACAAAGTAGAGAAATGCTCTCAGGAATCTAATACAAAAAATCCACTAAAGCTAGTCTTTAATTCTAGCTGAATTTATGACATACTGATACATTTAGATCTTATAATTATTAAAGACTGAAATCCCATCAGAACTGAATAATACATTTCGTAGCTAGCTATGAGAACGAAACGCTTGACTGAAAGGACTAGTTTCCACGAATGTCATTAATGTCAGTACTGTCATTCGGTAATTGTCATTACAGTGTAAACAGAGATGTTTGTTATAAATATTGTGTTTGTGTAATGTAAGTGAAATTAAAAATAGGTCACTACAATACCCCCCTTCCGAGAAGAGGATAACCCGGTTATCCGAGACAGCCGGGGTAACCGATAAAAACTTTTTAACTTAGTAAAAAGTTTTTACTTAAGTAAGAAAGAACTAGGAAAAACTAACTGTTATTACAGTTTGTTTATAATAAATGAAGATATTCCTATACTAACAGAATACTAACTAACATACTAAACTATGCTAGACTTAAATAATAAGTGACTGCATTGGTTGATCAGACCACACAGCACTATACCTATAAGTTAGTATAAGTAAATACTCCTACTTTCCTATATATAAGTCCACAACAGGTTGCGAGCCCGTTGGGATCTGGACCTCCTATCAGACAATATCCGATAAGAAGAACAGGTAAAGAAAAATATTTTTCAAGACAAAGTCCTAAAAAATCAAATGAAAACAACTTTTAACTAATCGTTTTGATACCGGAAATGGTAGAAAACTGTATAATAAGTGTTTCCTAAATAGACGTAAGCCTTGGATACAAAATCAATTAAGAAATTGTAAAAAAATAGCAAAGTGATGAAAAATCACAAGTCAATTGAAACTTAATTTCAATTGGTTTGGCGAAAATACTGAACCAAAATTGGTCAGGCAAACGGATTTAGAATCCCAAAATGGTGTAGATACACCAGCCAAACAAAAAAGAAACAAACTTGAAACTAAAAATTTTCAAACTTTGTGAAAAAATTGAAACTTAATTTCAATTGGTTTGGCGAAAATACTGAACCAAAATTGGTCAGGCAAACGGATTTAGAATCCCAAAAATGTGTAGTTACACAAGCCAAACATAAAAGAAACAAAATTGAAAAATAAAAATTTTCAAGTTTGAAAAAAAAATTCTATCTTTGAAACTTAATATCTTGTACTATGACAAAAGTTAAAGACAGACTAACAAAAAGATAATGCTAATGAACATCTATACATATGCAGGTACCATTACAATTTAGAGTTAGACAAAATTTTAATATGTCAAACTAATAGCAAGTAGGTACAAACACATACACAAATATCTACTAACACTAAGATGCACCAAAAGGTGTAAAAATAATGTCCTTGACATGATACTCTCCTACATGTGTTATTGTCATTCAATAGGTAAACAACATCAAATGGTTTGCCCATAAAATTTATTTGACCAACCTTAATAATTGTTTAGCCGAGAAAGACTACACCATGAAAAATATCTGCAAGTTCATTTAAGGCATAAGATATTGTGTGCCTAAATGTACACTGAAGATCATCAAGTGAATGTGGTGCGCTGGTTGCTATAGACCGAGCACCATTCATGAAGATTTCAATGTCAAAGAAAAAAGGTAGGTAGCAATGTACATGATAGTATTCATCCATGGAATATATATACCAAGCACAGGCTATATACATAAATAAATGTAATAAAAATATGACATAGGTGTTAGTCATAAGGATGAGTGAGTGATGGGTGGGTGTAAGTAGCAAAAAGTAAGTGAGTGTGTACAAAATTTAAAAAAATTGAAATGTGACTACTAGGTCAAGAGAAATAAGTTGTAAGCAAACTAACAAATGTATATGTTAAGCGTTGCTTGTCAAAAAAAATTTTGTTTACAAAAATTTAACTAAAATGTTGGAATAATAAAGTTAAGTTCTGATAGGAACGTTCATACTAAGACATGGAACATGGACTTGGAACATAAGTATAATCAATGGAACATTTTTAATAATGTTACCAAAAAGATGTGTACTATCTAAAAAATATTCATATAGAATGAATTAGTGAATGAACAGTGGGCACAAAGATACTATTAGTCAACATATATTTAAAGAATGAAGACTATAGCATGTAACAAAAAAAGGTGTGTACAGGCTTATGGGATGCTGTACAACCCGGTGACTGTTGAGTCCGGATCAACAAGTCCAAAAAAGTAGTTGTAGGATGAAAATCCATACAACTCAAAAAAAAAACAAACCCGGTCCGGAGACCAGAATGTGTTCACTGTTCAGGCACCGTCAAAAAATAACCATAATACACATGTTATATATGCCAAAGTAGTTAGTTACACAAAATAAGGAAATATAACAATAAAGTAACATAACAGTGAGCAAGCAGTTTGCACAAAAAGGACTATTAGTCTCCAATGTATGAACAATTTGAAGGCTATAGTATAAAAAAGTGTGAACACACAAAAGCGATGAAGCACACTGTTGGTTACTGTGGCCAACAGTAACCCTAAACGTTGCTGAATAAAATTCCAACAAACAAAAAAAAGGTGATCCGAAGATCAAGTTGTGTATACTGCCTGTTCACCAAAATACCAGTTACATAGAATTTAAGGTTAAGTATGGATTGACATATTTTTCAACAATAACAAAGATTTTAAGTTTTAACCTTATTTTATAATGTAAAATCAATTATCAATGCTTTAAATACATAGTGATTATGCTTTGAGTAACAAATATACATTGAAATAAGTACATTTTGTACAGTTTCATCGACAAAGTTCAAAACAAAACAATGAAAAATTTAGGTATTCCAAGTCAGTAAGTAGAAGTTACTATCGAGATTCTGTGCATTATGCTATCAATATAGCTTATATTATGCCAACAAAACATGTTTGAAATGTTTTCAACCAAAAAATTTACCAAAAAAATTACAAAGTTAAATTGTCAAAAATTCACCGAAACAAACCAGGAATAAAAGGCTAAATTAATGGTATTTTAAAGCATTCGGGCGCCAATTGTAACGTATAAAAAAAAGAATTAAAAAAAAAGACTCTGTTCATGGGTTTGGGAGGTCAGATGGCATCCAAGCCCCAGAACAGAGTTTGAAGGTTGTTGTTGTTACAATGTTTTAGATGAAGATAAAGTTACCTGGATAGGCCCTCGGAGTTTGCATCAAACCTTTGGAGCAAGGACCTCTTATATGATGATTAACAGCCTCTGGTTCGTTTTGGGAATCGACAATGAAACGCTGGTATGATTTCATGCACAATTTGTATAATCCATGAGAATTACAATGCTCTTAGATATAGCTTTAAGATTAAGGCTTAAAAGTAAACTAACAATAGCTAGACGCGAAACGTAAGTCCGCACTTGAGACACTCGCGACGCGATCACGCACGACACGTGTACAGATGAAAAACGTAACTCACGTGAGCGCAGAACTGTACCCTGGCGAAAGCGTTACTTCAGGGTACGTAATCCTCCAACGTCAGCTTGCGCGGGCGCGCCGCGTGACGTGCGCCAGCCTCTCAGCGCACACCTCGTGCTCAATGAAGAGAGAGCCTCAGACTCCCATGGCAGAAAAGGGAAGGAGAAGAAAACCCTTGGCGTCGTCGGATTCTGCCACTCGAATCCGACATGAACAGTCCCCATCTATCCAACCTGCGGGTTATGGTCGTGCTTTGTCTAACACGCAGACATCAAAATGCCGGCGCGGTTCGTGCTCGACATCATCCGCCCAAGGAAATACGACGCTCCCCAACTTTCAGGGATGCGGGATCGAGCAGATGATCCCGGATCAGTTGTCCGGGCACAAAAAAAAAACTGGTTGTTAAAAATAAAATCCCAGAGCCATCTTAAACGACCCTAATGGCTGCCAAACCAAAACCAGAGTGTTCATTCCTCTATGATTACCACAAATAAAAAAAAATCAGAAATGCAATCATAGACAAAGTAGAGAAATGCTCTCAGGAATCTAATACAAAAAATCCACTAAAGCTAGTCTTTAATTCTAGCTGAATTTATGACATACTGATACATTTAGATCTTATAATTATTAAAGACTGAAATCCCATCAGAACTGAATAATACATTTCGTAGCTAGCTATGAGAACGAAACGCTTGACTGAAAGGACTAGTTTCCACGAATGTCATTAATGTCAGTACTGTCATTCGGTAATTGTCATTACAGTGTAAACAGAGATGTTTGTTATAAATATTGTGTTTGTGTAATGTAAGTGAAATTAAAAATAGGTCACTACAATCGTTAATTTTATTTTTTCGAAGTTAATGTGTACGGGAATGAAAGATAGAGGTATTAACAAGCTGGCGTCATTATTTTAACAGTTGCATGGCTGTAGATTACGCAGTAATCAAGTCCGTTCCGTAAATTGTGTCAAGAATTAATTGACTTGGTTTATTTTATTTTTTACTAGCCGACCCGCCCCGGCTTCGCCCGTGGCACATTTCGAAGTTCCGTATCACCCCTTTCAGTCATCTATAGTCTATAGCCCGCAAAGTATGGCAATCTGCCGGATTTGTTGACATTTATCATAACTTATAATAAATTGGAAAAAGCGAAATCAATTCTCGGGCGGGAATTGATTTCGCTTTTTCCAATTTATTATAATTTGTTTAGTCTAGCAAACTAATTGCTTTAAAATTATCTCAATTTATCATAACTGCTCCCTTAAATAATTTTTCTTTGCGTAAGAACCATCCTCGTACTTCAAGGAATTTTCTAAAAAAATAATTAGCGACATCGATTAGCTGTTCTCGTGATTTGCGATCAGCAACACGTTTAGCGATTCATTTTTATATTATAGACTAGCTGTTGTCCGTGACTAAACCCGCGTGGATGTCGGTTATCGCAACCAGACATAGCCTATGTCCTTTCCCAAGGTCTAATCACCAGACAGACAGAGTTACTTTCGCATTTATAATATTAATATGGATGTTACTTTTTACAATGAGCTCATATCATTCTCTGAGCCTTTCCCAACTAAGTTAGAGTCGGGTATCTAGTGTAACTGTAACGCGGATGAACTTCGATATTTTGCATGAAGCGACTGCCATCTGATCTCCACAACCCATTGGCAATATCGAAGCATTGCAGTTATATCAGTTGTTGAACATTTTTAGGGCTCCAAAGTTCTTTTGACAACCGGGACCGAAAGCTTAACGTGCTCTACGAGGCACGACCAGAACAATACAAATACCCATATTCATGCATACAAATATTTGCACTGGGATTGAACCCGCACCTCCTGCGTAGCAGTCGCTTTCACTAACACCACGCCACAGAGGCTGTCAGGTTCATACTTACCTTGATATAATGTAGGTACTAACAACGTTCTGAAATTTAATTACCATAAAAATTTATCCTCATTTACCCACAGCCATTTATGGTTTCGCCATTCGATCCCCGGCCGCTATCAGATGTTGGAAGCATTAAAAACAACGTATTTTAACAAGTTTTCCATTTTAATTGACAATGTAAACGGAAATTCTCTTCTGGGTGTTATTATAAAAAACGAAAAGTGAGTAGGCGAAGGTCCTAAAAAATGGATACATTTATATTTGAAAATGTTATAAAGATACGTAAATTTAAAAGGTTTTATTTATAGATATGTTTGTGAGGACCTTAGAGCTATTCTTTTGAAGTGCAAATATTTAATTTTTTATAAATGATTGAGATTTTTTTATCTATAGAAGATAGTGCCCGGAATACAGAAATAGGCTCACCCCCCAATCTTTTTCTTCTTTCGTGTCAATGATCCTCTTTTTCACTGCTCTAAATTATTCGAGAGTAATATTCTGCTATCTCGACTGCGCTGTCAGTGGCTTTATTTAGGTCTTCTTTAGTGCAGGAGGCATGGACTGCACGGGGGCTCCGCAGTCACATGCGATTAAACCCGGGTCTCGCATTCCCCACCTGATTCCTCAAAATGCGACCCCCTACTGGCACTTACTGCAATGCTTGTTGAAAATATGTGGGTTTTAATTCACCCCTGCCTAACCCTCCGGGGATAAAGGCGTGATCATATGTATGTATTAACTAATGAAAACAACCATAACATAAATACACACAGATACCTGAACTCCATAAATATATTTGGTATAATAAACATGAAAGTTCGGCGATATTGTCCGGGATTATTACTATGAAAGGGGTCGGTGCTGAACAACATAGCTATGATCCTTCAAGCACCCCTCCGTACTTATTAGTATCATAACACTACCGAAAGTTTCACGGAAATATCGCTAGCCCGCTTTGTTTCATAGTTTTAGAATAGCATTAGTGGGTATTAGAAAGAGATAGTTGTAAGAATGATATTCATAATGTTGTAAGGGTCATTCTCCAGACAAAATCCTATTCAAAGTTCAGTTTTGATGTAGTATTAATCTACCAAATGTCAAAAACGATCGCGATTCCAATGGACAGAGGCTGAATTCTTGTAATAATACAAATTGTTTGAAATTTAGTGTCGACGTAATGATAAAATCTATCTTAATATGTAGCCTATGTGTTACTCTGATGTATAAGCTATATTATTGTAAAGTTTCATTAAAATCTATTCGGTAGTTTTTACGTGAAAGAGTAACAAATATCCTCACATACTTACAAACTTTCGCGCTTATAATATAAGTAGGATTATTTTTAGGGCAACTAAGGGTTGTTCTCCATTCAACAGTAAACATACAGCCCATGAAAAAGTGTCCGCTTGACGACAGTAGGCTTGACCCCTATTATACCGAAAATCATAATTAGCAAAATTTTTCTGTGCACCTCTGCCTGCCCCGTCGGGGACCTAAATGCCTGAATATATTTGCGTATAAATCAGCCTCGTAATTAAACATTACATTACATAAAATAAGATTAAATACATTTAGATAAAATGCTTTCGAGTATACTTAATATTAATAACCTAATTAGTACACCGTACTAATATCCTGTGTACAAATAAGTACACTGTACTAATATCCTGTGTACTAATTAAGAAACACACACACATACAGCGTAGCTACTAACTAATTACGATAAAATTTGTATCTTGTTACCTTTACGTTATTTCCGTAGGTATGTTCTTTCATATTATTTACTGTATCAAAACAGTAATGTATTATATCTCAGATTTCATCAATTATGTTTTCTCGTCTCATGTAATTACGGACGCCGACTTTTGACATTTACTGTAAATACAGTAAAAGGGCGTCTATGTCAATGTAAAAAAAAATATTCATGTTTGACTGAAAAAAGTCACTCTTAGTCGCCTATGCGACACTACGACCTTTTTTCTCGAATATCTTTTTCACGCTCAGCGTGGGCGGTTATGTCGAACTCGAACCGACTTAATCCACACATCGTCTCGGGTCTTCAGGGCCCATACCATGAACTCTTAAAACAGGTCAATAATTGAACTGCTGTCATTCTACCAACTGCAAATGTCACTTTGTAACCCTCTACATTTATATGACATTACAAAGTGATATTTACAGTGGGAAGAATGACAGCACTTCAATTATTGACCTGTTTTAAGAGTTTATGGTAAGGCCGCTGATACATATTTGTGAGAGTGCAAAGGCATCCCCAGGGTCTTCCCCGATTTCAAGATGGCCCCCTCAGAGGTGAGAACGGCGGTGAATACAAACAGTGGTTTGATATTGATCTTAAATCGATAACTACCATTTCTTTTGTTCCGTACGACAGTCTAGAAGTATACATAGAGATATTGGTTTGGACCTAATTATTATATTTTAAATTCTAACCTACCTACATAAGTGAAACTGTAGTCAAAATTTATATTATTCAAAAGAGTCCCTGTTTACATGACCTAGATGAATAAATCATTTGTAAAGGGTTGGAATTCCTTCAAAACTAAATTGAAACAAACCCAGAAGCGCTAGATTATTCGCTTTCACGCTGTAGTCACTCGATTGTATGGCTTGCTGCCAAACATGAGGGTAGAATGAAAATTTTCACTAACTCCGCTATCAACTACCGCCGATGCTATCAGTTTTTAAGCTTTTTGGTGACGTGCAATAAATACTTCAGGCAGCTTGAAAATTATTTGTTTTTGGAACAATAGAAAATTCTATTGCATTGCCTAGAACACCTCTATTATTTAAACCACAGCTTTCAGTATACCTAAGTAGGTACTTTTTAGTATTGATGGCGAAGATATGCCTTCTTTACTATTCATCAAACTACTTGCCCAGATTATTACATAATTCAATCGAAAACTACCGTTCACTTTCTATTTTGTGTATACAAAATAGAATCTTCCTACACACACAGGTCCATTAAACTAGGCCTTTCGAGGCTGTTAAACTGAGGATTACCACAAGCATTGACATTTTTTTAAATTGTCATTCTGATGTGCAATCCGAAGCAATTTCTATCTTCATCGAACTCCCTTCTTTCCAAGGTGTCCACCACTCAAACAGCGTCATAACAACCGTTATGGTTGTAACGGCCGGAAACTGGTGTTTCTGTTTTCAACCCACAAAATAATACATACATCTCTTCATCCGCTTAGCACTTATGAGCGCATGAATTTTGACAATAGGGAGGCAGCGCGTCTTCTCGCATTTATTTCTATTAACAAATTTTCATTTTCCACCAGTAGAAATTGAACCTAAGTCTACAATATTAATTATTGATGAGTTTCCATTAAAATTATTCTGTTATTTGGCCAAACAATCTCGGCAAATAACGAGCCTAACATTTAGGCAAATAATTACCATATGCTAATATCACCGCCTACTGCATGGAAGTTAAAATACATAGCAGCTATGATTTCCATTTATAAGAATCATTATCATATGAAGGAGGTTGGCTGACTGCCAGTTCCTGGGATTGATGCCTTATATGCATATCCCCTGTGTCGGCTTTTGACAGTAAGGAAATGCCGACGCCAAGATTTTTTTCATCATACTAGCTGTGCGTCACGGTTTCTCTAGGGTGTTTTTTGTATATTCACTAACCTGCTGGATGATAGGACCCTAGATGTGAAGCCCAGAGGATATAGACCACCATTTTAGATGCTATACATTCAAACATGGTTATGTTTTTGTTCCAAAAAGCTACATCTATATATCAATCAATCAATTGCAGTCCACTGCTAGATATAGGCCTCTCCCAATGTGGAAGGATTGCCAGACGTGGCGCACTTTGGAAAAGGCCTATGTCCATCTGAATACATAAAATCGAAATACCACTAAACGATTAATCACGAAATCTCAGAAACTTTAACACCTACAAACTTGAAATTTGGCAGGCAGGTTTCTTATAGGGTGTAGACTAAGAGGGTAAAACGAACTCCACGCGTACAAAGTCGTAGGCGGCCGCTGGTAATCGAATAAAAATAAGAGCTATCTACATTACGAATTTCACTCAAATTCGCAGACAGAAAACACGGTGGGTGTTTTCTACTTAACAAGTTTTTTAAATGCTCTACCAATAAGTTGGTAAAAAAATTTTTACTCCGTCGACCCCCCCTGGTAGGGACATTTTGGTCATAGATAATTGATACCTCTGTTCTCGCGAGTGTTTACAGGAGGAGGGTTTAAATATGAATTAACCCTGACGGTAATAATTTTCAATCAATCAATTAGCCTACTGCAGTCCACTGCTGGACATAGGCCTCTCCCAATGGATGCGGAAGGCGGAGGATCGGCAAACGTGGCGCGTAATAATTTTATTAATTTAAATTTGGAACTTTGTATTTTCACTGGAGTGACCAGAAACTAAAAATTTTAACTAAAGAAAGTTGCCAGAACAGAACAATCAAACAAAACATTTAATAAATTTTTTACAGTACTTTTTATTTCAAATGAAATTTCTCTACGCGACTGAGTTTAAGGCAATCATTAAAACAAAAAACTGAAACAAGGCCAAATGAAAAATGGCCTTCCAATTTGCTGTTCATATTTCGCATTATACAATAGTTGTATCAGCTCGGTCAGCTGCATAAAGGCGCAACTATTAAAGGCTGCTTACCCGCCCTTTCAGTTCTTGAGCAGCAAGCACGTTGCGGCCACAAAAGCCTCTCAAAACGAAACGGGGACTGGCAGGCAGCCAGCAAACCTTTTCTTGTATCAATTTGAAAATTTCTCATGTAGAGATTGTTTGTTTTGTTGGAAACTGCCGACTGGTGATGCTGAGTGCTGAATTTAAAGTATTGGATCCTTTTTTTCTTTTCTCACGTGCAAAAATTCCCGCAGATATACTATCGAATATCTGTCTTAAACCCCACGAAAACAGCGCGCAGTCTCGGGTCTTCAGATGCCGTGGCATGTAAGGTAACCTATAAGATATTTCTCGTGAACCACAGCTACTAAGCTTTCAAGATGGCCCCCTTGGACATAGGGACTACAGTGTCCCTGTTTTTCCCCATGGAGAGGAATTGCACCGGCCTGCTTCTGCCAGGATGATAGGCAGCTCCACCTATCCAGGCCAGGAGTAATGAAGGAAGGTCATTAAGTAACAAGTATTGAATCCTGTGATTGATTTTGTAAGTTCAAATATGTGTGTTATGAACGAGAAAGATTGGCGTACATCATACTCGTAGCAGAAATCATATTAAAGGTTCGTAAACTGAATTATTTACACTTGTGATGTTTTGATGTTTGTGACAGATGTCAGAATTTAATTTTAATTTCGAATGTCATAAAATAATTTGACAAGTTCAAGAAGTAATATATTTGAATTCTGAATTCAAATTTCAAGATCTCATATTGTTATTAATTCTATTGTGTTAGTCTTTTCTGAATAAATAATAATATAATTTTATTGACTTGACGAATTTTAGGTTGATAATGACGTTTGATTTGAATTCCACTTATATTCTACTAGCTTTTGCCCGCGGCTCCGCCCGCGTGGATGTCGGTTATCGCGACCAAACATAGCCTATGTCCTTTCTCAAGGTCTAACCTACCTCTATACCAAATTTCATCAAAATCGGTTCAGCGGTTTAGTCGTAAAAGTGAGACAGACGGACAGACAGACAGACAGACAGAGTTACTTTCGCATTTATAATATTAGTTGGGATTGTGAAGTGTTCTTTTGATGTTCGCAAATAGTCTTCCATTTAAGAACTCCACTAGCAAGATTGCTTACGTCATCAATAGATCATACATCATCATCGCTGATAAGTCGACGATCAAAATATGGCGATTCTTTATTCGAACAAATACTGCCTAAAGTATACAAATAAGTTTTCTCCTCGTTATCCGTATTCTATCTCCATATTCTCGCACATACATAAATGTATGAACTATCCTCGAGAAAAAAACAAAACCACGTACCGACAATCTTAAATGCGAAGCTGAATATAAACAGAATTAACGGCGTTCTAGGAACTTGTTTACACCGACACGATAAATTTTATACAAGCATTGGCTCAATGAAGCGAGAATAGTGTTGGGAAAGACCCGGGAATTTTTGGCAATTTGTGCTTCGACAAACACCAAAAATTTCTTACTGAAGTATTCAGTACAGTATTCGGTTGGATTTCCAGGAGGAGTGTGTTCAGTCTACTGTTCCATCTGATTGGGGGATAGAAACACTTTTGATGTTTATTTATAACAAATAAAAATGATCAATAATATTTTCTAAAGTTTACGCGAATGTCACTCATAGAAATAAAACCAATAATACATATTTTTTTATTTGCCGAGTTATTAAGCTGTTGTTGATTTTTTTTCAGAATATCAGTTTCTGAAATTACTAATATTCCTTCTAATGATAAAGTACACGTTAGTGGTTTAATGGCCAGAATTCGAACCTGGGATGATGATAACCTCTCTATCATAAAGCCTACTCCTTAACCACTAAGTTACATTAGTGATACCTATATGAAATTTGAACACGGATGATATCTTATCCTTTAATATACATAGTTTATAACACAGCAAAATATGGTAACGTTTACCGATACAAAAATTTTGCTGTTGCCAATTTTATAAAAAAAAAACTAGCTGTTGCCTGCGGCTCCGCCCACGTGGATGTCGGTTATCGTGACGAAACATAGTCTATATTCAGTGGTTAGGCGTGAAAGTGTTAAGACAAACAGAAAGACAGACAGACATAGTTAATTTCGCATTAATAATTATTATAATGGATGTGCAGCTTATCGGCACGATACGATGACTGTCGGATATTGACCAATCAGCTTATGTTCACTCATCATAACAGTTATCACTACGTGAACTAATTGATGTGCTTTACACTTCGAGATTCCGTACAAAGTCCTGGGTTTCGTCCCCATCACTACAAAGAGTACATACATAAGTATCACACAACTTATTTAGGATTCCTGCGGGACTCTCTCCTGAACACTCGCGGGTGTTATTCCCCGATCGATAGCAGGTTACAAATTGTTGTAATATATTGTACCCTTTTTCTCTTAACACGTTGAACGCCACGCGGCCCACCGGTGAGCCTAGCGTACTTTTCCGTTTGAGCCACGCCAAAAATCACGAAACCGTATTTTTTTACAACTTCTGATTTTCATCCCAAAGTCAATAAAATGCTATAAAACGTGTAGAAAATAAAAATTAGCTACTTTTACCGTCTAGTTTCAGTGATATAGCAAAAGGCTCACATGAGGGTCCCGTGGCCTCCTACGAAGGAATATCAATTTTTCCGTTGCCGGGGGCCGCGGGGTCACCCCGCGGCTCACCCGCCCTCCAAAGCCAAAGGAACATTGGATTGGTCGAATCAATATTAAAAACTGCCATAGTTGTGATTCATCATCATCTTCATAGAGACGTATTTTCTTGATTGCATCAGAGGCCAAGATGACCTCGGAGCTCAGATAATCGGATCCTTGGTGTATCCTGACGGTAACGGGGAAGGTTTTCATGTCGCCAACAGCGGTCCAAACCACAGAATTGGAATCGTGGTACATGTCTTGGATAGTGTCAATGTAAGCCTCTGGAACATCTTTGGACCGCAATACCCCTGGTGGGTATTGCGCGTATCACCGCGCGAGGAACACAGTCGAAGGCCTTCTGTATGTCTAGGAATAGGCAGTGCAGGGGCGTGTTCTTGGCCCTGTATTTCTCCGCACAATCCTTGGGGCGAACGCCGGATCCACGGTCCCGTGCCCCGAGCGAAACCTACACTGACACTCCGAAAGTGCACTCTCCTTTCGGATCCGGGATTCGATTATCAGCTCGTAGAGCTTCATGGTGGGAGAGATTATCTTTAAACCGCGGCGCGCGGTAACTGCACCGATCCCTTAGCTTTGAAGACTGGCGTGATGATACTCAGTCTCCACTGGCTCAGGATCTTACCGGGGAAGAGTATGCGGTTGTATAGGTTTGTGAAGATGCTCACACCACGGGCACCCATTGCCTTCCAAGCTTCGATGGGGACTTCGTCGGGTCCCACAGCTTTCTGGTTCTTCATGCGGTGAATGGCAGCCTGGACTCCTGTCATAAATGTGATTTTTAGAGACTTTTTGAGGATAAGGACTACTCCGGTTTCGAAGAGGTACGCGTGTACACTGACGGCTCCAAAACAGAAAATGTTTCAGGAGCAGGCGTACACTCCCTGGACCTCGGCCTAAACATCCACTTACCACTGGGCAAACACAGCTCGATTTTCCAATTTGAATTTGTCGTCATTACAACAGCTGCGACGGAAAGAAACAGACTGGAGGTGAGGGGCTTAAATATAAGACTCCTCACCGACAGCACAGCTGTCCTGAAAGCACTAGACCACCAAATAACCAAACAGCATACTAATAGCGGAGTGTCAGGCAGCTTTACACAAGCTATCCACCAACAACGTAGTAACGCTACAGTGGATAAAAGGGCACAGTGGGTCCTACGGCAACGATGCCGCGAATTAACTGGCGTGAAGAGGCTCATGTCGTTGAATGGCCCACTAACATTACTACCGATACCTTTCTCACAGATCCGCAACTGGTTGCGTGAGAGATTTGCCGAACTAAACATCCAAAGATGGGCAGAAACCACAGATTGCAGCCAGTCAAAAGTGGCCTTGCCATCATTTAACCAACCGGCTTACGAAACAATTCTGGGGACAATAACAGGTCACTGTCACCTAAACAAGCACCTTTACACCATCCTGATCACGGGTAGCCCTCTACGTCGGGGGTGCTTCATCGCCGTGGAAACGACTGCCTACGTAGTATTAGAATGCGAGGCAGTAGCCCCCCAACGTTCTCGAATCATCGGCACAGTGAGGTCTGCGCTTCTGGGCGGTGTTAGGCTGGCTACTATAGCCTGCAGTCTTCAAAAAGGAGTTTAAGTGCGGACAAAAGTCCCCTTTCCATTCCATTCCAAGACTTTTTGAATATTCTAATATAAAATGTTGTAAACAAGATTTTATATAAAACGTAATGCGAGATTTTTATTTGGTGAAGAAGAAAATATTATATCCTATTATATTTTGAATAAAAATATTCGCAATTATGTATTAGTTCGATTCACACTCCATAATCAAAATAACAATTTCTACTGAATCGTAGGACGACCCTTGCATCTTACAAGAACCTCGAAAAAATCTTACAAGTTTTTACCGGATTTCAAAACCACGCCGTCCGAATACGCTGCAGGGCCTCGCGGCTCATTCCTACATACGTTTTGTTTGATAACTGCAATCTGTGGCTTGTGGAAAGCGTTTTCGTTAGACCTGTCAAAAGGCTCACGGGTGACCTACGTGGCTTGAACGGAACAGTAAGGGAAGGCTCACCGGTGAGTCCTGTGGCCTGAACGGAAAACCTCGATTTTTCGTGCGGCGTTCAACGTGTTAAGTGAATACCATTTTACCTAATGCGGGAATCAGACAATTGATCAACTTTATTAGAGTACATTTTGTTTTGATTTTCTTGACTTCTGGCTGACTTATGACTGTAATGGGAATGGTTTGTCCCATTACAGTCGAATAATCGCTTTACTCATTATCACAACCAATTTTCATTGGTTTGTTAACTTTAGAGCGACAGGCATCAAGAGACTCACACCATGAAAGTCTTATTCAATAACATTAAAATTATGAAAAAGTTATTTAAAAATATTGTTTTTTTAATACCTACCACCTAGATGGCAGACAGGCACACTGCTCACCTGATGTAAAGTGGTGACCGTGGCTCATGGACGTATGCAACTCCAGGGCGGTCAAACTCGTGCTACCGACCATGTAAGAACAGAGAGTTACTGCTGTCAGTGCAGTAGACAAAGCAGGACAAGCCTTTGGTCTACCCACTGTCAGCATAAAAAATCTCCAGTTAGCTGGAGTAGGCTGAGTAGGGTAGCCAACCCTACCACCAGGAACACAGGCTATTATGGCTACGGTATTCTGTAGGGTGGAGGGACTTTCCCAGTCGGACTGCACAATTGGGACTGGAATACCCTCATGTCCTACCTCCAAAACTACTACTAGATAGCAAAACGCATACGGCTAATCTATGCGCAAATACTGTACCCAATAAACGCATACAACAGCATATTCCTCGTTTAAACAGGAAAGTTCAACTTGATCGAAAACATATCGTTACAATATGGATTACATTATAACATTCAAACGTATTACAACACAATACAAGCAAAAATAAGTAAAAAACATCTATTTCGTCGAATCATATCTCATTCGTATTAATAGAAGACATTTTTTTCCAAAGGGAAGGAGAAAAATCGAGGGCAACCCAAGTGTGGTATATATATTACATCATACTTTCCTTGTGAATGTATTGTGTTTGATGGCCAGTTACGTAGACCTCCCTCAGCCCCCTCTGTTCACACATTTTAAGACGTTATAGAGGAATTTGTAACTAAGCGTCAGGTCTAGTTATATTTGTGGACCTTTTTTTTGGTTTCTTCATTACGAACCATGAGTTATTATTTTGTAGTGAGATGTTAATATATGAAATTGTGTTTTTGTGAAGTGGTAAATAGTATAATAATAAATTGAACAATGCAAAGTAATCGCAGTATTATCAAAACTGCTGACCATCAGGCAAGGCGAAGTCAAATTGACGTGTCCTATATAAAAAAAAAACTTGTCATTAAAAAATCAATTAATCAGCTTATCGCAATTCACTGCTGGACATAGGCCTCTCCTATTGTGCGCCATAGCTCCTGATCGCCTCGCCTTTCACATCCAGTAAAAATATAGTGTTGTCGATTCAAACCAATAAGATGTGTTATGTGATTAAGGAACAATTACTGGAATTACCGACGCGACGCCTTTATTGAAGTAAGTAAAGACACGTCACACATTTTGTTAGCTATAGTTTTTTGCCTCAGGTAATAATGGCTGAGTTAGTATACTGGCTATAAACAAAACAGGATAACAATGTAACAGAATTTAAACCAGTAATGCCGTTTACTTTTAGTTTATCTCAGTTTATATCATCATTCATTAATTCACAGAGTATCCTATTCCCATCAATTCAATCATTAGTCTGTAATAACATAACAGGTTACTTTTAATCTCATGGTTTACAGGAACGGGATTTGAAGCACACACTGGTAATAGCAGGCTATAGTGAATATTTCAAAGTAAAACACGGTTAGTAAAACATGATGTTTTATTTCATGTTAAAACGTTGATCACACAAAACGTTGGTGTTTATGTAATAAATTTTGATATTGACTGAGCTCGTGTAATCGTAAATACATTATGGTAATTTGAAATTAAGTTAATTTGTAAAGTAAACCTACACGCGATGGTGTTTTCGTGGGACCCTCGTCATGGATAACGTGGGTACGAGTACAATTTGGTTTCCAATCTGAAAGGGTATAATTTAAATATAAAATGGAAAATTATTACAAAAGTTGTTTGTAAGTAAAATGAATTTTATGATTACCTACTTTAAATTATTATATAAGTTGAACACTTGAACATTTGCGATGAATATAATACAGTCAGCCGCAGATCGATTTTGACTAGCAAAATACTCAAAATGACCTTAATACCTGCCTGATATTACCAAACTGTTTTTTATATAGGACACGTCAATTTAACTTCACCTCGCCTGATGGTAAGCTGAAGGCAAAGTCTTGGAAAAAGAGGGTCACCATTATAGACACGTACCATGTTACAATGGTGGCACTCAGCTTTTATTGATTTAATAATGTATTATCTTCCGAATTAAAGGTGTGTACCAAATACCAGAACAATCAGTCAACAGCAAGGGAGGAATACCAAGGTGTTTTTTTATTATATAGAACACGTCAATTTGACTTCACCTCGCCTGATGGTAAGCTGAAGGCAAAGTCTCTGAAAAGAGGGTCACCATTACAGACACGTGTCTAGTACCAGGTGTCGTAGGAGCCGACTGAGGTACAGCGGAACCGACCAATGGCGGTATAACCATTTAAATCGGCGTAGCTAAAATGGCACAGGGCGAGGATGGGCAGCAGCATCCTCGCCGCGAAGCTACGTCCTGCGATTGCCAACACGCCTGCCCAGCGTGGCGATTATGGGCAAACTCCCCCTATGATAGGCACAAATAGGACCAGGCCCCTAGTCCCCGGCAGCTCCGCTAGCCCTGGCTCCGGTAGCGGCCAGGGTAACGGCGGAGCAGGGGGTGCTAAGAATCCCCGGCAGAGATCCGGCTACCACCCCAAACGACGACTGGCCCTGGTAACGCACAACGTACGCACGATGAGGACTAACGAGAGGATTGCTGAGCTGGAAGAAGAGTTGAGTAGGTTGCACTGGGATATTGTGGGGTTGTCTGAAGTCCGTAGAGAGGGCGAGGACACGATAACCCTAGGATCCGGCAACCTGCTCTACTACCGGGAAGGCGACCAGCAGTCGCAAGGTGGTGTCGGTTTTCTCGTTCACAGATCCCTCATTAACAACATCATTACCATCGAAAGTGTGTCGAGCAGGGTTGTATACCTAATACTCAGAATATCCAAGAGGTATTCGCTGAAGGTCATTCAGGTGTACGCACCGACCTCGAAACGCCCAGATGATGAAGTGGAGACTATGTATGAGGACGTAAGTAGGGCCATACATACGTCTAAGACCCACTTCACTGTTGTTATGGGGGACTTCAACGCAAAGTTGGGTAAGAAAAGCGATGATGAGTTGAGAGTGGGGCAATTTGGACATGGACAACGGAACCCGCGGGGACAGAGGCTGGCTGACTTTCTGGAGAAAGAGGGACTCTTTATGATGAACTCTTTCTTTCAGAAGCCGCCGCACAGGAAATGGACCTGGATGAGCCCTGATGGTTCCACGAGGAATGAGATAGACTTCATCATGACCAACGAGAAACGAATATTCAGTGATGTCTCCGTGATCCACAGGGTGAAAACCGGTAGTGATCACAGAATCGTAAGAGGCACATTGGGTATTAATGTTAAACTCGAAAGGTCCCGCCTGATGAAGTCTACACTCCGACCTACTCGTGCCCAAATCCAAAACCCCGAGAACTTTCAACTTGAGCTTTCGAATCGCTTTGATTGCCTAGAAAACTTTGCGTCGGTGGACGAGATCAACAACAGGCTCGTAGAAACTGTCCAAACGGTGGGCTCTAAGCACTTCAGACCCCGCCGTTCAAATAGACCTCAGAAAATCTCCGATCACACCCAAAAACTCATGGCTAAACGACGCTCACTTCGACTGCAGTCTTCCGATGATGCAGAGTCATATAGGCAGCTCAACAGACAGATTTCCAAATCTCTGCGACACGACATACGTCTCTTTAATACTGAACATATTAAAGAGACAATCGAGCGGAACAAAGGCTCCAAAGTGTTCGCAAGAAATCTGTCTGTTGGGCAAAGCCAGTTGACTAAGCTGAAGAGAGAAGATGGCAGTATAGCGTCGACCAAGGCTGAGGTTTTGGAGGAGATCGAAAGGTTCTATGGACAGCTATACGCTTCGGTCGCTAATCCTGCTGGCAACATGGCGACCGACCCAAGAGCCAAGTTGACCCGACACTTCACCGAGGATATCCCAGACATCAGCCTGTACGAGATTAGAATGGCCCTGAATCAGCTTAAGAACAACAAAGCGCCGGGTGACGACGGAATCACTTCAGAGCTTCTGAAAGCGGGTGGAACACCGGTACTTAAAGTCCTTCAGAGGCTTTTTAACACCGTCGTCCTCGAGGGCATAACGCCAGAAGCGTGGAACAGAGGCGTGGTGGTGCTGTTCTTTAAGAAAGGTGACAATACCTTACTGAAGAATTACAGACCCATCTCGCTTCTGAGCCATGTTTACAAGCTGTTTTCAAGGGTCATTACGAACCGTCTCGAGCGCAGGCTTGATGACTTCCAGCCTTCCGAACAAGCCGGTTTCCGAAGAGGCTACAGTACCATAGACCACATCCATACGCTGCGGCAAGTTATACAGAAGACCGAAGAGTATAATTTGCCACTTTGCTTAGCGTTTGTGGACTATGAGAAAGCCTTTGATTCGGTCGAGACATGGGCTGTGCTTGAGTCTCTCCAGCGGTGCCGTATTGACTATCGGTACATCGAAGTGTTGAAGTGTTTGTATAATAACGCCACCATGTCGGTTCGAGTACAGGAACAGAGTTCGAGGGCGATCCCTTTGAAAAGAGGCGTAAGACAGGGAGACGTGATATCTCCGAAACTGTTTACGGCCACTTTGGAGAATGCCTTCAAGCTCCTGGAATGGAAAGGATTCGGCATCAATATTAATGGCGAATACATCACTCACCTCCGGTTTGCCGACGATATTGTAGTCATGGCAGAATCGATGGAAGATCTCAACACGATGCTCGAAGGCCTCACCCGAGTTTCTCAACAGGTGGGTCTTAAAATGAACATGGACAAGACAAAGGTGATGTGTAATGCCCATGTTGTACCTACCCCAATATCTGTTGAGAGCTCGGTTCTTGAAGTTGTTGACTCGTACGTCTACCTAGGACAAGTAGTCCAGTTAGGTAGGTCCAACTTCAAGAAAGAGGTCAATCGCCGAATCCAACTCGGCTGGGCAGCGTTCGGAAAATTGCGCAATGTCTTCTCGTCCGACATACCTCAGTGTCTCAAGTCGAAGGTTTTCGACCAGTGTGTGTTACCAGTGATGACTTATGGCACTGAAACGTGGTCCCTCACTATGGGCCTTATGAGTAAGCTCAAAGTAGCCCAACGAGCTATGGAGAGGGCTATGCTCGGAGTCTCTCTGCGAGATCGAATCAGAAACGAGGAGATCCGTAGAAGAACCAAGGTTACCGACATAGCCCAGAGGATTAGCAAGTTGAAATGGCAGTGGGCAGGGCACATAGCACGGAGGACTGATGACCGATGGGGTCGAAAAGTCCTCGAGTGGAGGCCACGTATCGGCAAGCGCAGCGTAGGACATCCACCCACAAGGTGGACAGACGACCTCATTAAGGCCGCGGGAACGCGCTGGATGCGAGCCGCTTCCAACCGGTCCTATTGGAGATCTATAGGGGAGGCCTATGTCCAGCAGTGGACTTCCTATGGCTGAAATGATGATGATGATGATGATGATCATGTTACAATGGTGGCACTCAGCTTGACGGCCTCATCAGATGCTTTTTCACGCCCCACTTAAAGGACTCGGGACTGTAGGAGGAGGGAAACACGTGAACTGGTAAGGAATTCCAAGACTTAATGGTGCGGCAGGAGAAGGAGTCGCCGAACCGCTTGGTTCTTGAGGTTTTTTGATAGTCAAGATCGATCTGATGCTAACCGTACACCAGTAAGTTACAGGAATTTCTCGATGAGATAATCTACCCTTATAATATAAAGCCGTAGAGTTTGTTTGTTTGTTCAATTGCACCACGCTACTAGTCAAGGGAGCGGAGCAGTAATCATAAATATTAATGAAGCCAATCCAATCCAATATACCTACATGCATACTCGTACATCTACACGTACATTAGAATTTTGCATGTCAGAGCATGGACTGACGAAATAATATGTGATCTAACAATGAATTTAACAACTATGTACCTACCATATTTCTGCAAATAAATATTTCATTTTCATTTCATTTCATACATCTTGTAAATATTTTAATTAATTAATTTAGTTTTAGTTGATCTGTAATTAGCTAGCTAAGTAACTATATGAAATAACTAGCCTTCCGCCCGCGGCTCCGCCCGCGTGGATCTCTTATCCCCGGTTCTACTTAACCGATTGCAATCAAACAAACGTAAGATTTTAAGTCTGACCAAGACCTTTCTAACAAAAAAAACCGCATCGAAATCCGCTCAGTAGTTTTTGCGTCCATCGCGGACAAACATTTCCAATTTACAATTATATAATAGTATAGATAGATAGAGTATAGATAGATAGATATTAAATTGTAAATACATTTTAAAAAAAGTAAAAAAAAAACAATGCATCTAATATTTTAAATTAATAAATGGCGGGTTTATAGGGGTCATACGAAATTTTGAAGTAGGGCGAAACCGGGTCGGGTCGGCTAGTCAGAATATGGATAATAATTTATATAATTTTCCCTATTAGCGCACAAAATGAGTAATATTACTGAATTATACTTAAGATTCATTCATCCCAATTTAATCTCACTGTAATAAAATATACGTACAAAATATGAAAATTTAATCAAAATGAATATTTATTAACTAAATCATTAATTTAGATAGAAAACTGAATTATACACCACTTATCATTTTGCAAATTATCTCAAATCTAATTAAGTAGAAGGTACTATGGGCGGTCTTATCGCTAAGAGCGATCTCTGCCAGACAACCTTCGGTGGATTTATTACGATGAGATTGAGTAATATTGCTTTCGTTCATTGATTTATAACTGTTATAGGAGCTAAATTAGCTAAAATCAGGAGATCAGGTGATCGAGATCGAGTTCGAGTTTGTAGTGAGAGTGAAACCAGTGGTAGTGTCCATACGCGTAACAAAAGAACTCGAAAGAGGGTAGATCGATATTATGTTCTCCTAAAAACTTTTTCACCGTTTACCGCCAGTACTACAGTTACTCCGTGATCATGGGGCTTGCAACAGCGCCGAAATATCGGAAACTCCAAACAATACATGGTAAATATCCCGATAGTTCTAATAGTAATGTGAACGACCATGAAAGTTTAAATCCCTATAAAATCAGGAGTTTAAAATTGAGAATATTCCATCAAGAACCAAGTGGTTCTGCGACTCCTTATTCTGCCGCACCATTAAGACCTGAAATTCTGTACCAGTTCACGTGTTTCCTTCCTACAGTCCCGGGTCCTTTAAGCGGGGCGTGAACAAGCATTTGATGAGGCCGTCAAGCTGAGTGCCACCATTGTAGCATGATACGTGTCTATAATGGTGACCCCTCTTTTCAAGACTTTGCTCTCGGCTTACCAACAGGCAAGGTGAAGTCAAATTGACGTGTCCTATAAAAAAAAAGAATTGAAATTCATTGGTATCGCTGATCACTTATTATTTGTTAAAATACTTACATTTCTTCCTTTTTCTCTGATCCAACTCAGTTAGGGTCGGCTTCACTTCTATATTTTCCGTGAAGCGTCCTCTGACCTCCACAACCTATCGCAATATCAAAGTTCTATAGTTAGACTAGTTGGACTTTTTAGGGCTCCAACAACTGCCATAGGTGTTCATATGACAACCTGCCCCCCTAGACAAGTGGCAAGTTTTGTAGAATAGAATGCCAAATGTATGGGATTTGACGTTAATGACAGTCGTCAACGAATGTCAAAAACGTTAAATCCTACACATTCGTCATTCTATTCCATGATACGCCGAGCAACGAATTACCACTTGTCTGGGGGGCTGGATCAACGACTTAACGTATTCTTCGACGCTTGAAAATACCCAGACCAATGCAAACAGAAATATATTCGTCCATACAAAGACTTCTTCCTTTGTTATAAATAAAAGAAGGTGAAACGACACTCGGTTCACCTTCCTACTTCAAGGGGATCATCACCTATTCTTTGCTTTTCAAACGATTTCAATGCGTCATACTTGATACTGAAGCTCTCTTTATGCAGTTTCCTGTAAAGAATTGCATATATTATCATCTTAAATTCATAAAAAGAAAAACCTTGGAACCTGGGATCCGCAAACTTTAGGATTTGGTAAATTTCGTTATAGAAAGGAAAAAGAATCGACTTCGGGCGGGACTCAAACCCGCGATCTTTCCCTTACAGGGGGAATGCTCTGACCGCTAAGCCACCGAAGCCCGCACGAAGCCGATCCAAATTCCTCTATACAACCGTCTTTGGGGCGACGGTGGAGCCATCTATCGATACTCATACGAGCTATCGGAACTAATGAATGATGTTACAACCATTTTTAAACATTGATTTTTGATGACTCCGCCCAAACAATTGAATGAAATTTTGAAGCATTTATTATGCTAAATATTCAAATCGATTTAGAAAGGAAAAAGAATCGACTCGGGCGGGACTCGAACCCGCGAGCATTCCCCCTGTAAGGGGAAAATCGCGGGTTCGAGTCCCACCCGAAGTCGTTTTTCCTTTTTAAATCGATTTGAATAGATAGCATAATAAATGCTTCAAAATTTCATTCAATTTAGTAAATTTGATCAGTAGTAACATGAGGTATATCATGAGATCAACTGCCACTGAACTCCAAACCCAGAAAAGGGCACCTCAGTCAGAGCTAAAAAATACACTGTGTATGACATAGAAACATGTATACTTAGTACAACCAATAATTCAGTGAAATGAAGGAAAGCCACCATTTTCCCTTCAAAAACATGAAATCAGGCTAAATTGTCTGGAATTGTCTGGAATTCCTTACCAGCTCACGTGTTTCCCTCCTCCTACAGTCCCGGGTCCTTTAAGCGAGGCGTGAAAAAGCATCTGATGAGGCCGTCAAGCTGAGTGCCACCTTTGTAGCATGGTACGTATCTATAATGGTGACCCTCTTTCCAAGACTTTGCCCTCAGCTTACCATCAGGCAAGGCGAAGTCAAGTTGACGTGTCCTATATAAAAAAAAATAGTGTATAAAATTCCCCTATCTATAACTACGTTTATTATCTGTAGCTACTTTGTGATGCATCCAAGCGTTTGACTCGATATTTATTCGATTGTTGGATGTTACAATCGATAAGTAATTCGATATAACCAATCATATTCGTCATTCCGTGAGCATGATAATTGAATATGTAATAATTGGATCGTTTTTGTGTTGAAGTTATTGTGATTGGGATGTTTGTTCTTATTTCAACTTTGAATGGTTTATAGTGAGATAAGTAGATGAGATGACGTCAGCGCATGCACTTTCCTATTCACGCCTGTAAATCCCCGAAGGGGTAGGCAGAGGTATATTAACATGCACATTTCGACAACTATGATTTTCAGCCCCACGTGATAGACGAGCCTATTGTCGTAAAGCGGGTACTTTGTCATGGGCTATTATGTTTACTGTGAATGGGAGAACAGAACTGTCCCTTGCAGTGGTCCTAATCTACTCTAGAAGGAACTTATTGAAACCTGGATGTATACGTTTAGTCCAGTTTATCTATTCCTCCCATAAAAAAGTCACCATGTATGTTGTCTTTTATTTTTATGCACCTCACCTGATGGTGCGCTGAAGGCAAAATCTTAAAAGAGGGTCACTATTATAGACACGCACCATGTTAGGATGGTGGCACTTAGCTTGACGGCCTCATCAGACGCTTTTTCACGCCCCGCTTAAAGGACCCGGGACTGTAGGAAGAGGGAAACACGTGTACTGGTGTGGACTATGGAAAACTGTGGACATTTTCAACATCAGCACTATAATTTTTGAGTTGTGGCATATAGACGGCAAGTGGGAGGGTTGTATTAAGTTTAAAGAACTCACTTAACACGTCTGATAAAGAACTCTAACCGAATTTCAGCAATGAAAGTAAATATCAGCAAAAACAACAAAATTGTGTAGTAGCAATTTACTGAACGACTCAAATTACGACAAAATCTATCTAAATTGACAGGCTTACAATGAAATCTTACACTCTAAAGTAAAAATGTCCAAATTTATCTCAAGAACAGTTAAGTACGTTAAGCTATCATTGCCTCATAAAGCTGAATGTAACCCAACAAAATCCAGGGCCGAACTAAGACGAAGCTAGGAATAAACAGAGCGAGGACAATACGAAACGTCTAAATGAAATCTGGCCGAGAATCGTCCATTGTTTGGGACAGGACATAGCAACTTTATTGTGAACGTAATGAGGAGGGGAGTGGGGGGAGGCTCGGATTGTGTACTGTTCTCCACTGTGGCAGTGTAGCTGGTGGATCTGGAAGGAATTTTATTTGTACACTCCTGAATTGCAGTATGGTGTTTGAACTCGATGGGACCAAATTGCTTAGGAGAGGTGGAAATTGAATTGTATCTCTGTAGGATGTTGACTGACAGTACCTATAAATCTAGTTTATTATCTGGATTGCCCGAGTCAATAGGACACAATACAAGTATGAAATCAACACTACAAAAATAGAAGTTCGGTGCTATTGTGACTTATTTTATATTTATTTTTTTATTTTTAAACTTTATGCACATGAAAATTGTGCAAAGGCGGACTTAATGCCAAAGGCATTATCTACCAGTCAACCTTAGGGTGATGCAGAGATACATTTGATTGAGGTAGGTGCAGGCAAAAGATGGATTACTATTATGATTTATACATAATCCTTATTTAATACAATTTGTACACAATAGACATACATACATTATAAATACAATACACACTACATACAATTACATTACTTACAGTTGGAGATTGTGATCCACTGAATGCCAATGTTACGAATTATTTCAAAATTTGCGGTAAAACTCCTACAGTTGCGATTTTTTTTGCTGTTAAATACGTAAAGGCGTAGCTTAGAGGTGTGTAATATTTTTTCACTTCACGAATGTTGTAGAAACTTATTAATTTTATTTTCGAATTTCGACCATTCACAGATTATTTAATAGAACAATGACTTGATGATGTGGAGGAATTTCACGACGCATTATATCTGTAAATATTTTATTTATTTATTTTAGTTCATTTTAGTAATAATAGTGTCTAGTTTTAATTTAATTTAGTATTATTTATGTTATACTCTAATCTGATTCTTGCATAGATTTGATTATCTTTGACAATTATAAATGTAGTCCGATAGAGAATAAAAATCATGGCTTGTTTATGAGAATAAAGTCGTCTCCTGTTACATTACTACATAATATAGGTACAGTTAGTCAAATGTAGATGTAAAATAAAAACTTATATCTAACTAATCTTACATTCCTTAAAAGAGTGACCATAGTATCTTGTAAATCTTTTATCTATAACACTCAAATACCAGACAAAAAGAATAATTCTTCACCCAACAAATTTGAAACTCCATTATTTATCAATATCATAGCAATTTTTATTATGGAAACAAAAGCTCTGTAAACGAGAAAAATCCTTCAAGTTGTTACCATGTGCCGGAGTATTCCTGTGTAAACACTTTTAAGAAAATAACATCCGCCGAGTCCCACTCTGTCGTTCCTAGATATATTTTTATTTCGTCACGTAACCGTTGGAGTGCGAACGTTCTGGATAGCGGGTTCTGTACACATTTTTGTTTGGTCTTTTAAAATGTTTGTGTTGAACTCTTTGTGTGATGCAGTTTTAATGTTGTATGTTTGTTACCTCTTTTTGGTGCCACTAATGTTGGAAACGATTACATAGCTCGCTTGATGGTAGCGAATTAAGAACTGTTATTTTCGTCCGGGCTTCCATTGCAGTTGCGGGCTCTGTTTATATAACATGGAGTACTTAAATAATTTTCATTAATTTATTATAATGGTTTAAAAGCTTTCATAGCATGTGGTGATTCCCAGCCTATTTCGGCTACGGCGACTGACGCTGGACCTCTTCGTTCATGCGTCCGGATATGGCTGGTGTATCCCATTTTGTTTTAACAGAGTTCATAAGCAGTCCCCTCCGTATTCAGTGGGAGCCCCTTGAAAGAGTCAGAAGGTATCATGTCCTATGCCATTTTCACTTGAAGTCCTTTGCAAAAGGAAAAAAGAGACGACCCTAGTGTTGTATATGTCCATAGGCTGCGACAACCGGTTCTAATTTAATTGCACCGTGTACTCGTCTGCCACTAAAAGTAAAGCAAGCGGAAACCACTAATAGAAAAGATTTGAACTAATGTCTAGAACTCTCCTAAACGGTACGTAATGTAACATACAATAACATGTATACTTAACGTCAATATAAGAGAATTAAAAACACTTCTCATCTATTTCAAGTTGGGCCATTTATGTATGCTGCAAAATACCTGGTTTTATTTATACAGGTCAATATTAAATTGGACCAAATATTCTGTCGTTTACCTGGTTCTACTTTTACGGGTATTGGATATATATTTCTTCATGAAAAACCTCGTATAAGCTATTCATTTTGAGTACCACGTACGGCCAAATTCTCTAATAGAGTTTTAAATCATGAGTTCTTAGCAAAATAAAAGAACTTTTGAAGCCATATTGTACAAACGTTACTGATTTATAGCAGTTAATAAACTTTAGGGGAAATATTTCTTGCGTTTCAATTTAGCCAGTTGATTCGAGACTTTTAAAAAAGAAAGTCATAAAACTATGTTTTTGGAATTTAGACTTTATTACTATTCTCATAAGGTTGTTATTATTATGATCGTATTCTTCATCAACTATTAGCCTACTTGTTAAGAATTGTTATGAAATTCCTGAAGCATAATATACATAGAAATTCTGTTTATAGAAACTGATACAAACATAATTATAGGCTTTTTTCTTGTCAATGGTCTTCGCTCACGTACTCGTCTTGCCTACAAGTATACAATACAGCCTTATCTTGAGAATATAGGCCGTGATCAGAGTAGTTCTAGCACGCAGGCAATTCACACATAATAGGCTAACTAAGTATATTAATGTAAATATTTTTCTTTTTTAAGGTGCCTAATATTGGCCTAGAAACTAGTTGTCTCTGTATATGCCTCCTGAGCATCGAGTTTCAGTTTCACGTTTAAAATGCTTAGGTATTGCCTATTTGCCAGTGTCTGTGTGTAAGTCTCAAGGTGATACTTTCTAGAATGTGCTATAGGTACCTACTCCTACAAGATGACACAAATTCTTATTATAAATGCAAAGATAATACACGTTAAGATCTCCTTCCTCCTCCTCTAGATCCTCGTTAAGATATTCGGACTAAAGTTAACCTGAACTGCTAGCCGGTGCACTGACTGATCGACGGATGAAGTTCTAAAGCCAGCTTTCACATCAACATCAGACAGAAGTAGCTCTTTTAAAGACCAAATCGCATGAATGTGGACCACCGGATACCGAAGTGAAAGTGCCGGGTACTACTATTAGGGTTGGCAGCGCAAGTGTAACTCCCCTGGTGTTGCATGTGTCCATAGGCCATGGTAACCACTTCCCATCAGGTGGGCTGTGTACTTATCTGGTATAAAGAACCACTGGAATCAACCCTAAGATAATAATAAAAAAAAAATATTATTCAAATACTTGTTAAAAAAAATTCGGACGGATCCCTAAAATTCAGAGTACTAAACAATGAAGGAAAACAATCGGTAGCAAACAAAGGAACGTTCTGAGGCATATCGGGACCGTCTTCACTTCACTGCGTTTTTAGGCAACCACGACCTTATCACCACATTTTAAGGTTCAATTTTATTTGTATCATAAATCGATGGTTTGTTTACATATTACTATCTCATAAATATATAGTTTTCGGGCACTGTTTAGTTTATGATTTCTTTTGTAAGTTCGTCTGCATATACTTAACTCAAGTAAGGTAACTGTACCAATGCTCGACACTTTAAGGAAAAATAAAATTTCAATCTAAAAAATTTAACAAATTAATTACAGCATGGTCGTTACATTCTTTTTTAACTGTTACAGCAACAATTAGACATTAACTTTTGCCCATAAAATCTTTAAAATCTATCATACTTTTACTTTAAATTAAATTATTATGCACTTGGTCGAAAACACCAATGCTAGACATCATTGTCCCAATGGTCCAAGTATGTCAATAACTTCAATATTTATAACGTTTATACTAAAATTAGTAATAATCATAACTTATAAACAAAAAAATCACACCTATAAAAATCAGTACCCTTGGCAAAAATCTTAAGAAATAACACGACCGTGTTCACGGAGTCACATTATTTGCTGTCAACAGTCTTTCTAAATTTACTTCGGATGGTGTTGCGAATATTTGAACATATCTTATAGATACCATTAGGCATCTTTTAAGTCAATAGTCTTATAAAATAAATGGATAATTTTCTCAAAATACTGGGTTTTGTTCGAAAGTGTCTAGCATTGGTACAGTGTCGAGCATTGGTACAGTTACCTTACTTGCAGAATAAATATCGTATACCTATGTACTCGAGCTAAGGTTTAGGGGTAAAAGAAAAATATTTGGCCAGCTGCAAGCTTGGGGTTATTGATTGGGGGTTCGCAAAGTAGGTTAAGAAAATAATTAGACTCTTGGATTTAGCTGGGTGTGGTCAATCGTATTGATGAAGGGATTGAGAACGATTGAATGAAAATAGGGATAAGGGGGTATAATAGGGTTGGGACTGTTCTCCATCCGAAAGTAAACATACAGCCAATGATAAAGTGTACGTGTGACTGTGGGATCTAAAATAATAGTTGCTGAAATGTGGGGGTAATTATAAATAATAATAATAAATATGCCACAACATTCTACACAACGCTTTCTAGACCCATGGTAAGCTTAATAAAATTAGCTTGTGTTATGGAATCTAGAATGCGGATATACATACTTAGATACTTTTTTTTTGTAAATACATACATTATTATACATAGAAACACCCAGACCAATGCAAATATTTATATTCATGCATACAAATATTGGCACTGAGCGGGGAGCGGGGAAAATTGCACCTCTGCCTACCCCTTCGGGGATTTACAGGCGTGACTGTTTATTTAAATGTATGAATAAAAGGTTGTGTTGATAAATATTTCAGTAATGATCGAGTTCTTTCAGACTGAAGGTAAACATTTTGGCACTGAACATGGGCAAAAGCATCTCATGAGGCTGTTTCAGGGACCTATAGGACCCGAGACTGTAGGAAGACGGAAAATTGCTTGTCTGCCACCTAAGTGGTATAAAAAAATAAAATAAAAAAACACGTACGGTGGTACAGAGTCTTTATGAAAACAATTCATAAAATCTTTAGGTCTTTTAAGAAATAAAGTATTTTATGAAAGTTAGCAGGTCTAGCCAAATCTGTAGCTATGACTGGTAAAAGCGGACCCCAGACTCCGAGCTGAAAGCTTCGAATGCGACTGGGAATTAACGCTAGGAGGCAGAAGATGAAAGTTAGCAGATGAGTATAAGAGTTTCAAGTAAAATTATAAATCGGGATATAATAAACCGTGCGACAAAAATTATAAATGGATGACTGATAATGAGTTACTTTAAATACTGAGTGGGCGACTAAAATACTGAGTGACCCGTGATACAGAAAGTGTGTTGCTAAATTGTGAAGTTATGAGGATTCGAGTATAGCGGGAGTGGAGCGGAGTGGAGGTCCCGCTTTAGCCTTCGTGGTTATTTTTTTATAACCATCCAGAAATAGTAGCTCACTTAGTATTTTTGTACGCCACACTCAGTAATTTTGACACCCATAAATTGAATAAAATGATTCTTCACTATAGCTGCCAACCTATTATTTTTACTACCTGCTCTAATTTGTCGCCTCGTTATATACATGCCTTATAAATCTAATACGTATAATAAAATTAATTATTTCTAGTCCTGATGATATTTTTTTAAACCCAACTTGATACTCGTAATAAAATTAATTCACAGCACAAAATTTGCAACGGTGTATATACATACAGTATGTTGTTAATTATGTTCCACCAAAATTCACTTTTCCTCTGAAATTACCAGCGCAATAAACCTCCATTCTGTACATTACAAACCTTTCAATTTACATCAACAAAATGGAAAAATACATATCCCGAGTTCCCCGAATTTTGCACAAGCGGAGAACAGTATCACCTCAGAAAACGCGTTTCATTATATATTTCACTTGTATATTTTCCTCACAGCGTCAATTTGAAAGGAACTTCTTTGAATGGCTGCCAGAGCAACGAAAGCTTTCAACATAGTTATTAAATACGGGCACACTTAATATGAATTTTGTATGTGAATATTGAAATTTATGTTCAACCTGTATAACACAATATTTTTTATGCGGTAGGAATATTTTCGATAGAATAAAAAATATGAAATCCTTCGTACCCTGTTTCGTTTTTTTTTCGTGCAGAAATATGAAATCCTCGTGAATAAAGCTCCGTCGCTTGGAGTTATGTCGAGTTCCAACGAAATCCGCATGTCGTGTTGTCCGAACACGGCATTCAGATGCTGGTTTGGAGATTGTCTAAAACATATGACTCAATCAAAGAATTAAAAAATCCTTAAAAAAGACTGACTAAAAAAATCTTCCAGGCCTAAGTATAAACAAGGAAATCATTCATTAGCAACTGAAGAGAGAAGGAAGCAGGAATACTGGTTAACCAATGAAATATCTGAAAAATCAGTAACGTAACCAGATCAACTCATCACATTGGTCAAAGAAATTTAAGAGAATTTGAAGTGCGTGGAATACGACTAACCACTATATTAGGTGTAATGACATCATTTGTATGTCCGCTTATGGGTCGTGGAGGTCAGGTGGCAGTCACTTCAACCGCACAGCAGTAAAAGTGAACTCCGGACTCCAAGGTGAAGGCCTCGGATGAGACTAGGAGTAACGCAAAGCGGATGATGATGATCACCATATCGAGCCTACTTCTATTGATATACAGGAAGCTTTTCTAACTTTCAAAACATAACGTGAAAAAAAAAGACGTGTGGCACTCGGGGACTGCCGCGGTAAAGCTATTGCATAGCATTTTTTATCAACTTATGCAATTATAATTACTTACATTAAGAGGAGCTACTTCGGAACAGCTCGGCTCGATTCGTGCGAGCTCGGGGGTGTTAGGTTTTTTTCGTTACGGAATTTCTGGATTCGGTCTCCACGCTCAAGGCCCGCGATAGAAGCTATGCAGTAGCTTAAAAAAAAAACAAGATAACAGCAATTCGTATTTCACTTCGTAATAGTTTCATTAGTTAAGATCCTCGAACGTGACAATTCACCAATAAATTCTGTTCATTACAACTTGTCGTCAACACATACAAACACTCCATCGAACTTACAGACCTACTTCACAAAGTTGAAACACCCTATTTAAATCATCCTTCGATAATTAACCGAATTTCGAACACTAATCGAACACGAATAAATTCGTTCAAACGTCATACGGAAACGCCCGAACTTCTCCGAAGTTTGCCGAACGACTGCACTTGAACGATAAAACTTTTTGTTGAACACCCGTCATGGCGGCGAATGTCACAAATGTGATTTGAATTTGTCAAACCGATATTTTTTATGGCGGACACGTTCTGATTCGAGCGTGTGTTCAATAGCCGCCTTTTTCTGATCGTCTGAATTCTTTTGTATTTCGCAATCATATCAATCTTATTGCCTGGGATATATATCATGGACATAATGTGCTCAAAATATGCTCTGTATGAGCAGACGTTTCTTGGGTGACTTTTTTTTTTAAGTATAATAATATAGGACACGTCAAATTGACTTCCGTTCGCCTCGCCTGATGGTAAGCTGAAGGCAAAGTCTCTGAAAAGAGGGTCACCATTACAGACATGTACGATGTTACATTGGTGGTACTCAGCTTGACGGCCTCATCAGATGCTTTTTCACGCCCCGCTATGGGACTTTTGAGGATAGCATGGACTATTGCAGTGACGAGCTCACATTCCCCAGGCATAGATAATTAATTACAACCAGGACTTCGTTTGTCTCGCGATTTAGGTCCAAGATACGGTGTCCTAGATGAATACTTGCAGTTCTACTTTTTTATAATTTTTGCTTATTTTTTAGTAAAAATCTAACAAGATACTGTCAGACGTTTACGCAAATATCACTTATTTTAAACTAGTTAAGCTACGCTTAGTTTTACACCCGTATTCACAAACAATACTTCGCTATGCGTACTATCAAAACTGTGCAAAGAACAACAAATTCTCAGTGCGTTCGTTTTGGCAAGTCTTTTTATTCATTGATAATACTTAAGTAATACTTCGTTGAGGGAACGCACTGCGTGAGATATCGCTCCGTGATGTTTGTGAATTAATTGTACCAGCCCTATGCGCTCGAGCACACTATGAGACCTCACAGTATTGTTTGTGAATACGGGTGTTAGACTCAAAGTAAGCATAGCTATAGATAGTGGTGAATGTTGTAAAAAATTTATTTCTTATTAATAATATGAAAGATATAGACAGAGATATATTTGGTTAGATGGTGAGTCTATTGCGGTCAACCAGGCATTTTTTCATGGGCTGTAGTTTTATTGTAGGATGGAGAACAGCCATATACCTTAGTCGCCTTCTGCAACACCCAGGGAAAGAGATGAGGGGCTTTTTAAAATAAAATGAGTTTAAAAATCTTTTGGGCAACGAAACTTTTGTTATAAAAATTGATTCAGCCTAATTAAGTCACCTTTTAAGTAAGGGTACAGTTTTAAAATCCAGTTAGAAACATGATGAAATTTACCCAAGCGTACCCGGTACAGTCGGTAATCCGGGCAAGGTGGTCGAATTAAAAAGTTCGAGAAATGACCGGATATAGGACGTAAGCGTTTCGGTCACTGCTTAATGAATTAATCGAATCAGGGCTGTGAAGTGTTACCTTATTTTCATTTATTTAACTTTTTGCAGGTAAAAAAGGTTAGAAAAGGATTTGAAGGTAGCTTTATTTATTTCATTAAATACATTTAAAGCCATGCTTTTTATTGCGTTGATGGGACGACTTGACGGGATCCTCTGACGTTTTATGGAGTTAAATGAGCAGTATTATGTATTTAGAAGGGTCTGTGGTACTAGCAGAGGGTTTTTTCACCTTCCTCACCTTTCCACTTTTATGTGTTATGTGTAACACAACCTACTGGCATGTTTTAGTGGATTGTAAGTGTGTGTAAATCATACAATAATATACCTCATGCCTGAATGCACAGGTCGTCTGTAAGAAATCGTGCCTATAACATCTTTCTTATAAACAAAAAAAAAAAAAAACAACAAAAAAAAAATTGGAAGAATTCATGGAATTCACTTCATCATCACGTCACGTCCGATAGTCCGTCACGGCATATTGTTTGAAAATTCTATACGGCTTATTTGACAAATTGTGGCAATTCATAATGTGATGCCTCTTTGAACTTTTTAGGCAAGTTCAGTAGATACTATTTTATGATATATATTCCTTTTACTTTTTGTACAGACTGTTTTCACTTCTGTAGGCATTCTCGAAGTGTATATTGTACCTATCGTGTTAATTTAGACAAGTTCACTAAATTTATTTGTGTGTAGCTGTTCGAATCTATAATTTAAATTAAAGCAAAAGTTTACTTACAATAAACACGGTGTTTCATAAAACTGTCAGCAATAAGAAACGGGAATATCACGCAATAACGCCCGGGGGAGCGATTGCGTGAACAATGCGATTCAGTGTTTCTTTCATTCGTCCGAGTTGTGTACTTCATTGCGAATTTGTTCGTTTTTTGTTAGATCGTGTGGCCACAAAAATAGAAATTGTTTAAATTGCTTTAAAATGTATTCATGTGGTTTTGCCGTGTGCTTGTCTGGCACCTAATTGGATGACTTGAGATTAAAAAATTAAAAAGTACGTTTACAGAAATTTTTAGCGAAATTCGAGCTGCTACACAGAATTTTCTTACCGAAGAACCTAAAACTCTTTGCTTAGCTCGGTAATGGGTCCAAATAGCTCACTGTACTCATTGCGCCTAAAAAATAAGTAACTAGGCGACTGACTACTTCCTAGCAGCAACACCAAAAAATAATGTTTACTTACTAGCATAGTGCTGTCTAGGCAGTCACTCATTATTTAAATTGCTTTTGTTACCTAGGCTGATAAAAACTAAATAATGTCAATGAAAAATTCCATATAATGATTACGAAAACGATCCCAGAATCTCGAATTTTTACTCACACAAATTATTCCTCTAGTTGTATATCGAATTTATTAATTTGTAGTACACTTCTATGATCACAAAAAGGTTCGCTGGGAGAAAATTTCATACTAATATAAGTCAAGGATCTGTTTGATTTCTGTCTGATTTAGGTAAATTTTTATAAATTTATTGTACCTCAGTTTCTAAATTGCACTAAACTCGCTAGTTTCATAGCCCCACTTTATAGGAGCGTGCTGTGAACAAATCTTGTTAGACGCACCTACCGTTATAGCTTACGTCACGCCATCGCGTGAGCGTCTGTTTGATTAGCGTAGTGTAATTGTCTCTTAGTAGCACTGCCCTTTTAGAATCGTATAGAGGGTGAGGTTTGTTGGTTTAACTAAATTGAAAATAGATAAGCGACTGACAGCACCATTTAGGATTTATTATAAAAACCGGCTAAGTGCAAGTAGGACTCGCTCACGAAGGGTTAAGTACCATTCTGTTTTTAGTATTTTTTGTTGAAGCTGCAGAAGAAATACATCTTCTGGGAAAATTTTAACTGTCTAGTTTAGCAGTCAGGGTTCTTGAGATATAGCCTGATGAGAGACAAACAGATCGGGCGGGGTCGCTAGGGTATTTTCACCCACCTCACTGGCCCTAGCAAGGTGAAGTCGAATGGGTTCCCACACGCAAAAATGTACCTTCTGAAATCTCATATTCTCATTTTATTCCTGCTTTATTCTCTCTTATCTTTCTTATTTTCCCTATTCGAATAGCATTTCTGCCACGTTTATCATGGTGACCGTTTGCCATCAAGAGTTATCTAGTAGGCTTATTAGCCTAATTTAAACTTTAAATGTAATTTAACAAAATGTATTTACGTCATTATTGCCGCTCAACTTGCCTTCATGAATATCTGGACACAACCTTAACACAATTCCCTTCTCCCTCATTATCTAATGCTCGACAGTACTTACACTAATTAGAAAATCTAATTAGGTACCTACAGGCTCCAATAGGATTAAAGACATAAAAATATTCCACTCCTACCAATTACATGGCGTCAATTTTAGATAAGAAGCGAAAAGTTATCATAATTATGACCTTCAATTTCTTGGATCTGCTACTATATTTTTACTTTTATTACAGTTCTGGTCTATTATTACTAATTATTTAATAATTTTCTGTCATTTTAAACATTGCGGAAATGTAAAAGCATTCCGTGACGTATAATAAGTATGTTATCTAGAAACCTAATATAATTTGGAAGTCTTCCAAGCCTAGAATGAATGGAATCACAGAAATATAAGATAAGATAAGATAGAACGGCCATAAGCAGTGTTTACCTGCATGTCGCGCGTGGTGACTTTTTCACTTCTTCTTCCTCTTAGCGTTAATTCCCAGTCGCATCCGAAACTTTCAGCTCGGAGTCTGGGGTCCGCTTTTACCAGTCTTAACCACGGATTTGGGTAGACCTCGATATTTTCCGTGAAGCGATTGTCATCTGACCTCCACAATCCAATTTAACATTAGGCGATATCGAAGCTTTGCAGTTAGACCGTTGTTTTTGGATTTTTGAGGGCTCCAACTACCCGTAACGACTGCCATAGATGTTCTCATGGCAACCGGGACCGACGGCTTAACGTGCTCTCTGAGGCACGATCAGACCAATGCAAATACTCATATTTAATTCACACAAATATTTGCACTGAGCGGGGATCGAACCCGCGCCTCCTGCGTAGCGGCCGCGTTCACTACCGCTACGCCACGGAGGCTGTCAAACTGTTTTTCACTGTAAATGCGTAATCACGAGGATAGCAAATGCCTTCATTTTTCACATTTATGTCTGGTTTTGTATTCTACAGTTGGAAATAGCATATAGCATATAATCAAACATTTTTCCTTTCCCACTCAATTTCTGTTAACCCTATTCAATCCAAAACGACACACCACTAATGTCACGGAGAATGATTATATGTAAATTAGAAACGACAGCACTTCACTTTGTCATTAATACTATCATTAGTAACACACAATGAATTCACCCCCAATAATATTACTCGAAGAACACCACAGGTGCTTTACCTAAAACCTTAACAGCTTCTAAACTTAATATATTACTTACAAAACTATAATTAAATTTATAATAACCCACTAATAATTGCGAGCGGTGGATCACATGCCTTGTTACAGGATAGACTCACAAGTTTTAATGAAACTCTGGCCCACCCAGCACGGCTACCCTAACAAAATCCAATTTAGAAATTGCTTACCACCGGCCAAATCATCCCTCTTATACATACGATAACCTTTAAATCAGCGATCGAAAGTAAGCTTTATGTGAATAGCCGTATGATTCAGTTTCATTTGGCAGTGTTTGAAGGTACGTACCTGATTTAGGGGCCGTATTCTGGCAGGTAATGACGATAATGGCAATAATTCGAGACGTCGTTGCGGAAGAAATCGATTTTTGTGAAGGTGATACTTTCAGGTTAATTATCGACGAATCGATTTTCAATAAAATTTAATCGATTTTATTCTTATTCGAGTATCCAATCGCCCCAGTTTGAAGACTCTAGAGCTCTATTACTTTTTATGTACTAATAAATACTTGGTTAAAGGTAAAGTAAGATAATTTAATATATAAATAAGGTAGAAGTTAAATCCTGGTACTTTTAGTTTTCTAGAACAACCATGTACTAAGTCTTCTTATACACTATTGAAGCGGCAAACAGTCAAGTAATTTTATGCCACTTAGGTGACAGAACTGACAAGAACACGGCTCATGGAACCCACGCTGCCGACCCTATAGAAACCTTATAATGTAGTTATTGTAGTCGCTTAGAAAAACCACAACAAGAAGGTCATTCCACAGCTTGAGGGTACACGAGATGAAGTTTCTTTCATACCGCACAGTGCCCACGGTTTCCGGTCGTAATGTGTGAAGAAGAATTCCCTGCCAATGGCGAGCGGTGCTATGATAGAAAATAGCTATGGGCATTTTTTCGAACAATTTTTTTAAACACAAACCATTGTATAGGTAGTAAAACATACGCATTCAGTCTCTGCAGAAGGGGAGGGAGAGAAATAAAAGGTGGTTGAATATGAAGATAGTAATGGAAAGCCGTATCATCCTCTGAGCTCCAAGCCTATTCCAAAGTCTTTTGGGGATTTCTGTCTCACTAGAAACCCGAACGTGAATTGGTGCAGTTTATGACAGAGCCCTGTTACTTATTCTACACTTAAATCGAGCTTAAGTTAAGTATATTACGCTCAGAACTATTTACTATCGCAAATATAATACCTCGATTTATTAACTGAATGACAAATGTGGATACCAGGACAGAAATATCTTTAACCCCTTCCTATTGTACATTGGATCCTCTCAAACCTATTTGTGCTATAGTTTGAGAGAAACACACAAAAGGCACTGGTATCAAGTATTTAGGAATAAGTCTTTAAGTTTACTTAAGCTCAAAGGTCGAGAAATTGCGAATATGGCCTTGGTTTAAAATAATACTAAATGTAAGGCAACCCTTTTCAATCTATCAAGGACGTACTCCGCCTTTAACAAACAAACGAGGAAAATCCTTTTAAATATCTATCCATAATTGGATAGCTATACAATTTTCCTAAATACAAGATGATTCAATTGTTTATTTTACCCGGGAGATTGTAAATGGATTGTAATTAGTAATTAGTGTAAATAGATTTGTGTTTTAATTTAGATGTATAAACAATGGCGCTTATAAATTAATAACTAGCTGAACCCTGCGAACTTTGTACCGCCTAACTTGACCATATAACATGTCAATATTCATACGATAATAACGTCACTCAATTGTTTTGCCTTCCCGGAACCTTTGCAATTGGAAGCCTGGAGTCAATTTTTTTATTAATTTCCTACTCCTATGGGTTCACCTCAGTGGTCCTCAGCCCCGAAAGGTATTTCCTTTGTACCAACTTGCAGGTGAGGTTGGCCTTACACCCCTAGACCGCCCACTCCACTTGGCCTTTGTCATAGGGCGGGGCGCAATCAAACTAACAAATCAAACCAAAAAAAGATTGTCTCCTATCTTTCTTCTTAAAAAAGTTCCTCCAATCGGCATGCAGCTCATTTAAACAGGTGGGATGATTAAGGCCTATTTGAACTTTTTGAAAATCGAAATCTCACACACCTCCGCAAGGAGTATCTACTATAAATCAAATCACCAACCTTCCTGTAGTTATGTCGAGTTCGTTTTGTTGGCACAATTGTATCAATATTGGACATCGTAACTCGATTTCTGAACGGAGTGCGCTGTCAAGTGACGGGTGACGTCACCGAAATGGCGGACGTTAAGGTACGGTTACAGTGGGGTTTGGATTCTCACATATTAATTGAATTTATCTTCATAAGTGAGTACTTAAACTATTATATATATTCGAAGGTCGATAGTCATCTCCCTAAATGGTGTAGGTTATGTTTAAGTTTTCCTTTAGGGTAAATAGATTATGTCAGGTAAACCTGTTTAATTGCGAAGTGCTTATATGGGTTTATGGCAGACGAGAACATGTTTAGATGTCGGTTATCGCGACCAAACATAGCCTATGCCCTTTCTCAAGGTCTAATCTACCCCTAAACCAAATTTCATCAAAATCGGTTCAGTGGTTTAGGTGTGAAAGCGTAACAGACAGACAGACAGAGTTACTTTCGCATTTATAATATTAGTATGGATACTAGCGTGATGATACATGTATAGCCTCTGTTAGTATCTGATAATGAAGCTCTCTAATGGCGAAAGAATTTTTGAAATCGGTCCAGTAGATTTGAGTTTATTCGTTACATACAAAAATAGAAATGTTTCCTCTTTATAATATTATTATTTATATAGTAAAGATAAATACAATAATTATTTTTATATCGTATAAATTAAAAAAAAGGTGAATCCACCCCAGGCGGGACTCAAACCCGCGATCTTTCCCTTACAGGGGGTCACTGAGCCATCGAGGCTCGCCCGAAGCTGATTCAAATTTTTCTATACAGCCGTCTTAGGGCGACGTTTTAGGACCGTGTTAGGACACGACGAATAGTTAGCATATTAAATGCTTTATTTCATTCAATTATATTAATAACTAGGACATCATATTCTCTGTCATGGCAAGAATAATGCAAGTCAGCGAGAACATAATATGGAGTGGGAGTGGCACTTGTGGTCACGTCATATTATGACGTGACCACAAGCGCCGCTCCCACTCTACAATAGCTGAAAAACCGTAGTAAATACATACATAATATATAATTACGCCTTTATCTCACGAGGGTTAGAGGTGAATTAACACCCCCATTTCACCCAATCATTGTATTCAGTCCCAAATAATAGGAGGTGAGCCTATTGTCGTATTCCGGGCACTTTTGTTGACTCGAGTCATGCGTATAAGAACAACAGTTCTTATTAAATAACAATTAAATAACAATTTAATACGTAAGATATTGCTATATCAAGTCGGATTATATACAGTACAAACGGACTGTGGTAGCTTACTTCACCTCCGCAATAGATTATATCTGAAATCTGCCTGACGGTCTTTTTAAAATAATATGAGTATAATCTATGTTTAGGTGCTTATCGTGCCTTGAAGAGCACGTTAAGCCGTCGGTCCCGGTTGCCATAATGAACATCTATGGCAGTCGCTACGGGTAGTTGGAACCCTAAAAACTCCAATAACTACTCTAGCTGCAATGCTTTGATATTACCCAATATTGCTATTGGGTTGTGGAGGTCTGGTGGCAGTCGTTTCACGTAAAACATCAAAATCCAACCAAATCCGCAGTTAGACTGGTAAAGCGGACGGCAGACATCGAGGTGAAAGCTTCGGATACGTTTATAAGAATTTATGTATAGGTTAAATATAAATATACTTGTAGGATCAAAGCTCTTCTTTATACTAATTCCAACTTTCAGCACAAAAATGAATTAAATACTTAAATCTTCCTTCCCAATTTCAACAAGACACCAGTCTCAGGGTAGACATTGCTTTAACATCTAAAGCACTTCGTTTCAATATGTTTCTTTACGCACAGTAATTTGGACGGAAAGTGCTACACTTTCACTTTATCGATGTTACCCCGCGTTTACATACTGCCGCTCGCATTGCTCATCGCCTTGCCGGCAATATTCACGCGAATAATGCCCTAGCATTCAAACACTCGCATCATCGCGATGTTCATCGCGTTGCCCAACACTCGCATCATCGCGATGTTCATCGCGTTGCCCCGCATACAGTATTCGCCTTGCGATGGAGATGGACGACTTTAGTTAAGTGGACACCTAACCGAATGCAGTATAGGCATTTTATTAGGCTAGGCTATCTACTTAGATACTTAGCTAGTAGGTAATCAGGCTAATTTGGTAGGTAGGTAGGTACCTACCTACCTACCTATTTTAATTTGGTAGGTAGGTACCTACCTACCTACCTATTCTAATTTGGTAGGTAGGTACCTACCTACCTACCAAATTAAAATAGGTAGGTAGGTAAATTAGGCTAATTTGGTAAGTAGGTTACCTACCAAATTAGAATAGGTAGGTAGGTAGGTACCTACCTACCAAATTAGCCTAATTACCTACCAAATTAAAATAGGTAGGTAGGTAGGTAGTACCTACCAAATTAGCCTGATTACCTACCAAATAGGTAGGTAGGTAGGTACCTACCTATTCTAGTTTGGTAGGTAGGTACCTACCTACCTACCTATTCTAATTTGGTAGGTACCCTACCTACCTATTTGGTAGGTATAATTAGGCTAATTTGGTAGGTAGGTAGGTACCTACCTACCTACCTATTTGGTAGGTAATCAGGCTAATTTGGTAGGTACTACCTACCTACCTACCTATGTTAATTTGGTAGGTAGGTAGGTACCTACCTACCTACCTATTCTAGTTTGGTAGGTAGGTACGTACCTACCTACCTTTTATATACATAATTATGTATTACCTATATTATTTAATTAGATCCGTAGCAAGCATTTCAATAAATTCTATTGATTTTTCGTTGGACCATTCGATTGGTTGCGTCATTGTCATGATAATAAATTCGAAGTAATCCTGTGACTGTGACACGCGCGTACACAACGAGCGCTCGATGCGAAGTGTGCGCGACGCGAGTATGTGAATGCTTCATCGCGCTAGTATTGCCGCTCCTTCTCGCGCCGTCAAGCCGACACTCGCAGCAACATACGCGGCACTACTCGCGGCATGACGAATATACCATTCACACCACGTCCCTGCCCACTTCTCTCGCCACTTCCCTCGCTCTGCCGCGAGTATGTAAACGAAGCATTAGCAATATGCTGTATTTTGTACAGCTTATGAGAGTGCTAACCTTATCATCCCTTCTTTTTTCCTATTTCAGCTACTGACATTTTTTTTTTTAAAGAATTTTAACCACCGAAATTACTAATATTCCTGCTAACACCTCCAGCTAAGCTGAATTGCTTGTGTTAGGAGTGAATTCACGTCGGTATGGCCAGGATACGAACTCGGGACATTTCGATCGTAAGACCGACTCCTTAACTGCTAAGCTACCGTCGCTTCTATTCTTTCTGAAGTTGCAAGCATTCATAGGTTACAGTTATAAAAAAATGACATTTAAAACTGCGTTACTCTTTAAAAATACCTCAAAACTATGTATGAAATACTAGCTGACCCACCCGGCTTCGCCTTTGGCATATTTAGAAACTTCATATCATCCCCTTGAGCCCGTAATTTTTTAGTCTTCAAATAATGTATGGAAATCTGTCGGGTTTGTTGACATTTATGATCACTACTCCGCTCCCTTGAGCAGCAGCTTGATGATATAGAGTTTAAAACCTTTGGCGATAAACGGACTATTCAAATCAAAAAAGTTTATTTTTTTTAAATTTCGAACCAGACGTTCCTGAGATTAGTGCGTTCAACCGAACACACAAACTCTTTAGCTTTATAATTACAATATTAAAAAAAAAAAAAATATAAATAAATAATATAGACATAGGTTATTTTGTAACGTTCACATCGCCATTCAAAATAAATGTCTAACTATTTATTCCAACACCCTGCCATTCAATTTATCTGAGAACAGCCGATCAAATCCTTTAAACCTTAACCCTATCGTTGGCTTAGGTGTCAAAAAGACCGAACAATACATTTCGCGAAAGCCACCCAATTCACAACGCTTCGACGCGGATGAGGTAACAAATCACTCGGCAAACGCGTTCACCCCTTGGTCTCCACTTCACCTCTGGTTAGAAAGACAGCTACGAAAATGAACAATTTTTTTTAATTCACAACCAGTTACCAAAACGGAAAAAAAGCTTCATTTGACACAATTGACAATTTGATTCATTTTTCGCAGCTGGATACCAAAACAAAAAATCCGTTTTGGTAGCTGGTTACAAAAACTGAGTTACGAAACTGGACAACGCCGTCTGAGGCCCAGTCATTTGCTGCAAAACAATGTCACGTCCTAGCCGGTTTAATTACAAAAACTGGGATTACTCACTCCATCCATATGTGACCTGAATTATGATTGTACTGTCTGTTACTATTTTGCTGGAACAAAAAGTAAAAAGTACGCTAAAATTTACGATTGCACGTCGGAGTTATTTATGTGAGTACTTATGAAAGTTGAGAATGCGTTGAGATGAGAATGTAGCGCATTATTTGTGAAGTAATATTGGTTGATAGAAAAAGTATTTATGCTATAAATTTCTTTATCTATACTATTATACAGGGCGTCCCACGGCGATGCCACATGGAGGGAAAGTACCTTAAATCCTTAAGTTAGCTCATTTTGTTTAAAGGAGACATCATTTTATTTTTAAAAAGAAACAAAACTGCATTCAAAGATTTTTAAAAATTCGCTTGCCACACCCGGTAATCGAACCGACTAAAATCCGAAAAAGTAACATCCTGTATTTTTATGGCATCAATCGATAGTGTCAATCATAAGGATCAAATCTCTCTAAGAAACATGGTCAATTAAACGAAAGGAAGTCCTTGAAATCTAAAATTATAAATTCAATTTGGCAAAATAAAACACTTTAACTCAAAGTTCATTCCATCCATCTGATACCATATTAACAATAAAATTCCATATTTAAACTACTTTTCTTTTTTTATCGTGCTGACACCGCTGCTGGTCAGCAGTAGTATTTAGGTATGTCGAACTCAAACCGACTAAAACCGCACGCCGTCTAAATTAACAGGTTATAAGTTGATCCATAGGGCAATTCTCTTGCCATTTTCGTTGCACAGGGTACACCGCGTGCAGGTTCTAATCAAGCACCCAAAAATAACTACCTACCCTACCTACACATACCTCATGCAGTTACCCAATAAAGTTACATTCTAAACAGGTAATAAAGTTCATTCATTTAGTACTCATTTTACTAAATAAATTTCATCAAAGATATCTCTAGTGTTGATACCTTGTGAGAAATTCTTACAAGTATAAAAGGGGTCAGTTAATGAAATCCATGATACTCGGCGATATATATATTTTCCAATATTTCACAGCTTATAGCTTCACAATAAAACACAGTACACTGTTCGACGGTCGACACGATAATGCTCTCATCCTTACTAGCCGGTCAAAAATCAACTCGGGCGGAAGTGCGCCATGACAGTTGTTAGCGTAAATATCTAAATGGCTAATTTAATCAATGTATTTGACCGGATAGTAAGTTCATAAAATATATTTATATACATTAATAATATCTAGATTTATTTTAACTGTTATTTGTAATATTTTGAGGATCACATTAAATCGATAAAAATAGATGACTGCTAAATGCATGTTGCTAGTCAGTATAGCTACTTTATGTTTAAAAATAAACAATGAATTTTAATAAATGCTAACAATCGGCCTTTCCTGACGGTTTCACGTCCCGTGAAAATCACACATTACATATCAGCTTCATAAACTCAATAACAAAGTTTTTGTATAAAGAATCAACAGGAATTAAAAGAGTTAATTGACGGTACCTCCATTGTTTCAATCACTTATTACAGGGCCAAGATTTCTTGCTACCTCTTTCTCGAAATTTACATACTTCACATAGAAAACACGTGGCGCTGTTATATTGAATGAAATCTAATTTTATTTTTAATCTTGATAATGTACCTATTCAAATGCAAAATACCTAAATATATAAAATATGAAACTTAATACATAATTTAATTAATTAAATTGGAAACTGGACATAATAACAGTTACTTTTATTTATACTATTAATATTTTGACATTTAATTTTGAAATTTTGACATTTGATTACATATACATATATTTTGACTTTTGATGACATAGTGCTAATTGTTAAGAGACTCAATGCCAATTTGTACTAACATATTTATAAGTAGTATATACTGTTACCAACAAGATATGGAATTTTATTTTATCCGAAATGAAATGATTTTATTTATTATAGAAAACAATAAACAACCGTTCGGCCAACCTGCTATAACTATCTCAGTTACTTAACAGATTACAAGCCAAATTAAAATAATCTGCCCTGCTGCTATTCAGCCTAAACAGTTTGTAATTAGCATGGTATCTGGACTAAACACTATTCAATCAAGACTTATAATTTATAATAGCCACACTACCGCCCTTTCCGACATTCTGTTGATGGCTGGTAGTCGTCAATAATCTTCATATTTCTGCGGATGGACTACACGTAGCCTCGCAGTACTTTCGAAGACTGATATTAGAACTCGCTGCGTTGCAGATAGCTGGGCTGATACTCATTGCTCTAGGGATCAGAAACTATTGCGGAAGGCTTTTGATAAACCTCCTAAATGTAAATATAACCTGAAACTTGTACAATATGTATTAGAATATGGTTTCTTTATCGCCACTCCTGATGATAGCACTGGCGTAACGAAAAGGTGTATAAAATATAAACATATACAAGTAACATAAATGGACAGGTATTATGTATACACTATACACATAATTCAACTTCAATATCATCAAGTAGTCGCCTGTATCTCATAACTCAATTATATTGCCACAGAATCACCGATTCTATAATAACCTGAAGCTAGCGGTAACCATAGGTCTAGGTTAGGGAAATATTATCTCATTACAATTACACAATCAATATTACTCTCGTTATTTCAATCTCTTTATTTTGTTCTGCATCGAGCTACGGATCTCTTATAAGGATGGGTTAAGGAAGATATACTACGTTAGTTCTAATAGGACGTATTGACTGGGAAAAGAACTAACCAGAAAACCAGTCCGTCTCCTAATCAAAATATTGTATTAATATCAGTTTACAACTTAACATATAACAATTAATTATTATTCTGACATTATTATAAAACTGACATATATATAAGTCCGACGTCAATAAAAATCTGACAATATGAATCTGACATTAATACATTAAATAAATAGATAATTATTGGGTAGGTACATGCATGCTGAAAGACTATAGCAATGTAACTCAAATCATTTAAATATTTGCACAGGATGTAACATGGGCCATTTTAACGATAAGATCTATCTGTTTACCTGCATTCTGGCAAATAAAATATTTCATTTCATAACTCTGGTCTGGTATTAATATACCATCAACAATACTTCTAATATCATATCCGAAGAGGATACTATTCAATAATATCTTCCACTACACATTTTCTGGAATATCTTTTAGTCAACAAATCAATTACACATTAGAAGCATTATAAAAATGTAACTGAGGTATATCGTACCTTACACTTCGATAGCTCGGGATCAAGCGATGACGCAAATATATTGAACCATTGTGGCCTCATTCATATCCACAGCTGGTCTAGTCTGCCAACATCCGACACGCCGCATGATTATTGTGGCCTCATCATATCCACAGCTAATCCAGCATGTCGGAGTTAACCATACAATTACTTCAATAAATTGAACCATTGCACAGTGGTCTCGCCCATAGGTCATAGGGCGAAAATGTCGATGGTGAATTTATGACTTTAATTATTGTTAGAGGGAAGACAAATAACCCTTTTACCCCTAGGTATAAAATAAATTGCAATAAAATATGTAGAACAAATAATTTTTGCACCCAAAGTGGTAACACTTCAATAGTGCTCATTAACGTTATTTTTTCACAGAAAATTCTGTTATGTTCAAAGTATTAATACTATCGGACGTGATTGTCTGTGATATTAATTTGCTATGCATATTCAAATAGAAGGTATGTACGACATTTTAAGTCCTATTACGTTTACTTTAAACCTGTTATTATTGATAATAAGCACTGTCAAAGAGAGAGTTCCGAGTTTCTTTGTTTTTTGCCGCTCTCCTATATTCAAGTTGACTTTTACTTAGGAAGGAACGAATCGCCAAAGATGAAACATATATCAAAATAATCTCTAGTTTTTCTAGTTTTAAAAACTAACGTTTAGGTGCTCCAAACTGCTCCGAGGATTGAATATAGGTCATTGAAAGTACTAGGTAATATGTAGGGAAATTGGATACCTCAGGTCATTTTTTATTTTATTATTCAGCAGGGACCACTATAAAGTGCTCTTTTCGTCGTATACATGTTCTACACGCATGTTCATCCACAAAAACTAAAAATAATGTGGCAAGATAACTCTCGTGAAGTGTTTGAAATGCTAGCAGACAATTGGCCAGGTGCAAAAAATATCGAAACCGATTACTTCAGAGATTTAATTTAGTAAGTTTTCTTATTTTATATACCAATCCAGCTATGTTCAAAAGTAGAAGTAAAACTAGTTTTAATGTTACCTACCTGCTTTTTAGACGACAAAATGTTTTTTTGGGAATATTATATCTAACTTGCATCTAAAAAATACACTTTTTTTACTTGTTATAACTCTTAAAACCTCAAAACAATCATTTCTTAGGTGAAAAAGTCATTATTTAATTTTTAATCCGACTTACAACTCCTATGACCGCCCTTCTTAAGAGCCGGGACCACTGTGCATTGTGGTCTCATATCCACAGCTGGTCTAGTTTGTCCACATATATCCGACACGCAGCATGATTATTGTGGCCTCATCATATCCACAGCTAATCCCGCACGTCGGAGTTAACCATACAATTGCGTCAATAAATTGAACCATTGTGGCCTCATCATTATCCACAGCTGGTAAATATTGAACAATTGCATAGTTACATATGTGGACAGTCCTGTAATTCTGCTTTCACATATATCCGACACGCCGCATGATTATTGTGGCCTCATCATATCCACAGCTAATCCCGCACGTCGGAGTTAACCATACAATTGCGTCAATAAATTGAACCATTGTGGCCTCATTCCTATCCACAGCTGGTAAATATTGAACAATTGCATAGTTACATATGTGGACAGTCCTGTAATTCTGCTTTCACATATATCCGACACGCCGCATGATTATTGTGGCCTCATCATATCCACAGCTAATCCCGCACGTCGGAGTTAACCATACAATTGCGTCAATAAATTGAACCATTGTGGCCTCATTCATATCCACAGCTGGTAAATATTGAACAATTGCATAGTTACATATGTGAAAAATCCTGTAATTCTGCTTTCACATATATCCGACACGCCGCATGATTATTGTGGCCTCATCATATCTACAGCTAATCCCGCACGTCGGAGTTAACCATACAATTACGTCAATAAATTGAACCATTGTGGCCTCATTCATATCCACAGCTGGTAAATATTGCACAATTGCATAGTTACATATGTGAGAAATCCTGTACTTCTGCTTTCACATATATCCGACACGCCGCATGATTATTGTGGCCTCATCATATCCACAGCTAATCCCGCACGTCGGAGTTAACCATACAATTACGTCAATAAATTGAACCATTGTGGCCTCATTCATATCCACAGCTGGTAAATATCGCATAATTGCATAGTTACATATGTGAGCAACCTGTAATTAAGTATATTAATGAAAATCACTTCGCATATAATATTATGATTCAATATTTGACCCATTAACTTTAACATTTTAAAAGCATTAAATTTCAAATCATTGTCTGCTTTGTCTAGAGAAATTTGTAAACCTTATTAGTCAAGATAAATTCTGGTTTATTATCACCGTAATTCACGCAACAATACTAATGTTATTAGAACATCAGTAGATATACCTATTGTAAATTTTTGCTATAACAAAGTTTATTCAAGAAAGTAAAGTAAATATAAATATACCCCTCAATAAAAGAAATAACATGCCTAGCTTTCATTAATTATTAATTAATTAAAATAAGAGCGTGCCTTGTGTATAATTAGAACGAGGGTAGAAAAAGAAAAAGAAAAAAAGGACAATGTTTGCGAATTTAAACAGAAATAATTTAAGCAATAACGCAGTAGAACTTACGAAATAAAATCGTTTATCAAAAATCACTATTATTTAAATAGATTAAAAAAAAATACCGATCTTTTCTTGTGGGCATCTGAGTTTTGCACCAAGGTAGAAAATCCTCAGTGTGATCCCACTTCTGACCTATAAAAGGGGTCAGTTAATGAAATCCATGATACTCGGCGATATATATATTTTCCAATATTTCACAGCTTATAGCTTCACAATAAAACACAGTACACTGTTCGACGGTCGACACGATAATGCTCTCATCCTTACTAGCCGGTCAAAAATCAACTCGGGCGGAAGTGCGCCATGACAGTTGTTAGCGTAAATATCTAAATGGCTAATTTAATCAATGTATTTGACCGGATAGTAAGTTCATAAAATATATTTATATACATTAATAATATCTAGATTTATTTTAACTGTTATTTGTAATATTTTGAGGATCACATTAAATCGATAAAAATAGATGACTGCTAAATGCATGTTGCTAGTCAGTATAGCTACTTTATGTTTAAAAATAAACAATGAATTTTAATAAATGCTAACACAAGGTACCAACACTAGAGATATCTTTGATTTGATTAGAAACCTGCACGCGGTGTGTACCCTGTGCAACGAAAATGGCAAGAGAATTGCCCTATGGATCAACTTATAACCTGTTAATTTAGATGGCGTGCGGTTTTAGTCGGTTTGAGTTCGACATACCTAAATACTACTGCTGACTAGCAGCAGTTTCAGCACGATAAAAAAAGAAAAGCAGTTTAAATATGGAATTTTATTGTTAATATGGTATCAGATGGATGGATGAACTTTGAGTTAAAGTGTTTTATTTTGCCAAATTGAATTTATAATTTTAGATTTCAAGGACTTCCTTTCGTTTAATTGACCATGTTTCTTAGAGAGATTTGATCCTTATGATTGACACTATCGATTGATGCCATAAAAATACAGGATGTTACTTTTTCGGATTTTAGTCGGTTCGATTACCGGGTGTGGCAAGCGAATTTTTAAAAATCTTTGAATGCAGTTTTGTTTCTTTTTAAAAATAAAATGATGTCTCCTTTAAACAAAATGAGCTAACTTAAGGATTTAAGGTACTTTCCCTCCATGTGGCATCGCCGTGGGACGCCCTGTATAATTGTAAAGTGGTCGTGTCTGTACATTAGAGATATTTAAAAAAAAATACTTGGGTTATGTTATTTTAACGCTACTGAACACGAAAATATTTTTTTTGAATTTCCTGTCTGTTTGTCTGTTTGTCTGTTTGTCCGTTTGTCTGTTTGTCTGTTTGTCTGTTTGTCTGTTTGTCTGTTTGTCTGTTTGTCCGCGATGGACGCAAATACTACTGAACGGATTTTGATGTGGTTTTTTTTGTTAGAAAGGGCTTACTCAGACTTAAAATCTTACGTTTATTTGATCGCAATCGGTTGAGTAGAACCGAAGATATGAGCAAAGGTCGCGTTAACCGAGATGCACGCGGGCGGAGCCCCGGGCGGAAGGCTAGTCACTAATAAACTAATAAGGAAAGAACAATGGCGAAATTTTATTTGACAACAATTTGAGCGACTTAAAATGTCATTCATAGGAAACTCATTCTAGTAAATATCTACGTTTTATGAAATTATCGTCTAAGTTAATAAGGGCCGAGGAAAAGAACGGAAATTATTATGAGCTCAATTGATTAATTTAATTTCCTTATCAATTCAATTTTACCATTTTGCAACTATTCTTATAAAATGTAGAAAAACTATGCAGTAAAGTGTCGTACTTTTGTAAATATTTTTAGTTTTATAATTGTAAGAACTGAATCAATGAAGTATGTTAGTTATTGATATGTTTTTAAATGCATGTTTTCAAACTTGAAGGATTTCTGTAATGAAAATATAAGCAAGTAAACAAAAACATAGTAGTAAAATATATTTTTTACTATGGCAACATTGACAACTCTAGACAGACATAGACGTTTGTTTACGTTCGTTGTGTTTTCTCGTGGAGTGATTTCAATCATCTTTACCGTTTTTTTTTAAGTTTCTTGTGACCCGGACTGCTTGAGGAATCAGCTTTTTCCTCTTTGTGACCCCTGCATGCCTAAAGACTCTGATACTGATACATAACTGAGTGACTGTGCTGTTTGTATATTGGATTCCGATCTTGCCATATTCTGTGGATCTCGTAGCTTTGATGATAACATCAAAGCTACGAGATCCACAGTTATTCTAAACTAGTAAACTTATGTTTACTACAACGTACAATTTAGAAGGTACATGTCGAAATAGGCAAGTAAGAAAAAATAATTTACCGATATAGGTCATACATACTTATTGGATGTAGTAACAGCAAAATGTGGGTGCAAAACCGGGAATATATATCTATATATATATATGTATATTCATCTGAATATACGAGTATGTGTATGTAGTACGTACATATATTTATAAGGATTATGCAGCCACACCATTCATCAAACACATTGACACAATAAAAGAGATCTAAAGGTATAACCTACAAAATGTTCAACACCGAAAATCTATTATTCTCGGCCTTCTTAGATTGAAATTCTAGTACGTATTAGAACAGGTGATCATGCTGTATCAAACAGTATTTTTTTTATTTAAAGACGCATCATTTCATTCTCAAATAATATCATGTATGGGCGGCTGCCATTGTTCTTTTGAGGATGAATTGTTTTTACTCGTAGATACCATTTTCAAAACATAAAACATACATAGAAACATTTTATGATTTTTTTTCAGTCACGTTCAGTCAGAAAGTCAGAGAACAAGTCCCGTCTTTGACGTTTATTTTTTCCAATCTAAATCGCTAAAGATTTTTTTTCTATATTTCAGTGGGTCCTATATTGTTTAGATTTAAAATCAGACCACTAAGTACCGCTGCATGCGGCTTCTAGGAATGAATTTTTAGCGACGATACGAAGCATAGGTCCAAGTCATCCACAAAAAGTATTATTTTAGAAACCGCAGGTCGTGGCAGTGTACACAAAACCATACATACACGTAAATACATACGCTAACAGCCTGCCATTTGACTCTATCCTTAAGGTGATTACATACGCGAATGACTTTGACCATAAAAATGCTCAAGGTCATTCGCTCGTTTTTCAGCCGTAAAAATCAGTAAAACTAATTTTAATAGATAATTTTATAGGGGACGATTACAAACTAAGAAGGTCACGTCACGTCATGCTAATACACTCATTTAACATATCTGAAATTTTAGATTATTTGGATACATATTGTAGAAAATATTTGGTTTCATAAGAAAGAGTAGAGTGATGTTCAGAGCCTCTTTTCAACTATTTCTTTCTTTTTTATTGAATTTATGAAAAGGTGAAGTTACTCTGTATATCCTGTAGTATGCAGGGATGTAAATTCTACATCCTTAGGTTTTATAGTTAAAAAGAAAAACGGTTTCGAAAATACCGATTTTTCGATGCTAATCTGATTCGGGGCCACGAGCTACAACTGTACTCACAACTACTGCGCCACAGAAGCCGGTAATTTATTCATATTACTTCTACATCAATTCAAAGATACCGCCTCTATCTATCATCCTCTCTAAGGCAACAAATTAATCCCCAAATGTTTGTCTACCCTCAAATTTAAACACTTCCTCCGGGAAAATAAATTTCCCTCTCAAATTTCCTTAAATTTTAACAGAGATCCAGTGAATCACTCTATCAGGCCATAGAGGAGGCTCGACAGCTCGCCCTATTAAAATAACTGTGTTGTTTACTTGAATTTACCCCAAACGGTAGATAAGAATTTTGTAAAGTCCTTTGTAGACGGGACGGTTGACTGGATGTTTATCAATATCATTTGCATCAATATTTTGTATCGGTAATGTTGAAATAGGCTTCTTGTTGCGAGATGAAAAGGTAAAATTTGTTATTCTATAGCTACTATTATGGATACAGGTATATTTTGAAGAACAGTATATTCTGCGGCGTGGTTCCTATCTCTTCAGATGCGGTGTCGTACAAGGCGACTAAGGGATAGGGCTGTTTAACATCAGACAGATATATACAGCTCAGACTTAGCCTCAGATGCATGGCTCAAGTTAATATAGTGCCCGGAATACGGCTATAGACTCACCCCCTATTACGTAGGACCGAATAAATGATTGGTGAAATATGGGTGTTAATTTAGCTCTTTCTAACCCTCTGGGGAAAAAGGCTTGCTTACATGTGAAAAGTATCAGGATATTCTTAAGAATTCAGACCACAACACGTTAGCCATACAACATTTTATTCACGACAAAGACTTATAGAAGAGTGACGTTTTAGACAGCATTTTACAGAGTTCCAAAAAGTATAAAATATTACATACGAAACTACGCGAATACCTTACAACATGTATGTATGTTAATTATTTAAGTATGTTCATATAAAAACAATCACAAAAATAGTGTAAAATAAAATGTAGTGTATGTAGTCTGCTTATTTTATTAAAAATCTCTTCCAGCATATCTATCGCTGTAACCTAGCAACGTAGGAACCGGTTCTGCAAATCTCTCGATCAATGTAACCACTAAGCTTTCGATAACCCTTAGCTGCCCCTATAAATTCTATTCTTTAGTCATCTTGTATGATACCTATTCCTTTTGATTTCTCAAGAACCAAGTGGCAATCGAATAGCTACCAAGAATATTTATATTCAAGCAACAAAAAATCGCCAGTCTGTCTCAAGGGAAGCCGTAATTATGTCAGAGGGTGGTTGGGTGGATATGAAATGACAAAAGACATATTGGGTATCACGGTGATAGAATACCCACAGTACCCATTCGCCCCATTCTCCTGCGTGCACGTTATGTGTCAATATTGCCTCGGTTTTTTTTGCTCGCACGATAAATCGGTCTGTTTTTGTACCTCGTTTCGGGTACCTTTGCGCTGTAATAACATTTTTGGAGGAAGTGAACTGTGAGGGACTATATGAGATTTTTTTGTGACATGATTTCGTTTGGTTTTTTTTTTAATAGTTGTCAGTGATTGTCGGTGGACTTTGTGTGGTGTACCTCATTTTGATTTGACTCATACTGATAACCAATTTAATTTTGTGATACACCGATGTTTCCGCCGTGGCTCCCGGCACAGTAGAATTTGAGACACCCCATCACCTCCTATGCGTTATCACACAAGGCGACTAAGAGAAAGGGCTGTTTAACATCAGACAGATATATACAGCCCAGACTCAGTTTCAGATATATGGCTCGAGTCAACAATAATGCCTGAAATACGGCAATAGGCTCACCCCCTATTACGTGGGACCTAATACAATGATTGGTGAAATGTGAAAACTTATTCTACCTAATCCTACTAAGATAACAAACCCGATTATATGCCTGAATTGATAATACGTTATATTAGATTTTCAAATAATACCGCTATAGCCTAGTTTTGCACGAAAATTTAATGAAATGTTTTGAAAGTCTTAATTAGGGTCTGACTACATATCGATTATTGTTCCTAAACTTTTAATAGAAGAAAAGTTTTTACAGTTCTGTTAGTTTGGGTAGTTTGGGAGTTTTTACAGCTGTTTCAGAATTTATTTAAGGTTAAAACTGTGTTCTTAAAATGTGGGTATTTATTAGTTTAAATAGCTCAGCAAATTGTTTTTTAATAATATAAATAGAGTTTGTCAGAACGTAAACTGCGCCAATTGCAAATGCAGGTGCATATATGTAGGTGATGGGTAAATAAACAATGTATTTTAATAATTGCTAACATTAGGTACCTACCTAATGTTAGCAATTATTAAAATACATTGTTTATTTTTAAACATAAAGTAGCTATACTAACTAGCAACATGCATTTAGCAGTCATCTATTTTTATCGATTTAATGTGATCCTCAAAATATTACAAATAACAGTTAAAATAAATCTAGATATTATTAATGTATTTAAATATATTTTATGAACTTACTATCCGGTCAAATACATTGTTTAAATTAGCCATTTACATATTTACGCCAACAACTGTCATGGCGCACTTCCGCCCGAGTTGATTTTTGACCGGCTAGTAAGGATGAGATCATTATCGTGTCGACCGTCGAACAGTGTACTGTGTTTTATTGTGAAGCTAAGCTATAAGCTGTGAACTATTGGAAAATATATGTATCGCCGAGTATCATGGATTTCATTAACTGACCCCTTTTATACTAGAATACACCTACCTATATCAGTTCACATTGTCAACTAATCACGTGATAAATCCGAGTACGCTCTGCCTATTGCCGTCAAGTGGGTACTTTATCATGAGCTGTATGCTATCCTATACGATATCCATGAGAAGAGATGGGGTGCCCCTAGTCTACTCGATAAAAAACCAACTTCCCATAAATGTACATATTTAATTTTTAAAGAGTCACCCGATCAACCGGACTAGCAACCGAACTACTGAGACTAAAGGGATGAGACAAGTACCTAAGTGATGATAACCACTTACTTTCAGATATAACTAGTCTAGATAAACTTAGTCTACGTTAGGTCCAGAACACAAGGTTATTTTTTTTAATATTCTGTCTAGGAAGGGTCCATTATTAAATTAAAACAAAACATGTTATAGTCATGTTAACACGCCTACCTAGCTCCCAACATGGTGTATTGGGACTATGTAATTAGTTAAACAAACTTGTAAGTGGAACGAGGCCTTGTGTAGGCTTTTCGCTGCGGGGTATCTGTGCCTCAACGAAATAAGATAATCTTAGTGTAACACTAGTAACACTACCCGATGCTATATTTTTAACCGACTTCAAAAAAGGAGGTTCTCAATTCGTACCATTTTTTTTTTGTATTTTTTTTGTATGTTTATTACGCGATTGTGAAGCCAAATTCTAGACGGATTTTGAAAATTCCTTTTCTGGTCGTAAGTAGATTATTCCGAAGTGGTCCCATTTAAATTTCGTAAAGATCTGATGATGGGTTTCCGAGATTTGACCAAGGAACTCTTCAAAAAGTACCAGGAAATCAGCCGCGATTGCTGCAATGGCATATTATTGCTATGTTTCTGCCATTACACAATAACAGCACGCCTGAGTCCTTTGAACGGGTACGCAGAAGTGTTCAGAATATTCAGCTATATTTTCGGTGTATATGCATTGATTTTAAGAATTCTTTTTGAATAATGCTTTAATATTTAGTTATTTTTTGCTTTTCAGTGCCTCTTTTTCGTTTCTTGAAGTCGGTTAAACTTTTTTGTTAAAATGAATTTATATATACGCACATTCATATAGTTGTGCTTCTTTTCCAGTGGGCCAAACAGATACCTACAATATTTTTTAACATATTACGGTCCTTGACTTTTGTTACTTCTGCTTTCATATCTAATTATTCTCTTTTGTATTGCTATCTCATACGAAAGCTGTCGTAAGAGGCTACTAACGGAACAATACGTAGTCGATATCACTGCGAGAGAAGGAAAACTCGAAATGAAACCCTATACCAACCCGTCTCTTTCCCAACATTGGGAGAGGCCTATGTCCAGTAGTGGACTGTGATAGGCTAATTGATTGAAAATTGTTTGAATGTCAGCGAAAGAAGATGCAAACAAACATACATAGCCTGTCAAAACCATAACCTTCCTTTGGCATTGCCATAGGTCGATTTTTATAATGCTTACGTCAATATGGCTTCACCTTGTCTGATGCTAAGCTAAAGGTCTCAAGAAAGAGAGTCACCATTACAGAAACCAACAATGTTACACTGGTGGCAATGTGGTGATGGTGCTTTTGCACTGTAGGAAGAAAGAAATATGCGTGCGTATAAGGAATTCCAAGTCTATTTTGATCGAAACAATTTGATGTTTAAAAGGTTTCAAATGTAAATGAAAATATAATTATGTTATCTTCAATAAACAAAACCAAAAATAATGAGAACTTGTCATAATCAAAAATGTATCTTTATACCTATATTAAAAAGCATCAAATTACTTTTCCAATGAGCGGTGACATTTAAAAAAGCAAGTCCAACAATATTTCATCAAGAAATGTAGAACGTTGTCATTATTTGGAATTTCATTCTGCGCCCTCAACGGTTGTGTTTCTATTTTTTTTATTCAACTGTCTCGGTGAACAATTCTTTTAAGAGTAATCTGTATTTTAAGAATATGACGCGTCAAATATATAAGATATTGCTGAAGAATTAAGAAAATGGAAGAGATGTTTGGAATGTAATTGGAATGCAAATCATGAATGTTAACATAAATATCGTTTTGGGAGACAATTCTAGTATTGAACTGTATTGTTCGGTCGCCATATATGAACGTCTACCGTAGTTGTTACGGGTATTCGGAACCCAAAAAGTCCTATAATCTTGTAGAATACTATGCCACCTAGCTATCTGTAGAGTGATTTTTTCCGGAGGAGCAAAAACCATAATTAAGACTGTGCTTATAAATGAAATACTTTATTTGGGCAGTCAACACAGGGTGACAGCCCATTGGACTCATAAAGCTATTGGATACAATTTCCATATTTTAAACAAAACAACGTATAAATGTGATCACCAATACTTTACCAACTAAACGTTAATTATTTCCTGTGGTAACTCTGACAGGGGATTATTGACGTGATGGTTACAAAGTGTTGTCAACGCCTGTATTTTGCCGCAGGCTGGAGCTTTTGCCGCAGGTCGGGGCTGTATTTTGCAACATAGGCTTTGTGGCGATGAAACCGCCTAGTTTGACGATCAAAGAGAAATGTAATGAGCCTGTTGTGAAAAAATTAGACGGCTTCTTAAATGAAGAAAATTAAAATGGTTGATGTTATAATAGAGATTTTGATGTTCGTTATAAAAATTAGATTCAACATTTTTTTTAGCAATACTATCTCGCAGTGGTTAGATAGCCTGTGAATGCTATAGTCGTAAGATCTGTTGTATTATGCGAGTTCTGGACCGTAACAAAAGTCCGTCTTTGAAAATTTATAAAAATTCATTTGTCGTGACCGTACTGTGACCGTGCGGTGAAAGCGAAGATAATTGGTAGCATCTTTGCCACTTTTAGTCTTGAATGTACTATTTTTACTTCTCCTGTAGCTCACTTTTAGGCGAGCTGAAGGCATGACGATGTGTATTGACGTCATAAAAAATGTCTCATTTATGAACGCAAAATTTCAAAATAAATGGAGCTTTAAATTTTCATTCATAATTCATCGTAAAATAACAATGTACTTTGTTTAAATATTGAACAAGTGCAACGGATTAGCGTTTCATGTGTTGAAATTTTGCATATTCCCCACACGTAGACGTCCACAGCCACCATGACACCAAATTATGTACGTATCAGATTAGTAATTGCCGCGTAAACCCAAAACCTCATCTGTATTCAGAGCTGACGGCTCAAAATGTAGTATTTTGCAGCTACCCTCACATTTTAAATGCTAGTATGTTGTGCTGAGTTTATGCATAGTTTAATGTTGACAGTGTTTTAATTAGTTAAAATTAATGTGTTAGATTATTTTATAGTTATTTTTTATTATATCAATAACGGGTTGTTATCGTGTATCATCATCTTCATATAGACGCATTTTCCTGATTCCGTGGCCAAGATGACCTCGGAGCTCAAGGTCCGCCTTCCGGCTCTTCCTCCTCCACTTCGCACGATCTTGGGCGTCCATAGTAGAGAGACCATTTGTTGTTATCGTGTTGATAAGCTTATCCTTCTTATCTATGGCAATGGCTAGGGCCACGTTTAGGCCCCTAAGAAGACCTTGATATTAAGTTAACCTTGTTTGCAAGTCAGTACACCTGCTGATAGTGACAAACGAGACAATGCAAAGACGATAAGGAACACATAAATGACGATGATGAACATGAAAAAGACGATCACAAGTTTTCATGACATCCATAACCTATTTAACTTATTAGTTTATGACTTAAAAAATATGATTTTTTTTTCTTAATATGACTTAAAAAATTCATTTGAACAAGCTTCAGATATACAGTACAAACCTAATGTTATCTGAGCAAGTCAACGCCTTTAAAACGTAGGTTATTTGTATGCTTGATAGTGCCACTTCTTCAGTTCCACCCCATTTGAGATTTATTAACGCTACGGTAACGTAACAAATTATAGGGTGAACTAACAAATAACGATCCACTGCGTCTCCATTTGTTACTCAATTTATGTTTAAACGTTCATTCCCCGCTACAATTAACTTCTACAAACGCAATTAATTTTAATCAGAAGCACTTAGGGGGAAATAAGAATACAGAAAAAAAAACAAGCCAATGAAAATAGCTCTGTGTAACGTCTAATACTGTACAAAACAATGTACGGGAAATTAGTTCTGAGATATATATTTCCAGTAAATTCTATTATTTTTGGGTAAAACCATTTAAGTTAGAATGTTAAAATGTTATTTACAACTGTTGACTTGGAAGAAAACAAATAAAATCATTCGAGATAGTACAATAAAAATTCAAAGTAGCTTTTACTTTATTCGTGATTTATTTTTTTATGACGTACCTACACTTTTTGAAAATTAAAACCCAGGACTTGTCAAAAACGAATATCTTATATTTTTGATAATATTTATAATGCAAAAAAAAACCCTTAGATGTTATTGCAAATTTTTATGATGATCAAATATAATAACTAGGTTTTGGAATAGTAATTTATCCATCACAATTACTTAATTTAAATATCGCTACTCGTAATTATAATCCAGATGGATGATACTGTTTTAAATATCACTGAAAGTAGTGCCCACCGTGGGACAATGTTAAAATAAGTCCCATGTTGGGCGCCATTTATAACTCTAAATGAATTCCAAACAATTGTAATAATGGCTAGCATATTAGCAGCCTGGAGTATCGTACAACTTAAGAATTGTATGCATAATCCATGTATTAAATGTGTATGTATGAAGGCTTCAGGGCCCAACTCACCTGCTAGCCGGCAAACCGTTTTGGAAGGCGAACAAAATTATTTCGACTCCTACCTACCCTCATGAAAATAATTGTTTGTATGATTATCTAAAAATAGTTTCCGCAAATAAATACATCAAACAAAATGACATTCAAAGCAGATATTAGCAAAATGGCCCCGTGGGATCTAGTGAGTTAATTAGATGGATCTGTCTAAATTGATTCAAAGAATTGATACCAGATCTCATAATCCTCGGCTTATTACAGAGATAGGAATGACATATAATTAATTTTGGGCTGGCTACGCTTAATGAGTTTGTCGTCGGGCACGCTAGAGCGCACTACCATGATATATTGCCAGCTGAATTGGAACTGGAGGATAAACGTGAATGTTTCAACTTTAGGATTTAATGAGAAATTTTGTGGATTGAATTGTATGGGTGAGTGGGTTTATGAAGTTTTGTGACTGAGATAGAAGGTGATATAGTTTTGAGATCATACATACATATATATTCACGCCTGTAAATACCTGAAGGGGTAGGCAGATGTGTATTAACACTCACATTTAGCCAACTATGATTTTCGTTCACACATAATAGGGGGCGAGTTTATTGCAATCTAGCGGGCACTTTGTCATGGGTTGTATGTTTACTGTCGAATGTAGAACAGCCCTATCTCTTAGTTGCCTTTTACGACACCCACAGGAAGAGATAGGGTGGCCCTGTTCTGCCCCACCCAAAACACCGGTTTTTAAATTAATTACTTATTATGAGGAAACTTTGGAAACAATGTTTGATGATAGTCGGGTTTGTTATCATTTTTTTTTATTGCTGTTGGTTTTTATGTTAGTAGTATACACGTTGTTTACAGCAAAAAAAATGACACTGTAAGGTTTTTGAATTTGGAACGGGATCTGTGGACACCTATGACATTGGCATAGCGTACCGTTTTGTAATACCACTTTATGACAGAGACCTAAAGTAGCACATTCTTCATCCTCTTCATTCCAGCATTAATCCCAGTCGTATTCGAAGCTTCAACCTCAGAGTTTGGGCCCCGCTTTCAAATCTCGTGAAGCGACTGCCATCTGACCTCCATAAGCCAATGGCCATATTTGGATGATATCTACGCATTGCAGCTAGACCATAAGCATAATGTTGCTGGTTGTTATCTTAAATCGATACCGAATCTTTTGTTCTCTGCTGCCTTTACTACACATACAACTCGTTGGAGAAACTGGAATGGAAAAAAATTTCCACGGTCAAACTGGCTGTTCATGGAAAGAAATATATGAAATGCTTTCAACGGTACATTTTTACTAGACTTAGCTCAGACTTCCGAGTATTATAACTTTAGCATTAGTATAACGATACAGACTTGTAAAGTATCCATGAGATCCGGAGCAGCTCTCAACTTTACCTGTTGAGGATGTTTGTTGATGCATGTCGTTGCTCACTAAAAGTTTTAGAAACATTTTCAGAATTCTAACAATGTCTAATAATATAGTTATGACATTAAAACTTCCACTTGAGATGTTTTTGAGGGTGATAGAAAGTTTACGTAGAAGTTTATTTAAAAAAAATCTGTTTTTTTTTCTTTGACAGAACTTTTCATCCTTGGCTTATAAGTAATATTTTTTTTCTTAATAAAATGGGACTACATCCACGTATCCATTCAATATTACCAAAGTCGCATAAGAACATAAAATAAGATACCTAATACAAATAAGAAAGATAAGCTTGTTTATCTTTCTGTTTTTTATTTCATATCTCTAGACATTCTAAAATAATATGTATTTTAGGGCGCGTGTATCTCAAGCAATATCTTGCACATTATTCCTTATGCCGGCCACACACGTTGCAGTATACTTGTACAAGTCTAGACTTGTACATGTACAAGTTTGGAATCGAAAGTTGGAACTTTTTTTGAGACTTGTACAAGTCTGAAACTTGCGCAGTTATCTTCCAACACACGTTCAAGTATACTTGTACAAGTCTAGACTTGCGCAAGTATACCGCAACGTGTGTGGCCAGCATTAGTCATCTTTAAAAAACTAAATTATCTATAGAGAGATGCTTATTAACCTACATGGGCTACTCTTAATATTTCTTGTGCTTTTAGACACAGTGACCACAACTGTCATACTGCATAAACCTAACCCGTACAGCACCAGAAATACTCCTAAAACCCTTTATAAAAAAAGAAGAACAAAATATTCAGATTAGGATTTAAACGTCTCATATTGACTTCCAAAACAAGATAAAATTAGAAAAATGTTCTCGTAACACAATTTCAAATTCAGTAAGTAATCTACTTACTTAGAGCGGCCATATTTGCGAAACAAACTCGCTTCCCTTATTGTATCATAAAAGCTAATGGCAGCACACCCTGTATCATTGTTTAAGTCCTTTTATGTCGGCATTGGCTGTTATATATGATAGCTCACTTATACTCGCTCTGTTTGTTTTAAGAAGTTGAGATATTTAATACTTGGTAGTAATACCTTTTGATTATGGTAATATATTTCTTACCTCTTTTGTAAGCTTAAATTTGTGTTATACAATATTATAATAAACATAACACGAATGGGTGTACCTCAGGGTACGTATCTTGGGCCTAAATCGCGACACAAATGAGGCACTGACGCATGCGGGGCGCGCCGTAGTAGCGGCGGTAAGACCCATCATGGGGGAGTGGCTAGAGAGGCCACACGGTGGCCTCTCTTTCTGGCTGACGCAGATTATCACCGAGCATGGATGCTTCGGGCGGTATCTGCATCGGACCGCGAAGAAAGAGCCAACGTCCGAGTGCCATCACTGCGACGCGAGCGAGGATTCGGCGCTGCACACGCTCACCGAGTGTCCGGCGTGGGAGACGCCGAGACGGGAGCTGGTGGCGACCCTGGGGGTGAGAGCTCTCACGCTCGCCACTTTGCTCGCAGCGATGGTTCGCTGCGCGGATGCGTGGGCCGCCGGCGCCTCCTTCTGCGAGCAGGTAATGCTCGTGAAGGAGGCGGCGGAGCGGGAGCGAAGGAGAATCGCAGACCTTGCGGCCGGCGAGGAGCGAAGGAGAATCGCAAACCGCGTGGCCCGCGAGGAGCGGCGGCAACTCGGGCGTCGGAGGTCGCAGAATGACCTCCGTCCCCCATGAGCGCGGGCCTGGGGGTGACGGGTGGAGCCGCCTGTCACCCTAGCAGAAGCAGGCCGCGGCGGCAGCACGCATTGCGTGCTTCCCCACACCCGGGGGCGAGACGGGGACTCTGTGGTCCCCACACCGGAAGAGGGCCAGATCGAGAGATATGGTCCTGGGTCGGCCGGGGTGCGAGGGATATGGCTACGACAATCTCACCTCCGGCAACTGACGGCCCACAGACGGCGTGCGTTTTAGTCGGTTCGAGTCCGACATAACCTCCTCCGCCGGTTCCGGCGGGGGAGGTATCCGTGGGGATTTTTCGCACGATAAAAAAAAAAAAAAAAAAAAAAAAGGCACTGACGCATGCGGATTGTTTTGTAATAATCTATGCTTGATGAATTTGAGCTCGTCCACCGCACCCAGTGCTATCCTCAAAAGACACCCATGATAGGGCAACATTTCAGTTTAGACTAGTTAAACTTATCAAACACTCATTTTTATGCAACGTAATTGCTGAGTACTGAGCATATACAGGGTGGAAGATTTTAACCTCACCTGGAGGGAAAGTTCTCTAAATACTGGAGATAGCGAATTTCACTCAAAGGAAACATTCCTTTATTTTTAAAAAGAAATAAAACTGGATTCATAATTTTTTGAAAATTCGCTTTCCAAACCTGGTAATCGAACCAACTAAAATTCGAAAAAATAACATCCTGTATTTTTATGACATCACTCAATAGTGTAAATCGTAAGGATCAAATCTGTCTAACAAACATGGTTAATTCAATTAAAGGAAATCCCTGAAAACTATTTTTTTAAACTCAAAATAACAAAATAAAGAACTTAACTCAAGGATCCCATCAGATATCATATCAACAATAAAATTCCATATTTAAATTACTTTTTCCTCTTCTTCATGCGAATACCCCCGCTGGCCAGCAGGGGTATTAATGTGGCACTCGAACCGACTAAAACCGCATGCCGCCGTCAGGTTAATTCAAGTCTCAATTAACGTATTATAAGGCGAACCAATAAGGCAATTCTCTCACCATCTCCGTTGCCCAGGGTGCGATGCGGTGTACCACGCAGAGGTTCCCAAGCCCAACCAAGTATACCTCGAGACACGTATCTTGGACCTAAACCGGGAGACCGGAGTACTTTAAGGAGTTACCCAATAACGTTACATTCTAAATCGGAATCAAAGTTCAGGCATTTAGTACTTATTTTAATAAATAAATGGCGTCAGAGATAACTTTATTGTTGATAAGGTATGTGATGGCTCCTTGACCAAAAGTACTGTGTCTGTTAGAATTTAATTTATAAGTTAAGATTTTATGGACTTCCTTTCATTTAATTTACCATGTTTGTTAGAGAGATTTGATCCTCATAATTGACACTATCGATTGATGCTATAAGAATACAGGATGTTATTTTTTCGTATTTTAGTCGGTTCGATTACCGGGTGTGGCAAGCGAATTTTCAAAAATCTATGAATGCAATTTTGTTTCTTTTTAAAAATAAAGGAATGTTTCTTTTGAGTGAAATACGCTATCTCCAGTATTTAAAGCACTTGCCCTCCAGGTAAGGTTAAAATCTTCCACCCTGTATACATAATAAATATATATTTTACCCCTTTTGTCAGAACTTCAGCGGCGAATAACGGGTTAATTACAATAACAATGGGTGTATCCACAATGAATGGTTCAAAAAAACCTACCCCTTGAAACAAGCCACGTATAATTTACTTTTGTGGCGATGTCACTACCGGTGATTTTTTTCTGTTTTTTACATATTTTTTTGCGAAGCTCGGTTGATTTATGATATACGTTTTAGTAAAAGAAGATGGCGTATCGTTGAGTTATAGAATTTCTTACTACGAGTAACAATGACGGAATAACAAAAGTTTTTAAGCGGATATTTTTGCTAGAAAACGTGGGCTTGATATTATGTGTAACTGCAAAAAATATTGGTAATATGTATCGTCATTTTCGCTATCAGTGGAACACCTCCCGTTATATTATTTACTTATTTGTTTCTTAATACAACTAATAATACAAGGTTTACCTAGTGTACTGAGCTGTGTGTGAGAGAGTGTGACCACTGAGCTACCGAGTTTCGCCTGAAGCATTCCATTTTCTCCAATACAACCATTTTGGCGCGACGACTGTGGGAGCCATCTACCGATATTCGTACGAACTATATGTTCTATCGGTAACTATTCAGTTACTGACCGAAATTTCATCGGAAAGCACTATTTTTTCCCCTAACCCCTTTAGCTAAATTATTGCTTGTGTTAGGAGCGGGTCACGCCAGTAATCGAATGTTCTAGTTCCAAATACGTTACTTCCCAATCGTAAGCGGCGGTATATCCAAAACAGCATTAATAACTAAGTTACCTGACAATCAAATATTTTTTCATGGTAAATCTTGAGAAGTACCCAATGTGGTACTTTTAATCTAACAATGTTAATCGAGGGTTATTACGTGCCAAGGCGTCATTACTAGTACTAAACTATTCCTAACTTGCTACTAAACAGTTATAATTCAGTAATAACAGCCCTTACTGCTATTTGAGGTTATGAAGGGGGTGATTTGGGTCCAAACTAAATGTCTTAAATTACAGACGTAACTATTTTAAGGTTTTGGGGTCGTCTTAACATCAATTGAATTTATATTAATAGTGGAAAATAATAGACTTTCTTTATGAACATGTTCTATAAGTACATCTAAAGGTGGATTTAGACAAAACGAACTTAAAGCTAGAGTGAGAAAAAGAGCATTCTTTCTTAAAATTTTAGTGTAAACTAAATTTTATTTTTAACGTTCACATAAGAATGAAGAACGAACGAATATTTTGTCAATGTTTACACTAATAGAATTTGACGTATAACATAGATAGACTCGTAGTAAATCAATCTTTAAGAGGTAGTATCTAAGAATGCAAGTCTTACTCATTCAGGCATACAAAATTACCCGGGGGCGAGTTGGGGACTCTGTGGTCCCCACAGCGGAAGAGGGCCAGATCGAGAGAGCACAAGGTGTGGTGACTTTCATAATTATAACATTCTATGACAAATATCATCTTTACTTTTGGTATAGTACGTGTGGTGTCGAAGAAAGAATACACGTATCACTACCCATCTCATCCCAAGAGTGTCGTAAGAAGTAACTAACGGAAATAATATGCAGACGATATCACTGCAAGAGCAGGAAATTTCAAGATAAAACCCTTTACCAACGCGTCTGGCCATCGTGGAAACAGTAGGCTAAAGCCTCCCCCAACATTGGGAGAGGCCTCTATCCAGCTGTGGACTGCGATAGTCTAATTACTTGATTCTTCTTCCTCCTAGCGTTAATTCCCAGTCGCATCCGAAGCTTCCAGCTCGGAGTCTGGGGTCCGCTTTTACCAGTCATATCTACAGATTTGGCTAGACCTCGAGGCTAGTCTAATTAATTGATTAACTTAGGTATAATTTAGTTAGTGCTGTCATGATTACTTGACGATTGATACGATGATAATTTGACAATTCAAAATAGTCCGTATAGATTCTGTCAGCAAGAGTTAAGTCCCGCTGTATCTGAGATTCTAAGTGATTTCTTTCTAAACTTACCTTAGAATTGTATGGTATTTTAACAATGTGTGGTTAAAGTTCGAACTATTTTCGAATCTAAACACTGAAACGATCTCACATTGTTTCAGAAGCCGATTACACACTGGACGATTCATTCTGGAATGAAGAAAGCCCAGTTGGTAAGTAATAATATACAAGTAGTTTACAAAAGCCAACTGAGAACATACTAATGTTAGTATCATTATCATTCATTTCCTCATTAGTCTAAATGACTTCTTCCATTTTAGTCAGTCATCATCATTCCTACAAGGACTGTCATGTTCTATTTTTCATGCCATATTATAGAAATAATAGTATCATCATTATCATCAATATCCTCATTTTTCAAATACTATACTTAATTTTATTCAATAATCCTCCTTCTTACAAGAATTCTCATGTTCTATTTTATTTTTCGTGTGATATTGTAGAACTGTGGTTTTCTACTTCATACTTTGTGTAATTTCTATTATTTATTTTTTCTATATTTTTAATCTGTGACACTTCTGAATTGCTGAATATTCCTGTGCCTAGCCTTTCTTCTAGACTAGTGTGCCACTTGTTACTTCCTCTTAGGCTTATGTAATTTCTACCATCTTCATCTTTTACCATTGGTTATCATGCGACTTAAAACTAAATCATCTTTACAAGATTATTGCTTCTTCACTATTTTCTAATCGCAGCAATTACATTGGTTTTATTTACAAGTGGGCTGTATGTTTATTATATTTAAGTAACTAGTTTGATCCAGTACTTGGATATCATTACTTTTTAATTACTAAATTACTCAAAATTTTAATAAAAAAATCCGTAATACTAAAACAGTATCATCAAACGTCCATTTTTAAACGATTTTCGGCTGTACCGTGGACCTATAAACTTCAGTAACGTGTTTGTCACACGAGATGTACAAAAAGTGTTCGTCGTCCGGATATCCCGTCCGTACATTACCGGTGCTATAACCATTGCCGGCAACGGTTTGACGGTTTTTATGATTTTTTCACGCATCCTCTTTTTACGGTCTGTTAATTTGTTTATCGATTTGATTATACCTATATTTGTTTTGCTGGAGTACTTTCATGTATTGGAATTTTCATATCGATGGCAGAAAACGTAATTGCTGTAGATAGCAAAAGTCTTCAGTTTTCAGGAGATTCGAGAACCTTAAAAAAATCGGAGAAAAGATCATAATTTTTAAACTATAAATCGACGGTAGATAGTTTTTGTATTTAGTTATATTTTGGAAGCAGCCTTCAAATTTAATTATCAAATAATTACTAAAGTACTTATTAACAGAGTATTTGACCCTTACAGCAATCCAGTTTTTATTTCCGGACTCATTTTTGAGATTTCAACTTTTATTGTCGTATCGAAATGAGACCCGGATCATTCGACGCAGTATTTATCCCGGTTCTAATGGTATTTTAATCCTACTTCTGCCATTGTAACCACTTACAGCAATTAAATTTTCCACCATCGACATTTGATACGAGCTATTATTGCCCACGGTACCGCCTTCGTGGAGTTATAATCCCGTTCCCGTAACTCATTAGAACCTATTTTTTTTACAACTTAGGTAGCCTATTTCCGCCTGTGATTAAGTAATAAGCATCCATCCATCCCTCAATTCATGACATTTCTCCAGTCATTCATCCAACCTTTCACATTCATAGTAGTGTCTAGCAAGAAACCTAAACTGGTGCTGGTTTACAGTAAAGGCCTTTTTTAAATTCTATTGCTCATGTTGCAAATTTTTCCGTCTTTTTTCCTTTCTTACTTACATTAATTGTTTACTTATACTTTACTTTTACTAATTGTTCTGTTTACTGCAAATTTCTTATTAAATTTTGATCTAAGTGTAATGGTTGCCATTCTTTTTTTATTATCTTTTTTATTACATGTTATATCATAATTGTTTTGTTGTAATACAAAACGAATTTTTTATCATTAAACTTTGTTCATTTTCATCAACAAATTGTATAACACAACTGCGCAATACATTATAAAGGTCGTAACCTTCAGATGCTCAGGGTCTTAATGTCGGCTAACACGATTCTGCGTTAAGTCAATTTAGAACTACGAGCTCCGGGGATCCAGCTGGAAGTCACAAATACAGTGTGCTCTCTACAAACTAAATGTATTTAAACACCCTGTCTTATTCATCATCCATTTCAAACAAAGGCATCAATGAAATAGTTCACTAAATAACTCATTAATTTCAAACTAAACTTTCTGTCACCACATCAAACAACATCAAGTTTTGATTTCGTAAACTGGTTTGAAGCGATACAAACTGGTTATAACTTGTTCGAGCCGGTTCTAACCGGTTACGTGTGGTAGCAATATGGTAAGTGTTTTATTTTGTTTGGGAATATTTGACTTTGAGTGTTGCGGTGTTGTGTAGAAACTTCTGAAATATTTATTAACACATAGTTTGAATTCCCCGCCGGGTTCAGGTAGAATGGGTAGGCTCAAGAAGTCCTGGTCTGACATCGTAGAGCGTGTAAATGGTTTATTTTAATATATACAGGGCGTCCCACGGCGATGCCACATGGAGGGCAAGTACCTTAAATCCTTAAGTTGGCTCATTTTACTTAAAGGAGACTTCATTTTATTTTTAAAAAGAAACAAAACTGCATTCATAGATTTTTAAAAATTCGCTTGCCACACCCGGTAATCGAACTGACTAAAATCCGAAAAAGTAACATCCTGTATTTTTATGATATCAATCGATAGTGTCAATCAATAGGATCAAATATCTCTAAGAAACATGGTAATTTAAATGAAAGGAAGTCCTTGAAACCTAAACTTATAAATTCAATTTGGCAAAATAAAACACTTTAACTTAAAGTTCATCCATCCATCTGATACCATATTAACAATGAAATTCCATATTTAAATCACTTTTCTTTTTTTATCGTGTGGAGACCGCTGCATCAATCGATAGTGTCAATCAAAAGGATCAAATCTCTCTAAAAAACATGGTAAATTAAATGAAAGGAAGTTCACAAAATCTTAACTTATAAATTCAATGCAAACAGACACAGCACTTTTACTACAGGAACCATCAGATAAGGCATTTTTTTTTATACCACTTAGGTGGCAGACAAGCACACGGCCCACCTGATGGAAAGTGGTTACCGTGGCCTATGGACGTATGCTGTATCTTATAAGGTCAACACTAGAGATATCTTTGATGAAATTTATTTAGTAAAATAAGTACATACTGAATGAATGAGCTTTGTTACCTGTTTAGAATGTAACTTTATTGGGTAACTGCATGAGGTTATGTAGGTAGGGTAGGTAGTAATTTTTAGGTGCTTGATTAGAAACCTGCACGTGGTGTACCCTGGGCAACGTGTTAATATGGTATCAGATGGATGGATGAACTTTGAGTTAAAGTGTTTTATTTTGCCAAATTGAATTTATAGGTTTAGGTTTCAAGGACTTCCTTTCATTTAATTTACCATGTTTCTTAGAGAGATTTGATCCTTTTGATTGACACTATCGATTGATATCATAAAAATACAGGATGTTACTTTTTCGGATTTTAGTCGGTTCGATTACCGGGTGTGGCAAGTAAATTTTTAAAAATCTTTGAATGCAGTTTTGTTTCTTTTTAAAAATAAAATGATGTCTCCTTTAAGTAAAATGAGCCAACTTAAGGATTTAAGGTACTTGCCCTCCATGTGGCATCGCCGTGGGACGCCCTGTATATATTTTTTTATATTGTAGGACAATCTACACAACGCTATCTAGACCCAAAGTAAGCGTAGCTTAACTAGCTTGTGTTATGGGTTCTATATGCGGATAAATATACTTAGTTTTTTTTTTCAAATACATACATATTATACATAGAAACACCCCGATCAATGCAAATATTCACATTCATGCATACAAATATTTGCACTGGGCGGGGATCAAACCCGCGCCTCCTGCGTAGCGGCCGCGTTCACTACCGCCAAGCCACAGAGGCAGTCTGTCTACCATAAATGGTCACACTACCATGGACGCCCAAGATCGTGCGAAGGGGAGGAGGAAGAGCCAGAAGGCAGACCCTGAGTTCCGAGGTCACCTTGGCCTCGGATGCAATCAGGAAAATGCGTCTCCATGAAGATGATGATGAAGATGATGAGTTTGAATTCCAAATATGTCTGACTTTCTGAGAAAGCTGTAGAAGGTCATCGTCATCATCATCATCATTTCAGCCATAGGAATTCCACTGCTGGACATAGGCCTCCCCTATAGATCTCCAATAAGACCAGAAATAATCAGTAATATATCCAGTATATAATCAATACTGATTTTATATGGTTCCACCCAAAAACTCTATGATTTTGGGGTATAGCTTCCAATATTGTATCTGCAAAATTTTGAGGTATATAACCCAACATATACCCCGGCAAGCGTCCTCTTGAATACTTGTACGCTTTAATTGAATAAAAAATACGAAACAATTGAATTCACACCACAAATAAATTGAATATTTATAACATACTAGCCAATGCCCACGGCTCCACCCGTGTGGCATACTGATCCAATTCTCGTGACCTGTGGTAAACTACTCGTATTTCCGGGAAAAAAGTTCTCTGCGTGTGAATTTTTTGCATGATTCAATAATTAACAAACATACTTGGTTTTTTATTTATTACGTAGTAAAGATACTTAAAATCGGCTCAGTGGCTCGTGGCTTAGTGGTCAGAGCGTTTCCCCTGTAAGGGAAAGATCGCGGGTTCGAGTCCCGCCCGAGAATTGATTTCGCTTTTTCCAATTTATTATAATTTGTTTAGTCTAGCAAACTAATTGCTTTAAAATTATCTTAATTGATTGTGCGGAGTTATCAAAAATCAATGTTTAAAAATGATTGCAACATCATTCATTGATTCCGATAGTTCGTACGAATATCGGTAGATTACTCCTACCATCGCCGTAAGATGGATGTATTGGAAAAATTGGGTCACTCTCGGGCGAAGCTCGGTGGCTCAGTGGTCAGAGCGTTCCCCCTGTAAGGGAAAGATCGCGGGTTCGAGTCCCGCCCGAGAATTGATTTCGCTTTTTCCAATTTATTATAATACTTAAAATAGTTTCACATTTCTATACTAATATCACAAAGAGGAAAGATTTGTATTTTTGTATGTAACGAATAAAATCTATTTTACTGGACCGATTTCAAAAAATATTTCACCATTAGAAAGCTATATTTTCAGGTACCAACATAGGCTATATATTATCACGCTACTATTAACGATGATGAACAGGATCAGAATTCGACGCGGGTGGGGTCGCGAGCAACAGCTAGTAATAAATAAAACTTCAAAAATATTCGTACTTTCTTAGTCGAAAACACTACTTGCTGATGTGCGTTAATTACCAGGTGAATCTACCTGTGAGGTAGCCTGTACCTTTCACTCGTGGGTCATTTCACACCGCAAGCGATTCGGACCGCGGTATGAATTGCCTCAGATTTTTTGTTAAATGGGTTGTTTCGCGCCGCTTAGCTAAATATGTGTAAATGGCCCCATGTATCTTTTGGTATAAATAGATTCAGACTACATAATAAGAAAGAACCCTCTAGGTACAGAAAGTTGAATTACTAAAATGTTGAATTTAAAAGTTGAATTTGCGGAATGTTGAATCCTAAAAAGTTGAATTTGCATAAAGTTGAATTCCTAAAATGTCGAATTCAACGAATGAATGTTATGTAATTGTTCACATAGAATTTGACGTAGATGTATTATACACCCAATTGAAACTAATACTATTAAAATAAGTAAAGGTTTATCTAAATATTATAAAAATAAATATAATATGATTTTCGATAAAAATATTTCCTAGGAAATGTTAGATTTAGCTACAACGATAAGTCGTTTGCATGTTTCAGACAGTTTCCTGATGAGACATTCCAATACACGGCGCGCAGAGTAAGCGTATGGTACAAGTTATAAGTGGATTCAGATATTTAAATAAAACTAGTACTTTTGTCTTTAAGAATAAAGTAAAAAAACAAACAACTTTTAATGGACACACGTGTAGACTAAAGATGATAGTTGTCTCACAGTTTGAGTTCTTGGTGGAGAACAACCGAAACGTTAGGATCAGCCTAAATATTAATAACAGAAAATAAATAACGAATTTTTAATGGATTGTCCATGAAAAATTCCCAAACACTAATGAATCTAGGCAACCCGAGGCAACCCTACTTCATGTGTAATATTTTTGTACGATTATTCTATTGTTCTAAGGTAAAAAAAATCTAAGTAGTACAAGAAGTAATATTCTACACTTCGTACACAAGAATCTCCTTCCAAGTCATCTCTAATGTGTAATAAAATTTTCTTTATCGCTCAAGTTTTATAACTTGTACCACTCGGTACAATATAATTTTATGAGAACAGAAAACAAGACAATTGTATCGTACGTAATACGTATCGCAATAAGTACGGGATTGTTACGGAACCTGTTTATAACTTAATAAAGTAATTCAAGTTTAGGGAATAGGGAGAAGCCCATTGTGATAATCTTGTGAAAAAAAGTATCTAAGTATGCATTCCAGATTCAATAACCCAAGCTAGTTGAGCTGTATACTTACCATAGGTCTGCATACAATGGTATGCAGAATGTTGTGTAGAATGTTGTTAAATATTTATTTATTTCTACATCCGACAGTAAACATACAGTCCATGACTAAGTGCCCGCTCGCCGACAATAGGCTCGCCCCCTATTACGTGGGACCGAAAATCACACCTGAATTGACACCAAAGCCTCATCCGTCACACAGCAACTTGGGTTGGCCTAACTCCATGGATCTTGGTCCGCCCTTTAATATAGTATTAGTAAAAACACTATGATATTGACCTTCTATAAGACAGTGCCCAAGCTGACATGAAACAATATAACAATGGAATCGCACACGAGAGTATTACTCGCGTCGATGCAAATCGAATACCGACCTGGGGTCCGCTGATTTTTTCTGATTTAACGGGTTTTTCGGGAGCGACTGACATCTGCTCTCTCAACTCCGTGGGAAAAGCCTGTATTAGAGCATCATCTTTTAATCAGCAAGTAGACGTTGGCTAACTCCATAGGTCTTAAACCGCCTTAAATGCAGCAATTTACTATTAAAAATAGAAAATACCATTGACCTTCTCTAAGACAGTGCCCGAGCTGATATGAAACAGTATAACAATGGAATCGCACACGACAGTGTTGCTCGCGTTGATGCCAAATCGATTACGGTCGGGTCACGTCGCCACGTCGTCACGTCCCCGGCGCGTGGCAGTGCGCGCGAATGTTTGAATTTCCATGCCAAACGCATTGACATGTAAATTTCTAAGATGGCTGCCGCGTCGCGACGGTGTAGCTGAATACCGATGTTTTAAAATATAAAATGCAGTTGTTTTAAACGAGTATTGTTTATTTGTAGGCTTTTTCTTTTAATAAAGAACAGACACCCTAGAGTCTAGGGCCTAGACAATGGCAATTCATCGATCGGCGTATTCATCATCATCCTCATGTAGACGCATTATCCTGATTGCATCCGTGGCCAAGATGACCTCGGAGCTCAGGGTCCGCCTTCCGGCTCTTCCTCCTCCACTTCGCACGATCTTGGGCGTCCATGGTAGTGAGACCATTTGCACGCATGTCACCCTCCACGACGTCAAGCCAGGACTTCTTTGGCCTACCCCTCGGCGTATTATACAATAGAATTTATGGGATTTGACGTATATGACACGTTTTGCCACATTTATGACATTCGTTAACAACTGTCATAAACGTTAAATCCCATACATTAAAAGTTGAACCGCACTGGGCGACGTTTCACGGCAGCGGAGCGACGCGTCACGTAGCGACAATATTAGGTATACCGCACTTAAACTGCAGTGCCACGACAGTTTGCAGCAAACTTTGCCCGTCAGTCGTTTGACAATTTCTGAAGAAGATGAACGAAACTGACAGCGGAACTACGCGACACGACACGGTGTGACAGATTTGATGAGTCGGATAAAGGTCGGACCGCACTGAGCGACGCGACACGTGGCGACACTAATAGGTATACCCGTATACCGCACTTAAACTGCAGTGCCGGGACAGTTTGCGGCAAATTTTGTCCGTCAGTTTGACAATTTCTGAAGAAGACGAATGAAACTGACAGCGCGACGCGACACGGCGCGACAGATTTCATGAGTTGATCAACTTTGATGTGCAGTATCGCGTCGCGTAGTTACGCTGCCGCATAGTGCGTTATGCCTCATACAATTTCTTCCAGAGAATATTTTGGCGTTACATATCGCGTCGCTCTGCTGCCGTGAAGCGTCGCCCAATGCGGTCGAGCCTTAATTATTCAATTCTACAATACGCTGGCCAACAAATTGGCACTTGTCTATGTAGTATAATAATACGATGTAGTAGAATAGGGCCACACCTATCTCTTCCCTTGGTGTTATAGGGGGTGACTAAGGTCTTATAGGACTATCCTGGTGTTATAGGGCTATTCTCCTTCCGACATTTTGATGTACAAAGGCGAGATTAACTCAGTATTGAGTTTTCGCCCAGCAAACCTTTGAGGGGTAGAGAAAAAAGCGAAACAAAAAGGGTAAAAAACAAGTATACTATATAATCTTCTACTAACACAATTTAGTGTAGCTGGGGAGGTTAGTGAAAATACTAATAATTTTGATAGTACTCTTTAAAAATGTTATAACTAACGAAACTACTAAATAGCTCGTAAGCGAGTGTGACTCCCCCGGTGTTGCCTTCATCTATAGGCCGGTAACCGCTTTCCATTAGGTGGGCCGTGTGCTTGTCTGCGACCTTAGTGGTATAAAAAAGTTACTATAAAAGCTTACTATCAAAGTACGAACTGTGCTTATTAGATACCTTAGTACTATAAAGCTGTAGTCTTAAAAAGTATATCGTACAGCAGAAATCAACATCTCAATTTATTTTGATACAATTCGATGATAATTCGCCCACAATCGTGCGAATTGACCACGATAAATTTAAATTTTGACTAACACGACGAAACTTAAAATAAACCTTATTCTGATAACACAAGATTCAAATTACTTTGCAGACAATGTTGTTCACTAGAATTTATGTACCAAGATATCACCACAAACACATAATCCATCACAGACCACAGTGCGCTACGGTTTCTGGCTATCTATTTCCGTAGAGGATCGTAGAGGCTCTACGGCGTAGCGATTAAGAATGATGCTACAGGTTACGAATTGGTTTCTGCGTTTAAACGAAGATTATTTAGATACATAGATTAAATTAAAAATTCTTTAAATAAAATGCTTATTCTTTTATAATTAAATTCACGAATTATGAATAAAATCTTTAATTAAGTAGCATTTTTGGGGTACTTATTTATCTGTTTGTCCGCGATGGACGCAAAAACTACTGAACGGATTTTTATGTGTATACTTTTATTTGAAGCCTTGATCAAACTTCTAATCTTAATTTGTTTCATCGCAATCGGTAGAGTAGAGCAAAAAACACGACCAAAAATCGCAATGTGTAATAAGCATTCATGCGAGCAGAGCCGGGGCACGGGCTAGTCTATATATAATACTAGCTGTCCCGGCGAACTTCGTACCTACCGCTATATTTTTCCCGTTCCCGCTGCACCTATTTTTCTCATCCTTTAAACCTTCCCTGGCCACCCACGAATATTTCAAGACTAAAATTAGCCAAATCGGTTCAGCCGTTCTTGAGTAAAGGTGCGTACAAATTATATAGCATAACAATGTTATAAAACAATGTTATATAACATGTTTCAGTAATGTAGACACTCTAATGTGTACAATATTGTTAGATGTTGCAAAGTTATAAAACAATGTTAGATAATGTGGACGTGTTATAAAACACAAGTTATACAACATGTTACATAATCTGTACGCACCTTTATAAAATAACAACGAAAAGTGGCATTGATTTATATTTAATAGATTAGTAGGATGTCATGATTATCGTTATATTTATTGTCGATTGATGTGAAGGGGAAGGGGGAGGGGAGGCTGCTACACCGTATATTACACAGATCATCATTGTACCGTGAAATGGGGATTGGGGTGTAATCCTGTTGTGGGAAATATATGTTTACGGAGACAGTATTTCTAAGATAAGATTTAACGTAACAAATACTATAGATGTTCTTATAGGAACAAGATATACGGCGTAATGTGCTCTCCGAGGTACAGAGGGTCTTACTGTGTCAAAAATGGTTACCCATCCGAAGACTGACCTGGCTATAATTGCTTAACCTTAACCACTTTACCACGAGCCCCTACTATTATCATGAGTTATGTAGAAAATTAATAGATGTAAGGGGGGATGTAACCCGGTTCCTACCCGCTTGCTCTGTAAAGGGAAGCCGTAGCAGAAATGTTTAAATGTATACATAGTAACTGAAATTCATTCAGTATCCAAAATCTGAACGTCCACAAGTTCATGCAAAATCGCTATATACCACTTAGGTGGTAGACAATCACACTGCGCACCTGATGGAAAATGGTTAAGGATGTGTGCATCACCAAGGGCGTTACAATCGTACTGTCGGCCCTGACGAAACCTTCTAATATATTGGTTTATAACCCTCCTTTTTATTTTATACCCTCTTCCCTACGACGTAATATCGTACCATTTAGTCCTATCATGATCCTATCCTCTCATATACTTTTCAAACTACCCGCGATTGCTTCACTCGTTAAAAATTATTTGCAGCATAACGGATTCAGACATCGTAACTCGCGGCTCAAGGCTCGTTCCCTGCATATAAATCGTTGCTTAATACAAACATGCGCGTTCTGACGTCTACTCAGTAGGCAAATTGATTGCGGCAAACTGTATGCTGCTGCTTATAATTTGCTGCTGAGTTTTTGCCAGCACTAAAACTTTTTAACAGTCTAACTTGTTTAAAAGCCCCGTGTTTATTCTATTATAATTTTTTTATGACTGGATCTACTGCAGTGATCAACAAAATGTAATTTGACGATAATAAAATAAATAAAGAAACTCTATGTAAATAAAACAATTGTATCTTAATTATGTTATTAATAAGTAATGCCATATTTATTTCAAATTTAGTTTGCAGATGCTTATGTAATTTTCTCAAAGATTCTATCATGAAATAGAACAACTTTATAGTGATAAAAGATACTCCAAAAAGAAGGTTCTCTCTATTTATTAAGTTTAATATAAGGACCCTTAGAGATAACAGTATAACAGACTCTGATTACAATTAATTGACACTCAATATACAAAATAGAGCATCCCACATACAGTTAGCCACAAACTTTCTGCCCACTATGAAAAACGTATTAACGCGACGTATTGTGTTACGTAAACGTTTCTTTGTTAAAGCCTAATTGGTTTATTTCCATTGTTTTCGTATGTGTACGCGGGACAGGATTTATTTTTGCAGACATATTTATTTGGCCTATTTCTTCTCTCAGCATTATGTGAACGAAACTTACTAAGGTTGAGTAATGTAAGTAACATGACGATTCGTTTTTATAAAGAAAAAGAATTAACATTTAGATACATATACAAATGGTATTAATTTGTAAGAATTGATAAAGTTCTTCAGAATATTTATAACTAGCTTTTGCATGCGGCTCTGCCTGCGTGGATGTTGGTTATCGCGACCAAACATAGCCTATGTCCTCTCCCGAAGTCTAATCTATCTCTGTACCAAATTTCATTGAAATCGGTTCAGTGGTTTGGGCGTGAAAGCGTAACAGATAGACAGATAAACAGACTGACAGACAGACAGACAGATCGACAGAGTTAATTTCGCATTTATAATATAAAGTATGGATTTGGTTCTAGATTTACATATCTGGAGAAATACCGTCAGTAATTAAAATTATTAACCGACTTCAAAAAAAGGAAGAAGTTCTCAATTTAATCGATATATTTTTGCATGTTTGTTACGAGATTTTAAAGCTAGATTGTGAACGGATTTTTATAATTCTTCTTTTCTTGAATATTGGATACTTTCAGAGTGGTCCCATATCCAAGAAGTCGGGACCTGATAAGGGGTAGGCATGGGTGTATTAACATCCACATTTCGTCAACTATCATTTTTGGTCCCACATAATTGTATAAATACTACTGATTTAATAATAAATCAAGGAAGCGGGCTACTAATTCGTTTTACGTGTCTAAAACTCCTACGTGTAACATGGGAACACAACCATCGAGCTACACCACTCTTCACAATCATTTCTTTCATCAATCATCCTTATTTTTTTAATGACAACTAACTCTTTTGCATCTGACTGTACTTTATATTCGTTATTCATATGTTTATTAATGTCTCTCTACAAAAGAACAATACCCTGAAGCGATTGTTCGCTAAAAAACATACAAACGATTTTTCCATCAAGCAGACACGCTTACACCATTGAATGAACACAATAACCATAAAATATGTGATGTTAATATCTCGTATGCGAATAAAAAGTAAGTCAAATACAGAGAGGAAAACTTTTTGTTTACCAAAATTCCTCTTTAAGCCGAAACAGCTATTAAAACTTTGTCGATATGGAGCAAAAGTCAAACTAGACTGACCTTACGTATTAAATTTAATGTCCATTTTAGTACGTGATTGTGAGCATGGTGTGCGCAGGATTAAATAGTTAAAATTGTTGGTTAAGCTATGATTTCGTAGCCGACATACGACAGATGCGCGTAATTCATTGCGGCTTCTCAATGGTCTCTTTTATCCGTATGGGGGTTTAACAAGTAATGGTTACGCTGTATCTGCTACATGCGTTTTTTATTTTTATTTACATAGGACACGTTAATTTGACTTCGCCTCGCCTGATGGTAAGCTGAAAGCAAAGTCTCTGAAAAGAGGGTCACCATTACAGACACGTATCATGTTACAATGGTGGCACTCAGCTTGACGGCCTCATCAGATGCTTTTTCACGCCCCGCTTAAAGGACCCGGGACTGTAGGAGGAGGGAAACACGTGAACTGGTAAGGAATTCCAAGACTTAATAGTGCGGCAGAAAAAGGAGTCGCCGACCCGCTTGGTTCTTCATGGAATATTCTGCACCGTATGCGGGTGGCATCTAAGTCCTGCACGTGTTGTCCTATATAGGAAAGGAGAGGGTGTCGTTGTCGTTGTCGTATGCGGTCGGCTTTGAAATAATACCTTTACAGTGGTAAATGTAGCTTTTGTAGCCAACATCATTTTCCGAGAGCTAATCTCATTTCTATCCCAGTATCCAAAGCTTCGAAGGTCCGCTCTCTTGGCTCTCCAGTTTATATGGATGGTTTAAAAAAATACTAGTACCATACTAACTTTTAAACTAGGTATCGCATTCCATGATATACAATACTAGTACCATTTATACTGTTACATTTATATTGATGGTACTTGGTGGAACTTATTGTTACACATATTGTTAACACACTTGTACTTTTCCACGATATTTATTGTTGAACCTCACCGGTTTCACCTTGCGGTATTTTCAAAACATTGACAGTGAACTGTCTGCCTGACTGCCGTAACTGCCGGAACTAAAGGCCGTAAGGTGAAACGGGTCAGGTTCAATAAAAAATTTCGAGGAAAAGTACAAGTGTGTTATCAATATGTGTCATACCTACTAGTACCCAAAATTATAAGTGAGTATGTTAGGAGTGGGTACACATCGGTAGTGGATTCGAACCCAGGATTTCTTGGTTTTAAAGTCGAGTCCTTAACTACTAAACTACTCTTTTTAATGATACATTTAATTACATCCAAAACTCTGATTTTGTACAGTTTTAATTTCGTTTCATTTACGTATTGATACCCTGTTATCTATTACTTTAACGAATTGTTGAGGAAAAAAGTTATTAGTCAAGGTTCCATTGGTAAATATGAAAATTAATGAAAAGTAAAGAAGAAATACGAAAAATAAATATAGCCTGGAACGGAATAAACGAAAGACACACTCGTTAGAATACTAAATTGTAAGTCTACATAGAATCGAATTAATCATAGCTTACTTTGAGTCTGTATGGATTGTGTAAATTATTTAGCGATTTTTATATACCTACCACTTTACCACCTACCATCCTACCACCTTACCACCTACCACTCTACTACTAACGTGATGATAAGCTTAAGGCAAAATATGAGAAAAGATCGTCAACATTACCGACACAGTTATAATGGTGGCCTTCAGCTTGACTCCATGACTTTACGAAGGAGGTGTGCATGTTAAATAATTCCAAGTTTTTTTAAGACAAAAAGAAGAAAATTCAGGATATTTACCTTGTATTGTTTTAAGTCCTCCTCCTAGTCTCGGATGCTTTAAGCGGGGCGTGAAAAAGCATCTGATGAGGCCGTCAAGCTGAGTGCCACCATTGTAACATGGTACATGTCTGTAATGGTGACCCTCTTTTCAGAGACTTTGCCTTCAGCTTACCATCAGGCGAGGCAAAGTCAAATTGACGTGTCCTATATAAAAAAAAAAAATAATTCAAGTTTCTTGAGAAAAAAAGAAGAAAATTCAGGATATTTAGTATTTACCATGACATTATTGTTTTAAGTTTCCAATATTTCGGCGCTATTGCAAGCACCATGATCACTTAGAGCAAGAGAACTCGAAAGAGAGTAGATCGATATTTTTTTACTCCTAAAAACTTATCAAGGTTTAACGCTAACAACCCAGTTCCTCCGTGATCATGGTGCTTGCAACAGCGCCGAAATAACAGAAACTCCAAACAATAGATGGTAAATATCCCAATAGCTCTAATAGTAATGTGAGTGGCTATAATAGTTTAAATACCTATAACAATATAACCTCTTACACCAAACACCCATACCTACTATACTCACTTTCATTACAAAAACAATCTTGTAGTATTTTTTTACAAAAACACAAATTAAACAAATAAACTAGGCTAACTAACTGACTAATTAGTGGTTCGATTTCTGTTTTTAGTCTTTAAAATGAGTTTCTAAACAAAAAAATATTAACAACTGAGTTTTAGATATTTTTTTATTGGTTCACAAAACTGAATACAACCAGTAACATTTCTTTCATTGTAGTCTATAAATGAATCCCTAAATGTGTTGCTAAGCGCAAATCTCGAGAACGGCTGAACCGCTTTCGCTAATTCTTTTTTTAGAATATTCCTTGAAGTAACAGGATGGTTCTTAAGGAGAGAAAAATTAAAAAAAAAAGAATTGACTGTTAGGCGGATGAAGTTCGCGGGGTCAGCTAGTTTATAATATAATTCATTGCGTGATTGCATTCTACTAGATGTGAACATTTTGACAGGCTATTTAATGAATGCTGCATTAAATAGCCTGTCAAAATCATAACCCTCCTTTGGCTTCGCCGTAGTCGGGTAAAAAGACATAATATCGACATTGTTGACGTTCAGTTAAGTACCTACCTAACCGAATGGAGTAGGTATAGACCTCAATTCCCACTGTAAATAAACACCACACAATATTGAACACGAACTTTAACTCCGCTGTTGTTAAAAAGCAAGCTGAACTTCGCCGGGGCATACAGGCGGGCACTTCATTGTCCAACACAACTTGTACTAGGGGATCGTATAGGGGCGTAGGGGCGCGCACAAAGGGATGAAAGGAACGTAGGTCCTTGACCGCTCATTTTACTATACCTGAAACAGAAGTATGGACTGCTTACTTCATATTTCAGGAATATTGTGCTATTTATAAGTTGTGGAATACAACGTGGGTGAGATAAATTTGGGATTTCGGTTTTGGAGATGTAGTGAGATTGTAAAATAAGAATTTTCATTAAAATAATATAAAAAATTGTGAAGTGCAAGTCGGACCCGCACACTGGGGGTTCCGTACAAAACTGAATTGAAGACGGACTTGAAAGGTAATATCTTTTTATTAGGTTGATCTAGTAGTTTGATTTTTTACAGCTATGAGAACTTGCAGACTTAAGTATTTGATATGAATTTCCATTTGATACGTTCACACGTTCCTGGGTAAAAGGTCTTGACAGACAGACAGACGAATAAAGAAGGGAGGAACCTAATAAGGATTCGTTTTTTTTCCTTTTGAGGTATAGAACCCTAAAAATTATGACATAGTCGGAAGTTAATACGAATGTTATAATTTAAAATAAAACTGTATAAAAACTGTTTAAACCTATAAAAAAATTAAAATTGCTGCTGAAAAATAACTGTAGCGTCGGAATCAGTGTTAATAAAAATTAAAACAAACAAGAATCACGACAAACAGAATCTATTATGTTTTTCACATAATATTTATTTAACTTGATAGTTTATGATATTTTCTGAAGTTTACGCGAATATCACTGATTGAAATGAAACTAATTTATTCAACACAAAAAACAACAATAAAGAATCCGATAAAAAGCAGTTTTATTTCAATGATTGAAAGTTTATTTTAAAACTAGCTGTTGCCTGCGGCTCCGCCCGCGTGGAATTCTGATCCCGTTCATCGCTGATATATAGCCTATATGTTAATCCAGGGTATAACCTATATACATACCAAATTTCAACCAAATCGGTCCAGCCGTTTATGCGTGAAAGAGTAACAAACATCCACACATCCACACATCCATTCTCACAAACTTTCACATTTATAATATTATATAGTAGGAAGGATTTATCAACATTCTGACATTAATCAAAGCTTGCACTTTGAATACCGGGTATGATCACCTAATCGTTTCTATGATTTGGTTTCGTTAACAAGAGCTACTGCAGCTTAGCCTCTCAATTCCGAGAGTACTGCTTATACCCTCATTCATCAATCAATAAGTATACCAACTTTCAGGTTAGGCCCTGAAAAGCTTGACAATACCCCACTCACCCTTATACCAACCACCAACCCTAGAGTCTTCATAATACCCTATACATCTTTATACCAACCACCAATCGGTATAAGACCAAGAAAAATAGCTACATAATACCAAGCCATAGCTCCCGGCAACGTCAAACACACGCGACAATCTAACTTTAAATAGAGTACAACCCGACATCTCATAGTTCAACACGGTACTAACTTAGCTTGCCTTTTTAATCTGAACGTAGCGAGTAGTCGTTTAGAAGAAGTTACTGAGAATTACTTACTGGCTTAGCGGTTTCTTTGATCTTTTTTTCGTAATTTCTGTGCAGACTTTGAGATTTTTTGTGTGCTAAGACTTATTTAAGTTTTGACACTAAAAGGTTGTTAGGTATAGACTGATCTGTTGTGCTAACATGGTGAACAATAGAAACAGGGGATTTAAATCTGGTGAACAGGGGATTTGAATCTGGTAAACAGGGGATTTGAATCTGGTGAACAGGGGAAATGGGTGAAATGATCCACACAGGGTAGATAAGTCACCCGATCACAAGATGTTCGCGTTGGAAATAATAATAGTACTCACCTGGAGAATGGAGAAGAGAGTTATTGGGGTGGGAAAGAAATTCTTGCCAAGATCTTTGAGGCCCAAGTCACCTATTTTCTGATGGAGGAGTCTTTACTGGATTGGTGGATTAGAAGTTGCTCGTTTAACAGCAAAATGAACCCAATAACATCTTTATTTGGCTCTATAAGAAAACAAACCGCCACGTGGTTCCCGGCAGAGTAGAATTTGGGCCACCCCATCTCTTTCCATGCGGTGTCGTATAAGGCAACTAAGGAATAGGGCTGTTTAACATCAGACAGATATAATACAGCCCAGACTCAGCCTCAGATGCATGGCTCGAGTCAACAACAGTACCCGGAAAACGGCAATAGGCTCACCCCCTATTACATGGGACCTAATATAACGACAGATGAAACGTTAATTCACCTCTGCCTAACCCTCCGGGAGTTATACTTAAAAGTGCAAGCTGAGTGTATTTCAACATTAGACAAATATGCTCCCATAGTATATTTTTAAAATGAACATAGACATTTGAATGAAGGTGATAAACTGATTTTCAACTTAACATTCTCAATCAATCAAACCCTTAACCTATTGTAGTCTACTGCTAGACGTAGATTTCTTCCAATATACGTCTTAATATTTGATCCTCCGTCTTTTGCATTTAGTTATAACTTAGCTTCTTTTCTTAAATTTAAAGTTAGTGTCAAAATCCACACAAAATTTTGGTCAACCCTTTACCGAGAAACATCCGAAGCACTATAATTTGTAAATTAATCTCTTTCAAAATTCCGACGCTTCACAATGACGCTTCGAACGCAAAGCACGCTCCATGAATAACAATATACACATACATATGTAGCAACCACAGGCCCTATCGCTAAATGCAGCCCATGCATAATGCACGCGTCATCTGCGCGATGCTTCGGGCGTTAGAAGCGTGTGGTGGGAGTGGAAGCGGAGCGGAGTGCCTGAAGAATATGGTTTAATTTTTATTTCTATCTAGTTATTTAAATTACCTGATACCTGGATACCTAGCTGGATATCTCGTACTGGCTCTGTATTTTTAGTTTCATTAAGCTCCCTTGTTCTTTTTTTAATAAAAATAGGATAAATTTATATGTTTTACGTCTGCTGATCTGTGTTCTTCAACCTCAAGGTATGAAAAAATCATTGAATGAAATGTGTGTAGAATTGATTTGAATTTAAAAATATAGCAGATAAGTATAGTATTGCGGAGATAACAAAAAACGAACTGATTTTCTACCCCATATCCAAATAGCAAAAATAATACAAACTGCTTTTTAGGTCATGGCAGACAAATGACAAACAACTGTTCAAATAATAATAGAAATAAAACTAAATACGAAGTAAAAAAGACTTTTCGTTTCCCCCAATTATTAAGGACGCCCAACATATTGACTATTAGTGTCAGACACAACTATATCTAGAAAGAAAGAAAGAAAGAATTATATCTCCTCTATAAGCGCCTGCATCCGCCATTCTATTGCAACTGTGACCGCACCTCACCGTTTCATATGCCCTGCTTTTGTGAGGCGAGCGTTTGGTCCAATCTAACGGTTTTACGAGCGACTTAACCATTTAATACGCCACTACATGTCTTGCAACTCTTCCCTATTAGTTCGATATCTTTCTAGACGTTCATGACTTTGAAAAATCTTTAAGTCTAATAGAAATAAATCACTCTGTAAGTGCTTTCTAGTATGTCGCTAGACACGATTGTAATATTGTGGTTGACTAGCTGTTCGTATTACATACACGGTTGGACGTTTAAACGATGAATGCTATCGTAAGATAGACGTAGCCTTCATCCATCATTTGAGTACTAAGTACTTGTCGGTGAAGCTATTCATTTTTGTCCGGTCATGCTTTGTGTATTACCTACTACAAGTTTAGTTTTGTTTTTTTAGTTTAGTTAGCAATAGAGATATATGATGATAAATACCCCTTTTTCTATTAATACTCCGCTTTTTGTGTAAGTCTCGGTTGCATTCAAAGTTAGTGCCGCTCTTCTACGTTTTCTTGATTTACCAAATTATATCTTGGTTCGCGTCTCACAAGAGCTAGAACTTCTTCCACGAGCATCAGCTAATATATTTATAAAATTGCTTTAATTCTTATCCGAATCTACATAGGTTATTTTTGTTTTGCGTCGTTGCACGTTGCGCTCCAGTTGCTTCGGTCTAGAGCCTCTGCTGTGCAATTCTCTAAGCATTCGACGTCGAGCACTGATCGAGATTGTCATTGGTCGATCTCCAGTGACGTCACCCTGCTGCAGTCAAGGTTGTCGCAACGTTGTGCTCGACGCTGAACGCTCAGAGAATTGCACAGCTGAGACCGAGGTCTGCTTTTCGCCTTTTAAGCTTTAACTACTTTATTATCATCATCTCAATTTTGCGTCCTAAGTGCTTCCGAGAGCTTCTTTTCGAGGCTCCGCTTATTTATTCTCCTTCTTTCAATTTGGCGTTCCTTTTGCCTCTTCGCAACTCTTCGTCTTATCTCTCAACTCCGAAAGGAAAGCCTATGCAAGAGCCTTGTTACCTAATCACGGTTGCACCTTTACATACAACTTTATACAAAAAAGTGCAACCGCACGAGTATCTCCTTTCTCTACTGTGTTAGCTACTTGGGGTTGCTGTGCTCCGAAGATAATGTCAGTGATATCTATTCATCTATCTATTATTACACTGTAAACACACAACACCGTGTTACACGTATGTTCACATATAATGTATCACATCAGTATGCGACATACTACATATTAATTACAGCTCCAGGTCCCTTGTGGAGCAAATTGGCGAACAATGAGGGGTTTGCGACAAAACAGAAAATTTTCCTAAAACTCATTACATAAGTGATTGAGCGTTTCGGGGCTGTGATGACGTAATTTAAAAAGTTTGTATTATAATGACTGTGTGTGGTTTGATTAATTATAGAGTGTGTTGGTGAAGAATTCCCCTGGCTCCCCTGGCAATATTAGCGATGGTAATTTTGTGTGGTATTAGATATTGTATTTGTATATATATACATATGTATGTCTGTTTACACCTAAGGGAATAGGAAAGTTGGCAAGTTAGCAACCGTCATGATTATGGACATTCTTAAGTTCACTGAAATTTGGCTAAGTTAAATTGCTCGTGTTAACAGTGGGCTTACTTCGGTAATGAAATGGCCAAGACTCAAACCTATATATAGCCGTGGTATTCTGTAAGGCGGAGGTAATTCTCCAGTTGAACTTGTCGATTGAGACGGAAACACCGTCGTGTCCTACTTCCTAGCGAAACAAACACAATACACTTCATATCCAAAATCAGTGTAGACTACATAAATATGAATGTACTCCGTAGAAGTGAGCCATTGCCACGCCCCATAAATATTTTGTAGCGTTGTTTTAAGTCAAACATAGTAGAGAATTTATAATAATGACAATATTAGTGATGAAAAATGACTGAAAGCGCTCATTGACTAACACATCATCTTAACTAAAATCCACACGCACTCACGCGGAAGCTCGCGTTTAAAAAACTTAATGCTGACCATTTTATTTTTTTGTGAAAATACTTGGGGCGTTATCTGGACACTTTATGAAAATACACGGACCTCTAGTCATCATGGCCTCATCATCATGCTTATTTTCTATGCTTATAAGCCGTCTTCAAAATAATTAATAAATTAAATAAAATTAAACTAAAATGATAATTTTCTAGAATTCATAATATTTCTATACTAATTTTAAGCGACAATAGCCTGTCTATAGGTCTGTATGTCACGCTTTCAAGCCTAAATCATTAAACTGATTTTGATGAAATTTGATACAGAGATAGACTAGAGCTTAGGAAAGGACATAATAATATGTGGGTGTTAAGCAACATCGGACGAAGCCGAGACCCACGGCTAGTAAATACATATATTAGTGACACTGTATAAATTCTATCGGAAATGTAAAAGCATTACACGTCTTTTTCGACAGTCGTGTAAAGAATAACCCTAGTCACTTAAACAAACATTTTCATCAAAAATCAGAACAGCAATCTACACGCCACAGGAAGATTAATGTTTTCCATGAAAATGAGCCATCGAGGCGCCACAAGAATGTTTTGTAGCGTGTTATTATAATGATTTAAGTATAATAGTAGATATATTATGCTACATTCAAGACTATTAATTATTAAAGATGCATGCCACGAAATGCAGGTTTAATCCCACTAAACTATTACACGTTCACGTATATACCACGCAAGTGTGGTATATAAGTGGAAGTGAGATTCGTGACAGTGATTCTCACGAATCTCACTTCTACTTCTATCACGCTTGCTTTTCGTCTTTTGTAAAATTGCCCTGTTTGAGACTGTTTCATATATTCTGACACCTTTATAGCTAATTGGGTGCTATTTTGAATGCAACTGATTTTCCAATTGCATACAAAGCTTACATATCGGAACTCGGGGTATGATAATTATTTTTGATTTGTTTTTTTTTTTGGCTTATATGAGAGTCTCATCCGTCTCATCTCTCAAACTCTAGATCAAAGCCAGCACCAGAGCCTTATCCTTTGTTTAGTCGATATACACTCAGGTTAGGTTAGCCTGCATCCCACACTTGTTAATAAGGCCTTATACACCCTGTGCATTTAAACGTCAATGTACAAAGTAATCTACATCAATCACCTCACACAACACAAACATACATTCTCATTTATTTCCTAAACAGTTACCGAAACCGCTGAAAACGAAAGCCTTCCAAAAACTACTGAGTCAGCTTACAACAAAAACCCCTTACGCGACTTAATTAACTCTAAACAGATGGAGCCGAAAGCATGTAACATTCGCCTTAAATCTTTACCAACACCAACATAATTTGATCTGTGTTAACCTGAAATACCGATACTAAATGTTCCATACCCAGGTGGTGTGAGAGATCGTCTTAAAATGGTGGTTTGGTTGGTATATTCAGAAATATGGCGTTGCTAAGTTATGATATATTGCTTAATTAAAGATAAGTGGTGAAATAAATGATATTATGGTCGGTTGTATCACCACGGATTTGCTGTTTAGGGCTGTTAGCGGGTGAAAGGTTAAGCCTTATGGCTGGGAAATAATAATTTTATGTAACTATTTTCACCTTGCTAAATTATGATATAGGAGTATAGTGGCGGAATTTTATTGGAAATGTTTTGAATATAAATATAGTACAGTTTCTAGTGAAATAGAAAGTACATTACCCCACTAATATACCTGATGGGGTAATTCATATTTTCTATACAACTTAGGTGGCAGACAAGCACACGGCCCATCTGATGTATAGTGATTACCGTGTATGAACGTATGCAACACCAGGGGCGTCACACTCGCTCTGCTGATCCCTTAAAAACCTTCTAATGCCCATCTTGAAGAACCTCATACTGTAGTAGCTTGGAAAAACCATGGCAGGGAGTTCATTCCACATCGGGTTCGATCCCCGCTCAGTGCAAATATTTGTATGCATGAATATGAATATTTGCATTGGTCTGGGTGTTTCTATGTATAATATGTATGTATTTACGAGAAAAAAATGTATCTAAGTATGTTTATCCGCATTCTAGAACCCATAACATAAGCTAGTTAGGCTAAGCTTACCTTGGGTCTAGATAGCGTTGTGTAGAATGTCCTACAATATTTTATTTATTTATCTTCTACTTAACAAAATTATTGTAAAAGGTGACAAAGGGTCAGTTCAGAACGGTCGGAAAATTTTCAAGCTACTTTTCTCACCGACATTACGCTGTGGCGTTGGTCGACGGTTGTGACCTTCGACCAAATTGTGACTGTGACATTACGCTGTGGCGTTGGTCGACGGTTGTGACCTTCGACCAAATTGTGACTGTGACATTACGCTGTGGCGTGTGTGTCCTCAGGTCGTGTGCTTCAGATTGATCGTGAACCTATTCTATATTCTGTGTAAACATGAGGATTGCCTGTTTCTCCGTTATATCTGCACTGCTAGCTCTATTACGCTCGTACCTACCTATCTTACATGCATTATACAACCGTCTTGAGGGCGACGGTGAAGCCATCTACCGACATTCATACGAACTTATCGCCCTTAAGACGGTTGTATAAGGGAATTTGGATCGATTTCGTACGTGTCTCGGTGGCTTAGTGGTCAGAGCGTTCCCCCTGTAAGGGAAAGATCGCGGGTTCGAGTCCCGTCCGAGGTCGATTCTTTTTCCCTTTCTTAATCGATCCACTTTCTAAAACACCCACGGGAAGTAATGAGGTGACCCTATTCACCGGGATGAGAATCAACCTGCTTTAACACTATATTTTTCCGTATTCTACGCTAACATTCCATTCTCTCATAAATCACTCTATTGAAGCCTCAAAGCCAACGACTTAATATTACGATGTCAGTAATATAATGACGTTCAATTAGCTCGCAGTGAATGGAATTAGTGGAGACACGCGATTGGCGAAGCGCGAGGTGATTAACTGGAGTGAGGATGGATTACATTTGTTTGATTATTTTCAGTTTGATTTCTACTAGCTAGATAATGATATTCTACGAAATTTTATACAGCGTTCTTCAGACTAAAAGTAGGCATTGTTTAAGCTTGTACTAAGGGGTCTAGAGTACGTTTATACTCTATACTATTATATAATTGTAAAGTGGTCGTGTCTGTACGTTGGAGATATTTAAAAAAAAATACTTGGGTTATGTTATATTAACGATACTGAACACGAAAATATTTTTTTTATTTTCCTGTCTGTTTGTCTGTTTGTCCGCGATGGACGCAAAAACTACTGGACCGATTTTGATGCGGTTCTTTTTGTTAGAAAGGGCTTACTCAGACTTAAAATCTTACGTTTGTTTGATCGCAATCGGTTGAGTAGAACCGAAGATATGAGCAAGGTCGCGTTAACCGAGATGCACGCGGGCGGAGCCGCGGACGGAAGGCTAGTATAAATATACTTATACTCCATTCGGTTGGTAAAGGTAAATAATCTTGTAGGTAGCGAGTTTTTATAAAAACAAAAACACATACTAAACGAAAAAATAGGCTAACTGACTAACTGGTGGTTCAATTTCGGTTTTTAATATTTAATATGAATTTCTAAACGTAAAAATATTACTAGGACTCCACTTTTTTTTATACCACTTAGTTGGCAGACAAGCACACGGCCCACCTGATGGGGAGCGGTCACCGTGGCCTATGGACGTATGCAACAACATTTTATTTATAAACATTAATATTTCTAACAACTGGACGTTATGCCTACTTTGACATAATGACACTTGGCCCAACATACCCCGTACTCAATAAAACTTATGTACCCCGTGTAGTCACTATCACTTACTTATTATAAAACAAAGTCGCTGTCGCTGTCTGTCTGTCCCTATGTATGCTTAAATCTTCAAAACGACGCAACGGATTTTGAAGCGGTTTTTTTTAATAGATAGAGTGATTTAAGAGGAAGGTTTATATGTATAATACATGCATAATATTGTAAAGAAACACTGATAAATTTAGAGATATGCAGCGGGAACGGGATCAGAAAATATGGCGGTACGGAGTTCGCCGGGTCAGCTAGTAATAGTATAAATCATGTATACGAGTAGTATAACTTTAATATATTTTGTTCCGAGAAAAATCTAACGAGAAACGAATAACAAAGGCAGACGCGTCCAAAGCATGATACTCGAAACTCATATAGTAACAATTTTACACCTTTCCCCGTTTCCAAGAAAAGTTATTTAATATTAAATATTATTTATCCTCAGGGCTGCCAGACTTCGGAGGTGTAGACAGAGGTATTTCGCAATTCATTTTTAGCTGTTAAGATTTTGTTGTGTTGAGAATGTGTGTTTTTCTGTGCCCGGAATACGGCAATAGGCTCATCCCATATTACGTGGGACCTGATACAATGATTGGTGAAATGTGGGTGTTAGCTCACCTCTGCCTGACCTGCCTGATAAAGGCGTGTTTTTTTTCAGTCATGCCCAAATGTATGAACGGACTTGGCTGAATTCTCAATCATGCTCAATGGACTTGGATGAATTCTCAATCATGCTCAATGGACTTGGATGAATTCTCAATCATGCTCAATGGACTTGGCTTAATTCTCAGTCATGCTCAATGGACTTGGCTGAAATTTGGTACCGTTTATTCCTGGAATTCCACAAGACCAGAGTCGGGGGCAAAGGTAGTCGTTATTCTGAAAAGCTCTATTTAATAATTATTTTGAGTATAGAAGACTTTGTAAGTAAAAGAGATTTTCATATTAATTTAATGTTAAACTATTCACAGCCGAAAACGCGTTGAAACTGATTACAATATAACTTGTATTTCATTATAATTTAATGTAGAATATTTTGAAAATTAATCAATTTCTACATAACTTTGTTCAAGTAATTCTGTAGGAAATATTTCTTCTAAGAATAAATAAGGTTAATTGAAAATAAATTGCCTTATAAGATGTTGCTGCTGTAAATAATACATTTACTGAAGGAAATATAATATACATAATATACCTACATAAAAGTAGGTATAATTAAAATAAATTTAAATTGTAGTTTTTGTGCTCAATATAAAATTATTAAAGTACCGATTTTTTGTATACTACTAAGTGTTATTATGATTCAAAATTACAAGAATAACACAATTTAATTCGAACACATCCAGGTCATAATGCACTAAAAAGCTACAGCCCGAAAACTTGTGCAAAAGAACCAAATAAAATATCTAGCAAGATGAAGGTAATTATACCTGATAAACCTCTACTTACCCGTTTAATTCCGTACCTACCAGAAAGCATATAACTAAGTTACAAAATCCAAACTAAAAATTAAATCACGTTCTCTCAAGTCCCAACCACTTAAGTCACACACCATTGCGATTCCCTAAAATCAGTTACCCCAGGATTAACGGGGTGTAAAACAAACAAAATTTGTAAACACCCTTTTACATTAGTGCAAAACTAATAGCAAACCCGAGCAATCTGTAACTTAATTTCGGGAATACGGTCAGTGGTCTAGTGACGTCACGCCTGTGTACAGAGGAACTTGTTAACGATCAAATTGGATAAGTTCTATTTTTAACTTGCTGAGCAAATTTGAGGCCCAATCAGTAGAGACACGTCACTATCCAATCAGCCGTGAGAAGTGACGATTGGTCCATGATTACGAAACTTTGTTGGTTTAGACGAAGCGCCAAATACAAGCAAGTAATTCTATCAGATGTGTCAAGAGTTGCTATTTTGTAATGGAGATTATAAAGGCAGATTACGGCAAGGGGACGACCTAGACATACCTATGTCAGACAGATTGAAGACAATTATTAAAGACTAGCTGTTGCCCGTGGCTCCGCCCGCGTGGAATTCGGATTCCGGTCCAACTTTAATGTATGGAAATCTGCCCGATTTATTGACATTTATGCTCACTGCTCCGCTCCCTTTAGTAGTAGCGTGATGTTATATAGCCTATGTTACTCCCAGATAGTGTAGCTTTCTATAGGTGAAAGAATTATTGAAATCGGTACAGTAGTTCCGGAGCCTATTCATTACAAACATACAAAAATAGGTACAAATCTTTCCTCTTTATAATATTAGTGTAGAAAGGACATGTCAAGAGTACCCGAAACCGGCGAGCATGTATTGTATGAAAACAATTATGAAAGTAGAAGAAGCGAAAGATGTATGCCAGGATCGTTGCAAGTGGAAAACTGTGGTATCTGCCTACCCCACTGGGAAAGAGGCGTGACTGTATGTATGTATGGGCAAGAAGAGGAGGTAGAACACGACGGTATTACCGTCCCAATCGAGCAGTTCAACTGGGGAAGTACCCTACAAAATACCGCAGGTATAATAACCTCGTATTGTGTTTCCTGCGGTGAGTACGGTAGCCAGAGCTCACTGAAGAGGTTTTTTGCTATCAGTGGGAAGACCAGAGCCTTGGCCTGCTTGTCTTCTGTGCTTCTTCTTCTCTGTTCGCAAAGGTCGGCAGCACGAGTGTGACTCTTTGGGTGTTGTACTCGTTCATAAGCCATGGTAACCACTTTTCATCAGGTGGGTTTGTTTGCGACCTAAGTGGTATGTAAAAAGAGAATTGCTAAAAGAAAAGAGAGTGAGTATCTCCAGTATTTCAAAATCCATATCCATACTAATATTATAAATGCGAAAGTAACTCTGTCTGTCTGTCTGCCTGTCTGTCTGTCTGTCTGTCTGTCTGTTTGTTTGTCTGTCTGTGTGTCTGTCTGTCTGTTACGCTTTCACGCCTTAACCACTGAACCGATTTTGATGAAATTTGGTATAGGGGTAGATTAGACCTTTAGAAAGGACATAGGCTATGTTTTGTCGCGATAACCGACATCCACGTGGGCGGAGCCGCGGGCAAAAGCTGGTCCAATATAATGTAAAATATTGTCAAGCGACAAGTTGATATTCGATCACGATATTAAACTAATTAACATTGCTTCCACTTGGAGTCCTGTATCCGATTTCCAATTTTTACTACCCCACTCCATATTAGCGAAATTATTGGCACAAATATCATCTTCTATGACGTCAAATCATTTAGGTCTACTCCTCTTACCAGGGCCTAACGGAGGCCAAAGAGCTACATGATACTTTTGTTTCTTCCTAAAAATGAAAAAAGAATGAATGAAACACAAATACATAGTATTAAGTCATACAATTTCCAAAAACCTTTCAACTTACCCCATTATAGCTGTTTATTTGAACGAATTCATGCTTCACTTAACTAAAACATTGGAGCTTCCACCACACATCAGACATAACGCTCCACTTAAACGACAAAGAGAAACGTAAGCATCTTAAATTAACTGATACACAACACACGATACACATTATACAAACACACAATACACATTACACAAACACACACACAAAACTGCATCACACATCCATTTAATTACACATCAAAATCCAAGATGGCGTACCTCGCCGCATTTGCGTATGCCCTAATTCTCGTGTCACAATGTTGGAACATCACTGCACGGGTTGTACCCGACAGGGGCGAGTGGGAACGAGTCTCACGCCCTGATTATTGCAGCCGTATCGTGCTTTTTTGTTCCATAATTCCGGATTTTTCTGTGAGCAGGTGATACGCTGTTTTCTTCGTAAGGGATTTTTTAAATTTCTGTTCGAAAGTCTAATAGAAAACTATAAATAGCTCAAAGTATGGAATGAATTTTCTTTTATTGTTTTAATAATGATGTGATTGCAGCTTTTAACCTAACTTGACTTTCAAAAAGGTTTCTGTGGGGTTGTTAATGCGCGGAACTTTAATTTTAAAAACATTCATGCGTTATGGTGACCGCATTCTGTCTACTCAACTTTTTATGATTATTTGCCAGTTCAAATATTTCAATATAAAGATGACAGTGAAGCCAAAAACAACTAAATAAATACTTACTTCCCAGACAAGTGGTAATTATTCGTTGGTCATTGTTTTGTGGGATAGAATATATAATGTATGGAAATGACATGTATTTTGACGATGTCAATCCCATGAATTTATCATTCTATTCTTTTTTATTCTACAAACGTAATGCCACTACTTGTCGCAAACGGCTCGTATTTTATATTCAACTAGCTGTCCCGGCGAACTTCGTACCGCCATATTTTTTTCAGCCCGTTTCTCACCCTTTAAACCTTCCCTGGACATCCACGAACATTTCAAGACTAAAATTAGCCAAATCGGTTCAGCCGTTCTTGAGTTATAAGCTAACAACGAAAAGTGGCATTGATTTTTATATATTAGACTAGATAATATATAGACTAGATATGACTTCAACTTAGACATTAAACGTAGCTTCAATAATGTTCCCATGAAAGGGAATCAGAATTAGGTACTATTTCAAAGAACTAATTTGTGCTGACCTTTTGTTTGTACGGGGTATCATATAACTGAAAGGTCAAGCTTGCTTTGAATCAAAACTAGACCAAGCGGCGTCTGTCATAGTTCCTCCCTTTATGATTGTAGACGAGGAAATAGGAATGAAATCAATTTGAAAGCAATCGATTGACCTTTCCATTCTGTATTTCAATTTTAAACTATGATCTATCCGTATGCTAAATTTTAGCCACATCTGTTCAGCTGTTTGAACGTTGCAGTCCACTTAGAGCACTCAGGTGAATAGCACCTAGTCTAGTCCACGAACAACACTTATGAGTAACAAAATTCCTAATATCTTCACAAACTTTTACATTTATAATATTAGTAGGAACTACGATTGAATATCACTAATGCACATACACAACACAACTTACTACCGAAGACATCCCATCAGTTAATTAATATACCATGTCGTGGTACCACCATAATTAATTATTATCAAATGATTGGCATTTCTGGGACAAGTCCTTTCACTCGCTCGCATTGAGTGGCCGAGTTCGCACTTATACGAGACTAATATTGAGATGATATTTGGGGTCATCCTATTGTGCGACTGATGTACTAAATATATCAATTGTTAGGGTTTATTTACTTTTCTGTTATTGGCAGGTAATTAACTAAAATATTGCTGAAAGGTTATGAGAATATTAGGCTAACGGGCGATTCGGATACAAATATTTTCGGACGCTACTTATTCGATGTGACACTTTAGGTTTTTATTATGATACTTGATCAAAATACAATATTCTGAACGGATCGTATCATGTAAATCACGATTTTGTATTATTCACACTAATCTTGTTGTTTCGGTTACTCGTTAAAAAGTAACAGAGTAGTCTCGAGTTGACATTTGAAGTAAAATTATGCTGGAAAAACGAATGCTATGCAAAGCTGTGATATGATACAAGTCTTACAATACTAAGCCTTCATTTTACTTACTACTAGTAGCTAGTAACAGATCCCATCTCGCAATTTCACAGACTGTACCTACTTGGTTCAATGGATCAGTCCAGTCCAGTCCTTTCCAATCTTATTCCTAAAGGTCGTATTGTGATATAAAATTGCCTATAACCTTTTTTAAAAACTAAACTAACAACAAAGCCTATTATTTTCACAACGGTTCGCAAATTCAAGAATATGCGTACACAAAAACAACAATAAGCTTTCTTAGTGCAGATATATTATAATAAATATTGTATCAAAATAAATATTACTTCGTTCTGTTGTTCTTATTTGCAATATTCAGCTGAATTCTTCATGATTGTGAACAGAGTCTTACAAAATTTATCGATAGTGCCTCATATATTGTGAACTAATAATAATCTTTATCCCAAAAATGCTGACAACATATTCATTAATTATTTTTCTTCCTCGGGTTATACAGAACAGGACACACTCGTATGTATTGCTTATATATTATATTTTACTTTCATGTAATGAAAATATATTTCTCTTATACTTCTGTGTAGTAGGAAAATCGATTGCCTCTGTGTCGCAACGGTAATTTTTTTACCATTTAGGTCGCAGACAAGCACACAGCCCTTCTGAGGGTAAGAGGTTACCGTGACCTATGGACGTGTGCAATACCAGGGGAGTCACACTCGTGCTGCCAACTCTGTAAGAACAGAGAGATACCGTGCCGTCAGCACAAGAAGACAAACAGTGGTGTTGCATACGTCCATAGGCCACGGTGACCACTTCCCATCAGGTGGGCGGTGCCACCTAAGTAGTATAAAAAAAGGACAAGCCTTTCGTCTTTCCACTGACAGCACAAAACCTCTCCAGTGAGCTCTGGTTACCCTACTCTCCGCCGGGAAGACAACACGAAATTATTATAGCTGCGGTATTTTGTAGGGCGGAGATACTTCCTTAGTCGGACTGCTCGATTGGGACGAAAAATTTCCAGTATCTTATGGGTCTATATCTATAGTCCTCGAAGTCTGCAAAATCATTTGTTCCCCACGTAATTTGACAATATAATCGTGCCAATGAAGGTGCAGCTCTCTTGCGGTTTCTGTGACGTCACGGATATGACGCCTGTACTTAGTGATGTGGGAGTTCCTCACGCGATCCTTCCGCGTGACTCCACACATTCACCGCAACATATTCATACACGTGACACGCATTTCCTGCTTGAACCGCTATTGAACTAGACAAAGTTGCACAGCCGTGTAAAATTAATAATAGTTCCCAAAACACCATTCGGTTAGGTACTAAGGGTAAACACTTTTTATAAAAACACTAGATGACCCGGCGAACTTCGTACCGCCATATTTTCCGCCCGCATGGTAATCTGATCCCGATTTATTAGTGTTTCGCTACAATATTATGCATGTATTATACATATAAACCTTCCTCTTGAATCAGTCTATCTATTAAAAAAAACCACCTCAAAATCCGTTGCATAGTTTTGAAGATTTAAGCATACATAGGGACGGACAGACAACGACAGCGACTTTGTTTTATAATATGTAGTGATATATAATATATAGGCCGAAGAATTAGGGAAAAAACTGGTGACTCTCGCTCTGGCTCGTACCTGGTGCAAAGGTTGGCTATTGCGATCCAGCGCGGAAACGCAGCCAGTGTTCTGGGCTCCTTTGCACCAGATGCGACCCGGGGCGGGTTATTAAGCTAACAGTTCTGTTAGCTGGTTGACAATTTTATATATGTGTAGTTAATATAATGTAACTATTTTAATTTTGACTGAATGTAATTAACAATAAATAAAATGTATTATAAAAAAAATATGATAATAATAATAAAATATAAATAATAACATAGTTCATGAAAATAATAACATTGACGTATTTTTAGTAATAACTAGTGATATATTAAACAAATAACCTAGTCTAACTGACTAACTATTCGATTTCAGTTTTTACTCTTCAACATAGGTTCCTGAACAGAACAATTATTTATTAACTGAATTTTTAAATACAACATATTAAATAGACACACCAAGAGTGTTTACCTTTAGTTAAGTACCTAACCGAATAGAGTATAGCAATACCTAGTTTATAAATTAAATGTATGTACCGCTTGAACCTAATGGGTTATAATAATGACGGTATGTAAATATATTACTAGCTTATAATTTGCAACATAAGCTAATATTTTTATAATGAAGGAAAATAAGAAGTCTGGTGTTCAAATAAAAATCATATAAATGTGGGAGTTAGTAAAATAAGTTACACCGGAAAAGGGCCAGATCGAGAGAAATGGCTCTGAGACGGTCGGGTGCGAGGGATATGTCTATGATAATCTCGCCTCCGGCAACCGACAATCCACCAATGGCGTGCGTTTTAGTTGGTTCGAGTCAGACATAAACTCCCTACCGGCTACGGCGGAGTAGGTATCCGTGGGGATTTTTCATACGATAGAAAAAAAGAAAAAGTTAGTAAAATTAGTAGAGGTTTTCTGTACTGTATTTCTGTAACACATTTGAAGCTTCCACTATATTTTGCACGTGCTATATCACAGAAGATTATATTATATATTATTATAGGTCCAATCATTCGATTTCCCACGCGTACAATGAGCCGGCATAAAAATATACGCTGCATAAAAATTCCCAGGAGTCACGGACCTAGCGTCCCAATACCAGTAAACTTATAATGTACCATATATCGATAAAAACAGTATCGACTTTCACGAAGTCCACGCCGTTCCGAACAAATCAATCTCTCTTTTATCGTGTCTCCAAGAATATCTTTGAAGCACAAATTACTCCCATCGTGAGGTATCTATTATCAAATGGCGCATTATTCTCAGTCCTCGAACCAAAAACCTTTCACAAAAGTGGCTGTGCGACTATTCAGTGGTGCTGACAGCAAGTATGAGTGATGGATAGCTGCTCGGAAGCGGTGTAGGTAAAATTTTATGTCCTTGATACCGTTTTATGAGCACTACCTATTGAATTCGGATGTTTGGGCCTAATTTACTGTTGAAGTGTACAAATGAGTGCTTTTAAAATGCATTAACTATGTTTTTTTTTCAATGGCGTATAATGTAATCGGTAATGCATCCAGTAATAGGGTTGTTCCGTATTGATCCCACGACGATTGATCCCATTCTTAATTGACCCTAAATTCGTATTCCTTATTGATCCCAAAATCCATGTAAAAGTATTAAATTAAAAAAAAAAAACTCTATCGCGATTTATTTAGTGTTTATGAACCCGACGTTTCGGTGACTTTTCATTAGTCATGGTCACGGAGTGATTAAGTAACATTAGCGTTAACTCCCGGCAATACCTACCAGTAAAAGTATGAAATTAAAAAAACTGGCGAGATTGAATGAAAAGTTTAATGACAGTAGAGGAAGCTCGTGAAGTTTGTGAGAACAGTAGCCAGATGGCTGTTTCTGCTTACAACAAAAAGTTCTGCTTACCCCGTAAAGAAAAAGGCACGTGTCTTCATCTGTATGTATCTATGCATCCAGTAAAAGCATGGATACATCACACCTGCGTATTTCCATCGGTATAATATTACTCAAGATTCGCTTTTCCAAACTTCGTAATAAGAATCAATCATATCGACACTTAAGGTATGATTCCGAAGCGACGCACGCTGCAGATGCACGTAATTCATTGCAGCTTCTCAACGGTCTCCTTTATCCGTATCGGAGTTTGACAAGTAATGGGTACGCTGTATTTGCTGCATGCGTCTGTCGTTTTCGTCTGCGGTCGGATCGGAATCATACTTTTAGGCTCTTTTTATTTAAGAACTTATTCTTTTTTCAAAGTCGGTTCAAATCAAATTTTCCTTTCCTTATGCCTCCACACGATTCTCGTCCAAAGTCCACAGGTATAAAATGTCAAGTTTCAAGTCTGTGGGAAGTGGTACTCGTAAGGTAAATGAGTTCCAATCTAGCCGGCCGCTTGGGTTTAAGGCTTCATAAAACGGAGGCTTTACTTCACGTTTATAACAGATCTTAAACTTGGGAATGCACTTGAGAGATTTTTTTTTTAATTTTGACCTCAAATTGAGTTTGGTTTTAGGTTCAGGCGTTTGAGATTGCTTTGGTTATGATTAGACCCTAATGATATGAAATTTCTTTACTGCCTACTCACGTCGTCTCATCATCTCCCTGGGACCATGGCAGTAGCAAAGCAATTGAAATATCAGAATAAATGTAAATTATATGCACTCATTGGTTTTCATTGGTATTTGAACTTTTCCGGTAGTGACTACCTTTTGAACTCCCAATCCTGAGAGGAAAACCTGCGTCAGAGTCTCGTACGTTGTTTAACAGGTGTAATGACTAGCAGGTGAGGTTGACTTGAACCTCAAGGATACTGGTAAAGGCATTTTCTGGTAATACCAAGGAAATCACAATAGAATCTTTTGAATATACTTTTCTTCATCTTAGCGTTAATTCCAGTCGCATCCGAAGCTTTCACCTCAGAGTCTGGGTCCGCTATTTCCAGTCTAACTGCGGATTTGGCTGAACTTCGATATTTTCCATGTAACTACTGCCATCTGACCTCCTCCACCCATTGGTGACATCTAAGCATTGCAGTTATATCATTGGTTGGACTTTTTAGGGCTCCAACTACCCGTAACGACTGCCATAGATGTTCATATGACAACCAGGACCGACGGCTGAATGAACGTGCCCTCCGAAGCACAACCAGACCAATGCAAATACCCATATTCATGCTTACAAATATTTGCACTGAGCGGGGATCGAACCCCCGCCTCCTGCGTAGCGGTCGCATTCATTACCACCACGCCAAAGAGGTTGTGTTAGAAAAAAAAACCAATAAAATTTCAAATTAACTTCAGTATCTATATTTTAGTAGTTATATAATATGCTTGTCAATACGTCTTCTGTGTAATTGAATACATCAGTTCAATATTATCTCTTGCAGAAGTTTGCCTTTATCAATCGAGTCAAAGGAATTGAAGTTGATACTTTCCGAATAATCTAGATCGTCTAAAGTTGTCTACTTCAAAATAGGAAATATAATAACAATGAATATTATTAAGCTATTGCATAGCTTCTATCGCGGGCCTTGAGCGTGGAGACCGAATCCAGAAACTCCGTAACGAAAAAAACCTAACACCCCGAAGCTCGCACGAATCGAGCCGAGCTGCTCCGAAGTAGCTCCGCTTAACGTAAGTAATTATAATTGCATTAGTTGATATAAAATGCTATGCAATAGCTTTACCGCGGCAGTCCCCGAGTGCCACACGTCTTTTTATATTTCCTTTTTTTCTGTTACTTGCATTGATACTGTTAAAGACGGAAATTCAAAGTCTTTGTAATTTGGCGAATAAAAATTAATAATAGTGTCTTTGTATGCTTTAAGATTGACATGTTCATTCTCATTAATAATGAAAACTTGTGTAAATGACCCCTTCTTACCCACCACACTACCAAGTCACACTACCGGTAGTGTCGTGGGGAAATTAATTTCCCTTCTACACTACCAGCTAGTAGTGTCACGGGTAATTTCTAAAAGGTCTTACATCTTCGTTCGCATTGACACTACTATGACGCAATAAACAATACCAGGGCCCATACCATGAACTCTTAAAACAGGTCAATATTCACCATCATCATCATCATTTCAGCCATAGGAAGTTCACTGCTGGACATAGGCCTACCCTATAGATCTCCAATAAGACCGGTTGGAAGCGGCTCGTATCCAGCGCATTCCCGCGGCCTTAATGAGGTCGTCTGTCCACCTTGTGGGTGGACGTCCTGATCAATATTGAACTGCTGTTATTCTACTAACTGCAAATGTCACTTTGTAATCCTATATATTTATATGACATTACAAAGTGACATTTGCAGTTGGTGGAATGACAGCAGTTCAATATTGACCTGTTTTAAGAGTTTATGGCAAGGCCGCAGTAGAGTACTGACAATATTATAGTGTAACATTCACCGACATTGATTTAAATTGTTACTTAAGTAACATCATCAGGATGTTTACCAATGTTGCTTATTTATATTGAATAACCCATATATTTGTCGCACGATAAAAAAAAACCTCCATCCAATATATACATACATACATTCATATTATAATCACGCCTTTATCTACAGAGGCAGAGGTGAATTAACACCCACATTTCACCAATCATTGTATTAGGTCCCACGTAATGCCTATTGCTGTATTACATTATTGTTGAATGGGAAAAGTTTTTGGCGATTTCTGTCTTTCCTAGTACTCAAAGCTAAAATGGTCCCATAGAGTCTTTTAATCCCTACATGAAATAGAATCGATTGGCAGAGAATTTTTTTTTGCTTTTTGCAAAATCTGTGAATGCAGTTCAAAATATCTCAAAAAGTTAGGGAAGGTCTCCTAAGAACGTTTTACTGTAACTACAACGGTTAAGGTACTTGCCCTTACTGCCCCGTTTCAAAAATACACCCTGTATATGTCTCAAGTTAAACAGCCCTATCCAATCCAAATACAAAGTTTTATATCTATATTCAAAATAATAACATACCATTCTTTTTGTTCGCAGGTGAAGTCGAGCGGCTGCTTCGCGAGTACAGACAGAACCAGGAGTTGGTACGAAACATCGGCGCACACTACTATCAGATCATATACCCCGTACAATTGCGACACCACGAAAAGATGGGCATATCCACGCGGGAGGTCAACAATCTTAAGGTAAGCAAGTTACAATACAATACTCGCAGGCGATGTGGAACCTCTCAGTCTCAAGGCGGCCACCCACTTACAGTCCGCCTGCAGCTTTTCGTCTGTCCGGCGGCCTGCAGTCCTTATGTCATCAATGTCATCATAATTTTATTACCTCAGATTTAATTAACAACATTATTTTATTCTTTTAGTCTGATGTTAATACGTATAAAATGCCGACGGCCATAGACTGTCTGGCCTTTAACTGTCTTTGCTGACCGGAATTATAAAGCGGCCACACACATATTATCCGTCAGTCCAAAATCGTATACGAAACTGTAAGTGTGTGGGCTATTCCGATGAACTGACAGACCGATATCATTCGGTTGTCGTTCGATAAACTGTTAGTGTGTGGGGCGCTTTAGAAGAGACTTTGCCTCACTGTTTGTGTTCTACCGCCTATAGGTACAATGGTTTGTGAACTGTTTGACATGATGCCCACAGCTACATTCTATCATTGCACCTCTCGCCACAGGCAGGGTATTCACCCTCACACATTGCGTCCGGAAACGGTGCGCACTGTGCGGTATGAAAGGAACTTCATACTACGTACACTCTAGCTGTGGAATTAACTCTTTGCGGCGGTTTTCTCAAGCATCTACAATAATTATGGGATTCTTCAAAAAGGGCATTAGTAGGTTTTTCATCGTTAGCAGCGCGAGTGTGACTCTCCTAGTGTTGCATACGTCCATAAGGGTAACCACTTCACATCAGGTGGGCCGTGTGCTTGTCTGCCACCTTAGAGAGACCCCCTGTCTGAGGCATGTCATTCTTCCCTGTGAAATATAAATACCAGATTCATCTTAAATGATCACTTATGTTTTTGCTACAGGTGAATGAAATGACTGGAATTTTATCTTAAAAATTATTCAATAGTCAATGGTAATGTTTCTTGTGATTTGTCGATAAGAGTCACAATACAAATTGCCAGTCAAGATTGTCAGATGGTTAGTAAATTCATAGCTGTGGAGAGGGGTCCTTATAACTCGATTCCCACCGGATCACCAATTAATCGTATAGTGCGTGACAGATCGAGGAAAAAAAATTAACCGGCTTCCATTTTGCAAATTTTTACCCTTCGCCACTGATTCATAGTCTGAGTTGCATTTTGGCTGACTGGGGCTCTTTGCCTGAAAATACAGAGACAGCGAGTCGACTCACACTCTCGTCACCCCATCAATGTTACGGTTCATTGGTCTTGAACATTTTCTCTATTCTTACTCCAAGATTACTCCCTATATCAGTCAGGTTGGAGTTAAGTTCTGATCTTGGTACCATCTTCTATCACTTCTAAATCGAATTCCTACTCTCTGTTATCAGCTTTTTTCTTGGTTTTAGAGCTCCAAGACTTGATGGTCTAAAGTATCTTGTGTTCAATTACTCGTGTTTACGAGGGTATAAAGATCATCCAGTGAACATTCCACCCCACACGCTTGAGCACACAAAATATCCGTTCGAGAGCCAATTTAACTTAGCTACCAACTTGTTTGAAGTTGCGAAAGATTGTTCGATCGGTTCTGCCTTTAAAAGGCTCCAAGTAATTATATAAACATTCTCCTTGGTATATTGAGAGAGCTGGTTAGATTAATAAGGAAATTTTGTTGGGTGTAGTTGGTGAAGACAGCTTCCTGATAGAAATTTGAAGGGTTCACGTATCTAAGACAAAGTTTGTGACACCTATCTAATCATAAATACAGCAAACTTAATTTTGATTATCATTGTATTAATTTTGAATTTAGGATTAAATTAGTCACTTCTGTTTACATACATATATTCACGCCTTTAAAGCCAGGGTAGGTAGAGGTATATTAACACCCATATTTCGCCAACTATTATTTTCGGCTTCATGTAATAGCGGCGAGCCTATTGCCGCCAAGTGGGCATTTACTGTCTATCTAAAGAATATCTATCTGTTACATTTCTTAAGACAGTTACTACATACAATTGTCATCATTCATCAGACTGCATCCAAAGCTTGTACTTTGGATCCCAGGGCCCAATTGGGTCCGCCGCATTTCTGGAGCGACTGCTGGCTCTTGGCTGACCCTCCAACCTAGAGGTAATGCCTATGCTTGGGTACCTAAAATCTTGGTAATCTGATACTAGCTGTTGCCTGCGGCTCCGCCCGCGTGGATGTCGGCTATCGCGAGCAAACATAGCCTATGTCCTTTCCCAATGTCTAATCTATCTCTATACCAAATTTCATCGAAATCGGTTCAGTGGTTTAGGCGTGAAAGTGTAGCAGACACACAGGTAGACAGAGTTATTTTACTATTTATAACATTAGTATGGATGTATGGATTAATGTTTTACGAAGATCGCTTGGAAATACATATTCCATAATTAATGTCTGTAGAATATGATATTCCAGTTAAAGGTTTAGGCCATTACTCTACCCTGATTAATATTAAACGAGCTGGAGTAACAGTATGTGGGATAAAGATTACTGGAAGGTGAGTGTTGTTTTGCTGAACGCACCTTCAGAATAATTTTGCTCAAGTCATTGTGTAATGGTAGGTAATACTAATGATTTGACTAGTTGCAGGTCACTAACCTTATATTAGCTTTGATTAAACTTGATCAGACAAGTTTCTTTTAAACCGGTCAAGTGTGAATCAACCTACGTGCATAAATAGACTGCATGATCATGTAATCTGTACTTTTTGTACTTTTAGCGTTGGTATGACTTATAAATGCATATTGGTATGAGTTAAGAATGGTATGAGTACGCATTTGGTATGATTTAAGAACGGTATGAGTTCTCGTGGTATGAGGCTTCATACCATGATCTTCATGGTATGACCTCAAACGAGTCCTAAAGTAAGGACTGCGAATCGGTAAATAGGTGAGACACTCCCCAGCCATAGGTATAAATTGATGACCTAGAAAAGATAACTGATGATGAAAGTACAGGATCGGGTGCTGGCTTGTTTATTTACAACTAGCTGATTCCCTTATACAACCGTCTTACGGCCTACGGGCGACGGTGAAGCCATCTACCGACATTCATACAAACTTATTTGGATTGATTTCGTACGTGCCTCGGTGGCTTAGTGGTCAGAGCGTTCCCCCTGTAAGGGAAAGATCGCGGGTTCGAGTCCCGTCCGAGGTCGATTCTTTTTCCCTTTCTTAATCGATTTGAACAGTTAGCATAGTAAGTGCTTTAAAATTTCATTCAATCTTCACTAACATTCACAATCGTAATATTTGTAGGATAACAATTCGTTTTATCAGTAGATGGCTCCCACCGTCGCCTCAAGATGGTTGTTTAGGAGAATTTCAAATGCTCAAGACGTGGCTCAGCATCTTAATGGCCAGAGCATTCCCCTGTAAGGGACTGGTCAGGGGTTCAAATCACGGTTGAGCTTTCACTCTTTCCGAATCTAAATAATTTTGAATAGCATACTAATTGCTTTAAAATCTCATTATAAAGTAACAAATACTAATGAATACATATAAACGAGAATATCTGAATATCACTTCCAAACTCCGCCACATAACAAAGTTGAAACTAACACAAGTATTTTACGGATTATGCTCCATTGAAACTTTAATGTGTACGGGAAAACCGCCTGCATAATGGTCGAATTAATACGTCTTTTTGTCACACAGCCGCAGGCAAGGCCCCGGCCCAAAAGTTTTCAGGCCTTTATCGTTATAAGACCTAGCAATTTATAGCCACATTGTTTGAGAGAATGTTGAGGAAATGGATTAAGCGACAGCGTAATGTGTAGTGTATTTGAGTAATAAATTGTTGACATTGGTGGTCAAATCGATTTACACCCGTATTCACAAACGATACTGTGAGGTCTCATAGTGTGCTCGAGCGCATAGGGCTGGTAAAATTAATTCAAAAACATCACGGAGCAGTATCTAACGCAGTGCGTTCCTTCAACGAAGTATTACTTAATAGTTATCAGTGAATAAAAAGGCTTGCCAAAACGAACGCACTGAGAATTTGTCGTTCTTTGCACAGTTTTGGTAGTACGCATAGCGAAGTATTCTTTGTGGATACGGGTGTTAGAAAGAGAAAAGAGAATCGACTACGGGCGGGACTCGAATCGGCTTCGTGCGGGCTTCGGTGACTTAGCGGTTAGAGCATTTCCCTTGTAAGGGAAAGATCGCGGGTTCGATTCCCGCGCGAAGTCGATTGTCTTTTCCCTAAAATCTAAATCGATTTGAATAATCAGCATAATAAATGCTTAAAAAATTTCATTCAATTGGTGGTCAAGTTTTCATGTTAAGTTAAACAAAACGGTAACTGACAGTTGACAGTATTCAAATCGCTTAACATAGAAAAAAGTAAAAATGACTCTTTCGGGGATCGAACCTGCTTCCATACTCGGTATATGCAAACGATTAACACTGTTACTGGTTAGGAAAAAAATTCCTAACGGGTCACAGGTGTTACTGAATGGAATTCTTTTTTATCCCAACGAGTAACAGGTGTTACTCGGTAGCTCCGTGTTCGGAGCATTCAAGGAACTGCTCGCGGGTTTGAGTCCCGCCTAAGTAATTTTCATTTTTTCCGGCGGAAAAAATATGGCGGTACTAATTTCGCTGAGTCAACTAGTAAAGAATAATAACTAAACATGTGTACTAACATTACTCATTTCAAAATAGATACTACAAAAATAAGATATATTTAATTGTTTAGAAATATAAAAATAAATAGTACAATCGAAAATAAACCTTCTATCAATAAAACAAGGTTTACTATCAATATTTTTGCCTCAATCACAGCTTATCCCAATATTTTGCCACATACATAATGCAAGAGTATATCTCAGCATTATTATGTTAAGACTCGTATATATTACCAGTGTAACGATAACATGACCAAGAAAAATATAACAATTGAAGGACAGACGGACAAGAAAAATAACAATAATATTAAGCAAAGTTATGTGGCCTTTGGACAGTGGGCTGACCAATATTTGTATTATGTTGGTTAAAAATATGATCTCATATAGTATAACTCCTCCTCCAAGTGCTCAAAATGTGCCCTATACGTGCAGTACACATTTCTTGGGTGTCTTTTGAGGATAGCACGGGGTGCTACTGCGGTGGACGAACTCAAATTCACCAAGCATAGATTATTACAAAGCAATCCGCGGGCGCCATAGCCTCGTTTGTCTTGCGATTTAGGTCCAAGATCACGTATCTTGGACCTAAATCGCAAGACCGGAGTTATACTTTCATAGCTAGCTAGCTAGCTTGGTAGCGTGGCGGTAGCGAACGCGTCTGCTACGCAGGAACTGCGGGTTCGATTATCGCTCAGTGCATAAATATGTCTATTTGCATTGGTATGGGTATTTCGGTGCCCCGGACGGCATGTTAAGCTATCGGTTCCGGTTACCATACGCTAATATCTATGGCCCTAATAACGCGAATATCTGTGGCAGTCGTTACGCGTAGGTGGAACCCTCAAAAGTCCGAGTAGTCTAACTCCCTGTGGTGGTTTTCCCAAGCGACTACAATATGGGGTTTTTCAAGAAGGGCATTAAAAGGTTTCTTCAGGGTCGGCAGCGCGAGTGTAACGCCTCTGGTGTTACATACGTCCATAGGCCACTTCCCATCAGGTGGGCCGAGTGCTTGTCTGCCACCTAAGTGGTATAAAAAAAACTACAGAACTTCGATATTGCCAATTAGTTGTGGAGGTCGGATGGCAGTCGCTTCACGTCAAAGTCATCCTATACTATAAAATAAAATAAAAAAACTAAATTTATAAACTAAAATACGAAATAGTTTCTAGACATAAATTCCCTAACTATAACCCTAAAATGTCATTCAAAAGGCCGCCGGCTATAATCCAATAGCACTTTTTTCTCACGTACGAGCAAAAACACGGTTCTTTGTGTAAAAACCGTTTGTAAGTAAACGTATATTTAAAACAAATAGCTTTTCGGTTAGGCCGTTTTATGCGAAAGGAACTGAATCCACGAATAGCCTTCGTTTGATGTGGAAAATCGAACATAATCGAGTGAATAACACCGAGTTTTTTCTGTAAGCACAATAAACTTGTGTTGCTTGGGTAAACTGAGCCATGAAAGAAACAGGACACTGAATAAATATTGAATGTAAAAAGAAATTCAGGTCCCAATTCGGTATGAAAGATGATTATTTGTGAATATGAAGATTTTTGCTTTACTGATGCTGTACTAGCGGCCACCTGCTAATTTGTACGCGAAGAGTTCATTTTATCCCCTCAAGGGTAGAGTTTCGTAAAATCCGTTATAGTAGATAATATGAGGAGCTCAAAACGACGAATTATAGATTATTTTTAAACAACTTATAGATGGAAAGTGTGTGGCTTATGGACGAGTGCAACACCAGGAGAGTCACACTCATGCTGCCGACGCTTTAAGAACAGGGAGATTCAGTGCCATGTATTCTGTCTTCCCATTGACAGCACAAGACTTCTCTAGTGAGCTCTGGCTACCCTATTCACCGCCGAAAAAACAACACGAGGTTATTATACCCGCAGTTCTGTAGATTATATCAAACCAACCCGCACGCGGCAAGTCCTCGCTTCTCTTGCGACTTTGGGTTAAGGTGATTACATACGCGAATGACTTTGACCACACAAATGCTCAAGGTCATTCGCTCGTTTTTCAGCCGTAAAAATCAGTAAAACTAATTTTAATAGATAATTTTATAGGGGACGATTACAAACTAAGAAGGTCACGTCATGCTAATACACTCATTTAACATAAATATCTGAAATTTTAGATTATTTGGAAACATATTGTAGAAAATATTTGGTTTCGTAAGAGAGAGTAGAGTGATGTTCAGAGCCTCTTTTCAACTATTTCTTTCTTTTTTATTGAATTTATGAAAAGGTGAAGTTACTCTGTATATCCTGTAGTATGCAGGGATGTAAATTCCAGATCTTTAGGTTTTATAGTTAAAAAGAAAAACGGTTTCGAAAATACCGATTTTTTGATGCTAATCTGATTCGGGGCCTTAAGATATTATATGCCGGGATCTATACATATAAATGCTTGTTAGCAACGTCATCGTCCTTTGATGTTATCTTCTTCCAATCCCTACTTAACGTTATCTAACTATTCACCGTTTTAGAGGCGAGCTCTCCTCAGCACAAATGGGCCGTTTTGACCGAAGTGCCACCCTCTTGGGTAATGTCTTTTAGTAACCGTATACTATAATATACAAATTTCGTGTATGTATGTATTAAGGTCCAACCCCACCAAACGGACGGCATCGGCCCGGATTTTACAATCTTTAAACAAAATGAAATCTTATGATCACAGTGTTTGAAGTTTATATTACCAAGTCACGCATAACAGCTTGACAGCGACGTGCGGCGGCATGATGCACGTCAAGCTGTCATGCGTGACTTGGTAATATTAACTTTAAATGCTGTGATATAAGATTTATTTTGTTTAAAGATTGTAAAATCCGTTCCGATGCCGTCCGTTTGGTGGGGTTGAACCTTTAAGAGAAGCGAAAATTATCTCTCCTTTTATAGTTGACTAGCTGACCCTTCCTGTCTTCGTTCGAAGCATATTTTTAAACCCTGTATCACCCCTTAGCACGCCCATAATTTTTTAGTCTTCAGATAATATATGGAAATCTACCGGATTTGTCGACATTTATGATTACACCTCCGCTCCTTTAAACACTAGCGTGATGATATATATAGTCTATAACCTTCCTTGATAAACAGGCTATCAGACACAATAGAAATTTTTAAATTCGAAGCAGTAGTCCTTGAGATAAGCGCGTTCCAACAAACAAATTCTTCAGTTTTATAATATTAAAGTATACATAGGTAGATAGATAGATAGATAGATAGATAGATAGATAGATAGATAGGTATTCAGTTTATTCCCATTCCCAGCCCGTAAGATTCGGTAATTACACGCGCAAGATAAACAGGCCATGTCGGGATTCATTTACCCACGACTAATTTTGTTTACCTAATGTCTGGATCGCTAATGCGTCGATTTTTTTTCGCTGCTGCAAGTTTTAAGATTTGAGTTTGATTTGAATATAATTTTATACAAAGTGCAATTATTACTTATTTTAATACTACTTATTTTTTTATTTCTTTTTCTTTATTTTTATCTTCATTATTTTTCATTTTGTAGATCCTCTTTTTGTCTGGTTATTTTGTCTGCTTCTACAGCAATAAAATGTAAAAGATTTTGAATAGATTTCGATGTTTGGATATTTGTTAATCAATAACGCTTAAACGGCTGAATGGACTTGACTGTTTGATGCAGGAATTTGCATGTAGGCTACTTTTTATAACTGAAATAAGTCCCCATAGGTTGCGAGAATGGATCAAATTAACTTGTAAGATTAAGAGTAAGATTTCATATAAGATGAATGAATATAACACATTTTCTTTGTCACAAAGGCTGTGTAATGAACATGATAGTTTAATTCCTTTGCACACTATTTTCTATATTAGAATATTGTTCTTTATTAGATCCAGTGCTTGTATTTAACAGTGTAGTTGTTAACCTAACTTTACCTATTTCTCCGCTCCTTCCATTATATTGTACCACAACCGGCTCAAGGGACCAATAAATTGCGTCTCCCAGGACAATTTTTATGGATTTACAATCATTCCTTTTTTCATATATAGGACGTCTTATTTGCGGAAACATCGTTCTGAAGTATTATTGGTATCTTTTAGTAGATTTTAGTTAATTTGTCGTAGATTTTCTTAATTACTAGCTGGCCCGTGGCATATTTTGAAACTTCCTATCACTCCTTTGAGCCCGTAATTTTTTAAGTCTTCAAATAATGTATGGGATTCAGCCAGATTTATTCAAATTTATGATTACTGATCCGTTCTCTTGTAGCGTGATGATATATAGCCTATAATCTTCTTCGATAAACGGGCTATTAAACACAAAAATAACTTTTCAACTCGAATCTGTAGTTCCTGAGATTAGCGCGTTTAACCAAATAAACAAACTCTTCAGGTTTATAATGTTAGTATAGATATCATTTTTTAATATAAAATGAGGAGGAGTAAACATATCCTGGGCTCACCAGAAGTAAAAGCCTTGGATGTAACCTGGAACATTGCTGATATAATGATAAACATACGAGTAGTACCTGAGAAAGTACAAGTTTGACCAACTTAGAACACAGTTCCTAAGAAAGTGCAAGTTTGTCCTACTAAAATGTTTCAACATATAAAGGTATATCATCTAAAATATGAATAAGATGGAAATAAACTAATAATTAATCCAGCAACCTTTCACCCTAACAATTTAAAGTATTTACCCCAACAAAGATTCACAAAATCTAATTCCATTGAAATGAGAAAAAAGGTCATATTTATCTACTGCTAAATTTTAACAAACGCTCACTCAAGTACCTATCTCGTTATTAAATTTTCCTTACTTCCTCTCAAAGCTTACTGATTCGCCTAAAACGCTTCGAGTTACCGCTCTTCAGATTTTCAAACAAAAAGGTAACAGTAAAATACAGAATCAATTTAAAGTTTATAAAAGACGTTAAGGCTTGTGGTAAGGATCCTTGTTTACGGCTAAAAGTTGTCTACTCCATGCAAATTGCATTAGGCCACTGCCTCACAGGGACAGTTACGTGTAGCCACCTAAATCTTAACTTGTTTATGTCTCACAATTTAACTACATTTTATGGAGTTTTTAACAGCTTAATCTCGTTAAGGGAACGCAAACAGATTGAGGTTGGGATTTGGATGGGTTTTCGAAGTAATCAAAAGTGTTGTTAATTTGAGGATTTTAATGACCAGTGTTAATTAGTTTTTAAAGATGTTTAATAAATTAGAGTTGGATATTGGTGTTAAAGTAAGATGTTTGAGGTTATAGCCTGTCTAAAGTAAAGTTGATTGCTGGAGTTTTCAATTTGGTTTTCTGCGTGGTTTCAGGCAGAGTAGAATTTGGCCCACCCCATCTCCTCCCTTGCGGTGTCGTACAAGGCGACTAAGGGATAGGGCTATTTAACATCAGACAGATATATACAGCCCAGGCTCAGCCTGAAATAGATGGATTGAGTCAACAATAGTGCCCGGAATACGGCAATAGGCTCATCCTCTATTACGTGGGACCTAATACAATGATTGGTGAAATATGGGTGTTGATTCACCTCTGCCTAACCCTCCGGGGATGGAGGCGTGATTGTATGTATGTATCAATCTAAATCTGAAGCTAAAATATGATATATACCTAACGTTATGCTTGGCTCATGAGAATGTTAGGTTTACATGGCTTACAAGGATTATATATATCAAGTTTACTTAGTATCACTTAACCAAAATGCGGGCAACTCCCAATCATATAATTGTGTTTATGTTAAACTGTTCATGTTGTAATTATTTCACGGTTAGGCTGAACGAAGTTGGGGAGAAGTGGAGCTTTGTACGCCATGCTGGTGGGTTAAAAAGTTATAATTTTTTGAAGTGAAAAGTTCTTAACATGATTTTAGCGGTTTTTGATAGAGGAAAATCTTTTAGGTTGCGTCACTGATGTATCTTTCGTGTGGATTATCTTGTAAGATTTTGTCGAATATCGTTATTTGAGTCCTAAAGATAATATTAGTAGAGGAATGTTTCCCTCCTCCTACAGTCTACTCCGGGTCCTTTAAGCGGGGCGTGAAAAAGCATTTGATGAGGCCGTCAAGCTGAGTGCCACCATTGTAACATGATACGTGTCTGTAATGGTAACCCTCTTTTCAGAGACTTTGCCTTCAGCTTACCATCAGGCGAGGTGAAGTCAAATTGCCGTGTCCTATATAAAAAAAAGAAAAAAAGCTTTCGTGTGATCATGCAAAAAGGAAAGTAAAAGGTGAAAAGGAAGACTGAGAGAAAGGAATTCTTCTTCATCATCCTAGTCTTCTGCCATCTGACCTCTACAACCCGTTGGCGGTAAGAAAGCACTGCAGTTAGACCAGTTGTTGAACTTTTAAGGGCTCTAACTACCCGTGACTTCTGCCATAGGTGTTCATATGGCAACCGGGACCGACAGCTTAACGTGCTCTTCGCACTTCTCACCATAGACGGGGAATTCATCCTCACACATTGCGACCGGAAATGGTGCGCACTGTGCGGTATGAAAGGAACTTCATCCCTCGCACACTCAAGCTGTGGAATGAACTCCCCGCGATGGTTTTCCCAAGCGACTACAATATGGGGTTCTTCAAGAAGGGCATTAGAAGGTTTCTTCAGGGTCGGCAACACGAGTGTGACGCCCCTGGTGTTGCATACGTCCATAGGCCACGGTAACCACTTTCCATCAGGTGGGCCGTGTGCTTGTCTGCCACCTAAGTGGTATAAAAAAAAAGTACGATCAGAACCAGACTAAATCAAATACACATAATAATATTCATGTACCTACCTATATTTAAATGGTGCAATTTTAATTGTTACAGGGTCGAACATACGATTACCAGCAAGGCACGAGGTCACGCGCTAGGGTAAGTTTGATTAAATATTATTATTATTTAATTTTGATTTCAACACACTTTGAAGATATGTTGTTTTTTTATTCTTAAAAAAATAAAATTTTTACTCTGGCGATCTTTATAATAACGTGATTACTGGTTAAGTTTGGTTCAATTTTAAAGGCGGCCACCCACTTACAGTCCGCCTGCAGTTTTTCATCTGTCCGACGGCCTGCAGTCCTTATGTCATCAATGTCATCATAATTTTATTACCTCAGACTAAAATAATAACATTATTTTATTCTCTTAGTCTGATGTTATTACGTATAAAATGCCGACGGCCATAAACTGTCCGGCCTTTAACTGTCTTTGCTGACCGTAATCATCAAGCGGCTACACACATATTAGCCGTCAGTCCAAAATCGTATACAAAACTGTAAGTGTGTGGGCTATTGCGATGAACTGGCAGACCGATATCATCCGGTTGTCGTTCGATAAACTGCTAGTGGGTGGCCACCTTAATGGTCCGAATTGTGATTGGGTTATGGAATCTGGCCCGCACTTCTGTTTCCTTCCCATCCCCCAGTCCCGGGTTCTTCAAGCGGAGTGTGGAAAAGCATCTGTCAAGGTCCTAAAAGGATCACCATTTTGCCATTATCAGCATTTGGAATGGTGTTCCATATCATCAGGTGTTGACATTGACGAGCTGAATACGTAAGAAATAATTCGAACCAATAGTTTCTGCCCCTCTAGACAAGTGGCAATTCGTTACTCGGCGTATTATGGAATAGAATGCCAAATGTATGGGATTTGACGGATATGACAGGCGTCAACGAATGTCAAAAACGTCAAATCCTATACATTTGTCATTCTATTCCATCATACGCCGAGCAACGAATTGCCACTTGTCTAGGGGGGCTGAGATAAGTTCGATCAATGTAACAAACAATTCTTCAGCTTTTTAATATTAGTACCTATAGAATATATCATATCCCACAAACGTTAAAATAGAAAATAAGCTGCAACTTTTCTCCATTTAAACTGGGCTATTATTCAAGATGTACTTGCTCTACTTTGCACCGCCATGCAGGACCACCACTTTGGTTCACAAATTAACGCAGAGCGCTCCTCTGAGTCTGAAGCCTTAATTAAACATCTCGTCAAGATTAAAGGCCGGTCTGAGAATGGTGTCAAGGGTATGTTCTCGAATGTTCTGACTTCGTAGAAATACACTGTTTTGATATTAAGAAGAGGAATTTTATTCTGCACAGACATGCATGGAAAACTTATAGAAACTTGAGTTAGTTTGTCATGCATCATGTGTCCACTTAGGAAGCCGGCAGGAATTGGATTATAGGGACCCCTTGCCACTGAATTTACGTACTTATCTTTTTTAGGGTTCAGTATTCTGTAAGAGTTTTGAAATAAAAAAAAACAGTATTGAAATCCATTCAATATTTTCTGCGATCTAGCAATCTATATCTATATCGCTTTAATCTTTAATTAATATTTATATAGATAACAATAAATTCTAAATATATTTGTGTTCAGTACTGTTAATTTTATTTAACATAGCCTAAGTGTTTTTTTTAATATCTCCAATGTATAGACACGACCAATTTACAATTTTATAATAATAAAGACTTTTTACGTACAATTTACCACCACCAGGTTCGGTGAGGTTGTTCAGCCAAAAAGTGCTTATTTCACCTAAAAATATCTCACTTCAAAATATATAATAATATTCCCTTGTCTTGCGTACTGATCCCTAAAACGCAGTAAAAAAACCGAAAACTGCTAAAAAAGCACCAGAAAAACGGTAATAAAAACGTTCATTTCAATCGTTAATCCCGTTTCGGCATATACTGTACCGTAAAATACCTTTCAGTATCAATGTACAACATCGTACGATGAACCACAAAAACTCGTTAATCTGCTCACGTAGCCACTCAACATGGAATTATGATGGGGATTGTACATAATACCCGGCTAAAGCAATACATTACACCTGGCATCAAACGTGTATACTCGTAGTTCATCCTTGTACTATCGTTGGTATTATAATTTGAACTTTGAATTCAGGGTGTTAGAGTTGAAAGTTAAATGTCTCGAAGGCTATTATAGATTGACTAATAAGTGTGATGAGTAGAATTTGAAGGGATTTTGAGTAAAAGTTTGAAGTTACCATAATTAATATAATTAAAAGCAATCAAGTAGTGTTGGTTCCCAATATAGTTTTTTTTTTTTTTTATACCACTTAGGTGGCAGACAAGCTCACGGCCCATCTGATGGAAAGTGGTTACCGTGGCCTATGGACGTATGCAACACCAGGGGCGTCACACTCGTGCTGCCGACCCTGAAGAAACCTTCTAATGCCCTTCTTGAAGAACCCCATATTGTAGTCGCTTGGGAAAACCATCGCGGGGAGTTCATTCCACAGCTTGAGTGTGCGAGGGATGAAGTTCCTTTCATACCGCACAGTGCGCACCATTTCCGGTCGCAATGTGTGAGGATGAACTCCCCGCCTATTTGTTGGTGTCGTAATTGCGACTAACGGCAGTTCCCAATAACATACCTACAGTTAAAGGTAAAGGTAGAAGTCCTTTGTCAAATCATCAAGCAGGGAATTCATCCTCACACATTGCGTCCGGAAACGGTGCGCACTGTGCGGTTTGAAAGGCACTTCATCCCACGCACACTCAAGCTGTGAAATGAACTCCCCGCGATGGTTTTCCCAAGCGACTACAATATGGGGTTCTTCAAGAAGGGCATTAGAAGGTTTCTTCAGGGTCGGCAACGCGAGTGTGACGCCCCTGGTGTTGCATACGTCCATAGGCCACGGTAACCGCTTCCCATCAGGTGGGCAGTGTGGTTGTCTGCCAACTAAGTGGTATATAAAAAAAATCCTATTGTTATTTTGCTACTATTAATTGCGTAACCATAGAGATTGATGACGTTTTTATCCTTTCTGTCAAAACTGGCAGTAGATAGGTTATTGGGAACGGCCGTAGGACCGTAAACAGACAGCCTATGATAAAGTACCGCTTGATGGCAATACGCTTACTCTCTATTACGTGGAATCGAAAAACATTGTTGGCGAAATGTGGACATTAATACACGTGTGCCCACTAGTGTTGCCGATCGATAGTCTATCGATAGTCAGGCTATCGTGGAACAATCGATAGACCAATCGATAGTATCGATACTATCGACAGTATCGATACTAATGATAGCTCAGAATGAGATAATACGATCGAATGAGGGCAATACTATCGATACTATCGATAATTTATTCTTCGTGAGCTGCAATACTATCAATACTATCGATTGTTTATTCTTCGTGAGCTACAATAGTATCGATAGTATTGCCCTCATTCGATAGCATTGTCTCATTCTGAGCTATCAATAGTATCGATACTATCAATAGGTCTATCGATATGATGCCGTTATTCAGATGAAAACAATCAATAGTTAAACAATCGATATTTCGGCTACACTAGTGCCCACTCCTTCGTGGATTTATAAGCGTGTATGTTTTCTTCAGATTTCGATTGATTTTTTTCCGGTAGTTCATAAGAATATCCATAAATGACTCCAGGGTCACCTCAAGATGCAAGAATTTCGAATATCTAGGATGTGTTCATTTGATCAGAGTATTGCCCCTGTCAGGGACAGATCGTGGGTTCAAATCTTGTCCTGAATTTTAGCTTTTTCCCTCCTACAAGTCTGTAAACTTGCTGATTGTGACCTTGATGTCTGGGTTCTACTTTACTAGACTAACTACAGATTGCGTTGAACTTTAATAGAGGATTAAAGAAGACTCAAGTGCAGGCTTTCCTCTTAGAGTTGTAAGGTTAGATGGCAGTGACTCCCATAAGAGCCTGACCCCAAGATGAAAGCCTTAGATACGCTGGGAATAACGTTAAGATTCCAGCCTCCCTACACAAGTAACAATTCGTTGCTCGACGTATGATGGAATAGAATGACAAATGTATAGGATTTGACGTTTTTGACATTCGTTGACGCCTGTCATATACGTCAAATCCCATACATTTGGCATTCTATTCCATCATACGCCAAGCAACGAATTGCCACTTGTCTAGAGGGGCAGTGCTGTTACAATCTTGGTTGATAATAATATATTTAATATAAATGTATATTCAGTAAACTACTTCGAGAAGCTAGTCAAATTTTCAACAATGTTTGATATAAGAGACAAAGGGCTATTACCCAGACTGGGAATATCTCTGACTAAGTTTTAAGATTACAATGAACTTCTAGTTCAAAGCTGAGTTAGTTATTAGATATAAAAGATAGCCAAGTACGTTTCCAAGATTAGCTACTGAATTAACTTAAGCATCATTTAAACAGAGAGAGTTTCTCGTACGTATCGGTCCGAAACTCGTATGCGACTATAGTTAACTAGTAATAATCGCTATAATAATATCATTCTTCTTCATCCTAGCTTTAATTCCCAGTCGCATCCGAAGCTTTTCAGCTCGGAGTCTGGGGTCCGCTTTACCAGTCTTAACTACGGATTTGGCTAGACCTCGATATTTTCCGTGAAGCGATTGCCATCTGACCTCCACGACCCAATGGTAACATTAGAAGATATCGAAGCTTTGCAGCTAGACCGTTGTTTTTGGACTTTTTAGGGCTCCAACTACCCGTAACGACTGCCATAGATGTTCTTGTGGCAACCGGGACCGACGGCTTAACGTGCTCTCCGAGGCACAACCAGACCAATGCAAATATCCATATTTTATGAACACAAATATTTGCACTGAGCGGGGATCGAACCCGCGCCTCCTGCGTAGCGGCCGCGTTCACTACCGCTACGCCACGGAGGCTGCTATAATAATATCATTATCGTATGAAAATGTTTATTTACCTACAGGCTATACATTTCTCGCCTATGATTATATCATACGAGATTCGCAACCCTTGAGAAACTATTCCCAGAATAAAAGGTAGCCTATGTCTGTCCTATTCCAGACTGTAGGTTTATCCCTATACCAAAGTTTCAATAAAATGCGTTCAGCCGCTAGAGCGTGATTGAATAACAAACTGTCAAACGTGCAAACAAACTTTCGCATTAGTAGTAGGTATTAACTACGTTTCTGCTTTTAACACGTCTTAGATGCCACCCGCATACGGTGCAGAATATTCCATTAAGAACCAAGCGGTTTGGCGACTCCTTCTTCTGCCGCACCATTAAGTCTTGGAATTCCTTACCAGTTCACATGTTTCCCTCTTCCTACAGTCCCGGGTCCTTCAAGCGGGGCGTGAAAAAGCATCTGATGAGGCCGTCAAGCTGAGTGCCACCATTGTAACATGGTACGTGTCTGTAATGGTGACCCTCTTTTCAGAAACTTTGCCTTCAGCTTACCATCAGGCGAGGCGAAGTCAAATTGACGTGTCCTGTATAAAAAAAAATAAAAAAACTAATGGACAATTAATTTGTTTCATAAGTTAATAATCTAGGCATCTAACATCCGGTACTATTAAGAAAAACTAACTAAAATTATTAGAAACATATTGAATAAAGCACCTGTACTTTTCCACAATTATTTATTATTTTGAACCTAACCGGTTTCGCCTTACGGCATTCTCAAAGGTTTACCAGTGTAGCAAGTTTCACCAAGCGCCATCACTCCCAGTATAAACACTATTAGAAACATTTTCATACATATTGTTTGCATGAATGCAGTTATTTTTAGCAACAAAACCGTAAGCAATTAAAAGCTCATTAGGCGTCTGTACCAGTATTTACATTTAGGTACGAATAAACTTCGAGGGAGATGAACTCCCCTAGACAAGTAGCGATTCGTTGGCCGGCGTATTGCGGAATAGAATATTGTAGGACATTCTACACAACGCTATCTAGACCCAAAGTAAGCATAATATAAATTTAAAAAAAAACTTTTTAATGGATTCTATCGCGATTTATTTGGTACTAACTGTTCTTCGCGACTCCACCCGCGTGGAAGTCAGTTACTGCGACCAAACATAGCCTATGTCCTTTCTCAAGGTCTAATCTACCCCTATACTAAATTTCAACATAATCCGTTCAATGGTTTTGGCGTGAAAGCGTGACAGACAGACAAACAGACTGCATTTGTATTTGTCAGACGGCATTTATAATATTAGTATGGATTATTTTTTTATTTACACTATATCGAGATTTCACTTACTTACAACCCGTGTGCTTATCTACCACCTAATAGGTATAAAAACCCTACTTAGCGGCACTTCCAAATTAAACTTAAACAAATTTTGATAAAAAATCGATACATGTACACTCATCTCTATATAAAAGACTTCACGGCTCAAAATATCGATGTTCTAATTCTCTCCTATAATGTACAAGTACGAACATCCATTAATAACCTACTGCCTGCCCGAGGACAAAGGCTACAAGGTGTTTAGTTCCACGTGTTGTTCGGCGAACTTCGCCAATGTTCTGGATCTTAGTTTCGAAGGATTTACATGTTAACTAAAGATTAACGTGCCCTGCTTGCTTCTCAGCCGGTTGAAAGATACCGGATGTCGATTTAATTACTTTTCTCGAACATAGAGATATTGTCATTATTATCGTGTAAAGAACACGCGAAGTATCGAATGATTTGGTTTTCTTGCTATAAAATAACGGGATATTTTTAAATGCACATCTGTATATTTTTTCAGCAAACTACGTAACTCTACTAATTTACTGACTTGCACACTAATTAAATCAAATGATAGGTTTATTGAAAAAGGTGCGCAATCCGTTGAAAAAGGTGCGCAATCCGACTTGGATAGATTAGGTTAGAAGGCTAATGCGGGAGTGGAGCGAAGCGGAGCTCCCGCATTTGCCTTCGTGGTTATTTTTTTTTATTTAACCAAAGGAATTGTTCTGCAAATTTCATTAAACAGTATATTTAATTTGATTTAGTTAGTGTACATAATTAGTGTGCAAGTCAGTATTTTTGATATAACTTTGAAATATTTTGTTAGAAAAAAGGGAATATATAAATATCGATTTAAATACATGCCTAAAATAACTAATAAAAGCTTGTTACTTGATTTGGTACTCAGTCACGCAAAACCAGCTTGATACACTAGACTTTAGCCTACCGACAAACCTACATAGAAGAACTCTTAAATTAGAATAAGTTCCTATGATAAACTCAAGTTCAATAAATAAACGTGCAGGCAATATAAATGAAAACAATGATGTATTCATCTCACAACTAGACAATCAGCCCCTCTAGACAAGTGGCAATTCGTTGCTCGGCGTATGATGGAATAGAATGACAAATGTATAGGATTTGACGTTTTTAACATTCGTTGACGTCTGTCATATACGTCAAATCCCATACATTTGGCATTCTATTCCATCATACGCCGGGCAACGAATTGCCACTTGTCTAGAGGGGCAGATCCTCTCCATCTACTTACAACAGAAATGTGATATTCAGTTAAAATATTCAAGCAGAAGGTGCCTATTTTATTCAAAATTATTCATACAAATAAAATGAGACGCTTATTGTAACAGGGGAATCATGTACGTACTAATATGGGTAAATTAAAATATGATACAGTCTTCTTAATTGTGTCTTCTGTGTGAATACGAAGCCACAGTACTGAAATTATTACCCCAAAAATTTCCCCCGAGATTTGTTAACATAAAGGGTAAATAGAAAGGTATCCTTTGTTGTATAAAAATTATTTTCGGATAGGTATTAATGTCCCAGTTTTATCATTGCCGAACGTTACAGCAGTGACGCATGAGTCATGACGTAATTCAACATTTGGATCAGACTCCCCGTCGGATATCCAGGTACAATTTATACCCTGAATGAGGTAGGACACGACAGTACCTCCGCGCTAAAGAATACCGCGGCTAAATAACCTCGTGTTGTGTTCCCGGCGGTGAGTAGGGTAGCCAGAGCTCACTGGAGAAGTTTTGTGCTATCAGTGAGAAAAGCAAAGACTTGTTCTACTTAACTTCTGCGCTAGCTGACGGCACAGAATCGCTCTTTTCTAAGAAAGAAAAAAAGAAAAGTTTTTTATTCTGTACAAAAATCCTGATATAGGTACAAAGTTTCGCACACAAAATACAGGTCAATACGTAGTTTAGAATTCAGAATACGCAATAAAAAACAAATTCTTTTTAATCTAATGTAAACAGTAATAAACAGCGACAATTAAAGTCATTATATCAATGTTACATAGGACACTATAATGATTATAGTGCACCATGTAACAGAATTGAGAAATAAAGATTTATTGTAATATATTATATCAAATATTCATTCAAACATCGAATAAGTAACCTGATTAGGAAACCCTTTGCCTTAAGCGAAGTAGCTACTCGTAACTTTGTTTCTTGATCACAAAATTATAACTAAGCCCTTGAGGGTAAAGGTGAGCTGTCCGTGTAGATAACGCCCTTGTCGCTTGCAGGGCAGTAAGTACAAAGGGCGCATCTATTGGACGTGAAGACGTCTATCCCTTCGTTAAGAGTTGCGATAACCGGTCGAAGTTTCTTAGGGCACAAAATATCGTAAGATTTGAATTGCTAATGAAGTCAATTCAGTTTTTACGGAAACTTTACGAAACAAGTTTTATCGGATGTGTTTTTTTTTTATTTTACATTTTAAAAATAAATAGTTTTAGTATTGATTAGTTCATTTGATTTCGTGGGAACTACAGAATTTACCTATTTACCAATTCGGTCGAAAATTTCCACCCTAGTACAAGGTCCTGTAACGTACAGGACCCTGTACTACTGGACAGGGTGAATTTTTTTTACTGTACCTGAATGGAAAATACTCTACATACTAGATATAGCGAATTTAACTTAAATAAAACATTCTCTTATTTTCAAAAAGAAACAAAACTGCATTCAAAGTTTTTCGAAAAATCGCTTGCCTTATCCGGTAATCGAACCTACTAAAATTGGAAAAAATTACAATTTGTATTTAAGCGGCATCATTTGATAAGTTACTTTAACAAACATGGTAAATTAAATAAAGGTGAATTCCTCCAGTATTTAGAATACTTTCTCTCTTGGTACGGTCGAAAATTTCCACCCTGTATACTATACATTAATTCATACAGGCATACAGTCACATCTCTATTTCATTGAGGTAGACAGATAACACAATAGAGACAAAACGTTGAAAAAGAAACCTCTAACTCCTTTTTGTTACAAACATTGTTATAAACTTTCATTTTTGTTATATTAGTATAACAAAAATGAAAGTTTGTGAAGATGTTTGTTACACAATCACACGCAAACCGTTGAACAGATTCCGCTACCCCTTTGGAGGTATACCAACCCCACTTCGATCACACTCAAAACTGCAAAGTTCCATCGCACGGAGTCATCAATGATTCATTCCATAAAGACATCTATGATTGAAAGTCTTTTTTCCCTCCTCCCGTCTAACTGAGGGAGGAATAATTACGAGCGAGGGGCTTTGACCTCCGGGGGGTGTAATTAAGGGTGCGGGGAGAGGGGAAATCATTTTCTTTTAGGTGTGTTTTTGTGCTGTGTGCGAAACGCTAGGCAGAAATCTGTTTGTGCTTTTATAGGCTTTCTCTGGAGGTTTTGTGGATTAAATATTATAATTTAGATTATGGAACACGGGATTTTTTTGTTATGTTTGTGTTTGTTTTTGTTTTCAAAGATTGGTGTCAATGACCTGTGTGACGTAGAGCGTTTTGAATTGTCGTATAGTGTACAATTTGTACATTGTATGTAGATATTATATAAAATATATCTTAGTAATTTATACGGGTTCTCGATCCCTTATTACTCGATACTTAACTTACGGGTCAAGATAGAATTGTGTAGTATACAAAAAAATATTAATCATCTTTTTATATTCCTCGTAAGAAAAAATCAAGCACTTACGAATATTATTTTTTTTTTCTTTGTATATAGGACACGTCAACTTGACTTCGCCTTGCCTGATGGTAAGCTGAGGGCAAAGTCTTGGAAAGAGGATCACCATTATAGACACGTACCATGCTACAATTGATTACAATTGAATACAATGTGATTGAGACTGTAAATTTTTTACGTTGTAATAAATTAACAGGTTTTAGTACAAATCTAAATGGACAGCGTAGAAGAGCATTGTCATTGGAAATAAATAAAAAATAAAACTATGTGCAGAAAACACCGCTTGACGAGTCGAAACATTTTTCAGACTTGACCAATCGAACCTAAATCAATAAAAATGTCCTTCTTTTTTTTAATTCTGTCCAAACACGCAAGTATCCTGTCCAAGTTATTTGGTTTAGTTGTCAAGTTAATTCGTGCAACTTTTAAGTAATAAAGAAAATTACAAACTACTTTAATACAGTTACAAAATCTGTAGTACAACTTAAACCCCTGCCAAGAGAATGCTGTGCGAATAGTCTTCACAACGAACTTTGTATGTTTACGAGCTGTTAGCTTCCTCAGCAGTCTTGGCAAACATTCTGTGTTTCACATAACTTGTGTCATATAGTCATCTACACCGTATTTTACCTGTGGTTTGAGAGATTACCTATAATAAAAATAATGTTTATTCATTTATTTATTACTAGCTTTTGCCCGCGGCTCCGCCCACGTGGATGTCGGTTATCACGACCAAACATAGCCTATGTCCTTTCTCAAGGTCTAATCTACCCCTATACCAAATTTCATCAAAATCGGTTCTGTGGTTTAGGCGTGAAAGCATAACAGACAGACAGACAGACAGACAGACAGAGTTACTTTCGCATTTATAATATTAGTATGGAAGTATGGATTAGTATGGATACACTTCATTGTACACCAAGTAGAATTTTAGAATAGAAAAATTCGAATCAGCTTTGGACGAGGCTTTTTGGATCAGTGCTCAGAGTATTCTCGCTGTAAGGGATAGATCGTGGATTCAAGTCCCGCCTAAGCTGTAATCCCTTTTTTCTATCTTAACCGATTTTGACCCCGAAGCTCTTCGTGAGGCCTCATACACCCTAAAAAACAGCCTTATCATCCATATATCCTCTCCCAATATGAACCGATTCTCCTTTCTTTGGATAACTCTCCTGATTTTCCAGATTTCCCAACACTCCTGATTTTCCTTTCTTTGGACCTCTACCTTCGTATGTGACCCCAGCTCGCACTTTACGACCTTTTTACATAGATACAATCACAACTACAGAAACAAACGTTTCCCCACAAAACGATAATCTTACAGTTATTACATTTCCTCCAACAAATTATTATCTCGATACGGGCGGCATTGATGGACAGACAGTACCTACCTCATATTCGCAATAATACAGATTATGAAGACTGAAATAAAGATAATCACGTTAGACGGATTGCTGCCGGGATCGACGACTCACTCGGATAATATTGCCAGATCATAATCCAGGGCAGACGCGATATATCAATTTGTAATATAATATAATCCTTTGTTTGTTTACTAGACTGAAATATAGTATACTGATCAAGTAGCTGTACAGTACTGTAGCTGACGAAATCGTGGTTTCACACACCGTACTTGACTTTAATTTCCATTGCATCGCCCATCTAGCAAAGACTTTCTCATTTTTTTATGCTTATTGCTCCTTTATATTAAAGCGTTTTTCATATAGCTTCTAAGGTTTCTCAAAAACTGGGCTATCAGATGCAAAAATATTTTTTCAAATAGCATCTGTAGTTCCAGAGATAAACTCTTCGGCTTTGTTATTAGTATAGATGAAGAAAGCCAACACAAAAATCACCAAATTTTTCATGGGTATGGTTGGTCAATTTATTGGTGGAAGTCAAGTATTTATACGAATTTGTTACCCCTTTTGGGAAATAGGTAGTCAGGCGTGAGCACACAAAAGCACTCTACTTAACTACTCTATAATAACATCACTTGTATAATTTTTGTTATAAAAGCCAACTTCAGTAACGCATTTACCCTGTTTCCGAGCCAAAACTTAATTGAAACATTTTGAAATGTACAAAATTTTTTGTCAGTTTTAACCCCTGTGCTCTAAGATTTTATAGTGCCCCTTGAAAATATTTAAAAGGCAAAGAATAGCGGCAGTATCAGTTCGCAACATCTATTGTGCCGCCGGAATGAAGTTGCGCCCTTATCTCGACCATCCAATCGGTGATTGAAATCGACTTGGTCGATGTTCTTTCGTGTTTTCTCCTCTTTTCTTCAATATTTTTCTAGATTGAAAATTTGTTTGAGCGACATTGGTATGCTAATATTTTGGATGATTGTATTGACCCCGATTTGAGAGATCTTTTTTGATTGCGATTCAGACATGGGATGAACAAGATCGTTGATTTCGAATATTATTGTTACGTTTTTTTTTTCAAGTTTTTTAGATAAATCGGTATTTTAACTCACTGGGTACTTGTAGCTACACCAATGTTTTATTTTTTTAATTGGAAAGCAGCTTCACTACATATTATAAAACAAAGTCGCTTTCGCTGTCTGTCCGTCCCTATGTATGCTTAAATCTTCAAAACTACGTCACGGATTTTGAAGCGGTTTTCTTTAATAGATAGAGTGATTTAAGAGGAAGGTTTATGTGTATAATACATGCAATAATATTGTAGAGAAACACTGATAAATTTAGAGATATGCAGCGGGAACGGGATCAGAAAATATGGCGGTACGAAGTTCGCCGGGTCAGCTAGTATGTTATAAATTAATGTAGGCGTGAGTTTATGTTATGTTTAGAATTAAAACACGGAGACTTTGAGAAAACGCAATTTATATTGTACTTCAGATTTCCATATATTTTCTGCACCCCACCTGACCTTACTCAATACATTTATTGCGTTCCATAATGTGATACAGATGTCAGATTAAGTAAGTTAAGATGCAATTATGAACCCTGTCGCTGTCGGGCACAGCACAGTGTTTGGAGAGAGAATTTGATATTGTAGGTACACAATTACATACACCCACTTTAGCATTTACAATTTAGGTCTACATAGGCAGTCTACAATATAATTAGTTCGAACAGATCGCTCCACATTCGAAGGCTTCGGAGCGTCAGTCATCCATCAAGCTCCCGTCAACGATGTCAGATCACTGCAACGTCGTTTTCTGCAAGATTACACACACGGGGACAGTGAGCGGTCTGTCTAATGAAGCTCGGACGTTTACGCTCGCTCCGATAGACCTTGTAATTGGATGTGTTAACTGTTATGTAGATACGCCTTTAGAATTACATTAAAATCTTTGGAAGGAATCTTAATAATTGATTACGAATTTTATCGTTACCAAACTTGTCTTTAATCAAATAGAAAAATATTATAACGCACATTTTTTTATTCATTTTTACTTACCCCTTCCGTCATTTATCAACAGGTGAGATAGTGGTCAAACGCGGGTCTTTTGATAACAAAGAAATCTAGCTATCATAATATTATTATCATACTTCTCCATGTACAAAAGTCGGGCCGCCTCCGACTCTATCAACTCGGTGTTTGGGTCCGCTTAGATATGAAATGGCTTGATTTTTTCAGCTATATTGGGTGTGACTGCCGTCTAACCACCCAGCCTGAGTTGTGGTTATTGACCAACCAATGACAGAGTTATCAGGTCGCCCATATAAGCCTCCGTCTTGACCTAACGACTATTTAGGCTGCGTTTCCATTGACGCGGAGCGGAGATAGATTAACCAAATAGGATTGCATAAAAACTTCGCTCAGATGCAGGAGCGGAGTTTTATGCAATCAACAGTCAGTCACAGCCAGCAACAACAACTGGCAGTCGACAGCCTGATAGTCGGATCCAACTTTTAACATGCCCTCCGAAGCATGGAAGCTTTCAGATGAAAATTAAATAGCACTTGGGAATCATCCAACCAAATGGCAATTTCACCTAGTAGCTTATCTGATCATTTATCTAACAGTGAGCTCATCTAGCTACGAGGGATTCATCATATTACGAGTATATTGAAACTAATAACAGCTCAAATTCATAATACGATGCACCTATCCAACATAATATACTACAGCTTAACATTTAGGATTAACCCCTATTATTGAACCAGGGACCTACCCAATCTGATCGGCAATATCGCTCAAGTGTGCTGAAGTGTCTCGCTATTCCGGATATTACTGGCGTGTGACGAAATCAGAGCCTTACCAATTAGGAAGGGCCTTTGTCAGTGCATCAAGTAAAGCTTCTTATTGGCAGTCTTCAGTAATCTGCTGTCGAGCTTGTAGCTTTGCAGTATTGATTAATATTGATAGAGTATTATAGTTCTAAGACCTTATGGTATGAAGGCGTAGGTGGCGAGTGGCACGATAAAAAAGTGGCGCACAGGCGAGTAAAGATGGATTATTCTTCGTTGTCTAGATTAGGTAAAGGTTCGGTTGAAAGAATGTAATTTTGTTTTGTGCAATGGGTATTTTTCATGTACTACAAAACATATTTAGGTCGTAGATGTTACACAGAAATTGACTCAAACTAAGTTTGTGCGTAGGTTCTTTGTAAATTCTACATAATATTGTAATAACGTTTATTTTGCCGATATAAAATCATTGCAGCTAGACCAGTAGTTGGACTTTTTGGAGCTCCAACTACCCGTAACGACTGCCACATGTTCGTATAGCAACGAACATCTATGACTCTCCAAGGTACGACCAGACCAACGCAAATACTCATATTCATGCATACAAATATTTGCACTGCGTGGTAATCGAACCTGCACCTCCTGCAAATTTCATAAAACATACCATTATACCAAAAACATGAATTTAATTGCACACCTATTTATTTAAATACTATCCCACATAACGAAACCATCACATCAAACAATAGCCTTCTATTTATCACCAGTATGAATGATGGAGTTGGACTGACCCCGCGTGTCAGCCTAGCATGATGAATGGGCATCGTCAGCAAAACCACTACTTACATGAATCATTATTACTTACTTATTCGGGCTAGATTTGATAGGAAGGATGTGATTTATTGCATATAGCTAGGTATGTACTAATTGTGTTTTTTCTTGGATTCGTTTTTAGCTCACACAGATACCACAAAACCATAGTGCTACGGTTTCGTCAGAATGGCACTAAATAAAACTAATACGATATTCTGCCTAGTGAAAGTGTTAGGTACTGGGTAACCGGATATAACCTAAACACAGTTCCGAAGACTCTGAATACCTGAATACCTGTAATACCTAAATATTTCAGGAAGCTAACTTCTTGGTTATTGATTCGGGCTTACATCTGCTAGATAAAAAATAAAAGAAATAGATTTAGGTAGTAAAACTATAAAGGGTGCCTGTATTTGAAAGTGGTTTGAAATTAATAATTTGATGCATCTTCTTAAATATATATTTAAACAAAAAAATAATTATTAATTATTGATGAATGGATTTGAAAATTTGCCAAATCGTTGCATTTTCACTCAACGATTATAAAAAAGTGATAGAATACATTGTACTCGTATCCCAAAGGTTCTACAGGAACCGGTAATATTTTCTGGAAATCGTCCCTCCCTAATAATTAATTTCAGATAAAGCCACGGCGAAGCGTGCTTGGGTTCACCTATTTAAGGATAAAAATATGATTGCGCAGCAGATTTTTTTATCTGGTTTTAAATAGCATTTTTCGCAGCCAAATTTTATTTTTAATTTTGCTTAAGTAGAACCTTAACCGCAGCTGAGATTAATGCGATTGCTGATTTTTTTCCTGCACTCATAAGTATACCCTTGCAGTTTGATGGAATGTTATCGGCTATTAATCACCTCACGCGTCATCAGCTAGTTATATTACTAGCTGATGCCCGCGTGAGGTTTTGATCCCGTTCCCGGAACCTATTCCAAGGATAAAAGCCGGCTTATAATAATCGGACTATAATCTATCCCTGGGCCAAATTTTAGCCAGATCAGTTCAGCCGTTAGAGCGTGATTTAATAACAAACATCTTCACAAGCTTTCATATTTATAAATTTAGTAGGAAGTAGGATAGTCTACCGGCTAGCAGGTGAGCCTGCTTCGGGCCAAAGAGCTCGGCCAGCCGCCATACGCACTAAAAAAATTACAACATAATTCTGCCTAGTTACATAATGTGAACAAATGTTTCGCTATCCATAGAACAAATACGAAAGAATTGCATTATCATACGTCTTATTGGATATTATTGTTTATCCGAAGGTATGTTATGATTGACATGGGTTCTGGCACTTTCCGTAACATGATTCTTTTATAAATATCATATTTGTGATATTTTATGTATAGGAAAGTAACATATAGGTCAGTGCTAATATACCTACAACGAATGTCAAAACAATGCACAAATTAGTATTTGCTTGGACATTGAATATTAATGTGTGTTTTAATGTTTTGTATGGTATATTTACTGTTGAAATAAATAATTTGGAGAAAATAATATAATACCTATGTAATACATAACTATGTTTTTTTACTATGTTTGCCTACCCGTGACTTCTGTCGCTGACGTTCTCTGGGTTTTAATTTTTTACGCGGAATTCTCATACGTTTTATAATATTATTGGTCACGCCTTATTATATCAGTCTACCATCGGAAATCTCGATAAATTCGTCTCAGCCCCTTTACAGATTAACCGGTACAAACAAACGGAAAGACAGACAGAGATATTTTGGTCTGTCTGTCTTTCTGTATATGCCAAATTGTTGGCTGTCGGTATTCCTGATTGTCACTTTCAGCAGGCTTTTATAGCGTTTATCTGTAGACAGCCTCCGTGGCGTAGCGGTAGTGAACGCGGCCGCTACGCAGGAGGCGCGGGTTCGATCCCCGCTCAGTGCAAATATTTGTGTGAATAAAATATGAGTATTTGCATTGGTCTGGTCGTGCCTCGGAGAGCACGTTAAGCCGTCGGTCCCGGTTGCCATGAGAACATCTATGGCAGTCGTTACGGGTAGATGGAGCCCTCAAAAATCCAAAAACAACGGTCTAACTACTAAACTTCGATATCGCCTAATGTTAACATTGGGTTGTGGAGGTCAGATGACAATCGCTTCACGGAAAATATCGAGGTCTAGTCAAATCCGTGGTTAAGACTGGTAAAAGCGGACCCCAGACTCCGAGCTGAAAGCTTCGGATGCGACTGGGAATTAACGCTAAGAGGAAGAAGAAGATCTGTAAACAACTATCATCATCATCCTCATGAAAGAACCCGAGTTTATAAAAATAAGAATCGACAATGTCTAATAGAACTTCTGTAACAATTGTAACTCCTCTTGTGTTTTAAAGAACTCCAAGAAAAACAATTATCGTCCCAATCTCGGCCGACAGCATATAAATATCCGTAAACACCAAATTAATGTGCGTCCATCTATCGCTATAGGCGCGCGGATGATTTGTGCGCTTGGCTGACAATTTTTCATCCACCCTACCGCCACTAAATCACTCTGACAACTTCAACCGGCTCAACTATTGGGTAAAGCCTACATGTTAACACCATTCTATTATCTACCCTATTTTGAAGGTATAAGAATTCATTTCAGTTTGACACCTTTAGGGTAAGCTTTCAAAGGTCGTCTCCTTATATTTTGATATTTGTTTACGAATGTATAATAAAAAGGCATGTGTATTATTGCAGGTTACGCTTTGTCTTGTCAAAAATTAGCTGGACGAGAGTTCATTTTGTGTAACTCTTATTAAAATTTTGTTGCGTAAAAGGTTTTGTGACTGCAATATCCTGCGTAAGTATGGTCCATGACTCGAGCATACTTACGCAGGATTTATAAAGAATAGCTATTATATTTTATGTTCTTCATGGTTTTATTCTAGATTATATACAGTTGGTATTATGCTGCAAAGATTAAACAGACTATTACGCTTTGCAATTCCAAAAGTATGAGCAAGTAATAAAATTATATGATGTTTTGTTGTATGAATATTTATGGGTGTAGTAACACAGATAGTACAGCTGAAATTAGTAAGTTACTAGTTACTAGTGGTTACTAGTTACTAGTGTTAGGACGCGTGCCAATTTATTTAGTGAATGAAATTTTAACTGCTGAATTTTATGTAGGTATACCGAAGTGTGTCGTGCAAAAATTAAGTAATATTAGATTTTATGATTTCATTTATATTTTTTGTGAATATGTGGTCTTTTTTTTTCTTTCTTTCGCTCTCTCTCCCTCTCTCTCTCTTATGTGATCTTTCCTCAGTTCTCTTATGTATCCTTTCTCTAACCTAGTTCTTATTGTCTGCCATGACATGCATTCGTAATGTTAAGTGTATCGAAAGATTGCCCCACATTCTTCTTAATCTCTTTCTTCATATGAGGCTATTTTCTTCTACTTTTATAGTTTACAAACTTGTAACTATAAAGGAACTAACACATTAAAACTGTTACAAACGCGCCACAGCAAGAGCCACCCTCGGTTTATTTTTTATAGCTCAAGGAGGCAGATGAACAGATAAAACGGTTTTACTACACTTATTTCCTGGCAAAGTACTAGTGTAAGTTATACGAGCAGCCTTGGTTCTTTCACTGCTTCTGCTACAAGAAAGTTTCAACTTCACAAAGGCACTAAATTATACGCTGCTATTATTATCATCAACATACATGTAACGCCATCTAGTGGCATAAAGAGAGAACCACTTTTGGTAAGATAGTTTGAAACTTGAAAAAATATGCAGCTAGATTAGTTAAATACTTAACACTCAATAGATTTACATTGAAAAAGGAGTACTTGAAATTCACCTATTGTCATTAATAATATCGAGCAACGTAGCAATAATCACGTTTGTTGTATGAACCCTCCCTTAAATACCTTAAATACATCGTCTATGAAAATTTCAACTATATAGTTGTCAGACCGACAGACGAATAGTAAAGTCTTAGGTAAAAGGGTTCCATTTTTCCCTCTGGATACGGAACCCTAAAACGACTACTTTAGTATTGGTGTTGCCAGCTATGAGCAGTACATTTACAGTGTCCTCCACAAACAGAGCGAGTAAACATACCCTTATAATACGAATGGTCTGTGTTCAGTCATGCTTACTGTTTGGTGACGATTTTTGGGCTGTTTGGTGAAATCATCGCATTGGTTCACGTGTGCTAATAAAACCTGGGTAAAGTGTACATTGATTTTTTGGACCATGTTAAGTAAAATTTATGGTATCGAATAAGATTCGCTGGAGTACTTTTACAACTCATACGTACTTTTTATGCCTGAAGTGGTGAATAATATTGTATTATTAGTGATTTAATATGTTCCGTAAGGTTGATCTGACAACGCCTAAAGAAAGTATGTTTCTGCAAATAAAAGAATAATTAACAAACTAGTTTTATGTCTCAGAACGATAAAGTGTTCCTACTATAAATAAGAATTGAGATCAATACTGTCTCTTGTCTCAAAATCTCATTTCCCTTCAAAAGCTTCAACGATCTTGACAATATTCGCGTATCAAATTGCTCGAAACAGAAAAAAAAGGTACATGTCTGCAAGCATTCTACCCCCACGAAGCTGATTCGGTCCAATGGCCTTTATATGGAATATATAAGGTAAAACGTGCTCATTCAATAGGAAACTAAGTATGTAGGCGAAGAATTGTTATATTGAGTTTTTGCTAAAATATGCAACATTCACGTTCGTTCAATATTTGAATAAATTTTTTGACGTTATTTATTTGAGAGAAATAGAAATAGCATGTTTGTACAGTACTATATTTATGTGGATGACTTGCTAATATTTTGACGTCGTTTATATACGTACATCGTAAATTATGACGGCATGTTTGGTTCTTATAATAAACTAGTTGATGCCCGCCACTCCCCGCGTGGATTTTCACGTGTTAACGCGATTTTTGGTCATATCACCGGCTTTACTCATCCAATTGCGATGAAATTATGGCATATTTGAATCTGCCATATATTTCATTTACGTTACATAACTAGCCTAACAGGTTTCTACTCTTCTAACAAAATCTTTTCAAGATCTTCTATTTGTATAAGAATTGGATATCTTGCAGTCGTTTGTTAACTAACCTTCAAACTTTCAGTATACTTAGCATGGAGTTCTCTGCATACGAGGAACTCTGAAAGTTGAACCGGCAGTACTCCAATATGCTCACTTATTAAAACTTCATACTGGGATGTACTCCTCGCGAACACGTTAGGGGAACTGGTTCTGCTTGCTTTTTATTTCACTTTGTGATATAACTTTTTGTTATTTTTAACATATTTTTCTGTAGGTCTTAGCCTCAAATCTTTCTGATTATATTTTTTGTTATTAAAGATAAAGATATAGAACACTTCGATCCTAAGGGAACAAGACATTGGCTGATTGAGTACTTACTTTAAATATTTAATGAATTATTTGTACAAACTTAAAAGAATAAAATTAATAAATTTATGTAATGATACCTTATTCATCCCCTCTATATCATCATCCTTTATATCATCGTTCTTTACCAGCAAATTATTCTTCCTCAAACTAAACCATACCCAGCTTATCATTACTCTATATTAATCTAAAATTGGAGACAAAAAAAATTGAAAAGAGTTTACCATGTTTAATGTTTACTTTTAAAATTAATTAGTCATTTTTGATCAAGGTGCGCCAATAGACGTTTCATACTAAAAAATAAATAAAAAGTATCATCAAAATATAAAGTGCGTGATGATTTCATAATGTTCAAAATAACCCAAGCAATGCAGCGGGTAGGAGACCACAATAAAATTAATGTATATTGAATTTAAATTCATTAACTAGCGGTACGTGTGGTCGCACTGAGTGCGAGCAGCATAATGTCGCCATTTTGTGACGTCATTAACGGTCTTTCGATTCAATTAAGTTTCATATTTTTAATTTAATTTTGTATCTGTTATTTTATATAACTATGTATCAATTTTGTTTTTAGTAGTACCTAGTTAAATGATGTTCACATAAAAGTTACCACATGAGTATTTTATAGATAGGAATGTTTTTATTTGTATCACCAGTTTGCCAGTTACCTCGATGAACTACTTCTATCCGAGCAGAACCCGGAACAGTTGTAGTTAATAATAAATATAAATCAATACTAAATGGTAAGATATCCAAAATTACGCTTCCACCAAAATCGAAACAAACACCCGAATCTTCGCAAAACTCTGAAGCTTCAACAGACATTGACGAATTCCTAATGAACAGTCCAATAAATAATGTTCTACTTTCTACCTCAGCCGAAGTTATAAACAAAAATCAATAAACTGGCAGTTACCGGGTTGAATTAAAAGTTTGCTTAACAATGTACTAAGTTACTTTGTTAAAGGCAGAGATTTCGGCCGAACAACAATTTAAGAAAATTTTATTAGCACCAACGGCGAGAAATTTGATTTTGGCGAGAAACATTATTTTGTTGTTATTAATGAGTTAGAACTTGTTTGCGAACTAGTTGTTTGCTGTGGACTCGTTTGAGTGGATTAAACGTTTCAAAGGGTTTCTGTTTTTTGAGTATTTTATATCCTTGCCCAATATAATTAGGTATAAATTATATCATTTGTGTTCCCGAAGGGACCCCCTTAGGCCCTACTTCACCGGTGAGAAATCCAAATCAACCCAATTAAAACCGCTCGTTGTTTCATCATATCGGCCTGTGGTTAAGGAATCTGGTGTAGACCAGGAAAGATACCCCCAGAAACTCCAATCTGGGCCTCTAGGGCCGTTGTCATCGATATTTGTGTACTATATCTTGAGGGACAATGTAAAATTTTACAAATTATACAAATATTTATATTCACTACAGTAACAGATACTGTTTGACCCATTTTGACATCTTAGTATCCTGAGTATCCTGACAGACGCTGACGGCCCGATTGAGACTATAAAAGTCACAAAGTAAGATTAAAATGATACTGCTAGAGATGGTATGGCCCCCTGCCGTAGCCAACAACATAGAAACACCAACATACCATTATCTTCATTCACTCTACCGCCCATTTTATTACGGTAACAGTCAGAGGTTATTTTGATAACCATAAAGCTCCGATAACGACTTATTGTTGGCTTGTTGCGAATTTGTGGGTTCGTATCAATGGAGTAGTTACGTGCATCGCGTTTATATGGGGTAAAATAGCAAACAAATCGCTAGCTTTCTCTGTGAAAAAAAAATCTGCAATTAATTTTAGAGGGACACATTTTACACGAGTTATTTTTGATTCCACCTTCCTACAGTCTCTGGTCCTTTAAGCAGGGAGTGAAAACGTATCTGATGAGGCCGTCAAGCTGTATTTTAACATTGTGAGTGTCTGCAATAGTGACCCTCTTTCATGAGACTGCCTTCAAATTAAAGAAGTGAAGTTATATTGACGTGTCTTATATAAAAGAAAATAATTGTAGGCACAACGATATCCGGACATTTATTCTTGATTGCTCCCGAAATTTAAAAAATTGTACATCTAGGCAATATTCAGCGCCCTAGCGTTATGGTTTGAGTGAGTTGCATTCATGACTTTCACCTCAGAGCCTTTAGAATTTGATTTTTAATGATTTTATGGAAGTGACTATCATCTGACCTCTCAACCCCGAGTGAAAATCCTACACCAAAACCTCATCCCTCAATCATCAGATATACCGGCTTGCAAGCAGTTGCAGTTGAGGTTCGTGGGACCCAGAACACCCAGTTAAAACATTATTCAACAAAATGCCCTATAAAACAGCTAAAACCCTCTCCTCTTTAATAAATTAACCATTAATTATATTAGAAATACCTGGCCACCATTATCACCATTAAGTGAACGTACTAAACTTATCCCGGCTATATAAAATGGAGTCGGGCTTAATCCTTCGCTTATTTATGATACCGACCGCATTGGAAATAGTTTAAATAATTTGCAATCAACCGCTTGCAATTAAAATGTATTCCGCGCAATTTTATGACAATTTTTTTTTAATTAAGTAGCAGTTTTTATTGAGTCTTGGCTACTGTTGAGTGATATTAGTGTAGTAGATAACATTTTGGATTAACAATTAAGATGTTACAGGTTCAAATCGTTCTAAGCACAATATGCCCTTTTTTTTCTTTTTTTTTTAAGAGCGCAGAATCCCCATGTATAAAAAAGTAAAAGTATCTTATGAGGACCACACCACTGTAATGCTTACCCTCTTTCCTGACACTTTGGTTTCAGCTTACTATCGAGTGTCCTACATCAAAAAATTTACGTATTCATGCACACAAATATTTGCACTGAGAGAAAATCGAACCTGCGACCTCCACGATCGAACTCCTAAGCCACGAAGATCTTCAACATAATTTTGAATCTTGCCGCTCATATCTAAAAGTGTGCACTTTATTATAATAACAGCTTTTATCCTTATTTGTGTATCAAACAAACCCATAATAACCTCACCCTTTTAGAATTCCGTTTCAAATAAAAAGAAGAAAATAGAATAAATTAATAACTTTGTACACAAAACACCCAAATTTCAAGCCGCAAAATTGGGGTGAAAAAAAAAATAAAAGCACATAGTTCCCTCGGGGTACATTCGGTTGGCCGGTCGGACCCGAATTTCACCCAAGATGAACGTTCGGGACGTTTTGCGTGAAAACACGCAACTGTTTTGGGTTACACTTGAGGCTCAATAAATGTACCCCATTTGGCGGTAAGGGTATAAAAACGTTTTATTCTAATATTCAATTTTAAAATTGCAACAGCTGTAGCAGCTGAGAATCCATGTGGTAATAAGTGGTTGTTTTTTTTATTACGTAAGGTGGACCGTTGGTGAAATGAAGGGATAATAGGTATGGGTATAAAAATACCGTGGAAAATACATTTATTTTTAAATATAATCTTACAAACAGTTTATTGCAAATAGGTTAAGGATTATGAAGTCGATTACGCGCTGTTCAGTTCTGATTAAATCTGTTTTTTAAACAATTAGTATGCGAAGCGGGAGTCGAACATGTAACACTTACATAGTTAGCTAGCATAGTTCAGTAAGTTTACACTACAGCAAAATACAATTAGCACCATAAGATTTCCTTTCTGTCCAATCATAGGTAGGTATGTTAGAGTGTCATAGATGGTGACAATGGAATAAGGCTGTTCTCCATCCGGACAAAGTAATGGGTTATTACGTGTGACCAAAAATCGCATTTGATGAAATACACCCTGCCTACCCCTTTGGGGATTTACAAACACAAGCATTATGAATGTATCATTTTCTTTTTACTCCACCAAAGGAGATTTACTTACACTTTCACGTCCACGACTTTCGTCCACTTTTAAAACAATAAGGAGTCTTTTTAAACTAGTTACATCATCATCCAAGAAGCCTGGACGTCGTTATCTAATTTAAATTCACGAGAAACAGTTTAAACTTTGAAGAATCCGTTTAATAAAGATAGTGTAGAAGTTTATTCATCAAATTGAATTCTTATGAAAAGTTGATTTTGTAAATTCAGAGTGGGATAGTGCAACTGGTAGAGGTCTCAGAGATATCCTTACTGGGATATATCTTGTTCATGACCTCACAGGCCGATGCAGCAAAATACCGAAGTATTGTAGTTAGACTAGTAATTGGATTTTTTGGGCTCCAACTACCCGTAAAGACTGCTACAGATGTTCGTATGGCAATCGGGACTTACGGCTTAACGTGATCTCCGAGGCACGGAAATATCCAGGCCAATGCAAATAGACATAATCATGCATACAAAATATTTGCATTAAGCGGGCATCGAAATTGCGTCCCATGCGTGGCAGTCGAGTTCAATACCGCCAAACCATAAAGTCTGTCACGCTATAGAAGATAGAATTGAAAACACACATCCCGGTAATTATCTCTAGTGTAGGCGAAAAACTTAAATACGTGAGTTTCACATTATTTAGAGCACATTCGGGGTATATTCTACTCTAATCCTGTGGTAGTTTCGTCCACGATAAGGATTACGTTCCACCGTCGTCAACAGGAACGATTGTGTTTAAGCTCTGATTTAATACTCGAGGATTGCAATTGTGTGTCCACGACTCCACGCGTCCGTTGGACACGCAAGATGGGGCGTTTATTGTTTCTGTAGCGCAAAATCTCCATGATTTATCAAAGAGATATTGCAATATAGTTGCAATGTTGAATTATTACATGAACGGGCACGAATCATAATACTGCCTTTGTTTTTGATGAAATTTATTTGATAGTTTCAATTAGAAAAGTTATACAGGGTGATAAATAAACCCGTGACTACTTGAACTACCTAGTTGTACTGCAATTTTTGTCTATACCCACAATCATGTATGTTCGGAGCCCAAATTCAACCTCGTTTTCTATCCTGCGTATCTGCTAATTAACGTCTGTGGCTCTAGTGTAGTATTTTCTTTCGGAGTTAAGAGGTTAGACGGCTATCACTCGCGTAAAATATCAAGCTAAATCAAGAGAAAAAGCAGAAGAACCTGGGTTCAAAAGTATAAGGTTTTAGTTTTAGTAACTGGGCCTGACGCTGTGCTGAAGATGATTTCATCGTTTAGGACATGTGTCTTAAAGCGTTGTAGAAGCTCTCATACGAACAAAAAAAAATGCAACACATGCCGAATATTACCAAATTTGGTATTAAACAGAATATCATATTTTTACATAAGACTTAAACCCTCCTCTTATAACCCACTTACCATCAGAATTTGGCCCTCCCTGTATATAAGTAGGTAGTATATATAACAGAAACAATAAGTCCGAATGCTTTCATACGTTAATATTCCATGATTTTCCTATCAAAGGAATCACGCTTCAGTGGCATCGTTGCCGTAAATGTAATTGAAAAAAAAAATCTCGTCGCCATGAATGGAGTTCCTTAATGTTTTCCGGTATTGCAAATGGTTTTGTTGATGTATTGTTGTGGAGTACGGCCTCTTTTTTCAAATTTAAAATCCTGAGTCGAGAGGCTGCTAGCATCGTATTGCTATTACGAAGAGACAAACTGTTGTGACTAGTGGCCAAAGTCGACTGGGTTTCCTGAGAAATTAATTCCAAAGAAATGACAAAAGAACTACCTTACTTATTTCCTACAGGATTTCTCTAGGTATACATAGGGTAAGTGGCAAAAAAGGTGGACATTTGGTTGGACTTTTGCTATACGTAGATCACAGGGATTAGGACAGGCTACCTTTTTAGGTACCTACCTATCAAGGAATCGGTTCCTGTAGATCGAAACTGGATCGATTTTTCACGTAGACGAAGCATTTACTTATTATGTAGGGACGTAATGATTTGAACACTGTGGTAATCAATATTATGGTAGACAAAATAATAATCTAATGGTACATCAATTAAACAGCCTATCCATTACTGGATATAGCCCTCTTCCAATGTTAATCATGACTGAATTTTCACCTACCGCATTCAGTTGATCCTAGCTACCTTCTCGCTGAACCAACGTCCCACCTTTTCTTTCCGATATTGCCCCCACTTTAGAACTTTCTTGTTCCAACGGCTATCGTCGGTCTTTTGGCAATTGTGGCCAGCTGCCACTTCAAGTTGATGATATCAAATCAGAATCTATGCACCTAGAATAATCAACTTAGTTACTTAGTTTCAGCAATCTCAGGCACGAATCACTTACAACTCTTCTACAAGTCTTAGTGTAAAACAGCGTGAATATAAATCCTATTCTTCAACAAAGAGAGGAGCATTATCTCTACACATGCATTAGCACGTCCCCATATTTTATCTCTAAGTGTTTCGTACATTGCTGCTTGTACTCAGAGTAAGGCTTAACTATTTATTGCTGGCTACGCAATCTACTATGTATCCTCATTCGGAAATTGTTTTCGTGTGCTTGAGAGATTTATTTACGGGCACTTTTAGTTTATTTGCTTGCTTGAAAATTCTGATGAATATTGTTTTGTTTATTTTTGTTGGATTCGGGAGTTGTGAGTACACAATCATAATGGCTGTTGTTTAAATATTATGGTGTAGCTGGGTGAAGTAGCCATCTTTTTTGTACGTCATATTTTTTACACAAAAAGGATGTGTAATTTACACGTCGGATGAAAACAGAGTATAATGTTTTATGTATGTATGTATGTATGTGAGTTTATTTATATCACTATATTGTATCGTATCGTTCGCTCGTCGTGCCTCGGAGAGCACGTTAAGCCGTCGGTCCCGGTTGCCATGAGAACATCTATGGCAGTCGTTACGGGTAGTTGGAGCCCTCAAAAATCCAAAAACAACGGTCTAACTGCAAAACTTCGATATCGCCTAATGTTAACATTGGGTTGTGGAGGTCAGATGACAATCGCTTCACGGAAAATATCGAGGTCTAGCCAAATCCGTGGTTAAGACTGGTAAAAGCGGACCCCAGACTCCGAGCTGAAAGCTTCGGATGCGACTGGGAATTAAACGCTAGGAGGAAGAAGATTGTATCGTTCGCTCCTGACGTAATCTTGTGTGACAGCTATAAATTAAAAAATGGTTTCATTTTGATTGATAAAAAGGCAATTTGTAGATAACAACACCAATATTTTTGCCTATAACTCTGAGTAAGAATCAAACCCACGATCTCTGATTCAGTAATCGGACTCGTTACTATTAGGTCGATCAAAACAGCATGATTCCAATAAGTATCTCAAAAAAAAATCAAATATTAGAAACATATCGAATAAAAACTACAGCAATTTGTTTCTTTCCTATAAAACCCTAAACTCAAACCATCTTTCACAAAGCACATTTAGATCTCCCTGAACCTACAAATAAGAACCCAACATATTTCTTCAGAACAATAGGAAGGGCCTGATACATAGCCTTTTTGCTAATTAAAAAGATTATGCGCACAACCCTACTTAAATCAGCCAGTTCCGGATTGTTTAGACCCAAGGCGGGACGTTTTTGAATAAAGGTCTGTTTCTATTATGCCGTTCGGTTGGCTGTGGTTGGTGGTTGCAGATTCTCGGTCACACAAGGTCAGGCGTTGCGGGTGCAATCAGTAAGTCCGGCGATGGTCCGGTGTAATTGTGTTCGGTCTAGTCTCATTCTGAGTTAATGAGGACGTTCTGTTTAATGTTGTGTGTATTAATGAAGATGTTGATGGAATAATAGATGTAGAAGCTACTGAAGAAGTACCAAGTACTGAGTACCGTTACTATGTAGGTTAGGTGTTTTATTTTTGAATAAGTTACCTTTTTTATTTGTTATGTTTTCGTTGTTAGGTGTTATGTTTATTGATAATTAATTATGTTGTGTATGTGTTGATTAAACGACTATTCTTTCTTTCTCTCTTTCAAGTTTGTGTGCGCTGTTATTTTGGCTTTGATTTCATTAGACATTATAATTTCAGGGTTGTATTTTGGTCGAACGGGTCGGTAGAGATCTGTCGATATATTATTTGTCTGCGCTAGGTCAAATGAATATTATTGAAAAATAAAATGGGTGTTAATATACCATACATATTACCTTTACTTATCACAGTATCACAATGCAACATTGACCAAAATAGCGTAAGACATAAAAGAGAAATGTATTGGTTACATATGTAGGGTAAAGACGTTTTTAATAATTATATTAATTTAAGAGCCTCCACAATTAACATTAATTCAATATTTGGGTCATAACTTCAGTCAGTCTTAACGAAATCGAAGAAAGATACCTGTTGAAAAATCCATGCAGTTCTACATTAGCACAAATAAATATTTCATACCAGAAAAATACTGATAACTAATATAATATTCTGAAAATCCCGCCTCCAAGCAAACTTTTTACTTATTCCAAAAGTTTTGGTCTGGCATAACTTTTAAACCAATTGCTTTACCTTTGGCTGTTGCTATTATGGCAACTAATAAACCGAGGGTGCAAGGTAAATTCTCTTCTTCATTATAATTTTTCGCCATGTAACGCCTATATCAATTTGTTACACACAATTTTGAGGTTAACATTTCAAGAACAGCGTCCCTCATTTTCGTAAGACATAATTTATAACAGCCTAACCGTCAAAAAAAGAAAATGATCATTTCCATAAAGAAATACCAAAGGCTGTTTACTTAACGCCGCTACTTTTTGTTCATCACTGGTAGGTACCTTTTTTTCTTTGCTGTACTGAAATTTTCTACAAACACGCGTGTTTCTATCTTCCTACTATACCAGGTTCTTTGGCTTTCCTAACCTAGTGTCAAATAGTAAAATATATAACCACCATTACTTATAACTATCTGTTGCCCGCGGTTCCACGTGGTATTCTTATCTCACGCCCGCAACCCATGTATCTATGGAATTTTTACGATATGAAAGTTTGTCTGAAGTTAACGCCATACTAACATTTTTTATAGCATGTTTGTATACTAATGTATGAAAAATATAATTACTATTTCGATATTTTGTTTTTTAAACATTTTAATAACATCACTCGTCGTATCGCATGCTCGCATACACAGCAACAATAAACTGGCAAACTAACATTTATGAATAAGCAAACAGGATACACTCACACCTACCTGATCACCTAAGAGGGTGTCATAAAATTACGCATTTAATTCCCACTATCAGTCGGCCCTTGTCCCAATAGTTTGGAAAGGACACCAATAAAGTCCCATTCAAAGTAGACACCAACGTAAATAATGACAAAGATTTTACGCATCGTGTGTATCAGCTTCAGCTGACTTTAGTAAACATCAAGATACTTTGAGAGGTACAAGGTATTTTAACTAAGTAGAAGCGTAGTTTAATTTCAATATTTTAAACAAGTGCAGGCTTGGGTGCATTTCTATGAATCTAAAGGTAAAAAAAACTTGATATCATTTATTTTCGATAACAAAACCAAGCAATATTAAGCACTATTTTGAAAATGAATACATTTTAAGAATTCTTACTAATTTTGTCGTATTATAACTACGCAAATCATTTTCGCTATCAATGTTATGTTTATAATGAACTGTATTGTTTCAGAATTATGTATGAATTCTTAAACCGTTGTTCATATTAGTTGACAAAATTAATAATAGTGCTAACTCATGACTTATTCTGACATAATATTTTTATATGCCTTACCTTGTTTTTCACTACAGCTGTAGTTAATGTAGTTATAGTATCACAGTCATTAGCGATAAGTCACGCGTTGGTACTACGTGACCGAGATATTATGAAACGCACGCGTGTTACAGGAAGTTTGGAACATTTCACAAAACTATCCACCTGATAAGGTTTTGGTGTTCATTATATTTCTTTCGTAAGTGTTCAAACGCTTGTTCATAAACCCTTTGAAATTTTTAATTTATTATTCTTTTACTATTTGAACTTGATTTTAATGTCACCATTCGATACTACAATGTTTGGCTATTCATTTAACCTTGTCTAGTTTTTTATTTGCATTTTTTGTGACTCTGTGTTAGTGTATTGTTTATAGAGTCACTGCCTATATATTCTCATAAGCATACTTTTGCTTATGCAAATATACAGGTAGTAACTGTAGCCTATGGTTTTCAAACCCTTATTAGAAGGATATAGCTATTAACTTTGCACTTTGCCTAAACTCCGTGATGCAACCTACTCAGAATTTCTTCTTAAACTATTTTACCGATTCAAACCTAAAACCTCATCTACAGCCGTCAAAGTTGTAACTATTACGTCACCAGAACAATCCAGAGTAACAGCAAGAGTCTCTTAAGCCCTGCAATCACCCGGTTTGCCTTTATCTTCTGATGTCTCACATTTCCTACTATCGTATTATTCGCCTAAAAGATTCGCTAAAAACTATGACGCCAATAATATTTTCATACAAAAGCTTTCTAATCTACTTAATGACATCTATCAGCACCCTCATCCGTTGATGCGGTGACAGCCCACACTAATTAACCAATACTAATTGTGTATTAAACCAGAGACCCTCATCTCGGTGGACTGTGACATATAAATTGACAGTTTTGGACGTCCAATATTGCGACTGAATTTTTGGTCAGCGTTCCGCCGTTTAAAGTAATTTGTGTTATGGGTGCGGCAGATATCGGTTGATTTGGCTAATGTATTATTGAGCTGTAGATTTGTGATATTGGTGTTTGAATTGTAGTAGTGCTTGGTGATTTTGTTGTCATGGGTCAACGTATACCATCCATACAGTACTTATGCATTTCTCCACCTCTTAGTTATTTGAGCACTATTATTGAGATTGCGCTATATTACACATAAACGACCACGCAACAGATGATAAGGACTATCGTGTTTCATACATAAGCAATTCGTGGTGGTAGTGGTCGATGCATCCATCCTAATTTTATCATCTCCACTACTTAACATATATGGTGTCCTATCATTTGACAAAAAACAAATGACAAATTTTCATTTGAAAAACAACGTTTGACAAAATTATACTTGATAAATGTATCATTTGACAAACTATTGTTTTATAAACTACTCATTAGACAAAATATTTATTTGGAAAAAAATCATCATTTATTTTCACAAATTGATTATTTGAAATATACTATGTTAGTTGACTAACAAACAGTTAGTGATAGATTATTGAGAAAGCTGCTCATCCCGACTTGTATAGATTAGGTTAGAACTTAGAAGGCTAATGCGGGAGCGGAGCGGAGCGAAGCTTTCAAAGAGCGAAGTTTTTCAAACGTTTTTTGTCAAATTATGTTTTGTCATACGTTTTTTGTCAAACAAGGGTGAACCAACATATATCTACAGAGTACGAAGAAACGGTTAATTAAATAGCTTGTGAGTCAAATAACCAACTGCCAGAAGCTTAAGAAGATTTTTTCTTATTCGAAGAGATAAAGTTTGTGTTGAATAATTTACTTTTAGTCAACATTTATCAGTAAAAGCTAATACAAAGTTCTCGGAAAACTGGTAAATTAACTTTTTGACGTTGTTAACATTTACTGTTTTGACGTTCTATACCGGCTACTTCAGAAACATGCTTATCTTTCAAACTCAAACTGCGCTAACAAAGTGGAATAATTTGAACTTCGAACAATTTCTTTAACCCCTACATTACTGATATTGTGTTAGTTTTGTTTCTTTTGTTAGTTTAAAACTTTAAAAGTCGTATAATAATATAACGTCTAATTTTTACTTGACTGCCAAAGAAAGTAGTTTAGTGGTTTCAACTTTTAAATGCCTGAACAAATTTATATGCCAGTATGCCGCGTAGTTCTCGTCAGAGTAGAATTTGGGTCAACCCATCTCCTCCCACGCGGTGATAGGGCTGTTTAACATCAGACAGATATATAATACAGCCCAGACTCATCTTCAGATACATGGCTGGAGTCTATAATCGTACCCGGAACATGGCAATAGGTTCACCCCCTATTACGAGGGACCTAATACAATGATTGGTGAAATGTGGGTGTTAATTCACCTCTACCTAACTCTTCGGAGATAAAGACGTAATTGTAAGGATTATTTGTTAAAATGCTTACATTATTCCGAATCATAATCGACTCTTGAATAGAAATCGATCATACCCCTACTAACGTATGTAGCAGAAGACAGCACTATTGCCACGCCACGCCAGGTATCAGTAGGTAGGTTCTCTCTGTAACATAAATTGCCACTATATTTAACCCACCTGTATCTAACAAATTTGAATTTCAACCCACAAACTGATACAACAAAATTTTAAACATCTCCGTGCCCTCAATTGCTTTTAAAATAGGGCGAGTGTACACAATAATTCCATTAAAATCCATGAACTTTGCATCGGTGGGTTTGCCTGATAGTTTATTTTTCAAGAGTGCCCGCTGGTACGCAGGTACGTTGCCTGGGGCGAAGGTTTATTAAATTTCTTGCTGGCTGTAACCTAGTTACCCTTCACATGTTCAGATACTAACACTATGTACATTATGTTCTTCGTTTTATTTCTGTAGAATTTATGTGTATTTTTTTGATAACGTTCTATAAAATAAATAATAGCTGTTGCTGCAGGTGCCATTCGGGTTGAAGAATGATCCACTCAACGCCCAGATTCAGGATAAAAATAACCTATATGCTATTCCAGACTGCAATTCTCTATGTCTATGCAAATTTTATTGGAATCTGTTTAACCTTTCTGGCACAAACATCCATCCATTCAAACTTCACGTGGAACTGAAAAATATAGTTAGCTTAATGTAAGTGTTTGGGGAATAGAGGCGAGCATAAATGTACATTTACATACCTAATATTATTATGTTATAACAAAACTTCCACTACCAGTGACTAATGATAAAAAGTTAAATATTTTATTACAGTTTCAAAAACTAAAAAGCACGCTTTTGTAACAAATAACTGCATTTGTCAGAAAAGTGCGCTTTTTAGTTTTTAAACTCTCTTTTGAGCTTGTTAAATAAAGTTAATAATATACGAGTATATTATGAGAGTTTATAAGGCGAGGTACACCTGTCACAGATGTGACATTTTTCAACAGAAATCACATATCTACGGAATTGTCAAGAACAAAGACTTTATCCGCAGCCACACCTGAGGCGTAAAGATAAGCAACACCCTTTTGATCATTAATATTACGAATGTTTCATCATCTTTTGTTGTCACACCATTTACAGATTACTTTCGCTACTTGCCTTCTATTGTTTTGAAAGTAAGAATTAAGGTAGAGGTTTAGGGTTACAAAATTGAAACTTTGTTAATTTTGAAAGGTATTGTGTCTAGTACAGCACTTAGCCAGCTTAGCACTAGAAATACCTATATTAATAAAATAAATCACTTATGAGAAACTAACAAAATAGTCTATCAAAGTCAAAGAAACTAAAAATAAAAAGTGTATTGTTACAAACTAAATTAGGCCAAATACCAAGCCATTCAACACAATGCCTTTATTATATTTTAATATATCGTGATACTTTTCGATATCAATACTCTATAGAAATTCTTGGGCAAGATCCCGTAGGCGAACATAAAACTCCATTTTAATTATATCCTAAATACGAAACAAGAAATTCAATAAAACGCGCTCTTTATTAAATACACGAGGAGGAAATACAAGAGAAAATATCCCACAACATTCAATATATTTACAAAGCACATCATAGGAGGAAAGCGATTAGTGTCGAGATGTTTCATACAGAAGAAGAAATTAATACTTTGATCTTTTATTACGACCAATTTAATATCTAATTCGGCAACAATTCTACGGCGAAGCACTTCTGAGTACTCGCAATTTTCATAATGTTTTGCCCCTTAAGCCCTTGTGATAGGGTACTTATTTGATATTAAAGAATCGCTGTCCTTTGTACCTTTTGTTCTTGACAAAGACGCAGTGAGCGGGTAAAATTTACTTGTAATATATGGCACATCAAGAATTCTGTTTGTCAATCCATTCGCGTGAAATTGTCGTTTTGATTACATGATATTTTGGTAAATAATACCTTGTGGATAGTTAAACAGGAATATTTTATAGTTTTTTTTGTAGCAATTGTTTTTCTTTTACATTTCTTTTTCTTTTTTTCTTTCCTTCTTTTTCTTTCTTTCTTACTTGTTTCAATTTAGCAATTTTAAGTTCTTTTATATATCAAACGTTTTCATTTAGACAAAGCTTCATAATTAATTAAATACTGGATACTATTCATAGTATCCAGTATTAATGAGCATTGCTTATTATTATTTAAAGCTTTATCTTCATGGAATAAGGTTGATATTTAATTATTAATTATAAACTGCTCGTGAATTTTTCCGACTACATAATTTTTGTTTCTTTATATTCAGTGTAAATCAATAAATCCAAAAGTAAGATTACTTGAGGACTTCCCTTTAAGGTATGTCATAGAACCGACATGGAATTCGTGAGCGTGACAGCTATTTATTCATATCAACTTTTTTGTGATTTGTGTAGCACTCGAACATTGAGACACATTAATATCGTTTGGGGAAGTACGATAAAATCTTTGGTTGGCTGGACGAAATAATTAGTCTGAAATAATATACTCCACTCCACGAGAAGGAAAACGGAAGGTGGGACGGGACGCCCCCTAGTCAGGTGGAGTAACAACATGCAAAAGGTGGCTGGGACAGACTGAATGAGGAAGGCGGAGGGTCGGCAAACGTGGTGCATATTGAGAGAGGCCTATGTCCAGCAGTGGACTGCATTGATTGATTAATGAATATACTCTAAAAGTCAATTTGCACTTATTTTTAGCTTTTTGGTTATAAAACTTGAGTGTAAAGGAAAGTGCCAACCACTGGATATTCGATTAAGAAAGAGAAAAGAAAATCGACCTCGGACGGAACTCGAACCCTCGATCTTCCCCTTACAGGGGGAATATCTTTTTGGGAATATTATTTTATCATTGATTTATGTATTTTTTTTAGATATTACCCCAAATAAATGAAAAAAATGCTTGCGGATGATGATGTGGACGATGCTACAATGAGCAGTTTTCCAGTAGGTATTTAAAGGGTTCCTAAAGACGCGCTAGATGGCGCAGCCGGCACTTTTGGTAAGAAGAGTGTGGTGTCACATCTAGTGTAATTTATGGAAAAAATGTTCTTCGGTTTTGTAATGATTTACTTTACTTAAATATTCTGTCATTTTTTCTGATACAATGAAAATACCACTAACAAACCACAGAGTACATTAAAATTACCAAAAGTTATGCTAGCGCCATCTTCTGATGACTTAAAAACCAACTGATTATTATACCTACTGGAAAACTGCTCATTGTAAAAAATACTGAGTTTGACATAATTCTAGCTATTTAATCTACAATTAATACCTAGGGCACTAAAAATGTATACTAAAAACGCTTTAAACTTTAAAAAAATAATCCTATTAAAGTCTGAAACAAAATATTTGTTCAAACACATTCATTAAAATTCTCCAAAAAATGAGAAAAACAAAGAAAAAAAAAATGGAAATCACATAAATTGGGCTGGCAAATTCAATCACCAAGTCAACCTTATATAATTATGTTTGCCTCCTTGCCTTTCGTGAGACGATGTTGCCATCTGATATAGATCGCGGTTCATTGAATCGTCACAACTTATTTTTGCCCTAGAAATGACCCATTTCTTACGCGTCGCGAGGTCGATATTTGAAGGAATATGAATTTATGCTCCTTGTGAATCGATTTTTGAAGGTTTTATAATTTGAATTGAGCTCAAATTTTCTTTTGTATCAATAGAGCGTTTATGAATAGGAATATTGTGATTTAACGTCCTCAGACGTATTGACATTTTTTAATTAACTTTTTATAGAATACCTCGTTGGTATACAGTCGAGTTCAATAATATATTGGCACTGCCAAGGATTCAATATATTGTGAGCGTTGGAAAGTTCAATAAATTCTATAGAACCTATAGATCAAAAATATGTGCTCATGTGAACGTTTCAATAATACATGCTATGTATTAAGCAATAATTTGTGATCACGCTTTTCAACAAAAAATTCTAATCTATATTGGCTTCAATAATATCTGAGCAGGCTAAGATTCTTAATTATCTCTAATATCCCGGCACAAATAAGATTTAGTTTACATTGACAGAAATGACAGTAGTTTCCATTGTTTTCTAGTTTTTGAAATGAGTGTCTTTCAATGTTCTTTTCGACAGCTTGTGTTTATATGAATACCGGAGGGATTACATCCAAGCATAAATATATACTAGCTTTGCCCGCGGATGGGGTTGAGGTCAGGGCTTCGGTGGAATATTTATTAATTCCAAGTTTCTTGCTCAGTTATCCAATTTTAAACTCGTCTGGCATTGTGAACGGAACTATTATCTTGTATAAAAGTTATTCGGTGATTATAAGGGTACACAATTTTTGCACTTGGTAAAAACACGTCTTTTAGAATATCAAAATCGGCATCACTATTCATTTGGTCAGATATTTCGCACAATTCTATTGGCCCACCCGAATTTATCCACCCCCAAAATCCGAATGTAAAGCGTCTGCTACGTCTATTTGGCAATCTTCTTCTTCTATCGTGGCGATGGCGCCTATTCTCTCAAATGGTGTTCTCCCAGTGTGCTCCTACCTGGATAGCGTTCTCGGAGGCGCACATGAGGTCCTCCGGTGTACATGTGTGTGGGCTTGTAGCACACGTCAGCAGGTGGGCCATTGTCTGTGGTGTAACTCCGCATTCACATCTCAGGTCTGCCCCACCTGAGAACCCCCACCTAGCCCGGCATTCTTTGCTTCGGCCGACCCGTGTCCGGAGTCTGTTCAGAGACTTCCATCTGATCCAGGGCAGATCATGTCCAGGTGGCAGATTCTCCGATAGCGGGACGAAGGGGGTCGGCAGCGAGCTCTGTGCTCTCCAGTGGTCTACTCTGGCTTGGGAGGGGTCGCCGTCAATGGGAGAAACGCATGCCCAGAAGCTTCTGCGGCTCTTCAGCCTTTGTGGTACCCGAGGTTGGCCGTTCATGGGGTGTCGCTGGTCCGACTCCAGCTTACCCCTCTCCACGGATGACGCCACGCCTCTGCGGATACTGGGAGGCGCAATGCCAGCCAGTGGATGCAGCATTCCCACCGGAGTCGGCTTGAGGCAGCCAGTTATTATCCAGCAGGTTTCGTTTAGTGCTACATCCACTAGCCCTGCGTGGGTGGATCGGCACCATACAGGGCATGCGTATTCACCAGCGGAGTAACACAGGGCCAACCCTGTTGTTCGCAGCACCTGTGGTGTGGCCCCCCAGTTTGTAGTCGTCAGCTTTTTCCCTTCATCATAATTATATTATCGTGTATTGGCTGCACGATACAAAAAGATCAGCCCGTGCACCGATGAAACAAAAACTTTACAATTTAAAAATTTAAAAAAAAATCTAAAATTATAATTAGAATCTGCTCAGTTCAGATATTATTGTTTTCATGTGTGTATACATGATTATGATTTCTACAGTCTTCACATAATAATAATTATGTTCCTATTGTTGTATCCATATAATAATGTGCCTTTGGCTGTATACATGTTATTGAGACAAAGCAGTCACATATTAATGAATCTAAATCGTGTCCACAATTTAATGATGCTTATAGTTGTCACAATATTATTAACTTTTTTAACGTTCATATATTTATGAAGCTTGGAGGTGTCAATATATTATTGAACTCGACTGTACAAAGAAAATTATTTTAACTTCAATGTATGAGGGTTTGATATTTAAGTTGTGTTAAATGTTGAGCCTATTAAATATAAATTGTTAATTTGTGTGAAGTGGGGGACGAAAAGCTGGAAGATGGACTCTGAGCTCCGAGTTCACCTCGGTCTTGAATACAATGAGGAAAATAAGTCTACAGATGATGGTGATGCTAAGAAAGTCGACATAAGATAATTCACGACTCAAGATAATGTCTATTTATCGGCAATAAGCTCGCACTTTAACTCAAACACCTCAACCAATATACAATCCAAATTAAATCCCGAAAAATAGTCCAGCAATGATTCAACCAGGTAACGAAACTTTGATCCGAATGTGCCCAATCTCGTGTGAAATTCCTTTAAATTAGTGGACGGTGGACACTAATCCTTTATAGGACAGAATCTGACGCAACAGGGTCCACAGACAGCCTGCTAATGATCGCCTCTGATAAGGGTCGAACCCTCACTAGCGAGTGTTTTTATTATTTATGTGTTCTGTACAAGTATTTGCGGGGTGAACGACTCTTTGTTCGAAGTGAAACACCTTTAGAGGTGCCATAATGGTCCGAGTTATAACCTTGTTTATTGACTGCGCGTTTGGTGGGGTCGCTTTTTGTGTTATGTTCGAAATAAGTGATGTTTCATGTTTCTGATGATGACTTATCCTAAAACATATAATATATGTAATTGTGGTATGTATAGTTGAGTAAATGTAAATCCACCACGATGAAACTAATTCGACAACATTCGAGAATATTCGAGAACAATCGAGAATACTTTCTAATGATTTAGCTATTTGTTTCATTCTATTATGCCGAATATTGTTATTATGCCGATTTACTACAAATGCTAGTTCCACTCTCCTATGAATGGCGTACTTATCCAATATTACAGTAATTTTGATATTAAAATAATTTCTCAGTAACCATATTCATTACATATTCTAGAAGCTTCCAAAATATAATATGAAACCAATCATCTTTACTTGAATATAATAAAACTTTGTAAACATTTTATTTTGCCAAATTATTATCTAACTTTTTCGTTTTCTGTGATCTAATCACAATATTTCGTATGTAGGACTACCGCAGATCGCAATTTCAGGCCTAAATTCAGGCTGCTCGGGTACGCTTGGCTCATTGCTATTCAAAAATAGTATATTTTATCTTACACATTCGTCATTCAATTTAAAAAAAAAAGATTTTTTTTACCTTGCTTCAACGAGTCTTCGAGAATTATGAATGATACTCGTTGAGTATCATTCATAATTCTCGAAGACTGACAGATTAGCTAGTTTTTTGTATTTCTTTCTTTTAACAATAAATGCTGAATTATACATTATTTGTTTGAATCATGAAATTACTGATAGTTATAAATATTAAATTAATCATAAAAAAAATTTATGTGTTTTAGTAAGAAAAAAAATTGTCATTCAACCTCTCACTAGTTCTATTTGACAAATTAACACTGAAACTACTGAGAATAATACCGCTAAAATGTGGGAATATACTGTACAGGGTTCGCTGTGTATCCCAAAAGTTAGTTAAATTATTTTGGTTCCACGTAACCGAGGCGATCCTATAACCGTCAACACGATTTTTTTCCAAGCCGCGTAGCAGCACATGAAAGCATTGTGAAATAACCCAGTCGCATTAGGATTTGACCCAGCAAAAATTGGGAGTTTATACTGCCTGTGACCTCTAAAGAAAATTGCTGCTAAGAATTTTTGCTAGGTATGCCCATTTTTGGAATTAATTCGACTTGGCTAAAAAATACCTAGTAAAAATACATGTTTAGAAGCCTTTACTTTTCGTTTTAAGGATATACGCATAAACGTGAACGCAAGATATGAAGTTTAAATTGTGTACTGAAGTTATGTTTTTTTTGTTTCAGACTGGAAAACACTTTCACAGGACATCACTTCTCATCAAAGCTTTTAACCACAAGTTCAGACTGGATCTAGAGCTTAACACGTAAGTGCTAGACTGTAATAATATTGTTTTGGATATGTTTGGATATGTTGAAGAACGTTTGTATTGGTTTTAGGAACATTTTGCGTGGTTAAGTTTAAATGAAATGCGGTAAGCTGGATTTAAAAATCATGAGACCTGTTTTACATGAGATAACTAATATGACCATACTGTAATTGTTAATGACGTATTTGTGCAGTTGATATAATTATAACAAAAATTAAATTGATTACATACAATGACACTAAAAATTACAATAGCAATTTGTAGAATTTTAACCTAACTCTTGACCGCCAATCAGGCCAATAGTTCTAATAAAAGATCTACTTACATCAGAACACTACAAATCTTTGGCACATCTACAAAAACAATCAAGATTATTCTCCAATTTTCTGCTAAACAAATATTTCTCAACTGAATCTGTGTTTTGACTAAAATGATATATTATGAGGTCCGTAGAGAGGAAAATCTTGAGGAAAATATCCTATATTTAATTACATACGCTGGGATAAACATTGAGGAAATACGAGCAAACGTAGTTTCGATAAAGCTGAATAAACATTTCTTTGTGTTCGTTGTAAAACGATATCTTTTTATCAAAACATCAATATACATTACAATATGGTGTATAATGTACTACAATGTATACCTACCTATGTGTACATGAAAAGAAAAATGTAGGTGTACAAGAGCGGTAACTCTAGTAACGAAATTCTCACACAAGTAGGTACTATTTATAAATTTGAAAGTTACTTTAAACTTTCAAATTTATAAATATAAATATATATATAGGATATTTTGGACGTAAGATCACCACAGAACATAACTAAAATCCTAATCTAAACAAGTATTTTTCTAGTTTTTTTTTTGTTTGAGAAGCCTAGGTCAGACTTAAAATCTTACGTAGGTAAATTTGATCGCGATTGGTGGAGACCAAAAATCGCAATAAATGACATCCACGTGCGGAATCGCGAGCGTTAGCTTGTTTTATATTATACCTGTGTGTTCTTTTCTCTCTGTTTTTCGTCGAAGTTCTATTAGGTTTTTTGTAAAAGAATCCTGTATAGAGTCTGAAAACAGTTGTCTTTTTGTTGGTAATAGTTTGCTCCTTTGTTCCACTCACTCTTTTGTCCTCTCAAACGTAACTAATGTTATTTACGTTAGGTGTCTCTCTTAAGCATGGCATAAACTGTTACTGAAGAAAAGCTGTTCACCTAATGCAAATTATCGCTGTTTTTATGGCCGCACAACGAGGGATATAATAGAGCTGAATGCTAAAGAGGAGCTAGACAAGCTCGTTAAACATCAAAACTACGTCTCTTTAAAGGCGAATAAAATGCTCTCAAAGTCGACAGAAACGAGAAAAAATGTTACCTGAGAAATAAGGTATTTTGTCTTGTTAAGGCAATAGTGCTACATTCGAGGGAAAATGACGTCCTTGATAGTTAACTGCCATTTTGTTAACAATTCGTTTCTGCTACATGTAGTTATTTCAAACGACTTCAAAAATGGAGGGTAATATAATTTCAGCAGAGTATTCTTTTACTGCTCTAATAAGGAGTGTAATGTGTTCCTTGTTCATGTTTTTTTGTGTAGGCATTTTTGTTCGCCATCTTTTTCAATGAATGAATATTCGCAAACATTTTGCCAATGTCATATCCTGATGATGCATCTGATGAGGCCATCGAGCCACCATTTTAACATTGCTGTTGTCTGTTATGGTGCACTCCTTCTTGAGACTTTAACTTCAAACTTCAGATAACCATCATACGAAATGAAATCATGTTGATGTGTCTTATTCAGACAGCCTCCGTGGCGTAGCGGTAGTGAACGCGGCCGCTACGCAGGAGGCGCGGGTTCGATCCCCGCTCAGTGCAAATATTTGTGTTCATGAAATATGGGTATTTACATAGGTCTGGTCGTGAGACCACGATAAGCCGTCGGTCCCGGTTGCCATAAGAACATCTATGGCAGTCGTCACGGGTAGTTGGAGCCTTAAAAAATCCAAAAACAACGGTCTAACTGCAAAGCTTCGATATCGCCTAATGTTAACATTGGGTTGTGGAGGTCAGATGACAATCGCTTCACGGAAAATGTCGAGGTCTAGCCAAATCCGTAGTTAAGACTGGTAAAGCGGACCCCAGACTCCGAGCTGAAAGCTTCGGATGCGAATGGGAATTAACGCTAAGAGGAAGAAGAATTCAATATTTATGCTGTTGTTGATAACTAATTCAGTGTTGGTATTACATGTCTGAGAGTCTGAAAATATGAGTTTACTTCATGATATAGTATTACCGTCACTGCAGTTTCATATATTAACTTTTAAAGTAATAAATCCTGAACAAAATTTAACCAATAAATACATCCCAACACATTCGCTAACACTCAACGCAGCGTCAACAAACATTCCATCCCAAAATGTAAATTTAAAAATGAAAACGAACACGCTTAACGTGCCGCATTAATCAGTGACTGGACATGTTGCATATCTAACAGGACCACTCGGTACACAACAGGACAACAAGACACAAGAGGACAACACAGGACAAAGCGGTACATTGGTAGCGGTACACAATTGCGGAAAAATACTACCGTATGGACATTAAACACTGGGTTTTAGAGTTCTGTGTGTGGAATTGAAATTTTATGTTTTACTGTAGGTATCACTACAGAGTGATATTCTAACAGTAACATTTTTACTCCACTTAATGAAATGATCTTTTGACCACCATTATCTTTTCATTGTTATTGATGCATTTGAGGTTTTCACTTCAGAGTTCAGTTATTGCTTATTTCTTCTTCTCCTTTTCATTTCGCTTATGCTGTTTTTAAGGAAACGACGAACCTCTCAACCGCTAAAGGATATCCCGTACCAGATAGTCGTCCGTCAAAAGTTAAATCCTGGCTCCAAAAGTCTTGGTGCTCCATACGTCAAGCGACAGTGGCTGTCACTTGACGCATTTGGAGGCGAATACTGAAGAGGGATTGTATACGCATAACCGGGATAACCGTTGATAAAATCACCATCATCTTTTAACTGCAATGCGACTGAACTAAGATATTTCCCATGAAGTGACAATCATGTGAGCTCTATAACCCGTTAGTGATATCGAAGATCGTTAGATAGACCAGTTGTCGGACTTTTTAGGGCTCCGCAACCACTAGTATAATAGTGATGATATATGAAAATTTCAACGAACATAAAACTTTTTCAAATCAACATCCATAACAAGAAGATAATCACACAGAGATTTGCGCCCCCGGCGTTTGTTCGGCTAACACGCTGATCACACCAGTATTTTCTACATGTTGGCAGCAAAAATTTGATTGGCACACAAAGAGCGTCGCGAGCGTGCAGCCGCTGCGTTTTGTTTGTGCGACGGTTTTAATGAAGTTGTCGCTCGAGCTACGAGCGGACGTGTTTCTGGTGTGGTGCAAGATTGGAGCGATAGGTGGTGTAGGACTTGTTTACTTTTAATATCAAATAAAATATTGTTTGCTTGTTGTACGAATGGTAGAGTTGTGTGATCTAATCCTACTCTAATATAGACAGAAACAACAGTCCATATCGAATCTACATACATAATAAAGCCTACCAGTTTTGAGCACATCATTGAATTTCACAATTAGGTGGTAGCTGCAAATTGAAGAAAAAATTATGAATGTTCATTAATCAAATCAAACGAAAAGGAAGAATTAGCAATAAGGAAATTGTCATAAATAATATTAACGATAATTATGTGGACCCAAAAATATACAGGCTGACAGCACTGTTTCAATTAATCTATTTTTTTAATTAAAACTTCTATAAAAAGTCATGTTTGTAAGGGTGTCATCAACCTCAAAGAATACACCATCTAAATTAGTAATATTTTGTAACAAACTGAAAGTAGTTGCTTAAATTTCATACAGCTTATACCTACCTACTGAAATTTTTATTACCTACTTTATTTTCAATTAAGGCATCGTCAAAGTTTAAGTAATGCACTCCATAGAATAGATGTGAGCAACAGACAGAGTAAGATCTCCATAAGTGTGTTTAATAACCCAGTTTCGTTAAGACATAAATACACTTGCGAAACAAACATTAACAGCACCTTTGAAGTCACAAGATTTGTCACGCGAGTCGCGAGAGCGTGTTAGTTGCATTTCGTTTTCTCTTAATTAGTTTGAAGCGTGACAAGATATAAACAGCCGGCGAGCTAAAATAGTGATTATATCATACGTATTTAAAGGTGCTAATGGCTCCGCATGTAAAATGTTGCTCCCGTTGCAATATATTTATGAGGCACTTTTAATGAAGTTGTCGGGAGCGGACGTGGTAGTGTAAAAGTGTGAGTTATTAGTGATGGGCGGATATATTTGAAGTGTAATTTAAAATGCCTGATTGCAGTATTCAATCTCTCACGTTTGGAATTGATTCGGTTATGAATAAAAGTTTTAATTTACATTTCATGAATGAACTGAAATATTTAATTATTGAGTTGACTTAACTGCCTCTGTGGCGTAGTGGTAGTGAACGCGGCAACTACGCAGGGGGTGCGGGTTCGATCTCCGTTCAGTGCAAATATTTATGTGCATGAATATGAATATTTGCATTGGTCTGGGTAAAATAGAAACTATGTATAATATGTATATATTTACGAAAAATATATACATATTATACATATGCCTAGTGGTATGGGTAATGGACTGCTGAGACGAGGTCTCGGGTTCGATCCCAGGTTTTACCATGGCACACACCAATGACTTTTCGATGCTTTTCGAAGTTAAGTGTGTATTTATCGCAGGTTTATAAGTGCCCGGTTAATGGCAATAGGCTCGCCACCTATTACATTGGGACCTAAACATAAACGGCGAAATGTGGGTGCTAGCACCTCTGCCTACCCCTTCGGGGATACAGGCGTGAGTTTATGTTATGTTATGTTGTTACGAAAAAAAATGTATGTAAGTACATAATGTTTATCCGCATTCTAGAACCCATAACACAAGCTAGTTAAGCTATGTTTACTTTGGGTCCAGATAGCGTTGTGTAGAATGTCCTACAATATTTAATTTATAGACTTACCGAGTACATTGAAAAATAATATAGTGGAAAAACTTTTCTCATCTAATGTTTTTTTTTTAAATATTATTTATAGTAATAGTACCTACCGTCTGAATTTTGTTTAGAATTTACAGTATTGTTTAGAGATACATGTATTATTTTCATTATAATGGGATAACGTAGACATTCTGATAGTGAATTTATACCTTAAAAGCTGTAGGTTGCAATCCCATTCCTAAAACAGAATTACGCTCATTATACTTATTTAAAATATGTATTATATACAAAAGAAATTCTAACTCGCTCCTTTCATAACTTGCGCCAAAGCCCAACCTAGACGAGTTTGCAACGAGGCTGCTGCAGAAAAGCAAGGGCTTAGAATTTGGGTCTCAAATTGGAACATTATTTCTCCATCAAACTTTAAACCTGCTTATGCAAAAATTCCAGTTGGTAGCAATGGGCTCACCAAATACTACGTGTATAAAGAATAACGTTATTTTTGGAAAGTGGCGTTGATATACCTCTGCTTACTCCCGCTAGTATATAGACCTTTCACTACCCAACAATGCTGTCACAGTTTCTAAAAAGCTGCTCAACAAAACCAAACAAAACTCCCGCGTTTTTATCCAACGATAAAAAAAAAACAAAAAGAAAAATCTTATGTCATCCTTCATTCGAGGCTTCAGGGTTAATCTCTAAAATGTTACGGTGTAAGCGTAATTCTGCAAAAACACCGGCGTGCGGCGGCCATTTTGGCGGTGACGTCATGCGCGGGACAAGGGGGTCGATTGAAAAACAATACAGCCCCGTTCCCATGCAAATAGATAGATGGGCTGGTTCACGATTTTATTGTGTTTACTGAAAGTGTAGGCTTCGCTTTTTATTGGCCGTAGATTTAAAAGGATGGGGTTTAAATGGCGCTGAAAGATATGTGCTAAAGTGTGTCACTCATCCAAAAATTTGTTTCTCGATGCAATATGAAGGCTTTTTATTTTATCACTTTTAATTTTCGAGCTGTTGGGGTTTTAATCAATTTTCGTATTGAAATAAATCCGTTAAACAGTAGTTTTAATTCAACGAGTGAAATTCGCGTCAACTTCAGACAGTATACATTTTTATATATTGACACATTAGGTATTTATCTTTTTAGAAGGATGCGTATCGATTTTAACCGACAAGAAAAAAAAAAGAACAAAGATGAAAAATAAGAATTTTCTGGAATGCGCGGCAATACTTACAATAAAAAAGAATAATCAAAATTTCACAGTGGCTGGAAATTAAAAGCAAAACCGTAATTTGAATTGAAAAAAAAAAAACACGATTCAGCAAAGTGCTATGCAAATTCTTTTTGTCGTCTAGTTTGAATTTCGAACATAAAGCGCTCGAGGAAAGTTCTTTGAGAATCCTTTTTCTTGTTTGCCACGTATTTTTTTAATTATTATAATATATTATGTTTGCTTTTAAAGTTCAACCATAAACTTTGCACTATCGAGTTACAAAGGGGCTCAAACAATAAAAAAATCGACTGAGAATCAAAAAAAATATTGAAAATTTTTATATTTTTTATAACTTTTGATAAAACTAAGAAAATATTTGGAGATTTGTAACATAGTTATTGAATATCGTTGTCGTAATCTGGCTGTAACTATGTACATTACCCACATAACTTTAGTTATATTTTCTACTCCCCACACGTCTTAATGAAGAAACTCGACACGTCTACTATGTAAATTGTTCAACAGAATAATCCATTATAACTGTGCTTGACGCCAAAAACAAAGCCAAAACCTCACCAACCACTCAATATAGGCGCAAACTTATCACAAAACCAAAGAATCTTCATTAAAATATCATCAATGTCAAGCATCAAAGATCTAAGGATTGTTCTATCAATCTTTTGGTCACATAATATTTTAGAAAGCTATTTCTACGGTTTACCCGTTTTCAAAATGTTGCTCTCCATAATTTGATTTACGAAAATGAATATTACAACATAATATTATTTTATTTTAGCAATGAAGCCCTTTTAACTTAAGTCTACGTACAAAGCGACCCAAAGGAAATTAAATTTGTCAACCTCTGCGATTGTAGATAGACCTGTTTCACTTAATAGCTGTGGAGTAGTTTGTAGATTCAAAAGGCCCCGGAACTATGAGATCGACAAATGAAGTTGATTAGTTTTGGAATTTGTGCGAGTATGACCAATTAAGTTTCAACTGATTACGTGTTCAAATTTTGAACATTCAACTACTAGTTCATAATGTATTTGGTATATTATTTTGAGAATTGTTAGTGTAACAATTGAATTGTTTGAAAAAGTTTTAAAAGATGGAGATGGTAAAACTAGAAATAAAAAATTTAAATAAGTTAATTAAACTTGAACATGCGATGGTAATGCATAAAAGATAAGGACGTTATTTTGCAGTGGTAAGAATTTTATTTCCTTTCTGACCATTCTTATTTCAAAGTGTTTTATATTGCTTATGCAGTAAAACACGCGGATCAAATAATAAATAGCTGTTACAATCGTTTATGCAATCTTATAAATTTATAATGTGTTACCACCTACACAAGGAAAGACGATAGTAGAATAGAAAAAGAAAGGAATGATAAGAATGAGAGTAGATGTAAGAGCTCTATGTTTGGTCAACCTGACAGATTTGTAGCCTTCCCGCCTTCCCGTAACCTACATATAACCTGCTTACAGATTATGATAGGTTTATACCATACTATCACCTTTCTTTCAATAACAATGTTTAAGAAATTATACACAAGGTTAACAATATTCACCTTCCAAAAAAGTAAAAAACAAAATATGATTTGTCGAAATCACATGAATTTGGAACAGTATTCGTCTCTTTTACTCAAATACTGATATCCTAAAAAAGAGCAGGACAACACTTCGGTACGGATAATAAAGCATTTTCGCGTGTCTTTCATAATTTATTCGGAACAAGTGGTTGGCGGGCACACCGTAATGAGATGAATTCAAATTAATGCCTCTCCTTATCTTTAACAAGACGAGGATTATGCTTTGCTTAGAAATGAAATTTATTCAAAGGGAAATTTTCTGCGTCATTTTGTATATTTGTTAGTTACGGTTGCTGCTTGGGAAATGTGAAAAATTTGCCAAAATTTTATATTTTGCAAGAGCACGTTGGTCTTAGTACAGGTCATCACGACCTTTTGAAGATGTCGTTCGCTAATTTGAGTGTCATATTGTGTTTATATGAATTTTATTGACTTAAGTAAGTGATACTAAGAGTGCCTCTCGAAGTCGCAGCAGAGTTCGCATGGCAATAAATAAAAAAAAAACTGGCAGTAAAAGCTCACATCTACTCCAGACTATACTAATCCGCGTAAACTTCAACAAGTATTGTAATATTTGACGTACTTGAGGAAATGAGAATAATAGACGTCGATCATAATAATAAAAAATACAACAGCCAAGAAAATTTGAATTCCAAACAACCTCTTTTTTTCGCCCAATTATATTACATCCAAACCCCGCTAAGTCTCCATTTTAGCTTCTTGCAAATAAACAACACAAAGAGACATTCAGAATTAAATGACCAAGTTCCGAAAAACACACAATAAGCAGTTTCACGGTGCTTTTATTTATTATTTCCGGAACTTGACTGAGTGCCATCCCTCCCCCTCCCTGTAAGTACCCTTTGTGGAGGGGGCTGGTATATAAATAGCCACCCCAGGTACTTTCCTCTAGGGATACAGATGAATTACGCCGTATCCTTTTCTGACAGTGTGAAGACAAAATTGTTTATTATTTTCATTACAAGAGGCCTCGTGTACCTCTTTTTTGCTTTATAGTACCGTTACGTTTATATAATGTCTCTGGAAGTGACTCATATTATATTCAGTGACACGTTTCTCGACTTATAAATTATATTTCCACAAGATTTTTTATATATTTTCTTTGCAATTTTAGTATTTCTTTTTTCGTCTCAAGGATGTGCTCAATTTAGTAAACAGGTTAGGTATTCCGTTTTTATTTTTTTGAAATGTTTGTTTCTGAAGGTAAATATCTTGTTTGTATAAATTCATTCTGCCTCAAAGATATTGATAAAGCTCTGTACACCACATGTTTTACTGTTATTTTCACTATTTTTTTTTTTAATAAACTCGGTTAAATATTTATTTTGACTACGAAAAACTATCCAATTTCCTTACAGAGTCAGAGTTCCTGCACTTTGAGTATGTTCTTGTATACAAACTAGTTCGTCTTTTGTACCTGTATATTTTGCAGAGATATAGTGCGTGTAATATTGTGCGTAATAGCGTGTGTAGACTGTGTAGTATTCCATTTATTTGCGAGCATATTGTAGGTCTGGCAGTGTTAGTACATTTGCTGAACCAGCAGAGACAAATTAAAATCTTTAATCAGACTATATTCGCTTTCTCTTATACAACCCTGCACCTAGAAGTAATAGAGTATGCTGAGGATATATATTATGTTTATTGTTGTAAGGGTATTTCCCATTTGTGTCGGTTGCTATGTGCTACTACTTGGTTACTGATCAAACAGGAACAATAGAACGATAGGTCCATTGTTCATGTTTCTGCAGCATGGCGAGCTGGTAAACGTAATATTAAATTGTAAACGTCTTGTGTATTTTATGCAGCATTAGTGGCAAATGTGTCAGAAATGTATCACTACATAAACAGGATTTCTTTTTCAACTATATTTACTTGTGGGACGGTAGTATAACCCACAGTGAAATCATGCTATGTTAGGGTATACAGAAATGTGTAAGTATAATATGTAAGTATAATACATTATAATAAACAGGATGTTTGTGGTTTTGACGCACTAGCCTCTCGATCTAACAAAACTTTACGAAGCATTACGAATAGCACACATTTTAGTGAAATATCTAAGACCTTGGTTTAAATGTAGTTCACTCTCGAGCACTAGTCAGTTCGTTATAAGTGACCACCGACTAGAGTTTTTAATGTAAGTATAATATGAATGTGTCCATAACTTGTGTAGGTATAATACACTATGTACTATACATGTATACAATTCAGTAATAGTGTTATGCTAACAACAAAACCAGATATAAACAAACCAGAAATAAATCAGTACATCGATAATGCACTTAATGAATCCACTGTTTCATTCGTGGCGACACGAACGTAATATTTTCTCGATGTAATTTAAAATTGTCATCCGATAATTGACGATGAATTGAGTGAATCAAATGGACGTCATGAAAAATATTTATGGATATTACTTCATTGCGTTCATCTTTTTTTTAATCTACCTAATAATGTCACTGTGGTATTGGAACTATTGACAATTACAGTTTAGAAAAACCAACTATCTCATGATCGGAAGGAGACCGTTTTTGTAAAACATAACATAAGGAAACTTTATACGATATTGAGTATTTTTTCAGCAAAACTTTGAATGATAAAAGAGAATATAATAAAGGTAGAGGGCAGAGCCTAGAGTTCAACAGTTCAGATATCACAGGCAAGAAAAAAAATAATAGTATAGTTACATACAAGTTACCATAATTGTATCGCCTATTTCCACTATTTAATATCTTTATCATTCAGCTTCTCTCATCTATACTTTACATTTTTCATATTATACTGAAAAATACCCAACTCTTACATATTCTCTCTTAGTTACCATCGTTTTAATTTAAATCTGTTACTAAAGTTTGAGTTACTGTCATTAATATTTCTTCCAATAACTCGCTTCCCGCTCCGGTCGTTACCAAAGCCGAACCTCGTGCAATAAATCATTTCATTTACTACACATTAATGATTGAAATATTATTTTGTATTCTCTTCGGCGTGTGTGACGTCATTATTCACTGTGAGTAATTACTTTTAAATTTATTGTGCCGCGAAATTATCATCTAAAAGTGATTTATGATTTTTGTACGTCGACGAAATGTTTACTGGTAATCCCTTTAGCTTGTAGTGAAATTTGGTACTACTAATTGCTGAATTGTTGAATGAATTAATAATATGTTGTTGCAAACAAGCACTTAGCATTCTAGAGAGTAGTTGGTTATCAGCGCCTATAAACAGCTGTAACACTCATGATCTGCGTTCTTGCCATAGGCCTTTTCATTATATCTGCCATTTATATTTTCTTAGGAATTTTTCCAATGTTCAATTTCTCAGCAATATTGCTTTTACCTTGTCCCATGTCTTGTCTGGGAACATCATAGCCCAAATTTTCTATTGATTCACCGCTTTCAAATTTGTTGTTTCTTTTCTGTATTATTGTGGTTTTTTTTTTCAGCTATTTACTTTGTGGACCTATAAGATTATTTTTGAAAGAAACCATTAATAGTTATACCCGATCAAGGCATCGATCTAGAGACCTTTTGAACATGAAATAAAAAGGAAATAAAAATTATTCTAATCTATCACGAATAATGCGCCCCTGAAGCTAGAAATATTCAAATTAAATACAAGTATTAAACATTAAACAATATTATTAAATAGCCATCAAAATTCATAATAGTTCACGAACGATAATATCGAACACAACACGCCCAGAATTGAATAAAAATCCAATAAAGCCTTCGAAATATAACCACTCGATACACGCTACAGACCGATGGTTCCTGTAATAAGGGCCTATTATCATAAATTTGGACCCGATACATATTTGAGTGGGGCGTATTTCATGTCGAGCCAGTAATTAAGTTATAAAACACGATAATAATCGAAATCGTATGGGATTGCTCATTACGCAGATGAGCTACCATCCAGTACGCCACTTGATTTAATTATTGGACAGTGAATACGAAATATATTATGGAGGTCACTGGTACCAATAAATTAATAATAATAAATCTATTATTAATTTATTATTATGAGGTAAAATTTGTGAGTTTGTGATGTTGTAGGGGGTAATCTTAACTGATTTTGACCTCTCTTTTACCAGTAAAAAGCTACATTACTCGTGAGCACATGAGTGTCATAGGCTATATAACATTTCGCTATCGGGGAGACTTAGTAGGACATTTAGAAGCAGAGGTAGGACCAAAAAAGTTGGATGGGTTGCGTGAAAGAGGATATGGCAGGGAAAGGAGTAATCTGATGTGTTCTTGCATCGTTCCCAAATAATATAATTGGGATAAGGTAATGATTCTAGGGTATTTTATGCGCTGTTAAGACACAATCTAGTATTGGTATGCTGTGAAATACAATAATTACTTAAGTATGGTTTTAAGTACATAGATATCATAGATATAATAGAATGCACAACCAATGCAGATAGGAACAATTTTTATTTTTTTTAATATTTGGTAATCGAACTCATATCTTTGATGTAGCAATTTAACGGTCTACAACACACAATACTTGTTTCATGTGTAAAACATTGACAACTCAGAACCACTGCATATATAATACTTATAGTAGCTACTGTTCAACGCGACCTTTTACTTAGCAAAGACGGTATTACACCACCCCTAGCTAGTCCCATCCTGGTTAAAACACTTTGTAGTGTTAAAAATACAGCGTAAGAACCAAGTAGTGCCATTGTACTAACAGTTAGTGCATAATTTGCGGGATACTTGCATTTTACTTATGGGATACCGCATTTAAAATCTGCGAAAGAAAACAAATTTTAAGAATTTAGTATGCTAACTATTCATCATCATCATCATCATCATTTCAGCCATAGGAAGTCCACTGCTGGACATAGGCCTCCCCTATAGATCTCCAATAAGACCGGTTGGAAGCGGTTCGCATCCAGCGCGTTCCCGCGGCCTTAATAAGGTCGTCTGTCCACCTTGTGGGTGGACGTCCTACGCTGCGCTTGCCGATACGTGACCTCCACTCGAGAACTTATCAACCCCATCGGTCATCAGTCCTCCGTGCTATGTGCCCTGCCCACTACCATTTCAACTTGCTAATCCGCTGGGCTATGTCGGTTATCTTGGTTCTTCTACGGATTCTCTTGCTAACTATTCAAATCGATTAAAATTATCTACAGGGGGAATGCTCTGACCACTGCGCCACCTAACTACGCCTGAAGCTATCCAAATTTTGCTATACATCCGTCTTCATATTCAGGTGTTCTCGGTGGCTCAGAGCATTCCCCCTGTAAGAGAAAGATCGCAGGTTTGAGTCCCTCCTGAGCTGATTCGCTTTTTCCTATCTTAATCGATAATTTTACAATATTGTTTTTATTCCTGAATTGAATTCAGAATTCATCTCATTTTGCTTATTTTCAGAACGTAGAATCAGTATTTTATATTATGTGTCTTAAAGCTCACAACACAAAACAATACTACTCAATCATATTAACGAGGGTTCTCGAGATTTTAAAATTATAACACTGTCGAATGAAAACTAAAAAAAGAAAAAAGATTTAAAAATATACTGGAGGCTTTGATTACATTTTCGTTTTCAATCATTATCAAATTAAAGTTTTTCCCTAGAGAGTAACCGTGAATGATTACGATGCCGTCCGAAACATTAAAAAATCAAAATCCTGATTGCACTTCCGACAAAATAAGAAAAGTAATTTACATCCCTCGAAACTTTCACAACACATCAACACGATCATAAAAACAATTTACAATACTGTCAAAATATATTCCAACTCCCATTCATCTGCAAAAACTGTGGTCCCATAATACTCCCTTTAAGTACACCACGCCCGAGATGCTCTTAAAAATAAATATGTCCATTAATTTTATTTTACACTTTTGGTGGCATTATCGCACGATTCAATAGCACAATATCGATATTGTCTATTTTTAAAGGCATTTGTATTTGCATAATAATTATGCAGTAAAAAGAAAAAATATTGCCCCTTATCACTATTATAGTGATAAGGGGCAATATTTGCTTTTAAAATGATTTAGTGGCTACTGCTTGCAGCTCTGCTCGTGTGAAAATCGTTAATTGCGGAAATAATGTTATTTCGAGAAATAAAGTGGAGAAACTTTATTTTCTGGAAATTAGTAGGTACATTTTATCTATTTTAAATTACAAAAACACTTACTATACAGCATTCTGGAAAAGTAAAGTAATACTTTTCCACAATATTTTATTATTGAACCTCACCATAGACCGAAAGAATGCCGTAAAGCGAAACCGGAAAAAACAAGCGTGTATTTAATATTATGTATACATTAATATGTAGATTGCATGATTAATTGCATGCAATACGAATAATTCAGAAATTCCTAATAACATTCTGTAATATTGTAATTTATGCATGAGCAGTATCTAGATCAGATAATTATATTTCGCTCTAAAACAAATTTGACCTGAAATTTACATAACAAAACAACATTAATATTACAAAACAACTTCGGATTTACAACATTCTACATAACATTGTTGTATAGGAGCATTTCAAATAAAATCAGAACAGGCAATTAAAACTTCAGATCAACTTCCTTCCATCCGCATGAAAGAGACCACACATATGGTCGTTTGTATGAGTACGATAAAGAGAAAGATATGTGGTTTTGCCTTCATCGAGGTCAATGTGTTGAACTTCTAATGGCAATTAGGTGGAAAATTGAATTAATAAGTTGTATTATTATTAAGGTACGTTTACAAGGGTGGTTAAGATGTTCAGTTTTGTGATTGAAATTAATTTTGGTACAAACCATTTGAGTCTAAGGCAATATGATATCGTATATAATCGATGTAAATAGAAGGGGTATTAGTCTTATGTAAATCTTTAGGAATATTTAGTGATGTAATTTGTTCTTTTTGTAGGACTTGCACAATCTACTCCTTGAAAATGTTAGCGTATTCATTCTAAACGGTCACACCAAAGCAATAAGCATTAACACACAACAAATTACCCTACATTTACGCAGCAAATACTTTTTGACAAATGTGTGGCCCCTCCAATTTAAAAAAAAGTATTTATATTCATTTTGAAAATTTTCAATTATGTTTTGACCAAAACCGACGTTCATCTCAATAAGTTAGCATAAACATAAACGAAAATAACTCAACAAATTCATTCGATAAATTTTCAGAAAATACTCTTTGCAAACGGTTTAACGCAGTATTTCCGCATTTTCTCAGCAAAACCGAGTTTTCTTAGAATTATCCGTCCTTAGTGCCAAGATCCGCTCTAGCATCCACTTTGTGCGGTTTTGTATTTTGCATATTTGTCGAGAATAGTTTATTTGAAGGAAAATATTGAAAATACATCATTTAATTTTTAGGATAGTCACTACAAAACATGTCTATAAGTGCAGTTGAATAGTATTTTAATCACTTATTTGCTTACTAGCGTACAGATTTAAGTCATTTTCAATATTTTTGATTGTCCTTGAATGCAGTTATATTACTTTCTTTTTTCATTTCAAAATTCCAAAAACTTACAACGAACAAAAGGACGGTAAGTATACACATTTTTTGTTTGCTTTTGATTTGATTATGTTTTTATTCCTCAGTAAATCTAAACGAAGTACCTGAAAGTCTATCAATACCCGGTAACCTCCTACCAAACAGTCTAAATATAGAATTTCATTAAGCCGTGTGTATTGGCGCTCACGTCACAGATGGATTAGCAACACAAATTAGATTCAGCCGTGGTTTGGACAAACGTTTCACCAAACTCCGTGTATCAACGTTATTACCAACGACATGCGATAATGCAATCCCTTTGTAGTGAGATGTGAGAGTATTAGTTCCAAACAGAATATTTTGTGCCTCTTCGTCGTTCTCAGAGCCTTTTCCCAATTCAGTTGGGATCGGTTTTCCAGTCTATCTGTGATGCGGCTGAAATAAAAGTCGTTTCTTTATTAATTTGCTAAATATCGCTATTTATACTGTGTTTTGCTGCAATTGGTTAATCATCTTCAAATGTCAGTTATTGAACGTTGCTAGATGTTATTTTACTTCTATTCCACAAAAATCAATTTCTGTTTTAAAATATAGCTTTCATATTTTATTTTCAAGTGTATGTTTCACTAAAAACTTATTTCTTTTTTCATTACCATGTACTTGTTATCAATGGTTATTCGTAAGAATTATAAACTAGACCCCGAAGAATTTGAATTATATTGCAAAAACTTATAAAGTTAAGAATGTCATTGGCACTTTTCCTATAATCTCTATTATAATTGAAGATACCTTGTTCTTGTGTTCTTTATACTACGTTTCACTAATTTCACTAAACTAACTCAAAAGGTTTATTGTATTTTTAGTTCTATTTAATTTTATGTATCTACCATTCGTTTTTTGTTATACAACAGAGAGTTAATTGACTATTTATGTACCAATCAAAAAATAATTATAGCAGTATGAGACAATTTATAAGAATTAAGAATAGTTCCTTGCAAGAATATATAAATACTATGATTATTCCAACAGTTTCAAACACATGCCACAGTGCCGACTCGTTAGGTCAACGAGTATTTTTTCTTCTTTTGCTTCGTTAACCCTGTTTTATCGTTGTTTAAGCCACTCAACTCAGACTTTACTTAATTATTTAAATTAGGTCACCTTAATACTTAAAAGTTTCGCACAAAATTACTTTGTTTACGAAAACTTAACAAGGTTCGGGATAATTAATACACAAACATCGTTATCCTTTCAAAAGATTTTTTTTATAAATAATCGTTATTTTAATGATTAAGTAAGGCTTCATTGTTTTCGTGCGGATTATTTTTGCGATGAAGTAAATTGCTTTTTTACTTTATAATATTTTGTATATTTTATGAAAAAGGGTTTGTAAGTAAAATATTTGAACAACTTTTATATTTGTTCAAGCCTAGATGTAAAAGCCTTTCTTGATTTTAATAATATTGAACTATGTTGTATTTTTATACACTATTATTGGTACATTGGCATTTCTGTAAAAACAAATACGAGTACCTACACCCGGAATTACCTATACTATGTAAATAACCCTATACTTTCATGCGACAATCATTGCAGAAAGTTCGTTTTACTATTTAATTATTTGCAGGAGGGTATACCTTCTACACATGAGGGTGAATCCCTTTATGGGCACCCGTTAGCTATATAGCGTTAGTTTTATGTTGCGCTTATTCCTTGTCAGCTTTTTATGTTCAAGATATATTATGACTTGCACCATTTATTTTATTAATGGTAATACTCGTACACTATATTTATATAATTCAATCCTCGATTGCCACTCAAACTGCAAAAAATCTTGATAAAATTTAATAAATCGTGTAAAAAAATTCAATACACGAAATAACCTTTTTCTTATATTGAAATCTTGCGTTTGACCCGAGTATTAACCTGTTAAGATTTCTCGAGTTTTGAGAGTCCTGCCTCAATTACATTGGAATATTAAAAGGTCAGATAAACCTTTAAATCTTGCCTAACAACCCTCTTAAGAAGTTTCATAAATATTCTTGTAAAATAAATATAAATTTCGAGAGTAAGTTTAGTAAAAAATGAAGAATGTTTTTTTTTAATTGGCGGTCTAAATAATTATCATTTTTCAGAAAAAAACGTTACGATGCCGTAACGAGTTGCCTTTAAATTAGTGCTGGATCTAACTTCAATCTGATTTGCATTCTGATTGAGTTGAAGTCTTTCAACTATTCCATTTTTTCTCATTCTCTTGCTACTCTTTTCGTTTTACTTTTTTTATCTATAGGTATGTAGTTCCATGAATAAAACTTTAATTACTAGAAATATTTCTAAGACCACGGTAACCGCTATGCATTAGGTTGGCTATATGCTTGTTTATTACTTCATCATGGCTGAGATGATGATACTATTAACTATCATCATCTCAGCAGCGTGAGTACGTCAGTAGTATTTATAGATAACATCGAATTTATTCAATATAATATTTTCTATTCATTCATTTATCCTATCCTCTACCTAGAATAACTCACGTTTGGGATCGAAAAATACTGAAATATTACTTAAGAATTCTAACCAACCCTTCCAAAAATACCGTAAGTCTTAAACCACAATTCACACGCCAGCCTCCGTACTCCAATCCCTAGAGTATCGGAGAACAAGCTTGCTTTGAATAATGTAAGCGATCGATCCACACCGTTCATAATTTACATTTGGTGAGGTGTGCCCCAAGGCGGCATTCTTAAGCTGGTGTAGGCTGTAAAGGAAAAATTGATAAAATTACCTCTCTGTGCGGTACATTAACTTCGACCTTTCCTTTGCTACGAGGAATATTTCTTACTTTATTTTTTACAGTAAATACAAGTGCTGATTTTGTAGACACAGGTCTACGTTCCTTTGCAATTCCTGAAATATTCTTATCATAATTATGTTTCACAATAATGGGCACCGTTTATCCTTTCCTCTCTGTTATAATATGATATTTATATTTTTCACGTAATAATCTCTGTTATATTATTATTATTATCATCATAATTATTCATGAATTACGGTACTGCCTCGTTAGCTCCACGGTATAAGTTTGTGCTTTAAACATGTGCAATGTGTTTGATAGATTTTTGACTTCCTCTTTAAAAAATATAGGCGAGAGTACATTATTTTAACATAATTGTTAAGATAGAAATATAAAAATTGAAAAGTTAACGTCAAAACAAAGCAACAAAAGAAAGTAGTTTTTTTTCTGACAATCAAACCGTAATTTGTTGACTCGATCTACAGGTAGCGAAATACAAATCGCCGAAAGAGTACAGACAGTTATTATTCACAACTAGATATATTTTTTTCAGTCCCGAGCGCTTCAGGTACATATATTTATTCAGAGTTAAATGAATACATCTGCCAGATAAGTCGATTCAATTTGTCGCCGAAGAACTTGGCAGTATGCCGTATGCTGTCGGAGTGTATTTAAACAATGCTGTGGAGACTTCGAGAATTTTAAGTACAAAATTCTCGTTGAGAGACTGGGGATATGAATGCCTACACAAATACGGGTATGCCTTCTCTGTATTGGTGTAGGCAGAGACATTATTTAAGTAGGTGATTTGCGGTTCATTATTCTTTGATTGATCCTTTGATTTTTCTTTCATTGTTCATTAAAAATAGTATCAGATTTATTAAAGATAAAATCTCTAGTTTTCACAACATCTTTTTTTTTTTAATTATGCCCTAGCGGGTACTTTGTCATGGGTATATAATTTACGGTCAGATAGAGAACAGTCCTATCTCCTAGTGGCCATCTACGAAACTCGCGGGAAGAGATGGGGTGACCCTATTCTACCCCTACGGGGACCCACTGAATCCAATTAATATGTGGTTAGTAGAGTTTATTGAAGGTCAAATTTTATACAACTGTTTCAGCATGAAAAACTGTAATTTGGTCCAACTTTCTCAGTTAGTTTTTTTTAATGTACACTGCGCTACTTGTCCATATTTTACGCCATTTTGCTAGCATCAAAAACATCGTAAAAAAATATTAAAAGTTTCACTTGTAATGTATTCTGAATGCGGTGTGGATATAACTTTGGCTAGAAACTCTTTTTTCGCACACTTTTTACTGAAAACTGTTTCATAATCTACCTCATATTTTAGAGCAAAAGTATTTCATTCTTCATCAAATTTAGATTTATTGTGATTATACAAAACCTCGTAACTTACAATGTCTGAGAGTTCTTCTGATGTAAACGATATTACCCGACCTATTACTGTAATATCATGTAAATTATGTTTTGTAGGCGTCTAGTTCCAATTACGTTAATGTCTAAACTGGCATCCTTATTCTTTAAGAGGAAAATTGGATTTTCAATTTGAGTCACAAAAGCAATTTAGTTATACATATATTATTATGGAACTAGGTATAGGTAAAATAATTTTATACACTGTGATAGAATCTAAAAACCCCAAACCTCTACACCTGAAAACCACCTGTTCCAAATTAATTGTTCGTGTATTAATCTATAACCACGCCTATACAGCCTGATCAATTCAACAATTTGGAAGCTAATCACGGAGCTAACTTTGTCGAACTAAATTTCTGTTCAAATAGTTGCCAAGCGCCGCCGCCGGTGGGTGCCGACGAGCTTTGCGAATATAGATAATATATTATACCATTTGATTAGATTTTAAATTTTCGTAACTTTGTTTAAATTTAGATAGAAAGCGTGGATGAGTGTGATTTTAGTGCATTATGAAATCCTGGCTTCGACTTCTAAGATTAGAGAAATCTTGTTGAGTTTTTCTATAAGCAAAATGTTTGTGTTCATAAAATATGGGTAGTTGCATTGGTCTGGTCGTGCCTCGGAGAGCACGTTAAGCCGTCGGTCCCAGTTGCCATAAGAACATCTATGTCAGTCGTTACGGGTAGTTGGAGCCCTAAAAAGTCCAAAAACAACGGTCTAGCTGCAAAGCTTCGTTATCGCCTAATGTTACCACTGGGTTGTGGAGATCAGATGGCAATCGCTTCACGGAGAATATCGAGGTGTAGCCACATCTGTAGTTAAGACTGGTAAAGCGGACCCCATACTCCGAGCTGAAAAGCTTCGGATGCGACTGGGAATTAACGCTAGGATGAAGAAGAATCAAATAATGATTAAGATACCAACGCCCTTTTCCAAATTACATGAAGACATCAAAAACTTACTAAACTTTTTAATTACGACGTCTCTCTTATTATCGCACTGTCTTACAGAAAATACAAACCCAATAACAACCTAAAATTTTAACCCCCCAACACAGAAACATTCAGAGCTACAGTCGAAGCAGAAATCAACTTGCTAGTTGGCCACCGCGACAAAGACACTCGCGACTATAACCTACAACTTAACCCTCAAACCTCAAACTAAAATAATTAACCAAGTTGTCAAGTAGGGAGGTGTCGCTATCGAAAGGGGGTTACAGGTTAATTTATGTTGAGACTGTACAAACGTTCGGCGCCTTGTTAGTCAAGCCCCAATTTATTATGGAAGCTGTATTTACCGCGGGTACATGGCACGAATATTTTAATAAAGGTGTATTGATTAATGAAGGAATAACATGTACATGTACATTACGTGGTTCTGTATACAGGAAGCCGATTTAATTGGTAGGATAATTGAACGGGTTGAAACGGATCATGATACTTGATCGATCGATTTGTGATTTGATCACTTTCTATCGGGTATATGGGGTTTTGCCAAAATCTTTGGAGCTCAAGTCAACTTCATCTTCCGGTATTTTTTTTTAAATAAAATATTAGCAACCGAAATTACTAATATTCCCTTTCACCCCTCCAACTAAGCTAAATTGCTTGTGCTAGCTTCACGTCGGTAGTGTAATGGTCAGGATTCGAACCCGGGATCTCTCGATCGTAAAGCCGACTCGTTAGCCACTAAGCTACCTGTTTGCACCTTCTGATTAATGCACTCTGGCTGTCGTTCCTGAAAAAAAAACGACGTACCAATCAAAAGCAAAAAATGGATTTTGGACTCCAAAGTACAGCTTCGGACGCAACCAAATACACAAACATTTTGAGGATAAAGGGTGACTATGTACGCAACCAAAGGGTTACAATTACAAGTTCTTCATTAGGCACCAGAAACTTACCATTGACAGTCGAACTTTTGATGAATAATGCGATCTGAGGTATTATTCTGATTGACATCGAGTGTCTAATGCAATAGTAACGCGAGTAGATAGTGGGTCTTCAATTCAATTGGTTAACATAGAAGAGAGAATGGAATATTGAAGTCCAGCCAAATCTGCAGTTAGACTGGTAAAGCGGACCCCATACTCCGAGGTGAAAGCTTTGAATGCGACTGGGATTAACGCTAGGATGAAAAAGAAGAGATGGCTTAAAATTAGACTATAGTATAGTTAAAATCTCGCTGCAGACTCGGTCATAAATCATTCGAGTGTTCCGCTCTCTTTCCCACTCACGGGCATTCATCAAATGGCTTTGGAGCATGGTCATGAAGTTATCCGCTTGCCGCCTTACCACTGTCAGTACAATCCCATCGAGTTGGTGCGGGCTCAAGAAAAAAATTAAGTTGCAACGAAAAACAAAACCTTCAAGATAGCTGCTCGAGTCTGCAGCGAGATTTTAACTATACTATAATTTAAAAGTGTCACCTTTCACAAACACGCGTAGTTACGAAACGGTTTGTCACTCGGAATAAGGAGTCTGCAGCCTGCTGTATGCGGTTTCGATCACGTTCTGTGATATATTCCAAAATATATTCAACAAAAAGTAACTCCAAATCGACAGCGTGATTAAACCATCCGCTGTAACTGTTATTTTTATAACAAAAACTACGAACATACGCCCTGTCAATTAAACTCTCGTACGTTTGACGAGGCACTCTCCAAACGCAGGCGCTTCCATAATATCAAATCATTCGAATATTTTTAATTGTAGGCCAATTAAGCAACGGGTATATAGTAACGATATACTGAAAAGTATACTAGGTAGTTATACTTTCCTCAGTGCTAATAGGCTGGGTTGAACAGGGACCTCTTATAATGGTGGATGTATGGGCCTACATCTTTGTGGCCCAAGCCTAACTCACGTGTTAGCCGGTTCACTGGCTTAACAGTGGATGAGGCGGCGGGGCGGGCTACAGGCTTTCCTCTCGGGATTGGAAGGTGAGACTGCAGTCATTCCCAGAAAAGCCAACATTGATACTATTTAAAAGCAATTACTGAACCTCAGAGGCTCCTTTTTGTTTGTTTTTTTTTTGGACTTTTATGGAAACGACTGCCATCTAAACTCATCTAAATACTCTTAATACTAAAACAACTTTTCTTTAATTTAGAGATGTGGGTACTACAGATAATACAGCCCAACACTCAAATAACAAAATTTTTATTTCATATTCGTTTACGCAGTGGTTTAATAAAAACAAAACGTGGTTTTCTCAGTACTCACCAGTAATACTGAGTATTACCAGTACTCTCCAGTGATACCGAGTAATCCGAAATACTTCTGCCGCTTATTAGTGAGCGGTATTACGCGGTACGGAGTTTATGATTGTGATACGGAATATTTGTTTTAGGCTGGCCACACACATGCGGAATATCTGTCTGAATAAAATTCATAATCAGAATTCTGATTTCAAATTCCTTACACTCACACTTTCCAAAAATTCAAATTAACCAGTAGCTTTATGGTGTCGTAATATACGGCTTGGTGGCAATAGTAGATTACCCAACAAGTGAAAAAAAGGTGAATTCTTTTCGAGGCACCAAGTTGTATCCCGAGAGGAGTGAAGGTTTCTCCGGTAGAATCCCGAGCGTAGCGAGGGGTTCTAGAGAGAAACCTGAGTGGATCGAGGGATACAAGAGCCGAGATGAATTCTTTTTTCACGTGTTAGGTACTCAACTTTTCACCATTGACTACGAGAAAACGATTACTCTGTGATTATGAATTACATTTTGTTATGGATAGTACACAAAAGAAGCAGCAAATTATCAGTAATAGCTACCGCTTTAGCGCGAAAAGACTCAGGAGTCTTTTCGCGTTCGAGAATATGAGTTTCATTTTCATCACTAGATGAAGTCAATTTATGATTATGAGTCAAACATAAACTTTTACAAGGAAAATTACACAGAAAATGGCGGCATTTTTTTTTTCTTAATTTTAAACTGAGCCACATTCCATCCAGCCAGTGATTACATTTAGGTGGCTTTTAGTACGTTTTTATAGTGAGAGTGTGCAACCTCTTTGTATGTTTCACTAGAATTCGTACATTCGTGCATGTTCCAAATTCAAATTTTTTTATTCACTCGGTGAAACAAAGAGCGTTTTATTCACTGTTTTTGATGAATCACGGGCCCTTTTTCGAGTGTCAATGGTGAAAATGTTTTTATAGAGTAGGAATCAACACTAAGCTCAATAAAAATATTTGAATCTGAATTCTCGACGTGTGTGCCGCTCAGTGCTACTTTATTCAAATGTTTGGAGTTACGATTATGAATGTACAATCTGCAATGTTCCGATCCGGAATTCCGAACACTCGATTTATCGTTCTGTAAGATCAATCTAAGAAATTCGTTGGCCCGCGTATTATATTATAATAGAATGACGAATATATACGTCAAATCCCACGTATATGATAGTCGTCAACATATGTCTTAGACGTAAAATCCTATACATTAATTGTTCTATTCCACAATACGCCGGTCATGAATTGCCACTTGTCTGAAGGGGGGGGGGGGGGGGGGGGCTGATTTATTGATTGAATATTCAGTATTTACATAATGTGGATCATAACTACTTTGAATACATAACATAAATAACACTAAATTAAATTAAGAATACAAGCTATTATTGAATGAATGGCAATGCTTATTCTCCGTGCAAGATAATAACCAGACTTCTAGTCACGCGTAGCGTCGATTAGCCGCTTTGCCAAATCTTTAAATACTACGTACTTCAGAATTTCATGAGTTCTGAATTGGGAGAGACATTCCGCATGTGTGAGGCCAGCTTAAGCCTGCGTAACCGTGAACTTATGAAATGTTTTATGTATGGAAAGGCAGGATGAATTAAATAACTTTTACCTTTAGACTCCAACGTTGTCTTTAGAAGGTGCCCCAAGGAAATTTGAATATGGAAATTTGATTTCTTTATCAATCTTACTAATCCTACTACCTATTTTGTTTATTAGCTGTTGTCCGCGGTTGCGCCTGCGTGGAATTCTGATCCCGTTCATCGCCTAAGTGTTATTCTAATGTATAAGCTATATCACTGTAAAGTTTCATTAAAATCCATTCAGTAATTTTTACGTGAAAGAGTAACAAACATCCTTTGCATTGCAAAAGCGGCATTGATAGGATCTTACCAAATTTGGATAGGTGGGGGGGGGGGGGAGAACACTACTGACGGTGGAGGTGAGCGCTGATGCATCACAAGGTGGCCACCCTAAACCTACATCTGGGTCGCAAGTCCCAGTCGCCGTCACGGTGTTCCTCTCTATATCACGCTATGGACCCGGCGACCGCACGGTGAATCCATGGAGTGCTGAGAATCGGATCTCATACATACATCCTTACATACATCCTCACATACTTACAAACTTTCGCGTTTATCATAATTAGTAGGATAATTTTAGAGAAAACTGCTTCTGTCATTGACTGTACCAGCTTTCAGCTGTCAATTTTTCCGACAGTACCACCTTTCATCTGTAAATTTTTCCGACAGTATGAATATCAAGTATAAAAAGCTACACTCAAAACATTTGCTACCGAAATAGGCTGCATAATAGGCAACATTTTTCATAATGACGTAACAAAATCAGCCCTTACCGGTATTAATACGACCACAATTAATTACAACACCCCTACTGGTGACGAATGACGTCAGAGGTCTCGTTAATGCAACATACATGAGTGTGACGTTAGCGCACAGCTAGATGACGTGGCAGCCGCAATACACGATCCAAGTCATGAGCGGCAGCGATCTGCTATCCGCTAGTAGGTATTTAAAATCTCCTCCACCGGCTCCGGCGGGGGAGGTATCGGTGGGGACTTTTCGCACGATAAAAAAAGTATTTTAAAATGCTGACATGTTTTTTGGTTTGTATTACTGAATCGAATTTGAAGTAATTTTACTAAAAATCTCCTGTATGTGTCCTATTTCCAATTCTATACTACCTGTATGCAAAATTACAGCCAAATTCGTGCTATTGTTTTTGCATGAATGAATAACAAACAAAATTACTCTCGCATTCATTGTGCATTATGCAAATCCATGGTACTTTAATCCATAACCACCACAAAGTACAATGTTCTATATCGATGACCGCGCAATGCAATAATTTTTGGTACCTACATTTACAATAACAGAAGAGACGTAAATTGTGATATCAACAAACATTGAAATGTGGGTATTAAAACTATCATGATCGTTCACATTACTATTAGGACGCTCGTGATTTTTTTTCATACTACTTAGGTCGCACGGCCCTCCTGATGGTAAGGTAAAGGTTACCGTGGCCTATAGGTGAGTGCAACACCAAGGGAGTCACACACGTGCTACCGACCCTGTAAGAACAGAGAGATTCTGTGCCATCAGCGTAGAAGCGGTTTGGAGTGATCGTCTCTCCTACAGTCCCGAGTCCTTTAAGCAGGGCGTGAAAAGGCATCTGATGAGGCCGTCAAGCTGAGGGCCACCATTGTAACATGGTATGTGTCTATAATGACCTTCTTTTCCGAGACTTTGCCTTCAGCTTACCATCAGGCAAGGTGGCATCAAATTGATGTGTCCTGTATAACAATACATGGCAAATATCTCAATAGCTATAATAGGCTATAATAGTATAAACATTGAAATGATCATTTTGTTCAAAATGCCAAAATGGCAGCACGAAACACATTATAGATTAAACTGAATATTTGTGACATTACAAACGGTCCATTTGGCGATACAGAGGCTAAATCATTTCCATTCAATCGTTGGATGTGACGCAGTATGCGACTGAATTGCAACGTGGACATCGCGACTATTTAGTGGTAGATTATTTTGTAATAGACTTGGCAAATTGTTCGTTATTCAGACAAAATAATAACAGTTTATGTATTTTTATCTTGGTTTTCTCCCCCTCCCGCTCTAAGCCTAGACTTTTGTTTAATAATGTGACAAATTCAAATTCGATTCTTTATTTTTCAAAATAGTGCAACACTGTTACAGCTTTTTGACGTCAAATTCTGCTTAAAACTAAGTTTACCACCGCTTCCTAGATGATAGTGGAGAAGAAACGGCGCAACAAACTCCACTGCAACAATGTCGTTAGTACATGTGTGAATGTGTACGTGTGCTTAGAAACATTACAATCACTCACACACTAGTGACTGCTATTCCTACGAGCACTAGGTTGCAACCAAAATGCACGAATCAATCCCAATTTTTCCAAGATTTAATAAAAGTAACATAATCTTCCAAGTATGCTCCTCAGTAAACATAGCCTATGTTATATCAATGCCAATCCCTAATGCCCATGGACCCATGGACCCGGGTAATGGGTCGACCCACCGGGACCACGGGTAAACACTCTAGAAGACTTGTCTCAATACTGACCTCACCTCAGGCGATATTATTCATGCTTCGATGCTCATGAGAGATCGTTGCTATGGCAACGGGAACTTTGATAATATGAAACTGTATGAGGAAGAACACTACTGAATTAGACATAAAAAAAAATTCATCAAAATCGGTTGAGGTTGTCTGCTTCGAAATCGAGTTGCAAGATACCACCCGAACAAAATTACATACATACGTTGCTAGTTAAAATAAATAAAAGCTTGTAAAATGTATATGCGATAGGTACATTTTACAAGTTTTTATTTATTTAAATACTGTCTTGTGAAAGGAGAATATTTTTATGCACATAAATGTGAGGAGTACAAAAATATAGATCATCAAGATAATATACTACGAAAATGGAAAAAAATACGATTTACGTACGTAGAACGAATGAGTGCTAGGGCATTATTCGTAGTGCTATCATATTTCAAACGCAGTAGTAACGTGAAAAGATGGTGGATTACATATTGTATAACATAAAAGAGAGACGCGATTACGCGTTTAACCCTATAATTAAACTGACCTATCTTCACGTCTTATTTTAAGTTCAGCTTACTGGAAAGAAACGGTGAATAAAAAGCGATGTGACACTGCTACGGTTAACGTCCCCATCTAGCACGCGACCGACGTGAACCCATTCTCCTAAAGCCGGGTACACATGAATGGTATCCAACAACCATAAATATAGAAAAAGAAGTTTAAACCTTATGATGAAAGTAATGCAGTAGAATTGGGAATAATTATGATACAGTTGGGCTTGGCGGTCGACAAATTCGTTGTTTACCTGCGTAATTAAAGTATATATATGCATTGATGGGGACTCCGTGGTCCCCACACCGGATGAGGGCCAGTTCGAGAGATATGGCCCTGGGTCGGCCGGGGTGCGAGGGATATGGCTACGACAATCTCACCTCCGGCAACCGACGGCCCACAGTCGGCATGTGTTTTAGTCGGTTCGAGTCCGACATAACCTCCTCCTCTGGTTCCGGTGGGGGAGGTATCCGTAGGGATTTTTCGCACGATAAAAAAAAAGTATATATGCATTGATGTGGACGTTTCTATATTCTATATTATTATTTATGTGTGTATGTATAAAAGAAGGTGTACATACCTAAGTATGTTTTTCCGTAATTTTAGAACCGATATTACAAGCTGTACAAGTTTGAGTTGAGATTGCACTGTGAAATAATAATAATAATAATAATAATAAATATTGTACAACATTCTACACAACGCTATCTAGACCCATGGTAAGCTTAATTAGCTTGTGTTATGGAATCTAGAATGCGGATATACATACTTAGATACTTTTTTTTTTTTTTGTAAATACATACATATTATACATAGAAACACCCAGACCAATGCAAATATTTATATTCATGCATACAAATATTTGCACTGAGCGGGGATCGAACCCGCGCCTCCTGCGTCGCAGCCGCGTTCACTACCGCTACGCCACAGAGGCAGTCAATAAATCTAATTCGCTTGCCTGCTCACCTTATCTCTACTAATATGTACTTAACATCACACACAACAGTACTGTCCAACACTAGTATTTTCAGAGAAAACCCAGGTACTTGCCCGACGAATATAACACTATACACCACCCAAACTCCAGTTTAAACCGTCTAGTTGATAGCGCTATATCGCGACCCATCAAAGAGATAACCGCCTCAACAATTTGGGCATCGCAGTCACCCCGGCAAAGTGTTTATGTCTACTTTATGTGCCCGCTATTATGGGCCAAAAGGATTTTTGAGCTAAGTAAGCAGTTTGTCACTGAGCGTGCGTTTACGTGCCAATGGGTTTTCCGGGTAAAGTGTTTTTGTGAATATATTCCGCGAGTGTGATTATGGCTTTATATTTTTAATTTGAGTTATTGATTATATAGATGACAGAGAAAATTAATGTTAATATTTTAAGTACGTAGAACATTTAGCGTTTGAATAGAACATAATGTAGGATTTAAACAGTTATAGCCAACTTTAGAGCAGGGCAATGTTTTCAATTCTGATATTCTTCTTTTATCTATAAATCAATAATAGTACATTATGGTACAAGTGAGCAACATTGGTGATTACCGCCGAGGCGCCATTGAGACTCGAGCCGCCAGGCGAGGGTCTTAAGACAGCCGAGGACGGTAATCATCATGCTCACACGTGCCATACGACGTTTTACAACACACTTGCGAATAAAATAATACTACAAATATTAAATAAACAATACTACAAATTAATTCGTTTTCCAATGCGCGCGCATTTAACAATGGCGGTCGACCATATTTAAAAAAAAAATGAGGTTTGAACTTAACTTTTTTTTACTCTGTTTTTTTTTCTGTACTTAGAGAAAAAAAAAGTTAAATTTGAGTGCAAATTTTGTTTATTTCACAAGTATTACAAGTTGAAATTATTTATTTAAATACGAAAATGCATCAAATGACCATACAATAGGCGTATTAATTTATTCGTACTATTAAACACGTTATTTTTTGTATCAAAACTTTTTTAAGAACATAGACAATTATAGACACTTCCTATAAAATTTAAAAAAGAATCTATAACTCACTTTTGTGAATAATAGCAATGAAAAAGTCACAGTTTTATAATAGGTGTCATTCCGTGCTTAATTGCGGTAAAATAATATCACTTTTATGAGCAGGTGTGTTGTAAAAAATATTATCGAATCATTCGTACAATAGCTGCTTTTTAAGGGATTTAACTCCAGTTCTAATAAAAGAAGCAGTTATATTATCACATGCACTACAAATTAGGCAATCACATATGACAGAAAATCCATTGAAATATGTCTTCTTTGACAATATTTTGGTCAAGCACCTATACAAAGTAAAACTATAAATATGAAATACTTCAACAATAAAACTTTTGTAAAACAAGGTTAAAAACAATAAAATCGAATGAGGGAGGTAAAATAATGGAAACAAAACAAGCCACCTGCAAAGTAACTAAAAAAGTTTGCAACAGTGACAAAAAATTCCGACAATCGTCACCTAACTAAGTGTTTACTTAACTGATTACCTCGCGAGCCCCGGCCAAGTCCCGCCAAGTCGTGCCAAGTACGGGCCAAGTCCCAACCAACTTTGCCCATACACGTTTGAAGATTTCACAAACTTTTTTTTTTTTCAAAAGATATTTTTTCTACCGTTTCCGTAGTAGGCAACGGAAAGTTTCCAGTTGATCTGATTGGGTTTACACTTGGGAATTTTTCGTCTTGATTTTTTCCCAAAGTCATCTTAAAAAAACTTGGTTAAACAGTAAGTATTCTTATTCTATTTTTTCTCTTTTGATTTGTTTTTTTCCTTTGATTCTGTGCGCTTTGTGCGAGTTATATACCTGTTGTGGTATAATAAACTTTTGTTTTGTAGACAAAGAATAGGGGACTTAGAAAATGTTCGCAAAATATTATAATTCAAATATTATACTGGTATAACAAAGCTCGTATTCCTTTGTTTAATTCAAGCTCAAGCTTTAGGAACAATAATAATAATAATAAATAAATAAAATAAAAAAAAACTAGTTTGATGTATCTTTTTTTTTTATATATAGGACATTTTACACAACGCTATCTAGACCCAAAGTAAGCATAGCTTAACTAGCTTGTGTTATGGGTTCTAGAATGCGGATAAACATACTTAGATACATTTTTTTTTGTAAATACATACATATTATACGTAGATAACACCCAGACCAATGCAAATAATTTTAATACATATTCAAATACATATTCATGCATACAAATATTTGCTCTGAACGGGGATCGAACCCGCGCTTCCTGCGTAGCAGCCGCGTTCACTACCGCTACGCCACGGAGGCAGCTCGATATATCTATATATATTCATCGATAAGCTCAAATATCTAATTTATTAGCTGAAAACAGAGAAACTATTATTGGAGGCTCGTTTTTTTTTGGAGGAGGTAGGACACGACGGTATTTCCGTCCCAATCAAGCAGTTCTACTGGTGAAATACCTCCGCCCTACAGGATACCTCGTGTTGTGTTCTTGGAGGTGAGTAGGGTAGCCAGAGCTCACTGGGGAGGCTTTGTGCTGTTAGTGGGAAGACCAAAGGCTTGACCTGCTTGTCTTACTACTGTTTGCATAAACCGATCCACGATACTGGGACAGACGCTCTTCAACAATAACTACGAAATGCCTATCATAGTAATCCACCTATCTCTAAAAGATACCATAACATTTCTACTAAAGTATATAAGAAAAGTAAATCCCAGTGGCGGAGATACCCTGCGCGAGTTATCATTATTCACAAGACCACGAATGCTGCCGAAGCAAAAAATATCCCGTCTCGCTTCCGCATGGGATGTATAATATGTTCATCTCATCAACGATATATATATTATGTGGGAACGCACTCTCATTTACTGGGACACACTGACGTGAAGTTCGGACAACAATGTAATTGAAAATTCAAAAATATCCAGTTCCTAGAGCCGTATTCTAGAATCTGAATCTTAACCCTATTAAGCTGCTAGTCGATGCACCTGTTTCTTCCTGAAGAAATATCCTCGAAAACCATCTGATATTCGGGGGTATTTTCTTCTCAGAATTGGAAGGTCAGACGACAATAATGCCCAGAAAAGCCAACATCCCAATCAAAAACAATAAGCCAACCTCGAGCTCAAATACTTTGGACGCATTTGAATGAGATGATGACGTTGTCGGAGGCCCAGTTCGAATCCAGGTTTTCACGACAAGTGCCAGGTCCAGCCAGGCAGTAAACATAATATCGGTAGTGGCAGAGTGATAAGTTGAAGTGGATTTTATTGGCAGTAATTTATGTCCGTATGCAAATACGTTCTCATTTTGCTTTAACGACGAAGTAAAACATGGCGAGTAGATTTACATAGCATTGAGTTCTTTGAACTTCTCGAATATGTTTTTATTAATAATAAGATTAATAAGAGCCATCAATTTGATTCCGCTTCACCTGATGTTAAGCACAAGTACTTAAGAAATTTAAGGTTAATTCCACCATTCTTGATACCATCGTCTAATGTTATAAAGAAAGCTTGTGAAAAAGTTCGGATGTTTGTAAGTATGTTTATCACTCAATAATTCTCTAAAGTCTGAACGGATGTGGCTGAAATTTTTCACACGGATAAATTAGAAGATAGGTAAGAACGGGAACAAAAAATCCTTTTTTAAATGTCATCATACTGGACCTTGCATAAGCACTTTCTTGTTATTATAACCATACCTTATTGTAAAATTATATATTTATCATTCGCTCGTCAAAAATTTAGCACGTAAGTCACACCTCAGCATCTACACTTTCTCATTAAAGCCTTAGGATTTGAACTCGCAATGTCTTGATTATCATATTAAGTGTTGACCTCAGCATTGGATTAACATTAATCTTTTCAGTTGACTATATACTTGAAGATATACCTAAAAGAAGATGTTTGTATTGTATCCGAGCACCCGCAAATTTTACAGGGAGATTGTTAAGTGTATGATCGACTCTTCATAATGACCAGCCCCAACGTAACAGTAATCAACGTATATCTTCTTTTAAATTAATGGCGTCTGCTATTGAAAGAATTGCTGCAATTTCGCCAGTCTCAAAATTTAATAAAATAAATGTCTATAAAATTAATGGTGGAGACGGTGATCACTTATTTTTCTGTGTTTTCTGTATGTCATAAAGGTATGAATACGTGTCATATACGTCAAATCCCATACATTCATCATTCTATTCCATAATACGCCGGCTAACAAATTGTCAATTGTCTAGAGGGCTGAATGAATGCACGAATCTATCTGAAAATTTAATATATAGATTATATATACATACAATCACGCCTTTATCCGCGGAGGGTTAGGCAGCGGTGAAATAACACCCACATTCACCAGTCGTTGTATTAGGTCCTACGTAATAGGGGGTGAGCCTATTGCCGCATTCCGGGCACTGATTGTTGACTCGAGCCATGCATCTGAGGCTGAGTCTGGGCTGTATATATATCCCTTAGTCGCTTTGTACGACACCACATGAGAAGAGATGGGGTGGCCCAAATTCTACTCTACCGGGAACCTAGATAATACTTTCAAATATGTTACTTTATCCCATAAACGATCCTTTATATGAATGGGCTACTTATTACCGTTGAAATAAGTTTCCATGGGTTCTGGGAACAGGTACAGAGCTCCACACAAGCAAAGTCGCGGGCTACGGCTAGTTTTCTAATAGATGCCATTATTAGAGCTTGAAAAAACATTACGTGGCTCACATGAGGTACAAAGAGTTCTCGGGTTCTGAGCAAAGTAGCGTTGAAACCGGATATCCTGGCAAAAATTTTCGTTCGTTATTTTTTATGTTTGTTCACATTCTGTACTAATATAATAAAGAGGGAGTGTTTTTGTTCGTTTGTATGTAGATATACGGAAGGTAAAACTCGAAATCAAGGACTTTATTTGGAAGATACGTTATTTATGGTGAAAATCATTCTTTGAACCACCTAAGTGGCATAAAAATAGTTATTTCTTTTTATTTCATTGTTTAATATGTTACTTATATCACGTTTTTAAAAAGTTATGGCTTGCCTAGTAAAACCGGTCGTTAATATTCAATTAAAATCAAAACATGGATCTTCCTTTATTTCTTCCAGTCCTGGGATTTTGCTCTATAGATTGTGAAGTCAAAAAACGTATACATCGTAAAATTGAGACGACTTGAGTAATGATTCTCGATTTTTAATCTATGACAGACACGAAATATATAAAAATCTATCTGGAAACTTCTACCGTACGTTCGGTAGAAGTTTAGCTAAATTTAAAGTCACCTGCGGCAGTAAATCGTCAGCATCTCCTCCACAAATCGAAGACTAACACATATAAGCTGAAATCGCCAGAAACCATTTCTAACGAGCATAAATTTGCAGATCTAAACCTTATGCAACCTCCGGCGGTGGGAGAAAACGTGAAATATGTATGACAAGATAGATGGGGCAAGGTATAAGCGGTAGCGGATGGTGATAACGATTTTATGATGATTTTGTAGAATTATTTCTAGAAGCATCTTGAAGTTAACTACTCAAATTGAAACTGAAATAGTAAACAGTTCAGAGTACACAACATGAGGAACATCTCCTGCTTGTTCTGTAGCAGAAATTAGCTAATGTACGCTAGTGCTATTATCTGTTCTGTGGTACGATTGTGTGAGGCAAAGTATGTACTGTTAAATTTTCAGTCAGACCAATCAATCTCAATAGCAGCTGTTTTGAGTCTAGACAATGCCAGTTGATGAAATAAGTATAAGTTAATCCTCTTAAGGGAAAAATATGTTACTGGCGGAATGTAGACCAAACAATAGATACGAAATAAAATGTCTACATTCTAAATATCTACTTCGTTTTCATCATCATCATTTGACTGCCTCTGTGGCGTAGCGGTAGTGAACGCGGCTGCTATGCAGGAGGTGCGGGTTCGATCCCCGCTCAGTGCCAATATTTGTATACATGAATATAAATATTTGCATTGGTCTAGGTGTTTCTATGTATAAGAATAGAATAGAATAGAATAGAATATGCTTTATTTCAGATCATTACATCCATAGCTTGTTATTGAGTCACATACAATAAATTATAAAATTCAATAAAAATAGCATACAATTCATTGAATAAATAACATATAGAATAAAATAAAATTTATAAACTAAACATTGATGTCAGGTAATTATGTCAGAAAATTATAATGTATTTAAATTTGCGTCCCATAAAATTCATAAAAAAATCAATATAACATAAAATCAATTTAATATATACTTATCATAGAATACATAAAATCACTATACCTAGTACCTTCTCTTAGGCATCGGGACAGCAATATGTCTGTCGCAACAATGACGAAGGAAGGGACACGCGACCATACGGCCTGCTACCATTGTCAGAACGCCATTGGAGCTGTCCCGCACCCTGCGCACCAGAGACGCACACCGTTTGCGTATAGTCGCGTGAAAACAGTCTACACGTGCGTCCGCGAACATGCCAGAGGCGCTGCAGAATCGGGGCAGCCCCAACACCATTCTAAAAGCATTATTGTACAGGACGCGGAGGGCGCTGTAGCTCTTTTTAGTATAGTCAGCCCACAGGCAGCACGTGTACAGTGACGTACAGTACGCTCTAAAAAGTGTAATCTTTACTTCAGCCGAGCAACGTGCGAACCTGCGAGCTATCATGTTCGCTCGTATCGAGAGCGCTCTCCGCTCCCGCTCAATGTCCGCATCATCTGTAAGGTCGGCAGTGACCACATGTCCCAGGTACTTAAAATGTTCTACAGTGTCTAAGACCTCGCCATATAGCCGAACCGGTGGTAAATTTTGTGGACAATTGGTGCCAGCCTTAAAGACCATACATTTACTCTTGTTTACATTATATTTTAGGCCGAGACCACACGCGTACTCCTCACAGGTCTTTATTAGTTGCCTTATACCACAGATTGACGCGCTCAGCAACACCATGTCATCTGCGTAGCTCAAGTTGTTGACACAGACTCCATCAACATAACAACCCACATGCTGACTACTGAGCGCGACCATCAATTCGTTTATGTATAAGTTGAACAGGGTTGGGGACGTCAGTCCACCCTGCCTCACCCCACATTCAAGCTTGTATGAGTCTGACATGATGCCCGCCCATCTTACATTATTATTTTGATTTGTGTACCAATACTGGAACATATACACTAGTTCATGTGGTAGGTTTATACCTCTTAGTTTTCTCCACAGAACATCGTATGACACCAGATCAAAGGCCCTGGATAAGTCGAGGAAGCAGGCATATACGGGCGTCCTACGAGCCGTATAGTATCTAACTGTATGCTTAAGACACAGGATTGCGCTTTCAGTTGATAGTCGAGGGCGGAACCCGAACTGATTGTCGTGGAGTGTCACGTAATTGTTCAACTGTGTATTAAGAAGACAGTCAAACACCTTTGCAAGTATGGTAGCAAGCGAAATAGGCCTGTAGTTACTTTTATCTGCTAGATTACCCGTTTTATTTTTCACTACAGGCACTACCACCGTTCTCATGAAGTCGTTAGGTAAATAGGAATGACTCACGCAGAGTGAGTAGAACATGGCTAACACCCTACAGATATGTGGGCCCGCGTGACGGAGGTGTTCGACACTGAGTCCGTCGTGACCTGGTGACTTGCCACCAGATATTTGCTTAATGGCCTCGGCTACATCCTTCGCAATAAACGAAGTCCCCACCGCTTGACCGTTACTCTCAGTCTCCAAAACCCTCGTCGCCGGCCCCACCGAGGACTCCACTAAGAAATGGCTCTTAAACATATTAGCAATTCCCTTCGGATCGCTGACATCTTCGATGCTCATCGGGAGGCCAGGTCGGATATTTAACTGGTTAGTTTGTTTCCAAAATTCCTTAAAGTTACCGTTTGAGTGCTTTTCAACCAGAGCATCCATTTTTAATTGTTCTTGATGGTCTTGGCACCATTTTAGTTGAGATTTGAACACTCGTCTTGTCTCACACATTTCGAAGTAGACGGAACCGGACCTTGGTCTCCCACACATTACCCACTCTCTAAACGCGTCCCTAGCCCTCCGATGAGCCTCACCGACGTGCCTATTCCACCCTACCACGCGTGGGCCATTCCCCCTCACTCTCACACTTCCTCTACTCCTTACGGCCGCTTCCCGCAAGGCAGTCACAATATCGTCATACAAACCATCCAGAATACGCTTGTGGTCACGGTCATTACAAAAACGATCAGTACATTGCGAAAATTCGGAAGGAAAATCAATTAACCTTAATTTCTGATGACACTCGCTGGCATATAAGGTAACCTGCTCATCATTTCTAACGCCCCAAATTACGTCCTTATTTACGTCAACACATTGCGGCGTTACCTTTGGGGTTAGTAATTTTAGATTGCATTCCATTATAAGGGGATAGTGATCCGACCAACGAGTGTCACGCGTCACCTTCACACCCGTGACCATACGCCTAGCCGAGTGAGTCGCAATACAATGATCTAGCCAACTAGTCGTCCCGTGCGCTTCACTAATAAAAGTAAAGGTGCCAGAATCCAGTCCTAGTATTTCTATATCTAAACACGACCATTGTTGATCTTTACACATACTTATAAGTTCACTGTAAAACAACTCACCCGGATCCGCGTTGAAATCACCAAGAACAAACACAGTTTCAATTCCCTGCTCGTCAATAATAGTGCTCACTGCACTCAGACAATTTATAAATTCAGTCAGGTTATCGTCCGAGTTAGTTGGCAAATAAACACTAAATATGATCATGGGTCCGTCGCACGTCTCAACTTTAATAGCACAAATCCGATCATTATTACATTGCACCACTGACACACACTGGAAAGCATCATACCGCCACAACAACGCCACCCCACCATAGGGTCGACCCCGTCGGATTCCCACACTCGTGTCTATGGCACTTGTCGCCGTATACCCAAAGCCACTATCGACTGAGCCGACGAATGGTATATCGTGTGGCATCAGCCAGGTCTCCTGCAGACAAACTACTTCACACGCACGGCACAGCCGTCTGACCTCCTCTACAGAGCGTTTTATGTTTTTACAGTTATATGTTGCAAATTTATAATTATAATTATTATTCATTAATCTGCTGGTTTGAGCCGTTACTGTGATTTACATTAACCACCTTTTTGTATTTATAATGCACAAATCTTCTAAATATAACACCCGACGGCCACAACGTTTCATCCATATATTTGTCTAGATTGGCTTCGGATATAAAGAATTTAAATGCATTGTGTCCTCTGTCCAGTTTCATTTTAATTTTCTCTAATACCACTTTTTCCTGCGTCTTATTGTATATATGTTTTGTAATGTCACTCTCGGCCGCCGATACATGTACATTTGTTATAAACATTGGAATTTTTCGATCTGCAGCCCGAAAACTACATTCCGAATCCCGTGCCACACCAGATTTCCCAATAAAGCTGTATTTCTTTGGTTTCCTACGGTTCACTGTTCGCCAACGTTCATCCTTAGTACATTCTTGTGTTATCACTGTAGGTACATCGATAGTCATCGACGTTCCCTCCGCAAGACTGGTCGGCACTGTTGCCTTATGACTCACTGGGGACCCGCCACTGACCCCTGCTCCCCTCGGCGATTGTTCTACAGCCTGTAAATGCTCAGTTGAATCGTATTCGAGATTTTTATCGTCTACCCTAATTTGCCTATATTGTGACAACGGCGGCGCTCCAATGTTTAATGAATCACTATTACTGTCTATAATCGCTTCTTTTATTGTAGAATCATGTGATAGACCCATAGGGCCACTATCTACCCATCCACCTCGCTTCAAATTTATTTTGAATGCCGAGGGAGGCGGCAAAGAATCATGACGCATTCGCACCACATCGTTTCTCAGTTCATTTAGGCCGTCCAAGGTAGCATATGTTGACTTAATGTTTATGATCTCGTTTTTTAGTATTAAAATATCCTTCAATAACTTCGAGCAATCTAGGTGATCGAAGAGTATAGGCGGCAATTTTTCCAGTTGTCTCGCTACAAAAATTGGTATTATATCCGGTTCAACTGATTTAAAAATATTTATAATGTCCAGCAGATCTCGTTCTTCTTTTCCTTTACTTTTGCGCTGTATTTTTCTTCTTTCCGTTGGGATTGATTCAAAAAGAAGCGACTTCGCATTCTTTATTTCTTCCGCCGTAAAGGAGGAGACACATATTTGCACTAATGTTTCCTCATCCACTACAGACACTTTGTTTTGTACATAAGCGAGAAGTTCACTTATTACAATGTTACATGCATTACATTTTATAACGTTCGACATATTGTTACTATTACTCGCGTAGGTATCCGTGCTGCGAATACAATACACGCCCGTCCCTCAAGGGTATGAGCGAGCGATAAGTAATATGTATGTATTTACAAAAAAAAAAAGTATCTAAGTATGTATATCCGCATTCTAGATTCCATAACACAAGCTAATTAAGCTTACCATGGGTCTAGATAGCGTTGTGTAGAATGTTGTAGAATAATTATTTTTATTTATCACCAGTGTATGGCTAGATAATTATAATAAATGCTATTCATAGCAAGCCCCATTTTGAATATTTTGTGCGGCAAAAGTTAAATTATATTCATCATATATTAATGTGTAATAGGTACTGATATTCAGGCGGTATCTCTAGGCTAACGTTACACCCTATGCACGTATATACAATCAATGAAAAGCAATATAAAATAAAAAGAAGACTTAATCCCTACTAATATTATAAATGCGAAAGTAACTCTGTCTGTCTGTCTGTCTGTCTGTCTCACTTTTACGACTAAACCGTTGAACCGATTTTGATGAAATTTGGTATAGAGGTAGATTAGACCTTGGGAAAGGACATAGGCTATGTTTGGTCGCGATAACCGACATCCACGCGGGCGGAGCCACGGGCAAAAGCTAGTCATAAATAAAATTCAAGCATTCCTAAATGTAGTCAAAATAAAGTCTCATATCGCTTATAACTTGGAGCACGATACCGAAACACCTACATTTAGATGTACAAGAAAAATAGGTTGTCGAAAATTGTTTACCGCGATGCGTGCACGACAGCCCGTAAAGCGAACGTTTTGTTCTTCTCTTATTTTTACGCAGAATTATTCTGACTTTTGTGGAAATGGGCTTAATGGTTACTGGTTACAGAGTGGTGTGAAGCAAAACAATTATGTATATCAGTGATACGTAGACGATCTTGATGATATATATAACTATGTATATGTTACTGGTAATATATATAATCCGATATTCTATACAATGCCTAGGCAATGTTTAAAATACCGAGTACCAATGTATAGAGCAGACAAATCACGCCTTTATTCCCGGACAGTTAAGCATTTGGCATATTGGGGTGAGCCTATTGCCATATTCTGGGCACTTATTCTTAACTCGAGCCATGTATCTGAGGCTGAGCCTGAACTGTATACGAGTATATCTGTCTGATGTTAAACAGCCCTATTCCTTAGTCACCTTGTACGACACCGCAAGCGAGGAGATGGGGTGGCCCAAATTCGACTCTATCAGTGGTTTTAAGAAAAAGCAACTGCGAAGGCTAATGCAGGTGGTAGTATATTTACGAGTATATAATAGTAGTAGTAGGAGTAGAATAAACTTCCCAAAAACCGGACTATCAAATAAAAAAACTTTGTTGTGTGCACTTTAGAAAAAGTAATCCAAAAAAATTCAAAAGCTTTTACAACAGTTCCTCTCATTATTTTTCCCTGACACTGGATACGAATGAACTATTATTAGATATAACCTTTACAAAGCAAAGTACATTGGCATGAATTGTAGGCTCCTAACAAGCCTGTTGTGGGTTGAACGCTGCATGACGAGCACACGACATGGTTGTGTTTGATATGTGAACTGTAACACGATACTGTGACACAGTTCTCTTGTAATGCGGCACATGTGTGGACTCAAAGCCTTGATAATATGGCTGTTAGATTGTTTGCGAAATAAAATCTATGTATGACTTTTATTTACAACAAAAAGTTAGGTATATAAGAATGTTTATCCGCGTTCTAGACTAAAATGTATCAGGTACTAGCTATCCTTGAATTTGTGTCTATAGATGGCGTTGTGTATTATGTCCTAGACATCATCATCCCTCTCAACAAAGACCTTCGGGGCTAAAACCGATTTGCCAGCCAGTACACCTGCTGATTGACAAATGAGGCTTTAGCGCAATAATTTTTCTCGGGATTGGAAGGTCAGACGCCGGTCATTGCCATAAAACCAACTACAGAGGGTCGACAGCACGAGTGTGACGCCCCTTATGTTGCACACATCCATAGGCCCGGTTAACTACTTTCAATCAGGTGGGTCGTGTGCTTGTCTGCCACCTGAGTAGAAATAACAAAAGTAACAACGGGCTCCAAAGCGCAAGTCTTGAACTCAAACGGCTTTGATTATGATGAAGTAAATAATAATGTGCCGTAATGAGCTAATTAGTAACTAACAAATGAAGCTATCAAAACCGTGTTAACATCAACAACACTGTCATCCAACATCACGGCCCTATTAGTATCAAAGCAATACAGGTAAACAAGGCCTGACAAACAGACAAACACACACTGTCACGGGACAGCGATCTTGTTTGCGTCCGGGATGCATTCGGCGAAGCGCGACGTAGCTCACGGGCTCACAGGACTGTGGTCCATGCAATATGAGTATCTGACTGATATACCTATATCAGTCATATTTGTGCGTTGTGTGGAAATTACTAGTGATGACAGTTTGTTCACGGAAAATTTATTATCGTAAAGACAGGTATTGTTAAAGAATACTGTATGTATCTACCAACTGTAAGTTAGTCGCGTTTAAAATATGCTTTACGACAAATTTAGGGGTGCTTTTGGGGCCTTACTAAGATCTTTGGTCATACATAAGTCATGCTTTAGCTTGCTAATGTTCTTCATCAAACACTTGCTTGCATTGATAAAAGAGACTATAAGCCTAGGTGAATGAATTATGATGGTCTGATACAATTGAAAATAATACTAACATGATCATTCGATTGAAGAGAACTGGCGCTGTAGGTCTTAATTGCCCCACACTCAAATAAAATTTAAAGATTAGAAACGTACTTAGGTATATATCCATTTTATTAATTTACTAGCTGATCCTGCGAACTTCCTAACGCCTAACAGTCGAGTCAGTTTTTCCCTGTGTAAGATCTGTATGAGGATTATTGAGGATGGTTAAGGAATATTCTAATAAAATAATTACCGAAATCGGTTCAGCTGTACTCGAGATTTGCGCTTAGCAACACATTCAGGGATTCATTTTTATATCATAGAGTTTAATGTAAAGATCATTTTGTAAGTGTTCAGTGACCCCTGAGCGAGAGTACACTGATAAAAATATGCTCTGTCAAAGTGCATTACATTTTTCTGCATTTCTCCTATCTCTAGCTTTTAGCGATCGGACACATTCACCGAAGCGCGTTTCACGGCTCACAGAATCTAATGGTTTCCTCAAAGATCATGCTTACTATTTCTGATGGAATGCTGTATTGCCAATATAAAATATTTTGTTTGTTTTGTATTGTCAGACTTGTTAAAAAAAACTTGAAGGATAAACATATTCTCTTGACGTTGTGAGTGAACCAATTTGTTATTATTCGTCGGCCTTACGATCAAAAGGTCCCGGATTCGAATCCTGGCCATTACACTACCGACGTGAACCCACTCCTAACACACACAATTTAGCTTAGATGGAGGGTATAGAGAGAATATTTCAATTGCAATTTCGGTTGCTAATATTCTTAAAAAAAATATGTAAAATACCCGAGCAGCCATTGAGCTAATGCGTGTCCTGTGATCTGTAGATTTTGTCAAGTATGTTTATAAAAAAATTCACATTGGGTCCCAAAACAACGTCTGCCGGCAGTCTGTTCCACCCTCTAACAATACGATCAGGTAGGAAGTGTTTCCGTGGTTCAAGTCTGAATCACATTGTGCATAGCTTTAGTGGGTGTCACCTCAGTTGACTGTTTTTATTGATATCATAATAATTGTCCATTATTTTGTAAGTTTCGATTAAACTTCCTCTCTGATTAGTGATTACGCTTTTCAAGTTATGTGAGGCTAAGGTACTTCAAGTGTTCATCATAGGATTTGTTTTTCAATACTCTTAGTAACTCTCCACTATAAACTTTCAAGGAGTGATATATATCCTTTTTAAAGTAGAGATGATATTATAGTCATCTCTTTTCAACAACAGACTTTCCGTAATATCAAAAAGCATCAACAGTTTAATTCATTGTTACTTCTAACAACATCATCCCCCTTCACTTATTATTTTTCCTCTTAAAACTTCCATCTTGTTATTATTGCATGTTCATGCGAAATCGCTTCCCACAAATTGAACGGCCATGTTTTTGGCGGATAAATTAAAATACACAATGACTTCGAAAAGTTGGAAAGTTGTTAACGTGGGGGATCCCTTTCATAATGTTTATAATTATGATAACATGCGCATGTATGAGATGTATGGGAGTATCAGTCCGGATGTTTGCAATGTAAGCTTATATTGTTTCATTATACTTGTTTCATTTATGAGTTTTATGAGCCTATAATCATTTGCGATGTTATCGAATAATAAACATCAATACTAGTAATAAATACATGTATTTGGGACCAATTCATGTTTCTTAATTAAACATGACGAATTTTGTAGTGAAATTTTCAAAAATTCTTTCTTTGTGGATGCTCACGCCATAAAAGATATAATCTGCTAAAATTTCTAATTCGTGGATCAAGTGGTTTAAAAACTTCATATACATTTATACGCACTGGCCCTGTAACTTCTTGTGTAAATCTAAAAGTTATATTTGCCTTTAATACCTTTTGCTAAAATTAGAAAATTACAACTGAAATCTCAAATCCAAAATGGCAGATAGTCCCGTAATCAAGCACCTCGCTTCACCGAATCGCAATTGTTTGTTATTGGCATTAATTAGTATTTCATTGCTACTAAAATATTGATGGAGAATTTTGAGAAATTATTCAGCGTAAATAGATACATAACAGTACGTATTCCAGCAATTTAATGAAAATAACTTGTTAATAAAATAGTGCTAAATTCTTAGCGATTTATAATATAGGTATCCTAATGAAGGAACGTTGTGATAAAGGAATATTTGATAGAAGGTTATGTAACTCTAGAGAATCCTCGTGAAGTGTGTAAGAGCAGACATAGATGCCGTTAATTCTGCCTACCTTGGAAGAAAAAAGGCGTGACTGTATGAATGTATGGTTATAGCCCACACAACGAATATGTAAATAAATATTCCACAACATTTTACACAGCGCTACCTAGACCTAACTAGCTTGTGTTATGGGATTTAGAATGCTTAGATACATTTTTGTTGTAAATGTAATGTCAATAGACATAAATAAATAATTAAGAAGAATAAGCATTGCCATACAACGTGGCAATGCTGCCAGTCTTCTGGGAACGTTACCACAAGAGGCATGCGATGCGGAGGAATTCCACGACGCGTTCGGTTTTAGTTTTTAATTTGCCCTTTTGTGTATATATTTTTAGTTTCATTACTAATTTTCTTAAATAGTAATTCGAATGTTAATTAAATTTTCACAACACAGATCGGCAACATTAAAAAAAGTTATCAATTAAAAAAAAACAATTAATTTGTTACTATAAAAAATATCATTGTCTCTAATCTAAGGCTTAATTATCGAAACTCAGGCAAAAACAAAACACCATTAACGCTAAAATGGAGGACTTTCCTCTTGCAACAAATTATAACAAAAACTGTGTACCGCCAAATTAAAACCGCCGTCGAATGCGTCAAGGAAGAAATTTTTATACTTCTATTTTTTAGGAATTTTGGGTAGTGTTGTTGGTAGTACTTCTTTTGGTACCATTTTCAGTCATCCCGTGACCATGGCTGCTGCTAGGTAGCCGCAACCTCGGGCTAAAAGTAAATAATAACAAATATATCGCGATAGAATTCGTTAAAAAGTAGTTTTATTGCAATAAGTGAGATTTGCGTAAACTTTAGACAATATCAGATATTTCTACCGATCACCCATCCTAACACTCTCTCTCATCCTAGCGTTAATTCCCAGTCGCATCCGAAGCTTTTCAGCTCGGAGTCTGGGGTCCGCTTTAGTCTTAACTACAGATTTGGCTAGACCTCGATATTTTTTCGTGAAGCGATTGCCATCTGACCTCCACAGCCCAATGATAACATTAGGCGATATCGAAGCTTTGCAGCTAGACCGTTGTTTTTGGATTTTTTAGGACTCCAACTACCCGTAACGACTGCCATAGATGTTCTTATGACAACCGGGACCGAAGGCTAACGTACTCTCCGAGGCACGACCAGAGCAATGCAAATACCCATATTTCATGAACACAAATATTTGCACTGAGCGGGAATCGAACCCGCGCACTACCGCTACGCCACGGAGGCAGTCAAGTCAGCCTAACACTGACCTGCCTAGATATTGTTTAATCTTACAATGTATGAACTCTCGGCCTGTCGGGATAGTGGCCAAACGCGAGCCTATCAGCCATAAAAAGAACCTACTCCTTTACCACTTAGTTCAGGTATAGGGTTTCCTCTTGGAGTTGGGAAGTCAGGCAACAGTCCTTGCTTCAATAAAAGTCAAATCAAAGTAAAGAGGAGAAACCGGCTTTGCTGTGAGCCATAAATGCAATCCGAAATAATGCTAAGATAATATCGATGATGCTTTTTCTAAATATTTTATTGTCATAATTTTTCATTAGTTTAGACGTAATATATTAAGTCTTAACCAATTAAACAGCCCGCTCCTGACTGTTCCCGCGACGTAACGTACCCATCAAACTCGTCGCGTTTCCACGCTGGATTGCGATGGCCAGCCTTTGCACCAGGAACGACTCTTTATTGTACATATTAAAAATGTATGTACAAAACGACTGAAAGATTTTTCGGTCACACATCTACAAGCTATTAGCCATTTACTATCTAGTGGATAGGCTTATTTGCTAGTTAAATATGTTAAACTGTTATTTTGTTTTGTTCACAGGCAACTGCTAGCGCCCAATTTGAAGCAAACACAGTACCTGGCGAATGGTGCTGAGAGCGACATTAGAACTGTGAGTATGCATGTTTAATAACATACACAACATTGTAAACGGCTGATTCATTTTTATTTACATAGATGTGTTTGTATTCTCACACATTGCAACTAAAAACGGCTCAGTGATATATAAAAGGCGATAAATTCCACGGATGTTTGGGTTGTAAAAGTCCAAGCATGGATTTTCCAAGCAACTACTATAAAATTCTTCAAGAAGGGCATTAGATGATTCCTACATGGTCAGCATCATGAGTGTGACGCCCCTGGTGTTGCTTATATCCATAGGTCACGATAACCACTTCCCATCGACTAAGCGGTGTGTTTGACTGTAGCATAAGTGGTATAAAAATTTAATTAGGAGGATCGGCAAACGTGGCGCATATTGGGAGAGGCCTATGTCCAGCAGTGGACTGCAATAGGCTAATTGATTGATTGATTGATTAGCCGCGTCCTCACCGACCGAGCATGGCCAGCGAGCCAGCCTCGCGAGCCAATGCCTCGGTCGGTGTGGACGCGGCTCGGGCTGCCTCGGGCGCACGTTGCCTCAAGGCGAGCGCCGCTCGACCCGCCGAAGCAGCCCGAGCCGCGTCCACACCGACCGAGGCATTGGCTCGCGAGGCTGGCTTGCGAGCCATGCTCGGTCGGTGTGGACGCGGCTATTGATTATTAAATAGTTTTATTCTAATGTTTGCTAATACAATATATTGCTATTTTCCCTCTACAAAACGTGTTGATTGCCGGTGGAGTAGAATAGGGCCACCCGATCTCTTCCTGTGGTTGTCGTAGAAGGCGACAGGGCTGTTCTCCATCCGACAATAAATATATAGCCCATGAATAAGTCAATAATTTCAATTTTTGACTTTGCCCTTACCTGTATGGGATAAATGATTTATTTTAATTTTGATTAATTTTTAATTTCATTAATTGACTTAATTTTGATTTGATTTTATTCAGTAGTTTCAGTTCATTTTAATTTTTAATTTGGATTTATTTATTTTGTATTAAATCTTGATTTAATCCGTATCTCATTTTACTTTAGTTTTTATTATGTTTTATTGTATTTTTTTTTTCGTATTATATTATTATTATTCAATGTACCTACTAGGTAATTAATATCTTAATATATATAAATCTCGTGTCACAATGTTTGTCCTCAATGGACTCCTAAACCACTTAACCGATTATAATAAAATTCGCACACCATGTACAGTTCGATCCAACTTGAGAGATAGGATAGTTTAAATCTCAAATTATAGTCGCAATTTTAATTTATCGCGATAACCAACATCCACGCGGGCGGAGCCGCGGGCAAAGGCTAGTGTATTATATAAATGAGCTGTTGTCTGAAACACGGATTAAGTTATCTAGTTCAGACACAGATGTTCTATTGAATGTGATATTTGGTTGAAATTGACAATTGTGTAACCTGTCTTAGATCATAAGTTTTCTTGTGCCCGCTTGACGACAATAGGCTCGCCCCTATTACGGACCGAAAATCATACACCTCTGCCTACCCCTTCAGGGATTTAAAGACGTGAGTATATGTATTATTCCAATATTTGCTAATACAATTTATTGCTATTTTCCCTCTACAAAACATTCATTATGTTCTTTCAATACTTTCCCAAACTTCGGCCAATCTGTACGATCGAATATGAATGCCGGCTATTTCGAACTACAAATAATGATTGGACAAACATTTGAACAAAATTCTAGTTTAGTTCGGCTCAATTCGAATTGAAAAATATATGAGTCTGCATACATTGAACAAATATTTATATTGGAATAGGAGTTTTCAGTGTTTTACACTCAGTTTTATGTCAGCTAACTAAAGTATAAACTACTAGCTGTCACGGCGAACTTCGTACTACCATATTTTTCCCGTTCCTGCTGCACCTATTTTCTCATCCTTTAAACCTTCCCTGGACACCCACGAATATTTCAAGACTAAAATTAGCCAAATCGGTTCAGCCGTTCTTGAGTTATAAACTAACAACGAAAAGTGGCATTGATTTTTATATTATACTAGCTTTTGCCCGCGGCTCCGCCCGCGTGGATGTCGGTTATCGCGACCAAACATAGCCTTTTTCCGATGAATTTTCAGTACTGAATTGATGCCGACTCTTGACCAATAGATGGCGCTGTGTGTCCGGAATAAATTTTATTTTTTATTTTATTTTTTGTAATAAAAACTATCCTATGTCCTTTCTCAAGTTCCAAACTATGTCTGTACCAAATTTCACACAAATCGGTTCAGTAGTTTAGGCGTGAAGCAAAGACAGACAGACAGACAGACAGAAAGACAGACAGACAGACAGAGTTACTTTCGCATTTATATAATTTTTTTGAAAATAAATATTCCACAACATTCTACACAACGCTTTCTAGACCCATGGTAAGCTTAATTAGCTTGTGTTATGGAATCTAGAATGCGGATATACATACTTAGATACTTTTTTTTTTGTAAATACATACATATTATACATAGAAACACCCAGACCAATGCAAATATTTATATTCATGCATACAAATATTGGCACTGAGCGGGGGATAATATTAGTTTGGATATAGAATTAAGTATTATAGACCTCACTGCAATACTTCGATGTTGTCAATCGTTTCATGGAAAAGATCGTTTTTTGCTGTCAGTGGGCAGACCAAAGGATTGTCGTGCTTTTCACTGATGGTACAGAATGTTCTTAAAGGGTTGGCAGCACGAGTGTGACTCCCCTAGTGTAGCACTCTTCCATAGGCTACGGTAACCACTTTCCATCAGATGGGCCGCGAACTTGTCAACCAAACACGCAGTTAGACTGGAAAATGCGGATGCTACCAAGATTAATGCAAGGAGGATGATAGACCTTAAAATTGAAGTTTTTTAAGCCCCACTACTTTAGGACCTAACAGGCTTAGGCCCTAAAGGTGTGGCTATGTCACAAAGAAATCTCGTAAAGACTCTGTCACATATGACCTAGGGCAATAAATCACAATGCATCTGCATACCAAAAACGAAAGAAAGACAAATGCAGATTATAAAATTTAAATCAGAAAAGGTGAACATACGGACGAGACTTGAACTTGGATCAGTTCCTGTTATCCCAAATGAAGGAGGAATCCCAAAGGAAGATGTGTTATCATCATCCGCTCGTTAATCCTGGCGACATCCGAAGGTTTCCACCTTTGATATCGCAGCACTGCAGACAGACCTCTATTACTCTAACCAAGTGAGCAACCTGCATCCACCATGGATATCCTAAATTCTCATACATAGATACCTCTTAGAGCAATACATCGTAAGTATTTTACTGATGTTACAAACTGACTGCTAACTCGTACGTCAAAATAAAACAGACACAAGATTCTAATAAAACGTCAAGCAGATTTGTAACACAGAAAAAGAGTGTTCACACAAAAAATTTCATCCACTCAAGTACAGTCACCGTCAAAGTGCCTCGCCAGTAAAGTCAAAAGGTTGAATTTCCCAGTTGTAACAATCACGACAGGTTCAAGTTGAAACAGAATACTGTACATTCGAATGCAAAAATGCTAAAGGTTACAGTTTCATTGGTTGGGTGCCGATGCATGCTGCCAATTCTCCCCTTTCTAGCGATACAAATCGCGTCTATTTTTACCAATACAAGCGTTTGTCATAGAGTTGTGTAGAATGTCGGTTCAATCGGATTTCTTTAGGCATGAATTGATTTTATGTTTCAATTTTGTTACAATAATATTATCATTATCCTATCTTATCCTTTCTAATTAAAAGTTTGTAAATATACTCAAACAGCCAAACAGATTTGGATGAAATTTATTACAGGGATAGATTACAACATAGGCTACTTTTTATGTCTGGAATAGGTTCATATGGGTTGATGAGGCTGTCAAGCTTAGTGCCACCATTGTATCATAGTACGTGTCTATAATGGTGACCCTCTTTTCCGAGAATTTGCCTTTAGCTTACTATTAGGCGAGGTGAAGTCAAATTGACGTGTCCTATAAAAAGAAATGGGATTAGAAGTTGAACCCTGTCTTCGCTGTACCTCTTGGTTTACTGTGGCAACTACTCCCCGAACTTCGAATTTTAAATTCGTTTGTATTTATATATTTTGTGCGTCCTTTAACTGTACTAAAAGCAGTATATCAAATAGTAAATATGACGTCACAAAACATATGAGACATGGCGCCAACGCCAGTATTTATTAAGAAACTTTTTTAAATAGTGCCAGCGATTTGCAGACAGTTCCAACTGCAAGATTAAGAGCAGCGAATGAATTGTTTCCTGCAGTAAACTTGTAAGAAAACTGCACTTTAGATAAAATAGTGGAGTTGGTTGTAATTGCAAGTTCAGATACAAAGTTGGCGGCGAACGTTCAATCAAACGATGCGATAAAGCTAGAACCTTCGTGAAGAAACGAACAGTGTTAGAATGTTATTAATTGGATCATCCATCTTGTGCTTCATCAAAACTTACTGTTCGTTGTTAAATTAGAAACTTAATGAAATTTCTAGTCTTAGAATGTAGGTAAACTATCATGGTCACTCACAATAATATTTGAGTTTTTGGGATATTTACCATGTGTTGAATAGGTCTGATTTTTGGCGCTGTTGCAAATATGACGGTCTTGAAAGAACTGATCATGGTGCTTGCAACAGTACTGAAATATTGGTAAATAAAAATCCAGAAAACTCTAATATCAATCCCAGAATGTAGTTTATTTGTATACTCTGTTAAAGAACAATTCGAAATTGCTTCGATTAAGGAGATTAGCTTTTTTTTATGTCAAAGAACAATCCGACATTGCTGCGATTAAGGAGAATGAACCTTTTTTTCTATTTTAAATTAGGATATTTTTCATTTCAACATCCAGTAATGATGCAATAAAACATTGATTGAAATTGTTACTTAATAAGTTCAATAAAAAGCTTGAAAATAATATAGACGAAAAATTGATAGAAAATAAATCGCGATAGAATCCGTTAAAATTAGTTCTATCATTGTAACTGATATAGGACACGTCAATTTGACTTTGCCTCGCCTGATGGTAAGCTGAAGGCAAAGTCTCTGAAAAGAGGGTCACCATTACAGACATGTACCATGTTACAATGGTGGCACTCAGCTTGACGACCTCATCAGATGCTTTTTCACGCCCCGCTTAAAGAACCCGGGACCAAGGTACCATGCTCGCGTTAATTCCCGTTAACATTTTTTTACATAAATTAAGTTTCAACTTTAATTGCAAATGTAAAGTTAGTTAATATTCAACTTACAGATACCTGCAAGAAACTTTTACATATTTTACAAGTGCAGCTGCACAAAATATTTCAAGTTTTGCATTTTGCCATTTCTTCGGGGATTGCATGCAGAAGATTCGCGAACATAAATAATCTTAATATTTTATGGTTTCGGAGAGTGTTGCTGCAGTTTATTTCGTATTTGAATTCATACATTCATTGTTTTTTCTATTTGTTTGTTTCTGTTTTGAGTTTTAGATATTATATATAATGCAAATATCATCATCATTCGAGGCTTTCATCTTGGAGCTCAGGGTTTGCTGAATCCTTCTTCTCCTTTTGGTTTGACTTACACGGCTTTTATAGTACTGTAGCGAATGCCGTTTGACTTCCGAACCTACGTTTTATGAACCACAGGTGTAACACACACATAGTATTGTTATTAAAGCTATCATGGTTTTATAGTATCATGGTAGCATGGCAAATAGGCAGATATCTCTAATATTAACATAAAAATGGTAGTTTTTATCCCTGTAATAGGTTCCTATGGGTTGTGGTACCCGAATCAGAATACTATGCTGACGTAGCAACAGGACAACAGCTAGTTATTATTAAAAACGATAAGAAAATAGAAAGCAACAAGGATTTGTTATGTAAGAAAATAATCGACAATGTTCGGCTCTTTCCTCCAACGGAATCGGAAAGTTTCACAAAACGATAACAATATCGGCAGAGACTTTGTTGTATAGTGTTACGTTTTTAGTCAGTGTGTCTGTTCATGTATAAAAATAATCTTTTTATACAGGGACTGAAGACGGCAACCAAGTTTAGGTTGGTTAGAGTTGAAATTTTCAGATACTAGTAACATCTTACTACCATTATGAATTGTAAAGTTTGTGAAGATGTTTGGATATTTGTCACCCATTCACGCTCAAATTTAGTTAAATGATTGGCACTGAGATGGATTATGATATGGACATGTAGGCATATATCCCGTCCAAACTTAGTCATAACGTGAATAATTCAGTAGATTTCAATTGGTTAACATACAACAAAGAATTGACGCAAACATGAATCACCATATATGTGTTGGATAAACGTGAGTGTCTCAAACGGTTAATCAACCGAATAAGGTTCTAGATAGACGGTTTGAGTCTTGCTGCCTTAGTCCAAAAAAACTAACGTATTGAGAACCTCTTTTTTTAAGTCAATTAAAAGGATCCAGAGCTTTCGACATTTTGTCTCAGCGCTACCAAACGTTCAATCTAAATTAGGAGCTTGGAAGCTAAATCTTTGTTTTAAGCCCGGTCAGGAATTAAAAGAACCGTAATTATTTCTACGTTAAGTGCGATTTGCTGCTGAGTACATTTTAGGTCTCGATTTTGTCTATTTTCAGGACATTTACTGATAAGTGACTTAGATGTACAAAAAAATTGGCTTAGAATTCGAATTCAAATGTTTGTGTCTACGAATCCGAATCTTTTAAGTGACTATGACAATTTAAAAAAGAACATATTCTGAGTGCATATTGTAAAATAGGGAAAAAAACATCCAAAAGTCAGTACAAACAAAACTCATTCATACTTTCGCCTCTTATTCAAAATATTAAAAGACAAAAAGTGAAAATTGCGAAAATACAACATTTCTTATATCCATTCAACACAATAGAAAGCTGCTAGCATTTTGTTACGATATCAAATGCAAAGCCGCCCATTGAGGTGGTCCATTTATGACAAGTCCTTGCATCCTATTCAGGGGCCGCAAAAATATTACAGGAGCTTTCCTTTATACAACTTTCTCATTGTGGGTCGACCCCCGCCGTCTATAAGGAAATGCGTTGAATTAGATTTTGCGATGTATTTGCTCAAGAACAAATATTCTGAGAATGAAATTTATTTATTATGCTTTCCCAAAACCCAAAAAATATAAACCAAGTGATAAAACCATATAGCACTAGTGGCCCGAGAACAAAACCCATACAAATACCTTTGATCCGATTTCAGTGTAGTCTAAAAGAAAAAAAAACAAATATGACCAGAATTTGAGCTCTATCGATGCGGAATTTTTATCGATGCGTACAACATATTATTAACCATCGTACTAACTTATCATTTTCATACAAAACTAGCTGATGCCCGCGGCTTCACCCGTATTGAAATCTGGTATCGCCCCCCTGCAACCAATTCCGCAAGGTTTCTAGGGATAAAAAGTGGCCTGTAATAAATTTCAACCAGATCCTTTTAAACCGTTAAACAAACATCCAAACATCTTCACAAACTTTTCCATATTGACGTGTCCTATATTAAAAAAAAATATGTTGGTGGGTTGATGAGGCCCTATATATCGTAGAAAATACAGGTTTTATTTATATAAAAAGTCCAATATAGGTTCAGTCTGAAGTTGTTGCACTATAAGAGAAAAGTTTTACAGCACTTTCGGTTCGTGGACATTGTGTTCAATTGACAAGTTTCGTGTTCAATGGCTTTAAGCATGTTAGATGTTTCTCATACCAAGATTTTATAGTCATATTTTATAAATAACCATGTTATATTTCAATAATCAGAACTCTTTCTTGAGTTATCATCACAGAGTTGGGTTCTGATCCCATCTGATACTGTCATCTTGAAACCCGAGATCCACTTTTCGGATTTTCTTTCTCTAGTTGTGCAGTCTATACCTTGGCAGCATTCCTTGGCAGTGAAACTAAGACAATTACTAAAATTAAGATATTATATGAAATCCTTTATTTGGTTTTTATCCGTGCTAAAAGACTAGACCAGACTTCAACTCACCAGTGTTAATGATGAAGCGGGTATTATACATTATACAACACCTGAAAGGATTCATCAAAAATCAACTTCTTACATTATCTAAAGAAGGAAAACCAACGTCAACATCTAGTAGCTCATAAAATCCACAACGGTGAGCCTTATTGCTAAAAAGCAATATAAATTTTGATATCCTACTTTAGTTGTATACATTTAATAACGTAACAAAATATATTCACAAAACCTGAGTGCTTTGAAATTCTGATTCAACATCGTTGAATCTAAAATGTCAACTTTGCCGATATAATATTAATAAAAGCAGACTTGCTGGAAACAAAGTCGGGTCAGAAGTAAACGTTGCTACAATGTCGAAAGTCTCATTAAAACATAACGGATTTTTAACTGGAGTATCACTAAGTATTACAAAGCTATTGTAAGGCTACGACTTCGATGAAACGAAAGCGATTGGAAGGGATATTAAAACTAAAGATGAATTTTAAAGGCTCGCACCTAACAATATCTCCGAAGGTTTAATCATATATAAATAATGGCTTTATATGCTTTAGTCTCATTTTATTTAAATCACTGTGACGTTATTGAAGCCTCACTACATAAAATAATCAATAACATTCTGTTCATGAATAGCAATCGTATTCAGAATTACAACATCACCGATGGAGTTATAATGGAGTTATAGGAACTCCATTATTTAGTTTATTTTGAGTTTTATAGAAGAGGCGATCTGCTGAGCTAAACATCTATGCCAGAAAGAAAAATCTATGCCAGAGCCTAGGCTCTGGCATAAATTTTTCTTATGAGTCTAGTCCTAGACCTGCAGATGCACCGACTTGCAAGTGATGCTGATTTGGGTCTCGAAGATCTTGGTGGGGTTCCGTAGACTAATTAAAACTAAATAATACAACATACATAGTTGGAGACTGATAAAAATGTGTAAACAATAAATACAAACCAAAATTCAACAAATGCAAAGTACTTAACAATTCGTAGCCAACAAATACAAAGTAACCATTATCCAGTAAAACCAAGTTTGCAAACGTATAATTCAAACTTGGCAATTGCAACAGTGCGATCGCAAATGATATAAAAGCATTAGTTGCTCATAAATCCCAATTTCACTGCAAATAGTAAAGTTGACTTTATGTATTGACTCTGCGAGTCCCAACTTAGAGGACGCGGTGGCGATAAGGAAATTAACAGTACGAGATTGTTCCAAGAGAATATTCGCTTATGAACTTACTGCTTTATACGTTAGTGATCAGAATGAGAAGTTTGGGTTGAGTTTAGGACGAAGAAAGGAATATTTTATATTCATTCGAATGTATATCCAACAAATTAGGTAGAGGTATATTTTAAAACAGATCCAAATGTCTCTCCTGTCCAATCTAAAATGGATTTCTGGAGAACAATAATAACAAATCTGCACGAAAGAACGCGGGACTGTAAGAAAAAGCAATTTGTCGATCATGGAATCGAATCCAGTATTTGCCACAGAACTAACATTGTAGACTCGGAATGACCAGTCATGAAGATGAAACTCTTTTCAGACAGAGTAAAAATTATTATTTCAAAACCAGTTTCAAAGTTTCAAAACCAGTAGAAATAAAAATATTTAAACGGATTCTATTACAGCCTAATAAGTAAATTAAGGGACCTAATACAATGATTGGTAAAATGTAGGTGTTAATTCACTCTGCCTAATCCTCCGGGGATAAATGAGTATAATATGATGATGACAGTAGGTATATAATGAAGTAACTGAAAACGAATCTTCATAGAATGCGTTGTAGATAGTTTTATTTCAATTACACATTGAAATAAAACTATCTACAACGCATTCTATGAAGATTCGTTTATAGCAAAATACTTTTATTAGCAAAAACTTTCGATAATGTCATATGGAATGAGAATTGTAAGATTGAAGATTTGAAGAAAAAACCTATATGTGCCTGACGTTTCATCGAATACAATCGCATTCTTAATCGATTTGAGTCTATGGTAAAGAAGATGTCTGGCAACATTCTAACATCTTGTCATGTGAAATATTAAGAATTTTCACAAATACAATAAATAAAAAAAACACTCTTTAATAAGTTATCGTGAATCGGTTAGAATTTGGAACATTCTTCGTCCAATTATGATAATAAATGGATTCGAATTTTTTGCATATTGTACAATGACTGTTCATGCCCTATTCTCTGTTTTCTCTCTCTTCTCTCACTCTCGCTTTGATGTTTTACATAAGAAACAAAAACTTAAAAGTCGTTGTATTGATGGGCCGAAAATAAATCATCTCCTTTCTGTCAACTATCTTTTGTATCTAATCTGTCAAAACTCGCTTTCGCTATCTGTGTGACCTGGGTCTGAACGCGACTATTCAAGTTAAGTGCCAAGTTATATCCAACTTGTAACAAGCTCTTTGTTTAACGATTCCAACTTGAAACAGTCACTGTTTAATTTCAATTGCGCTACGCCTTTTAGAAGCTCAAGTGTTGGTGTGGAAATTTTTAATTATTATGTCTTCTTTTGTAAACTTGTTCCAATTATTTGCTAGATATCTGTTTATCTAGTAGATTGCAATTGATAATTACTTTTGATAACTCTGTTAAGTTCATTTAAATCTCATTCAATGTTATATTATTATTTGAATATTGTTTACTACTTCAAATAGTCGCTTATAATGTAAGTTAACTAATAGTTGTATGAAATGAATGAATTGATTTAACATCATTCATTTCATTTTCATGAATTGATTTTTTGAAAGAAATTTGACTCATAATGGTTTGGTCGGCCTTACGATCGAAAGGTCCTGCGTTCAAATCCTGGCAATTGTACTACCGATGTGTAAACACTCCAATCACAAACAAGTCTAGTCTACCTGGAGGAGTTATCATTAATACTATTTACGGTCACTCTTTATAAAATATATAGATTAAAGACCGTAAGATACAAATATAAAACAATTTGTCTCGTCCTCAAAATTGGTTTTCATTATAAACAGTAAATTCGTAAGAAATTTAACGAAACTCCGGAGTTTAATGAAATACTTAAAGCAAATTCGTTTTACGAAAATGTGGAAATTTAGGAATTATCGAAAAACAATTGACGGACCCCTCTCAATCTTAATCCAACAGTGCGTCTTAAAATTTCAAAACTCAATTAAAAGGCACTGGGATATTTTAATTGTCTACCTGATGAGTGATGAATGGTCTAAGTTCGTACACAGACAGGTTGGATAGCTGTCGGGAGAATACGAAACGTCGGATTTATTTGATCATCTTCCATTTTGTTTGGTAGATTAAAATGTATTTCATTTATATCTGAGGTGTCTTCTGCCGTGAAATTTCTATGAGTTAATTGTTGTGGATTATCTTTGGAAGTTATTTCGAAGTTGATGTTTCTAAGCGTTTTCTTATTTTTTCGTTTTCGTGTTTTTGATATTTTACGATTGTTAATATATATTCACATTTATTGCTCATAAAAAGTTTGATAGCATGATTTATTGAGCAAGGTCTTTAGTTGGATTGTCAGATTGGACAAAGCGGTTTCAAAAACCAAGTCCCTAAAAGAAATTAATACTTTAGCACAAAATCAGTCAATTTGCTCATTTGACTAAACAGACTCTGATCTACTAGTATTTTTAACAAATAAAACCAATAAATTTTTAACCGATTCACGAACATATCCTAAGAACCAAATCCTCGTATCTCTTCCAACCACACCGATCTAGAAAGACAACAAATACACCTAATATCACAACGCTTTAAAAATACTGCTAGCAATCCGATTCCGCAATTAAACGTAGGCTATCCGAGCGACTTAGTCCTGGGTTTAATTAAAGCTTGGCTTGTCCCGGACAAGGTAGAGTAAATAGCCAGGGTTGTATAAATCGATGGCATAACACCGGGGTTGCTCGCTTAGCAGTTTTTCATAATGTACTGGCTTAATCAGAGCAGCGAAGATATAATCTTTGACTCGTGAAAGAAACGGAGTTGATTGGTTTCGATCTATTTTGTGTTCGTTTTGTTCTTTGGATTAAGAGATGATGAAGTCTCTTTGTCAGGCTGGAGTTCTCGGAAATAGAATGCTTATATTTTTTTTGTTGTAGCTGAAGTATTTTTACGGAATGGAATACGTATTAGTCGATTTCTGAGAAAGACGTTCTGTATTTGGGCGGCGTGAAATTGTAATTTGCTTATGGTTGTTTTGCCACTGTAGTCTACTTATTTAAAGAGCTTTTAGTACATTACAATATGAAGGATTTTCAAATTACTATCGTAAATCATTTGGTGCTACTAGTTCCTTTTATTATACCACTTAGGTAGCAGACAAGCACACGGCCCACCTGATTGAAAGTGGTTACCGTGGCCTATAAACGTGTGCAACACCAGTGACGTCACACTTGTGCTGCCGATCCTGTAAGAACAGAGAATTTCAGTGCCGTCAGTGCAGAAGACAAAGCAGTACAAGCCTGTGGTCTTCCCACTAACAGCACAAAAACTTCAGTGAGCTCTGGCTACCCTAGTCACCGCCAGGAACACGGTTGCTACTTAAATTGATAGATGGAGCTACAGTGCTCGCCTCAGAACAATTTCTGATTAATTGACGCGATGACAGCTCCTGACAGTTCTTTCAAAGTTGTGGATAGGTTTTCTTTGTTAAGGAACTAGTGCTATCAGAATTTCAGTTTCTCATATTTTATCTGTTACCAACATTTATACGGATACCCCGTATCGGATACAGGGACGTTAAGATTTTGAGACCCAAACCAAACTCACCTGCAAGTCGGTCTACCTAATAATGGGTGAGGTTCTGTAAGCTCTGGCAGCTTTTCTCTCAAGGTTGAAAGGTCAAGCGGCAGTCTTTCTCGGAAAGTCAATATACGAATCTAAAATAATAAGCGAACTGCAACTGGGAAATTTCTATGAAGATGATGATGTTTATTTATTCTTTATAAGATATTAGCTGACCCGGCGAACTTCGTACCGCCATATTTTCCGCCCGCGTGGTATTCTGATCCCGATTTATCAATATTTCTGTACAATATTGTGCATGTATTATACATATAAACCTTCCTCTTGAATCACTCTATCTATTAAAAAACCCGCTTCAAAATCCGTTGCGTAGTTTTGAAGATTTAAGCATACACAGGGACGGACAGACAGCGACAGCGACTTTGTTTTATAATATGTAGTGATATATAGTGAAGATTTCGCATCTTATAACTAGGATTTCAAATTATGGCTGTCTTGCTCGCTTAGTTAATTACTAGGTACAATGCAACGGAAAGTGGGTGCAAGCATGCCTAAATGTACAAATAACTAGCTAAATACTTTACACCACGCTTCATCATCATCATCATCATTTCAGCCATAGGAAGTCCACTGCTGGACATAGGCCTCCCCTATAGATCTCCAATAGGACGCTTCTCTTCTCTCTCAATCACCACGCTTACTCTTAGGTAATACAGTTGACAGTCAGTCAGTATCCTTCATTGCTACGTTAATACTATAAAAAAGAATTCCCACCACTTCCATTCAAATCCAGTAATACTATTCCCCACAAACATGACAAACTTCGGTTCCACGGCCGGTAGGTATGTTAAAAAACCTCTATTCAGAGATATCGATCCGAATATCTGGATATTACGTTCGGAGCGGGAAACGACTCGGGAATCGCGTAGTTTCTCGATACCCTATGCAAACGGTGGTGGATAAGGCTGTCGTAAAACTGTATCGTTGGGCCCCGACGCGGGCTATCGCGTGGAAATGATCTAATACATTGCTTTGGTGTTAATACTGGTTCGAGGTTTCATGTTGCGTTTAGTATTATGTAGTTACCTTATGCATTGATTAAATATTTTGTCGTTTAATTTAAATTTAGTTAAGACTGGTAAAGGGGATTCCAGACTCCGAGCTGAAAAGCTTCGGATGCGACTGGGAAAAAATCATCGACTTTCCAGTCTGTGATGTGGCTGAACATCAATATTTTATGTGAAGTTTGAACTCCACAACCAATTATATAGATATCGAAGTTCTGTAGTTAGACTAGTTGGGAACTTTGATGGCTAGGGCTTTTGAGACTTTTGAGGGCTTCAACTACCCGTAACGACTGCCATATTAATAGCATGTGAGACAACAGCAACATAATTATGTCATTGTACTGTTACATAGTAATCCATTCGGGTTCCCTCTTTGGTTAAAAAAAGAATAACAGTTATACGATTGGAAAAAATATAAAATTACAAATCTCAATTCAGATACACCTTCAAAAAAATATAAATCCATTATAATGGAGTAAAAACGGTTAAGTAATCCCTACTAATATCCCTACTTAATATTATAAATGCGAAAGTAACTCTGTCTGTCTGTCTGTCTGTCTCACTTTTACGACTAAACCGCTGAACCGATTTTGATGAAATTTGGTATAGAGGTAGATTAGACCTTGGGAAAGGACATAGGCTATGTTTGGTCGCGATAACCGACATCCACGCAGGCGGAGCCGCGGGCAAAAGCTAGTTAATTTATAATTTTTCATTTAAATAATTGAAACAAAACGTTAACAGACTTTTAATCAAAAATGGAAACTCAAACCGAAAGAGTTTTAATAACAACTTTCAATAACAGTAACAGTACGCCGCCTAAATAACATCCCACTCATCTGCATAAACAAAATGGACGAAATTCTAAATTCAAAAATAAAAACCGTTAAAATTACAGCGATATTTTTATAGAACGCAAAATTGAAAAGCCTAGCCCGATCTCTCACGATAGATAGAGATTGTACAAAACGATTGCAGCTATCCCATTTCCCATAGGTTCCTATCGCTGGGAAACTCGTTACAAAACTTCATGTGTGTGACTTTTCCCTTGCTATGGCCCAACTTTGAGCAATATCCACTAAAGTGAATGTGAGTGCGTTGATTTGATGGTACACGAACTTTTATCTCAATTTCAATCAACAACAGTTGGAGTGATAAAATTATTGTATAACGACGTATCTGCCTCGGGAAGTTGAGGATCCCCGGAAAATCGAACTACACGAGTTGAGTGATTAGTGCCCCGAGCACGAAAAATTATCGTAATCGAAACAAAAAGGTATCGAGAGAACGAAGCATTGCCATTGGCTGTTACCTACCTGTTACTATGTCCCAGTAGTTCCTTTGCTAGTTCCTTTAAAGGAAATATAGGATCCCAGTAGTCCCTTTAAAGGAACAGCCAAAGGAACTGAAGGAACTTTGTAGTCTCAGTAGTTCCTTTAGTTCCTTCGAAGGAACTATACGGACAAAAAAGTCCCAGTAGTCCCTTCAAAGGAACTGCCAAAGGAACTGAAGGAACTTTGTAGTCTCAGTAGTTCCTTTAGTTCCTTCGAAGGAACTATACGGACAAAAAAGTCCCAGTAGTCCCTTCAAAGGAACTGAAGGAACTTTGTAGTCTCAGTAGTTCCTTTAGTTCCTTCGAAGGAACTATACGGACAAAAAAGTCCCAGTAGTCCCTTCAAAGGAACTGCCAAAGGAACTGAAGGAACTTTGTAGTCTCAGTAGTTCCTTTAGTTCCTTCGAAGGAACTATACGGACAAAAAAGTCCCAGTAGTCCCTTCAAAGGAACAGCCAAAGGAACTGAAGGAACTTTGTAGTCTCAGTAGTTCCTTTAGTTCCTTCGATGGAACTATACGGACAAAAAAGTCCCAGTAGTTCCTTCAAAGGAACTGCCAAAGGAACTGAAGGAACTTTGTAGTCTCAGTAGTTCCTTTAGTTCCTTCGAAGGAACTATACGGACAAAAAAGTCCCAGTAGTTCCTTCAAAGTAACTGCCAAAGGAACTAAAGGAACTTTGTAGTCTCAGTAGTTCCTTTAGTTCCTTCGAAGGAACTATACGGACAAAAAAGTCCCAGTAGTTCCTTCAAAGGAACTGCCAAAGGAACTGAAGGAACTTTGTAGTCTCAGTAGTTCCTTTAGTTCCTTCGAAGGAACTATGCGGACAAAAAAGTCCCAGTAGTTCCTTCAAAGGAACTAGTAAAGGAACTACTGGGAATAAACGAACCTATGTGTGTGCAAAGCCTGCCAATCACAATGCTCTGTTCCCTTAGAACGTACGTTACCATTACGGATTCGATTGTTTTTTTTTGTGCTCGGGGCATTTTACGTTGAAAAAATGATACCGGTTAGAACAAAAATGATAGGGAAATCAAAATTTATATCAAGTTGGATCGAATCATAAAATATCAATGATTTTTCGATAGTATCTAGCTGCATAATGAATGTTCAATCAAAAGTGGTCGTCTTCACATTTATGCTCTACTTGAACCCCGTAGTAACCGTTATATTATGCATTCGTCCGCCACTTTATTAAGAAACATAAAAATATTATGCTACTATCTGTACCTCACGGCTTTTTTATTATTTTTCTATCACCAAAAGAGCGGCATGTGAACGTTGATAACACCCATTCACGCATAGGAAAGTGAATGGATAGAGAACAGTAAACATCATATCGATCTTGACTAGCAAAGTGCTCAAAATGATCTTAATACCTTGGTATTCCCACCTTCCTGTAGATTGATTGTTCTAATATTAGGTATACACCTTTATTACGCATGATAATACAATTTAAATTAATAAAACAGTTTGGTATTAACTTCATTAGTAAGTATTAAGATCATTTTGAGAACTTTGCTAGTCAAGGTCTATCTGATGCTGACTGTACAAATCACAATTACATTTGTATGCCAATCATGTTTTTCAGTCCCTCTTTATAGGACGAGCCTGCCTTAAACCAGTTACAATTCTTATATTTTTTTCATTTGTATAAATACACTATACTCCATGTCATTAGATAGTTAACTAAAGGTAAACAATCATGTAGCAACTTTTTATAAAAACACATATTAAAGTACAAAAATACTACGTACTTACATTGTGGGCCGAGTTGACGAATGAAAAATAAATTAAAATATTTCGGGGCAACTCGACACCAACTGGCGAGTTTTCTAGTGGCGAGTTGACGAATAAGTCAATTAAATACGCTAACTAACTAAGTTCTATTTCGGTTTTTAGTCTTTAAATGAGTTACTAAGCAGAGAAATATTGATAAGCTGAATTCTTAAATAAAACTTCTTTTTGTATTAATACACCTTGTATCTGGTTTATATAATAACTACACCATATCTTTTTGTTGTCTCATCACTGTCCATCCCAAGGTTGCCTGGAAGAAATCGCTTCCAGCGATAAGGCCGCCCATTGTACATTAAACTGGCCCTTGATTTTGCTAAAGCACAACCACTGTCACACCACACAGACCGCAAAAAATGGCATTACTTTTTAGACCTTATTTCTATAGACGTACAGTCACAAAATTAAACGAAAAGAGTTTCATTACACTCTTTCACTCACTCTACAGAAAGCCATTTAATTTTAAACTTAAATGCATTACTCTAAAAGCTAAAATCAAATGGAATTTTCTCGCAGTCTCAGTGCAATAGTGGTTGTGCTTTAGCAGAATCGAGCTCCTGTATACATGCTACCTACTTGCCTATACTGTAAATCTATTGGTATACAATGAAGTATTGTCTATCTATCTAAAAAGACACATCAAGATTCTTTACGTTTAGTTAAATACCTAACCAAATGTAGACAATGTAATTACTGTTTCATAGTACAAAAGTGACATGCAACTAAAAAGTCTGCATACAATAAAAATTAAACTTAAATAGCTCCAAAGACTCAATAAATCACATCAACAGAAACTTTACTTACCTCATACCAACACGAATAAGCTTAACACCCCATATAATTTATGTTCGCGTAAAAATCGTACTGATAAATCTTTCGTTTTCTCACGAGAATTGAATTGCTGGGGTTAGTGTGGCTTCCCATGGACCAACACTATTGTGCCGTTTTATTTTCATGGCCTTTTTATGGAATTCGGCCCACCACTAACTTCCAACACCATGATTTTTCAACGAAAGTACATCATAATGAAAGTGTACTTACCGTGGTACCTATATCTCCGGTCACACACATACATTTCGATAGTAATTTTAGTCTCGTGTTGTCACGTGTACACACGTTTCTTCTTTCATTCATTCAAATGGGAGTGCATTGAAAAAGTTATTAAAAGAAAGTGCACTCCCGGACTATCAACAAAAAACTATAGGAATATCAATGAAAAAATTCAATTCTCGTGTAAATGAGGCTAGTATCATGAATATACTTTGTCAATAACGCTAACAGTGTCGCAAGAATAATAGGTTTTTATTTTACCCAATAAAAATGAGAATGTTATGACAATGTCAAGAATACCCAGTGTGGCAAAAGGTTTCAATTCAAGAATTATTATTTTTACACTTTTACACACAATAGGTATCATTACTTGCCTAATTGCGGTGAACTAATAGCAATTTCATGAGCAGGTGTGTTGTAAAACGTCGTATGCCACGCGTGAGTATGTACTATTATAATGTACTATTATACCATTTAGGTAACAGACAAGCACACCACCCACCTTATGGAAAGTGGTTACTGTGGCCTCATCTTGAAGAACTCCATACTTATTAAAGTCTAAAGCTAAAAATAAGTACTATAATCCATTATTACGTAATACACTTCTGGTTTCGTAACTATCCATGCAAAATCAAATTTAACCAAAGTTTTCCCATCTCAACGGCTCATTCATGCGATCATCCCACTGGTATCTGTTTACTTCAAGTATGGAATTCACCTTGAAGTCAGAGTGCACGAATTGACAGCGGAGACTAGGATAAATTGCATGGAGGTCCTTTGAAGGACGATGTGGGGGTGAGGTACGAGGGGCGCAAGGTGAGGAAATTCAAATTGGATTGAAGGAAGTTTAGATTAGATTGAATTCTCCCTCCCACCTTGTTTAATTTAGTATAAAGTGTGCGATACTGTCTGTTTTGGCGCGCGATTTTTTCTTTTTCATTAATTCTCAGGTTAGGTCTGACTGAAGCGTTTGAGAAGGTATTGCACTGTCGAATTACAGACGAATTGGACTAATATTGGGATTTTATGTGGTCCGAAATAAAATGGATATATTTCTATGCATTGAATTTAGTAAATTCTTAACTTTAATTTTGATCAAGATGAAACTTATAGAGCAAATGTGGATTAAAAACTCTCGTAAAGACCTAGGCAACATTTTACGCGCAACAAGTTCAGAAACTTTGTGCAACATGCTGCCAGCTGCCACGCAACATGACACGCGGCTTACTATTCGTTCAAAATTGATTATGTGTGGACAGATGCCGTTATTCCACATTGTTGCACGTCTTTGTTGCGCAACGTTAAGCAAAGATATTGCGCGAAATGTTGCCTACTGGAGGATAGGTTTAAACCGCTATAAATCTGCCAACTGTCAAAAAGTACTTGAGACATATTTGACAGAACTACACACGTTTATATAAAACCCATTCCCAATTCCCCTGCTCGAACAAAAGTTCCATTTTCAGAATAAAAGCGATGTCCAAAACCACATTAAAAGAAGTTGTCTCAACATCACACCTCCGTGAAAAATGAAACACTGGGTTGCGAACGAAATTCATCTTGTCCAACAAAAGGTGGGGGTGGGGAAGAATAATTACCCCGCAGTATTTACACGATGAAATATGGAACTAGTGGCGCCCCTTCAAAAATGTTCTCTAACTGTTAGGCTGACAGCTCGATATTCTTGTTGATAAGTGGACACTGAAGCAATTAAATGAGAAGTAAAACTGATGATAGCGACATCTAGTGAATGAGAAATACCTACTTTGTACTAGAACGACAAACAGACAGTTACCTTTGCATTTTTAAGAATGGATGTGGATATCGACAAAATACTAGCTTTCAGAAATATTTTCAAAAGTAAGAGTGCGTTTCAGAAACCGGTACGGCAAACCAGTATGGCAACCTTTGGGTTGCTGTACCTGTTTCCGTTGACTTGAGCAACCTCACTGTGGGTACACCCGCTGGTTAATTGTGTGGCTCTGTTGCTGACTTTCCTCTCAGGGGTCCGACATATCGTTAGCTTCAGTGAAGCGGAGTCAATAAGATTTGTACATGAAATAACTATCCAAAGTATAGAGCTGTTCTTCATCGAACAGTAAACGCACAAGTCTTGAAAACTGGATAAGTATAATGTCTATAAGCTTGCCTCTAATAATCACTATCGCATAAGCTATTATCATGCAATGGTAAATAAAAATAAGTGTAACTAAATGATGTGTCACTAAACAGTATACGGAAACCGGTACGGCAGCCTCCGGGTTGCCGTGCCAGATTCTGTTGGCTTGAGCAACCTCACTGTTGGTATACCTGCTGGCTAGCATATTTATATTATCATTTCTATCTCGGAATTGATTTGTAGCTACAAATCCTATTTTTTTTCTCGTTTACTAGTGCTAATTGCCAACGGCACCACCTTCGTGGAATTCCAACTTCGTTTCGCAATCCATGGAAGCCTACACCGAAGATGTAACAATTTTCACCATTCGTTTTGCGATCCGTTCAGTAATTGAAGCGTGATTGAGTAACAAATATCCAAAAATCTAAATATCTTCACAAATTTTCACATTTATATTAGTAGGATGACATCAATATTGTACCAAATCTTCTTTGTATATTTGTGTCTTTAATAAATCTGTAAATAATACAAAAAATATCCATGTTACATACCTAATATAAATAGATTTAATTAAAACATATGCGATATAAGAGTACCTACGTAATAAGTACTGTTCGAGTATACCATTCACATTGAATGAATGGAAACCTTTTCGATTTCTAGTGAACGCGCGGTCCGGTCTTTCATTCGTTCCGTTCGCCACAGAGCGAAAAAACGTGGCCTAATTGCGAGCGAGGTTTTTACGTGGTGGCCACAAGATCAGCGGTTTGACATTTGGTAGAACAGTTTTGGTATGATAGGTCTGAATACGTCCAAAACTATTTAATTGAAGCATTTTCAGTTTAAAATTATACAAACATACATACGTACATATCATTGTGAGGTCTGTAAATCCCTGAAAAGGTACGCAGAGCAGAAGTACTGTAACTGAATATGGTAGTGTAACTGAAGCTTTTAATTGATGATCTTGCAGAAAATCGCGAAAACTGTCATCATTTAACTGGCAGTGCCACTTATTTTACACACAAAAATAGGTTAATTGGACTATCACTTGCAAGAAGAATTTAAGTGCTGCCGAAACCATTACAACGTACGTAATTACGCCATTCTTTCTCAGTCAATAAATCTTACATGCAAATCCGTTGATTGCTTGAGACTCCTATTTCTCTTTTTCTGCCCGGTTTCCAGTTGCAAGTACACCTCTAGTGTAGCAAGTGTCCACATGTCATTATCAGTTAAAATTGAATCCCCTTGATTTATCAAAAAAACGCTCAACAGAAAGAAATTAATTCAATCATTCTCCGCTGTTTTCATGGCCCACACTCTTACATAGCATCTTTTTTTTCCTTTCTGTTAAAGGACGATACTTGTGAATGACAAATTAGGAGATCTCCCGGCGCACGAAATTGGTCCCGAGAATATTTTATTGAATTCTCCACCACCTTTTATCGATAGCGAAGAATATATACTGTTTAGTGAAACATCATTTACATACATTTATATATTTATCATTACAGGTTAATAGCTTATGCTATAGTAATTATTAGAGGCAAACTTATTGACATTATAATACTTTTTATAAACTTGTACGGTTACTTTTAGCTGGCTAAAAGCTCTATCCCTTGGATCCTTTTTTCATGCAGAAGCCCCCTTGACTTCATCTCGGCAAAACTAACGATATATTGTAACCCGATCGACTATAACCGCATGGTATTATGTCATTGGTCGGGCATTCTGCTGTGTCCGTCACCAACATTGGCAGCCACGATGTGTGGGGATTTAATTCCCCTCTCCCTGTAAACGCGTCCCCAAGACATATTTTTACGCAATGAGTAGCCCTACTACTCTACCAGGCACTAAACGGTATTATAGACCTACCGCAACCGCGGCATGACGGGAGACGAAGTAAAGAAAGCGAAAGAAAGAGCATGAATCGAGAGCGAGTGAGATACCTCCATGAACGTTGACGGTGGACTGACAAAATCTGGAAAAAAAAATATCTCTTGTCTAGGGGAGACAAGAGATATTTTTTTTTAATACGTTGTATTGTAGAATAGAATGATGAATGTATAGGATTTGACGTATATGACACGCATCTTGACGTTTATGACATACATTGCTCCCCCGTCTCCCCTCGTCTCACCGTGTAAATACTTACCCAAGGTGCGGTACAGTGGTTACGGTCAAACTTAAGATTATTACTAGCTGTCCCGGCGAACTTCGTACCGCCATATTTTTCCCGTTCCCGCTGCACCTATTTTCTCATCCTTTAAACCTCTCTTGGACACAAACGAATATTTCAAGACTAAAATTAGTCAAATCGGTTCAGACGTTCATGAGTTATAAAATAACAACGAAAAGTGGCATTGATTTTTATATATTAGACTAGCTGCCCCGGCGAACTTCGTACCGCCATATTTTCGGCCCGCGTGGCATTCAAATCCCGTTCCCGCTGCACCCTTATCACTTAGGGGTATGAAAAATAGATGTTGGCCGATTCTCATATATACCGGATAAGCACAAAAAATTTCATCAAAATCGGTCAAGCCGTTTCGGAGGAGTTCGATTACGCACCCCGTGACAGAAGAATTTTATATATTAGATTATGTATCTTATATCATCTTTAATCTTAATATTGTTTGTCAACAGGAAATCGAACACTGCTACTACCACGGCACAGTGAAGGACTACCCGGGTGCGTCGGCGGCGTTCCACACTTGCAACGGGGTGTCAGGCGTCATCCACATCGGCAACGAAACCTTCGTGATACACCCTTTCTACGGCGGGGATCTATCGGTCAGTGTCGCATGCTTCTATATGCAGACAGAAAAACATCTGGACTATAGAATTAAGTTGCGCAGAAGGAGATTTTTTTTAAAGTGTCTTTGTGCGTGACGTCACGTATTTTATGAAACAAATTATAATAGGCTCAAGGAGCTCGTGTCGTTGGTCAATCAGTTCTTTTATTGATTTTTAGCTGGTCGAGGTATAAGTACAGATAGCAAAGGAGATAAGTATACCACTTTATATGTCCTTATTTCTTTTGCCGTGTGAACTGTACATGCGTGAACTTCCCCCACTATGTCTACTTTTGTTCTAGATGTTTGTCGGTCTGTTCTTCCTTTCCAGGTTAACTATTTTGTCTTACTAACAGGTAGGGCAAAACAATACTGTTTAAAAGAAGATAAAGAAAAATTTTGACTCGTTAGTTCAATCAGCGATTGTGTACTTTCAGATGAGTATAGGTTAATTACGTGTACGATAAATAAAATTGTACAAAATGAGAAAGTCTTACGTTGCACTTTCATGGATATCGAATAATATCGTTATTCACGGAAAATATCGAAATTCACCGCTTCGTTATCAAACTAAAAATCGACTTTAACTGAGTTATTCTCGACTCATTTTAACACTCAATACTTCTATAAAGATAACCAACTGAAAAATTCTATAATTATGATGTTACCAAACCCGAAAATCGCACACAGGACCTCGCTATCACAAGTAAATAGAAAGCGAAAACTAATCCCCAGTATCTCAGAAGTATCTTTATTCATTATAATTAATATTACCCCATCTCTGCAAGTTTTTAAAAGTAATCTCGTTAGGAAAGGAAAACTTTTGCTCGCGTCGTAGCCAGTCGTAGCTAATGCTACGCCACTGCTACGGCGTAGATGACTGATGACGGAATATATTCAAAGTTAGAAGTTTATACGTTGTGCACATCACGACTGTACATCTTAAAGGGGTAAGTACAGGTTTATTAATTTACACCCTTTCATTAGTTAATTTTGTTTATTTTTGAGAGTTGGGAGTTACTGAATCTAACAGTAATTAAACTTGATTCCTCGTATATAGCAACCAAATTCGCTGCTAATTAATAAAATTATTCTGGGTATACAACACAGGGTTACCTAGCTTCAAATTCAGCCCAGCTTGTAATACGGATTCTAGAATTCGGATAACTAAATACATTTTTGGGAAACACGAAATACAATATGGGACATTTTACATAGAAAAAACCAGATAATTACAATTCTCCTATTTATACTAGACCGTCCCTATAAGTGCATTAAGGTGAAGTCTAAAACAATGAAAATTTTTGTCCAACACTTCACTTTTTCAGATGCTATCATTTGCATGGAGCAGTAATCAAACCCATGACCTTTTACATAGCAGTCTAACGCCTCACAGAACAACTGATAATCCTTCTATAATTACCAGTAGTTCGTACTTAACCCTTAGCAGAAATTAAGTCCACGCCATAAAATATTTTACGATAAAAGATGTTAAAAACTTATTATGGGCGCCGTAAATTTTTATGTTTATTGAATTTGAAAAGTTTGCGGCACTGTCGCAAGAAAGTAACGAAGGGAATAAAGAATGGAACGCATTTATTAGAATAATATTTCAACTCATCCAATCTCAGCCACCAACTGCAGAATATTACTGACAACTTTGTCTCTTGCTTTGCTTTCTTTTCCCCACTATAAAGTCCTGCACAGAAAGAAAGAAAAAAATATTTTTCATTTACGATACGTACAATATATAACAATACTAGCTTTTGCCCGCCGCTCCACCCGCGTGGATGTCGGTTATCGCGACCAAACATAGCCGATATCCTTTCTCAAGGTCTAAACTACCCCTATAACAAATTTCATCAAAATCGGTTAAGCGGTTTAGGCGTGAATCGTAACAGACAGGCAGACAGAGTTACTTTCGCAATTATAATATTAGTACGGATATGGATATGTGTTTACCTCGTACACGTGTTTCCTACTTCCTAGTACGGGTTCCTTTAAATGAGGTGCAAACATTTGATAAGGCCGTCTAGTTTAGAACATTGTAACGTTATTGATATCTGTAATGATGTCCTCAGTAGCTCTCACAAAAACTTAGATATGCTAAGATAGGATTAGTCATGTATTGTGTTGCGAACACTTCATGGATGTGTAACATGGTAACCACCAGATTCTGTTCAGTTATATACAGCATTAGCCTTAAGACTGATTTTCATCAAAATTCTATTAGTGTAAACAGAAACAAAACATTCAAATCAAATCAAATTATTTATTTGCATAACACAGGTTACAGAAAGCTGTTAGAAGATACATTTTCATTAAATGCATGCAATGCGAGCCGCTTCCAACCGGTCTTATTGGAGATCTATAGGGGAGGCTTGTGTCCAGCAGTGGACTTCCTATGGCTGAAATGATGATGATGATGATGATGATGATGATGATGAAATGCATAGGTCCGCTGTATACGAGTATACACGTACACATTCCTTGGCTGTTCTTTCTTAGCTTGAATAGATTCTATGGAATATTCTAAGAATACTTGCTTCCTTTACGTAAACGCCACTAGAGCCGGCGAACAGTAACTTAGGCCGTTCTTACTTGTTTTTTAATTGACACTAATGAGCAATAGGCATTCGTTTGGCCGATCTATATAAACGAACAAAAACATGCACAAGAATTCTAGTTCTTGGTTCGTTGATAACAAGGTTTCGTTTACGCTAAACGATTAAAAGACTAAAAGAAAGCGTGCTCTTATTCTAGTTTTCGGATTTAGACCAAACGAACATAGCGTTTGGTCTAAATCCGAAATTAGAGAAACATCATGAAATATTTTAAGTATAAACTTTTAAGTATAAATAAATCAAATCATTACAGTCTGTTTACTACAATTAAAACATTCGAGTTTTATCCTCTCAGCTTCAAATAATTAATGTAATAATAATTTCAGATTACCCCACTTGCCCTCCCTTGCCCCACTTAAGTTGAGGAAAATTAAACAAATATTTTTACTACTAGCCTCTCTAATAGACCACTTAAACTGTGGCAGATTAGCTTTTTCATTAGAGCTAGATTAATTTGTTGGTTAATTACTAGAGAGGTTTCTTGATAGATAGAATTTTAAGAGGTTTAAATGTGGTAAAGTTAGGCTTTCCCAGATAACATGTTAACGGGCTGGTTGAACTCAGAAAGTACGAAATTTTTATCAGATATTTTTTGGACAAATATTAGACTAATTAAAAATTATTGTACTGAATTCTGTTGACAAACTTGGCTTGAATTAAGCATAGTGGCCGCTATTTATAGTAATAAAAATACATCATTTAGTGAAATATACGAACTGTACCTATGTGAAAAGAATACTACAAAAAGTAGTTGCTATTCCTGTCATAAATTGAAAGACCATGCTATCCACCTCGATGGTTACAAATATTGGCCAAAAGAATAAAACAGTTGAAACCCTTTGAACGATCGATCTCAACAATTTACGCCCGTTCCCAATAACCTATCTATCGCCAGTTTTGACATTAGAAAGGATAAAAACGTCATCAATCTCCATGGTAACGCAATTCATAGTAGCAAAATAACAATAGGATTTGACAAAGGAACTATCTCTATCTTTACCTTTATCTGTAGATATGTTATTCGGAAAGGCCGTTAATTCATTATCAAGAGCATCACATTGCACATCGCAAGGCACTTGAATGGTCCAGCCATCCTAAAGTCATACCTATATTTTTCTTAAAAAAAAAGATTATCTAAAAAATTGTATACACCCAAGTTATTTATATGAACAGTTTAGTATCTCACACAAAACAAACTATATAATAAAAGCCAGTCTATCATTGTCCCGCTTTGCATCAATCAAAGCGAACCGAGTTGAGTTCGGTATATCTTTGCAGACTCCGTTATAATCCGCCGATCAATCTTATCGGTTCGGTATTTTGTTAGCCTTAAAAAGAAACTTTTCATCGTAAAGGTATAGGGTATAAACATGATGTACTACTTAACATTTAAATGTAATTTTTAACTCACTCCTATTTTAATAGTCTTGCTATATCTAGTGCCTAATAATGGTTATGTTACATTGATATCGTAACATGATAGTGGCACTTCACATGACTATTTGTATTCGCGTATTTGACATAGATATTTGGCAAATAATTACCACGTGTGGACAGCTATTTGACAAAGGATTGAACTTATTGCCAACTAGCGTTTGCCCGCGGCTCCGCCCGTGTGGATATCGGTTATCGCGACCAAACATAGCCTATGTTCTTTCTCAAGGTCTAATCTACCCCTATACCAAATTTCATCAAAATCGGTACAATCGTTAGGCGTGCAGACAGACAGGCAGACACTTTCGCATTTATAATATTAGTATGGATATGGATATTGGTTTGACGAATATGGCCAATACCATATAAGCTTACCGTGTGCTTGTCGGTTTGTTATTTGGCTGCCATGTGTGGATAGTTGGATTGTACTGTATTTGCGTCAAATATTTGCGCCAAATACAACAAGCACCCAATAGCGAATACAAATAGCCTTGCGAAGTGCCACCATCATGTTACTTGCTAATACAATTTGTTACCTATCATTGTAATTGAAAGTGGTAAGACTAAGTAATCCTATCTGATCGTAAATGGGTAACGTACTCTATAACCACTTTCAATCTACAGATCTAACTACACACTTGATAATGAAAGACCTATTAGTACTACGAAATACAACACAAAAACATCTATAAGTAAAAAGGTGTACCTTCCCCGCCGAGCCAACTCAATCGTTCGAAAAATAGAAAGGTAGTCGTTGCATGGGTATGTATGACCCATATATGCATACCTCCCAGTTAATAGAGCCACCATAGCTCGTAGGAGAGGGTGATAGAATCAACAACGAAGCGAAAAAAAAACATAACCCAAGAAAGCAATACGTGAATTTCGAGAACTTTTTCTTTTACGTAGCTCATAACATGAAATATGTTTATTTTCTAAAGAATGTGCCGTTAATACTGTACCCTGCACCCCGAAATTTCGTGTAACCCCGCAATCACAGAGGCGAGGTATGAATGTGTTGGGCTTGTCAACGACAAATTTGTTTGCGGCCTTAATAAATTGTGCTGTGGTACAAGTTTAACAGGGTGCCAATGTGCTGACTGCTGAAATACTAGGTAGCGTAATTTACTGTGTAGTTATTCATGAAATACAATAGCATTGTGGCTGACAAAGTATCTTGAAATGCATATAAATACAGAATTACCATACTGTTTTTTTTTAATACCTATACAAATAGTGCTTGGTTTGGTCTAGCTAAATAGTATAATATACCCTATAATATTTTCATTTATTTACTTCCACAGCAACTCTTTAGTCAGTAACCCTTCTCTTGAAACAATAGTTCTTGGAAACAATAATACATATATTATGACTGTCAAAAAACACGAATGTTACACAATAAAATAAAACTATTAATTGTCAACGAATTCTATTGCGATTTAGTTGGATAGGGATCGTAAATATATAAACTACATTAAATAAATAGCGATAGAAGTCATAAAAATAGTTTTATTTCTAAACCTTAATTCATATTAGAATTTTTGTAAGACAAGCTTATAAACCCGCTAACCGCTATCGCTCCCACATGTGCTCTATACCAACGAACCGCAGACGCTTAATACTTACAAATGTAAAACATTTTTTATCGAAAGTAGGCACATGAAAGAAATTCGTATCGTTAACGAAATGGTTGTGAATATATAACATGGGCCCTTGACATGTGTCGCATTCGCTGCGAAATCTTAAGACCACGCGTGTATTTGAAACGTTACCTGTAAGGGCAGGATTTCACTTACATTATAAGGGTATTTTTCCATGAAATCACCTTAAAAAGGTTATTTACAAGTTTTTATTTTACGCAATATTTGTATGTTAGTTTACGTAATTGCAAAATTTGATCAAAACCATCCACGATGCGCAGTACGTAAAAAAATAGGAAATTAGATACGCATACTTTGTGCATCGTGATTGATTTATCAAGTAGACATATCACAAAATATACCATAAAGAATACGCTAATAATATATAAGTCACCGGCTCGAAGGACCAAAATAATAATGGATATAACACAAAATGTGGTGTAGATGTTTCAAGTATAAGATATTTGAAACGAAATTAAATATTATACTAACAACACTTTTTAAAAGCACCCCTGTTTCACATTAATGTCCCTTTGTTAAAGTGTTTGGATGTTACTCAATCACACTCGTACGGCTGAACGAATCTGGCTGAAATTTGGATCACGGATAGATTATAGTTTGCAATGATTCTATATCCCTAAATAGATTCCCATGGGATGTGGGAACGGGATTAGAATTTCCCAGAAGCCGTGGGGAACAGATAGTTTAAAATAATACTGAAAGTTATGAGTACAAAAGTGACACAAGGATTATATCCATTGAACGTAATGTGGGTACAGCGCGTACCCTTATCAACAACGGCTCCAAAATAATATAATTGTACCTAGAAGTTGTAATACAGCACCTCGAGGGACAGGCAGTCAAGTTCGATCATTTTACTCTGTGTCATCAATCTTTGTGACGTGGATGATCTTGTTTAATACATTTTTTACTAACATAAATTAAAAATGACTATTGGTTAGTCTAAAAAACTAATCACTGATATTTAAATACTAGCTTTTGCTCGCGGCTCAGCCCGCATGGATGTCGGTTATCGCGACCAAACATAGCCTAAGTCTTTTCTCAAGGTCTAAACTACCCCTATACCAAATTTCATCAAATTCGGTTGAGCAGTTTAGGCGCGAAAGCGTAAAAGACAGACTGACAGACAGATTTACTTTTGCAATTATAATATTAGTATGGATACTCATCAAAAGAGTGTAATTAGTTGTTCTCTTAAGAGCTACTTTTTAAGGTTCTGTGCCTCAAAAGGAAAAATAGAACTGTTATCATTCTTATTCTGTCTGGACCTTTTACTTGTAAACACATGACGGTATATAGTTTCAAATTCCTACCAAATACTCAGGTTTTCAATGCCTTGAAAGTGCAAAGAAATCAGCTAGTTTTAAAATATAATATTTATAGTTTACTCTCATAGTAAAATTCAACAGAATCCGCAGTTATACTGATAAAGCGGACCCCAGACTCCGAGTTGAAAGCTTCGGATGCGACTGGGATTAACGCTAGAACAAAGAATAAGAAGTTTACTTTCATAGTGTCAATGTAAAATACATAACGTAACAGTATTAAAAAAACTATTAATAATACAGTGCTACTGTATGTACACCACATTAATATAATTATGTCAAAAAGAATTGACTTTAAAATATAATGAATAGCTTTTGCCCGCGGGTCCGCCCGCGTGGATGTCGGTTATCGCGACCAAACATAGCCTATGTCCTTTGTCAAGGTCTTATCTACCCCTATACCAAATTTCATCAAAATCGGTTCAGTGGTTTAGGCGTGAAAGCGTAACAGACAGACAGAGTGTCTGTTACGTTTTCAAGTGTGTGTACACTTAAGGTATACCTACAAATACATATACAACACCTTATTCAGCTAGATCTGACACTGTACGTAAACCTACTAAATCTAAGTCTGAGTCTAAGAAATACAGGGTGTTTCTCGTACTGGTACACGGCTAGACGATGCACTCAGGATTTATATCGTACGACTCAGCGACTAGGAAAATTTCAATATATTTCGTACGTTTAGAGCTAGAGGGAGGATTAAGATACATGTTTCTTTGAATACTGTTAGAATAATAGATTTGCTGACTGTATATTGCTGCTACTACCTCTTTTTTTTAAATTATAAACATGTGATCGAATGGATAGAAGACGCTTGCTTAGGGTATTGGAACTATGTCAACCAGTGTTGCTGACCTATCTATAGTTTGACTATCGATAGTTGACCTCGAAAATCCCTACTTAATATTATAAATGCGAAAGTAACTCTGTCTGTCTGTCTGTCTGTCTGTCCGTCTGTCTGTCCTAAACCACTGAACCGATTTTGATGAAATTTGGTATAGGGGTAGATTAGACCTTGAGAAAGGACATAGGCTATGTTCGGTCGCGATAACCGACATCCACGCGGGCGGAGCCGCGGGCAAAAGCTAGTCATCTATAATTTCGATAGGCCTATCGATAGTATCGATATTGTCGATACTATCGATACTATCGAAAGTACATTGGGTATTGATAAACGATACTATCGATAGTATTATTGTGTGTCGACAGTATTATACTAACGGTGCTATCGATGCAATCGATAGTATCGACAATATCGATACTATCGATTGTCATTGCAATGTTCAGCATCAATAGTATTGATGCTATCGATAGTACATTGGGTATTGAAAAACGATTCCATCGATACTATCGATAGTATTACTGTGTGTCGATAGTATTTATACTCGACAATATTGATAGTCTATCGATAGTCGAACGGCAACACTGATGTCAACCGTGCGTGAATCAATGCGACTTCAGCGTAAAGGTACAAGGTATATTATGATTTGGAAACCGACCGCATACGATAAGTACCGACGCATGCAGCACAAACAGCGTACCCATTACTCGTTAAACTCCGATACGGATAAAGGGGACCGTTGAGAAGCCGCAATGAATTACGCGCATGAGTGCGCTGCGGGTTCGGCAGTTGTCGTATGCGGTCGACTACGGAATCATATCTGAATCCTCTTGTCACATATCTTAATTCTAACTGGATACCTAAGGCTACGCCGCGACTTTGCATTCAGCTTACCATCGGGCGAGGTGAGGTCAAATTAACATGGCCTGTATAAAAACACTCTCTTGCAACTCTTACCCTCTTCTTCTGGGCCCTCCTTTGCAACCCATAGGAATTAACCAATGTTGTTTTTTTCAACTATACTCAGATCTGTTCCTCTGTTGTATCGTGATCTTGAAGTTTTTTACAGTCACGACTCTTTAGGTACCTACAATTTTATAATATTACTAGCTGACCCCGCGAACTTCGTACCGCCTAACAGTCAATTCTTTTTTTTTTAATATTTCTCTCCGTGAGAACCATCCTCGTACTTCAAGGAATGTTGTCAAAAGAGAATTAGCGAAATCGGTTCAGCCATTCTCGAGATTTGCGCTTAGCGACATATTTAGGGATTCATTTTTATATTATAGATCTATAGAAATCCTTTGAGAAATAAGCCCACAAAACTCACGACCAGGTTCATAAACAGCAGGTGCTTGAAGTCCTAAAAAGATCAATTTTCGTTAACTAGGTATTCATAATAAACGTATCGCTTACTAATAGAGTGTTAATTACAGTTAAATTACATAAAATATTCTCGTAATTCCAAACAACATGTGAAAATAATGAAATATAATTCTGATATACAATTACTCTAGGGACCAGCTCGCAGGTAATTTTAACTTAATTACGAAGCGTTTAGTAAATGTATCTGTTTTATAATTATCGAGGGCACTTAAAGAGGATAAAGGCGAGCTTAAACTTGCTGATACAGTTAACGAATTACTATTCAATTTTTTGGGCGGTGTTATCAAAAATCAATGTTCAATAACATAACCCCTCTTGGCAGTCGGGTAAAAATGATTGTAACATCATTCATTGGCTCTGATAGTTTGAACGAGTATCGGTAGATGGCTCCCACCGTTGTCGCCCTAAAGACGGATGTATAGATAATTTTGGATCATCTTCGGGCGAGCTTCGTTGGCTCAGTGGTCGTACTCTTGCTCTAAGGGAAAGATCGCGGGTTCGAGTCCCGCCTGGAGCCCTAGACAATGTGACATTCTATTGATGGAATCGCGCTGAGGCGAACCATTTTTAAGGCTTTAACAAAGGATTTCGGGACATTACGGTGGTTATAGTAATAATGATAAGTTAAATAATGTATTTCGAGTTACAAAGACCCAAATTTCATAAAAAAAATATAATTATATTTATGATTTATGTCAATTTCATACTACAATTAGCGATTCCACTGGCGTTTTCGCCAATAGAATGTCACTTTGTCTAAGGCCCCTGAGGTGGTTTCGCTTTTTGCTATCTTAAACGATTTGAATTAATATCTATTTTCCTTTAGTTGGGCCTAAGTAGCAGCTAGGAACTTAAGGTCAACTCTCTGGCAATAGTTGCAGTATTACTAGAAGTATTTGCTAGAAGGTTCGTGCAGCCTTGCGGTGTCTCCTTTGCTTTCAAATGACTATGAACTTTGACTCACGTGGATAAGAATCAAAATGCTTTGTAAGAATTTACCTCGAAAACCTGTCACTGGCCGCTGCTCTCAAAGTGGAAATTGGCTCTTATACATTTCTGAAAGTACCAGTGGCTTTCATTTCCATGTCTACTATTGCTATAACGTTTTCGGGCACCTATTTATACACTATATACTATACATTTTCTTCCTCTTAGCGTTAATTCCCAGTCGCATCCGAAGCTTTCAGCTCGGAGTCTGGGGTCCGCTTTTACCAGTCTTAACCACGGATTTGGCTAGACCTCGATATTTTCCGTGAAGCGATTGTCATCTGACCTCCACAACCCAATGTTAACATTAGGCGATATCGAAGTTTTGCAGTTAGACCGTTGTTTTTTGGATTTTTGAGGGCTCCAACTACCCGTAACGACTGCCATAGATGTTCTCATGGCAACCGGGACCGACGGCTTAACGTGCTCTCCGAGGCACGACCAGACCAATGCAAATACTCATATTTCATTTACACAAATATTTGCACTGAGCGGGGATCGAACCCGCGCCTCCTGCGTAGCGGCCGCGTTCACTACCGCTACGCCACGGAGACTGTCACACTATATACTATACATATACGCCTGTAACTCCCCGAAGGGGTAGGCAGAGGTGTATAAAAACCCACATTACGCTGCAGCTATAATTTTCGGTCCCACGTAAAAGAGGGCGAGCCTATAGCCGACAGTCGGGCACTTTGTCATGGGCTGTATGTTTACTGTCGAATGTAGAACAGCCCTATCCCTTAGTCGCCATCTATGACACCCACCGGAATAGATATATTTATTATTCTATTCTACCAGGAAACAAAACTGCATTACAATAGAAAACTCGAGCTGATATAACACACACAGAAGTCAAACTTTGACACGTATTTCCTTATAAAATATTAGCCAAAATATTACTAAGTCACCTATGCAGGTTGCCTTCCAAAATTTATAGCACTCACGCGATAAAGGTCCGGGTAATCCCAACCCACACGTGGCAAGACGTCGGGCGTGCGAAGTGACGGATACTTATTACAACGGGTGACACTGAGTGAACGTTTACCCTGGTCCCAGGGTATAAATCAGCTGTCCAGGGTTCGAGCCCTGAATCCTCATAGCACAATAAAGGTTTTCTTAAGGTGATTACATACGCGAATGACTTTGACCATACAAATGCTCAAGGTCATTCGCTCGTTTTTCAGCCGTAAAAATCAGTAAAACTAATTTTAATAGATAATTTTATAGGGAACGATTACAAACTAAGAAGGTCACGTCATGCTAAAACACTTACACTATATATATGTGAAATTTTAGATTATTTGGATACATATTGCAGAAAATATTTGGTTTCATAAGAAAGAGTAGAGTGTTGTTCAGAGCCTCTTTTCAACTATTTCCTTCTTTTTTATTTAATTTATGAAAAGGAGAAGTTACTCTGTATATCCTGTAGTATGCAGGCAGGTGAATTCCAGATCTGTAGGTTTTATAGTTAAAAAGAAAAACGGTTTCGAAAATACCGATTTTTCTATGCTAATCTGATTCGGGGCCTTAATCTTGATGTATTGTTGGCAACGAAACCGGCTGACCAAAGTTAGGTTTAACGGCAGGGGATTAAAATTTAATCTATCGTTTTATGGTTTAATAATAGCATGTATTTAACGCGGCGACAAATTAATCCGAGAAGCAGGTAGTAAAAATAATAGGTTGGCAGCTATAGTGAAGAATCATTTTATTCAATTTATGGGTGTCAAAATTACTGAATGTGGCGTACAAAAATACTAAGTGAGTTACTATTTCTGGATGGTTATAAAAAAGGCGCTATACTCGAATCCTCATAACTTCACAATTTAGCAACACACTTTCTGTATCACGGGTCACTCAGTATTTTAGTCGCCCACTCAGTATTTAAAGTAACTCATTATCAATCATCCATTTATTATTTTTGTCGCACGGTTTATTATAAATCTCCTTAATAATTCAATTACCCTGGTGTGTAGAGATTTCAAGATTGCTTCTTAAGTTTATTGTAACAATCTTAACATAAATAAATTATCATACAAAAATTGGCTAAATGAATTTGACTAAATTTTACAAACTGGTAAACTATAACTGGGAATACGATATCGGCTTGTATTTATCCCGGGAATTGTGCGCCCATGTGTTTGGCTGTCACCTAAATTATATAAAAAGAAGGTTCCTGTGGGTCAAGGGAATGGAGTCAGTATTCTACATGCCTGAAGCTGTAGGCATACTTGAGTCATAATATTATTTGAAATGAACCAGCATTAAAGACGAATATCTTCATTTGAATAAAATTTTAAAGTAATTAGTATGCTAACTATTCAAAAGCGATTAAGAAAGGGAAACGCGAAGACAGCTCAGGCGGGACTAAGGAAAAGATCGCGGGTTCGAGTCTCACCTGAGTTATATATCCTTTTTTCTATCCTAATCGATTTGAATGTATTCAAATTCAAGATTTTGATCAGTAATATTACATTATTCACAATCTCTCTCATCCTAGCGTTAATTCCCAGTCGCATCCGAAGCTTTTCAGCTCGGAGTTTGGGGTCCGCTTTACCAGTCTTAACTACGGATTTAGCTAGGCCTCGATATTTTCCGTGAAGCGATTGTCATCTGACCGCCACAACCCAATGTCAACATTAGGCGATATAAGCTTTGCAGCTAGACCGTTGTTGTTGGAATTTTTAGAGCTCCAACTACCCGTAACGACTGCCATAGATGTTCGTATGGCAACCGGGACCGACGGCTTAACGTGCTCTCCGAGGCACGACCAGACCAATGCAAATACTCATATTTCATGCACACAAATATTTGCACTGAGCGGGGATGGAACCCGCGCCTCCTGCGTAGCGGCCGCGTTCACTACCGCTACGCCACGGAGGCTGTCCAGATCAGTAATATTACATACATTATTCACAATAATTGACCAAAAACTCAACACAAAACCCCGTCACGTTCTAAATACGTCGATCTAGACCAACTAATATTAATTCATTGAACGGTATCAATTACTCAAAGCCGAAATAATACATTACTTGAGAAGAAATATGGGCGCCAAGACATTTTGACGAATGGGTTTTAATAGATTTGTCCCGTTCTTACACGATTATCGATTTACGAGAGCGAGTGAGCAACAACTACTCAGACTTTACTACTTAAAATATGTGAAATAACTATCATCTTCCTTGCGATTCCTCTTTGTGTCCAAAGCTTGTACATTAGTCCGCTTATTATTTTTGACTAGCTGTTGCCCGTGGCTTCATCCGCGTGGAATTTTGATCCCGTTCCCAAAACACATAGTATACGTTCCCGGGATATAAAGTAGCCTGTGTGTTATTTCAGAATATAGTCTAGTTTAGTCCAGATTATAGCATGATAGTAGAATTGGTTTGCTGATTTTTGCGAGAGCGACTTCCATCTGACCTCCCAACTCTATAAACCTACACCAGAGCCTGGTCCGTTGTTTAAAAGGGGTACCGTGTAGTGAGGTTGACTTCGGTCCTGAAAATGGTGATAAGGCCCTGTACACATACGTGAAATAACCGAATAATAATTAATTCAGGATCATACGTCGACACAGGGAAGGTATCATAACCCTTATACACACGAAGTAATTAAAGTCAGCCCTCGAGTCTAAGCTTCATAAGTTATGTTATGGGAGATAAAGGTGCTATTGCCTGAAACTGTCCTTGTTGAGAATTTACAGTCCAGTGAGCTTGGTTTACCTGATCGCGTTCAGTTTTATATTTGTTTTTCTACTAAGGCAGTAAACGAAGCCTAGCTGATGGTGGTTACCATTGCTCTAACGTAGATAAAGGGGAATGCTAAATGTTAAGAAGAACAGCCTCCTTAGACAAGTGGCAATTCGTTGCTCGGCGTATGATGGAATAGAATGACAAATGTATAGGATTTGACATTTTTGACATTCGTTGACGCCTGTCATATACGTCAAATCCCATACATTTGACATTCTATTCCATCATACGCCGAGCAACGAATTGTCACTTGTCTAGAGGGGCAGAATGAAGAATGTATGGGACTTGACGTATAGAACAGACGTGTCATATACGTCAAATCCCATACATCCGTCATTCTATTTTACAATACGCTGATCAACAAATTATTAATTGTCTAGGGGGGCAGGAAAGAAAGAAATGCGTACCGCCTAGAAGTGGAATGCCCTGCCCAAATCCGTGTTTCCGAATAGCTATAACTTGGATGTATTCAAGGCTAGAGTGAATAAGTTACGTCTAGGCAAACGTGCTTCACCGTCGGCTACATCTTCACTTACCAAACCAACAGGTAAAACGTGAGCCTATCACCTATAAAAAAAATATATACTTCTTTAAAAAAAAAAAATACTAGTAAATAAAATTACTAGTACTCCTCTAGCACTCCACCACTCCAGTGTATACTGTATTTTCTGTACATACTGTATTTTCCTGAATTTAAACCTAAGACCTTGCGGTCGTAAGGCAGACATACTAAACTACCGAGGCTTTTATATAAGACATAACTATAATACAATGAAGAATACAATACATAAGTAGTGTATATTTTTATACTAAGTTATAAAAGTCATAAAGTAACTTTTGTATACGCATAACTTCATATTAACGCAAAGTTGTGCGCAGTCATAAAAAGTAAATTACCGAAATTATGAAAAATACTCTACAAGCTAAATTACAATAGACCATTCATTCACATTTCGTAATTAACAGTAATTCGCGAGGTGGCTTCGCCTTAATTTACGAGTTCACGAGTTTAAAACTGGAAAATAAATAGAGCTTAACGACTTGCGGCTTGCCGGCTTGCGACAGGCGGCTCGTCGGCTTGCAACTTCGAAGTTACGACGACAAAAGATTATGTTTTCATGGCGTGAGTTTAATGTTAGAAGGCTCCATGTTTCTGAGGACACGTGTATCAATCACACTAAGGCGCTCGAGAAATAATCCTAACTAATATCATGAATGTCAAAGTATGTTTGTTTAGTACTCAATCAGGTTAAACGGATTTTCCTAAAATTTGTACTGTTTGCCGTGAATAGGAAGATAGTCATTAGGTTAGCGTGGTTCCCAGTTGTATTCGAGGATTTTACATTAGATCTCAGCGTATACCTTCTACTTCTTATCCTGTATATTTTATTTATTTGGTTTTCATGTAAGCGATTGCTGACCTAACCGCGAGAGGAAAGCCTGTGCCAGATCTTGCAGGTCTAGGTGGTATAGGTCTCAATGATAGGGTGAGATCCGAATCTCAGCACTCCATGGATTCACCGTGCGGTCGCCGGGTCCATAGCGTGATACAGAGAGGAACTCCGTGACGGCGACTGGGACTTGCGACCCAGATGTAGGTTTAGGGTGGCCACCTTGTGATGCATCAGCGCTTACCTCCACCGTCAGTTGTCCCCCCCCCCCCTCCTACCTATCCAAATTTGGTAAGATCCTCTGAATGCCGCTTTGGATATTCGATTTAGTAAAGAGCTTACTGAAGCTCTTGGCAATCCGAGGTCTTTAAGTGAGTTGTATAGATGAAACAAAAGGTAGAAGTCTTTTGTTTTTTATTTCTCCCGTTTTTCTTTCTTTGGTGGTAAGACCTTTGCCAATCGGACTATACCTGGCCTTACTCGGGCCGGCACTGACAATCTTTTAACGTTGGCTTTTATCAATACAAGTATACTGGCTACGATTACCGTTTACCGTCAGGCGAACCATATCCTTACATCAATATTCCAGTGACCGTGACCCAAAACAAGCCTCTTACAAAAAATTAAGTGAAGACTTCGCAAGAAAATTTCTCCGGTCGCCTCGACTAAAATATAATAAAAAAAAGTCCGACAATCCCGTTTCGGTAGGCTGACAGCGTCATAAATAATAAACGGGTGATCCTTAGCAATTTGTTAGAATATTAGGGCGGAGAGCGTCGCGTCAATTAGGACGCGGATTACACTCGTGACAAAAGTCGTGACGGGTTAGGTCAAGAGCTGGCTGACATTATTGACGAGGAGGGAATTTAAATAGAATTTCATTTATCTATCTATATGTATAAAATGCTACGTTGATTTGTATATGCCTCAAAAACTCAAAAAGTTCTGTATCAATTGAGTTCAAATTTTGATACGATATATTTATATAACCCGCTCCAAAGATGGTTTTACCTATTTGTCGATTCTATTGCAAATTTGTTTCAGTTACTTATTAGTCCCTGAAAGCCTTCTTGTGTTAGCAAAATGATAGTAAATACACATAGTACAGTCAGTATCAGATTGATCTTGACTAGCAAGTACTTAAAAATGATCGCAATACCTTGGTACCCCCTTCCTGTTGACTAATTATTCTGATATTTGGTACATACCTTTAGTTCAAACGATAATTTAAATTTAAAAAAATGCAGTATGGTACGAGTATAAACATCATTAGTAGGATATATCAAGATACATGTTATATTAAGATCGTTTTGAGTACTTTGCTAGTGAAGATTGATCGGATGCTAACTGTTTTATCATTGAGAAGGAGGAGCTTATGTGCTTAAATACAGAAAACTATCTTTTCAGTCTAGTTAGACTGAAACGATAGTTTAATTTATTTCCCCTTTGAGTTCAAAGGGGAAATAATATATAAGTATACTAGCTGTAGCCCGCGGCCGCGTGGAATTCTGATCCCGTCATGCCTGATAGGTAGCCTATGAGTTATTCTAATGTATAAGCTATATTATTGTAAAGTTTCATTAAAATCCATTCAGTAGTTTTTACGTGAAAGAGTAACAAACAACCTCACATACTTTAAAAAATCGCGTTTATAACATTTAGTAGGATTATAAAGAAGTAGTTACAAAAATTAACAAGACATTTTCGTACCTAAATTGCCAGCAAAAGAAAACCCAATTTTCTAGGACAAGCGACGTTTAATAAGAATGTTTCACATGAAGATCCTCCATTATTCTGTGCTCAGTGAGACTCGGACAGAACAATACTCCCGTGCTCAGGACTAACGAGGAGTAATACCCCCAATTATCCCACAGGACGTTTCACAAGAAATAATGTAATGGACCTTTTGATGTTTTCGAGATAACGTTATGGCCTGCTTTATGGAACAGTTTTTTTTTAATAAATCAGCTACTTTCAACAACTTTAGGGATATAAGCTGTTCTATCGCTTTTATAAATCTTAATGAAGATCTAGTTTTATGTAGGTATACACATTCATATAGATAATAGATAAGTTATAATTTTTAAAGGAGGGGAAAAATATCTCCAGCTAATCTAAGGTATTATATAAATAAGTATGTAAATATACATAGCAATGAATTGTGAGACACGCCTTCTTGTTAGATTAACTAGCTAATTGAAAATAGTAGACTGAATGCGGCAATTTCATTCAATCATTGGGTACCAATCTGTGATCTTCACATGGCTATTTGTGTGCGCTATTGAGCGTTTGTTGTATTTAGCAGAATATTCAACGTACAATGCCAACATGCCAATACAGACAAATACAATTTACTTCACAAAAAAGTGTCACATGTGAATTGTCACATTTTGTCTACTGTAAAAAGGTATAAACTGGCCGTATAGAATTTAAAAAAGGTAAATAACAATACCAAAATAATGGTATTGACCATATTTGTCAAATAGGCAATAAGGTCAATGCTTTGTCAAATACCCTATCCACAAATGACAGTTGTTTGTAAAATATGTCAAATACGCAAATAAAAATAGCCAAGTGAAGTGCCACCATGAAATAATCATACTATCACTAACAAAAAAAGTTGAATGATTGAGTAGAACAAACTATATCCAAAAGTGAGGTACGTCTAGATAAATTATTCGTTAGCAATAGAACAGCTCAGAACATTAATCACGGGCAGAAGAAACTGGTGGCTGCAGTGACTCAGCAGTTAGCAACTGAGACTCATCTCGTCTTCTGTAGCGCCTACTGGAGTACTGCGTGACGAAGCACTTTGCCAAGTGTTGCTACTTGTGATTTTCTTTGCGCATTTTCGCTAAAAAGAACCCCAATGTTTAACTTGATATACTTAGAGACGTCTGAATTTTGTTTACCTTTTTGTTACGGTAAATTTTTGATGTGGGTCGTTGAATGACCTGCTAGTAAGGTACAATGTTTAGTTAGTTATTTGTCTTGTTTTGTGACTTACTCTAGTCTACTGTCACAAGAATGAATGTGAGAGAACTGAGGACCGATCTTTTAAAATTGATGGTATATGAATGGATAAATTTTGAGTGTTCTGATGAGTTCCATCAACTAATCATATCTTTTCCTATCTAGAATTTCCCCATATACCTACTATAGAATCAATACCGCCTAGAACCAAGTGACTGGAGGCTTTCTTTCTTTATTGCTTAATGTACAATAAAGAATTTTCTATCTATCTATCTAAAGAACTGGAATGCATTACCCGGACGTGTGCTTCACTGCTTCCTTTATTTTCTTCCTTCTTTCCATAACCCCAGGTTCTTTAAACGGGTTTAGCATATATGTCTATGCCGTTAAATTTCACCGATCATCACGCAATGTGCTGTCAAATAGCCGATCCATTCGAGCACGAAATCGCCGGCTCTTTCACATAACAAACCTCAAACTGTTCTCGTTCAATCACAGAACCACTTTGCACTCACAAAGCGGCCATATTGTCAAGTTATCGTTTAATATGTGGTGGTTAGACGCGGAACTTGTGCCACTTGTCTCGCCAACTTTATCATTCACGTTTGAATACAGCTGAGCACGTGTGGTGAAGTCTGTACCTCTAGTTAAGTCCGAGTTGAAAATAGTTGAATGTGCTAATTATTCTAAGCTTTAGGCGAAGTGGGAGTCAAGTTAGTGCCTAGTTTAGGTAGATTAGAAAATCTAATTGTGTAGGTTTTGTTTGAGGTGATGTTGAATGTTTTTTTGTGTAGTTTGAATGTATTTCTTTGTGAAATGTGTTTATATCGACTAGAGACTAACCTATAGACACAATGAAACAATGAATTTTGCTTACTAAATTAGGCTATTTGGGGTTAATATTACAAAAAATGTACTGATCAAATTGACAAATTTGAAAGTAGGATTTGGCGTGCTATCATGTGCTATATTCTCTCTCTATCAGAAAGAAAAAGGTGTAACTAAATATGCTTTATATCCTACTAATGTTACAAATTCTATAAATGTGATAGTTTCTGAGAAGGTTGTTTATGGATCAAGGTGGATGAAGGTCAAGCTTGTTTATGGATCGATATTTTTAACCCTTTAACACAAAAACAGCTGAACGAATCTGGATGAAATTTAGCATACATACCATCCACCACCACCAGTGCCACCATTGTAACATGGTACGTGTAGGTATGTAATGGTGACCCTCTTTTCCGAGATTATGCCTTCAGCTTACCATCAGACGAAGCGAAGTCAAATTGATGTGTCCTACATTAAATAAAACTGAAATAATACTTAACCTTCTTTCTATACCAAGGCATAGGTTCCTTTGGGTTACGTGAATGGAACCTCATGTAACAGCAACTATTAAATGTTTTGATTATGAACACACAAAACACGAGATCGCTGCCGGCGGTTTCACTGCTAATGAGGGCTAACCTACGGAACGAACTGTACCAACTACCTACGTGTAACATAATATTAGTTGCCAAGCAACAACATCGCTCCATCCCCGGAGGCACGACGAATTCTGCCTTCACTTCTAACGAACCCTGTTTATCTTAGGCAAATACAATCTGATCGGAAACCCACCACATCTTTGGACGAAGCGAGTATCGTGTTACTCTGAAGGGGGATATAATAATCAAAGCATAGCTCAGGCTCGTTTCTGGGGCAAAGGATGGCGAGCAATTCAGCAAGGCAATGCTGCCAGCATCATGGACCTTTTTGTCGGCAAAAATATGAGATAGGTTATAAGTTTGGCATATTTTTGATGATTATAAGTGTGTAAATGTAAAGAAAAAAAAATAAAAAAAAAAAAATACACAGATGAATCAGAAATCCGAAGAAATGACGTGACATAATCACGAATGCACTCTGTGTATTTTTATTTTTATTAAAAAAATAAAAATTTAAAACATGTAATAAAACTTTTTTTGTTGTTACTCGTGTGATAGATATACTTTTTTTTATACCACTTAAGTGGCATATAAGCACACGGCCTACTTGGTGAAAGTACATAGTTACCGTAGCCTATGGACGTATGAAACACCAGGGGCGCTACACTCATGCTGCCGATACCCTTTACACACATTTACTCTATATCAATAGAAAACAAAAACAAAAACAAATACTAAAATAGAATTTCTATTGTTCATGTTTCAGACAAAACAATTACTATAACGCTGCTTTACGCGAAACAATGTACAACATAGTAGTGGAACTAATTCCACAAATAATATACTGTTGGGTCCTCTATGATCCGCTTATTCTAATCTCCTTGTGGACAGGACGTCTCTGCCGGTACGCTTCTTAAACGAATTTTCGTGCGAAATTCCAAACATTTTTGGTGTTTTAGTGCCGTTATAGTAGTATGAAAAATATAGTTTCAACACGTATTTGAAGGCAGCAAAAATGTTACTTATTTTAATAATTCTATGTGACATAACTTATGTTCTTTAAATGTTGAGATTTTTGTTTCTCAATCCTGCTTCAATTGCTGAAGGGATCTGGCTGAAATTTGGTATAGGGATAGATTTTAGTCTGAAAATGTGGGATTTAGCGTACCTCTGTCTACTCCTTCAAGGAAATACGGGCGTGAATGAATGCCAAAACATTGATACTTCAACTAATGCCTTCTGTATCCGTGGTCAGATAGCATTGTTAGATCAGTCTAACTATGTCCACTCTAATGCCTGCAATTTTTTAAGTCCACAACAATCTCCTTCACTGTGAATCGTTTTTTCAAAAAACTACTTTATTGTTTTCAGCGTAGAGTGAATTTTTCATTGTAGGAGTATTTATTCGTTGCCTTTGTTTGATTTGAAATTGGAAACAGGCGATAATTTCCCTTGGCAACAATTCGGAAACTACACAGAATTTATGAACAAAATAGTTATTTTATTACTCAATCCTGTGAATCCATACAGTCGTAGGCAGAGAGATATTATCACCTACATTTCAACAATTATTACTATTAATTTACATGGGTCAATTGCTGATTGATGGACGTAGCTTTGGTTTTTCTCTCGGTGTTGGAAGGTCTGATGGCAGTTTCATCCGTAGAGCTTACTATGGAACTCATATTGCCGATTTATTGATCTAAACTTTAACAGAATATTTCATCAAAAACCAAGCAGTTCGGCAACTCCTTCTTCTGCCGTACCATTAAGACTTGGAATTCCTTACCAGTTCATGTGTTTCCCTCCTCCTATAATCCCGGGTCCTTTAAGCGGGGCGTGAAAAAGCATCTGATGAGGCCGTCAAGCTGTAACATGGTACCGTTGTAACATGGTACGTGTCGGTAATGGTGAACCTCTTTTCAGAGACTTTGCCTTCAGCTTACCATCAGGCCAGGCGAAGTCAAATAAACGTGCCCTATATAAAATAAAACCAAACATGTAAGTTTGAAATCAATCCTAAAACTATAATTTTATAACAGTACTTGTACTAGAATAATTTGTTTCAGCCCCAAAAGTTTATCTAACTTCATTGTACGAGTAGCTTTCCTCGTTTGAGGATGCACTCGACCCGATAATTTCACACAACCAATCTGCATAAAGTTGTCTACTGATTGTAGATGAGAACAGAAGAAAAAAAAAGCACCTAAAATGCACACAGAACTTCAAACTTAGTGTATATCCTCAAACATCCAGTATAATAGAACTAATCCCGATCCTAAAATCGATGAAGCAACTCAACGGTGAGGCGTACGGGAGTTTGCTTACTAAACTGCATTAAGGCTACTGGTGCCCGCATATCGAGGAGGTCATTAGGCGACTACCCGTACGATAGTTATCTTACGTCTAAGTTGTAATAAGAGTCTATAGCGGTGGTTACAGGGTTAAAATGTGTGAGCGTGACATAATGAGTGTTTATGTGTATGAGTGCATGTGTGTGTTTTTTTTTTTTTTCAGAAATGCTAATAGCTAGTATAAAGATTAGAAAAAATATAACATAAAATGGCCAATTACAAGTTTTCGCATATAGTAATTTCACATAATTATTATATGTATTTGTATAATGTACATAAGTGACTAAGTTCAGGCTTACGATCGTGATCGGTTTTGATGCCCGTTTTTTGCACTTCCGACGTGACTGTTTAACTTAAAGTTAAAATGTTAAGTTGCTAATAATTTCGGTTATTAGTATTCTTTGGACTTTTGAGGGTTCCAACTACCCGTAACGACTGCCCTAGATGTTCGTATGGCACCCGGGACCGACAGCAAAATATGATTTATTATAAGAATTTATGACGGAAAATACTACCTAGATCTACAAAAATACTTTTTTCGTCTAGTAAAAATATTTTTTTGCAATCGTCTTCTTACACACTACACCAAACAAATACTAAATTAAATACATTTATTTTCCTCAATAACAAAACCTCACAAAACGTACAAAAAGCGCAAGAGACGGCCCAACTCATAATGGATTTTTACACAAAGAGGAGGCGCGATAAAAATCTGATTTCATACAGAATAGCAACGTTATACCGAGCGTGACAGCATGACCAAGTAATTTTGTACCGCGGGCAAAACAAACTAGGCTGTGCGGGGTAGATTATTGCCAGCGTGACAAATGTGTCCCGGGCGTGACAGGAAAACGTGTGTATGATACGTCATAGCGATATTACACGGCTGTTTTAGGGTTAAAGTGTTGGCTCAACAATTTCGTGTTTCCTGAGTTGGTTGACGGGTTAGTCAGTGTGTCTGTGTAAATGGCTAAGTAATTTGGGTTATCTAGACTGCTTATGAAATGTACTGTTTTAGATGTATTAGAAGGAATTTTTCCCAACAATAATAGGGTAAAATAAAACTTCTTTTTAGCGGATTCTATCGTGATTATTACCCTGTTACTAAGGCTGCTGATAAGTAGCCGAAACGTCATGTAAATAATACTAAATAAACCCTGAGCTCCATCTTCATGAAGGTGATGATGGAAGTGCGACAATCAGACACACAGACAGTTAAGTGGTTTTATTTCAATGAATGATCCCTACTAATATTATAAATGTGAAAGTAACTCTGTCTGTCTGTCTCGCTTTCACGCCCAAACCACTTAACCGATTTTGATGAAAATTGGTATAGGTGTAGATTAGACCTTGAGAAAGGACATAGGCTATGTTTGGTCGCGATAACCGACATCCACGCGGGCGGAGCAGCGGGAAAAACTAGTATTCATTTAAATTTCCAACAATATCATTAATAGGGTGGTTATGTCGGAATTGAATCAACTAAAAATACTCGCCATCTTGGGCCTCAATCACTGGGATATAAGGTGACTGAATAAGGTAGATTCCTTACACCCCGGCTGACCCTGGGTCATCTACAGCTAATTACCCCCTCGGGTGTGAGAACTACAGTTCCCATTTTACACCAGAAATATCAAATACTAAAGTTTGCTAACCCCTCGTTTCAACAAGGTTTAATACATGTATTTGACAAATTGTAACATGTCACAGACTTCAGTTTGAACGCAAATGTGTTTTAAACTTGTACACAACTTGTTGGCTATACATACAGTGTGAACGAAAAAGTGTCTGAGACAATTTCAATACATGTATAAAACCAGTAATTTCATTTTGACAAGTTTTGTATCAAATAAGTTGACAACTTGTTTCTTGGTGAAAACGAGGGGTAAAGAATCTAACAGGTTGAGAACCACTGAGCCAGATAGGATCAATGAACTCTAGTCATATCATCTAACTTCGTAGCAGTGTCGTAGCACCGTAGCACCGTAGCCCCTCTACGTAATGAATGGTTCGCCTCAGTCAAGACCAATCGACTGATGCTCTCAAATCAGTCTCGTAATCCGATTTCTTTGTTAGGAATTGGAATTCATCTTGTATTGACTTTAAATTCTGATATTCATGACTGTATGTTGGTTTACTTGGGAATGGGGACAGACTAGAGAAGTAACGGTCATTGAATTAGAGAATTTAATTAACTGTTAGGATTTAATTATCTGTTTGAATTTAATTAACTGTTTGAATTTAATTAACTGTTTGAATTTAATTAATTGTATGTCACTTTTGATAGGATTTTAGAACTCTTTTCAAGAGTACTAATAACCAAAATCACTAATTATTTGTGTTAGGAGTGGCTTCACGTCGGTAGTGTAATAGCCAGAATTCGAACATGGGACCACGCAATCGTAAAGCCGACTCCTTGACTACTACGCTACCAAAACTTTAGGAACCATTTTTTTTTATTTAGTTAAATTAATGTGTTCAAAATTTTATGATTTCCAATGACAAAATATGCAAAGACATTTTAAAATGAAATTCTAGCAATAATGTTATTTATTTTCATTATTTTGGTTCAATATTTTTACGCTCAGGGTTAATAAACTTCAATTATTATTTTTTTACTTTTTACCTCTTTCAAAAGAAAAATACAATACCGTAATTTATTGAGTAAACACTCAGAAAGCCTACAAAACCCGTTCAAAACAACTATAGATCTTTATCTATCAATTATCTAGATTCAACGATTGCAAATAAAAACCAGTCGACAAAGATCTGCCAGTGTCCTCTATAGCTCACAAAACAGATGAAACTGTTATAAGTAATGAAGTTTGCGAGCTCATGATAGGCTGGTTGTACTATCCCAGCAAAGAGCTTGAGTTTCTTTGTGAAGATAAACCATTGTCCTTATACCATTGTCTCCAGCTTGATTTGTGGATTTTGATAAGGCTTAGTAACAGTGTGTTCACAATTGTTGGAGATTGATTTTAATTACGGAGATTTGAGCCTAGGCTGGGACGGTTCTTAAAGCCTAATGAGTAAGTAAATGAAGTAGAAATTCTTTGTAATGTCAACCTTCTCTGGTGATGCTTTTAAGGTGTAGAATGCTTTGAAGTGTCAGTTATTAATCTTGTCAGAAGTTATATAGTTATAATAAATGGATATATGGAAAGCGGTTAGCAGCAATCCTATAATTATCTCTTTATTTGTACAATTTGTACTCTAATGTGCATTTGTGGCGTGGTGATAGTGAGCGCGACCGCTACGCAGGAGGCGCATGTTTGATCCCCGCTCAGAGCAAATATTTGTGTGCATGAATATGGGTATTTGCATTGGTCTGGTCGTGCCTCAGAGAGCACGTTAAGCTATCGGTCCCGGTTGCCATATGAACATCTATGGTAGTCGTTATGTAGGGGAAATGAGTGAAATGGTCCATTTAGAAAGGCTGATCGTCCATCCAGTCAAAGGCGTCCCGGACAATCAATGTACAGTTTGTTAGTGTACTTCCTTCTGCGAGCAAATAATGCTTAAGAAGGAGGCGTCAAATCCTAAAAGACCAACTTACACCTCGGCATCTCCGCGTATATAAAAAAAAAAAGTATCCGGTGGGCTCTCGGTATCCGTGGGCCTTTCCACATGAGAAAACTAAAGTATTAGCAACCATTAACTCCTCTAGCTTTTTTTTATATATAGAACACGTCAATTTGACTTCGCCTCGCCTGATGGTAAGCTGAAGGCAAAGTCTCTGAAAAGAGGGTCACCATTACAACACGTACCATGCTACAATGGTGGCACTCAGCTTGACGGCCTCATCAGATACTTTTTCACGCCCCGCTTAAAGGTCCCGGGACTGTAGCTAAGATAAAAGTGGGTTCACGTCGGTTGTGTAATGACCAGGATTTGAATCCCAGACCTCTCGATTGGTTAATAGTTCTGTTTTTCTTCATCCTAGCGTTAATCCCAATCGCATCCGACCAGACAAATGCAAATACCAATATTCATGCATACAAATATGTGCAATGAGCGGGAATCAAACCCGCACCTCCTGTGTAATGCCCGCGTTCACTACCGCCACACCACACTGTCAAAATCGATAGTTCTGTTATTCAATACAATTTATGCGGGCTTATGCGGAGCTCTCGCGTATCGGTAGAGCGTCGACGACTAAGTCAGAGCAAAGTAAATATTTATGTGTTTGAATATGTATGTAATGACGATACAGTAACCTAACTATAGTAACTATGGATGGAGAACTTATATCCGCTTCGTCTGGATGTTTCTCTGTCTCTAGAAAAAATGTTAATTACTTTATTTATTTTACTCTTTATTTATTTATAGGACTTTTATCTTACGACATGGCAGTCCTATTGTAACATAAATTCATTTTAACAAAAAAGTTTAACCGACTTCAAGAAACGAAAAAGAGGCACTGAAAAGCGAAAAATAACTTAATTTACAGACTTATTGATTTATTAGAAGTCGGTGCCAGCCAACTTTGTTTGTTGTGTCTGAACTACTATGATGCAATCAATTGAAATATGGCCTCTCTTGGGCTAGGCACCGACTTCTAATAAATCAGTAAGTCTGTAAATTAAGTTATTTTTCGCTTTTCAGTGCCTCTTTTTCGTTTCTTGAAGTCGGTTAAACTTTTTTGTTAAAATGAATTTATTTTTCTATTTTTAGTGTGTTTGTACAGTCTCACGACTGTACATCGCATGTATAGTGACCTGACTGTAGATGCGCTGCTGACGCTGCACTGATCGAACCGGCTACGCTAAAAAAATAATTATTAAAGCATTATTCAAAAAGAATTTTTTAAAATCAATGCATATACACCGGAAATATAGCTGAATATTCTGAACACTTCTGCGTACCCCTTCAAAGGACTCAGGCGTGATGTTATGATGTGCAATGGCAGAAACATTGCAATAATATGCCATTGCAGCAATCGCAGCTGATTTCCTGGTACTTTTTGAAGAGTTCCTTGGTCTAATCTCGGAATCCCATCAACAGATCTTAACGAAATTTAAATGGGACCACTTCGGAATAATCTACTTACGAACAGAAAAAGAATTTTCAAAATCCGTCCAGAATTGGCTTCACAATCGCGTAACAAACATACAAAAAAAAAAAAAAAATTGGGTACGAATTGAGAACCTCCTTTTTTGAAGTCGGTTAAAAATAACATTAACTACAAACAAAACTTAAACTAGGTTAGATAGTGTGTTTATGAGATGTGTAGAATCACATATTAACAACTATTTAACACTAAACTTCTCTTCATTCATCGTCACTTCTACACATCTCATAAACACACTTCGCAGCGTCTGAATGAGGTGCAGATAAAATAGTCTGGTATGAACCTATGTTCTCTATTCTTATATCAAAATAAAAACTAATTGTGCTATAGCGTTAATTACTTGTGTCTGTACGTTGCAGATATTTGAAAAGAATACTTGGGTTGGTGGTCAGATGCGCTCATAGCTCGGTAAACGATCAGTGGGTTAAGGTACCTAGGCGCGATTGCCATTTGGATGGGTGACCGCATAGTAATATTTCATCTAAGCTATTCCGTATTTCCTAGAGCTTGAAGATGAGAGATGTTAAAGTCAGTCTCAGCTGTCAATGGTCGTGAGATTAGGTAATATAGTTCGAAATTAAGTCTACCTTCATATACATACACACATATAATCACACCTTTATCCCCGGAGGGTTAAGCAGAGGTGAATTAACACCAAGAAGTCTACCTATGATAACAAAAACTACTTTCACAGAACAATTTAGACTTACAATACGAACTAATAAATTAGTAGAATATCATCGCACAAAGGAACCTTTGACCTTAAACGAGGTCCCTGATTTATTTCATTTTCTATTTATAACCATCCCTCTTGTACTAACCCAATATATAATACATAAGCTGGCCATTTCGTTAAATCCCAATTCACGGAATGGTTGTCTGAAAGTTAAATTACGATCTTTACTCTGAACAAGGTCTGAAAAGTTAAGTAATTTGAAAAATTCGGTCTAGTGTGGGTTGGCTTTCATACTAAGTTTTTCGTACCACCGTATAAGCTAGATTATTGGGTATTTTTTTAATATTTTTGGAAAATAAATATGAGAGATGCTAAATGTAGAAAATAACTCGTTTCTTAGATGGGACTTCCCCATCCCCGCCATTTTCGAGTTGAAAATGAAACGTGGGTGTTAATACACGGTTGCTCATCTCCTCAGGGCGTTACAAAAGGGCATATAAGTAAGTATGTATGTTGTATTAGTTAATATACTTAGAGACAATAGTCAAAATTTCAGCTTTCTAATTATTGCAAATTATGAGATAAAACCCGCTGTCGAAAGAAATTGCAGCTTATTCTGAGTGATAGCTTTCTGTATGCCCCCCTCGACAAGTGGCAAATCGTTGGCTGTGTATTGTTGAATAGAATGACGAATATATGGGATTTACAACAATTCAATAGTGCATGAAATACGGGACTCCTTAGGCTCACCCTTACCCTTACGTGGAACCTAATACAATGATTGGTGAAATGTGATTGTTATTTCACCTCTGCCTATCCCTCCGGGGATAAAGGCATGATTTTATGTATGGGATTTGACGTATATAGTCGTATGTCATAAATGTCAAATGCCATTCATTCGTCATTCTATTGCCAACAAATTGCCAATTGTCTAAGGGAGCTGGAGCTCAAGAAAAGATCTCGTTATACTTTACAGCAAGAAGATTTTCAGCCACAGATTAAAAAAAATTAAAATTACTCAAACCCAAAAACACAGTGCCATTAAAAACTGACGTAGTGAGTGTTGTGTGTCGCCAGCCTTACCATTCACAAATAAGTAGTGGAGGGTAGGCACACAAATTAATCCCGCGCACCTCTCGACGCTCGCAGACCAGTCAAGTCGTGACCACGGGTGCTGCAACGCACCCGAAACGTCGGCACAAGTAAGTTCCAAATAATAATTAATCGCGATAAGTCCCGAAACATAAAAACTATAAATTAAAATAAATCCTCAACCGCGTTTAATAAGAATGCATCACGTCATTCATTAAGCTAAGCCCCACGGGGCCACACGTGCCTGGTGAAAAATACGTCGGTGTATAAAAAAGAAAAAAAATTGTGTTAAACGAAAAGTCAACAGAGGGAAATTGCAAAAATTGCTGCGGGACTGTGGGAGGTGAAATGCGAACGACATTTGGGAAATTGCAGACTGCAGTGCGTAATAATATTATAGGAGATTTGAGCTTACCTGCTTTTATACCTTATATTTTTTGGCTATAGAATTTTGAAAATTATATTTTTTTCGATTGGATTTAAAAAAGTATTTTGGAGAAAGTAAGTGTGATAGTATTGAATTTTTAGTTCAAATAATAATTTTAAAAGTGTACAGTATAACTTTTTTATCGTTTGAAAAATCCCTACGGAAAACCTCCCCTCTCTATGCCGGAACCGGTGGGTGTGTTTATTTCGGACTCGAATTGACTAAAACGCACGCCGTCTGAGGGCCTGAAATTGTCGGAGGTGAGGTAATCTTCGACTTGATCCTCGCACCCCGGCCATCCCATGGCCATCTTTCCCGATCTGGCCTCGTCTTACCTACTACAATATAACTTGCTAAAAATATCTATCTATAAGATCTAAACGATCAAATAACCAAAAATAATGCAAAAATAAAAAAACCCGACTGCTGTCTAAAAGATTGAAACAAGTTTAATAGCAGGCGGTACCTATTTGCCAATCATAAACCGAAAGAAATTTAATGGGTACCGCCTGCTATCAAGCTTGTTTCAATCTTTTAGACAGCAATCGGGTTTTTTTTATTTTTTAATAATTTATTTTATTTTAACCCTTTTAGTTAGGATATGACATCTATATATTTTTGTAATCTCCTCTTAATTCTCTTCATTTTGATACCCTACTCGATAAATTTGAATGAAAAAAAAATTTTGCCAACACATATTTTAGCATCAAAAATCTACCGTATAGTTTTTGTTGGAATTTTATGTACCCTATGACACTCGGGAGATGAATACCTTTCATTTGAGACCCTATTCATCAAAGTCCGTCCAGGCGTTAGGCCTGTAGAGGGGAACAAAGAAAACTACATACATACATAGACACATACATACATACATACATACATACATACATACGCGCGAAACACATTACCCTCTCGCTGGCGCAGTCGGGTAAAAAGTACAGATGTATCCAACCCACAAACATGTTTTCCCCCACAACTAATAACTTTTTAATAATCCCATCTTACCCCGTCGCCCGATCTATCACAAAAATTCTGTCCAGATACGTCCATTAGGCATCGACGCTTCGATAAATTGGAAATGTAATGTGATTCCCCGAAATAATTCAATCTTCCCCCTGAAAGTCACCGAAGGCCATTATAATGAGGAATACGACTGGTTGGTAAAAAAGGGGGGATTACCACCGGCCCACCGACGGCGTAATTGTTTCAAACGGATTATCTTTTTCGTGAATTGAAATTCTTATTTTCGTATTGTTATAATACTCTGTGCTTCCAATACTTGTGCAGTTTACCCCGACTGTGGTGAAAAAATTAGACTTTTTTGTTTGATTTGATGTATCTATTCTATTGTTATGTTTTTCCATAATTACTAAATAACTGGATTGATTCTGATGAATGATAAATATGTCGTTAAGCTCATTAAATTTGTACAGTCAGCATCAGATCTAGGTACCTTGACGGGCAAACTACTCAAAATAATCTTAATGGCCTTGGTTTTTCCCCTTCGAATTGACTAATTGTTCTGATATTTGGTACACACCTTTCATTCGAACGATAATACAATTTAAATCAATAAAACAATTTAATTTACTCTTAATCGGTATTAAGATCATTATGAGACGTTGCAGTCAAGATCATTCTGAAGATTACTATTAGAACTATCGGGATGTTTACCATGTATTGTTTGCACCATGATCACGGAGGAACTGTAGTACTGGCGGTAAACGGTGATGTATGTAAGGTGAACGACTATGAATGTTTAAATACCTACATTCTGAAGATAACTGTACTACAGTACAGTTGTCTGTCACTGGATATATTTTAAATATATTGCTAACTTTTTATCCATGCATACATACCTAACCTATACTCACATCGTTTTTCCTTCAAAGTAGGCAGAGATAATAGAAAACAGTGTTAAGTGAACAGTGACATACACATCAAGTCATTACAAAGCAACCTTAGAGTATATATCCTCAAACTATTTCAGTTAGGTAGAAATACCCTAATACGGCCTCTTAGATTGTTTAGTTATTCGTTCTATAAATAACCTTTAATAAAGCCTCGTTGACACGTCCAAAGATCACTTGAACGATGTATATTTGACAGCTACTATCCTGACAACACTGATCAAGACAACTTGGACAGTGTCTGCCTATCAGCTGTGTCCAAGTAGCTGTCATATTTACTTTGTTCGAGCGGACTTTTATCGTGTCAACGAGGCTTTATAAAGAAACGGGAATGACATCAACAATATTTTTAAAGGAATTTTTTTTTATTATATTTAAAATTGTTCGGGACTTACAGCGATTAAGTTATGGAACTTACTTTTGCCGACATTTCGGGTGCGTTGCAGCTCCCGTGGTCACGACTTGACTGGTGTAACTGTGGCAAAAGTAATTTCATAATTTTAATCGCGATAAGCTCCGATACATAAAAACTTTGAGTTTCCACCGCGTTGGTTTAAAAATAACATCGTGTGAAGTGAAGGAGGAAGAGCCGGAAGGCGGACCCTGAGCTCCGAGGTCACAAGACTCCTGAGGCAATCAGGAAAATACATCTCCATGAAGATGATGAGTTTAAAAATAACATTAACAATCATTTGACTGCCTCTGTGGCGTAGCGGTACTGAACGCGGCCGCTACGCAGGAGGCGCGGGTTCGATCCCCGCTCAGTGCAAATATTTGTATTCATGAATATGAATATTTGCATTGGTTTGGGTGTTTCTATGTATAATATGTATGTATTTACAAAAAAAAATGTATATAAGTATGTTTATCCGCATTCTAGAACCTATAACACAAGCTAGTTAAGCTATGCTTACTTTGGGTCTAGATAGCGTTGTGTAGAATGTCCTACAATATTTATTTATTTATTTATTTTAAAGAGAGAAAAAGAAAGCAAATTGAAGAAATTTGACGTTGAAATATTAACGCGATTAAGATTTGCTGTCTGCCCTCGTAATTAATTACAAAATGTAAATACGTAGCCCGCTCTGGGCGTTTGTTTTGTGCCAGCATTGTGAGCAGAGGGCCTGGCCAAGACAACGGATGCCAACGTTTTAGCTGCCTTCCGTAATTGTTCTACGATTTCATTGAATACTGCTCCCAAACTAATAGCTTTAGATTATCTAGTTCGTTTGTATATTCGAAAACTTTGAATTTGAATTTCGAAGGTTAGGATAATAGATCAAAGAGGAGGTGAGGCATAATAGGCACTCTCGTTTGAATGAATGAGTGAATGAATGATATAGCAAGTTGAAAATGTTTGGAGTTTGTTTGAAGGATAAAATTAGTATAGAAGTTATTCAACAAAAAACTAAAATTACCAACATAACGTGTGTTGCCTCAAAGGCTTTCACCTCGGAACTCCGAGTCTACTTTTCAGCTTATACTTCTCCATTTTGTACGGTATTTAGCGGTTTTTCATGACTAAGTCTTTCCCCTAAAATGCAATAAAAAAATAAAACAAATTAATTCATTAAAATCGATTAACATTATCAATAACCATCACTGCATTTCACTTCGATTGATGTCTTAACACGCTGACTGGATTACTAAAGTACCAATCTCTCTACATAAAAAAAAAGAATATTAATTTGAAGTACCTACACTATTCTGCCATGCATGCATTCACCATCTCGCTAGCGTCAATTTTGCTAGCGCGCGCGAGTTGGCGAATTTAGATTTTAAATTATTTTTGTGTCGTCAACTATGGCTTCTTAGAATGTTACAAGCCTGAGCTCTTTTTTCATGTTAGCCCAATCTCCTCTTTACTCTTACTCTTTTCATTGCCCCAAAGAGGGCCTGACTGGCAATGGACCCAGTAACAACTCACCATACCAACGAATTCTGACCTTGATAGATCAATTTCAATAAAGAAATCATTTCACAATCTTGTACTTCCAAAACTCAACACGGAGTTTCGTGAAAATTGCATCCCGACGTTCCGTTCGACGCATTACACAAATTGATTTGGAACCGAAAATGGCGAACGGCCGTAAGCTAGCACTTTGTTTAATGAAACGTTGACAGATTGATGGTACGATACAGGCTACACAGGCCAAGGGGTATATAGGGCATCGCTCATAATGCCCAAAATATTAGAAATGGACATTATTAGAGGTTAGTATGATATTGCTAGGGACATCTTGAACCTAAGATATAACTCCGGACACGTCTTTTAGACCTAAATCACAAGACAAACGAGGCTCTGGCGCCCGCGGATTGCTATGTAATAATCTATGCAAATCTATGTAATAATGAATTTGACTTCGTCCACCGCAGTAGCACCCCGTGCTATCCTCAAAAGACACCCAAGAAATGTGTAAAGTAGGTAGGTACCTACTTTAATGATTCGCAAAACATAACTAGGCTACTATATTACATGCATGTTAAAACTAGTATAAAATCTAGCTAACTAATATTTTACTTGGGCTTACCCTAATGAAGATTTCGTCATCTAAAATCTGGGTCTACGAGACCCTACCAAAATGTTCAGGGCCTGAGACAAACTCAGTTGCAAGCTGGTACACCAGACATCTGCTGACATTGACACTGGCGTAGGTTTTACCCTCGAGATTAGCGGAGGTCAGGAGATCAACTCCCCTAAAAATCAAGATAACCCTGTGCATTTAGACAGGAAGAGTAGGAGTGAGGATACGAGATCCAAATTGCAAAATTTGGATGTAATTTAGTTAGGCGCTCGAATTTCTTATTTCTGTCAGAAATAGTAGTTTTTATTTTTTCAGAATAAAAGTGTACCTTGCATCCTGTAGAATGTACTATCCCTGATGTATATTTCCTCAACGGCAACCCTAGCATCGTATATGCAGAAGTAAATTCAACGTTGCCATTTAAAACGCATCGTTTCTTAACCCTAGAACCGTACCCATCTTGGACATACACTAACGGTACCATGGGGTACTGGGTAACCCCATTAATAATAACAGTTTTTTGGAATATCAATAAACTATTATTATGAAATCAACTTACATAAGAGTTAACACAATAATTTAAGACATATTAATCATAATCATATCAAAATAATAAGGAACTACAAACAATTTTGGCATATTTTGTTCTTATGTTCAACACACCTATATGTTTTGCATTTCACACATTGTGTGTGTGATTTGTGGTCTTTGGACCTCGGACAGAAAAAACACCTTCCAGTTTTTAAACTAGAAGGGTTTACCGCTGGTATCTCCCGTTTTTTTTTTCAATATATCCCCAATACTTATTTGGAGAGGGGTTGAACCCAGCGGTACTGGTGTACCCCAAAAGCAGCGTATCGCGTCCAATCACCAGCAAGATCGTCGGCCGACTAAGGAATCGGTGCGTCCCTCCACCTCACGTAAATACAAGGACGCGCAACACAAACCGTATAACAATAAAAAAGTTATAAACTATTTTCGAAAAATTTATTTTTATTGATTGTACCCCAGGGTACGGTTCTAGGGTTAAACACCAATTTTTTGATAAATCGCTGAAATATCAATCACATCTACAACGATATTTAAATCTAAAGATACTAATACCAATACTAATTTCGGCAGTAAGCAATTACTAAATAACTCGGCATGCGTCTGATATACAATCACATTAACGTCTACAACGATATCTACAATCTAAAGATGTATCATACCGATACTAATTTCTGCGGTAAACAATAACCAAATAACAGAACACACATCTGATATACAATCACATTGACATATATAACGATATCTAAATCTGGAGATGTTATATTAAACCGATACTAATTTCGGCGGTAAGCAATAACCAAATAACACGCACCCGATACAGAAACCGCGAGCAAATTGCAGGAGCCGGCTGCAAACGTTATTTTATTTTATCCGACGCCAATTACAAACGTGTCTACCCTTAGAGTATATATTATAAATATAGAGCGCGCCTATCACTCAGGTGTTTGGCGCCGAGTGTTAGCAGATACTTTGCAATGGTATTGCGCACCTATAGTGACGTTTCATGCATTACCGAAAGTTTCAATAGATGCACTCATTAATGTTGTTTGTTGTTATGAAGTTTTTTGTACGATTTGATATGCATGGATAAAATTAAAGCCAGAATACAAAAAAATGGCGTCATTTTACGGTATTTTTACGTCATTATTACTACAATTATACGATGTTGTATAAAATTTTGATTTAACATATCGAATTAAATATTATTTGCGAAGTCATTTTGATGAGTGTTGTTTTACTGCTGATTGAGGTTGAGCCAGGAGCCTCGGTACTGTTCATACCCGTGATAGCAGTTCATACTTGTAAGGCGCGCTCTATAGCAATGTATACTCTAAGTGTCTACCCTATTTACATACAGTAGGGTAACCACACCAAATGTTTGCCATAACGTTAATCCAATCTCGCGAATCGCACGCTATTTAATTCAAGTGGGGAATTAGATTGGGATTCGTGCGGTATGTTTGATTTGAATTACTTGTGCGAGACGCGGACGACACGGCTCCAATTTGTGGTGTCGAGTACAAGATTGATGTATGATGATGTTTTTTGTTTATTTTTTTTTTATTGGCTTCTTGCTTAGCATTTAGCCATTACCAAGTAGTTTATAATAAATCTTATTTGGATAAGTGGATGGATGGATAGATGGATGATGGTGAGTTGATGATGATGACGATGATGATGATGGCTGCCTCAGTAAAGTGGTGGAAACTTCACTAAAGGCTTCTACGGAGATTTGAAACCAACACGAGAAGTCACAATCCACTGTAATATTTCACTTTCCTACTCTTGTGCGCGTTTTTCAAGACGTTATGTCTAAAATTCCACCATATTTACACATAAAAACTCGAACTCACACTAATTTTGGAAAATAAAATATAACCGCTAAGTTTCTTTCATTATGTTCGCGCCAAAACTCATGTTTTTTGTTACCACTTAACCTATTTTTGTATAATTTTATACTGACGTATATGACTATATTCTCCAAAGTAGTAAAAATGTACTATTACCCATATTTTGCTGTATTTTTACTCTAAAATACTTCACGAGGGAATTTTCGGGTTTCACAACTTACTCTTATGTATTTACGGTTCAGAAATCGTATCGAGTGCTTTCGCACTTGATGCCACAAAACTTATAACTTGTTTTCATGAAAGAAATAATGACCATATGTAAAAACACTATAATATATTATGTACAATTGACCATTGATGTACGATGGTGTTTTTGTTACTATTAAATCAATTTTTAATATTATTTTTTTACACTGACATAATATCTATATTTTCGAAAGAGTGGGTATTTTGCTGTGATTTTACTCCAAGATACATTTCATGAGGGAACTTTCGGATTTCACAAAATACTCTGTGTAATTTTACCTGGTACAGAAATCGAACGGAAAAGCTTACACTCGATACCACTGCACAAAACTTATTACTTGAATCCATCGAAGAAATAATGAAGACACCATAACATGTACAATTGACCATAACATGTGCATTTGACCATGACATGGTACATTTATTCACTTTATGAATCATAATTACACATTCACAAAAAGAACCATCATTCACCGCTGTCTTTTTTATCTGTTCAAAAAAGCCACAATCTATGATTACCACAGAGTATTTACTCTCCGCAAGCAATTAATTTATATTCAAATTAAAACGAAAAACAATCTTGTCGCGGAGGTGGGCCCAAAAATTTTAACGGCTCGTTTACCCACGTTCGGTCTGCCAACTTTCGGGCGGTTCACCCTAAACGCTAATCACGAGTTTGTGGGGTAAGCGCGCCAAGTTCGGACAGTGTTAAGACGTGATCGCGTGACAGGTGCGACGCGTGCTGGCAATTAACATTTTGATTTAAATTTCGAATTCAGTTTGGTGATTATTTGCATTCGAATTTAGAATTATAATTTAAGATGGCGGATTTGCTAATTAAAATAGTTAATTAATTATACTTGTTTAGCTTGTTGATAGGATTGTTTTACGTTGAGGGGAAATCTTTTAAACATATTTGTCTAAGTGGCTCAAGTTACTGTTCAAACAAGTCGACTTTTGTTTCTCTATTACACTATTATCACCATTGACTATGCTACTAGACAAGCTGTTCAGGACAAAAATTGTGGCACGATTCCAGAGCAAAGCGGAAAGGCGAAAGGGTACAGAATTATTAGAGAATTAATAGACAATGTATAGACATACGACAACATAGACGTACGCTTTTTTGTAGTATCATCTATATGACAGCTACGAAAGTTGCACGGTAGTTGATGGTTATGCCAAACCAATTTTATATTCCGTATGGTCAGTCTATTCAATTCATTCGTTCCATTCAATAGAAATATTTGATAGAATAACGAATCGAGGCACTCACGATCGCACACAAATATAAGCGAAAATTTACTCCCCTGGACCATGCAAGCAGCATATCGGTATCACCTTACATTATAATGAATAGCAAAAAACCATACCCTTATATCAGATATTCAGTGATAAAACCAGAGATACGGCACCGTTGGGCCCCGATAAGGCCTCGCCTGGCCTATTAAAGCCAATCGCGGTCGGTGTAAGGCCATTTCTGATCATTCGGGCCCACTTTACGCAATAACATTCAGATAACGGGTGATTGGACAGGAATATCAGATATTTTTTGCCCCGAGGGATTTATGGGGGTAACGATAACAAGTAGGTCGGCCGTACTTTTGTTATGTATCTGTTACTGGCCATTTTAAAAGTAATGTGGAAAAGAAAGATATAATTAAGCTGTGTTAGAATGAGAGCGGTGAACGTATTAATAAGAACAAAATATCGTAATGGTTTGTAGTTGATGGGGCGTATAATAAGACAGGTGTTAGCACACTGCATCACGCTGCGTAGCAGGAAAAATTTGAACCTGAATGCATCTTCAGTGTGTTGCACTACGCGTGTTTTCAATACAAAGAGAGCTACTTAGAAGCAACGTAAGACCACGCACTCCCGCACTACACTGCGTGTTGCAGGATAGTGTACCATTCGCCTTGTACCATGCAAAGCCGACTTATACCATGAGACACTAGTTACATATGAACCAGATAGTGGAAGTTCCCTCTGGCAGCTCCCAATATCATTAAAACTTTATCATACCAGCAGTAGTTCGTGTTTCTGCCAGCGTAGTATTCTGATTCCGTTCCAGTAATCAGTAGGATAGGTTTCACATATCTTCCAGGTAGAAAAATTAACCCATGAAGATTCCAGATCATAATCTATCCCTGTACAAAATTTCAACCAAATCCGACCGTTTGAACCTCCAAATATCTTCAAAAGCTTTGGATTTGTAGTCTTCAAAGTAATATTTGAAACGCGAATTTATCCTACACTTGACCATTATATTTCTATAAAAAGAAAAACATATGGTGGCCGTAGCCTTTCGAAAAGCGCACAAAAATATTTCCCCGGGTCAGCCCCGAACTGTCGCGATATCAACTTCAATCATTAACTACCCGGGGCTAACACTTTTTCCTTAAAACTTTTTCAATCAAACAACACCGAACGACGATTTATTATCCTTTGACATTAGTTCTGTTCGTTCATAGATGTTTTGTATGTGTAGAACGAATGAGAACGAATGAAATGGGTCAAGCGATTGTTTTTTTCTAACTAGAGCAACTTTCCCCGCGTATGCTTTGTAAACATGAATATTAAGGTCATTAAGATTTTTTGCTTTAATCAAACACTTGTTTGGTAAGCGGTTAACATAGCCTCTGAATGCTTATAATAAATTCGGCCAAGTGCGAGTCGGATTCGCCCATGAAGGGTTCCGTAGTAGCAAAGGCGAAAATTGCGAAAAAAAAAAAAACTACTGACTGGATCTCGTTCGAACCAATTTTTAGTGGAAGTTTGCATGGCAATTTACATCATATATTTTTTTTAGATTTATCATTCTCTTATTTTAGAAGTTAGAGGGGGGGGGGGGACACACATTTTTACACTTTGGAAGTGTCTCTCGCGCAAACTATTCAGTTTAGAAAAAAATTATGTTAGAAACCTCAATAGCATTTTTAAAGACCTATCTATAGATACCCGACACGTATGGGTTTGATGAAAAAAAAAATTTTGAGTTTCAGTTCTAAGTATGGGGACCCCCAAAATTTAATGCTTTTTTTAAATTTTTGTATGAAATTCTTAATGCGGTTCACAGAATACATCTTCTTACCAAGTTTCAACAGCATAGGCCTTATAGTTTCGGAGAAAAGTGGCTGTGACATACGGACGGACAGACAGACAGACAGACAGACGGACGGACAGACATGACGAATCTATAAGGGTTCCGTTTTTTGCCATTTGGCTACGGAACCCTAATTATCAGTGGTCAGTACAACTATGCCTTCTACAAAAAGCAAAGACTTGATGAGAACTTGAAGGTAAATTTGTCATTTAAACCATAACTTGACCAGCAACAATGCGCCACTTTTGGTTGCTGTCGTTAATGTTTTATAAAAAGGCGCGCTATGTCTAATACAGATAAGTGTCAAAATTCATTAACTCATCTATTTAGTTTCTACATCCCGTTGGTCATTCGAAATTCAAAGTTAATTGTGCCTCAAACCGGAACTTTGATATCCTTTTTTAAACAAATTTGAACTTGATTTTTAACCAACTTCAAAAATATCTAATTCTCGAATTCTGTTTCATTTGTGGACTGATTTTTAAAATCATTTATATAAATTAAACTAAGTTAACATTGCACTACACAATTATTTACAACACCCTGTAATCTGTACAATCCCAGTATCCGCAGGAGAGCAATGCCTCCATAATAAACCGGGTACACTTCTACTTGCCAAATTCAGTTTCGAACCGGGTATACCCGGCATTGTTAACAAGTTGCAAACAAAAGTAATTTGCATTATCCGGGTGGTCAGTGAGAACTTATGTATTAAGAGTGCGACCTAATGGTTTGTGGGCAGTATGGTGGATATGGGGTATTAGGAATGTGGGGCATAAGGTCGGATGTTGAGTGTATTGTTAAATCGGTTAGTTGGAAAGTAATTAGGGACAATTAAATCTTGATACATTTATCTCGCTAATGTTGTTTATTTAGGGTTTGTATTGGGTTTTTTGGGTAGGGAATTTTGATCCTTAATGGGGTAACACTAAGTGAGATCTTAACTAATATTATTAGTTTAGATGTATAAATGGATGTATGTTAGACTGTTTGTACTGTTAATCGATGGCACTTGGTGGAACTTGCTACACATATTGAATAAAACACTTGTACTTTTCTACAGTACTTTATTGTTTGTCCTGACCGGTTTCACCTCATGACATTGTCAAAAGTTTTACGACAGATTTATAAAACTGTCTACTTTTATTGAATTGTTATTTGGGTGGACTTGGTACAGGCACAGATTATTATAATTTGGAATAACACATAATGTGTATTTTTATCTCTGGCGTAGGTTCCAATGGGTAGTGGTAATAGAATGAATTCTATACAAGTGGGCCTACAGGCAATTCTTTCTTCCTCTTAGCGTTAATTCCCAGTCGCATCCGAAGCTTTCAGCTCGGAGTCTGGGGTCCGCTTTACCAGTCTTAACTACGGATTTGGCTAGACTTCGATATTTTCCGTGAAGCGATTGTCATCTGACCTCCACAACCCAATGTTAACATTAGGCGATATCGAAGCTTTGCAGCTAGACCGTTGTTTTTGGATTTTTTAGGGCTCCAACTACCCGTAACGACTGCCATAGATGTTCTTATGGCAACCGGGACCGACGGCTTAACGTGCTCTCCGAGGCCTGACCAGACCAATGCAAATACTCATATTTCACGCACACAAATATTTGCACTGAGCGGGGATCGAACCCGCGCCTCCTGCGTAGCGGCCGCGTTCACTACCGCAACGCCACGGAGGCTGTCAAAGGGGCTACAGGCAATAGGTAGTAAATAATAAATAGTGAAATATGGGTCATGGAAATGGGAACAATCACATTATCTATTTCTAGATATTTAGGTATCGTAGGTAGGTACTTGATATTGTCCGAAATTTACGTGAATCTCACTTATTAAAACAAAGCTATTTTTAACGGATTCTATCGCGATATAAAATGAAATAAATAAAAATAAAATAAAATAAGTTAAACGACGTTTTGGCTACTTTTCAGCAGCCATGATTACAGGTTGATCCGTTTAAAAGTATTTCGTAGGTTCTTCTTTACATGACCGAGAACCAAAACTAATTGTCAAAATCTAGATTAACGCAGCCGAAACTTTTCGCACAAACTAATTAAATTTTATTTGTCTACAGCAATCTCCAAATCACTTCTTACAAATTAAACATCACCAACAAACAACTCATAGTAATCCCAAAGCGCTCTATTATTAGCACACAAGTCATAAAAGCGAACACTAAGACAAACAGCCTAAAGTTAGCGGCTGACTCTTAAAAGACAAACTTTTACCGTAAAATTTTATCTGTCCAACTCCATCTCGAGGCAATTTGTGAACCTGCCATAAAGACCGAATGGTAAATAACCTTAAATTTTCGCGTAAATATTTTGCGTCAACCTTTGAAAAATATGTCAAATGTTTTAAAATTTGTTAAATTCTTTTTCCGATATCAGAGAAAAAATAACATCAGTTTTACCACTGTTTATATTGAAAGGACAGCAACAAGAAACCTGAGCGTGTATCTCTGCATCAAAATGTTACTTATTGTTAACATTACAATAAAGATTTTTTGAATTCATATTGCATCGAGATCCGTGTATTAGAACACAAGTGAGAGTAGTTACAGTAAGATCCTCTTAATAAATAATAAAAACTATATGCGTATAGTTTGTGGAATTTCAGCTGACGTATATTAGTTGTCGATCGTTGTCTTAGGCTACAGCTTGTCACCCATAAATCTAGGCCATTAACAGACAGTGTACAACATCGACATAATCACTGAGGCTAAAATAGATTAACAGCACATTGAGATTGTTGGTATACCTACTAGTTTCAAATGATAGTTTCTGAAATATTTTCTGAATTATCTTTAGAGGAGGTAGGACCGGTATATCCGTCCCATTCGAGCAGACGACTGGGGAAGTACCTCCGCCCTACAGAAGATCGCGGCTTAATAACCACGTGTAGTGTTTCCAACGGTGAGTAGGGTAGCCAGAGCTCACTGGAGAGATTTTGTGCTGTCAGTGGGAAAATCAAAGGCTCTATCCTACTTATCTTTTGCGCTGACGGCACAGAATCTCTTTGAGTTATTCAGTTGGATCCCCTGATATGATCCCCTGCCGATTTTTATTATGTTTTAATTCCCGATGGATCCACCGTAAACTGTGTCATTCCGGTCTGATCCCCTTAGTTTTTTTACAGGCAAGTACAGTCAATAGAAAAACAGTTGTTAATGTAAAAAATATTTGGTTTATTTTTGTTCTACAGGATCGACAGCACGAGTGTGGTTGTTTGATTATTGTGGATGTCAAATAAGTTTGATAGCAGGCGGTACCCATTTGCCAGTCATAAACCGAAAGAAAATGAATAAGTACCGGTGGCAGTCGGGTTTTTTTTATTTTTTTATTATTTGTTTTATTTATGTACTTTTTAGCTATGATAAAACATGTGTATTTTTTTATATGCTTCTAATTTCCTTCATTTTGATACCCTACTGGATAAGTTTGAGAGAAACATATTTTAACAACATACGTTTTGCACCAAAATGCTGCCATTTTGATTTTCTAGAAATTTTAATATACCGGTGTCACTCACACAATTACGACGAATCAAATGACACCTCGCATGTTAAAATCCGTTTAGCAGTTCAGGCTGCAGGGCGCGCCAATGACATATCAAAAGATACGAGTATCATACGAACAATTTGACGTTATCTTTAATTCAGTTGTCTAAACTCAGAGGTCCCCACATAACTAGAACATATTTTGTTCGTAAATAAAGAAGTCCGGAGTAATTAAAACCGTCGGGTAGCGGAGTCAGTATCGGTGGAACCCATCGCATATTTTTTACTCAAGCCGGATAACAAAATGTCTGTTTATTTTCATGTTTATGTTCTACAATCGTTTTATTTTATCTCCTCTTGAATTAGATTATTTATTTTTTATGAGGTTAAGGTCTTTGCACACGATCTCGTTATATTTGCCATTGTGATTTCTTATACAATTTGCGAAGTGGACTTGTGAGGCAGGTTATCGGCAGTGAACTGCAATAGACTAATTGATTGATTGATTTACACCACCAATATATGTATTTAATCAGTAAGGATCTGAATCGCTGGTCACTAAAATATCTGGTCCTCCTGTCTATTCATTAGGTACTCTTTTTCTAAAAAACTTTTTTGCTCGCCGGCACAAAATGTTCTTCCATGCAATCCATCATTGTTTGTTTACCTCTTAAAGCCCTTTTACATTGATACTTTAAACCTTTCTTACAACATAAATCTTATCACTTCCCATACTTTTAAAAATAACTAACCCTTATAAACCTACACAAGTTTTCAAAAACAAAAAACATGTTTTCTTTTGATACACACATTAAATACACAACGAAATAAACACCACCAATGTATCATTCGACTAGAAATGATCCTCACCAAGGGTACTACATTAATTCAACCCGTTCACGACTCCAGAGGGAATTTATTGAGGAAATGAGTTCGTGGGCTCCCCGCACCAGATGTTATATAAACGAAATATGAACTTCTAAATAAATATCTGGGTACTTTTTGCAGGAAAAATGTTTTAGATAAGATTTATGCCACGGGCAGCGGGTTATTTGTTGACTGACTGGCAACTTCAGAAACATTTCAATGTTTAACGGAACATGGAAAAGGTTTCTGAAATTTTTGTCTCGGACGTTTTTATTACTTACTAGCTGACCCAGCGAACTTCGTACCGCCATATTTTCTGAACCCGTTCCCGCTGCATATCTCTAAATTGAACAGTGTTTCTCTACAATATTATGCATGTATTATACATATAAACCTTCCTCTTGAATCACTCTATATATTAAAAAAACCGCTTTAAAATCCGTTGCGTAGTTTCGAAGATTTAAGCATACAAAGGGACGGACAGACAGCGACAGCGACTTTGCTTTATAATATGTAGTGACTAGCTACCGCTCGCGTGGATGTCTGTTATCGTGACCAAGCAGAGCCTATGTCCTTTCTCAAGGTCTAATCCACACTACCACATCTAAATCGGTTTAGTATTTTAGGCGTTAAAGCGTAACAAACAGACATTCAGAGTTATTTTCGCATTTATAATATTAGTATGGATTAGCCTACCGCCCGCGGCTCCGCCATTATGACAAAGAAATTTTCTCTATGCCTTACACTTTTTTTATATACCACTTAGGTCACAGACAAGCACACGGCCCACTTGAAGGAAAGTGGTTACCGAGGTCCATGGATGAGTGCAACACCAGTGGAGTGACACTCATATTGCCGACGCTGTAAGAGAGAGAGAAAACAAGCGGGCAAACCTTTGGTCTTCCCACTGACAGCACAAAACCTCTCCAGTGAGCTCTGGCTACCCTACTCACCGCCGGTAACACAACACGAGGCCACTTTCACTTCTATCGAGTATACATCTATACTATTATATAATTGTAAAGTGGTCGTGTCTGTACATTGGAGATATTTAAAAAAAAATACTTGGGTTATGTTATGTTAACGATACTGAACACGAAAATATTTTTTTTGAATTTCCTGTCTGTTTGTCTGTTTGTCTGTTTGTCCGCGATGGACGCAAAAACTACTGGACGGATTTTGATGCGGTTTTCTTTGTTAGAAAGGACTTGCTCAGACTTAAAATCTTACGTTTGTTTGATCGCAATCGATTGAGTAGAACCAAAGATATGAGCAAAGATCGCGTTAAGCGAGATGCACGCGGGCGGAGACGCGGGCGGAAGGCTAGTCTATAATATCTATAATATAAAAATGAATCCCTAAATGTGTTGCTAAGCGCAAATCTCGAGAACGGCTGAACCGATTTCGCTGATTGTTTTTTTAGAATATTCCTTGAAGTACGAGGATGGTTCTACGGAGAAAAAAAAAAGAATCGACTGTTAGGCGGTACGAAGTTCGCGGGGTCAGCTAGTCACGAAATAAAACAGTAGAATTTCTAGCCCTATATTGTGAATTCTCAGTTTAACTTAGGATAACAAAAGATAGTTATAACCACATATGTTCCATGTACTTACAAGAAAATTACTTCAAACCAACCTAATTTGTAGTTATAACCTCATATGTTCCATGTACTTACAAGAAAATTACTTCAAACCAACCTAATTTGTAGTTATAACCTCATATGTTCCATGTACTTACAAGAAAATTACTTCAAACCAACCTAATTTCAACTTTTTTTCTAAACTCCGCACCACATTAAAACAAATCTGAACTCAACCACAATCTCAAAAACAGAAAGTAATGCCGCGAAAAAATGTAACTCAATTTTGTAAGCAACATTAACTTAAATGTAATATGATTAGCCGTGTTGGAGTAAAATATCCACCCCATCTCTTCCTGTGGGTGTCGTAAAGGGCGACTAAGGGATACGGCTGTTCTCCATCCGACAGTAAACATCAAAGTGCCCACTAGTTGGCAATAGGCTCGCCCCCTATTTATATGAAAGGGAAAACTATAGTTGGCGAAATGTAGGTGTAAATACACCTCTGCCTACCCCTGTGGGGACTTACAGGCGCGAGTATAAATGTAGGTATGTATGTAATATTATTCTCGGTAGAACAGTGGCTGGTGTGCATAAACTCTGGGGTTCGATTCCCATTTTAGACAGTGGCTATACATTTATGTCTATCACATACCTACATTAATCATTCTATTCTACAATACGTCAATCAAGTAATGGGGGGGGGGAGATTAGCTATTCTGTTTTCTTTTAGGAAATTCTTACCTGCTTCACGATTAATTTTCTTTAACACGATCTTTTTTGCATTGAAACTTTTTTATTAAACCAACTTTTCCAATAAAATAAAAAATAAAAACTGTAGCTCGCTTGTGAATAAAGGCACATTTTGATTATTACAGGTGTCATTATATGCCTTATGGCACAGAATAAGTAATAGTACTGCTTATGGTATGATTCCATAGCCGACCGCATACGAAAACTGCCGACGCCCGCAGCACTTGCGCGTAATTCATTGCGGCTTCTCAATAGTCCCGTTTATCTGTATCGGAGTATAACAAGTAATGGTACACTGTGCCTGCTGTATGCATTTGTCGTTTTCGTATGCGGTCGGCTTCTGAATCATACCTGAATTGCGGTGAAATTAGAGTCACTTTATGAGCAAGTGTGTTGAAAATAAAATTTAGAAGTACCCAGCTAATTTAGTTGTAAACGTAACAATTGTGGTCTTCCAAACCTCATAACCACACAGAATGAATAAACCTTAACAGTTAAAACCAAAAACACAATTACAACATACTTAAACAATTCGCGACTATCAAAACTAACACCGACCTAACCGCAAAACTGCCGTCTAACACCCCATGTCTAACACCCCACAATTGTAAAACATAGAACATATTATAAATAAAATAAACAATTCGAGTTGCCCCACTGGGGCCCTCAGTGCCCCGCTAAGAGCCCCATTTACGTGAAGTATACCGTAATAAATAGTGGATGTCTCAGCCGGGCGGTTCGCATTTTTCAAGCTAGTGAGCCCGCGCCTTTATATTTTAGAGGCTAAGACAAAGATTGTTGTAAGCTGCAGCATGTGTGTTTCATGCATTATTTAGGTTTCATAACATTGTTGTACACGTTTTGTAACAGTTATGAAATTTTTTAAATGTATTGCAACATGACCGGCCCATTTCCACTTAAGCATTTTTTACACTAACAACTGTTTTTCTATTGACTGTACTTGCCTGTAAATAAGACTAAGGGGATCAAACCGGAATGACAAAGTTTACGGTGGATCCATCGGGAATTAAAACATAATGACAATCGGCAGGGGATCATATCAGGGGATCCAAGCGGAATAACTCTTATTATGTCGTTAAGCGTGGTTGTGTCAAAAAAGGAGTAGTTTATCATGGTCAGAATATGTTTGTGTTCGTGTTTTTTATATCATGAATTTTAATTGCATTGCAGTGAACATTGGATCAAAGTGAAGCGTGTAATTTTTTTATAAAGTCAGTATGACTCAATTTTCAAATAATTGTTACAAGTAACTGATGATTATAATTACCAAAATCGGTCAAGTACGAATCGAACTCGCGCATGACATACACCTTCTGTGAAAATTTCATATCTATCACGGTACACGAGATGCGGCGTGGAAGTAAATAGCCCTGCCCTGTAGTTAAAACTTTTATTCGTAAACTGCAATGGCGGATATAAGTAGTAATCTTCCTCATATCGCAATAAATTATTATGCTATCTATTACAGGAAATATCTAGTAGTATGCGTTCAGAAATTCATTCAAAGTATCGAAACCACATTATTACCGAACCGAACAGAGGACTCGTTTGAGGAACGTGACATCAAATTCAAACTGCGTTCGGTATTCCGCCATGACACGACAAAGTACAGTTCGGGCCACAATGACAATGTTTCAAACAGCCCCGTCTGCATTGTACAGTCAGAAGGGTTGTTAAACTTCCACGAATGCAGCGCGATGTATGCTTAGCGATATAATGTATTGCGTGCGACGTAACTGATTCAGAAATGCAGGAGGAGATAATACGATTACAGACTTTGCTTCATTGAAAGCAATGAGGTTTATTGTACCTATACCTTGACAAGTTATTAAAAAAAAATTGTCACGGTTTGTGTGGCGGGAATATTAAATTTTGAATTTAGAATAGAACTTAGAGACTAGATGAATGGGTTAATTAATTTTACAACACACCTGCTCATAACAGTGATATTATTTTACCGCAATTAAGCACGGAATGACACCTATTATAAAACTGTGACTTTTTCATTGCTATTACTCACAAAAGTGAGTTATAGATTCTTTTTTAAATTTTATAGGAAGTGTCTATAATTGTCTATGTTCTTAAAAAAGTTTTGATACAAAAAATAACGTGTTTAATAGTACGAATAAATTAATACGCCTATTGTATGGTCATTTGATGCATTTTCGTATTTAAATAAATAATTTCAACTTGTAATACTTGTGTAATAAACAAAATTTTCGCTCAAATTTAACTTTTTTTTTTCTCTAAGTACAGAAAAAAAAAACAGAGTAAAAAAAAGTTAAGTTCAAACCTCATTTTTTTTTAATATGGTCGACTCGGGTCTCAATGGCGCCTCGGCGGTAATCACCAACGTTGCTTACTTGTACCATAATGTACTATTAACACATCATTCTCTGTAGGTAATAAGATATAAAAAATATGTATTATATAAAATAATTATTCTACGACATTCTACATTAGCACTATCTAGACCCAAAGTAATCAAAGATTAAGTAGCTTGTGTTATGGGTTATAGAATACGGATGAACATTACTTAGAAAAGTTTTTTTTTTGTACATTTATAATTATTAGTATACAAAAATTGCGCTAAACGGGAATTGAATTCGCACGCCCGACGCAGCAGTCGAAATCACTACTATCCCTCCACAGAAACCGTCATTTAAAAACTATAAATACTGTACCTTTACAAAAAATAATCAATTTATTAATTAAAATACAAATTAATAATATTTTTTTCAACAGACATCCCACACATTTAGTTTTCAAAGCTGGCAACACTAGTCGCTGCCAGCGAGCGCAGTGATGAAATATTTTAACTGACGTTGCTTAATTTCAGAACGTGTTTGAAATCTGTCAGGCCACATGTGCGACTCGCGCCTTCATGTCTAGGGAATGTGGAGCAGCTCTGGTTATTATATACATTTGAGTTGAATACTGCAGTGTTTGTTTTTAAGGAATACTGCCTTTACTAATTTATTTTTAAGAACAGAAATTAATAGTAAATATTCCCTTTACCCCACCAACAAAACTAAATTGCTTGTGTGGGTTCACGTTAGTCGCAAACTCCTTAACTACTAAGCTATTGACACTACTTACTGTCTATAATAACTCTTATATCGACACTTTTGTTCGGTTTTTTACACCATCATTTGTTGATTCAGCTTATCTTGACTTCTACGCCACTACCATCTCGTTTGTCAGCCTCAAGAAACGAGAAAAAATATCACTATTGTCTGATTCCTTAATCAGCAGGTGTACCGGCTAGAGTCTCAATACACCCACAAGCCTCATTATGAAGTGATATTATGCAATTTAAATAACAAAAATTCTCCTCAAAATACTGGGACTAGTCGTGATTCCCCCCAAAAATTATTCGCGTTGTATCACGCTATTATAAAGCAAAAAATCGCGAGGAATCGCGACTATTCCAAATAATGACACCTTGTCAAAAAACGTGTACGAAATCTCTCTATCACATAAGATTATATTGAGCCCATATTTTATTTCCGTTTGAAATTCCCTTACGATGTAAGCATGGAACCGGGGCTAAATTGGCGTAGTGGAGCGGAACTTTAAATTCCTTTGTGCGTCGAATGAGACAAATCGTTCGGTTTGTTTGAGATGCATTACGAGACGATTCCCGTAAAATGGCACGGCGACCTAAAAAGAGAATGAGGGAAGGGAGAGCGGGAAACGTGATTTTATTATATGGGTAGCTGATGTGTAGTTGAGTAGTTATGTAGTTAGACTGTTATGTAGTTATGTAGTTGGATGATTTTTTCTGTATGTAAGTTATGTTTTTTTATTTGTTTTTTTTTTCATACCTCTTATGTGGTTACCGTGGCCTATGGACGTATGCAACACTAGGGGCGTCACACTCGTGCTGCCGACCCTGAAGAAACCCTCTAATGCCCTTTATATATTTTTATATGAGTTCATAACATTTCAATGGTAAGAAGTCGTGGGTAAAGTCTACAGGATAAAATCTATTGTAGATACCAGTAGTTAATAAGTTAGTGGCAAAATGTTAGTGTAAAGTGGCTAGGACGGATTGGATGCGGAAGGCGGAGGATCGGCAAACGTGGCGCACATTGGGAGAGGCCTATATCCAGCAGTGGACTGCAGTAGGCTAATTGATTTGATTTGAATAATGATTTTTCTTATACAAAATTGATTCATTGATTCTTCTTTGATTGAGAAACGAGTTACCGTGGCCTATGAACGTGTGCAATATTAAGAACATCACAGTCTTGCTACTGACCCTGTAGGAACCTACCAATGTCCTTCTTGAAGAACCCCATATTGTAGTCGTTAGCAAAAACCACAACAGTTCATTTCAAAGCATAATGTTATAAACATTTTTAATGTTTTCAGTCAAGATAAGTAGGTATCTGTGATGTGTACTTTTGACCGAATAAGAGACCTATTCGTCAACTCGCCACTTGAAAACTCGCCACTTGGGGTCGAGTTACCCCGAAATATTTTAATTTATTTTTCATTCGTCAACTCGGCCCACAATGTAAGTACGTAGTAATTTTGTACAGTCGCGTACAAAAAAGTCTTAACCATAACATTCGATTTACATGCATAATATATTCATCATTCATTCGGCATTCCAACTACGACACACAAACACAATACGTAATACTAACAAACACTATTTTAAACACAGCAATTTGTCTTACATAAATCTGTGTATTCCGACTAAATCTGAGTACATCCGCGGCCAGGTCTCAAAGGAAGTTATGACAAACGATTCCGTTCCTAATCCCGAAGGAAATTTACGTAACTTTGGGTAGTTTCAACCTCCTATAGAGAGGTAATTTGAAGCTGTAAGTAGCGTAAGTGCGCTCTTAAGCTGTGTAGAATTGAGGTAGCGATAATAACTTGTATGTATGTAGTATTTTACCGTCTCTACCATGGTGAATGTTCTGATGAGCTCTTCCAATTAATCCCACCCTCTCCTTTTCTATATAGGACAACCACCCGTGCCACCCGCATGCGGTGCAGAATATTCCATCACTCCTTCTTCTGCCACACCATTAAGACCTGGAATTCCTTACCAGTTCACGTGTTTCCCTTTTCCTATAGTCCCGGGTCCTTTAAGCGGGGCGTGAAAAAGCATCTGATGAGGCCATCAAGCTGAGTGCTACCATTGTAACATGGTACGTGTCTATAATGGTGACTCGCTTTTCCGAGACTTTGCCTTCAGCTTAGCATCAGGCGAGGCGAAGTCAAATTGACTTGTCCTATATAAAAAAAAGTAATAAACTAGTTGTTTAGAAATAAAATTATGTCACAATGGTAGGGTGCTTATATAGACAAGTTACTGGTACCGGCTACCGGAACCGCCAAGATTCCATGACAACAAAAATAATTGAATGAAATTTTGAAGCCTATTGCTAACTATTCAAATCGCCCCGAAGACGGATGTATAGAAGAATTTAGATTGGCTTCGTGCGGGTCTCGGTGGCTTAGTGGTCAGAGCATTCCCCCTGTAAGGGAAAGATCGCGGGTTTGAGTCCCGCCCAAGTTCGATTCTCTTTTCTCTTTCTTAATCGAACAAAAATAATGATTTTGTCATTTTTGATTTTTGACTCATTTTGACCTTGACATGTTTACATTAATTTTTCATATTTATTCAATTTCTTGGGCATAACAATTGTCAAAAACGCTTATATAGTTTGATTTGATAAACAATGTTGCATGCGGTAATTTCTGTGAGACATGCTGTGCACCATTATATGTCAACACCTTTATACCCTGACCATGTTTCGTGCAATAAATGAATTCACTTACTTACTTACTTACTAGATAATTCACGGCAAATTATGAAAAGATTGTAACGCGTTTGCTCCCATATGTTTAAAAACATATATATGGGCGCGAATACTTATTTTTTGATAAAAGACGAATTCACATGATGGCAACACGGTAGGTCTACCCGTACCAGCCCGTCCGTACGGGTAATCTGATTCTCTATATAAGCACCTTAAGGTTAAATAGTTGTCAAAAATCAATACCAATTTGTTTATTGCATAACGGCAGCCTTAAAAAATAAAACACACATCACTCAACCCTAAAATGCAAAACTAACAATCCACATATTACAAAACAAACTACAACCCTACTTCAAAAGTACAACAATACACGCCACACCCAATAACTCAGCCAGTCCATTAGAATGTGACGGATATATAAAGCCATTGGGGCCCCGTTTATAAACTTCAATCGGGTGGCGAAGGGTTAATCCCTCGGTACAAAAGACACATTAGGACGTATCCACACGTCGGGAGCAAATCTTTGGTAATCAATCAGCCGGGTATGTACCGAGCCTCGAACATTTCTGTTAAGGCGTAGCGCCATTGTCTCCGGCTATTGTTCGAACTGTCTGCTTTGTTACATAAGTGCCAGTCATGAGGTATAACGATTGATTTCCTAATCGGGATATCTTTCGGTTTGGTATCGTTTTTTGGGAATATAGACGTTTATTGTCATTATATATACTACATACATATACATATGGCAAATTTTGAAACCGTATCACCTCTTTCAATCATCTATAGTTTCAAAATAAATGCCGGAAAACTATCGGATTTCTTAATAGTGTGGGGCTCCATCAAAAACTTTTAGGCAAATCTCACTTACAACCGTATATCTACTGATTGACGAATGAGGCCCTGGGGCAGGCTTTTCTTTGTAGTTTTTTATACTACTAAGATGGTAAATAAGTACGCGGCCCACCTGATGGGAAGTGGTTACCGTGGCCAATGGGCGTTCTTGAAGGTCCCCATTGTAGTCGCTTGTGTTACAATTGCTCCCATAAAAGTCGTACAAATCAAAAGGAGAAGGAGTTATACCCAGGGACAGTCTCAGATGCAACCAATAAAAAAAGGTGGATCCCATCTCTTGATTTTCATTCCCAATTTACTATCACCATGATCACAAATGTAAAGAAAATAAATGACCAGTATAAATATCCCGATTATAGTGGGTAATTCTAGTTTCAATTAACACAATAATTACCCGTAATTGTGGCAAAATACCCTAAAGTGAAAACACTGATGTTGTTTGTGTTCGACAAATAAATAAAACGATCGCTAATTTCACACGTTCGCTCGGCCCGTGAACTCGATTGCAGTAGCTTTAATCAAAGTGATGTATCGATTGAGATAAATGTTGGGGCGTTTTAGTGTTAGATGTGTGTAAATGAGTTGGCATTTAAATGTAAATTTAAATATAGTTAGAGTTACCAGAGCAAAATTTTAAATTTCCTTAGTTTTGACTTTGTATCGGTAGTGGCTTAATGGTAAATATAAGAGGTTGCCTTGGCAAACCTTACCCAGTGTACCAATAAAGGGTAGAAGCTCGACCAAGATCTTCATAGTACATTTGCTAAATAGGGAACGAGGCTGAACTGAGTCTTCCCTCGCTGTGTTGAGGGGTCAGACGGCTGTCGCTCCAATAAAAACCATATAAGCCGCTTTAAAAGAACAATCGACGAGTAAGTGGCTCCTGGGTACCGAGGTGAAAGAAACGGAAACGAAAAATGGGAACAAAGTTAAAATTATTATGACACTAGCTGTTGCCCGCGGCTCCGCCCGCGTGGAATTCTGATCCCGTTCATAGCTGATATATAACCTATATGTTAATCCAGGGTATAACCTATATACATACCAAATTTCAACCAAATCGGTCCAGCCGTTTATGCGTGAAAGAGTAACAAACATCCACACATACACACATATTATTCTCACAAACTTTCACATTTATAATATTAGTAGGATGCCATACCCTAACATCAGTTTTTCCATTGAATGTATATTGTATATACTTACATATTCACGCCTATAAATCCCCAATGGGGTAAGCAGAGGTGTTTTAACCCCCACATTTCGCGTTTACACCATCGGCTGTCGGATAGTTAGGTATCTGTTGAAGTCAGCTACAGTCCCGGGTCCTTTAAGCGGGGCGTGTAAAAGCACCTGATTAGGCCGTCAAGCTGAGTGCCACCATTGTAACATGGTACGTGTCTATAATGGTGACCCTCTTTTTCAAAGACTTTACCTTCAGCTTACCATCAGGCGAGGCGAAGTTAAATTGACGGGTCCTATTTAAAAAAATGGGGGTGCGATGCTAGCACCTCTGCCTACCCCTTCGGGGATATAGGCGTGAGTTTATGTTATTTTATGTTTAAAAAAAATGAGACAAACTATTTTTAGGAATCAACTCACAAATTGATCAAAGCTGGCAAATTAGGGATTATTCTGATCAATTCAGTTGTCAAAGGGTTAATTAATGCGTGGTATGGTGGCGCTTTGTTCACGTTAAGGTGATTACATACGCGAATGACTTTGACCATACAAATGCTCAAGGTCATTCGCTCATATTTGAACCGTAAATATCAGTAAAACCAATTTTAATAGATAACTTTATAGGTGACGATTACTAACTAAGAAGGTCACGTCATGCTAATACACTTATTTAACATAATGTGAAATTTTAGATTATTTGGATACATATTGTAGATAAGAAAGAGTAGAGTGATGTTCAAAGCCTCTTTTCAACTATTTCCTTCTTTTTTATTTTATTTATGAAAAGGAGAAGTTATTCTGTATATCCTGTAGTATGCAGGCATGCCAGATCTGTAGGTTTTATGGTTAATAAGAAAAACGGTTTCGAAAATACCAATTTTTCGATGCTGATCTGATTCGGGGCCTTCACGCTGGTATTTCCGTGAAACCTCTCAGTAGTTAACGTGAAGTGAGATTCCTAGCAAATGACCATTTACGGCTATTAATTAATACTGATAATTACTCACTTGGATAACATCTTAAGGGGACATATCTGTTACTAATTGCAATCCTACTAATCCTATTAATATTATAAACATACATACATATAATCAGCCTATATAATATAGCATACATATTACATATAACAGCCTCCGTGGCGTAGCGGTAGTGAACGCGGCCGCTACGCAGGAGGCGCGGGTTCGATCCCCGCTCAGTGCAAATATTTGTGTTCATGAAATATGGGTATTTGCATTGGTCTGGTCGTGCCTCGGAGAGCACGTTAAGCTGTCGGTCCCGGTTGCCATAAGAACATCTATGGCAGTCGTTACGGGTAGTTGGGAGCCCTAAAAAAATCCAAAAACAACGGTCTAGCTGCAAAGCTTCGATATCGCCTAATGTTACCATTGGGCTGTGGAGGTCAGATGGCAATCACTTCACGAAAAAAATATCGAGGTCTAGCCAAATCTGTAGTTAAGACTGGTAAAAGCGGACCCCAGACTCCGAGCTGAAAAGCTTCGGATGCAACTGGGAATTAACGCTAGGATGAGAGATTACATATAATATAGTCGTGTTGGTTCCCGGTGAAGTAGAATAGGGCCACCCCATCTCTTCCTGTGGGTGTCGAAGGCGACTAAGGGGTAGGGCTGTTCTCCATCTGACAGTAAACATACACCCCATAACTAAGTGCCCGTTTGACGGTAATAGGTTCGCTCCCTATTGATTTTGATTTTGAATTTGGTAGAGGGATAGATTATAGTCTGAAATCTATATCTATATATACTAGCCTTTGCCCGCGGCTCCGCCCGCGTGGATGTTGGTTATCGCGATAAATTAAAATTGCGACTATAATTTGAGATTTAAACTATCCTATCTCTCAAGTTGGATCGAACTGTACATGGTGTGCGAATTTTATTATAATCGGTTAAGTGGTTTAGGAGTCCATTGAGGACAAACATTGTGACACGAGATTTATATATATTAAGATTATGAAAAAGAAAGTCGTGTTAGTTATACTATTTATAACTCAAGAACGGCTGAACTGATTTGGCTGAAAATTGATGGGGAGGTAGCTTAGAACTAGAAGGACATAGGATACTTTTTATCACGTTCCCGTGGCACGTGACATAAACCCCAAATGTATGTATATACTCATACGCTCATTACCTCCCAATGACTACAACAAATTGGATAATTCTTTTTGTTTTGTGTTCGTTATTGTATGGCTAAGGTTAAATGGAAGGTGCAGCGGGAATGGGATCAGAACCTAATATGGAAATTTGAATAGAAGGTACAGCGGAAATGGGATCTGAATACCACGCGGGCGGAAAATATGGCGGTACGAAGTTCGCTGGGTCAGCTAGTAACACATAAATGCTACTTTTCAGTCCTTAAATAGGTTCCAATGGGTTGTAGGAATGGAACAGAAAAGCAGCAATTTGTCACAATTTGATTCAAGTCTTGAAATGTTACTTTAGATCGTTTATTAATCTCCGTTCTCATAATCAACGCTTGCTTTGACATAACTTCCAACAACATCGTTTCTAAAGCTTCTTGTTGTGTTTTTGTTGTAGCTACTCGCTTTTGTTTTAATTAAAGGCATAATCATTGTTGTATCCAAATCGTTTACAACACTATACATTGTTGTTTACGAGACTGAAGCAAAAGCAAGATTACTTTTGTATTTGATAGGGTACACTTCCGAGATCGTCTCATGTAAATTTTATCAAAATTGGTCAAGTAGTTTATGAAATATCAACAAATGTCAGGTGAAGTCGGTTTTTTAAATTTTTAATTTGGAGATTATGCTGTGAAATGTTGGCGTTGATACATTTATATCTAGACTAGACGACCCACCCCGGCTTCGACCGACTCGTACTTGGCCAGTTTTATCTTTACTGTACTGCGGCCTTACTATAAAGTCTTAAAACAGGTGAACAATTGAACTGCTAACATAGTACCAACTGCATAAATAAACTTTGTAATCCAGTATAAACATATAAGATTACAAACTTACATTTGCAGTTGGTAGTATGACAGCAAGAATTATTGACCTGTTATAAGAGTTTATGGTACGGGCACTAAGAGGGAGTCAAATCTGCATCATCCTAACTACAAAGTAAGTAAATCATTAGTATTTATCCTAGCGGTGTTCCACTATTTAAATTAGTAAAAAAAAGTTAGCATGGCTTCCAATTTCGTTAACTGTAATTAAGTTACACAAAAATGGCGTCTGACTTCCAGCGAACGAGTGAGTCAGAGCGTAAATAATTTTGTTAATCAAATAGTTTTCGTTACAGCATGCATTCGTGATTAGCTGCCGACGCTCCCGTATTCTAATTAGTTAGTCAACTTAAAGTTGTTAGTAAAAAAAGTCTTACTAATTTACTATCTAGATCAAAACGAAACTTGCCTCACGGGCCCGACGCGAACTTAATCTATTACTTTTTAGATTACTGAGGTAACAGATACAACCGACCTGAGGGCACACCGTTCTTTCCCAGCCCGGAGTCTGCTTCTCTAACTTCTAACTACGAGTATTTTGCTTTCTGCCCCCCAATCCCTGAAATAAAGCGTCTAACAGAGCCTCGTCAATTTATATCCAATTTATTTATATACCCATATTCACTTACGAAGGAAGAGAAGAAAATGTCTAGAGCATATATTATTAAAAGAGAAATTAAGTAAAAAGTGGACATCTCTTTAATAATAGGATTTAGGAGTGTAGAAGCAATATCTTGAAAAGTCTAGGCCATAATACCTATCCATTCAACATATTCTAGCTATCCCCAGAACACAGCGGACAAAGTGCGATAACACTCACTAATCAAATCGTATTATTAAACTACTCTTCTTCTTAAAAAGAAAAACGAATCTAATTTCCTGGTAAAGAGGGTTCAAATTCAAATGGCAATTCCATCATGGTTGCCAACGTTTTCAGTAACCGCGGCAATTTTCAAAATTTGTATGCGTTGAGTAGCTTTTGTGGCTAGCTCTAGTAAGGTTTTGCTGTAAAGCATTCTCTCTGTCACAGGGCGTTGATTACCGCTGCGCAGAACTAAACTAATTCAGGCTAAACATGGCGGACACTGGTTGAATAAGTTCCTAACTCTGCTTACTCAGACAATTGCATGCTGCGGCTTACCGCTTGGGCAACGTGCACTGTAATACTGGACTTGTTTGAATAGATTTGCTACTTTAGTGCTGTAAGTGATTAAGTTTATTTCCACCCACAGCACTTTCTTGGGTCGAAGGACCAAGTGTGTTTTACATTTGGTCTTTCGAGCCAAGAAAGTTTTATATAGTTATATGTATATAAGCAGAAAGGAGATGATTTATTTTCGGCCCATCAATACAACGACTTTTAAGTTTTTGTTTCTTATGTAAAACATCAAAGCGAGAGTGAGAGAAAAGAGAGGCAACAGAGAATAGGGCATGAACAGTCATTGTACAATATGCACAAAATACGAATCCATTTATTATCATAATTGGACGAAGAATGTTCCAAATTCTAACCGATTCACGATAACTTATTAAAGAGTGTTTTTATCATTTATTGTATTTGTGAAAATTCTTAATATTTCACATGACAAGATGTTAAAATGTTGCCAGACATCTTCTTTACCATAGACTCAAATCGATTAATAATGCGATTGTATTCGATGAAACTTCAGGCACATATAGGTTTTTTCTTCAAATCTTCAATCTTACAATTCTCATTCCATATGACATTATCGAAAGTTTTTGCTAATAAAAGTATTTTGCTATAAACGAATCTTCATAGAATGCGTTGTAGATAGTTTTATTTCAATGTGTAATTGAAATAAAACTATCTACAACGCATTCTATGAAGATTCGTTTTCAGTTATTTCATTACATACTGTCATCATCATATACTGATTTATCTCCGGAGAATTAGGCAGAGTGAATTAACACCCACATTTTACCAATCATTGTATTAGGTCCGTTTAAATATTTTTATTTCAATGATGTTATAACACAACAGGAGTCCATATTATTTACACTATGCCTGTCTAGAAGTAAACACTAAACTACAATACTCTCAGGTTATAGCTTTACGAATACAAAAATACAACGTTAGGTTGGGCATTGCACTCTTTATATACCTACTTGGTTGTCGTCATCATTATCGTGGCCTAACCTTCGAGTCCGGGGTGCTCTTCCAGTCATCTGACCTCCACAGCCCGATAATGAAGATTATTTTAATTTAAAACTGATGTTTTAGTTTTATTTTAAAGTATCAATTGAGGAATCGATTCCATGTGGTAAAAATTGTTAGCGAATACAATTTCATTATTTCGAATGGCAATACAATCCCATAAGTGCCAAAAATTGTTTGACAGTTATTTTGTGATTATTTTGAGTGATTGATTAGTGAATTTTCTTGTTGTTCAATGATCATTGTAAAAAAAATAATAAGTATTATATAGTACAGACGTTACACAGGCAGCTGCTATGTAAATCAATGGCTAGTATTGAATAATATGGACGAGTGGAGTATAACAGTGTCTATAAGTGATGTAGTCAAACAATTCTAATAAATACACCAGTCGTACCGCCAACCATCTTTTTCAGATGAATTAAGTACTGCAAATCAGTAAACAACCAAGGCACTGGGAGAATGTATGTTATTTACATTAATTGAGTTTTCTTTTTGCTCATTTACTATAATTACTATGATTTGTATGCTTTTTGGACGACATACCTACCAGCAATAAAAAACGTTTTATATACCTATGTAATAAATAAATATTAATATAATATGGTTTTGTTTGTTTTTATTTCATTGGATACCTACTTTCATTTCATGGTGTAAGTATGAATCATCATCTTAGGAATTTTGCCTAGTTGTAACCGAGGCTTTTACCGGCCGCTTGCTCCTTCTCTTTTATTCGGTTTGGAAATATGCCTTTTATGGCAGCGGCTGCCGTCTGACCGCCCAACTAGTAAAGATAATCCTGCTTTTCTACATCCGAAAAACATATAGACTGTGAAAAACGGCACATGCCCGTACTTTGAAATCACATATATTGATGTATTCACGGCCATGCGGGTTTTGTCGGTTCGAGTCCGACATAACCACCCTCACTGGCTCCGGCGGATTTGAGTGGATTTCCACTTGTTAAAAAGAAGGTTATTGCCCTATCCATCTTCTATTTATTCAATACATTGCATAAGACATGATTTTAATGACGTCTATTATTATGTCATACTAAATAATAAAATTATAATTTTCTGAGATTGGCGCCATGACAGTTTCACATTGATTTTAGTATCAGTTTTGATTTGGTTTATATCAATGTTCCGGTTAGACTAGCTAAGAAGCAATGTACCATTGTAATCCCGATAAAATTACAAATAAATCAATACTCGTTTCATTATTGTTCTCCAAAATTTGTAGGTGGCCGAAAGCTCAAACATAAAAAATCGTCTCCTTTCTCTAAACTAATGATTGTTGTCTGAACAGACTCTATACGCGATAGCCCTTCTTTAAATATTTTTAAAAAACGTATACTTAAAAGACCACTTTTTGTTTCAACAGTAGTGGACATAAGACATGGTATGTATGTTGGTATGTTTGTATGTATGTATTTATGTATGTATGTATGTATGTATGTATGTATGTATGTATGTATGTATGTATGTATGTATGTATGTATGTATGTATTTATGTATGTATGTATGTATGTATGTATGTATGTATGTATGTATGTATGTATTTATGACTGCCTCTGTGGCGTAGCGGTAGTCAACGCGGCTGCTAGGCAGGAGGCGCGGGTTCGATCCCCGCTCAGTGCCAATATTTATATGCATGAATATAAATATTTGCGTTGGTCTGGGTGTTTCTATGTATAATATGTATGTATTTACAAAAAAAAAAAGTATCTAAGTATGTATATCCGCATTCTACATTCCATAACACAAGCTAATTAAGCTTACCATGGGTCTAGATAGCGTTGTGTGGAATGTTGTAGAATATTTATTTATTTATGTATGTGGGTATGTATGTATAATGTAGAAATATAATCTTCACGACGTTGTACACTAGACTTTGCCTCTCAATATACTGTAATTCCTCTGTGCACTCCCGGGTTTGCTGGAAGAGAACTCAACTTTGAGTTAAACTCGCCTTTGTACATGACTTATCACTAAACTACTTGTATAAAATATTGTGTACAATAAAGTATTAAATAAATAAATAGATTCATTGACTTTTGAACCGCCCCTGTCCAGCCAAATTCTGAAACGATTCTTCGAGACAAAAAAAGCGACTAGGTGACACAGTGGTTTACCCAATTATTGGATCAGAGAAGGCTGTGCACTCTTGACAACTTGTGAATCGAGTTGCAAAATAGAGGGTTCTTCATTCCACAAGCGTGTCTACTGTCGTGGCAATAGGTTTGGTGTCAGAGATATCGATAGGTACCTATTGCTTGGCTTGACTTTGTCATTATATTTGAGTCTTCTCAGGCTGATGCCACGTTTCGAACCGGTGCGGTGGTCCATTTGCTAAGCTAGTCTAATATATTTTTTTTTTGTTAATTTTGACGTTTCGTAAGTACCGTTTTGATGGTCTGTACAGAATAAATGATTTTTGACTTTTACTTTGAAAAGATTATCTACAAAAAGTTATGCCACATGACCGTTTCTATTGTTCATTTTAATAATATTTTACTTCCTTTTCATTTATTCATCCTACAAGTACGATCCTATCCCATCTTAGGTGAAGAATAGTGGTTATGATGGAGTAGAATAGTCAAGTTTTATTGCAACAAAGATCATTATTGTAAAACAGAACTAAACAGAGTTCTATTAAACTCTAGAATATTCAGGCATAGCTGAACATTCATAATATGTTTCACATAACGAGCTATTGTGCACCAAAGTTTGCTGAATCTTTTATAAAATTAAAAACTAGAAAGACGTACACGGCTTGCAATTTTTCCTAGCACATTTCGGAACTTTATGTTAGCATCTGGCATTTGTGACTAGCAGTAAACTGATGCTGACATAGCAGCTCTTATTTAGAAATGTTTCAACTGTACAAAGGATACTGCATGTACCATTTTGTGCACATTGGTACAATTGTGCACTTGGGTTATATTTTCCCTTTTTAGTATTGCTCCTTGCTCTGAATTTCTTTGAACTGAAAGGTGGTTGCAATATTAATGTATACCTTCTATATACTTCTCTTTCAAAGGAAAATTTTGACCCATTCATTCATGCTGCTGTGCATTTCTGTAGGCAAAAGAAAGTTTGTAGGCATTACTTCCATTTAAGGAATATCACAATAGCTTTCTGATTTTCTAGTAGGAATATTATTATAATGTGTGTGAATGTGTATATATCTCTGTGTGAGTCAACGTGTGATAGGGAAAGGGTGTATGCGTATGTGTGTGCGTGCGTCGGTACACACTCACTACTCACACTCAGACTGATTTGGGATTTTGTATCTAAAGGTGTATGTTTATCTTCTTGGCCGTGTGCACATGTATCGTGACTAACTGTGTTTATAAATGAATAACTTAAACTTTTTGTAAGTTTATTTGATAATCTATTTTCAACCTCGTTCAATATTTTGTTTTGTTCATGTTTATAATACTTTACGTAATGTTATTATTTATTTTATTCTACTTGATTTATACTTTTCTCTCTCTCTCTCTCTTTTTAATACACCTTGTATCTAGTTTATTTACTAACTACACCATATCTTTTGTTTTTATCACATTACTGTCCATCCTAAGGTTGCCTGGAAGAAATCGCTTCTAGCGATAAGGCCTCCCATTGTACATTGAACCGTAACATGCTACCTACTTGTATTACTGTAAATTTATTGGTGTACAATAAAGACTTATCTATCTATCTATCTATTTTTGTCAAAAGAATTACAGAACAAAGTACCTACCTTATAGTAATACAGTCTTTTGAAAACATACAAATTTTCAAAAGACTGTATTACTAGTCTTTTGAAAATTTGTATGTTAGAAGCTGTACTTAACCCTAAAACATAAATACTCCTACAAATCTGAAAGAATCCTAATGAAGTCTTGCTTCCGTCCGTCGCGGGGTACTTTATCACCCAAAGCAGCCGAGTCCTTGCTAAGATTTACGATACTTTTATCAGAAGTTTAAAGAGCTTCATAATTTACGCCACTCTCACGCTGCCGAGATTGTATCGCGCTCCAGAAAAATATACGTATCCATAACTAATTAATTAAGAATTTCTTTGTATCATAAAAGAGGGAGCTTATAAAGTATGTAAGGATAGATGCATATGGTGGGCTTTTTTTTATTTTTTTTTATACCACTTAGTTGGCAGACAAGCACACGGCCTACCTGATGGGAAGCGGTCACCGTGGCCTATGGACGTATGCAACACCAGGGGCGTCACACTCGCGCTGCCGACCCTGAAGAAACCTAATGCCCTTCTTGAAGAACCCCATATTGTAGTCGCTTGGGAAAACCACCGCAGGGAGTTCATTCCACAGCTTGAGTGTGCGTGGGATGAAGTGCCTTTCAAACCGCACAGTGCGCACCGTTTTCAGACGCAATGTCTCTGCTCTTTTCTATTGACTCTGCCTCCTACTCCGGAGAGAAATAGGCGTGAGCATATGTATCTAAAAAAAAGTGCTCTACAGAATACCACGGGTATAAATAACCTCGTGTTGTGTTTCCAGCAGTGAGTATAGTTGTCGAGCTCACCGGAGAGGTATTGTGCTGTCAGTGGGAAAACCAGAGGCTTGACCTGCTTATCTTCTGCGCTGACGGCACAGAATCTCTCTGTTCTTACAGAGTCGACAGCACGAGTGTGACTGCGCTGGTGTTGCACTCGTCCATAGGCCACGGTAACCACTTTCCATCAGGTGATCCGTGTGCTTGTCTGCGACCTAAGTGGTATTTAAAAAATGTAAAAAGAAATGCTAAGTGAAAAGGTGACATATTGATTAGAACGTTCCCATTGGTAATGAGAAAACTGAACTTGTACCTTTACCTTTACAAATTGTCATCTTTTTGTTTCTTCGTTTACAAAGCCAATCTTTTTTGTTGTTGGAATTATTCATATTACGAGTATATTACAATTTCATGTATTATTATTACATAAATTATCACAGCTACATACTACACAGAGTCACAAATAATTACTAGAAGCAAAACATAAATAATAACCTACCTCAAGATGAAATGAATGAAAGGAGAAAAGTAATAAATATTTTCTGTCTGTAATTCAAATCAATACATTTCATTACTGATGTTAATAACAGTATGTATTACTTGAGCTAGCAACTACTTTTGATCACTTTGATGAGACTGTTTCGCAGAATACCTCAAGAGCACATCCGAGACTAAGATACTTACTCAAGACGAAATCAATAAAAAGTGCCTTATTTCTACTAATATTATAAATGTGAAAGTATGTGAAGAAGTTTAGATATTCGTTAATCAATCAAGCTCACTGGAGAGATTTTGTGCTGTCAGTGGGAAAACCAAAGGCTTTGTCCTACTTATCTTTTGCGCTGACGGCAGAGAATCTCTCTGTTCATAAAGGGTCGACAGCACGAGTGTGACTCCCCTGGTGTTGCACTCGCCCATAGGCCATGGTAACCTGGAAATCTGGAGAGCCGTGTGCTTGTCTGCGACCAAAAAGCTCTTACGGCTGAACGATCTGACTGAAATTTTGGTACAGGGATAGATTATAATAGATATGACTAGAATAACTATACTATAGTCACGGCTCTCTCCCAGTGGCTACCCCAATCCTACATGTTTCCACCTGCTGCGATCCTGGCATACAACTTTCGCTTCTTCTACTTTCATTGTTTTTATAAATGCTCGTCGGTTTTTATTACTATTGACCTGTCCTTTCTTTATGATGCCTTCGATCTGACTAACATACGTACATCTAGGTCGACCCTTACCGGTTTGCCCATTCACCCTTGTTTCATAAATATGTTTCGTCAGTGTCTTTTTTATTCATGTTATATCACGAGTATAAATTCCCATGGGTTGCCGGAACGTAGTCATTATTCAAAACGGCCGAAGCCATGGACCCCAGCTAGTTTATCATAACGATATTTCTTAAAGTTATGACCTGAAAAGAACTTTTATCGATAAATAGGTCCACGGCCCTTTGACCTATATTTACGCATCTCAGGCCCTTGAGCTGCACTTGAACGAAACACAGAGGTCTTAGGGTCAATAACGCGCGTAGGTGAATACGTTTCGTAAAGGACTTAATAAGAAGTTTCGTAATTGATTAAGTTACAGTTATTTTATTGAGTCACCTGAAATATACTTCTATTCTTTGAAATAAAACTACTTTTTAACGAATTCTATGTCTTTACTTTTAGCGCGACGTTTCGGATTATTCAGCAGCCATGGTCTAGAGATAGTAGTTGTCACCCTTCCGGACCCGTGGCCCCCCTGGATGATACCTCTAGGGGTACCACGGGTACTTGGATTCGGACCCGTGGCACCCCCAGTCTTCAAATCCATAGAACAGTGTACCAAGAGTATCAAACTTCTATTTACCAGTTCCCATGAACCCCCCAATCAAAAAGTGATGGATTAATGATGGATTTGTCAATATAGAAGTGTAAGTTATCGCAAAAAAGGTACCCGAATCATGATGAATTGTTGATTACTATTTACGCAGAATGAGCTCACTGTGTCGTTAAGTCTTGTTATATTTTGCTTATTTCCTGGGTTAATTAAGTGAATAACATACGAAAATACAGAAACACACATACCTACACAATACATGAATAACATACAATAGGAATCCTCCGATGAGCAAAGTAGTATCTTATACAATACATTCTTCCATGTCTAACTAACAAAGTAGCAAACAATTCAATATCTTGTTTAGGTCTAATTATCTATACTATCTATATTAAGTTAATGAATGTAAATTGTTTATAAATTGTTTATGATTTGTAGTCATCTTTGTATTTAGATTTTCGCTCTTGGTTTGTATAGTCATTGAGTTATCGTGGAATCCTGGTGACCAGTAATACAGGTAATCAATTACCTACTTCAGGCACCAGCGATCCGCAACCGAATTCTGTGTACCCTATGTTGTGAATGTCTAAATATTGTAATTTTTGGTTGTTGGTGAGAAATAAATCATTATTATTATTATTATTATTATTATTATCTAATCTTGCTTGAGTTCTGTCTACATTAATTTATGTTTGTTAATGTCTATGAAAAAGTCTGCTTACTGTTGTAAACATGCAACAGTCCCATGAAATGTGAACCAACATTTACAAATACATTTTGAGTAAAAGCTAAAATAGCTATCTTGTATACCGAAGATCAAACTTTAGAGTCTTCCAACGCTTGCATCAGATTTGTGTATGGTTCACGCAAATATGAGCGGATTCCAGAATTTTCTATTAAGCTCAAGTGACTACGACGCGACGTCGTCGGCGAAATACTCATGTTTCTTTTTCACTTCACAATATTTCTTCAATCCTTTGAATAACGTCACAATCTTTACGTACCTTCATTATTGTTATTATATATCTTACTAATATTTATATTTGCTCCTAATTGCTGGTAACTATTTTGAACTTGGTTAAGAGTGGTTAAGAAGTCGGCCTTACGATACTGAGGTCCCGGTGTCAAATCCTGGCCATTATACTACCGATGTGAATCCACTCCTACACTCCACACTAGTGATTTAGCTTAGTTAATTAGCGTAGGTAAATACTAGTGGTTTTAGTTACTAGTCCTCTTTAAAAGAATTAGTAGTTATTTTGGTTCGTATACATTCGAAGTGTCCATGCAAAGTTTCAAATCGATACGAAAATTTTTAAAGTTGCCTTTGTGGACTGCATTTATTTCGATTGAAACAAAGTAAAGGTTTCAACGTGTTATTTATTTTACTTTTCGATATTCCGAGAGCACGTGGTTTTTGCTACACGTGGAGTACAAGTGGTTTTTATTACTGCACGTGGTTTTTACTCTCTCGGGGAGTCGGACCTCTTCCTGTGTTCTTGCTCGTAGGACGCGTTGTTATAATCGACATCCAAATCTAATAATAGCTGTAATAACTAAACAATACTAATAAAAACGTAGTAATTACATGTTAAAGGTATGATTCCGAAGCCGACCGCATACGACAGCAACAGATGCAGCAGATACAACGTAACCATTACTTGTTAAAGTCCCATTCGGATAAACGGGACTATTAAGAAGCCGCAATGAATCACACGCATGTGCTGCATGCGTCGGCAGTTGTCGTATGCGGTCGGCTACGAAATCATACCTTAAGCCTATTAAAAAACCATCCCATTCTACCATACCTAAAACAAACTCTCTCTAAACGAATAAGTAACAGAGAACTTCCACAAATCTCGAAAAACATTTGCCATATTAATAATATGTGTACAAACACGACAAACTTGCGCGTACTCAAACAGAGCTCCACAGATAATTAAGCTATCAGGATACAGAATATAACGACACCCTTAGTTGTTAGCACAACAGACTTTAATTGGCTCCAACAGAAACAAATACGAGTATGTAAATACATTTTGGAGATGAGACAATAGCTTTATTCAAAGCCGTGCAGCGAGAACTCCTAAATTGGATTCAGTTTTGTTAAGAACCATATTGTGTGTTGACAACGGTTAAATACAGTTTACGGTGAGATGTGAAAAGCCAGGAAGTGGTTGAGCCATGGACTGACGACCTGAAAAAGGTGGCTAGGATAAACTGGATGCGGAAGGTTAAGGATGGTGAGAAATAGCGCAAATTGGGAGAGGCCGATGTCTAGCAGTGGATTGCAATAGACTAATTGATTGATTGATCCAGCCATTGTGGTAAGAAAAATGGTCAGCCTAGACCCTGCGTTATCGAGTCAAGCTGCTTCCAGTTGCGTCTAGGGGCTCCTTTTTGTGCCCCATACTAGTCCATGTCGTATTTGCTCGCTTGCCCACTATGCCCCTCCACCTGTACTAACGAAGATATAATGTAGGGCAACGGAGAACGCTGTGGGTGTGACCCAGTACTGGGTCGACAAAATTTAACAAGAAGTTGGAATGATGTCAGCCATTGACTCAAAGAAGAAGAAGACTGAGGTCACGGCTTTTCTGAGTTTGAACGAGAGAGAGAGTATCAAGTCGAAGGCAAGATAAGATGGATATGTTATTATTGACGGCAAAACACATGATGATCCTTTTGTATTGGATGAACCTCGTCAAATAAATTTTCTTATCCTAGTCCTTTCTCTCCAATAACTGTCAGCCTCACCAGCCTCACTCAGGCAAGCATTTAAGAAGGCGGATGGTCAATTAATGCCCCAGTTAGCACAAGTTCTATAAAGTAAAAAACATTACCCTCCTTTCTTCGGCAGTTGGGTAAAAAGCATGACAATTGAGGTCAAAATAATTCAAAATTACATTACAAATGTAAACCCACTCCTGAAGCAATTTAACTTAGTTGCAAGGGGTAGGTAACCCTCTAGATAATTACAGGAATACTACTCTTTAGTGTTACTCTTTTATAAAAATCGTATAGTCTCTATTGCTATCACAACAAGCTCTACAACTTTTGGCGTACATAACATCATTTTATATGAATACATTAACCTCATACACAATGTCATTGTCACACCAAGTAAACGGATATCTGGTTTTGACACCTAGCCTCAATTTCCCCGTTCCATTATCGTGATTTGCCTTCACACGTCCTCCATAATTTTAATTCCTGATTTACATGACAAGCAACTTTACACTCGGGAGCATTCCTACAAGTTCGACGCCAAAGCGGGCCGAATTTGCATTTGTACAATCTTGTATTAAGCAGTGCCTATAAAATGTATAGACGTTCCTTTGTTGAGAATTTTCTACTTAAGAGCTCTCTATAAGTTTTAGTAAGTAATCTATTAAATATGTATTTGCTTGGATAATTATTGAAGAATAAATTATTTATAGTTCTTACTTTAGTTATCATTTTTGAAGATTATTTTCTTTCTTTTATCTCAATTTGTAAATATCTTAGAGTACCTATACATTGCTATTATAACAGCAATGTATACTCTAAGATATTTAACTAGCTCTCTCTAGCTTTAAGGTAAATATTGATAACTCATAATATTATTTATCATTTAGAAAATCAGTGGTAGGTTCATAAAATAAATAGATACAGTGTGTATTTTATCATAACATTTTTATTCAGAATTGGATTTTTTTTTTCAAAGCAGTGAATCCCCTTTTTAGTTTTTAGTCGGTTTAGCCATACCCGCCGACTCCGACGGGAGGGTATCTGAGGGAATTTCTGCACTATTAAAAAAGTAGTGATTCCCCTGATAGATTCGGATGGCACAGTTGCTACGATGTCTGAGAGATTGGCGTTTGTCGTTCGATTTCACATCTTTTATATTATTTTGGAAGCTTATTTTATCACAGTTCAAACGTAGTTTAACAAAAAATCTCTCAATTCGCACTATTTATCAATGACCTAAAACTCTGTTTTTGTCAGACTTCAGAATAATTAATTCTCACCTAAAACATCTATCATCTGCCAACAAAGACAATTTGGAAGAACAAAAAATATTAGTGAACGGATTATCGACTTTGGACCCTAGCATTTTGCTCGACATACATTTAAATTCCAACTCTATTCTTGTCGTACTAAAGTCGATATTCGTTTATAAGAATTTAAATCGCAAGGTGACAATAACGCGTAAAATTCGTATCCTAAGACGATAAATCGAGTGAAATATCTCAAACTATTCAAAATCAGTTCTCGCCCTATAATGGGGTGGGACATCGGCCCACGTAATGGACTGTAATAAATCTCGTTTACAATCATATAGAATTTTCGTTCGCTATTATTTAATCATAATTTAGTTTTTACATGGATAAAATAGGTTCGTTTTTATAAACTTTTATTTTATTTAAAATACTTGTATGTTTTTTTTTTGTGTAGTTTAAATCTAGCGAGCGGAATTATAATCACTTATTTTTATCTTCTTTATTTAACCTCATTTCCAAATCATCAATGATTAAACAGCCCCTCTAGACAAGTGGCAATTCGTTGCCCGGCGTATGATGGAATAGAATGCCAAATGTATGGGATTTGACGTATATGACAGGCGTCAACGAATGTCAAAAACGTCAAATCCTATACATTTGTCATTCTATTCCATCATACGCCGAGCAACGTATTGTCACTTGTCTAGGGGGGCAGTACAGACACAACATTTTGCATCTTCGATGATTATAACTTCCTTCCATTATACTGCATAAGCTCACCCCTACGCTAAGGGGATAGCAGAGGCATACTATGCGTACTCCACCAACTACATAGTCAAAGTCAAAAATCATTTATTCTGTATAGACCATCAAAACGGCACTTACAAAACGTCAAAAATATACAATATGTATTAAAGACTAGCTTAGCAAATGGACCACCCCGGTTCGAAACGCGGCCCCGGCCTGAGAAGACTCCGGCAAGAAACTCAGCGGGCTTTTTTTTGGTCTATTTACAAAAAATGCTTAGTCTAGGTACTTAGTCTATATTTTACGTCCCACATCATAGGAGTGTTAACTATTGTTATCTAGTTGAACAGGTTATGGTATTTAAGTACCATCATCAGACATTTATTCCAGTAAAACAATTACAAAAATAAAAATGGTAGCAACCCGTATTTTTATAGTGACTTCAGGGCCTCGTTAGCATATGCCTCTGCTAACTGGGAACATATTCCAATAGATATCTACAAAAAAAAATTGCATCGTAAATACTTCAAATTTCATTCCCATAATTAACTTACCCCTACGCTGCTTATAAAACCGAACGTGGAACAAATGTGGCTCTAAACAAAGCGAACCTTAAGGCCTAAGCAGCAGGGCCCCTGTAACAAATGGGGCTCATACGTCATTCTGACAATGATAAAAACGGGGCTACGGTTCGAGAGCTCGCATCGGCATTGGCACACGTGTGCAAGCGTACGCACACAGATGTAATACACCTACTTTATACAGGGTGAATTTTAATTAGAGTAATTCCTTTAACCTGTATGACCGGCTTCTGATATGTTGGAAAAATATGTTTTAAATCAGTTTTGTTTTCTTTGTTTTTAAATTCAAATGTGTTTTTAGGTTTAACTTTCTGGTTTAGGTTTTATTTGATTATCGGGTTTCTACTATCAACCTTATTGATGAGATTTTAGAGTAGTATTTTTCTTAACACGTATGGAATAATACATTTGGTGTATACGCTTGACGGCAATGGGCTCGCCCCTTATTATGTGGGACTGGTGAAATGTGGGTGTTAATACATCTCTGCCCAGTAGAAGTAAACAACCAAGAAAGGATTTGAACTAATCACTTTCCAAGGAAACACTACCAACTAAGCCACTTGGATGTATTCTCATCTAAATGAGACGTCTTCTTGAAAGTTTCTCTTCATACTCCTATGTCAAGTGTATGTAGAAGGAAATTCCATCTATCCAGGACGAGTTCCTCTACATTAGAAGCGGCTGTTCGTCTTACCAACACGCCCTTTCATCAATTTCTAATACAATCTTATTAATCATTATAAATTAATTTCAAAGCTTCTCAAGTACCAGGAGAGCATAAAATTGAACATGTTTCAATATGCTGCTTACGTAAACCGTTCTAAACAGGCCCCAAGTAGACAATTATGCAAACTACCGGCGCGACGACCCACAGATTCAGTGACAAAGGAGCGTGAAGCTAGGGCACAAGGCTAATGTTATGTAATCATCTTCCTTTGCTCATGTTGCCCTGGTACTCGATAAAACTTTTTGTACCTATCTTATTATTTTTAAATTATCTTATATAGCGAATAAGTGATCGTTATTAATGTGCTAACTTTCTCTTATTAAAGTAAATGTTTTTGAACATGAAACCGTGATTCCCTCATCCAAATAATTACTTGAGGTCCTCGTAGAAGCCTGTTATTATGTCATACTTATGAATTTCACAACTCGGTATCCACGAATCTGTCGTGCAACGAGCAATTGTTTGGTAATTATCATAATTTAAACAATGTTTTAAGACAGCGTAACTTCTAAGGGGCCGGCGCACATTGTCGAAATCGGCACGCATAGTTTTATTTGTCGAAAAAGAATGGGACTTATCATAATCGCAAATATTAGTTCAAGATAGAAGTTAGATCAAATTTCAAACTAAATCATGCATAAACTTTTAAATTCTTCAAGTGAGCCATACAAACCAACACAATAAAATTACCAACAATAAAGGGTACAAATGTACAATCAGGTACAAATGGAGGGCAGCTTTTGTTAGAGCGTTTCGATTTATGTACCCCAATATGTTTCCGATAAAAACTAGCCGAGACAATGTGGAATCCGAACTGAGTTAGTTTCCATTACAGGGCCGGATTGAAACACGAGTTTTGTGAAACAGGTGCATTAGTTTGGATTTGTAATGGATGCGAAGCGTATGCACTGTATATTTCCTGTAGGTAATGGTAATATTATCTATGTTGTGTTAAACGTTCTTAATATTCTTACAATCTTTGACTTTAATCACCATTAATAAGCATGAGCTTGGGATCAGATTTTAGTAAATTAACAAGTATCAAATATAATAATAATAACGCAGGCATAAGCTATTAACTAGTTTTACTTTACTGAGCAAGGGTTTCTGTACTTAAATATCACTTGGTCAGAAAGAGAAAAAAAAATTGAACTTTTAGCATTTTTGCCAAAATCTGTGAATACAGTTATTTTATGGAATAAAAGTTAGGAATAAGGTCCAACCCTTAGAGTATACATTATGAATATAGAGCGCGCCTATCACTCAGGTCTTTGGCGCCGAGTGTTAGCAGATACTTTGCGATGGTATAGCGCACCTATAGTGACGTTTCATGCATTACCGAAAATATCAATAGATGCACTTATTAATGTAGTTTGTTGTAATGAAGATTTTTGTTCGATTTGATATACATGGATAAAATTAAAGCCAAAATACAAAAAAATGGCGTCATTTTACGGTATTTTTGCATCATTATTACTACAAATATACGATGTTGTATAAAATTTTGATTTAACATATCGAATTAAATATTACTTGCGAAGTCATTTTGATGGGTATTGTTTTGCTACTGATTGGGGTTGACCCAGGAGCCTCGGTACTGTTCATACCCGTGATAGCAGTTCATACTTGTAAGGCGCGCTCTATAGCAATGTATACTCTAAGGTCCAACCCCACCAAACGGACGGCATCAGAACGGATTTTACAATCTTTAAACAAAATAAATCTTATATTACAGCATTTAAAGTTTATATTACCAAGTCACGCATGACAGCTTGACGTGCGTTATGCCGCCGCAAGTCGCTGTCAAGCTGTTGTGCGTGACTTGGCAATATAAACTTCAAACACTGTGATAAAACATAACATAACATAAACTCACGCCTATATCCCCGAAGGGGTAGGCAGAGGTGCTAGCACCCACACTGTGATAATAAGATTTAATTTTGTTTAAAGATTGTAAAATCCGGGCCGATGCCATCCGTTTGGTGGGGTTGGACCTTTAGTCTCCTTAACAGGTTTTACTGTAACTATAACTGTTGAGGTACCTTCCCGTACTGCTCCGTTTAAAAAATACACCCTGTAAATTTCCAAATACGTACCTGCAATCACCTAACAGATTTAGAAGGGAGCCGTAGATATAAGTGGTGCATTTGCCTCTATCACACCTGTGTCTAATTTATGACCACAGATACGACTATATTCTTGAATAAAGCAGCCTCTAGCAAATATTCTGGCATTTAGGAGTATTTTCTTTGTCTTCACATTACTAGCTTTAGATAAAGACGTATACGTCTACCAGGGAATAATCTGATGAACTTTACGCTGGTGGCTTAGACGGTGTAAGTAGGTATAAAATATTTATCGCTTCTTGAAGTTACTTTTTTATTGCAAGTACTACAGAGGCATCACACATTGGATGGTTCACAAATACCGTGACTTATGAACCGAAAAGCCTTTTTATACCAATTTGGTGGCAAACTAGCCCACATATTGGGCAGTGGTTGCCTATGGAGGTGTGCAACACCAGGGACGTCACCACCCCATCTGCTCCTATGCGGTATCGTACAAGGCGACTAAGGGATAGGGCTGTTAAACATCGGACAGATTATATACAGTCCAGACTCAGCCTATACATGGCTCGAGTCAACAATAGTGCCCGGAAACAGCAATAGGCTCACCCCCTATTACGTGGGACCTGATACAATCGTTGGTGAAATGTGGGTGTTAATTCACCTCTGCCTAACCCTCCGGGGATAAAGGCGTGATTGTATATATGTATGTATGTATGTAGATTGTAGATAGCAGATTGTAGTAGCCAAATCCGTAGTTAAGACTGGCAAAAAGCGGACCCCAGACTCCGAGCTGAAAGCTTCGGATGCGACTGGGAATTAACGCTAAGAGGAAGAGAGTATGTAGATTGTAGACAAGCAAACAGCCCACTTATTGGAAATTGGTAACTTGGCCTATGGACGTATGCAACACTAGAGGCGTCACACTTTCTTGAAGAACCCAATATTGAATTAACTTGAGAAAACCACAGCAGGGAGATCATTCCTCCATTCACAGCTCCTTTCCATGCCTTAATGAAGCCTTAGAAGCCACAGGGACTTAGGTGGGATGACGATACATGAAATAAATTTTAAGGGTACAACTCTACATAAGTACAGTGGGTTCTAGAACTGCTTCGACAATTTGAAACTAAAATTGTATGAAGTGACATCATACGCCGTCTACTTAGGTTGTCAAGGGATTATAGACCTTAAGGAAGTAAGGGCATTATAAACCTGACTGTACATACTAGTATTTCCCGTTAACCTCTCCAGCTGAACTAAATTGCTTACGTCAGGAGTTAGCTCGCTCAGCTAACTCCTGACGTAAGCTACCGAAGAATGTTCATTAATTAAATATACAACATGCAAACTTAGCTTCAGCTGTCTGATTAACATGCAAACTATATTCTACATCGTTTCCAATTATAACATCCTGTATACACGCGTCTTGAGCTCATTATTCTTGGAACACTTTTAGTGATGTTCTAACTTGTACCAAATTTGCATAGTTATGTCAAGTTTTCGGAATTAATTAATTATTATTACAACCCTTGGATTGGTGTAGCTAATACTGGGCTAAAGATAAGCAAATTCCTATATTAGCTTTTGTTATTCCACCATTTCACGTTAGGTATAAAAGGAACTTCATCCCCCGCACGTTTAAACTGTGGAATGAACTCCCTGCGGTGGTTTTCCCAAGCGACTACAATATGGGGTTCATCAAGAAGGGCATTAGAAGGTTTCTTCAGGGTCGGCAGCGCGAGTGTGACGCCCCTGGTGTTACATACGTCCATAGGCCACGGTAACCACTTTCCATCAGTGGGATAGTACACCACATAGTGCCGTCGCACAGCCAGAGATGATATCTCACAGCCAGAGAGAGATCCTGTTAATGCCGCTTTGGATATTCGATTTAATAAAGAGCTTACTGAAGCTCTTCGTAAGTTCGTAATCCGAGGTCTTTAAGCAAGTTGTAAGGGATTTAGCTGGAATTCCCCTTGCTCCTACTTCTACGGCGTAGAGTTTCACCACGTCGCCATTTTTGGTTAACTCGTTGGTCAAGTCAAAGTATTTGTTCGTCTTTATAGCGTGGGCTTTTCGTTTATAGCGTGCAATTATTCAAAGTTCTCGTACTACAAAATCGATGTAAGCATACGGCATGTATGTACCACAGCTAACTCGAGGGAGGTGAAACTGTGATTTGATATCAAACACGTGTAACTATATTCGAAATTCTGCTCCGAGGGAAATTGTAATTGCAGTTTTTTCATGTAGAATAAACTCGTTTAAAACCCGCAGCTTAAACTTTTTATGGGACAGTTTTTAACATGAATATTTCAACGTAATAAATTGTTAGTTGACGCTATTTGCTACCGTTACGTTGCGTTATTTTTAATAGTGGTTATAGATGAAACAGCAATGCCGTGAAATGACTAAATTCGGAACTACAGTTGTCACTGTCAAATGTATACTGTTTTGACTGCCTCTGTGGCGTAGCGGTAGTGAACGCGGCTGCTACGCAGGAGGCGCGGGTTCGATCCCCGCTCAGTGCCAATATTTGTATGCATGAATATAAATAGTTGCATTGGTCTGGGTGTTTCTATGTATAATATGTATGTATTTACAAAAAAAAAAAAAGTATCTAAGTATGTATATCCGCATTCTAGATTCCATAACACAAGCTAATTAAGCTTACCATGAGTCTAGATAGCGTTGTGTGGAATGTTGTAGAATATTTATTTATTTATTTATTTATTTACTGCAAATAAACAGACGATTTAGCATCTCTCTCATCCTAGGGTTAATTCCCAGTCGCATCCGAAGCTTTTCAGCTCGGAGTCTGGGGTCCTCTTTACCAGTCTTAACTACAGATTTGGCTAGACCTCGATATTTTTTCGTGAAGCGATTGCCATCTGACCTCCACAGCTCAATGATAACATTAGGCGATATCGAAGCTTTGCAGCTATACCGTTATTTTTGAATTTCATTCATGATTGAATGTTCTTATGGCAACCGGGACCGACGGCTTAACGTGCTCTCCGAAGCACGACCAGACCAATGTAAATACTCATATTTCATGCACACAAATATTTGCACTGAGCGGGGATCGAACCCGCGCCTCCTGCGTAGCGGCCGCGTTCACTATAAGAATATAATAAGAAAAAGTAAACGAAAATATAAATCTCCTTGCGAGTTAGTTGTCTTCTAATGTGATTTATATTTTCTTATACTTTTCCTTCCCCGTACGGCAGTAAATACAAATTCCATGAAAAATGGCCTGGGTGACGGAAATAGGCTCACCCTCTAAATACGATGAACCGAAAAATATAATACGCACCTACCCTTTTGAAAGTCTGATGCAGTCACCCTGTACGTCATAGAACCAAAATATAGCTTTATAGTTGGCCAAATTAAATGTTAGTTAAATGGTTAAACTATATTTTGATACCGACCATAATTTGGTGTGCTAACTTTTCCTATAGAATTAGATCGGAAAAAAATAACGCCCAAGACGTGATTTAAATCCATATCCATACTTAATATTATAAATGGGAAAGTATCTCTGTCTGTTTGTTACGCTTTCACGCTTAAACCACTGAACCGATTTTGATATGTTAGGTTGCGATAACTGACATCCACGCAGGCGGAGCTGCGGGCAATGACTAGTAAATAATAAACCTTACAGGGTGACTACTTCTAACCGACTGAGTTACTCAAACAGACAGCTTTTCAGATTAAAAATTTATACAAAATATAGTCATTGAATTTAGTATCCAAACACACACTTCGCATCTAAGAAAAGAAAATCATCACAAAATATTCTATTTCGTTCTACCTCTTCAGTTACTAGAAAAACGAGTCCAATCTTGAATATTATTGTAACAAGAAATTCAAAGATTTTCTCTGAGTACGAATATTACACAGGTGGATTGGAACACACCGGCCCCACAAAGCGGTCCTTCACTGAAAGGTCAAAATATATTAGGTTTCACAAGCTCGTACCAGGGCCCTTTAAAAAATGATTTCGGGGCTCCACTCTGAGTGCCATTATTTTTTATCCGACTTTTTCTCTGTTATTAGCATGTAAAAGGGAATTAAAACGTGGAAATAAAAGGTTATTCAGCTGAAAGAATTTATTGAATTTAATATTTTGATGTCAGATGTAATATTAAGTTTATTATGTGGTTTTGCCAAAAATAGGTCAGAAATATCTGTCTCCTATTTAATAATATGGTTAAGGAGTGAAATTTTAAATCCTACTATGCTTAGTGAGATAGTGGAAGTGCCACTATCTCACTTAACATAGTAGGATTTTAAATTATTTTTGGCGTCCTATTTTTGACTAAACCACATAATAAAGTTAAGTTTACTTCTGCCCGCGTGACTTTTTGATCTCTATAAATGTGAAAAGTAATAAAACATTTATAGAGATCAAAAATTACTGGCGTTCGCAAAATTACTGATGTTAGCCTTCCAGCATTTTTGTCATCGGTCCACGGCACTGAGGAGTTAACCAGGAAAATTCTTATAAATACACAGGTTAACTCTGAGGTGTCGTGTAAGTCCGATGCCATTAATGCTTGGAGGGTTGCTTGTCCCAACACTGAATTGCCTGGCAACCTTTTCTCCCAGAGACAATGGGATGCGCCGCTATGCAAGCTGGTAAGAGACAGTTTGATACGCTCGTCTTCCCATGTTTCAGAGCGTGCGCGCCTGTTGGCTGTGGGGGAATGGGAGTCAGGTCTCTGGATTCAGGCACTTCCATCGCCCAACATAGGTACTATGTTGGACGATACTACTTTCCGCCTTGCCACTTGCCTTCGCCTGGGAGCGCCGTGTGTTTCTCCCCATCGTTGCCACTGCGGTGAAGCTGTCGACAGCCTTGGGCACCATGGCCTTTCATGCAGCAGAAGCGCTGGGCGCATATCACGACACGCCTGCATCAACGACATTATCCGCCGTGCTCTTGCCACTGCTGGCGTGCCAGCCATTCGTGAACCTAATGGGCTGGCGCGTGAGGATGGCAAGAGACCGGATGGTATGTCGTTGCTGCCTTGGAAGATGGGTAGGCCTTTGGTGTGGGATGCAACATGCGTCGACACCCTTGCGCCTTCACATCTTTCAGGCACAGCAGGCTGTGCCGGCGCTGCTGCTGCATCTGCGGAAAACCTCAAACGGCGCAAATACTGTAATTTAACAGGTGATTATATTTTTGAGCCGTTTGGGGTTGAAACGTTGGGGACATGGGGCCCAAGTGCCCGCTTTGTATACAAAGATTTAACAAAGCGGCTGATCGACGCTACGCGTGACCAGAAGGCTGGTTATTATCTTGCACAGAGAATAAGCATTGCCATTCAACGTGGCAATGCTGCCAGCCTTCTGGGAACGTTACCGGTCGGTGACGATGTGGAGGAATTTCACGACGCATTATGCATGTAAATATTTTATGTATTTAATTTAGTTTATTTTATTAATTATAGTGTGTAATCTTATATAAATAAATAAATAAATAAGTACTTTTGTTCGAAAAAAAAAAAAAAAAAAAAAAACATTGATATTTTTGAAAGTTTGTTTGGATGTTTGTATACAATCACGCTCCAACGGCTGAACGGATCCGACTGTAATTTGGAACAGGCATAGATTATAGCCTGGAATAACAGTTAGACTATATTTTATCCCGGGAACTATGTTCCCATAGGTCGCGGGAAAGGAGTAAAATATTCACGCGGGTGGAACCGCGACCTAAGCTAGCTGTTAATAACAAAAAATTCGAAGAAATCAGAGTTAATAACAAGGAAATCAATTCAAAATCAAAGTAATTTATACCCATTTCTTAATGAAAATGATGTTTGAAATCCTACTTAATTAAAATTATGTACATAGTAAAAGTAGTGACATGAATCAAAGTGTATTTAGACAAATAAAAATTTAAATATTTTTTTAAATTTTGATTCTACAATCAACAAATTTCAAAGCTTACCATTTCTTTTTAACATTTTTTAAATAATACTTTACTCAACTGCACCCACCTCATAACAATCCACCCATTACCTTGGAACTTTAACGATGTCGTCTGACCTCTGTGCCCCGACTCTTATGACCTCCATACATCTCTTTGCCAGCTCCGTTGCTTTATTAAGTACGAGCTGAGCCCACAACATCAGGTTTCAAGTATTTAAAGAGAGAGATTTATATCTGTACTAATATTATAAAGTAAAAGAGTTTGTTTGTTTCTTTGATCAGGGGTATAATGATATAAAATGAATACGAGTAGTATTGGGACATTTCTAGTGATAGAGTTTGAACTGATTTGATAGACTTGGTAAGGCTGACCATTGTACACTTAATTGTATTTTATCTATAATTATTGTAACAGAACTTTTTTTTTAAATAGGCCTCACCTGATGGTAAGCTCGGAAAAGAAGGTCACCATTTAATCAAAGAATCAATCAATCAAAGAATCAATTTCGTTTATTCAATTTAGGCTCATATAGAGCACATATGAACGTCAAAATATTACAATTGTGTCAAGAAGTATGTGAACAAAAAATAAAATATTAAATAAATTAAAGTAAACCATTTGAAAATGATTCTTTCGCTGGTTCGGTAGTTGGTTCTACTGAGAAGATACCAGCAAGAAACTCAGAGAACTCAATTATCCTTTTTATTTATTTTTTAATACGGTTTTTATACAATTTACAATGTGCGGGCAAGAAAGTGATTAGGTTGACCATGCATTTTTATCATTAAGATATTCTTCTACTTTATAATAAGCTTTTTCCATTAGACTTTTTTTCACGTTTATTTTAAAAATATTAAGTGGCATGTCAACCAAATCCTGAGGAATTTTATTGAATATTTTTATACTGTTGCCTACAAATGAATTACCAACCTTATGAAGCCTGAGTATTGGCACTGCTAGTGCCATTACATTACAGACACGTATCATGTTACAATGGTGGCACTCAGCTTGACGGCAGTGCTGGATGTAATGTAATGGCACATAATTATTAGGAGAGGATTGTTTCATAAATTGATTTAAATACGCTTATTAGGTACCTTTCCTATGGATTTATATTTTTAGAGATACGTGTCTATAATTGTGACCTTCTTTTCCGAGACTTTGCCTTCAGTTTACCATCAGGCGAGGTGAAGTCATATTGGTGTATCCTATATAAGACCCCGTTAACTGCCCATACACCAATCCATTGCGCACTTTTCCATTGAGGTTGTCTGGAAGAAATCGCCGTTTGTACTGCCACTAATGTATCATTGTTGTTTTCTTTTATATTTTCATATGGTGCACAATAAAGAATATTGTATTGTATTGTATAATTGTATTGTATAAGAAAAGTACTCTGCCTTCCTCGCCCAATCTAAAAATATACCGCCTGTAAAATAATAAAACTCCATTTCAAATATCGTTGCATGTCGACTTAAACCTGAAGGAGCTCTTAAAACTACATCCAACATTATAAATCCAACACAAAATATTTGAAAAACGCCGCAAACCCGACGCCTAAGAGCGATTTATGAAGAATATCATTCGCCTTAATATCGTATTCACCATAAAATGCTTTGAAAGCGAGCGTTATGTGATACCTGGGACTAATCTCTATTCCAATGGCATAAAGACGATTTTTGCTTAACAGCTAATGTTGCCCTGTTTGCAATATTTACAAAGCTAACCTACAGTTGTTGTGAACTTTATTATTATCGTGGTAAGGGTGATTATCACTCGTTTGTTATGCTCTCGAAAGGCCGTTATGTCATGGAGCGGGTTGAAATTTGTTAGGTGTGAAGGTAGAAGGACCGTGATTTATTCCGATCTATATTGCTAAGATTTGATTGAGGTGCTGTTTGCGAAGCGTGGATTAAGAATTAATGTGTATTTTGCAATGACTTTCATGTATGCTACTGAAGTGACGGAATAAAATGGATATATTAACCAATGATGTATTATATTCATAGATACGTCATACAAGAAGTGAGCGGCTTTCAAAAATGGCGCAAACACCAAGTATAACAACAGTTTAGTTACTTATTAAAAATATGTCAATGTTATTACTTTATATGAATTATATTGGTATTTATATTATTATATTTTATTATTATGAATTTATTATTATAATAGTTTTTTTTTGGTCGTGATTCTGATTGGTGCATAAAATGATGACCAAAAGTCATCATTTTTTTGTCGCCATTTTAGAGTGTGGACAATATATCTATAGTTTATAATATATCATTGATATTAACTACATTTTTGTTCTATACAGCTTGTCTGGTACAGTCAGCATCAGATCTTGACTAGTAAAGTATTCAAAATGATCTTAACATTTACTAATGATATTAATTAATACCAAACTGTTTTATTTATTTCGATTGTATTATGTTCCAAACTAAGGTGTGTACCAAATCTGTTACCAACAATCTGTTTATAGGAAGGGGGGATGCTAAGGTACCTATTGATATCATTTGATCTCAATACTTTGATCTGATGCTAATACAGTTATGTTTTGAACAGTTCATAGTGATTCTTTGATAATAATGAATAAGAAACGAATACACTACGACGCGGTTTAATTAATAGAAAGCAACTCTCTCTACAAGCATTATCCTTGTAATGTACTCAGATCATTTTATGGAAAGGACATGTGAAGAGTACCCGAAACCGACGAGCATGAATGAAAACAATTATGAAAGTAAAAGAAGCGAAAGATGTATGCCAGGATCGTAACAGATGGAAACTTGTGGTCTCTGCCTACCCCACTGGGAAAGAGGCGTAACTGTATGTATGTACTTACAAGAAGAGATGAGGTAACTCTTTTGACAGCCTCCGTGGCGTAGCGGTAGTGAACGCGGCCGCTACGCAGGAGGCGCGGGTTCGATCCCCGCTCAGTGCAAATATTTGTGTTCATGAAATATGGGTATTTGCATTGGTCTGGTCGTGCCTCGGAGAGCACGTTAAGCCGTCGGTCCCGGTTGCCATAAGAACATCTATGGCAGTCGTTACGGGTAGTTGGAGCCCTAAAAAAATCCAAAAACAACGGTCTAGCTGCAAAGCTTCGATATCGCCTAATGTTATCATTGGGCTGTGGAGGTCAGATGGCAATCGCTTCACGAAAAAATATCGAGGTCTAGCCAAATCTGTAGTTAAGACGGTAAAGCGGACCCCAGATTCCGAGCTGAAAAAGCTTCGGATGCGACTGGGAATTAACGCTAGGATGAGAGAGAGAGGTAACTCTTTTATTATACCCATTGATATAACAAGAAACCCTAGATGCCACCAATGGGTAACTCTAAATGTCCCCAAATAATCCCCAAATAATATAATATTTGTATATACCCCCAATGGGTTTTTGTATAGCAATGATTATACCTCACCAGGAACCCCACATTACAAAAGAATACTCATGTAAACTCTTGTTCACAAGTTCCATAACATTACAGAACTAAATAAAAAAAAACACACGACAACTTGTAATAAAAATCAAAACAAACTTCACCGCGTCATTCAAACTTCAAGCCACGACATTTAACATACAATTTTAAACTCCCAAAACAGCCACCGCAGAAACTCATTAAAAAACGTTATGCGTCTGAAATATGTAATAAAAAAAAGAAATATATGTTCCCTGGACCCATTGGCGAAGTTTTCTCGTTATACAAGTTTGACGCTCACTAAGAAGACGATAATTGCATCCAACTCTTAGCAAAGCCAATCAAACGCTCACAAATAGAATGGACCGTTATTGGTGAACTCGTTTCCATGTGTCAGAACTTCGAATTAGATGTAGCGTGGAATTACATTTTGTCGATAGATGATATTGATCAGTCCCCAAGAGAAGTGGTAATTCGTTGACCGACGTATTTTAGAAAAGAATGATGAATGTATGGGATTTGATGTATAATGACAGTCGTCAACGTATGTCATGTCATAAACGTCATTCAATTCTACAATATGCCGACAAATCAGATCGGGGCAAATCAGTTCGGTGTATGACCCCTTTGGTACTAAGCCTGTAGCCAAGGTCGAGGATCTGACGCTGGCTTACGCTTGGCTCTCAGGGTTGGGCTTAAAACGGCACTCGCTCCAATAGAAATTAAAAAAATAGTCCAAAAAAAAATAATCCAAAAAGTAACAAAAAAATCGTGTTAGTTAGCACTTTAACTTTGATATACCCAGTGATATTTTGGTTCAAGCGCTGTTGTATTAGGGGACCCTTAACTGGTACAGGATCAAAGTTTTCATCAGGTGTAAAAGTTGCATCCTTTTTACTGCATACACTGGTCATCATGCCGGTGACATTCATGGAACCCCATACATCCAAATATAGATACCAAATCGGTGACACGCTGGGGCGCACAGCTTATGCCATCAGCGCACTCTAAATCCACGGGCATGACATTATATTAAAAAAATATAACCGGGAGGCACGTGGCTGAATGCTTGCTGAGCAGCTCAATTGATCCGGGGGCTTAAGCGTCGCTCAGTTTGTCCCCGGATAAGTGACCCATGTTTACACTCCGAGATCCCTCTGCGCCTCACGGAGCACGTTAAGCCACCCCGGATATTATGCGGATATGTACAAATATTGGAATAATCGGAACGGATATGAATCTTAAAGTATTGGCAGAAATCGAAAAGATGGAGACTGATGGTTATCATTACACGGCACTTTTGAAGTTGCTTTTTTGGAGCACTGCCCAAAAAAATGGAATGTAATGATTACAGGGTTCTTGTATGTATGTTATTCCATCTTAACTTTCAAATGCATTTGGATGCGCGAAGTATCATTAGAATAATCAATCAATCAATTAGCCTACTGCAGTCCACTTATATATATCGCTTAACTAGGTATCACCTATAAATGAATATATCCATATTCATTTATAGGTGATCATGTAGTTCCACTACAATTTAAAAAGGGTTTTTTCACTTTTAATATCATAGTGTTGTTTCTAGGTTCATGCTTTTGCCAGCTAAAAGTTATTTTCACAAGCGATGGAAAAAAAAACGACTGGAACATTTGAAAACATCCATCAAGTAGCGTGTTCACCAATCTAATAAATCCACGGTACAATAAATAAAAGAGTATAACACTACCAATCACGGTGGGCAGATAACGCATAGATCTATCTACACAAATGCAGGCTATCCCATTTACCAGGGTTGGCAGGTGTGAAACGAATTACATGCAATCACGTTCACAGTGGGAATAGTTTTAGAATTAGAACCGTGTATGTGTCTGACTCGCGCAAAAGAAAGGAAAGGTTCCGTACAGTTATGTTTTTAGCAGGTATATTGTTATAACGACCACAGAAATAGAATGATCGTCTGTGAAATTTCCAACTGCCTGGCTTCATGTTCAATCACGGTCCTTGAGATAAGTCTTCTGTTAAGCGTTCCGTTTTAACACTTTGAGTAAAGAACCCTAAAAATACAATATTTATCGAAATATAAAAAAGTATGTGTGTGGTTACATCAATTAAATATGGATTGAAGAATTTGCTAGAATACGGGCCTAAGAAATGCCGAGATAGATGAATATGAAACCTAATCTTGAAGCCAAACAAATCAGTATTACGAATAAAGAATTGAATGAAATCCAATCAGCTCAGTCATAACAAGAAAATAACCTTATAGGGATTCACCGTCAAAGTTTATATGAAATAAGCTCAACTTTGCATAGGATCACCAGGTTCTTAGTTCTTCATCCGAAGAGCAATTCAGTTGAAGCCCGAAATTCGTCCTCCCAATCCTTTCCATATTTTTTTTTCTATTTCGAGAGTGACTACCGACTGACCTCAAACCCAGGCAAAGTTGGTTTGAACCCACAAGATTTTAGAAGGGCCCTATACACCCTCCAACATTACGTGAAGTATTTTTGAGATGTTCCCTTATGAAAATTTCAGTAATCATAATTTAAAGTACTTAATGAAATTTAAACCCACTAACTGTAATTAAAAATTGCAAATTACGTTAGGTACTGAAAATATCAACCCTCGTCAAAATATAAAACTAATATTTGAATTAGGCTTCTTGTTAACAAGATATAAACAAACAAACTATTTTCTAACGCATTACTATTATTGTTTAATATTTTAGAACGCCCACCATTTCGTACACCACACAACATGGCCGCGGGTCTAAATGAAAAATGGTGCCAATTTACGCGGGAAACCCGGCTAAATTGGATATTTCTCACGGCTCAGGCTGCTGCTCCAGAGTTTGCTGTTTTTACCCCACTTTTCATTTTGTTTGCAGACCACAAGGAAAACCAAATGATCTTTCCCAGTTGGAAGTATTTTCGATGAACTTTTTATATTTATTACATCTTTATGGAGACAATAAATGAGAGATTTTGTATTACATTAAATTTATTATTCCTGAAAATATCCAATACTATTGCATATAAACTCTTGCATCACAAAAAATTCTTGTCAACGAATATATTTGCTGATCATTCCATTTTATATTTGCCTCTCATTTTGAGCATCTAAACTCATTGCTTAACAAGTCCCTCTAGCACCGTATAGCTTTCAATATTCACCAACAATTAACCCTGCCCACTGCGAAGCTGATGTCGTGAATAGATATAAAAATTGGAGTAGCGTCTAAAGTAAAACGATTTTCCACCTGCCTGCCGTCCATATTGAAGAGGTGCGCTCGTCAATCAAATTCTGTTTCTAGTTTAAAACTATGACTGTGTCATGAAGATACAGAAGACTGGACTGGACTAGTTTTAAATTGATTTTATGTCTAAAATATTCACCATGATTTATTAAAGTGTGATTTAAGCTGTCGCCAAAATAATACGGTATTTCGGTGACAAGCCTATGTAGTCTCGAGTGACGTCACGGGGCCCTATTTTCGTACATTATCACAATATTGGTGACAAAACTACCATATTTAATTTTGGGTGCCCACATTTGGTGGCAGATCTTCCATTTTGGATATCAAAGATATATTTCCATTAATTAAGTTTTTAACTTAAATAAAACATTTATTTGTATAGTGATCGAGATTGTTTTGGCAAACCACTCTAACGATCTAAAAATTATAGGACGGAACTTGGCATTTTATCATCTACACTATCTACACTAATATTATAAAGAGGAAAGATTTGTACCTATTTTTGTATGTTTGTATGTTTGTAATGAATAGGCTCCGGAACTACTGTACCGATTTCAATAATTCTTTCACCTATAGAAAGCTACACTATCTGGGAGTAACATAGGCTATATAACATCACGCTACTACTAAAGGGAGCGGAGCAGTGAGCATAAATGTCAATAAATCGGGCAGATTTCCATGCATTAAAGTTGGACCGGAATCCGAATTCCACGCGGGCGGAGCCGCGGGCAACAGCTAGTTATTTATATAGGTCTCTTTTCTCACAAAATAAAAATTACATCGCAAGGCTTTTGTAAGTAATTTATTAGTCTTTTCCTTTTTAGTGTGAGTCTATACATTAAGTTACCAAAATCATGTTAAAAACTATTTACAAAACTGTAACAGCTTTACTGAAGACTTCGCTAGAAGTCTGTCAATTCGCTTCTCTCTATATCCTCAAACTGTTTAGTTATCCCGTCACGTACTGTGGAGCAGTCGTATTTTATTAGATCATTAAGCTCCGCAACGTGTCTTCGCCCGCTTGGCCAGTCCATCAATACGGCATTCAATAGTTCGCTGTAAGGTATTGCAAGAGAAATTAGATTACCTACCGCTAGTTTTACGTATATTTCGGCGTCTGGCTGTGAAATAGATGGCACGTTTCTATTTGTTTGAAATGAATTAATGGATTCGGGGATAGGAATTTGATATTGCAAATGTGTTAGATAGATAATGGATAGATACCTTTATTGGACCTCGGAAAGCACACGTTGCGTCGATACCGGTTGCTAAATGAACATCTATGGCAGTCGTTATGGATATTTGGAGCCATAAAAAGTTCGACTAGTCTTACTACAGAACTTCCATATTCACTAACATATTTGCAATTGGTTATAGAGGTCAGATGCCAGTCGCTTCATGGAAAACATTGAAGTTCAGCTGCATCACAGTTGGATTGGAAAACCGACCCCAAATGAGTTGGGAAAAAAGGCTCAGAGGATGACGATTCTTTATTTTACACCTAGCACTGGAGACAAACGATAGATAATGAAAAAAATCGGCCAAGTGCGAGTCGGACTCGCCCATGAAGGGTTCCGTAGTAGCAAAGGCGAAAATTGCGGTTTAACACGTATTAAAAAAAACTACTGACTGGATCTCGTTCAAACCAATTTTTAGTGGTAGTTTGAATGGCAATTTACATCATCTCTTATTTTAGAAGTTAGAGGGGGGGGGGACACACATTTTTCCACTTTGGAAGTGTCTCTCGCACAAACTATTCAGTTTAGAAAAAAATTATGTAAGAAACCTCAATAGCATTTTTAAAGTCCAAGTATGAGTTTGATGAAAAAAAAATTTTTGAGTTTCAGTTCTAAGTATTCCCCATACTTAGAACTGAAACTCAAAATTTTTTATTTTATTTTTAAAGCCCCCAAAATGTAATGCTTTTTTTTATTTTTGTGTGAAGTTCTTAATGCGGTTCACAGAATACATCCTCTTACCAAGTTTCAACAGCATAGGCCTTGTAGTTTCGGAGAAAAGTGGCTGTGACATACGGACGGACAGACATGACGAATCTATAAGGGTTCCGTTTTTTGCCATTTGGCTACGAATCCCTAAAAAGCAGTATTATCGCAACTTGGGTAGTATGTGGTTAAAATGAAACATACACTTACATATCCATACATCATGCATACCTGATAGGGTAGAAAAGGTGTGTTAGGCTGCCTTTCCACCGGAGATGTGCTATGCAGCTATGCTATGAAGATGTAAAAGCTAAGCTATGAAAGTATGTGACCGTTTCCACTGTGCTACACTTTGTAGCGTAGCGAGTAAGATGAGCTATGAACAAGATATTCTACAAATATTCAAAATTCGAATCTATTCTCCATCCATGGCACAAATCCATAGCACGCATCTTCATCACTACATAATTATTATAAAACAAAGTTACTGTCGCTGTCTGTCCGTCCCTATGTATGCTTAAATCTTCAAAACTACGCAACGAATTTTGAAGCGGTTTTTTTAACAGATAGATTGATTCAAGAGGAAGGTTTATATGTATAATACATGCATAATATTGTAGAGAAACACTGATAACTTTAGAGATGTGTAGCGGGAACGGAGTCAGAAAATATGACGGTGCGAAATTCGCCGGGTCAGCTAGTTCTATATAAAAAACATAGCATAGCTATATCCGTGTCCACCAGTGCGATGCTATGTAGACGAATGAATATGATTGGTGTATATCAAACGCGTTTATAGCAACGAAGCATAGCACTCTGGTGGAAAGAGAGCCTTAACGTTGCCATTACGCAAATTATATTTTTCGGCCCCACATAACACCAGGCGGTCATATCCATCAACGGGGCACTGTTGCATAGGCTGTATGTTTACTGTCGGATGGAGAATAGCCCCATCCGTTAGTTCTACAACTCCCACGGGAAGATGTGGGATGACCTTTATATCGCATTTTGAATTTTTTATGTCTACGTTATAAAAAAGTTTGATAAACTTAACTTTCATTCCCGGGAAATGTATTCTGTCTTTAATATTTACTTAACTAATAAAAACTACTAACGATCCTGGCGACATATTGGCGCAATCATTGCGTTTTACTAGAAGATTGATCAGTGATTGGCCCATGTCCAGCAGTGGACTGAGATAGGCTAATTGACTGATTGGTTGATACATACATCAACATCGACATTTTTTGGCATAGTTTATGTATAACGTCAACTTCGCTATATAGCTTAAACGAATTTGAATTGTAGTGCGTATAGTTTATTGTTACCTCAGTAGTAGTTATATTAAATTTTTAACGGTTACTGCGGTCTATATACGGTATTAATGCAATGCTTCGATATCGCTTAATGTCACCATTGGGTTATGGAGGTCAGATGGCAGTCGTTTCACGGAAAATATCAAAGTCCAGCCAAATCCACAGTTAGACTGGTAATTGGTAAAGCGGACCGCAGACTCCGAGGTGAAAGCTTCGGATGCGACTGGGATTAACACTATCATGAAGAATGCAGGATACCATAATATTTGCCTGGACCCACTAGTTTAGGCAGATGGTTCTCATATAATAATTTTATCATTATGAAGCTACAATGGTAATAATTACAGCTAAAAATTATTTTGAACAAGCCTCTAATCTCATTTAGTAAATTAACAAGAGTCTGTTGTAGAGTAGATACCGACAATTTTCAGGCTAAGTTTGCCTGTGTAGCGATTAATGTAATCAGGCTTTCCTATATAGTTGAGCAAGGGTCTTATTAGAATAAGATCGTGCCTATTAGGTACACGTTCATGCACAGTATGTTTACACATTAGGCGCGAAGTTGAGTAACTTAACTGTTTATTTATCATAATCGTATTATTGGATATTATCAATAGGTTCTTTACTAGTGCTCGCACTTCTTCCAACATATTTATTTTTGTAACCCAACTAGAAAAGCCCAACGAAATGTGAAACATTAATTAAGTTCTATAATATTATGTCAAAGAGCCGATGAAAATCAACTCAATTTGTTATCCAGCTCGAAAGACCATAAAATTGAATTTATGGTCCTTCGAAATGGTTTCATATAGAAAACCAAAACTGAGTTAACTTAACTAAAATTGATGATGACGATGGTTGAAAAGATAGCTGTTATTATATTGAACTCACTATTATATACATTGACTTTACAAATTCGAAACGCAATTTCAACGAACAATACAATGAACAGGCTCTTGTTATACAACACTTAGCCTTGAAACTTACCCTTTAATCATTTAAGAAAGTTAAAAGCCTTAAGCACTTACCTATCAAACAACTCTAGATTTGAATTTTAATTACTTTACTAGTCTCTAATCCCTTCTAAAGGCACAGAAATAGAATAATAGTGTCGATTCTGTTGTATATTTTCACTAAACTAATCTAAAATTTCTAAATTTTATATATACACTACTGACGTGATCTCTGTCTTAAAACAAGCAATTTAGCTTATGGGTTAACAGGAATACTAGTAATTTTGATCCTTTAAAAACATTGTCGTCAATTCAAAATTTAAAGACCTTTCTAGCGTATTGGTAGAGCGTTTGACTGCTAAGTCAGAGCTTGCGACTATTACAGCTTAATGTAAATATTTTTATGCATATAGGTATGTACAAAAAAAGATATTTCTAATTATTTATCCTCATTAAAGAACTCATTACACAAGCTAGTTAAGCTATGCTTACCGTAGCTCTAAATAGCACTGTGCAGAGCGTTTTACAATATTTATTTACAGTTTAAAAAATGTGAAACGAGCTTATCGAGATAAAATCGAAATCCAAATTTAGAAGTTTTAGTTTCCTTTAGTGAAAATGTACAACAGAATTGACACCAACAGTTACACAATCCCTACAGAATAGAACTAATAACAAGGTCGTCTAGAACTCGAAAGGACTCCAAATCGATTTAGCTCAATTTGTTACTTTAACACGATGGATATAAAAAATATATTCCTTTGAAGTTTCGAATGTAAAGTTGTTTGTTCACTGTAATTCTATTCGAGAAGTTGATTATTTGTCAAAGTCGCTTTCGAAGGTTTCTTGGGTAATTTTATGCTTGAGTCTATCTTGTTATAACTAATACCTATTGCTGGTTCAAAGTGAACTATGTTAGATTTTCAGGTCTTCTGATAAATGTTAAGGACTCGTTTACAAGTACAGGTAAATTAGCTTGGAGAAATTTTTGCGTTTGTAGTAGTGTATGGTCAGCAAATAAAAAAAAACAACACGTCTACGCATACGCACTACGTACTAATACGGACGTGAAAATGTGTATCCACTGCATTGTAATCTATGGAACTGTATGAGGCAGACAAGCCAGTTCCAAACATTACAAGCAGTGAATGCCGGTTTTCACTTCAGTGAAGACGTGTATGAATTAGGTGTTCTCCGGCCATAAATGTTTTATTCTAATAATTCATCAACCCCAGACATATCACAATCATCCCCATCCTCGCTTTCATCAGATGAATTATTTAAATTAATTATGATTCGTTCTGATATTGTGTCTAAAGCTGCGTCTCTACCCTGATATTTGTTTTCCTCCTCAATAGCATGCAAACTTTTCTCCATTCCTCTACAGTTATGGCGTTCATTTTTTCTTCAGCTAATGACATTATAACCTTCATATTCATTGCGACATTCTTTTTTGCGACATATGTTTTCACTATCCCCCATATATTTTCTATAGGATTAAACTCCGGATGGTATGGTGGTAAACGCAGCATAGTATGACCGTGCTGTCGTAATATTTCGTCTATCTTGTACTCTATAAATCTCGCCTTGTTTTGCAGAATCAGTTCATATAATTGAGGCTTGAGCAACGTGGATGAATGCTCAATGTTTCGAAATGTCAGCCAGTCAATCATTTGCTGTTTTCTAGAATTACTATTCGGTGCAGGATTTTGTATTGAGTTATGATATGGTGCGTTGTCAACAACAACAACACTATTTGGTTGTAAGTTGGGTATTAATTGAGTTTGAATCCACCTTGAATAGTTGTCATAGTTCATATTGTCGTGGTAATCTCCACTTTTTTGGTTGACTTTAAACATAAGCAATGCATTTGGTATAAAGCCATCCATACCACCGGCATGAACAATGATTAAGCGATTTCGACATATGTTGCTTCAAACCTGAAGTGCTTCCATCTGACCAAGATTTCGAGAGGGTATGTGATGTATGTATATAATTATGTTTCGTCGGTGTAAACAATTGGTCGGCGTTGTTCACGATATTCAGCAATTTTCATCAAATAATTAATTCGCAAGTATCTAATTTCGTGTTTTTCCATAAGAAGTTTCCGGTTATCTTCTGTTTGCTTCCAATTAAAACCTAATGACATGACGTGTTTTCGTAACGTGCTGACACAACCTTTATAATCGATATCTTCTTTCAATTTTGCGTGCAAAGTTTCCAAAGTGGGAACTTCTTTATTGGTGATGTGGAAGTCATGAATTGTTCTTCTGATAACTTGCTGATCAAAGTCATCGATTACTATTGTAAGTTTACGATTCGGTTTCTTTTTAGGAGATTTAAATGTTACTTCCTGATCTGAAGGACGATATTTGCTTTCTGATACTACCTTTCTGACGGATGCTATTGAAATTCCTGTTGATTTAGCAACTAATTGAGTGGGGGTCATAATACTGCTCGGGTTGTTATTACACTCATTTTCGAAATATTTGTACAAACAGTACAAAACTTCTTTAGTTTGAGAAGTCAAAGGCTTGCCTCGACCATGTTTTAACACTGGAGCCATTTTGAATTAACAATATAAAGTTACAACACTTACACACACACTTTAACAAATATTATAACAATAATAACAAAAAATAACAACAATCAACAAATACAAAATTTAACAATTAAACTACGTAATAATTATAATTTTTGAATGAAATGTGTGCTTTATGTTCTAACGATACCAAGCTGCGGACAGCGTAAACTGGTTTATTCTGGTTTTGTGCGTGTTTCCACTATCAAGTGACGATTTATTTATTTGTTTTGTTTCGTAATTATTATGGTCAAAACTTTTTACCTATAGCTAAACTACTATCATCTAAAGAACGACACGATATTTTATTGTTTCACGGTAGTCGCCTTGTCGTTTGCTCAAGGACGTGAAATTGAATGAATTTTTTTTTTTATAAAGTCAAAACCTTTTTCTTTCGACTTGGTAAATTATGAGCTACTCTGGCATAAGCTTGCCCATGATACTACTGTCCCGGCTAATATTATATCACTGTTGCGATATTGGTACAGTGGTCAAAAGAATAGGGTGAGATGGGCAGGCACATATTCTGAAGTGTATGGGCTGGATTGTGGGGTAAGACAGGGCGGGTTGAGTTCCCCTCGTTTGTTCAACCTGTATGTAAATAAATTGATAGAGGAGCTTAGCAGCACCAGAACAGGATGTCACGTAGATGGTGTTTGTGTAAACAATATTAGCTACGCTGACGATATGGTGTTGCTGAGCCCTTCTGTTGGTGAGATGAGGAAACTCCTCAAAATCTGTGAGGGTTATGCGGTGGCACATGGGCTCAGGTACAATACCAATAAGAGTGAATGGCTAGTTTTTAAATCTGGTGCCAATACATTAGAACATCTTCCAGAACTCTCACTCACCGGATTTCCTATGGGTCGGGTTCAGAGGTTTAAATACTTGGGCCATTGGGTCACCGATGACCTAAAAGATAATGTATTGTGGATATTGAGAGGGAGCGCAGGTCGTTGGCTGTCCGTTGCAATATGCTGGCTCGCAGGTTTGCGCGCTGTAATGATTCTGTCAAGATTACGCTGTTTAAAGCTTTTTGCCAGTCTTTTTACACGTGCAGCCTGTGGACTAGTTTTACGCAGAGGGCATACAGCGACTTGCGTGTCCAATATAATAATGCATTCAGGGTGCTTTTGGGGTTGCCGTGGCGTTGTAGCGCGTCGGGCATGTTCGCGGACGCGCAGGTTGACGGGTTCGCTGCTATAATTAGAAAACGTTGCGCTTCCATGCTGACGCGTTTGCGCTCCTCCTCCAACAGCATCCTGAATGTATTTTCTGAGAGATGGGACTCCCCCCTGATCTACAGGTGGATTTCCATCCATACCAAAATTTAATTTGAATCGGATTATATTTTCATTGTTGATTTTAATTTTAATTTTTAGTTTGATTTTGATAATTTAATTTTTGATTTTATTTATAAATTTTATTTTGATTTAGGTTTCAATTTTAATTTTAATTATATTTGATCTCAATTTTGATTTTAATTTTTTGTTGACATCGATTTTAATTTTATTTTGGAGCTTGATTTTAATTTGAATTTTTGATTTTAATTTTAATTTTTATTTATTACCTACTAACACTAGTATAAGACATTGTTACTAACATAATATTATCTATGGATCCAAAATAGTATCCGAAATAAATTATTATTATTATTATTATATTTAAAATAAAAACTTGTTTTTATTGAAAACAAAAATCAGAGTGTTGCTAGGGATAAGTATAAAATTAAATAGTAATGTTAGGATATCGAAACATTTTTGTATAGGCCAGAACGATATAGTGGAAACGCGCTCTAAGATCTGAGTAATATACACACCACTACATATGCAAAAATTTCTCGAGACTAATTTCACTGTACGCTTGGATAGTTAAAGTAGACAGGTTGACAGATCTTCGAAATTTCTTTTATTTTTTCTTCGAAATGATAAGACCTATTCAAACTTACAAGAATTTTCATCTAAGTTCGTTTAACCGTTTAGCAGGTACACAGTGACATACACTCGTCCAAAAATATTTGGCATATAAAGAAGATTGGTATATAAATAAGGGTGAAATTTTCAAAAGGTTTTTTATATTTTATTCTGCATCTTAGGCCAAATTTAGTTATTGAAATTTTACCCTCTCTTGTTGAATGATTGATGTGATAATTGATACACAATTTAGTTCGGATGACAAGACCAATATTCATTTTTAAGCAGTACTTAGCTATATTACTTGTCTCCTCTGTTAAGTTTATTATTTCAACTGATCTTTTTTTCTAGTTTTGACCATAACTGTTGATTCCTTAGTCTAGCTTAAATAAAAAAGTTATTCTACATATACCTACTCTATTCTCGTGAAAACAAAATCATTGACAAATCAAATAGGACAAAGGAGATGAACAAAAGGTACATGGAGTGTCTCTTGACCTCGGCCCGTTTGATTAGACTACGAGTATATTAAGTTTGCCTTTTTTATCGGTACGAACCTTTATCAAAGGAGAATATCAGTCAAATACGATTGTATTCTTTTTTCAAATCCCATTTACCTTCATTCAAAATGGCGGCAAATTGATATTTGTAGAAGATTTGCTAACCTCTAACAATATTATTTAATAAGTTTTTCATATTCTATTTCTTATAACTAATATTGTTTATTTATTAATTTGGGCAGATAAAATAATATTACATTAACCGTAGCCAAAAACAGGTACAACAAAGCAATGATGTATTATATTCATAGATACGTCATACAAGAAGATGGCGGCTTTCAAAAATGGCTCAAAATCTTTAGTATGAAAAAAATATAGCTACTTACTAAAAATATGTCAATGTTATTAATTTATATGAATTATATTATTATTTATATTAATAAAAGTTTATTATTACGATTTTATTATTAAAATCGTTTTTTTTTGGGTGGAGCACTGTCGCGATTCTGATTGGTGCATAAAATGATGACCAAAAGTCATCATTTTTTTGTCGCCATTTTTGAGTATAGACAACATATCTATAGTTTTTATTATATCATTGCAACAAAGTTATTATTTTCCTTTCTACTATTTTAGGAAGTTTTTTTAACTTATCCGAATCATCATCATCATGCAGACGCTTTCAAACCTTAGTCTAGGTAAGTTTTAAACAGTGTTTACGACTCGATTTTTGGTTTTAAGTCCCGAATGTTGATGATGTGAATCCGTAACTACCCCACAATCAGGTGTATTTGTTTGCCACCTGCACCATAAAAATATCTCGTAAACGTCATCTATAAAGGAACACACAAATCCCTCTAATGGCATCAAATACCGTAGTCTTACCCCAAATAAAATTTTACGACATAAAGCCCTTTCACATTAGACAGAAAGGCACTAACGATGCTCAAAGTCCCACAATCCCGGGTTTATTTAATGACGTCATATTGGGCGATATTCATCATCCTCTTTTTACCCTTACCCCAACTATTTGGGGTCAGCAAAATATATGTTTTTGGCGTTGTGTGTTAAGGCGGCCTATGGCAGAAGTACCACCCCATGACAACCGGTGGCGTAGTCGTTTATTTTTTAATGAGTGCTCAATTGACGACAATAACCCGTTCCATAATACATCAGTTTAAAAACTGTTGACGGAATCTGGGTCAAATACACTTCTGTCTACCCTTTCTGCAAACAGTCGTGGATATATAATAATTATATTAATTAGTTACGAGTCAAAGCACAATTGCCAACAAATTAATAATCTTTCGAAATTTAAGCACTTCCAAATTTTTTGAGAAAGTTAAAAAACATTTTTCCTCCTTCTCGAAAAATATTCCGTAGATAAGCAGTACCTCTGAGTTTTTGCATGAATCAACTGTAATTCCTTTTAAATTAGTACGCGTTGAACCGAGAGTCATCTCAAATGTGATTAATGAAACTAATTTTAAAGAAAAAAAAAAAAGGCCGAATATTTTTTTGTGATGACGGGCCGTTTTTTGACGATAGGAAAATATTTCTAGGTGACCTGTTCCGAGTTTGCATGAGTTTTTTATAAAACCAATGGTGTAACACGGTTAAAATGCTTCCGAAGTACCTTCGCGCACATGCTAATAATACCTAAATTGACAAAGTTTTGTATAAACCAGATGAATGGAATACAAATAGACCTATTAGTCTCAGATATCCTAGACAGCGCTATCTAATCTAGATACATACTTTATTTTCTTGCTTCAAAACTACGCAACGGATTTTGAAGCGGTTTTTTTTAATAGATAGAGTGATTCAAGAGGAAGGTTTATACGTGTAATACATGCATAATATTGTGGAGAAACACTGATAAATTTAGAGAAAATACCACGCGGGCAGAAAATATGGCAGTATGAAGTTCGCCGGGTCAGCTAGTTACATATATGAAAAAAAACATTGTCAAAATAGACAATACATGACAAATATATGAAATTGAACATAACATAACGCGAACGCTCTAGGTATCATCACACCACACAGGTCACTAAGAAAAGGAAAATATAATGTACATTGGCTAATCATTACTGAAGCTTACCTCGCAGAACTAATATAGTCTCCATCCAATCAATATCCATAACTATCATAGGAAATAACTCAACAACTGCTACGGCTTATTGTAATTGGCAATTATTTTTTCGCCCTTCTTGTTTAATGGTTACAGAAACCAGGATGTGAGTTATGGAATAAGCCCGAGAAATTGAGCTGAAAATTATCTTCGCTGGACAAAAATGTTGAGCATAATTCTAGATTACATGGTAAAGATGGAACTGGATAATGGTAAAAGTATAACTTCAAAAATGGGTTCTACCGGTACCGCCTGCTGACTAACGGTCGAGACTCTGGAACAGGCTTTCTGGTTCAGAGGAGAGAGCTTTGGAGATTTGATTTGAATGATTTATCTACTTGCTAACACACATATATACATACAATGGTGACGTAGGCTGACCCTGAGCTTCGAGGTCATCTTGGCCACGGAAGCAATCAGGAGAATACGTATATAAAATATAACATAAACTCACGCCTATATCCCCGAAGTGATAGGCAGAGGTGCTAGCACCCACATTTCGCCGTTTATGTTTAGGTCCCAATGTATAGGTGGCGAGCCTATTGCCATTAACCGGGCACTTATAAATAATACGTATATACTTAGTCTAGCCATAAATATTGTTACGAAGAAAAAACATTTTTTTTTTATCGCAAATAATATTTATTACTTTTACAGTGTGTTAGTTTAATACATAAATATGAAACAATTTAAAATATAAAAAGCTTATTCGAAGTGGTTTCCATTGGCTGCAACACAGTCCTTGAAACGTTGAGGCCAGTTATCAATAGAAGCACGAACTCTTTCCATGGGAAAATTCTTCACTGCCAATCGTATGGATTGTTTTAGGGACTCCAAATTATCATGGCGTTTAGAGCAAGCCATACTCTCTAAAACTGACCATAAATCATAATCCAGCGGATTAAGATCGGGACTAGACGACGGCCAGTCTTCAGCTCTGATGAAGTCCGAAACGTTCACTTCCAACCAAGACTGCGTGGACCGAGCTTATGACCCGGCGCTGAGTCTTGTTGGAAGGACCATACTTGGTTATTGAACATGGTGTTGTTAAGGGGTTTAACTACCTTCTCAAGAATGGTATCTTGATACACTTGTGCCGATGTTTTGATACCTTTTTCACAAAAATATGGCTCAGTCACTCCTTCATAGCTAACACCCCACCAAACCATCACTGAAGTCGGATAATGCCCACGTTGCACTCTGTCGACTAATTGGGAAGCTTCCTTAGAGCTTTGAGCATAAATACGGTCATTTTGTTTGTTAAAATGTTGCTCAATTGTAAAGATTTTCTCATCCGTAAACAATATTTTTCTGTGACCTCCCTTTGCGTACCGCTTCAGTATGTTGCTTTGATTTTACCACCCTATTCTTTTTTAAATTATCAGTTAAAAAATGACCAGTGCGTCTCTTATAGGCTGCAAGTCCTAAGTCATCTTTTAAAATGCGCGACATGGTTCTGGGTGCTATCTTCATCTCCCGAGATAAAATCTTTTGCTTTCGGACAGGATTTCTTCGAATTCTTTCCCTTACTGCTTTGACCACCTTTTTCGTACGAACACTACGTGGACGGCCAGATCTTTTTCTGTCACAAACAGAGGAGGTCTCATTGTACCTATTAATAGCCCGATACACAAACATTTGACTAATACCAAGCGTATGGAGAGTTTTAAAAATTACATTCGGCTCCATACCAACTTTGTGTAATGCAATCACAGCGATTCGGTTTTCTTTATCACCCCACTCCATTTTAATATAGCAAAATATTGTACAATGTAATGGCGCCAAAATTAGAAAACACAATGAATAATCGTATAAAAATGACAGATTCCAAATTCAAATGTAATATCTTTCTTATATTTAATTGTAACAGTATTTATGGCCAGACTAAGTATATTATGCAGATGATGAATAGTGACGTAAAGATGATTTAGGGCTTTAGTCATTTACATTTAGTGCATCTCTGATTCTGAAACTAGGAAAACCTGTACTAACAGAGTCAGCGGAGGATTGGATCGGAAGCCTTGGATACCACTAGTAAACTGCTGGGATGATGATCATTATTTCAATGAATAAAATTAAAATCAACTCAACCAGAAATGTCATAAAATTGACTTTTCCTATGAATTTCATACACATCTGAAGTACACAATCGTTATCAAATACGCCCAACCGTTTTTGTGGAATTGCGTAATAAATAAACTCACTTTCATATGCTCGTATTCCCTCTAAACCCTCCAGCTAAACTAAATTGCTTGTGTTAAGAGTGGGTTCACGTCGGTTGTGTAATAACCAGGATTAGAACCCGGACTCTCATCCTAAGACCGGCTTCTTAACCATTATGCTACCAACTTGATAGCTATCTTAAATTCCATGCTATAATCCCCTCAATTTGTTGTAGAAAAATCAATGTATGCGATTGACATAATTATCTTCTTTTCTTTTTCTTTTTTTATTTACAAAATATAATACAAACATACACATTGGCTCGCCCTAAACCACTGGGGGTTTGTCTGGCACACTATTAAACAAGCTGATTTTATATATTACATTATTAACAATCTGAGTAAAAGGAGCGAGCGGGCGACTACTGCGATTGAGCAAAACCAGTTTAGCACAAGGCTTTTACAGGCTGTTCAAAAAATGTGCTTTTAAATATGTTATAACTTGTGAAAATAAATTATATTTCAATCCGATACATTGATTTATTCTAGTCTATTCTACTAACGATTATACTCCTTGTCTAGGCCCTCTACTATCTCTAGAATACCTCATGTTATGAACCAAACTAATCAGGTTACGTTTTATCGGTTCGTTTCAGCAGAAGCACCCACATGTCATCTTCGAGGCGCGGACGAAGGCCAACAAGGGGTGCGCCAACAAGCTGGAGTTCAGGCCGAAGAGCCGACGCACCAAGCATGTCTCGTACGTCGAAGAACCGCTCGGAGATGACCCTGGGACCCTGTAAGTATTAAAGTTTACTAGTTTATTTGGGGTGGATCGAATACAATCTACCCTCACGCGAAAACCAAGCCATGACGAGAAGTTGCAGATACCAGCCCGTTATACCATACCATTATGTACCAATCTTTTGCTATATACTGTATATACACATTTTGTTAGAAACCAAAGGTATGACAATAAACGGTTTGAAAAACGCGTTATGTGTGAGTAAACTAATGTCAATATTGTTCTTTAAATGGTTAATGTGTGCGTGTTATAAAATATGTGTATACAGGGCGTCCCACGGCGATGCCACATGGAGGGCAAGTACCTTAAATCCTTAAGTTGGCTCATTTTACTTAAAGGAGACATCATTTTATTTTTAAAAAGAAATAAAACTGCATTCAAAGATTTTTAAAAATTCCCTTGCCACACCCGGTAATCGAACTGACTAAAATCCGAAAAAGTAACATCCTGTATTTTTATGGCATCAATCGATAGTGTCAATCAAAAGGATCAAATCTCTCTAAGAAACCTGGTAAATTAAATGAAAGGAAGTCCTTGAAACCTAAACTTATAAATTCAATTTGGCAAAATTAAACACTTTAACTCAAAGTTCATCCATCCATCTGATACCATATTAACAATGAAATTCCATATTTAAATCACTTTTCTTTTTTTATCGTGTGGAGACCGCTGCATCAATCGATAGTGTCAATCAAAAGGATCAAATCTCTCTAAAAAACATGGTAAATTAAATGAAAGGAAGTTCACAAAATCTTAACTTATAAATCAATGCAAACAGACACAGCACTTTTACTCCAGAAACCATCAGATAAGGTATCTTATAAGGTCAACACTAGAGATATCTTTGATGAAATTTATTTAGTAAAATAAGTACATAGATACTGAATGAATGAACTTTGTTGCCTGTTTAGAATGTAACTTTATTGGGTAACTGCATGAGGTTCTGTAGGTAGGGTAGGTAGTAATTTTTAGGTGCTTGATTAGAAACCTGCAAGCGGTGTACCCTGGGCAACGAAGATGGCGAGTGAATTGTCCTATTGGATCAACTTATAACCTGTCAATTGAGACGGCGCGGCGTGCGGTTTTAGTCGGTTTGAGTTCGACATACCTAAATACTACTGCTGCTGCTGCTGACCAGCAGCGGTCTCCACACGATAAAAAAAGAAAAGTGATTTAAATATGGAATTTCAATGTTAATATGGTATCAGATGGATGGATGAACTTTGAGTTAAAGTGTTTTATTTTGCCAAATTGAATTTATAAGTTTAGGTTTCAAGGACTTCCTTTCATTTAATTTACCATGTTTCTTAGAGAGATTTGATCCTTTTGATTGACACTATCGATTGATGCCATAAAAATACAGGATGTTACTTTTTCGGATTTTAGTCGGTTCGATTATCGGGTGTGGCAAGCGAATTTTTAAAAATCTTTGAATGCAGTTTTGTTTCTTTTTAAAAATAAAATGATGTCTCCTTTAAGTAAAATGCGCCAACTTAAGGATTTAAGGTACTTGCCCTCCATGTGGCATCGCCGTGGGACGCCCTGTATATGTCCACTTGTACCCAAGTAGTAGATCTTTTTTACACCGAGTTGTAGCGCCACTTACTGTGTCTATAGTTTGAATATAGTCTAAGTTTACAATACTAGTTTTTAAACCTTCACATTTTATTATAACACACCATGTGGCATGCAAAGGAGACGATTTTTTATGTTTGAGCTTTCGGCCACCTACAAATTTTGGAGAACAATAATGAAACAAGTATTGATTTATTTGTAATTTTATCGGGATTACAATGGTACATTGCTTCTTAGCTAGTCTAACCGGAGCATTGATATAAACCAAATCAAAACTGATACCAAAATCAATGTGAAACTGTCATGGCGCCAATCTCAGAAAATTATAATTTTATTATTTAGTATGACATAATAATAGACGTCATTAAAATCATGTCTTATGCAATCTTTATTAGATAACTCACAAATATTTACAATAATTAGGTAGGCATATTAGGTTACTATAAAAATATGGAGACAAAAAAAATATACAATTACTTACAAAATATACATAACTATACAAAACTATGCTATATATACAAAAAAGTGACCGTTAGGCATCGAAAAATTCCTCCCCATCGATCTCTACTGGGACCGTGCCCAGAAGGCTGGCGGCATTACCTCGCTGAATGGCGATGCCAATCCTCTGAGCGAGGTAAAGGCCAGCCCTATGGTCACGGGAAGCGTCGATTAGTCGCTTTGATATTTCCTTAAATAGCGCGCGCGCGCTTGGACCCCACGGACCCAACGTTTCGACTCCAAACGGCTCAAAAATGTAGCTACCAGCTAAATTGGTATATTTTCGCCGTTTGAGAGTCTCCGCTGATGCTGCAGCAGCGCATACGCAGTCCATCGTACTTGGAAGATGGGAAGGCGCCAGGGTGTCGACACAAGTTGCATCCCACACCAAAGGCCTACCCATCCTCCAAGGCATCAACGACATACCGTCGGGTCTCTTGCCATCGTCGCGCGCCAAGCCAACAGGTTCAAGTAAAGCTGGCACGCCGGCGGTGACAAGAGCCCGACGGATAATGTCGTTAATATTGGCATGTCTGGACATGCGGCCTGCGCTCCTGCAGCAAGATAGTCCGTGATGTCCAAGGCTATCGACTGCTTCTCCACAGAGACATCGATGCGGAGAAACACAGGGTGCACCCAAACGTAGGCAAGTCGCGATGCGGAAAGTCGTGTCGTCCAACATTGAATGTATTGCAATGTATTGAATAAATAGAAGATGGATAGGGCAATAACCTTCTTTTTAACAAGTGGAAATCCACTCAAATCCGCTGGAGCCAGTGAGGGTGGTTATGTCGGACTCGAACCTACGTGAATACATCAATATGTGATTTCAAAGTACGGGCATGTGCCGTTTTTCACAGTCTATATGTTTTTCGGATGTAGAAAAGCAGGATTATCTTTACTAGTTGGGCGGTCAGACGGCAGCCGCTGCCATAAAAGGCATATTTCCAAACCGAATAAAAGAGAAGGAGCAAGCGGCCGGTAAAAGCCTCGGTTACAACTAGGCAAAATTCATAAGATGATGATTCATACTTACACCATGAAATGAAAGTAGGTATCCAATGAAATAAAAACAAACAAAACCATATTATAATAATATTTATTTATTACATAGGTATATAAAACGTTTTTTATTGCTGGTAGGTATGTCGTCCAAAAAGCATACAAATCATAGTAATTATAGTAAATGAGCAAAAAGAAAACTCAATTAAAGTAAATAACATACATTCTCCTAGTGCCTTGGTTGTTTACTGATTTGCAGTAATTCATCTGAAAAAGATGGTTGGCGGTACGACTGGTGTATTTATTAGAATTGTTTGACTACATCACTTATAGACACTGTAATACTCCACTCGTCCATATTATTCAATACTAGCCATTGATTTACATAGCAGCTGCCTGTGTAATGTCTGTACTATATAATATTATTTTTTTTACAATGATCATTGAACAACAAGAAAATTCACTAATCAATCACTCAAAATAATCACAAAATAACTGTCAAACAATTTTTGGCACTTTTGGGATTGTATTGCCATTCGAAATAATGAAATCGTAATCGCTAACAATTTTTACCACATGGAATCGATTCCTCAATTGATACTTTAAAATAAAACTAAAACATCAGTTTTAAATTAAAATAATCTTCATTATCAGGCTGTGGAGGTCAGATGACTGGAAGAGGTGCACCCCGGACTCGAAGGTTAGGCCACGATAATGATGACGACAACCAAGTAGGTAAAGAGTGCAATGCCCAACCTAACGTTGTATTTTTGTATTCGTAAAGCTTTAACCTGAGAGTATTGTAGTTTAGTGTTTACTTCTAGACAGGCATAGTGTAAATAATATGGACTGTTGTGTTATAAATAACATCATTGAAATAAAAATATTTAAACGGATTCTATTACAGCCTATTTTTTTTTTTTTTTGTTGGGTGTTAATTCACTCTGCCTAATTCTCCGGAGATAAATCAGTATATGATGATGACAGTATGTAATGAAATAACTGAAAACGAATCTTCATAGAATGCGTTGTAGATAGTTTTATTTCAATTACACATTGAAATAAAACTATCTACAACGCATTCTATGAAGATTCGTTTATAGCAAAATCTTTCGATAATGTCATATGGAATGAGAATTGTAAGATTGAAGATTTGAAGAAAAAACCTATAGGTATGTGCCTGAAGTTTCATCGAATACAATCGCATTCTTAATCGATTTGAGTCTATGGTAAAGAAGATGTCTGGCAACATTTTAACATCTTGTCATGTGAAATATTAAGAATTTTCACAAATACAATAAATGAAAAAAATACTCTTTAATAAGTTATCGTGAATCGGTTAGAGTTTGGAACATTCTTCGTCCAATTATGATAATAAATGGATTCGTATTTTGTGCATATTGTACAATGACTGTTCATGCCCTATTCTCTGTTGTCTCTCTCTTCTCTCACTCTCGCTTTGATGTTTTACATAAGAAACAAAAACTTAAAAGTCGTTGTATTGATGGGCCGAAAATAAATCATCTCCTTTTTGATAATTACAATATTTTTTACTAAAATTGTCAATGGTTTTGCATAGAAAAATATAAATGTGTATGGGCTTATCATTACAGTTTTGATATTTAGAAAAAAAAAACAACTTTTGTGACAGTCTATAGCTGGAATTTTCATGGATTTTTTTTCTATGAAATTAACCTTTAACTTGGATAAAAGTATGTGTTATTAATGAATGATTGATGAATTGCTATATTCAAATGAAAACCCTGTCAGTTTCACTGAAATATGGTGGTACTAAAAACTTCAAATGTGTCAACATGGTAATGCCCATATACTTTAAAAAAATCGATTTATAAATAACTGAGTCCCATGCTAACAAAGAAATACAACCGATTGAAAACCTCCTCCTTATTAGCAGTCGGTTATATAGAATAAACGCTTACGTGCCATGTTAGCAAACGACTTGAGGGTAGATTGAACAATTACAACAGGTGCAGGAACTACAAAATCAGTTTACGGACGCGAACACCTGACAAGTTTGTTTCAGGTTTTCACTTAACAGCCTCGTCTCAAGAGACGGGCGTCTTGAGACAAAGTTTTTACAAGTATATCGATTTATTGCCTACAGTCAGACGGAGCCACAACATTAGGGATATCTTCATTAATTTACTTACATACATACAATCACGCCTTTATCCCCGGAGGGTTAGGCAGGGATGAATTAACTTCCAAATTTCATCAATCATTGTATTAGGTCCCACGTAATAGGGGGTGAGCCGTATTGCCGTATTCCGAGTCATGTATCTCAGGCTGAGCCTGGGTTGTACCTATATATCTATCTGATGTTAAACAGCCCTATCCCTTAGTCGCCTTGTACGACACCGCAAGGAAGGAGGTGGGGTGGCCCAAATTCTACTCTGCTGGGCACCACTCTATTATAATAATTATGATTTACTTACGCCTTTATATAACATTCTGTAAGAGTAATATTCTAGGGCACCGGTATCTGGGTCTAAACAAGGCATAGCCTGTATTATTATGTTATTTAATACGTTATTATGGTACATAAAAACGCTCACAGCAGAGGAAGCTCGAAGTATGTAAGGATAAATGATGGGCTGTTGTCTACCTACTACCAGAGGGGAATAGGCGTTAGTATACGAGTATAGATTATCATTATTATTTATGTAGAACACACTAGCAGCCACCGAGCTGATACGTGTGTGTCTTGTGATCTGCCCCCCCCCCCCCTCTCCCCCCTAGACAAGTGACAATTCGTTGGCCGGCGTATTGTAGTATAGAATTACGAATGTATGGAATCTGACGTTTATGACATGCGTTGCCGGCCGACTGTCATGTACGTCAAATCCCATACATTCTTCATTATATTCTACAATAAGCGAGATTTTGTCAAGTTTGATTCACAATAAGTGCCAAGACAAAGTCTGCCGGTACGTTTGTTTACCGTGGTACCATTAAACAGTACCATTGATGGTACTGTAGCAATTTTGATTTGCCGTGGTACCATTAGGTCGATGGTACCATGGCAAACATCATTTATTGTTAACCGTGGTACCATTAAGTCAATGGTACAAAGGAAAGTATTATTTATTGTTAACCATGGTACCATTATGTCGATGGTACCACGGCAAACATTTTTAACTGTTAACCATGGTACATTCACAAAATAAATAATTAAATGGAATAATTTTATTTACGGTATAATTGAATCGTTTGGTCACAGATTAATAAATAGTTACTACGTAACTGGTTTGGTCCACTCTCTAAAAATACAGTTAGGTAGGGAGTGTTTCCGGGGTTCGAGTCTGGATCGAATTGTGCATAGCTTTAGTGGGTGATCCCCCAAGTGACTGTTTTCATTGACGGTATACTATACATGTCTTAGACGATTGCTGGATGAATAAAAATACCAAAAAATTCGGATCTTCGTGCATAGATTCGCATTTAGTGCAGCTACGCTATCTAGTTTTGTGTAGTGTTTAACATCAGAGAGATATATACTGCCACGACTTAGCCTATACATGGCTCCTCTCCTCCCTCCCTCTCCGAGGATAAAGGCGTGATTGTATGTATGTATGTATGTGTATGCTATCTAGGCAATCAGAAAAACATACTTGTTCGAGATAAGCAAATTTTCTTAGGCAGATGTTATCTACATTTCCTACCAATCCATTACCAACTTACACCTGTCCAGGCAAGACTAGTCAAGTGTTTTATTACCCATATTTCGCAAGCTATATTTTTCGAGGCTATACGTATTGTTGTCAATAAGGAGCATTTTCGTGGGCACCATATTTAATATCAGAAGGAAAATACCTATCCTTAATTGCCTTATCACCGGAAGAGATAGGGTGGTGCTTTAACGGGAAATGTACAAAAGTATAAATAATTTTACATTTAATTGGGAGAGAAATTGTCAAAATCTTTTGGTAGGATTTAGAGGGCGAATAATTTTGAGGATGTTTTGGTCGGAAGCTAATTTGTACTGTGCGATGGAGTAAACATTTTATGCGTCTGTGGAGCGGATTAATTGACTTTATTACGAAATGTTTTACTTTAGAACGGTATAGTTTGTTAAATCTATATATTATGTAAAAGTGAAATACCACTGACTGAAAGATAACAAAATCTAAGAAACTGTATCAACTAAAAACTTAAAATTTGGCAGGTAGGTTCCTTATAGGGTGTTGACATCCGCTCAGAACTGATTTTACGAAACTTTACCCTTATGAGGGTAAAACGAACTCCGAAATCAAATCGTCGATAGCTTAGTGGTTAACGAGTTGACCTTATGATCTCAAGAGAGGTCTCAAGGTTCAAATTCCGGTCACTACTACTGACAAGAAAACATTTTTTGTCGGGTATAGTGTGTTCTTTTGAAACAACGTATTAATAAAAGCTCACAAATCTCTAGCATTATAAATTGGATCGTCTATTGTGACTAAGACTGGCGGATTCATTCAAATGACCAGCCCGGATCAAAACATCTCATAGCCACTCAAGCATGTCTTGCAGACGTTGCAAAACATCCTTTCAACCGGAATTTGCTTTTAAGATCATCGGAGTGTAGCTTAACACAATGATCGCATGTCTCAGTGCATTTAGAAATGGATTAAAAATAATAAATTTGTGATTAAACTTATCTATATTGATGAAATAAAGCTGAAGAGTTTGTTTGTTTGGTAGAACGTGATAATCTCTAAAACTACTAGTTCAAATTAAAAAAATAGTTTTGTGTTGAATAGTCCGTTTATCGAGGAATTTTTAGGCTAAATATCATCACGCTATTTGAAGACTAATATAAAGTCCGTCCAGATCCTTTAGTTATGTCTAAATCCAAATCTTCCCTTTTTTTTTCTTTTTTTTTTAACGTGCGAAATATCCCCACGGATACCTCCCTCGCCGGAGCCGGAGGAGGAGGTTATGTCGGACTCGAACCGACTAAAACGCACGCCGTCTGTGGGCCGTCGGTTGCCGGAGGTGAGGTTGTCGTAGCCATATCCCTCGAATCTAAATCTTCCCAAACTTTCTCATTTATAATATTAGTAGAATTAGTAGTATATTGAGTAGTATTTTATATTAAACTAGGATGAATAAGATTGCTCAACTAAAAGGAAGTACAAAGAACTCTAAAGTTACGAGAATTATAATAAGATTGTCCGAACAAGTTGAATAAAGCAGGACCGATGTGGCGATTAGTTTTTTCTTCTTTCAAATACACACAGAGAACTTCTTTTATGAATCCTATTTGAATTTGTTTGAGAAAATAATTTCAACTTTGACTACAAAGCAAAATACTTTACTATGTAGTTTTTCCCGACATTTTTTCGCTGGATTCATTTGAATGAGTGACAGAAAAAGGTTTGTGTTATTTTTGTCGTTTCAGAATTGCAAATACAGTATAGGTATTTTTTGTTGTTGAAGCCTTCATAATGTATGAAAAATATTGTGTATTTTAGGGTATATTTTGTGTGTGATAAATAATTTATAAGTTTTAGTTGTGATATTTGTCTTACCTAATTCGATTTTGTTTTAATCTAAGGCACATCAGACAGATCAGCCTGAGATGCTCGAGTCCACCATAGTGCCCATAATACGGCAAAAGGCTATCCCCTATTAACGTGGGACCTAATTACAATGATTGGTGAAATGTGGGTGTTAATTCACCTCTGCCTAACCCTCCGGGGATAAAGGTGTGATTATATGTACCTTTATTTTGTATAGCTTGAAACTGCTTGTAATTCATTTTTGGAATGCCTTTGTTATTCGGGAGGAGGCGTTGATATCTGTGTCACAGTTTATACTATTGCAGATATTATTATCATCGTTGCAATGTACTATGTGAAACTGTAAATTGTTTCAAATAAATGAATTTTGAATTTGAATTCGAACCTATGTACATAATATGTAGTTACATTAAACAAGTAATTGTTGCATCTCGGAAACCATTCAAACAATTTCGCACTATTTTCGTCGCTCAGGCACATTTTATTAAGTGATCATCATCATCATCTATGCGTTAATCACAGTCGTACCCTAGGCTATCACCCCGTAGTCCGGGGTCCGCTTTCCATAATTTACTTCGCCGCTTCCTACCGTTTTATGGTTACCATGATAGTGAAACCATTGGCATGCATGTTATCCTCTACGACACTAAGCCAGCACTTTTTAGGTCCAGTTACCCCTCCCACAGAAGCCTGTTAATAAATACGTACTTAAATATCCCTTCATTACCGGTTAGGATTACGGTTTATTTACAAATTAACGGCCATTAATCCACACCCGCCCCGATATCCATACAGACAGATAGATAATATATATTGTATCACAAAGGCATGATAATTGCGACCGCAGCCGGATGGTTCGTTAAATCGCTTTAATTATTGATACTGATGCGCTCAGCTGTACTGACAATGCTTTGTATCAATGCCTATTGAGTAAAACCTCACGTTCTCAAACTGTGACCCGCATATACTCGCATATGGTGTTTGCTGACTGTTTTATTTTATACCATGGCCTATGGGCGAGTGCAACACCAGGGGAGTTACACTCTTGCTGCCGACCCTGTAAGAACAGAGAGGTTCTGTGCCGTCAGCGCAGAAGACAAAAAGGACAAGCCTTTCTTACCACTGACAGCACAAAACCTCTCCAGTGAGCTCTGGCTACCCTACTTATTACCGGTAACACAACACGAGGTACTATTTAGTAATCTGTGACGAGGTTATTATAGCCACTTAATAATAATAAGACACCCCTCACTAATCGGTATACCAAAATGGTTTAAGAAAAACATTTTATTTGAAAGGGTAATAAGTTGTTGAGTGGTGACCCAGATCCTTTGTTTTTTCACTGATACCTAACATCAACACATTTCGCTTATGTTTATGTACATTGTTATTTATAAACATCATCTGAAAACAAACTGAAAGGCTTCTATTTAGAGTGTAGAACAATACGTAACTGATCTATTAAAAGGTTCCTTTGTGAAGCTTCCATCTCATAAATCATTCTCTCGAACCCAATTTGTCGGCGCCATGATGAAAGCCGTCCCTGAAGGCCCTGTGCAGGCAAGCTACTTTTTGTTACTCAATCACAGGATTCATGCTTTTTCATATAATATTCAATTGCTGAATCAGTCGTTTTGTAGCCAGACGCACTTGGACCTTAAATAGCCTAAGAATTTTATGTAATAGTTTAGCTACAACCGAAAAGACGTATATTATGTTTTACGGTATCTATGTTTTAAGGTTTTGTGCGCGATTTCATCACCTTCATAATTCTGCCCAGCTCCTGATAGAAATAAAAAGTCTTAGTAATTTTATAAATGTGAAAGTATGTAAAGATGTTTGTTACTCGTTCAAGCTCAAATGACTTAACAGTTCTACCTAAAATTTACGGCAATTCCCTTACCAGATATTAAAAGTAGTATCCTTGTACGTACAGGGATCCTACTTTTTATGTCTGGAATAGATTCCCTAGGGATGCGAAAACGGAATTAAAATTATACACAAGTGGAGCAGCAGGCAACAGCTAGTTTGTTAATAAATGCCTTTAAAGAAATTCAGTGTCAGACGCGTAGAGATGTTGCATACTTGGCAGTATTATATCGTTTCAACAATGGTGAATGTTCTGATGAGCTCTTCCAATTATTCCCACCCTCTCCTTTCCTACACAGTACAACACGTGCAGGACTTTAACACCCGCATACGGTGTAGAATATTCCATCAAGAACCAAGTGGTTCGGGGACTCCTTCTTCTGCCGCACCATTAAGTCTTGGAATTCCTTACCAGTTCACGTGTTTCCCTCTTCCTACAGTCCCGGGTCCTTTAAGCGGGGCGTGAAAAGCATCTGATTAGGCGGTCAATCTGAGTTAGAGTTCACATATCACTACATAAATATTATAAAACAAAGTCGCTGTCTGTCCGTCCCTATGTATGCTTAAATCTTCAAAACCACGCAAGGGATTTAGAAGCGGTTTTTTTTAATAGATAGAGTGATTCAAGAGGAAGGTTTATACGTATAATACATGCATAATATTGTAGAGAAACACTGATAAATTTAGAGATATGCAGCGGGAACGGGATCAGAAAATATGATGGTACGAAGTTCGCCGGGTCAGCTAGTAACTTTATATGTAAAGGTGCCACCGTATCTCCTTTGCCGACTGTACGTGTCTATAATGGTGACCCTCTTTGCTGAGACTTTGCCTTCAGCTTACCATCAGGCGAGAAATTTGACGTACCTACCCTTTAAAAAAACTCCTATACGCTAATCCAAATTATAATCAATCTAAATGTAATTCGATCATTTTTGAATGAATGAGTACCTATTTCCATTCCACGTACGCATCACACCTCCCTTCCCACCACGGAAATAAGCCACTGAGATATCATAATAGCAATATTAACATTCAAAAAGTGTCGTTAAGCGAATGATTTGCGAATGATTCGATTTCTAAAAGTGGATGAACGAACTGAATGAACGGACACGGCGAGTGATTGAAATGAATCCGTTTTGAAGTTTTAATTAATTATATACCTCGCTTTTTGTCTCGCTTGAAAAGTTGGCAACAATGGCACAAAGTTATTTGGATGAGAATAAAATTGTAATTACTTGTTTAGGAGTGCCAATAATGTAATTACTACACATTGAAAAGCGTGGGATAAGATTAATTAAAAAAGAGGAATGTAAATATATGAAAGTAGGTTAAATGGGGTCTGAGATCTTTAGGGCTTTAGTCAATCACCTACTGTTAGACGATCATGGGTGGATGTGTATTGATCGGGGCTTGGTGGCAGGAGGCGTAAATGGGATTATAGGTGAGAGTATAGGAGATTGAACCCCAAAATACAAAGTGCAACGTGCTCTCCGAGGCACATACATAATACTCATTTTATTTTTGATATGTATAGTTAAAGCTTTGTACCGGAGTGCGAGTGAGAGAGAGTGGACTGCGGTGCCTAATTGGGCCACCCTGCACTCTGAGATTTGAGACGCTTTTAGTCGGTTTGAGTCCTATACAATCACCCCACTGGTCAGCGAGTGGGTACCCGTGGGAATTACGCATGAAAAAAAAAGTTTGTCAGAATATTTTTTTATGTGTATCTCGAAAGTCTACAAACAAACACATTATTTCTCTTATACTTTTTGTCTCTGTACCCTGTAGGGCACATAATAGTTACCCCCGCTCCTTCGGCCGAACATTTAGGTATTTTAAATATTCCACTAAGCCCCTAAGCCGCTCGACCCCTGCTCCGGCACGTAGTTTCTCATTTCGCATTTGATAAGATTAATTACCCTCGTAGTGATAGGGCGTTTATCTGCTACTTTAGAGGTCGCGGGTTCGATTATCGCACAGTGTAAATATTTGTGCTGTGATGCATGAATATGTATATTTGAATTGCTCAGAGTTATAATATGTAAGCATTCTAATAGGATCAGAAAAAATGAAACGCTCAGACGGGCGTTGAACCCTCGACCAGTCCTTTACAGGAGGAATATTCTGACCACTGAGCTACCAAGCCACGTCTGTAGCATTCCAAATTCTCCTATACCACCTAATCTCTCTATAATAACCAAATCTTGGGGTGATGGTTGGGACACTTGGGACGGGTTCAAGTTCTGTCTTAGCTTTGCAATTTTTCCAATTCTAATTGATTTAAATAGGTACGACTACCTAATCGCTATAAAATTTCATAACATAAGCACTTACAAAAAAATGTATTCAAGTTTTTTATCCGTATTCTAAAACCCATAAATATTATAATAATTAATTTAGGTTTAGATGGCGCAAGAAACATACACTTCATGTTTTTTTTTTGAGAATAAGAAACTTTGCTGTAAAGCTCTCATATCACCAATAGTATAATTATATCGTTATACGAGTGTATTCTAGTCGTTGAAAACATAACCTACATAAAAATATTTCCATAAAAACTATAATGCCCTTCAGAAAAACGAGCCAATATACGAAAGATCATTACATTTCTATTTACAATGGCGGCAATCGAAGTTCCCGGAAGCAATCGACCCGCGCCGGCCCGGGATATTTCCCTAGTTCCAGTAATAAGGGCCTGGAGAGGATGCCTTATAAACTTGATTAAGCATCGGCCCACCCGAGAGGGGAGATAAAAACTCCTTCCTACCTCCGAACCGTTTTTTAATGGGCAGTTTTATAATCTGTGGATTGTGACAATATTGCCGGTATATACTCATTACCATAGAGAACACAAAAAAAATATTAATACTGTAAAGTGTAAAGAGGTTTTTGACCTTGTAGGGAATAATCACTGGATCTACTGAACCGATTTTGAAAATGATTTTACCAATAGAAAGCCACATTTATTTGTGAGTGTCATAGGCTATATAATATGTACATATACCATCACACTATCACGGAGGGTCTTCAGTGTGCGGAGCCACAGGCAACCGCTAGTTTATAATAAAATGTCGTATTGTTTCAAAGACTAGATAAGTAGTCTAGAACAATACTACTATAGTCCGTGCAACGGAGAAAAAAAAAATTGGTATCGATTTAACGCCACTACTTGACCAGCAACAATATGCCACTTTTAGTTGCTGTTATGCAGATGACATTACAAATCTCTAGGAACAATGAAATATATTTGATCATTGATTTATATTGTTATTATACGACTTCTATTCTAGACATTAGAAGTCATTAATTGCTAATGACACACAATATTTGCTGCAGTAGTTGTAGGCAATTTTCATATTATTATTCATTTAAGTGGAACATTCATGTCCAACAATTGACTAAATTTAAAATAACATACTACAAGCACTACACAGTGTTAACATTTATTTCACAGCTCGTTTATTAGTCCATTTCTGTTTTAACGCTCTCTGCGTTAGTAAACAAAACTGTAAAAAGTATGCACGTAACATTCGAATTCAATTAATTTATGACGAATACAAAAGAGGTTTTCTTTTCAATTCGTTTTTTAAAAACCTAGTGTTCTGACAATGAAAGAGGATGGATTTATTAATAACTGGCTGAAAGCATAATTAAAAAAAAAAGTTTATGTTTTCATTTATTTTTATTCTTCATTTTTTAATCTATTTTCTGAGTTTTGGCGCCAACGCGGAAAATACATTATTTTAGGTTTTTTTAAGTTGTTGTAATGTCGAGTTTTTAAGTACAATCATAGTGGATTTTTAGATATAACTTCTTCAATAACGTACTCAAGTGTCGGAAAGTGGCACGTTACTGTGAATTATGATTTTTTGTGTTGATTACAAGATTCCATAGAAGCCTCTAATAAAATTACTACCTACTTCACTGGTAAAGGTAAAATCGAGTCAAAATACTCGATTATGACGGACTTTATTTAACTGTGACTAAATGACGAAAACACTGCATATTTAATATTAAATTCCTTCATTCATATCTACATTTATTGAATCAAAATGACCTCAAACAAGTTAGACTAACTTATAATCATAATTAAGTAATCAAACTTACCTTAAATTTATTAATAGGTACCTATCCTAACCTATCCTTACGTAAATAAAAACAAGTTTTGTTTACAACAATACGAACAGTACAACACGAACAGTAAAATACGAACAGACAAGTCTGTTCGTATTTTACTCATTGTTGTAGTTACTATTTATTCGATTGTGATATCATTGCAAGATAGTTTGTTGCGCAAAGATTATTAGAATAGTTTGGACCCAGTAGGTGGCGCTGAAATCGCGTTATTACAAAGATACTAACTTTCCCGTACAAACTTTCTTTTTAACATATCCAAACAGTTTCGATGCTTTTCGAAGTTATGTGTGTATTTATCGCAGGTTTAGAAGTGCCCGGTTAATGGCAATAGGCTCGCCACCTATTACATTGGGACCTAAACATAAACGGCGAAATGTGGGTACTAGCACCTCTGCCTACCCCTTCGGGGATATAGGTATGAGTTTATGTATCTATGTCAACAGTCTTTTTAAATTGCCTTTTTTGATCACCACAGTGGCTCATCACCTCGTGCCAAAGAGGATCGAGCGTGGCGGTGGTGGCAGGACGCTGGCCTGCGATCCCTGAACCGGCGGAGGCGTGACGTCAGAGAGACCACCAAGTACATAGAGACTGCCTTAGTGATAGACAAGGCGATGTTTGACAGAAGAAACGGGAGCACCAGGTCCGAGGTGGTGCACGATGCGATACAAGTTGCCAATATTGCTGATTTGGTAAGTTTTATGAGATTTTCATATTTTAAATAGATTTAATCTGCCTATCTCGGAGGGAAATAGGCGTGAGCGTATGTATGTCCAGGAAGCTAAAATGTTGTAGTATTCTTAAAAGGAATTATAAAGAGGTGTAGAATAGGGTCACACCTCATACCAAGATATAGGGGCCCAGACCAGCCACATGTGGAAGTCAGTGACGGATAAGTCTCCTTAGACGACAGTCACTCCCATAAAACCCAAAAATGAACTAACGAAAGTTACCACCAAACGAGTTAATGAATGACCCAATAAATAAATCACAATCAAAAAATACATATACTTTGGGACACGTATCTTGGGCCTAAATTTTGAGACAAACGAAACCCCTGGATTATTTTGTAATAATATAATCTACTAGCCTTCCGCCCGTGGCTCCGCCCGCGTGCATCTTGGGTAACGCGACTTTTGCTCATATCTTCGGTTCTACTCAACCGATTGCGATCAAACAAATGTAAGATTTTAAGTCTGAGCAAGACCATTCTAACAAAAAAAACTGCATCAAAATCCGTCCCGTAATTTTTGCGTCCATCGCGGACAAACAGACAAACAGACAGGAAATTCAAAAAAAAATTTTTCGTGTTCAGTATCGTTAACATAACATAACCCAAGTATTTTTTTTTTAATATCTCTAATGTACAGACACGACCACTTTTCAATTATATAATAGTGTAGACGCTTGGTGAACTGGAGCTCGTCCACCGCAGTAGCACCCCGTACTATCCTCAAAAGTCACCCAAGAAAGGTGCACAGCGCGTGTAGAGCACACTTTAAGCACATTTTAGATCCAAGATATAATTATATCCTGAGCAAAATTTTGTACTTGTTTATACTTTTTAGTTCATCATCATCATCATCATCATTTCAGCCATAGGAATTCCACTGCTGGACATAGGCCTCCCCTATAGATCTCCAATAAGACCGGTTGGAAGCGGCTCGCATCCAGCGCGTTCCCGCGGCCTTAATAAGGTCGTCTGTCCACCTTGTGGGTGGACGTCCTACGCTGCGCTTGCCGATACGTGGCCTCCACTCGAGAACTTTTCGACCCCATCGGTCATCAGTCCTCCGTGCTATGTGCCCTGCCCACTGCCATTTCAACTTGCTAATCCGCTGGGCTATGTCGGTAACTTTTTAGTTACTTTCACATTTATAATATTTAACTATGGATAGTGTAAACCCATCAATGAATCACACGATGCGCAAACCCCACGCAATTCACCCGCAACTCATTTATCATTCACTCATTTGTTTGTATAATGAGAATCATCGCAGCACGCAATAAAATTTGCACTGCAAACAAGATTACAAACAAGTTTGCTGCTACAATTACGAGTGACGTGCATAATTTGGTGTCAGGCCACCAAACTGAATGTCAGTGAGGCCCATACATTGTTCACAGAGGCAATTTGTTTCAACCGTGTCAAAATGAGCACGTACAAAAGTACAGTTAATCAGGCGTCCACACTATGTATGCTTAAATTAATGTTACACTTGCTACTAACTAATAAATTTGTATGAAATTTTAAAGCATTTAGTATGCTGACTATGCAAATCAATTTAGATAGAAATGATCAACTTCGGGTGGGGCTCGGTGACTCAGTGGTCAGAGCATTCCCCCTGTAACGTAAAGATCGCGGGTTCGAGTCCCGCCTGAACTGCATTCCCTTTACCTATTTTATAATTAATGAGGCAAACGAGTCCTAGAGTGGAGACCGCGAGAAGGCAAACGAAAGGTGGGGACGCTCCTTCCTTAACCAGATGGACTGACGTCCTGAAAAGTGTGGCGGGGGTAGACTGAATGCATCGGGAGCAATGGTTACTTGGTTGATCGGTTGAAAACTAATGAAAAAATATGAAGTAAAATAAAAAAATACACAATGAAAAAATACTGCAACGCATAATACCTACAGTTTGTTTTTTTTTTTAACTGGGACAGTATGGGGAGTACCAAAACCAATTTTGGCACGTAATTTTTTGATATATAGCCCACTTTTTGTATTCCGGGGTCCACTCTCCTAATCCTCTTTTCCATAATAATTTATCGTGGCTTTAACGAAGTAACTGCCGTCTAACCCCAACCTCGAGAGGAAAGCCTGCACAGGTGTAGCTGAAAATCCAGAAGTCAATACAACAAAACATTCCTCATCCGAAATATCTTATATATAAAACTCTTAGTCCTGACTGACTGATTGACTTAGAGACAACGTACAGCCTAAACCGCTGGTCCTAGAGACTTGAAATTTATAGAGAGTGTTTGTTTAGAAGCGTGGAGGTGTACTAAGAAACGATTTTTCGAAATTCAGACCCTAAGTGCCTAAAAAGTGCCAAAAACGTACTTTCTTATAACTCAAGAACGGCTGAACAGATTTTTATGATCTTTGGTTTTTTGAATTTAGCTTTGTCGCGGAATAGCAATTATCACAATTAAAATGTGGCAAATCCACGAAATAATGTAATATTAAAGAAAATACGAAATATTATGGCGCTAATATCGCTAGCAAAATTGTTACCATGACAACGGGTACTAAAGTGATGGTGTCAACGCTAAGTCACATTTTGATCTGTCAAATGATAATATTCATAAAACGTCACTCTCTGTCACGTATAATTACACAATATAGCAAGAATGTGAAAAATATTAATTAATGTATGTAAGAGTTAGGTAAATATGTACTGCAGTTTCTTTATTTCATTGATTGGAAATAGAAAAGAAGTTTTTGAGACTGGCTCACTTCGATGGAGTATCCAATCTTCAGTTACGTTCCACGGACCCCGAGTGGTATTATAGTAGAATAGCAGCGTGCGTCGCGAGGACAACATTCGAAACTACATATCAGACCCATTATTGGTAGTATTGGCATCGAGCATTAAATAATATTCTATTGCATATACTGCGTCAGCTACCAACTACCATAATACCATAGTATTTCATCACTAGATCATTGACTATAGGACATGATAGCACAGCGATGATAGCTCTAGATGTACCGTATATAAAAGAAAGCCTAAAAGTAATACAGCACGTTATCACTCAGATGAATACTCACTTACAAGCTCTCAAACAGTAAGGTACGTGAATTTAAATCTATTGACGCCGATATAACACAAGGGGCTGCTTCATAGCTAGAAACAGAATTACAATTTATATCAATGGCTCGAAACGTATTACCAACTGGGCGAAAGGGGCGAACGCCTGACTTCTAGAAAACTTCACTTCCTTTCTTGACGAGAAGATACTATAATAAGTCAATAATTATTAGAGATGGCAGAACACAATTTAATAACTTCCTTTTATCAGCTGTGGGCTCTATTAGTCAAGCACAGTGCACTTCTGATTTAGATGACAAAGAATATAATACGAAATGTTTATTTTCTTACTATTATTTTTAGAGAATTATGAAAAACTAAACCACCACAAATGATATGTTGTTTTATTTATATTCATTTCCTTAACATTTACCAACGCATTGGAGGACGTCTTCAAGACTCTGGAGTAGGTAAATCTCGCACCTTCTTCGATTCGCCGGCGACATCATCGTAGTTGCGGAGTCGCTGGAACAACTGGGCGAAATGCTGCACAGCCTGAATGGAGCTTCTCGACAAGTCGGCCTCGGTGTAAACTATCCAGCTCGGTAAAACCAACTTCGAGAAAGAAATAGCCAGAAGAATCTAACTGGAGTGGGCAGCATTTGGCAAACTACGTCGGGTCTTCTCCTCCCCCCTGCCGCAATGCCTCAAAACAAACATTTTCTACCAGAGCGTCCTGCCTGTTATGACCTACGGTGGTGGCCATTGAAGGTGGGGTTAGTCCGTCCGCAGCGGGCTATAGAGCGAGCTATGCTTGGAGTCTCTTTGAAGGATAGAATTCGAAACGAGGTCATCCGACATAGAACCAAAGTTACCGACATAGCTCACAGAATAAGCAAGCTAAAGTGACAGTGGGCTGGCCACATCTGCCGAAGGACTGATGGCCGTTGGAGCAGACGGTTCCTAGAGTGGAGACCGTGAGAAGGAAAACGGAAGGTGGGACACCCCCTAGCCAGGTGGACCGACGCGGACGGCCTACGAAAGGTGGCTGGGACGGACTGGATGCAGAAGGTGGAGGATCGGCAAACATGGCGTATATTGGGAGAGGCCTATGTCCAGCAGTGGACTGCAATAGGCCAATAGGTGATTTATTGTATCCTCACCATACAACAGCAACCTTCATACTGTTAATATCGCACTGGCGGACAGGGCTTTTAAAAGCAGGGCCCTTAAATGCGTTGAACGTTTATACAACAAGTCCGTCAGTTTAGAAAAAATACTTTTGGTGGCAATAGTCGACATCCACGCAGGCGGAGCTGCGGGCGAAAAGCTAGTCTACTATATAGACATATTCTTGAATTTATCTAAGCCCTTGAGCATTGGTAATACAGTGTCACATTATAAATTTGACACCCTCGTCTCTGTGACATGTGTCATGCGCACTTTCTGACGTCTGCTGTCATTCGTCCGCTTTTTATCCCGTTTGTCCAACGACGCAATTAAATTTAGCAGTTATTTTTATTTTCTACTCCTAATTATTTAGTCAGGCAGATTTGAAATTTATTTTTACTAAATATTTAATCCTGCATAATGACTCCGTATAGTTAAAAACCCTTCCTGAATATAAAATCTAATAACACTTCGGCTGAGTTGGAATCGAACCCAGAAGATCTAAAATTATTGCGCCCCTGTGAAGCCTACTGATACTGAGGCTACACAGGGGCGCAATGCTACTGTCCTTGAATGAGCGCGAGAAAAATGTTATAAATATGATTTTCTCAATGGCAGTACTTAAGAATTTTTAGATTACTACCCGATTGATGGCAATAGGACTAAACAAAATAATTACGTTTCCGTAAACTTAAATCCGTTTAAGATATCAAAATCTGCAAGTGCTTGCCGACTTAATTCTCTCAATCTATTCAAACAGTATACTACAGTTGTACAAACAGAAGAGTCAATTGAAAGCGACTAGGCAGCCTCCAGTACCTAATCTCCTTCATCAATCAAATCAACTGAACCCATTTATTTCAACTCACGCTGTTGAATTTTCATTTTATTTTAAAATTTAATTCGAGACGGATAAACCTGGTATTATTCGATAATTTGTGCTTCAGAAACTGCTTTGCCGATTTTTAATTTGATGCTTTTTTGCTTGTAATTATCTAAACAAACTTGATTGCTTCGAAATTTAAATACAAATTCTTTTGTTTTTTTCAAAAGTTGAACAGTAATGCAATCCTTTTTTTGACAGTAGATAACAGGTTTGTTTGAATAAATTGAAAATATACATTTTCCACATAAGATTTTTATTATATTTTTCTGGGTCATCTTAAGCTTATTTATTAAATTGGGATATTATCTAGTTTTTATTTGAATTTAGCACTGAAAATTTTCCTGGGCCCCAGGAGGATATGAATTATTACGCGTGTTCTTTTTTCAAAAATGATAATAACATTTTCAATTATTATAATTATTATTATAATATGAAAAAGCAAAACATTCACGTGTACAATCTCGACTAACTGAGAGGAAGAGGAGAATATTGTTATTATTATTTTACGAAATACATTCTAAAAATGAATTCGAAGAAAACTCTAAATAGCGCTATCCACGCTCAAAAGAAGCAAAGGTTCTTTTTCTTTCCATATTCTATGCTAATGTTATTAGCACATTGGAAAAGTTCGTTAGACAACTTCATAATTACATACTTATGTTTCCAGTTATTTATATCAAAATAAAGTAACCATTCATAAAGTAACCCTCCATAATGGGAACTGACAGTTAAGAGCGTTTTGACAGGCGGAGATATGAAAGTGACAGTTGATCAAGTTGACGTCAGATAATTGAATTTAAAATTATATTGGGAAACTTTGCAAAGGACAAAAGATATAACTTTATTTCGAAGTCAGTGAAATAAGGATTAAAGGTGTTCTCTTTTCTGGATGTTTCGAAGAGATTCAAAGGGGGATATGAATCCCAATTCAGATATCTAACGACCTCTGTGGTGTTGCGGTAGAAGGTTCAACTTGGGTCAGAGATTCGATTCCCGCACAGTACAAAATATTTGTATGCATCTATCTATCTTCTATCTATCTATCTATACTATTATATAATTGTAAATTGGAAATGTTTGTCCGCGATGGACGCAAAAACTACTGAACGGATTTTGATGCGATTTTTTTCGTTAGAAAGGTCTTGGTTAGACTTAAAATCTTACGTTTGTTTGATTGCAATCGGTTAAGTATAACCGAAGATAAGAGATCCACGTGGGTGGAGCCGCGGGCGGAAGGCTAGTAAACTAATACAAATGCATTAGTCTGGGTATTTCTATACATAATACGTATTTCCAAAAAAAATCTTCTAAAACATGTCAGAGTGAAGCTAATCCCCTGTGAAGTAACATTGGATTAACTTCATAAGAACCTTAGAAATTCATGGACAAGCTACCATGACTTTAGTTTTCTATCAATGTTCGTTAGTATGCCTCAAGACATATATCTTGGACTTAAATGTGCTCAAAATGTGCTCTATACGTAGTACACGTTTCTTGGATGTCTTTTGAAGAAAGCACGGGGTGCTACGGCGGTGCACGAGCTCAAATTCACCAAGCATAGATTAATACAAAACATTTGTCTCGCGATTTAGGTTCAAGATGTGTCCCGCGGTGTAATAAAATAATAATAATAAATATTGTAGGACATTCTACACAACGCTATCTAGACCCAAAGTAAGCATAGCTTAACTAGCTTGTGTTATGGGTTCTAGAATGCGGATAAACATACTTAGATACATTTTTTTTTGTGAATACATACATATTATACATAGAAACACCCAGACCAATGCAAATATTCATATTTCACGCACACAAATATTTGCACTAAGCGGGGATCGAACCCGCGCCACCTGCGATATAAAAGTATCTTCAGCAATTCAGCATCTACCTACTGTCCGTGGTGTAGAAACATAAAAAAAAGATTGAGATACCTATGTAGGTACCTATTTTCATACAAATGCCCACCTGTTGAGTTTTGAGATTAGTTTTAACAAAACCGGGTACATATTCACCTCATATTTTTATAAATTGGTTTCACATTTTCAATATTCCGAGCACATGCCGTTAGTTATACATGCATAAAAATTCTAAAATTGAATTTTGCACAAACTTTCCTCACCTATTTAGAACCGACAAAACTTTTAATGAAGTTATGAGTGCCAATTTAAAAGTTGGTCCTAGTGAATTATATTTATGTGTGGCTTGGAGAGAGCTAAATTAAGAAATCAATATCAACGTAAAATATGACTCACCACATACTCTTAATCATTTTGCCAATATTTATTTTTTTATATAAAAAAAAATGGAACGTCAATATGACTTCACTTCGCCGTGCTGGTATGCTGAAGACAAAGTCTCAGGAAAGTGGGTCACCATTATAGACACCAAGAATGTTACAACGGTGGCCATCAGCTTGACAGCCTCATCAGATACACGATCCGCTTAAAAGACTTTAGACTATAGAAGGCAGAAAGAAGAAGAAGCTAGTAAAGAATTCCAAGACTCTATGGTGCGGCAAAGTTGCCGAACCGGTTAGTTCTTGTCATCATAGAATGTCATCTAAGCCCTGCACGTGTTATCCTGTAGGTATAGAAGAGGAAGGGGACTAATTGGAACAGCTCAACGGCACATTTGCCGTGGTATAGACTGTAAAAGACTGTCAAAGACAGATCATTACTTTACTATTTGCATTCAAAGTTCTATTTATAGCCTGGGTAGGTATATTGGGATTCTTGTAGTTCCTTTTTATCTTGAACTATTTTGCTTTTACTTTTAAAATATTCTCTATAGTATTCTCGTCAGTGTGTTCTTTATGATATCGCGGTAATTCACTTTTATAAGCAGCCTGCAACATAGCTACGTGTATCTAGCTAATCTAATTATAGATAGTAGAATTGGATGATTACACTAAGATTACATCGAGATTAACTTAATCCTATGATTTGTTATGTAATCTAACTTGTCAATTGATGCATTGATATTAATTGTTATTGTTAGCATAGTGCACATTATCGACAGAGTTATCATTACAGTAGATTGTGCTTGTCACACTAAGTTGACGTTACTGAGGACTAATGAATTTATTACTATTATTTAATTTACGCTTAAATTTAAAATATAATCTCACTAATATCATAGAATGCTGTTAGTGCCTGTTTGTTAATCCTTCGTGCTGAAATAGCAGATGGTATTGAGAACAGAACCTGATCCAGAAAGAGATTCACAATAAGTCCTACTGAGTTCTCAAGTGAACTCTATCACCACGTCTTCCATTAATTTAAAGATAAATTTATTCGTGGAAACATGTGTATCTAAATATGTATAACTCAAAGGTGACTGACTGACTGACTGACATAGTGATCTATCAACGCACAGCCCAAACCACTCGACGAATCGGGCTGAAATTTGGCATGCAGGTAGATGTTATGACGTAGGCATCCGCTAAGAAAGGATTTTGATTAATTCTACCCCCAAGGGGATAAAATAGGGGATGAAAGTTTGTATGAAACTTTGTCAATTTTAAACCGATCGGGCTGAGACTTTGCATGTATAAAGCTACTATGACGTAGGCATCCCCTAAGAAAACATTTTGATTAATTCTACCCCCAAGGGGATAAAATAGGGGATGAACAACATTCCGAACTTAACGCGGACGAAGTCGCGGGCAACAGCTAGTTTACAATATAACGTGATGTGTTATTTTAAAAGATTCTGATTATGATGTGATGATAATATTAATGGTAGCATTATTTCTATAGTCCATTTCAATTCATTATCATCTTCAAATCAATTAGCCAGTGACGTCCAAAGTTTATACTTTGGAACTCGATGTCCACTCATTATATGATAATAATTACGTTGCCGGTTTTACCGGAATCAACTGTCGTCAGACCTCCCAAACTAGAGAGAAAAGCCTACGCTAGAACATCGCCTGCTATTTAGCTGCTGCATCGAATATCAGGTGTGATTGACTGGGCCCCGTATAGTAGGGTAACAGCATTCTGTACAGGCAGTTCATTTCAATTATCACGACAAGGCAATAAAAGGTTCCCACAGGGTCGACAGCACGAGTATGCTGCTCATGGTATCGCACACGTCCATAAGCCACGGTAATCACTTTCCTTCAGGTAGGCCGTATGCTTATCTGCCACCAAAGTAGTATAAAAAAGGTCTTAATATTTATTTCTCTTCCAGTACTTCCGAACGCTCAACACGCGCGTGTCGCTCGTGTACATCGAGTCGTGGCAGTCAGCTGACCAAGCCGACATCGACCGCAAGCAGGACATCACCAGAGCCATCCACAAGTTTAGTGACTACACCGCCAGGAAGCTGTTCAAGATTGAGAAGGACACCACGCAGTTGTTGACGTGAGCACACTTAATTATTATTTAATATATATTTAGTTTGTCAATTGAGTACACCCCGCTAAATGGTAAAAAGCTGAGGTGCAGTAGATACGGACTTCTGATGATATTGACCTTAAAATGGGGGTCCCTAACTTGACGGCGTTTATAGATGCTTTTTCACGCCCTGCTTGAAGAAGAACACGTGCGTGGGCTAAGAATTTCAGCTCTTTATCGTGCAGCAGAGAAAGGAGGCATCAAAGCGTTTGGTGCGAGAGTGTATGGATAGCACCGCATGTTGGTGTCACCCAAGATCATAAGATCTCTATGAATGATTGAGATTTATAATTATTGAAAATGATGAATGATGAATGATGATATTGATGATGTGGTGCCAAATATTAATAATTATAATCTGAAACGTGTACAAGCAAACTGAGTTTGAAGAATCAAATACTTACATATTATCAGTATTGTCATAACTGAAATTATTACCCATCTACCGCTCCAGCTAAGCTAAATTGCTCATGTTAGGAGTGAATTCACGTCCGTAGTATAATAACCAAAGTAAAAGCACACTCGTAAACTGTACGTATCAAGTTAAGTGAAAACTCTTCATAAACGAAGCTCTAAACGAAAGATCACTTTTAGTTACGACAAAACATTATTGACATAAAATATACGTAATATAAACAGACTTCCGTCTCCAGCATCTACAAAACCACTCACTCCACTTCAAAATAAAACTATCATGCATCCATTCTATCTCACTGAAGATACTGAGATACTCTTTGAGTGTTCCAGCTCCATAATACTCCTTACATTGCATTTTATTAAAACATCCATCCTTGCTTGCATTTCGTAAAGTAACACAAATATTTCACAAGAGACGTCGCTCGCTCCGCAAATCTGCTTACACAACCCTTTTCACTTTGAACCGACGGAATTGCTAGATAGACAGTTGCCAGTGTGCTAAACAGCTGGAAATTAATCTCGAAAACGAACCGAGGTCGAGAATTAATTCGAGCGATAAACGAATTCGCCGAAAACCGTCACACCGTCGACCTCAACTGTAAATTCAACCATAAAACACTCATTTTTAAGCTTACATTCCAATGTAGATATAGTGTTACGAGTATCATCAGCTATTATCGCCCTAATTTTACAAATTACTTGGATCTGCGATAATGCTTCCGACAGGCTGTCATCGTGTCATAACTTAGGCGTCAGCTGCAGGTCTACATGCCAATATCTTCGAAACATTACTGTGTCTATTCCGTTTCGATCGGAGAAGGGCCTTGTCGCGTGAATGATTGATGTCTATCAAATATTTACGAGTGCCTGTAACCTAAAATAGCGGGAATCCTTCGGGAAAGAATGCCGGATTCGAGTGACAACCAAACAATACGATCTTGGCATTTATGGCAGCAGTTTTCTTAGGTTATCTCTGAAATTTACATATTTATCTGGAGCTTTGCTCGCGTGAGTGAGGGGTTAAGAAATAATAAAATAACGATATGATCTGTAATTCAGTCACAGATCTGATTACTTGGGAAAATTACTAGTAGAGTACGTTATATTATGGCACTTATTAAAATGTATTAGGTACCTATTGCATAGTATACTATACTGGCTCTCTAGACAAGTGGTAATTCGTTGCTCGGCGTATGATGGAATAGAATGCCAAATGTATAGGATTTGACGTATATGACAGGCGTCAACGAATGTCAAAAACGTCAAATCCTAGGTATACATTTGGCATTCTATTCCATCATACGCCGAGCAACGAATTGCCACTTGTCTAGGGGGGCTGATTTTAGTATCTTTACTAGTTTATGCACAAGGATTCTATATTATTTTTAAAAGTGTATTTGATTAATAAGCAATATGAATCTGAATTTATTCAATTTCAAATTTTATAAATTCGTGTGTAGTTAATAGAAGTTCTAGAGAAGACAAGAATGAATACTCTAAGAATAATAGAAGTAGACTATTCATCATTCTCTGAACTTTTACCCAACTCAGTTGGGGTCGGTCCTTCAGTCTAACTGTGATGCTGCATAACTTTGATATTTTCCGTGTAGCGAGTATTGTAATGTAAAGTGACAGGATCCGTGGCGTAGCGGTATTGAACGCGGCCGCTACGCAGGAGGCGCGGGTACGAATCCCGCTCAGTACAAATATTTGTATGCATGAATATGGGTATTTGCATTGGTCTGGTCGTGCTTTGAAGAACATAATATATGGCAGTCGTTACAGGTTGTTAGAGCCCTAAAATGTCCAACAACAACGGTCTAGCTGCGATGCTTCGATATCGCCTAATGCCACATGCCAGCGACTGCCATCTGACCTTCACAACCCAATGGTTGTGAAGGTCAGATGGCAGTCGCTTCACTGAAAGTATCGAGGTCTAGCCAAATCCACAGTTAAGACTGGTAAAGCGGACCCCAGACTCCGAGGTGAAAGCTTCGGATGCGACCGGGAATTAAGCCTAGGATGAAAAAGAACATTATAAAACTAAATGATGCTCTTTTTGATTACCTATATGTAATCAAAAGGAGCAAAAACAAACATCTATACTTAGAAACTCAATTTGTAATTAAATAAACGTAATCAATGTTATTAATTTATATATTACAGTGAGGCTACTCGTAAGTCATAGGGTCGAACACAAACATCGTAATGTAATAACAATTCGCAGTCAAATCAAATAGACTGGCCGCCATAGTTGCGTAACCCGCCCCGGCATCGGCAAATACAAGAAATTTATCTAATTTCTCTTCAGTATGTGAGATCGGGATGTTGCTAATTGGATCAAAAACGTTGGACGTGAGGAAAGCGGTTGATTCGATGTTCGGGATCATTTGATTATAAGTGCTAATCCTACCAAGATACAATGTCTAGACGTCTAATTTATAAAATCTTTTGAAGCTCAAAGCTGCGGTTAAATGTAGGGAATCAAAGATGGCAGAAAATTGGAAAGGGCTGGACTTTCTAAATTATTTTAAACCTTGTACTAATTACTATTTTGTGGGGTAATCGCATTCATGTGAACATAAATTCTATGGAAGTTTAAATAAGTAATACTAGCGTCTACCTGCGGCTCCACCCGTTTAGTAATCATTTATTTCTGAAAATGGGTAATATGGGAAAAAGTGTGCTACGAATATCTATGTTACTTTCTATAACTTTCTCTTCATATTATAACAAAGTTATTACAGCGTTCTAGGTCTCAAAAGTTATATGTATATACGAATAAAAAACCAGACTGACAGACAGAACTCTTTAATAATATAAAATGTAATATAAAATATTGGTCAGGGTGTAGATTCATTACAGATTGATAGAAATAGCAAAGCAGCAAAGAAACATTGCAACTCAGTTTTTGTTAATTAATATTCGTTTTCAATACGCTACTACATAAAATTGATACAAACTGAGCTACAATATTTTTCTATTCCCATATATCATGAAGCCTACCCATTCATACCGGCAGAAGTATTACCACTAATACCAATAATAATATATCTGAATGTTGCTCATATTTTGTCTAGCACCCTAATATAGCATATTATTTATGCATCACACATAGCTGGACTCCTGAAATCCTAAGTGATTGGTTCCTCAAAGTGTGACGTGACGAGAATCTTATCACAATAGTTCAACTTTATAGCAGCATTTTGACCTGAGGGTCTTCGAAATGACCTGATTAGATGGATATAAAGTTAGGGTTTTATACCTTGGAGTAACTTGGTGCAGAAGTATCTAAAAATATCTTGGAGTTATTAGATAGGGAGGCACTAGATGGTACTCACGACTTTGCCTATGTTCAATATTGTTCCCGTTCCCGCTATCAATGGGGACCTATTCCAGAGATATAAAGTAGCCTGTGTAGTATTCCCGAATATGATCTATCTATGTACCTCTCAGGCAGATCTGTTCAGCCGTTTGAGGGTGATTGGGTAACAAACATCCAAATACATATGCTGTAATATTATTAGGAAATGGAAGCATAGCTTGTGGTATGGTGCGTGGTACATACTCGTATTCCCATGATGCATAGCCTAAGTGTTATTCCAGACTATAATAATAAAGTTCGTCCAGATCCGTCTAACCGTTCTGCCGCGATTGAGTAACAAATATGCATCCAGCTATCGAAATTTCACATTTATAGTAGCCGTTACTAGTATTTACATTAAGCTTGTATGCCACCATGCGGAGAAAATGCTCAGAATCATTCAAAACACAACAAACTATTTACTGACATTTAATTTTATACTTGTTATCTGTGGTAATTCGTCATATTTATAATAATATATGTGAGATAAAGTATAAATACCGTTTTCCGTGTGTTCAGTTTCCGCAAATTAATAAAGATATTTAAATTGAATTAGGTACAGTAACAGACATAGCGCCTAAACTGTCCAATAAGATAAAAATAATAACTGCCGTACAAAAATCAATAAAAATGTCCGACACATTTTCTCTAATCATTATCTGTCGTCACTGTCAGTTACAAAAGGATCCAAGATGGCGGCCGTGACGTCAGCGCTATCGCTTGTTCCCGAAGTAATTCAACTATAATTTCCGATATCCGAGTCGAATCGGTTCGGCGAAGTATATACTCTCTTTGAGTATCAAGTGTACCTTTGAAAGTTGCTTCGCTTACTTCGTACGTTGGGGAGAATATACAGATATATATTTGAACCAGAAACGATACGCTCTTAACCGTATATGCCCTTGTATGAAGATCTTGACCTCCTCGTAATTATTTCTGCTTATAAACCAATCGAAACTTCGTGTATGATCGAATCGAAACTCGCGATATTATGAAGTATATTTCAAAGCTACCAATGTGCATAATTAAAATTTTCATATAGAGAGATTTCGCAAAATTGAGCAATTTTTCGGTAATTGTAAGTCATGAACGAAAGGCAAAGATGTGTGAAAGTGGCAGTTCACTGGTCGAGTCTTTTCTCACCACAAACAACAACCCGCCTGGGGTTTACCTGAAAAAGCCCATCTTTTCATTGAACAAAGATTTTAACGTATAGTATAGTAGGACTTCTTGAGTGTTACAATTATTGTTTACCTGTTTACCTTAGAGTCTAAAAATGTACCAAGTAAAAGGAAAAGGGCTCGATTCGAGTGTTATACGGGACTAAAAATATAGGTGTAATACACATCTTCCAAACCCCTTCAAGATATTATGCATTGAGTATTTGAAAATGAATGGAGAATACAAGATTAAGTTATCAACTAGTGATAACAATCGGGCTCGGTCACAATATCCACCTGTATGTTTCTAACAAGTAATATTTCTGCAAGTTGTGACATTATCTCATCTTGTTACCAAGTTTGTCAAATTCGCCTTCGATTTGAAACTCGATAAGTGATCAAACTGATCAATAAAGCGTTCAAGTGATAATTTCTGTTTTTCTTTTTAACTTCTATCTTGGATTAAGAGATTAAATAATTAATGTAAGTTCAATCCCTTGGTACTGATTCAAATGAAACGTATTCAATACAATCTGACTATTCCTGGTTTCGCTCGTGACATACTTCGAGCCTCGATGCCGCTATAAATATTGGCGTTTTCAAATAATGTATGAAAATCTGCCGGATTTTTTGACATTAAATTTATGTTTCCTACTCCACTTCCTTGGGTTATAGCGAGATGATATTTTGTTGTAGCTCGGTAGTAGAGATGTAAGAGTCGCATAGAATTGTATGCAGGCCAATGCCTACTATAAACCCATCCCTAATAATGTCGCTTATGTAAATATTACTAAACTAATTTTAACGAAATACATCAATTTTTTCATCTTTGTACATCAATATTTCATTGTTATGTTTCTGAATGTATTATTTTAGTGTACAATAAAGAATTAAGAACTAAGAAATATTGATAATATCGAAAGTTAATTTTATATCCATACTACGAGTAAACATGCAACCTAATATTTCGGCTACAGAAAAAGAACCGAAACTACGCCGTCGGGTAAAGTTTACTTGTATAAAAATAACACCATAAAACGACGATGAACTGAGTTGAAGTGGGGACCGAGATTTTCGGGACCCTAGCCAACCTAGTTCTAGTTCTAATCGGTACATAATATTATGTTAATTGACGGAATGGGGTCTGGTGGAGATCTTCCACTCATGGCCCATGTACCCTAGGTTAGACGGCAGTCGCTCCAACAGGGGAAGGAAGCGAACTCTGAGCTCCAAATTGAATACTCAGATGCAACTGAAATTGTAGATGAGGATGTACAATATACATCATTAGTAAAGTGAAAATACGGCGTTAGTAAAGTGAAAATATTCCAAAATATTCAAATTTCTTTTAATAGATAACCTTATAATTATAAATTAACCGCCTATTAATATAATGTTAGGGGCTATTCCAGGGGTTTTAATGTTGTAATATATTTACGAAGGGAGCCCCACATATGGGGCTAATCTACCTCGCGATGAAATAATAATCTGAAACGCTTGGTTATTATACTTTTATAGCCTACCAGTGGCAACTAATTGTGCTTTAGGACTCCCAAAATGATAATAATCCGTGTGTTTTCCACAAAATCCCTTAATTTTTTAATGGAATGTTAATTAGATAAAGAGAGGGTTTTATGGTGTAGTTAGAAATATGGGCTGTTAAATAGTTCAGCTTTTGCATGTAATATTTGTCTGATCTGGCGGGCCTGACCAAGGTGAAGAAAAAGAAAGAATATCATGTCATACTTGTATGAGTAGCAATTGCCATTGCAACCAAAGCTATTTTTGCCAAAGTGAATTTGGAGTTCGGCCTCCGTAGACAAGTTAACCGGCAATTCGTTAACCGGCGTATTGTAGAATAGAATGATGATTGTATGGGATTGACATACGTTGATGACTATCATAAACGTTATAAACATCAAAATATATATCCCATACATTCATTCTACAATTCGCAGTCAACGAATTGCCACTTTTCCACATCATGGTTTTCACCGAAAAAACTGCTGTCTAACCTTCCAAACCCTAGAGAAAAACATGCCGAACTTCATCAATCAGCAAATGTCCCGGGTCCTCACCTCACTTGCAAGGTATACATGGACCCCGAATATCTAGACGCCTCTTACACCCACAACTTATACTTAATTATAGAAAAATATGCCGAGAAAAGACACAACAAAATCTGTTAACGATAGACACATTTATTTACAAGCTAATTTGCACCTTATTACGTACGCATGAGTTACAATTTACTTTGCATACCTTTCAAGACAAGCACTAACATTAATTCTCGCCCAGTCTACGTTTAAAATTAGTTCAACTTACAACATTCAGTCTGCAAATATACATTTCTACTTTACTACAGAAATTTAAACATGTAAACTGTAACTTGAAATATTACTTGGGTAAGGAATAGTTTTGTGTGAATATGCTTGGAACTTAAACATTTCTACAAATATCAAATTAAACACCCGAGCGTGAATGCTCATTGCTCATACGTACCATATAAAAGAGGGTGGCACTTGACGATACACAGTACTGCAAATAAATTTTATATATTAAATATTATGTTTTATGACGTACTATATTTCTATCTTGAAAAGGGAATGACGCAGCTACCGTTGGAATAATCTATATCTATACTATTATAAAATTGTACAGTGTTCGTGTCTGTACATTGGAGATATTTAAAAGAAATATTTGGGTTATGTTTTAATAACGATACTGAACACAATAGTTTGCAATAGACGCAAAAGCTACTGAAAGGATATTGATGTGGTTTTTTTGTTTGAGCGATCTTGGTCAGACTTAAAATCTTACATATATTTGATCGTAATCGATCAAATTCTTAAAAGGAGAATGGATGTGAGAAATAGTTTAAAAATTATTGAGTTAAAAGAATATAATTACATAGGAACGCGGAATCTCTTCTTATGTGTGTCCTATAAGATGGCTTAGGACGTTCTTAATCCAATAGTAACCATAAATATCTGTATTTACTTTTAAAAGCTAAGAAAAATAGTGTACACTATAAATTCTAAAGCCTATTTCGCTTCAAAAGTCCGTTATCTACACATGACATTGTTGCAGTGGGCTGACGTTCCCCGGGGGCGAATCCGGCATATCGGTACCGGACACGCTGTGCACACCCAAGTCTGTTGGAATTTCAGTGGACACAAACACCTACGAGCCACACCTGCTCGCCGGCACCATGGCACACATGATCGGACACAATATCGGTAAGTTGCTATTTTGTGACGATGTTACGTAAAAACTCTTTGTTAAAACTCTTATCAGACGTTCACTCGAGTGATTGTTCACTCAGGTGAATGCGTCATTTTGCTTTCATTCTATGTTCACACGGCTTGCACGGAATGAAATAGATGTAAATATTGATTTTAATATGTCGTCGAATGAAGTCGTGAAGAATAAACGTGACACATGACTTCTTTCGGCTACAGGATTCATGACAAAATCATCACTGGTCATTTCTCGTTCATTCGTAGTAAGAATTTTTCATTTTATGTTCAGAAAAATGAAAGACGATAATGAACACAAAGTGTACCACCTGATATCAGCATGAATTATATTGTATGGTTTCATTGTATGGTTTCTATATCGTATATGAATATAATTTCACCCGCTTCCCACTACTATATTAACAAAACACTTGAGTAATGACACTCGGCAAGTCCCAAAGTTAAGTCTTGGAGACCGCATCGAAATTAATCAGAAGTAAATTACAGAACTTCGAAATATACATCCATTTGCCGAGTAGTTGTGATGGTAATGGGTTTGTCTTTATTATACTTTGCAAAAGCACATACCTACTTGTCCCTGACAAGTAGCAAACGTGGGAGTACAACAATCAGAAATCATATGAGAGACATGGTAACGATGTCGCCGACAAAAGTCCTCCCAAGTAGTTTGTCCGTTTACCTCAATTTGTGCGCCCCTCCTACCTTTACAGGGGCAACATGAAATGTATGGTCATCTCGAAACCGGAGATAACTCTGGGTCAGCCGAGATGCGAGGGAAATGCTTTATGGACAACTTTACACCTCGGCATTTAAAGACCCGAGACGGTGTGCGTTTTTAGTCGGTTTGAATCCAACATTACCACCCCCACCGAACAGTGGGGAGGTGGGTAACCGGGGGGATTTATGTATAACAAACGGTACTGATAGATTATCAGGCAGCTAGCCATTCCAGATATTTTAATGCAAGACAATACAGTATCCATTTCATAGAATCGCCTACCACACTAACAATATCAGTACAGTCAAACTTTCCCACACTTACGATCCTATTCTAACCAGGCATGGGCCACGACGATGGCCGCGAGCAATGCTTCTGCCGCGACTGGCACGGCTGCATCATGGCGCAGTCTATCGTCGGCTCCGACAACGTCCAGCCGTACAAGTTCTCAGATTGCTCCAAGAATGACTACATCAACGAGCTCAGGATCGGGCAGGGGCTGTGCTTGCTGAACAAACCTAATGAGGTAGGTCTGATAACTGGCAATTATTTGATACTTTTCAGGTTTTGAAACATCAGAATATCTGCTGATATTCAATCAAAATCAGCTTCTGTAGTGTGGCGGTAGTGAACGCGACTACTTCACAGGAGGCGCGGTTTCGATTAGCCCTCAATGCAAATATTCGTATGCATGAATATGTCTATTTTCATTGGTCTAGGTGTTTCCGTGCCTAGAAGAACATGATTAGCGGTTAGTTTTGGTTTATATACGAACATCTATGGTAGTCGTTACGGATAATTGGAGATCTCTAAGGTCCAGCTAGCGTAACAACAGAACTTCGATATCATCAATTAGTTGTGAAGGTCATATGAAAGTCGCTTCACGGAAAATAACGAAGTTCAGCCGCATCACAGATAAACGGGAAAGTCGACTTCAACTGAGTTGGGACAACGCTCTGAGAATGATGATGGAGACATAGGGCTGTTCTGTTCACCGTCCAAGAGGAAACATACAATGTCATAATACCCCCTTGAAGGAAATTTTCCACTTGACATAACAGCAACGTTCACTACGTTCCGATAATGTATTCTCCGAAAGATTTATATTTAGTCAGGACCTACTAAATTACATTCGAACATTCAGAGCACGTGATATATTCTTACACAGCTATACCCTATATATAGCTTTTCCATTTAGGACTAAAGGCTTCCCCTAAGCTCAAATTTAATCATCGTTCCTATACTCCGACACCCGACGAACACAGGTGTGCCTTAATTTCACGAATACGATTTGCAATATTCAGCTAAAATGCATCTGTTCACTGAAAATGGCTCCAATATGGTTGGATCCTAAGTTCGCTATATTGAACGCGATTTTATCTTAAGATTGTATTACAGCTTGTATTATCAGTAACGTGCTTTTGTGTGTGCTGATAAAAATATTAAATATCTCTCAAATCGACGGTTACTAGGAAAAAGGATACTCTATGAGGAGATAGATGTGTATTTGAAAAATGTTATATCAGGGATTGGCTAAAATGTTGAGATAACTGTAAGCAGAAAAATGGAAAAAGTATAAAAATTGCCCCGACTCCAACCAAATAATGTAGATGTAGTGGTTGACAAGCTTTAGACATAAGCCGCCACATAAATTATTTATTTATTTGCCTTCAAATTCAACACCAAAATCAGTTAGAACATTTCAAGTTGAGATCGATTCAGAACAAACTTTCAATAACCGATTCCTCAATACTTTCTAATCAGATTAACGAATAAATCTACGAGTCTATTCCAATCAATCGGACTTAACTCTACAAACATACCTATTTAAATTTTAATTAAACCTGAATCGTAAACTCAAATCCAGTTCAATGGAATCTTCGCGTGAAATCACTTTAAATTCTCGATTAAAAACGACGACAGGGTTGAGAGCCGAGTCGGCTAAACACGCCCGGCGACAAAACCATAAAATGTAATTCGACAACTGCTCAATTATAGGTATAGTCGCCGGCAACCTAACGACAGTTGGTGACGACGAAAGTTTCCGAAAAGTTCCGAGAGCGTCATCGGCACACCATTCCAACTTATTACCACACCAGACTTCATTCGAATTCAAAACAGATTTTCACGTTGAAAATTAATCAGTGGCTGTCGTATTGTTTGTCGTCATCCGCGTTGCTAAGGCCCACTCCTTTAATAAAAGTTATGGTAATACGGGCTGCCCTCGCCTCTGAATTATCTCTTCGTTTGCGAATATATAATAACAGGAACGAAAGCCAGGCACGGTTTATTGGAATAAATTTGCATAGTCAGGAATGATAATGCCACGCCCCTGGTGTGCTCTCCTCTTCGATTTCTCACGCTTACATATTTATCGGAGGATCATTGTTAGTGAATGCCTTTATTTTTTGACGTGAAACATCTAATGGTGCTGATAAAAATATTCAAATATCACGTTGCATATTACCATTTGGAGTGTTTTTGACTTTTATTAGTGAAATTATCTATTTATTTTAACTATATTATGGAGCCTCACCAACGGCTTTGTAGCTCAAGCCAATGAAAATCCCCGAATTCAAAACGTTATTAGTCAATTTAAGTATCAGATTATGCATTATTCCCCGTGAACTAACAGCTCAAAATCCTAAAAACACACGATCAATTTGCCTGAAGCCATCAAATCTAAATCCGCCGTCAAAAACAAACTACGCGTCAGAATTCTCGTACCGACACGGTGTAGTATAGAACACTACGATATACGTACCGCAGTGAACCCCGATTGGCGATGTAAATTCAATAGCTCGGATGCGTAGTGTGTGCGTTTGCCTTTGGGTTATGTAAAAATATTTCTCTTTTTCCTCTGATGCCTTTTTGACTGGCTTTTGGGTTTTGGGATGCTATTATTTATTGATCATGCTATGTGTTTAGGTAAATTTCGAAGTAGATAGGATTTGAATTGGAAGTGGCATTATGTAAGATTTTCCCACCATGAATGAGAAGGTTTTCTAGAAGAAGTATCTAGTATTCCGTCACTTTATATGGATTTCAAGTAGCAATGTATTGATTTCAAAAGAAAAATTATTAATACTTTAGCAATATGACCGTTTATAGAAACTGGTAACCGCTTATCAAGTAATCTAAGGCCCGTATTCTAGAATGGTACTAAGTTCTGAATAATTCTGAGTGTATAGGCAATCTGTCAAATCAGCCTTAGCATGGTGGCGTATATCTCTTCGCTTCTCTTCGACCAATGAAGTTGATGAGATATGTCTATGTTTACATCATGACGTTTTGGTCACGTGACACTTTTTTTCAGCGATTTCATTGGTCATAGAGATGTCTCGATTTTGTCGATGTACACCATGCTGAGGCTGTTGTCCTTAATTATATCGAGATTTAGGACTAAATATCGCTCTAGAATACGGGTTTATGTGTTTGAGTCTAAAACTAATTGTTCCCTAGCATTACGATTCCGTTCAAACTCCAAGAGGAAAACATCATTTATAATTACAAAATTCACGCTTTGAATAATTTACTTAATAGACCGAGTGCTAATAGGCAAACCAAAGCTTTTAATCACTAAAGTAAAGGAATCAGAATACTCTTAGCCCCAATAAGACCTTAATGTACCTACTCCAGTATTCATAGTTCCTAGTGTAAATAGAACATGATGAATAAATCTATGTATAGAATGTAAATTTGTTAGTTACGAAAGTCAGGCTGATATTTCATTCAACTATAAATTCTGACACGAGATAAACGTAATATTTCACTACAGTCTGAACATTATCGATATCGTAATTAATTGCGTTATATATCTACTAGCAGTACTACTGCCGGAAGAGAGACATTTCGACGTTATATAACAACATACATAGTATACATACATATATTTTCTGTAATTCCGTCTCATTGCGTGATTTATTGCTGAAGTAGAATTTTCCTGCCAAACATTTTTTGGAGAAAAAGTAAAAATATGAGTTGATACTAAACATGATATTTTATATTAAATTGCTAGCTGTTGGCAGCGGTTTCACCCACGTGAAATCCTATACTATTTATAGGAATTCCAGGGATCAAAAATCCATATCCATACGATTTTGATGAAATTTGGTATAGGAGTAGATTAGACCTTGAGAAAGGACATAGGGCTATGTTTGGTTGCGATAACCGACATCCACGCGGGCGGAGCCGCGGGCAACAGCTACTGACCTATTTATGTTATTCCAGATTATACATAATCCATCCCTGTACTAAATTATAGCCGTGTTGGTTCCCAGTGGAGTAGATTAGGGCCACCCCATCTCTTCCTGTGAGTGTCGTAAAAAGCGACTAAGGGCTATTCTCCATCCGACAGTAGACATACAGCCCATGACAAAGTGCCTGCTAGACGGCAATAGGCTCGCCCTCTATTACGTGGGACCAAAAATAATAGTTACGAAATGTGGATGTTAAATTGTAAAAACACCTCTGCCTACCCTTTCGGGGATTTACAGGCGTGAGTATATGTATGTATGTACAATTTTCAGATCCTTTCAGCTGTTTGAACGCGATTGAGTGATAAACAACCAAATATTTCCAAAAATATTCACATTTGTAATATTTATAGGATAGCTCTCTTTTTAGGCCCTCTGTAATCCTATACCTGTCAAGAGGCTTATTTACTAACTTACTAGTAAATAATAACAATTACTGAATTTTTTATATGTTCTTCGCTTAGCTGGTGATCCACCACCAATGTGGCAACGGTCGCCTGGATGAAGGCGAGGAGTGTGACTGCGGGACCATTTCCGAATGCCAGAACACAAACCCTTGCTGCGATCCTTTCACCTGCAGACTGACTAAGGAGAGCCAATGTGCTTCTGGAGAATGCTGTGAGAGGTGCCAGGTAAGATAAGCCACTTTTGATAAGTTACATTAATAATTTGTGTATTATGTGTATGGTCAGCTGCCGTCTCAGCACTTTTACTGTAACAAGTCTGTATGACCTTGAGTAATAAACTTTATAAGTTAATAATATAGTTGATATTAAAAGCAAAGTATCTCATAACCATCTCAAGCACTTCATATTCAAATTCTTGCAAAGCAAGAGAAATATAGTTGGCTTTCCAATATATTATTAATGTTGAACAGAGCCGAAGTTGACAGATTGAACATCTAGATTCAACTCCAGTCTGGCACCGAAACAAAGCTTAAAATTTTCTTCACTCGGAGCTTGTTTATCACATTTAAATACAGCCTCGCAGTTCAAACAGCATTTGCATTTTGTAGCAAAGCCAAATGTATTCAGAATTTACAAGAAATTACTTAGTTGTGCTGATTTATGTCCTGGCCCGTCCAGGGCTGCAATGTTTAAAGTAGAAAGTCAATTTTGGAAAAAAGTTTTGATAACTATGCCAAGTAGGTAGCTGAACAAAAGTTGTGATTGAGTTAGGGTTCTACTTGCATATAAGATGGAATACGGCACAGAAATACTGAATACAGAATTTTGTTGGATTTAGATTCTTGATGATGATAAGTTTCAAACCGATAATACAGGACCAAGGAAATAAGAATATACTTGCACATGTAAAGGTTATGCTTATTTCCTTGACTGTATTTACCTTTGTTTTTCCGCACGGTGGAGGCGGTTATGTCGGACTCAAGCTGCCTAAAACCGCATACCGTCTTGGGTCTTTAGATACGAGATTTCCTAACATATCCATCACAACCTCAGCTGACCCAGGGTCATCTTCGGTTTGGAGATAGCTCCCTCGAGTGTCTGTGTGTACCTATTGATCCTTCGTTTTTATTATAATCCAGACGCTTCAGCTCCAATCATATCAGGCCAACCTTGTTAAATATTCCACTAATGTGGAAAATATTCCAAAAGCTACATCCAAAATATTTGTCTCCAGCTAAAACCTCGAGGCGTTGTCTGTCGGGATGCTTCCAATGAATGTGATTTGGACGAAACTTGCACTGGTCTGTCAGGCTCTTGTCCACCAGACGCTCACCGAAAGAACGGAGAACCCTGCGAAGAAGGCAAAGGCTACTGTTTCGCTGGGCAATGCCCTACGCTCTCCCTCCAGTGCGAAAGGATCTGGGGCCAAGGGACCATTGGCGCTGATAAGGAATGCTTCGATCAGTTCAACTCTAAAGGAGCCGTGACAGGGCATTGTGGAAAAGATGGCAATGGACATTTTCTGAAGTGTGAAATTGAGTAAGTTTATTTTTGGTATTGTGGAAAGTTTATGCGTTTTTAACGGATTGTATTGCGATTTATTTGGTGTTTTTATGATTTACACTTAACCCGACAAGATGGCTGTATGGGAGAATTTGGAATGCTCAAGACGTGACTCGGTAGCTCTATATTCAAAGCATTCCCCTTGTAAGGAACTGGTCGCGGGTGTCCCTTCAGAGCATTTAACTTCTTCCAATCTTAATCGATTTGATTAGTTAGCATACTAATTGCTTTTTTCATTAAAAAGTTTCAGGTGCTTTTCTGCAATCATGTTCACTTGCACCAAATAAATCTTGATAGAATCCAATTAAAAATAGTAAACATATTTCGAAGTTCATATTTTTATTTGTTCTTAATTATGAATTTACTGACGTCATAACGGCTTTGGTAATTAAGTTGTCAATATTCATGATAGAGTCCATAACATCAATAGCTGATAATGGACTCAAGAGACAGACACCTAATAGAATTTTAATCAATTATTTAGAAATAATTCTAGCCATTGAAAATTTAGTTATTAACCTCGATGTTGATATAACTTCATTACATGATTACTTAAATAAATGAATGAGTGAATTGAAATCGATCTTGAAGACCATAGTAAATTTACTCAAGTGATGATGTTTCATAAAGGAAAAGGGGTAACATTAGTACTTAAAATCAGAGGACTGTTTGAACTTAATAATTTTATGAGTCAGCCTTACGATCGAGAGGTCTCAAGTTAGAATCCTGACACTCCCCCTAACACAAGCAATTTAGGGGTTTAGTAAAAATACTAAAAGAGAATTTCTGTTCCTTTTAGTGATAGAATTTCCGTTACTAAATATCCTTTTGAGCAAAATTACTAGATTTCGATCAAACAATTAATGAGACTAAACAGTTTTTTTACTTGAATATTTCATAAATTAATATGTATTTTAATGTGTGTGCCAGGAATGTGCGCTGTGGGTCACTGCAGTGCCAGTCCGGCAACAGGTACCCGATAGTGTCCGGCATGGACGAGTACTACACGAGGACCGTCATCAGTATCAAGGGCAGCGAGTACGAGTGCAAGTGAGTCATTCACATTTTTATTGGTTATAGCAACTAACAGTTGGTTTTAATTTCTTTCTAGCGAATTAGGTCTGTCTATATTTTCAAAGTTTTGGTAAGGAAACAAATGGTAGCTTTATTTCTGATTTGGTTTGGGGATTTGAGTTGTTAATTTTTAAATGAAAAGACGTTCAACAGGCGCATTAGGTCCAAAGAAAACTAAAATTGATGTCAAACGAGTATTTTTGTGATAGGATGTAGATCGTTCCGTAGGAGGTCATACGATAGATATAGATAGGATTCGCTTATATTTTCTTATCAACCTTCTATTTCAGTGACTTACGTTTTCTATGAAAATAATCTGTAATAGCTAAATATCCATGAGATTAAAGTCAGTCTTTTGTGCTCCCATATAACATTAGGTACATCACAGCTAAATAGAGCTTCTCTACACAATTTGATCATAAGCAATTGCATCCAAAAGCGGAACACTGATGTACAAGATATTGGTGTACATCATGAGATATGGCCCTGGGTCGGCCGAGGTGCGAGGGATATGACTACGACAACCTCACCTCCGGCACCCGACGGCCCACAGACGGCGTGCGTTTTAGTCGGTTCGAGTCCGACATAACCTCCTTCACCGGCTCCGGCGGGGGAGTTATCCGTGGGGATTTTTCACACGATAAAAAAAAGTATTGGTGTACAATAAAGAATGGGGTATAATAAACCGTGCGACAAAAATAATAAATGGATGACTGATAATGAGTACTTTAAATACTGAGTGGGCGACTAAAATACTGAGTGACCCGTGATACAGAAAGTGTGTTGCTAAATTGTGAAGTTATTAGGATTTGAGTATAGCGTGCCCCAGCTTGGATAGGTTAGGTTAGAAGGCTAACGCGGGAGCGGAGTGGAGTGGAGCGGAGCTCCCGCTTTAGCCTTCGTGGTTATTTTTTTATAACCATCTAGAAGTAGTAGCTCACTTAGTATTTTTGTATCCCACATTCAGTAATTTTGACACCCATAAATTGAATAAAATGATTCTTCATTATAGCTGCCAACCTATTATTTTTACTACCTGTTTTTCGGATTATTTTGTCGCCGCGTTAAATACATGCCTAAGGAATTATCTATCCATCTATCTAACCAGAAAGAACGATATATTCCAGAGCAACGACCGGCTTGCCCAAACACTCTGAGATAGCGCCCCTCGGGCTCGTCCGCGACGGCACGCCCTGTGGGGACAACCTCGTGTGCGTGAACCAAACGTGCACGTCCATCTTCCCGTACATCGACCACACCAAGTGCCCCACGGACCACAACAACAACGAGTGCTCTGGCAAAGGGGTGAGTAGCATACGTGTGTAGAATTGTTTAATAAGGATCATCTTCTTTCTTTATATTATAAAAATCAATTGCTGTTCGTTAGTCTCGCTAAAACGCGAACGCGAAATATTTGTGGATGTCCAGGAAAGGTTTAATATTTGTCGATGTTGCTAAGCGAAAAACTCGAGAACATCTCGACCAATTAGATTTTTTTTCCTATGTTCCATAAGTTCCACGGCTCACGGGAACAGAAATAGAATTCGTAGAGCAGAATTCCACGCGGACCTGTAAGCCTTTTTTTTTTAACTTCCGTGGAACTTATGGAAAATGTGAAAAGAAAATATCCAAATTGATCGAGTTGTTCTCTAGTTTTGCGCTTAACAACATCCATGTGTATTTGTAAGAAGAAGATAAACCGTTGAAAACACTCTTCATCGTACGTATTATCCTGATACCAAAAAGGTATAACAAATATATCAAAATTGCGTCTGCGTAGACGAAAAGCATCGACGAAAACGAGTTACCAAAGATTTGATTTTGAATAAATAGTACACTTAATTTTTGTAGACCTCGTCCAAACGTCAGGCGAGGTGTTATAATAAATTTGCTGATGGAATAGACGTTAAAAAATCTTTTATACAAAATAAGTAGACTACGAGACTTGTTGAAACAAACCAAATGAGACCAAACTCCAGGTTGAACCTCCAACAAAAGAGAAATTCACTAAATGTTACTTGAAAAACTCAGATACACAACAACCTCCTTTTTTTGAAGTCAGTTAAATAACCTAATACGTATGCCAAGCTCTATAGTTGACATGTTTCAGCTCAAATCATATAAAATCCAATATGTGGGAGCAAAAATTGAATAACACGAGTCCCGTGTTGCCACTCAAACTATTAAAAAGTAACTGCGCCTCTCTACAATATTCACATGACGTACAAATATGTTATTTACTAGCTGCGCCCCTCGGTTGTACCTGTGGCTTTTTTGTTGAAATAAAAAGCCAATACAGCGTTAGTCCCATGTGGAATTCAAAGCTCGTACTATAGAGCTTGGGGTCAGCTCCTCTCTGTCTCTTTATTTAACTCAGCTTGACTCTTGCGGCAGCGACTGCCGTATGACCTACCTACCCTAAGGGCCTAAGAGTACATATTAAGCTATAGGTATGTACGCGCCTTAAGTAGGTATGTACCGTGGGTACAAGTATGAACACTGTACCGAGGATCCTGACTCAACTTTAATCAAAAGTAAAGTAGCAAAACTATACCCGTCAAAACGACTTCGCAAATATTTTTTTTTTTATAGTCTAGGCCAATTTAGTTCAATGCATATTCACCATAACATTATGCAAATAGTTCAATGTATCAGGATTTGAACTATGCGCGGTCTATTGTACCAACCAACAATAGCACAGCCCAGTAGTGTATGCACTGGTTTTGGTTTGCTCCATTTCTTTGTGTGTTTATGGATGTAGCTATATTTGATTTGTTATTAGTTCAATAGAAGATTTGGACTGCACTAGTTATTTGTATGAACTGACAATAGAATAGTAAAGAGTATTGTATTAACTGAACCGGTTTCAGATTAATTCGTTATTTATTTTATATTGTGTGTAATCATTATCTAATTTTAACGCTGACTGGACAATCCCTTGTCAAAGAATATAGACCAATTAAAATTAACAATTCAACTGTTTAGGTCCCTCCTCATTTAACACGTTTCACCTCCAAGCCATATTATACATAATGTGAGACTATAGAAAAACCAAAAAGAGTAGAAGGACCTCGGGCTCCGATATGAAAGCCTCAAATATAACCGGGAAAAAGGTTCAGTACATAATTTGCATCGGTCTGGTCGTGCCATCATCTATGGCAGTCATTACGGGTAGTTAGTTGATGCCCTAAAAGCCCAACAGCTGGTCTAGCTACAATGCTTTTATTTCGCCCAATATCGCCATTGGGTTGTGGAAGTCAGATGGCAGTCACTACACGGGTAATATCGAAGTCCAGCCAAATCTGCAGCTAGACTGGTAAAGCAGACCCCAGACTCCGAGGTGAAAGCTTCGGATGTGACTGGGATTTACGCTAGAATGAAGAAGGTGAAGAAGAATGTTCAGATATTAATGACCTTTTAGTAACGCCAAGTGCCAGTTATAAGACTTAAATAAAAATACCTATTACATTTTGGTCTTTTCCAATAAATAGACGTATTGATACTATGGTCATATTGATACATAGACATTTTAAACTAGTCATTTTCAATAAATAGACATTTTGATAATTTGGACATTTAGATAATTTAGACTTTGTGAACCTAAAGGCTAATAATCCCTATGCATTGCGTATGCGTTATAAAAACTTTTGAACAAAGTCGAAAATCTGTGCCAAAACGTTAAAATAGACTGCTATAGAACCTTCCCACAATTCTATAGATGATTTCCACAAAGCGGTACAGCATATACCTCACTCAACAAAAATAGTTGAACCCAACTCAAACAGCCACAAGTCATGAAATAAACAAACTTGGACGGGTACATAACAGTACATTGTCGAAAGTTTACGTGACTGCCAAACACTAGTGTTATACCCTGCGGTTTCATTCACTGTATTACGCCCTATTCTGGCGCCCGACCACCCCCTGCTTTTTTGATTTACCCGAGGGTGCGAGGGATATGCTAGAGGCCCAAAACAACCGTGTGGTTTTGGTCGGTTCGAGTCTGACATAACCACCCCCATGACTCTAGCGGGGTTATCCGTGGGGATTTCCACACGTTAAAAAATGATGATATCATAGAAACAAATTATGATAGATCATCAGCTATGACCCCCTCCAACCTATATGTTCATATTGTTCATTGCCTTACATTTTCGTTTTGAAGGAGGTAGGACACGACGATATATCCGTCCCAATCGAGCAGTCCGACTAGGGAAGTAACCTCACCCTACAGAATACCGCGGCTAAATAACCTCGTGTTGTATTCCCGGCGGTGAGTAGGGTAGCTAGAGCTCACTGGAGATGCTGTCAGTGGGAAAACCAAAGGCTTGTCCTTCTTTTGTGCTGACGCCCAGAATCTCTCTGTTCTTACAGGGTCGGCAGCACGAGTGTGACTCCCTTGGTGTTGCACTCGCCCATAGGCCACAGTAACCACTTACCACCAGGTGGGGCTGTGTGCTTGTCTGCGACCTGAGTTGCATAAAAAAATACCTACCTAAAAATTACATAAAAAATAAATCATGATAAATAAGTACCTACTTAAATCGTAAAGTTTTATTGCAGCTACATTTTCAGTTACAGTTTGCCACTAAAGTGTTTACTCCGTGCGTATAAACAGCAGCTCCATAAATCGAGTTTCAACTGATTAATTTTGTTTCCACGTTGAGCAAGCGAAATGCTTTTAAAAATATGGGTAATTAATTAATGCGGGGTGTATCGTGAATAGGGTTGTAATCGATATCGATACACCGATATTTGCAAGAAATATTGTCGATATTTCTATTGATATTCAAATAACTTTTTTGATGGAAGTCACAAAGTAACACTTATGACCGTCAATACGACAAATGGCTTGTATCATTGAACCTATATTTACAGTTATATTCTTAAGGCAATAGTTTACCAGTGCGTAAAGAATCTGGCAATAGAAATTCACGGTCACTCTCTTAAATTTTTTATAATAATGTATGTAACTGAGAAGAGAATCATAATTGATATTTTATTCGCTATGCATAGATTTTGACACAGTTCTGCTATTTTAGAGATTGCAACTTTGCAATCTCGTTTGACAATTTCGTTGTGCCAGCTATAGCAAATAATAAACGAATAATTATTTTCAATTCGAATTAAGTTCATAACTATTTTCATACAAATATTGGGTTATCGATATCTGAGAGGTTTTGATATAAATACCAATATTTTATCGACATAAAATAACCTACATCCCTAGTAATGAATGATGATGTATGAGCATGTCTGTGGAAATTTGTGTCTTTTTGCTACATTAGCGAAGTGATTGGATTTTTTTTGGGTCGCTTTCTCGACCCTTATATCCTGATTTTTACTCACAATTTGCCAAACATAAGTTAGACTGACCTAAATATTGAATAATTAATTTTATAATGTGATTAAAAATATTTCAGTGTTGCTTCTGATTAAGATTTAGTTTGATTTTTGTTTCTCGGAGATATGGCTCGGCTCCTAAGGGCCATAACGTGATGTAGTTATAAATCTTTACCTTCCTAAAAAAATACATTTTATCAAATTTCATGCTAAATTTTCTATAATTCGCCAGCTATCAAATCCTCAAATTTCAATTCAAATAAATAATTACGGTGATGATGTTAACGACTATTATATATAGAAGAATTAGAATATATAATCAGCATAATATATACTTCTCTAAGATATCAATTATATATCTCAAAATTGATGGCCATAAAATAATGCATCAATGTTTATGATCACATTTTTCAGGACGTAAAATTTTATGGCTATGCAAAATCTCTTGGGAAAGACACCTTTTTGGTGTCTATTCACTAAGCTTTCGTTTTACGAGCGAAAACGAAACGTAGCTACATTTAGAATAAAGGCACCGGTATTATGTTCGCTAATAGCTATCGGCATTTTTTATGTGGGTACTACCATCTAATGGGGGTAGGTAGGCATGTTACCGACAACCGATAATTTTTGCCTGAATCTCAGATATAATCTCATATATTCGCATGAACATAGTAAATAAAATATCTACCGTCTCTACCATGGTGAATGTTCTGATGAGCTCTTCCAATCAGTCTCAACCTCTCCATTCCTAATATAGGATACGTGCAGGACTTAGAAGACACCAAGCATACGGTACAGAATATTCCATCAAGAACCAAGCGGTTCTACGACTCCTTCTTTTGCCGCACCATTAAGACCTAAAATTCCAAAGTGTGTGTGTTTCCCTCTTCCTATAGTCCTGGGTTCTTTATGCGGGGCGTGAAAAAGCGTGTTGGTAGTTGCCATATTTATTTTTGAAACTCCCTGTTAATAAACTATTACCTAATAAAACTAAAGTGTCGGTCCGCTGCTTAAACTGGGATTAACGCAGCGATCTGCAACAGCGGAGTTTTAATTCAATATCATTTAATTGGCCGCCCTGCAGTTTGGACCCCGTTAATTATAACTTGTGCGATGTACGACTTACCTAATGATTGTCACAAGTTGTGACAGGATAGCGAGTATAAAAAAATATTTTGTTAAAAATTTTATGACTGAGTACCGGTCAAGCAAAAACCGGAAGGTGGACCCCTGACTTCGAGGTGAGAGCCTCGAATGTGACCGGAGCTAAGGCGAAAATGATGATGAGATTGAATACCGTTTAAGATATATAGGTATTTTGTTGCAAGAAGCACTGGAAAAGGTTGTGTCCCCAACTCTGGACCTAATTGGAATTAAAATTGCAAAGCGTTGGTAATTTGATTTTACTAAAAGATTCAAATATAACAATGTACTTAGGTACACTTCTCGCCATAGGCGGGGAATTCATCCTCACACATTGCGATCAGAAACGGTGCGCAATGTGCGGTATGAAAGGAACTTCATCCCTCGCACACTCAAGCTGTGGAATGAACTCCCCGCAATGGTTTTCCCAAGCGATTACAATATGAGGTTCTTCAAGAAGGGTATTAGAAGGTTTCTTCAGGATCGGCAGCATGAGTGTGACGCCCCTGGTGTTGCATAAGTTCATAAGCCACGGTAACCACTTTCCATCAGGTGGGCCGTGTGCTTGTCTGCCACCTAAGTTGTAGATATAAAAAAAGAAATCTTAAGCTTTTCATCGTACATGTAAGTAGCCTGTAGTACATCCAAATAGTTCACCACATATTCACTTCACCAAGAATCACTACATCCCGAATTACTACACCCTGAAATCACTCCACCAATCACTAAATTACAAAAGCACTTCAACATGAAATCAAACTGTAATGTAATTTTTTTGTATGGAGAAGTCGCACAATGTGACAAGAAATATACAACGTTTACTTACACACATTTAAAGCGCTATTTGCGATTAAGAATGACTTATTTCACATTTATCGCTTCGTTTTACAACTTACACTACACGAGATACCTTCGGACTCTTTGGTAATTAGCAGAGCGCAGTGAATTTTGTAACATTGCCAGCGCCGCGCCGCACCGCGCTGAATTTCACGCCGCGTCGCGCCGTGTGCTCACCCCCCGACGTTTGCACTAATAATATTGTTTTAATTCTGCGTAATGCATGGGTATAAAAATTAAGAGTAGGAGGAGGAACTACTCGTAAATGTTTGTCAACATTCACATTTCGCCACTTCTCACAATGTCTACAAAGGGCATTTTAAGAATAATTTCGTGTAAAAGCTGTTCATGGGTCACAATGACTACTTATCATCGGATGTTTGTTTGTTATACATCATACTAGCGGTTATCTCTATAAACTTGCAGCCATGAAGCCAGCAGGCTATGGAGCCCCGAGTGATCTTTCTCCCCCTGATGTGGCTGTTTCTGACCTCCCAACTTCGAGGGGGAACCCTGTGCCAATTTATAAATAGAAAACTTTGCAATTGTTGCAATTTTCCATACATACATATACTCATATCTGTAGTCATAGGGTAGGCAGGTGTACCTTAAAACCCACATTTCACTTTCTCCTATTTCTCCTTTTTCACGGGCTGTATGTTTACTATTACATGGAGAACAGCCCCTAACCCTTAGCTCTATTTCCTTTTTCATTTCTAAAAGTAGCATAACATCAATTCAACATGTTAAACAGTTGAAATCATGTTTCATTCGCTCACGCCGGTGGCACCTAACTGAATCTCATGTGCTCGTGTCGAGTGTTGAGGCAACTCTCAGCCAAATCGGATTGGCCGCACAGCCGTGCCACGAATTCTGTTACGACCTCGGAATAGTTGTGCTAAGCACGTAAATAGTTTAAATACTGCCTCCGCACAGCTCCGCTTAATACGCTCGCGAATTTGTGACGCGTTTTATCCAAGCTTACAACTATTTTGAAGTTGTTTATGTGAGATTGTCGCTACATTGACGTACCAGTACAATGTTTACTTTCATAATTGAGTTCATTGAAAGAATACAATATCTCTTTGACAACTCTGATAGGTATGTATGTTATGTTGAGAACTTATATCCTTTGCCATTTAAAGGAGATAAGTAGGTTACACCTTTTCATATATTATGAAGTTGTATGAAAAGATGTAAATAGATTATAATTATTATCTCCGATTATCGTTTAGTGTAAATATTGTATCGTTATGTCTTTTTGCATACGTATTAGGTGTTTCAATGTACAATAATATGAAAAAAATGGTCCGCCCTGACCTTACCCTGGTACCTACAATACATTTTGTGTAGCCTGTTCAAAAAATTCTAACAAAAAACATTTTTCAAACTATCACAAAGGTGCAAGTCCATTTGAAAGTAGTTAATACTTTCGGTTAATTTCGACATAGATTTTTATTTAAATAGATTTTTACTTCATGAGTGGCCTCATATTAATTGGGTCAAGATTTGTTTTGAACTTCCATAAGGAAGTCATCAAACTCTTATATTTTCTAAAAGGTATGACATATGAGTATAAATATATCTCTTTATTATATAAAGGTTCCCACTTCAATTTGAAAACAAATGTAGTAAAAATGCCGCTCTAGTGAAATTGTGTTATTTACTTCTTATTGAAAATGTATTAGAAGTCTTCAGAATAAATATCTTTGTTGTAAATTGTTTTAATAAATAAGACTTATATCATTGAATTAAACACCTACGAGGTTTGATTTCATTTATTTCTTAAAGACACACCATCAGTCTTACAGTATCATCCATCAAAGACCGAAGCAAAAATGAAACTTTAGTCATGAATAAATTTTAGTAGCTATAAAGTTTGATAATTGTCCCTCCATCGTTCTTTACTTCCGTTCGGCAGAACTCCCAATTCGTTGGCAATTTGTGCACAAACTCAATCCACATAGAATTGACTTATCCATGAAACTCGACAGAAACTCACTTTTAATTCGTTTGTTTGCTTCATTTGGAAATTATCGCGACATTCAACTGCCTTATTTCTACACTGGAGATTTTATGATCGTTTATTGAGAATTAGTTCTTTGAAGTTTCTAGGAAAGGAGTAGCAAATAACGAAATATATCTCCCTATTGGAAATTGCTATTGATAATATAATGCCGATATATAAAAGCAGTGAGATCTAAAAGAGAATGGAAAGAGGTATGATGAAGTGCTTTGGGCAGATAGAATGAATGAGTAATGAGCGTATCACACACTTAATATTAAAAGGTAAATAAATTAAAGTGAACATGCTAGTCAAATTCCACCTCGCTTAAACCAATCATCATGGTGATGTCTTAAAAAGAATAGGTTAGAATCTTGCTTAACCAACGACAACTTTGAAGGTTTACCTAGTTACAGAGGAGGATTGTAAAATTTACAAGAAAATCCAGTGGAGAAATCTTTCAGAAAAGCGTAAAAATTCAAACTAGAATACACACAAGAAATGTAATACACACAAGAATAACACATATATAAACAATTAATATAGAATATTATGGATAAATTTGTCTCCTAGATAGCCAGTAAGAAAGAAAATAGATAATGCAAGATAATCTAATTGGAAGATGAAACTACTATTCTGGATACTTCAAAGTTGCTCACTTAGTAGAATTTTCCCCTTACAAGGGACGGGTCCAATTTACGTCCTGAATGTGCTTCAACGATCGGAGGTAAAGGTGTGTATACAACTCCGTCTACCCAGTAATATCCTTTGATTCTACGTATGGGGTAGTAAACCTATTACAGCCTACCGAGTACTTTATCGAGGCCTACTGAGAAATTCAGCAACATGATTTCCCGTCCCGGGTGTCGAAACTGAGTCTCATGCATTTTTTATTTTAAAATACTATCATTTTTTATATTGAAGTAGCTTGGCGAGAATAGACTCCTATGACACCAAACCAAGACTCCTATGACACCAAACCAAAACAATAAAAATTTAAATAATAATAATATAAAGAATTATTGTATCTTTCAGTTACACAATTACATACAGTCTCTGTCTCCCGAACTTGTTCGTAACCTGTATCTCAGGACTCACTTTCTTTCACATTAAAGTTTTCACACTGTGGAATCAGTTAGGTATATGGCAACAAAAATAAAAATAAAGGAAAGAAAAGGAGAAGGGAGGGACCATATAAATATACCTCTACGTAGTATCCAGGCATGATTATATCGTAACTAGTCTCCAACCAAATGTCCCAGTCTAGAAATGATAATTAATTCCCACATTCCAATAATCCCAAAATCCTGGCTCTTACCAGACCGAGCGAACGAACAATAGTACACCCACCGGCTTCCAATTTGCGTCAGTTAGGTAATACCAATCGATTGCACTAGGAAATTAATTTCCTTAATAACGGTGAAACTTGTCTAAGTCCGGAATTGATTCGATAATTCTAGTTGCGAGTTTCAGATCCGTTTGTGCTAAATGGGTTAACTTTTGTCTGCGGTAGCTTAAAAAGCGTTTTGGTCGGTATAATGAGATGGTTTATTTTTTGTTAGGTTCCTAGATATCGAGGAGCTAGAACATAATGACATTAGCTGTAAAACAGACGCAGATTTTGAATTGAAATTGGAATTTATGCTTAGTTCATTGAAATTTTAATGACTGATTACTTGGATTTAACTTCACAAAAACGCCCTTTAAACATTAAAAAAATAAAATTACGTTTAGATACTTTTGTAACCCTAAATGTATCTTTAAATGTACAATATTGTCGTGTCAATTTGAAACTTAGAAAGGAGATCTCGAGGATCACTCGAATACTATCGAACTAACTAGGTAAATGATATAGTGAAAATATGACTACCAGTAAACCTATCGAGTTTGGACTCATTTAATTTGTTTTGACGTGAACATATTTTATCTGGATGATTTTATAGTCGTTTCGGAGCGAAAGATTTTGGGCACAGTTTCGTTACCAAAATCGTCTGGAAGTATTATTTTGACGGAAAAAAAATCTTTTTTTTACAACCCCCATACAGTATGCCTTTCACCTGTACATTTTTCCAATACATTAAAAAAAAAGTTTTTTTTTTTCGCAAAATTAATACTTCCAGACGCTTTCGCTATCGAAACTGTGCCCAAAATATTTCGCTCCGAAACGACTACAAAATCACCTTGTATATAGGTACACCCATGTTATTCCACTTTGTCTTACGTTTAGTCTCCCCGTGACCATGACTGCTGAAAAGCAACCGAAACGTCGGGTTCTGTGTACAGATATGATACCGAAGCAGACCACATACGATAACTGCAGACGCATGCAGCAGATATAGCAGCGTACCCATTACTTTTTAAACTCCGATACTTATAAAAGGGACCATTGCGTCTGCAATAGTCGTATGCGGTCACCTTCGGTCTCATATCTTTAATTACAAATTACACCAAATGATACGCGATAAAAAAATTTAAAAAATTGTTTTTTTTATAAATAATAATGGTATTTTGTGGTCACTTTCCAGGTGTGCTCAAACGTAAATAAGTGCGTATGCAACCGCGGCTGGACAGGCCCGGATTGCTCGCACCGCGACGCATTGCCCCCCTCGCCAACTCCGTACACCCCTGAAAACACCACCAAAGCTGCCTACAACATGACCAAGAAGGAAACACCGTATGGTGAGTCGCAACCAGTTATGAAAAGACAAACCTTCACATTATATGTTTACATGACAATATTGAATGTATTTGCAGGTGTAGATGCTTTTATATTCACTCTGTTTTCGAATGAAGAGGGAGAGATTGTTAATCTGTTCTTGTATCAATGAACTCGTTCAACTGTGTAAAAATAATATTTAATTCAAGAAGTTAAATAAATGTCCTAACGAAACAAATAGTAAAATTTCTCGAAGATTTTTCTTCAAAGATATTGAACTGAATATAAATGCATCTAACCAATTATATGTGAATAATAAAATCTTATTTACAGTTTTAGGGTTGCCAATGCTATTTTATAAGTATTTTTTAACTTTGATATTATCCTATTTTTTAATAAATTTATCTATATTAAAAAAAATACTTTTTTGAGGGTATTGAAATTTCTACAATAATATAAGCCGCGTAGAGTCCTGATTAGAGCCCTGAATCTGGACCTGTTCGGGTATATGTAGCAGTTGGTACCCCTAACTCTGGCTAGGCTGTCACCTTTTTATGCTCTTGATGTTCGGAAAGTTTTCGTAAAAAGAAATGGACGCAATCATCGTCAATATAAATCTTTTGAATTACATAACGCTTCATTCAGCTCACTTATTTAAACATGAACGTTTTTGAAACAGGCGCATTTGTGTTAGCCGACTGAATTAGTTTTGCCCCAGTACTCTCGTACACGTGTACTTATCATTGGAATCTAACTAACTACTCTTGGAACGTCTATGATTAGACACGTTCAAATCTAATAAAGCCAGGCTGACTGGGCGTGTTCACGAACAATTCCAACTTATACACTAAAAGATATTTAACCTAGGGTTAACATTTTTAAACTAAAACATGAACAAAACATTTTGAAGCTGTAAGAATTTAACGAAGAGTTACATGAAAGACAACTCATTTTTATTTAAAACACTAATAAAAGAGTAAGAAAAGAGAGAAGTATTCACGGACTACCCTCCAAGTTAATAAAAATAATTCAAAATGAAAACTTTCCTGTTTTTGTATGATTTATTTACCCTGTATCTTCGTCCTACGTATATAACCTAAATACCCATTTATATAATTTTAACATTTCTACTATAATTGATTTCTATGTTTTCAGGTGTTTTATACTGTATCTATTAATATTCCCCCTACTTTAAATAAACTATTTATACAGTTCCGAGCACTGCTTTTCAAAATTACGCTTCCCAAGAGTGTAACCGCATTACAAACTTTCATACAATTTGGAAAACAATTTAATAAATATTCAATTTCTGTGAGTCTTGTGTGGGTTGACAGTTGAATTACTGTTAAAATGACAAATTAAAAAAAATTGAAGTTGCTTTAAATATAAAAGCACCTGTTCACTTCGCACGAGTCGCACTATGTCCGATGTCCGCGTCGCGAGATTTGGCCGCAGAGTGGAGCAGTGCTCGGACAGGCGCTAGGCAGCGGGCGGCGCCGGCGCACTAACGGGCGGGACCCCTCTCTTGCAGGTGAGCACGAGGGGAATAAGATGAGCACCATGAACATGGTGTTATTGTTGCTCGGGGTCGTGCTGTCCGTGTTCGTGGGGTTCGCCTGGATGGCGTACTGCTTCAGGTAACGGCCGGTAACATCGGTGTTGTCATTGCACTGTGTCTGTCGCTCGTGCCTGTCGTGTCGTGTCCTTGTCGTGTCGTGTTGTGTCACGCCCATCGCGAACCCCGCCGCGGCGCCGGCGCCGGCCGCTCGCCCTCGCTGACGTCACGCGCACTCCGTGACGTCACCGAGCGCGCCGGCCGCCACTCACACCCTTCTGTTTGGGCGCAGAGAACTACCACGGCTCGAACACGGTTTTCCTCGTGGCGGTGCTCATGTCTGTGGTAGGGGGGGTATTCATAGTATTTGCCCTGAGCGCTCTCTGCTACAGGTCAGTCGTAGTACACAAAAACTTCTCCCTGTGCCTAAGGTTAGTGAGCAGAAAACAGACCAAAGGTAGTCTTTAAGAAGAAATTTAAATCGTCACCTTCGTATTACTTGTATGTTTATTTTAGACGTTAGCGTTGGTGTTTCTGTTCGTTTTTACGTCGGCGATTGGTTTTCATTTATTTTTATTTTCTCCTTTTGGACATACGTTTTTTATGTCGTTTACTTTGTGGTCGTAGAGTTAGAGTTGGCGGGTGGCGCGTCGGCTAGAGTCGTCGCGCCACAACTGCATTTGATCTGTGGTTCTGTGTCCGCGTCGGCGGCCGGGCCGGCGTGCCACCTACGCCGTGACGTCACTCGCACGCGCACCGTCCCGTCCGGCCGCCTCGCTGCATGCCGACAAGGCTTTCCTCGTTGTACTCGAGACACCTCGACTCAAACCCTTAAGATTCTGGGCTCTTGGATGTATGCATTGGCTTATGTGAACTGTGACTCGTTTTCGTTTCCTTTCTTGGTCGAAGCGGCGTAGCCGGGCGCCCGCGACCGCGACCGCGACCCGGCCGCCGCTCGCGTCTATATCTTCCTACGTATCGACTACATGATCAGTATCCGCGAATCACAACCGGCAATCCGGTAGACCGGTACGTGGTATCGAACCACCCCGAGGTATGTACTGTACATTTGTATGAGACCGGAGAAGATATAGATCGCGCGACTTTACGTCACCAATCACTACCACTACCACTAAAATTCTATTAACTTTTGCACGAGAAGCGAATGTGCGATGCACGGATTCTTCTTTCAAGCAGCTGTCTATCTAGTTAGCAACGCCTAATGTTACATTTAAGACTTATGGGATCCTTCCGGCAAAATAAATCAAACGCCTAGTGCCAGTAGTAAGTAGTAGTTCAGTGTCTCAAGTATCAGTGCCTACAATCTCATGCTATTCTTTTCTGGAAGGATTCTTACTATCATTAAGCTAAGATCGATCTCTTGAATTAATTTCCATGTGACATCAATTCCCATGAGGAATGAAACGAAAAGTTGAATCTAGTCCAAATCAAAAATTTAATGAAACAATTTTGTCTGTAATATCCAAAAGCACCAGTCAAATCAACATTTCAACTTTTGAGGAACAAAAGAGGATTTAACACAAACCTTCCAATCTATACAATCTCTTAGTTTCAACTGTGGATTATTATTTTTGGTTCTTTGAAGTTTACATAGTTTCCAAAAGTTTTGAGTACTGGATCCTTTGTTGTTTCTCGTCCATGGTCGACAGCACCAGTTGTCGGACCAACGCACACACTCTGGTAAACTGTATCGATTGATCTGAGTGTGCGTTCCCACGCCACGCCTGCACCAGGAGAAAGAGTACGGCGCGCAGCAAGTACAACCAGGCTTACACCACCAACAACAAGCCGATGATCAAGACCTTCACGGCCGGCTCCACCACGTCCAACAACTCGCAGGAGGACATCTCGGATGCTGGCGGAAAGCATTCCTTCAACAATGCCTTCAGGTAGGTCTCGTGGATTTAGGGCGTTCGAGGAACATAATATTGTCATTATACTTTACCCTATTTTCGATAAAACAAAAATACAATTTGTGTTTGACCTTGAGAACCCCTTTTTAGCTTCGTGATCAAAATCCGGCTAAAGGTGACAATATTAAGTTCATTTATAAACGTCCTTATAAATAATATTTTCTAAAATCTTGATGTCTATAACCCTAAATTATTATACTAAAGTTAAAGAATACTTTTTATTTCCAACGCTAAACTGGACGATTAAATCATTTTGTACATTTTGGAACCCTTTAAATATTTCAATAACTGAATGCGCAGTTACTCATCAATAAGTTACTTCTCATAAGTTGGTTGAAAAATGTTAAAAGTAGATTGAATTAAATTTATTGAAACGTAATTTTCAATAGAGCAATGGGTAACTGCGCCATATTATGTCCTCAAATTAAAATTTTCTTCCCTCTTTTTAACGGAACTCGTCTACTCAGAAATCTTTTAAGGTACGTCGAAAGCTTCGCGTGGATTGGACTGCGCACCGCTGTTTATTTCCGCTCACACGATTTTCGCTTTTATATAACAATGCTTACGTCCCAAAGTGCTTTGGACTATAGCGGATACTTGAGCAGACTTTGCTATTTTTATTTAAGTTTCGAAAGTGAGAGAGCACTCCCACAAGCGACACGCTTTCGTTTTGGTTTTCTTAGAAATACAATAAATAGCACATAGTCACACTCTGCACTTAAATATCAAATTATACATCAGTAAAATTATCAACACCTAGTTTTCAGGTGCAAATTTGCTGAAATAAATAAATCTTGTATCGATTTAGTTTGTCAAAAACGGACAGACGTGTGATATTAGACGCTTTTGGAGCCTGGATCAATAGTCATTATCAGTAATTTAGAAAACTCATAACAACACATAGATTACTGTAGATATAAGACTTGTTTAGTTTAAATTCATATTAACCTAAAATCTAATGAAGCTATTTTTTACAGAAACACGACTTTTGTAAATATTGACACAGTATTTTAAAATAAAACACTAGCCCGCACTAATAATGGTAGATTTACTAAGAAAACAAATGTGTGTGATACTAACATTAGTTCTTTTGATCTAGAACCTAGTTAACTATAGGTACTTTGTCAAATTTTTTACATTTCAATTTCAAAAGAAGATATACAATCCCATTCTAAGGTCCAATCGAAGAAATAAAATCAGAAAAATCTAGAAAAAACACAATATATAGTTTCCTGAATGTTGGTGAACATTCTGAATCATCCGATATTTCCTTAGCATTTATAAACGAGATGGACGAAAATTGAACAATTGCAGAGATGCCACATTTAAATCAACTAATTTTTAGACATTTTATGAGGCACCAGGTATAAAATTACAATAAATATGAGATATCTAATAGTTTTGTTTTATCCAGCCGCGGAGACTCGCAGCGTGTTATCTTCAGACATGGCAACCACATGTCCAGTTCGAGCAGCTCGGGCAGATATTCGTAAGTTGATTTCATTATGATCATTCGTACGAAATCCTAAAACAATGAATCATTTTTCTTAAGTGATATTAACTATATCATTAATAAAAATGAATAGTTGTAGTGAATTGAAACATCTTTAGTAGCTGGTGAAAATATTGAAATATGCTCTTTTATCTTTTACAGGGACCACAAGGCGAAGCGGATACATTCCGGCAGTGAAGATGAACCCATAGGTTCAGGTCAGTATACAGTTAAACATTCTAGATTAAATAACAATCAAACAGTTCCATGTAAGTTTACTAATACGCCAAAGCATACCTAGTACTATTATCTGTTCTGTGACGATACTTCTTATGGCAAAGAACAGAGTGCTACGGCGTATATTGGGAGAGGCCTATAACTAGTAGTGGACTGCAATAGCCCAATTGATTGATTGAGTGACTGGAAATACTCTGAATTAAGAGCTCAGTCAATCTTTGCTCCCCTTTCTTTGATCTGTTATAAGACTAACGACAATCAAATGACACGTTATACACTTTTTCTTTGTCTTCTACTAATGTTTCGCAGGATTTCTTAATCTTGAGGTACCTACTCGTATTCCGCCGTACAATATCGTCGACTGTTATGTCACATTCCTTCATGTCCACCTGGATTTTCGTCATCCAAGTCATCTGTAGTACCCTCCCTTTCTCCAAGTATAGTAACAATTTTTAATGGTTTTTCGGCAAGCGAGAAAAATGACAACTTATCCACGACTGAAAAAAAACCTGTAATTCATTCCAGGAGAGGAAGACATAGCGTTTATAGACGTAGCTCCAAATTCGATGGCCAAGCTCCCAGAGAAGGGCATCCTGAAAAAGCACGGCTACGGCGCCGTGGACGGCAAGGACAAGTGGGGCGACGACTCGCAGTCCGAGCAGCTGGAGGTGGGCTCGCAGTCCGACGGCCAGGAGCCATCGGGAGCTGTGGCCGATATGGAGTATAAGTTTAAGGTAAGCTCTTGTCATTTATCCTGATTGCATCCGACGCCAAGCTGACCTCGGAGCTCAGGGTCCGCCTTCCGGCTCTTCCACCTCCACTTCGCACGATCTTGTTATTTATCTATTTTGTACAATACGTAAATGCACTCCTAACACAAGCAAATTTAGCTAAGTGGGAGTGATTAAGGGGCACTAGTAATGCAAGGAGATTAAATGCGAGGAAACCTGGTTCGGACATGTAATACGTTGGGATGAAAGTAGTGTCGTTAGGAAAGTATTGACTATGGAAGTGGATGGCTACAAGAGGAGAGGAAGACCTAAGAGCAGATGTATGAACTGTGCGAAAGATGATATCGTTAGGAAGGGAGTGATTCTTGAGATGATTGCAACTAGAGAAGAATAAATAAAGCATACATGTTGCGTCGACCCCAAATAAGGGCAGGAGGATAATGATCATGATGAACGACAATATAGGAAACATTTTCCCACAAAATAATGTTACTGAACAATATTAATCCAATTTCCAGGATTTAAATGGCTACCACGAGAATATAATCGTGGCTCTAAAGACTGCGGCCGCCCAACGCGCGAGCGCGGGCGGCGCGAGCGGCTCGGGCGATCTTCGCGCGCTCCAGGAGTACGAGTACAACAAGCGGGAGAGGGCGCCTTCCGCGGAGAAGATCCACGAGACAGACCTCCGCCGGAGGGCTGATGATGAGGAGGACGAGCCTCCGCAGTGCGGACCCATCAGGATCAGGAACCTCGAGGACCTGATCCGGCAGCTGGAGCACCACTCCAGCAGGCACATGAGCCCGTCCGGCTCCGAGGATATCAGGATGTCGGAGACAGAGGCCGATAGACATTATCGAGGTGAACCAGGGGATATTCCACCGTAAGTGAATTTTCCGTATTTTTTTTCGACGTATTCTTACGTGTAATGTGCAAAAGAATAGTATTAATGAAATGCACATTATGGCGTAGCGTAGCGTGTTAAGTAGTGGCCTCGTCAACAGCAACTACCTCAAGTTTTGTGTTAGAATTATATGAGACAGTCATAATATAATACGTACGACAGATAAATGACGTGATTGGATATTTGGCACGATACATGCATAAAAATCCTAATGACAAAGTTGCAATTTTATGAAATTATCATCTGCTGTTTCTTCTCGCATGATTGGTGGCCTTATGATTTACAGTTTTAATTGAAACAGTTGAATACTCTTGAATGAAATTTTGAAGCTTTTATTATGCTAACTATTCAAATCGTTAAGGTTCGAGTCCCGCCCAAGGTCGATTCTCTATTCTCTTTCTTAATCGAGTTGAATACTTTGCTAGGGATTTTTAAATACTACTTAGGTCGCAGACGCTCACACGGCCCTGATAAGAGGTTACCGTGGCAAGTGCAAAAACCATATTTACTTAAACTACTACAGGCGATGCCGGGGCCGCAGCGAGGACGCGGGCTTCAACTACCCGCGCTTCCGCGGCAGCGGGCGGCACCACGGGCGCATGTTCGGCGAGGCGGGCCCGGGCGGCGTGCCCGTGCCGCTGCCGCCGCTCGCGCCGCACGCGCCGCACGCCTCGCACTCGCCGCACGCGCCGCACGCCTCGCACGCGCGCGCGCCGCCCGACGACGACGCGCTCTACGAGACGGCGGACGCCGAGCGACTGCGCGACGCGCCCGACAGCGAGAGGTGAGATACGAACAGATTCACTGCACCCAGGGCCCTATTGGTTAACTTGAACTTTCCAAATTCCAAATTACACATAATTGCTCATAGCTGAAAGAAAATATTAATGCTTAACGTAACGCATATGGCGCAGTGGGTTACCCGTGATCCAACCTCGAACATAGAAAATTATTGGCAAATTTTATAAGAATTTGGATTTTTATAAAATGGATGACTGATCATTATCATCCTTGCGTTAGTCCCGGTCGTCTCCGAGGCTGTGTAACGGTCGCGGGTGCCCCCTGTAGCCTCTCACCTCTCGCTCTGCGCGCGCGCGCCCGCCTCTCCGTTCCTCTTCTCTATCATTTTCTAGTGATGACTTTATTCAAGCTCAACAACAGTTAGCGGGGTGGGCGAGTGAGCGCCGCCCGCCGCCCGGCGCCGGCCCCGCGCCCGCCAGCCCCGCGCCCGCCGCCTTCCCCGAGTACACGCACTGACGTCACGGCGCTGTCTGCACGCCTAGCCCTCCCACTTTACGAATAGTCTAACCGTTAGTACGAAACACAATAAATCTCTTCACGCGTAGATAAATCTTAATCAAGGATAGTGACTCTGAGAGAGTAGAGCGGCCCGCGCGCCGCGCTTGTGTATGATATAATAAATAAATGTAGAATTTATAGAAATTGTACATATAAACAAAACGAAGTTTACGTTAATTGCACAGTAATTATTACATTAATTGATATGACTGAACTATATTATTGGACGATTAGTGTATCGGATAAGTGTCGGTGGTGTGCTGCCGCGCCGCCCCGGGCCCTCCGAGTTCCGGGTCCCTCGCCTCCGTACGTTGTTCCATTATTGATACGCTTTATAACTCTTATATCTGTTCGATGTGCGCCCGGCGCAGGCGCGGCAGGTTGTATGTCTAAAGTAACTCTAAGTAAGGTCGTTGTACGATGTATTGTGTAAGCGTTGTACGGTGCCGAGGTCCTGAGACGTCGAGCTCGGCCCCCAGCACTTCCGACAGACGAAGCTCAAGTAGCTTGCATATTAGATAGGCGTTTAACAAATTGGGCTAATTAATAAGCGAAGCTTTAATATAACCCACGGTAGCGGGAGACCGGCGAGTTCGACGTCACGACACCTCCTCATGTCCTAGTGTGTATCATTTCTACCGCTGTCATAGTTTAAGTTGTGTCTGAGTCACACGCGTGTGTCGCGCGACCAGCCATTGTCGCGCGCGCGTCACGCGTCCTGCCGGACGAGTCACGCGACCCGTCGCAGTGAGAAGGAGGGCGAGGTGCAACCGTCCCCGGAGAGAACTCAATCACTTTCATACTGTTATCACCTCTCCGAATACGCGCCCAACTTCACGGTTCACTCGGTCGCACACGCGTCGTCGCGTCGTCGGTCCGTCGACGGTCGACGAGGCGTCGTCGCCCGGACGACGCAGGACGTTACTTAGTTGAATGTTATAGTTATGTCGTGTTGTTACGTGCGTTGTGTTGTTGTCCGTTGCCCGTAGCGAACATTCAGCGATCTCGTCTCACCGTGCACAAACAATGTCATTATATCTAGCCATAACGTACACATATTCTAAAACTTTGATGTGAATAAAATTACATATTTCGATTTTATCAGAATATCTATTTATTATTGTATTGACTTAACGAATTTACTCAACACTATTACGTGCAAAGATGTATGTTAACGTTATATGTTATAGTTTTCAAGTTTACTTTATTGTGACAATTTAGATACACGTTTACGCTAGGCTAGGTGGCGCGGCCACGGATATATTCGTAGTAGTTAAATAATGAATAACTAAGTGTGGACAGCTGCCCGGCCGCGAGCTCCGGTAACGCCCACTGGCGTCGCGTGGCCCTACCGTTTCCCAATTACTCTCTAGATATTCGTTAACCTCTAATTAAGTAAATACTAGTACTATAACACGTACAGGGTAGATGTGAATGCAATACTCTGTGACTGGGTGTGGCAGCGCGCAGTAGTGCAGTAGTCTCTGTGTGTACACTGTCCAGTGCGCTGCGCACACCCAGTAGGCGGCGCGTGCGCGGCTCGCGGCTTGCGCCCGCGCAGGCCTCATACGTCAATTGCGAACGGCGCCGAACACCGCCATTGCTCACGGTAGTGCTCTGTTCTTGATACGAATTCTCGTAACGTATGTTGGAGTTACTGACCGTACTGTGCTATGACGTCGCGCCAGTTGTCCCACTCCGAGTAGTCTACTGTACCGTTGGATGTACCCTACATAGCACAGTTGCGAGTAACCTGTAGCATGTATGTCGAAGGTATCAAATGTGAAAACACAAAAATTGAATGTTTTGTACTTTAAGTATAACGTGTGAACAAGTTATAAATGAATTATCGACTTGCTCAAATATTACATTTTTTCGGTACGATGATTCGTAGAAACTGTTCAACACTACTGAAAATAACTGATTTAGTAATGTTAAAGTTAAGTGATATTATTATATAATATAAAAATACGAATTTTAAACGAAAAAAAACGTTGAGACGTTGGTAATTTTTCCGTTTGATTTTGTCCTTGTAAATATATTTGCTATATGATTTACTAAATGAATGTAACATATTATTAATGAAAAAATAGATGAACACAAATTTTTAGTGTTGTTTTATTGTTATTGTATCACTTTCCCTCGTAAACCCCAAACTACTACGAACGGAGCCGATAGCAGCGAACATACACATCGCAGGTTTGTCGAAGGAGAATCATTTATTGAGAAATATGGATGCAAACAGTTTCGCAAAGTTTTGGAACTCACAAACATAGCTATACAAAATGCTTGTACTGTATGATGCCGATTATTTTATACCTCCTTCAAGTCCTCTCTATACTGCAGTTTCTTGTGAATATTATTTCATCTTGCTGCTCAAACGTGATCTCCTCAATTATTTGTTTCTTTGCCATAATTATTCCTCTTTCACGCTATTCATCCATCTTTTCTTGCTTGGAGCTATCTTGAGTCTTTAAAATAAAACAACAATATTGGTAAGACTGTATATTTAATTAAATAACTACGAATAAATGAACATTAATTTTAGTATCACTTGTACCATACAAATATTCTCAAGATCTTTAATCAGCAAGACTTACAAAACTATAAGACAGCAAATATTTAAAGTTATTACAACGATAAACAAAATATATACCCATGAAATCTGATAATTACGACTCATCGATGCTTCCACTTTTACGTTTAATAAGGAATTTGGCAAAATCGTCCTTCTCGGGATCAAAAGAACATATCTTTTCACACTGAGCAGCTGTAGCCGCTTGTTGAATCTGTTCTCCAAACGCCTTAACATCATCCCTCTTCTGCTCCACCAGATATTTCCTGGACTCCATCAGTACTAAAGCATCATCCCTCGCCATCGACCACACACTTGGCTTTACACGGGAAATCATATTATGCCCAACATACACACCATGGAACAATCCTTGGAACTGGGGCTTATGTGGAAAGTGGTCCAAAGCTGACAGGGATAGGAAATGTACTTTACCATAATCTACGTTAATATAAGTATCGCGATCTTCTCGTAATAGTAAAGGAGCTTCAGGACCAGTTTCAGATATCTTAGCATCAATTTGACTGAGTACAACCATACCTAAATTCTTTTCCGTCTCCAAGTTCATGGCAGTTGCATCAAAACTGTCACGATTTTCGAGTTCGTATAACATTCTCATCACATTACGCTCCGCTATATCTGTTGCACGCTTGTAGTTCACACCATGGGAAGACTTTAACATATCTTTGTCTTCACAATCCAATCCATACCCGATGTATGGCGAAGTCACTATATCTCCTAAGTATCCTCTATGAAGGTATCTATCCCCGCACTTGTAAGCACCAGCCGCAAAACTCACATTTGGGCGACAGACCTCAGTTTCCAGCCACGTGAAAGCAACACCATGTTCTCTAAAATGCTTGTACTCAGGGTAACAGATACGACCTCCAATTTCCTTCAGCCTCATGTGGTAATCCCAGTCGTAGACACCCATTCTGTGGTCATATCTTGTACCAAGGCTATGTCTCAAGCGGTGTTCCCAAAGCTCACAAGCATTGAACTGGTTAGTGTTACCAGTAGTCCAGAAATTAAGAAGGTTTTCAATGTAATCTCGTTCACGATACTTCATCTGTTCTATAGAAACACAAGGTAGAAGACCGCTCATGTAGTCTGGGTTGGTGACCATTCCAACTAGTTGACGAGCCTTTGCAATCAAATACCTTGAAGTAGGAGGACGCAGTAGAAGGTTTCCGTATATTTCAAGGTAACGTCTGGTTTTTTCAAGAAGACCACATCGCGTAGTCTTTTCTAGCGCCATAGACGTAAGGAGCAGCTGCCTGGCGACGAGTTCTGGACATCCATCGACGACGAACAGATTCATGTAGCGTCTGTTGTGGCGATACGCCTGAGAGAGCGTCTTGAGAAGATGTCTCCCATCGCAGCCTCCAATGATAAGGAAATTAAGCTCGTACGCATTTTCATCGCCACGTTTCAAGTATTCTTCTTGTAAATCGACGGCTGGGCTGATACCCCAGAACATTTTGTTGTATTTTGTATCGACGGCTCGGCTGACTTTTACGAAATGAAGCTCATTGTCATGGCGACAGGTAATGAAGCGTGTGAATTCAGCGAGAGGGGCGTTACTATGGTAACCGTTTATTTATGCACTGTTCGATCAGTGGTTGATAGGCGAGTGACGTTAAAGGACGCAGTTTACATGAAGGTTCTAAATAGCCACTCAAGTGGGAACAATGTGGGATATTGATTTATCTCAGGCTGCCTGTTTACTTTGATGCTGGTAGGTATTTTTAATATTAAATGTAAACAGTAGGAAAATAAAGCATGTAAGTGTGAGGAATAAATCTAAAAGGTTAAAGGTTTTACTTGTACCCCTTTTTCTGTGGCAAGTATTCACCACGGTACCACCAACATGGGTACTCCTAAATATTAGTGGCGCCGAGTACTTGTTTGCTACGTAAGTAGAAGATATAACATAGATAAATTATTATTACTTTACTGATCGTATTTATTTTAGAAAAGTGGTTAACTAAGTACCGCTACCCTGCTAGTTGCAAATTCAAATTAACGATAACAAAACGATATTTTGAAGTTCAAGTAAAGAAAAAAAACAAATTTAAACTTAAAATAATTTATTACATTAACAATATACAATAGTAAATGCCTCTGTGCTTAGGTGTAACAAGAAGTTCTCAAAAACAGTAGCAAGCCTTACCATGAAACAATTTATGTAAGTAACTATGTAGTATTCGAGCACAAATTACTTATATAAAAAACATAATTTTATGTTTTTGGGAACTATTATTTCACATACAGTATTTATTATTTGTATTGGAAAGGTGACAGTACTTTTTCGAGAGTAAGGTCGTTTGTATATCGTTCAAGTTTAATCCTAAAATTTTCGGATTATTTCGAATCTTTACGAAGGAGAATCACAAGTCACTCGTACGAGGGCAATTTTGAACTCGTAAATTATCTCATAGTTATTTTAGAATGCAAGAGAAATTTCGAACACCGTTTAGATAACAACTAGGTAGGTATACAAAAATCTAGTATTACAAATTACAAGTAAACGTTCTTTCAATGAACCTTTCCAATTCGCAAAGATTCACTGAACGTCACTACGTATTAGTGGTCCAACTTCAATGAATTTAAGTTGGAATTAATCTCTGAAGTGATCGCAACTATAACAGCCATCGTGTCCAGCTTTTTGGTTCTTTTATTCTAATTTAACACTACTGTTCGTGTAATTTCCATATCGTCTACAAAAATTGACATATCTTCACACACGCTGCATCGTACTAAGTCACCTTTCTAATACAGATCAATAGCTTTAATACTTTGTAGGGACTCAATCTACTCTTAAGGTCATACAATAATATTTGTTCTTAAAGACAATCCTCTATATATATTTACATACACTATAAGCCACTATGCATTCATTACCATTTACATCATAAGCGACGATCTTTCTCATAATCTATATAAAAACTTCTGTCCACTGAAGTGTAAATCTCGAGTCAGTGAATCAGGTAATCAATATTATGATAATAATTTCTAACGCCTTGTAGGTCTCGTGGCGTAACCTTGAAGTCAATTTTGTTGATACACTTTAGTGAACAGATAAACATTTTTAGGACATAGCTCCAATAAATAAATTCGAACGATTCAAAACGAATGATTCGTTTTATTCAATATTTGGTATCATCAACTAGACTAAACTTATTGGAAGTACCTACTACAAAATTAAAACAATGACAACTAAGGCTAGCTCTGTAATAGTGGAAATTAACAAATCGATCTGCTCGAAAATATAATTAAGACTCGTCAAAAATAATATTTTTTTATTGACATTCAATATTACCCTATCATTAAAGATCAATGCATCCACTCTATTTCTCTCTATATTGTCTACTGTTTCCACTTGATCAGAGATCGGCGCATCCACTCCCTTCGCCTTTATTTTATCTCTCATACTCTTCATATTATTCTGTCATTCATAATATTATTTCTATTTACATCCTTCACTATTTCAGTCAAAATTTCTCATAACATTCAGAATATTGATTGTCATCAAACCTTTTGACGAATTTTAAATCAGATTGGTTTGTAATTTCCACCGTATTTATTCAAGAACATTCGATTGATTCGATATTCGTTGATAATTTGTTTTAATAAGAAATATTTAGAACTTTTCATTCTCAGTTTTGTTTTGTAGTCTCACTTCAAATAATTAATAATTTATTTCTACTACATACGAGTACTAAATTATATAGTTCTAAAAGTTCAATTTATTTTACATAATATACTATATATACATCTACATTGATAGTATAGGTTATAAATACCTAATATTTAATTTTATTATATATATTTGGTAACTCTCTTTGATGCTTACCTTCTGCGATCACTTTCACGCTTTTTAGATATATTTTTATTAAAATAAATGATTCTGAAATTATGCTTATACTAAAAAATATATTAATTATTGCATGAGAAAGCTTCTTTGGCTTGCAAATAGCAACTAAGTATATAAATTGTACATGAAATGTAACGCATATCTAAATAGAGACTAGATTAGGAAAGGAAACATGATGAGGACCGTATATAGATAGGCAAAATGAAGGTGACTGTATTAGAACATAATATGAATAATTCTGTATATCAAAATAATCGCGATAAACAGTCCAATCTACAGAAGTAACAACGGGCAGAAACACAGGAAGGCAATATATTTTCCTACCGATTCATTAAAATATAGGAACAAATATAATGAAAATAATGAAGAGCGACAACTAATTTGAACAACGTCAATATAATCAATAATGAACAAAGATTATTAAAAAATAAATAAACGTGAAATATTCATGAAACTTAATAATATAGAGATGCTGATGATATAAGGGGGTACCTCTGCACTGAATAAGATCATGATAATTCATTTTACCTATACTATTCAGAGCACTAAACATGAAAACAGTTACTTAGGAGCCTGTTGAGTTTTGCCAATTAAATAAAATGTAACCTTACGTTGAGACCATAACTCAAGAAATAAAAGATTTTATCAACTTTAATAAAACCCTTTTCTTAATAATGTTGGTGCAGGTACACAGTCGTGTATATAGTCTCCAATAATTATATATATATTATATATTACATATCATATATAACCTTCAACAAGTGAAGATGAATAGATAAGCAGAATCGAGGAAGGATTTTCGCAGCACCAAGAGGAAATAAGTGCACAGCAGTATAAAAGTGTATGCTTTTGATTTTGCACTAATATGTATGAAAGGGGCTTTAAGATGAAAACCTCGGATGCAATTGAGATCATCGCTACGATGATGATGATTAATGAAATTATTAGCAGCTCAATAAGGAAAGTCAAAGAGTTTAGTGGGAATATGCCACAAATTTCTCTTCGAGGAGTTCTTTCAGGATCGAATCATTTTTAAATGTTCACATTTTTGTCAAGAGAATCGGCCGTTATCATTTGAACCAGAATTTGTTAAAGATCTGGGCTTGGAATGCCTTGCTTCGATACTCCCTTGGGCCCCTCCTCGCCAGCCCGGTGCAGGCCCAGTACTGCGATTTGTATAAGTTGATGATGTAACCGGCACCTTCAGAGTTTGTTTTATCTTTAACTTGTTCAACCAAAGATCCCTAGTTTTTTTGTTGCCAACTACAAAGAATATGAACAACACGAAGCCTTGGAAAGTAGCCGTCATGGCAAAGAAGTAAGCAGCCACGACGTTCTGCGCAAACAAACCGAAAACCCAAGGCAGGCCGAAAAGGAATACTAGGAGACAGCTAACAGAGGCACAGCGTAACGCTTCGTTAGTGTCACTCCCATGCCTGTCAATTCCTCTGGGACCAAACACGGACCGTAAAATTAAAACAAACAGCGTCCAGTTAGCTAGCAGCATAACTGCTATAGGAGCATAAACTGCTAGCCAAAGACCTAAGCCCGAAGGGTAACAGAAACTACTCGCCGCAGAAATATCTTCAAATTGTTTTTTATAAGAATCTGGATGCGATGCAAGTAAAATCCCGACTACAGCAATCGGAAATCCCCAGCCAAACGCTGACGCTCTGAGCAATTTATGTGTAGCATCTCGACTGAACACCATCACTAGTCTCCTATAAGATAACACAGCAGCTACTAACATCCAACAAAATGATGCTAACACTGAATAATGTAATATAATTCCTAGCATCATACAACCTAAGTTGTAAGTCTTGAACTTGACAAACACAGTGACTAGGAAACATATTACTAGCAGGAATATCGCTATGCATAGTTGTAACCAGACTTTATTGTTGAAGTCCCTACGCCAGGATCTGAAGAGGACGCCAGTGATGCCTATCATGGTAAGACCGAAGATGGATAAGCAGCATCCGATGACAGATAAGATTTCAAGGATCTGTTCATCTAGGTCGGAAAATACGGTTCTAGAGACAAGGATTTCAGCAAAATGTGTGAGATGAGTACACTCGCATGTATCCAGCTTGCCTGGTGCGTTAGCTGGGATGAACACGCATCCCTCCGTGGACCAGGAGCCTGCGCCGGTGGCGTTGCCCTCGGTTTCGTGGAATTTCCAGTATGCGCAGGTTCGAGTCTGATTGCGGTTCGGTTCGCCCACCATAGGTCGAAAGTAAATGTTGATTACCTGTAATGAAACCACGAAATAATGTAAAGTAAAATATAAAACAATGACTTCCATGGGTGCACACAAATAAGCCGATTGTTCGGTGCTCGACAGATTCGTGGATTGGACAGATTCGTGGAGTGGATTCGTCGAGTCCAATAAATTTTCCCAATCCAGAAGAAGATCTGTAAAATCCACGATCACACCGAGTAAAGTACACTGAGCAATCGAAATTAGGATATATTTCACTGATTGTTTCGCAATTTATTTGGTGGTATTTTAATATGTACACTGGGCTCGATGTTCCAGCCGCTTTTCAGTAGCGATGGTCAAGGGGATACTAAAGTTAGTAGTAAGTTATTTCAAAGAAATTTTGTGTAATACAATTTCAATGCGTAACATTCGCGTATACTTTCAACAATATCCAGATTTGGCATACCTCTCCAGTAGGAAATTGTTCGACATTCTGGATGTTGATGCTAAGGACCCTGCTGTTGACGGTCTCGTTGGTGGAGTTCGTTTGGAAGGCGCGGTCGTTGCGGAACACCACGAAGCTGACCCGCCGCGTGGAGTTGGCCACTGAGTCCGGCAGGCGCACTACTGCTTCGCTCGTTTCCGTCGATAGGTGGTTGCAGTCTATCTTCTCTGTAACAAGATGGTTTATATTCAATGGATAGTACACACAATAGACCACGAGCTATTTTAGTGATCTTATGCTTAGAAGCTGGTGTAAAGTTATCTACCTATACTAATAATATTGAAACATGAAGAGCTTGTTTGGATGCGTTAATCTCTTGGTACCTCCATAACCCAATGGCGATATTAGGTGATATCAAAGCATTGCAGCTAGACCAATTGTTGGACTTTTTAGGGCTCCAACTTCCCGTAACGACTGCCATAGATGTTCGTATGGCAACCGGGATCGATGGCTAAACATGCTCTTCGAGGTGCAACCAGACTAATCCATGCATACAAATATGATTTATTGATGGCAATAAACCAATACATACCTCGTATAACTTCAAAGGCGTCACTAGTGAAGGTATCGTTCGGCCTGGTAGCTATCCTGAGCCCGTTCACAGGCATGCCAGGGTCGGCATTCACTGCTACCAGAGCAACGTTGTCGTGAATTTGCTTGGCACTCTCGGTCCCATTCAACTCTAAGTTGGTACCAATCCTGTCCAGCAATTTAAGGAGTCGGCTCGGAATCTCCAGGTGATCGTCTTCCGCGAGTAGCTGATCAACCTGAAGTCAAATGATGTTGCTGCTATATTACATAACTCAAAATAAATTCTGCATAAATTATAACGGAACTTACAAAACGTCAAAAATAAATTAGATAACATACATATAATCACACCTTTATACCCGGAGGGGTAGGCAGAGGTGAATTAACACCCACACTTCACCAATCAATGTATTAGGTCCCACGTGATTAAGGGTGAGCCTATTGATGGCCGGGGTGCGAGGGATATGTTCACGATTACCTCATCTCCGACTTCGCACGGCAAAAAAGAAAAAAGGTGAGCATATTGCTGTATTCCGGGTACTATTGTTGACTCGAGCCATGCATCTGGGGCTGAGTCTTGGCTGTATATATCTGTCTGACGTTACAGCCCCATCCCTTAGTTGGTTTGTAAAACACCGCATGAGAAGAGATGGGGTGGCCCAAATTCTACTCTACCAAATGCAAAAAAGCAAATGGATCACCAGGACACCACACCGATGTGAAACGCAGCCCTGTCTTGAGTCTAATTCACAATATTTTTCCTCTTTGTAAAGGAAACAAAATAACTATTAAGTTTTTAGAAATTCTCTGACATTTTCGTGTATTTTCAAACAGTTCGGACATTCGAGACAGTCTAACAGTTTGGATTTTTTTTGGTCTAAACAGTTCCATTATCGAACTGATAGTAGAACAAGATGGAATAAACCAAAACGAGGAGACCCAATTCAATTGAACGGATTTGCACTAGTGCACTAGTGAAATTCAGCCTTAGAAGTCCGAAACTGTCTATCATAGATAAGGAGGAAAAAAAATGACCCACAACCTGGAGCCCTTGAGAGTACAGGATACAAAATAAACGGTAGAAAGTACAAACTTACTTGTTGAAACGGCTCACTGATCTGATCCATGGACACCGTATTTTCATTGTCAAGTAGCTGTTGAAGATTGTCCATCACCTGTTCCAGTTGCTCTTCTATTGGCTGACAATATTAAAAACAACATTTGTTAGTATCACTTTCCACAGTATTATTATGTTTGCACAAGTATTTTGCAATTTATTCCATTTGAAAGAATGATGTCGATTGATAGACCGTGTAGGTATATTATTTTTTTATTAAGCAATGAATATAAAAAGTACAATTATCTAGGTAGTTATGTTTATCAAGATGTCACCATATGATTCCAAAATTCGATAATAGAAAGTGAATCTCAGCGCAAAATATAATATGCCAATTTTATGACCTACGTAGCACGAGTAACCCAAGCAAAAATTCCTATTTCTTTTTGTCATGTTTATAAGATGTTCCTTATTGTTGTAGGTATCAACTTTGAATCTGACGGATGAATTCATGAAATTTACGAGAATTTTACTAAAGAGTCATTTAAGCTTTGCCAAGTCAAGCATAGGCATTAAGTCCCTTTTGCAATAATTGATGATGCATATCATTAACATAGATGTAGGTACATGCTTATTTCTAGTATTATTCGAATGTATGCCACAATTTTTAATTGTCACTCATGCGAATGCTTTTAGTCAGTGCATGAAATTATTCCCATGAAATTAAATATATTTCGTTTTGACTTACTTTTAGCCTTGGAACCCTAAAATCCAGTTCTTCTAAGTGCTAAGGGTTCTCTTAATCAATCTTTTTAACTTGAAAAAGTAATAAACTGAATAAAAAGCATGACATCAAAACTATAATTTTCATTAATTCCTGAGAACTACTGAGTCTAAATTTTATTTAAAAATTACTTTATAATAATAATAAAAAAAGTACTTATTTCACAAAACAGGTTTACAATTTGTATGATGATACAAAAAACATACAATTTTTTTGACACAGATGGAAGTATGTTAACATGTTATGTTTTTAAATAGTACAGCACATTAAATACCATGTTACCTAAACTAAGCTCGGTGCCTTTATCTTAGGCAACAGTTTATTTATAATTACACTCACATAATTTAGGGTCTACCTGTTAATGATATACCTACTAAGATGTGAAAGCGATATATTATTTTATAAAAAAAAATAATCTACTTTTACTACGTTCTACAATCCCCAATTTTAAAAAAACAACATAAGATAATAATAAGAGAGGTTATACATCCAGCATTATAACACATACCTACTCGGTTAGGTAAACAATCTTGTGGTGACATATTAAACAAATAAACTAGGCTAACTGACTAGCTATAAAATAATGGTTCTTATTTCGGATTTAAGTCTTCAAACTAAGTTTCTAAACAGAAATATATTTATAAACGGAGTTTTTGATTATAACATATTAAACAAAGACATCAAGATTGTTTACGTTCAGTTAAGTACCTAACCAAATGAAGTATCTATACACACACATTACAATGGACTCACACAAAATACCACTGACTACACAAATAGACTTACTGGCAACGGTGTAGTCGTCGTAGTGGTGGTGGTAGTAGAAGGAGGAGGAGTGAACGGGGGTAAAGTCATTGTAGATGGCAAGTCTGGTGAAGCTGTCGCTATCGAATCTATTGTTGTGGATACTGTAGTGGTTGTTGAGTTCGGTGGCGGTGGCTGCCTTGCGGTCGTGAACGTCTCCGCGGTATCATTCCCTGTTGACTCTGCGGTCTCCTCTGAACTTTCTGGGTCGGTCTATAAAGTGTATTTTATGTAAGCTTGTTAGTCAATGTTAAAAAGCTGCAGGTTTGGCATTTAAGGGTTTTTAAATAATTATGTTATCATTAATATTGTATTAAACACAAAACAAGGAGTAGGTCTATTGCCGTCAACCAGGCCTTTTTAAAAGATTTGTTAATGAAAAATAGCAAACATAAAAACGTAGTAAAACAAGGGAATTGAACCCAAGACCTCCTAGAAAGCAACCGCAGTCGCTACCTTTGCACCAATGAAGCATAATTATTTTAAAAAGTAGATACGAGCATATTGTATATAGTTCATCAATATTTATTTTAAAACATACTGCATGTGACTTGACAATATAATTCTAATGCAAGATACCAAAGTGACGTCATCGCAGTGAGTTAGTAAATAATCTGAATGTATGTTATTGTTAACAATCAATCAATAAACATTCAGATGCGCATATAGATTATTCATACATGAAATGCATTCAACAACAAATAAAATGAAAATGTTATTTGATTTGAATAAGTATAAATTGCAATCACGATCAGTGATAAAACCTAAAACCTTTTTTAATTCTTCTTCACGCAACGGTAAAGCTGATTAAATGCAATTAGTCACGTCAACAAAAACTGAGAACGCGTACTAATCCATACAGATCAAATGTACTTCAAAACATAATCAAGATTATTGGATATCTTGGCTGGGTTCGATCCCGATTATTTTGAAAAGCTAGTAGAAGCACTCGAAACTAGCTCAGGATTGAAGCACAAAGCAGACCGTTGTCTATGCCTAGTCCGGAGACACCACCCTCAGAAGTAGCCTAACACATTCCAAGTTATCGATCCACTCAAATATAAATTCTTTCATATTAGGTAATATGTCTTAAATACGAAATTACTTACTCTCCCGAGAGGGCTATTGGTGGTGGTGGTGGTCCTTAATGGAGCTTCTGGCATAGAGTCACTTACACCGAAAGCGATTTTATGTAGAGTTACCGGATTGCAGCTCGCGTCTTCGGCATTTTCGAATAGTACTTGCACTCCTTTATTGAAATCGCCAACACAGGTATTCATCGTGCAGTTGACTCTTAACTTATGTTTTGTTACTGAAAAATCCGTTAGTTACAGTTACATTTCTTCCTTCACGAATATTATGCATATCATTAGCTAAGCCGTAGAGGTTACCTATATCTTAACATTAAGTAAAAGCATACTATTTTTCGTGAGACCACTGGAGTCTTTTAAATTCTTCCCTTTTTTTCCTCTTTTCCAATCTCTTGCTTCTCTTTCCCGCTTAATTAGCGTCTGCAGCAACTTTGGTGTTGCAAATGTTTATATGCCAACTGTTTGGTTGTTATCAATTGGGCTATGTGCTGTGCACCTATTTAATATATTCTAGATGTTTATTATGTATCTTTCCATAGGTTCCAGCATAGATAGATAATAATTCAATATGAGTTTACTGCCACCAACGTCACAAGTGTCGTAAATAAAGATTTTATCAAAGGATAACTTCCTCAATAAGTTTGTATTTAGAATAATTTATAGCATACTCCAAATATAGATAGATAAAACTGATAAGGAGGTTAGTAAGCGCTATGAACATTTTTCTCTAAAAAGAAAACCAATATGGCAACAATCTTTAGCTATACTCTAGAAAACCTCCTCATGGTGCGTCCTGGGGTTTACTTAAACGGAACTGTTTTCGCTCCTGAATAATATTCTACCGAAACGATAATAGCTCGCATTCTAGTTTAGATACTGGTATTTTAAATACTTTCTGAAAAAAATGGACATGGGCTAATATAAAAATAGACAACGGATAGATATATAAGGACTCACAGGGACTCTGTGGAAGAAAACCTCTTTATGAAATACATCAACTTCAGACATATGGTTTTGGCTGCGATTTAATTAAAAGCCACTGCCAAGAAGTAACAGGAAATAAACGAGGGGAACGGCAACAAGAATAGAAAATAGGATAAACTCCAGCACTCTCACAAATCGTACAGTAGTATACTGCTAATATATGTAGGTTAAAAATATTAAACATCCATCCCAATCGAATCTCTTTTTGTGCTGAAGAAGAAAAAGCATTGCTCTAACAACCTAAAAGTGTAGTACCTGAATAATATAATAATAGCAACTACTGTGGTTAAAATGAAGACACCAGGGTAGCACTTGTTTATATAGATTTCTGGTAAAGTATAAATGCAGGTAATAAACATAATTGTCTGACCCCTGCCCTTAGTCATTTAAACATACAATGAGGTTAATTAGATACGTACTTCTAATCACGTGACTTGTGCAACCTAAGTTAATAGCATTGATCCGAAATGCAAACGTAAACGTAGGATTTTTTTTTTTACTTATCTGGAAAGTATGGATAGCTGTGTTTTAAGATATTACTACTATTACTTCTAACCTTATAAAAAGCTTAGCTGTTTGATAATGTTTCATGTCCAAATTGATGTTATCTATACGAATTTTCAAGAAAAAGCATGAATTTTTCTTTTGACCCTTTAAATGTTTTGAAAGATATGACCTATAGTTGTCCTATGTGTATCTACATCAATAAATACTAGATATTGGAACTTAAGATACTCACCAAAAATCTGCCCGTCTTCGAGTGAACAATAATATACAGGATTCATTTTAATAACTGTGACATTATCCCACCGCCCTTGTGGTAGAGATTTCATCGTTGGACCCAGTTCGACATGCACTAAAGCTGTCTTTCCATCTAAGTATAATTCCTTCAGTATCATACCAAATAATATTCCCTCTTTTGTAGAAGTCTCTATAATATGCTCTTTTTTATATCGTTTAGTTGCTTTAATTTCTTTGTAAGCTTCTTTTTCATGTGCTTCATCTTTTGTACGATTTTTATACATTGTGTAATAATAAACAAAATCCCTCAACTCCTCCTCCCAGGTCATCATGGCCTCTTCTACGTTTTCCATTGTGTATTTATCTTTTAAGCTAATTTTGACAGCATATCTGGACTTTAGAGAGTCTTTCACTCTAGTCCAAAGATATTTGTTAGAATGTGATACCTGAAATCGCTTCGAGTCATTGTGAACGCACCAATAATATCCATCTTTTATCGGTTCAAGAATATAAGTATTTGTAGTATTGCTATATATGATTTCCACTCGCGTGGGATAAAAAGTAACGGAATCAGTGTAACATAGGATGTCATTAACGTCGATGTTTTTGCTTGGTATTAAGATAATCTGATCAGGGACACTGGAAGATAAATGACTGTAAATAAATATTTTGAAATTAAAGATTTGCATGAAAATAAGTTAATTACATGAAAGTGTGTGTGGATGTGAGCATGAAAGTGAGTGCTTTATCAGATCTTCAGAAGTCTTCTTCATCGCGTCATTGACTGATCTGTCGGCTCAAAACTCGGCCACAGCAACTCGAATTATTTTCTTCAGATGTAAAAATTAGGTTGTGTAGAGGATTTTACAGTATTTAGGTACATGTTCCGCCCGTCATGGCGAAGAAATTAAACTTTACTATGACACGTCCTATGGTCGGATTACACTCATATTTGTCCAATTCCTTACATGCTATGATTAAGTAATGCTTTCATGATTTGGATTTTAACGCCAACTTTGTGCAATCACTTACTAAACTAAATTTTAGCATAATACTCACAAACGTTTTGCTTGAACTACTAATGTGACTTTCTCCAGTTCGAACTCTTTTTCACAAATGAGTTCATGAAACAGGTAGGAAGCATCGATTGTTTCCCAGTTACTGTTATTTAGTATACCATATGATTTTTCTTCTAAGCCAGTATATAGGCCTGGTGTACTCATCTCAGACACTCCCTAAAAGTTGAAAGATAATTAAATCCAGTACAGCAACCGGTCGAACTTGCGTCGAACTTTTATTTCACGAGCTTCATGAGGCAAAATATATAAAAAGGTTGAAAGACCATGAATGAGGGGGTAAGTTATAATATTTCGTAAGTTATGAACGCGGAAACACATAAAGTAAAGTAACCTCACATAAAAAGAAGCTAAAGTAGTACTTAGGCTTCTCGTATAATTTATTATTTTTTTCTAACACATTAATAGCACAGTTGTATATTAATACTAGAACTTATATTAACAAACGAAAAGCATTTGTAGGTACTGAAACACGCAATTGTGTAGTAACTGAAAAACAAAGCGGTACAACTCCAAGCATTTTAACTATTTCTATATAGTTGTTACAGACGCTTGAAGTATATATTAATACTAAATATTATCATAATACAGGTGATTATTATAGCTCTATTACAGGGTGTTAGGTTAGAAGCCCTACTTCTACCTGATTTTGCAGTTATGGTGGAATTAAAACAATCTGCCTGTCATTCTGTCTGTCTGTCTATCTGCTACGCTTTCACGCCTAAACGACTGAACCGATTTTAATGAAATTCGGTACATAGATAGAGTAGCCTTTGAGAAGGAACATAGGCTATATTTGATCACGATAACCGATTTCGATTTAGTAAAGAGCTTACTGAAGCTCTTGGCAATCCGAGGTCTTTAAATAACTTGTACAAGGATTTAGCTGGAATTCCCCTTGCTCCTACTTCTACGGCGTAGAGTTTAGCCACGTAGCCGTTTTTGGTTAACTCGTTAGTCAAGTCAAATATTTGTTTGTCTTTATAGCGTGGTATTTAGGTATATTAGTTTCCCACGGTACTGTGAGTTCTACAAGCACTGCACGCCTATGCGATCGTGAAAAAAGGAATATGTCGGGTCTGGATGATGAGGCACAGATATCCTCCGGTATTTTATAATGCTTCTCATACGTGTCTACAAGTATTTTCCAGTCAATGGCAGCTATTAAAATTGAATATGGCTTTTGAGATGATTTCTTTGTGCAGCCTTCCTTTACAAACACAATGTCATTTCTTTGGTTTGTAGTTAATCCTTTTTTCGCTCTAGCTACCGCTACTTCTTGATAATGTCTGAAGTTTCCGTGAATATCACTTATTGGAATAAAACCACTTTTTAACGTAAATAATACCAATTAAATCGCGATAGAATCCGCTACTTCTTTGCAATACTATTAAGATCTTTATAATGCTAATGCTACTCTTATTATTTTAGGAAAAGGTTAGCAATAATCAGTAGAGCTATCGAGAAAAGAACTAAAAACTACTACTATCTAACTAAAAATTATGCTAATGTTAAAATCTATTCATTAAATTACATGCACATTCAGGGGGTATGGGCACGCGGACATTTATAAGCAAGATTAGTTACAACAGTGTCAAAAACGAATATCAGTGGAATATATAAAAGTGCACACCGGTGGCGCCTTCACAGTATCATAGAAATGCTTTCTTTCATGTTTGACGGTGTATGTACAAGGATGCGTTTCGAGCTCATCACTCCACAAGTTGACAGGCACCCATTCTCCACAGTACCATTGCTATATGAAAACAGGAATAGTTTAAAGTACTGCCTAAAGATAATCTAATTTCTCCACATGCCTTTTCGAAGGCTATCGTATAAAAGTAGATAAATATAATAAAAATTCCATTAAATATTTGTGCAGGGCAAATTGCTTGTAATTTTTATGAGCTGTATTTGATGAATTGAGTTTTTATTTATTTTTCAAATGCATCCTCTCACCATATTATATTATCTAAATATCAATCAGTTAAAAAAGTTACAATGACCAGGAGGAGCCTATCCGCGACTTCAATTCCGTAAAAAAAAAATCACTTACCACATCATCCGGACTTGGAAAGGTTAAATTATGACCAGCAGCATACGTCACACGCAGAGGAAATATATTGGTGTGCCTAATTTGGAGCTCTGGATTATTCGAATACCTCCATCCATTATAGAGAATTTCAGCGCCTCTCTTTTCACACAATTCTTCAGCTTGCATCCACGTAGTTCTGACGCCAGTACTATGAGCGCCAGGAATAGCTACTAAGCACATTGGTCTTGGAGACCAAAATTTTACACCACCTTCCAATAATTCTTCACATTTAGGCAAATCATCTTCAGGATACGGTTCCACAAAACAATACCTGTAGAACTCCTTATCACACCTCTCAGCCGTGTAATTCAGTGTTGGATCCTTAGCAACACATAGCTCCTCTTCAATTCCAAGATGCATATTAGTTACCTCAAAGCTTGTTTTAAGGAGAGATCCCGCTGTATTTGTAAATGAGACGTCAACAAAGGGCCCACCAGGATATGCAGATCTGTATTCAGTCCATAACGTTAGGTCTGTACGATTGTCTAAATTCAAATCATCGTATAATTTTGCTGTATATAAATTGCCGGTGCAGTTACTGAATGTGTCTGTGAACTTCTCTGGTCCTTTTTGTCGATAGCAGATTGGTTTGTCGCTGCTTTTTGTATAGGCTAGTTGGAAACCTAATGGGCATATTCGTGTATGCTTCGCTTCAAGCGATACTTGTAATAACAATATGAGTATTATTGTAAATAAGGTGGGTATTTGACGAGGCAGGATCATCTGGAACAATAAATAATAAGATTAAACAACATCATCATTAACCTTGTTGAACTTAGGCCAAGTTCATCTCATGGCATAAATATGAGCCTAAAAATGCGATGCTGTTTTTCTGAAATTCCAGCATCAGGTTAGAGCCTATAAAAGTGCTCGGTAGACGTTGAGCGAAGGTTAGGGGAAGACAGTAGACATCGAATCAAATGTACCACCTGTTTACAAAATCCTGTCTACCTATTCAGGGATAAATAAAATACAAATAGGAATGAAAATAGAATACTAAGATATTAGAATCATGTCAATCATGTAAACCGCGACTTGTCCTATTACTGACCTTTCAATGAAAACTGAAATATTATATTCCGCTTTATTTTTTTTTATATTATTCACTGCTAACGCACTAGTACTAGTCGATGATAACCCACACAATAATAAGATTATCGATACTCGTAAGTATGAGATGGCTTGTTAATAAAACAAACAAGTGTCCTACTCAAACAATAAGCACAATGAATATCTTCGATCTGCGGATAAAAATACGGATGTTGTTTTATTGTTACAGCTATAGTATTTACTGAATTCCATAGCGCACAGGAACAATAGATCTGCATAGCTCTTCATGATTGTACCCACTGTTATTACTATACCCTATAGAGACACGAAACCGGGTAATTCCATTTTTAGAAAGAAAAAATCCAAGATCTGTAATTTGCCCTAATCTAATCATCAGTTACACTGAAGTATTTAATAGATCTGTTTAGCTAATATTGTACGCATGTTAATACACTTTGAGATCTGGAAGACGATACACCTGCAAGTCGCACCTGTTGATTGACGGATGAAGCTCTAGCTTTTTCAGATGTTGGCGCAGGTCAGACGACATTTATCCCGTAAAGCCAAACCAAAAGCAAGAGAAGGTTAAGTGGACCACACCACATATAATGAAAACCTACGTACCTACCTCGCACTGGCGATGTGCAGCAGATTACCTATGCTAATTTATTATCGGAAACAGTGAAATAAGTTTTGTGAGCAATGGAAACTAAATGTCGAACGTAGTACACTAATAAAGTGATATGAAATGTGCTGAACAAAAATGCAAGAGAACATACCACATTTAATGTCTTACGAAGAAAAAAAATTAAAGAACAACAAGAAAAGCTAGTTGGACAGTAGGCAATAAAGAAATTTAGATTCCCGAATAGTGAAGTAGGAAGAGGAGGCAACACGACTTCTACGGAAATTCAAAAATAATTTTTTGCATGTATGGCGGCTGAAAACAGAGACTACGACTGAGAGCAAAAAATAATGAAAAAAAAACAAAAACTAATGTCATATGTCATAATAGTAAGTTATGATTTCAATCTATTAATTACTAGCTATCGTATTGGGGAACCTGTAATGATAGTTCAGGTAAGGAAAATACATAAATAAATCTATATTAACACTAAGAAGCTGAAGAGTTTATTTGTTAGTTTGATTAATTAAACGCACGAATCTCGAAAACTAATGGTTCGAATTTAAAATTTATTTTTATGTAGTTTATCAAGGTAGGTTATAGACTATATATCATCACGCTACTCCTCAAAGGAGCGGAACATAAATGTCAATAAATCCGACAGATTCCTATACATTATTTGTTTAGTTTCCCTTCAGAGCCCGACTTATTTTTCCAACTAATCTACTCAGCTTTTCATTACACGTGCATGTATATGTCAAAATTTCACGATAGTTACAGGCCGTACTTCGGTAATAGCGTTTAATTAAGTGTTCGATACCAGAGATATGTCCAGATATATTGGTTTGCAGATAAGATAACCGCGGTTAAATCTCGCAAAAATGTGACATCATGTTACAGAAGAACTATAGTCGAATTGATAAAAACTATATAGCTGATGAAATATAGCTGTTATGGTCCAATTAAACGGGGATAGTCCCTCGCCTGCAAGATAAGATTCTGACTATCGAAAGGATAAAAAACTTCATCTAAACATGCGTAAAAACAATTGCCGCACGCTCGTCCACGCTCGGTGAGAATTGCCTCGAAATAATGTCCGTATAAATAGAAAGCAATAACCGTATTTTGACATGGCGATTAATACTTGCGAATCTCATATGATTTAATCGTGGTAAGAATTTAGTGTTTGCCTATGTGTAAATATTTTGATACGATAATGGTATGGCGATAATTGCTAGTGATAGTACGATTTCTCGAACCGAAACGTTCGAAAAACTCTCCTTGTTTAAATAGCGCTTATACCCGAGTGTAATATAAAAATGAATTTCCCCATTCCAATTATGGAACGGGTAAATTTATAAACATATTATAATTGAATAATATGTTTGATATCAGTTACCTGAACGAGGATAAAATATGTTGCTAATGGCCAGTTATATTCATTAAATTCTAAAATAGATTGGGATAATGTCAGGAAAATAATATAATCAACTACTTGAGTCACTAACAATGTACATAATGTATTACAATCGCAACAAAACGCCTGCAATCGTGAGAATATATTCATTTCATCTTTGTCTACATACTGTTCTTAAAATTTTATGAAATTAGCACCAGCCGAGCGACTATACCGTAAGCCCTCAAATACTAATATAATGCTTTTCACAATTTTTTAGCAACTTCAAAAAAGGAGGTTCTCAATTCGTACCCTATTTTTTTTTTTGTATGTTTGTTACGCGATTCCGAAGCCAATTCTAGACGGATTTTGAAAATTCTTTTTCTCTTCGTAAGTAGATTATTCCGAAGTGGTCCCATTTAAATTTCGTAAAGATCTGATGATGGGTTTCCGAGATTAGACCAAGGAACTCTTCAAAAAGTACCAGTAAATCAGCCGCGATTGCTGCAATCGCATATTATTGCAATGTTTCTGCCATTACACATCATAACATCATGCCTGAGTCCTTTGAAGGGGTACGCAGAAGTGTTCAGAATATTCAGCTATATTTCCGGTGTATATGCATTGATTTTAAGAAATTCTTTTTGTATTCGCTTTGGTATACTTTTGAGATAGTCCTATATTAATTTCAGTCGCCGGTTCGGTCTGTAGTGCAGCGTCAGCAGCGCATGTACTGCCAGCCAACTTTGTTTGTTGTGTCTGAACTACTATGATGCAATCAATTGCAATATGGCCTCTTGGGCTAAGCACCGACTTCTAATAAATCAGTAAGTCTGTAAATTAAGTTATTTTTCGCTTTTCAGTGCCTCTTTTTCGTTTCTTGAAGTCGGTTAAACTTTTTTGCTAAAATTAATTTATTGCGCCTTGCGATCCCTGGTCTTTCCGTTCACATTAAAAGAGGTAGATATAAGTGAATGGTAAATATTTGCTATTTAGCAGAATTGACTGCGATCGATCAAAATTTAGCCGCTTGCTAGTCGGGGAAATATTGTATGCGGCCAATGTATGGTCGCTTGCCAGTCCGGTTATCGTGTATTTTTTATTCTGGCTTTATCAGGCATGATATTTAAGCTCTATCAATTTTCTAAAATATATCCTTGTATTGGGAGAGGCCTATGTACATCAGTGCACTGCGATAGGCTAAATAATTGATATGCCTATGGTTGCGTGTAATCATAATCATAAACATATGCCATGGAATCAACGACACATTCATATTATTTCAGTTTTACATAATTGGACTGTTCAAAACGTTTTCTCACGTATAAACAGTCAAGAGCAAGATAATACCTACCAATCTAATGATTTTTTGATAGCATAGTTTTGTGATTGTTGTACACAGATATAGCGAAGTCATCATTATTATTAACAAAGACAACTAAGTTTTTATACCCATTTTAATAACCAGATTGACGTACACAATAATAATATAATCATGTTGCATACAGCCCCCCTAGACAAGTGGCAATTCGTTGCTCGGCGTATCATGGAATAGAATGACGAATGTATAGGATTTGACATTTTTGACATTCGTTGACGCCTGTCATATAGGTACGTCAAATCCCATACATTTGGCATTCTATTCAACAAAACGCCGGCCGACGAATTGCCACTTGTCTAGAGGGGCAAATCTTACAGCTATGATAATTTTTGTATAAATGTATAAAATATAAAAAATAATATCATAACTTAAAACTTGCAAAATATAAAAAAAGTTGGAAACAGCTTAAATAAAAATTAAGGTACTAATAAATCGCGTTAGAATCCACATGAATTAGTTTTATAGCAATGTGTAATCTATATAATAGTTTTCCCAAACAAAAAAATTTGTGTTCAAATTTCGTAGCGCCTGCTGTTATTTTTATAATTTGCACAAAAGACAAAATATTGCGGACCCCAGACTACGAGCTGTGAGCCTCGAATCGAATAAACAATAAGATGGTGATGTAAAAATATTAAGCAAGTCGATATAAATGCACCCCAAAAAAGTTCAAAGTTAACCTAACATAACGCCATCCGTGTGTATTCTCAAGTGAGTCTATATTGTAGATGCTTTTTGAGCTATTTTGAAACGTCCCATGTTACCAGCTAGTTTTCTATTTATCTGTTACGAGTACGAATTATGACGACACACACTCGACTTCTAGAGCTATTCCTTTACACTAGCCAGTCAATGCGTTTAGTATAAATAGCACTCGTAAAAGTAATGAGTATTAAACCGTGCATGACTTAATCAGAAAATTATTCAACAGTAGGTACAGACTCTATAGGTACTGTCTCGCAAATAACTCGGGACACGTATCTTGAACCTAAAGCGGGTGATCCATTAGCTTGCCGGCGAGCCAGCGGTCTAAACCGTTGGCTCGTGGCTCATCGAACCGCTTTGGTGATCCATTAGCGTACCAAACAGTCTACTCTCATCGTTAGCGAAGTCATGGCGTGTTCCCAGACGGAGTTACTTCGTTAATTGGGTATACTGTAACATCAGGAGAAAGAACAACTAAATTATTAAAATAAAAACAATAAATTCGGACCGCGGATTTAGAATTTCAAGCATGCACGAAGAGCCAGCGAGCTAATTCGTCGGTTTTTAAGTCCGCGGACTTTTATGTGCTCCATTAGCCGGCGGTTTAGACCTTTAGTTCGTGAGTTCGTTGGCGTACCAGCGGTTTTGCTCGCAATTGGATCACGCCCTGACGCGCGCAGATTGTTTTGTAATAATCTATGCTTGGTGAATTTGAGCTCGTCCACCGCAGTAGCACCCCGTGCTAGTCTCAAAAGAGACCCAAGAAACGTGTACTGCGCGTATAGAGCACGTTTTTAGCACATTTTATTATAGATCTAGTAGTGAGGTATGCTATCATACTAGCTAGATACTACACCACACACACAGACAGACTAAAGACTGTAAACACGAGCTATTTAAGTAGATATATTTTTATTTAGCTATATAACATGATAAGAAAATGAGTTTTCCTCCTATTCTCAAAATGCCAGGTGGAACTACCACATGACACCTAATTTTTTATATTTCTGCGGACTTTCAGAAAGGTGACCTTCTATCCTGAGACTTTGCCTTCAGCTTACCATCAAGCGAGGTCAAGTCATATTGACGATATAAAAAATAATTGAAAATGGTTGTAACAGAATCTGATTTCAGCGCCACTATGGATAACTCAGTGCTGAAATTACACCAGGGCGAAGCCAGGACACGCATCTAGGACAGGATATCAATCAATTAGCCTATCGCAGTCCACTGCTGGACATAGGCCTCTCCCAATGTTGGGAGGCTTTGGCCTACTGTTTCCACGCTGGCCAGACGGGTTGGTACAGGGTTTTATGCCGAGTTTTCCTTCTCTCGCAGTGATATCGTCTGCGTATTTGTCCGTTAGTCGCCTCTTACGTTACCCTATGATGAGATGGGGTGGTGATACTTGTAATCTATATCTTTCACCACATGGAGAACAGGATATATAAGACAAATTTCTATGCGAAGCCGGCACGGACGTAATAAATGATATTCATTCAGTTCTAAATACTCGCCTCACCGTGTAATCAACAAAAATTCTAAGAAAAAAAATAATGATATGAATTGTATTCGCTCTGGTTACATAAACTGTGGATATAATAGTTACTTAATTATCTGTCGCGGCCTTCATCGTAAACGCGACAAGGTTCAAGTACTATTGTGTTCAATCAGACTGTTTGTACAAGTGGTCGATGATGTGAAACACTGTAATTAAAATCAGGCTGTTTGGTGTTTTTGTTATCACAAGATCTGCTTGGCTGGTGATGATTGTACTGAATAAAGCACCTTATTTTTATTTCCCTGTTCCTATTTCTATTTTTACTTTATTTTTAACTGAAGCGGTTAATGGGAATACTAGTATTTATATATTAAAGTATAGCACGGGTTACTACTTACCTACATACATACACATATATAATCACGCCATTATACCCGGAGGGTTAGGCAGATAGACCCGAATTTCACCATGCATTGTATTGGGTCTCACGTAATAGGGGTAACCTCCTATTACGTGAGACCTAATACAATGCATGCGTGCTAACGCCTATTGTCGTATTCCGGGCACTATTGTTGACTTGAGCCATGCATCTAAGACTGAGTCTGATATATCTAATGTCTGATGGTACCTAATAGCATTTTTTTTTTAAATTGGATCTTTGGGGCACAAGCCTGCTAGTCGGTACACCTGCTAAACAAGGATAGGTACTGGCGCTGAATATCCATCTACGGTTTTTATTTGTATTGTGCATATTTCGATAAGGATAAAAAATGACTTCTGACTTCTGTTTTTATAACATACCTACTATACTTATATACCGTAATCCATGACATTACAAAGCAAATTATTTTACAAAATAGTAATTTTTACGTAAACTCTGTCGCGATTTAAAACAAATTAGCAAAAAAACTCACCTCCATCGTGTTTAAGTAATCTGGACGTAAACGTTGAATGGTTCTCTCTGGTCACACATCGTATAACCCCATTTAGCACTTTATCTTCGAGTCGCTAAGGTGCAGTATCCAATAGACCGTATCTGTAAAGATTACAAAGTGTCATTATTGCGGGCACTTAACCTTTTGGACTTGGTATGATATGTCAAGATCGAGTTAATTGGGACCTTAACTTTTGAGCCCATAAATCATTTCTGGGCGATACTTTACGTGAATCATTGTAATGTATATATAATTACATTAAAACAATACGGTTAAGTACATTGTCATTTTAAACATTGTTTCATATCAATCCTTGACTTTTGAAACGAATCGAAATTTCAATTTCTTTTAATGCAATCTCGTATTATCCATATATAATTTAATTTTAAAATGATTTTGCAGCATTTACCATAGTTTTCTTTAAATGGCAGTTGCAAAAACTCACTTAATTACTAACCCGGTGCCTGTATATCCTGCCAGGGATAGCGATATTATAAGACCCATAATTAATAAAGACAATAATAAATGTTTTTGAATGCCACGTCATACGGGCTGAGCTGTCAATAAGGCATTTTGAGTATGGAATCAGAAAACAGTAAAATATCGTTCTTAATCTCCACCTCCACGTACTCAATAGTGAGGATATATCAAAGAAATATTTATACCTAATACCTTATAGTTAACTGTATAGTACCGCTATTTTGACATTAGAATTGACTCGTAATTACTTTTTGAGCATAATTATCATTAAACTGTGTTACCAAGGTAGCACAAGAAATAAGCAGAAAAGTGTCATTGCATATTTTCAATGTTTGGTTGTTAGTTGGATGAGTGAAATTTCGCAATAAACTGTTAATTATTCTAGAATTTTAATAATATAATCTGTGATTCTCAGTAACAACAGGTTTTTTTTATTATGTGGGACCCTATAACTTCTATTTTACGTTACGGGAAAAACGTTACGAGAAAAAAATTGGTAGCGAGAAAGATCACTAATGGATCATTAATAATGCACAACCTTCTGTTGCCGTTCTACAGGTGACATTACAAAAATATCGCTATGTCTATAAAATTAAGGTTTATAAGTGCCCGGTTAATGGCAATAGGCTCGCCACCTATTACATTGGGACCGTATGTATGTATAAAATTAAGTATCAGAATTCATTAACATAAGTATTTCGTTTCCGCGTCCCGTTCCATATTCGAAATTCAAAATTTGTTCCCGCCTCAGAGTGCTTATAAAGAAACAGGTTACCTGTATCACTACAAGTTTCCATGGCAACAAAAATGATGACAGTTCTAACACCACATTATGTAAAAAAGCAATCGCAACGCATTCTCGCCCATATGTTTAAAAACACAAGGGCGCGAATACTTTGTGGTTTTTTTGACAAACGATGAATGACATAATGGCGACTAATAACCGATAGTATATAGATACCGTTAACATGTTTCTTCATAAAAGCACCCTCACACACGTGCGCAGATTTCTAGCACATAGAAGGGCCGCGTGGTTCCCGGCAGAGTAGAATTTGGGCCACCCCATCTTTTCCCATGCGGTGTCGTACAAGGCGACTAAGGGATAGGGCTGTTTAACATCAGACAGATATATACAGCCCAGACTCAGCCTCAGATGCATGGCTCGAGTCAACAATAGTGCCCGGAATACGGCAATAGGCTCACCCCCTATTACGTGGGACCTAATACAAAGACTGGTGAAATGTGGGTGTTAATTCACCTCTGCCTAACCCTCCGGGGATAAAGGCGTGATTGTATGTATGTATACAGTATGTATGCATAGAAGGCATTACTCGGTATGTTATAATCTGTAATAATTATATCTATGCAAGTAATGTCCATAAATTAATATTAAGTACGATACTTTAATATCTTATGCATACCTACTTATTGCATAACCTTTTATACAATTTTTCAGTAGGTAATAAATTAGGTGCCCGTTAATGCAGCATACAGAAAGCATTCTTTAATCAATGTGTGTCACTGGAAAATAGACTTCATTGTCTGAAGATAAAATTCTAAATTCTCTGTCGGTTTTGACTGTATAATTGGCTGACTCGTAAACTACCTACATTTCGCTGGCGTGATTAACAACAATTAATCTACGGAAATGATCGCCGGGCTCGTCATCTGTTTCCATTAGATACAGACCAAAAATAATAAGTGTAGTGGCGGTCTAGACTAGTATATTAAGTACTCAAATATATTATGAGTAGACCTACTTAATGGCACGGGACGGGCAACTTGAAGATATTTTTCTGAAATAATGTCAAGATCAATACTGATTGAATTGAACAAAACAGAAAATGTTGTAACGAGCATTCAAAAGGATATGCTAAGGTCGTTTGAGCACATGAAACATAATATAAGTACTAAGCAAATGACAAATGAAGAATGTAAGGCATGTCATGGTTGTTCTGTAAAAAGAATATAAGCAACCGAAATTACTAATATTTCCTCTAACCCCTATCAAATCAATGAAATATTTAAAAAAAGGGCCGGTCAGCCCCCCTAGACAAGTGGCAATTCGTTGCTCGGCGTATGATGGAATAGAATGACAAATGTTTTGGATTTGACGTTTTTGACATTCGTTGACGCCTGTCATATACGTCAAATCCCATACATTTGGCATTCTATTCCATCATACGCCGAGCAACGAATTGCCACTTGTCTAGAGGGGCAGAAGCACTCAAAACAAAATGAAAAATTTTATGAACGGAGACGTAACTCGTTGAGTGTGTAAGTTTAACAAAAAAATACAACTATTTCTGAATTTCTTGGGCTAATTGTTTGAGTAATACTCATACAGTCGACGATAATTCAGGCCACGAATATCCATAAAAACTAAAATGTTTATTAATGTAATAATGTAAAGAAATAAAGTTGACAGAGATTATAATTGATAAAGCATTTTAATATCAAGATATAAAAATGTTTCGAATCCAGATTTCAATTCGTTTTTTTTTAATGATTAATGATTTTTAATGAATGATCGTTAGAAGATAATTTTACTAATAAAAGCTTGACCTAATGCTTCCGATATGTTTAACACTAAAATGTATAATCAAATTTTAAAAATCCATCTATTTCTTAGAAATATATTTTTAGCAAAAGATAATAACCGGTATGATGAATAATTATGTCACTACGTAAGACTCTAAAATGCGGAATGTCTCGTTTTAAATTGTAATTATCTGACTCTAACCTAACGATATAAGGTCACTTGTTAGGATACGTTTCTGGACATGAATTAGGTCGCCGCGCCGGTCTCTTCAGGGATTGGGTTAATAAATTCATATCCACATCTTCAGCAATGCAGAGACTGATTGTCTTTTAAAACCAGCCCGAGAAGTACCCAGTTGCATCTTAGTAGTACAAACAAATTTAAAAATTGAACACGACAAATGGGCCCAACAATGTTAATCATATTCTACACAATATTAGGTGTATATCAACAATAACATCATGGAAAAATCTAAAGTTTAAAGTATTTCTGACGGTATTTCCTTCACCATGAGGTAAAGCAAATGATACCAAGCAAACAAGGACATTCTGCTCAATGGTGAATGAACACCATGACCTATGAACACTTGCAACACGTGAACAACGAGAAGTCAGAGATGCGTGACCGGGGTTTGAACTTGAACTGTTTGAGATGCAATGGTTAGATAAGTAAGTATAACAGCATTGTAGGACCCATTTAACTAGCTCGTCCCGATAATAATTTGTAAAAATTAAACACGTGGAAAATTAAGAATTAGGAACCAATCGCCGACATCGATTAGTAAAGTGATGTAGTCCTAAAATACCTAACTTTAACTTAGCATTTTTTATCGTGCGAAGAATTCCCACGGATGCCTCCCCCACGGAAGGCGATGAGGGAGGTTATGTCGAACTCGAACCGACTAAAACGCACACCGTCTGTTGTAATTATCGTAGACATATCCCTCGCACCCCGTCCAACTCATATTCACGTATTAGCAACAGCCTGTGACGAATTTTGATTTCGTTACCGCTTGGGATACCGTACGGGAAACTATTCCCGGGATTGGAACCACCCTATGAGTTCTTCCAGACTATAATTTATGCCTGCACCAAAATTCAGCCAGATCCCTTCAGCCGTTAGACTCAAACGTAGTAGGATTCTATATCCAGTGCTTTAAATGCTACTCAGAAAATAATTATACTGTCAGTAACTAGTCAATCAATCAATCAATTAGCCTATCTTCCGCCTTCCGCATCCAGTCCGTCCCAGCCACCTTTCGCAGGTCGTCAGTCCACCTGGCTAGGGGGTGTCACAACTTGTATTACTGACGATTTAATTTGCTTACGAATTTCTGCAAATTTCATCTGACCTCAGTATAAATAATTCACTTAAAACTTTTAGAGTAACCTTGGGTGGCGGTAATTAAGGTAAAAAATTGTCAAGTAATTTGGACAGAGATAAATTAAACGTGCACATATTAATTAGTAAATGACAGACTTCTATTTAACCATTTATTCTTTATTTTACCCCTCAGAGGTAAAAATTTCCAAAACAAAGAATTTAGAATTTTCACGTAATTTTTTACTTAAAAATAGAATTCATCGCAATGTGGAATATGTTCTCTATTATTTGTGAACTGATTTTAAAAATTCTTCTTTTATTTGAAAGAGCGTACTACAGAGGAAGTCATATTGCCACCAATTCGGGATCCGATGATGGGAAACCAAGGAAATCGGGGCAAGCTTCAGAACAAAAGGCATCAAATTCTAAATTTGAACATCTATAGCACCAGATTGGTAGATTCTGCGTCGATGAATCGGTTAGTCAAACGCGTTAAATGTAGTAATCATATTAAAATAGTATAGATTGAATTGAATCGTGACTAGACGAAGAGAGTATGAATCCCAATAATATACATCCAGAAATTATGATACAAGATACTTGCGTGTTCAATATATGGACGAGATGAATCAGTCAGTTGATAAAACAAGTTTGTTAGAGATACCTAAACGTCATGAAACAGTAACAACAATATTTATAAGAACAAACAAGACAATACAGCAGTAACAGACTAGATTGTTTTGCAGACTGATAAGTGATAACACACTGTTTATAATGTGTTATTAGTAGTAGTAAGTAATTGTTAATACTAAACATAGTGTACGGTACATAGTGTTTATGATATGAAAATTCTGTAAATGGCTTATTGATAAGTGCTAAATCGGTGCTAATCGGTTACTACTTTTAGATCGCAATAAATATGCTTTAGATCGCAATAAATATGCTTTAGATCGTAATAAATATGCTTTAGATCGCAAAAATATGCTGTAGATCGGAATTAATATGCTTTATATATTAGCAAGGGTTTATACAACTCAAGTATGTTTGCATCCACTCCTAGGCTATGATTAGTCAAACCGTCGACGCTCGTTATCGAGCATTTGCCAATACACCTAATACCTAATTGATGACGTAATCCTGAAGTTTTCTGACTTATAATTTTCTAAAATTCATTCAGAAATTATGAAATTCTCTTATTTTACAGTAGCTGTTGCCCTGAGCTGTTGCCATTCTCGCAATCCATGGGTAGGTTCCCGGGATAAAAAAATGTTAAAAAAAAGTGTTCATCCAGACTATAATATAATCTATCCCTGTACCAATTTTTTGCCAGATTCGTTCAGCCGTGATAGGAGAAAAGTTAAATATTCTAGAACTTAATAAACAATGTCATCCAGACCCAAATTTTTTAATTTAGCATACTTTATAATACAGATTGTAGAATGTGGATAAACATACCATATACATAGAAACATTGCTCTATTTGCACTGATCTTAACTTATCCAATGCAAATAGACATACGTACAAATGTACTTAAACTAATATTATTATAATTTGCGCTGTCCGGGAATCACTGCGTGCGGTACTAGCTACTATCACACCCTTTAGCATGAACATCCTTACGTTTGATTGAATTGACTGTGATTCACCTCTCTAATTAAGACAACAAAACTCAAACACTTTTTATGATTTTAAACCCTTCTGGATAGCGGAAACTTAATCACGTACCTGCCACTGGATATAAGTATAATAAAATTCACTGTTAAAATTTCCAAATTCAATAGATATATAAAATAATTAAGAATCTCCTTAATTACACTAAAGAAACAGTTCACTTTCACAATAAAAACTTCTAAAACAAAATAATACTATAGTGAAAAAAATCTAATGTTCCAAAACTTCCTAAATACTGAATACACGTGTGTGCTCCTCTAGGTAATGCCGTGAACATTGGCCATTTGTAATATTTAGTTCGTCAATATGATAGTATATAGATATGAAGAGTTAAGGCAGGTAATATTTACTTAACATGACTAACAGACAGAAAGTTATAAGAAATAATCAGACAAGGACTTCCTATGCTCTGAATAATAACGCAACGTCATAGCTCCGATTTCTGAGTAGGTATCATGTCAACTTTATCAGTGTCTGACAAAATAATGATAACGTCAAAAGTTAAATCCAATTATATGGAATGTCTTGTCAGTGTATACTTCTTAACCTCTGACTCTGACACTAAAAGAGGACACACTTCTAGAATGCCACTCAGATGAATCTCGATTTACCTGAGGCAAGATTGTATGCACAGATTCCACAGATTTGACAGGCTGTCAGACAGATTGTCTATAGTTCTATACAATCTGTCCTCAGGTAAATCGAGTTTGAGTTGAGTGTCATTCTAGAATACGGGCCTAAAGCAGCAAATGCGTCCAAGCAGCAAACCAATTTATGTTCTTCTTCTGTCAAATTTATCTTGTCAAGAAGCATTTTTCTTTGCAATTTGCTGTATGCGCAGAAAATGCGACCGAAATGACTTGTGACCAATAATATTATCAATACATAGTCATGCAAAACAGCTGGCTCGTTTCTGCTGCGTTGCTTATGTACTCGTAAGTACATTATGCCTTTTCTATTTTATGTATTTCGGATGGAATGGATTCTCTATCATTCGGCAAGTCACAACGCATGTACACATTGATGCGAGAATCCCAACTTACTTCAACTTTGCCTAGTCCTCTAGTTGCGAATTCCTGCACATTGTTGATATATCGGCATGATGTGATTTAAGAATAAGGAGCGTGAGCGTGAGTTTCCGATCGTTCCATGAAATCGGCCTCATGTACCTATTTATTTTGTACCAACGAGGTGTCAAGACTATCTCCCTCCTCCCACGTCACAGACAAGTATCAAATATAGATACCGCTGACAGTGATGATGATAATATAACGTCAGGACCATTCATCTAGTTAATGCTTCCGAGTTCGGTCACAACGTGATATAATATTATGACTAATATAATATACACGTCGGTTGACAACAGCTGTAGGTACTTACTGGTAATATATTGAGTTTATTAAAAACCGTATCGACAGTAACACCTCCGTGTTAATTATCGTTGTACGGTTTTTGTATAAATAGAATAAAATCGTCACAACGATCGCAGATGTTTTTAGAGCGTCTGGCTCTCAACCATATAAACACATTGATATCATCCTATCAATAGATATAGAATAAATATCCAGAATATCCAGAAATAAACTTCATACATATTGAACGATTTTCCAGTAATCAAATATTTGAAGAACCATCTAAAAGAATGTGAAAGAATAATTACTACAGAACTCGTTAAAAAAAAATTCTTCGACACCTCTAGCTTTGTTTCTTTGCTTTCTATGGATTCCTGTGAAGATCAAAGCAAGGGTCGTCCTATCTCAACCTCTTGAGGGAAATCATCATCATCACAGCCTATCCTCCCGGTTGCGAAAACTTAGATCAGAGAAATATAGACGTGATATTTTTACATTTACATATTTTACATTGATTAAGGTTGCCTTTGTACCTAAATATCCTTTTATATTTGTTATTAAAAATGTTTGTGTTTACAAGAAAGAATATGAATGAATGAATGAATGAACCTATCTCTATACATACCCCACTTCAACCTAATAAATCAAGTTAATAAGAATCAGATTAGGTACTGATTGCCATTATCATTATCAGATATTCCAGTTAATTTAGTTCCATAGAAATCGTCTGGCAAATTCACAGTAGGTACTAAAATGTTCCAATACAATGCAAGTTTTGTGCTCGTGAATACACTATATCCTTGATTGACAGCACTTCCATTCGTTTTGTTTGCCTATCAAATTTTATCAGATAAACAAGTAAAAATTGACAACTTCATATAGCAACATTTGTTTGCTTTTTGTACTTAGTTGACAAGGTGCGATCACGACATTTGAATCGAATTATACCGTTATTGATGTGAAACTGCTAAAATATTTCAACAGAAGTGAGTAAATAGAAATAGTAACAATCTTATTTATGTCAAAATACTTGTCTTTCTTATACCACTTAGACTACTTTGTCTTGCAGACAAAGTGGTCTAAGTAAAAAGCACACGGTCCACCTGATGGAAGGTGGTTACCGTGGCCTATGTACGTATGCAACACCAGGGCCAGGGGAGTCACACTCGTACTGCTGATCCTGTAAGAACAGAGAGACTCTGTACCGTCAGCGAAGAAGACACGCAGGACAAGCTTTTGATCTTCCCACTGACAGCATAAAATCTCCAGTGAGCTCTGGCTACCCTACTTACCGCCGGGAACACAACACAAGGCCACTAGAGCCGCGGTATTCTGTTGAGCGGAGGTAATTCCCCAGTAGGACTGCTCGATTGGGATGGAAATATAATATATTTCCATCCCAATCGAGCAGTCCTACTGGGGAATTATAATATAATATACACATAATATAAAGATGAAAGAAAGTAGTACCTATAGTCATATGGCGGAACATAATTATGCCAAAACAAAATAGGTACATAGGTACATTCATAAATTTTACTTTAACTTTCCCGTAATCTGATTACAAAGATATGTTTCAAGTACCTGTCGAACTGTTCTCATCCTTATCTTATCTATTTCCTGTCTGATTCAGGTCTATTAAATAATTAAATAACCCTAAATCAGAAATACATATATGTGAATTTTACATGATTTAAATAATTTATAAACAAATAAATATTACGAAACGTGCACACAAAATTACATAACATTATAACGTAGGTAATTGTTATTTTAAAAAAATAGAAAATATTCATAGTCTTTATAAGCAAAACATATTAAAACATGGTTCCTTCATACCACAAAGTAAGGACCAATAAGGCGAAAGGTCTATAAATTACAAGTAATATCGGTAATTCAGGGGAGAGTGACCGAAATGGGCACAGTAACATGGGCGGGCCCACACATTGAACGAAGCACGAAGCGCATTGTTCGACAAGTAAACAAGTTTATGAGCCACTTCTGACAAATAGTGTACGTAACGTCACGGGGTGAATTAAATGCAGATAAAATACTACTATTCCTATTGCTTTACTATATTACTTTGTCTAATTCCATGCAACGAATACTACTTTGTCACTATTCGATTAAATATTCGGTGCCGTTTATCCGTATCGAAATTTAGCAGGTGATGTATATTAGAGGGGATTGCGGGACTGATTTTCCCTTATTTCTATGGACCATTTATGTGCGTTCGAATGATGTGTCTTCGATGTAATGTTTGTTAAACTAAAATACGGATAAAGGAGATCATGGAGAAGCAATGAATTAAAACAATAAACAAAATTATTGTATTCAATTCTATTTTGCGGTACGCTGTATATGCTGCATGCGTCTGCAGTTTATCGTGCGAAAAATCCTCTCCGCCGGAGCCGGTGGAGGTTATGTCAGACTTGAACCGACTAAAACGCACGTCATCTATGGGCCGTCGGTTGCAGGAGGTGAGGTAGTCGTAGACATATCCCTCGCACCCCAGCCGACCCAGGGCCATATCTTTTGATCCGGCCCTCTTCCGGTGTGGGGACCACAGAGTCCCCAACTTGCTAGTTGTCGTATACCTACGGTCAGCGTCGTAATCATACCTTTAAGCTTCTACATTATCCTAGCTTTGGGCATGGTCCTTGAATTTTGTTACTGGGTAGGACTCATTATGCTAGAATAAAATTCTCTACATTTTACCACGTAACAAATATAAAGATTAGTATCGCTAGAGAGAATCCGAGAGAAACCTATTTGGGAGAATACCGCTCCCATTTGGCAGTTTCGCCTTTTTTCTAGTATTGCTAAAATTTAGGTCTGTGTGCAGGCATATGGTTTATAAATACCTACATAAAATAGTAAATTATAAAGACTAAATAAAACAAAATGGCTACAATAAGATTACATTAAAAGTTTTATTTGGTTATCTTGTGACAAGATACTCTCACGATGCGGATGTTTGCAAAGTGTAGTACATTTTCAAGTATCTTTACATTACACTTTATCCTCCTACTTGAAATCTAAGATATTACGGAATTGTACAGAACCTATGAAACAGATCATTACTCCTTCTAATTAGATATGATGGTAAGCTGATGGTAAGCTGAAGGCAGTGTCTCAGAAAAGAAAAAAAAAAAAAAAAAAAAAAAAAACTTTGATAATGCCGTAAGATGAAACCGGTAAGGTTCAAATAAATAAATAATTGTGGAATAGTACAAGTGATTTATTCAATATGTCAGAAAAGAGGGTCACCATTATAGACACGTACCATATTAAAAAGGTACCACTCAGCTTAATGGCCTCATCAGATGCCTTTTCACGCCCCGCTTAAAGGACCCGGGACTGTAGGAAGAAGGAAACACGTGTACTGGTAAGGAATTCTTTAGTTACATATTGGTCCAAGAATGTGTGTTTAATATTATTTCCCATTCCATCATTATTCATAAAATTAATGACTGAACATCAAACAAGTTGTTTCCAACTCAATTTATTCTGCGTATGAGTTACGACAGTCAAGTCTGTATTTGTATATAGACATGCACTCGACGCGAGCATATTAACTTATACTCTTCAATAAGTCGTAAAACGAAGCACTTGCCGTATGTAATGGGAATGACTTTATTATAAACACTTTACTGCTTCTATATTAGATTTTTATTTTGCTATTATGTGTAAATAGATTTAGATGTAATTATTTCTTCTATAAATCTATATTTTCCATTATCCATATTTCCATATTTTCCATTATCCTCTATACCTATTTATTTTTTAATGTGCGTGTAAAGTCAGTGGCTTGGCATATAATGGCAGTTGATCACTGTGCCAGCCGCAAAGAAGTTTACATACCGTAAACTAGCTAACTTTGATAAAACTAGCTGTAACTTTGAGACATTTTTTTTTTAAAGCAGCAGGCAGACGTAAGAAACAGAAGAACGATAAGAATATCATTTCCGCTTCTGAAAAAAGCGACAATAATTTTTGACGAATTATGTTATTGTTTATTTAAAAAAAAACTAATTTGAAATTGTCCCAAAGTTACCAAATTGTCACAAAGTAACTCCAGTTTACGGTACATAGGTTTTGTATATAGACAGTTCTAATAATAGCTTACTTATTGAGGTTTAGAAATAAACATTAAATATTTTCATGAAAAGAACTTCGACAGAAATCAAATACCTACCGATGCTAAATATAACCACTGTCCTATTTCGTTTATATAATTTTTAAGTAGGTTCTTAATATTTTAGTACCAGTTCAGAGAATTGAAACGATGTCAGTTATTTTATTAATATAGGCTCATCAATACGAGTTTGTTGATTCACGTGATCGTATCAATAAAATATTGGCAGCACTCGCATTAAATTGTCGCTATGTAAAGTCCGACCAATAAAATAAAAAACCCGTACTGGGGGCGCCAAAAACATCTATGATATGACAACACCAAGTATAGTGATACACATGTAAAATGCCAATATTTTTTCAACACACTTGCTTATGAACAGGCTTTTATTTCCCCGCAATTAAGCACGGAATGACACCTAATATAAAACTGTGACTTTTTCATTGCTTCTTCTTCCTCCTAGCGTTATTCCCAGTCGCATCCGAAGCTTTCAGCTTGGAGTCTGGGGTCCGCTTTTACCAGTCATAGCTACAGATTTGGCTAGACCTCGATATTTTCCGTGAAGCGATTGCCACCTGACCTCCACGACCCAATGTTAACATTAGGTGATATCGAAGCTTTGCAGCTAGACCGGCGCTAGTGAACGCGGCCGCTACGCAGGAGGCGCGGGTTCGATCCCCGCTCAGTGCAAATATTTGTGTGCATGAAATATGAATATTTGCATTGGTCTGGGTGTTTCTATGTATAATATGTATGTATTTACAAAAAAAAAAAATGTATCTAAGTATGTTTATCCGCATTCTAGAACCCATAACACAAGCTAGTTAAGCTATGCTTACTTTGGGTCTAGATAGCGTTGTGTAGAATGTCCTACAATATTAATTTATTTATTTATTTATTATTTATTTAGGGCACCAACTACCCGTAACGACTGCCATAGATGTTCTTATGGCAACCGGGACCGACGGCTTAACGTGCTCTCCGAGGCACGACCAGACCAATGCGAATACCCATATTTAATGCACACAAATATTTGCACTGAGCGGGGATCGAACCCGCGCCTAGTGCGTAGCGGCCGCGTTCACTACCGCTACGCCACGGAGGCTGTCATGTTTTTCATTGCTATTATTCACAAAAGTGAGTTATAGACTTACAAGGACTGGGCACAAATCACAACACAGTAGTATCCGTATAATAGTTTACTGCTTGGAATGGTAAATACAAGTTAGACATACAGTTACATTACACTATGTATAGAACAGGGACCACGCGATATTGTTTTTCGGACTGCATAAAATTCTTGTATTTTATGCCTAACAGCACAGAGATCAAAATAATCGAGCATGATTTTCTTTTTTGCGTTAGGCTTATTTTTCTCAGGCGTAGAAAATACATTTGACGTTTGACCTTCTCTTCGTATTTTTATTACAGAAGATCGGGATATACCTAAAAATGTGAATAATAATTAGTCACAGTAAAATCAGTAGTTTAGGCCAATTTCATTGCACGTACTCTATGATGTACGTACCCGTCATGTTGACAACAAGGTCCGTGATGTTATTTAGAGGAACAGAGTCCAATCCTTCCTACTTTTTATCCGACAAATACTTTGTTATATTATAAATTACTTTTCTTAACTGGCTTTTAATAGTTTTCGGCATATTACTATAGTTTTGTAGTTTTGTAGCGCTCTCAAACTCAACAACACGCACAATTGACACCACACTGACAGATGACCATAATGACATTGTATAGATTGTTACCATATGAAGAAATTAGTTCCAATAGTTTACCGCAATATGGCGAGGTATTTTATTTTACTGGTCGGGCTTTACCTATATTTATAATTAGGCTTCTTAATATAGACATAATAATAATGAGGCGCGATTCAATCATAAACCTAACCAAGAGTTACATTTGCTAAGCATCGTGAACATTCTAGTAAAGTCGGTAAGTTCCATATGAGCATAATATCAAATTCTAGAGATATTTTATTCGTTCAAATCGGGTACCCTCAAAATCTGGTGCCATTATGCAACATATTTATTGATTTTTTTGGTTCCACGTTATAGGAAATGTCCCCCTCCCCCTCTATAACGTGGGACCAACAAATCTAGTTGTCAAAATCTTGCGGAGGTATACAGGGCCCATACCATGAACTCTTAAAACAGGGCCCATGCCATGAACTCTTAAAACAGGGCCCATACCATGAACTCTTAAAACAGGTCAATAATTGAACTGCTCATATTGAATAAATCACTTGTACTTTTCCACAATATATATTTATTATATATAATTGTGGAAAAGTACAAGTGATTTATTCAATATGTGTAGCAAGTTCCACCAAGTGCCATCAATCTCAAGTATAAACAAATTGAACTGCTGTCATTCTGCCAACTGCAAATGTCACTTTGGAATCCCTTTGTAATCCTATATATTTATATGACAGTACAAAGTGACATTTGCAGTTGGTAGAATGACAGCAGTTCAATTATTGACCTGTTTTAAGGTTTATGGTAAGGCCGCAGGTCAATAATTGAACCGCTGTCAGTCTACCAACTGCAAATGTCACTTTGTAATCTCTTTGTAATCCTATTTATTTATATGACATTACAAAGTGACATTTGCAGTTGATAGAATGACAGCAGTTCAATTATTGACCTGTTTTAAGGTTTATGGTAAGGCCGCAGGTGTGATTATAATTTTATGCATTTGTGTCATACAATGAATTAACCTACTGCAGTTCCCTAATGAATATAAACCTCTCCCAATATTGGTTAAGGACGGCCTTACGATCGAGAGGTCCCGGGTTCGAATCCTGGCCATTACACTACCGACGGGAACCCACTTCTAGCAAAAGCAATTTAGCTTAGCTGGAGGGGTCAGAGGGAATATTAGTCATTTTGATTGCTAATATTCTTTACAAAAAAAATACGCCATATTATGATATTTTCGGTATATAGTCTATCCCAGCTACTTTTCAAGTCATCCGTTCAACATTCTGACTATCGAACTTCCAACTTCCGTTTTCCCCTTCTCTATCTGTATTCTAGGATTCGCTTGCTCCAACGGCCAAACGTATTTTGTTATACCACTTGAGTGGCAGACAAGCATACGGTCCACCTGATGGAAACTGGTTGCCGTGGCGCTAAAAAAATCTTCTTTCGTAACTGGTTATGACAGTTGGTTATGAAAACGACAATTTAATTCTATTTTCGTAACTGTTTATGAAAGCAAGAAAAAAATTCCACGTTCATAGCTGGTTATCACAATGACAGTTACGAAAATGGACGAAGCCCTATGGACGTGTGCAGACCGTGCGTCACGTCACACTCATAGTATGGTATATCTACTCGTTCGTAGCTGGTTATCGCAATGACAGTTACGAAAATGGACGAAGCCCTATGGACGTGTGCAGACCGTGCGTCACGTCACACTCATGGTATGGTATATCTACCTTTTCAAAATGGTCAACCTTTCGCCTGAACTTAACATTACTTTCACTTAATTGTACAGGAAGCTATAATTAAGCAGTGAGCGATCTTAAAGCTGTGATATCTAATGCCATAGTTTCTCACGGAAAACTGGCTTCCCTGTGAAATACTCACGATTGTGTACCTACGTCATTCGTATTGTGGTGATTACCATTTAATGGAGTAACGGTACAGTTCTTATGAGAAAATTGTAGTATTCAAGTACTAATATAGTCTTTTGTGCAAGGAATCGCAAAAAAAGATAAGACGGATTGATTGATGGATTGTTAGTGTGAGACTGTGTTGAACCGGTAATGTAAGTTTGAAATGATTATAAAGAGATTGCACTTCTAATATTAACATGTTCAAGCTCAACCTATTTGTGAATGTGTTTGTGAAGTAAGATGCAATCTGTATTAAACTCTTGACAATGCGAGAATATTCCAAAAGTTTACATACGATTTGTATATCTTCATTTTTTTTTTTATAAATTTTATGACCTTATTATGATTAAAGGACAATGCTAGTATTTGTATGTAACGGTCCCACCTTCAATAGCCATGTGTGATGTGTCATTTTGAGTGAAACATGAAAAATGAAGAAAAAAAATGAAAAGATGAAAAAACTTTACCAGTTTCATTGTTCTGATCATACATACCTAATGAGTGCGAGTGAGACATACCAAAATAAATTCGGCCAAGTGCGAGTCGGACTCGCTCATGAAGGGTTCCGTAGCAGCAAAGGCGAAAATTGCGGTTTATGACGTATTAAAAACTACTGACTGGATCTCGTTCGAACCAATTTTTAGTGGTAGTTTTCATGGCAATTTACATCATATATTTTTTTTAGATTTATCATTCTCTTAGTTTAGAAGTTAGAGGGGGGGACACACATTTTTCCACTTTGGAAGTGTCTGTTCAGTTTAGAACTGTTCAGTTTAGGAAAAAATTATGTTAGAAACCTCAATAGCATTTTAAAGGCCTATCTATAGATACCCCACACGTATGGGTTCGATGAAAAAAAAAATTTGAGCTTTGTTTTTAATGCTTTTTTTTTATTTTTGTGTGAAATTCTTAATGCGGTTCACAGAATACATCTTCTTACCAAGTTTCAACAGCATAGGCCTTATAGTTTCGGAGAAAAGTGGCTGTGACATACGGACGGACAGACAGACAGACACACAGACAGACAGAAGGACGGACAGACATGACGAATCTATAAGGGTTCCGTTTTTTGCCATTTGGCTACGGAACCCTAAAAAAGGTCTTTGACTCAAATGATAACTGTATTTATAAATGTAACGTGTATATAGTACAGAAATTCAAATAAATAGAAGTACTTGAGTGCTAAAACCACCATGTTTAATAAAGAATAACTCTCAACGGACTAAGATTAGGGACTTGCTGCCATAAAAACTTTTATTTAGCTCAAAAACGCCTATCCAGCGATATTACAAACATAGCTATGGGAAGGTAGGAGCAAAATTGGCATAGTCCTTTATACTAGCAAGCAAAGGCTGTATGAAGTAATGGCGCACATTGCAACAGGCTTATGTCCAGCAGTAGACTGCAATACGCTAATTTATTGATAGCAAGTCTGAGCAGTGAGAATGTTTATTAAACATAACTGATAGATTTCGCCCTATTACGCATGTTCTATGAATTAAAATTGTAAACTGGCTTGTCTCTTGAGAACAATTCCTCATTGTTCTTTAGACAGAATGCTACTTTTCAACTAGGAAAAAGCGCTCGACATTGATACGGTTCAGCCTTAATTACGCTCGGAAGGAAGGAAAGAAAGGTATGTGTATGGAGTTTTTTGTTTATTAATGATGGGGCACCAAACAAGATCTCTCGGGCCTAAGCCAATCTTGTCTACTAGCCGGTACATCCGCTGTATAACGGTTGAGGTTCTGGAGCTAGCTTTCCTCTCGGGGCGGGGGGACAGACGGCAGTTGCTCCAGATATAAGTCAATTCAAGAGAAAGATTAGAGGTGCAGCTGCAAACCTCGAGCTCAAAGTGAGAACTTAGGATTCAACCGAGACTAACGCCTATGACTATAGAACATGGACCAAAGGGTTTTTTCCACATTACTAGCATATTAACCAATATAACTATGTACTTCATTATAATTAATTGCTTTTCACTGTTCCTTCTCTTATTTCCTATTAAACGTTGGTATAAATTACCATTCATTTATACATCTTTATGTATAACTTTGTAATTACTATTTAATTCTAGCGTTTGCTAACGTGTACTTGTTTAAGTACACGTTAATCAGTAGGATTAACGAATGTTACAGGTTTTGCACTAACGCGCAGGTTAAGTTGTCTAGGGCGAAAATCTTGATCCCATCAACTCCATACACCACAACACCATATTCCTTTCATTTCTGTCTGAAAATTTTTACAGCAGTGCGTCTAGCCAGGACACTCAGTTCACCGACTCGGGAATCGCCCCTCTTCCGCACAGCAGAGACACTGCCACCTGCAGCAAATACCGCAGTGGGAGTGGCTCTGTAGAGTGCTGCTCAGAGGCTTTTCAAATGTCCCTTTGACTACCAGGCATAATGGGGAGCAGGCAAGGGGCGGGTTGGTCGCTGAAACCTAGGGGAACATCACGTGCAGGCACCCACAGAAAGACAAACGCCGCCTCAACTATGTGGTCAATCTGATTCAGTTAAAGATATGATTCCGAAGCCGACCACATACGACAACGACAGACGCATGCAGCAGATACAGCGTACACATTACTTGTTAAACTCCGATACAGATAAAGGGGACCATTGAGAAGCCGCAATGAATCACGCGCGTCTGCTGCGTGCGTCGGCAGTTATCGTATGCGGTCAGCTACGAAATCATACATTTATGCGAACATTTTCATTCTGGTCAACGGTCTTGTATAAGTACACAAATCATAAATCTGTTTCTTCAATCTTCTTTCATCCATCCTCTCCACATGCTACATGCCCGTACATGACTTAAGAAGGCGATTAATATTCCATAAGAAAATCATTGCGGAGCAGCAGTTTACTTATTATGTAAGTACCTATATTATGTATATTATTTGCGTGTACTCTATAGCAATAATACTGTATCTAAAGCCAACGCCGAGAGCATACATACTGCCATATCTGGCTTTTATTTCATTACTAGTACTATTTATCTGTTCCGTGTCATTACCTAAAAATACTACACAAATATTATTGTCGTTCTTGAGTGACGTAACTGCTCCTAACTGCTAGGATTTAGGTAGTTACCTGTTTAGGTGCTGTAATGTGTGTTATGTGAGTCTCTGATTTATGTACATAGATATTCTCGATAGTCAATAGTACTCGGAGATATTCATAGAAAACAATTATGATGTATATTAATGACACGCTGCCGACTTAAGATTAATAGAAATATTTCGCACTTGAAGAACTACATTTATTTTTACTTTTAACAGATTATATGGCAGCTAAATGCTTTTGTATGGAGAAGATTCACGTTCGGCATGTCAACCTTTTCAAAGTCAAAGTCAAAGTCAAAAATCATTTATTCTGTATAGACCATCAAAACGGCACTTACAAAACGTCAAAATTATACATATACTATGTACTAAAGACTAGCTTAGCAAATGGACCACCGGTTCGAAACGCGGCCCCGGCCTGAGAATTCCGGCCTTAATACTATGCCATTTACAAACCGTAATAATTTAGATACATACGCCTTACCAAAAACGGATAATATGGAAAACGCCATGGAGTGGCCGAATAATCGGAAGCAGGAATGCCTCTTCCGTAGAAGAGAAGAAAGACAGGAAGAAATGCCAAATGTGAACCATTTGGAAGTGGTTTCCTAGATCCCTTACCGCTGAGATATTAGACCCTAAGCGTACAGTTGATGAAGTAGGTAATTACTACGCTATTACTACTTCTTATGTATTACACGCGCAACACGCAAGGAAATTATAAAATTACTTCACATTCACTGCGCTAGAGATCTTGATCAACGTTTTCACTAGCATTTTATAATTAACCGCAACCAAATCATAACACTTATGTCGACTCTACACGTAGGCGAACACCGTGGCGATCGCTCCAGACGCCTCGCCATGCTTCTAGAATGGCACGGACCCCCGCTCTACACGTTCGCCAACGCGTTCGCGACTATTTTCGCCACTGTGTTCGCCACTATGTTCACCAACGTGTAGAGAGTTCATGAGCTTGAATACACCAAATTACTCCGGTACAACAGAAAACAACTTATATTTTTTATCGAAGCGATTGAATTTGACGTCACAGGTTAAGATTGGCTAATTATAAACCTATTTTATGCTTGCTGCCATTGTTTTGTTCGCATGCATCGCTAAGCGACACTTTAATCGCCTACATTGTATAAAACAGATGTAGTTATAGAATGCTCATAAAAATCAAAGACGGTTAAATCGGGTGGAATCAACTTAAATCAGTTATTTAGTGTTAGGTGTTTAAAGAGTAATGATGGATTGTAATGAATAAACGCAAGATTTCAATATACCTAAACAAAAAACATCATACTCTTTTTTTATACCACTTAGGTCGCAGACAACACACAGCCCACCTGATGGAAAGTGGTTTCCGTGACTTATAAAAGAGTTTACCAAAGGAGTCACACTCGTGCTGCCGACCCTGTGTGAACAGAGAGATTCTATGCCGTCAGTGCAGAAGACAAGCAGGCATTTTCACATCCTTTTTTTATATGATTGTCTAAAAAAGGGGTGTAGGTAATATTTTCACGATTTTATGTAAGTAAAACAAAACCTTCCAAGTCTGAATAGTTAATTGTATAGGATAACAATTATCTCCGAGTGACAGTGTTTATAATTTTTTTAAGAAAAAATATTTTGTCAGCCGTAGTCGCAGCAAAAATGGTCATGATTTATAATTGATAATTATTAAAATTCTCGTGTAGAAAAAGACACACTATTGTCACTAACGAAGATATGAATAAAATGTTTGAATTCTCCGATCATATAGATCGGAGATTTTTTTTCAGTAGAATTCTTTGCATCCCTGTTACGTGCGTATGAAGAGGTGCATGCAACGTTTCCCTGTCGTTTAAATTAATGAGGAATTATTTATTTTATGGCACTGAGATAGAATTTAGTTAACTAACCATTCGTTTCATTCAGCCAAATAACAGAAAATACACCTTTTCGTACCGGATCTCCGACCGATAAAAGTATTTTGACAGAAATGGTTTCACGGTAACAGTGACCTCACCTCAAACATTTAAAAAAGAGACTAATTTAGTCTTGCTTTTATCTTTTTCAAGGATAAACGTACTGTTTCGACAATGCAATGCATCTGAAGACCTGCAATCAACATTGTTTGCAATGTGTATTTAAAGATTGCGACAATGAACCGTGACAAATTGAACATCCATCACGGTAAGGTTGAAATAATTTTCACCGGGTCATAAATAATCCTTCTTTGTGCTGACTGCGATCTGTGTAAGCTTTAAAGGCTCATAGTGACCTTCGACCATTGACAGTTTGGCATCAATGGGCCAGTTTATTTACAAGAGTTTTTAAAAATAGATGCTCTAACATTTCGTTTACTGCAATTAAAACTACAAGCGTCGGTAGCTAAGTGGTTAGGATTCGACCTTACGATAGAGAGGTCCCGGGTTCGAATCCTGGCCATTACACTACCAACGTGAACCCACTCCCAACACAAGCAATTTAGCTTAGATGGAGGGGTTAGAGGAATATTAGTGATTTCCTTTGCTAATATTATTTTTAAAAAATCCAGGATTTGTGGCGGTGGTTGACCCTACTGCAAGTGGAGGATAGGCCCGGTCTCATCCAACCCATAAATTTTGGATTTTGCCATGGTAGTGGATTGTATTAAAGAGATGACCTAAAAATGTGCAGTGCAACTACCCCACAAAGTACCCCAGTGGGCAAGCATGCCTCCAAATCTTAAACATAAGCTAGGTAAATAGAAACAGATGAATTTTAGTTATCACCCAGATAACATTTATGAACTGGCTATCAACATAATAAGCGTATATATCTAAGTAGTCACAACATTTTTATAATCTTCCCGATGTTTCTGTATAACTGGGAAAACCAACCCATATCTGGATATGTGCCAGTAAATATTTACAAAACATCCGAGCATATATTCGTGTTGAAAGTTGATCTGCGATGTTTATTAGCAGAAGAAAGTGCACATATTAATCACGCATGAATGGACGCTCGCGTCGTTATGGGAAAAAAGATGTTAGAGACAAATTATGTCGGTACCTCTGTTAAAAATCTTTTGATATAGGTAATATTTACATTTCTTTTATAATATACTAGCTGTCACTCGCGGAAGTCGGTTATCGCGCCCAAACATAGCCTGTCCTTTCTCAAGGTCTAATCTACCCCTATACCAAATTTCATCAAAATCGGTTCAGTGGTTTAGGCGTAAAAGCGTAACAAACAGACAGACAGGCAGACAGACAGACAGAGCTTTTATAATTTTCGTATGGACTTTATATATTCTGCGTAGGTATAGTGTTACAACTGAGGGTCAGAAAGGGAATTCGTTATTTAAAAAAATTACGCGCATTTTTTTGTTCGAAAGTGTAAGGAGTTTCTGCCCACAGGGGCACGACAACTTTGTACCTTAGGCTAAAATAGCAACACATTTTATAGAATAGAGAGTAACTTGACAATAATATATATTTGATAGTATTAAATGATTGATTTAATTGATTGATTGACTGATCGATTTGATTTTTATTTGATGGTTATATATATCAAATGTAATTGATTTAATTAATTCATTTGACTGATTGATTTCGTTTTTCATCTTATTTAATTAATTAATTTAACTAATTGATTTCGTTTTTCATCTTATTTAATTAACTAATTTAACTAATTGATTTGATTTTTATTTTATTGTTCTTGATTGTATTTCATTATATATGTTCATTTTTTCAATATCCGCTTGATTTCATATTTATTTATTTTATTTCACTATCATCTCTTGCTTGTTATGATCATATATGCTTGATTTTATTTAAAAAAATTATTGTTATATACCCATAATAAATATTTTAATTACTTAATTATAATAAATATGCAAAGGTAATATTTGATTAATTTTATATTTATTATACTCATGTTAAAAAAAATTAACGACTCATAACAAATTTAAAGTCATTCTTACCAACATTCCTATAAATGAATGAGTTTAAAAATATATAAAGTAACTAATAAAAAATTAAATTAAAAATTCAGACCTGTATAAATAACTCTATCGACAACCGCCTCGCTACGTGGGGATGAAAAGACTGACCACTGGGCATGTCTGTTCCCTTGAGCTCTACTGTCCAGGGTAAAACCCAGAATATTTTGGCGACGCGTGTCGTAATTGATTACCATTGATAAGAGACGAACATTGTTATTAGAGCAAGAAGTGTTTCCAAGCGACTTTGGTGCCCGAACTATGCTTGGATACACTTTTTGCTCTATGAAGTGTATCCAATCATAGTCCGGGCCTCAAAGTCGAGTGGATGAATTAAAAACGCTCAGAATTAACGAGTTCAATGCCCTTCTAGTGCAAAAAAATATTTAAGTTTAATTATATTGTTCTGGATATTTCCACGTTTAGAATTTACAAGAAAAATCTATCTAAGCATGTGTATCAACATTCTGGACCCCATAATACAAGCTATACTCGATTCGGCTAGGCACTTAACTAAACGTAAACAATATGTTTTATTTAAAAACTCAGCTTATAAATATTTTTCTGTCTAAAAACTTATTTTGAAGACTAAAAAACTGAAATCGCACCACCAGTTAGTCAGTTATTTAGCCTTTTAGTATAATGTTTTTATAAAAATTCGCTACAAGAATATTTAGTTTAGTTAAGTATCAAACCGAATGGAGTAATAGTTAAGTTATGCTTTAATACTTTGGGTATAGGCAGCGCTGTAGAAGGTCCTAGAATAGATTACTTTCTTATAAAGTAAGTAGATAATTACCTACCTATGTGAAATGCTGATAAAGCGAATGACTTACTAGTAAGAGAGCTAGGATCACTAACTCCAGTGCCATCAGCGTACTGAATGAGATGTACATCATTAGACGCGCCTTTAATTGGAGAACACGAAATGGCTATGCTGCAAAGTCAAAAACCTGGTGGTGATACCAAAAATCAATTTTGAAAATGCTACAAAAATTGGTACCTAATATTGAAAGATTACCAATTTTCGTTTGTTCCTGGCAATAGAGGAGATTTAGGACTATATGATGTAACATGTAATTTTCAGGACTAGTAGCGACATCTATTGTTTTAACTCTTACACACGTTTACACTCGTACGGGATGTATTGGCTGTGCTGTAAGACGCATATTGGTGTTAGTACACACTAATGTCACGAGATGGCGTTTCAACACGGGTAGCTTTGTAAATGTTGATTTTGATAGATTTATCTATGTATTATAAATAATAATGTTGATTTTTAGTTAGGCGTTGAAGTCCAGTTTTTGTTCCTAATTTCTCGGGATATATTATTCTATGATTTTCGTCTATGTAAGCACTATGGTCTCTCTGGTTTAATGCGTCTAAAGTAAGTAGATGCCTGGTCCGCCTTGAGTTCGTAGTTACAAGATGACACCTGATTTTGCCGCACTTTCGGAGTGACTTGATGTTTTAATGTGAGACGGCTCATGGAGGAGCGGTGAAATTTGGTGTTTTTCCAGAAAGTTCTTCGCTAGACTTTATAAAAGGCCGAGTCAGCTGGCGGGCCGGCACTTCAGAAAACTCTGTCGAGACCCTATAACGGTCATCTTGTGTACAGTCTGTAATCTCTTTGTAATTTTTTTATAACCTAAAATCCTAAACTCAGTGATCCCCAATTCGTGGTAAGTAGCTTCACGATATCTGCTTATGGGTTTCTGCTGCATTAGAGACAATTCTTAGTATTCATTTTTTGGTCTTAGGGTCCAAGATTGTAGTAGTCAACTTCGTGTCTTATGAGCGTGGTTGAGCGGAGAAGCGGCCCCGAGCTTACGCGTCACTTTACAAAGGCATCCTCTCGTCTGCACCTAAGCGGACAGGGCGAGGACCAGTGGGACGTCGCTTCTTACCGGCAGAAAGGCAACCGAGGCTCTGGTCACGTATAGACACCTTTTATTACATTGTGCGTGTACATACCTTAATAGATCACCCATCTGGGTATTAATTTATATGTGGAGAAGTACCCAACCACCTTGGGTTGGCTGTATCTTCTTTCTGCAGGGAAGTCTGATAAGTGGAGGACCCTACACCTAGTGTGAGAGGCCGGCACGGCTTGTGCTTTGTACTTGTGTCACTAGAGGCCTATGTGTGTATGTCTTTATTTCACCCTTCTGTATGTGTATTTCTGTATTGTGTTACCCTAAAATAAATATATGTATGTATAACGGAGTGTATGAGTTTTCCTTAGAGTGACACCCAAAGGTTCCTCGCATACCCACAGCATTACATTTATTCTCTCTGTGAAAAAGGCGCCCTGGGATTTTAGAGTTCGTGCAATTTCCAACTGAGGTAGCCGGTGAGTAGTCCGTCTGGCAAGTTCAGCGGTTACAATGATAGTGCAGTGCTGCAAGCCTCCATAACTGGCCTTGTCAGAGGTAGCACCTTGCAAAGTGCCGCCTGAAAACAGGTATCTGGTACGATCGAATTACCAAATAAAACCGGGCTCATCTGAAAGATCATCAAGTTCTGAGTATGAAAAACTGGTGCTGCAAATCTTAAACACTGGTTTTTTGGAAATTCGATCGTACTAATATGAAAATCAAACCGAGTCGCGCGACGCGCGATCTTCAAACGCAGATTAAGATTTGCAGCACCAGTTTTTCATACTCAGAATTTGATGATCTTTCAGATGAGCCCGGTTTTATTTGGTAATTCGATCGTACCAGATACCTGTTTTCAGGCGGCACTTTGCAAGGTGCTGCCTCTGACAAGGCCAGTTATGGAGGCTTGCAGCACTGCACTATCATATAGTCCTAAATCTCCTCTATTGCCAGGATCAAACGAAAATTGGTAATCTTTCAATATTAGGTACCGATTTTTTTAGCATTTTCAAAATTGATTTTTGGTATCACCACCAGGTTTTTGACTTTGCAGCATAGCCATTTCGTGTTCTCCAATTAAAGGCGCGTCTAATGATGTACATCTCATTCAGTACGCTGATGGCACCGGAGTTAATGATCCAAGCTCTCTTACTATACGATTGTACACTTTTTTGTTTCTTTGACATTTATGTAGATAAATACTGATTACAAATATCCTATATTATTTATTGGACGTGCGCCATAAATATTAGTTCAAAAACATGTAAAACAATAAAATACAATCAGCGGTCTTATCGCTAGCTGCGATTTCTTACAGACAACTACAAACTATGTCAATAAAATATGAGCAATGTAATTTAATTTTGTATCCATTATTACAGAAAAATAAGTACAGCCACCATCGGTATTAGCTAACACTTTCCAAATTGGAAGGTTACAAACCACCTTAGATCCTAAACTTTACATAAACTAATAAATAAAAATTGAAAAATGTCAAATTTGTCCTCTGAAGATGACAATAATCTAGACAACCATTGGTTTATTTATTTATTAGTGTCTGCTGAATACTAACAAATAAGTCCTACTGAGGAAGTCGCCCTCAGACAGCATATTTCCCTTAATATATTTATTAGACGACACTAACATTTTATTTAATATACATACATTCACTAAATTAACCTTAACTAACTTAAGCGCTCCCCCAAACCCAGTTTACCTACGTCGGTTAACCTTGAATATAAAATGTTAACATACAAGTAGTACTCTTAAAAAAGTACAGAAAGCCAATTCTCCTAAAGAAATCTGTTCAAAATTCAGTTTCGATCTAATTTTAATCTCCCAATTGTCAAAAACGATATCCTCGTAATACAATATTCAAGGAAGAACATTCAGGTTGTGAACTTTTTGACATTTGAGAGATTATATCGAAGCTGAATTGGCCCTCAGAAGGTCGTCTTTATACAACTAACGTCTAATACTTTATGAAAAGAGGGTCACCATTACAGACACGTATCATGTTACAATAGTGGCACTCAGCTTGACGGCCTCATCAGATGCTTTTTCACGCCCCGCTTAAAGGACCCGGGACTGTAGGAGGTGGGAAACACGTGAACTGGTAAGGAATTCCAAGACTTAATGTGAACACGCAACTGGCGCCTAGACTAAACTCGTAGTCAGACCCTCGTAAGCACATATATATGATGTGTTAACGTAAGCGCGTGTTTTTGCTCGTTACTTGTATCTATTTATTCTGAGCTATTATGCTACCACCGCATAAAAAATGACTATAATTCGCTATCATCATCACCATTAGCCCGCTAGTGGGGCGTGGCTAATCTCACTCCATTATGCAAGTAGGTCGATTAGTTTTACTTGTAATTATTATATAGTATGCGGAGAACGCACTTGTTTCAGAAGTGCCTCGAGCAAAGAGTAACTGACGATGATGAGGTTACTTCACCTGTTTGACACCGGAAGTATTATACTCTCACTTAATATAGGCTAACCACTATTAAGTGGGACCTAATATGTACAACGATTGGTGAAATGTGGGTGTTATTTCACCTCTGCCTAAACCTCCGGGGATAAAGGCGTGATTGTATGTATGTATGTATTAATATAAACTTTATAGCAAAACTAACAAATCCGTGACTGGGATCCATCCCTTATCAAATCGTGTAAAATTATCTTTGATTTGGAATAAAACAGTATCCTACATTTAATAGTGACAATCGTAGTTTCAATTGTAGGCACTTGATTTTGCTTTAAGTGATAATATAATGGATCGAGTAAATTAGGACAGTATAGGGTAAGAAGGAAAGGACATCTAGAAGAAATAATCTGCTAGATATTCTTTTCTTTTACCCGTATGCTGCATGGACGTCTCTCGCAATACAGACAAGAGTGAAAAGCTGTACGTTTTTAAACTACTGAACGATTTCACAAAGAAATACCTCTACTCCATATCGTCATAATAGGTACTTTGGAGTTCACACAGAAAGTGTTTTTTGTTCCTATTTTACTTATGCACTGCTGTTCCGTTCATCTGATTATGTAGAACTTTATTAACTTATTGCTTACGCTTGCGTGAAGGTCAATATTCTATTGGACACGGTAGGTGGTGCTGTAAATGGGTCAAATGATTTTTTAGACAACTTTCCCGTGCGTATTCGTCACGGGACACTTAGTGTGTTCCATACTATACTATTAATATTATAAATGCGAAAGTAACTCTGTCTGTTTGTCTGTCACGAATAAACTACTGAACCGATTTCGATGAAATTTTGTACAGAGATAGATTAGACCTTACGAAAGGACATAGGCTATGTTTGGTTGCGATAACCGACATACACGCGGAAGGAGCTGCGGGCAACAGTTAGTATAATAATATTATATTTATGAAAATAAAAAAGCGAGAGGCGTACGTCAGCATCTTAACAAATGAAAAGATCATATCTCTACCTACGGCAATGGGAAAGCGGCGTGAATGTAGGTAGTGTTTGTATATAAAAACATAATAAATTCAATTCTATAAAAAAGACAACTAGGAAAGTGCTCAAAGTGCAGTACTATCACAAGTTATTATCATAATACATTGTAAACGCTGAGAAATTACTTTAGTTTGCGTGTTTTGATAAAATGTTAATGAATGAAAAGCATTGTTTTAATATGCTTTTAATGACCGTGAGATAATTTATTACAAGGGACATATCAAACCTTTCCACCAAAACTTTCTCAGCCTTGTACAAGCATATTTGGTTTAGAAGTTAACCTGTTCTGGTATTGTCAAATTATGAACAGAGGTTTATTTGATACCAATATATTTGCCCCAGGCCTAATAGGTACTTGAGTTAATAACGGAAAGCTTTATCACTTAATAACCGGATTAAACATGTAGAATTTGAAAGCATAATTGCTAAATTGCGACAGCAGAATTTTTTACTTAATCTAAGGCTGCCTTGCCAGCAGAGATGTGCTATGCAGCTATGCTACGAGGATGTAAAAGGAACTATTTGACCGTTTCCACTATGTTATGTAGCGTAGTGAGTAACATGTGCTATGAATCTTCCAACAATTATTCAAAATTCGAATCTATTCTCCATCCACAGCACACATCCGTAGCACGCATCTTTCTATATAAAAAACATAACTTAGCTAAACCCATTTCCACCAGTGCTATGCTATTTGAACCAATGAATATGATCGGTGGATGGGTTGAAGCAACGTAGCATAGCATATCTTTGGAAGAGAGGCATCCTATATCCCCGAAGAGCAGAAATATTGGCATAAATTGTCCTCGCCAATATTTTTTCTATAAGTAAGCCAAAGGTCTGGTTGGCCGAGAAAACTGGCAAGGAGATTGCTGGAATATAGCAACAGAGAAAGAGAGAGAGGTGCAAAGATTTGGGGGACGCTTTTGCCTAGCAGTAAGATAAAATAAGCTGGATTAAAAAAACGCAAAGGGGATGACGCCGCAGATGATTCACTATTCGATGAAACACGAGTAGGGGTGGTAATGAGTAGTAGCCGTAAGAATAGTAAAATTCATCTTCATTCATACAAAACTAGTAGGTTTATTCTTATGCCTACGGTTAATAGAAATACTATTTTAAACAGTAGTGCCACAGATTACTAAATAGTTACTGTAGTGCCTACTGTTTTAACTTTATTTCACAATGGAGTCAAATTAGGCGAACTGTTTCATTAATCTTCAGAGTTATCGTTATTATGACGAAGGTTATCATTTTGGCGAATTGGTTTTTTTGATGACGTGTAGATGTTTTTTTAACTCGTACCTATCTCTTTGAGTTCAGCCTGTTAACCTTTTTCATTTGATTTGCAATACCTATTTAAAATAACATCACTTTTTAAATTTTATTAGTTAATGAACCTTATCCAATTTCTTCGAGGTTATCATATAACATAACATAAACTCACGCCTGTATCCCCGAAGGGGTAGGCAGAGGTGCTAGCACCCACATTTCGCCGTTTATGTTTAGGTCCCAATGTAATAGGTGGCGAGCCTATTGCCATTAACCGGGCACATATAAACCTGCGATAAATACACACATAACTTCGAAAAGCTTCGAAAAGTCATTGGTGTGTGCCATGGTAAAACCTGGGATCGAACCCGAGACCTAGTCTCAGCAGTCCATTACCCATACCACTAGGCTACCTATTATATATTAATATTCTTATTATATTGAAGTAACACGCAAGAACATGGCTGTCTTATGTATGCATTCAGCAGCCTCATGAGACTCTCCTCTTTCTACAGGGGTAGGCAGAAATATCATCGTTGTTAGCTTAGTTTCAGTTCTAAGTACTTACTTCCTCTTAGCGTTAATTCCCAGTCGCATCCGAAGCTTTCAGCTCGGAGTCTGGGGTCCGCTATTACCAGTCTTAACCACGGATTTGACTAGACCTCGATATTTTCCGTGAAGCGATTGTCATCTGACCTCCACAACCCAATGTTAACATTAGGCGATATCGAAGTTTAGCAGTTAGACCGTTGTTTTTGGATTTTTGAGGGCTCCAACTACCCGTAACGACTGCCATAGATGTTCTCATGGCAACCGGGACCGACGGCTTAACGTGCTCTCCGAGGCACGACCAGACCAATGCAAATACTCATATTTCATTCACACAAATATTTGCACTGAGCGGGGATCGAACCCGCGCCTCCTGCGTAGCGGCCGCGTTCACTACCGCTACGCCACGGAGGCTGTCAAGTTTCAGTTCTAAGTATGGGGGGGCATTTGATGCTTTTTTTTTTATTTTTGTGTGAAATTCTTAATGCGGTTCACAGAATACATCTTCTTATCAAGTTTCAACAGCATAGGCCATATAGTTTCGGAGAAAAGTGGCTGTGATATACGGACGGACAGACAGACGGACGGACAGACATGACGAATCTATAAGGGTTCCGTTTTTTGCCATTTGGCTACGGAACCCTAAAAAGAACCTAAAAGCCGCAATAAAAAGAAACATAACATTTTATATTTCAATAACAATTATTGTGTGCTTTCCCTATAATATATGAATAGTAGTTATATAATCAATGTGTACAGTTAGCAACAAAAATTGGTGAACAATCTGTTCGGCGGAGGATTGGGGTAGGTATCCTATTTCCACGTCATTTCACATACGTTACGTATTTCAAATACCATCGTTAATTGTCCAGGACTGTAGTCTTCGTTTTTACACTAACTTTTTTCCTCAAAATCATAAATCACTTAAGACATAATATTCTAGAATTCGATTGAATTACGAATAAATCATAATTAAAATCTTTTGTTGCTGACTGCACATAGTGTACATTATACTTCGTGCTTCGTCCTCGAGATTAGCATAATAGACTAATGTAGTAACGCAGTTAGTAGCCGCCATCCACACTATTTTGAGATTTTTTATTTTTATTTTGTGGGTAACCCGATGTTTCATATAGACGCACTCCCTATCTAAGCTCATTCGCATTTTTAGTGTCTCGCCGTCCACATCTCGTTCGCCAAAACTAGCGAACTTTTAATACTTTAATATGCCTACACGTTAAGGCTAATAATAGTGATCGTATAGAAAGAAAAATTAGGAAATTGTTAAGAAGTGTGATGGTGCTTGCCTTCATCGTCACCGGCTGTTCCTCGGGTGAGTTATAACTTCAGATTGTCGGCATCGAGAGGATCTGGATAAACAAGGTATGCCTATCCTAACTTTTAAACTCTCTCGTTCCATGATATACAATACCATGATCGCGTTAATTCCCGTTAACATTATTGTATATAAGGTATGCCTATGTTACAATATTTCAAAAAAGGTTATAAATCAGTGACCAACTTTTTTGCGCGTCGACCGCCTACTTATTATTTCTTTTTCTAAGGGTATGAAAATAATAAATATAATTACTGATTTCAACCTATAGATGACATGCGTATAGTGGTATAGTATAATAATCTTCCACAAACGTTACCACTAACTGAGAAAAACATTTCATGATTAACAGTGTAAAACAATACCTAGGGACCATCTCTAGAAGTATTATTTTAATATATACTAGTATATTATGGTAAAACTGGGTCAAACAGTAGGTATATTTTACTGAAGTGGATATATTTATTTGCTTAAATAGATTTTACATTTGCCTTACACAAATATCGACCGTCGACAACGGTCCGAATTCGATTCACACTATGTGGGTAGAGTGAAATGGAAATATACTTATAAGAGGTGATGGTACCCCAGGTCGATAGCAATATCACAAATTATAGATTGACATTATACTTATATGCACATCATCATCATCCTCATGGAGACGTATTTTCCTGTTTGCATCTGAGGCAAGGTGACCTTCGAGCCAAGGGTCAGCAAACAACTTGTATGCAAATAAATGAATTGAATTCATATTAAATTTCCATATCGCTAATGCTATCTTTTTTCCTACCATAGAAAGAAAGAAGGATGAAATCTTTTATAATATGTTACTGTTGAGTGTTAATAACATAGTTTGCCGGTAGTACCTACCTACGTGTTAATTTTATTAACTTGGGCTATCCCTTACTTCCTCACTTTAAGATGCTGATTTATATCTATAGTTGTACACATCGAGTCCTGTAATGGAGTTTGTTGTAGTTGTCATAGTTGTGGAAACTAGAAAAGAAATGCAATATATAATACATGGAATGGATGTACAGTCAGACCAATAAACATGCGATGTACAGGCGTGAGACTGTACAATGGTAGAGATAGATATATCGACACCTCTGGGTTCAATTGGCGTATAAACCAAAACACGACTTTTCAGGAGAGCAAAAAAACGATTTTATTTTTAGAAAAAAAATCATAACTTTTTTATTTTAGAAGCTACATAAAAAATTCCAAAGAGAAAGATTCTTAGAATTTAGGGATGAAGAAGGCTAAATCATTCAATCATATCTATCTTCTTTGGTTTGGAAGTTAGCATGGATATACGTCTTAGAAAATACCAATTTATGGTTTATACACCCCATGAAAATTGGATGAAAAACCAAATATGGATATAAGCTGTACTTATATCCATATTTGGTAAAATTAAGTACACATTTACTGATGTAAAAGCACGTAACTGTAGATTTTTTTGCTGTAAAAACTATTTACTTTGCACATCAATAGAATTATAATTAATAAAAACAATCTCGATACTGTTAGAATGTAGCAGAATTACATTAATATTAGTCTTACTACAGAATTGTGGTCGATATATACGAAATTAAACTACCAGAAACGAAATTAACTTAGTTTTATTAAATAAAACAGATAATTATGGCACACATTATCAGTCATGATCAGATTACCAAACTAATAAAGGCAATTATTTAAATATGTAGCTCTTCCACAGCCATCTCTCCTTCACCGCGACTTCCTCGTACAACAGATTGTCCTCAGGGTCTTTGTCTTTAATTCAGCGGCACTTTAACAGAGCCTGCGCCATTTTGGCCGTGGAACGCGCCAACTTATAGATAAGCTTTTGCCCCTCAGACGATTCCAACTTGTTATATAGCGGTTGCAAGTGGTCTCGTTTGGCCCTGGCTACCGCTCTCCTGGTGGCGCGTTTTGCATCTTTGTACGCGTCGCGGTCATCGAAAAGTCTTCACCCTGATCTCTCTCTGCACTGTGTCGTTCCACCACCAAATGTCCCTGTCATAGATGCGTCCACCCTTAGACGTACCGAGCACCGCCCTCCCCGCCTCAAGGATAGCTGCCTGAATCCTGTCCCAGCAAACCTGTACTGGTTCGTCTACAGCATCAGCGCACTTATCACCGATAGCTGAGACGAGACTTTGGGACTTGGCTTCACCACCACCTGATTCTGCGTTGGCCACGCTCGGCGCGTTTATCTTTGAGTTTCACGCGGAGGTCCATGACAAGGAGACGGTGTTGGCTAGTGAGACTCTCTCCGGGTATTACCTTGCAGTTGGCCACCCTACTGATGCTATGCCTCGTAGTGAGTAGGAAATCGATCTGGGTAGCGTGCTCTCCGCTCTTGCAGGTGACAAGAAGTTCGGTTTTCTTTTTGAAGAACCTGTTCACGACGGCAAGTTCGGTGGCCGTACACGTTTTGAGGTTGTGCTCACCCTCTGGGTTACGGCTACCGTGTCCAAAACGGCCGTGGGCATGTCCAAACTCCTCACACCTGTCACCCACATGACTGTTCGTGCAGTGGTTTTACTTTAGCAGAATCGAGGGCCAGGGCCTCGATTCTGCTAAAGCAACCACCGTCATAACACGGACACTGTAATAATTTTTTGAATTTTTACCATTTAATTTAAGACTTTAAAGCAATGTTTGTAAAATCTAAAATTAAATGGCCTATTGTAGAGTGAACGAAAGCGTGTAGTAAAAATATTGTCATTTAATTTTGGACTTTAATTCTATGGCAATAAAGTCTAAAATTGAATACCATTTTTTGCAATAGATATGGTTTATACGTCCATATGTTATTTAAATGTTTGGATTTACGACCTCAATTTTAAATTACGTTTAAGGAATATATTTATTCGTCACGGCGTAAAAACCATTTACAATCAAGGCAGATCTTACGCCCCGGGTTGATAAAAATCTTGGTCACAACGTCTTACTAAAAATTTAAAAAAGAAAAATTTGGCTGTTACATTAACATTTTATCTTTTTTGTGGTAGGATGATCTAAATTTTTTGGGTCGTAAAAGCATTTTTTTTGCGAATTTGAACATTTTAAATATACAGATCGATAGAGAAAAAAATTATGAACTAAACGGTGTATATAACTCATTTTGGCCAAAATGGTTTATACGCCAATTGAACCCAGAGGTGTCGATATTATAATAAAAATAATTATTATCTTATAGCACTGCAGGTGGGCATTTCTGGTTATATCATTTATGATATTATATTAATAAAACTTGTATGGTGTTTGAGTAACATGGTTTACGAATAGATAATTTTATTAAAAAGCATCTCTTACTGAAGCATTATTCCGACACTTCGAACAGATGTGCAGACAATACGCGCTATTTCTATACATATCTTTTACCTACCCACTAATATAAAAATATTCTAACATTGCAAAAAATACAGTCTATGACTGTTATGTACAGTGGTTAAATCCATGGTTTGTGGACTGTACGGTTATTTCGATAACTAGGGACTGTCTCTTACCTACTAATATACAAATATTCTGACTCTTCGAACACTACAGTTTGGGACTGTTGTATAGTGTTTAAATTCGAGGTTTGCGGACAGTACATGTTATTTCTATAACTAGGGACTGTCTCTTACCTACTAACATACAAATATTCTGACACTTCGAACACTACAGTTTGAGACTGTTGTATAGTGCTTAAATTCAGGGTTTGCGGACAGTACATGTTATTTCTATAACTAGGGACTGTCTCTTACCTTCTAATATACAAATATTCTGACACTGCGGACACCACAGCTTGGGACTGTAGTATAGTGTTTAAATTCAGGGTTTGCGGACAGTACGTGTTATTTATATAACTAGGGACTGTCTCTTACCTACTAATATACAAATATTCTGAAATTTCGAACACTACAGTTAACACTACAGTTTATAACTGTTGTACAGTGTTTAATCCAGGGTTTGCGGACAGTACGTGTTATTACTATAACTAGGGACTGTCTCTTACCTACTAATATACAAATATTCTGAAATTTCGAACACTACAGTTAACACTACAGTTTATAACTGTTGTACAGTGTTTAATCCAGGGTTTGCGGACAGTACGTGTTATTTCTATAGGTAACTGGGGACTGTCTCTTACCTACTAATATAAAATTATTCTGACACTTCGAACAGTACAGTTTGGGACTGTTGAACAGTGTTTAAATCCATGATTTGTGAACAGTACGTGTTATTTCTATAACTAGTAACTGTCCCTGTCTACTTATATCCTTCACTCGGATATTCGAATACTTCAAGTAAGACTGCGAACTGTGCGTGCTAAAAGTATTAATCAAGGGACTGAATGTCCTGTTTTTTGCATACCTGAGAGCTATGATCTATGCCAGGTTAAATGTTAGTTTTAAGCCGGCATTCTCAAATGTGTCAAGAAAATATACCAAAAATGGTATGAAAATATCAGCAACGAAGCGTTAATTAAAAATGGAAGGCTTTATTCAAAAGATTTCAACTGCAAGCATCCGAGTCCGATTCGTAGGCTGCGGGGGCCATTAAGGATAAGACAGACATCATCAAACTTCACTCAATTGCTTATTGAAAAAGTTGCACAATCCCCAGCAGCTATGCGTGTAGCAGCGTGGCACTGCTATCCTTAATTTATTAAGGAAAAATCTGCAACTAGACTAGACAGGCAGAGGCCAGTGGTTAAACCAGTGAGTGACGATCTGGTAATCCTCTCATAATATGGAGGGTCATAAAACACCATTTTATAAAACTCTCTTCTAAATGGCATATTCAGAAGAGAGCACCATGTCCGGAAGTGAACGGGCACAGTACACATCATGTATTGTTTCTTTTGCTAAGGCAAGTGAGCAATTCGTTATAAAGATGCTGTTTCGAAATCTTGCAGAGTCAAATTTTCATCAAGTATGTTTTCATCATACCAACTTAAATAATATAACATTGCATGTTATATTTTTTGTATATATATACAGTTGTAATAAATACCCATACTATCGCATTAGGTATACAACATCCTATAATGATAGTGTTAAGGCTGATAGTATAAGTAATTTAAAAATTCAATAAAAGATAACTTTGAATTTTGAAATTGCCCATATAGCCCATGACAAGTGCTCGATTGGTGGCGATGGGTTCACCCACTATCACGTGGGACCGAAAATCATAGTTGACGAAATGTACCTTAGTGATAATACAACTTTGCCTATCCCTTCGGGACTTACAGGCATGAATACGTATATACGTATATTAAGTACCTACTTAAATCCTTTTATAAATAAAATAAATGTAGAAACAAATTCTTATATTGGAAGACATGATTTTAAAATAATATAACTTACCAATATAAGGTAGAACTAAAGAAGGATGCCTATAGTAGGTACATTCTAAACAAGCGCAACTCACTTTAGGACTCCAATGTAAGATATATTATATCAATTTATTGCATTTACCTACCCTTTGCAGTACACAACTTATGTATTAACCTGTATTAACTAAGGTTATGAAACCAGTCGTAGTGTTGCTAAGAAAGATGTGAATGGATTTACTTCACATCACATCAGGTGGGCCGTGTGCTTATCTACCACCTAAATTGTATAAAAAGATCGATTTAACGAATACATAATAAATACAAAATAACAAGTTAGTTTTAACTTAAACTAATTATGTGAATACATGTTGACATTATAAAATAAATATACCTATCTTCAATAGTATATTTGTAGAACTGACCATAGGTGCGTGCACGCGTGAGCTTGTAATGATTTTGTAACAAACAAAATACCTACTCACCGGTGAGGGTCGTTCAATTCATTACATAGCCTATGCCCTATAGGATCCATCATCATCACTATCGTACCTATAAGATTATAGATAGATGATTATAGTGGCCTGTACTTAACTTTTCAGACATCTCAACTACGGGGTGGGGTACAGGTAATAGGCAGCAATCAGTGAGCTAACGAGCCAGTTCATGCAGTATTGATGAATTTAAAATATACCTACCTAAAATTGCTGGCAATAATGGTAGCGTTTAATGGTCTTAACGCAAATATTTGCTAAAGATTGTCTAAATTCTCAGATTTCCCGTCATCGTCTTACTTTATATTAATCAGCTTATGGGAGATATCCTGTATTTGAATAATACATTACATTACATTTGAATAATGTTACTAGACATCTAGACATGGAAGATACTAAGAAATATACATGTTTTCCCTCCGGGGCGGACACAGGGGCCCGCTATCTGCTTCCACGCGCTTTGCGGGCTCTTCTGCTGTCGTTAAACTTTTCACGCAACCTTTCTTGTGTGAACATACAAAGATAAATGCGTTTGCATAATACATCAAGTCTACAGACAATAATTATAGTCTACAAGGTTCAAATGTCTCATAACCTTTTCTGTTTAACTTAACAATTGTTTTTTGTAAAAATACTTACGGTTTGTAATAAGATATTATATTATAGAATATACCTATATAACGCAAACGCAGTACCTATGCATATTTTAACTATTTCAGAGTTAAACTTTATGAATGCTTTCATTTTACAGGATTAAATTAAATTACGTTCCTAGCATAAACAACAGCATTTCTTATAAACCAAATTCTCATAAGTTACCCCCCTTCTAAGGGCTATACAGAACTATAGACTCCACTATGAGTTACTCTCATACCTAATAGGTATTGATTTGTTCTATATACAAATTTTCACATGTTACAGAGCAAAGTTATCAAAATTATGAAACAGTGTAAGTTCAAATATTTCTTGTGTTGAAATATTCCTTCTATTATAATATTTCTTCTGTGGGTTAAGGATCAAATCTAATCTAATCCTTAACCCAGATTTCTCTGTTGCCTAGAAAAATGATATCTAATATTAGACACATTTTTAACTACAAACCTATATAGGTTTTAACAAATTAAGTTGAAGTTAAATAACGGATACGGCTACATACCTTGAGTTTGCCTTAAGGTATAAAAGTAATTGTTATGAGAAACCTATATAGTAAACAAACATTATTACGCTTTGCAGCTTATTATCTGTTCAGAGTAGGTACAAACATTAAAAAATTAAGTAACAAATAGATACCCGTCAGAAATTAATAAAACATAACATACTTAATTTAGGTATCTAAAGGGAACAAATAACACAAACGCTGTTGTATATTTTCAATGACCAGAGTTCCGACCCGCAAAGACTCCTTGCTATCTCGATATGGGTCGCGCATCGCGCATATTTAGAGTAGGTACTCTGACGATCGTTTTATTAGTTATGAGTACTTATGAGTGAACCTGTGTCTGCGCAAACGATATCTAAACATCCAGGGGGATTGAGTCCTTCCAGGGTTTAAACTGACTTCGCATCAACGGCTCACATAATGTCAATTATGCACATATGAGAAAACCAAATGATTAACCTCGGCCCTCATACATTTAGTAAAGTTAAAAGTGGGCCATTTGATCATGGCCCCTGATGATATATTTAATGAACGAAAAATTCTCAATCATTCATTGAAAGGACAATTCGAAAGGAATACCTACTTTTGCTTTGTCATCGTTACAATACAGTAGCAATATCAACAGAACGGGTTTCAAATTTAAATACATCATATTTTACGAATGTTGGTTCTAAATATCTACATTAGTCTATTATGCTAATCTCGAGGACGAAGCACGAAGTATAATTGGGGATTAAACGAACTTACCTGTAAGTGAAGTTCTATCCTAATTATACGAGTGCTTCGTCCGAAGAGATTAGCATCCCTCCCACCCAATCGTTTGTCTAAATACGATTACCCAATTTACTCGTAAAATATGTCAATACGAACGGCTCTACACTAAACCGAATGAGCTTAGATAGGGAGTGCGTCTATATGAAACATCGGGTTACCCACAAAATAAAAATAAAAAATCTCAAAATAGTGTGGATGGCGGCTACTAACTGCGTTACTACATTAGTCTATTATGCTAATCTCTTCGGACGAAGCACTCGTAACGGGTGGCGCAAAAGTAGTGGCACCAAAGAAAATACCTTTATTTTTTTTATATGAAATTTTCTGTCATTCTGTTGTTGAAAATTGTGTAGTGAACAAATGTAAAATACACTGAAAATAAACATGGACCGTTTTACTCCCCAAGAACGTGGAATAATTGTGTCAAACGCTTTTCCAGGCCGAGTTATCTCTCGTTTTGGCGATTTTCCTTGGCCTGCAAGATCACCCGATCTGACCAGTCCAGACTTCTTTCTTTGGGGTTTTTTGAAATCTCGGGTGTATGTGAACAAGCCACAGACTCTCGCAGCTCTAAAAGAAAACATTCGTCAAGAAATAACGAACATATCGCAGGTAGTGTTACGGCAAGTTATGCAAAATGTCATAAATAGGGCTCAAATGTATCAACTCTGGAGGTCACCATTTAAAAGACATCATCTTTAAATCCTAATGGTACGAAATTTAATGGTACAAATATACATTTAAAAAAACCTAAATCTAGTTTTCTAATTTAGAAAAAATGTTATAGCCGAACCAAATAGGGTCTTTACTTTTGCGCCACCCGTTATAATTAGGATAGAACTTCACTTACAGGTAAGTTCGTTTAATCCCCAATTATTCATGGTATATTGGGATTACCTACCTATAATTAACTTGTTTATTATATATCTATATAGCAGTATCAGGGAAATACTGTATGTTATTGTCAGATCAACGTTCCCCTCAATATCCGTATCACGAACATAATAGGCTAGTTAGTGGTTAGATCTCCAGGAATGTGCTAATTTATGAAAAAAAATGCGGGCAAATCGGTCACTTGATTCCCAGTTTGAGTCTATCTATATTATTATTATATTTTTTTATATCACTCAGGTGGCAGACCAGCAAACGGCCCACCGGGTGGAGTGGTTACCATGGCTTATAGACGTGTGCACACCAGGGGAATCACACTCGTGCTGCCGACACTGTGTGTGTGAGAATTTCTGTGCCGTCAGTACAGAAGATAAAGCAGTGCAAGCTTTTGGTCTTCCCATGACTAATGGGAAATTGAACTCTCATTAGTACCCATAGGGGTAATAGAATAGAATCCAAAATAAACTTTTAACTGTGGCACATGAGACCCAGGGTGGTTTCGGTGCTCCACCCGGATCATCGGGGCCCGAGCCAACTTCGCAAGCTGGTACACCTTCTAATTGACAGATGAGGCTTCGTAGGCTCCTCTCGGGGTTGGCAGGTCGGATGTCGGTCGCTCCCATAAAAGAGATATAAGCCAAACCAAAAGGAAACGAAGGATTAGTCAAACCCCGGCCTCCGAGGTAAAAGGCTCGGATGCAACCGGGTATATAGCCAAGTTAATGATGATGGCTTCTACGAAAATATGGGAATGTTTTAACGACAACGAATGGGTCTATCTCTCATAACATACATGACTAACGATACTAACCTAACATGGGTAGGAGCACCAGCTACCCACAAAAAGCACTATGCCGCTGTAGAAGTAATTCTGAAAGAAAGAAAGAAAAAAAAATTCCTGGTCATGGCTCCAATATTTAAACAATAGCTCTTACTCCGATTATGCATTTTGAATTAGTGCCAGATTCTAATATATCCCTTTTTTATACCACTTACGTGGCAGACAAGCACACGCCCCCCTGATGGAAAGTGGTTACCGTGGCCTATGGATGTATGCAACACCAGGGGCGTTACAGTCGTGCTACCGACACTGAAGAAACCTTCTAATGCTCTTCTTGAAGCTGTATCCCTAATGTAGGTAGGTATGCATATTTTGACGTCATTGAAGAAATGCGTCACCATATGTGAGCGGAAGTCGTGTATTTTATGCTAACGGAAATTGGATGTGTTTACTAAGACGTAATATGTTTATATTATGAAATTCTTTGATAACATAGAGCTAAAAACAAGCACTAGCATTTACAATTATAGTGACTACAACATTACAGTAACTCTACACAAACAAATAGATGACTCAAAAATAATGTATTTTTCTGAAGGGAAAGTGGAAATTCCATTTGAATTTTCGTCTACATTTGGTTATCAGCGAACAGCGCGATGATGCGGCTACAGCTCACACTATACTGTACTAAGTTTCATACTCTTGGCTTCGATTTAGCTTCGAAGGCCTCTCAAATGCTGTACATTCACCAGAGTGATCGGTTTTGCCGTTTGCGGCACATAAACTCAGGGTAGATTCTGTAGAAGCTGTACGGCACCGATCCTTTTATATGACCATTTCCGTCACCACTAGTCGATACTTCAAATCGCTTTTATCAACATTGGTAAAATAATTAAAGATGGCAGGTACCTACCAATAAAAGTTCCGTCGACAATGGCACGAGGCAGAGAGTCGAGCAATGTTGCAAGGAGAAACCGCGAGATTGAATGCAAGGCAGTGACGACGCGTGCTGTGCTAACCACATACAGGATGTAGGTATACCTCGAGACACGTATCTTGGACCTAAATCGCGAAACACATGAGGCCCTAGCGCACGCGAATTTCTTTGTAATAATCTATGCTTGATGAATTTTAGCTCGTTCACAGCAGTAGCATCCCGTGCTATCCTCAAAAGATACCAAAGAAACGTGTACCTACTGTGCGTATAGAGCACATTTTGAGCACATTTTAGGTCCAAGATTGTATCCCGAGCAATACACAACAATGAGGTTAGTAAGGCTACGAGAAACGGTTCTCCCCCGTGGTCCCATTAATGGGACAAAATCCTGGAACGACAAGAAAACAGCGGTGATGCGCACGTGATACAAATTCCGCCGGCTCAGCAATCATCGGTGACATCAAAATTGCTGACGTAAAACTTATATCAAGTGTCTAATATAGCACGCTACACTACACTCAAATAAATACTCGCCATAGCTGACGTGTGTCGAGCAATGTCCAACTCCAATACCATAATTATATTATTTCGTAATCCTAGATTATACAAGGTAATGAAATTTACAACGAACTAATTAAATGGCTTTTGGTAACCGCAGTTGAACCACACAATATATTTTATCTATGGCTGGCGTTAGAAATATTTAGGAGTCTGTTAATTGTGGAGTTGATTTCCTTTTACCCGACTCATCATCATCATCATCTGCATGTAGACGCATTTTCCTGATTGCATCCGTGGCTAAGATGACTTCGGAGCTCAAGGTCCGCCTTCCAGCTCTGTCTCCTCCACTGCGCACGATCTTGGGCGTCCATGATAGTGAGACCATTCGCACGCATATTACCCTCCACGACGTCAAGTCAGAACTTCTTGGGCCTACCTCTTCTACCGACTGCGCCAGTGTTACGCTCGTATTTTAGTGCAGTAAGTTACATATCACGGAAAGTACCAAAAATCTATAATACATTACCTTTTTATCAAATATCAAACAATCTGTCAAAACGTCGGTCATGGCCTTTCAGTATCAGCGGCATATCTGGTGGAATTAAAAAATCAAACGTACTTATGTACTCGTACACTTACCTACGTACTTCCATAGATTGTAATACCTGGACTTCACGAGCTACCTGCAGTATTGTATAGTATTTATTACACATAAATGCCTGCGGTTTATTTAATTATGTACTAATCCGGGATATAGACTATCTCCGTATCGAATTTCACCAAGATCTGTCCAGACGTTGCTACAAGTAGGTACAAATTTTTATACATCACCAAGGTTGTAAACAAGCATGCAGGTCCTATGGTCGACATAACCTATGGTCTTTTGCAACGTAGTAACCGATTCTGAGCAGTGTTTTAAAGTGTTTGGTCAAATAGTGTGAGATCCGATTCTCAGCACTCCATGGATTCACCGTACGGTCGCCGGGTCCATAGCGTGATACAGAGAGGAACACCGTGACGGCGACTGGGACTTGCGACCCAGATGTAGGTTTTGGGTGGCCACCTTGTGATGCATCAGCGCTCACCTCCACCGTCAGTAGTGTTCCCCTCCCTACCTATCCAAATTTGGTAAGATCCTATCAATGCCGCTTTTGATATTCGATTTTGTAAAGAGCTTACTGAAGCTCTTGGCAATCCGAGGTCTTTAAGTAAGTTGTACAGGGATCAGTAATTTGATCAATTATAATGAGTTTGGCGAATGGCAAATTATCTAAACGTATTATGGTGGCCTTTAGAAGCACCAATGGCAATTGCCTTAAAACAGTTTTAGCGCCACTAGGTAAGTACCTCCTAGTAGCAGGTATTTCCCATTTTATATCACCTTTGTGCTATATCATAATAGGTTTATCTTATTCTTCCACACTCATAAATGTGTGCAAATAAGCACACTGATAAAATACCTGGTTTTGGAAGGATAGTATATGATTCATAGTAACCGATGCTATTGTTATCACGAGTAAATATAATACAGCTACGTATACCATTATGATGCAGATTATAACAGGTAATATGTAGATATTTGCAGAGAGCTCCAATTATTGCCTTGATTTTACGAATATTATAAAGCTGAATAATTATTTCGTTAGTTGAACGCACCAATCTTAAGAACCATTGGTTCAAATTGAAAAATTATTTTTCTGTTGAATAGTCGATTTATCGACGAAGGTTATCGGTTATAATATATCATCACGCTACTACTCAAGGGAGCGCTGCAGTGATCATAAATGTCAACAAATCCAACAGACCCAAGCATAGGTAAGTATATTATGTTATTTGAAAATTAATATATTGGGCCATATATGGCTTAAAAGGTTCAATACGGGGTTTCGAAGTATGCCACGGGTGAAGACGGAGCAGCAGCCTTACCATAAACCTTAAAACAGGTTAATAATTGAACTGCTGTCATTCTACCATCTGCAAATGTCACTTTGTAATGTCATATAAATATATAGGACTACAAAGGGATTACAAAGTGACATTTGCAGTTGGTAGAATGACAGCAGTTCAATTATTGACCTGTTTTAAGAGTTCATGGTATAGGCCCCTGGTCGGCTTATAGTTATAGTATACTAGCGGCCCGGGTCCCGAATTCGTCCGGTAATAAATTTATTTTGGCCACATGTGGGTCATAATTCATGTAATACACCTGCCTATCCCTTCATGTATTTACAGGTGTGAGTATATGTATGTATGTAAATTTATTTTAAAAATCCTATAACTTGATGTAACGCCATCTTCGGACGTGAAAAATAGATAAAAACCATTTTTGAAGAAGGTTGTAGGTTCTTGAAGTTTTGTCTTGTAAATAGGAAAGAAATCAGATGTAATAATATTAGTATTATAAGTTAGTTGATTAGGCACTATTGCTGGATAGACGACGTGTATATTGCCGTCAACAGAGCGTGTGATTTAAGCTTTCGCCAAAGTAGTAAATCATCATCTTCGTGTAGATGCATTTTCCTGATTGCATCCGTGACCAAGATGAAATCGCCAAAGTAGTAAATATGCCATTAAACTAATTTAGCAAGTTATTTACTATTTTGATAACATTTAATTTTATAACTTATCTAATAGCTAATAGATTTCCTCATCATTTTGCTAACTAAATATCAAATATGACGTCGGTAACAATGATGAGGATGAACTAAATCATTTTATTGTTACCAATAAAATAATCTGTGCCTATTAATGTACACGGTATTTACCGTGGTATTTACGCGTGCAGCCGGATGCATTAATGTAATTTGTTGTTGATAACGAACCTACTAATAAATAAAGTTGATATGTTTGAATGTGTTAATCTCTGTAACCATTCATGTGAATTATAATATCTGTTGGCACTTGTTAACAGTTGTTAATCCAGTTTTTAAGGAAAGGCTTAGCTGTTCAATATCACGCTATGGCTCTTAGGAGTCGAGTAATATGTGTATGTAAATAGTTGCCCATAGATTATTTATTTCCTTGCTGAGAAATCCTTTGCGCCCAAAATCAGTGGTCTTCTCGAAATATTTATCTTAATTATAAAATAGTCTTTTAGATAATCCCTAGCATTACAAAATCATAAAAATATTCACGTCTACCCACGAGCACAGGCGGAAATTTACCCACCGCACAGTTTCGTGGAACAGCGACGTTACCGCAACACAAACAAATTGTTCCCGTACGTAACGATCAAAATATCATACGTAAAGACTATAATGTCGGTTAGTTGTTAGTTGCATCCTTTAGTTCCTCACTACAACAAAAAAAAGCCTTCCTGACTGGCCTTAGAGCCCCTGCAAACTGTTGACTTTTTGATCTGCCTATAGTTTGATCGGGGGTGATTAAACTATCGGCCGATAGAAAGACTACAGTTGTGGGAGCTCTTAGATCACGGAAATCAACTGTCACTCTTTAGTCTAATGACGTCAGATGTCAGTATTTATTTATTCTCTGTTGTATACTAAGGCGGGGCACAGACGCCAAAGCAGCATTAGCTGCGCACACAGCAAATAGCCAAGAAAAATGCTTTATGACAAGAGATGTCAAGAAGCATTTGTTGCATAAATGAAGAGCGCCAAAGCAGCATTTACTGTGTGCTCAACGTCTAACCAGTAGGCACTAGACCAACTGTATGGAATAAAAAAATATTACTATCACGAAAGGCCTTCGACTCAACGATAATGATTAGAATTTGAACCTGGACCTCCCGATCCTAAACCGGGCTTCTAACTACTAAGTCACAGGTTTCCTGTGTATTTATACCCCGAACAACTTGTATGCAATATTTAATTATGATAGATCGAGTAGTTAGCCATGAAAGCGTAACAAACATAAAGATAAACAAACTCACTTTCACATTTAAAATATTAGTAAGAATTACTGTACTACTCGTATACTGTGGATTTTTTACTTTTCTCCGCGGTTTCACTCTCTGTTCTCGGCTCTGTTGACCTCCCAACCCCACAGCCACATACTCCAATTGCTCGGCTCCTTATAGCTATAGCGTGACGATGAATAGCTTATATAAGTATAAGAACTGAAGGCCAATTTTAATAAATATCTGTTCTAAATTTAGTCTCGATCTGATCTCAATTTCCCAAATGTCAAAAACGATCTAAATCTCAATGAAAATATGGTCTCGTAAAAACAATCTACTCAAAATTCAGGATCAAAAGTTGAATATGACCACAATGTCAATGTTTCTTTCTTGAAAACTGTATTACAAGAATAAATAAAATAAAATAAATAAATAAATATTTTACGACAATCTACACAACGCTATCTAGACCCAAAGTAAGCATAGCTTAACTAGCTTGTGTTATCGGTTCTAGAATGCGGATAAACATACTTAGATATTTTTTTTTTGTAAATACATACATATTACCTATACATAGAAACACCCAGACCAATGCAAATATTCATATTAATATGCATACAAATATTTGCACTGAGCGGGGATCGAACCCGCGCCTCGTATACCCCGAATAGGTACCATTTTCTACATTTCGAAGATTGAGATTAGATCGAGACTTTACCCCTGGAGCCTATACCTAGCCGTATTCCGGGCACTATTGTTGACTCGAGCCATGCATCTGAGGCTGAGTCTAGGCTGTTTATATCTATCTAATGTTAAACACCCATATCACTTAGTCACCTTGTACGGCACCTCATGGGAAGAGATGGGGTGGACCAAATTCTACTCTGCCGGGAACCACGCGACGACGGCTCAATTTTGAACAATTTTTATTACGCCAATTGGCCTTCTGGGCTAGCAAATACAAAAGGAATTTCCAAATTGTACTGGTAGTTACATGTCCATAGATTAGCGCGTTCAAACAAATAAATTTTCCGACTTCATTATTAGCAAAGGTACATAGGTATAGATCAACTGCCTGTTCAAACATAATAAAATATATTAGTCTGCTGTGGATTAATGTTTCGTGTGTCGCATCTGAAATCACCGGCTTGGCTCCACACGTGTATAGTTAACGGCATATTGACCCAAGTCGCGAGAAAAAGGAGAGCCTGGCACACGCGGTCTATTATTGGTTCGATTTGAGCTCTTTCGACGCCGTAACACCCCGTACTATTCTCAAAAGACACCTAAAAAACTTGCACCGCGCATAGTGTAAGTACATTTTGTGACGTGACTGGGGTGAAGTTATAAGCCGGTACCTATATCACAAGACTCACGTACAGATCAGTTCTAACATCATTACGAGACTCGTTATTAGCCTAAATGGAATAGACGTGCTTGCCCGCATATAATTTCATATTATAAACATTGTTACAAATATCAGCAAACATCTTGAACAAAAGGAGAGTTCGCGCATGTGCTCTATACGGACGAACCAAAAAAGCAATAAATGCAACCAATGACGTGGGCCTTTTTTTATAACACTTAGGTGGCAGACAAGCACACGGCTCACCTGATGGAAAGTGCTTACCGTGGCCTATGGATATATGCAACACCAGCCCCTCTAGACAAGGGGCAACTCGTTGCTCGGCGTATGATGAAATAGAATGCCAAATGTATGGGATTTGACGTATATATGACAGGCGTCAACGAATGTCAAAAACGTCAAATCCTATACATTTGTCATTCTATTCCATCATACGCCGAGCAACGAATTGCCACTTGTCTAGGGGGGCAGGGGCGTCACACACGTGCTACCGACTCTGAAAAAACCTTCTAATGCCCTTCTTGAAGAACCCCATATTGTAGTCCCTTGGGAAAACCACTGCGGGGAGTTCATTCAACAGCTTGAGTGTGCGAGGGATGAAGTTCCTTTTCAACCAGTGATTGGTTTAATCCTATCCTGCTGATATTATAATTGTGAAAGTTTGTGAAAATGTCTGTTGTTTGGATATTCGTTATTTAATCACTTTAAATTTGTTACTTTTCATCTCGGGAATGGGTTCCCATGGGTTACGGGAACGATCAAAAATTCCACGTAGGTAGAGCCGTCGGCAACAGCTAATATAAATCTACTAGCTGATCCGGCGAACTTCGTACCGCCATATTTTCCGCCCGCATGATATTATCTCTAAATTTATCAGTGTTTCTCTACAATATTATATCTACATGTATCATAAATATAAACCTTCCTCTTGAATCACTCTATCTATTAAAGAAAACCGCTTTTAAATCCGTTGCGTAGTTTTGAAGATTTAAGCATACATAGGGACGGACAGACAGCGACTTCGTTTTATAATACGTAGTGATAGTGATGATGATGATATGGCTGGCGCACCTCGCTCGTTGCGGGACGCAACCTTCAAACAGACTTAAAAAATGCTTTCTGCGCCGCTAGAGTACATTTTCAAGCCGGTCATTATACGCTTGATTTAATCATTTGTTTCATAAGATAAAGAGTCACTTTCGTTGAATAATGGTTTATACATATTATATCTTCTAAAATATCGAGGTCTAACCAAATCCGCAGTTAGCCTGGTAAACCGAACCCCAGACTCCAAGGTGAAAGCTTCGGATGCGACTAAGATCAACGCTAGGAGGAAGAAGATGCCTTCTGTATAACCCGCGCCACGTATCTTGGACCTAAATCGTAAGACATACGAGGCTCTGGCGCCCGCGGATTGCTTTGTAATAGTCTATGCTTGGTGAATTTGAGTTCGTCTACCGCAGTAGCATCCCGCGCTATCCTCAAAAGACACCCAAGAAATGTGTACTGCGCGTATAGGTATAGGCGTGCACGTTTTGAGCACATTTTAGGTCCAAGATACGTGGTGCGGGTTATATTAACCGTTATGAATACATTATTATCTGGCGCGAAATAGCACTGCAACAGGGTAGGATTTTTACAATTTATTTCCGAGGTAAGCCAAGACCGAGTCGCTGGTTTCTTTTAATCCTAACGATAAAGAAGTGAAATAAAAAATATTTCTCAGAAAAAAAAAATGGTAGTGACAAAGGTAATCAAGCTACAGTATAATTTAGAGGCGGGACCCTGCTTTGCATATAATAGACTCACTTTTATTACAAAGGCAAACTACTAACAACTGAATGCAAGGGTTGCCAATTGCCTTCAAAAGAATTGTATGTCATTACCACAATAAATTACTGAATAAAAAACAATGCAGTGATGACCGTATTATAATGTTGATTGGTTCATCATGTTCTTGTCATTGGACCAATTACACTAAGTGACAATTAAATCTGAAAAAATCTGAACAACACAATTGTCTTTCCTACATACACACCACTAAAGCATAGGAACCAAATTATGTCACATGAATTCATTTGAAACTACAACTATTATTAAAATTTAAACAACCTAACTACACTATTGAATGAAATTTTTGAAGCATTTATTATGCTAACTTATTCCAAATCGATATAGAAAGAGAAAAGAGAATCGACCTCGGGCGGGATTCGAAACCGCGATCTTGCCCTTACAGTCGCCCCAAAGACGGGAGTATAGAGAACTTTGGATTGACTTCGTGCTGTCTCGGTGGCGTATATGACTACGACAATCTCACCTCAGGCATCCGACGGCCCACAGGCGGCGTGCGTTTTAGTCGGTTCGAGTCCGACATATCCTCCCCCACCGGCTCCGGTGGGGTAGGTATCCGTGGGGATTTTTCGCACGATAAAAAAGGCAATGTATAAAGGGCATCCAATCGCTATACACAACGTCTTCTATGCAACCTTAGGATGGACAACGATATACGTATGCTTTTAAATGTAACCCTATCAGTTTGTAAAACTACATGCAAAGGCTCCTCCACAACCTCTTAACGTATTTATCTAATAGCTGTGGCCCGCTGTTTCGCCCGCGTGGATGTCGGTTATCACTCTTATTTGAACCCCTTTAACCCCTATTTTCTCGATAAAGGGTACCCTATATCCTTTCCCAAGCCCCAGTCCATCTCTGTACCAAATTTCATTGAGCCGAGTTTAGTGGTTTAGGTGTGAAAGCGTAACAGACAGAGTTACTTTCGCATCTTTTCTTATATAGGAGACGTTAATTTGACTTCGCCTCGCCTGATGGTAAGCTGAAGTCAAAGTCAAAGGCAAAGTCAAAGTCTTGAATATTAGTTTAGATTATGTTGTTTTTAAGTTAGTCAATACATATTCACATCTACAATACTGTAGTGAAATCTTATAATTGGTTGTGGAAACTGTGTTAGTACGTGGTAGAAACGTAATTTTATCATGGATTTTCTTAGCAGGGCTCTGAGTCAATAGCCATAGTTAATTGCTTGTTTTGTTATGTTATTAGATAACTACGTCTATTACTATAAATAGAAACATTGTAATTTTAGTGTAACCTACAAGTTGAAAAAAAAAATCAAATATGGTAACCGCCGCCGACGTAACATGAAACTTTGGCAAATATATTTTTGTTACTCAAAATGATGTCACCAAAAATATCAAATCCGCAGAATACGACACTAACAGAACACCAGGGCCGGTCGCAGCTTGAAGTTTTGGGGGGGTGTCACTTCGGAAATTCCCTAAGAAATTTAACCCGCCCTCCCCTCGTACTGGTACTTTTCAATATGACGTGCATGGTTTTGGGGGGGGTCATGTCCCCCGTGACCCCCCCCCCCCCCCCTCGGACCGCGCCTGCAGAACACGAAATGTAGGAGTTATTTCACCTCTGTCCAACCCTCCGGGAATACAGCGTGATTCATCTAAGTACCTATGTATGTTAAATATTTATAAAACGAGGTAATAAAACCGATATACGAAGAGTACCACTTCTGATATTCATAAAGCGGTGAGTAAATGGATTTAACTTGAAAGTATGCACTTGACATTTCAAAATTAGGTGTGCGTATATGTACAAAGCACAAATATCGACTCGCATCGCAACTGAAAGTTATTCATACTGTTCTGTTATCAAACGTAACTGTACTTGACATTGATAAGCATTCCGGTTTCTGGTGGTACAATTGAATGAAAATGAAAGTGGACGAAATTATGCAGCTAAGAGACGAAATGGAAGGGTGAACCACTATATAATATTATGATCCGTCATAAATGTGAACGATACTATGATTTATAATGATTTTAATTCATAAAGAATAGTTATTTGTTATACCAGAGTGCAAAGTTGCTTTTTAACCGCATGCTCAATTTTGATGACCGAGCAGGCGACGGATTCAAATATTCAATCACGAGCGCACATAGGTACATTATAAAACAGTACACCAAGGAGGATCTGAGTTTTTACAAATTAAAATAGTTGGTATATAGAGGCACACATCCTCTCATAAATGCCATACAAAACGACTAAGGACTAAGAAAACACATCCGACAGTGAAAGTCCATGAAATACTTAGGTAGTATCAACGGTCGATGGCATTAACAGCAGGTCAAAAGAGCTAATCAGTGAAATCTGGATTCTAACATACCTCTGTCTACAGCCTCGGAACAACATTACCTGGACAAATGGCAATTCGTTAGTAGAATAGACAAGTCAATTTATGGGATAGACATACGTTACGACTATGATAAATCCCTACTAATATTATAAATGCGAAAGTAACTCTGTCTGTCTGTCTGTCTGTCTGTCTGTCTGTCTGTCTGTCTGTCTCACTTTTACGACTAAACCGCTGAACCGATTTTGATGAAATTTGGTATAGAGGTAGATTAGACCTTGAGAAAGGACATAGGCTATGTTAGGTCGCGATAACCGACATCCACGCGGGCGGAGCCGCGGGCAAAAGCTAGTGTCAAAATATTCCTATACATTTATGATTATATTCTATCATTCGTACTAGCCATTGTACCACTTGTCTAGGAAGAGAATGTATTATAAGATTTGCCAACTCATTTATGTTTTTCTTATTTAACAAAAATGTTATTCTCAAACTAAATTCGTTAAATGCATACATGCAAACAAACGTTGTGTACAGGAATAAGGAAGTTTTTATACACACAAAATATGGCAATAACATTATTTTTATACCTACGATTATTCGCATGATATTTTGACGAGTAAGTAATAAACATGCAACGTAAAAGTCATACAGTAAACGTAACTAACTTGAGTCGTTTCGCAGCTGAGCGGTTAAGAAAGTAAATACAAAAAGAAGATGTCCCGGGTTCTTCAAGCGGGGCGTGAAAAAGCATCTATCAATGCCGTCAAGTTAGGGACCACTATTTTAAGGTCAATAACCTCAGAAATGGTGGTCCGTATCTTTTGGACTGCATCTAGCGGAGAGCAGTCAACTGATGGACCATATATTTAAAAACATAGAAACATTTAACATCAACAGTGGACTGCAATTGACTAATTGATTGATTGATATTAAAAAAAACTATTCAATCAATTGAAGGTTCCAAAATCTCGTATCACGAAAAAATGTATGCAAAAATTTTCTTCAGTAAGTAAACGTTGTGATATCGTCAACCTGATTCATAAAGAAATGTGTAACTGTGGCAGTGTGCCGTGAGTATGTTTACTACACTCAAAACAATCGCTTCGACTTTTTAATTGTTTCACTGTAACGGTGAGAATAATATCAGATTACTATATTTCATCTACCACATACGCAATTCATGACGCATAACAGAATAGTAATCTTTCCACCTAATGATGGCCAAACTTGTGGACATTACCATATATACCTTAGGACAAATATCTTGGACCTAAGCCGCGAGATAAACGACGCCCTATCGCGGGCGGATTGTTTTATTTATAATTGGCGAATTTGAGCTCGTCTAGAGCTGTACTATCCTCAAAAGACACACGTAGAGCACATTTTGAGCATATTTTAGGTTCAAGATAATGTCCTGAGGTACTCAGGACTAAGAAGGATACTCAGGTGGCACAAAGCGCGTTATTAGATCTCTTTGGAGGTAAGTGCGGGGCGCGACGGTGGAGACGCGACAATCAACCAATCATAGATTTTATAATTAAACTAATCACGGGCTCAAAGGGCTTGCGTCATTTTTAATCAGTTCTTTTATTGATTTTTTGACTGGCATTATATAAATACCAGACACAAAAACAATCTGGTATTCTGTAATAGTAGACTCCAAAAAAAATTTTTTTTTTTTTTCATTATTGAAAGGGTTTTGTCACTAGAGCGATGATGTTGCCCAAAAAAAATAGTAATTCTTTTCAGTGCAACATCATGGTCATACAAAACCAAATAAAAATAATGTATTCTGTATAGACCATTAAAACGACACTTACAAAACGTCAAAGAAAAAAATTAAAGACTGGTTTCGCAAATGGAATTTTTAACAAGCTCCTTAATGAAATAAAATTTACCTTAAATGTAATTAAGAGTGAACTATGCCAAAAGGGCTATTATAAAATCCAAGATCATTTAGGTGATAAACAAGCTTGGAAATGAGCTGTTCCCTTAACTATGCTACTCAAGCAAACTATTTAATTGTATTTAGAATTTGGACTAAGTAGTAAATGTTTATAAATAGACTAAAAAAATGTCCGCTGAGTTTCTTGCCGGAGTCATCTAAGGCCGGGGCCACGTTTTGAACCGGTGATGATCCATTTGCTAAACTAATATTTAATTAAATGTTTTAATTTTGACGTTTTGTAAGTTGCGTTTTAATGGTAAATACAATAAATTTTTTGACGTTTGTTTGACCACTCATGGACGTTTGTTCACCTGGTTTGTCAATAACTAAACCTACCTACTGCTTATCAACTAACGTTATCTCAACAGGATGTCCTAATACTAAACAATTAAATATAAACAAAATAATAAAATGCAGGTGACGTATTCATTCATTGTTTAATTTATTTATTAGATTCACTAACAGTTATATCTATTAGGTAATCTGTGGTTATATCTCAGTATATTTATGTTACAGTCAAAGCTAGATAGGTCAAAAAAATATTTTGAACTGGAAAAATGAGTCAATACCTACCTTTTTTAACGTGCGAAAAATCCCCACGGATTCCGCCCTCACCACACCATAGCTGGTGGAGAAGGTTATGTCGGACTCGAACCGACTAAAAAGCACGCCGTCTGTGAGCCGTCCATTGCCGGAAGTGAGATTATCGTAGACATATCCCTCACACACCGGCCGGCCCACAGCCATATCTCTCGATCTGGCCCTCTTCCGGTATGGGGACCACGGAGTCCCCAAAATCAGACAATATTTAGGTATCTGGGTACTAACTGGAGCTCTGTAAAAGTAGTTTTGTCTAACTGGTTCGAGTTAATATGGATCGATTAAGTCAGAAGGTTAAGACTAATCTAATCTATGTATGGAAGGGTGCGCGGTGACCCCGAGCACGCTACGCTTGTTCCGCGTGGTGGCTTAAAACTATTCACCTTCGTAATAAACGAATTACCAATATTTTACTATTTGTTATATTCTGAAATGATCTAGTGGTGACTAGAGCACTTGGCACAATCACTTTCAAGCTGCAAAAGTAGATAATTTCCTAGTATGAGCCAAAACCACTTATGTCTAAAAATTATCTGCCTAACAGACAATTTTATATCCAACCTGCCCCTCTAGACAAGTGGCAATTCGTTGCCCGGCGTATTGTAGAATACGATGACGAATGTAGGCCTTGTGAGCCTTGTCCTAGGTGAGCGACAAGTGCGACAATGCGACGCGTTTCGGCGCCGCGCGTAAAAATCAAATGGTCATTGTTCATACATTGTGTCCTACGTAACGTCATTTGATGTATGGAAAAATATGTCACGCATCGCGTCGCGTTGTCGCGCTGTCGGACTAATCGCTCACCTAGGACAACGGGTATGGGATTTGACGCATATGACAGTGGTCAACGTATGTCATAAACGTCAAATCCCATACATTCGTCATTATATTCTACAAGACACTAGCCATCGAATTGCCACTTGTCTAAAGGGGCTGGACAGATGATCCAATGGCATCTATTCCCCAAATAAAGAGTCTATATCCTATTCTTTATTGCCACTAGGGGGGTCTGATCCGTCACAACTACTTTGAAGTCCCCGTATACCAGAAGGATATTCAGCCCTGTGCACCGAGCACGAAATATATTCGAATTCGGAACGTAAACGTATCGAGAGAACGTAGCATTGCGATTGGCCGCCTGCCTACTGAGAACCTATGTGTGTGTGTGTGTGTGTGTGTGTGTGTGTGTGTGTGTGTGTGTGTGTGTGTGTGTGTGTGTGTTTGTGTATGTGTGTGTGTGTGTGTGTGTGTGTGTGTGTGTGTGTGTGAGAGAGAGTACGTTAGGAATTTGAATATTCTTCGTGCTCGGGGCACTGAATGAGGACAAATTGTGGTCTAGATGACAGTTCTAACTTCATTGTGAGAGTCGATTCAAAAACCAAGGGTTCTGTACAAAATTGAATTGAAGGACGAACCTATACTACATACTTTACTACATAAGATTTTTTTTTTTTTCGTTTGCATAGTTTCAAGTACCGGTGTTGGTACGAATTTCAACTTGATGCCTCTACGCATTCTGAGAAAACGGTCTTGACCGACAGACTGATGAATGTGATCCTATATGGGTTCCGTTTTTTATTTCCTTTTGAGGTACATACAGGCCTTAATTACGTAATAAAAGTATAACTCCGGACACGTATCCTGGACCTAAAATGTGCCGAAAATGTGCCCTATACGCGTACTACACATTTCTTGGGTGTCTTTTGAGGATAGCACGGGGTGCTACAGCGGTGGACGAACTCAAATTCACCAAGCATAGATTATTACAAAGCAATCCGCGCGCGCCAGAGCCTCGTTTGTCTTGCGATTTAGGTCCAAGATACGTGTCCGGAGTTATACTTGTTTTTAACAGTTGACCGATTAAGAATTTTGACTGCAACTCACATACATTTTGCGTTTGCAGTCAATTGCATAACTAATAAAAGATGAGGCTAATAATTGTACATTTTAAGTGCCAAACTTCATAACTAAACCGAAATTAAAATTTTAAATTACCGAGAACAATAAACATTAGGTATAATTAAACAGAATTTTAAGCGATGTCTTTATTAAGCAAGTTTCCGAGGCCGAATCTGCGAAATTCGCGTGACTTCACGCTGAAGATATCTTGTGGAGCTCGTGCAGTAATTAGGTACTTATTTATAGTCAGATAGTCTCGAGTAAATTATGGGACCATTAAACCGCGTACACACTAGGAGAAAAATGTCATGGATTGGGTGACATCCAGCGAAGCTGCTGAACAATCCAAGAACGAAACGACTACGTAAGTAAGACAACACAGGGTAATTTTGCCTTAAAAGTATCTCCGTGACAACCATGTCGCCAGGCGCGGTCGGAACTTAAGATGTTGGGGCTGGTTTTTTTAAGTGCGGAAATTCCTTCACAAAATGCCACAAATTTAGAAGGCTTTTCAATTAGACGTGTGCACGATTTGGGGGGGAGTCATGTCCCCTGTGACATTCCCCAACCCCTTGGACCGCGCCTGTATGTCGCTTAACATACGCAATAAATATTGCCTTGTGGGTACATAGCTTAATTCACCAGCTTCCTTACTACCTGCGCTGAACAATCCATTATGCAACAATAAAATTGGTTTTGATTTATATCTTTGGAAGACAAAACCGGTAAATGTTGAATGCTACATAAATCTTCACTGAATTCCGCGCATGATAATAATATAAATGTCCCAACAGACTGACAATATTCAAGTAGGTAGGTATACCACGAGCCAAAGTGTGGTTTGTAGATACATTTCGTTTTGTTGACTGCGACTTGGATTTTTTAACTATCCAAAAATTCATTTTTTTTCTTTCTCAACTCAGTGATCATTCATGAAGATTCCAAAACAATATCAAGATAGACGATCCACGAATATCTATTCCCCAGATAAAGAATCTATGCCCTTTTCCTGGTCTGACTCTACACGTGTGGAAAATCAAGACAGGCAATCCACAGGCATCTATTGCCCAGATAAATAGTCTGTGTCCTTGTTCTGCTCGTACTTTACCCGTGTCCGAAATCAAGACAAACGATCCACAAACATCTATTCCTCAGATAAAGAGTCTATGCCCTTTTCCTGGTCCGACTCTACCCGTGTGGAAAATCAAGACAGACAATCCACAAATATCTATTACCCTGATAAAGAGTCTATGTCCTATTACTACGTCCTATTCTACACGTGTGCAAAATCAAGACAGACGATCCACAGGCATCAATTACTCAGATGAAGAATTGATGTCCCATTCCTGGTCCGACTCCACCCGTGTGGAAAATCAAGACAGACAATCCACAAACATCTATTACCCTGATAAAGAGTCTATGTCCTATTCCTGATCGTACTCTACCCTTATACAAAATTGACAGACGATTCTAAGGAATCTCAGATAAAGCGTCTATCCATATCCTATTCCCGATTCTACCCACCCCTGTGCCAAAATCAGCCAAGTACCTACAAACATTTTTGCGAGATTGAGTAAAATACAAACACCACTTTCGCATGTATAGTATTGATATAAGGATTGACGTTACACTTCCACCACCGCTCCTATAGTTGTCAACAAAAAAAGTTGCCAAACACAAGTTTTAATGGTCCTACCACAAGATTATACCCATTGACGTCAGCTAGTACAAACATCGGTACTGCACGACATTTGTTACGTTGTATACAGGACAAAAAATATAATATGTTTGCCCTGAATATAATCTGCCGATAGGTACTGGTTCTGATGAAATCAAATTATTGTATGTTACGTTAGTTAAGCTTTGTTCTTATCAAATCGATAATCATTATCTAGGTATTGCATATTTACCCTATCGGAATATTGAACTTGAAATATATACGAGACAGTCACAATAGCCAATTAAGATGATGATATGATGATGATAATGAGGTGATGAAGTGGAGTAGAATACAAGTACGATCTCTTCCCTTGGGTGCCTTTTTAAAAAATGGCGATTAAGGATATGAAATTATTCACAGTAAGTATAATACCAGTGGATTTTAAATAGTCATTCTTGAGCGAAAGATTTTGGACGCAGTTTCGATAGCAAATCCTCAGGAAAAAAAACAACAACATTTGGAAAAAGAAATATCATGTATGGATGGGAATAATGTACCGATGAACAGAGTAATGGGCTTTATAAATATTAATTATTTATTTTGCAAATTAATACTTCCAGATGATTTTGATAGCAAAACTATAAAATCACAGCTGATATGTACAGTCTAGAACTCTAGTAAAATGTAACGCGTAACACATTGCTAGTAAACCTAAAAAGTAAAATGCTAAAATGTATAATACAAAAGACTACTTCACCGATCCCATATGGACAAAGTTAGTAAAAAACCTACGATGCGATCAGCTATTTCCTATTACCTGTATTGCCGATAAACCAGGTAGGTACGCTCTACGTAAATATCCCTAAGAGCCTTGATGGCGTCTTATGCCTTCTTTGTCCAGTTAAACGATTGCGATGAAATTAAAGTACACCTGGCCATGAAGGTTTCTATTTTTTAAGTAAGGCCATGCATTATCTAATATTATGGTTATGTATAAAGTGGAAATTCTTCCGTTATCTAAACGTTTAGGTATTGTATTAAGGCATTCGTCCAGTGTTCCACATTCAAATCGATAGATAGCACCTTTTACAGGGTATCAAATAAGCACACTACACATCTGATTAGTAGGCTTTGACCTCGTGTCTATGAACACCCGAGGTGCTGTAAACATACAGCCCATGTCAAAGTGCCCGCTAGACGACAATAGGCTCACCCCCTATTACGTGGGACCGAAAATCATAGCTGGCCAAATGTGGGCGTTAATACACCTCTGCATACCCCTTCGGGAATTTGCCCCTCTTTATGCCCCTTTAGTCACATTATAAGGAAGTGATGTTACCCTTATATTCTATTTCGCCGGTAAATACGCATGCCGTATTCAGATAATTATGCCGTATTCATTCACATAATATATACAATAACATTTCCATTTCTATTAGAGCAGTTAAAATATTACAATAAAGAAAAAGATAATAGCGTTATATCATAGATTTTTTGCAGAGCGTAGATATAATAGCCTCGTGGTTCAAGTGGATCACTCTTATATTATAGATTCGATTATCATATAGCACAATTAAAAAATCGAGCCCGAATGTATCTACTTTGTGCATATGAATAGAATATAATAATCATTACTGTACTCAAAAATATAATAAAAAATATGCATAGGTATACGAAATACATAAATAATACCTTATAATGACAATTTTTACTTTGCGTCCCTATACCAGTAATTGTCGAATATCCACGCAGTATCAAACAGAATTAATATTTAATTTAGTGCAGAAAGGACACTTTTGAAAACTAAACAATAGTCCTACTTGGACATAACATATACGAGCCTAAGACCTAGGCTCGCAAGCCTAGCCTAAGTCTTTAAACTCAAGCCTCCCAAAATCGAGAGAGGCCTATGTCCAGCTTTTTTTGTATTATTTTGATGTAATTATCACCACTAATGTTGGAAAATAATTATTAACTATGTATCTATTAAATGCTAATAAAATCCCCTAACTATCACTTTATAAACTATTTGTATAACTAATTTAAAGACTGTTTGTTTCAGTTATCAAAAAAAAAAATTACGTACCTGTAAATTGAAGAACTGAAATTAAAACAACTGCAGTGTATAATCACGTAAATCCAAAATATTAACTGGTAATCCGTCTAAAAACCCAAAATCACTTTATATCACCAATATTTTGTTAAACAATCACTCGCGAAAATATAAATACATCGATCAAAGTTACGAAAATACAACCAACAATTTTCCCGCCTCTCGCGTACGGACAAGCGTGCGTTCAACGACAATACTTTTCATAGACTAATTTATTTTTTCCGCTTGCATACAATCCGGCCAAGACAAATACCTGTCAGCCGCGAACAGACTTTGTTACACTTATTTACTTTTACAAATAGTTGTGTAACAATGCGTGTGATTACTTGATTTGTCAACGTACTACGTAGGTTTTGTTTTTAATTAAACTATTTTTATAGTTAAATTTTCCCTTTTGAGCGAAGTACCTAAATTTCACGATGCCTATGAAGCAAATTGCGTAAAACGCGAAATACCTGAAACTCGAAGTACCTAATCGCTGTGTACACTATGTGTTTATTTTGCTACAGCTACGGAAGTTAGCGATCTTATTTGAAAACATGCGCAGCGTATACTTAAAACATTTTATGATACTATTATTTTTATATTGGGTCAACATTGGGTGATTAACACCCAATGTTGACTTGAAATGATAGTGAGATCAATAATTTAGGACTTGGCTGGTCTGACCGACTATAGTATTAATATTAACAGTTCACGGATTTTGTCATGTTTGCCGCCGTGTCTGTGCAACCATAGTTTTTTTTTAGACTCCTTCAGCTAAGCTAAATTGCTTGTCTTAGGAGTGGGTTCGCGTCGGTAGTGTAATGGCCAGGATTCGAATATTTCGAACCTGAGACCTCTCGATCGTAAGGTAAAACTACCAAGCGACCGACGCAACCCTTTGTAACCCTGAACTGAACCCTGTATTGTAATTAAAAATATCAATATCGCCTTTAATAGTGAACAACTAACTGGTTGGCACTTCACTTTTTATTTTCACGGATGATGCCGATATAAGGAGTTTGGCAATATTTAGAGCTCTACTTCATTCTTAACGCTTAAGAGTTGTGGATGTTATGAAGAATTTCATTTACTTTAATAATGCAGAAGTGAAATTAATACTAAATATTAATAGTGGAGAAGTGGAATTAATACCTACTACTAATATTAGAGAATTGAAATTAATACTATTATTAGAGGCGAAATAAATTTCTTCTTAATGCCAATTTCTTCTACACCTAGGCGACACTCATAACATAATAATTGTTACAGTTTAAAACACATTACATCACCATTGAACCCTGACCAGAATATAAAACCTAGGGCTTAGAATTCAGCTCACGCACCAATAGAAAAGGGCGAGACATCACTTTGTACATTTTAACAATTTGTAACAAAAGTGAAATTTCACCATTGCTATCAATATAGGATCTTCGTCACGGATAGATTTATCGCAGTTATCATCGACGTTTCTAAGTACCTCGGCGGTGATAAACCAGATGGACGCCGTGGGATAAAGTATCTGAGAGTGTGTCATATAAGTGTCGCTTATGACATATATTGTTATCTTGTTGTTTTCTTGAGATAAAAAGAAATGCGTTCAAATTTGATATAGGTAAGAGTTTCCTTTGTTTGTTTAAGTTACTATGGGCAACAGATATACCTATTCTTGTCTTACGACAGAAAGATTACCGAAAGTATTTTTTTATACTACTTAGGGCGCAGACAAGCACACGGCCCTCCTGATAGTAAGTGATTACCGTGGCCTATGGGCGATTGCAACGCCAGGGGAGTCACACTCGTGCCGACCCTGTACGAACAGAGAGATGCTGTGCTGTCAAATTAGTAGGACAAGCCTTTGATAGCACAAAATCTTGCCAGCGAGCCCTGGCTACCCTACTCATTTACGTACTAGGTACTTAATAGGTACTATTGAGGAGCGACGCGACGACGACGGTGTGAAACACAGGGAGGATCCTCCATGAGGCAAAGTGATCACTACTGTCCCGGCCCCACGGTTGACGTTGGGATTTTGAATATAATTATTAGATTCATGAATTTTAAAGTGAACAAACATATACCTATCATATTGACAAATCTAAATTATGTGCTATTCAGCACAATTGAACTTCACTTTCAGGTGCTATACCTAGCCAAACTCTAAAAGGTACCCAAGTGACGTTTTTGTTGAACCTGTATTTTACAGACAGGTTTAGGGATTGGCTCTGGTTAATTCAAATAAAAGGTATGATTCCGTAGCCGACCCCATTTGTCGCACCAAGCTTTTGTTGTCGAGAGGCCCATAGCAATTTAGTTAGGTACTAAAATGGCATAGAAATGCTCAGTTATCAATCCGATGTTATTGATAGTTACCAAAGCTATCAGGTGGTGTTTGCCATGATTAACTTATCTTTACCTAATTCTCGCTATAAGCACTCCAAGTACAAAATATGCGTTGACAAATATTATGATATTATAAACGACCAGAACTGTCTCAAATTACTTATCTTGTTGATAAATATGATATGTTAATTCAGTTTATTTTCTTTTTTAAGTAGCACACTTCAATTTGACTTCACCCCGCCTGATGGAAAGCTGAAGGTAAAGTCTCATGAAAGAGTGTCACCATTATAGGCACGTACCATGTAGCAAAAATGTATATACCTACTTGCAATAGCTCAAGACATATTTTGGACCTAAAATGTACTTTATACGCGAAGTACCTAGGTACACGTTTCTATAGGTGCCTTTTGAGGATAGCACTAGTTAAAAAAAATATTATTCGGAGATAATAAGATCATTTTGAATACTTTGCTAGTCAAGATCGATCACGCTGACTGTAGGTACCCCATATACCTGATATTAAGGCGCGCTTCAACCTCTAAAACATATCATGTTATGTACAATACACGTCTTATCTAAACAAGTATATTGTCATGTAAGTAACTGTATGACATCGATTGTTAAATTCAAATAGGTGCGACCACGCCTCAAAAAAACAAAGCGATCAATACTATGCCCAATCCGGAAATCGCACCAGAGACCTCACACTCACTTGCGACTACTGATTATATACTCGTGTTACTTAAGTAAATAGTAAATAACTCTCATAGAACTGTTTGAGACACAGTAGCTCCCTAATGTACCTAGGTAGTAGGTACTATCTAACAATAGTTATAGGTATGCAGCTATCCATATCCACACTAATACTAGCTGACCCCGCGAACTTCGCACCTAACAGTCAATTCTTTTTTTTTTCAATTTTTCTCTCCGTAAGAACCATCCCCGTACTTTGTGGAACGTTCTAAAAAAAGAATTAGCGAAATCGGTCCAGCCGTTCACGCGTGATGGCGTGACCAAAGGAAATAGGGATTCATTTTTATATATAGAGATTATAAATGCGAAAGTAACTCTGTCTGTCTGTCTGTCAGTCTGTAACACTTTCACGCCCAAATCACGGAACCGATTTTGATGAAATTTGGTACTAGGAGATAGATTAATAGACCTTGGGAAAGGACCTAGGCTATGTTTGGTCGCGATAACCGACATCCACGCGGGCGGAGCCGCGGGCAAAAGCTAGTATTTTATAAATATTTAAATATTCCATGATACGACCGTTCTATGATGCTTGGTTCCCTGCAGAGTAGAATTTGGGCCACCTCATCTCTTCCCATGCGGTGTCGTACAAGGTGAATAAGGCTTAGGGCTGCTTAACATCAGACAGATACTTATACAGCTCAGACTCAGCCTCAAGCTTATGACTCGAGTCAACAATAGTGCCCGGAATATGGCTATTGACTCACCCCCTATTACGTGAGACGTAATAGAATGATTGATGAAATGTGGCGGTGTTATACACCTCTGCCTTACCATCCGGGGATAAAAGCTTGATTATAAGTATGTTTGTATGTATAACATTAAGAGCCCAATTTAGAGCCCAACTAAGCATAGCATACTAGCATAGCTTGTAATCTCGAAAATAGATAAATACCTAGGTATATACGTTTTTATCCTTCATATAACGAGGTATGTTTTTATAAACATCCCAACCAATGGAAATAGGCATACATATTAAATCCAAACGTACAAATATTTGCACTGAGCGAGAATCGAACCCACGCCCCTTGATGCAGTAGTCGAATGCACTACCGTCACCCTACAGAAGTCGTCCGTAAATATATCCCATAATAAAAGCATTAAAAGCTATATCCTGATTAATGAAGAATTTAAGACTGTGGGTTTAATGACCGCCAATACCGCCATTCTTATAGATATAGCGAATAAATATTTAATCTGTAGTATATTTATAGTCAGACATTGTTTCTAATCTTTGCTATCTAGGATGAAGTTTGCTATACTGTTTTTGGACGGTTATTATTTTTCTTACCGACATTGTTTTGTTACTTTTTTAAAAATATGATATTTGTGCACCACTTAACTGCCCATGCATTTCTCCAATCCACAGACTCCATTGTCACGGGTTGTCTGTAAGAAATCGCGCCTAGCGATAAGACCACCGTTTGTACTACCTACCGCATAAATTGTAAATTTTTAACTCTTTTTTTTTGTAAATATTGTTTATGGTGTACAATAAAGGTGTACAATTATTATTATAAGGCCTATTGGTAGATATAATAAGATATTCCTAAAAAAAATTAGACTCTTAATTATTTTCCATGTCATTTATCATGTGTGACCACGATTCCATGTCACAAAATATATGAGGAGGATGAGCAGGTCAGACGGCAGTCGCTCCCTTACAAATCTGAAGTAGAAAATAAGATTCGTGAGAACGTACCTACCACTCGCCCACCTGATTATGGTATCAATGACCGACCTATAATTTTTCACGGTGTTGGTGCAATGTTCCGCTTGCTGTAAATCTATAAAAAATGGTTCCCGTCCGCACTGATCTTTTAAATTTTATAAAAACAGCTATGGATGGCGTGGTAATAGAGTATTCGAATGCTACGTGATAGGCTATTTGACAACATTAAAAATATACCACAAATTGTGGCCATCCTATTAGAAAATAACGTTAAAAGACCTACGAGACTACAATATACTCTCAAATATGTGTATTTTATGAGAATTTCAAATATAAAAATGTTATATTTTGTTGATTTATTGTCTATGACAAAAACGCTCGTGATTGGTTAGAGCTCTGGGTGACGTCGTTGCTCCCAAAATATCTCCAGTTGTATGAGCTATTATTGTTTGTTTCGGTGTTATTATTTGCTTTTTCCTTGATTATCGCGAGTTTTATGGACATATTTTGTGATTAAGTTCAAAATGGATACAAATTTTGTGCGAGCCGATGATAACAGCAACTTATCTACAATAGAGTGACGTCACAAATCACACGCATCGCCATGTTTAAATATCCTAGCGTTTTTCGCGCACTTTTGAAAATTTAAACTTTAGCATTGATTTTTTAACATAATGCATTGTTTTTTTACAGAAATATTAATGTGATATGTTTATACTGTAATAAGCAATCATTTGAAATGGTTTTTGAAAATTAGTCAAATAGCCTCATTGCAAATATATAATAGAAATCCGACTAAGTGCAAGTAGGACTCGCACACGAAGGGTTCCGTATCATCATCTGTTTTTTTTTTAGTACTTGTTGTTATAGCGGCAACAGAAATACCTACATCATCTGTGGAAATTTCAACTGTCTAGTTATCAAGTTATCACATAACTATGTTCGCGAGACACTAGATGAAGATGAGAGGAAACGGACAACAGACAGACAGACAGCGGAGTTAAAGCAATGGAAAAATGTATAAAAACTAGTAACTAGATAGGTATAATAGTTAGTAGGTATTTATTATACATCTTAAAGTAATGGATTGGATTACGTTCCGTTTTTATGTATTACAAGATAAGTTCTTTATGTGTAGCGCTGTTGCGTCCTTTTAGACATTGGAATTGCTAAATCAGATCGGAAATTGCAACACGAGCCAGGTTTGCACGAGGCTCTTAATCAGCACAATGGGCGAAAAACTTACACACACAATAAAATTAACGTTTCAACATCGATTTTCTCCAATTTCCTGTATCAAATTCAACACTTCCAAAAATTTGACAATAAATAAATTATCTACATAGCAACATCCAGATCAATATTTGTACTGGGTGGGTATTGAACCCTCGATCTCTGTGTAGCCGTTGAGTTGCCACCAACGACGCCGCACTGGCATAAATGTTAGTAATACGAGTATAAGGGAAAATCAAAAATTCATATATATGATTACTAATTGCTATTGTTAGCATGTTTGTGTAGATAATGTCATCAGGAAATTATAATATTTTCTAAGAAATCGCGTGCATTCCAATAATACCAACAATTATAATATCCGCAATTTTCTTTTACTTTTTACAGTAATTATTTGCGACCAATGATGTATTATAAACTATAGATATGTTATCCACACTCTAAAATGGCGACAAAAAAATGATGACTTTTGGTCATCATTTTATGCACCAATCAGAATCGCGACAGTGCGCCACCCAAAAAAAAACGTTTTTAATAATAAATACGTAATAATAAAATATTATTAATATAAATAATAATATATTTCATATAAATTAATAACATTGACGTATTTTTAGGGTGGCCGCACATGTACGGTTTCCGGAGACGGTTTCCGTCCACGGTTTCCTGATTTGGAATTCCGTGTGCCGAGCGCACACGTCCGGTTTTTTGCATTAGGTTTTTTTATTATTACTTCGAAGCGAGCAGTGTTGCCAGAGCCAAATTGTCAAATGTAACACAAGCTGGCTTAAAAGTTGCATTTTCGGGGGAAAAGTTACGTATTCTTGTTTTTTTATATAGTGTTTCTTGTTTTTTACAAATCCTCTCGGTTTATCTCGGGTATCCGCCCAATTTAGGAGCCGGCCTTCCGAGATGCTCCTTGAAATCCCACTGGCCATTGAGTACGAGCCCCAGCTATTTCATCTGGGACTTAATGCAGCTGAGAGCGTCTACCACTATGGGGCTGGGTCGTAAGAGAGTCAAAAGTTACGCAAAATGTAACAAAAGTTACAATACAATCTGGCAACCCCGGAAGCGAGACACAATCAGTGTTGCCAATTACTGATGATCTGAATTCCCCACAAACCCAACAGAAAGGCCCCAATATTAGACATTGATAACTACATTACTTCTCTTGAAGTTTCCCGCTATATTCACCACTTGCGATGTTTATTGCGGCTCGTGTACATATATTGCCAATAAAGAGTTAAATAGTACCTTAATGTCGGATATTTTGCTTTAATAATTTATCAATATGTATAATACTTGCCACTTATTACTTCTGAGTTTAGGTCTAGTGTGAATGTCTAAATGCCCCACATAAGCACAATCCCCACAAATTCCCTAATCGGCTTGAATTTCGGTTGCTAATATTCTTTAAAAAAAAAAAAAAAAAAAAAAAGAAAAAAAAAAAAAAAAAAAAAACTGTGCCTGTCCTGACGTGTGCGGCGATTAGTACAAAATGTATGCGAGTGCTGCGTTCGGTATGACGTCATTAGGTTTTTTCCATTCTGAACCGAACGTCAGGTTTTTTCCGTTCTGCAAAAAGTAAGGACGTGTGCGGCTAGTAGAACATTTTGTATGAAAATGGAGCATTCGGTTTTATGAATCTGACTTTTTGATCAGGAAACCGTGGACGGAAACCGTACGTTTGCGCGGAGCCTTAGAAGTAGCTAATATGTTGTGTTTGCGCCATTTTTGAAAGCCGCCATCTTCCTGTATGACGTATCTATAAAAATAATACATCATTGTTTGCGACACGATTTGCCAATTCCGATATCTACTAAAATACCTGTGAAAATACGCTCCAAGTAGGTAGTGTCTATAGACGCTCCAAGCAAAGCGTAAGCGTTCAATGGCCGCTTTTAGACTACCTATCACGACTTTATCGCACGATAGTCAACGCTCATGTCGTGGATGTCGGGTCGTAGATAATATAAAAGCGCCCATACAGTAATAAATAATTTCATGTTGCTTTCATTTCTTTTAAAATTTATTTTTTATGTATAATAAATTATTAATAATTTTTTATCATTGTATTTAGTTTAATAAGTAATAGGTATGTATCATTTTGTAATTTTGTTATTAAATTTACCAGAATAAAAATACATCATCAGCTGGTTTGTGTATCTTTACTCTATGAAATGACGTCATGGACCATAGACAACGATGGTGCTGTCATGTCATTCATGAGTTTTGTTCGAATCGAATGGCCGTCATTGAATCGAGTTTTGTGATAAATTTCGTCCTTTTGTGATGAGCTAGAGCATTTGCAGTAAATTGAATCCTTATTTTCACAAACTCAACTGGTTCGATATGTGTTAAATTATAATTAGATCGACATTATAACTACTTTTATCAATCGCCCTAAAAAATACCACGGAGAATAGTTCACAAATCACGTCGCAAGTACCTACTGAATAACATTGGCCTCAAAATCTGTGATGGAAACTTACTCCGCCGCGGTTTCAAGACGAAAAGATTCAGCAGTTGAAGGCTATAAATGACCTAATCAAGCAGTAACTTTCGTGATAAACGGCGTGAAGTGTTAGTGATCGTCGACAGACGGGTTTTATGTGCGCGTGACGGTGACATGAGCACAAACAACAAGCGGCGCGGAGCTAGCGGTTCCAGTTGTTCTGTCCCCGGGGTGCCCGCCCTCGTGAACGCGCCGACCGCCATGTCCGCCGACCTAGCCTCGCTGTTCGAGTGTCCCGTGTGTTTTGAATATGTATTACCACCGATCTTGCAATGCCAGAGTGGGCACCTGGTGTGCTCAAGCTGCAGGCCAAAGCTGTCATGCTGCCCGACATGCCGTGGCCCGCTTGGCAATATACGCAATCTTGCTATGGAAAAAGTTGCCAGTAATGTCATGTTTCCCTGTAAACATTCCAATACTGGCTGTACAGTTACCCTAGTTCACACAGAAAAGGCTGAACATGAAGAAGCTTGTGAATTCAGGCCCTACTCATGCCCTTGTCCTGGAGCGTCTTGCAAATGGCAGGGTGGCCTCGACCAAGTCATGCCACATCTCATGATGTCACACAAAAGTATTACTACTCTTCAGGGTGAAGATATTGTATTCTTGGCAACAGATATCAACCTACCAGGAGCTGTTGACTGGGTTATGATGCAGTCTTGTTTTAATCACCACTTTATGCTAGTTCTTGAAAAACAAGAAAAATATGATGGACACCAACAATTTTTTGCGATAGTGCAACTTATAGGATCTCGTAAAGAAGCAGAAAACTTTGCATACAGGCTAGAGCTAAATGGGCATCGGCGAAGACTGACGTGGGAAGCGATGCCCCGATCTATTCACGAAGGAGTGTCATCTGCTATCATGAACTCGGATTGTCTTGTGTTTGACACATCACTTGCACAGCTGTTTGCAGATAATGGAAATCTTGGAATTAATGTCACAATATACCTGCCAAATTAAAACATTTGCAGATAAGAATTCTATGGCATTTGTACTCCTCTACCATTTTGCAAATGCTGTAAGTATTCCTATATTATTTAAGGTTTTTTGTTAGAAAATTCAAAGACACTGTCTTCATATCCTAATAAGGTACTATTGTGGCTCTTTTGTTGCTACAGTATACTATCGGAGAACTTAGACTTGTCAGCTTTGCAAAGTGAAGTGAAAACTAGTTAATAAGACAAGGACCCTGCAAGTGCATTCATCCCATTAAAATTTATTGATTAAATAGTCATAAAGAAGTAATTAAAAAATTATCAGATGCATTGTCCTTAACATACTGGACTATTACAATTCAGAATAGAAACAAAGCTATCTGGAGCATCAAAACAGAATGCATTATACATTTTTTTTTAATATTCGTCATTATTTTATATTGCTGTATACACACATCTTTATCCCTGGGTAGGCAGAGGTACTTGCTTCTTGAATTACAGCCAGCAATATTATATAATGAGCATATTGACGCCTTGGTATAAAAACCTTCTAACTGCCTTTACCATTGAATGGTTATTTTGAATTAATATTTTTTAGATATACTCCTAATAATATCCACAAGTTAATTGTACATCCACTCTGCATCAGTTGTTGTGTTGCCAAATAGCATGTGAGCTAATTAACCAGGCACTCTTGACTCGGAACTGTCTCGCTCACTACTGCTGCACCTTTTGAATACTGTTTTAACAGTATTAGATCATCCACAGTGGTGGGCTGCTACCTGCAACTCCACGTCATAGTTTGTATGTGAGCTTATTTGACCCAATATACCTTATTGAGATGTGCAGACAGTGTCGCTCAACTGATATTCAGGATAATAATATACCTGAACAAATGAACACTAAAAACTTGTGTATATTTATTGATACAGTTTCCTTTGTGTATTCTTAAAAATGTATTTTTGTCAATGTAAGTGAACTGTATCATTCTTTTTGAGGTAATAAATGTCTTTGAACAGAATATTCTTTGCTTAATCAATACCATGTTATAGTTTAGAACACTTTTGCTATAAAAGTGACTGAAATAACAGTGATCTAATAATACTTTACTATCAATGTAATTATACCACAGTTGTATGATATATAGATATTTTTGATGGAGATTGTGGTGCATAAAATTAATAACTTGACATGTTTTTGTAATGAATTTATGTAATAATGGACATGAACGTAGGCCAAAAATGTTTCTTTTTACTCTCATTACTTTGTAAATGTGTGTTCAACCTTAGAATTTAAGTAGCGGAATGTTTAAATTCTCAGAGTGAATAACATAGTATTCACTTTAGAATTGCCTTGTGAATGTAGTGTATAAACAAATTGTGACATCTCGCAAAGAGAACGTGATTATTTTATTCCAAACAGTGAACAAATTTGAACTAACATATAATCATAATGTAAATACAAATATAAACATTTATGATAAGGGTTTTGAGTGATGTTGCTTAGGAGCTTAATGTGCTGGTACCGTCGACTTGTGCCCAAGGCAGGCAGTAGTCAGATTTTCTGCAAGGCAATCTTGCAGTCCAAATGATAATGACGACATATTTGACAAGATTTTCGTAAGGTGTCCGTTTAAAGATTTCTGCAGGTCTAAAATGGCCGTTTTGGATGTTTCATCTAAAAATGACATTCATTTGCAGATTAGTTGGTGACATATTTTAAAGATTGTAAAATGACCACATTTTTTAATATGTCATTCATATTTCATCTGCAATATGTTTCATATTAGGGATGTTCGATCCGATCCGATACTTGTGTGGATCGATACAAAGCAATGCGATCCACTCGATTTTTGTATCGATACAATAGCTTTCGATCCGTTAGTGGATCGATACAATAGCTTTCGATCCGTTAGTGGATCGATACAAGATAAAGATAAACAAACATAATCCATAATATTTATGTCGGAGCCAGGGGGGGCACACTTAGAACAAAGTAAAATTACGACATTTTGCAGCGACCTCTGGAGTTTGGCGCACGTAATAATAAGCGACGCCATTTTGCCGAGTGACGTCATGTAACTTTCATTCTATAATATATAAATTGGTCACTACATGGCGTTGTCGCAAATTTTTTTAGATCGCGTTATGGTTTCGTTTCACTGTCAGGTATAAATATCGGGTCCAGAAATTCTCAACTCAGTTATGATTCGATACACATAATAGTGCCCTCTGTTTTGACATATAGCCGTCTAATGTGAGAAATCTGATAGTTCCTTAAACTTACGATATTAATGAGTTATGTTCTTTTCTATAGGTACAGATAAATTATCGTGATAAAGTTTTTGCATTGAGTTGCCACTCTTCTCCTATATATTACTATACTCTTTGGTCGGAACCCTTGCTGAACAGAAAGTCTGATCCAATTAAATATTGGTTAGCGAGAAAAGTCGTTTGGGGAACACTAAGCGATGTAGCCTTACGTTACTTGTCCGTTGTAGGAACGTCAGCTGTGCCTTCAGAACGATTTTTCTCACTGGCCAACCATACTTTGAATGAGAGCCGAAATCGTATTGATCCAGAGAGGCTATCAAAATTAATATTTTTACGTACACTTCCTTATAAAGATTGGCCCATGTGAACACTTTTGCTTTTTTTTTCTTAATTAAACTAAAATTGTTAAAAATACAACTTGTTTAATTTCTTGAATTACTTGATTCGATATTGGATCGATCCAAAAAAATCGTATCAAATCTATTGGATCGATATTTGTATCGATACAGTGTATTACGATCCATTGCGATCCAGAGTATCGATACAAAGTACCCGGATCGAACATCCCTATTTCATATTTGTTATTGGTGTTGCTATGACGAAAAAAATATAAGGATTCGCCGAATCGTGCTTTTACGGTATTTACTACATTATGATTTTGTCATTAATACAGCGTAAAATGGTAGTTATTATGTTCTATATATCAATAGTTCATGATTTCCATCTAATAAACATGAATTAAAAGAAAAATAACGCTAAAACTACAATTTGTTTCCAATTTTTATTTTTATTTTTGGTGTGGTAATTTTTGCCTGACGTGACATTTCAAAACTGTCTGTTGTCAAAACTTGGTTTCAATGTTTATTTATGTTTCTTATTCTTTTCTTATCAAGTTACTTCGACAAAAAACATTGAATGTGTTTGTGTTTCTGTGATTAGATTCAGAGGCGTCTAAAGTAAGGTGCAGACACGAAACTAATGATGTTAGAATGGTAGACGGGCAACGTAATGGGGGAACGACGGTGGCGTATAAACAAAAGCAAAATACTGTCCTTTTGTTTGGATCCTGTGGGAAGTAACTAACAAACTCGAGTCAGCCAGTCAAAATCGAGGCCACTCTATATCCTGCGTTAATAGCTCTACTACGGGACATTGACAGAATTGATGTTAAAAGCACAGAGCCATTCATTATGAATTGAATTGAACTTATCAAGTTACTTCTACAAAAAACATTGAATGTGTTTGTGTTTCTGTGGTTAGATGCAAAGGCATCTTTACACAAGGTGCAGGCACGAAACTAATGATGGCAAAACGGTAGACCGGCAACGGGATGGCAGAGCGATGGCTGGATATAAACACAACAGTGTAAAAGCCTAGAAGGCACACAGAGTACTCTTCTATATATATCATGCTACTACTTAGAGGAGTGGAGCAGTAATTATAAATATGAACAAATCCTGCAAATACCCATAAGATATTTGGAAATCAATAAATTAATTTAAAGGGATGACACGGGGTTCTGAATAATCCCACTGGTGGAGCAGGACGAAGTCTCTGATAATAACAACAATAATTGTATTGTACCTAATGATAATTTATTAGCTGTAAGTTTTCATAAAATGCAATGAATAAATAAATAAAAAGTTTTATTTTTAAATAAATATGCAAATGAGAATATTTATATTTCTATATACCTCTACCTTCATGATCATTATAGTGTTTATTATGCTTAAGTAGGTAGGTATATTAGTCAAAGTTATCGAGGTTGAATCTAAGGCCTTTCACATTTTTTTATATACTGTCTGTCAATTTACTGCACCCCGCTAGATGGTAAAAACTTGAGGTGCAATCCAGAACATGTGGACCACCATTAGGCTTGCATTAGGCAACATTAGCTGTGACATTAGACTATCTTGGTCATTTATATAATAATATAATTATTTGTAGATGCCTCACAAATTAAATAAGGCTTCAGCGCCTTGCCTGTTGACTGGGCCCTTTACACTGGTGGGCCGTTCCCTGTATGGAAAAACTCTAGCATAATTTGAATATTTATTCTACATACATAGTATACATACATACATACAATCACGCCTTTATCCCCGGAGGGTTAGGCAGAGGTGACTTTACTTCCACATTTCACCAATCTTTGTATTGGATCCCACGTAGCCTATTGCCGTTTTCCGGGCACTATTGTTGACTTGAGCCATGTATAGGCTGCGTCTGGACTGGCTAAGTGGACGAGACTGGATATTTATTCTAATTCATGTAATTTGGAAGTTCATCATCACAGCGCAAGGTCCGGTTGAATTGCAAAGTTTTGACAAGATCAAATCACGAGTAGCAAGCAATAATCAATTAATATTAAATAAATGAAGGGGGGAGACAACACGACCCCGTCGCCAAAGCTTGACTTTTGTAGGAGCAACTCAGACCTTATAACCTGAAATAAAAGTCTACGCCAAAGCCTCGGCCGTCAATAAATAGTTGTGTGGACAAACAGAGTGGAGTTAAATTGTGCCCTCAACATCTAAGTGAGGTTTAATATTACAACAATAACTATGAAAACATCAATATGAAGGCTAAAATCTGCTAAAAAGTAAATCCGTGTTAACATTCAATACGTCACGAATTTCACCGAATTTGACATTATGAATGACTCATATATTTAGACCATTTTACGCATCTTCATACAAAACTGTCAAATAAGATGATGAACATATTGAGCTTCATTATATGATTCATCAAAAGTAACCATTTTACGATTAGTGAAATCTGACAATTAAGATGATCATTTAATGAAACATCCAAAGCGGCCATTTTAGACCTGCTGTTCGTGCTAATTAACTTCAAGTGTCCAAATGTGGAAATATGTTACCACCACTCTGCAGAGTGATGCTAATAACACCATCTTGAGTTGCTTGTGTTTGAATGAAGGGTGCCAAAGTCTGAAGCAAAGTAAAGACTAATCAATTATGTTGCCTTTAGAGTATGTAGCTGCAATAAAACTCGTGTACACAATGAATTACCTGAATATGAAAGAACCAGTCGAATTTTTCCTTATTTTAAAGCAGATAGCTGTGGTCTCCGGGAACCGGAAACCGCGATAACTCCAACGAAACAGTTTTTATTAAGGGCTAATTACTGAAAAAGCAGTGCCCGACGGCAGCCGGAATTTGTTACTAGAAATAGTTGCGAGATTCTTGCAATCTCGCGTCGTCTCACGGCACCGCGCTGCCTATCCTTTACCTCCAAAGGACTATAAACTTTTTCACCCACAGAAGATTCAAAATGGTTTGTAATATTTTGCACTATTCTATTAGTCTGAGTATTTTGCCTCAAAAATCTACTGCCGGTCGCTGCTCTTTTCGTAAAAATTAGTCCTGAAGATTACATTTTGCCACTTTAGCTCAGATGTTTGTCTTCCAATACCTGTTGACTATCTCACTAAAATTAAAGAGCTCTTGGGACTAAAGTGTGTCATTGGAATAACTCGTAATCATTATCTACGATTGATTTAATATATTAAGTTGTGATTAGTCTATATGTTATTTATAGTGCCAGCAAATAAATAGCATCCCCTTGATGATGTAAGTTTTTCATTACCTCACTCTGAATCAGTCATATCTTGAAGTGTAAGGAGTAGGTATACTATTGGAAAGTAAAGTTTACATTTACATTAGAGAATAACGCAACTTGACAAATTTTGCTGCCGCAAGAAAAACTTAGAGAATCGATGGCTAATTATTTTGATCGCTATAGTTTACTACTGTCATAAGTTTGTGTCAGTGAACAGTATCTCAATATAACCAGATTTATATTGTTTTCTGTATGTGGACTGTTATGGTTATACATATTGTGGGCAGCTGTAATTCGTTAGTTATATTCCATTTATTTATACAAACCCGTTACTTAATGTTGTATTTATGTAGTTTTAATTGCCTCGTCTATCAGTTCAGCCATTCTGTAACTCCACAAGCATTGGTGTAGTTTTATTTTAATAAGAATAAACTGATTACATTTTATGAGAAATTCTAGTTGAAATAAATTTTGTATGTAAATTTTATTTTCATTTAATCACCTTTACGTTAAGTATTTAAATATTTAGAACAAGTTGGGCTATGTATGGATAAGGCTATCCGATCCGTGTGGTGATGGAGAAAAAATACATGTATCACCACTTCATCTTATCCGAAGGGTGTCGTAAGAGGCGAGGAACGGAACGATACGCAGACGATACCACTTAGGAGAGAAGGAAACTCGAAATAAAACCTTGTACCAACTGTTCGAGCCAGTCAGTGTGCAAACGGCCAAAGCCTCCAACTACTATGATCAGATGCTTAAAATATAACCGCCTTCATTGATATAATGTTCTGTGTGGCCTAGCGGTAGAGCGTTGGATTGCTACTCCGAAATCGAAGATGCCGTTCCCGTTTAGTGCAAAGATTATTCAACGGAAATCGAACCCGCGCGCCCACAATCATAGTCGAACGCTCTGCCGCCATGTATAGGTCGTCCAAAAATATTATTTACAACACACCTGCTCATAACAGTGATATTATTTTACCGCAATTAAGCACGGAATGACACCTATTATAAAACTGTGACTTTTTCATTACTATTATTCACAAAAGTGAGTTATAGATTCTTTTTTAAATTTTATAGGAAGTGTCTATAATTGTCTATGTTCTTAAAAAAGTTTTGATACAAAAAATAACGTGTTTAATAGTACGAATAAATTAATACGCCTATTGTATGGTCATTTGATGCATTTTCGTATTTAAATAAATAATTTCAACTTGTAATACTTGTGTAATAAACAAAATTTTCGCTCAAATTTAACTTTTTTTCTCTCTAAGTACAGAAAAAAAACAGAGTAAAAAAAGTTAAGTTCAAACCTCATTTTTTTTTAAATATGGTCGACCGCCATTGTTAAATGCGCGCGCATAGGAAAACGAATTAATTTGTAGTATTGTTTATTTAGTATTTGTAGTATTATTTTATTCGCAAGTGTGTTGTAAAACGTCGTATGGCACGTGTGAGCATGATGATTACCGTCCTCGGCTGTCTTAAGACCCTCGCCTGGCGGCTCGGGTCTCAATGGCGCCTCGGCGGTAATCACCAACGTTGCTCACTTGTACCATAATGTACTATTTCACCATTGACACTCGAAAAAGGGCCCGTGATTCATCAAAAACAGTGAATAAAACGCTCTTTGTTTCACTGAGTGAATAAAAAAATTTGAATTTGGAACATGCGCGAATGTACGGATTCTAGTGAAACATGCAAAGAGGTTGCACACTCTCACTATAAAAACGTACTAAAAGCCACCTAAATGAAATCACTGGCTGGATGGAATGCGGCTCAGTTTAAATTAAGAAAAAAAAATGCCACCATTTTCTGTGTAATTTTCCTTGTAAAAGTTTATGTTTGTCTCATAATCATAAAATGACTTCATCTAGTGATGAAAATGAAACTCCATATTCTCGAACGCGAAAAGACTCCTGAGTCTTTTCGCGCTAAAGCGGTAGCTATTACTGATAATTTGCTGCTTCTTTTGTGTACTATCCATAACAAAATGTAATTCATAATCACAGAGTAATCGTTTTCTCGTAGTCAATGGTGAAAAGTTGAGTACCTAACACGTGAAAAATGAATTCATCTCGGCTCTTGTATCCCTCGATACGCTCAGCTTTCTATCTAGAATCCCTCGCTACGCTCGGGATTCTACCGCAGAAAGCTTCGCTCTTCTCGGGATACAACTCTGTGCCTCGAAAAGAATTCATCTTTTTTTCACTTGTTGGGTAATCTACTATTATTCATAAACCAAAAAAGTTCTCGTGTTATTGTCGTTTTAACATTATTTTAGCAACAACGCCATATCCCTTTCCCTACTAATATTATAAATGCGAAAGTAACTCTGTCTGTCTGTCTCACTTTTACGACTAAACCGCTGAACCGATTTTGATGAAATTTGGTATAGAGGTAGGTTAGACCTTGAGAAAGGACATAGGCTATGTTTGGTCGCGATAACCGACATCCACGCGGGCGGAGCCGCGGGCAAAAGCTAGTTAGCAATAAAACAGTTTTTGGTGTGTCAAGGATACCAATGAAAATACACTACAATACTTTGTCATGACATTTATTTCTTCGACTGGGACACTTTATACTATGGTTTGAATAAATATGAACATAAAATGATTCAGTAATCGACATGCAGCTTAGCACCAACCTTCAGATTAAACATATAAATCAACTAGTTGATAACCGACTAGTTGATTATTAACTGTATGATAATCAACTAGGTGATTATTAACTAGATAGTTATCAACTAGTCGATAACCAACTAATTGATTACCAAATAGAAGATAACCAACTAAGTTGATTTGTTGCTACTCTGTGGTTGTAAAGGTGATGGTAATAGACAAGGGGCTGTTGACGAATCGCTGCCATCTAAAATTGAAGTTGATTTCTTTTGGGGAGTGAATGGGTCATTTTCTAAAACTACCCTCCTCTCTAAAGGACTGAACGGATCATTCCCTCTATGCACTACTTCGAAGGGATCTGCGTCGTGCCCTTTCTGAACAAAACTGAATTCATCAAAAGAGTCTAATGCTGCATAGTCTCTTGATGTTTGAGGAGCGAATGGATCGAACGGTACGGTTTTCTTCACACCATCTGGACTGAAAGGATCCTTCGGTTCTGGTTTAGGCGTATCTTCAGCTATACTATTATCACCGCTAAAATCTGATAAATCTATATCATAGTTAATATTACTCAGGCCTGGAGGCAGATGTTCGGCCCCAAAATCATCTGGCGTCATTAGTTCGTCTATAGATCTTGAATCAAATGGAGTGAAGCCAAGAGGTGATGGTGTTAGTAATTCTAGTGAGCTGGCCTTTTTCAAGTCCCAAGTTTGGTCTAGATTCTTTGGGGATTTTGGTGGGGATTCTGTTTCTATGACTTCGAAGCCTAAGATATTTAGTTTGGGCTCCTCCGAAGTTTCGACTATGACACTGGGCTCTGGTAGTTTAGAGATGATTTCAACTGGTTCTGATGTTGTGTGGAGGGGTTCTGATGTTGTGTGGAGGGGTTCTGGTGCCGTGTGGAGGGGTTCTGGCCGTGGTTCGGGGTTCGGTAGGGGTTCTTCGGCGACGTTGGTTGAACCCAGGTCGATGAGGGGCGCGGTGCTGATATTCTTCAACTTCCCAAAGCGAGGTAGTTCACGGCGAGGTGTTATTTCTAAAGGTGTCTTGGCTAGGACATCTTGAACTTTTTTTGCGATTTGTTCCTGTTGATAAATGAGCAAAATAATGATATTAAGTTTTTTGGTACGAGTATATTTACAAATATGTTGACATAATCTAATTAAAATGTCTTGTTTGAGTAGTATAGTGGAGTAAACAGTTATATCCAAATTTGTTTGTCGTCTAAATGTTGTTGGTGTAGGTTTTTTAACTAAAATTCTATGGTCACTATAATGGGTCTAATCAGGGGGGGGGGGGGGGGGGGGCAAGTGGGGAACTTGGCCCACCTGCTCTGCTCAGCCCGAAGTTAAGGAATTTTTAAAACACACGACAACAATCCCGGATCCGGTTTGACTTTTGCCCTATCCCTTAAAGAAAGCTGGGTATACCCATGGTCACTATCATTAGAGATAGTGCTTTATTTTGCCGACACAATCGATTGATGCCATAAAAATACAGCATGTTATTTTTTCGGATTGTAGTCTGATCGATTACCGGGTATGGCAAGCGAATTTTCGAAAAAGATTGAATGCAATTCATTTTCTTTTCAATAAACGTTTCCTTTGAGTGAAATTCGCTATTTAGAGTACTTTCCCTCCAGGTAAGGTCAAAATCTTCCACCCTGTATATTAAGACGCAAATTCCAAATTTTACTACGGCACTTGTTGTAAAATCGTATACAGTAATCCTGGAAATAATGACTAGTCTTATGGCGTCGAGTGGCCATTGGGTCAGATGGCAATCGCTTCACGGAAAATATCGAGGTCTAACCAAATCCCCAACCCCCAACCAAGACCCCAGACTCCGAGCTGAAAAGTTTCGAATGCGACTGGGAATTAACGCTAGGGGGAAGAGAAGAAGAGATGGCGTCTCGTGGCGTTACCTCGAAGCTGAGCGCGTTGGCAGCCAGCTGGTCGGCCCTGGCCTGCAGCTGGCGCGCGTGCTCCAGCAGCTGGAGTGTCGCGTCACGTTGTTCCTCTGCCTCGCGCGCCGCACCGCACAGGGAAAGTGCCGCCGCCTGTACGTATGTACCGATATCGGTTATTGGCGGTTCCCATAGGTGTAGTGTAGCGCGAAAGTGTCTACGTTCATGACAGCTTGTCTCTTTGCCAGCTTGGCTGACATGTGCAAATGGTTTAAAGTCTTTATTTATTCGTTGAATATGGTACAAAATGGTGTTTAGGTACATAATGTTCAGATCTCATCCGCCGGTTCTGTGTGTGCAGTGAAGGAGGAAGACCCGGAAGGCGGACACTGAGCTCCAAGGTCATCTTGGCCACGGATGCAATCAGGAAAATGCGTCTACATGAAGATGATGATGTCTCTTTGCATTAAAAACATTTGAATACATTTGGACAATTCAAAGTGATTGGATGCCATTTGGGTTATGTATTGCACCTGCTACTTTACAAGATTGTTAGATTTACTTATTAGACTGATTATAAACTAACCATGTCAAGAGTCCAGGTCTGTCGGTGTATCGAGATGAATGAAAATATTAATTCAAATACGTTATGTTCATTATCTTACCCAAGAACTGCCACCGATGGACGCCGGCATCGCCATGTAGCTGTCGAATTCCTTCTTGTCCATGTTCAACGATTCCGCTGTTAAGTTCTCAATGAAGGATACCGCACAACACTAGAAATGAAGAAAATTTACAATGAGAATGGTGACGAAAGCAAAGCTGAAGAATTTGCTTAATTGGTAGAACGCGCTAGTTTTGAAAACTACTCGACCAATTTTTTTTGCATTAGATAAGCCCATTTATAGAGGAAAGCTACATGTTATATATCATCACGCTCCTACACAAAGGAGCGGAGCAGTTTTCATAAATGTCAAGAGATCCAGCAGATTCTCATGCTTTATTTGCAAAATAATAAATAACGGGCATATTTATGAGATAAATGGGTGCAGCAGGGTTTTGAGGTATGTCACGAGCGAAACCAGGGAGGATCAGCTAGTTCTAACATCAATACTAAGCTCTACTTACCAAGTTAGTGAAATAGTATCCACCTTCTCCAGTCATGAGCCGTTGCGCGTTGCAGAACCGCGTCACGAAGTTGATATTGCTCACCAGGCGAGGAGGATTCGCTTTTAGTACCTGGTGATAGATTAGAAATCGATCAAGTACATAATTTATAAAAAAAATTGTCTTAAAAAGAATATTAGCAACCAAAATTACTAATACAGGGAGTATTAGTAATTTTGGTCCCCCTCCAGCTAAGCTAAATTGCTTGTGTTAGAAGTAGGTTCGGTACTGTAATGGCCAGGATTCGAACCCATGTCCTCTCGATCGTAAAGTCGACTCCTGAACCACTAAGCTACCAACCACATTTTATTAATCTGCAAGAATCTACTTTTTTGGGTTTTGCCTACGTAGCCAGGCAGTGTAGACATGAGTCTCTGACTATAATTCGAATATAGTTGACACGATAGATTTGTCTGCTATTAAAGACTCGCGAGACATGAAAACTGTGTGCACAGTGAGGTATGAAAGGAACTTCTATCCGAGCAGGCTCAGGTTATGGAATGATCTCCCTGCTGTGGTTTTTCCAAGCAACTATAATATGGGGTTCTTCAAAAAGGGCATTAGAAGCTTCCCACAGGGTCTGCAGCACCAGTGTGACACTCCCGTTGTCACACACGTCTATAGGCCAAGGTAACCACACATCCGTACGCTTGTCTATGGTATAAAAATAGAAGTGCAATCAATGATGTATTATTTTTATAGATACGTCATACACGAAGATGGCGGCTTTCAAAAATGGCGCAAACACAACATATTAGCTACTTCTAAAAATACGACAATGTTATTAATTTATATGAATTATATTATTATTTACATTAATAATATTTTATTATTACGTATTTATTATTAAAAACGTTTTTTTTTTGGGTGGCGCACTGTCGCGATTCTGATTGGTGCATAAAATGATGACCAAAAGTCGTCATTTTTTTGTCGCCATTTTAGAGTGTGGATAACATATCTATAGTTTATAATATATCATTGAGTGCAATACTGTTTAACATCACACAGATATATACAGTCCAGACTCAGCCTTAGATGCGTGCCTTTGTCAACAATAGTGCCCGGAATAGGGCAACAGGCTCACCCCCTATTACGTGGGACCTAATACAATGATTGGTGAAATGTGGGTGTTAATTCACCTCTGCCTAACTTTCTGGGGATAAAGGCGTGATTATATGTATGCATACATGTATGCTAGTAATTAAGGTGCACTTACAGTGAATATGAGAGCGGGTAACAAGTCATCGGCGGAGGCGGGAGCGGCTTGCGTACAGAGCCGCAGTACGTGGCGACACGCGCGTCTCACTCGCGACAACTTAGCGCCCGGCGATAACGCGCTGTCCATACCCAGCAACTCTGTACACAAAAAACTACTATTTAGTAGAAATCTCAAAAAACTGGCAACACAGTTGAAAGGAAATTCATAGACAATGGTAAAGCTATACTCCATTCGGTTCCGTACTTAACTAAAGGTAAACAATCTCGTAGTGACTTTTTATAAAAACATTAAACAAATAAACTAAGCGAACTGAGTAACTAGTGGTTTGATTTCAGTTTTTAGTCTTTAAAATAAGTTTCTAAATGATTTATTTAATATAATGCAACAATGTCAAGTAGCCAGCCAAGCTTTTGTCATGTAGATAACCCGCCACGGATCGTGTCTGGTACAATGGAGCCCAGAACCATTTCCTCGCTGTATCGCAATGGCTAGCCTTTGCACCAGGTACAAGCCGGAGCGAGAGGCCCCAGTTTAATAAATAAAGTTTCTAAACAGAAAAATATTAACTAAGTTTTTAAATAAAACATATTAAATAGACACATCAAGATTGTTTACGTTTAGTTAAGTACCTAACCGCATAAAGTATAGAGTATATTTTTGGTCGGGAATTCACCAATTTAGTGTCACTTACCACTGATAGCCTTGTACAATAGCTGTCTGCACTCAGCATTAGCACGATCTAGTTTGCATTCCAAGTGCTTCTCTCCAACCCAACTCAGCTGTTGTATGCGTTCCGACATGGCGCGGTCTAGGCGCTCGTCCTCTGTGCCCGTGGGGGAGAATAGTACTGATGGTAGCCTACAAAAAAGGAGATAAATTTAGATGTGGCAACACCAGATACATTCAGCGCCATCTATCGGATGTAAACTGGACTACTGAGGAAAAAGCTATTCTGATATCTAAGGTGAAAGTTTCCGATGCAACCAGAAAAAATTCTGAGAAGATTATGACAAGAAAACCATCTCAGTAGTGTCACACACACTCACATACACACAAACACAAGGCGAGGTGCATTTGGTAAGAATGCGTTACAGAACGCCGTTTTTTATTCACAGCCCAACACACTGCTGGATGGTAAGAAGCTATGGTGAGTCCAGATGATATGGATCACCAATCCAGGTGCTGACAATCCCGAAATACTGGTCCCCTACATTGATGGCCTTGACTACTGTCAAGGTCACGTTTTACGCTCACCCATTGTAAGAAGAGTTAAGGCAAGTTAGTATTGCCTAGTGCGTGCAGGGCACCGAATTTATTTCAAGTAACAACTTTTATGGAAATAAAAGAAAATAATTATTTAATAAACTCACTCGTGCAGATAGGTCATGGCATGTTTCTCTACGAAGTCTATCAGCAATTCCTTGGTGTCAGAGTCCACGTCCGCGAAGTGCGACGACTGATCCATGTGCCTCATGAAACGCTGGAAGCACACCAACTGCTATTAGCTAAGAGAATCTTGGCAGCAGGAAATATTGCAGCGTTTTTTACCCGACTTCAAAAAGAAGGAGGGTCTCAATTCGATTGGTATTTTTTGAGCTCATTGTTAGGTGCAAACAGCCACACCAATTGGGTACTTGACCATCTAATTACTTTTTATTAAATGTACAAGCGATCAGTTCCAGCTTCTAAAAAAACTTGTGTGAATTAAAAAAGAATGACGTCACACTTTCAAGTGTCAAATAATTTACTATTATCGATCAACATTTAGGGGGAATACTCTGAGCTACCAGGGGGTATTCTAAAAAGCGGAAATAATCTTTTACAATGTTTTGGGGCAATTATATTGCTTTAAGCGTACGGACACCATAAGCCCGCCTTAAATTAGTATCTCTAACCTGATACTGCCTCTGCACCCTCTCCGAAAGCTCATCCACTGTCAGAACATTGGCGCACTTGATCACATCCATGATGAAGCTATGAACGAACACCCTGCAATCGCGGTCCAACGACGCGCCGTGGGCCAGGTTAGAGAACCTCATACGGAAATCTGACTTCATGCCCTCATTGACCATCGCTGGAATCTTGAATTCTGGAGGCCGTTTCTCTGCATTATGGTCGTGATCCTCTAGAAAATAAAAAGGTTTTTTTATACCACTTTGGTCGTAGACAAGCACACGGTGGTTACCGTGGCCTATGGACGAGTGCAACACCAGGGGAGTCACACTCGTGCTGCCGACCCTTTAAGAACAGAGAGCGGAAACACACGATGCGTTGCGGCGGCGGCGCGACGCCGGAGCGGTGTCGCTGCGTCGTTTACATAGAAATATCTGTAGCATGTCACACGATGCGCTGCGTCGCCGCACCGGACTTGCAACCACCGAGACGAGGCGGGGAGGGGTGAATGCGTTGCGACGCCGGAGCGGCACCGCTCCGGCGCGCGCCGCACCGCCACCGCGTAGTTGTTTATGATTTATAGACCGGGCGCTAGAGGTCTGGTAGGTATGAGTATGCAAAATGTGAGTACCGAATTTCGCCAACGGATTTAAGTGAAGAAAAGGTCCAAGAATGATAATGTGGATCTTGCCGGTCTATTTTCTGGTCCATTTTTTTTACCCCCTCTTGTCTTATTCGTAAAGGAAATGTATTGAGTAGGTACATGATATAAAATCATTTTAATGAATATTTCCGTTATAATTTATAGTTTGTTCTAATGGCAAAAGTGAGGATGGATTCTTAAATAGGTACTTAATAAAAAAAAACGAAAATAAAAGTAATATTTAAAAAAAAAAAGTTATTCGAACAACCAGCGAATTCAAGCATAAATTTTCTTAAAGTAGGTAAAAAATACTTATTTTTAATTTTGACATTTGTTATTGATGCATTTACATAATGAAATTACAAACCAATTCAGATTTATTGCAATTACAAGACCTTGTGCGACAATTTACAGTTCATTTACATGGGGGGAATTAATAACTCTGGTAAAGACGGCTTGTATAGTCATTTTGTCGTGGACGTAAGTCACTGTTGAGCTTTTCGTAAAAGTGTACTTTTATATATGCCTAGGTAGGTACCTACCTATATTTTGTAGCATGAATGATACTAATGTTGTCAGCAAAATGTTATTATATTTAATCATCGATATTCATAGACTAAGAGGGGAGAACCGAATGCTGAGACTTTAGTTTGAATAGGAAGAAGGAAGAACGAAAATATTAGTTTTAGTTTCAGTACTCCTATTTTTATTAAATATAATGTTTGTTAAGTACCTATGTAAGCGCTTACAGCAATAAAGGCTTATATTATTATTATTATTATTCCTCTTTATTAGTTGTAAAATCTTATAAATTATATTTTTAAATACATATACATACAAAAACATATATTTAAAAATATAAAAAATAGTGCCCCACCGGTATCGGGTACAGGGACCAAGCTACCGGTGGTTAGGGCTCCAGAGAGAGGAACCTCCTCACAATACGAGCCGTGTCGAGGAGTACCGCCTTCTGCATCAAGCCCTTGATCCAGCTGCCTAACGAGAGCCTCTTAAGGTGTTGGTCGAGGCTCTTAGCAATCAGCCCATGGGCCGATATGACTATCGGTACAATGATTGCCGTATCAACATTCCACATGTCAACAACCTCATGAGCCAGATCCAAATATTTTATTTGTTTGTCTTTTTCGGCTTTCATGAGGTTTTCGTCATGAGGAACGGTGATATCAACAATCATTGCAAGGCGCTCTAATCGATCTATCACCACTATATCAGGCTTATTGGCGACAATAGTCCTGTCAGTGATAATAGATCGATCCCAATATAATGTGACACGACCATTCTCGAGAACTGGGTCGGGCACATACCTGTAGTATGGCACCTCCGAAGTCACAAGGTTGTATTTCAGGGCAAGTTGCTGATGTACAATCTTGGCCACTTGGTTATGCCTGTGCAAATACTCGCCGTTGGCAAGACGAGAACAACCAGAGATAATGTGTCTGAGTGATTCACCGGGGCGGTGGCATGCCCGACAGATGTCCACCGTACCGTCCTTCAGAATATACTTCCGGTAGTTGTTCGTCATGATAACTTCGTCCGTAATTGCAAAGACAAAACCCTCGGTTTCTCCAAAGAGATCACCGGACCGTAGCCAAGATACGGACGCTTTTAAGTCTATATCGGGCCCATTTAAGGCCCGATAAAACCGTCCATGTAGCTCTTTGCCCATCCATACCTCCCTGCGATCAGCAGTACCAAGTACTACAGGTTTGCGCCAGTTCTCTTTAGCCAACGCAAGAGGGGTTAAACCGTTGTCCACTGCAACCACATCACGGTGCATATCCGTGTTTGCCTGTAGACAATATTGTCTGAGGTTGTATATCTCACGGTTATGGAGGTTCTTAATATTAAGAAAGCCACGACCCCCCAACTTCCGCGGGATATACAACCTCATTACGGAAGATCGTGGGTGATGCATCCGAAATGTGGTTAACAGTGTACGAACTTTTCTATCCAGGGCGTCTAGTTCAGTCTGAGTCCATCTAAGTATGCCAAAGGAGTACATTAGGACTGGCATGACCCAACCATTGCAGGCGCGCACCTTGTTACCGCCCGATAAAAAGCTTTTTAAGACTTTTTTCAGGCGGCCAAAGAAACGCTCCCGCAATGCCTGTTTCACGCCAGCTTCAGGAATTCCTAATGCCTGTGACATACCCAGATATTTGTAGGTTTCGGTTGAAGAAAGAGATTTAAGTTTAATGGAATCCGAAAGTATTAAGCCTTCGGATTCCACTATTCCACCCCTTTCCACATGCATGACCGCACACTTGTCCAAACCAAATTCCATCTTGATAGAGCTACTAAAGCTTTCAGTCATCTTTAGTAGTTCTATCAATTGGGTATTATTTGGAGCAAATAATTTGATGTCATCCATGTAGAGAAGGTGGGATATAACTCGACCCTCTCTCCGCAACCGATAGCCTAGCCCTGAATTCTCCAGTATTGTACTAAGAGGATTCAGTGCTAGACAGAACCACAGGGGACTCAGACTGTCACCCTGGAATATACCCCTCTCGATTCTTATGGGTGCATCGTTTGTCTGATAACATCCTGGATAGCGGAGAACCGTCTTCCATTGCCCCATACATGACCTCAAGAAGGTAGCCAGAGTTGTATCAATTTTATACAACTCTAGCACCCTCAGAAGCCATGTATGAGGTACAGAGTCATAAGCCTTCTTATAATCTATCCAGGACGTTGCCAGATTCCTACGTTTACGACGCACCTGTTGACTGATGGCCATGTCAACTAAAAGGAGCTCTTTAGTGCCGCGGGCCCCCCTTCTACATCCATTCTGAAAGATAGAGATGACCGAATTTTTTTCTAAATGAGAATTAATTTTGACTCTCAGAATGGAAGTAAGAAGCTTATAGACCGTCGGTAAGCAAGTAATTGGTCTATAATTTTTGGGGTCCGTAACACTACCGGACTTATGAAGTAAGTGGGTTATGCCAGTTGTTACGAAATTAGGAAGTGAACCCGAGTCTAAAGCCGATTGGAATTGAGTTGCTAAACAAGCATGTGAGTTACGGAGCCACTTCAGCCAAAAGTTGTGCAATCCGTCCGGCCCTGGCGATTTCCAATTCGGTAACGAACGGACTGCACATGCAACATCATCAGGTGTTATGGTTACTGGCTCCATAATCTGTATATTCTCACATGCTTGTTCAACCTCCCCTATCCAATCACCTTCTGTGTGGACGACAGGTGTCGACCAGATGCTACACCAGAATGTATTCGTAGCATCAGCATCCGGTCGAGCAATGTCATCCACACCTGACTCGGGTTGTTCCCATTTCCGATAAACCCACCTCTCATCCTTCTGGAAAATGCGATTCTGATTATACCTATCCACGCGCTTTTTATAGCGACGGATTCGATTTGCCCATGCATAAACTTTCTGCTTCAGAAAGTCGATGCGCTCTGTGACACATGACGCGTACAGTTGAGGACTAACGTTAGTGCCTGAAAATGCCTGTGTCACAAAGCGCATCACCCTCGGGCGCGTATTGCCCGATCTGAAGCAGATTAGCTTGCCAATAAGTGCCCTAGCCTCGGCAATACGACACTCAATCCTATACTGCCAGGCCGGCACAGCATGCTTAGGTCGAGTAGCAGGTTTAGTGACAATAAATTTGACACCTGCCACTCGGCACGCTGCAACGGCCGCACAATACAAAATTGAATGTGTATCACCGAGGTCTTCGCTATTTTCTAAATAATTAGGTAATATCGAATCTAGGGCCTATTATTATTATTATTATTATAATCTATTATTATTATTATTATTATATATTATATTAGCTTTTGCCCGCGGCTCCGCCCGCGTGGATGTCGGTTATCGCGACCAAACATAGCCTATGTCCTTTCTCAAGGTCTAATCTACCCCTATACTAAATTTCATCAAAATCGGTTCAGTGGTTAAGGCGTGAAAGCGTGACTGACAGACAGACAGTTACTTTCGCATTTATAATATTAGTATGGAAATATGGATTCAGGGTTGGCAGTCGGCAGCACGAGTGTGATGCCCACTTCCCCTCAGATGGGCCGTGTGCTTGTTTGCCACCTAAGTAGTATAAAATAAAAATGGATACAAAAACACGACTTAATAAAGCAACTTCTTTACTTCAATAGATGTAGAAACACACTAAACGCATACGCGCGCTATGCTTACTTTAAGGGCGCAGAGGGGATGTGAAGGGAGCGGGAAGGGACCATCACACCCGGCGGCAAGATTTCTTTGTCATTATTTAGAGGATCAGGTATAAGAATCCGGTCATAGTTGCCGTCACTCGGATTTTGCATACTCAACTACCTCTAGCGCTTGCACTATTATTAACAGACATTACAACGCAGCTGGGGCGCACGCGGCGCCGCTGCGTCCTAACAACGCAGCGGCGTCGCACCGCTCGTGTGCCCGCTACTGCGGCGAAATTTCTGCGGTGCGTCGCCGCAACGCATCGTGTGTTTCCGCTCAGAGAGATTCGTTGCTGTTAGCGAAGAAGATAAGCAGGAGACGGCTTTGGTCTTCTCGCTGACAGCACAATACCTCTCCAGTGAGCTCTGGCTACTTTACTCACCGCCAGAAACAGAATACAAGGTAGGTGGAGTGGAGGAGTGGCTCTTTTGATCAAGGTCCCGGATACGAATGCTGGCTATTACACTTGCGGCGTAAATCCATTCCTCGTCGTTCACAATTTAGCTTAGTTAGACGGGTTAGGAATTTCGGTTGCTAGTAATAAAATAATTTATGAAAAAATATAAAACCCGACAGCTGTTGAAAAATCGAAACTTTTGAAACGGTCAATCATACGCTGAAAGAACTATTAATGGGTACTACAAATGAAGGGTTGTGGTTTCTGCATACCCCGGAAGAAAAATGGCGTAAGTACCTATAATTATGTAAATGATGTCATGTCGTATAACTCGCATATGATATCATTTGCAGTACTTATATTTGTCGCTTGTTCGTATAGTAACCGCGACAAGGGAATTACCCACATCCTAGTAAGGAAACCACAGATTTGGTTCGACTAGATATCACGCGTGCGCTAAATTGTATCGGATCGGGGCGGCACCTTCGGTATTTAGACTAATAATATACAAGTGTTTTTTAAAGAAATATCAATTAGCCTATCGTAGTCCACTGCTGGACATAGGCCTCTCCCTGGGAGGCTCTGGTCTACTGTTTCCACGCTGCTGGCCAGACGGATTGGTACAGAGTTTTATTTCGAGTTTTCCTTCTCTCGTAGTGATATCGTCTGCGTATTGTTCCGTTAGTCGCCCCTTACGACACCTTTCGGATGAGATGGGGTGGTGATATTTGTATTCTTTCTCCGTTACCACACGGATAAGACTTTAAAGGACTATTAGCAACCGAAATTATTAATAAGCCCTTCTTACCCCTTCAGCTAAGCGAAATTGCTTATGTTATGAGTGGATTCACATCAGTAGTGTAATAGCCACGATTAGAATCTCTCGATCCTAACCATCTCCCTTAATCAAAGCTACGATTTCGAAGCAGGAAAACAAAAATTGATTCAAAAGTACCTACCAATATTTGTAATTATCATTTTAAAATTTTACCTACCCAGCATAGTATCCCGCTATAACGCTGTAATAATACTAGCTATTAGTTAATTGAGTAACATCATTAGTTAATTAATATAAACTATCGAATGTTCGACGCGTTATCAGTTCTTATCGCTATGGCCGAGATACAGTAGTCATAAATTTTAGTTCTGGACTTGTTAAATCTAGCAGGAAGTTTCGACCCCAAACTATATAAGCTTCAGTTTCTACTCTGAACCAAAATTTCGACAGTCCAGCAAGAATCTAATGGCGTACCATACCATTCTTAACAGCAATCGTATTTTGGCGCAGCGCGGCCTCGGTCCTGCTCATTGAAGACTATTGTGTATGTTTATTCTTTGTCAAAACAAGCAGGTATTATTTATGTATTCAGACGTATTCATAGTTAGGAATAACGACTTTATTTCAACCTCCAACACATTACAGGATGTATAGTATTATTCATAACATTTTAAAGGTAATTCTGCTGCTATTATATGTAATATTATGATAAGATACGATAAATGTGAGTGGAACAAGTAGAAGCTTACACGCTGTTCGATTGTGCTTTTGTTATAGAATCTTTTGTCTTTTCTAATCTTGTCACACGACGTTTGATAAGGTAGAAGAGGACTAAAAATAGTCTGGTTAAAGCGCACTTTAAAATAATCATGCTGCCTATCATGAACTGCTATAAGCGATCGTGGTTTGGACTGCGATCCATAGAGAGATGGAGTTATATTAAGGTGTACACTAATAATTTGTATCCGGTGGCCCGCAGAAATTGTATGTGCTCACCTGTATTACTTTTCTTGAACACGCTAAACTTTAACAAGTTAGCTTTCTTCAATGTCTCGCTCTGTCGAAGTCGCTTTTCCTCGAATTTGCTGAACGAGGAATGGGAGGTGACCTTCAGCCCGCGGTCCGGCTTCTTCTGTTCTGGTTTCGGTAATGTTGCTGATGATGCTTTCTCTGTTAAGACAAGAATGTTGAAAATAAAATGGGATTGCAATTAAACAGCCTAACTATCATTGATTCAGAAGGAAATATCATTCACCCGGTCGTTGGCGTCTGCTTTGGAAAAAATTAGCATTGACTGATGAATACAATACACAAAGGTGGATGTCTTCGCTGACTGATATATGGATTGAAATTCCTCGTCAAAATTGTCTAAAGCTGAGTGCCACCATTGTAACATAGTACATGTCTGTAATGGTGACCTTCTTTTCAGAGACTTTGCTTTCAGCTTACCATCAGGCGAGGCGAAGTCAAATTGAGGTGTCCTATATAAAAATAAAAAAAGCAGGGACGAAGTTCCTTTTGTGATGATCACTAATAAAGATTTTGTAGGTGATTATTGGGAGAATACTGAATAGTGATGAAAGGATCTGACGAGGATTAAGTACATTGAGCCGCTTTATTGAACCTGTATGAAGTGATAGTTATCAAAAATCGGAACCAAAAGATAGGTTGTCAAAACTTGGGTCGAAATAGGACGATGGATTGCAAAAATGTCCATAATAATCCTATGGAATACACAGGCATTACGATCTCAAACCACAGAATTGAAAGGCTACAGCTCCTTGTGGCAGCCATCAGAACAAAATATTATTGGAACTCTGTACTTTCACGATTCAGTTGCGTGTACGTCACGCAGACAATCAACAAAGACAGTGGATTATCTACGTAATATAAACTTAATAGCTTCGAAAGAACACGATAAAGCACATGACTACATCTATTAAAATCGTTATCAATTGATAATGATTTCGATAAGTGTGTATACGTAAGGCTGTATGGGCATGGGGCTATACCAAGATCTGTCCAAGTTGGGTTGGTAAAAAGTTGTTCGTGTTTTCTTTTAAGATTATTCAGTAGAAGCATGAAGTTGTGACTTGTGATACATGCTCAGTTGACGGCAAGAGTCATCCTCTATTATGTGGGATCAAAATCATAGTTCGATAATGAAGGGGAAGGGGTAGAGATACCTTTTTTCTAACCGTTTGAAGATATAAAATAACGAATGTGGATAATCAATCATAATCAATCATAATCAACTAAATGAGACATTAGACTCATTAAAGTCATTAGAGACATTCTGCAAAAGAGACCTTTTGCGACCAGTGGACATTATGAGAAGTGGACATTCTGCGTCTGAGCCGTCTCTTTTGAGAAAAGCGTGGGGTGCGGTCTCGCTTCTCTCTTGACTTGAGGTCATCATATTTACCGATAACTATACGTAGATAAAATATTGCACAATCATACACGCGTCATAACTTCAGTACAGTTTCGTGTAAAACAAATGACACGTGTAAAACTTATACTGCACTTAATGCTCTTTCTTCTGAGTCATATCTAATGCAAATTGGTTTGGGTTTTGCCCTATTTGCGTACGGTCTCAGTCTACGATGAAGTGACATACAACGTATTTACCTACTTATCTATTAAGAGATAAGCCGAATAGAACAATTACTTGCAGGTTAAACAAATATTTACCCCGTATGGAAAAAACCATTGAAACTTGGAGCAATAGCAGTGGCTAGGTCAACCGCGCATAGCGCTTTTTTTCAAGTCCAATTAATTATATTATTATCTGTGGAATTTGTCACAAAGGATTTCTGAATTTAGATTTTGTGTCATGATAAAAAAAACGCTTGCTATGAACGCTTGCAACATTCTAGCATTGACAAACTGTTGCCACCAAAAAGTTAAAAAAGTTTTTCTGGCATCCCACCGTTATACAAAATCAAATCCATATAAATCCTTGTTTCCTTAGATCACGCCATAACTTGAGAACGACTTACCAATCATCTTTTTTGTCTAAGTTTTCTTATACGAAAAGATTCTTACGGAAGTGACCACTAAAAACACTTGCAGAATTTGGAAAAGTTAAAAAACTAACGATTATTTCAGTTTCCAAAGCGGGCGGAATTGCAGGCTACAGTTATTAATGTAATAATATATATTATGTGATTTAACGTGGTCTGTAGGTCAGGCAATCAAATCAGCCTAAACAAAGAGCTTTGTGGACACAGCTGCAGTGCTGTTGTGATAAGACTGGGTTTTGTCCCTAGCCTGGGTATGACTAATTTAAAACAGGATGCTGTGATTTCCTACTGCTTTAAAAAGTTTATTTCGAGTTCGTGAATAATAATTTAATTACAATGACTATTATTTATTTGCCTAACAAATAAAAAATATGTATATTAAAATTTTTGCTCTGCAATTAAGAAGAAAAGAATGGAAAATTAAAAATTTCAAAAAATAAGAATACAGCTAGTTTACATAAAGAAGGCATTACAACAGCAATAGTCAATTACATAATCAACTGACATAACAAAGTTAAACAAAATATCCGTAGTCACTTCCTTCGTGAATTTATGAATAAGTTTTAGACTGAATAAAAAAATATGAATTTTTTGAGATTAGCTTACAATTTTGAATATTTGTCTTACTTTTTAAATTTCTAAAGGAATGCTGAACCAATTTTGAAGGGACTTCTAGTGGCAGATAGCTGATGTTACAAAGTGAAACTTGATATAAAAAAATTGTATAAATTTTTCCAATAAATCCTTGCTTTGAGTTCTGAACTTGTAGGCACACAATTACTGTGATTACGTCATTGTATCATATCAACTAGAGGGAATTACCTTGTATTAGGTATTTTTGTCATACATATTGGAATTAAATATAGATCATTGACCCAGACTTTGTACACCTAAGTTGAACTTTGCCCATTTTATACATAGTTCGGTTACTTTCTTCTTGTCTCTCGAAAGGTGGAGGATTATTATTATTGCCAATGAGGAAGCGAGTCAACGGTAGGGTGTTCTACACTTTGTGTGTCGTCATGACACCCACATCCCCTGAAGGAAGAGTATATTAATGTCTCTCTTTATGTTTATTTCTACTGAAATTGATATAGTTTCTGAGACAATTTAACTTTTTGTGGGCGGCTATTAATGACGGCTATTTTTGTATTTCGATGCCATTTAATAGCTCCATTAAGAATAACACAATAATTTTAAATATTTATAATGCAGAAGCAGTATAATTTGCATAGCAAAATTGACACAAAGAGCAAAACTCATTACAGACATAAATGTAATTAAATATTGCATCTGTGCTATGTACTAATAGTTTCAAGGTGATGTTACACTCAACGAGTATAAGTAAGACAACAGAACAATACTATCTGAACAAAATAGGTTATTTTTAATTGTTTGCGAAGTCTTGCCGCATTGTGACGGCACTGCAGAGAAGTAAATAGATGAGCACTGAAGAAGAATAATAGCAATATTCTGGGCAATACTACACAGTGCTGTCTAGACACAAACTACAACTATTTTGGGTTCAAAAACACAATATAATATACAGAAATAACCTTTTTATATATTTCTAAGAAGACTAAATAAATGAGAATATCTCTATATCTGACAGTCTTTTAGTATTGAGAGTAAGTTTTTTTTTTTATATTTGGAAACATTAATATGAGTTCACCTTGCCCTGGATACTAAGCTGAAGGTAAAGTTTCTGGAAAGAGGGTCTCTATTACAGACACCTACATATTACAATGGTAGCCCTCAGCTTGACAGCCTCATAAGAAATTTTTTCGCACCCCACCTAACTATAGTATGTATTTTTAAATCAAGTTTCCATATTTCATGGATATGAGTCAAAGTGTTTAGTTCTTTCAACTTACCTGCTTTTCTCTGCCGCTGCATCTGTTCCCTGTGACATTTTGAGCAGTACCCTTGCCACTGTGGGTTGCCGAAGTAATCACAGCCATTCTTGCACTTCAGGTCACTCTGGTCTATCCGCAATGATGGCATCTTGGACGCAAACATCATATATTTGTAAGATCTCTGCAGGTTCGGGGCGTACCACATATTAACACTTATTAAACTAACATCGAGGACTTCAGAAACAGCAATCAATGCTCGAATTTAAAAAAAATATTAGGTGGCCATTAAGCTGAGCTTTGGTGAATGCACCAACACTATTTATTGTACAATTTACACTCATATAGTCTGCCATTCGTTTGGTTTACAATATTTTCAGCCCATGTTTGAGAACTTACGTGAGCGAAAAGCGGTTTTGAGCGGAAAGCAGTGTACATTTCAATGGATAGTAACGGTGGCCGTTCAACGAATCCCTCCGTTATATAGTCGTTCTTATCACTATAATATATATCAAGCATATCTGATATATACTTCATTTACGTTCCAATGATAAGGAACCAAATAAATGTAAGGTAGACAGACTGATATTTATGTGCTTACTTCTAAAAATTATTATACAATAGTAACAGGAAACGGGGCTTACCTTTAATACTCCAACAATGTCAGGATTATATTAAATTAAATCATAAAATAATTATTTGTGAAATAATACATTGATGGACACATAACAAATCATTATTTGACGTTTGTTTTTTTTAATTACACTGACATCACTGACATTCATGATTCAACATTGACAAAGGCTTGAAAAAACTGCGCAGATAATGCAAACCACAATAATTTCTTGTCTATTGTCACTTTTGGCGCATTTTTCTAAAAGTCAAATTGATTCTAGCTCCCAACAATTTTTTCCTCATCGGCAGTGAGTGATACCAGATTTCGTTTGTCGGCGGGTTCATGAATAAAACACTCCCATGCTCTAATTCAATTTTCACTGTGAAAAGGAAAGCAAAAAGGTTAATTATACAAGGTTCTTCTAGAAATCCTATCCTATTTATGAAGTTTCATTGCCATGACAACGAGGTATGAAAACACTAAACATTGAAGTTGCAAGTATAATCAGTAGGTTTTAGTGAATATTTACTTGAAAACAATGGATTATATGCAAATAAAAGATGGACAATACACAAAAACGATTTATACTATGGTAAGAATTTTTTAAAGTACAACTGTATACCTACAAGCTAGCTGGCTGATTAAGGGGCGAGCCGCCAGCCTGTGAGTTTCAGAGTCACGCCCGTAAAAACCAAGCAAAACAAATTATGAAAGTAGAACAGAACAGGGGAATATCCACCAGAAACAATCTTTACTTACATAGAAATTCCTACTGAAATATTCGTACAATCGTAGTCTACACTTACTAACCAAATAAACAATGTTGTTTTTTATTTATAACCAAATAAACAATGTTGTTTTTTATTTATTTTATGTTATCAGCCAGTGGCGTTTTAGCTCACCCTTGAGGAAGGTCGAATAAACAATGAGGGCAAGCCTGTAGTGATTGTGTTCTTAATGGACCGGCTTTCCAGCCTCTTAGCCCTTTTATGGGTAATTTGCCTATTTTTCTCTTATCTCAAGCTTGCTATGGAGAGCTCGCTTGCATCAGATCTATAAGGTTCTGTGGGTACACCCCACCAGAGCTACCGATGAAGTGGCCACGTCGGAACAAGCACCTATTACAGGGGAGATCCCAAGTACTACCAATAATCCTAGTGTAGGTACAGGAATTACAGTAGTGGGAATGTTAGTACCCACATTCTCAGTTATCCTAGCCTCCATAGTCGGCATTGCGATGTCATTGTCGAATAAACTCTAGGGACACGAGTCCTCCCAACTATGCAAAGCTGACAGTTCCTAGTCACTATTTCTACTGATTCTGTACTTTGAGGAAGAGAAGATAAAGAACTACCTCAATACCTCTTCTGACTCTTTACAGTAACACACCACTGTCAATAAGACTATAATATGTATTGTGTTATCTTGCCGCAAAGACACTCATGTTCATGGTCGACCATGATTACGAGATAGGCGGACGGTGGTCTGCTGGGTTAGACTGCACCCATTGTCTTTGAACAAATTCGCAGACAATGAAACCATCGAACCAGCATGAGGGTATAAACTTACCTATCTATCTAGGTAGGTAGGCTCTTATCAGCAATATACAGCAGACCTAGACACAAATAAGCACGAGTACAATAAAGACATACTTAAATGTTAATACCCTTTCGAGTGTTTGAATTATAAGCACGATTATATGCGATGATCGGCACGCCCACCAGACGTGTGTAAATTTCCGGTTTACTTGTGACGTGTGGCCAACGTTTCTTTATATAAAACCTCCATCTTTGAAGGTAACAGTGGCCCTTATCCACACCTGTACGGATAGATACATTATGATAACTTGTTATTATATAAGTAAAATCCACTGATAACCCATGGCATCAACCCAACCCATAAAAACAAGGAAGCTCACTTCAAGGTTGATAATTCGCAAATGTTGTGTAATTTCTGGACGAATATTATCACATTTGTCGTTACAGATAACGAGTTTTCAGCGCTAAAAATCGTAATGCGGTAAACGTTTCAGATAAGATTATAATAAAAAGAATTTACTGCTTTCTTCTAAAGATTATCACTTTGCGTTATATATAACAATGTAGTTACTAAGCAAGGATACGGAATTACTACCTATCAGCTTAATATATTTTTAAGCCTCAATGTCGTAGACCTACTTTCGTTAACACCTAGGTATTTATAGGTAGGTATAGTTGCATATTAATGAGAAATTGATTACCTCAGAAAATACTAAATTTAAGAATTGAAAGTTGACTAGTTAAGGGAATAAATGGTATATATCTTCTGGGTTCCACGTAATAAGAGTGCGAGCCTATTGCTGTAATGGAACAGATACCCAAGAGTCTTGTAACCAAGGTATCAAGACTCTAGGGTATCCTTCAACTGTCTTGTAACTAAGGTTAATTAAGTACCAATTAATGTGTAACCAAGGATAGTAGTGGTGAGAAGCTACCCCACACAGATTGTACCCCAATTCTTCTTCTTCCTCTTAGCGTTAATTCCCAGTCGCATCCGAAGCTTTCAGTTCGGAGTCTGGGGTCCGCTTTTGCCAGTCTTAACTACGGATTTGGCTAGACCTCGATATTTTCTGTGAAGCGATTGCCATCTGACCTCCACATCCCAATGGTAACATTAGGCGATATCGAAGCTTTGCAGCTAGACTGTTGTTTTTGGATTTTTGAGGGCTCCAACTACCCGTAACGACTGCCATAGATGTTCTTATGGCAACCGGGACCGACGGCTTAACGTGCTCTCCGAGGCAAGACCAGACCAATGCAAATACCCATATTTCATGAACACAAATATTTGCACTGAGCGGGGATCGAACCCACGCCTCCTGCGTAGCGGCCGCGTTCACTACCGCTATGCCACGGAGGCTGTCAATTGTACCCCAATATACCCTGAATATCCCTCGGTCGAGTTTTATGACTTGTCGAGAAGATATGCTGTTGATGCATGCATGATCCATAACCGGCAGACAAATAGGGAGGGAGGCACTTACTCTACATATAGGTAGTAAGATGCTTGATATTTACTCGTCTATTTATTGTTTTAAATATTTACCATTATAACGAGGCATACCCCTCAACCTCGAGACTGATTGATTACATATTGTTGCACAATTCAATAATTGATCATTATCGAATGATAACTTAAAGTTCTAGACAAAGGTCGCTACTCTTGTTGTTCCCCACATAAGTTAAAGATGACACACTTAAATAACTATTTTAAACCTCGAAAGGACGTATGTAGGTAGGTACATAAAGCTTATCAGCATGAGCGTCTCTATCAAATCGATAAACGCTTGAAGGCACACTCGGCCGCGGCATGTTTCAATTGTCCTTTCGTCCCCCACTTGTAATTTAAATAATCTACTTGATAATCAATAAACTCACCCACTATTGCGTTAGAACCACATTATATATTATTATCGAACAATTACATGACGTTACTTATTTTGAAACTATTGATTTCAGATAAAAGAAGCGAGATACGATGATGCCATCAAGGCTCTCAACGATGCTATCAATTTCTGCCCGAATAGAGCTGGCCTCTCCCTACTTGGATTCTGTTACTTCAGGACACAATCCTTTATAGAAGCTGCAAATTGCTACGAGCAGTTAGCATCAATGCATCCTGACATACCAGAGTATAGGCTCTACTTCGCTCAAGCGTTATACGAAGCATCTATGTTTGATGAATCCTATAAAGTTACAATGCAAATTCAAGCTCCTGAATTAGAAAGAAAAGTAACCAAATTACAATCAGCCATCAAATATGGAGAAGAAGACACAATAACAGCGAAAGGATTAGTCGATTCTTATCCTCATGAAGATCCCGACAAAGACATAAATCTAGGATGTTTGATGTTCAAAGAAAATCAATACGAGGAAGCTCTGCAAAAATTTTCGCGGAGTCTCAATGTAGTAGGGTTCAATGCTCACCTTCACTACAACATCGCACTATGCTATTTTAAACTAAAAGAGTACCCACAAGCATTAAAACATATAACTCTTGTCATTGAAAAAGGTATTCGTGATCACCCAGAGTTGGCTGTAGGTATGCAAGCAGAGACTTCAGAAGTGAAATCAGTAGGAAATACACTGACACTTCATGAAACTGCACTTACCGAAGTGTTCAACCTCAAAGCAGCTATTGAGTATCAGCTGAAAAATATAGAAGCAGCACGGGAAGCTCTTAATGACATGCCTCCCCGTCACGAACATGAACTAGATGCAGTGACTTTACACAACATAGCCTTAACCTCAATAGACATAAAGCCTACAGATGGTTTCGAGAAACTACACTTCTTACTACAACAAGACCCCTTCCCTGCAGAAACGTTTGCTAATCTTTTACTTCTTTATTGTAAGTTTGAGTATTATGATTTAGCAGCAGATGTGTTGGCTGAAAATGCTCAATTCACCTACAAATACTTGACTCCCTATTTATACGACTTCTTGGACGCCATTATCACCAGCCAAACATCGCCAGAAGAAGCATTCCAGAAGTACGAAGATATTGCATCAAAACACGCTGAACAGCTAAGAAAACTCACAAAAGTCGTCCAAGAAAGTCGATCACAGGGAGACAACGACCAAGTAAAGAAAGCAGTTGTCGAGTATGAGGAGGCACTAGAAAGATACATTCCAGTCGTCATGGCTCAAGCTAAAATCTACTGGGATATGGAAAATTATGGACAAGTAGAAAAGATATTCAGAAAATCTGTTGAATTTTGCAACGAATCCGATGTCTGGCGACTGAACGTAGCTCATGTTCTCTTCATGCAAGAAAACAAATATAAGGAAGCTGCGAGTTTTTATGAACCCATTGTGAAGAAACAGTATGATAATATTTTAGATGTAAGCGCAGTCGTACTAGCTAACTTATGTGTATCCTATATAATGACGTCACAGAACGAAGAGGCGGAAGATATCATGCGGAAAATAGAAAAGGAGGAAGAGCAGCAAATATTCGAAGACCCACAGAAGAAATTCTATCATTTGTGCATCGTGAATTTGGTTATCGGGACACTGTATTGCGCTAAAGGAAACTACGAATTCGGTATATCACGCGTGATCAAATCCCTGGAACCCTTCAACAAGCGTTTAGGTACGGATACTTGGTTTTACGCAAAGCGTTGCTTTTTATCATTCCTGGAGAACTTGGCTAAGCACTTGATAGTTGTTAAAGATAACACTATAAAGGAATGTATGATGTTTTTAGAAGGCTGTGAGACATATGGCCGGCGAGTTAGTACGGTAATTGAAAATCCTTTCCAAGAAGAAGATGCTCATACAAAGGCTAAGCAGACAGTCACTTACGAAGCACGCTTATTAAGATACATGTTTTATAAACTTAAGAATATCGACGATTCTGTTACTATCAATAAGTATGAAGATTTAAAATAAATCATTGCCTACCTGAAGGTATCGGTTTTTTATCTTTTCCAGGTTTCCTAGCGTCTCTGTGTTTCAGTACAAATGTTCTTTCTTGGCCGAAGGATATCGAAGCTATGGGATAATTAGGATCTAATTCCGGTTCGTTATCTCTGTGTTCACCCATATGGTCCATCCCATTTCTATACCTAAGAGTTAAATGAATAAGTATACATGATACACTAGCACAGAACAAAATTGCCATGATATTCAGGTTAGATACAAGCTAGAGCTTTAGGATCACAAGTTAGTATGCCTGTTCATAGTGTAACAACCGGCCAAGAAAATAATGTGTATTATTGATACGAGAAACGTCCTAACGTGTATCCAAAATTTTATTAGTGTATGAATTTGTAAAACACTCACTTGTTTACGAGGACGAAATCATATTTAATCCCCTTCAGAGCAAGGAGAAATTCTCTTAAAGCTAAAACGGGAGCTGGCCAAGGTAACGCTGGAACTGTTAGCCCAGAATATGTGTATGTTATTCCTGGATCGCCGTAAGCAACTTGCTGCCGTGGTAAAGGATACTCTTTACCGAACACCCTAAAAATGCAATTAGGTAAATTAAAACACCAACGTTAGATGTTGCTTCCATTAAATTTTTAAATATTTGCTAGGCAACAATTTTTAATAATACTTACTTTACTTTTGATAAATCTCCAGTGAAATAATCCAGTGTTCCTTCAAGTTCTTCAAATAGTTTACTGGCTATATTTCTCGGTATGGCTACCGAATATTCTAGATCGAGATTTTCTTTTTTTATAGATTTCCAAACAACTGAGCAGTTTACGTCTTTTAATTTTTCCATTTTCTAAAGATAAATTGGTACCTAATTTTAATAATAGGCTGGCAACATATTTTTTGACATTTCGTGAAACAAAATTAAGGAACTACGAAATAAGATAAAATTGTACGACAGCAAAAGCTTTATGTATTACACTGTCTTATATAAATTGGGACGAGTAATAAACCGGTTAGTTTAGTAATAAACTTGGCCACTTACCTAATGTTCTCTTAACTTAATTTTGAAAATTCTCAGCATTAGAAACTGCCGGTACGCGCCGTACGATACCAACTGACAATGTTGCCATTAGATGAAGTTAAGTTCCTCATTTATTATAGATCCAGGGTAGGTACAGTCAACGACATAAGTTGATCAACACTAAAATATTTACAAGCCTTATAAATTTGAATACATGTAGATAATAATTCAAGTATAAATGGTTTTATGAGTTTCAGAGTGTACAGTCAATATATTTAATGATTTTATGTGGGGTTAAAGTGCCACAGTGATCAATCAGATATTTTTATCATCGACTGTACCTACAATTACATTATTCCTTATTTAGTAAAGGTAGGTTGTCTTCAAAGTAGTAGCTTTTTGGGCAAAACGACGGATGAAGAAAGATCATTCCAGTTGCTGATAACCTTTGGTTGCATCCAAAACTTCATTTCGGAGCCTGAAGTTTGCTTTCCTACGTTTTACACACATATGCTAACATTGCTCACGGCTTCCTCCCACCGAGATAGGCAATGATAACAGCCCATCATGTGCTTCTTACCTTCACGAGCTTGCTCTACTGCCATTTCTCCTCAAGATATGACTTCACTTAAGTAACAGGAGTAATTGTCATCGGACCTCCAAATTAGAGACGAAAGTCTGTCAGAGCCTCGTTCCATAATCAGCAGGTTTACTAGCTTACTATCCCACAACATATTCACTCCTATAGATTTCCGAAGTAATAAGCAGAGGTGTAATAAAATAATACATTTCGCCATTTTCGGTTCCACATACCTACCTATTGCCGTCAAGCGGGCACTTTGTCATGGGCTGTATGGCTGTATTTAGTTTAGTATCTGGTATTTAGTAGTAGTACTTACTAGATGCTCTCGACAGGTTGCAGCGACGCGCAGTCCGCATTATTGGGAATCCTGAGATCACCAAAACCCTCGAGCCTTTGCAATTGCGTAGAGATGTGCATCTTTGGCGGTATTTTACCGTCTCTACCATGGTGAATGTTCTGATAAGCTCTTCCAATTAATCCCACTCTCTCCTTTCCTATATAGGACAACACGTGCAGGGCTAAGATGCCACCCGCATACGGTGCAGAATATTCCATCGAGAACCAAGCGGTTCGGCGACTCCTTCTTCTGCCGCGCCATTAAGTCTTGGAATTCCTTACCAGTTCACGTGTTTCCCTCCTCCTACAGTCTCGGGTCCTTTAAGCGGGGCGTGAAAAAGCATCTGATGAGGCCGTCAAGCTGAGTGCCACCATTGTAACATGATACGTGTCTGTAATGGTGACCCTCTTTTCAGAGACTTTGCCTTCAGCTTACCATCAAGCGAGGCGAAGTCAAATTGACGTGTCCTATATAATAAAAAATAAAAAAGTATCGGATGAAGAACATCCATATCCCAAGAGTCGGGTGCTGCTATTCTACTCCACCGGAAACCAGCTGGGCAATTATCTAAGCATACATCGTCGAGCACAGCGCTGCGACAGCCTTGATAAAGATTTTCATTGGTCGGACTGGTTGACGTCACTGGAGATCGACCAATGACAATCTATATCAAGGCTGTCGCAGCGCTGCACAGCAAGACGGCACAGCATAATCCTATACAAAAAGAAATGCTAGATAATAAGAAACCAAAATTTATTCTCAAACTATATGACTTCACAAACACAATACTCATATAAAATTAAATTCACGTGTGTGAAACTGGCAATATAGACGTTGACACAATATTCTTATTATTCTCCATAAACTTCTGGAAGGCCTCTGACCCCGTTAGGAATCGTTGGCCCGTTAAAGGAAAATCTAGAGTGGCTTTAGGGCCCAATGGTCCTGAGCTGGGTGTCCCTTTTTCATTGACAACGGTTGAAGAACTGCAAAGGGTAATACATTAAATATAACTCAAGTTACCTGTAGAATAATCTCTTCATTATAAACAATTGGTGCCCCACCTACCAAGGCCTTTGCGGCCAAGATAACCTACATACATCTGCTGATTGACGAAAGATACTTTGGTATTAGCTTTCCTTTTGGGATTTGGAGGTCAAATGGTATTCGCTTCCATAAAAGTAGTATAAACCACATTCGAAAGGAGTTCTGAGGTGAACCCTGGGCTCTGAGGCGAAAGCCTCGAATGTAACCGGGAACAGCGTGAAGATGATGATAATAATTAGAATAGAATAGAAAAGAACGCACTTAGAAAAATCCAGTAAACAATCCTTATCAAAATATACCGAATACTCCCTAATTCTTCTTATGGTATCACCATTTTCGAAATCTGGTTCGCAATCATACTCGTACAACTTTTCAATGAGACCATCTTTATCTTTGACAGTCCAAACATATTCTCCGGGAAGACCTTTTAGCTTTGGTGCTTCAGTAGTTATAGGTGCTAGAGAGTCGTAACCGAAAAAGTCTGTAATTTGCGTGTTACTGGAACAATTTAGATAACTGCTTGGACTAGTAGTAGTACTGTCTTCGTTGACTGGTTCATCAGTTGACTCGTAACTAGGCGGTTTGATGTCCGGGCTTCGAGATTTCCGATTTAAAAATGCGTTAATCTCTGCCCCCACATCTGAGTTTAGAAGATTTTCTTTAGTCTTTACTATGAAACGGCTGCAGTATGCTTTCAGATCATTGTTCTTTGACCTGTAAATTTCGTTGAGTAGCTCCAACAGATTCGTGGAAGCCTCATCTTTTTCTTTCGTAAGCTTTTTTAACCGCGACTTCAAGAATACATTTTCTTGGTGAGTAACAAGGTACAATTGTTGGAAACTCACGTATCTGGATCTGTTTTCTTTTATTACTTTTTGTGTGTTCTCTATATGTAATACAAGTCTATTTTTAGCCATATTTTCTAATTGATATTGCATTCTTAGATTTTTATTTTCGTGTATCGCCGCGACCAAGAGCTGAGTTAAACTCTTTCTTTCTTCGCCGAGTTCTTTTATCTTTTTTAGCAATAAATGGTTAACTTTAGGTTTTTGTGTCATTCTCCAGTCCATAGCACTGATTGCAATCATTAATTTACATGCAGCATTTTTCAAATGTTCCAAAATCGTTTGGTATGCCAATTTAGCAATTCTGTGGGTCTCTATGGCGGTTATTTTCGAATATTCTTGGAACCTTTTGGAACTTTCATTAGTGAAGACGGTAGCCAACTCTCGTATTGTTACAGAATATATTTTAATTAGCTTCTTGTATACTGCTACAACTAGAGCTCCTGCCAGAAACATGATAGCATGCAAGTATACCATGCTAGATTGTTTGTCACGTAGGCGGTGAATGAAACTGGTATGAAAATTAAATTTCTTTTTTTCAGGAACTGTTCTATTTTTATTATTCCTCAATACTAACGGCCTTAGATGGAAACCTAAAACAATTCCGATCAGTAATTAATAATCTTTTACGCAGTTCTAATTATAAACTTTGCTATTTATGAACGAATCTGAAATAACTTCTAATTCTATGATGACCGTTGGTCACTAACCTTCACCAGTGGTTTCTCTGCTTTTCTTCAAAAATACATCGATACTACACATTGCTATCCACATGACTAAAGTCAATCCAAGTAGCCACTTAAATGCAATATACATTTTAAAATCGGTTCGAACGCCAACCGTTCGAACTAATAATATTTTCATGTAAAATTAAAAGATAATACCACTGTTACTGTAAATTTATAATAATCTAACGAAAGCATATTTTGAAAATGATAAAACCCCTGACAAGTGATGTGACATAGTTATTCGCAATGAACTCGTTGGCATTTTTATTTCTTTTAATTTTTTGTTAAATTTTTAGTACACCAAAAAAGTTCTAATATTTTTTTTACACACAATAATGAGGTTGGATATCATCACATAGTAGACTCGTAAAGAGACTCGTATATACCTTTTTGGAGTCTAGAAGTGGTTTGGGTCGTATGAAATATTCTTCTGGTATTTCAATGGTAAAAGCAATTCGAGAGACATGAAGCCTCCCCTTTTTCCCCTCTCCAAGACACCCTGCCTTAAATATATCATAGAAGCTGTGACGAAATCTACTCAATATACATTGTTCAATTTAGGTTTTATCCGTCTTCATTCTCTATTCATCCATACGCATGGTTACTGAACACCCATACAGTTAGAAGGATAGGGAAAAAGGGAAGAAGAAATTGGGATAAAGTAAAGGAAGTGAGGAAGGATCACAGAGCAAATACAGAGAGGAGGTGTTGTTATTAGATTTCTCTATGAAAGAATTCGTGCGTGACAGTTTACGGGAGTGAGTATGTGGTGAAGATTTGGTAAATTCCGCCTACTTTTTTCATCTACCGGTCAATAGCAAACTAAATAGTTTAGCAACTTCATACTAGATGTCGTTAAAATGTAATATGGACGTATACTATACAGATATAAAGTACATCTACTATCGAATGGAAACATATTTGGACTTGGAGACACTGGGGCTAAGACGAATACCAGTAGTATACAAACTAAGGCCACGCCAATTGTGCTGACGTCAAGATAGACCCGAGAGTGTATACTTAATTAGGCCGCCTCCTCTCTGCGTTTGCTCTACTGGAAGGACTTTCACTATAGAAGCAGTAAAAGGTAGATTTTTCTTCACAATTTTAAAAAGAAATATAAAAACAGTACTTTATTTACTAAAAATAAACATTTTGAATTAACAAAGAATTACTACTCTAAAAACTGTTCACGTCTTATCTTTTAGTCTCAGCAGCTTCATCACTTTCACTCTGACGGCTAGCTTCAGTAGATCGAAGTTCTTCTTGTACCATTCTAAGTTGTAGTTCAGGTGCAATTTCCAGTTTTTGTCGAGAAACGCTTTGTAGAAAACGCTCATTTCATCGGCACTCAAGTTTTGTTTGTCCGCTGGCGTATTTTTCTTTACATAATCTTCTCTTTCCTGGAATTTTATAAAAAGTAAACATTATGAGTTGTAACGTAAATAATCATCAATAGGCTATTTGAAAACATTAAAAATATACTACAAATTATGGTTATCCTATTAGAAAATAACGTTAAAAGACCTACGAGACTACAATTTACTCTCAAATATGGGTATTTTATGGGAATTTCAAATATAAAAATGTTATATTTTGTTGATTTATTGTCTATGACAAAAACGCTCGTGATTGGTCAGAGCTCCGGGTGACGTCATTGCTACCAATTGCTACAAAATATCTCCAGTTGTATGAGCTATTATTGTTTGTTTCGGTGTTATTATTTGCTTTTTCCGTGATTATCGCGAGTTTTATGGACATATTTTATGATTAAGTTCGAAATGGATACAAATTTTGTGCGAGTCGATGATAACAGCAACTTACCTACAAAAGAGTGACGTCACAACTCACACGCATCGCCATGTTTAAATATCGTAGCGTTTTTTGCGCACTTTTGAAAATTTAAACTTTAGCATTGATTTTTTAACATAATGCATTGTTTTTTTACAGAAATATTAATGTGATATGTTTATACTGTAATAAGCAATCATTTAAAATGTTTTTTGAAAACTAGTCAAATAGCCTATTATTTAATAGAATGCTCTGATTGGGTGATGCTACAAACATCTACATTGTTATTTTCCGCCGCCGCGTGGCTTCCGGCAGATTAGAATTTGGACCACCCCATCTCCTCCCATGCGGTGTCGTACAAGGTGACTAAGGGATAGGGCTTGTTTAACATCAGACAGATTATATACAGTCCAGGCTCAGTCTATACATGGCTCGAGTCAACAATAGTGCCCTGAAAGCGGCAATGGGCTCACCCCCTATTACGTGGGACTTAATACAATGATTGGTGAAATGTGGGTGTCTCTGCCTAACCGCGGCATATGCGTGATTGTATGTACCTATGTATTTATAGTAGTGTTAATAGGTACGTTTTTCGTTCGTGTTTCGTGTGAAACCGAAGTTTCAAAACAGATCTAAGGACGTTTTATACTGGTAATAAGTTCCCGCGGATACGAAAAATTCTGAATGTGAAATTCATTACGTAAATTAAGATTGAATTAAGACATCATCATCATCACATGCATCACAAGGTGGCCACCCTAAACCTACATCTGGGTCGTAAGTCCCAGTCGCCGTCACGGTGTTCCTCTCTGTATCACGCTATGGACCCGGCGACCGCACGGTGAATCCATGGAGTGCTGAGAATCGGATCTCATCACTTCTTTGGAATAACTAAAATAATTCCTAAACAAAAGGAAGTCTTACTACCAGGGATGCCGAGGACTGCGTGAAATGGAGGAGAAAAAGTCAGAAGGCGCAAATCGGACGCTATTGGGACTTGGGGCACAGCGTTGTGATAATGATGATGGAGGGCATACGTGTAGGATGTATAGGACTCCAACCAGATATTCCGTGGCTTACTTTATCAGAAATGTAACATTATATAACATTCAATTAATTCAGTCAGTGTTTATTTTCTAAGAATAATATTGTCATGTGGGTATTTTATTAGACATAACATTGTTGACACATTGTAGGTACTCGTATTTGTGCACGGGTTGTTTTCTAACTATGTTTACATTTGATAAATAGTACCTACATCTGCATTTGATAAGAATCAGTATGAAATTAACATAATAATAATAAACAGAGATAAATTAGTGTTTAATTTAATATGGATGTCAGGAACGGATAATTGCGAACGGCGCGCATTGCGTGCCCCCCCATACTCGGGTTATTACCATATGTTCTACTATTTGTTCTACTAATAGAACATTTAGGAAAAAAAAATCACATTTGTTCTATTAGAGAGACATTATTTAGAATAGAAAAAGGAGGAAAAAAGAAATATCGTTGGGTGGTTACCGTCTGTTCTACTGTTCCATATGTTCTACTATTTGTTCTACTAATAGAACATATAGGAAAAATAGTCACATTTGTTAATATAAAAGAGATATTATTTAGAATGTACTACTTTTTATCCTAGAACAAAAGAATCATTTAAGTACCTTCAGTAGAACTACTAGGTACATTTTTGTTTACAATCAAAAAGGAAATAAAACATCAATTACATAGGCAAACCCGCATGAACCCGCTATACATATAACGACCCAGATTATAAGGAGAGCAAGTACGAGTTGCAGCATCAGCGCCCCGTGCAGCGAGCAGCCTCGTGCATTCGCCTCGTGCCGCACCGTCAGCAGATTTGAGAATCGATTGCATCAATACGCGAACTGATTTTACATCTTTAATTAAAATAAATATACTTCACTTCTGTTCTAGCATCGAACGTAGTCGTTAGTATAGTTAAGAATGTAGTTCTCATATCGAACTCATTCGCTTAGGTTAGTAAGGTGTAATGTAGTTCTAATATCGAGTACATTCACCTTTAGGCTAGTACGGTGTAATGTATTTCTAACATCGAGTACATTCACCACCTTTAGGTTAGTTAGAATTAATTAAATAAGTATAATAAATCTCGTTTAAGTGATTCTAGTTTCCTTCTTGTACCCTCTGGCTGCGGAAAACGTAATTGGCGCAGTCGGTAGGATATTCGAGGCAGTGCGCGGCGCGGCATAGGTTTCCAAAAATCGTTAACCTGGTTAGTGCTGACTCCGATAGTCGCTGTCGGTATCCTAATACCTCATCGAATATCCAGAATCTACGTGAAGCCGCAGGGGAGGTTATCCAAACATTGATAGCACAGGAAGGATCCGGAATATAGTATAAAAGAAAAAAACTTGTTCGACAAGACGAATTCACTTTATAAAAGAAAAAGAAAAAAAAAGGAAATAAAAGGAAAAAGAAAAAGAAGAGTTTATCCTCCAGGTGCCGCTTCATCCAGAACATCCAGAACGTCCAGCTCTACTTCTTCCAAGGCACGAAGCAGTTGGAAGCACCGGTGTAAATGTAACAGACCCGAAGAGTTGGCGAACCGCCTCCAAAATCCACCAGATACCCATGCTCTGGCAACAGTCCATCTACCAGAACGTCAGCGGGACCGATGCTCATGGCATGGATCCATCGGACGGCATCATAATGCGCCAGGCCTTCTGCACCAATCTTCAAGATCGCCAGAAATAACCGTTGGCCCCGGTTGGGACAAAAGAAGACCAATGACGAGGGGAGGAGAGTACAGTTCTCGATGCCTACTACTTCCATTGTTCAAAGTCTATTACAATAGTACAATCGGGGAAGGAGACAGAAGACTGGACACGATTGTACTACGAATCTATTAATAAATACCACAATAATTACTATTACGAAACAGATGCAGTCAAAGCAAATTAACAAAATCAAAACTACCATACTCATATTACCACCACAGGCGAGTGAACTATAAAACATTTGCAGTTTAAGCAAAACTGAAATAAGCTATAGATACGCAAGAAGACCCAATGTATTTGGTCACCCACTGAAAATGGCTGAGCTTACTTTGACAAATGAAAATGACGTTATACAAGGTGAACCACTGAAAATTATAAAAATCACCTATCCCGAAGACTCTATATAATTATAACTGGCACAATCATAGTTATCTCAAGCATCATAGTTCGCCGGTTCTGGAGAAAGAAACAACAAAATTCAACAGAAAAGAATCCCAGCGTCCAACAAAATGAGACACATGAAGAACCTGGAAAACCGACTATACCAGCAATATTTTCACTGAAAGTTGGAAAATAATTGCTTTTCTGAGGGTGGAGGAATTACATAGGCAAACCCGCATGAACCCGCTATACATATAACGACCCAGATTATAAGGAGAGCAAGTACGAGTTGCAGCATCAGCGCCCCGTGCAGCGAGCAGCCTCGTGCATTCGCCTCGTGCCGCACCGTCAGCAGATTTGAGAATCGATTGCATCAATACGCGAACTGATTTTACATCTTTAATTAAAATAAATATACTTCACTTCTGTTCTAGCATCGAACGTAGTCGTTAGTATAGTTAAGAATGTAGTTCTCATATCGAACTCATTCGCTTAGGTTAGTAAGGTGTAATGTAGTTCTAATATCGAGTACATTCACCTTTAGGCTAGTACGGTGTAATGTATTTCTAACATCGAGTACATTCACCACCTTTAGGTTAGTTAGAATTAATTAAATAAGTATAATAAATCTCGTTTAAGTGATTCTAGTTTCCTTCTTGTACCCTCTGGCTGCGGAAAACGTAATTCATCTGCAAACAAATGAACATAACAAAAACAAGGGACTATCGGAAAGTGATCAGACATTCATAGAGCTTACATAAAGTATTAATTATTTTATTAATTCTAAGAAATGCCCTACAGTTATTTCCTTATTTACTAGTTGCAGTTGTGCCTCCAAAATTTCATTGTCATTATTAACACTGTCAATTTGTCTAGACGAAATCTTTTTTCCTTGTCTAATTTTGAATAAATTTGAGATAGTCTCTTCTGCGTCATCTTTTAATATTTGCAAAAGTTGGATTATGTTAACTTTGCGCCGTGAATTACAAGAAGCATTCAGTTTTTTGTTCCAGCTCTCCACAATGTTTGTAGTTCTGTGTCTCTCCGAATAAATACACCAAGAATCAATAAATTTTTCATCTTTTAACCAGTAGTTTTCCATATAAGTGATAATTTTTTTTGTTTTGTTATTTGACAATGCGTTATTCTCGGCTGCTGTGTTGGACATAATGGACATTCTCATTTTAACATATTGCCAACCTTCGTTAATATATTCCCGAGGAAGGAGGGGTAATGATCTGGCCAAGTTTACTTTATTTTTTGACCACTTTGCTTTTTAACCGACTTCAAAAAAGGAGGTTCTCAATTCGTACACAATTTTTTTTTTTTTTTTTTTTGTATGTTTGTTACGCGATTGTGAAGCCAATCCTGGACGGATTTTGAAAATTCTTTTTTTGTTTGATAGAGGATACTTTCAGAGTGGTCCCATATCCAAGATGTCCGGATCTAATGCTATGATCCTGGAGAAATCAAGGGAAATCCTCCGAAACCAGACTGACGCGCCTTCAAGCGCCTACTCTATTAGCGCTATTAGCAATCAGATGAATGTTGTTTTATTTTCAAAGAACATGCAGGCGCATAAAATAGGTGACGAACCGTTGTATGTAAAATCCGTATTTTGTGAAACGGATTTTATGATCTTTGTTTTGTTGGAGAGAGAAAGGTGGTTCAGGGAGCCAGAATCGTATGACAGGATTCAGGAAGTCAGGATTGGATTATGGGATCTAGGAAAATCCTCAAAATGATGGCAAAACACTGTTTCTGCTGCTTTAACATATTTAATTTCAATAATTGCCTTTTAAAATTATCTTCACGTGATTTTTTAAGCTGCTGATGATAGGAACCTAAGCAGAGGGTGGAAGATGGATCGATTATAACTCACTAAAAAGAGGAACATAAATTCATTTTAACAAAAAAGTTTAACCGACTTCAAGAAACGGCAAAGACGCACTGAAAAATGAAAAATAACGTAATTTACAGACTTACTGATTTATTAGAAGTCGGTGCCAGCCAATTTTGTTTGTTGTGTCTAAACTACTATGATGCAATCAATTAAAATATAATTGCCTCTCGGGCTTGGCGCCGACTTCTAATAAATCAGTAAGTCTGTAAATTACGTTATTTTTCACTTTTCAGTGCGTCTTTGCCGTTTCTTGAAGTCGGTTAAACTTTTTTGTTAAAATGAATTTATGTTCCTCTTTTTGTTACACCAATAGCTTTAGCTTTGCGCCAAATTGCATTCTTAAAATGGAAAAAACAGCCTTTCAAAGTTATTTTGGGAAAAACTTCAACTATTGCACTTCTTGCTGCTTCTTCGTAATCTGAGGTGAATTTTAAAGGGTATTTATTGTAAATGTCGGTATTTGGGATTTGATTATCTCGAATAAAATTATATAAGCGGTCTTCGACATGTGGGTCATTAGTGCGTAGATAACTGGAAATACGTTAGTTTCAGACAATGAACTATTGACATCAGCACATATAACGTAAATTTGACTGAAAGGTTTTGGACAACTCCTAAATGTGCCGTCTCCAAAAAAGTGCGTAAATTCTGGAATTACATTTTGTAATTTTTGGTCACATAAAACAATAATACGTACACCATCGTTACTGTCATAATAATCACCCAGTACCATATTATGAAACTTAGGAGATATTTTCACGTCTTCAGCCCGATCAAAATTTACTTTGTCCATATCTACTCCTTTATTCCTTGCGTTGTACAAAGTATTCTTTACACTCTTGAATTCCGGGAAGTCTGCTATTAAATGAATACCTTGGTCTTTAAGTTTATCCAATATTACGTGACCAATTTCCAAATATCTCCACCAACTCTTGCCAAGCTCGGTTCTTGATAATTTTATTAGAGTAATCATCACACTGAATGTCCCATATTGCAGGTCTCTTCTCCACCTCATCAATAAATAGTTCAATGTCGAAAAGATCCATGGCGTACTCACGAGCAGTGACGTGCTAACCGCGCGGTAGCCGCAACGCAATTGAACGCGAAGTAAAGACTCCATAGTAATGGAACCGCGCGGGAATAGCGCGATTCTATTTTCTGGCGGTTGGGTTGCGGGAACCGCGCGGTTTGATTAACCGCGCGGTTATGTCTGAACGATTACTTTATAACTCATACAAATAAGAACAGCGCGATTTCCATGCGATTTTGAAATCGCGCGGTTCCCGCCGTGTCTGAACAGGCGCTAATAAAACTCTTTTGAAGAACATAACAACCGGTAATTAGTTTCCTAATTGTTCTATCAATAGAACAACTAGGAAATCGATTCCTGATTGTTCTATTAATAGAACAAGTAGGAAAACGATTCCTAATTGTTCTATTAATAGAAACGAGTAGAACAAACGTGATTATTTTTTCCTAAGTGTTCTATTAGTAGAACAAATAGTAGAACATATGGTAATAACCCCCCATACTCGGGGGCGAGTTGGGGACTCCGTAGTCCCCACACCGGGAGAGGGCCAGATCGAGAGATATGGCCCTGGGTCGGCCGGGGTGCGAGGGATATGGCTATGACAATCTCACCTCCGGCAACTGACGGCCCACAGAAGGCGTGCGTTTTAGTCGGTTCAAGTCCGACATAACCTCCTCCTCCGACCCCGGCGGGGGAGGTATCCGTGGGGATTTTTCGCACGATAAAAAAAAAAAAAAAAGGAACGGATAATTTCTGAATATTAGCAGAGGGCTCTGTAAAGACACAGCACGGTCTCGTATTACGGAACCGCCAGGTCCCTGAAGGAGGTGTAGGCCCAAGAAGTCCTGGCTTGACATTGTAGAAGGTAAAATGCATGCCAATGGTCTCACCCCCATAGACGCCCAAGACCGTGGGAAGTGGAGGAGGAAAGGCCAGAAGTACGGACCCTGAACTCCGAATTCACTTCAGCCTCGGATGCAATAAGGAAAATACGTCTCCATGATGATGATGACAGCGAAGCAGAGCGAGGGATTGGGCGGGTTCCTCGTCTTCGTAATATTACAGAGCGGTGGACTCTAGGCATGGTCGTGCAAGGCTCAGCTGTGCAATTCACTAAGCAAGCACAACGATGCGACAACGATGCGAGTCGCAACGATGTGCGCGATGGACACTGTCATTGGTCGATTTCCAATGACGTGATACAATCTGACCAATGACAATCTACGTTGCGCCTCGCATCGTTGTCGCATCGTTGTGCTCGCTTAGTGAATTGCAGTGCAGGCAAGTCTGTCGGAAACGGTGACTCTTCGAGGCAGCGAGGAAGAAAATCTCTAATCAATCAAATCAGGTGGATGGATTCAGTCTGGTAAAAGTACAAAGTATACAAACCACCATCCGGTCAGGACTTGTGAAAAGGCCCATCGGCATATTAGGAACACGGACGATATTGCTCGTCTCGTGACACTGCAATTTGACTCCCTGTTTTAGCCTTTGCCCTTCTTACATTAGGTAACTGGACAGGAACGAGAACTCAGTCGCGTATTAAGGAAACGCGCCTAAAAACTCGAGCGCGAGACTGAAATCGCGCGCGACGGATATGGCGAATTTTGCGAAATTGATCGCAGAAACTTATGACTCTGGTTTCACAATCACTTTCAAATGTATGTGCTGGACTCTTTGGCAATATCGCGGCGAGGCTAGTTTGCTACTCGCGTCGTCTGAAAGTTTCTAAATGTAAGAAGGGGTTTTGTGTGTCAGATTGTCAACGTATAGTTGTTTAATACGAGTCATAGGTAACCTTTATTTTCTAAGATATGAGAGCTCATTCCAATTAAACTTGAACCCACAAAGATCAAACACGAAGATTAGTATAAGCAACATTGTTGCTATCGCATCACATGTGTCGTTGTCCCTTATACGTCACGTCATCAGATAATTGCGTAGTACATAGTCAATAAAATATTGGCACTTCTTGAACTACGCACGATCCTTACTTAGAGTTTTCTCATTTACATTTTCTCTCTTGAACCCACTAAAACCGCAAGCCGTGTTGGGTCATCTGATGCCAGAGGAGAGATTGCCATTGGCATATCTCTTGTAACCCGGCTGACCCAGCGCTAGTCCGGTTTCGAGATGATCCCCTCGAGTGTGGAAACCACAGTGTCCCATGTTACCCTCTAGTAGGGCGTATATTCCCATCTGCCACCCCCCAGGCTTGCCACCGGGGTGGTGATTGGCAATACTTTATTCCCATCTGCCACCTCTTGGTTGCCACCGGGGTGGTGGTTGGCACTACTTTATTCCCATCTGCCACCCCTGTGGTGGGGGTGATCATTCTAAATCCATTGACCACCGGGGTGGTAAACGACACCTATTAGTGCCAATCGCCACCCCGGTGGCAAACCTAGGTATGGCAGATAGGAATAAAGCTAGTAGAGGGAGGCGTGCATCGCGCCGCCACCACAGACAACCTCTAGACAGCCTCTGTGGCGATAGTGAACGCGATCGCTACTTAGGAGGCGCGGGTTTAATCCCCACTCAGTGCAAATATTTGTATGCATGAAAATGGGTATTTGCAATGGTCTGGTTGTGCCATGGAAAGGAAGTTAAGTTGTTGGTCCCGGTTGCCAAATGCACATCTATGGCAGTCATTATTTCATGGAAATGGGTGAAATGGCCAACTCAGAAGGGCTGACCTTCTGTGCCCAATGGAAGTAGTAGTAGCACTACATGAAGAAATAGGAAACCTGTTGTTTTTTTTTGGTACAGATATAAACTAGAGCATATTCTGGCACAAGGAGGTTCTCAATTCTTTTTATTAATGGTATCTGCAGCAGAATCTAGTAAATGCCAATATGAACTAAATCTAATATATAAAATTCTTCTGTCACGGGGTGCGTAATCGAACTCCTCCGAAACGGCTTGACCGATTTTGATGAAATTTTTTGTGCTTATCCGGTATCTATGAGAATCGGCCAACATCTATTTTTCATCCCCCTAAGTGATAAGGGTGCAGCGGGAACGGGATTTGAATACCACGCGGGCCGAAAATATGGCGGTACGAAGTTCGCCGGGGCAGCTAGTATTATATGAAATTTTTACTATTATAGGCAAGACAACAAGGCCAACTATAATCTATCAATCAATCAATTTAGCCTATTGCAGTCCACTGCTAGACATAGGCCTCGCTCAATATGCACCATGTTTGCCAATCCTCTGCCTTCCTTCCAACTATGATCTATTAAATACCAATTATTATCCAAGTAAATAGGTTCATAAATTTGAAATTAATTTAAACATCATAGTAATTGTTTTCATTGAAATGTTACCACCGCACACCACAATGTCAGTCAAGAATATTTCCTATTTTATCACAGTCAAAGGGACATTCCAAAAATGTCCTGTGATGTTTGTATTTTTTTTTTTAAAGAAACTAATATTCTTACCGAAATTACTAATTTTCCCTCTAACCGAAATTACTAATATTTACACATGATGATCTAGATTTAAACATTCAATTCTATAATTGAATATTGGGAATGCGATGCGGAGGCATTCCACGACGCGTACGGTTTTAGTTTTTAATTTGTACTTTTATATATACAGGGTGTTCCAAAATTCAAGGATAAGCCGGCAACAGGGGGTGGCCCTACTTATGGCTGCTCAGGAAAAAATAAGAAAAAAAATATATCTCTATTTTTTTTTTAATTACTCGAACTGTTTTAAAATCTCTCGAAATTCGGTACCCTTAATGATATTTTCAACTACCAGGTCCACAATTTTGCAAATATTTCTGAACTCTTTTCTGTATTAGCAAGCTAAGAAGCATGACTATCCACCAACACCCTGAAAAATTATAGAATATTTGTAGTTATTTTACAAAAATAAGTCAAAATATTTTTTTTGTCGTCAAATTTTCATACATTTTTACTTTCGACCCACTTTATCTTATCTCGGTGAAAAAAAAAAGTATGGACACCACTATGGCATTCTTTTTCAAAAATTGGCGCAACTACCCAAGGTTTCAAAATGGTATAATTTGGGTATGATACTATAATGAAATACTAAAAAAATATTTTTTTTTGTAAATAAGAATCACATTTAATACATTGCTCTTATTGAAAATCACCAGATTTACTTTGTACACAATGCATTCATCCTCAATAAAAAATCATTGACGGGACTTGTGACAAAGTGGTAACCGAGTAGGTTATCACTTTACGAGGTTAAGCAACATAAGCCAGGGTGGTTTTCGGATGGATGACCATTCTTAAGACATTAAGACACCTCCGTCCTCTGTTTCTCAGAGAGTATGTTAGGCCGTAGATCCCGGTGGCCATATGAGTATCTATGACAGTTAGTCGGACCCCTAAAAGTCCAACAACTGGACTCACTACATAACTTTGATATTCGCCAGTGGGTTGTGGAGGTCAGGTGGCAGTCGCTTCACGGCAAATTTCGCATTTCTGCTGTTTCACAGTTAGCCGGGAAATCCGAGGCTCAGAGTTTTATTGGAATTGCTTTAAGAACAATTAGGTTTCCGAAAGCAATTGCAACGCTGGACTAGTTTGATTCAAATATCAATGCGACTACGGATTATATTTCTGACAACAGAAATGCACGAAAAATACAATGTATTAATGCCGGTGGCAAACAATTAAAAATGTAAAATAAAAAAAATATTAACAATAATGCAATAATTATAAAATTATACCATTATGTTTGTTTAATATTTTAACAGTATGGATTATCATCCTCTGAACCTTTACAAAATATAGAGTCGGATTTTATGGTTAACTGTGAAACAGCAGAACCGCGAAATTTTCCGTGAAGCGACTGCCACCTAACCTCCACAACCCATTGGCGATATCAAAGTTATGTAGTGCGTCCAGTTGTTGGACTTTTAGGCGTCCGACTACCCGTAACAACTGTCATAGATGTTCGTATGGCCACTACGATCGACGGCCTAACGTACTTTCTGAGGAATGGAGGTGTTTTAATGTCTTAAGAATGGTCATCCATCCGAAAACCACCCTGGCTTATGTTGCTTAACCTCGTAAAGTGATAACCTACTCGGTTACCACTTTGTCACAAGTCCCGTCAATGATTTTTTATTGAGGATGAATGCATTGTGTACAAAGTAAATCTGGTGATTTTCAATAAGAGCAATGTAGTAAATGTGATTCTTATTTACAAAAAAAAATTTTTTTTAGTATTTCATTATAGTATCATACCCAAATTATACCATTTTGGAATCTTGGATAGTTGCGCCAATTTTTGAAAAAGAATGCCATAGTGGTGTCCATACTTTTTTTTTTCACCGAGATAAGATTAAGTGGGTCGAAAGTAAAAATGTATGAAAATTTGACGACAAAAAAATATTTTGACTTATTTTTGTAAAATAACTACAAATATTCTATAATTTTTCAGGGTGGTGATGGATAGTCATGCTTCTTAACTTGCTAATACAAAAAAGAGTTCAGAAATATTTGCAAAATTGTGGACCTGGTAGTTGAAAATATCATTAGGGGTACCGAATTTCCAAAGATTTTAAAAAAGTTTAAATAATTAAAAAAAAAATAGAGATACTTTTTTTTTCTTATTTTTTCCAGAGCAGCCATAAGTAGGGCCACCCTCTGTTACCGGCTTATCCTTGAATTTTGGGACATCCTGTATATGTATATATTTAGTTCTATTGTTAATTTTGTATATATTTAAATTGTATTATAGTAGAGTTAATTAGATATTGTAATTGAGTCTGAATGGCAATAAATTAGTCTAACTTATTAAAAAAAAATTATTAAAGTTAAAAAGTCTATAATTAAAGGTTACCTGGAAAAATCTCGAGTTGTGTTGTGACCAAAATTTATGATTCCACTCCTGGACTTCGGCTCTCAACAACCTGTATTTCTTTTCTAGCCGAGTTTCATTTACTGGTTCTTTAAATATTACAGTTCTCAAATTTGATACAGGGTCTGGAGGGCCCACCATATCACAGCTAATTCTCTTCGGGTTCGGTGGTTGTATTGATTTTGCATCTTGTGTAGTACTCGTATGTCTCGAAGCCAAAATACATGGCCTATGTACAGTTAGCGTGAATATCCGACTTGAAATCATGTTAGGCATTTAATATTTTTATAATGGAGTCACATTTTATAAATAAGACTAATCACAAATTGCATTCGCAATACATCGCGAACTGAAATCAAAATCGTGAGAAGAAGAAACACGAAATGTCAAAATCAGCTGTGAGCTTTGACAAGGCTTTGACATTTATTGAGAGTGCACTCCGTTTCACGTTCACTGTGCATTTTCTATTGAAAGTATAAAATATTTAACTCCACCAAACCATATAAAATATTATTTGGTAAGCGTAAGGTACATATTGCGCTTATAATCAATAAAAAACATCATTCATCATCAGATTTTGTACTTTGTACTGACTGCTAATCCTGCCATAGCCATACCGTTATGATACTTGTGATACCGTCTTCTCTAAATAACTATGCTCTTTGCATCAAAGCTTTGCATACCATACTCACACATTTAGCTGTTTTTAATTCTACCTAAATAAATTTAAGCCACATTTTGCTAATAATTGCAGATTTTTTATTGTTCTTAAATTATCAAAAGATGATAGATGATAGATGCAATTTTGCAATAGATTTGAGTTGGATTTGAGAGTTGAAAAGCTTCTCTATGCTCTGTGGTTATGTCATCAGAAATTTGTGATTTCTGTCAATTTTTCGCTGTCGAATTATGTAAAGTGTAAAAATATCAATTTTATTTATATATTTTAAATTAAAGGATTATTGGCCACTCACGGGCTTCAGGCAATTTCAAAAAGGCAATCTAACCACAAAAAATAATACAAAATGGCCAGAGAGAAGGAAAAAAGCCCTGAAGAAATATATGCCGCTAAGTTGGACATGTGTTTAACTGACGGCATCGTCAAAACAGGTAAGTAAATTATAAAAGAACTACTTCAATGAGGTCTTGATAATCTAATGTTTAAGAGACAGCAATAAATCACCTCTGGGCAAGCTTCTATAGGTCTATATTTCCCCTAAGACACAAGTGATTGTAGTGGCAATTGATTACTTTATTCAACCTCGTATATTTTGTATTCTAATGATTATTACTCACATTGAGCCGATTTATTCTATTTATTTTTTGAATTATTGTTGCAGTTTTCTAAGTACCTAGTGTGTAAATGTACTTATAAAAATCTGTACCTATATGTAGGGATAGGGATATCCATAAAACACTGCTAAAAAGTCTTTGTTCACTAATGTTTTTAAATCTGTTAATAGCAATGAAAAAGTAATATAAAAAAATTTAAGATTATTTAAAATCTTGAATTTAGATATTGTGTTCCAGGTAGTGGAGTCCTACTCGGTGCCTTGACATCTGTGTTATTCCTTGGTCGTCGGAGGTGGCCAGTCATAGCTGGAATGGGAGTGGGCATTGGTCTTGCTTATGCTAACTGCGAGTATGAACTAAATCCTAAAAAAGACAATACACTATGAACATCATTATTGTAGTAATCAGGTAGGACCTATTTAGAATATTGCTATAGTTATAATTTTATTATAATGGTTTATATAAGTATGCTTTTGCTTCATCATTGTGTCCATTGAATCTGCCAAGATACCAAAAAATCTGTATGTTACATTACCAGTGCACTGAGCACGAAGAAAAAATCAAGTTTATTAAGTAAAGGTATCGAGAGAACCAAGCATTGTGATTCTCTCCATTTTCCATCCTCTCCAAACTCTTTTCGCTCAATACATTAACGTTATGAAATTGAGTGTTTTTGTGCTTGGGACACTGTACCGGTACTATGGGGTGAATAGGGATCAATGGGTGAATAGGGATAAAATGGTCAGCTGAATTCTGTAGTTATTTTCTTTCAAGTGAAATTATGGATTAGTTCAATGTAATAATGAGCAGTTATCAGTAATATCTGGTTAGATACATGGAATTTGGGAGAGAAATTATTAAAAAAATCTAACGACCATTTTATCCCTATTCACCCTTTGATCTCTATTCACCCCATTTTACAGTATCGCTTAATTTTGAGAGTAATAATGTATGTACAGAGCATTTATAAATGTCAATATTTTATACCTATAAGCATTTATATTTTGTTTTGTCCTTGAAATTGTATTTACTGTATATTTATTTTAGATGTATTTACCTACCATTAATCATTATATTATTATCACCTTAGTATTTGAAGCATTCAAAGCTTTCATTATGGTATTTGGGGAGCCGACCCCAAGTACCCTTCCAATATATTTATTTTCATCAGGTTTTTTTAATGGTTTTCTTTTTTTTATAGTATGCAGATGTAAAACGTTGTGCAAGTCAGCATACATCGGGAGCCGAACTCTTCAACAATGTAATAACAAGAGTAGACAAATTATTTAGGAATATTTTGCTGTACAATGTTTATTATTTAATTATTATGTAATAAATACATACGTTTATTGACCAATTTTTTAGTATTCTTTACTCCTATCGTGCAGATATAACCCCTCGGATACTACCACCGTCGGCCACCGAGGGTGCTTATGACTGATTCGGACAGACTAAAACCGCACGTCGTCTTGGTTCTCAATTACCTACCGGGGACCTTACTTACTTCCAGCTGGGGACGCCGTTGACCGGACGGGTGATCCGCCCTTTGGTGCGGGTCATTTCCCTCGCCTGACCCTGAACGCCTACGGTTTTGTGATAGGTCAACTTTGCAGGTGGGAAGCACAGGGTCTCAGCTAGCCCCGAAACGCGCCCCCTCCTTCCGTCCGCACAGCTGACTATGGCGGCTAGTTTTATAGGCTGGGGTGAAGAGGTGACAGACCACCCCAGCCCGTAACGAAACTTAAATATTAGCATCAAATGATGCATGGTTTTTGTTAGTTCAATTCCGACATAGTCATATAAGTGAGTGTGAAGTGGCTGATAAAAAAATATTAAAAAAAAGGGAACCAAATGAGACACAAAGGTAAAGAACAATATTTAATATTTTATTGTACAAATCGATACTGGAATTAAGATAAAGGATAGATTTAGTGTACTTAACAATAAAAAATAATTTAAATACAACAATAATTACATTTTAGTATAAGAGAAAAGCTTTACCAACAACCCATATACAGACACCCAATGGTGGTAATTTTAACTATAAAACATGGCAACACAAGGTAAATAGCACTTTTATACCATTTATGAGAGAAAATACAGTTGCAATGTAGGGTAAAACAATAAATTATAAACATTCTCAGATCTTTTTCTTCAAGTTTACTCAGTATATTGCGCCAAGTGATTATTTTTCGTATGAGTATACGCAAATAACAATTAGCATATCAGTCGTTCGGCCATTAATGACAATGCACTTCACTATAGCACTGCTTTAAAATAATGAAAGCGAGTAAAACAGGTAATATAATTTTCACCAGATTACTGACATGAATAAAGGTTATTTGGGCGGTACTAGAACTGGCCTCTATATTAACGAGCCTTGTTAAACTCTCCCAAGAGAATTTTAAAATAAAGCGATTCATTTTGGCGTAATATAAGATTTCAATTTAACAATATGATAAAGTAATAAATAATTCTTGACCTCAGGTTTGTCAAATTTTATGTTACCTTCAACAAATAATAGTAAGGCAAGTTGTAATTATAATTAAACAACAATAACTCTAACTTGTCACAATAATAATGTACACAATTTCATGAATTAAAGTGAGACAAATATATGGCAACATTCGCATGATACATTTGTAATGATTTATACAATTTGTCTTTTTTATAAAACAATTTCATTTCTTCAAAAAAATGCACTTTATTTTTTTATCAAACTTAATATTGTATAGAAGAAAATAAATTAATGAACATACTAATATACATTATGTTTTAATATATTACTTAAAGGGTGACATGCCAGCTAAGAACTGCATTCACATGAGAAATGTTATTTCTTTATGACTGGTTTCAAGTCAAATCACAACAAACATACACATGAATGAATAACTTAAATGAATAAGAAATATATTTAAAAAGATAGGAAACCAGGTAGTTCTTACAAAAAGGTTTTGTTCCGTTCATAAGATAATTTTACACTGGTAACATTTACTTTTTTTCCTGGCAAGAATGAACATTTCGCTAACAATAATAATGGCAAGAAACCAACCGATAAAATTATGATAAAAGGAATAAAATGATATCTCCATTTATTCTCATTTGATACCACACTGTTCAAAATTGTATTATCTATGGTCCTTAATTTTAACTTCTCATGGCGAAATTTTAAAAATTCATGCAGAAATTTAAAATAATTATACAACCATGGCTGCACATACAAATTACATTCAGCTAAATTAATACAATAATATTTGGTAATATATTTGACTAGTATATTGTTCAGAACAACTTATTTAACACAGGAACGACGGTATAATAATATCGTTCACAGATTAAAATAAATTTTAATACTATTCCAATACTAATTTAAGTATTTGATCGAGCTTAAGTCATTATTTAGACTATTTCTCTAAATTAATATTGTACGTATTTGCATAAAGTCGTCTAAACATGTTGGCCGAGCGTAGGCCAACGCGAGCGTCAACAAATAGGTGCAAGGCAAATGCTTAATGTACACACGTTCGACAAGTTCGCCGAACGCCAATGCAAGCGGCCAATATAAGACGAGCTACGGCCAATATAAGACCACTATTGGCCGAGTGTAGACGAGCGCCTTTGATTTATTCCCAAAAACCGACAACAATCCGAAGTGAGGCGAGTGATCACGAGCGACACCGAGCGATGACCAGACAAGGCAAATAGACTGTCCACACGTTAGAGTTGGCCGTCGCTCGGCCTTACTTGTAAAGGCGCCTTAAGATTCGTTACTCATTAATACACAGTAACGAAAACCGGATTAGGTTGGGTTTCTCAGATGAGGTGGACCCACAGTATAAATGCGGAGCTACGCCGCAGACTATAATCCACTTGGGCAGGCAGCACACGTTAACGTGTGCTGCCTGCCTAAGCTCGTGTACTCCGGAGGAACTCATGAGTGCCTCTGGGAACGCTATTGGAGTGGCTTCACACAAAGCAAACAAAATATGACACGATATGCCGAAAATACAGAGTATCATAACACCGGTATCTTTGTATGGTTATAAAATATTGTCGAATAAAATGGCAACACAGAAATGATAATCTATAAAAAATGTTTGATTAATTTGAAAGTAGCTTTTGAAATTTTCATATTTGTAGTATTAATTTGCGTAATTATTTCTAGATAATTGTAAAAAAAATTAGTCTAAATAACAACTTGGTACAATTTTATCAAATATTTTAACTTGATCAGCATATGCGCGGCTCACTTTTTTAGAGGAGACTGCGCACACATACACTATAAGATATAAATACGCGAATAAGGCTCCTGTCTCACTGCCAAATAGGAAGCGAATAGCGAATAACAACTTGGGAACCAATGTCTGTGCGGTGATGTATGGTACTTGGTCGCAAGTAAGTAAAAATATTCCCTTCACCTTGTATATTTTCATACAGTTCCAAGAACTTAAATGGTATTAGGTGAAACAAAGTGCAGATTCCGTGGAACTACTGAAAAATGAACCAGTAGTCCCATAATGGGAGGGAGCCAACCGGAAGTGGCCCTGGGTCGGCTTTGGTGCGAGAGATATGTCAATGGCTATCTCACCTCTGGCATCTGAAGACCCAAGATGGTGTGCGGTTTTAGACGGGTCGAGTCCGACATAAGTACCCGCATAAAAAATACAGTTGATTGTTTTGAATGAACATTACAAGTCGTATGTTTAATAATGTTTTTAAGCGCTCGATTCGCTTCTTCCTTGTCAGTGAGACGGTTGCCTACGCTTTGGTGCTCTTTCGTGCTTCGACAGTAGTGAGACTAAACATGAGCAGTCGTTTCTGCGATTACAATAGTAGTAGCATGAATAAAAATTTATTACAAATTGCTGTACATATCGTGATAGATATCGATTAGCACCGCATAAATGTTTGTTAAAGGAATCTGAATTTTACCCTAAAGTTGGGTGTTTATTTCATTACTGGCAATACTAATAGGTCTTTAATTAATTACACGCTATTATTTAAAAAACAGTTGATGAGTGTAGTTGGAATGCTTACATAATATAAAATTCAAAATATCTATTGGAAATTTTATCAGGAAGTACCTTTTTGGAAGACTTCTTAACGAGACATGCACGATTGTGGGGAGGACATATTCCCTATGACCCCCCCTTGGACTGTGCATGTTTTGTAAGACTACCCGAAATTTTATTGTACATGAATATGTTCCAAATTCGATTCATAGCAATAGCAATCGATGTCCATGACGATATGAAACAGCGCTAGTTACCAACTATGAGGTGCAGTGAGGTAATACTGTCCCTATATTTGTATACCTATAGACTAGTTATTGTGATATCGTGAGACAAACTGCTAATATACAGCTAAATTTATTTATTTTTATAAAAGTGTGAATTTTTTTTTTTCATTTTTTTTTTATATTGTGACTTGGATGGAGACCGATTTAGATGAAGTAATGATGTCACAGTAATTGAAACTGCCATGATAATATGAAAAGTGAGTTATGAGAGCAACATATGGGCCCCAATGCAAATAATGTAGTACCTTACTCGTGGATCACAATTTTTTTGATCGCGGGCCGCAAAAAATGTTTTCGTGCACCGCATAATTTTTTATCGTGGACTCCAAAAAATTATATCGTGCACCGCAAACATTTTTTTTCGTTGTCAGGACAAAAACGAACACAAAAAAAAAACAAATTAGTGCAGTAGTTTGAAAGCTGTACGCGTACATACATTTCGGCAATTAATTTTTATAACATGACAGCAGCACTCATAATTTAACCTATAAACGATTACATTTCGTGGAAGACATAATTTCAATAACTAAGTAAATTTTCTCGGTCTCAATTCAAGCAACACCCGAACTATAATTTTAGCTAACACCTGTCGCAGACAGTCAGTTCCCCTATTTGCTCAATAGGCACTAATATTTGGCCTAATGTTCTAAAAATATCTCGATTGAACCTTGAGTAAATTATATGAGAACTGTTATGTAAAATTGTGAGATGTTTTCAATACAAAAGTACCTAACAGAGTCTATTGCGCTGAAAGGATGGTCTTACACTGTTATGACATCATAAGTCAGTGTTCTGAGTATAGATTTACAATAGGATAGACACCGTAAGTTGTTAGTTCCAGTGTTACCGAACTGGTTTTTCCGCCCTCTAGTCTACATTCAACCTTGCCTGTCGGTAGTCATAAAAATGCCGTACTGACACAACTGACGCTTTGCGACTGTGTCAATTTTGTACGGGCCACCCGTACATTATCAAAAATGCTGGTGTAAGCTGGTATTGCCATTCTACTTCGTTTACGGGAAACTAGCTCAACAACATTAAATAATTTATCTTTTATTTCTTGGAAATAGAACCCCTTATAAATTCTGTTTACGATAGGCACTGCTCGCGTGACGTCATCGGAGTGGGCGGAAAATGCACACGCGATATCTATCATAATCCAAATCTGTGATACTGTATGTACAATTCAGCGAACATCTCTTTCCCAAAGCCTCAAAATTTATCAAACAGTTCTTTCAATCGAAATATATTCAAAACTGTTTATTTTAATATAAGGTGTGCGATTTGAATCGCAACACCCGTCCATTCACAACGAAACATATAATAGAAAGGCAAACCGTTTCCAAAAACTATCACACTTATGTTATAATGAGCGGCAAACATCTTGACAATGTACTCTAGCTTCGCAGAAGAAGTTTTAGGTCTGACTGGACCCCGATTCTGTTAATTGTCATCCACTGTCATACCACAGATACTGCAAAAATGCCGTCTAATTTTAGACTTTGTTGTTATGCTGTTAAAGTTTAAAATTAAATGGCATCTTATTGAGTGACTGTCAAAATAACTCTTTTTAATTTATTTTGGTCTTTAAGTCTCTGTAAATAAAGTCTAGAATAGAAATCCTGGTAGCTTTGCGTGGCGCGACGGCCGAGACACGAAAATAATCTAACCATAGATTGTATTATACCAATCGCAGGCTCAAAGGGCTCGCATCATTGTTTGTACAGTCATTGATCAAATTTTTGGTTGGTCCGTACAGTGCACATGCGCGAACTTATCTACCTTTGTTCAAAATGTTTGCCGGCACTTATATCTATGGTCGAAACGGCAATAACCCGGCAGTATATTTCCTTAACAACGAACATCAATTAGGTTATAATGTAAAATAAATGTTTGAATACATTATTGAGCGTTGGCGTGACTAGGGATATAGAAAAGAAACACATTATAAATAATACTCTGGCTTAGGGGTCCATATTGGGTTGCATAAAATTGAAAGTCCTAATTTCGAAATGCATAACTGGTTTTAGCATAATCATCTTTTCGCATAACGCTGTTTCGGCATAAAATTTTCACGCATAATTTCTTTCGTACATGTACTTTAGTCATAATCATCTTTAACCATAAAATTATTGAGCATATTGGTTTATCGTATAACGATATTTAAACATAATTTAACTCCTTAAATTTTAATTACATTTCTCAACTCGATGAGTGCGATTCGCTTCTGGCACTTCGCCGGCCGCTACCGCGGCACGCTCGCTCGGCTCGTGCGTTGTTTGTCATGTTCTAACCTAACCTAATCTACCTAACTTTTATTTAACCTAAACCAAAGCTATTGCAATTATATTAGAACAATTAGATTATGCCAATCAAGGGACACCCAATTTATTTTTATAATAACATTTTTGTTTCTCTTTTACAGAAACCATAGTTTATGCGTTAAGATTATTATGACTTTAAAATTTATAGATAACAAAGTTATGGTCAAGACAATTAGGGAAATTGATAATTATGCCAAAGAATACGTTATGCGTAAAGACCATTATGCCAAAAAACCATTATGCGAAGTGACTATTATGCTAAACATTTTATGCCATTCGACATTAGGATAGAAAATTTTATACGAAAAAAGGGGCACCCCTGGCTTAGACCTATAATACAGGAAAATTTATGCTGTTTATACTGGAGATTGATGGCACTTGGTGGAACTTGCTACACATATTGAATAAATCACTTGTACGTAGACCTTTGTCACATAGACGCCCTAGAAGCACTGGAAATAAACAGACTGACAAACACGGACAGAAACAATATAATAAACCAACAGTTAGATCTGAGCCGTTCACCTCTATTACAATAATAATGACATATACATACCTATTTATTTGTTAATAATTCGTTGTAATCTTAATTTATTAATTTATTGTTGTAACTGACATTTTTATATATTGTAATCTAAGTATGTAATCCATTTGACATCATTAATTTGACAATTAGTTTAATTTAATTTAATTATAATTCCTTGACATTTTATATTTGACATTTCACTGTAATACAATATTAATTTTATAATGTATAAATTTTTTCTACAAAACATAATTACGTTTATGAAAATTTAAATTTTGGGGAAAAAAGTTGAAGCTGGTATACTCTTTTTCAAAAGTACCCACACATAAAATATTGTAGTTTTTTAGTTTAAACATTGTAAACCTTTGATAATGCCGTAAGGTGAAACCGGTAAGGTTCAAATAAATAAATAATTGTGGAAAAGTACAATAGATTTATTCAATATAGGAAAATTTATGTATTCACTTGCACTGAGTTATGTATACCTTGGGACACGTATCTTACCCCCGTATTCACAAACAATACTTCGCTATGCGTACTACAAAAACTGTGCAAAGAACGACAAATTATCAGTGCGTTCGTTTTGGCAAGCCTTTTTATTCATTGATAACACTTAAGTAATACTTCGTTGAGGTAACGCACTGCGTTAGATACTGCTCCGTGATGTTTGTGAATTAATTTTACCAGCCCCATGCGCTCGAGCACACTATGAAATCCATCAAACATCCTGTAATAACTTCGTTAACTGAATCAATATGAACTCCAATAGAAATTATGTTATACAGACCCTTCGCCACGCCTAAAATTAACGTGCATTATAGCTAATCAGTGCACCTATATTACAATACAGCTAAAAAAACAAAATGTCCGTAATTTTAATTCACATAACTGCATAAATAAGTCATTACAATTTAGTCGTCATATCTCTAATAGCCCCAGTCACGCCAACCAACTCGAGATAGACATAAAAACAAACAAAATTGGTACTTGGCACTAAGCTGTTCACTTAGTGGTCATGTCGGGCCAGTAGTTGATGTAGTAACGGTGGGTCGAGCCCTCGAACAAACGGTCCAGCCAGTTCTCCAACCCGTCTAGAAGGTTCTCTGAAGAAACAACAATGTATATTGAAACACAAATATTATATTAGGTTTAATTACAGTAGAGGAGCTGGAGAAGTGTGTTGATGGCGGGTTGTTGTTGTGTGAAAAATTCCCAACTGACATAATATATAAAAACTAGCTTTTGCCTGCGGATCCGCCCGCGTGGATGTCGGTAATCGCGACCAAACATAGCCTATGTCCTTTCTCAAGGTCTAGCAGACAGAATGAGTTACTTTCCCATTTATAATATTAGTATGGATTAGCTACATGCGTGGCTGACCTGCAACCGGTACACCTGTTGATTGACAATTGAAGCTCTGACGCATGTTTTCCTCTTGCCATTGACAAATCAGACGGCAGTCGTCCAGGAAAATATATAAAGACGAATTTCGACTATGCAGGATGTGTTCAGATAGCTCAGCTTACAGTGTTGCGATAAAAAGGGACTGGTCGCATGGCATTTTCCGTCTTGGCTAAGCTATGCTTTTTCTACGTTGCGTAGTATACCGTAGACACAATCGAATTATAAACAATTATACAGTAAAAACTAGTTGCATTTCAATAAATAGCTGTAATAAGTATACCTTGCATGAGCACTGGCGGGTCGGGAGACTCATCAGCTGACGAGGAGTCTGGCTCGGTGTGGAAGCCGATGAATGCGCCCGCCTCCGGGTCGCCCAGACCGCACTCGCCCAGGGACCGGGTCATGCGACTCATGCGCTAAAAACAATATACGACTTTGTACGGGATCTCGTCACTTTCATCTGTTAGTATCGCGGAAAGACTTCATTGATAAGTGTACGGGTCCACCGTACCAAAAATTAAATCGATAAAAATGTTGTACGGTAATGTTGGGTGTGTACGCTCCATTGGCCGTACAATCTTCTAATATTCTTTATAACTCAAGAACGGCTGAACCGATTTGGCTAATTTTAGTCTTGAAATATTCGTGGGTCCTTCCCTGGACAGGTTTAAAGGATGAGAAAATAGGTGCAGCGTGAACGGGAAAAATATGGCGGTACGAAGTTCGCCGGGACAGCTAGTATATTATAATATTGCGGAAAAGCCGTTCACTGATAAGTGTACGGGACAGCCGTATCACTGTACGGTTAATTGGACCAAAAAAGTTTATTGATCTATATTTGTACGGTAATATTGGGTGTGTATGGTCCATTGACTGTCCAATATTTTTATTGATTAACTGTTTTATTACCAGTTACTATGTTATTAAAACAACTACTGTTTTTCCATAATAACGATAGATCTTTGAAAAGTTTTAGATAGGTATTCATTTGATAGAATTCCACAATAGAGAGCAGATAGTACCGAGTAAAACGGGGTGAATAGGAATCAATAGGAAAAAAGAGATAAATGGTCGTTAGATTTACGGTGCGTCTTTTTTTTATATAGGACACGTCAATTTGATTTTGCCTCGCCTGATGGTAAGCTGAAGGCAAAGTCTCGGCAAAGAGGGTCACCATTACAGACACATACCATGCTACAATGGTGGCACTCAGCTTGACGGCCTCATCAGATGCTTTTTCACGCCCCGCTTAAAGGACCCCGGGACTGTAGGAGGAGGGAAACACGTGAACTGGTAAGGAATTCCAAGACTTAATGGTGCGGTAGAAGAAGGAGTCGCCGAACTGCTTGGTTCTCGATGGAATATTCTGCACCGTATGCGGGTGGCATCTAAGCCCTGCACGTGTTGTCCTATACAGGGTGTAATCGTTAAGTGTGTCCAGGCGATTATTCCGTAACTATTACAGATATCTAAAAACTTTAAACTGATATCGAAAGTACCTTACCTAATGAGTAAAATGACATCAATAACTTTTTTAAAGTCAAACGAGAGGTATCTAAAATTTTGACATTAAACACTCCCATACATTTAGTATTAGATTAGTAGAAAGGTTTTAGTGTCCTTATTTTAAAAGAATATTTTAGCTTAGTACTGATATCAAAGGAAACTGTTTATTAACCTAACAGAGACTATCTTTTAATTGAATAATATTTATTTCTTAGTAAGTACAAAATTTTGTATTCAAAGCAGATGTTCAAAGTGACGTCCTTGTTGTGCGATACAATGACGAGCTCTACTTACAGTTTCAAAATGAACTTTTCTTAACATTTGTATTTTGAGTAATTAAAGCAATTGCACGACGTACACGATTCTGTAACTCTTCTAGGCTGTGCATTTTCTCAGCGTACACTTTGTCTTTGATAAATCCCCATAGGAAGAAATCACAGGGCGTGAGATCCGAGGATCTGGCAGGCCAAGGGGTTGCACTGTTATTGGCTATTAAACCATCAAATTTGAAGTGGTAAGATATAATTAATCTACATGTGTATCTACTTTCAAATCATCATTGTCATATCATACGTAATCATAAAATGTGATTAAAGTAAAATGAGTACTAGACCACTTAAAATAAGAAAACTAAAACCTTTCTACTAATCTAATACTAAATGTATGGGAGTGTTTAATGTCAAAAATTTAGATACCTCTCGTATGATTTTTAAAAAGTTATTGATGTCATTTTACTCATTAGGTAACGTACTTTCGATATCAGTTTAAAGTTTTTTGATATCTGTAATAGTTACGGAATAATCGCCTGGACACACTTAACGATTACACCCTGTATAGGAAAGGAGAGAGGAGCTACAGAAAGACACGTAACACGTACGGTACTATGGGGTGAATAGGGATCAATGGGTGAATAGGGATAAATTGGTCAGCTGAATTCTGTAGTTATTTCAGTGAAATTATGGATTAGTTCAATGTAATAATGAGCGGAGTTATCAATAATATCTGGTTAGATACTTGGAATTCGGGAGAAAAGAGAAAATTATTAGAAAAATCTAACGACCATTTTATCCCTATTCACCCTTTGATCCCTATTCACCCCATTTTACTAACGTCGGTGTGTGGTGTATACCTTGTGCGGCTTGGTGCACTCGGGGTGCTTGGCGTGGTAGATGCAGAAGTACTTGCGGTGCGGGTTGAGCGCCAGTTCCACAGCTACAGACAGACACGTAACGTCGGTGTGTGGTGTATACCTTGTGCGGCTTGGTGCACTCGGGGTGCTTGGCGTGGTAGATGCAGAAGTACTTGCGGTGCGGGTTGAGCGCCAGTTCCACAGCTACAGACAGACACGTAACGTCGGTGTGTGGTGTATACCTTGTGCGGCTTGGTGCACTCGGGGTGCTTGGCGTGGTAGATGCAGAAGTACTTGCGGTGCGGGTTGAGCGCCAGTTCCACAGCTACAGACAGACACGTAACGTCGGTGTGTGGTGTATACCTTGTGCGGCTTGGTGCACTCGGGGTGCTTGGCGTGGTAGATGCAGAAGTACTTGCGGTGCGGGTTGAGCGCCAGTTCCACAGCTACAGACAGACACGTAACGTCGGTGTGTGGTGTATACCTTGTGCGGCTTGGTGCACTCGGGGTGCTTGGCGTGGTAGATGCAGAAGTACTTGCGGTGCGGGTTGAGCGCCAGCACCGTGCCCACGCAGTTGCGCGCGTTGAGGCGCAGCTCGCCGCCGCCCAGCGACAGCTGCAGGACGCGCCGGAACCACACGATGTTGCGCTCTACGCACAGGTACGCGAATAGCAGCGTCTTGTTCCTGTCACACGCGAGTTATTGGTCAGTACAGATACGTGTGGTTCCCGGCAGAGTAGAATTTGGGCTACCTTAGGGGCTGTCCATTAATCACGTGATGTTTTTTTTTCTAACCCCCCCTCCCCCATGGTGATACGTGGTGAGGTTTTAGACTACCCCCTCCCCCCCTAGCCAGAATCACGTGTATTTTTTTATTTATTATTTAATGCTAGAAAACTAAGAATCGTGACAGAAATCACCAGTTATAGGAAAAAATTAATACACGTGATATCCTAAAATACACCTCCCTCCCCCCTGGTGATATTTCGTGATGTTTTCCGAACAGGGGGGGGGGGGGGGGGCTGTTGAGCCTCACGTGATTAATGGACAGCCCCTTATCTCTTTAAATATCGAGGTCTAGCCAAATCCGTAGTTAAGGCTGCACTGCACACTCTAGTGTTTTGTCAAAGAGAGGAATACTTGTTGGGGCTATGAGTTTCTGTTGTTGTTTATGTACTTGTAGGTATGTTAAAAGTTGCATCATAGCATCATAGATAAGATTATATCATAGCATAGATTATACAGATTACATCACAAAATGACCATAGACCTCATAGACTGTAACAACTATGGCTTATAGTAGTGCAGGGCAGTGTTGCCATTTGTCAATATTGCTCTAATGTTTTTTGGTTTATTTCTTTTATATCGGAATGAATGGTCTGTATAGTGTGTACATTGTGATATTTGCTTTGACTGTATTGTGTGCTGCGGGTCAAAATAAATTATATTTTTCTTTCTTTCTTTCTTTCTAAAGCGGACCCCAGACTCCGAGCTGAAAGCTTCGGATGCGACTGGGAATTAACGCTAAGGGGAAGAATATCTCTTCCCATGCGGTGACATACAAGGCGACTAACCCTATAACGTATCTATTGCCAGTTTCGACATTCTAAAGAACAAAAACGTCATCAATCTCTATGGGATAGCGATCTACCTTTAACTACAGGTGAGTTATTGGAAACGGCCGTAAGGAGTAGGGTTGTTTAACATTAGACAGATATATACAGCCCAGACTTAGCCTCAGCTCATATGGATAGTAAATTTAATGTTAAAGATGTTATATTGACTGATGTAAAAATTAAAGAAATGACTAATGAAATAATTAATTGATTGCATGTGTGACATAAGCTGTATATTTGACATTATTCTCTATATTATTAATTATTATTGGGTATATTTGACATCATTATCTATATTATTAATTTATTATTGTAAAACTTAATATTTCTACACCTATTATGGTAGAATATGTTGGAACCATTGTATTGACATGAAGATCTCGATGTACCATATTCTTGGAAATAAATATTCATTCATTCATTCATTCATTCAGATGCATGACCCAAGTCAACAATAGTGCCCGAAATACGGCAGTAAGCTCACCCCTATTATGTGGGATCTAATACAATAATTGGTGAAATGTGTGTTTATTATTCACCTCTGCATAAGCGTCCGGGGATAAAGGCGAGATTGTATGTACAGATACAAATAGACAGACTTTACAGTCGTTTCGGAGCGAAACATTTTGAACACAGTGTCGATAGCACAGTCGTTTAGAAGTATTAATTTATCGATTCGGGGACGTACATAAAGACAAATTGATATCATTGACTTATGTCGTCTAACATACAATTGAAGACGTGAGTGGAAGAAGGAGGTAACTAACAATTTCTCAATATTGAGATAATCGGCTTCAAAGTTTGAACATTTCATTTGCAAATATTATGTTTTCTGATTATTTATGTCATCATATTATGGTGTCAAATTATTGTAATTGCCCATATTTATTATTATGGAAGCATAAAAATAAAACTGAGTGGATGGAAATGTATTTATTTGAAAAAATGTGTATATAAATTCTTCATCCACTGACAATGTAATATGATATTATGAATACTAAGCGTGGAAGAAGGGAGTATATAACATTAAATATATAAAAAACTAGCTATTGCCCCTGGCTCCGCCCGCATAGATGTCGGTTATCGCGACTAAACATAGCCTATGATATTTTTTTATACAACTGAGGTCACAGATAAGCACAGGGTCCTCCTGGTGGTAAGCAGTTACCGTAGCCTATGAGCGAGTGCAACACCAGGGGAGTCACACTCGTGCTGCCGATCCAGTAAGAACAGAGAGATTCTGTGCCGTCAGTGCAGAAGGTAACCTCCTATATTGGTAGCTATGTCCTTTCCTAAGGTCTAATCTATCTCTGTACTAGATTTCATCAAAATCGGTTTAGTGGTTTAGGCGTGAAAGTTTATTAGACATACAGAGTTACTCTTTTTATTTTATTTTTATACTACTTAGGTCGCAGACAAGCAGACGGCCCTCCTGGCCCTTACTTTCGTATTTATAATATTATTATTAGTATTGCTTAGAATGGATATATGCATAGTTATTGCAACTTTTTGTCATGGGCAATAATGTTATCAATATTGATATTCTGGTTTCAGAAATTTTATGTTTTAATACTAACTTACGTTTTTACACAAATAAATTTGTGAGCAAGTGCTATATTTTCTTCCAACCTCAATGTTTACTGCTCAACCTTTTAACATATCATCATAATTTTTGACTGCCTCTGTGGTGTAGAGGTAGTGAACGCGGCCGCTATGCAGGAGGCGTGGGTTCGATCCCCGCTCAGTGCAAATATTTGTATGCAAGAATATGAATATTTGCATTGGTCTGGGTGTTTCTATGTATAATATGTATGAAAAAAATGTATCCAAATATGTTTATCCGCATTCTAGAACCCATAACACAAGCTAGTTAAGCTATGCTTACTTTGGGTGTTTTTTTTTATCGTGCGAAAAATTCCCACGGATACCTCCCCGCCGGAGCCGGAGGAGAAGGTTATGTCGGACTCGAACCGACTAAAACGCACGCCGTCTGTGGGCCTTACTGCTTACTTTGGGTCTAGATGGCGTAGAATGTTCTACAATATTTTTTTTTATTTTTTTATTTCAGTGTTGAAGCCTGGTCACACTCGAGACTTTTTTGTACTTTAGAACAGGCATGACAATCATTCGTCATCATCTGTACATTAGTCCCGGCCGCATCCGAGGCTTTCACCTCAGAGTCCGTGATTCGCTTTCCGGCTTTTACTTTTCCATCTCGCACGGTCTTGGACAGAGTTGAAGAGGAGTCGGCGGGAGTCGGTTTAAAGTGGGAGTAAAGTTTTTTTGAAATAGTGTTGGGTGGGAATGGAGTAGAAGGTGGTCGGTTTGGAGTTGGACTGGAGTCAGATTGGAGCCGGAGTTGAGTTGCTTTGGAACCGGAGTGCAGTCGGTTTACAGCCAGAGTGGAGTCTGTTTGGAGTTGGAGGAAATCGGAGTGAAGTCGATTTGAAGTTATAGTAAAGAAGTCGATTCGAGTCGGATTGAAGTCGGTATGGGGTCGAAGTAATTTGCTATGGAGTTGGAGCAGAGTCAGAGTGGAGTCGGCAGGAGTCGGTTTAGAGTTGGAGTCGGAGGGAGTCGAAGTGAAGTTGGTTTGAAGTTGGAGTGTAGTCGGTGCTGATTTGGAGTGAAGTCGGTATGGAGTCGGAGTATCAGAGTGAAGTTGGAGTGAAGTGCGTTTGGAGTTGGACCGAGTCGTAGCGGAGTCAGTATGAAGTTGGAGTAAAGAAGTCGTATTGGAGTCGGAGTGAAGTCGGTATGGAGCCGAAGGTTAGAGTGGAGGTTAGTTTCAAATCAGAGTAGCGTTGTTTGGAGTCGGATCTAAGTCGGCATGGGGTCGAAGTGAAGTTGCTATGTAGTTGGAATAGAGTCAGAGTGGAGTGGGAGTGGAGTCGGCAGTCGGTTTAGAGTTATGTTATAGCGAGGTTGGAGTCGAAGGGAGTCGAAATGAAGTTGGTTTGAAGTTGGAGGAAATCAGAGTGAAGTCGGTTTTGAGTCGGAGTCAAATCAAAGTAGAGTCTTTCGCATTTAACGCGCAACACGTGACGCCCCTGGTGTTGCATATGTCCATAGGCCGCAGTAAGTATTTCCCATCAGGCGGGCCGTGTGCTTGTCTGCCATCTAAGTTAACGAGGTGAACTAATGAATTCTGACATCATTCTGTATATCTACAGTGTGCCTTTTTATACTGTCATGTATAACGGCAACAAAAAGTTGGTCATTGGTGCTGATCATGTAGTGCTTTTCAAAAAAGTTACTAATTTTTTTGTTACACACAGCCAGTCTAGTAATACACATAGAAGAGCAGGAATGAAAGAGCATGGTCATGAATGAAATAAAGCATCGTGGCAGTACATTTTCTTGCACATAACTCCTTCTTCCATTGAAGAAATACGTTTAATAGACCGATTTTCAATGGAAGAAGGCGTTAAGGCACATACCTCCTTCTTCCATGTAACTTTTGCTTTTTTTGTTGCAGTTATGCCCTTCATCTTCTGGTATTTTGGAAACTAAGCTTAAATTGCAGAGTTTTTTGATCTAATATAGTTTATATACACCTATAACCGTCATATAACGCAAAAAATCAAAAATCTCAAAAATGTTAGTTACCCCCTTCATCCACTCACGTCTTTAATTTACAAATTATATCTGCGTGAATAATGCACCCTAAATAAATTCTCACAATGAAGTATCAACTTATTATCATTCAGCTTATGAGCGTATTAATTAATATTTTCAAAGCTATCAGATAAATAACTTACTTGCGATAAGGCCACACAATCTTATGAAATTTGGACAGCAATTGCACGCGGCTCTGCATGTCTACTAGCAGCACGATTGTTCGGCAACCGGGTTTCAATAATCTGTAAACAAATAATTTAATTGAAGCCAACAAACATAATGCAAATACGCATTTTAGGTCCTTCGAGCCGGATGGACATCAATCTGTAAGCAAATAATTCGCTTATAATCACCAATATCACAATTACAAAGTAGCTGCTCTCATTGGTCCTGTCAGTCGAACGTGAACCTACTGTTGTTAAACGAATAATTGGAATAAACCATCCAAAATAGACCGGCAGCTATCAATGGTCTTTCGAGCCGGATATGAATTAGCTGGGTTCGTAGATTAAACGGAAGAAGTTTGTGTTTTTTTTTATACCACTTAGTTGGCAGATCAGCACACGGCCCACCTGATGGGAAGCGGTCACCGTGGCCTATGGACGCATGCAACACCAGGGGCGTCACACTCGCGCTGCCGACCCTGAAGAAACCTTCTAATGCCCTTCTTGAAGAACCCCATATTGTAGTCGCTTGGGAAAACTAACGCAGGGAGTTCATTCCACAACTTGAGTGTGCGTGGGATAAAGTGCCTTTCAAACCGCACAATGTCGGACGCAATGTCGAATTAAAGTCGAAATTAAAACAAATGATAAAAAGGAGAAGTAGGAGAAGGTCTATACTTATTGGGAAGGATTATTATCTAATATATAAAATTCTCGTGTCACAAATGTGCGTAATCGAACTCCTCCGAAACGGCTCGACCGATTTTGATGAAATTTTTTGTGCTTATCCGGTATCTATGAGAATCGGCCAACATCTATTTTTCATCCCCCTAAATAATAAGGGTGGTCCACCCCTTAATTTTTTTTTTTTACTTTTCAGACAAAATTTTTATTTTTTATTTTTTTATGATACATCATACAAAAATACATGCAACCCTAAATTTTCACCCCTCTACGATCAACCCTTATTTTTTATTTGGTAAAATATATAAAATTCTTCTGTCACGGGGTGCGTAATCGAACTCCTCCGAAACGGCTCGACCGATTTTGATGAAATTTTTTGTGTTTATCCGGTATCTATGAGAATCGGCCAACATCTATTTTTCATCCCCCTAAGTGATAAGGGTGCAGCGGGAACGGGATTTGAATACCACGCGGGCCGAAAATATGGCGGTACGAAGTTCGCCGGGGCAGCTAGTGTTTATATATGATTCTCACCGAACAAGTCCATTGTACTTCTCGGCTCGTAACTCATGCAGTCGGAGTTCTGACTGCATCTCGTTGTTATTTTTCTTGCCGTTGCCGTTCTGTTTCTTTCTCTCTTCTTTTTGACGCTGAACTGACTCTTCCTCTACACGTCTGTAATCAATTGGACTTTAGTTAATGGATTTTAAATTTCACAGTGTAGATGATTTATTAACTGGCGTCCCACCTTAAATGTTACAGTGGATTATGCATGCAAAAAATGCATTATAAAATGAAGTCACAAAATTATTGGCAATCACAAAAAAAAAACTAAGCTAGTTAGCTATGCTTATTTTGTATATGCGCTGTGTAGAATATTTATTTATTTATTTCTAGATATAGTATGTGTAATTTCACAAAATTTAAATATATTGTTTACACAAAATATAAAATGAAGTACCCATAAATCTTAGTATGGAAATTAGTCGCCAAACTTTCTTGTCTAAATAATAAGAGAATACGATTTTTACGCAAACTGACACTTCTCACCAACTAGAGTTATCGATGAGGTGGTTATATTAAAGCCTAAAAGTAAACGCCAGTCTGTAGCTATTAAACATTTCTACGGAGACGATATAGTATATATCTCGGGACGCGTATCTTGGACCTAAATCGCGAGACAAACGAGACCCTGGCGCGTGTGGATTATCTATGCTTGGTGAATTTAAATTCAGCAAAAGATACCCAAGAAACGTGTACCTACTGCGCGTATAGGGCACATTTTAGGTCCAAGACATATGTTCCGAGCAATACAGCGTGTAGTTACATGAGGTAGGCCATGAGGTATCCAGCGGCTAGCACCAGCGCGACGGTGGCGAGCACCGACAGCGCCGACAGCGCGCGCTGGGTGCGCAACGCGGCGGCCCCGCGCTCCGCCCACTCGCGCAACGCGGCGAGGGCGCGCCGCACCGCGCCTAGTGCCGCCTCGTCCAACAACTCCTGCGCAACGAGCACGGTACGATGCAAAAAATATTCGTTACCGGTACTATAGGGTGAATAGGGATCAATGGGTGAGAAAATAACTACAGATTTCAGCTGACCATTTTATCCCTATAAAATGGTCAGCTGAATTCTGTAGTTATTTTCTTTCAAGTGAAATTATGGATTAGTTCAATGTAATAATGAGCAGAATTATCAATATCTGGTTAGATATTTGGAATTCGGGAGAGAAATTATTAAAAAAATCTAACAACCATTTTATCCCTATTCACCCCATTTTTTACATCACAGGAGAATCACCTTCACTGCTCTGAGCTTATTTTTTTTTCTTTTTTTTCTGTTATGTTACGCACTTGTACGGGCCGCCCGTACAGTTTACTGAGATGAAGCAGTGTTTAGTTGAATGGTCGATTTTATTTATATCAATTAACAAAAATATTTTTTTTATCATCTCAATTATCACAATGATATAATTTTGATGATGCAATAGTTACCTGTTAGAGATGATAAAAAAAATATTTTTTCAAAATTATATCTAACTGTACATCATCTGATCCTTCGAGCCGGATTATCCAATAGATTTCAAACAATAACAGTTCATGATAAAATTTATAATTAAATAAAGAAAGACACCAACTGAACGAAAATAAATTTGGAGATGTTTGCTCAATAATTTTTACATCAATAATAATTTAGTAACGGTCAAATAAAAAAAGAAAAAAAAAAGACGTGTGGCACTCGGGGACTGCCGCGGTAAAGCTATTGCATAGCATTTTTTATGAACTTATGCAATTATAATAAATAATAATTTGAATTTGAATTTGATTTCCGAGTTCCGAGTCTGAGTCTGAGTCTGAGTCTGAATTTGAATTTGAAAACTAACAACTTATGCAATTATAATTACTTACGTTAAGCGGAGCTACTTCGGAGCAGCTCGGCTCGATTCGTGCGAGCTCGGAGTTGGGGGTGTTACCATTTTTCGTTACGGAATTTCTGGATTCGGTCTCCACGCTCAAGGCCCGCGATAGAAGCTATGCAATAGCTTAAAATAGTTATGTACCTGAAAGATAAAAGTCATCCATACCTGCACATGAGCTTCATACGCCATCACCTCAGTCGGCTTCAGCAACCTCTTAATCAGCTGATCGAGCGCTCGTTTGGTCTCATTCAGTCTTTCGTGATACTTCAGCAGTTCATCTCGAATCGCCGGGTCGGCTGACACGTGGTCGTTGACGCAGTGGGCGTGGTTGCAAGTCGGCCATGTCTCGTTGAGCCATTCGTACTGAATGCGAGTGGGTTCTCGACGCCAGATGATGACGATACGGTGTTCCATTTCTGTTATATCGCTGCCTGTAAACGAGAAAGAAACAGAAATTAAAAAGCTCACTTCTAAAGTAGATGACGGAAAGATTATCATATTAAAAATATTGATAGTTGATTAATAATACAATAATTTTTAATTAAATAAAATTATATAACTAACAAACCACACACATTCATAAATTATTTGTTCATCAAAATACCAAAATATAATGTTATAAGAAAATGAATGGACCTAGGATGCACCCTTGTGGAACACCGCATTCGATTTATGCCATAAAAATACAGAATGTTACTTTTTCGGATTTTAGTTGGTTCGATCACCGGGTGTGGCAAGCGAATTTCTAAAAATCTTTGAATGCATTTTTATTTCTTTTTAAAAATAAAGGAATGTCTCCTTTAAGTAAAACGAGCCAACTTAAGGAGTTAAGGTACTTTCCTTCCATGTTGCATTGCCGTGGGACGCCCTGTAGATGTAAAAGCCAAGTGAACTTACCAGAGCCGTTAGCAAGCGCGTGTATAAAGTCAGGCTGTTTATGCGCGTACACGTAGGCGTAGTGCAGGCGCTCGGGAGGCGCCCGCGCCAGTTGCCGCAGCGCGCGCCGCGCCGCCGCACCCGCTGCCCCCGCCCCGCCGCCGCACACCAACACGCAGCACAGGCGGCGCCGCGCCGCGCGCCACTCCACCGGGCACACGCTCTCTAGCACGCTCTGAGGAACCAGAGAGACGAGTTTTCAAGGATTGAAGCAGCATTCATGTATTAAATTCACAAGGGTCCGTTACGGATGTGTTATGAAAAGTTCAATGTTATCAACGTTTAATGTATCTAAGTAACATCCAATATTATAAATGAGAAAGTAACTCTGTCTGTCTGTAACGCTTTCACGTCTAAACCACTGAACCGATCTTGATGAAATTTGGTACAGAGCATGGGAACGGGCATAGGCTACCTTTTTTCACGAAAAAAAGTTAAGAGACGGGGGTTCACGACTAAACGACACTGCATCAATTTTCATGAAATTTGGTATAGGGGTAGATGAGACCTTGAACAAGGACATAGGCTATGTTTGGTCGCGATAACCGACATCCACGCGGTGAAAAACTAGTAATTTTATATAGTTTCTATGTAGATATGCACGATGCAGCACAGGCCCTTAGTTTGTCGTTTTTGTTTCCCTATTAGTAAAACTATCAGAGGATGTTATAATACAGTGTTTTTATGTTGATCCTTCTCAAAATCAACGGGCAACAACCCTAGCTAGGCATTAATTTAAAAAATCTACCGATGTAGTTTCAGTCTAGGGACTAAAACCTTTGAGTACTTTTCGTTATTCCTCATAATTTCGAACTTGCTCACCGACTCCCACTTGAAAAAAATCACCCTTATATGCCAGTTGACCTAAATTCTCTAGAAGCACATTCTCCAAGACAACTTCGCCTACTTTTTTCAAGATGTTCAACAGCTATTATAACCACACACCCACACCTATAGAATCAATGCACAGTTGTACCTGCGAAGACAGCCTCGGCAACGTCAACATCTGGTTACTATCGATCAGCTGGTGCAGCGTCTGCGTGGGGATCTCGTTCGTGCTGACGGTGGCCGCTGGCTCCGAGCTGTCTTCCTTGAGGAGCACCATCGTGTCCACGTGCCGTTGCACCTTGTACCGGCCGGTCACGTTGTGGGAGTCACGGGAACGCATGTCTATGAAGCTGCAGAAGTTGTACAGAGAGATGTAGGATTCAATCGATCAATTGATATTTTTACATACATATTACAAACTCTTGTGTCAAACTTGACATCTAATATGTCAAGTTTGACACAAGACAAATGTACATTCCTCCATATACACTATAAAGTCTATCACTTATTGCAAATTGACGTCTTGAAAATGGAGCAGTGGAGTTTGCTGCACTGTTTCTTCTAGCTAGCGCTTATAAAGGCGCTAGCGGTAAGCTTAGAGCAGTGGTAAATTTAGTGTAAAGTCCGACCAATAAAATAAAAAACCCGTACTGGGGGCGCCAAAAACATCTATGATTATGACAACACCAAGTATAGTGATACACATGTAAAATGCCAATATTTTTCAACACACTTGCTTATGAACAGGCTTTTATTTCCCCGCAATTAAGCACGGAATGACACCTAATATAAAACTGTGACTTTTTCATTGCTTCTTCTTCCTCCTAGTGTTATTCCCAGTCGCATCCGAAGCTTTCAGCTTGGAGTCTGGGGTCCGCTTTTACCAGTCATAGCTACAGATTTGGCTAGACCTCGATATTTTCCGTGAAGCGATTGCCACCTGACCTCCACGACCCAATGTTAACATTAGGCGATATGGAAGCTTTGCAGCTAGACCGTTGTTTTTGGACTTTTTAGGGCACCAACTACCCGTAACGACTGCCATAGATGTCCTTATGGCAACCGGGACCGACGGCTTAACGTGCTCTCCGAGGCACGACCAGACCAATGCAAATACCCATATTTAATGCACACAAATATTTGCACTGAGCGGGGATCGAACCCGCGCCTCCTGCGTAGCGGCCGCGTTCACTACCGCTACTCCACGGAGGCTGTCATGTTTTTCATTGCTATTATTCACAAAAGTGAGTTATAGACTTCTTTTTTTTAATTTCATTAAGTTGCTTTGTTCTTAAGTTTCGATACAAAAAAGATCGTGTCCAATATTACAAACGAATTAATATAGAAAGAAAAGAAAAAGAAAGAACTTGTAGTACGTGTTTAATATACAAAACTTTCAACTTTCTCTGTTAAAAAGTTAAGTTTTTCTCTGTTAAGTTTTCTGGTTAAAATAGAAAAATAGACGCGGCGTGTTATACTGGTTACAAGGACTGGGCACAAATCACAACACAGTAGTATCCGTATAATAGTTTACTGCTTGGAATGGTAAATACAAGTTAGACATACAGTTACACCATGTATAGAACAGGGACCACGCGATATTGTTTTTCGGACTGCATAAAATTCTTGTATTTTATGCCTAACAGCACAGAGATCAAAATAATCGAGCATGATTTTCTTTTTTGCGTTAGGCTTATTTTTCTTAGGCGTAGAAAATACATTTGACGTTTGACCTTCTCTTCGTATTTTTATTACAGAAGATCGGGATATACCTAAAAATGTGAATAATAATTAGTCACAGTAAAATCAGTAGATTAGGCCAATTTCAGTTGCACGTACTCTATGATGTCCTACCCGTCATGTTGACAACAAGGTCCGTGATGTTATTTAGAGGAACAGAGTCCAATCCTTCCTACTTTTTATCCGACAAATACTTTGTTATATTATAAATTACTTTTCTTAACTGGCTTTTAATAGTTTTCGGCATATTACTATAGTTTTGTAGTTTTGTAGCGCTCTCAAACTCAACAACACGCACAATTGACACCACACTGACAGATGACCATAATGACATTGTATAGATTGTTACCATATGAAGAAATTAGTTCCAATAGTTTACCGCAATATGGCAAGGTTTTTTATTTTACTGGTCGGGCTTTAAGTAGAATTATTGACGTCAAAAAGATGTTATTGTATTGCACTATTTTGAAAGCAATTGAAAATTGAATTAATATCCCGAGCGTAATAGCGTGTAATAGGACATATTAGCCGGCTTTCCCCAGATTTGCTACATAACAGATTCAACACTTCGATTTTTTTTTATACCGGCCCACCTGATGGGAAGTGGTTACCGTGGCCTATGGACGTATGCAACACCAGGGGCGTCACACTCGCGCTGCCCACCCTGAAGAAACCTTCTAATGCCCTTCTTGAAGAACCCCATAATGTAGTCGCTTGGGAAAACCACCGCAGGGAGTTCATTCCACAGCTTGAGTGTGCGTGGGATGAAGTTCCTTTCATACCGCACATTGCGCACTGTTTCCAGACGCAATGTTTACCCGAATCAGTAGTTCCTGAGACTAGCACGTTCAACCAAGCAACTTACCCAAACGCAACCCTGTCTCTATAATGGAATGCAGTGATGAGGTATCGGAGGCGGATGTTCTGGCGCTCCTCGAAGATCAGCGCCTTCACCTTGTTGTCTTCGAAATCTGATACGAAGCCGTCCACGTTGCTGTCTCCGATGGCGCTGACTAGCTTGTACGGGAACTTCCAGCGCATGAAATCTGTAATATGAATAGAAGAGTTTGTGATAAGTAGAGACTCAATTTTGCCCTTTTTATTCTGAATAAGAAGCATCATGTTTGCGATGTTGATAATTAATTTATAGTCCGCATACTAACTGAGTGAGTAGTTGTTTAGGCGGATCCACACAGAGCGAGTAGCCTCGTGAGGCATTTGCCTAGTGAAGCTGCTCGGTTTAGGTAAAGGTATGTAGATGTGCTTTGGCTGAGGGAAAGCACGCACCACTGCAGGAAAGTGAATGCTGCCTTGGTTGTTGTGGCACAGCTTCCTTGCGCGGCAAAGCTGCTAGCTTTGTGTGGATCCGCTTTTCGGTTTAGGCCGAGGCAACGCGTACATTCGCCTAAACCACCAACTAGCTATTTGCCTCGCGCGACTACCTCGTGGGGCCGCTCGCTAAGACAGTATGCGGGCTATTCAATTGAACGGTAATCAACGAAGCATACATGACCAAGCAAAGAGTAGATAATGAACATCACTCACCTAATATCTTAGGTAAGCTTGCCAGTCCTTCCTTATAAATATAAACATGTTTATCCAGTACGAAGGTCAAGCAGGGTACTCCGTGGACGCCCACTCGTCTCGCGAGGCTGGCCTCGTGTCCCGCGTGCACGGTCGCCATGGTAACGCCCAGAGGCTGCAGAGCCTCGACTAACCTACGCCATGCTGCAGCAGACCGAACACAGTCGAAGCACCAGTCTGTGTAGAATAGGACCAGTGCTGGCGTGTGGATACTTTTTTCTACTATGTTATTTTCAAAGTGGCTGGAATAAAGAGAGAAAGCTATTCAAATATATCTTTTTTTTTGAGATCCTGGACAGGAATGTGATTTTCAATCTTTATTAGTAACTAGCTGTTGCCCGCGGCTCCGCCCGCGTGGAATTCTGATCCCGTTCATAGCTGATATATAGCCTATATGTTAATCCAGGGTATAACCTATATACATACCAAATTTCAACCAAATCGGTCCAGCCGTTTATGCGTGAAAGAGTAACAAACATCCACACATCCATTCTCACAAACTTTCACATTTATAATATTAGTAGGATGGACTGAGAGACAATGAGTCAATTGATAAAACAGTCTAGAGTCTTGTAATAGAAGTAATATCAAAACACTGTACTGACCGACTGAACAGACGGCTGTCCATTAATCACATGAGGCTCAACAGGGGGGAGGGGAGGGGGGGTTTCGGAAACAAAACGAAATATGACCAGGGGGGAGGGAGGGGTATATTAAGACATCACGTGTATTATTTTTCTTATACCTGGTGATTTTTGTCACGATTTTTAGTTTTCTAGCATTAAATAATAAAAAAATACACGTGATTTTAGCTGGGGGTTAGACAATTGCTAAAAAAACATCACGTGATTAATGGACAGCCCCTATTCTGATAGTACTAGAAGTGAAAATAGTACCCACAGTAGATAAATGACTGATGTAAACAGCTTTTGGTGGTTGAGTGTCTGTCCAGCTGTTAACATTCCCATTGGAAATAACAATATCTAGGCAGCTTCTTCAAAATGAACCTTATCTCTTTACAGTTTACAATGGAATGGTAATAGGTAAAGTACTCACCGTGCAGTAACAGAAAGTTTGTGAAACAATGTTATATCTTGGTCCTGTGTTCGAAAATGTGTCCCGAACAGCTCTTCAAATGGATCATTGCTGAAAAGTAAAAAAAAGGAATGTAACAACTGTATAATATGTTACTTTATAATGTTGATGGCATGAGTTGAGTAGTAAGTATACATTGTAAGTATTATAGGTATGTATATATGTGAATAAATAAGTTGAGTCATACCTTGGTATTTTGAGACATGCAGAATGTACTCAATATTAGGAATGTTTGCTATGCAGTGTGAATCATTGGTTTGTATAAGACTGGATATAATTTTGTTGTGTAGTGATATTTTACAGGTATTTTTGTAAGGTTAGTAAGGGTGCTTTAATCGTTATAGTTACAGCAAAACATTCCTATGACATCATCCATAACTTTTTGAAAATTAGAACTACATTGTAGAATATTAGTCAGCAAAAAAAGAATGCTAAAATATACCTGTATAGCCCATGGCATTAAGTCCGCTTTTGTACATTTATTCTATTTGTGCAAGAAGTTTAAATAAATAAATAAATACCTGTCCTTACTGCCCCATTTCTAAAATACACCTGTGTTTGTGCATGTTTTGGTATCCGTGGGGATTTTTTGCACGATAATAAAAAAAAAAAAGGGATCCTACAAATACTTTCAGGGTTGATTAAGGATCAGTCAGGGGTTGGTCAAGGGTTCAAATCCATGCCATTGCAATAATTATGTGAACCCATTCCTAACACAAGCAATTTAGCTTAATTGAGGGGGTTAGAAGGGACAGCTAATAATGATTAATATTCCTTACAAAAAAATTATAGTATAGACTAATAAGTGTGCCATTTCTTTTTTTTTTATTTCATGATATTATTTGGTTTGACTAATGACAGTAGAAACTTACCTAAATCTTGCATATGTACTATAATCATGTCTGGGTTTGTACAGGTGATCATCTTCGTTGGTAATGCCATAAAAGTCATACGCGTGTCGCCTCTCAGAATCAGACAACAGCTCATAGGCTTGCTTGATCTCAACAAAACGTGTTTCTGCATTTGGATCTTCATTTTTGTCTGGGTGCCTGGAAAAAAAAAATTATGCTGTAGTGTTTATCCTAACATACAGTATTTTACAACTATAAAGACAAATTAACTCATACATGCCTATCAGCTGCTTTCTGGCAATGTGTAGTACTTATAATTTATCCTATTAACAAAAATAATTTGTTTCTGTGCTTGCAGTTATTGATTCTTTATTTTTATTGATGTTTGCTAATGACTGTGACAACTTATAAAACAAAACCCTTTCTTAGTACATAGTCAGGTAAAAAAATTACTTATTAAAATTCTATCATTATTTCGAGACTAAATCTAGTATTTAATTTGCAGAATATTTTAGTTATTTAATGTTAGTTAATTTAAATACCCAGACTGATAATTGTAATTATTGTATTTAACTATTCTTTACTGTTTTACATTGTATTTTTTTTTAACACACTATTGTTTCTAATTAACCATTAGTTGCTACATGATCACACTGGCTGAGTGCCAGGATTTACAGTTATTGTTACTTTTAATTAATATAATATGCTTCCAATATCGACGCCTTTTTAATTGGCATATTGACTTGATTTAGTAAATAAATATTTGAATAATTTTACCAAAACTTATTAGAACTTAATAACAAATGTTTAGAGCTCCTGCCTTTCGATAACTTACCATTCTTTGGCCAACTGTCTATAAGCTTTGCGAATTTCTGTGAGAGTAGCTTTGCGATGTATCCCAAGAATTTTGTATGGGTCACCGATTTTCTGCGCTAGGAGAAGCGGGCAAAGGGCTATCAGAACTACAAACCATAGCCACCGACCCCTCCATCCCTTGCATTTCCATTGCATATTGCCAGCCAGAGTCTATAACAACCCTAATGAATAAATCCGAGCTCCGGCAATGGGTATGTCCATACACCAAAATATCACTTTCATAGCAAAACCTTAAGTTCGTTTATTGAGCACATGACAGATGTACATGAATTTAACACTAACACGGAGTTCTTAAAAACTGTTATCAGTCATTTGTCTTAAAATAGAATGGCTGAAAATTCGTGAAATCCTGAAAGCTCAGAATCAGAAAATTAGAAAACGTCAAGAAAGTCAATTTAGCCAAACCATAGTCATCAAGTTGTTTTTCTGCGCAAATATCAAAAACAATCGACGATGATCTTAAAAGGTTAGAGTCACCGTCTTTTAAGATTATTTTAGCACTTTTATTTTCATACATTAAGGCTCCGCGCAAACGTACGGTTTCCGTCCACGGTTTCCTGATCAAAAAGTCAGATTCAAAAAACCGAATGCTCCATTTTCATACAATATGTTCTACTAGCCGCACACGTCCTTACTTTTTGCAGAACGGAAAAAACCTGACGTTCGGTTCAGAATGGAAAAAACCTAATGACGTCATACCGAACGCAGCACTCGCATACATTTTGTACTAATCGCCGCACACGTCAGAAAATTTCCATCCGGAATCGCGCTTAAATTGTGTCCAGCGTTGTCAATTCCCAAGAAAGTGGGGACTTTCAAGCCGATTAGGGAATTTGTGGGGATTGTGCTTATGTGGGGCATTTAGACATTCACACTAGACCTAAACTCAGAAGTAATAAGTGGCAAGTATTATACATATTGATAAATTATTAAAGCAAAATATCCGACATTAAGGTACTATTTAACTCTTTGTTGGCAATATATGTACACGAGCCGCAATAAACATCGCAAGTGGTGAATATAGCGGGAAACTTCAAGAGAAGTAATGTAGTTATCAATGTCTAATATTGGGGCCTTTCTGTTGGGTTTGTGGGGAATTCAGATCATCAGTAATTGGCAACACTGATTGTGTCTCGCTTCCGGGGTTGCCAGATTGTATTGTAACTTTTGTTACATTTTGCGTAACTTTTGACTCTCTTACGACCCAGCCCCATAGTGGTAGACGCTCTCAGCTGCATTAAGTCCCAGATGAAATAGCTGGGGCTCGTACTCAATGGCCAGTGGGATTTCAAGGAGCATCTCAGAAGGCCGGCTCCTAAATTGGGCGGATACCTGAGATAAACCGAGAGGATTTGTAAAAAACAAGAAACACTATATAAAAAAACAAGAATACGTAACTTTTCCCCCGAAAATGCAACTTTTAAGCCAGCTTGTGTTACATTTGACAATTTGGCACTGGCAACACTGCTCGCTTCGAAGTAATAATAAAAAAACCTAATGCAAAAAACCGGACGTGTGCGCTCGGCACACGGAATTCCAAATCAGGAAACCGTGGACGGAAACCGTCTCCGGAAACCGTACATGTGCGGCCACCCTTTAGCATTAAAGTATCGTTTAATGGTACATACTTAATAAATATTAAAAAGGAAATTATTTTTGGTTTGTCACATAGTATTAAATGTGCGACTGTGACCTGTGAGCCCTTAGAGTATCTATCTAGTAAGATAGATACTCTAAGTGTGAGCCTGTGACACAAAGAGTATAGTGTAGAATATATCTGTAACAACGGCTCGAAGAACGTAACGAAGAAAGTAACGCTGATTGTGAATAAAGGCCCGCCCGGCCAACGCCCGGCTGTCAAAAATGTCAATAAAATATTATACAAAGACTACATGACGTAATAATTCCTGTCGGTTTTCTTTCTGTCAATGTCAGTCAGTTCTCGTGTGCTGTGCTGATCAAATGTGTTGATCTCTTGATTATTAAAATTAAAGTTGAAATAGTTCACATTTGTGTGTACGGCGTGGTTATCTTACATAATAACTTGTAAACTGTTTTAATTTATCATCGCACGCATCGAATTACCTGTAAGTTTATTCTTTGCGAACTATTTGTCTGTAACTAAAATGATAAGGTCATTATAATGCAAGTTATTTGCTTTATTGTTTCGAATGTGTGTGGTATCATGATTTGTATACTAGAGTCGAAATTCTTAGCTATCCATGGAGACACCGCTCGGGTGCCGGGGCCATCGTGGGGCAGAGAGAGGTGCAAACCCCGAGAGTTGTGGCTCGGGTTGTTGGTATAAGGAGCCCGTTACGACGTACATCAACACTTATATTGGTCAGTGGATACGTAACGGGGCGCTATCGAAAATTTTCTAAGTATTTTTTTATAGCATCCCGTTATGTACACCCTTACATTCACTACTAGTTTTTTTCAAATTCTCCTATAGAACCCTCTTGGGGTGCGACAGTGAGTATAGGAGAACTTGGAGCTTTTGGAGATTTAACTTTTCTTATCTAAATCTATTTGAATAGTTAGCATACTAATTGCTTTAAAATTTCATTCAATTTTGGTGGTATACCTCTTTATTATTTTATTTTTTTATTGCTTTAAAATTTCATTCAATTTTGGTGGTATACCTCTTGCAATTTCTACAGCATATAGATGAACTATATAGCCGTTTTTTGTTGATTCATTTATAATGTCTTATATTTTTATTTCATGGCATGGTCTTTATGTATGTACTGCTAGCTAAACTACATGATATGCTAGGCTCTACTAGGACTATGCATTTAGTTGCTCTAGCTAGAAAAAAGGAAAATGTCTTAAGCTGGATGACTGATTACACATAATACTATATGATTGGATTTATGTAAGAACAATCCAATCTTTAGTAGGTATATGGTTCATGTACCTACATTACTAGTAGAAGACAGCTAGAAAATTTAAATTGTATTAACCATTTAAAATTATGTTTGAGAAAAAAAATAGTTTTACAATTTGTTGTGTTACATAATAAGCATCTTATTTATTATGCTATAGGATACAAAAAAAAATATTTAAGAAAGAAAACTGAAATCCTAACTAAATGTATTCTCAAATAAGATAACAAAGAAAAAGAAAATAGTTAATCCATGCACAATAATATAGGCACATACAGGTACAAACTAAACACAATTATTTAAGGAATCACATCATTAATTGAGAAAAAGTTAAAAAAAAAAATGTGCTAAGTCACCTTGAGTAGTTCTTGTTATTAGGCTTTATATTACATGTTCTTACAATGTGTTGCTAAGTCACCTTGCGAAATTTATGCTTTACTTTCACTTTTCAGTAGCATAGAGTTACAAATGAATAATTCATTGTATTAACAGTATGCTAAGTGAGGCCGACTTAGAGCAAATTTCACCATTGATAAGAAATGATAAGTCAAAGTAAACTGCTTATTTTCAATGAATTCTATTAATTACTGGCTGATGCCTACACAAACAATTATTATGATCAAACATACATAGGATTTTAAGGACTGTATTCCATAACAATCCGGAAGACTCTAACAATGACATTAGAACGGTCATGTAGAGGATCATCTAGCACGATCTGCCCTCAAATCTAGTTTTATGTTGAGATTCAGGACTGAGGGTCATTCTGGAATACGGACCTAAGTCTGACCAAGCCCTTACTAACGAAAATCGAAAAAAAATCGCATGACATGAAAACCCATTGTAAACAAACATATAAGATGAAAAAAAAAATGTGTTATGAGTATGACTTATGATGACTTATGAATCATAAAATAACATAACTCAAAGTTCTTTTTTCAAATATCTCCAATGTCAAATACACAATGACACAACTACTTTGAAATTTACAGATTTTATTGAAAAGATAAAATTATAATAATAATAAGTAACAAGTAGTAACTTTTAGTCTGAGGTAGTAACCTTGAAAACAAATATTTTTACTGGTTAAATCTGATGTTAGTAATAAGCAATTATTATTTTTTCTTAGCAGGTGCAAGATGTGCCGATCATAACTTTGGCCGACTAGCCGACTAGCCGACTATTCGGTTTCTAAACAGCCGACTAATCGGCCGACTAGTCGGCCAAGCCGATCAGGGTTACGAGTATTTTCGGAACGTTTCGTTTACAGATAGTTCGCGCGAGCCGCTCACGCTGATCTATTTTCAAGTTTTAGGTGAACGAAATTCAATTTTCTCAAAATGAAACTAGTTAGAAAAAGCTATCGATACGTGCTTAGGACTATTCTGTACACGATATGCTATAATTTGTTATTTCAATAAATTATTTGTTTCATCAGATAATAAAGCTCAAAGGTACCGACTCCGCAAGTTGTGTAGATAAAATTTCTCTTTACGAAATGTATCTAGTGCAGTTGCTTGTCTCTTGTAGTGTAAGTTGTTTACTGAGAGATTTAAAAAAACCAGACAAGTGCGAGTCGGACTCGCCCATGAAGGGTTCCGTAGCAGCAAAGGCGAAAATCGCAGTTTATGACGTATTAAAAAAAAAAAACTACTTACTGGATCTCGTTCAAACCAATTTTCGGTGGAAGTTTACATGGCAAAGTACATCATATATTTTTTTAGATTTATCATTCTGTTATTCTAGAAGTTAGAGGGGGGGGGGACATTTTTCCACTTTGGAAGTGTCAAAGTCAAAGTCAAAAATCATTTATTCTGTATAGACCATTAAAACGGCACTTACAAAACGTCAAAAATATATAATTATGTACTAAAGACTAGCTTTGCAAATGGACCACCGGTTCGAAACGCGGCCCTGGCCTGAGAAGACTCCGGCAAGACACTCAGTGGGCTTAAACTCTAAAGCTGTCTCTCGCGCTAACTATTCAGTTTAGAAAAAAATATGTTAGAAACCTCAATAGCATTTTAGAAGACTATCTATAGATACCCCACACGGGGTTTGATGAAAAAAAAATTTTTTTGAGTTTCAGTTCAAAGTATGGGGAACCCCAAAATTTAATGCTTTTTCTTTTTTTGTATGAAATTCTTAATGCGGTTCACAGAATACATCTACTTACCAAGTTTCAACAGCATAGGCCTTATAGTTTTGGAGAAAAGGGGCTGTGACATACGGACGGACAGACAGACAGACGGACATGACGAATCTATAAGGGTTCCGTTTTTTGCCATTTGGCTACGGAACCCTAAAAAGGTGTACGTATACAAATTTTATCATTATCTTTACAGAAACATTATAGGAACATAGAATCTTTAGGTTCTTTAGGACCACCCAACCCTCAGCTATTATAATTAATGGGATTTTCTTGTCGATTGACGATTTTTTTGCCCTTCTTGAACAAAGTTTATGATTTTTTAGATAACAGTGCTCAAAAAAATATCGAGATTTTGTTCAATCACCTTGATGCTTATCAGATGATAAGCATCAAGCTGATTGAACAAAATTTCGATATTTTAAATTGGAGGATTTCAATCAAACCTATGATTAAGCAAACAAAATATAATATGCTATCTGGCATTGTATTATATGCCATTGGAGTGTTAAATTTTATTGTTATGGATAAAAATAAGTTGCAGAATCCTATTCATAGCTTTAGAACTTCAGCCGCTTAAAATCGGATAGCTACTAGACTACTAGAAATTGGATACTACTAAAATGCATTATTATCTAAGGTACACAAACCAGTAAACCAGTATGAAGCCGGATAGTCGGCGCCATTTGCCGACTAGTCGCCGACTAATCGGCGACTACAAAAGTGGCCGGATAGTCGGCTTTACCGACTAGTCGGCGACTAGTCGGCACATCTCTAATTTTTTTCAAGGTCTTTTGCACAGACTTATTAACTTTTTATACATGCCTAAATTGGTGCAAACTAATTAGCCAAATAGGTGAATATCCCGACACCATTTTTCGAGTGTCCAGGGTGAGAATCGTAGTGTAACGTTAATATTTTACAATTTACAATTTTTTTTGGCGTATATTATTTTAGCAAAAAGCTCGTTTGATTATATGCTTATATTTCAGTTAATGTTATTATTTATATTTTAAAAAAAAGGCAAATGCTCGATTTAAGCGCTTGGTGGCCTGTCCCGAGCCTACCTCATGTTAAACTTATAGTCATCAAGAGTAGGTTTTAAACAATGACATTTCATAACATAGACATGTCATATGCTTACAAATCAACGTAGAAAAATGTGTCGAACTCACACACACACATTTTTAATTCATCTACACTTTTGGTGTATTAACTTTAGAGTAATAGTTCGTGCAGTGTCTATAAACATACGATGGCATTTTCGTTATTTTTTTAAGTCACTGATGCTTCCGCTCAACGTCCGACCGGCGCCGCTCGGCACGCGACACTAGAGGTAAACGTTCCAATTGACTCGTTTTCGGATCTTCACGATTTTCGCGCAATAACATAATATATCTACATCTACTTCTTTTTATATAATATCTTTGGTTTTAAAGTTCGAATTAATAAAAGATAATGCATTAAAAACTTAAAGAGTCTGAGCATCTTAGTGTGTAGAACATTTATGAATTGATCCATTAGAATATGAAAAATTTTAAGCTTACATTTTGTCCGAGCAAAAAGGTAAGTTTTGGTGATCAAATTTCAAAATGTCCTAAATCGTTACTGAATACCGCGAAACGTGTCGTTTTGCTTGTACCTTTAGTCCCGCGCTAGTGCTTATGCAGTCTGCTGGTGTTTCATTGTGCAGCATTTCCCGCCAAAATTTAAGTAAACACGTTAGGTGGCGTTTTGTCCAACTATTTTTAGGTAATGGTGGATCGAATTTTTTTGCTTTATGTACTGGCATAATGCATCATTAAAGAGGTAAATTTTCTGTTGTTTACCTATATTGTCATTATAAGATTTAACTAATTCATTCAACTCAGGTAGACCTTTTCCTCTAAATTTTCAGTGTTGGTGGCTTTGATGGCGAATATTGCTAAATATTCCCTTTTTTCTATACAATTTTACTAATTTGGACTACATTTTTGTATTATTTGTGATTACCTAAGTTTTGGACATTAATTGATTATAGTAAACAAAAATAATTGAACATTAGAATTACGCTAGTTTGTTTGTGGCTGTGACAGTAACGGTCATGCAAAAAATCTTAAATGTGAGACTGACTATTATGATTATAGTTGAACAATAACTATTTTGTACAGTAAATATTGGCATATTTACTTGTTTTATTTTCGACGTATTTATATTATACGATTACATATGATTTTTCAGTTTCGGTGGACCAAATTCAGTTTTGGTGGCCGAAACAATTTCCATTAGTATTATCTCTGTAACTACTGTTATGATAGTTGGCTACAAAATATGTTATAGTTTGTTATGGTAATGAAGATGTTAATTAGTAATTTCTGATAAAACCTAAAAAAAAATGCGCCACTGAAACTTAAAAAAATTGTTCATGTTGATACCCAAATCCTTATTTTCCTAATAAAAGTATAAGAGTTGTTCTATATTAGATGCCATATTAGTAATATGTTCAGAAATTATTTTTGTTAAAAAAATGTGGCGAAAATATGTTTACTAGCTGCCGCTCGCGGCTTCGTAGTTCGTACGCGTGGACTTCGCTTTACTCCCTTAGGGGTGGAGTGCGTAAAATCCGTTCTATGCGGATGTCATGCATGCCAGTGAGGTTAACCCTAAATGGGCTTTCAGTGTCATATCTTAGCAGCACTCAGGGGTCTACTCACTTCAGGTGAACTATAACACATGGCAGATCATTTTTGTATGGTATGAGCTTAACCACATGCCTAGCCGTCGTCGTGACATCCATTCTCTACGTAGTACAGTTACCGGCATATCTTGACCCCAGTTACATCCCAAAATGTCCTCCATACGCGCGTACGCGTTTCTGGATGTCTTTTGAAGCGGTGGAGGAGCTCAAATCCACCGTTTATAGATTACTAGCTGACCCGGCGAACTTCGTACCGCCATATTTTCCGCCCACGTGGTATTCTGATATACAATATTATGCATGTATTATACATATAAACCTTCCTCTTGAATCACTCTATCGATTAAAAAAAAACCGCTTCAAAATCCGTTGCGTAGTTTTGAAGATTTAAGCATAGGTACATAGGGACGGACAGACAGCGACAGCGACTTTGTTTTATAATATGTAGTGATGATAATGAAATGAAGTGATAGTGATTATAATATGTAGTGATGATGATATCAAACCAATCCGCGTGCACCAGGACCTCGTTTCTATCGCAACTTGGGGTCAAGATGCCAGCAAATATTATGTTCAGATGAGGGATTTCTTTTCTAACATAGGAACGAAGGTCGCACATGACGTGCCTAATTTCGCTATTTAATTGTAAATCACAGGACAAGGAAATTGAAAATGACATGCACAATATTGTTTCAAGGATTTATAATGGTCGCTTTTAAATTGACTTCACTTAAGGTCTGTAACTCAGAGCTATTAATATAAATGGCTATGATAACGGTGGAGACGTCACTGGATCGATGACGGCGGGTGTGTGCATGACGCTTGGGCAATTCAAAAAACCAATCTGTCATAATGTAATAGTAACTGGTAACACAGTGATTGTTCGTTATTGAGCCTATTAAAAAGTTAAGTAGGCAAATATTTGGCATGGGTCAAGGACGTTTATTAGTAGCCTAGGGGCTTTGTGTAGGCGATTACGATTGTCCATTTACGTAACTGTCCCTATACCTAGTAACGCAGTGGTAACGACTAGAAAAAAGTAAAGGTACTACTTTGTCGACTGTGTTTCTGCTGGGGTGTGATTCATATAGATTCTTATAAGCATCGCCTTATTCCACGTTATGTCAGTTGGCACCGTACCTTATAATCAGTGAATTAAATCGTTTGCCATTTGCTGAAGATCTGTAAAGGTTTCTAAGCATGTTTATCCATGATCTGGACCACCCATAAGTACAAGCTAAACAAGTACCTACCAGAATATGATAATTTTTGTTTCGAAGGTGTTTCGGATTTGAATTGAATAAATTAGGCATTGCAATAAGTGTTGCTTGTGCCGATACGATGGGTCAAAGTACACGCAATGTTTTGCGTTACCTGCGAACGGCCCACGAAGGCCAGACATTTATTAGGTCGCCTACGTGGGAGGCTACGTACCCGCTTAAGGCGACTCTCCTATATTTTATCTACAGACCAGTCCCATTGTTGCTCCCTGAAAATGACTAGCAGGCGCTACACGTCGCGTCGGTCTGGCCGCGTTAAATACACGCACTTCAGCGCCTGTCTTATGCGGCGATCGATGGAGAGTAGCTACTACAATACAAAAATTCTACGGTCAAGGGCATTTTATATCTAACTCGTCCTGACTGAATTTTCGTAAAAGGCCGAGATAACTCGACTGTAGCACCATATCGTGTTAGCATTTAACACATTGTTTATTTTTTTTGTAATAAATCGAGTCCAATTATTGTATTTACTGTGCTGTGCCTAATGCCTAAAAATCTTCGCATAAGTGCAAATCTACTTGCTTGACACAGTTTTCTCGCAATTGACAATTAGTCCTACCGCAGCGCAGCGTATAAAATAACATGATCGATGTGTTGCAGTAAACTGCACGAAACAGCAGATTTAACGTATTGTAACGTTAATGTTTTTATTTATTGTGCAATTAAGATTTCCATTACACAATAGCAAGCACACTGACTGGACAATAAAAATTGATGATGTAATGCTTATTTGGTCTATTGTTATAAATGACTTTTTGGACACCCAATTTAACATTATCGGTTGATATGACAGTGTTGATTATTTTTGTATATTGGATGACTTTGACCTTGGACATTGATCCAATGTTCCTAGGGTCCCCTCCCTGCAACAGGCTCCCATGACGGAACAAATCAAATCAGGTTTTAGTCGGTTCCATTCTAATATAGGCACTTAACCGCTTGCCCCGGTGAGACGGTGCCCATGGGCATCCACTCTGAAAAAGGTATTATCATAACACCAAGATTGTCCCAACTTTTGCCCAAGGGTCTTTTTATAATGTTTTCTGCCTGGAATACTTCGGGTCGAGGGCACGACGGGCTATGTAGAAGTTGAAGCGGCTGTAACAACATGGTGTCACCGGCCAACATTAAACCTAGTGGTGGTATGAGACTGAACCCGTCCACCCACATGAATGATTTTTATAGAAGCTTCCTTCCTAACAGTGCCACCATTTGTATTTCTTGCCGGTTTGGGTTACAGCTTGGTGGGGGATAGGGCCATCTCAAAAGCGTTCATGGTTCAGGGTAGGGATTGCAAAATTCGAAAAAATTTCAATTTCGAATTATTCGAATTCCACTTGACCTAAATTCGAATTATTCGAATTTTTCCAAGTTTTTTTTGCAAAAGACCATATTTTGTTACATTTGCATTTTTTAGTGAGCATACCTACACTAATCAATAAGAAAAAAAGGCAGCCCATTTTTATAGAATTTGCGTTTATAGTACATTATGGTACAAGTGAGCAACGTTGGTGATTACCGCCGAGGCGCCATTGAGACCCGAGCCGCCAGGCGAGGGTCTTAAGACAGCCGAGGACGGTAATCATCATGCTCACACGTGCCATACGACGTTTTACAACACACTTGCGAATAAAATAATACTACAAATACTAAATAAACAATACTACAAATTAATTCGTTTTCCTATGCGCGCGCATTTAACAATGGCGGTCGACCATATTTAAAAAAAAAGAGGTTTGAACTTAACTTTTTTTACTCTGTTTTTTTTTCTGTACTTAGAGAAAAAAAAAAGTTAAATTTGAGCGAAAATTTTGTTTATTACACAAGTATTACAAGTTGAAATTATTTATTTAAATACGAAAATGCATCAAATGACCATACAATAGGCGTATTAATTTATTCGTACTATTAAACACGTTATTTTTTGTAACAAAAATTTTTTTAGGAACATAGACAATTATAGACACTTCCTATAAAATTTAAAAAAGAATCTATAACTCACTTTTGTGAATAATAGCAATGAAAAAGTCACAGTTTTATAATAGGTGTCATTCCGTGCTTAATTGCGGTAAAATAATATCACTGTTATGAGCAGGTGTGTTGTAAATAAACTTTACTTAATGATATTTGCTTGGTATCTTATTAAGTGAGCATTCCCTCATTCATACTCACTCTCAATTTAATAAAAGTAAATCTTCTTCTAAACATTTAAAATCACAGTCTCAATCTGAACTTAATAAAAGTAAGGGTTTCGTCTTCTGGTCTTGAAGCTGGATGGACATTGTGGTAGTGTCATATAAAATAAGCATATCAGCACCTCGATGTATCGCCAATCGACACAACACCGCTGCAGGGCATCCAGCTCTGCCCACGTTTCGATAGAGTCGAAGTCTTTTTCGTAGTCCACAAAGGCCATACACATGGGCGATTGTACTCCTGATTATTTTCTACAATCTGCCGAACAGTATGGATCTGGTCCACGGTACTATAGCCTTTTCGAAACCCGGTTTGCTCAGGTGGCTGGAACTCGTCGAGATTACCCGCGAGGCGATTTGTGACGACCCTCGAGAACAACTTGTAGACATGGCTCAGGAGTGAGATGGGCCTGTAGTTCTTCAGCAAGGACTTATCACCTTTTTTGAAGAACAGTACCACCGCACTCCCGCTCCATGCCCTAGGTGTTAGCCCTTGCTGGATGACAGAAATAAAGAGAATCGCTAGCTCTTTCAAGATTGTTGTAATTCCGTCATCACCAGGGCACTTGTTTTTCTTCAGTTGCCGGAGAGCCACCTCTACCTCGCACCGCTCGATATCTGGCGTCTCCTCGGTGTAATGGCGCGTGACTGGGGATCTGTGGTCTTCATAGCTATGTCCCATCGGTTTACTTATCCGTGATGCATATAGCTGTCCATAAAATTTCTCGATCTCTTCAAGTATCTCGAACTTTGAGGTAATCGTTTTGCCATCCCCAGTTTTAAGTTTCGTCAGATGGGGCCTCCCCAACTGCTGAGCGAACACTTTCGACCCCCTATTTCTCTCAATTGCCTCCAGGATAATGCGAGTGTTGGAGTGTCTGAGGTCGCGTCGCATCGCATCAGCTTTTTGATTTGTTGGTTTAAGGCTCTCCCATCTGATGAAGATGACTGTGTGAATGGTTGTTCATGCCTCTTCCTCATAAGTTCGAGAGTTCAGAGAGAGCTTGGACTCTTGCTGTCTGCGTTTTCCGGGAAACAACTTTCCAGACACTTCCTGCAATCTTTTGACCACTATTCTCATCAATGCTGCTAGAGGTTTCCAGCATTGTGAAAAGATTTTGAAGTTCTAGTTGGACTTTTTGGACCCTAGAGCTACTTGGAACGGCGTGGGTCGGAGGGTTTATCTTATCATTTGGAATCTTTCAGCCTTGATGTTGATATTTAGAGAGCCTCGGATAAGTCGGCGATCGCCTCCAGTTTTAAACTTGTTGAGCACAGAGACATCTCTAAATATGTGCTTACTGTCCGTTATGAAAAAGTCTGTCTCGTTCTTTGTCGCAGAGTCCCGGCGTTGACAAGTCCATTTCCTGTGGGGTTTTTTCTTAAAGAAACTATTCATAAGAAGAGCCCCTGTAACTCGAGAAAGCTGACTAGCATTTGCCCTATGCGATTTCTGCTACCCACTCCATAACGTCAAATTTTCGTCTCGCTGCGTTCTTGTACTCCCACTTTGGCATTGAAGTCCCCCATAACAATGTTGTAAGTGGCCTTGGCGGTGTGATTCATTGCCTTAGCAATATCCTCATATACCATCTCGGCAGTTTCTTTGTGGTAAGACGAGGTCGGCGCATATACCTGTATCACCTTCAGCGAACGACTGTTCGTCATTTTCAGGACAAGGTACAGACAACTTCAACAACGCTGCTGATGAGGTCCTTTTTACCAGAAAGCCGACTCCTCCCTGGGAAAGCTGATCACCTTCTCTAAAATAGAACAGGTCGCCTGACTCAAGGGTTGTCGTGTCCTCCCCTTTCTTCAGTTCTCTGACAGTGTCAATATGTGCCAGTTTATGTGAATTAGTTCTACCTCGAGTTCGGTGAGGTGCTCGTCCAGCCGTAGTGTACTGCAGTTATAAGCTGCCAGCAGTAGATGGTTTCGGTAGCCTCCCACTACCATGGCTGGGAATAGCGGGACCATCGGGAACTGGGGGCCTTTTATTTTGGCGTCTGTGCATGGTGAGAGTGTCTAGCCTACTATTGCGTAGTAGTTTTTCATGATAGTAACCGAAATTCGAATAATTCGAATACTTGGTTTTAAAATTCGAATTTATAAATTGGCCCAAAAATTCGAATAATTCGAATTTTTCGAATTTCGAAGTATTCGAATTGCAATCCCTAGTTCAGGGTCAACTGGGGTGCGAGGAAAGTGCCATATTAGGTAACCTTACACCCCGCTAATTTAGACTGCGTACAGTTTTAGTCGGCTCGTGTTCAACATAACCACTTCCGGTGATCGGCGAGGGTGGGGAGGAGGGCAAGTGGGGGATTTCAGCACGAAAAAAAAGGCTTATAATTTGGCAGAGCAGCGGTTAGTGGTGTCTATGTCATGTATACCACTCGCCCCTCGCTATTTACCTACAGTGTCCTCTGCAAGTCGGAGAGGCACGCGGAGAAACCGACTTAGGGTCAATTCAGATCAGATTGAAAAATGTTCGACCACTTTTTAAGTGTTCGTTAAATACCAATCTTATTTCATTTAGGCGAAGCTATTATTGCATGATCTGCAATAACGTTTACTAAACCTATAATATGGGCAGTAGCCATAACTCCCAGGAGCGGAAACGAGTTGCCCAGGGTGCATCACGAGAAGTTTTTCTAGACATAAAAAAAACAATCAGTTCATCCAGTAAATAGCCGAGTCAGTAATAACCTCGATGATAAAATGATGAGATGTACAATTACCTAGATTGTTATCAACATAACTGGTTATATAACGATAACGATGTATAGAAAACGTAATGTCATGATAATAAAACCAGCGTTTAATCTGATTAGATTACATTACATTACATTTACGATATTATAGGACTGGCTGTTAGGGAATAGTATTGTATGTAATTTAATATTAACTAAGTTAATTTTAATTTTTTTTAAATATATCTACATACACATATATGTTTATTTTAATTTTTTATATCTTTTATTATTTCGCGAGAAAGGCATTTCAACCTCAACCCTATCCTATCGAACCGTGAAAATTATAATCTCGTTTAAAATACTTTTCGTAAAATAATATAGTTATCATTCACGTACTTCACCGTTACTATAAAAGTATGAAAGTTGAATGCTACTTGTGGTGACGTCACACATCGCACCAATCTGCTACTGTCCGCGTCCATCAGCACGATATCATCAGCATAATATAAGCAACCAACGTATTAATAGAACTAAATAAATCACATAAGAGCCCCCGTAAACTGCAGACTTTTTGATTTTCCGATAGTTTGATGGGCTGGGCTGAGTGTGCGCACTCGCCCAACTAAACTGTCGGGTTGGTTGTATTTGTTTGTCGATAGTTTAATTTGAAGGCAGTCGTGTCGTGGCGCCCAACCAACTTATTTGTCGGCACCAATCGGTGTAGTGTGCGCACTTTCATACAGGTTCATACTGATTAACGATCCGATTAAACCCTCGTCCGATAGAAAGTCTGCAGTTTGCGGGGGTTTTAAGTGTAACAATTTTTGGAATCTTTAAAATAGTATTGCTTGATTATGAACTCTAGTAATTATTATAAAATGCACAAAGAGCACAAATTCTCGCTGTTTCATTTTAGTGTTTTAATAAATAACGATATATTCTTTTGTTCCTGAAGGTATCAAAATGGACGCTCTAGCAGATGTACTCCAGCCGTACAAGGAGATAGTGGGCAATATAGCCGCTGTCGTCACCATTGGACAGATGTTCTCTGGCAGTTTCATCTGCTGGGACATCTACAAGCAGAAGGGAACTAAAGGCATCGGAATTGTCCCATTCCTGGGCGGTATTGTCATGTGAGTTTTTTTTTTAGAATGTTAATCTCAAAATTTCTATCTTCACGACACAGGAAATCCTATTGTAGATAATTTTTGTGTCCACGTTTTATTTTAATGGTAATACAATATTTTTTATGATCATGTATTCAAAAGCAAAGCCGAAAAACGGGCTTAGGCCTCGCTCGCCCCCTGAATATCGACCCTTGCGATTAAAATGCTTCACTCGCCCCTTTAAAACGGCTGTTAAGAATCGTGTTACTAACTATTCTCTATTGCTCTATGCTAACACAAAAGAATATTCTCCATATTGCTCGTGGTTCATTTTCTTAATTTCTGTGGATAGCTTATGATCAATTATTTTGACCCGCAGTCCCAGAATATTTACATATTTGACTAAGTACGACAGCCTAACATGGATCTAGAACAGAAAAGACATGATGTACAAACGATACAATTTCCTGCGGTTTGATGCCGACTACAAGTTCAAAGTATGCCATTCGTCTGAATTAAATAAATGTTCTACATATTTTCAGGAGCATACTCAACTTGAAATATGGCTATATTCTTCGCGACGCCACAATCATCCAAGTTAACCTTTTCGGTTTGGCCCTCAACATTGTGTACTCCGTATTCTACTTCCAATATACCCACGAGAAGATGAAGGTGTGGGGACAGCTGGGTATGTCCGGCGCACTCTCGGCAGCCCTCATAGGGTATGCCCAAGTTGAAGACCCAGCGCTGATAGAAAACAGATTCGGACTAATCATTACTGCGTTAATGTTTACTCTTATTGCGTCTCCGCTCTTTGGATTGGTGAGTAGATACATATATATTTCATCACCATCATCATCATTATCATTATCATCATCATTATCATTATCATCATCATTATCATTATTATCATCATCATCATCCTCCTGCCCCAATCGGTCGGCGTAACATGTGTGTTTTTCCATTCATCTCTGGTTGCAGTCATCTCAACTGTCTCTCTTAGGTCTTCCTCACCCCTTGTAGCCGTTCATTTCCATAGTTAATGCCTTCCTCACGACATTATTTTCATCCCTACGCATTACATGTCCGAATTTTACATTAATTTCACAAAAAATATGTGAAATTAATATAAAATTAAGAGAAATGCCCAGAGCTATGAGTCGTTTCGTTTGCCACTATGCCCAAAGTAGTTCAATATAATTCACAACGCGATTGCACACTGAAGGTTAATGTAAATAAAAGACAAGCCTTCATCATCTACATTTAAAAATTACTCGAGCAATTTCTGCCTGATCTGAATTAACACTTAGACAAAGGCTCGCGCGCGTGAACACCGGATATTTCCGGCACCTAGTTTAGACCTTTTGTCCGAAATTAAGGGGTAATCCGTGGCCGAATCCAGACTACGGGAAAATCATACGAGTATACTTAAATAGAATCAAATACAATAGTAGGTATATCTCGTTGTAGCTTGACAATAAAGATAGCAAAAATGTAATATTACAGACATTACAGAATTTAATATTAGCAGTATCTACTTATATTTTAAACACGGAACTCGATTCGAATCTATTTGTTTTCAATGCCATATTATGTATAAATAAAACTATAATAAACATGTCTGTGTATTTTGAACTGTACAGTAGATAGTAAAGAGATATTCGAATATTGGATATCTGTATTGATAACAATTCGCCGTCTACAACTCACGTGACATAATAGTTATAAATATTACCTATACCTATACATATTGGACAAGAATTTGTTGGTACATATACATACACTAGCTGTTGCCCACGACTTCGTCCGCGTTAAGTTCGGAATGTTGTTCATCCCCTATTTTATCCTGGGGGTAGAATTAATCAAAATCCTTTCGTAGCTGATGCCTACGTCATAGTAGCTTTATGCATGCAAAGTCTCAGCCTGATCGGTTTAAAATGACAAAGTTTTAAACAAATTTTCAGCCCCTATTTTATCCCCTTGGGGGTAGAATTAATCAAAATCCTTTCTTAGCGGATGCCTACGTCATAACATCTACCTGCATACCAAATTTCAGCCCGATCCGGCCAGTGGTTTGGGCTGTGCGTTGATAGATCACTATGTCAGTCAGTCAGTCAGTCAGTCACCTTTGAGTTATATATATTTAGATACTAGCTTTTGCCCGCGGCTCCGCCCGCGTGGATGTCGGTTATCGCGACCAAACATAGCCTATGTCCTTTCTCAAGGTCTAACATACCTCTATACCAAATTTCATCAAAATCGGTTCAGCGGTTTAGTCGTAAAAGTGAGACAGACAGACAGACAGACAGACAGACTGACAGAGTTACTTTCGCATTTATAATATTAGTAGGGATTTCGCCTTTTTACGCTAATCATGTAGTAATTTTTAAACCATTATAATCCGATCCAGAGGCAGAGGTATCGATCGGTAGAAGTAGGTCCATCTTCCTGTAGTCCCGGGTCCCTTATATGGAGCGTGTAAAAGTATCTGTGAAGGCCGTAGGTATCTGCAGTGACGGTCACTTTTCTTTGGACTGCACCTTAGCTTTCCATCAGCCGGGGTGCAGTCAATTTAATGACCTTAATATAAAAAATGCATCTACCGATTTTTGTTATATTGTTACTGATTTGAAACAGCATAAATCTGCTGACTTGCACAAAACATACCTACTATTAGACGGTGACTTGCTCATAATATGTTATCAAAAATATACGTAGTTATACTTACCTATATACCTATCTATAGATTTAGTATTATAGTACTATAAATTGTGATAAATAAGTAATTCAACAGAATTCAACTGATTAGTTAGTAGTGCATAGTTTACAAATACTTCGTTGTCATGACTAATGACTATAACGGTTATGTAATCGATGTATTTATCACTTTGGAAGCACCAAAGTCTACTCAATGAATTTATATACCTAGGTAGAGTTCATGAATACTTCCGTGAATAGACTAGATGTGATTGGTAATAATTTTCAACAGTAGAACAAAAGAGAAGAGAGAAGATGTCACATTGTAGCCAGTTGCGTTGCAAATTTTACTGAACATCTTCACAGCCTTGTGGCACACGAACAACAGGGCCATTCGTCATATCTTCTAATCTAATATATAAAATCAATGCCACTTTTCGTTGTTATTTTATAACTCAAGAACGGCTGAACCTATTTGGCTAATTTTAGTCTTGAAATATTAAATATTAAACCTCAATAGCATTTTTAAAGACCTATCTATAGATTCCCACACGTATGGGTTTGATGAAAAAAAAATTTTGAGTTTTAGTTTTAAGTATTACCCCCAAAATTTAATGCCTTTGTTCTATTTTTGTATGAAATTCTTAATGCGGTTTACAGAATACATCTACTTACCAAGTTTCAATACCATAGGCCTCTTAGTTTCGGAGAAAAGTGGCTGTGACATACGGACGGACAGACAGACGGACAGTCATGACGAATCTATAAGGGTTCCGTTTTTTGCCATTTGGCTACGGAACCCTAAAAAACGGAGTTCATTCCACAGCTTGGGCGAGCGTGAGATGAAGTTCCTTTCATACCGCGCAGCGGCTTTCATAAAATATAGAAATTGAGATCAATTTGAATTAGACTGTGTTGAGTAAATTTCACCAATAATAGAATCGATAATAATAATAGAACCTCAAGTGCAAGTGTCATTTCAACGCGGCGTAAAAAATGGCGTATAAATAATAACTGTTTATATGTTTGTGTATTTCAGAAAGATATAATTAAGAACCAGAGCACTGAGGGTATGCCTTTCCCCATCATCCTGTCCGGTAGTGTCGTGACCAGCGCGTGGCTTGTGTACGGCATCATCCTGAGGAACAAATTCATGGTCGTAAGTATCTTTTAATGTTAAGTATACCTCGGGACACGTGTCTTATGGCCGTTTTCACCAACGTCCCCTCAATTTTAGGGGCCACCTAAGGAAAGTTAGGTAACCCTTAGTAACATTTTGTTTTCACCAAACCTTATGGGACACCTAACTGCTTAGGTGTCACTTAAAATTTAGGGGCCCCCTGACTAACCCCTAACAAGGTGACAGAATAACTTTGCGCATATTTACGCACGTTTTGTTTTATATCACGTATATATTATTCTAACTAACTAATAACAATCAATTTAATAATATTTTGCAAAAAAACAATATTCTGAAAACACTTACGGTTTTCGCCAGCACTACAAAATAGGAGACCCTTACTTAGGTGTCACTTAGGGTGGTGAAAACGAATTTAGATAAGGAATATGTTTAGGGGCTACCTTACCTACGTTAGGGGGCTCTTAGTTAAGAGGTGATTTAAGTATAGTTGGCGAAAACGGGCATTAGACCTACATCGCGAGTCAAATGAGGCCCTGGCGCGTGCGGATTGTTATTTGTTTTGTAATAATCTATGCATAGTGAATTTGAGCTCGTCCGCCGCAGTAGCACTCCGTCCGTACTAGTCTCAAAAGACACCCAGGTACGGTGTAGGGATGCACGTTACGATGCGATTTTTGTGAAGATCGATTCAAGGGAATACGATCTAGCGATTTTTTGAATCGATTCACTTCAATACGATCTTCATTCGAATCGATTCAAAAGTATAGTGAATCGAATCCTTTGGATCGTATTACCGACAATGTATAACTGTGAAGATTTATTATTTTTAATAAACAAAGTTCGATTATAAAGTAATGCCGACACCTTATGTTATGTTATGTTTACATTATGTTTCGCCATTCGTTTGTAATTTATCTTAATCATCATAGTCTGCAATGTTTATTTTATGACGGTACGAAGCGAAGCAAGCAAATCGATAGGCAAAATAATGAAATATGATGAAGGTGGTTCAGAAAAGTCATCGTTGATTTTATTTTGCTTTGGTCATGGTCATTTATGCCGTACTAATTACCACCTATCGCTGTATTATTTGTGCTATTGTGCTTTACCGATGGCTCCACCTATCAAATCCAGTGTGTGATCTAATTTTGTCAAGACTGATAATGTTGGAAAATGCAAAATATGTCAATGGGTCGTAAAAACAAAAGGTAACATGACAAACCTTTCTAACCACATGAAAAGGCATCATCCTTTGTCTTCGCAAAATAATGAAACGAGAAATAAGTATAAACGTGAATGCAATGAATAATTTGGATACTACTACTACGTTAACCTACGTTAGTCTAAGCGCGCACTGCTATTTTTTTTCGTTGTGATTTAAAAGTGCCTTAAAAATAAAATCGTAAACGATTCATACGCGCATTTTTTAACGATGTATTTTCGCGTTGAAAAAATATTCATATTAAGTGCATTTAAATAGGTAGATTTTATGTTTAAAAAAGTAAAATTTTTGATTTTTTTTTTCTTTTTTAGACTTCACTGAAGTTTAAATTTGTGTAAAAATAATGTTTTATTTGTTAAATCTAATGCATATTTTGATTCGATTCTTGAATCGATTTTCATGAAATCGATTCAAGACAATACGATCCGATCCACGAATCGATTCAAGGGCTTACGATCCATTACGATCCAAAAAATCGATTCAAAGAGAAAAATCGTGCATCCCTAGTACGGTGTACGATTTGTACTAGGAACCTCAGGCTGGTCAGGGGTAGTATGGCAGGAGTAAGGAATCAAAAAAGAAACACGTAAGCGTTAGGTTAGGTAAGGATATAATCAACTGAATTGCACTTTGAACTTATATACCGCGGCGCATCTCGCTCCTAGCGCGATGCAGAAATAACAGTACGTAACCAAACAGCGCCATCTAGTGACAAGTAAGGTAATTATACTCTAGTACAAAATATGCTTAGTTTCTAAAGTTATTGGCTTTAACATACGGCGCCTATAGAGTTTATTTTGAGTACATTTTAGGTCCATGATATATGTCCTGGGGTATACGTCAATAGGACTTCGTCTCGCCTACGATAGGCAGTAACCAAAGTCTTAAAGAATGAAGGACATCATTATACCTTTTTTTTCGTGCGGAATTCCCCACGGACGGACTCGAAGTGACAAATCGCACGCCGTATTTATATGGCATTTCCCACGCTTCCCAGCTAACCCTGGGCAATCTACGGTTATAAGATGCCTCCCCCCCCCCCCCCCCCCCCCCTCCAGATGTGGGAAGCATGGTGACGCCATCGAACTCCGGAAAGGGTGTCTGCCACCTAAGTGTCGTATACAAAAGGTCGGAGGGGGGCAGCCCAGGGTGCACAGCGTGGAGGTTCCAGAACAAGTACCCCAGGCAGGACATCTTTATACCTATACTAGCTGTTGCCCGCGGCTCCGCCCGCGTGGGATTCCGATCCCGTTCATCGCTTATATATAGCCTATATGTTAATCCAGGGTATAACCTATATACATACCAAATTTCAACCAAATCGGTCCAGCCGTTTATGCGTGAAAGAGTAACAAACATCCACACATCCATTCTCACAAACTTTCACATTTATAATATTTGTAGGATAGTAGGATTCACTTCAACTTCAAAGAGGTGTCACATGTGAATGGTCAAATAGGTACTACTGGCCGTATAGAACCAGGTTGCTCCCCTCTCCAAGTCAAGCTTAAGAAGTTTTCACTTCAAAAGTACTTTTGCTCAATGATGTAACTTTTTGTTTCTCAGGTACAAAACATAGTGGCCGTTCTATTATGCGGGGCTCAGCTGGCGCTATTCGTCATCTATCCCTCCAAACCTAAGGGCAAGGACAAGAAATCGAAGCCAAAGAAAGCCGACTAAGTTGAATATTCCGATTGAATCACGCAGATGCCTCGGTAGTTAGTAAGTTTTAATTTAGTCGAATAATAGGACAAATGTAAAGGTTGGACTACACTGAGCGCATGATCACAGAGTAATACTATTTAAAATTCTTTCTCTTGGGGCGAACCGAGTATACGGTTAGTGGCTATGTAGGAATCATACTGACAGAACTTGGATCTTCCGTTAGGTATATTGTTTTGTTCCATACTCATACACAAAAAAATACCTATGCACAAATTAAAGTTTCGCTTTTTCCCATTAGGGTACTTAGATAAATACCACTTCTTTCGAGTTGTTACGATCCTTGCAAATATTTACCTTTCGCGTCTATTACTTTTCGAATACTGACTTGACCTTACCTCATATCTCTATTAAGGAAAGCCTATTTCAGAATTAACGCTGGGAGCGTTAAGATACTCATACGTTATACTATTTTCAACGTAATAAGAAAAGACAATTTGGCTGTGAAGAAATATGCCTGTATGAAAAAAGAAAACGAAAGAAAGAAATAAACATCTAATATTATGTACTACACATTGTCGCCATCCGCTGCCTCATACGTGTGCAGTTGTGAACGTTAGCGAACGCCTGTTTCGAGCAAATAATATGAAGTGAATTTTGTGCAAATAATATGTTGAGAAAATCGTGAATAATTTGCACAAAATCTTTCGAAAAATACAATACATACGATTAACACGACGTATACGTGATTAGATTGCAGTAGCCGACAACGGCCTGACATTTGTTACCTTTTGTAAACTGTAAAAAACGAAGTTTGTATAATTTTAATATCTGCGATGTTTGCGATATCCATGCTCAATATTTAACCTGAAAAATATAAGGCATAGTATAGAAAAATGGCTGTGTATATATAGCAGTATTTTAAATAAATAAATGTAGGGTAGTTACCTATATCTCGCATTTAGTTTGAAGTAGCATTCTCAAATTTTATGTGGTCTGCATGCTCTCAGTGTGGTTCTAGCTTAATTTTCATAACGAATAATATGCCAGCTATTAATCGATTCTGAATTAGCGATTTTAAGTCTTAATGCTATATAAATAATGTATGTAGTCGCATTTACGAAGAATGACAGCGGAATGACATGACCAAATAATAATAGTGTAGTTTGTATATAGAAACTTCACATCTGTAAATCCCAGAAGGGGTAAGCAGAGGTGTATTAACACCCACAATTTTGCCAACCATTATTTTCTGTCCCACGTAAAAGGGGGCAAGTCTATTGCCGCTAAGCGGGCAGTTGGTCATGGCCTGTATGTTTACTGTCGGATGGAGAACAGCCCTATTAGTCTTTTTTTTATTGTCTATGATCAATATGGCGTCTACATTGAAATGTAATCATGTCCGCTGTCTTTCAAGGGTTTATTATACACAGGTTTTAAGCATTTTTATTAAATAAGTTGAAAAATCAAAACAATTATATATTTTTATATGTTGTTGTTATTTTATTCCAACCACACTCATATACATTTATATAAAATTGTTATATATTTTTATATGTTATTGTTGAGTTATTTTATTTAGGTTAATTATTATAAACCGATTAAATGAACATTCTTTTATACAAAACTTCAATTACACTTCTACCGCATTTTGATGTGAAATCGTCATGTTGCTGTAATAAAAACAGATCAAACATAAAAAATATGTACTTAAATATTAATAAAATATTTTTGTTTTTATATGTAAGTAAATATTTTTTATAGTTAAATATTTTGTATATCATGATAACAATTATGTTAATTTTCAAATACATAAATGATTTGTACAAAAGTGCGGACAAGTGATATTTGTACATTGCATTGTAATTGACATGGTTGTATAAGATATACCTAATAAAATATTTAATTTTTTAAACATATATTCACTTTAAACCCACATTTCGCCAAGTAGGCATTGGTCGCAATCGTGCAATCAAAGCATGCACCTTGGATTTCGGGTTGATTTAATTTCGTTTTTATGGCAGTGACGACCGTCTGACTCCCAAGCTCAGATAGGAAAGTACTACCCCTGAATTTACCTGAAAGAAAAGCTCATTAATACTATCCTCTACCCAGGAATTACCGGTTACTTCCAGTTTGCCCCACAAAATGTCCCCACTGGTGGGGCAAAGTGAAATGTAAAAAAATGTATATTCACTTTTCCCCACTAAATTCATTCTGGTGGGGATAATTATACCCGAATAGGTACCTGATGTTTGTTAAACTAGCAATTAAAACAAAAGTATGTAATCATTTTGTTTTTATTATTCAAAAACCTCTACTATTCAGAGTTACCAACCCTAGTGGGAGTTTTGAACTAGTAATTTAAACGAGTATAATTTTCCCCACCAGAATGAATTTAGAGAGGAAAAGTGTAAATACATTATTTTTAACTTGCCGCTTTGCCCCACTAGTGGGGGCGCTTGGTGGGGCAAACTGGAAGTACGGAAGTACCCCAATTACCGCATTACACTTTGTTGTAAACGTGATAAGGAGATATAAAGTCGGGTCTACTTACAGCATTTCTGTAAGTAGGTATACAATTATGTACAAACTGGTAGGAATTATTCAGATTCTTGACTTTTATTATTTTGTAAAATATATTTTGAACTATTTAAAACCACGATAATGTAAAAGGTAAAGAGAAATAACAGAATTTAAAAAATAAAGAAATATTTTATATACATTTTATTTTATTTACTTTTTGTAACCTGGGGCTGAGAGTAGTGCCCTGTGGTAGTCCTATTTTGGATTATGGTCAAAAAAACTAAATATCGGCAGTGTCACATTGATATACTCCTATAAATCGTCCGTACCTAACTATTGTTGACGGCCTATTGTTTTTCTTATGGAATGAAGTCAGGGGTGAAGTGCTTGGGGGCTGGGGGAGTGGGTTTTCGAAAAAAATACATGTGATTGGGGGGGGGGGGGGGAGGGGGGTAGTGGTAATCTAAGTCTAAAACCTCACCACGTATCACCATTTGGTTAACTCAACCGTACTACGGGTAATAGATGAAAAAAATTGCTGAAAAAACATTACGCGATAAAAGGACAGCCCCTTACAAGAATCGCCTTTATATTGGGGTTAGACATTAAAGCAAACAACATGGAGATATTTGAAAGAAAGAAAGAAAAATACGTTTATTTCGACTATCTGCAGCACAATATGTCCTACAATATTTATTAAACATAAAACAATTTAAATTATTTTTTTTTAATCTAGTCAAGAAATAATTCATAAAATAACCCACCCCTGACCGCTCTCGGCCCAAAGTACCCATCACACTCGCCGTGTATTGTCTTTTTTTTTTTTTTTTTTTATGCCACTTAGGTGGCAGACAAGCACACGGCCCACCTGATGGAAAGTGGTTACCGGTTTGTTTTTTTTTTATTTTTTTTTTTTTTTTTATAGGTAACCGCTTAACCGATTTCCATAAAACTTGCTGCATCGTGATGCCTTTATCTAACCTCATGAAAAAGTTGAAATACTCGGAATTTGCTTAAAATTACAACGTTGTGTTCAATGATGTACAATGTTTATAGATAGGTACGTCAATACAAGAAGATGTAAGACTAAAAAATGGAGCAAACACAAAATATTTAAAAAATGTAGATAGCTACTTACTAAAAATATGTACATCAATATAATTAATTTATATGAATTATATTACATATTATTTCTATTCATAATATTTTATTATTACGAATTTATTATTTAAAAGGGTAATACGTCATTGACTAAAATCCATTTTCATCCCACCACCTCGGAAAGCTTATTTTTGCTCTTCGATATCTGAGTGCAAAAGTCGTTTTTATCCTCTAGAGTTCTAGAGGGTAAAGTGAATTTGAATTTAGAACATCGTGTGCACTATGTAGGTTTGTGAATTCAAAACATCATTAAACCTATTTACTTCTATGGTGCCGAATTTATCATACCTACAACTTTTTTTTAATTTATGAAAACCTCAGACTCGGAACCTCCTTAGTGTACTTTTTTTTCACGTCACATTGTTGAAAACTTATTAAGTATTATTATTTGATACAATAGCAGCTCTACGAGCCGTTTAGTCGCATAATGCCTAATTCGCGAAATGGCACCCGAGTCTGAAAAGGACTAATTCGCGAATGGACTAATTCTTAAAAAGACTAATTCGCGAAATGGCTAATTCTGAAAAGGACTAATTCGTCGAACGGCTAATTCTTAAAAAGACTTAGTCGCCAAATGGCCGACTCTTAACGACATATGACAGCACAAGTCAGACATTTTTTAGACGTTAAACTCTCACTCGTTAAAGCTAGAGGACGATGAAATTGCAAACAATAAATGAAAAATATTTTTATTAAAAATAAAAATCACAGATTATTATGAATATTTTTCAAATCAAATCTTTTCAAATTATGTCAGCCAGCAAAAGTAATTACTTACAAAGAAAATAATTTTTTATTGAAGTGGAATTGTAAGTGAACGCACGTCCTTTTGTGTTTTATTTACTATAATAAAATCCTGAAGTTCAAAATCCTTGTATGTGTGGTTAAAAAAAAAATAACCACGAAGGCTAATGCGGGAGCTCCGCTCCGCTCCGCTCCCGCCTTAGCCTTCTAACCTAACCTATCCGAGTCGGGGTGGGTAGTGTCGTGTGGATAAAAATGTATAGGTATTATGAGACATGGATGTTTGGAGACTAGACTATTTTGCAACTTGAACGTTTTGAGATGTAGGTATTTTGCAACTTGGAGGTTTAGAGACTTGTGTCTTATGAGATTTGAACTTTTTGCTACCATATATATGTTATTTTGCAACTTGAACGTTTTGAGACTAAACCCTTTTTTCTTTGTAATTACTTTTGCTGGCTGACATAATTTGAAAAGATTTGATTTGAAAAATATATTCATAATACTTAATCTGTGATTTTTATTTTTAATAAAAATATTTTCTCATTTATTGTTTGCAATTTCATCGTCCTCTAGCTTCAATTCAATTCAATTTTTTGGTGTGGCAAGCTATGCCGAAGTTGTCGGCAAATTTGGCCATGTACAGACGTGCGAAGGAGTATAGTCACTTAAAAGGCCGCAGTCAGTATACATTTTGAATTTGGCAATTTTGTCATAGGGTCAAATTTGACTGATTGTGAGCAAGTCGAAACACTTAAGAAAATACAAATTAAATAATAATATATAACCATGAAAAATATATTCATAATACTTAATCTGTGATTTTTATTTTTAATAAAAATATTTTCTCATTTATTGTTTGCAATTTCATCGTCCTCTAGCTTCGTTTAACGTCTAAAAAATGTCTGACTTGTGCTGTCATATGTCGTTAAGAGTTGGCCATTTGGCGACTAAGTCTTTTTAAGACTTAGCCGTTCGACGAATTAGTCCTTTTCAGAATTAGCCATTTCGCGAATTAGTCTTTTTAAGAATTAGTCCATTCGCGAATTAGTCCTTTTCAGACTCGGGTGCCATTTCGCGAATTAGGCATTATGCGACTAAACGATCACGTGTATATCACTGCACTTGTGTTCTTAATTATTTAAATGTTTGTCAAGTCTATTTTTGAAACAGTTCACTGTTGGAGCACTTATTACAGTTTCCGGGAGAGAGTTCCACAATTTCATCACTCGATATGGCAAGAAGTTGTTGTTTTTTTTTTGCATTTCAATTATTACACATATACAGCCTCCGTGTTCGTGGCGTAGCGGTAGTGATCGCGGCCGCTACGCAGGAGGCGCGGGTTCGATCCCCCTCAGTGCAAATATTTGTATGCATGAATATGGGTATTTGGTGGTCTGGTCGTGCCTCGGAGAGCACGTTAAGCCGTCGGTCCCGGTTGCCAGTTGCCATACGAACATCTATAGCTGTCGTTACGGGCAGTTGGAGCCCTAAAAAGTTCAACAACAACGTTCTAGCTGCAATGCTTCAATATCGCCTAATGTCACCGTTGGGTTATGGAGGTCAGATGGCAGTCGTTTCACGAAAAATATCGAGGTCCAGTCAAATCCGCAGTTAAGACTGGTAAAGCGGACCCCGACTCCGAGGTGAAACTGGTGAAAGCTCGGATGCGACTGGGAATTAACGCTAGGATGAAGAAGGAGCATTTCATTATTTTCTCGCTGAGGTGGGATGAAAAGTTACGTGTAGCACTCGAGTGCAAAGATTTTTCACCTTGTGCTCTTTTGATTCCCTCGCTAAAGCTCAAGATTCTAATTTGTGAATTTGAGAAATTTCAAATTTAGAATCTTTCGCTTGCTCGGTCATCAAAACTGAACACGCGGTTAAAAATCAACGTTGCACAGTTGTATAACAAATAACTATTGTTGATGGCGCGCGCATGCGCGATTGCGATTTGCGCCGCGCCCACAAATTATCTAGAGACAAACTGCATAACTGCATAGGAACTTATTTAATCTAGCTGCAACAACTGTATCGTAATGGAAAAAAAGTTATATTCTGATACAATTCCCCATAGAAGAGCAGTATCGTAATGTAATTTTCATCCCACCATCTCGGAAAGACTATTTTTGCTCTTCGATAACTGAGCGTAAAAGTCGTTTTTATCCTCTAGAGAGGTAAAGTAAATTTGAATTTAGAACATCGTGTGTACTAGGTTTGTGGACTCAAAACATCATTAAACCTATTTACTTCTACCTCTATGGTGCCGAATTTATCATACAACTTTTTTTAATTCATGAAAAACTCAGACTCGTAAGCTCCTTGGTGTACTTTTTTTTTAATTTGCTTTGCGCGTGTTAAAAAAAAGGCTATTAATACTATAAGTAGATGTGCAGATATAGTCAGGTATTATTCTACAGTGCCTCAGTATCACTAGTATCTTGTTGTGTAGCTAGAAAGTTTATATGTAACCACTGCTTTGAAACAAGGAGTCGTAAATTAAACAACCAGTAGTAATCTGTTATAGGTCTCTTTTATTTTGCTTTACTCACTACGTTAGTTCCAAAGGCTATTGTAGACAGGAAAGAACTAACCAAGAAAACCTGTCCGCCTTCTAATCTAAACACAGCTCCAAAACCTTATAGTATACCAGGCTAGTAACTGAACATTAAACATATGTAATAGGATCCTGGTATCACACTTGCTTAACCGATTAATAGCTGACACTAGAATATTGATACCACCCTGGTGTCGAACCAGATCTCTCCTTTTTGCGCCACAATACTGGTACAGTCATTACTTCACTAGTGTAATATGATACCTACCATCTAGTATTATATTAATTTAACAGATCAATAGCCGCTGCTATAATAGATAAGTAAATCATCATAGAATCTTAGATATCACACTGGTATCGATCCAGGTCGTTATTAACTTTCACTTTCCAATTCTTAACCAAATAATTATTATAACTTATGCAACTCCGTTATTATCCTAGGTGATTAGCAAACACTATGATAAACGGGTTATCATGGGACCGATTCTATGAAATACAGGTAATACAAGGACAGTCTCACTAGCATAGCCAAATCGTAGCAGTCTCGGTTAAACTGTATTAAAGAGAAGTAATTATTACAACTTACATGTCACTTTGATGAATATAATATCATCACATAGGTAATATCACATACCATACATATAATATCACATACCTATATCACATGGTGAAGCTAATTACCTGTACTTTACAGAAAAGAGATATATGTACATACTTTAGATTTTACATACAAGGAGAGTAGCTAGTGATCTTCTATACATAATTATTATAACAATGGCAGATTATATCAATTACTGGTACCTAGATATTTAAACCTTCATAATCATTCAATTCCATTACTATTAGAACCATGGAGAACACTCTAATAGTTCCATAGTTCTAATAGCAACATTATTATATCAATTACTGCTACAGAATCAAAGATTCCGGAAAGTCAAGTAGGCACACAATAATAGTCAATACGACATTGTAAAGGTAACAAGAATAGCGACACAAAGATGAGGTACTTAACTTTTTCTAGGAGACAGCTAGGTATTGTATTGTATCACACACTCGAATACTCGTTAGAGTCCATGTCGATGGCTTAGGCTCAGGCTCAGGCTCGTCACAGTGCAGGGCAGTGCAGTGCAGTGCAGCGGAGTCCTGTTCTGGCTGGAGATTCACCCGGAGTCGGAGAGAGAAGAAAGAGGCTCGTCCTCCGATGTTCCCGTTTTTATACTATTGTTCGCACTTCCCCTCTACGGAAGTCGTATGTTGTGTCGACCATCAAATGACTTATAATCTAATTCTATAATAGCTTAATTTAAAGTTCTTATTTAGGTAAATGCTATGTAATATTCTTTATTCCTTAATGATAATTACACAGAGTCAAAATTATATATAATTAAATGATTATTTGTTAACAGTTCGTTAACAGAACCTAAACGACATAACTGTTTAATTTCTTTTAGATACATTATCTTATTATTCTTATTAATTACTAAATCTAATAATATATTTAGTCTAATAATATATTAATATAATTAACAAACATCTATTCTTAATATTTACTGATCTTATGAGACATTAGTTCCTTTTATTAAGCAAAACATAAATCAAGATGGCAATTTGAATTTTATTAAATATATTATTTCTTATGAAATAATCAGTCTCATAATTCATATCGATAATTTAAAGACCCAAGGGACACATACTTATAACAATTCATGTTCGTTTTATTATATTGTACACAACAGATGTTTGTCGAAAGTAATACAACAACATGTCCGTTAAATTCCTGTTTTACACAATTCCCTTTATGTAATTATTTAAATGCTTATAATTCTTATTGATAATTACGAAGTACAATGCTCATGTATTTATGTCATCTTATGTTATTTTATATAATACAGTATATACTTTCATTGGTGGGAACTATGTGTAACTTTGATTTTCTTATTTACATTATCTAAGTGATGTAATTAGTTTTATAATTCATGATTATAATTAAAAGGCACAATAGATGTTTTTATGACAATCCTATGGCATTTCATACTTATTTAACATAATATTTTTAGGACCATTCTACACAACGCCATCTAGTAGGAAACAAGGAACAACTATGGTTATGATTAGTTTTAATGTGTCACTAGGGTACTTCTTGATATACTAACGTTATTCTTTCTAAAAAATCTATCACGGCCATTCTGAACTGTACTTCGCTCTCGAAGTGCAAGCAAATAATTCAATTTAATTTATGTACTGTATAATATTACAGAGATACTTAATAATTAAAAAAAATAAAGAAATGATAAAATAATCAATACTGAGTTAAGCTCGCCTTTGTACATCATGTGTTTGTTTGTTAATTTATTAGTTTCAGTGTAGAAAGAATTAAATAAATAAATATGATAAGTAAATTTGTTTTATAGCCTCGGGATGTGTCCCGACTTTGCTCTTCAGCCCGGGACGAGTCCCGTGTTATATATCCTGAAGAGTTATACTTTTCCTTTTTAACCTGTTTGCTCTTCAGCCCGGGACGAGTCCCGTATTATATATCCTGAAGAGTTATACTTTTCCTTTTTAACCTGTTTGCTCTTCAGCCCGGGACGAGTCCCGTGTTATATATCCTGAAGAGTTATACTTTTCCTTTTTAACCTGTTTGCTCTTCAGCCCGGGACGAGTCCCGTGTTATATATCCTGAAGAGTTATACTTTTCCTTTTTAACCTGTTTGCTCTTCAGCCCGGGACGAGTCCCGTGTTATATGTCCTGAAGAGTTATACTTTTTCTTTTTAACCCAAGATTAGTAGTCTCGTATTTTCCTGGTACCTACGACCAGATATTTATATCACGGGATTGGCAATCCCGCCTATTCTTTGGGAGTTCGTAAACAATCCTATCTTTTCTTCCCTTTTTCCTTGAACTCTACTAGTTAGAAAACATTCCCGTATTTTTCTCTTTAAATCTGAATTTATATCTACCAGTTGAACTTAGGGTAATGTTAAAATAGGAGGTATTTAGTTAAACAATGTCTTACCGCTTAATCAATTTAATCAAATTAATAATTTGAATCACTCTAAACATTAATTTACATCAACACTTATTCTGTAGCAATTTATCATTTAGTTAAACAATGTCTTACCGCTCAATAAATTTAATCAAATATAGTTTGAATCACTTTGAACATTAATATTTATCTTTATATAACACAAATTGAACATAATATTAGTTTCATTTCACACCATCTAAGCACATAGGTCTTATTTAATGCAATTTATCATTTAGTTGACCAATGTCTTACCGCTCAATCAATTTAATCAAATTTATAGTTTGAATCACTATAAACATTAATCTATATCTTTATATAACACAAATTGGACATAATATTAGTTTCATTTCACACCATCCAAGCACATAGGTCTTATTTAATCGTACTTTAAGACTTTATTTTGAAACATTAAATTGACAATCTATCACGGTTATTGACAGCACAAAGGTTTCTACAGGGATTCTTCAAAAAGAACATTTTGATCAGTCCACTCACCAGGCCAAAGCCTTAATTTTTCTTTAGCTATCGTAATATTTCTTAACCCATTTTGTCCTCGTAAGGAGAACCTCTCGTTTGGTAGTATTTCAATGATTTCGTATGGACCTTTATATTTTGGTTCCAGTTTATGACTACGTCTATGGTCTTGACTGACATATACTGTGTTTCCTACTTCGTAATCTTTATTGGTTCGGCGAGTTTTATCAAAACGTTCTTTAAATTTATTAGCAGTTTCTAAGAGGCGTTGTTGGGCCAATTCGCGATCAGCTGATATATTAATAGTGGGCTGTGTTGAGTCGTCAACCACATTAGTCAATTTACTCTGTATATGGGGAAGGTATCCCTCTCTACCAATTAAGAGCCTAATTGGTGAAAACCCAGTACTTTTTTGAACGGTCGTATTAAGCGATTGTTGTACTTTCCAAAGCATGTTTGGCCATTCTGATAAATTACCAGTATTAACGGTTGTAGCCAGTAGATTTATAACCGTAGCCACGTACCGTTCTACCTGCCCATTACTACGGGGAGTACCTGTTGAAATTAAATGGTGCTCGATTTGCATTTCACGAAACAAGGACTGTATCTGATTAGACGTGAAGTTCGTGCCTCTGTCTGTAACTACCAGACTTGGAGTGCCAAAAAGTGTAATGGTTTCTCTAATTACAAATGCCATTTCCTGACCATTTAAAGTCTTAAGTGGTCGTAGTATACTAAATTTTGTAAACCCGTCTATGATCAACAGTATATGTTTATAACCTTCCTCGGATTGTCTAAAAGGTCCAGTGCAATCCAGATGTAAGGTATGGAAAGGAATAGACTTCCGTATTGGATGCAGTACGCCTTGTTTTGGACCCGATTGGCTTTTATACGAAATACAGACTAAACAATGAGCTATATATTTTCTCGTGAAAGCCGCCATACTTGGAAACCAAAAATTTTCTTTTAGTTTGTTAAGAGTCTTATCAAAACCTACATGACAACTGTCATCATGGTAAATTCTCAATATACTGAGCCTATAGCCCCGGGGGACATATAATTTTGGGGTAGCATCCGGACAACTTTTGTAATGAAGCAAATTATTAATAACAATATATTGATACGGATCTATTTCACCTGTTTGCACTTGTTCTATCATATTTTGTGTTTCAATATCATTTCTTTGGGCAGTTTCTAACCATGATGGATTGTGGACATCATTAATTATATTAATTTTCAGATGATTTAGCATCATAGGCTTATTTGGCGGGTTACGACTTAGATAGTCTACGTGCCCGATGAACTTGCCCTTTTTATAAGTTACCTCAAATTGAAAATCTTGCATGAAGGTCCACCACCTAGCAACACGAGGTGATAAATCTTTTTTATTCATGGTTGATTTAATTGAATTACAGTCAGTAATCACAGTAAAATGGATACCCAATAAATATACCCTAAAAAATTTAAGGGCATTATAGATTGCTAAAGTTTCTAAATCATACGAACAGTATCTAGATTCTGCAGGGGACGTACGTTTACTATAGTAGGCTACTACTTTACGTTGTTTGTCTTTTTTCTGTATTAATATAGCACCATACCCTATTGAGCTAGCATCTGTATGCAATTCCGTTTCTAAACTAGGATCAAATATGGTTAGTAATGGTTTAGTTATTAGATGTTTTATTACATACCCTCTAGCTTCCTCCTGTTCTCGACCCCACTCCCATTTTTGATTGTTTTTAATAAGTTTAGTAATGGGAGCAGTTCGTGAAGCAAATTCAGGTACAAATTTTCTGAAATAGCTTGCTAATCCCATAAATTGACGCACCTCTCGTATATTACTAGGCGTAGGAGATTTAGTGAGGGCTAATACTTTGGTTTCGCTTGGTCTGACACCTTCTCGTGATATATGTCTACCTAAATACTCTAATTCCGTGACGAAAAATTTACATTTTTTTAAATTGACAGTAAACCCGGCTGAACTAAGTGCTTGGAGCGTCTGTTCCAGATATTCTAGTCCTTGATTTATAGCTTTAAACGGAATCAACAAATCATCTATGTACACTAATAAAAATGGTAAGTGTTTTACAGCTTTACTTATAGCTTTTTGGAAAACAGAAGGCCCGTTGCAAATTCCAAAGGGCATTTTAAGAAACTCATAGTGATTATCCGGAGTCACAAAAGCAGTGTACTTAATGGAATCTTTTGCCATGCTAATTTGATGAAATCCGCTTTTCATATCAATGGATATATAATAATTAGCATTACCTAACTTATCTATTTGGTCCTCAATGAGTGGGAGAGGGTACCTTTCTCTTTCTATGATTCTATTTAAGGCTCTATAATCTACACACATTCGATCGCTTCCATCTTTCTTTTTTACTAGCAGCACCGGGCTGGCAAATGACGACTCACTTTCCCGAATAATATTTTTTTTTAATAAATCATCTACGATTTCCTTCACCTTCTCCCTTTCAATGGGAGCCAGTCTATACGGCCGATAATTTATTATATCGTCTTTCTTTAAACGTAAGCACATTTCTCCAGTTTTAACTGTTCCAATATTATTTGGTAGTGGCAATACAGAGGAAAATTTATCAAATATGCTCTTTATTTTTACTTGCAAGTCCATATCTAGATGTTTTATTGAATCATTCAATAGCATCATTTGATCACAAGAATTAGAAACATGATTAATTACATGACTCGGCTTAGGCAAGTCAATACGTGCCAGCCTACACCCAGTGGTGTCTAAGATAACAGCAACATCAGGGTATCCAACAGCATTTCTACCAATTATACAATCATAAGCAAAATCTTTATCTCTAGCCACATGGAACTGTAATTCCAAACAAATGTCATCAAACTTTACTGGAACAATTATTTGTGCAAATATGTGCAATCTACCATTGCCTATTCCTTCTATTACTGATACACATGGGGTAAAATGACAACCACATTGTCGAGCAACAGACTCTTTGATCACACTGCAACTGGCACCGGTATCAATTAAAGCCATAATAGTCCTACCGTTAATAGTAACCTTTGTTAACTGTAAATTAGTTTTCATAAAACAATTAACATCGTCCTTTTTTAAAGTACGTTTAGAGTAACAATTGGATTCTTCGTGACCCATTTTTTTACAAAAAGTACACTGTGGTGGCGCGTTGGGTTTAGTGAATCTACGCGGGGGATCAGTTGTATCGAGGTTATTCTGCAATCTATTCCTATTGTAAAAACATTGTTTCTTAATATGACCCACTCTACCGCATACAAAACAAGTTTTAATTGGGGGACTCTCGGTTTTAATTCGTTTCTTTGCTAAGCTCCCATCTTGTTTATCAGTTGATTTATGAGAAGAATCGAGAAAACGTTTCTTGGGGGTTTTTGTATACACAGTAAATAAAGAAATAAGTTCCGCAGTGGTTTTAACTTGAGCATTATGCGATGCCATTCGAACGGTTTCATCAAGTATACCCCCACAAATTATTTCAACTAATTGCAGCTCAGAAAAGGTAATTTTTGTAGCTTTAAGCAGCCTGAGTTTCTCCCTACCATATTCACAGTATGATTCAAATGCTTCAGAAGTAAATAAGACAGCTTTACTGAGTTTTTCAGACAAATTTCGCATAGGAGGGTATAAGTCTTGTATGGTTGTTTTGAACGTTTCCCACGTTCTTCCTTCTTCGGGTTCCCACGTCTCGTACCATAATAATGCAGAGCCTTTCAAGGCCTTACCAGCTTTAGCAACGGTAGTTAGACTACTCCATCCCAGGTCCTTAGCAATTGACTCGACGTGGATGCACCAGCTGTCTGCACCGCTGTCATTTTTCGCAGGATCGTAGGATGGTAGCTCAACGTCATCTCCTCGCTGCTTTACTGCAACCGCCTTCCGGATGTCCATCAGCAGACCTGCCACTGCATCTGGTTTCATCTCGGGTCACCGTGATGTTAGCCTGAAAATGTATTATTATATCAATATTAGTAATTGCAGTTTATCCCACTTCTGATGTTAAAAAAAAGGCTATTAATACTATAAGTAGATGTGCAGATATAGTCAGGTATTATTCTACAGTGCCTCAGTATCACTAGTATCTTGTTGTGTAGCTAGAAAGTTTATATGTAACCACTGCTTTGAAACAAGGAGTCGTAAATTAAACAACCAGTAGTAATCTGTTATAGGTCTCTTTTATTTTGCTTTACTCACTACGTTAGTTCCAAAGGCTATTGTAGACAGGAAAGAACTAACCAAGAAAACCTGTCCGCCTTCTAATCTAAACACAGCTCCAAAACCTTATAGTATACCAGGCTAGTAACTGAACATTAAACATATGTAATAGGATCCTGGTATCACACTTGCTTAACCGATTAATAGCTGACACTAGAATATTGATACCACCCTGGTGTCGAACCAGATCTCTCCTTTTTGCGCCACAATACTGGTACAGTCATTACTTCACTAGTGTAATATGATACCTACCATCTAGTATTATATTAATTTAACAGATCAATAGCCGCTGCTATAATAGATAAGTAAATCATCATAGAATCTTAGATATCACACTGGTATCGATCCAGGTCGTTATTAACATTCACTTTCCAATTCTTAACCAAATAATTATTATAACTTATGCAACTCCGTTATTATCCTAGGTGATTAGCAAACACTATGATAAACGGGTTATCATGGGACCGATTCTATGAAATACAGGTAATACAAGGACAGTCTCACTAGCATAGCCAAATCGTAGCAGTCTCGGTTAAACTGTATTAAAGAGAAGTAATTATTACAACTTACATGTCACTTTGATGAATATAATATCATCACATAGGTAATATCACATACCATACATATAATATCACATACCTATATCACATGGTGAAGCTAATTACCTGTACTTTACAGAAAAGAGATATATGTACATACTTTAGATTTTACATACAAGGAGAGTAGCTAGTGATCTTCTATACATAATTATTATAACAATGGCAGATTATATCAATTACTGGTACCTAGATATTTAAACCTTCATAATCATTCAATTCCATTACTATTAGAACCATGGAGAACACTCTAATAGTTCCATAGTTCTAATAGCAACATTATTATATCAATTACTGCTACAGAATCAAAGATTCCGGAAAGTCAAGTAGGCACACAATAATAGTCAATACGACATTGTAAAGGTAACAAGAATAGCGACACAAAGATGAGGTACTTAACTTTTTCTAGGAGACAGCTAGGTATTGTATCACACACTCGAATACTCGTTAGAGTCGATGTCGATGGCTTAGGCTCAGGCTCAGGCTCGTCACAGTGCAGGGCAGTGCAGTGCAGTGCAGCGGAGTCCTGTTCTGGCTGGAGATTCACCCGGAGTCGGAGAGAGAAGAAAGAGGCTCGTCCTCCGATGTTCCCGTTTTTATACTATTGTTCGCACTTCCCCTCTACGGAAGTCGTATGTTGTGTCGACCATCAAATGACTTATAATCTAATTCTATAATAGCTTAATTTAAAGTTCTTATTTAGGTAAATGCTATGTAATATTCTTTATTCCTTAATGATAATTACACAGAGTCAAAATTATATATAATTAAATGATTATTTGTTAACAGTTCGTTAACAGAACCTAAACGACATAACTGTTTAATTTCTTTTAGATACATTATCTTATTATTCTTATTAATTACTAAATCTAATAATATATTTAGTCTAATAATATATTAATATAATTAACAAACATCTATTCTTAATATTTACTGATCTTATGAGACATTAGTTCCTTTTATTAAGCAAAACATAAATCAAGATGGCAATTTGAATTTTATTAAATATATTATTTCTTATGAAATAATCAGTCTCATAATTCATATCGATAATTTAAAGACCCAAGGGACACATACTTATAACAATTCATGTTCGTTTTATTATATTGTACACAACAGATGTTTGTCGAAAGTAATACAACAACATGTCCGTTAAATTCCTGTTTTACACAATTCCCTTTATGTAATTATTTAAATGCTTATAATTCTTATTGATAATTACGAAGTACAATGCTCATGTATTTATGTCATCTTATGTTATTTTATATAATACAGTATATACTTTCATTGGTGGGAACTATGTGTAACTTTGATTTTCTTATTTACATTATCTAAGTGATGTAATTAGTTTTATAATTCATGATTATAATTAAAAGGCACAATAGATGTTTTTATGACAATCCTATGGCATTTCATACTTATTTAACATAATATTTTTAGGACCATTCTACACAACGCCATCTAGTAGGAAACAAGGAACAACTATGGTTATGATTAGTTTTAATGTGTCACTAGGGTACTTCTTGATATACTAACGTTATTCTTTCTAAAAAATCTATCACGCGCATCAATTTTTTTCACGTCATATTGTTGACATTGTTGTTGAATTTTTATTTTGTTGTATTTTATTATTAGTATTAATACACATATTATACAGCCTCCATGGCGTAGTGGTATTGAACGCGGCCGCTACGCAGGAGGCACGGGTTCGATCCCCGCTCAGTGCAAATATTTTTTATGCATGAAAATGGGTATTTGCATTGGTCTGGTCGTGCCTTGGAGAGCACGTTAAGCCGTCGGTCACGGATGCCATACGAACATCTATGGCAGTCGTTACGGGTAGTTGGAGCCCTAAAAAGTTCAACAACAACGGTCTGGCTGCAATGCTTCGATATCGCCTAATGTCATCATTGGGTTGTGGAGGTCAGATGGCAGTCGCTTCACGGCAAATATCGAGGTCCAGCCAAATCCGCAGTTAAGACTGGTAAAGCGGACCCCGGACTCCGAGGTGAAAGCTTCGGATGCTGACTGGGAATTAACGCTAGGAAGGAGAAGCATTTCATTATTTCCTCGCTGAGGTGGGATGAAAAGTTACGTGTTGCACTCGAGTGCAAAGATTTTTCACCTTGTGCTCTTTTGATTCCCTCGCTAACGCTCAAGATTCTAATTTGTGAAATCTTTCGCTTGCTCGGTCATCAAAAATGAGCACGCGGTTAAAAAGCAACTTTGCACTCTTGTATAACAAATAACTATTTTTATATTGATTTTGACACTCTGTGCGTGAAGAGTGTCATCAAAGTACTGTTTTTAATTTTTTAATGTTTACATTTCAATATTATGAGAGTAGATAAAACATATTGTGCAACGGCAACACTTCTGTGCATCCCTCCCCATCCCCATATTAATTTCACACTTTATTTCTTAAAAGAGCATTCAATAACGAAAACAAACATCGGCTCCTTGGTACGTGTGATGTAGAGCCCGGCATCCACGCGGCCCTTCTCAAATGGGAACACGTTCGGGAAATTGTTGGTGGGAGCCGTCATGTTCATGAAGGCGTGCGGGCCCTGGGGAACAAACAATGATTACTTAGATTTTTTCAATGGACGAACCCCTGAATGAAAGATTCTTAAGGAACCTCCGAACTAGAGAGGAAGGCGCTGACGAGTGCCGTCTCCGTTGCCCAGGTTGCACCCCCCTATAACCATTAAGTCGCGCTTTTTAAAAGCACTGTCTGCACGCTAGCTAGTCTACTTAGGGTGCTAATATACTATAGAGAAACAAGTTACCGGTGTCGGCTATCTGTTGCCAACATGTCAATTCGTCGTTTGTCTAAAAAAATCACCAAGTATTCGCGCCCATGTGTTTTTAAACATAATGGGTGCGAATGCGGTTCGATTAATTTTTTAACCATAGGTATGTGGTGTTAGAACGTGAACGACGAGCTATAATAATTTTTGTTGCTATGGAAACTTGTCAGGGCAGGTAGCTGATACCGGTAACTTGATTCTTTATATAAGCACCCTTGGATTAGTTTTATCTTGAGGTTTACTTACGGCCTTCACAGGACACTCAAGGCCAGCCAATTTGAGCATACGTCCCATGTAAGGCTCATCGTTAATGAAATCGCAGAACTTGAGGTGGTACTCTATGAACGAGCGTCGGTATTCGTTATGTAGATACTGGTTAAAAACAATATCGACCTGCAAATGAATTCAGAGTTAGGTACAATCAAAGATGAAATATCATTAGATATGTTATAATAATATATGCTTACAAATCAACGTAGAAAATTGTGCCGAATACACACAGACACATTTTTAATTCATCTACATTTCCCTACCTAACCAATCGATTGAAAAGAGACGACATGAAAAAAACCATATAAAAGAAGAAGAAAGCTAGAGTTTGTCACTTGGACTTGAATGATAAGAAAGTACTCTCAATGCACCAATCGCTGCGATTGCTACATCGGTTTATCAAAGACTAACAAAATTATTGAGAAAGAAGGTCAATCTGCCCCTAAAAATCCCCCTAAATAAATTTACCATACAATGATTGGTGAAATGTGGGTGTTAATTCACCTCTGCCTAACCCTCCGAGGACAAAGGCGTGTTTATATGTATGTATTCTAACTTCTAATAGTGAATTTGGACCAAACGAACATAGAGCTACAACAAGAGCAATCTTTCTTAATATTATAATGTAAACGAAACCTTAGCAAGTTGAAATGGCAGTGGGCAGGGCACATAGCACGGAGGACTGATGACCGATGGGGTCGAAAAGTTCTCGAGTGAACGCCACGTATCGGCAAGCGCAGCGTAGGACGTCCACCCACAAGGTGGACAGACGACCTCATTAAGGCCGCGGGAACGCGCTGGATGCGAGCCGCTTCCAACCGGTCTTATTGGAGATTTATAGGGGAGGCCTATGTCCAGCAGTGGACTTCCTATGGCTGAAATGATGATGATGAAACGAAACCTTGTTTTCAGCGTTTACATAAAGGTGGATTTAGACCAAACGAACATAAAGCTAGAGCTAGAAAAATAGCATTCTAAGAGCATTCTTTCTTAAAATTTTAGTGTAAAAGAAAACTTATTTTCAGCGTTAGCTCAAGGTATATTATATTGGTGTCCGTAACGTCTTTGAAAAAATAAATAAATTTGAAAGTACACTTAGGGACACAGTGTCCGTAGAATTTGTGTCCCAAACGTCTTCGAGTCCCTTAGTCGCCTTGTACGACACCACATGGGAGGAGAAGGGGTGGCCCAAATTCTACTCTGCCGGGAAGTTAGAATTTAGAATAGAATGTCTTGTAGCTGTTAGTACGTTTTATTCAGTTTCACAAACTTTTAATTTTTTACTACTTAAGTAATAGTAGGGTAAGTGCAAAGTGCCTCACCGTAATATTGTTTCCCCACTGGTGTTTTATGTCAGCGTAGATATTGAGGTAGTATGGCGATTTTCTACTGTATCGTCTGATGTTTACCTTGGCACTATTCATGTACTTTTCATTCATAACTGTGACGTTTGCGCGTTCCCATATTACTTGCAGGCACTGAAATGGTGGGTATGTGATAGATTATGCACGCTACAGACTCTCCACGAGGCTACACGAGAGACTGCGAGTGTGAGGACGGTACATTCGTGTCCCCTCGCCTTCCTTCGATTCGGCTCACTCACTGGCACGAGTCAAGGGACGCGAGGGGACGAGCGAGAGAATCGACCATATTCTCGAGCTCTCTCACTTTTTTGCTACCTTGAATCACTTCCATTTTGTAGTAGACGTAGCAGGCAACAGAATAAATTAAGTGTAGATGACTAGCACTGCTGCCGCCTCCACTCGCCAAGACTCGTGCCAAGACCCTCCAGGATGGGTAGAGTGGCTCAGAACAATAGAAAAGGCCACATAAAATAAGTAAGGCACATACATATACAGGGTGTCCCAAAATTCAAGGATAAGCCGGCAACAGAGGGTGGCCCTACTTATGGCTGCTCTGGAAAAAATAAGAAAAAAAATATATCTCTATTTTTTTTTAATTATTTAAACTTTTTTAAAATCCTTCGAAATTCGGTACCCCTAATGATATTTTCAACTACCAGGCCCACAATTTTGCAAATATTTTTGAACTCTTTTCTGAATTAGCAAGCTAAGAAGCATGGCTATCCATCACCACCCTGAAAAATTATAGGATATTTGTAGTTATTTTACAAAAATAAGTCAAAATATTTTTTGTCGTCAAATTTTCATACATTTTTACTTTCGACCCACTTTATCTTATCTCGGTGAAAAAAAAAAGTATGGACACCACTATGGCATTCTTTTTCAAAAATTGGCGCAACTATCCAAGATTTCAAAATGGTATAATTTGGGTATGATACTATAATGAAATACTAAAAAAAATTTTTTTTTGTAAATAAGAATCACATTTAATACTTTGCTCTTATTGAAAATCACCAGATTTACTTTGTACACAATGCATTCATCCTCAATAAAAAATCATTGACGGGACTTTTGACAAAGTGGTAACCGAGTAGGATATCACATTGCGAGGTTAAGCAACATAAGCCAGGGTGGTTTTCGGATGGATGACCATTCTTAAGACATTAAGACACCTCCGTCCTCTGTTTCTCAGAGAGTACGTTAGTCCGTAGATCCCGGTGGCCATATGAGTATCTATGACAGTTAGTCGGACCCCTAAAAGTCCAAGAACTGGACTCACAACATAACTTTGATATAGCCAATGGGTTGTGGAGGTCAAGTGGCAGTCGCTTCACGGAAAATTTCGCGGTTCTGCTGTTTCACAGTTAACCATAAAATTCGACTCTGTATTTCGTAAAGGTTCAGAGGATGAAAATCCATACTGATAAAATATTAAACAAACATAATGGTATAATTTTATAATTATTGCATTATTGTTAATTTTTTTTTTTATTTTACATTTTTTATTGTTTGCCACCGGCATTAATACATTTTATTTTTCGTGCATTTCTTTTGTCAGAAATATAATCCTTAGCCGCATTGATATTTGAATGAAACTAGTCCAGCGTTGTTTCGGAAACCTAATTGTTCTTAAATTGGTCTTGTATTGTATGGTTTTGTGTTGTATTGTCAATGTCAAATGTTGTCTAGTAGGTAGTTAGTTTTTTGGTATTGTATAAATGTGTACACTAACGCATTGGGTTTAACCTGTAATGTTAGAGTATGTATGGATAAAGTAAATAAATAAAAAATAAAAAAAAATAAATAAATAAAAAAAAATAAAACTCTGAGCCTCGGATTTCCCGGCTAACAGTGAAACAGCAGAAATGCGAAATTTTCCGTGAAGCGACTGCCACCTGACCTCCACAACCCATTGGCGATATCAAAGTTATGTAGTGAGTTCAGTTGTTGGACTTTTAGGGGACCGACTAACTGTCATAGATACTCATATGGCCACCGGGATCTACGGCCTAACGTACTCTCTGAGAAACAGAGGACGGAGGTGTCTTAATGTCTTAAGAATGGTCATCCATCCGAAAACCACCCTGGCTTATGTTGCTTAACCTCACAATGAGATATCCTACTCGGTTACCACTTTGTCATAAGTCCCGTCAATGATTTTTTATTGAGGATGAATGCATTGTGTACAAAGTAAATCTGGTGATTTTCAATAAGAGCAATGTATTAAATAATGTGATTCTTATTTACAAAAAAATTTTTTTTTTAGTATTTCATTATAGTATCATACCCAAATTATACCATTTTGAAATCTTGGATAGTTGCGCCAATTTTTGAAAAAGAATGCCATAGTGGTGTCCATACTTTTTTTTTTCACCGAGATAAGATAAAGTTGGTCGAAAGTAAAAATGTATGAAAATTTGACGACAAAAAAATATTTTGACTTATTTTTGTAAAATAACTACAAATATCCTATAATTTTTCAGGGTGGTGATGGATAGCCATGCTTCTTAGCTTGCTAAAACAGAAAAGAGTTCAAAAATATTTGCAAAATTGTGGACCTGGTAGTTGAAAATATCATTAAGGGTACCGAATTTCGAGGGATTTTAAAAAAGTTCGAGTAATTAAAAAAAAAATAGAGATATATTTTTTTTCTTATTTTTTCCTGAGCAGCCATAAGTAGGGCTACCCTCTGTTGTCGGCTTATCCTTGAATTTTGGGACACCCTGTATAAACAGAATCAAACTGCAAAATAAAAATCAGGTATCTTGATACTTTTTAATTTGTTTTTCATTCATAGCAGTAGACATACCTACTTAGGTATTATTTAGCGATAAGGGGAACTAAAAATATACGATTGTACCCTGCACTGCTTGCCCAGTGAAGCAGCATCCGCAGCATGGCATGGCCACTAGGGCGACCCGTAATAATAAGCCAAACGGATTGAGAATAAAATTTGTTGACCGCCTTAGACGATATACTTTAGGTTTATTTGTCAATGACTAAAAAGTATTTTAAGTGATTTTTATTATACAGGGCGTCCCACGGCGATACCACATGGAGGGAAAGTACCTTAAATCCTTAAGTTAGCTCATTTTACTTAAAGGAGACATCATTTTATTTTTTAAAAGAAACAAAACTGCATTTAAAGATTTTAAAAAATTCGCTTGCCACACCCGGTAATCGAACCGACTAAAATCCGAAAAAGTAACACCCTGTATTTTTATGGCATCAATCGATAGTGTCAATCATAAGGATCAAATCTCCACGCGGTGTACCCTGTGCAACGAAAATGGCAAGAGAATTGCCCTATGGATCAATTTATAACCTGTTAATTTAGATGGCGTGCGGTTTTAGTCGGTTTGAGTTCGACATACCTAAATACTACTGCTGACCAGCAGCGGTGTCAGCACGATAAAAAAAGAAAAGCAGTTTAAATATGGAATTTTATTGTTAATATGGTATCAGATGGATGGATGAACTTTGAGTTAAAGTGTTTTATTTTGCCAAATTGAATTTATAATTTTAGATTTCAAGGACTTCCTTTCGTTTAATTCAATTCAATTCATTTATTCATTCAGACTACTTAGGTCCATTTTGTTAGTAACATTGTAATGCTTAACCTATGTTAGTAAATTTTAAATTAAATACACTCAAAATAACATTAAATTCAAATCAAATCAAACAAATAATATAATACGAAATTCAATTACCAAAATTAAATGCAATTCAATATAATTAAGTCAAATAAATTCAAATAAAATCAAAATAAAATAAAATCAATAAAAGTAAATGAAATGAAATTCAAATTAAATTATCCCAAATAAAATAAAATTTAATTATTATTTGTTACATTTGATACAGTTACTACTTATCTGTCCCACCCAATGGTTTAGCATAGGACAGTCTATTTTTGCAACAATTGCCTCCAGGACACTGCTTGAACTCGCCCGTATCCTGCGCCACAGGGAAGATATTCTCTTACGCCGTATGGCGTAAAAGTCATCCGTGCGTTCTTGTGCAAACATTAACGACGCGCTACAGTAACGGGGCAGCCCCAACAGTGCCCTAAAGGAATTGTTGTACTGTACTCGGAGGGCATCGTAAGCCTTACGAGTATAGCTGACCCACAGGGCGCTCGTGTAGAAGACCTGGCAAAAAGCTTTGAATAAAGTGACTTTAACTTGTTTCGTACATCGAGCAAACCTGCGAGCCAACATATTACTTCTAACTACCAATGCCCTCCTTTCTCGTTCCATATCGGCATCGTCCCGCAGCGAGTTTGTGATAATGTGACCCAGGTACTTAAACCGATCGACTACTTTAAGAGCTTTCCCGGTGAGTGATATAGTAGGTACATAATCGAGTTTCTTGTTTCTCGGTGTAAACACCACAATTTCACTCTTGCTCGAATTATATACTAAACCGTGTCTTAAAGCATATGAGTCACACACAGCCACAAGTTTTCTTAAGGCTCCGATTGAGGGGCTCAGCAGCACCATGTCGTCCGCATAGCTGATATTACTGACACTTAGCCCATCAATGTAGCATCCGGCATGCATGCCACTGAGCTCCTCAATCAAACCGTTCACATACAGGTTGAAAAGGTTCGGCGAGGTCAGTCCACCCTGCCTCACTCCACACTGCAGTCGGTACGGGTCAGACAGAATGTCCCTCCACCTCACCTGATTACATTGGTTACTGTACCAATACTTAAGAACCTCTATTAAATCTTGGGGTATGTTGTCACATTGTAGTTTTTGCCATAAGATGTCATAGGACACCATATCAAAGGCTTTACTTAGATCAAGAAAGCAAGCGTAAACAGGAGTAGATCTATCAGTGTAGTACTTGACAGTATGCTTGAGACACAAAATGGCTGATTCGGTAGATACCCCCCTCCTGAAGCCGAACTGTAAATCATGGAGCTTTATGTATCTTCCGAGTTGGGAGTCAAGCAGACCGTCAAGGACCTTAGCTGTTATCGTTGCCAGAGATATGGGCCTGTAGTTCCCCTTATCCGATATATCACCTGTTCTGTTCTTAACTATTGGAACAACAACCGTTTTCAACATACTCACTGGAAGGTAAGTGTGCCTAATACAGAACGTGTACAGCATCGAGAGCACTCTCGGCAAGTGACCGCCCGCCTCCCGAAAATGCTCGACACTGAGACCGTCATGCCCCGGAGACTTGCCTTTTTTCATATTACGAATAATATTGCCTACCTCCTTAGCCGAGAAATTAGTTAACGGAGCATTTTCAGTCTCAGCAAGGACACCGCAGCCAGACTGAGATGACCCCAGTGCCGAAGTTATTTTAAAATGCTCTTTAAACGCGTTCGCAATTTGTTTACAGTCGCTAATTCCATCTATACTTTCGGGAACACTGGGACCACCCTTCAGACCATTAGTGGCCCTCCAGAACCCACCGAAGTCGCCTCTAGAGTGATGGAGTGCTATTGTATCCATCTTGATCTGGTCTTGATTGTTAAGACACCATTTTAGTTTTCCTTTAAAAACCTTTCGGCTCTCAATCATATCTCTAAACACGGCTCCTTCAGTGGGTTTCCCTAACGTTAACCACGTTGAAAACTTAATTTTGGCCTCAGCGTGAGCCTCCTGAACATGTTTATTCCAGCCGGTCACATACCGTCTCCTTCTCCTACCCGGTTTACTGCCACTACACACTGCAGCTTCCGATAGTACATCCACAATATTTTTATACATTCGGTCTATAACAATTCTATGTGAAAGATCACTACAGTAATGGTCACAACATTCCGACATTTCTGTTGGAAAATCAATCTCCCTCAACTTTTTATTACAATATTCATTATATATTTGAATCTGTTGCCGATCTCTGATTCCCCATATAATTTTATTGCAAACTTTATCAGCTGTAGTAGTGGGCTTTGACCTAATTACATTTAAGTTACATACTAGTTCTACAGGAAAATGGTCAGACCAGTATACATCATATAGTATGTTTATATTGACAATAGATGGCCATGCAGCTTGCGTTACTAATATATGGTCCAACCAACTTTTAGTTCCGTGCGCTTCACTCACATATGTATAACTATCAGAAGTCAGTCCCAACTTTTCAATGTCTGCACATATCAACTGTTGTTCAGTACAAAAATGTAGAAGTTCCTTACCGAATGGTGCGTCGGGGTGAGCATTGTAGTCTCCAAGAATATAAACCGATTGAATGTCACTACTCTCGATTATCGCGCACATTTCACCAAGACAATAAGTAAATTCGGTCAGGTTAACACTGTCATCAACAGGCATATAAACCGACATAATTAATATATTTTGTTTGTCACCTGTTTCCACTTTAATCGCTGTTAACCGCGCACTTTCACACTTGATAACCGATATTGATTGGAAAACACTCTTGCGATACAGGATTGCAGTTCCACCATAAGGTCGACCTTGAAGATTACCCTGTGATGTATCTACCGCAGACACGCCCGTGAACCCGAAGTCTGCGTGAATGGTTCCCAACAAATGCAAATCATGAGGCAAAAGCCAGGTCTCCTGCAGCGCAATGACATCAGCACGATTGCACAATGAAACTATACACTCTTTAGCGCGTTTCATGGACTTACAATTGAAGGATATGAACTTTACTGTAGATGTTATTGTATTCATAAAAGTTATGGTGTGTTTTTTATCCGATCACCTGTTTCAGTCTGCTTAAACCTTACAAAACGTCGGAATGCTATTCCGTCGGGCCATAAACCCGCATCCATAAAGACGGCGAGCTTACTCCGTGGGACATATATTTTATATGCATCATAATCCCTTAGTATTTTCATAGCAATTTTTTCAGGTACCACCGTGACATTAGTTTTTCTTAGAATATACGCAGCGATATCGTCTACTATTGTATTTTTATCAACATGATTTATAAATAAAGGTACTTTCACATCCGCCGCTCTGAATTTTTCATCAGATTTTCCTTGTCCTTTTATTCCTATAAATTTACTATACATCTTCTTTCTCCTTACAGTAATCCACCCACCATCTGACTTTCCTTTAAAATCTACTCCGCCGGCCGTTACCGCGGCGAATGTCTTTTCTTTTAATAGTGGATGGGAGACTACGGTAGTGCATTCTGTGCGCGTTGGCTCGTTTGGCTCGGCCGTCTTCGCTACCGCTACGCCCGCCTCCTCCGAACGTTCGGGGACAGGCAGCCGCCTCTCGCTTGCTCGTTCCTTGTCTAGCTCGCACAGAACAGCTGATTCATCTACCCGCGTGTTAATAGAATTATTCTGCGATAGATTAATCGGGCAGTAATGGGACTGTTTTTTTGATTCCTCATTAAACACCTCTTGCGATAAATGCAATAAACCAATGGGTCCGCTATCGTAATTAAATTTATCAACCAAATCTGACCCTCCCCTTTTAGTAGTAACAAAATTAGTAGGTTCAAAATTATTAACTATAGAAGCCGTTTTCAGGTTTGTCAGGTCTCTTCGTACTAGTTCCAATTCTTCCGACTTCACGTAAGATTCTTTAACATTCCGAAGGTCTTTTTGCAGCACAAGTATATCCTTTAGTAATTTCGTCACGTCTACGTGATCGAAACTTACAGGGGGTAGCTTTTGTAAGTCCTTTGCTACAAAAATAGGAATATTTTCAGGATCTTCTCCTTTCAGCAACGCTATGATATCTTCCACATCTCTTTGCACTTTCCCATCTTTTTTACGTGTAATCTTTCGTGTTTTTGTTTTCACCGAATCGAATAACAATGATTTTGCTTTGCATATTTCTTCTGGTGAAAACGCACTCGTAATTATTTGGATGAGGCTTAGCTCATCCATAACATCACATTTATTTTGCACAAAAGCCAACAGTTCACTGATGACGATATTACAGCTGACACATTTTAACACATCTGATGACATTTTGTCGATCGATAAATTACACGGCGCGGCGTTCACGCACATCCGTCTGCGTTACCGTGCGCGACGAGACGTTTAATTTGCCATGTTTCTTAGAGAGATTTGATCCTTATGATTGACACTATTGATTGATGCCATAAAAATACAGGATGTTACTTTTTCGGATTTTAGTCGGTTCGATTACCGGGTGTGGCAAGCGAATTTTTAAAAATCTTTGAATGCAGTTTTGTTTCTTTTAAAAAAAAAAATGATGTCTCCTTTAAACAAAATGAGCTAACTTAAGGATTTAAGGTACTTTCCCTCCATGTGGCATCGCCGTGGGACGCCCTGTATATTCCCTTCTTACGTCATCAGCGGGAGCAAAATGTACCTTGCCCACATTAAGTTTAGGTCTTGCGCCGCCACTGAATATAGGCTATGCCTAGTTTGGTCGATAGCATTTAATACCTCTCGTTCTCAAAACCTAACCTTACCTGATCATCATCATCAGCATCCTCATAGAGACGTGTTTTCCTGATTGCATCCGAGGCCAACGTGAACAGGACCTTTCGGATCTTCCTTCTCCACTTCGCACGGAGATAAAGACAAATGAGATATGATGTAGAAATGTACAAGAGAAAATGTCACTTAGGTCGGAAGTCACTTGCACTGTTTTTGTTGAAAGTTCTTGAAATATCTATAAAAATATGCTTTTTGGCATCTATACATAACCCTAATAAATAATATTCATATTAAAACACTTACTTCAATATACTCGTAGATGCCCATAATCAAAATTGGAAACAAATAAAATTTGAGCGTGAATAACATGTCGAATAGATCACTTGCGTTCCTGCAGTTACGAAGTGCACTAAACCTAAGGCTAAGGCTTGTAATGTACCTAGAGGTGACATTACAAGCCCATTTATACCAAATGTGTCTATAATTAGGGGAGAGTGGGGTAATTGAGAACGGCGGCGGGTAATTGGAAATTATATTTAAAAAAAAAAAAAAGCTAGGTAAGTACTACTTCCCCACACACTACATCGTCCCGATATTTTTCAAGGCATGCAGACAGGATTCCAGCGCCCCCTCAGTTCGTACACAACAGCGAGAGTGAAAGGCCGCACGCATGTTGTCACGGTAAGTCAAACAATTTTTATTACGTTTTTGATGTAATTTTTGTCATGACTGTGTTACAATAGATGTAACTATCATATTTTTTAGTTCAAAAGGCACCCCATTTAGTTACTATCATGTGGGTGATTCTTTGTAAACCAGATTAGACATGTTTTTGACTGAAGAACACATCAATTTATTCTCCAATTAACACAAAAATTTCAGGTTACATAGTAAATAAAAATGTCTATCGACGCATATATTAATTAATTGGGATTATTTAATACAAGCAATAATTAAACTAACAGAAAACAGTAAAAACTAATTAATCTGGTGTGTCCCCATGCCGCTTTTTGTTGAATTATTAGATTTTTTGCGATGTTGAGAAGCAATTATATTAAAATAAGAATGTTGCATCGATATTTGAATATATGTTTCTTGATATTATGTTATAACTGAAATTCAAAATAATTGGATATCTTCGTAATTACATTACTTTAAAAAATGTCCCCGACGAAAATGATAATTCAACTGGCGCATCTTGCTCAAGCATAATTTCAATGTAAACACAAAATATTTGCTTAATGAATACCGACTCGTGATTGGTCGCGTCAGTCAGTAGCGAGCTATCGAACACTTGCACGTTCAAGTGTTATATTTTGTTAAAAAATACGACTGAAAGTTGTTATTTGGGAGTTTGTCACGCATGTCGCATAATTAATCTGTATTCTTTCATGGATTGCGGGTTTTTAGTTATGTTTTAAAACTTAACCAGGGTCTGTCATAATGTTATCTATTCATGTTAATTACACCTTTAATTCTATCTGTTCATAAATAAAGAAAGAAAGAAAGAAAGAAAGAAAGAAAGAAAGAAAGAAAGAAAGAAAGAAAGAAAGAAAGAAAGAAAAAATATTTATTCTAGCTAGACACTTAAAGATACACAGCACAGAAAAAAACAATGGCGTTAAATAAGCAATTATACAATTGTGTCGTTTATGTACCTCACGCGCCAACCGAAAAAGTTCTGGCTCAGCATATAGCCAGTCGGCTTTCAAGACAGCTGTCAGGCGCTGGTTTTCAGCCAGACCTATGTGAAGGTGATGCACGGATGCAAATCAGCTGCACTTATTTATGCAACCCAAAAAGGAAAAAACAAAATAGATCGAGGTGTACCCACCCAAAATATGATACAATAATACATGTTAGCAATACTAAATAAATATATTATATTATTATAAATACGCGTATACCTACATAATACAAAAAAATAAAAAATAAAGATTAACATGATAAGCGGTTGACCCAGATAAATATCTTGAGGAGTTACGAATGTCTCCCTCATCAAGTCATTAGACATAAAATACTTATACTAAATAAATGATACGTTTGGTGCAATTAAGCCAAGCTCCCTCTGTGCGTCGATCAGGTACAGTCGTAGTCTTATCCTAAAGGTGTTTACATTGTTAAGCGACCTAATCGGCGGGGGGAGGTTATTCCAGACCTTGCTAGCCGCGTAACGGAAGCTACCCGTGAAAGCAGCCGTTTTGTGTCGGGGGATGGACAACTGCTGCGAGCACAGTCTGTTGCCACAAGTACGTCCGCCAGACACCCAGCTGATCCTTTCATACAGGTAGGCCGGTTCCCGGTGCCTAATGATCCCAAACATCAAGCATGCGAGATGAAGTTTCCGCCTAGTTTTCATTTTTAGCAAAACAGGGTTCGATTCGATTCGATTAACTATAACTTTCTAATTTGTCTGGTTCCCATTAGTCTGGTTTTATCTGGCTTTTATGCCCAGATGAATTTGACCGGGCCAGATAAATTAGGATTAATTAAAAATAACAACAATACTTAATCTCAACTTATGACCAGTTTTTTTACGTTTTTATGAGCTCCACCAAGATCTTGGGCCCCAGGCCAACCTCACCTGCAAGCCGGTGCACCTGCTGAAGAACGGACGAGGCTCTGGCGCTGGCTTTCCCTTCGGGGTTGGAGGTTGGCAATTGCCCCCGGAAAGGCCAAAAAATGGCTGACGTACTCTGCAGGCAGAGAGTGGCCGTGGCGTTTCTGCAGGAGACTCGTTGGGGTGGCAGTAGCTCCATGCACATTGGGGACGGCTACCAGCTGATGTACACAGGTGCACCTGATTCGTGGTGCTCTCCCGGACGTTGCAAATTATGGTCGTGAGGGTGCTTATCAATGGAATTGTAACCTACCTGATAAGTGCCTACGCGCCACAGGCTAGGCGTAGCGAAGCCGAAAAGATCGTTCTGGGACCAACTCGGGGAAGTGCAGGCTTCGTGACATCCCGCTGTTGCAGGGAATCGTCCTGGGTGGTGACCTGAACGGTCATGTGGGTGGCGGGTGTGAGGAGTTTGAGCGTGTCCACGGTGGTTTTCGATACGGTAGTCACAAGTTGCAACCCTATGCGACTGCCGTTCATACCATCGTGAACACGTACTTCAAAAAGAAATCCGAACATCTTAACACCTACTCGTACAAGAGCGGAGGGCGCTCTCCCAGGTAGATTTCCTACTTACTAGGAGGCACAGGATCAGCTAGGTGGCCAACTGCAAGGTTACACCCGGGGCGACTCTCACTAGCCAACACCGTCCCCTTGTCATGGACCTCCGCGTGAAACCCGAAGGCAAACGTGCTGAGCGTGCCCAACGCAGAATTAAGTGTTGGCTGTTTGATGAAGTCAAGTCCCAAAGTCTCGTCTCAGCCATCAATGACAAGTACGCTGATGCTGTAGACGAACCAGTACAGGTTTGCTGGGACAGGATTCAGGCAGCTATTCTTGAAGCGGGGAGGGCGGCGCTCGGTATGTCTATGGGTGGACGAAAGTGTGACAGGGACACTTGTTGGTGGAACGACACAGTCCAGAAAGAGATCAGGGCAAAGAAAGCCCTCTTTAAAAAGTAGCAAGCGTCCAAATCTTCCGAAGACCGCGATGCGTACAAAGATGCAAATTCACCCTCAGGAGAGCCGTAGCCAGGGCTACTTGCAACCACCTTGTACTTGGAGACCACTTGCAACGGCTATATACCAAAGTTCAAAGTTCAAGTTCAAAGTTCACAGTTCAAAGTTCAATGTCCTTTATTTGTTGAATATGGTACAAAAATGTTGTTTACTTTGTAGTGGAATCGTCTGAGGGGCAAAAGTTGGCGCGGTCCAGGGCCAAAGCGGCACAGGGTCTATCCAAGTGCCGCTGTACTCAAGACCCTGGGGGCAATCTGTTGTGCGAGAAAGTCGCGGTGAAGAAGAGATGGCGCCCATCTACCACGAGCTGCTTAATAAGCAGCATATAGAGGTGCAGCCACCAGACCTCCCTCCGAATCAAGGACTAGTGCCACCGATAACTCAGACTGCAGAATTCGAGACTGCCATTCGCCGCATGAAGAACCGGAAAGCTGTAGGACCCGACGAAGTCCCTATCGAGGCTTGGAAGGCAAAGGGTGCCCATGGTGTAAGCATTCTAGCAAATCTCTATAACCGCGTACCCGGTGAGATCCCAAGCCAGTGGAGGCTGAGCATCATCACACCAATCTTCAAAGGCAAGGGAATCGGAGGAACCGCAGATAACCGACTCCCGGATCCGACAGGAAAGTACACTCTCGGGTTGTCAGTACGGGATTCGTCCCAGGCACGGAACCATGGACCCGGTGTTCGCCCTAAGGATTGTGGTGGGGAAACACAGGGCGAAGAACACGCCTCTGCACTGCCTATTCTTAGACATACAGAAGGCCTTCGACTGTGTTCCTCGCGCGGTGATCTGATGGGCATTGCGGGCCAAGGGAGTCCCAGAAACTTACATTGACACCATCCGAGACATTCCGGTTCTGTGGTTCGGACTGCTGTTGGTGACTCCAAAGCCTTCCCCATCACCGTCGGGGTACACCAAGGATCCGTCCTTAGTCCTTACCTGTTCAGCGTAGTATTATACGTTTTGTTGGACAGCATCAGAAACTCGCATGAGCAGCCCCCGTGGTTGCTCATGTATGCTGATGATATTGCGCTGATGGACTTGGACAGGAGCAGATTGATGCGACGCGTGAAAGGGTGGAAGGAAGTGCTTGAGAACGGCGGCGGTCTGAAGCTAAATGTAGCGAAGACAGAATACTTAGCGATAAACTCCAAAATGACTGGCGTCTCGCGTGATCCCAAAATGCCAGTTAGGCTGAGGAGGCAGGTCTATAAGACGATCATTAGACCTGTCCTCTCTTACATGGTTGAGAGGTGTGGCCGCTCCTGGAGCGACACAAGCAAGAACTACGTGTCACGGTGATGAAAATGCTGCGATGGATGTGTGGACTCTCGCATCCACGGCAGTCTTCACGTCCGTGACATCGCGGATAAAATGCAAGAGAGCCGCCTTCGCTGGCGCAGCCACGTCTTGCGGCAACCGCCAGGCTACGTGGGTAACAAATGCCTAGCAATGGCACGGATGGTGCCCCCGCCGAGTCCAGGTAAAAGGGGTATGCCCAAGAAGTCCTGGCTTGATGCCATGTAGGGTGACATGCGTGCAAATGGTCTCACTGCCATTGACGCCCAAGATCGTGCGAAGTGGAGGAGGAAGAGCCGGAACGCGGACCCTGAGCTCCGAGGTCATCTTGGCCACGGATGCAATCAGGAAAATGCGTCTTTATGCAGATGGTGATGATGATTGCCAGATATTTTATAGTAAAGTTGATTGAAGATAATATGTTGTTCTCATTTATCTGCATGCTTCTAATTAATATGGTGCAAAAGCCCATTCATCTGCCTTGGTCATCATTAATCTGGTTGATCAATTTATCAGCACAGTCTATATCCTAAACTACTGGGTACAAATCAGTGCCTTCGAAATATGATATAACTATAATGATCTGGTCACGATTTTATGTGAGTTAAAGTCTAAAAGTGAAAAAAAAAATTGAGCCATATCAATGAGGCAAATACACTCGGTTTCAAAGAATCACCCATGTACGTACTATATATTTTCAAACCTTACGCGACTTGAAGTTCGCCAAAAATTCTATTGAGCATGGCGGCTATTTTGATTTATATTGACTACTTCGGGCAATTGGTAACGGGGATCAGGCGGGTAATTGGGAACATTTCCAATCCCCCCTGCGTTCTTAATTACCTGCAGTAGTGTTGGTTGATTGTGTAAAAATGTATTTTCATATTGTTTTAGATGCTAAAAAAGGGACACGACAGAAAAACAGGCATTTACCCCGCGGAGGCATACCGTTCCCATTTCCCCCGCGGGACGATCTCAATTACCCCATATGGTATCGGGTAAAAAGGAACGCTATTGTTTTTTTAGTTTACTAATATTTTTAATAAAACGTTGATTTTGGCGTTGATAAGCAAAGTTTACGTTTCAATAAAAGTTGATTAACTATGTTTATGACTTTTTTCTATGATTTTTGAACATTTGAAGTTAAGTGTTCCCAATTCCCCCACTTTCCCTACCTATAAAATATATTGACGTAGATTATAGAATTATACTAACTGCTGATCTTAACAGATTGCAGTACTGTAAATGTTATTATTATAATATCACGCAGTAGGGTGAAACGACATAATTGTCGAAATGTTTATGTATGTTAAGTTCTTATTTTCATGAATCACCAGGGTAATTTCACGATGCCTAATTTTTTGCTAAACCTAAGATTTTTATTTGAATACCACGCGGGCCGAAAATATGGCGGTACGAAGTTCGCCGGGGCAGCTATTATGACATAAAATTGTAGGAATATAAATAGAGAACCGTTTAAAAGAACTCCATTAAATTTTTTCATCGGAAAACCTATGATTGAAAAATACCACCGAAATTAGCAAAAAATTAGGCATCGTGAAATTACCCACCACTGCTCACCACAGATACTACAAAATAGTGTATTAATCTTTAGACTTTATTGCTATGGAGTTAAAGTTGAAAATTAAATGAATAATGTTTCATTACACTCTTTGATTACACTCTTTCATTCACTCTACAATAAGCCATTTACTTTTAGACTATAAAGGCATTACTTACTTAAAGACTAAAATTTTTTTACAGTGTTCGTGGTATGATGGTGGTTTTCCTTTAGCAGAATCGAGGCTCTGGTTTGGTCTTTTCGGCTATACCTAAGTGTTAAGAGAGGTTAAGAGCGACTGCCACCTGACCTCTCAGCCTGAGTTGTGGTACTAACTACAACTCGGACCTACCGCTGAAAGTTATTCATATTGCCCGTATAGGCACCGTCTAGAACTAACGAATATTGACAGCCGGGACCGGCTTCAACGTGCCCTCCGAAGCACGAAAGCGCTGAGAAGAAATACTACGATTACGAACAATTCCCATAGGTAGATACAAAGACATTTCATAACATAGACATGTCATATGCTTACAAATCAACGTAGAAAAATGTGCCGAACTCACACACACACATTTTTAATTCATCTACACTTCCCTACATAACCAATGGATTGAAAAGAGAGGACATGAAAAATACAATATAAAAGAAGAAGACAGCTATTGTTTGTCACTTGGACTTTAATGATAACAATGTACCAATCACAGTGCGGTTGCTAGTCGGTGACATAGGCTAACAAAATTATTGAAAAAGAAGGTACAGAGCTCTCTGAATTGAGGTTATTGCCTAATTTTGTTTAGACAAAGATGTTTGTTTAACTTTGTTAATGTATTATGAAAAAGCTAGGTAGGTATAATTTTTAAATTTCATTATTTTGTTGCTGTCAGTAGTACAATTTTAACAAGTACCTAAGTAGGTACTTGCCAGTAAAGTGAAGTTTGAGATAATTGCGTAATTTTGTTTAGACAAAGATGTTTGTTTGTCATTGTTATTGTATCTTCTAATATATAAAATTCTTCTGTCACGGGGTGCGTAATCGAACTCCTCCGAAACGGCTCGACCGATTTTGATGAAATTTTTTGTGCTTATCCGGTATCTATGAGAATCGGCCAACATCTATTTTTCATCCCCCTAAGTGATAAGGGTGCAGCGGGAACGGGATTTGAATACCACGCGGGCCGAAAATATGGCGGTACGAAGTTCGCCGGGGCAGCTAGTTAAGTATAAAAAAGCTAGGTATGTTTATTCTATTTCATTATTTTGTTGCTGCCAATAGTACCTACAAATTTTAACAAGTAGGTACTTACCTAAGTAGATACTTGCCAGTGAAGTGAAGTTCGCACTTATTAACTTACTTGAACCACATAGTATTAGTAGGCAATTATAAAAAACAACAAATTAAAATTGGGAGGTAGTATGTAGTGAGTTTAATGCCTACGATATTCTCATCTGTACTTTAATCTATGTTCGGATCACACACGTCCTTGTCGCTCACGCACCAAATTATATCATACTGTCTCTTTTTAACAATTTTAACTTGAATATTATGAAAGTCAGAAATTTGGTCTTTATCAGTCGAAATATGTATTATTTCCATGTGATATGAAATCCCTTTTGATGTATTAACTTAAGAGTTATAGTTCGTGCAGTGTCTATAAACATACGATGGCATTTTCGTTATTTTTATAAGTCACTGATGCTTCCGCTCAACGTCCGGCCGGCGCCGCTCGGCACGCGGTACTAGAGGCAAACGTTCCAATTGACTCGTTTTCGAATCTTCACGATTTTCGCGCAATAACGAATCTACTTCTTTTTATATATAATATCTTTGGGTAGATACAAATGGCAATCTATGGATCGTTTACCGAATAGTGAGCGTATCATGTTATTTATTTATTTATTGATTGATAGACACACCAACAGTAGGTACCTATGCATATAAATCATTATCATTAAGGAATACAAAATAGATTATACACTCTACCTAAAGGCATGTACAGATTGTACAGCTTACACCTTAGGATAGCGTACGATTAAGTGCTAGACAAAGAAAGCTTGCAAATTCTGTAAAAGCGATCTCGAGCCTTTCTCCTGAAAACACCAAATGAGTCATGGAAAATATCCAGCTGGCTGCAAATATGCAGCTGGTTACGATCGCTTCATCGTATAGATTTCTTCAGTTCATACTGACGTCTTTTACATTAAAACCAATTTAATGATAAGAAAAGCAAAAGACGATGAGTAGGGTAGCCACTAGGTCACTGGAGAGATTTTGTGCTGTTAGTAGGAAAGTTAAATGGTTCTCCCTTGTTTGGTATAACAACGTTTGGTCGAATATCACTTGAACTAATTTCAGTTACAATAAAGTCATTTCACATAATTATTCATTTCTTCTTCTTCTTCTTCGAGTCAATGGCTAGATCTGGATTTTTAAATTATGTCGGCCCAAAACTTGGCCACAGCAATAGCGTCCTCAGTTGCTCTGTAGAGTTCATCGGTAGTACAGTCAGCGTCAGAGAAAACAGACCCCCTCATGCTTTCATATCATTAACAATGGGGGTCCCTTTTCTCTGAAGCTTACTGTACTAGTGACGGGGCACAGCGAGCAAGAAAGGAAATGCGACATGGACTGGGATTGGACCCCGCAATCGCAGATTATTCATTTGACCGAATATTTAATTGGTAAAATTTTACCTTTTTTCGTTAAATGGCAGATTCTGGAAACGGCAGATTCTGTAAATGGCAGATTCTTTGAACGACAGATTCTTTAAACGATGGATTTTGTACAGTCGCCAGCTAAAAACAAAATTATTTATTAGACATGATCTTTGTTGTTTTTCTTGACTACCTTTCAAGCATATATTTATTTATAAAATTGAGATTTTCTAAATGCAACCTTTTTGTTTACTTACTTTATTTAGCATAATTATTAAGTTGGAATAATATCATTTCACCGAATTTTCATTTGCACTAATGTTATTTATTTATTTATTATTTCACACATACAATGTCATAACAGGCCAACCTAATGCGACAGAGTAGCAACATATTTATAATAATTAAATTTAAAATTCATCATGCTTTAAGAAAATTAATACATAATTCTTACACAATATTAATAAGTATTTTAACATTAAAACAGTAGCGTAAATTAACCTTCTAAAATAATTCATAAAACATGTCATATCATAAGACAATAGAATACCTAAGTACTTATTCAAATAATTAATGATGTCAAAATAATAATTCAATTAATAATACGTAGTACTTTAAAAAAGTAATAATAAAAAAAAAATAGAGATACATTTTTTTTCTTATTTTTTCCAGAGCGGCCATAAGTAGGGCCACCCTCTGTTACCGGCTTATCCTTGAATTTTGGGACACCCTGTATATATATATATATATATATATATAACCTAAATTCAAGTGTTCTTATATTTTCTATTTGACTACAGGTTTTCAAGTGCTTTCGAGACGATGCTCATTATTCGTTTTGTCTTAGGGCTCAAGAGTTAGGGTGTGCGTCCCTAGTCTGCTTCTTGTTCCGTGACTTTCTGCTCTCCACGTCCGTGCATTACAACCCAAATTGCGTCAGCAAGGAATCCCATACTGGAGCCCTTTTTCTCCGAGGGTTAGAGGTTGCAGCGTGTGGTGTGGCGCACCAGCAAACTACGCAGGCTGACAGGAGGAGCATTCTGGTCACGTAATCCCTTTGTTCTTACCCTAACTGTGGCTGAATTTTACCTTCAAGATACGGAGATTCCCAGCCACCTTGGGCTGGTTCCGTTCCTGGTAACGACGACACGAAAATAACTGTGTATCTATAACAATAGTATTGTATGTATTTAACTCTGTAAGTGTGTATGTATTGAGATTATATTTTAAAACAGAAGCAACATTAAGTCGTTTGTTTGAAGGGTTCCTTGGGACTCCCACACATATGCGGATCATAACCTTACTACTCTGGGGAAGGCGCCCTGAGGTTTTCTTTTAGAGCTCGTGCACCCTGCCACTGAGGAAGCCGGTGAGTAGACTGTCTGACAAGTTCAGCGGTTACAAAGTTAATAAATAAATAGCTAATGTCAAAATCAAAGCTGTTCCTAAATGTATAATGTCAAAATAATAAATCAATTTATAATTTAAAATCCCAAGATATTGAATCAATTAAAATGTCAAAATAATAATTCCATTAATAATGTCAAACCAATTATTAAATTGTCAACATAATAAATCAGTTAATAATGTCAAAATAGCAATTTCATTAATAATTCTTTATTTATTCATTTGAACCAGCAACCATTTCAATTTTATTTAAACTAATGCTTCATTAGACTAATAATGATTTAGTCGAGAGATCATACCGAATATTCGGTTTAGTAATAATTCGTTTCCTTTCATTGTCAATAAACTGACGGTGGTTTCATTGTCTTTTATCTGGCACTCGGCGGCCGCTGCCGTGGCACGCTCGCTTCGCTCGCTCGCCTCGTGCTTGTTGTGGTCACAGTTCTAACCTAACATAACATTACATCAATTAACATTATACCAATTGAATATTCGATGAAATACATATTAATACCAACCGAACATTATAATATGAAATGAGCATTATACATTTTGATCAATAGCGCAAACGTTGTTATCGCAAATAAATATTCGATGAAATGAAAATTATGTCAATCGATATTATGCAAAGCAATTATTTTCTCAAACGTTATTCGAATTAGTAACATTCGACCAAACGTTGTTATACCAAACAAGGGAGAAATTAGGGGTTAGGTTAAAGGTAGGTTAAGGGTAGGTTAAATTGGGGGTTGACAATAAAAATAACAAACGACTTGATGATATTTAATCCATTTTATTGCTTAAAAGAGCATTCTACAAACAAGGTGAACACCGGTTCCTTAGTACCCGTGATGGAGAGAGAAGCGTCCACGCGGCCTTTCTCGAATGGGAACAGATTCGGGAAGTTGTTGGTGGGAGCCGTCATGTTCATGTAGGCATGCGGGCCCTGGGGAACAAACATGTTTGTATGTAGATTTGTTTTATCAATAAAACTCCAAACAATACATGGTAAATATCCCGATAGTTCTAATAGTGAAATAAAATTCCTGACGAACAGGAGAGGGCGGAGAACAACTTTTTTTCTGAATGAAGGTACCTACGACATGAAAATGACCATCTGCAAAGCGATTTCTAATTGCGTCCAATGCGTGCGTAATTGAAGTCCCGAGGGTGACCAACTCGAAGCTAGAGATGGCCGTGGGTCGGCCGGGGCGCGAGAGATATGCTACTACATATCTCACCTTCGGCAAGACCCAAGACGGCGTGTGGTTTCAGTTGGTTCGAGCCCTACATAACTACCCCCACGCCGTCCCGACGAGCCGGCAGGTTTTCCCAGCGGTTTTAGAAACTATAAAAAAAACCTCATGAATTGGTGTATGGCTCTCTACACCCAAAATGAAAATGGCAAAGTTATTTAGGTATGTTTGAAACCTGATAATGTTGTATGAACAAAGCCAATAGCGATTAGGAGATTTTGAAGGTTCAGCCAAAGATACTTACAGCTTGCATAGGACACTCAAGGCCAGCCAAATTGAGCATACGTCCCATGTAAGGCTCATCATTGATGAAGTCGCAGAACTTGAGGTGGTACTCTATGAATGAGCGTCGGTATTCGTTATGAAGAAGCTGGTTAAAAATAATATCGATCTGAAAATAAAATTACAGTTAGGAGGGCCACATACCAAAGTAGCAAACCCTACATTTGCGTAGCAAATGCATCTTGACAAATAGAAGCATTTGCTGGACAATTTGAAGCATTTTGCTTTGGTGTGTGGCCCCCTTACAATACTTTTTTATTACTTAGACTGTTTTGAGCTCTTATGTAAATGGACAGTTCCAAGTGACGAGTAGGTGCCTAATACTTAGGAGGATGTAAATGGACCCTTTGAAAGATGATATATGACCAAGAAGGAAGTAAATTATGAGGTGGCCTAGAAAAGTCAAGGTGCAGAACACATCATCTGTCGAAGGACCAATGTACGTTGTAGAAAATGAAACCTAGAGTGGAGAACGCGAGAAGATAAACGGAAGTTGGGACGCCCCCTGGACAGATGGATTGACTACCTGAAAAAGGTAGCTGGAATGGACTGGATGCGAAAGCGAAGAATTGGGAGCAATGGCACATATTGGGAGAGGCGTAAATCCAGCTGTAGATTGCAATAAGATTGCGATAGCAGTTGATTGATTGAATGCCATGTGCCTCAAGCACGAAACATTCGAAATCGTAACGAGTATCTTCACACACACATACGTTCACAGTAGGCAGGTGGCCAATAGCAATGGTCCGTACTCTCGATACGTTTACTTTACAAATTCTAATATTTTTCGTGTTCTGGGCACAGCAATGTTACCTGTCCAGTCCACGCATGATCAATCATCGAACGCACAAATAGCCGCGTGTCATGTTGCGCTTGCGCTCGTGCGCGTGTTGCGCAACATTATTACCAAACTCTTTGAGCAACTCATGTTGTGCTTAAAAGCGCACATATTGCGCCAATTCCAAGTAAATCGTGAATGAGTGGGAGAGATGTCAAAGTCAAAGTCAAAAATCATTTATTCTGTATAGACCATCAAAACGGCACTTACAAAACGTCAATAAAAAAAAAATTCAAACTCTGTCGCAACTTCCATGTCCTCCGCGACATGGCGATCTTCTATTTTTAAATGGAAATCTCTTGCAACTGATGAAGATTTCCCACATTCAGAATTTATTATGTTCCAAGTAGTCTTAATTTTATTACCAGAATTCGATATTTTCTTTTTAATAAAGTTTGACTTCGCAAAGGAACAGGCTCGCTTGAATATTTTGGAGTAATTTTTAACATAATTCTGAAAAGCAGGGTTGAAATTGTATGATTTTTCAGAATACAGATCAAACAATCTCCTCCTACTTCTATAGATTCCCGTCGTTGCCCAGTCACTGAAAATAGGACGCTCGCCAATCGATATTGTTTTTGAGGTAAAAATTCTCCCAAACTCAGTATTGATTAGGTTAATTAAATCTGCATAAGACTCTTCTACACTAGTATACGAGGGCAAGTCAGGTAGTTTATTCACTATACTTCCTTTAAAAGAGTCTAAACAATGCTGGTTAATCGGTACAAATTTAATTTCCTTTTTAGTAACTTTACAATTATTTCTCTCACAGGATATTAATTGACCACGGTGGTCCGAGCCTACCGCATCCACAATACATTTATTAATTGGTTTAATATCCGTGAAAATATATCAAATACATGTGGCACTAGTTGCAGTTATTCTGGTAGGTTCCAAGAACATATTAATAAGATTAAAGGACTTGAACAGATTTAACATTTTGTTTCTCTCTACTGGCACTAGGGTGTTTTCTAAAATATTTACATTGAAGTCTCCACAAACTATTATTGCCTTTTTGGAGTAACGGTATTTAAAAAGCACTTCTTCCATCCTTTCTTCAAATCTTGCATAGGGCGCGTCCGGGGGGCTGTATACGCTTAATACAATGAACTGCTCAAACTCAATACTCACTATCTCAATAACTCGCTCAATAGAGAGGCTTACTAAGTCTTTACATTCTTTAATTTTTATATTCTTATTAATAATTATTAGGCTGCCTCCACGTTTGAAATTTCTTCTACTGAACGAGCTTGCGACCTGGCCCTCTAGACAAGTGGCAATTCGTTGCTCGGCGTATGATGGAATAGAATGACAAATGTATAGGATTTGACGTTTTTGACAATCGTTGACGCCTGTCATATACGTCAAATCCCATACATTTGGCATTCTATTCCATCATTCGCCGAGCAACGAATTGCCACTTGTCTAGAGGGGCTGGTGCTTTTTGAAGTTGAACATGACCTCATGGTCTTTCAACCAATGCTCCGTTACACAAAAAATATCGATATTTTTAAGTGGCATGTGCAACTCCAATTCCAATTCTTTGCCCTTTATCAAGCCTTCAACATTCTGGTGCACCAGGTTTAATATCTTATTTTTACTATTTAAATTGCATACGGGAGACTCGACTGTCTCAAAGGCCGCATGACCATGTCCGGTTCCTTTTTTTTTTTTTTTATATAGGACACGTCAATTTGACTTGACCTTGCCTGATGGTAAGCTGAGGGCAAAGTCTTGGAAAGAGGGACATATTGTAAAAAAAGTTGCTAGATTTTTTATCTGTTGTCAAGATGATGAATTGAATTGAAGAATTCCTCACCGTTATATTGTTGTCCCACCGATGTAGGCTGACTCCGAACACGTTGAGGTAATACGGCGATTTTCTACTGTACCGTCTGATGTTCATCACTACGCTTGCCACATACTTTGTATTGAAGTATGTTATATTTGCGCGTTCAAATACCACTTTCATGCACTGAAAAGGTAGATATTCAGAGTTTGAAACCAAAGAATAGAACTCGCATCGTTATCCTTACGTTAGTCCACCTACTATAGGTAATACACTTCTGTCTACCCCTTCGGGGATTTATAGGCGTGAGTTTATACAATATGGATACGACATATAGGCAATAATTGAAACCATATACTTGGTACCCCCTAAGCTTCAAGCAGGAAAAGTTTGAACAAAATTGGTCCAGTATTAAGGGCAGAAACTAGAGTTTTAATTTTATAGAATTTGAACAACTTTGAGCACTCTGTAGAATCGCATGTTGCCGCTTAGCTGTTCAAGTAAGTTACCTACTATGCCTATTGTTGTGTGTGTGTGTGAAGTTGTTGTGTGTGTGTGTGAAGGTGTGTGCGTATTTATTAATGACTTATGACACAGTCAATGACTTTAAAGCAATGGATGAAACTATTTAATGACTTATACAAGTGGTTGCATTTTCTACATTTATTTTAATAATTTTTTTGTTAGAAAATTTCGGATTTTATAAATCAGGGAATTTAAGTTTAAATTTAATTTGGTTCTATTCCTACGGACCAGGATGCTTCGCGGTTTCAGTATTTGCACATATGTCGTATCCATATCGTATATGTAGCCCTGTAGTCTCATCCAAGGCCTTCACCTCGGAGTGCAGGCATCAGGGTCCGCTAAAATATGAGGTGACTTGGTTTTTTCAGCTATATTTGCCTGCCAGCCTAAGTTGTGGTTAATGACCATTATGGCCAATTACTGTCGGAGTTGTTCTGGTTAGCCTCCATCTTGACCTGATGACTACTGACAGCTGTGACTTGCGTTGAACTTGCCCTCTGAAGCACGGAAGCCCCATACAACCATACACGTTTGACATCTGTTTGGAGCCGTAGGTGACAGCTCATCCGCAAAAAACTCATCTTCGGATGAAACGTCACCTTTCTCAAATAGCTAGGTGACGACTTATCCGCAAAATAATTCATCTTCGGATGAAACGTCACCGTATCAGATTTAGAGGCGTCTAATCATCCGAAAAATATTTAAATCAAATTAAATACAAAAAAAAATAACGAATGTCACAATCAATTTTATTTTCGTATATTATGTACATAATAATAAATAACTGAGATGAAGGCATATTTTGATAACACTTCTTCATTATTTATTTTTCTGCTATATTTTGTTCTAAACAACAAATACTTAACTAAAAAAGTGATGTATAAATAAAATGTAAAACGTTCTTCTAAAATAAGATAGTTTAATTATTGTAAATAAAATATCTTGTAACAATGAGCAGTTTTCCAGTAGGTATAATAATCAGTTGGTTTTTACATCATCAGGAGATGGCACTAGCATAACTTTTAGTAATTTTAATGTACTCTGTGGTTTGTTTGTAGTATTTTTTCATGACATTTGCGATGTTGCCAAAGTTTAATTTCATTTACCCATATTATAATAGATAAATATAATAAAACGCTTAATTCTTTTCGCGTCACTGTCTGTAATTTAAAATAATAATATTATATTTAAAATAATTGTATCAGAAAAAATTACAAAGTATTTATGTAAAGTAAATCATTACAAAACCGAAGAACATTTTTTCCATAAATTAGGGAACACTAGATGTGACACCACACTCTACTTACCAAAAGTACCGGCTGCGCCATCTAGCGCGTCTTTAGGAACCCTATAAATACCTACTAGAAAACTGCTCATTAATATAATGTTGAAACGAGAATAAATTCATTTTAACAAAAAAGTTTAACCGACTTCAAGAAACGAAAAAGAGGCACTCAAAAGCGAAAAATAACTTAATTTACAGACTTACTGATTTGTTAGAAGTCGGTGCCAGCCAACTTTGTTTGTTGTGTCAGAACTACTATGATGCAATCAATTGAAATATGGCATCTCTTGGGCTAGGCACCGACTTCTAATAAATCAGTAAGTCTGTAAATTAAGTTATTTTTCGCTTTTGAGTGCCTCTTTTTCGTTTCTTGAAGTCGGTTAAACTTTTTTGTTAAAATGAATTTATTTTTTTCTTTTTAGTGAGTTTGTACAGTCTCACGACTGTACATCGCGTGTATAGTGACCTGACTGTACATGCGCTGCTGACGCTGCACTACAGATCGAACCGGCCACGCTAAAAAAAAAATATTAAAGCATTATTCAGAAAGAATTTTTAAAATCAATGCATATACACCGGAAATATAGCTGAATATTCTAAACACTTCTGCGTACCCCTTCAAAGGACTCAGGCGTGATGTTATGATGTTTAATGGCAGAAACATTGCAATAATATGCCATTGCAGCAATCGCGGCTGATTTTCTGGTACTGTTTGAAGAGTTCCTTGGTCTAATCTCAGAAACCCATCATCAGATCTTTACGAAATTTTAATGGGACCATTTCGGAATAATCTACTTACGAACAGAAAAATAATTTTTAAAATCCGTCTAGAATTGGCTTCACAATCGCGTAACAAACATACAAAAAAAAAAAAAATTAGGTACGAATTGAGAACCTCCTTTTTTGAAGTCGGTTAAAAAAATATCAATAAACTTTTATAAATATATAATATTCTTCTAAAATTAAACAAAAAATTATAGCAATCAAAAAGCGATGTAAAACTGATTAGAAGAAAATTACTCTAAAACCCAAATAAATCAAATAATTAACCACATTAACAAATACTTTACAAAGGTAAAAAGGTTCTCCTAAAATTAGATATCAAAAAATCATATCAATCAAAAATCTATTTCAAACTGAATATAAAAAAAATGTAAAACCCAAATAAATAATAAATTAACTAAATATAATATGTAATCACTTCACTAACTAAAATTGATGTTTGAATAAAGGTAAAAGGTTTTTCTAAGACTAAATAAATAAAAATCATGCCAATAAAAGAAATGAAGTGAATAGAGAGTTTTACCATAAAATAAAACTTACCTATTATTTTTTCATCAATATCCGGAATCCATCTTGAGTCAAGCACCTGTCTTTCTTACCCGTTGTCAACGTATTTCCGGTCCTCTCTCCGTATTTAGCGCCCTCTATAGTGACTTTTTGGTATTAAGCGCTCTTGGCGGGGAACGACCGCCATTATTGTCATTATTGCACTCATGATGCACCAGGTAGCCCTTACCTGGATTCCGGATATTGATGAAAAAATAATAGGTAAGTTTTATTTTATGGTAAAACTCTCTATTATTTGTTTTGTATCAATATCCGGAATCCATCTTGAGTGATGTGTTTGTTATCTCCTGGTGCGCTTAATCCACGATGCTATAATGTGTAGGAATGGTAAGCTATTAAATAAATAAAAACTTGTTACATTTTCAACTGAAGCACATAATTATAATTAAGTAATACTTCAATATGAATTAACCAGTAAATTCAATTAAACATTATTAATCTTAAACAATGATTTAATTCACAGCCTCAAAATAACTTGATAAGGACACTGAACTATTAGAATTTATTGTACAATCCTTTAATTCTCTTTGATAATAGTTTTGGAATGTATGAATCATTTTCCAATTCCCTGTTGCAAGAATTTGATCAATGGGAAAATTTTCCACAAAATTTAGTGAAGCGACTGCTGATCTTACTGACCCGGGAGTAGCATCGATACCAGCAGCCTTCAAGAGTGATTTCACCCATCCACCGATCACAGTTCTAGATGCCGGTTTAACGTCACCTATAGCTGTGATAAATAAGTGAACTATATTTCGTCTACGATTAGCAGTCAGTTGTAACAATTGTCTGAGCCAGAAAACCGCATTCAATTTTTTATCAGGATGTTCTCTAAGCCTCCAACCGGACTGTCTATGGCTGATGCTATCAGTTTTAGAACCAAATGCTGGCCATAATACAATACTTGTCTCCTCATCTATCAAGCTGTCTTTATCAATCCGCAACAATGTTAGATCATGAACTCGACGACTAGATGATAATAATAAAAGGGTTGCTGTGTGTCTCGATACCTGATAGATATTATTTTCATCCACATTGTATGTACTCATGTATTGCAATAACGATTTAGGATTCCAAACTGGCGGCTTGGCTGGTTTCTCCCGTGCAACAGCAATTGCTTTTAACATATGTTTGACAAAGAAATTAGAAGATAAATCGATTTTAGATGTTAAATGAGTAAATGTTGAAATTACCGACTTGTGAACCAATATAGTTTTATATGCAAGTCCTACGTCCGTATGAAGGTGAGCTAGATAACGAGCTACCTGCTCGGGGCGTGGGTATTTATAGTTAACCGAATTAGAGTCACACCACCTGACCCATCTGGTCCAGGCTGGTCTGTAAGTGTTAATTGTTGAATCCCTCCAGCTGGTCATTAGCAGGTTTCTCTTTTGCTCCGTCCACTCTTCTAACATATCTTGCCACCCAAAATCAGCCATGCTTCTAATTGAAGGTCTTGAACTTGGGGCGGATGCATCCCCGTTTGTGTGTCGTAAAGTACCTGACCTAGATTGGGAATTGGGTAAGGCGGGCACCGCGCTCTGATTTGAACATCTGCTCTCCAAAACACTTTGTTCCATTTCGGGGCAATCAATATGTAGAGCCCGCTGGCTTGGTTCAGATGGTTGAGCACTCTGGGTATGAGGTTTGGAGGCGGAAACAACCACGCTAGTTGATAATGCCATTGGTGACAAAACGCATTGTAGCGATGTGCTTTCTTGTCTTTCACGTCTAGGGAAACGTACCTTGGCACTACGTGAGCTGTCTTTGATGCAAACAGGTCTATTACCGGTGTGCCCCACATCTGGAAAATCTATGTTGTTGCTATTGATGTTAGATGCCATTCGGGACAAGTCTTTTGACGAGAAAGAGCGTCTACTTCGATATTGAATCGACCTGGAAAGTAGTGCGCTATCAGATGTATATCCCTTTTGTCCAACACCTCGAGTAGAAGTCGCGTTTGTTTCAATAGCTTTTTGGACTTTGTTCCACCTTCTTTGTTTATATAGGATACTACTGTCCGATTGTCGGTTTGGAGAAGTACCAGCGCTTTTTTCAACCGATATTGCTCTTGATGTATTGCTGCGTGAACTGCGAACATTTCTTTTTGATTTGCATGCCAAGACTGCTGGTGTGCCTCCCAGGATCCCATAAACTTTATGTCGTCGAGCTGTGCACCCCATCCTATGTCGGACGCGTCTGTAGTTAGCAAGTGTGTCACCGACTTGAAATGTATTGGCATGGATGACCCTATAGCCTGGTGCCACCATTTCATCTCTGAGCGTACTGGTTGAGGAATACTCACGAGATGAAAAGGGCTTTCCTTTGGCAGCTGTCGACTGTAGTGTTGCAGCGTACGACAGTGAAGCCGGCCTCTCCGAGTCACAAACGTAGCAAAATGGAGTCTCCCCATTAGTGTTTGATACTGTTTGAGGGACCATTTGTTTTTCTGGAGCTGTTGCTGAAGTGCTCTGCGCAGCGATAAGCACTTTTGCTCTGACAGGGACTTTGCGTTGCGTTTTGTGTCCCAAGTTATGCCGAGAAACTCGAGGCATTGAGTCGGAGCAAGAACAGACTTCTCGAAATTGAGAGTCCAGCCCAGTAATTTTAAGATTTTGATGGCAAATGCTATGTCTTCTTCTAACTGCTGTTTGGACTGGTTCGTTATAAGAAAATCGTCTAAATATACTACACATCTGATATTGTGACGTCTTAAAAATTCTGCCACCCAATTTGTTATTGAAGCAAACGTTCTCGGTGCAGAGGTTAGGCCGAACGGCAAGCATGTCATCTGGAGTAACTGATGTTTGTTTGGCTCCGGATGGTAATTGAGCCTTAGGAACCTTCGATGTTGCTGAGCAATCGGTATATGAAAATATGCCTGGCTCAAGTCGACTTTTGTCATCCAGTCTAGGGGTTGTAAGAAAGTGGGTACCCGAAAGTGACTGAATAGTTGGAAGGGCTTTGTTATTACGAATTGATTCAGTCGCTTTAAATTGAATATAGGTCGAAAGGAGCCGTCTAGTTTTGGTATCAGGAAGAACGTCGATAGGTAACTGGGACTTCGCTCTGCATGTTCCAGTATCCCCAGCTTTAACATAACTTTTATTTGTGTAGTCATATCTGGAGAAATTTTTGTTCGGTAGCGTTGTAAGATTGTGGTATTTGGGAATATAAGAGGCGGCTTTAGAATGAATGGTATGCGTGCCCCGCTTAATAATTTGCATATTTTTTCTGGTGCACCTAAATTGCTCCAAACACTCGGAAATTGTTTTAGACAGCCGCCTCGAAATACCTGATAGTCAATCGTAATATTTCTTTCTTGATGAAGAAGTCGCCTGCGATTTCTTCTCTTTGGGTTTGGCGCGACGGTTGCGGGTAGTTTGGCGAGATTTATTACGCGTTGAACCTGATTGTTTCCCTTTAATTGGTTTGTCCCCACGAAAAAACCCATTATTTGCATTTTGACTGGTTGAAGTATTTGGCTTCCGATAGTTGTTCACGAATTGAGATTGACCCACTTGCTCAGTTTTTGAGATTAATTTATCCACCCCCCCAATTTTTTGAAGGTAGGTTTGAATAGACTCTTCGTTAAATAGATAGTTCGCGCTAGGGGGAATTTTGTGTAGTACATCGCGGTGAAAACTTTCACCAATTTGACGCAGTAAAGCCTCTCGACGTACGTGAATAAAATCTGCTCTTCTTCCGCACACTATTTGTAATAAATCATCCGTCACCTTACTATAGGCAGATTCTTTTGAAAATAAGGATTCAATTTTTTCAAATAACGATCTAGGAGTTAATATTTCTTTTGATTGATTAGACCAATCTACTAACGTTTGTAAGGTACTTTGCAATTCTGCTTTTTGACAAAGTAACGCATTCGTTAAACCAGCAAAGGAACGTTCTAATAAATACGACCGAGAATCTTCCTTTAGCATTGCCGATTCAAAACGTTTCAATTCATCGTTAGTCTTAAGTTCTACAAAACCGGGGGTAGCTAAATATTTTTTCTGTGCATCAGAAAATCTTATCGCATTCCAATTTTCGCAATCAAAACGTTGTAATTGAGCTAATTTTGTAATAAAATTAGTATCTGCCTTTGGATAAACAGGTTCTTTAACAATTGTACTCAGTTCCGACAATATTTTAAGTTGATTATTTTTATTCATTATTCCAGGATCTCGTAAGACTAAATCATTTTCAGTAACCGACACAGTGTTCGCAGGTTGAGTAGTTACATTAGGCACAGAGTAATTTTGTGAAATAAGATCAGTCAAAAAAGCCACTTGTTGTGATAAAAACTCAAATTGTTCATGACTTACAGTTTCGGAGTGCTTTCTCGACTTACGCTTTCTTCCGCTCGATCCACTGCATATCGAAGAGCTGCTATCACCCTCGCTACTCGAAGACAAAGAACGAGAACGTTTTTTTCGAACCGGAATTTTCTTTATCAGTCCCGGGGACTATACTATGACTTGCCATTACTAACGGCAAACGGAGAGATTTTAATTTCAGAATTGAAAATAATAAAATTTTTAGAAACTAAAATTATAATATAATTATAATACGTATAAAGTTTTTTCGCAAAGTATTTTAATGTACGCTGACAACCGAACGGCGCGAAAAACGACGCTATAATGACAATAATGGCGGTCGTTCCCCGCCAAGAGCGCTTAATACCAAAAAGTCACTATAGAGGGCGCTAAATACGGAGAGAGGACCGGAAATACGTTGACAACGGGTAAGAAAGACAGGTGCTTGACTCAAGATGGATTCCGGATATTGATACAAAACAAATAATACATAATTATTGGCAAGTCCATCATAAAAAAAAAATCAAATTTACTAATGAGCCAACTTTTCGATGCAATGTCCGAGACTGATTTCTTTATCCATTAGTTCTTTTAAACTTTTATTTATTTTTTCTTCTCTCAGAATACTTTCATCCATTCTTTTTGATATGTATCCTTGATTTCTGTGCAAATTGAGATAGTGAGAACTATCTTTCTTGAGAGTTTTCAATAACACACTTATGTTAGGTTTCGTTGTTTTTAAAAACCTATTGAGTCCATAGCATAGAATTCCACCACTCTATAGCGTTGTTAGTTTTTTGGCGTATCTTATAAAAGCACCATTTGTCGGACTTTAAAATTCGGATTTTAAAAGAACTAATGGATAAAGAAATCAGTCTCGGACATTGCATCGAAAAGTTGGCTCATTAGTAAATTTGATTTTTTTTATGATGGACTTGACAATATGTATTCACTTCATTTTTTTTATTGGCATGATTTTTATTTATTTAATCTTAGAAAAACCTTTTACCTTTATTTAAACATCAATTTTAGTTAATGAAGTGATAACAATTATATTTAGTTAATTTATTATTTACTTATTTGATTTTTTTTATGATGGACTTGACAATAGGTATGTATTCACTTCATTTTTTTATTGGCATGATTTTTATTTATTTAATCTTAGAAAAACCTTTTACCATTTAAACATCAATTTTAGTTAGTGAAGTGATTACATATATTTAGTTAATTTATTATTTATTTGGGTTTTACATTTTTTTTAATATTCAGTTTGAAATAGATTTTTGATTGATATGATTTTTTGTTATCTAATTTTAGGAGAACCTTTTTACCTTTGTAAAGTATTTGTTAATGTGGTTAATTATTTGATTTATTTGGGTTTTAGAGTAATTTTCTACTAATCAGTTTTAAATTGCTTTTTGATTGCTATAATTTTTTGTTTAATTTTAGAGGAATATTATTTATTTATAAAAGTTTATTGATATTTTTTTCTCGTTTCAACATTATATTAATTGTTACAAGATATTTTATTTACAATAATTAAACTATGTAGTAAACCGCCCTAAATCTTTACCCCAACGAGCCTCTCGCGGTTGTACTTCTAACTTTATTGTGCCTACCGAGTATAAACGAACCACTCCCGAACTTTCCCGAATGATGGTTCGCTACTTCGCCGCACCGCTCCCGCGCCGCGCCAGTCGTCCTCCGCTAGCCACGAAGTGAACTGAATATGTACGCGCGCGCCTGTCGAACCTACCTATCATTAGATAAATCGTGATTATTGACTCATTTTGTAATTACTGTGTATCACAATAAACGATACCCGAAGACTTCTCATGTTTTCTTCTACTATGAGGACCCGTACCTCATATATGGCGCCCAAGTGTAAAAAAATGGCTGCCGCGCGTAACTAAACTCGTGTAAAGTACATAGTGTGAGTGACTCCACGCGGTAAAAGACTGTCCTACTATTCAGCTAGTACCAAGTGCCGTACCTATATAGCGTCTAAGTATAAAAGACTGCCGCCGCGTGAATACCTACTTCGCATAAAACAGTATTACGTGATACCTACCGCAAAAAGATGGAGACTCGTTGTCGTAGCCAATCGCGCCGGGTCGAGTACGTCGTTGACGAAGCGCCGTTTCCCCCTTCCGACTCGAACGCGTCTACAGGCAACGAGCCTACTGCCAACGCTGCCCAAGATTTCGGCCACAAGGATCTGACCACGCCTCAGCACCAAAGAAGAGTGTTAGACGCTGGTACCGGTGCGCCAGTAACATCAACGCCCATTGCGACGATGTTTTCCCAGGACAGTGTTGCGGCTATCATCTCCGCGATGCAAAAATCACAGACTGAAGCGATAAAGAAAATTATAAGAACGATGATGAATACGACCGCAAGCGCTACAGCTATATCAAGCGATGCCGCGACGACGATGGCTCGATGCCGAGCCACGTTCGGAGGCCTAGCGACGGAGTCCGTAGACACGTTCACCCCACCCCCCGGCGGCGCCCCGCCCGCCCACGTGCCTAGCAACAGTGCCGTAAACTTGCACGCGCACGCGCTAGCGCACCCTACCGAGCCGCGCCGCAACCTCGGCCGCGCAACGGAGCCTCGCGTGGTACCCGCCGCCGCTCCGGAGCCCTGCCCCGGCGGTCCGCCCGCCCACGTGCCTAGCAATAGTGCCGGAAACGTGCTCGCGCACGCTCTAGCGCACCCTACCGAGCCGCGCCGCAACCCCGGCCGCGCAACGGAGCCTCGTGTGGCACCCGCCGCCACTTCGGAGCCCTGCAACATGCCTAGCAACAGTGCCGCTAACGTGCTCGCGTACGCTCTAGCGCACCCTACCGAGCCGCGCCGCAACCCCGGCCGCGCAACGGAGCCTCCTGTGGCACCCACCGCTTCGGAGCTCCTCCGCCCCGCGCCTGCCGCGCCAGTGCAACGCTCGACGCAGCCATCAGCTGATAATGTGAAGAATAAGGAAAATTATAGTGTCGAACTGGGTTTACCCAAAGTGAAACTGAAAAGTTATAATTCAACGGACAGTTATGATAACTTTTCTGTATGTGATATTCCTAAAAATAATAATATTTCTATGTGTACTTCTAAAACTGATAACTATTCTATGTACGATACTTCTAATAGTGATGACGTTTCTATGTACGCTATTTCTATATATGATAATGTGAATTCCGATAATTCAATAGTTGAAGACACTGACAATGAGACAAATAGGGAAACTGACTTTTACAGTGTTGAGCTGTGCTCATCCAAGGTCCATCGGAGAAGTTATAGCTCAATGGACAGTCACAATAAGTTTTCGACAGGTGATATTTCACAATTCAATGATTCAAATACTATTCAATCCAATGATAACTTTTCAGTGTCTGATTGTGCTAAAAATGATAAGTTGAATTCAATTTATTCTAATGATAATAATGATAGTTTTCCTATATGTGAGATTTCACAAATCAATAATTTAAGTCCTTTTCATTCTAATGATAAATTTTCTATGTGTGATGTATCTAATAATGATAAGTTGAATTCGATTTATTCGGATGATAATAATGAAAATGATAGTTTTCCTATATGTGATATTTCACAAATTAATAATTTGAGTTGTATCCATTCTAATGATAAATTTTCTATGTGTGATGTATCTAATTATGATAGTTCACCTATATGTGATATTTCACAAACCAATAATTTGAGTCCTATTCATTCTAATGAAAATTTTTCTATGTGTGATATGTCAAATAAAGATAAATTTAATTCTATTTGTTCTAGCGAGAACTTTTCTATGTGTACTATTTCTGAAAATGATAATGTGAATTACAATAATAATTTATCTATTTGTAAAAATATGCATGATGCGAATGATGCACAGAACAATTCCAAAAATTGTTCATTCACCTGTTATGATGACCTCAACACAGAGGTCAAGTCTGATCAAATTAGTAACAAAATTGATCCGTGCACCATTCAAAACAAAAATATAATTTTGTGTTATCGGAATGGTAAGAATAAGTATGCATGCACTTGTAAACCCTATAATACAAATTTTGAATGTAATGTTCACCCAAAACAAGGTTTTTGTCACAAAATTAACACGGTTACATCCGATGAAGTTTGTGAAAACAATAATTCTGCAAACATAGAAAGTAGCTTAAGTTGCTCTCTCATTATGTCTAAAGACAAACGCAAGAGGCTTGCATGTCGTGAGGAGCGTCCAATATTAAAAATAAATATTTTAGGGATAGGCAATAACAAGAGCTTCCCACCCGAACCAGGTAACCCAAAAAGGAAGGTAAGTCACGTCCAGGAGCGAGGACGCCCACCTGAACTGGAGGGGGAGGATGTAGTAAACCGCCCTAAATCTTTACCCCAACGAGCCTCTCGCGGTTGTACTTCTAACTTTATTGTGCCTACCGAGTATAAACGAACCACTCCCGAACTTTCCCGAATGATGGTTCGCTACTTCGCCGCACCGCTCCCGCGCCGCGCCAGTCGTCCTCCGCTAGCCACGAAGTGAACTGAATATGTACGCGCGCGCCTGTCGAACCTACCTATCATTAGATAAATCGTGATTATTGACTCATTTTGTAATTACTGTGTATCACAATAAACGATACCCGAAGACTTCTCATGTTTTCTTCTACTATGAGGACCCGTACCTCATAACTATCTTATTTTAGAAGAACGTTTTACATTTATTTATACATCACTTTTTTAGTTATTTGTTGTTTAGAACAAAATATAGCAGTAAAATAAATAATGAAGAAGTGTTATCAAAATATGCCTTCATCTCAGTTATTTATTATTATGTACATAATAATATACGAAAATAAAATTGATTGTGACATTCGTTATTTTTTTTGTATTTAATTAGATTTAAATATTTTTCGGATGATTAGACGCCTCTAAATCTGATACGGTGACGTTTCATCCGAAGATGAATTATTTTGGGGATGAGTCGTCACCTAGCTATTTGAGAAGGGTGATGTTTCATCCGAAGATGAGTTTTTTTGCGGATGAGATGTCACATGAGTCGTAGTTGCAAATGAACTTAAACTCCTCTGAAACGACTTATGAGATTTTTATGGTTTTTTTTGCATAAATTTGTAAGGTCTGAGAATCGGTCGTAAACTAATAACTATAATTTTAAAACTCCTAAGTTATAATGGTGGCTCACCCCAAAATATTTTTATTTTATTATGATTTGGCATTTAGGAGGGCCCAGTTAATAATATACAACTTAATTTATCAAATTTGTTTTACATAGAATGGAAATAACTAAGTAAGTATGTATTATTTCAAAAATGTTTTATATAGGCTCATCAATTTATAAAAAAAAAAAAAAAATTACGTGTGAAAAAATAACATCTGCCAGATGGCCACCACTAGCCACCTCTAGCAGCACCACAGAATGATGTGGGCTCTTTTTATCACATTTTCACACTCCTCAGGTGATCCCACTGATTGCATCTCGGATATTCTGTTTTAACTTTTTAAGTGTTGAAGATTCATCGGCTTGTTATCATTGACACGTCTCTTCAAATAGCCTCACAGAAAAAAAGTCAGTTAACCGCCTAGGCAGTTAATTGAACGGCTGATTAAGGCTAGTTGGCGGCATACATACATTTTACATGCATGTAATTACGCCTTTACCCTCGGAAGGTTAGGCAAAGGTGAATCGCACTGATTCACCTTTGCTTAACCTTCGTCCACATTTCACCAATCATCGTAGGTATTTGGACTAAGGTAATAGGAGGTGAGCCTATTGCCGTATTGCGGGCACTTTGTTGACTTGAGCCATAGATCAGAGGCTGCGTCTGGGCCTTTACATATCTGTCTGATGTTAAACAGCCCTATCTCGTAGTCGCCTTGTCCGACACCGCATGCTAAGAGATGGGGTGGCCCAAATTCTACTCTGCCGGGAACCTCGCGGCAATAGGTATGAACAATACCAAATTGTCTATATGAATTATTAATAATTCTAGGTAACTACTTAAGTTAAGTTTACCACCGTTTTAAAGGCACTGGTAAAGACGAAACGGCGGCGCAACAAACTCCACCGCGGCATTTTTCTACCCTCCACCCTTCTACTATAACTTCCATTTTTAATAGCGGCAAAACAAAGTTTCTCGGGACAGCTAGTAGGTATTTATATATTAGCCTACTTACTTCAACATAGCACCCTAAAGTTAAACTTAGGAATAGTAACAGTTTCAGTGATAGTAACATTGTCACGAGAGCTTACAAAATTCACTAACTGTTAGGGTCGAACTGAAGCCTCTTTTATAACTTAAATGTTAATTCATTTGATAGACCGTTCTAATTATACCTTTAAACTATTTTCATGTTTCATCGTAAAATTGTTTTGCTTTTTGAACAGTTATTGACCTTATTTTGTAGGTAGCTACAGTACTAGCTGTTGCCCGCGGCTCCTCTCGCGTGAATGTCGGTAATCGTGACCTAACATAGCCCTTATGTCCTTTAATCAGTCAAATGTAGTTAGCTTTCCCATTTCAATACTCGAAAAATATTTTCAAGGAACAGCCTTGAAATTTTTTTTCGAGTATTGAAATGGGTTTTTATTGAAGTCTACTTACCTACTTCATGTTTGACTCTGTTGAAATTATCACGACTGAACCGTAAAATTGCTTAATTTTGTCCATAATGCAATAAATATGCATTTTGAACTATACAATATTTTGTTCTTCCGTTACAAGGTTACGTTGTCAAAGGAGACGATTTTTCATGTTTGAGCTTTCGGCCACCTACAAATCTTGGAGAACAATAATGAAACGAGTATTGATTTATTTGTAATTTTATCGGGATTACAATGGTACATTGCTTCTTAGCTAGTCTAACCGGAGCATTGATATAAACCAAATCAAAACTGATACTAAAATCAATGTGAAACTGTCATGGCGCCAATCTCAGAAAATTATATTTTTATTATTTAGTATGACATAATAATAGACGTCATTAAAATCATGTCTTATGCAATGTATTGAATAAATAGAAGATGGATAGGGCAATAACCTTCTTTTTAACAAGTGGAAATCCACTCAAATCCGCCGGAGCCAGTGAGGGTGGTTATGTCGGACTCGAACCGACAAAACCCGCATGGCCGTGAATACATCAATATGTGATTTCAAAGTACGGGCATGTGCCGTTTTTCACAGTCTATATGTTTTTCGGATGTAGAAAAGCAGGATTATCTTTACTAGTTGGGCGGTCAGACGGCAGCCGCTGCCATAAAAGGCATATTTCCAAACCGAATAAAAGAGAAGGAGCAAGCGGCCAGTAAAAGCCTCGGTTACAACTAGACAAAATTCCTAAGATGATGATTCATACTTACACGGGTGAATTTCAACAACTGTGAATTTTTGCCTAATTTTGGTGATCTTTTTTGTTTCTATATATTTAGGTAATTTATTACTGTGCTTATCTAGAGATGCATTTTTAGATGCATAATATGCTAAAGTAGTCTAATTAACCCTGAAAATAACTTAATTATTTTATACACCTGAATTGTCTATACACCAAAATTGATATCTTACACCAAAGTTAGTTATCAATATATTCTTACTTTTAATTTATCATTTATTGGATTAAATATGTACATAATAACTCTTAATTTTCATTCTTCTACCACCAGCCCCCATTTATAAATAGCAAAATAACGTTTCCCGGGTCAGTTAGAATCCACAATCAATGATTTAAAAAGAAGTATTAGATTTTGCCCCAATTGCGTGAATATTGCAATCGAACTTGTTCAGGATTACTGGGAGAAGATTAAGGCAGTTTCCTCGAAGCGGTGAGGGGGTGCTCGGTATGTCTAAGTGTGGATACAAGTGTGGCAGGGTCACTTGGTAGTGGAACGACACAGTCCGAAGGGAACTTAGAGTGAAGAAAATCTTTTTAAAAAGGCCAGGAACGCGATGGGTACTCGTGGTGCGGGACTTCTCACGTATCTTTTTAACCTCTTACTCTTCATTGCAAAGGGTCCAAGTAAATGGAGGCGGAGTATTATCACTCCAGTCTTTAAAGAGAAAGGATGCGGGTGTGTAGCAGCTACCACGAGTATAGTAGTAGTATTTCACACCATGAAGCTCTATGAGAGCGGTTCTCGGAGTGTCAATATGAGATTCAGCTTGGTCAGGGGACCTTGGATCCGTCAATCCGTAAGGATTGTCCCGGGGCACTTTGCACATGCAAGAAGTCAGAGGTTTATTATCATCTGGGACATGTACCACGATTCCGTAGTTCGGAACGCTGTCGGCAAACGAGACTCTTCCCTTCCTTATCACCGTCGAGGTACACACAGGATCTGCGGCCTTACCATGAACCTAAAAACAGGTCAATAATTGAACCGCTGTCATTCTACCAACTGCAAATGTCACTTTGTAATGTCATACAAATATATATATATAGGATTACAAAGTGACATTTCCAGTTGGTAGAATGACAGCAGTTCAATTATTGACCTGTTTTAAGAGTTTATGGTATGGGCCCTGTCCTTAGTCCGTTCCCGTTCAGCGTGGTATTTGACGTTTGTCCTATAACATCAGGAACTCACCCCATAGTTACCCATGTATACTGTTAATATCCCTGGTGGACGCGGATGGGGGCAGGTTGGTGCAATTTGTGAGGATCTGGAAGAAGGTACTTGAGAATGGCGGTGGTCAGAAGCTTAATATGGCTTACATGATAGGAAAATGTGGTCGCTGCTGGAGCGATATAAGCAAGAGTTGTGGGTCACTGATATGAAAATGCTGCGGTGGGGTCGCGTGTAAAGATTGCATTAGGCACTCTTCCATCCACGGCAGCTTTCAGGTCTGTGACAACGCGGAGGAAGAAAAGCCGAATGATCATGAAAGTGGCGAGGAGTAGCGTGGGTGGGTTGTCCACGCATATCTGTCTGGTGGTGAAGGACGAGACGGCCTTTCATCCCAGTAGAGTTAGGTGACCAGGTGAGCAGACGATACGCCACTTTGCCGGTCAGTCTCTGCTGCGGCATTAGGTGGCTTCACTACCACCATATCTGCTGCATGCGTAGTGAATATACTAACTGTTAATCTGGGAAAAAAAGAATGAAGAAAGCTGCCGAACATCCCTCAACAGGGCAACTTCTGCCTGGCTAGCGGCCATAGATAGCAACCCTGTTGTCCAGGGTACACCGTGTAGAGGTGCCCGACCTAGCACCACGTCAGACTAAGTAGGTAAATAATCTTATAACTATGAAAACAAATTTTGGTGTAGCTATACAATTTTGATGTTTAGAAAAACCCCACCAAATTCACCAAAATTGCTCCACTGAAATTAGTATCACGCCCAAAAAAAAATATTTAAAAAAATACTGTTTAGAATATAGTGGTTATATTACTAAAATTAAATACACATACCGAACCTTCATACTATACTTAAATATTAAAACATACAATGAGAATAATAGTTTGTAGTTTTAATTTAATTTAGTATTATTTTTAACTTGTAATTTTCCTTGCAAATAAATTTGAATTAATATGAGAATAAACCGTTTTAAATCATCAACACAAAAATTGCAAGATTTTTGTCAGAGGCTTATGAAACGACTTACTTTCTTGTTTGGCGGGAAAATGACACGAGACTGGGGACAACTGGCACTGGTACCCATGAGCACCCAACTGAAGGTTCCAAATGATGGTAGTATCGTCAATATAGGTACTTTCATTACGACTGCTATGACGTTTTTATAAATCCCACCAAAATTTTACATTTGCCGTGGACACATCTTATAATATTTTTTTAAGATAAAGTATAGCACTAAACACTACGTATTATATTATCGAGGATAGCAAAAATAATAACGAATCGAAATAAAATTAGGTATACTTAGTAAGCTAATGGAGTTTTGATTAAACTGTGATTATTCCCAAGAAAACAGGTTGTGGACACGCCACCAAGCTTGGAATTAGGGTGGAAATTATTTTTTTATTCACTCTCGAAAATATTTTCTAATAATATAATATACTGTTGCATATAGAGAAAAATGGCATCTTTCTTACAAAAAATAATCATTATTATATGTTGACGTTAAGGTACGATTTTCAGCCGCGCCGCTAAAATTTTGCGCTTGAGAAATTCACCCACACCATGAAATGAAAGTAGGTATCCAATGAAATAAAAACAAACAGAACCATATTATAATAATATTTATTTATTACATAGGTATATAAAACGTTTCTTATTGCTGGTAGGTATGTCGTCCAAAAAGCATACAAATCATGGTAATTATAGTAAATGAGCAAAAAGAAAACTCAATTAATGTAAATAACATACATTCTCCTAGTGCCTTGGTTGTTGACTGATTTGCAGTAATTCATCTGAAAAAGATGGTTGGCGGTACGACTGGTGTATTTATTAGAATTGTTTGACTACATCACCTAAAGACACTGTAATACTCCACTCGTCCATATTATTTAATACTAGCCATTGATTTACATAGCAGCTGCCTGTACTTAATATTATTTTTTTTACAATGATCATTGAAAAACAAGAAAATTCACTAATCTATTCTATTTTTTAAATATGGCGAGCTGTGTCGATATCGACAATTCTGCCAATGTCAATCGTGCGTTGGAGATTCGTGTGTGAGTTTTATTAAATAAACGATTAATTATGGTCAATTTGATTCCGTTGGACTCGTTGTGAATCTTGTTGGAGTTAGTAGGTAGGTACACTGAAACAAATACAACCATCACACAGTGGACATCACACAATATTAGTATATGGGTGAATTTCCCAAATGGCTTTTTTTTTTGTCTTCGGTGAAATTAGTATTTGAAAAAAGGAATATTGTTCTGAATTATTTTTTTTAGTATTCAAGAGGTTGTTAATGAGTTGTGGCAAAAATATATTTAGGCTAGGACTATATATAAAGGTAGAAATAAATACATAAACCTCTATTTTCTTCAAATCGGTGCTGTCCCTCTACTTTTTTTACAAACAAAAAAGCTTATAAACTAATAAAAATAAGTAAATTAAGTATAATAAATTATTCTATTTCATAGAATATTAGTTTTATTATTAATTTAAGTCATATTTTATTATATAATTAACGAATATTATTACTGAGAGGCACAAACGTACTTGTCCTGCGAAATGTTCTCAAATCGGTGACCAAAAGTAATTTACACATAACTTTATATCGACGAGTCCGACAGTGTCCCCACCTCAATTTTAATTCTCTCGTTAGTGCCTGCTAGTGCGCAGTCAGGACGGACGTATGTTAAATCACTGCATATTCCCGCCAATAATATAAGTACGCCATTTTAGTTGCTCCCGGACAATTATTTTATACTATCGGTGGTGGCATCTTTCTAGTGTAGTAAGCAGTTTTATTATTGTTTTTTGGTTCTAATAGAGGTAGAAAGTGAATTAGCTTCATTGATTATTATTGAATTTAACCTAGATATTATGCATTTGTTCTAATATTCTAAAAAGTGTGAAATTTCTCACGTCGGTGTTCGCATATCGGTGTAATCGGTGGTCTTTATTACCACGGATATGATAATTTACACCGAAAATGATAAGAAAAGACGAATCGGTGTCTTACACCTAATATCGGTGTTTTGATTCATGATCAACGCACAGTTTTGTCACATCGGTGGATTGCTTTATCATATCGGTAGATATTTTTTCATCTCGGTGAGTCGTTTTATCATATCGGTTGATCCCGTGCGATTTCGTTAAGTATACAAAGGAAAAATGGAACATACAAGAACATACATATAAACACATACATACATAGGGGGGACTTCAATGCCAAAGTGGGAATACAAGAACGCGTCGAGAAGAAAATCGGATCATAAGGAGTGGTATGCAGAAATCGCAGGGGGCAAATGCTAGTCAGCTTCCTCGAGTCACAGGCATCTCTTCTTAATGAATAGTTTCTTTAAGAAAATACCCCACAAGCAGTGGACTATAATAAGGAACGATATAGACTTTTTTCATAATGGTACCTAAGCACATATTCAGAGATCAACAAGTGTGATCAACAAGTTTAATACTGGAAGCGATTACCGACTTATCTGAGGCTCTCTAAATATCAAGATTCCGAATGATAAGGTCAGCCCTCCCACCTACGCCGCTCCAAGTAGCTCTAGGGTCGCAATACTGGAAACCTCTAGGGAGGCATTGACGGGAAGGCCGACTAGTGGTCAAACCATTGCATTGTAGGGCTCCAATCCTGAAAGAGCTAGCAAGCCTCTTTAATTCCGTCATCCCGCAAGGGCTAACACCTAGGGCATGGAGCGGGAGTGCGGTGGTACTGTTCTTCAAAAAAGGTGACAAGACCTTGCTGAAGAACGCAGGCCATCTCACTCCTGAGTTATGTCTACAAGTTGTTCTCGAGAGTCGTCACAAATCGCCTCGCAGGTAAGCTCGACGAGTTCCAGCCACCTGAGCAAGTCAGGTTTTGAAAAGACTCGTAGTAGTACCGTGGACCACATCCATATACTGTTTGGCAGATTGTAGAAAAGACTCAGGAGTACAACCAGCCGCTGTGTATGGCGTTTGTGGACTACGGAAAAGCCTTCGACTCTATCGAAATCTAGGCAGTGCTGGATGCGCTGCAGCGGTGCCGCCTCGATTGCACATCGAGGTGCTGAGATGCTTGTATTACACTGTCGAAGAAGAAGACAAAACCCATTAGCCTCCAACGTGGAGTGAGACTGGGAGATGTTATATCTCCCAAACTATTTACCAACGCATTGGAGGACGTCTTTAAGACTCTGGGCTGGACTGGGCGGGGTATCAACATCAACGGTGAGTACATCTCGCACCCTTGGTTCGCCGACGACATCATAATAGTTGCGGAGTCGCTGGAACAACTGGGCAAAATGATGCACAGCTTGAATGGAGCTTCTCGACAAGTCTGCCTCAGTGTAAACTTGGATAAAACCAAGATACATAATCTTGGTTTTATCCAAAACGAACATGTTGTACCGAGAGCAATTGCCATCGAAGGAACGACACTCGAAGTTGTTCAAAAATAGGTATATCTATCTGGGGCAGGTTATTCAGCTCGGTAAAAACAACTTCGAGAAAGAAGAAGCCAGAACAATCCAACTGGGGTGGGCAGCATTTGGCAAATTACGTCGGGTCTTCTCCTCCCCCTTGCCGCAATGCCTTAAAACAAAGGTTTTCCGACCAGTGCGTTCTGCCTGTTATGACTTACGGTGCCGAAACGTGGCCACTGAAGGTGGGGTTAGTCCGTGACCTAAAATCGCACAGCGGGCTATGGGAGCAAGCTATGCTTGGAGTTTCTTTGATGGATAGAATTAGAAACGAGGTCATCCGACATTACAACCAAAGTTACCGACATAGCTCGCAGAATAAGCAAGCTGAAGTGGCAGTGGGCTGGCCACATCTGCCGATGGACTGATTGCCGTTGGAACAGACGAGTCCTAGAGTGGAGACTGCGAGGAGTAAAACGGAAGGTGGGACACCCCCTGGCCAGGTGGACTGACGACCTACGAAAGGTGGCTGGGAAGGACTGGATGCGGAAGGCGGAGGATCAGCAAACGTGGCGCATATTGGGAGAGGCCTATGACCAGCAGTGGACTGCAAATTGATTGATTTGTGTTACCAGCTTATAAACGTTCTTTTTTAAATTAATTATATATTATAAAAAAAGAATAGAAGAAAGTAAATATAATAAAATAGGTACCTATATAATTTCAAAAAATATAATATTTTCATTGGATCTTCAAGAACTCTATTCTCGTCGGATATGATCTTCTTCAGGTCAGGCATTCAGTTTTAAGTCACTCTTGTAAAAATAAGGCACCTACTATTTCCTTTTTGATGTTCAAAGGTGGATAGATTATCATTTCGGTGAATATTTTATCATAATGGTGGATATGTATATAATTTCGGTGGATAAACTTATCAAATCGGTGTACAGAAAAAATAATCGGTGCGGGTTTGTCATGTCGGTGGAAACCAAAATTAAAACTGAATTTTGTCCATAATCTTAAATGATACGTTGATGATATTAAATTTGGGGATACATGATTATCACAAAGATTACATAAAACCTTAAAAATATACAAAAAACATATAAATGAAAAAGTTCACCGATATGATAAAAAAAATGGCATTTGTTGAAATTCACCCATATATATATTGTAATATTGTAGAATTATATAGGTTATAGACTCAGTTATAGATTATCAATTCGTTTTCAGAGCTTGATATTGTTGCGACGGATGAACGCCATCAAGGTTATAAGCAGTTGCGGAGAAGAAAAAGTTAAGAGAGAGGCAAAATTTACAGGGAGTGGAATTTTCAACTTCGGAAGCTGACTGTACAGGTCAGGGGGCAGATTGTTTTGAGGACAACAGAAGAATATATGGTCTAGGGTGCCGTCGTCCAGACCACACTCGCACAAAGATGAGTCTCGCACGCGGATCTTATGTAAGAACACTGGAGAACAACAGTGGCCCAAACGGAGTCGGATAACAACAGATACAACAGTTTTAGATACCTTTTTGCAATGATAATACCAAGGTTTTGGTGTTATGTTCGGTTGAATAGCGTGATAGAATTTGCCTGTTTTCTTATTAGGATCAGACCATTGTAACTGCCATGCAGACTGCAGTAGCTTCTGCGGAACACCAAGCATATCGTAGCGTTGGTTTGTGAAGTATCTGAGGTCAGCTGATGGGGCCGAAATAGCATCTTTGGCCAGCATGTCAGCAACCTCATTGCCCTGGATGCCACAATGGCTCGGAATCCATACTAGTTGCACCGTTTTGTCCTTCGCATCACAGTTAAATAAATGTTTTTTAATGTCCAGGAGAAGTGAACTGTGCAATTTGTTTCTGTAGGGACTCTGTTCTAGAGCCTTAAGGCTGCTTAATGAGTCGGTAAAAATTACAGCCTTATTAATATTATGTGTGTCAATATATATACAGGCCTCTAGTATTGCTACACATTCTCCTGTGAAGACAGAGGACTGACGAGGACATTTAAATTTCAGAATGATTCTGGAGTTTTGGTAGTACACTGCCGCTCCAGTCTCAGTCTCCTGTGATAGTTTGGAAGCATCAGTGAAGAATCTATGGGAGTCATGCCAATGAGTGTTAACTAGTGCATTGAATTCTGCATCTGCTGAACTGTCCTCCTTAGTGATACCAATATTCAAAATTATATTTGGTTTGAAGCATAGAATGTCAAATGGGTAGTCAAATAGGGGAAGTCTACCGGAGTTCACTACTGGGCATTCCAAATTTTTTATGTATTGAAAAGCCTTTAGTATTAATGGAATTTCCTTATGTCTCCAGTATTGAGACGACCTAGACACATTATGTAAATTTTGCAACTTTTGGATGAGAGGATGAGTATTTCGGCATAACACTGTACATGTAAACCGGGATGCTAGGTATTGTCTCCTTAAGCCCAAAGGTGGTTCAGAACATTCAACCTGCAGTGCATTGACTGGAGAAGATTTCATGCAGCCAGCAATTATTCTTAGGCATTTGGACTGTATCCTGTCTAGCCTTGTCAGTGCACCTTTGTTGCAGGGAGCTATTACAAATGTACCGTAGTCCATTATGCTACGTACCAGGGCATTATAAACCATCTTCATTGTAAATGGGTGGGCCCCCCACCAAACACCAGCAAGAGATTTCAAGATTGGGATGACCCGTTCGCATCTGCTGACCAAGTAATTAAGGTGGTGAATACCTGATAGCTTGCTGTCCAAGTAGACTCCCAAGAATTTAGCCTTTGTATCCACTGGGATATTTTGTCCCTGAATATCAACCTGCACCTGCGGAACGTTTCTTTTCCTGGTGAAAATAACCACCGCGCTCTTTGGTGCCGATAAGCTCAGTCCTCGGTCAAGTAACCACTGGTTCAGAGAGTTCAGGGAAACAGCGAGGGATGATGCAGCGTCAGTAATGGAAAGGTCGCTAACATACATAGCCAGGTCATCTGCATATTGTAATAAATGACAGTTGTTGTTTAGACAGTTGCCAATGTCCATCGTGTATAAGTTGTACAGCAAAGGACTCAGAACGGAGCCCTGTGGCAGACCTTTCCACGTCCTTCGCCGCTCAAACTCTTCTCCCTGCACTCTCAAAACCAGTGAACGAGATCTAATCATTTCGCATATGCACTGAACCATCCTCGCCGGAATTCTCAGCTCTTGCAGTTTTTGCCTGAGAATGGGAAGAAGGACGTTGTCATAAGCGGCAGATATGTCGAGGAATGAAGCAACTACTGATTCATTCTTTGATAGGGAGATACGAATATCTGTAGTAAGTATCCCAACACTGTCCATAGTGCCTAGACCCCTTCTGAAACCAAATTGCGAACTTGGCAGCATGTCCCCAGACTCCACGATCCACTCCAACCGGTTCTTAAGCAGGTGTTCAAAGATCTTAACTACCACAGACGATAATGCAATTGGTCGGTAGTTTTTTGGGTCATCTGCATTCTTGCCCGGCTTCAGGATAGGTATGATGGCTTGTAGCTTCCACTGGTCAGGAATCCAGCCAGTTTGGTAGCAGTAGTTAAGGATGCTTAGGAAGTATTCCTTAGCATTGCACCTAAGATGGGTTATGAAGGAATATGGTACTCCATCTAGGCCGGGGGCTGAGTCCCGAACATGATCGAGCACCATATCTAGCTCCCGAGCAGAGAAGGGTTCATCAAGTGGTTCCATTCTTGTGTTCACAGGACCATGCTCGCTCTCTTGTAAAGATGGCACATAAGGAGGAGCTATTATGTCAAAAAATTGTTCAGCAATTTCCCGGGACATAGGTGAAGGAATGGATGGAGAAAAACCTGATCGGAATCTATTTATGTTTCTCCACACCACCGATGATGGAGTAGATGGCGACAAAGACGAACAGAATCTAGCCCACCCAGCTCTTTTTTTTTGTCGCAGTAGCCTCTTACATTTTGCGTTGATGTGTTGATACTGTAATAAATTATGTACGCTCATGTTTCTGTTGTATTCCTTCTCTGCCTGTTTTCTTGCTCGTACAGCACTGGTACACTCTGGGTCCCACCAGGGTGGTGATGGTAATTTACCCCGGGCTGCATTTTTAATGGGGAAAGCTGCCTCTGCACATGAGTTGACAGCTGCAATAAAGTTGTCTAAGCACTCCTGTACCTGGTAGTGACCAGATGAGTCTAAATTTTCAATATTGAACCTAGGAAGGGTGTTGATTTTGTCTTCCAGGGTTAGTGAATAACTGTCCCAGTCTGGGTGAGCCAAATTAAATTTTAAAAGGGGTGGTGAGCATTTTTCCCGGAAGTGCCTGTCTGTGAAAGAAGTGATTATGGGATAGTGGTCACTACCATGTGACAGGTTTGCACAGTACCATTGGGCCGATGGTGCTAAATCAACGGAGCAAAAGGTGAGGTCGACACAGCTTTTCTGCTGACCAGGAACTGGTCGGCGTGTGGGACAGCCGTCGTTCAGAATGATGAAGTTGAGCTCATCTATCAGGGCTGCCAGGCCAATTCCAAAACTAGAACAGCGCTCCGAACCCCACCTGTAATGGTGACCATTGAAGTCTCCCATCACAAGGACAGGGCCACTGATGTTCCGAAATGTGTTTTCCAAAACCGGTAAGAGATTTAAATGAGGATGGGGGATATATATAGATAACATTGTGATACCTTCTATCTTGCGAGCCACCATGGTTAAGTCCATTGGAAAGGGGGGGATAGTTACAGGCATCTGTGTGGCTCTGTCGTTGATAAGGAGGGCTGATCCTCCATGACTATCCTGTCTGTCACATCTAAAGATATTATAATGTGGGACACGAAATCGACTACCTGGCGCTAACCAGGTCTCCGATATCGCACATACTAAAGGCTTATGTTTATTGAGTAGGAATATGAGGTCGTGTCTCTTATGAGCCACGCTCCTCACATTCCATTGTAGAAACACCATTTGTGTAGCCATTTTTAAAATCAAATAAAAGATTAATTAGTTTGTCTGCAACGTTGGACGGTGAACTAGGGATGTTAGGGGATATTAAGGATTTAACTAATTGGATAATTATTTCTATAAAGGGCGATAAGGAAGTAAGAGAGCTAGCAGTAGAAAGACCACAACCATTTGGCTGTGTAGATTGGGGAGTGCTGGTGATGTTACCATGTGCGGTTTGGTCATAAGATGGAGAGAGAGAGAGGCACGAGACCTGGGCTTAAGGAGTACAGTCTTGCGGTATGACTGGGGAGGTACACTTTTAGCAGTGTTGGCATAGCTGCGGGATGCAGCAGGGATTAACTTGCTGGCTTCTAAATATGATATAGATTTTTCTGCCATAGAGGTCTTGATAGCCCTCTGCCTTCCATACTCCGGGCAATCTTTGCTATTGGCAAAATGATTGCCGGAGCACAGAGTACAGAAAGCCTCTTCTGTGGTAATATGACACTCACTACCCAGGTGCTCATGTCCACACTTGAGGCAACGTGGTTTTGATCTGCAAAAAGATTCTATATGCCCAAATCTGCAACACTTGCGACACTGGATAGTTGGGTATATATACTGTTCAACTGGAAGAGATGTGTAACAGCAGTATATACGCTTGGGAAGGGTCTGGCCGTCAAAAGTGATGACACATGTTTCAGTTGGTTTCCACTCGGCTACACCATCCCTTATAATTTTGCGGTTGATGCGTCTTAGTTTCAGGATGCGGCCACACCCTGGAGGCACTGAGAGATACCCTCTTGCCTCCTCTTCTGTCATGTCGGTTGGCACTCCACTAACAACACCCATCCGTGTGATGTGAAATGACGGTATGGATGCTATGTATTTATTTTCAGCTAGGATGGTGTTGTTAAGAAACAAATTTGCTTCCCGAGAGGATGCAAATTCGATGGAGACCCGGTTTCTACCAACCCTTTTTATTCCATCTTTGGAAATGTTGCTATTAATCTTATTTTTAAGAAGGAACATACCAAAGGTTATCGGGTGTAGAGTAATTCCTGAGTTGGGTTGTTGTTCTACACGAGAGACGTGAACAATGAATGGAGCTTTGTCATCGCCTGTGTAAAATTCCCGGGCAACTTGGGTCTTTATTTGCTTAGGAGGTCGACTTCCAGTAGCTTCATCGCTGACCTGAAGTGATCGCTTTTTAGTTTGGACATCGGATATGCTACAAACAACGTCTGCAAACTGTGACAAGGTATTTGTCTCAGTAATCGGCGTAGAAGGGAAGAAAGGGGGCAATTGGGAAGTAGGGGTTCTCGGAGACGAATCATCCGGGGGATCCGGTGGCTTTTTCCTATCCATCGCTAACAAACAAGTTCATATAAATAGTAAATACGTATATATAATAGTAAGAGACAACACAATACCTTATACCGATTAGACTAAATACACTAAAAGTCACAAATTTGTCCTAGTAATCACCAAAACACGAAAATTCCGTAAACTTTCAAGACACACGTGTTATCCAGACACACGGCAACTTGACAGTGCCATTCACTAATCAATCACTCAAAATAATCACAAAATAACTGTCAAACAATTTTTGGCACTTTTGGGATTGTATTGCCATTCGAAATAATGAAATCGTAATCGCTAACAATTTTTACCACATGGAATCGATTCCTCAATTGATACTTTAAAATAAAACTAAAACATCAGTTTTAAATTAAAATAATCTTCATTATCGGGTTGTGGAGGTCAGATGACTGGAAGAGGTGCACCCCGGACTCGAAGGTTAGGCCACGATAATGATGACGACAACCAAGTAGGTAAAGAGTGCAATGCCCAACCTAACGTTGTATTTTTGGATTCGTAAAGCTATAATGCTAAAGCTATGTTTCTATGTATAATATGTATGTATTTACAAAAAAAAAGTATCTAAGTATGTATATCCGCATTCTAGATTCCATAACACAAGCTAATTAAGCTTACCATGGGTCTAGATAGCGTTGTGTAGAATGTTGTGGAATATTTATTATTATTATTCCTCTTTATTCTTTTAAAACTCTTATAAATTATATTTTTAAATACATAATTATATAAATACAAAAACATATATTTAAAAATATAAAAAATAGTGCCCCGCCGGTATCGGGTATAGGGACCAAGCTACCGGTGGTTAGGGCTCCAGAGAGAGGAACCTCCTCACAATACGTGCCGTGTCGAGGAGTACCAAAGAATCAAAGAATCAAAGAATCAATTTCGTTTATTCAATTTAGGCACATATAGAGCACATATGAACGTCAAAATATTACAATTGTGTCAAGAAGTGTGTGAACAAAAAATAAAATATTAAATAAATTAAAGTAAACCATTTGAAAATGATTCTTTCGCTGGTTCGGTAGTTGGTTCTACTGAGAAGATACCAGCAAGAAACTCAGAGAACTCAATTATCCTTTTTATTTATTTATTTATTTTTTAATACGGTTTTTATACAATTTACAATGTGCGGGCAAGAAAGTGATTAGGTTGACCATGCATTTTTATCATTAAGATATTCTTCTACTTTATAATAAGCTTTTTCCATTAGACTTTTTTTCACGTTTATTTTAAAAATATTAAGTGGCATGTCAACCAAATCCTGAGGAATTTTATTGAATATTTTTATACTGTTGCCTACAAATGAATTACCAACCTTATGAAGCCTGAGTATTGGCACTGCTAGTTTATCTTTATTTCTCGTATTATAATCATGTGTGTCCGAGTTCTTTTTTAAAAGATTTAAGTTCTTCCGTATGTATAAAATATTATCGTAAATATATTGACAAGCAACCGTTAATATATTAATTTCTTTAAATGTTTCTCTCAGCGAGTCACGGGGTCTGAGGCCGTAGATTGCTCGTATCGCGCGTTTCTGTAATATGAAAACAGTCTCAATATCGGCAGCTGAGCCCCACAGCAACAGACCATATGACATAACGCTATGAAAGTAGCTAAAATAAACTAATCGTGCCGTTTCCTCATCAGTTAGTGACCTTATCTTTCTAACCGCATAGGCAGCTGAGCTAAGTTCTCCTGCCAAGGCTGTGATATGAGAACCCCATTGCAGTTTACTATCTAGAGTTATTCCCAGAAAAACTGTGGTATTAACTACTTGAATTGATTCATTGTTCATTACAATATGAGTATCTATCTGTCTTACATTGGGCATAGTAAACTTTACACATTTTGTTTTGTTTGCATTGAGTAACAAGTTGTTACTTGTGAACCAATGCAATATTTCGGAAAGGGTATTATTCACATCGTCAAGTACTACTTTTTGTCTATCAGTTTTAAAAATTAATGATGTGTCATCTGCAAATAATACTATTTCACAAAGATTTTTAGTGAAGTAAGGAAGATCATTTACATATATCAAGAATAAAAGGGGTCCTAATATCGAGCCCTGGGGTACTCCCATGACTAAAGGGGCGCCAGAAGAGTCGGTGCCATTAATGTTGACTTTTTGTACTCTGCCATTGAGGTAAGACTTTATTAAGCTAAGTGAGCCACTAGAAACACCATAATAACCTAATTTCAATAACAAAGTCTCATGATCAACACAATCAAAAGCTTTTGATAAATCACAAAAAATACCAATGGCATCCTGCTTCTTTTCCCATGCATCAAATATATGTTTGACGAGTGCCACTCCTGCATCCGTCGTGTTTCTGCCTTTAGTGAACCCGAACTGTTTCTCATGAAGTAATTTATTAAATGTAAAATGTGAAAGCAGTTGATTAAAAATTATTTTTTCAAAAATTTTACTAAGGGCTGGGAGTATAGAGATGGGTCGAAAATTGGATGGATCACTTTTTTCCCCTGCTTTGAATAACGGAATGATTTTACTGTACTTCATAAGAGTAGGAAACTGGTTTTCATCTATACATTTATTGAATATGAATGCAAGATAAGGCGCAATAGCGGGCATTATTGGTTTTATTATATTGGTTGAAATGCCCCAAAGATCCTCAGTCTTTTTTATATTCAGTTGCTTAAAAGTTTTAAAAATGGTTTCAGAGTCAATATACTGAAAATTAAAGTTAACACTACATTTATCAACACTAGATTTAAGAAGAGAAGCAGCCGCATTTTTTGAAGAATTTAATTTACTTGTAGTTGTAGTTGCAACATTTGTGAAAAAAGATTCGAATGCATTAGCCACTGCAGCATCAGTATTAATGTGCTCACCATCCACTTCCAACTCGAAGGATCGATCACGTGACCTTGTCTTACAGGTTTCTTTGTTTATAATGTTCCATGTTGCCTTTATTTTATTATCAGATTTTTCTATTTTAGCCCGAATATAATTAGATTTGGCTATTGAACAGACTCTCTTGAACAGCTTTGAATACCTTTTAATTTGTTCAATTATTTGTGGCTCATTTGTAGATGCCTTTATCTCGTATAATTCATACAGTTTCTTTCTACTTTTATGGATTCCAGGTGTAGCCCAATCACTAAATTTAATTTTGAGTTGATTTACGTTTATTGTTTTTTTTGTGAAAATGTTATTAAATTCGTAGTTTATTACTCCGAACAAATCTCTGTAAAGATCATTCGGGCTTTCATCGCGGTTCAACTCCAGAAGAGGTATTTTATTGTTAATGTTTTCTTTAAATTTTTCTAATCTGTATGTTGTGATTGGTCTACACACAATATTTTTAGGCAATGGAACATGTTGGTGCTCAAATCTAGCTAACTGACCTGTATGATCTGACTTTATAAAATTTATTATAGATTTATCTTTTACATCAATGTCAGAAAAAAAATTATCCAAGCAGGTGGCTGTTGTGGGTGTGATGCGAGTTGGTTCACAGAAAATATTTTGTAAATTAAAAGATTTAAAAAGATTAAGGAACCTTACCGCTTTCTGTGAGTTTTCTAAAATATCAATATTAAAATCGCCACATACAACTACCGTCTTCTTACATTTATATATCTTTTTTAAGGTTTCTTCCATAATAGACTCAAACAGGTTGTAATCTCCAGAAGGAGGTCTATAGACGCTAATAATAATAAATTGCTCAAGCTCCGCACATGATAGTTCAATATTTCGCTCACTAGAGAGTGCTACTATATCTTTTCTGTCTTTAGATTTTAATTTGTTATTAATTAAGATGAGTGACCCACCTCTCGTAGCGGAATCTCTAGTAAACGAACTAATTATTTTATAATTATCAATACTAATTAATAGTTCATGTTTTTTTAACCACTGTTCAGTAACACAGAGTACATGAATATGATTTTCATTCAAAAATAATTCTAGTTGCAGCTCTTTGCCAGAAATACCCTGAATATTTTGATGAATAATATTCATGAGAGCAGGCTTTTCCTTAGTCCCTAAAATTAATTTGCTAGAGATTTCCTCTATTGTCCTAGAATTAAATTTAAATGATTGTCACTGTTATTTGGAACATATTCCAAGGTCGCAACACAAACATGGTCATTATTATGCTCAAAAAAAGCAGTTTGTTTAGCCAAGTTCTTGGCTGATTGTTTAATACAAAAAGATAGCGAAGATGCTATCTGTCTTTTAAAAAATCTATTTAAATAGAATTTGTCTTTAGTCAATAGTATTTTATTTTCTACATACAAATTTATATCAATTAAATGGAATTTACTAGAATTATGAAATATTAATGTATGTATTGTCTGATTAAGTTTGTGTATAATATTATTCTCTGCCTGTGACAAGCTACGGCTATATGGGAGTGTGAATAAAATTATATTTTTTACATCTAACGAGCTAAGCAATTCAAAACAGTTCATAATTGCATTTCTGTCCGCATTTCCCCTGTCTCCCACTAAAATTACAATTGTATTGTTGCTGTTTAAGCTATAATTTTTAATTTTTTTAACAATGTTACAATAAGTTAACCGCCTTCTGCATCAAGCCCTTGATCCAGCTGCCTAACGAGAGCCTCTTAATGTGTTGGTCGAGGCTCTTAGCAATCAGCCCATGGGCCGATATGACTATCGGGACAATGATTGCCGAATCAACATTCCACATGTCAACAACCTCATGAGCCAGATCCAAATATTTTATTTGTTTGTCTTTTTCGGCTTTCATGAGGTTTTCGTCATGAGGAATGGTGACATCAACAATCATTGCAAGGCGCTCTAATCGATCTATCACCACTATATCAGGCTTATTGGCGACAATAGTCCTGTCAGTGATAATAGATCGATCCCAATATAATGTAACACGACCATTCTCGAGAACTGGGTCGGGCACATACCTGTAGTATGGCACCTCCGAAGTCACAAGGTTGTATTTCAGGGCAAGTTGCTGATGTACAATCTTGGCCACTTGGTTATGCCTGTGCAAATACTCGCCGTTGGCAAGACGAGAACAACCAGAAATAATGTGTCTGAGTGATTCACCGGGGCGGTGGCATGCCCGACAGATGTCCACCGTACCGTCCTTCAGAATATACTTCCGGTAGTTGTTCGTCATGACAACTTCGTCCGTAATTGCAAAGACAAACCCCTCGGTTTCTCCGAAAAGATCACCGAACCGTAGCCAAGATACGGACGCTTTTAAGTCTATATCGGGCCCATTTAAGGCCCGATAAAACCGTCCATGTAGCTCTTTGCCCATCCATACCTCCCTGCGATCAGCAGTACCAAGTACTACAGGTTTGCGCCAGTTCTCTTTAGCCAACGCAAGAGGGGTTAAACCGTTGTCCACCGCAACCACATCACGGTGCATATCCGTGTTTACTTGTAGACAATATTGTCTGAGGTTGTATATCTCACGGTTATGGAGGTTCTTAATATTAAGAAAGCCACGACCCCCCAACTTCCGTGGGATATACAACCTCATTACGGAAGATCGTGGGTGATGCATCCGAAATGTGGTTAACAGTGTACGAACTTTTCTATCCAGGGCGTCTAGTTCAGTCTAAGTCCATCTGAGTATGCCAAAGGAGTACATTAGGACTGGCATGACCCAACCATTGCAGGCGCGCACCTTGTTACCGCCCGATAAAAAGCTTTTTAGGACTTTTTTCAGGCGGCCAAAGAAACGCTCCCGCAATGCCTGTTTCACGCCAGCATCAGGAATTCCTAATGCCTGTAATCATAATTCTGAAAAGCAGGGTTACCATTCCTATTACAATTATTATTATTATAACCTGAGAGTATTGTAGTTTAGTGTTTACTTCTAGACAGGGCATAGTGTAAATAATATGGACTGTTGTGTTATAACATCATTGAAATAAAAATATTTAAACGGATTCTATTACAGCCTATTACGTGGGACTGGTGAAATGTGGGTGTTAATTCACTCTGCCTAATTCTCCGGAGATAAATCAGTATATGATGATGACAGTAGGTATGTAATGAAATAACTGAAAACGAATCTTCATAGAATGCGTTGTACAACGCATTCTATGAAGATTCGTTTATAGCAAAATACTTTTATTAGCAAAAACTTTCGATAATGTCATATGGAATGAGAATTGTAAGATTGAAGATTTGAAGAAAAAACCTATATGTGCCTGAAGTTTCATCGAATACAATCGCATTCTTAATCGATTTGAGTCTATGGTAAAGAAGATGTCTGGCAACATTCTAACATCTAGTACTTATTGGTTCCATGGAATTTTCACAAATACAATAAATGAAAAAAACACTCTTTAATAAGTTATCGTGAATCGGTTAGACTTTGGAACATTCTTCGTCCAATTATGATAATAAATGGATTCGTATTTTGTGGATATTGTACAATGACTGTTCATGCCCTATTCTCTGTTGTCTCTCTCTTCTCTCACTCTCGCTTTGATGTTTTACATAAGAAACAAAAACTTAAAAGTCGTTGTATTGATGGGCCGAAAATAAATCATCTCCTTTTGATGAAACTTCAAAAGGGGCTTTTAAGAATGATTCTACAGTGAACCCTTTTATTTATATACACTAGGGATGCTACCCAGAACCGTATACAGGGCGTCCCACGGCGATGCCACATGGAGGGAAAGTACCTTAAATCCTTAAGTTAGCTCATTTTACTTAAAGGAGACATCATTTTATTTTTAAAAAGAAACAAAACTGCATTCAAAGATTTTTAAAAATTCGCTTGCCACACCCGGTAATCGAACCGACTAAAATCCGAAAAAGTAACACCCTGTATTTTTATGGCATCAATCGATAGTGTCAATCATAAGGATCAAATCTCTCTAATAAACATGGTAACTTAAATTAAAGGAAGTCCTTGAAATCTAAAATTATAAATTCAATTTGGCAAAATAAAACACTTTAATCCAAAGTTCATCCATCCATCTGATACCATTTAACAATAAAATTCCATATTTAAACTACTTTTCTTTTTTTATCGTGCTGACACCGCTTCTGGTCAGCAGTAGTATTTAGGTATGTCGAACTCAAACCGACTAAAACCGCACGCCGTCTAAATTAACAGGTTATAAGTTGATCCATAGGGCAATTCTCTTGCCATTTTCGTTGCACAGGGTAGGTACACCGCGTGCAGGTTTCTAATTAAGCACCCAAAAATAACTACCTACCCTACCTACACATACCTCATGCAGTTACCCAATAAAGTTACATCCTAAACAGGTAACAAAGTTCATTCATTTAGTACTCATTTTACTAAATAAATTTCATCAAAGATATCTCTAGTGTTGATACCTTCTGAGAAATTCTTACAAGGTATCAACACTAGAGATATCTTTGATTTGATTAGAAATCTGCACGCGGTGTACCCTGTGCAACGAAAATGGCAAGAGAAATTGCCCTATGGATCAACTTATAACCTGTTAATTTAGACGGCGTGCGGTTTTAGTCGGTTTGAGTTCGACATACCTAAATACTACTGCTGACCAGCAGCGGTGTCAGCACGATAAAAAAAGAAAAGCAGTTTAAATATGGAATTTTATTGTTAATATGGTATCAGATGGATGGATGAACTTTGAGTTAAAGTGTTTTATTTTGCCAAATTGAATTTATAATTTTAGATTTCAAGGACTTCCTTTCGTTTAATTTACCATGTTTCTTAGATCATGTTAAGAGATTTGATCCTTATGATTGACACTATCGATTGATGCCATAAAAATACAGGATGTTACTTTTTCGGATTTTAGTCGGTTCGATTACCGGGTGTGGCAAGCGAATTTTTAAAAATCTTTGAATGCAGTTTTGTTTCTTTAAAAAAATAAAATGATGTCTCCTTCAAACAAAATGAGCTAACTTAAGGATTTAAGGTACTTTCCCTCCATGTGGCATCGCCGTGGGACGCCCTGTATATAAAAACTTTTCTATTATAAATCTATGATAAAAACATTAAAAAACCGATGTATCTTATTTTCTAGCCCACTACTTTCTTTCTAAATTTGTTTGTTAGATAAGTATAGAAAAAGAATATGCTGTGACCGTTGTCACTTGTTGCAATCATAGGGATATATGAAACCCGTTATAAAAGAAAGAGAATATAACAAAAATAAAAGGAAAAATAATTTACGGGCGATCTGAGGTCGGACTTCTACAGTAGAATGTCCTACAATATCTCGATTTCCGACAAAACTACAAGTCCTATGGAAAAAAATTAAATGACAAAGTTGTAGGTAATAAAGAGACCTACCTACAACTTTTGTGAACACTTTTTTCACATTACTTCAAAATTTATGTGAAAAATTGAAATAATGAAGTTTTTGATTTTTTATTTCTTCTTCTTCTTCTTCCTCTTAGCGTTAATTCCCAGTCGCATCCGAAGCTTTTTTTCAGCTCGGAGTCTGGGGTCCGCTTTATCAGTCTTAACTACGAATTTGGCTAGACCTCGATATTTTCCGTGAAGCGATTGTCATCTGATCTCCACAACCCAATGTTAACATTAGGCGATATCGAAGCTTTGCAGTTAGACCGTTGTTTTTTGGATTTTTGAGGGCTCCAACTACCCGTAACGACTGCCATAGATGTTCTTATGGCAACCGGGACCGACGGCTTAACGTGCTCTCCGAGGCACGACCAGACCAATGCAAATACCCATATTTCATGAACACAAATATTTGCACTGAGCGGGGATCGAACCCGCGCCTCCTGCGTAGCGGCCGCGTTCACTACCGCTACGCCACGGAGGCTGTCAAGGAGGTTTTTTATTTCTAACTTATGCAAAAAAATTTTTTTCTCACGAAATTTCGTGAAAACTTACCTAAAGTCCTAAAGGCACTGTAATTTTTTTGATTTCAAATATTCAATAGCGTCTCGGGCTCTCGGCGGTAGGTAATCACCAACTTTGCTCACTTGTACCATAATGTACTATTCCTTTCATTTTTGTTATGTTCTCGTCCTTTTATAACGGGTTTCATCCTACTATTATTTTTTTTTCACTTTTTACCATTTTCAAAAGTATTGACTCCGGTCTATTATCCTGATAGACAGTTGAAAAGTGGGTACTTTTCTTTCATCAAAATCGGTTCAGTTGTTTAGGCATGAAAGCGTAACAGACAGACAGAAAGACAGAAAGACAGAGATGTAAAAATCCCGAATAATTCCGAATTATTCCATATTATTCGGAATTATTCCCAAATATTCCGGAATTATTCCCGCTAAACTCACCTACAAAAAATGAAATAACTGTGTTTCCACCTACCTACTAAACGAAAACTTAAGTACAGACCTATGTAGGTATTGGTATATAGGTAGGTAGATACCTGAATAATAAATATCTTGACCTCAGTGACTTCACAAAATGTACCTACTTATATGTATGTATACGCGCAGTAACACGCGTTTTTTGGATGTCTTTTGTGGATTATGTGGATTTCAGCTTCTCCGCCACCATGGCACCTCGTGTACCATGGTGACGGAAAAGCTCAAATCCACGAATCATATGAAACCAATACGAGCATCTCTCGCGACTTGGAGTCAAGATGTACGGTACCTACTTATTTTATTATAATATGTAGGAATATTATATAATTTGAGTATGTACAACTTTAACACAGATACTATAACAGCGACTGTAAGCGACTTTCGACCTTAATGGCATTATCTTAATTACGTGTCTTTTTGCGCTAATAGATGACACTGATATCGAATATAAGAAAAAAAACTCGATTCTATGTCATGTCATTATGGTCGAAAATTGCTTGCACTACGTTTTTTAAGCTTTTTTATCCCTAGCATCCTTAACTAGTCTGTGCTATGGAGCAAATAGCCAAATTGGACCGATTTTATCGGATAATTATATGAAAACAACATAATAAATGGTGTCGGATATCGGATGTCGGCCATCGTCGTCCAGTACAGATATCGGATGGTGTGAAAACACTCTTAAAGAGTTTAAAAGTGTATAAGTAGGTACTCAGTTATATTCCTAACTCGGTAAAATCAAGAAAATGTTATTATAATTCACCACTTCATTCGTTTTAGCACGGTTGGTATAATATCGGTATTAATAAGAATACCGTACATGTAGACTGTATGTTCCTTATTATACCGATATTATACCAATATCTATAACCGTTTATAACGCTAATCATAACTGCATTTCGAGTCATCAAGAGTCAAGACTACATTTTTTCTTAATGATACCAAACCGAACCGACCGGAATAATTCCGAATTATTCCGGGTCATTTGGGAATTATTCGGGATTTTTCGTTTTATCCTCATCGGAATATTTGGAATTATTCCGGCCTTACATCTATAAACAGACAGACAGAGTTACTCTCACATTTATAATAATAGTATGGATTCAAATATGGATGGATTGAAACGATTACTGTGGATGAATTATGATAATTACGACAAAAATTATGTTTGAAATATAATATGTAGGAGATCATAACAACTTAATTTATTAAAAATATGCTATTGTGATGATGAACGAATGACCTTGTGTTGACTATCTCCTTTGTCTGAAATACTGGCTGTCATGACGTTGACATGACATTATACCTTCTATCGATTCATCCAACTAAGGTTTCCAGAGTCATTCTTTAAAAAAAAAACAAATATTTAAGCTGAATAAAGCCTTAAATATTTTAGCCTATCAATTTATTCAGTTTATAATTTTTTTACTATGTCGCAAGACGAGACGAAAAGTACGACCATACCTTTTTTTTTTTTTTTTTTTTTTATCGTGCGAAAAATCCCCACGGACGACCATACCCGCCTAAACTATTTCAAGGAGATATCAGCGTCCGGACCGCTTTGATGTCGAACCTTCCACTTCTGCTTCAGATCTGAAATGGACGCACTGAAAGTATTCTTTCGAAAACTTTATCTCAGAAGAGTAGCAACCGCTACCGAAACCATAAAGTAGGTCCATGTAAACTTTTTGTAAACCATATCTCGCCAACTATTTTTAATTTCATACGAAAATGTACCAAGTACAGTGATACTATCATACTCGATAGCACCTACGTAAAGAGACGAAATATCACCTTAGCTCGGCATTCTTTTACTCCAGAAGGCAGCAACCTGGAGAATTGGTAAACGAGTATGCGAGAAACCTTACATTACTTGCTCAAGACTGTCATTTCAAAGCAGTTACAACCAAGGAACACCAGAATGAGACAATTCGCGGAGTTCTTATCGCAGGGCTCTCTTCTAACAAAATACGAGAACACCTATTAGAGAAATGTACTTTAACTTTAGTAGAAACTTTAAATTTGGCTAATTCCCTTGAAAGTGCAGAAAACACATCTCACATAATAGAAAACAATACTAGCCCTGCTTCTTTCAATGCTACAACTGAGCATATTACACCAGAAGGGCCACCAGCACCAACAAACCTGGCCGCTGTAAATTATCGCAATAACCGAAAATGCTTCTTCTGTGGTGGCCACATTCACCAAAGAATTAAATATCCCGCTATCAACGCCGAATGCCAACTTAGCTCTAAAAAGGGACAGTTTGCCAATGTTTGCCGGAGCTCCCGCCAAACGCAACCTAACACAAATGCAGTTTTTTCTCCTGATGAGCACACTGAATCTCGTAAATCTGTCTACAATATCAGCTGATTCACCTTCAAGCCTACGCAAAGCGAGTATACCTATAACTGTTAATGATTATGGAGCCGATACCCTAGTTGACACGGGCAGCTCTCTCTTTATAGGCAACAACCTTGCACGAATAGTGAACCTAAAGAAAAGGCCATGTAGACAAGCCGTAACTCTGGCTTCGCTACTATAATAATTGACCGCTATGTATATAATAATATGCACCAGCCGCTACTTATCGTAAAAGATCTCTGTGCAGACGTGATCATTGGGCACGATCTTCTAAAGAATCATTCTTCGCTTGAACTTCAATTTGGCGGCGATAAAGAACCACTAAAGATCTGTAATGTCCTCGAAGCTTCTGTGCCACCGGCTTCTATTTTCACTAATTTGTCGCCTGATGTAAAACCTTTAGCTATTCGCTCACGGCGCCACTCGAACGAAGACCAGGAATTTATATCATAGGAAATTTCTAATCTATTGAAAGACAAAGTAATAGAGCCCAGTCTTCCTCCGTGGCGAGCACAAGTACTTGTTGCCCGTGGAGGAGGTCATCGTAAACGATTGGTGATTGACTACTTTTAAACCATTAACCGTTACACAGAGCTAGATGCCTACCCCCTACCAAATATCGATTCAATCGTATCACGAGTACCTAACTAAATACAACTTTTTCGCACAAATTGACTTAAAATCTGCCTATCACCAGGTCCCCATTCTTCCTAAGGAGAAAATCTACACGGCTTTTGATGCCTGCGGGAACCTTAACCAGTTCACTCGGATCTCATTTGGCGTGAGGTGAGGGGTCGCGGCATTTTAAAAGACAGAATTACATAATAAACTCTGAAAAATTCAAAGGAATATTTGCATATTTAGATGATGTCACTGTGTGTGTGGGAAAGATAAACAAGAACACGATGGAAACCTGCGCAGATTCATGGAAGCTGTCGAGAAATATCACTTAATCTTGAATGCTAATAAATGCATCTTTGGTGTCGAATCTATTAACCTTCTTGGCTATACGATTTTCCAGAATACTATAAAACCAGACAAATCTCACCTAGAACCACTTATAAACTTTCCCATACCTTCGGATGCTACTACTTTGAAAAGAGCACTACGCTTATTCGCCCATTATTCTATGTGGGTTCCTGTGGGTTCATAACTTTTCCGCTAAAATCAGACCACAGATATCACAAGACACTTTCCCGCTCTCTGAGGAAGTAGTTAACCGTTTCAAGGATCTTATGACCGAAGTAGCAAAATCTGCTCTAACTGCCATTGATGAAAAAGAAACGCTTGTCGTCGAAACGGACGCTTCGGAATTTGCCATAGCTGCAACGCTATCTGAAAAACGGCGATCTGTTGCTTTCTTTACTCGCTGCCTTAATGATTCTGAACGTCGCCAATCCCCCATAGAAAAGGAGGCTAGCGCTATAGTAGAAGCACTTCGCAAATGGCATCACTATTTGATTGCAAGACATTTCTTACCTGATGACTGATCAACAATCCGTGACGTTCATGTTTAATCAGCCACATTCGAGCAAGATAAATAATGAAAAAATAGAAAGATGGCGCTTAGAGTTATCTTGTTATAAATATGACATTAATGTTTTAAGCTGAATAAAGCCATAATTCCGTAATGCTTGTTTCTATCTAGTATCAGACCTATTTACCAATGATATACCTACCTACCTACCTACTATAAACTATAGATATATAATTTTGTCCACACTCTAAAATGGCGACAAAATAGTTATTTGTTATACAAGAGTGCAAAGTTGCTTTTTAACCGCGTGCTCAGTTTTGATGACCGAGCAAGCGAAAGATTCTAAATTTGAATCACGAGCGCAGCGAGTGATTCACAAACTAGAATCTTGAGCGTTAGCGAGGGAATCAAAAGAGCACAAGGTGAAAAATCTTTGCACTCGAGTGCAACACGTAACTTTTCATCCCACCTCAGCGAGGAAATAATGAAATGCGTATTAATACTAATAATAAAAAACAAAAAAATAAAAATTCAACAACAATGTTCAACAATATGACGTGAAAAAAATTCATGCGCGCAAAGCAAATTTAAAAAAAAAAGTACACCAAGGAGGTTCCGAGTCTGAGTTTTACATAAATTAAAAAAAAGTTGTATGATAAATTCGGCACCATAGATGTAGAAGTAAATAGGTTTAAGATGTTTTGAGTTCACAAACTTAGTACACACGATGTTCTAAATTCAAATTTACTTTATCCTCTAGAGGATAAAAACGACTTTTACGCTCAGTTATCGAAGAGCAAAAATACTCTTTCCGAGATGGTGGGATGAAAAATATTGAATGAGATCACAATTCACAAGATTATTATTATAAGTATGTACAATGTGTCATTAAAAAAAATTACTTTATCCTCTAGAGGATAAAAACGACTTTTACACTCAGTTATCGAAAAGCAAAAGTACTCTTTCCGAGGTGGTGGGATGAAAAAGTAATTACTTTGGTCATCGTTTTATGCGCCAATCAGAATGCGCCGACAGTGTGCGACCCAAAAAAAACTCTATAATAATAATTTTGTAATATTGGTAATAATAGTATTATCGATATAAATCCATATCCATACTCCATCCTACTAATATTATAAATGCGAAAATTACTGTCTGTTTGTCTGTCTGTTTGTCTGTCTGTTACGCTTTCAAATCTAAACCACTGAACCGATTTTGATAAAATTTAGTACAGAAATAGACTGGAACTTGGGAAAGGTGACAGGCTATTATTTGGTCACGATAACCGGCATCCCGCGGGTGGAGCCGTGGGCAACATTAATTCATAAATTATTAACATTGACGTATTATTAGAAAGTAGCTATAATTTTTTATACAGTGTTTGCGCCATTTATGAAAACCGTCATGCTCTTGTATGACGTGTCTATTAATATAACACGTCATTGCACATTGCTCTTTACATTTTTTTGTGTAGGCTGTTTATCGTACCTAAACTTTAGTATTATGTTATCTGTGCCTACACGTACTCAAGCCTGTAAATTCCAGAAGGGGTCAGCAGAGGTGTATTAACACTCACATTTCGCTAACTATGATTCCGGTCCCACGTAATACGGGCGAGCCTATTGACGTCAAGCGGGTCATTTTGTCATGGGCTTAGAGTAGTCATATCGTAGTTTCATAGTATCTAAGCCTAAGTAGAAAAAAAGTTATAGGCACTCTGGTGTAGTGATCTTATGTAGTGTAAGTGTATGTGGGTCATTCTTTGAAACCGAGTGTATTTGCCTCATTGATATGGCTCAATTTTTTTTTCACTTTTAGACTTTAACTCACATAAAATCGTGACCAGATCATTATAATGTTATATCATATTTCGAAGGCACTGATTTGTACCCAGTAGTTTAGGATATAGACTGTGCTGATAAATTGGTCAACCAGATTAATGAAGACCAAGGCAGATGAATGGGCTTTTGCACCATATTAATTAGAAGCATGCAGATAAATGAGAACAACATATTATCTTCAATCAACTTTACTATAAAATATCTGGCAATCATCATCACCACCTGCATATTGACGCATTTTCCTGATTGCATCCGTTCCAGATGACCTCGGAGCTCAGGGTCCGCCTTCCGGCTCTTCCTCCTCCACTTTGCACGATCTTGGGCGTCAATGGCAGTGAGACGATTTGCACGCATGTCACCCTCCATGGCATCAAGCCAGGACTTCTTGGGCCTACCCCTTTTACCTGGACTCGGCGGGGGCACCATCCGCGCCATTGCTAGGCATTTGTTACCCATGTAGCCTGGCGCTTGCCGCAAGACGTGGCCGCACCAGTGAAGGCGGCTCTCTTGCATTTTATCCGCGATGTCACGGACATGAAGACTGCCGCGGATGCGAGAGTCCACACATCCATCGCAGCATTTTCATCACCGTGACACGTAGTTCTTGCTTGTGTCGCTCCAGGAGCGGTCACACCTCTCATCCATGTAAGAGAGGACAGGTCTAATGATCGTCTTATAGACCTGCCTCTTCAACCTATTCATTAATTTTGGGATCACGCGTGACGCCAGTCATTTCTCGCCACTTGGCCCACGCAGTAGCAATCCATGCCCTGACGTCGTAGTTGATTTCACTAGTCACATGAAGTACAGATCCCAGGTACTTAACCTGGTCCGTGCGCTCGACCAAGTCATCGCCTATGTGAATGGGTATGGGATCTGTGGAGTTTAACGCTAAGTATTCTGTCTTCGCTACATTTAGCTTCAGACCACCGCCGTTCTCAAGCACTTCCTTCCACCCTTTCACGCGTCGCATTAATCTGCTCCTGTCCACGTCCATCAGCGCAATATCAACAGCATACATGAGCAACCACGGGGGCTGCTCATGCGAGTTTCTGATGCTTTCCAACAAAACGTATAATACTACGCTGAACAGGTAAGGACTAAGGACGGATCCTTGGTGTACCCCGACGGTGATGGGGAAGGCTTTGGAGTCACCAACAGCAGTCCGAACCACAGAACCGGAATGTCTCGGATGGTGTCAATGTAAGTTTCTGGGACTCCCTTGGCCCGCAATGCCCATCAGATCATCGCGCGAGGAACACAGTCGAAGGCCTTCTGTATGTCTAAGAATAGACAGTGCAGAGGCGTGTTCTTCGCCCTGTGTTTCCTTTACTTTCCTGTCGGATCCGGGAGTCGTTTATCTGCGGTAACTACCACTCTCCTGCACCGATTCCTTGCCTTTGAAGATTGGTGTGATGATGCTCAGCCTCCACTGGCTTGGGATCTCACCGGGTATGCGGTTATAGAGATTTGCTAGAATGCTTACACCATGGGCACCCTTTGCCTTCCAAGCCTCGATAGGGAGTTCGTCGGGGTCCTACAGCTTTCCGGTTCGTCATGCGGCGAATGGCAGTCTCGAATTCTGCAGGCGTTATCGGTTGCACTAGTCCTTGATTCGGAGGGAGGTCTGGTGGCTGCACCTCTAAATGCTGCTTATTAAGCAGCTCGTGGTAGATGGTCGCCATCTCTCCTTCACCGCGACTTTCTCGTACAACAGATTGCCCCCAGGATCTTGAGTGCAGCGGCACTTGGATAGACCCTGTGCCGCTTTGGTCCTGGACCGCGCCAACTTTTGCCCCTCAGACGATTCCACTATAATGTAAACAACATTTTTGTACCATATTCAACAAATAAATGTTGCATACGTCCATAGGCCACGGTAACCACTTTCCATCAGGTGGGCCGTGTGCTTGTCTGCCACCTAAGTGGTATAAAAAAAAAAAAAAAAAAAAAAAATAAAGGACATTGAACTGTGAACTTTGAACTTTGAACTTTGAACTTTGAACTTTGGTATATAGCCGTTGTAAGTGGTCTCGTTTAGCCCTGGCTACGGCTCTCCTGGGGGTGAATTTGCATCTTTGTACGCATCCCGGTCTTCGGAAGATTTGGACGCTTGCTACTTTTTAAAGAGGGCTTTCTTCGCCCTGATCTCTTTCTGGACTGTGTCGTTCCACCAACAAGTGTCCCTGGCACACTTTCGTCCACCCATAGACATACCGAGCGCCGCCCTCCCCGCTTGAAGAATAGCTGCCTGAATCCTGTCCCAGTAAACCTGTACTGGTTCGTCTACAGCATCAGCGTACTTGTCATTGATGGCTGAGACGAGACTTTGGGACTTGACTTCATCAAACAGCCAACACTTAATTCTGCGTTGGGCACGCTCAGCACGTTTGCCTTTGGGTTTCACGCGGAGGTCCATGACAAGGAGACGGTGCTGGCTAGTGAGAGTCGCCCCGGGTGTAACCTTGCAGTTGGCCACCTAGCTGATCCTGTGCCTCCTAGTAAGTAGGAAATCTACCTGGGTAGAGCGCCCTCCGCTCTTGTACGAGTAGGTGTTAAGATGTTCGGATTTCTTTTTGAAGTACGTGTTCACGATGGTATGAACGGCAGTCGCATAGGGTTGCAACTTGCGACTACCGTATCGAAAACCACCGTGGACACGCTCAAACTCCTCACACCCGCCACCCACATGACCGCTCAGGTCACCACCCAGGACGATTCCCTGCGACAGCGGGATGTCACGAAGCCTGCACTTCCCCGAGTTGGTCCCAGAACGATCTTTTCGGCTTCGCTACGCCTAGCCTGTGGCGCGTAGGCACTTATCAGGTGGGTTACAATTCCATTGATAAGCTGCACCCTCACGACCATAAGTCGCAACGCCCGGGAGAGCACCACGAATCAGGTGCACCTGTGTACATCAGCTGGTAGCCGTCCCCAATGTGCATCGAGCTACTGCCACCCCAACGAGTCTCCTGCAGGAACGCCACGGCCACTCTCTGCCTGCAGAGTACGTCAGCCATTTTTTGGCCTTTCCGGGGGCAATTGCCAACCTCCAACTCCGAAGGGAAAGCCAGCGCCAGAGCCTCGTCCGTTCTTCAGCAGGTGCACCGGCTTGCAGGTGAGGATGGCCTGGGGCCCAAGATCTTGGTGGACCCCCTTGCACCTAGAAATTCTTTTTCATTAAAGCTCATAAAAACGTAAAGAAAACTGGTCATAAGTTGAGATTATTGTTGTTATTTTTAATTAATCCTAATTTATCTGGCCCGGACAAATTCATCTGGGCATAAGAGCCAGATAAAACCAGACTAATGGGAGCCGGACAAATTAGAAAGTTATAGTTAATCGAACCCTGCCCCTTTATTTATGAACAGATAGAATTAAAGGTGTAATTAACATGAATAGATAACATTATGACAGACCTTGGTTAAGTTTCAAAACATAACTAAAAACCCGGAATCCATGAAAGAATACAGATTAATTATGCGACATGCGTGACAAACTCCCAAATAACAACTTTCAGTCGTATTTTTTAACAAAATATAACACTTAAACGTGCAAGTGTTCGATAGCTCGCTACTGACTGACGCGATCAATCACGAGTCGGTATTCATTAAGCAAATATTTTGTGTTTACATTGAAATTATGCTTGAACAAGATGCGCCAGTTGAATTATCATTTTCGTCGGGGACATTTTTTAAAGTAATGTAATTACGAAGATATCCAATTATTTTGAATTTCAGTTATAACATATCAAGAAACATATATTCAAATATCGATGCAAACTTCTTATTTTAATATAATTGCTTCTTAAGATCGCAAAAAATCTAATAATTCAACAAAAAGCGGCATGGGGACACACCAGATTAATTAGTTTTTACTGTTTTCTGTTAGTTAAATTATTGCTTGTATTAAATAATCCCAATTAATTAATATATGCGTCGATAGACATTTTTATTTACTATGTAACCTGAAATTTTTGTGTTATTTGGAGAATAAATTGATGTGTTCTTCAGTCAAAAACATGTCTAATCTGGTTTACAAAGAATCACCCATGTGTATGTATGTGTACCTACCTACCTATTTTTTTTTTAAATTGTGTACGTACCAAATTATTGGCCAAAACAAATCAGTACTACAATTAACATCAACCAAGTATCCGGCATTTATATCCGAAATCAATTATAATTATACGAGTAGATATAATTGTATTTCCTGATTACATCTCAACAATTTTAGAAATAATACTTAATGCTTTGGATTGAATGAACCTTAAATTGTTGCAGGCAGGAAAAAACTAATGAAACAAAATTCATTTTGATTTATTTTGTATCATTTTCGTACCTACAGTTACATTACTATGTTTCAAATGCTTTTAAGACGCCATGTTCATAAAATAAATTTCTTTAAATCGTTACAAATAGTTTTATTTAAAAAATACCTGAAATAACTTTATACTGTGTAAGCATCCCCTGAATAGCAACTGGAACGACGTGAGTAACACTTAGGTGGCAGATAATAACATGGCTCACCTGATGGGAAGTGGTTACCGAGGCCTATGGACGTGTGTAACACCAGGGAGGGGCGTCACACTCGTGCTGCCGATACTGTAACAAAAACCTTCTAATGGCGTTCTTGTAGAACTACCGTATTTTGTAGTAAGTTGCAGTCGAATGTTGTTCCTGTTTATGATGCTTTAAGATCATAGATATCTTAGTGGTATAGACAATGGAGATCAGTGTTTAAAATGCTTAAAATCCAATAAAAGAGGTTATAACTATAACCAACTGATCTATAGAGTATAGAAACGAGTGCCAAAAACACTGGCCAAAAATAATCTAAGACATCAAGCACCCAGTTACTTATAAAAGAAGAAAAATGTTGTTATGAAAATGGGCGCCAAAACGTCATAGCATTTTTTATGATATTTTAGTAATTTAAAATTTCTTAAAGTTATTTATATTTAATCAAAATCCCAAATGTGATCAATTGAAAGTGTCAAGGTTTTTTTTTTTTAATAAATAGTAAATAAATAGTAAGTAACAAAAATTGACATACTTTTGGAGTGTGCAGATGTGACCGAGAATGGAGGAGTGATATTATATGATGGGGAGCCTGGGTGTACCCAGGGTGGGACAAGTGGGGTGCTTACTCCACTCTGCTCTGCCCGAAGAAACACACCACAGCTCCTCGCCCCTCCAGATCCAATTTGACTTTTGCCCCATCCCTGAAAGACTTTTGTCCCATCCCTGTAAGACTTTTGTCCCATCCCTGATCATCCCATTCCATTAGGAAAGCTGGGAACGTCCATGACGGAGAGAATGAATAAATGAGTTAATTAATTTTGACACCTTTATAAATGGAAATAGCGCGCCTTTTTTATTGTCATTGTATGACAGCTACTTAATAGTTACTGGTCAACTACTATTCGCTATTTTTGTTCCTTACAACCAGTAATTGATCGAACGAACGAAGCGAGCGGATGCTTTGTGGAGGGAGAAAATGGGAGGGAAGGGGGAAGGTTTGCTGTGCCGTTATTTATGAACGGATCTTGATGATGTAGGCTGTTGTGAAAAAAAAAGGATGCTCGCGAGGTCTACTATTTACAGAACTACAAGTATCTTCTTCATCCTAGCGTTGATTCCCAGTCGCATCCGAAGCTTTTCAGCTTGGAGTCTGGGGTCCGCTTTACCAGTCTTAACTACGGATTTGGCAAGACCTCGATATTTTCCGTGAATCGGTTGCCATCTGACCTCAATGGTAACATTGGGCGATATTGAAGCTTTGCAACTAGACTGTTGTTTTTGTACTTTTTAGGGCTCCAACTACCCGTAACGACTGCCATAGATGTTCTTATGGCAACCGGGACCGACGGCTTAACGTGCTCTCCGAGGCACGACCAGACCAATGCAAATACCCATTTTTCATGGACACAAATATTTGCACTGAGCGGGGATCGAACCCGCGCCTCCTGCGTAGCGGTCGCGTTTACTACCGCTACACCACGGAGGCTGTCAGTGTACAGAACTACAAGTATAAATATATATTATACAGAAGTCATTGGAACAAAATGCCTGCTATCAAATATATCGCGATAGTATAGGTATCCGTTATAAAGAGTTTTATTTGATGTACAATTTGGTTTCAGGTTGACATGTCTTTGGCAAGGTCATTACAAATATTAAGGATAATACAGAAATGTACTAGCCCTTACTGTCCTACGGTAAGTTTTATAAAAAAAACAATTACCTATGAATAGAATAGTTAGATCTTTATTTGCCAGAACATTATAAGTAAGGCTGTTAGTTACAAATTATGTCTTATGACTAGCTACATAATTTTCTGTTTTTTTTTTCTTTTTTATATTATATAGTAAATTATGATTAGTCTGCGGGATGAACCGAACTTATCTGATAAAACATCACCAGCCAAACCAGAATTTAATTTGCTTCGCGTCAATATTGCAGCATAACTACGAATGACAACGCTCCTTATGTGTATACCTTCAATTGGCTTTCTCTAAGCCTTTTCACAAAAAACGCAAAGGTTAGCAGGAGGCCGTAGGTACGTCACCCCCACACCTGCGTTCGGAGAGCCAGCCCGCCCCTTGCCTGCTCTCTCTTGTGCCCTCTGTTAGTCAGAGGCCACTTCCACTTCGACCAGAATATGCTGTGGAAGAGTGGCTCTGCTGTCTCCGTTGCCCCCCAAAAGCACCCCTCCAATGTGTATCCTAGCACGCTATCCTCCACCTTCCCAGTTACCTTTTCAGGTAGATGTACCAAATAATATGATTTTCAGTACTCCGTGAGAAAAGCGGATTACTCCAGAGAATCATTCCTGAGTGGAACGAATGCGAATTTTCTTGAAAATCAGTATTTAGACTGGTCCCAGTCTAACGAATCTGTTGATCCAGTAAGTACCTACTGTCACATTTTAAAAATCGAATTCTACTAATATAGAGTCGATATATTAATAATATGTATCCAATGTCCATACTTTCATACTAATATTATAAATGCGAAAGTAACTCTGTCTGCCTGCTTGTCTTTCTGTCTGTCTTACGCTTTCACACCTAAACCACTGAACCGATGTTAATGAAATCTGGTACAGAGGTAAATTAGAACTTGGAAAAGGACATCTGGGCTATATTTGGTCGCAAATATCGCGATAATCGGCATCCACGCAGGCCGAACCGCGGGCAATAGCTTGTATTGTATTACAGTTCATTGTATTAGAGTAATAGATCGATTTGCTTCGGTTGTGTAGAGCGTTTATAAAGTAGGTGGACCGTGTGCTTGTCTGCCAACTAAGTGGTATAAAAAAAGGTGAAACTGTTTGTTTGTTACATAATTAAACTTAGGTTTTAACTGCTCTAAAAGATATCAAACTATAGACATCAGGGATGTTATGGATATGAAATTTTTGATACGGATTGGATACGGATTTAGGAATGATTATACCGGATACGGTTATGGATACGGATATGAATTTAATTCGGATTATCCGTTAGTTTCGGATAATTTCGGTTACGGATATTAAGATTGTGAAGTAAATGATAACTTTTCAAATTGTTTCAATAAGTTCAGAATCTTTAACTTCATTTTATCGTAGATACATTGCACTGTAAATTAGTATCTAAAGTACTGCCGACCTCTAAGATTATAACGTGGTAAGGCTGCACTCTTTGAAATCCCACACCTTCTACAAGAATAAAATGGCAAGTTTTGTAACGCAATCAATTTAGCCACTAATTTATCAATTTCAATTAATTGTCAATTTCAATTACGCTCCGCCCCTATCCGATACTATCCGAAACTTTTATTTCGGATTAGGTTACGGTTACGGATATTTTTTTCTATCGGATATCCGATAGTTTCGGTTACGGAACTCCCTAACATCTGCACCGTGCGACAGAGATATAATGCTCTACCAATCGTAGCAAACCAATTTTAGCCGAATTCTTTTTCTAATTTCCCTAGCTTGGCACCTACCATTACAAAGATTTTAACAGCGATTGGTTGGTTGATTTTTCTAGTCATGGAACACATTGTACGCTAGTCTGTGCGGCTCTAAGCTGAACGTACCCGAACTGGCCGAGGATGAATACTCTCCTAAATCACTCAGTAAGTAATAAAGTAGACTAAAAATTAATCATAATCGGGATAAATGTAAATTATACCAATTAAATCACGATAAGTTAAAGTTAAAAAGTGATTTTATTTCAATGAAAGTTATAGTTTCGTAGACTTGTGTTTAGTAAAATGATTTAATTAAAGATACTTACAGTTAATATTTAACTTAGTCGCGACTCGCGATTCCCCCCGTTCTCGATTTTTCCTGAAATTACTGCTATTCTCATACGAAACATTTCGGTGGGAATCGAGAAAGGCGAACGGGGGGAATCGCTACTATAACCTTTTTTTTTTTCAATAAAGGTAACGTTTGTATTTCAGCTCTACCTCTGTCTGGTAGAAAAAGCACAAGCTCTGAAACTTCTACCGAAACAATCAAACTACATTTAGCAGTTCAGGGCTTAATCAGAAGTTACCAGGTACCTATTGTATATTATGATTATTAAAGGGTAATGGAGGCTCCACCAAGTCTAGGCCCAAGGCAAGTATATCCGGTACACCTGCTGATTAACTATCCTCTCCTAGCCGGTACACCTGCTGATTAACGGAGGAGGCTTTGGTACAGGATTTACTCTCGGGATTGGGTTGTCAGACGCCAGTCGCTTCTAAAAAGGTGGGCTCCAAAGTTCTAAACTTTGGACGCAACTGGGTCGCTATGACGATGATGAACAATATCCAGTAAGTGACAAACAAGTCTGCCACACACATACACACGTGTTGAGACTCAACACGAATACATAATACCTTTTTTTTCGTGGAGAAATCCCCATGAATGCCACCCCCATCAGCCATCAAGGTTGATTATGTTGAACTTGGACCGACAAATTAAAATCGCACGGAATTCCGGCTCTCAATTACCAGGGTATAAAGCTAAATAATGGAGAATTTCCCACGCACCCCAGCTTTAGGGCCAGCAACCAGACCTTGAGACATCTACAGTTTAAGATGGCGCCCCGGCTGTGGGAAGCACGATGTTCCCATTGAACCCCCTGGAGGTGTGAGCGTGACGTCACCTCGTACCGGATGACACACCACGCGAATTAATAATACCTGTTATATTGCAGGCACGAGGTCACCTCCTCGCTAAGACAGACCCGTTGGACCTTACGCTTCCAGCGAGGATGCTCGACCAGGCGAAGAAACTTCCACTCGGCACCAAAGCGCTGGAGTGCATTATGGTCGCTCGGGAGCTTAGCACAACATTGAGTGAGTTTACTCTTCTTCCTCCTAGCGTTAATTCCCAGTCGCACGCGAAGCTTTCAGCTCGGAGTCTGGGGTCCACTGCACCAGTCTTAACTATGGATTTGACTAGATCTCGATATTTTCCGTAAAGCGATTACCATCTGACCTCCACAACCCAATGATAACATTAGGCGATATCGAAGCTTTGTAGCTAGACCATTGTTTTTGGACTTTTTAGGGCTCCAACTACCCGTAACGACTGCCATAGATGTTCGTACGGCAACCAGGACCGATGGTTTAACGTGCTCTCCGAGGCACCACCAGACCAATGAAAATGACCATATTCATGGATACAAATATTTGCACTGAGCGGGGATCGAACCCGCGCCCCCTGCGTAGCGGCCGCGTTCATTATCGCTACGCCACGGTGCACGGTGGCTGTCCGTTGAGTGTGCTGTGAGTTTACTGGTCATCAATATTGTTAAGTGGCCCTTATTATTTCATCACATGAGCGTAGGTAACCCTTGACTCCCCTTGGCTCGACCTGGGTATTGAAATTGCTCGCCTGCCTATTGTGAACCTGTGTGTGGTGGTAGCCTGCCAATCGCAATGCTCCGTTCTTTTGATACATTTATCTTACTTACGACTACGATAGTTTTTCGGGCTAGGGGCAATAACCGGTTTTTATAGCCCCATTTTTAATTTCCCATTTTGCCATATTTTCCTTGCAACGGTCAGCTTGGGTCCGCAGGCGATTTAGGCTTAGTAGCGGAGACGCAGCTTTGTGTAATTCAGTCCTTATATAACTGATACAGAAATACTGACAGTAAGTTACTGGTACTTACAAACATTACTGGACTTATTTATAAATTAAAAATATTGTTCTTCAGGTGAAAAACATATGGATATGGTATTCCAATTGCCAGAAAGCACTTATATCGGTGGCAAAGAGCAAGCACTATCACTCAGGTAAGACAATACACCATAGCTAGGTATACTTATAATAAAAAGCCAAGGAACATGATCCCTTTCATCTATAATTGGTTTATTATGAATTCTTATTGGAGTGATCTCTTCTCAACCCAGAGAGAAAAACAGCCAACGCCTCATCCGTCAATCAGCCACAGCATAGTCAGGAAAGTGGACGATTTAGAAATTTAAATAGACCGATCGGGAAAGTAGGAAGATCAGGAAAGTGGACGGACCGGGAAAGTAGACGGATTATACCGGAGGGAGCAGAAGTTGTACGTGGAGTTTTTGGCTTTTTCCAGTAACTGCGGGTTTGTCTGAACTTTGTTATTTACCGTGAAGCGATTGCCATCTGACCTCCACAAGAATACAGTTAGACTCCAGCTACCAGTAACGACTGCCATAGGTGTTCGTACGGCAACCAGGACCGATGGTTTAACGTGCTCTCCGAGGCACCACCAGACCAATGAAAATGACCATATTCATGGATACAAATATTTGCACTGAGCGGGAATCGAACCCGCGCTTCCAGCGTAGCAGTCACGTTCACCGTTACCGTCACGCCACAGAGGTTGTCAGTATAAATCCAGCACTGACCAATATAATTTCTTGTTATCCAGGGAAATAATTCACCGCTTAGAGAACGCTTACTGTGGTTCAATAGGAGTTGAGTACATGCACCTGTATGACATTGACGCCGTGCAGTTCCTCAGGAGCCGCGTGGAGCCGCCGAACGTTTACAGCAACACTCTGGAAGAAAAGAAACTCATCATGAAGCGGCTCACTAAGGCAGTTTAGTAAGAACGTTTTTAGATCTTTAAAATTGTAAGTTAGAGAGGAACGCAGGTCACTGTTGGACGATAGTACTTATATTATAAAAATAATTTAGGTAGGCACTACGAACAATTATTTCTACTGTGATGATGGGCATAGGCCTATCCCAAAATGCCACATAGCAGCCGAATCTCTGTCTTCCGCATCCAATCTATGCCAGCCACCCTTTTCAAATCGTTGAAATATTCTAAAGAATTAGGGAACGCGACTTTTGTAGATAGAAAGAAAGAATAATATAAAATTGGATTTTAGTTAATGAGTAGATAAGTAAGTTATCTCCAGCCGCATTATTCACCAAAAGTTTTGTCTACCGTTGATGTTTTACCTGACTTGTAATGAGGATGCAATTAAAAACATTTCTTAATAAGAATTGCTGGGGTTGGGAGATGATGTGAGAATGATTTAACTTTGACTCATTACAGTCCACTGCTATTGGAAATCTATTTCTCCCAATGTGCATCCTCCGCTTCTGCATCCTGTCCATCCAGCCACCTTTCTTCAGGTCTTCAGTCCATCTGGCTAGGGGACGCCGTTTTGCCTTCTCGCGGGCCAGTTTGACACTTCAGCTAGGCATAACATTCATTCTTCTTCTTCATCCTAGTTTTAATCCCAATCGTATCCGAAGCTTTCACCTCGGAGTCTGGGGTCCGCTTTACTAGTACCAGTAAATACATTAGTGTCATAATATAAGACTGACGATAAACTTTTCTCGACCAGTTTAGAGAAATATTTTGCAGCAAAATGGCCGGCGGAGAAGCGATTCGGTTTGGAAGGAGGCGAGAGTATGATCGCCATGTTGGAAGAGATTGTGGACACCAGCACCCGACTCGGTGTCAAGTCTATCGTTATAGGCATGCAGCATCGAGGTTAGCTCTATATTATCAGCCCCCCTAGACATGTGGCAAGTCGTCGACAGGTGTTTTGCAGAATAGAATGATGAGTGTATGTTATGTATGGGATTTGACGTATATGACAGTCGTCAACGTATGTCATCGTCAAAATACGTGTCATATACGTCAGATCTCATACATTCATCAATATTTGCCGCATTGGAGCCGCAGTGGAGTTTGTTGCGCCGTTTCTTCTCCATTAGCGCCTAGGAAGCGGTGGTAAACTTAGTTTTAAGGATAATTTGATGTCAAAAAGCTGTAACAGTGTTGCACTATTTTGAAAATAAAGAATTGAAATTGAAATTTAATTTTGTCGCCACCGAATTGCCATTCGTCTAGGGGAGCAGAGGAATATCGAAGTTGTGTTGTGTAGAGTTGTGAGACTGTTTAGGGATCCAACTAACCGTAACCGTTGCAACTAGTCAATGGCAACCGGGAGGGACCGATGGTTAAGGGTACGAAGAGCCTCAATGGCAAAAATGATATCTTAGAAATATCCTAGAACTGACCTGCATAACTTTACACACACGTTACACATCCATATACTAACTTACTCGGTCACAACTTAGCTGGGAATGGTCTCTGGCTCAGTGGTGACCGAGTTTGGTACCGTCCCTGGTGGAATTAGAGTAGAACTTCCTGAGGAACTATATCGATTTTATGACGATATTGTCTCACAGAACTAGTGTAAAATGTAATGTTTTGTTCAGGTCGACTAAACATGTTGGTTAACGTATGTCGAAAGAAGATGGTCGATATTTTTGCGCAGTTCAAACCTATGGAACCTAAGGAACCGGTAAGGATACAAACGAAATATTTATATTTATCGAGTTTGGGAACTACCGGTGGGGACCCATCTTGCCCCCGGAAACAGGAAGGGACCGCTCCGGCCTGCTTTTGCTAGGATGACAGGTAGCTCCACCTGTCTTCACAAGGCCTGCGTTCCTGGAGCACGGTCGTTGAGTGACCTCCGACATCTGGGGTCCGCTTTACCAGTATTATCTGCAGATTTAGCTGGACCTCGATATTTTTCGTGAAGCGCCTCCGCAAGAAGTACCTAGTAAACAAAACCGGAAGTAGAACATTCACAAGTTTGCGTAGGTCCCATAGATTTTATGAGTACCTATTTGGTTATTGAGTATAACCCGTTCGATGAAACTACTCATAACCAATCTTACTAAAGCAATCAACGATGATTGGACTTTAATATTTCCTTTGCATACTTCCCACTATTTCCTATAAACCCATACATTGTGTGCACCATCTGGCATTACATTAAGCGGTTTTATTACGCAGGGTTCTGGTGACGTCAAGTACCACTTAGGTACCTACGTCCACCGCTTCATCCGCCGCACGAATAAGTACATAAAGGTGTCCATGAGCGCCAACCCATCTCACTTGGAGGTGGTGGCGCCCGTAGTGGCCGGTAAGACGCGAGCTGAACAGTTTTGGAGAGGAGACAATGGGGATAAGGTATGTTCAGCTGTTTCTTTCACCAATAACGGTCGGAGGTAAGTATAATAGTACTGAAAAACTTCCTGCTTTGCCAAGAAAACAGTGAAATCTCGGTTGAATCGGTAGATGGCTCCACCGTCACCCCAAAGACGGATGTATAGAGGAATTTGTATTGGCTTCGTGCGGGTCTCGGTGGCTTAGTGGTCAGAGCATCCCCTGCAAGGGAAAGATCGCGGGTTGGAGTCCCGCAAGAGGTCGATTCTCTTTTCCCTTTCCAAATCGATTTGAACAGCAAAATCGATTAGAATATAGGAAATACTGGAAGAAAATGTCTGTTAAGTTGAATAAACAGGTGTATTAAACCATCATTAGGGGCTGTCTTTTTCCACGACTGCAGAGAGTGGCCCTTGCTAAAGTGACATAAGCAGGCGCTGCGTGTCACGGAGATGAATATGCAGCGGTGGAGTCATTCATAATGGTGTTTATATAAAGAAACAGGTTACCACCGTGTAAGTTCCGATGCAGTAGAATAGAGCCACCTCATCTCTTCCTGTGGATGTCATAAAAGGCGGCTAAGGGATAGGGCTGTTCTCCATCCGACAGTAAACATACAGCCCATGACTAAGTGCCCGCTAGGCGGCAATAGCCCCCTATTACGTGACAGCAAAAATCATAGTTGGCGAAATATGGCCGGGTGTTATGTTAATACACCTGTGGCGATACCACATGTACACAGCGCCATCTAGCGACAGCAAGCCGAACTACTACGTCACTACGAATCCTGCATCGCGAAAGTAAAGTTCCAGCGCTGGTACAAGCCACTGTGGAGGTACGAGGTGTGATGTCCCTCCAACAAAAAGGGAGGATCCTCCGACCAGGCAAGGTGATCACGCCTGGCGGGCCGCGGCCCAACGATTGTCGTTGGGATGTTGTATATAGCTTGTACCAGCGCTGGAACTTTACTTTCGCGATGCAGGATTCGTAGTGACGTAGTAGTTCGGCTTGCTGTCGCTAGATGGCGCTGTGTACATGTGGTATCGCCACACAACTCTGCCTACCCCTTCGGGGATTTATAGGTGTGAGTATATGTGTACAGGGGATCTTGTATTTGGCAGGTTATGGCGATCATTATGCACGGTGACGCGGCCATCGCGGGTCAAGGCGTGGTGTACGAGACCATGACGCAGACGAACCTGCCGGCCTTCACCACGCACGGCTGCATACACATCGTGTGCAACAATCAGATCGGCTACACTACAGACCCCAGGTTTTCTAGGAGCACGCCTTATTGTACAGGTCTGTATATTAGCTAGATACAACATCAAGACGTTAATTTAAAACAAAAACTAGGTTAACGTCTTATAATATGAGCTATCTGCCAATAAATCTTCTTCTTCCTCTTAGCGTTAATTCCCAGTCGCATCCGAAGCTTTCAGCTGGGAGTCTGGGGTCCGCTTTTGCCAGTCTTAACTACGGATTTGGCTAGACCTCGATATTTTCTGTGAAGCGATTGCCATCTGACCTCCACATCCCAATGGTAACATTAGGCGATATCGAAGCTTTGCAGCTAGACTGTTTTTGGATTTTTGAGGGCTTCAACTACCCGTAACGACTGCCATAGATGTTCTTATGGCAACCGGGACCGACGGCTTAACGTGCTCTCCGAGGCACGACCAGACCAATGCAAATACCCATATTTCATGAACACAAATATTTGCAGTGAGCGGGGATCGAACCCACGCCTCCTGCGTAGCGGCCGCGTTCACTACCGCTACGCCACGGAGGCTGTCGATCTATCTGCCAATAAATATTACGTTAAAATCAGTTCAGCCACTGTCGATTACATAGAACAAAAGACAAACAACAGAAATTGTAAAAATTGCTTTTTTGCTATGTGTACAGTTAGCGTCAACTTGATCTTGACTGGCAGGGTGCTCAAAAAGATCTTAATACGAGTACCATGTCATTAAGATCTTTTTGAGCTAATAGCTGTACATTTATTAAAATACTGCTTTTTCCATTACGATACATTACATTACCTATATTACATTGCATTGCGTTGCATTGCATTACATTGCGTTGCATTGCATTACATTGCGTTGCATTTACATTACATTGCATTGCACTGCATTGCAATACCAAACAAATAAGAATTACCTACAAAATCAATTTTATATATTTGTACAGACGTTGGTAAAGCGATCGACGCGCCAGTGCTACACGTGAACGGCGACGACGGTGACGCCGTGGCCCACGTGGCGCGCGTGGCCATCGAGTACCGCTGCCGGTTCAAGAAGGACATCATGGTGGACCTGGTGTGCTACCGCCGCCACGGCCACAGCGAGGAGGACGAGCCGATGTACACGCAGCCTCTCATGTACAAGAAGATTAAAGCTATGCCTACAGGTGAGCCGCTTCAGAGATGGCTCTTAGCTACTTTAACAAAAATATTTGCGGCTCGGGTCTCAAGAGAGCCGAAGACGGTAATCACCATACACGCGAGTGGCATACGATTATTTTCAACACACTTGCGAATAAAATATACTAAAAAAACTACATAACACAATCAAAACACAATAGTAAAAATCTATTTGTTGTCATACTTGTCATAAATATGCGCGCGCATCTAACATTTTTTTATTTGTTCCTTTTTTTTTTTTTTTTTTTTTATATTTGCTCCTTTCGGAACAGGCTAAGGTTCTATAACCATGCTGCCTTGTCATCAGTTTATTTTATTTGTTCCTTTCGGAACAGGCTAAGGTGCTATCACCATGCTGCCTTGTCATCTACTTACTTAAAGCCCGACCAGGAAAATAAAATACCTCGCCATATTGCGGTAAACTATTGGAACTAATTTCTTCATATGGTAACAATCTATACAATGTCATTATGGTCACTGTCAGTGTGGTGTCAATTGTGCGTGTTGTTGAGTTTGAGAGCGCTACAAAACTACAAAACTATAGTAATATGCCGAAAACTATTAAAAGCCAGTTAAGAAAAGTAATTTATAATATAACAAAGTATTTGTCGGATAAAAAGTAGGAAGGATTGGACTCTGTTCCTCTAAATAACATCACAGACCTTGTTGTCAACATGACGGGTAGGTACATCATAGAGTACGTGCAATGAAGTTGGCCTAAACTACTGATTTTACTGTGACTAATTATTATTCACATTTTTAGGTATATCCCGATCTTCTGTAATAAAAATACGAAGAGAAGGTCAAACGTCAAATGTATTTTCTACGCCTAAGAAAAATAAGCCTAACGCAAAAAAGAAAATCATGCTCGATTATTTTGATCTCTGTGCTGTTAGGCATAAAATACAAGAATTTTATGCAGTCCGAAAACCAATATCGCGTGGTCCCTGTTCTATACATAGTGTAATGTAACTGTATGTCTAACTTGTATTTACCATTCCAAGCAGTAAACTATTATACGGATACTACTGTGTTTTGATTTGTGCCCAGTCCTTGTAACCAGTATAACACGCCGCGTCTATTTTTCTATTTTAACCAGAAAACTTAACAGAGAAAAACTTAACTTTTTAACAGAGAAAAAAAAAATACATTTTAGTGAAAGTTTTGTATATTAAACACGTACTACAAGTTGAAATTATCTTTTAAAATACGAAGCTGCATGAAATGAGCAAGCAATAAGTATATTAATTCGTTTGTAATATTGGACACGATCTTTTTTGTATCGAAACTTTTTTAAGTCAAAGTCAAAGTCTTTATTTCTCAAAATAGTGCAACACTGTTACAGCTTTTTGACGTCAAAAACTCCTTAAAACTAAGTTTACCACCGCTTCCTAAGCGCTAATGGAGAAGAAACGGCGCAACAAACTCCACTGCGGCATTTTAAGGACGTCAGTTTACAAAAAATAAAAGGGTTTCTTAAGACTAAATATGAACGTATGTACATTTGTCTCGCGTCAAGTAGGTATATAAAAAATAAAAATAAAACCTTATATAAGAACAAAGCAACTTAATCAATGAAATTAAAAAAAAGAAGTCTATAACAAAAGTTTTGTGAATAATAGCAATGAAAAACATGACAGCCTCCGTGGCGTTGCGGTAGTGAACGCGGCCGCTACGCAGGAGGCGCGGGTTCGATCCCCGCTCAGTGCAAATATTTGTGTGCATTAAATATGGGTATTTGCATTGGTCTGGTCGTGCCTCGGACAGCACGTTAAGCCGTCGGTCCCGGTTGCCATAAGAACATCTATGGCAGTCGTTACGGGTAGTTGGTGCCCTAAAAAGTCCAAAAACAACGGTCTAGCTGCAAAGCTTCGATATCGCCTAATGTTAACATTGGGTCGTGGAGGTCAGGTGGCAATCGCTTCACGGAAAATATCGAGGTCTAGCCAAATCTGTAGCTATGACTGGTAAAAGCGGACCCCAGACTCCAAGCTGAAAGCTTCGGATGCGACTGGGAATAACGCTAGGAGGAAGAAGAAGCAATGAAAAAGTCACAGTTTTATATTAGGTGTCATTCCGTGCTTAATTGCGGGGAAATAAAAGCCTGTTCATAAGCAAGTGTGTTGAAAAAATATTTGTACACTTGGCATTTTACATGTGTATCACTATACTTGGTGTTGTCATATCATAGATGTTTTTGGCGCCCCCAGTACGGGTTTTTTATTTTATTGGTCGGACTTTATTTGAATTATATTTTTTTTTTCTCTGTAAATACTCACAGAGAAAAAAAATACATTTTAGTGAAAGTTTTGTTTATTAAACACGTACTACAAGTTGAAATTGTCTTTTAAAATACGAAGTTGCATGAAATGAGCAAGCAATAGGTATATTAATTCGTTTGTAATATTGGACACGATCTTTTTTGTATCAAAACTTTTTTAAGAACAAAGCAACTTAATCAATGAAATTAAAAAAAGAAGTCTATAACTCACTTTTGTGAATAATAGCAATGAAAAAGTCACAGTTTTATAATAGGTGTCATTCCGTGCTTAACTGCGGTGAAATAAAAGCTTGTTTATAAGCAAGTGTGTTGAAAAATAAAATAAATATTATTCGGGTTTGACACTGCAATTGGGTTATAGATTTTTTTACAGATGTGTTCCCGGGGAAAGTCAGGGCCCAGGTCACTAGAATTTTATAAATACGTATCCTAGTTTCCCTTGGTCACGCCATAACTTGAGAACATTTTTTTAAAGAATGTTCTGGGCAAAATTGCCTGTGTTATGATTGGATTGGCTATTCCACTACCACCGTAGTGCAATAGCCAGGATTCGTATCCGTAGTACGGCCGATACCTTCTTTCAGTTTTCAATATTTCGTAGGAAGCCGAAATAAAAAAAAGTTGCAAAAAATTGAAAAGCTTTAGAAACCATAACAACAGTAATCAACGATCTTTTATGATTTGGTGATTTACCTAGGTTTGGATCACCTCATCAGCTTTGTTAGGAACAAAACCAATTTCCCTCTTTTCTGGTTTGGAATTCAAAAAAGTCATTCGTTTTATATTTTTTGCAAATTAAAAATTAGTGGGTAAAGAGGTGATCGCAGTAATGCAACGTACCGTGACAAATGGGAAAAAGGTCTAATTCTTCTCCCGTTCTTATTCTCAAGTTGATTACGTTACAGTGGATGAAGTTTACGCTCAAAAACTATTATCAGAAGGATGGGTGACCAGAGATGAGATCAAGGTTTGGCAGAAAGAATACGTAGACACTCTGAACGAGCACTTCGAACTCTCCAAGAAAGTCACCAAACTCAGTATCATGGATTGGATTGATACGCCCTGGACGGGATTTTTCGAAGCTGTAAACCCTAATAAGGTATCCTACTTCCTTCTTCATCCTAGCGTTAATTCCCGGTCGCGTCCGAAGCTTGTCAGCTCGGAGTCTGGGCTCCGCTTTACCAGTCTTAACTACGGATTTGGCTGGACCTCGATATTTTTTACCGTGAAGCGATTGCCATCTGACCTCCACAACACAATGGTGACATTAGGCGATATCTAAGCTTTGCAGCTAGACCGTTGTTTTTGGAATTTTTAGCGGTCCAACTACCCGTAACGACTGCCATAGATGTTCTTGTTCTTATGGCAACAAATATAAGGTTTCCTACTTCCTACTAACTAATATTACTTAATCATGTACAGTACATGTTTGGAATCTTGTGAAGATGTTTAGATATTTATGCCAGGCTACGTGGGTAATGGCGCCCCCACCGGCTCCGGGTAGAAGTCCGGGAGGGTGAAATGCGTGCCAATTGTCTCACAACCATGGACGCCCAAGATTGTGCGAAGTGGAGGAGGAAGAACCGGAAGGCGGACCCTGAGCTCCGAGGTCATCTTGGCTTCGGATGCAATCAGGAAAATGCGTCTTCATGAAGATGATGATATTGAATAGCGTGATTCAATATGACTGAATGTATTTGCCTGAAAGCAGTAGGGATAGATTGTAATCTGGAATAATACATAGGCTACTTTGTATCCCTAAAATAGGTTCCCAGGGGTGGTGACAACTAGATAGGAATTTCCACGTGGAGTGACCACGGGCTTGTTTTATAATAATACATAACGTTTTTATACAATTGAACACGGTCATCATCATTAGCTGAGCGCTAGACTCGGTTGCATCCATAGCTTTGCAGTCTGGATTCTGTTCTTCTACTCCTCATCTCCTTGTGGATTGGTTTATCCTATCTTCTATGGGACTGACTGACATCTGACACCTCAAACGCAAGAGGAAAACCTCAACCAGAGCTCAGACGCTCACGACGCTACGCACCATGTCAGCAGCATCTCTTAAAATCCACTCACTGGATGATGTGAAATGTGAAAAGTTGTATGTCGCTATTTCGTGATTAAAAGTCGTCACTTATAGTAAAAAATAACTTTATTTTAGCTTTTAACTTTTTTGTTTTAGATCAAGGAGACAGGCATAAGTCAGGTGTCGATAAATACGATAGCCAACCACTTCTGTACACCTCCGGAAAAATGGGCTTTTGAGATTCATAACGGCGTGAAGAGGATACTCGCGAACCGACAGAAAATGGTAACCTATACTTAAAATTATAACTTTATATTTAACGCCCCACGTTGGGCGCCATTGAAACGAAAAAGGTTTACTGAAAGTTACTTGGAAGTTGATGTTAGATGATATTTAATCCAACATAACTGCCCTCTGCTGGCTCTGGGGGAGTGGTATCTGTGGGGAATTTCATACTATAAGAAGATAATAAATATGTCAGAAAGCGATTCGATTGTCATAATATTATCTGGCTAATATCTGCAAATATTTGTGGTCTCAGGTGAAAGAAGGCATAGCCGACTGGGCGTTAGGCGAAGCACTCGCGTTTGGTTCCCTCCTCAGAGACCAGGTACATATAAGATTCACGGGCGAGGACGTTGAGAGGGGCACCATGGCTCATAGGTGAGTTTATAGATAAATACCAATATACAGGTACTATACTAGCATAGGTATATTTTGACCCCAATCATGTTACAAAATGTACCGTAAATGCGCAGTAAGTGTGTGCCACTACGGAGGCAGAGGAGATCCAGCCAGGCGCGATCCGAAGGAGAGGAGGGGGGGGAGGGTGGTCGCAGGGGACAAGACCTCCTCCTCCCCAAAATCGTGCAAGTCCAATTGAAAAGTCTTCTAAAAGGAATTTTCAGACGAAATTCTAAGAAATGGTAATTACGCACTTAAAAAAGTGAATCATCCAAACTTTCAGGCTGCGACCGCGCTAGAGCCTCGTTTATCTCGTGACTTGGGGTCACGATATATGCTGGTACTTCGAATCGATACAAAGCATCCAAATAGTTATCCAGACGGTCCGATAACATCCAAAACACAAATGAATAACCTCCTTGTTATATCATCATCACCATCGTCGTCTCATCATCAGCACTAAGATGGTGATGTTGACCGGACCGGTTGCATCCGAGGCTTTTAACCTTAGACTCCGGAGTCCACCTCCTTTTTCACCTCCCATTGCATTGGTTCGACTTTGTAGGTACTGCTGCCGCCTGACCTTCTAACCCTGAGACCAATTCACGTCAGTAGTGTAATAGCCTGGATACAAACACGGAACCTCTGGATTGTAAAGCCTGTAAGATATTGCTTTTAGCGATAAGGCCGCCATTTGTACATTACCTAATTATGTTTGCCATTTATTTTATGTATACTTTTCTTTTTGTTTGGTGTACAATAAAGTTTATTTCTATTCTATTCTATTCTATTCCTTAATAAACTTGTATTAACCCTGCAGACATCACGTATTACACCACCAGGGTGTAGATGGCGCCACGTTTTGTATGTTAGAAGTCGTTTACCCAGATCAAGCTAAATACAGTCTTCACAATAGTGCTCTGTCCGAATGTGGTAAGTCCTAGTGCAGCCAACAGAATCTACATACTAGGGGTGTATAGGACCCTGCCTATACTCTCGGGGCCCAAGTGACCTCAGTTGCTAGACGGTGGAATGAACTCCCTGCTGTGATTTTTCTAAGCGACTACAATATGAGATTCTTCAAGAAGGGCATTAAAAGGTTCCTGCAAGTCGGCAGCACAAGTGTGACGCCCCTCGTACTGCACGCGCACTCACACATACATATAGGTCACGGTAAACACTTTCCATCAGGTGGGCCATCTGCTTGTCTGCCACTTAAGTGGTATTAAAAAAAACCTGATAAACAAAGCTCTGACGCATTTTTTGGTAGGTTATACAGCGATCGTTCCCGGAAAAATCAACATACCTTTTTTATCGTGCGAAAAGTCTCCGGTGGAGGAGATTATGTGAGACTCGAACCGACTAAAACGCACGCCGTCCCACTGAGAAGCCACAAAATGGATCAAAACAATAATATTATTACATGCAAGTCTATCACTGTATCTGCTGTATGCTGTTGGCTACGAATTCGTAGATACTAAATTCGTAGATACTAAGTTCGTAGATACTAAATTAGTATACCTACTAAATCCCTCATACTTACTCATAAAGAAAACTAAATATGAACAGGTATCCTGGGCTTCGAAGTCGGCTACTCATACTCAAATCCACATTTACTGGTCATCTGGGAAGCCCAGTATGGAGATTTCGCGGACACCGGCCAATCCGTTTACGACACATTCATCTCTAACGGAGAAAGCAAATGGATGTGTCAGTCCGGTATTGTGGTGCAGCTGCCGCATGGCATCGATGGCGCGGTAAATGAACTTGTAAAAATCCATAAATTAAAGGTATTCTTGCGTGACTGGCGATATTGTGTGAGACACTTTGTAGGCTTCTGTTCAAGCGTTGTCGTACACATGATATAGCGTAGCCCTATCCGAGCGTAGCCGTAGACGTGTGCGAGCGTAGCCCTATTTGAGCGTAGCCGTAGACGTGTTCGAGCGTAGCCCTATTTGAACGTAGCCGAAGACGTGTTCGAGCGTAGCCCTATTTGAGCGTAGCCGTAGACGTGTGCGAGCGTAGCCCTATTTGAGCGTAGCCGTAGGCGTGTGCGAGCGTAGCCCTATTTGAGCGTAGCCGTTGACGTGTACGAACGTAGCCCTTATTGAGTGTAGCCGTAGACGGACGTGTGCGAGCGTAGCCCTATTCGAGCGTAGCCGTAGGCTCTATTTATACTATGCCGTAGGCGTGTGCGAGCGTAGCCCTATTTGAGCGTAGCCGTAGACGTGCGCGACCGTAGACCTATTTGAGCGTAGGCTGAAGGCGTGTGCGAGCGTAGCTCTTATTGAGCGTAGCCGTAGGCGTGTGCGAGCGTAGCCCTATTTGAGCGTAGCCGTAGGCGTGTGCGAGCGTAGGCCTGTGAGAGCGTACCTCGTAGGCCTGTGCGGATGCAATTCTGCTCGAGCGTAGACCTTTGCGAGCGTGCGTGCTGTTTGATCGAGAATGTGTGCGAACGTAACGTTATGTAAGCGTGTGGTTCTAAATGATATGAGATATATTACAGGTTTCTATATAGGCACTCGCAGTTAATCACAAACGTAAATAAATCTTGATTGCGTGTGTTTCACCGTGATATATAATATTTGCAGGGTCCTGAGCACTCATCGGCTCGTGTGGAGAGGTATCTCTTGCAGTCTGATGATGATGAGGATAGTCTTCCGAATCTAGATGACCAAATGATGGCATGTAAGGATCCATCTCAACCACCAAACTTCATTATCTATCGTCATAGTGGTAGCCGACATAGAAGTCATTGATTAATTCCCATACAGTAAAGCAGCTGAGGCAAGCGAACTGGATCTGCGCCAACGTGACGACCCCCGCGAACTACTTCCACCTCATCCGTCGGCAGCTCGCGATGCCCTTCCGCAAGCCGCTCATACTGTTCACGCCGAAGATCGGCCTCAAGCACCCCTACTACAGGTCCAAGTTTTCGGAATTTGTCACCGGAACTAAATTTCAAAGGTAAGAATTTAGGCCCTGACCCTCAATATAAAGTCAATCATTAATCAGCTTAGTGCACTACTGGACATAAGCTGGTCTGGATTCGCATATATCAGATCTCTGGATATATCGCAGTTTACTTTTATAACGCTGCAGATTGGAACTTTTCCCTGGAAAAAGTAATAAAAATGGTTTTCACTTCGAGTAGTAACGAAGGATTATATTCTTTAGTGTTTTGCCAGTTAAATCATTCAATCAATCAATTAGCCTATTGCTGTCCACTGCTGAACGGCCACTCCCAATGTGCACCATTGCTCCAGATCCTCCGCCCTCTGTATCCAGTCTAACCCAGCCACCTTTTTCACATACCAGTTAAATATCATCATGAATTTCCTGAAACGAGTCTGAACTGATCGTCTTATAGACCTGCCCCCTTTTTTTTTTTTATCGTGCGCAAAATCCCCACGGATACCTCCCCCACCGTAGCCGGAGGAGGAGGTTATGTCGGACTCGAACCGACTAAAACGCACGCCGTCTGTGGGCCGTCAGTTGGGATCACACGTGACGCCATTCATTTCTCGCCACTTGGCCCACGCGGCAGCAATGCGTGCCCTGAAATTTTCTGAAACGAGTATGTTCTGATAAGTGGGCAAAAAACCACAAACATCATTCTAGATTTTTTATCTATATTTTTTTCTATACCTGATAATTACGTTTAACAAATTTACAGAGTTATACCAGAAAACGGGCCTGCAAGTCAGAATCCTCAAGGTGTCAAGAAACTAATATTCTGCTCGGGTGGCGTAGCAATTAAGATTAACGACATCCGCAAAGAAAAGAAGCTTGAGAGCAAGATAGCCTTGTGTCGTATCGAGCAACTGTACCCCTTCCCTTACGACCTGGTGCTCAAGGAGTTCTGCAAGTATGAGAAGGCCATGCTTTGCTTCTGTCAGGAGGAGCACAGGAACCAAGGCCCTTGGATTTATTGCAAACTGCGGATGGAAAATTTGCTTGGAAGACCAGTAAAGTGAGTTATTTTGAATTTTAAGTATTTTGAAGTTGAATGAAGACCTCATACATAATGATGAATGAGTGATATTACGCTGAAATATCAGCCTTTAAATAGCCACAATAGGTTTAGAAATGATCCAAATATGCTTATTACCAATGTTACGAAGATTTTGGGAGGTATTGGAAGTCGATGGCTGAAGGATAAGATTGCCGAAGGTGTCTGAAGTATTTATTAGCATGCCCACAGCAATATTGTCTAGATACATTGCGTATTTTCATATGGAGTAGACAGAGCCTTCATGTTTCCCATTTGCTACAATTCTGGCATACATCTTTCGCTTCTTCTACATTCGCCGGTTACTCTTGATCTGAGCTTTTCTATAAAGTGTCCTCGATCTGATTGACATACATAATGCCTAGGTTAACCCTTACCGAATAGCCTATTCATTCTACGTAAATCTGTTTAAAGAGGATGATGAACGGGTCCTTTTTTCGTTAAATGGCAGATTCTGGAAACGGCAGATTCTGTAAATGGCAGATTCTTTGAACGACAGATTCTGGAAACGGCAGAAGTACAGTACTGTACCAAACAACGTCGTAATTCTATACATTATGTATTATGGAAAATATTTACAATTAAAACATAACTTAAAATCAAAGAATCCTTAAAATTAAAGAACTTCTTCAACTGCAACTTCTTCAATAACATAAGTCAAACTGGTGCACCATTACCCAGTCCACCCTTTATTATTTTTTACAATTATTAAATTAACTCTTTTTCACACGACATAACCGTTCTAAGCAGTCTAAAGTAGATACTTCATTATTCAACGTCAATTGGATAATTTTTTCTATCATTTGATCTTTTTCCAAGTCGAATTTCCTACGTTTTTTCCCTTTTACATACAAATCATTTTTCTTCAATTTTACATCTTGAAAATTTGCCTCCTTTTTTAATAATTGTAAAAAATAATAAAGGGATGGTTTCTTTGGAATCAATCCATTAATACGATGGTGCCACCCTTCAATGGAATTTGTAGTACGAAATTTATGACCATAGCAACAGAAAATGTGGTATGTTACTAGCTCCATCCATTGTTTCACAAAATAAGTTTTAAAATTATTAAATTCGGAAGTATCTGGCGCCATTTCACAAATCGCAAGAAATGCCTCTGGAATTATGATTGTAGGAAGAAGAGCCAAATTTGCAAAAAGTTTCGTCAAGTGGACACCTTCTGGAGAATCGTAAAGTCCAATTTTCTTACTATTTTTCCAAATAGCATTTGTGTAGTGGTAAAAGCAACCTCTGACTTGTATATCGGGATACACTTGTTTTATAGCATTTATAGCCGCAATTTCATAATCGCAGTGATAAACTTTCATTTGTAAATATAGTTTATCTTTCATAATTTTGAATAGGCGTACGTATGTAGTTTCGCTTTTGTTTGGCAAAAGCACATACAAGATCGGCACAAAGTTGACAGTATCATGGTCATTCGACAAATCAATGTGCAAGGAATAAAGTTGATAAAATGGGCTTGGCACAACTCTAAATGTACCATCACCGTAAAATGTGTCAACGGTCTTAAAATATTTTTTTGCTTCTAAAGTGCCAAATACTATAATCTTGTGATCGATACCATCATCATATAAGAAGAAATCCTTGACAATATGATCAGGTAACTTTATATCTTTGAAATTATTACATCTTGTTTTGTCAACTTTCAAAAATTTACAACGTGCATTATATAATCCATCTTTTTTATTTGCAAAAGTTGGTAGGTCATCTGCTGATATTTTTTTAGAAAATGTATCCAAATAACTCTCAAATATTTTCTGAACAGGTCCGAGATTTGAGCAAACTTCTTTTTTACACTCCTCCATTACTTCGTCTATGCAGTTTCTTACTATATTTGGCGTACATGTGTGCTTAGCCTCTTTAACAATATTGTTTTTCATGTCCAAAGTAATTGACGAATTACATTCATTTTTTTGGTTACATCGGAAGTTGGATGTTCCCGACTTGTTTTTTTTTACAAAATTGTATCTATAACCTGCGTATATAACTGAAACCCTACCTTTTTGACTTGTTATAAATTTTATTTCAGAAACACCACTACTCGGTCCCGCCGCCGTCTGTGAATCCATATTATATAATATTATGAATATTTTAACTTAACACTTTATTTTTTAAGTCTTAATTATTAATTCTTGCACATAATTAGACCAAGGAAAACACAAACCCAAAGCACAAACCTAAAGGAAAATGACAACGAAAATAATGAGTAATAAATGACACATGATTTAATAATAGACAAAAAAATAAGTAAGTAAACAAAAAGGTTGCATTTAGAAAATGACAATTACATAAATAAGCATTTATTTGTTTAAAATATATGTTAGAAAGGTAGTCAAGAAAAACTACAAAGATCACGTCTAATAAATAATTTTGTTTTTAGCTGGCGACTGTACAAAATCCATCGTTTAAAGAATCTGTCGTTCAAAGAATCTGCCATTTACAGAATCTGCCGTTTCCAGAATCTGCCATTTAACGAAAAAAGGGAACGGGTTTCATGCTTAATATTTTCAATGGTACATTTGACTGCAGGTATATTGGCAGACCACATAGCGCTGCCTCTGCGACCGGTATCAAATGGGTACACAATAAAGAACAAAAGGAGCTCCAAGACAGTATTATTGCGTTGTAATGTATAAAATGTTGTAGTGTCCGTATTGGCTTGTATGTACATACACAGTACTTATTACTTCCCTTTTGTTTTATTTTTATATTTAGAGCGTTCATGCTGGTCACATGGATCTTGCTCCTTTTTTTTTTATTCCACTTAGGTGGCAGACAAGCACACGGCCCACCTGATGGAAAGTGGTTACCGTGGCCTATGGACGTATGCAACACCAGTGGCGTCACACTCGTGCTGCCGACCCTGAAGAAACCTTCTAATGCCCTTCTTGAAGAACCCCATATTGTAGTCGCTTTCTTCCGTGCAGAAATCCCTTCTCGGATAGCCCGTCGGTCTTCGCGGGTGGTTATGTCGGACTCGGACCGACTAACCACACGTCTCAGGTCTTCAGGTACGCCGAGCACGAAAAAGATTCGAATTCGTAACGTAAACGTATCGAGAGAACGGAGTATTGCGATTGGCAGGCTACACACACACACACACACACACACAAACACACACAAGTTCACAATATTACAGGCAGGCGGCCTACAAATTCGAATATTTTTCGTGCTTAGGGGCACAGATGCCGCGTTGTAAGATGCCTAATGCCTAGATCATTTGCGCCGGCGTGGGTGAAGAGGTGACAGGCGGTCGCTTGACGACCAGCCCCCTGGGGTGTACCACGTGGAGGTTCCCGACCACGTACCCCAGATAGATCTTGTTCTTTATCACTATCTGAGTCCTAGTAAGGAATTTATAAGTAGCACAAAATATAGTAGCACCTTCAGGCAAATTTCCAAGTTGGATATGGAATATGGATAAATGTCACTCTTCTCTTGAACAGAATACTGTGGTAATTTTTTGAGACAATGGATGAGAATAAATTAATAATACTTAACATGTTCAAAAATATTTTATTTTGACTGCCTAAGAATAATTTACAAAAATGTGGGATAATAATGTAAGAAAGTTACCAGCCTTTAATTCGTCTTATTAATATTTAAATCTCCTTCCAACTGATTCTATAGCACCTAGATAATATTAATTTTAGCCCAAGTGCTCAATTTACAATTAAATATGTGTAGACGCATAGATACCTGCTATCGTGACCTTCATTCATATATGCTATAAGTAAATATTTTTTGTTTTTTTGATAACAATAGCAAATACCACACTACAAATACTTACATATTATGTACGTAAATATATTTAAATATATCTACCGCAGAGTCGATGACAAAACATTATCTTTCCTATCTTTGTGAACTTAGGTAATTGGACAAGAAATCTCAACATAAATTATTCATTATCATTTCCCTTCAGAAACCTTAGCACGAAAAACTATCGTAATCGTAAGCGTATCGATAGTATGGGGCATTGCGATCGGTAGGCTTCACACACGCACAGAATCACAGCAGTCAGGCGACCAATCGCAATCCTCCGTACTCTCGATACGTCTACGATAGTTTTTCGTGCTTGGGGCACAGTACTCGGGATCCGCTTCCTTCCTTTATTTTTCTCCAATTCATAGACTACGGCTTCCTTGACAGTGAGCCCATTGGCTAGAAACATTATTTCACTTACTATTACACTAAAGAGTCTTTTGCGTTTCAGGGGTTTATTTGTTCTTCTTATCTTTCCCTTTGGGTTTAGAAGGATAGATGACGAACAGTGCCAACTGAACTGCTGTTAACAAGACCGCTACCAAGTTTTGAATCTGAAAAGATAAATTTGTATTATTACTCATTTAATCCATCGACACTCATCTAATCTACGTGCGTGTGCGTGTTCGTGTTCGTGTTCATGTTCGTGTGCGTGTTCGTGTTCGTGTTCGTGTTCATGTTCATGTTCATGTTCATGTTCGTGTTCGTGTGCGTGTGATGTGCGTGTGGTGTGCATGTACTTATACGTGTGTGTTTACAATACTTTGATATGAATGTGCATATGTATGTGCGTATGGATGTGTGTGTGCATGTGGGTGTGCGTGTGTTCGTGTGCATGAGTGTGATGAAACTGTAAGATATATAAAATACTCACAACTAGGAGCTCATTTCTTAGAATAATGCTATACACCAGCCACGCAAAGGATACAATTCCACCTGACAGGATGATGGGGAACGGCATTGTCTCTGTAGACTGGTTCTTGATTACTACTTTCTGTAAATTAAAACAACATTCTGTTATTTTCAAACATAAATTCATTGCGGATACTTCTTGAAATGGCATTTTAGTTTGACTGTAAATCAATTATAGAAAACTAGCTATTGCCCGTGGCTTCACTCGCCCCTCCTTACGTAGGTACCCATGAAAGCCTGTTCTCGAGATAAAATGTAGGCTATAATCTATCCCTGTACCAAATTTCAGCCAATTCCGTCCAGCCGTTAGAGCGTGATTGAATAACAAACATCTAAACATGTTCATTAACTTTCACATTTTATAATATTAGTCTGAAGTAGGATAATATTAGTAGGAAGTAGGATAATATTAGTAAGTAGTAGGATAATATTAGTAGGAAGTAGGATAGCATTAGGATGTACTCACCAATTCTGTAAGTGGCGATGCAATAAGTATTAATAAGTATACTGTAATAATAATTCCAAATCTGTTCTCCACCAGCTTCGGGTCTTCTACTTCAGTATATCCGATTAGAGCTGCCGAGAATGCACCCGATAGACCCAGCTTACCCCAGACCTTAACCTTCTCGTGAGTGTATTGGAAGTAGAACAGACAGTATACTATGTTGATAGCTAAGCCTAGTAGGCTGACTTGTATGACGGGGTCGTCACGGATTAAATAGCCATATTTCAAGTTGAGAATATTCCTGAAAATAAAACAGGTGTTTCACAATCGCTGAAATTTTTACTGACTGGCTAAGATATTCTTTATTGTACACATCCATTGTCGCATCCGAAGCTTTCACCTCGGAGTCTGGGGTTCGCTTTACCAGTCCAACTGTGGATTTGGCTGGACTTCGTATATTTTTCGTGAAGCGATTTCTATCTGACCTCCACAATCCAATAGCGATATTGCGCGATATCGAAGCATTGCAGCTAGATCAATTGTTGGACTTGTTAGGGCTCCAACTACCCGTATAAACGACTGCCATAGATGTGTTATAGACCCCCCCGCACGAAAGAAGCATACTGTATAGATTTGGCAAAGATTAGCGAATTATTTTACGTCTTAGTGCATTTGTCATTTTGTGAATCTATTAGTTTCTAGTTTTCAGCATTCTACGCCACTTGACAATTTTATTTTGCGTTTACGAAACCGAAATTTTAATCTTGAAGAAAATAATAAGTATCACAATAAAAATACTCACAAAACTGCACCACCCAGGAATGGTGTGATCCCGATACCTCGAGTGCCTCCCTGCTTGTAAATGTCATAACAGATGAAAGTACCAGACAACATATGGGCTACGGTGATTATAGTGGTCGCATGGCCCACTATCTCCTTGTACGGCTCCATCACGTCAGCAAGAGCGTCCATTTTGGTTCCTTTTTGGAAAAAGAAGAAAATAATTTAGTAAACAAAACGATTGAAGATTTCGTATGAGTTGTCCCTTCCCTCATATTTACTGAATTTATTGAATTTCTAGGAATCAATGAACAGTCAACTTGCTAACAGTTTTGGTGTGTAGGTACCCATAAAAAAACAAGGGATGTTGGACTCCAAAACGTCCTAGTGGTGTACTATATGCAACGAAGGGTAAATGTAAACCATACGCAATGCGAAAAACTGACCAGCTTTTGGCCACCTCTCCTAGTGAAAATCTCCTAGTTAAATAATTCATTCATATAGCATCTAATAAATTCCGAGTTAAAACGCCAAGTCTATTGTGATGGGTTTGCCTTAACAACTAAACAAGTTATCAGATAACTTGTTTAATTTATTAAAGCAAACACAACTAATGATGAAGTAAAGAGCCCAATGCGAAGCGAAGGCCACAAAAAGGCATGTAAAAAGCGACAGTTGATTTTTTTTATGCTACTTAGGTGGTAGACAAGCACACGCCCCATTTGATGGAAAGTGGTTACCGTGGCCTATGGAATGGACGTACAAAACCAGAGGCGTGACACTCGCGTTACCGACCCCGTAAGAACCTTTTAATGATCTTCTTGAAGAACCACATTCTGTAGTAGCTTAAAAACCCACAGTTTAAAAGTGGTGCTTATATTCGAAGAAAATAAAAATTGGATAGAGTCTACCTAAATGAACACACAAAGTTTTCTTTTAGCAAAGTCCGGGAATGTAGAGAGTATAATAACAAAACGTATTTTCAGTATAAGTAACACTATTGCTTACCTTTTTAACAATACCTTTAGTCAACAAGACACTTAATTACAAAAATAAAACAACACACACATCACTTGCATTTAATCATACACTTACGATTACAAGATGTTTATTTTTATTTCAACAACAATTGACAACACGATGTTGATCGTATCAGACACCGAACTCGAGTGTCGAGTATAAATAAACCGGTTAGGAACGCCGACCTCATTCGTCGTTATAAAATAAATGAGGAATTTGAATTGTTACCATGCAAACTTCATTCATTCTACAGACGTAGATTACTTAATAATAATATTAATAATATGCAGCTACTTTTTAAGGCATGAATCATGAAGAGGTGAGCTGAAACCAAGCTTACGAGCTAGAGACAGATCCTTGTATGTGTGGTTATAAAAAAAAATAACCACGAAGGCTAATGCGGGAGCTCCGCTCCGCTCCCGCCTTAGCCTTCTAACCTGACCTATCCGAGACAGGATGAGTTTTTTTATAACCCATGCCACATATATTTCTTAAATTGTCGGTAAATTAGTAAATAAACTGTAAATGAGCTAACCGTTAGGAAATTAACATAGTTAAGCAAATTGATACCTACGTAACCCTTTTTCAACATTTACTGTGGCTTAAATTTAAATCATTAAGACTTAAGTATTACTAAGTGAATGGTGGTAAAAGTGCGAATCGCAAAATCGTTCGGGCTTTTACCATTAAGAGTTGGTAAATCTTAGGTTTTACTGGTGAATCTTAGGATTTGCCATAATCGTGCATTTACAGTAACATAATACATAGGTACATTATTTGATTACTCCGCCCACCCACAAAGGTGGTCAGTCATCATCATCCCCACCCCTTCTTCCTCGTCGTTCCACCAAGTTGCACACTTTGATGCCCGGGGTTCCCAGGACTCATTTCCAAAAAGTTTCAAGAGCCCACTATTGCCGTTTTCAAGTTAAATATTATATTTTGTCTACATCGTTAAATTGACTGCACTCCATAATCTGATATACAGGGCGTCCCACGGCGATGCCACATGGAGGGAAAGTACCTTAAATCCTTAAGTTGGCTCATTTTGTTTAAAGGAGACTTCATTTTATTTTTAAAAAGAAACAAAACTGCATTCAAAGATTTTTTAAAATTCGCTTGCCACACCCGGTAATCGAACCGACTAAAAGCCGAAAAAGTAACATCCTGTATTTTTATGGCATCAATCGATAGTGTCAATCATAAGGATCAAATCTCTCTAAGAAACATGGTAAATTAAACGAAAGGAAGTCCTTGAAATCTAAAATTATAAATTCAATTTGGCAAAATAAAACACTTTAACTCAAAGTTCATCCATCCATCTGATACCATATTAACAATAAAATTGCATATTTAAACTACTTTTCTTTTTTTATCGTGCTGACACCGCTGCTGGTCAGCAGTAGTATTTAGGTATGTCGAACTCAAACCGACTAAAACCGCACGCCATCTAAATTAACAGGTTATAAGTTGATCCATAGGGCAATTTTCTTGCCATTTGCCCATTTTCGTTGCACAGGGTACACCGCGTGCAGGTTTCTAATCAAATCAAAGATATCTCTAGTGTTGATACCTTGTAAGAATTTCTTACAAGGTATCAACACATCAAAGATATCTCTAGTGTTGATACCTTGTAAGAATTTCTCACAAGGTATCAACACTAGAGATATCTTTGATGAAATTTATTTAGTAAAATGAGTACTAAATGAATGAACTTTGTTACCTGTTTAGAATGTAACTTTATTGGGTAACTGCATGAGATATGTGTAGGTAGGGTAGGTAGTTATTTTTGGGTGCTTGATTAGAAACCTGCACGCGGTGTACCCTGTGCAACGAAAATGGCAAGAGAATTGCCCTATGGATCAACTTATAACCTGTTAATTTAGACGGCGTGCGGTTTTAGTCGGTTTGAGTTCGACATACCTAAATACTACTGCTTACCAGCAGCGGCGTCAGCACGATAAAAAAAGAAAAGTAGTTTAAATATGGAGTTTTATTGTTAATATGGTATCAGATGGATGGATGAACTTTAAGTTAAAGTGATTTATTTTGCCAAATTGAATTTATAATTTTAGATTTCAAGGACTTCCTTTCATTTAATTTACCATGTTTCTTAGAGAGATTTGATCCTTATGATTGACACTATCGATTGATGTCATAAAAATACAGGATGTTACTTTTTCGGCTTTTAGTCGGTTCGATTACCGGGTGTGGCAAGCGAATTTTTAAAAATCTTTGAATGCAGTTTTGTTTCTTTTTAAAAATAAAATGAAGTCTCCTTTAAACAAAATGAGCTAACTTAAGGATTTAAGGTACTTTCCCTCCATGTGGCATCGCCGTGGGACGCCCTGTATAGCGGAGGTGCAGCAGTTTTTTCGATGCGTCTCAGACTTCTCATCTCATCTCAGTAACATTCAATATTGTACTACTTATTGCCACGGTGGTATTTTTATCCTTAAGCCATATTGCCAACCATTAAGGGGTGATCCTCTAGATAAAGTAATTAAATAAAAGCTTCCATCTTTAAAACAATACCAAGGACAATAATTTTTATTCACCAATCTTTTACATTACAAGACTCACAGTTTTACAAATTACAAGACTCACAGTTTTACAAATTACAAGACTCGCAGTTTTACAAATTACAGCGCTACAATTGCTTCTTTCAATTCCTTTAGTTCTTTGTTGTGTAACCATTTGATGCCCGTCGCTGAGGCAGAACTAGAAGCTCTTCCTATATACCTGTGCATTAGAAAAAACAGTCTTGATATTGACAACACAAACACGAGAAAAGCAGACAATGCTAGATGCACCTTTTGGCCTTTATACATAAAAGATCAAATTGCTCCGTCGATAATAACAATTAATAATCTAGCCATCCGACATAGAATCAAAGTTACCGATATAGGTAGCTCGTAGAATAAGCAAGCTGAAGTGGCAGTGAGAAGGAAAGCGGAAGGTGGGACGCCCCCTAGCCATATAGATTGACGACCTGAAAAGGGTGGCTGAAACAGACTGGATGCGAAAGGCAGAGGATCGGCAGACGTGGCGCACATTGGGAGAGGCCTATGTCCAGCAGTGGACTTTGGATTTAATAAACTCAAATTGACTAAACTAGTACGCTCCTTCACCCCTCTAACTAAGCTAAATTTTATTGCTTGTATTAGGAGTGGGTTCACGGCGGTAGTGTAATAGCCAGGCATTGTAACTACCCGAGACATCTAGAAATCATTAACCACTAACCATTAGTGACGACGAATATTACTATGCCCCGAGCACGAAAAATATTCCTAACGTAAACTTATCGAGAGAACGGAGGATTGTGATTGGCCGACTGCCTACTGTGAACCTGTGTGTGTGTGAAGCCTGCCAATCACAATGCTCTGTTATTTCGATACGTTTCCGTTACGAATATTTGTCGTGCTCGGGGCACGTATGGGGTGTCAAATACTCCAGTTACTCACTGTACTTTCTTGCCAAGTAAATTCTCCATCCTGTATCTGCAGAACGCCCAAGGGCCCTGGTTCTTGTGCTCCTCTTGACAGAAGCACAGCTTGGCCTTCTCATACTTGCAGAACTCCTTGAGCACCAGGTCGTAAGGGAAGGGGTACAGTTGCTCGATACGGATTACGGCTATTTCCTTTTCTACCTTCTTTTCCTTTATTGCATCGTCAATTTTGATAGCAACGTTCCCGGAGCAGAATATTAGTTTCTTAACACATTGCGGGTCTTTTTCGTCGTCTCCTATAACCCTGAAATGAATATTTTAAGCATGTTGGTCTTGATACTTGACTGTACGGTTCAGTTACAAGATACGTTCTTATAAATTCTAAGGTGATAAACGATTCGGTACAGAGTGACAAGTTGAAAATAATTACATTCCATATTTAACAAATATTTCTCAATGCCAATGCAGAATGACTAACTATTTAATTATACCTATATAGATAGTGTGGCCATATCTGGCTCACTTTCCCTCAAGGCATCACCAGAGATGGAACATAGAACTCAAAAATTTGCAGCGTGTCTTACCTTCGGAACTCAGTCCCAGGCAAGAATTCCGAAAACTTGGACCTGTAGTAGGGGTGCTTCAAGCCGACCTTAGGCGTGAACAGTATGAGCGGCTTGCGGAACGGCATGGCAATCTGCCGCCGTATCAGATGGAAGTAGTTCGAAGCGCTCGTCACGTTGGCTATGATCCAGTTCGATGCACGGAGCTGCTTCACTGCATACAGAATTAAATAAGATGGATAGGGGGAATAGCTTCTGGAGTGACATGCGAAGCCGCATGTCACCTAGCAGAAACAGGCCGAGTTAGCTGCGCGATGCGCGCTCTCCCCCTATTCGGGGTAAGATGGGGACACCGCGGTTCCACACTTTAGGGGCCTGGGTCGATGGCCCTGCGTCAGCCGGGGCGTGGGAGATGAGCCAGAGACAATATCGCCCTCGACAATTATTAATGACTGCGTGGCTCTCCACCTCCACTGGTTCCAGGGGGATGGGGGTATCCGTGGGGATTTCTGCATTAAAAAAAACTGTTTCCAGTTTCTTAAAATTGAATGTAAGTAGTTGGCTTCATTAACATCCTTGAGGCGCTTTAGTCTTCCATGTTTAAATAAATAAAGAACGAACGAGGCATTCCTCACAGGCAGGTTGCTCCCGGAAAAAACCTGACAGACCTTAGACCCCCAAGTGCTAACTTTCGACGTAACTGGAAAATCGCTATACAGGAACTATCTTTTTGCTTTTGTTGCTCAAAGCTATCGGGAGTGGTGACTTAAAAATGGTCAGTTAAAATCTTACGGGCCATTAGATTGTCATCTAAGTTGGGAATAAGGTCTTCGTCATCGTCGCACTGCGCTAGATGCCTCTCGACGCGGCCGGAGGAGTGCTCGGGACCCTGCAAATTAGTAGGAAAAGATAGGAAAGGGTTAGTAGGCAGTAGGATAAGAAAGGATAGGATTAGTAGGAAGTAGGATAGGATTTAAACTCTAAGCGTCACTTACAGCTCCATCGAGTCCATGCGGCAGTTGTATCACGATGCCGGACTGACAGATCCACTTGCTCTCCGCATTGGCCACAAACGTGTCGAATACAGGTTGGCCAGTGTCGGCGAAATCGCCGTACTGAGCCTCCCAAATGGTCAGACAGTGTGGACTTGAGTACGAGTAGCCGACTTCGAAGCCCATTATACCTGCGTGTTTAGAACCATTTTGGATTATACTTCTATAAGGGTATACGTACATATACCCACGCTTGTAAATCCCCGAAGGGGTAGGCATTTATCAACACCCACATTTCGCTATGGTTTTCGGTCCCACGTAATAGGGGGCGAGCCATTTACCGTCAAGCGGGCACTATATCATGGGTTGTTATGTTTACTGTCGAAAGGAAAACCGCCCTATCCCTTAGTCTTCTTCTACAATACCCACGGAAAGAGTTGAGGTGGCCGTATCCTACTCCACCAAGAATCAACACGGTAGGGGAGTACCCACAAAGACCCTCGAGCCAACCTCGTCTGAAAGATGGTAGACCTTCTTATTGACGGACGAAACTCTAGCGAAGGTTTCCACCTCCCATAAAAGCCTCACAAAAAAGAAGGAAGAAGGTGCAAAGGGCTGGCCATTAATCACGTGATGTTTTTTTTAGCAATTTTTCAACCCCCCTCCCCCATAGTGATACGTGGTGAGGTTTTGGACTCCCCCCCCCCCCCCCCCCCCCCTAATCAAAATCACGTGTACTTTTTTATTCATTATTTAATGCTAAAAACTAAGAATCGTGACAAAAATCGCCAGTTATAAGAAAAAATAAATACACGTGATATCTCAATATACCCCTCCCTCCCCCCTGGTGATGTTTCGTGATTTTTTACGAACCCCCCTCCCCCTTTTGAGCCTCACGTGATTAATGGACAGCCCCCAAGGAGAGGTCTGGGCTCCGAGGTGGAAGCCTCTGATACTCGTACCACCGGGTCCTCAGGGAATAAAATAAACTCACCAAATTCAGACAAAGCACTGTTGTGAAGTTCGTATTTCGCTTGATCCGGGTACAGGGAGTCTAACACGCGGTACGTGGCGCCATCTACTCCTTGGTGATGATACACGTGGTGTCTGAGCACAATACAATGAATTTAAATCATGTACCTACAATTTATAAAAAACTTAGTCCCTAGATTCTGTAGAGTCGGAGGAGGTAGGATACGACGGTATTTCCGTCTCAATCGAGCCAGTCCGGTTGGGGAAGTACCTCCGCCCTACAGAATGCCAATGCCGCAGCTATAATAACCTCGTGTTGTGTTCCCAGCGGTGATTAGGGTAGCCAGAGCTCACTGCAGAGGTTTTGTGCTGTCAGTGGGAAAACCAAAGGCTTGTCCTGCTTATCTTCTTCGCTGATGACACAGAATCTGTCTGTTCTTGAAGTGTCGACAGCACGAGTGTTACTCCCCTGGTGTTGCACTCGTCCATAGGCCACGGTAACCATTTTCCATTAGGTAGGCCGTGTGCATGTCTGCGATCTAAATAGTATAAAAGAAAAGTAGAGTCCGAACTCACCTATGCGCCATGGTACCTCTTTCGACGTCTTCACCCGTAAATCTGATATGGATCTGGTCTCTGAGGAGCGACCCTAGGGCGAGTGCCTCGCCCATCGCCCAATCAGCTATACCTTCGGCTATCTATCGAAGGATGAAAATGGTATGGTAATGAATAAATGAATGGTAATGGAAGCCCTATTTTTTATCACACCTTTTGTAATAGGGGGTATAATTGAATATCTAGTTGTTGCCAGCGGCTTCGCCTAACATTTCGCGGAACCTATTCCGGGATAAAAAGTAGCCTACGTGTTATTCCAGCCAATAAATCTATACCAATTAAACCCGTTCAGCCCTTAGCATGTAATTAAAGAACAAAATATCCAAAAATCTTCACAAACTTCCACATTCATAACAATATTAGTAATGTACTTCATTCTTTTGGATAGGATATCAAGTTTAGTTCCAAAAGACATACCATTTTCTCTCTAGCGGCCAGCATTCTGTCCAAACCTTTATGGAGCTCGAAGGCCCACTTCTCCGGCGGTGCGGCAAAGTGTTTGGCTATCGTCATCAACGTCGCTTGATTTATACCAGTTTCCTTTACCTGCAATAACATGCAAATGGACTTAGAAATATGCCAACAAGTAATTATCATCCCACCACTCGCCAAAGGCAGAGTGCACTGTAAGGTATGAAAGGAACTTGATCCTGCAATGCAATTCTGCTGTGCAATTCACTAAGCGAGCACAACGATGCGAGTCGCAATGTTGTGCTCGATAGAGATTGTCATTGGTCGGATTGGGTGACGTCACTGGAGATCGACCAATGACAATCTTTGTCGAGCACAACGTTGCGACTCGCATCGTTGTGCTCGCTTAGTGAATTGCACAGCTGTAAGCGCACAACCACGAGCACAACGTTGCGACGACCTTGATAAAGATAGTCATTGGTCTGACTGGGTGACGTCACTGGAGATCGACCAATGACAATCTATATCAAGGCTGTCGCAACGTTGTGCTCGTCGTTTTGCGCTTACAGAATTGCATTGCTGCGCACTATTACTCAAGCTGTGGAATGAACTCCTTGCTATAGTTTTTCTTAGCGACTACACAATATGGTGCTCTTTAATTAGAAGGTTCTTACAGGGTCAGCTGCCTATGAATTCCCTATCGTTGCACACATCCATAGGTAATGGTAACCACCTTCCATCCAGGCCGTATGCTTTTTTTGCCGCCTAGCGGTATAAAAAAAGTTTCTGTCAATAAATACTTACAACGTTAGGATCCGTAGCCTCGAAGAAGCCGGTCCAGGGTGTATCGACCCAATCCATGATACTGAGCTTGGTGACTTTCTTGGCGAGTTCGAAGTGCTCGTTGAGTGTGTCCATGTACTCTTTCTGCCACATTTTGATGTCCGCATCAGAGGCTACTCCTTCTGCCTTTAGCTTGTTAGCGTATACTACATCAACTGTAAATGATTAAAAAAACTTTCTAGAGAGGGAACGTCGTGGGTAGAGAATCGCACATCTGAGTTTTTCGCCCCACTGAGGGTCCTCTAGTTCTAAATATATACTGTGCCCTAGGCACACAATGACCCCTTCGCAAAATGAACATTACATCCTAGAACGACTGTTGAACCGACCATTTCCCAAAATGACCACATCGCAAAACGACCACTTCTCAAAATAACACGTTTCTCAATTTCAAACTCTTAAAATGACCGCAAGTCAAGGAAGGAGCGATTGGTCCTTTTAGTGATTCTTATTGGCAATTTTTGGAATTGGTTCTTATTAAGTATGTTGCCTCTTTCAAATCTGGCCCCTGGCCCACCGGCGAATTGTACCCTAACATAGAGGTTCGGACTTCGGGCTGACTCATTAAATGTTGGAAGTGCATTCGCCCGAATTTGTTTTCACAACTGGGCCAATCAATTCCCCTGAAAAACAACTAGGCTAGCAGACCATTGAAGTAGATTCTTAAACTGACTTACCAGTAGGCATCGACTTAATCTTCTTATACATAAAAGGCTGCGTATACATCGGCTCGTCTTCCTCGCTGTGTCCGTGACGGCGGTAGCAGACTAAGTCGAGCATGACATCTTTCTTGAACGCGCAGCGGTATTCTATGGCGACGCGCGCAGCGTGCGACACTGCCTCACCGTCGTCACCATTCACGTGCAGAATCGGAGCATCGATAGCCTTCCCCACGTCTATGTACAATAAGAATCATAAAGAAAGCAAAAGAAAGGAACGTCAGTGTATGCTGGGGCTCCATTAAGACCTTCAACTCAACCTTAACTGCAAGCCGGTATACATATTCACTGACGGACGAAGTTCTGGCATAAGCTTTCCATTCGAGGTTAGAGGGTGACGGCAGTCGCTGCTGTAGAGGAGTCAACACTCAACAGGCTCCAAGGTCAAAACCTCGGTTGAAATTTTATATCTAACTGTGATACTTGTATTTATTGAATAAGACACGTATACTTTTCCACAGTATTTTATTTTTTAACCTGAACCTGACGGTTATAATTTATATTAATTAAATACCTGTACAGTAAGGCGTGCTCCTAGAAAACCTGGGGTCGGTGGTGTAGCCGATCTGATTGTTGCACACGATGTGCAAGCACCCGTACGTGGTGAAGGCTGGTAGGTTGGTCTGGATCGCAGTCTCGTACACCACACCTTGGCCGGCAACTGCCGCATCACCGTGCATTATGATAGCCATTACCTGTGGCCAATGCGTTGATGGACTCAGTGAGGAACAGCGCGTTACGTGAGCAACGTACTCATAGTAGAAAATCCCAAATTCCAGTCCCCCCCAAATCCTGCAAATTGAGTACGCGCATAACTTCCGAGCGACTGTATAAAATTGGAGAATTCTTTTTTATTGTGTTCATTATTGCCAGGAAAAGGTTTAAAAGGTCATAGAAAAAAAATAAGGTACAGCGGGAACGGGATCTGTTTTCCAAGTGGGCGGGGCTATGAGTAACGCAAAAAATATGGCAGTGCGAAGTTCGCCGGGTCGGGTTTTTCTGGTTATAGAAATAATACTTCGCCTGTAGGTACTCTTGGAATTCCAACTACACACGGGCTTCAAAGACGATCGAACATCCACGAGACGAAGAATTCAAGAACCAAGATAGAGATGATTAGATGGTTCGGACACGAAGAGAGGATGGATGAAAAAAAATAGATGTAAACTTGCCAGATGCTCACCTGGTCACCGTTATCCCCCTTCCAGAACTGTTCAGCGCGCGCCTTCCCCGCGACCACGGGGCCCACCACCTCCAAGTGAGATGGATTGGCACTCATGGACACTTTTATGTACTTATTCGTGCGGCGAATGAAGCGGTGGATGTATGTACCCAGATGGTATTTGATGTCGCCAGATCCCTGCAGTAATTAGTAAAATTTTATAGTGTTATCTTGTAAACTGATTGTTTTAGGATAGCAATCAATAAGCCGATTGCAGTCCACTGCTGGACAATGACCTGTACCGATGTGCGCCATAGTACCATATCATAGGATAATCTTTTTCATCCTAGCGTTAATTCCACTTGCAACCGAGGATTTCACCTCGGAGTCTAGCGTCCGCTTTTTCCCGTCTTTTGCCATTTGACCTCCACAACCCATTGGCGATATTGAAGTATTACAGTTAGACCAGTTGTTGGACGTTTTAGGACTTCAACTGCACATAACATGCTAGCCATATATATACGTATGACAACCAGGACCGACGGTTAAGCATAGGTTAATAATATACTTAGTTACAATATTACTGACCGGTTCTTTCGGCTCCATGGGTTTGAACTGCGCAAAAATGTCAACCATCTTTTTGCGACACACGTTGACCAACATGTTTAGTCGACCTAGACAGCAAACAAGATATTTAGAACGCACAAAATAATAGTTGCTTTAATTGCAGATGTAAGATAATTGAGGCCAGAAATAAGTTATATTATTATCGGAGTCAGTTGAAGAGTGGTGCTAACAGGGGTAGGTGAGGCATTGTTTTAGGTGAAGTGATCAAAATAGACATTGAAGAACATCGGCTCCATCGAGTTCAGTGCTAGATCTTCCTAAACTCCTTGACTGCTGTTCGATCCACTGATTAAGCAAACGGTGGATTCTAACCCCGCGTTTACATACTGCCGCTCGCATTGCTCATCGTGTTGCCAGAAATATTCGCGCGATTAATGCCCTAGCATTCACACACTCCCATCATCGCGTTGGTCCGCACAGTATTCGCCCTGCAACGGAGACGGACGTAAACGTATGGAGGACAACGCTGTAGCAGTGTACGCAATAAGCTTTTACAGCATAGCGAATTAATTAAATAGATTATTAATAAAAACTATCACTTTCAACTACTATACACTTTCCGTAGATCGATATAAATATTTTTAAAAGTAAATATTCGAGGAGCAATAACGAAAGTCGTGTTTTATTTAGCTTAGCGCCATCTAGCGGTCTCGTACAGTTCATCGCGCTAGTATTTGCGCAACATACGCGGCAGTACTCGCGGCATGACGAATATACCATTCACACCACGTCTCTGCCCACTTCTCTCGCCACTTCCCTCGCTCTGCCGCGAGTATGTAAACGCAGCTTAAAACAGTTGCAAATGGCATCACCATAATATATCTATTAGACTTGGTTGAAACCCAACGAGTGCTATTTTTTTTTACTACAATGTTGGATCGTGACAGTGGATCCTAGTGAATTGAGGGATCATTAAGATTTAAAAGAATCTATTAGCCACTCCTTTAATTATTTGAGTTTTCAAAGAATGAAAAAAGACGTACCTAAGGAAGTAATATGCTAGCTATAGAAAAGAAGGCTTGCTAATCCTTATAATATTATAAATGTGATAGTTTTGGAAAAGGTTTGGATGTTTGTTACTCAATCACGCTCTAAAAGCTGAACAGATCTGGCAAAAACTTAGTACAGAGATAGAATATAGCCTGGAATAACATATAGGCTAGGTATATTTATCACCAGAATAGGTTCAAAACATCTACAAAGCCTGACAAACCTCGATGCTGCATGCCAATAATGATAGACTTGACGCCGAGTCGCGAGCCGGTGTCCACAATCTCCTCAAGCATCACGATCATGCTCTCGCCTCCTTCCAGTCCGAACCTTTTCTCCGCCGGCCACTTGGTCGCAAAGTATTTCTCTAAACTGTTTCAAACAAATACAGTAGGTACCCATAGTATCAGTATCAGAATCAGAATCAGAATCAGAATCAGAATCAGAATCAGAATCAGAATCAGAATCAGAATCAGAATCAGAATCAGTATCAGTAGGAGGTAGGACACGACGGTATTACTGTCCCAATCAAGCAGTCTGACTGGGGAAGTACATCCCGCCCCACAGAATACCGCGGCAATAATAACCTCGTGTTGTGTTCTCGGCGGTGAGTAGGGTAGCCAGAGCTCACTGGAGAGGTTTTGTGCTGTCAGTAGAAAAATCAAAGGCTTATCCTGCTTCTCTTCTTCGCTGACGGCACAGAACTTCTCTGTTCTAAGCCAGCACGAGTGTGACTCCCTCCTGGTGATGCGCTCGTCCGTAGGCCACGGTAGCCATTTTTCATCAGGTGGGCCGTGTGCTTCTGGCCCTTTATGAACAGAGAGATTCAGTGCCATCTGCGAAAAAAACAAGGAGGAGAAGCCTTAGGTCCTCCCACTGACAGCACAAAACCTCTGCAGTGAGCGCTAGCTACCCTTCTCACCCCGGAAACACAATACGAGGTTATTATACGCGCTTCTTTAGGGCGGAGGTACTTCCCCAGTCGGACTGCTTAATTGCGACGGAAGTACCGTCGTGTCCTATCCCCTATACATGTCATATTTCACGAAACATCGATGTTACTAAGTGGTCATTATGATACAATGACCATTCTGATACAGTGGACAATTTGATATACATAGTAGACATTTTGATACAGTGGTCTTTTTGATAATAGGACATCTTGAAGTGGTCAATAAGATATAGTGGACATTTTGATACGGTGGATATTTTGATAGAGTGGACGAGATGGCGCTAAAGGTGTTCATACACAGATGAAGTGAATGTGGAGGCGCTTCATTTCAGCTCAGGCAAGCTATACCTACTTCGTCTTGTGACAATACTTACAACACTGCCTTAGTGAGTCGCTTCATGATCAATTTCTTCTGCTCGGGGTCCTTGTCGTAAGAGCCGGGCGTCTCCACACGCCTCCTGATGAACTGTACGGCGTCCAGGTCATACAGGTGCATGTACTCTATCCCTAGGGACCCGCAGTATACGTACTCCAATCGCCTTATTATTTCCCTGGTGAACAGATTTAGTATAATTCTTCTGTATAAGCGTTTGTCACAACTCCGAAAAACGGACGAGGCTCTGGTACCCTCGTGTTTGGGGGGGAGACTGCTGCCATAAAAGCTAAAGAAAAGGCCGTGAAAGACAGCGGATCCAGGGCTCCAAGCGGGATTAGGATGTGTAGTGTTCGTATCTACTAAAAGATACATACATTGTCTCATGTACACGAGTAGTCGAGGTATAGCTGTCAATCTGCAGTCTGTCACCGATACTGATTGAGATTGGACGTGTGTTTACCGGAGATACGAGTGTAGTGGTGAGCCAGTGACATACCTGCTTTATCGTAAGGACAAGGGTCTTTACAAGTGGCGACAAGGATAAAGGTCAGATTTTTTTTATATTTTGGCGGAAAGGCGGCGCGCGGCGTTTGTATAAATATTTTGTGAGTAGGTACCTACACAAACGCAAATGTGATTCACGCTAGTACTAGAAATAGGTAACTAGGTATACATATTGAAATTTCATTTCTAAAAATAATATTAAGACCCAAAACACCGTGATGAGTACATTAACTCTATCTACCGTGGATAAAATTTGTTTTGTTTACATGCGAGTATAAGACCAGTCGTTGAATATCACATTCCATACTTCCCGGGCGTAGGTACCGGCCCTCACTAGTGAGAATAATAAGTTTCACACATCATACTCCGCTTATCGCACTAGATTTCAGAGAAATGTTTACTTTAACAAAAAAAGTTTGAGTGGTCCCATGCGCCGGGTGTGGCCATTAGGTACCTCAGAATCAAATAAGTACCGACTATTATTTATATTATAACGAACCTTTGTATCGTAGTCGAAGGATCCTGCACTTATTTAAAAAACTGTTTCGTAATAGATTTAAGCTATTTCAATTTGATAATGTACATAGTCTTTATTAAATTGGGTCCATAATTTATAATATTATGATATTATCACTCTTTTCGTAATTATTACGTAACAGTAGGTACCTACATGATTATTACCGGACAGCATTGTACATTTTGTACATACAATACATACCTATTTTAGCAATAAAATACACTATGCTTGCCTTTCGCCTATCCAACAAATGAGGTAGATAATTATATTGTTTATACATCACTTTAAATTATTAAATATTATTCGGTTGGAATTATGGAAAAATATTGGATTTCATTAAATTGCAATTTGTTCATCGGAATTCCATTAAATTGGAATTGCTCATCGGAATTCCATTAAATTGGAATTGTTCATCGGAATTCCATTAAATTGGAATTGCTCATCGGAATTTCATTAAATTGAAATTGCTCATCGGAATTCCATTAAATTGGAATTGTTCATCGGAATTCCATTAAATTGGAATTGTTCATCGGAATTCCATTAAATTGGAATTGTTCATCGGAATTCCATTAAATTGGAATTGCTCATCGGAATTCCATTAAATTGGAATTGCTCATCGGAATTCCATTAAATTGGAATTGTTCATCGGAATTCCATTAAATTGGAATTGTTCATCGGAATTCCATTAAATTGGAATTGTTCATTGGAATTCCATTAAATTGGAATTGCTCATCGGAATTCCATTAAATTGGAATTGCTCATCGGAATTCCATTAAATTGGAATTGCTCATCGGAATTCCATTAAATTGGAATTGCTCATCGGAATTCCATTAAATTGGAATTGTTCATCGGAATTCCATTAAATTGGAATTGTTCATCGGAATTCCATTAAATTGGAATTGTTCATCGGAATTCCATTAAATTGGAATTGCTCATCGGAATTCCATTAAATTGGAATTGCTCATCGGAATTCCATTAAATTGGAATTGCTCATCGGAATTCCATTAAATTGGAATTGTTCATCGGAATTCCATTAAATTGGAATTGTTCATCGGAATTCCATTAAATTGGAATTGTTCATCGGAATTCCATTAAATTGGAATTGCTCATCGGAATTCCATTAAATTGGAATTGCTCATCGGAATTCCATTAAATTGGAATTGTTCATCCTCTTTTCAGGTCGCTCCAAAGGACAGTCATGTCAAGTCAGCTACCACCTCCGGAGAAGTTAAATCTCGAAGGTGATAGTTCTTCTGTGGGACTGAAATGGGAGAAATGGAAGAGGTCACTCCTTATTTACCTTGAAGCATCTGATATTACTAGTGACCTTAAGAAGAGAGCAACGTTATTAGTATTAGGTGGATCTTCACTTCAAGATATATTTTATAACCAACCAGGAGCTAATGTAGATCAGAAAGAGGGCGTTGATGTTTTTGACGTAGCTGGGTGAATTTCCCGGGACCAAAAATTGCGTGGCATCGATGAAATCGGTACTAAAAATCATTGTTACAATACTCTAACATTTTTTTCTGGTTAGGTGAAATAGTGATCTATGTGAAGCACTAAATATTTCATTAAATAGGATTATAGATTCTCCAAAAAAAAAATTTAAACCTCGAAATTTTTCATTGCCGTGTTTGTCCACACGTCACCTATTGTGTTGTGATACCTCATTGATAAAAATCTATTGGTTTTTTAAATTAAAACCTAGTTTTATTTGATACGTGAATAGTTAAAGTATTGTTACGAAATTCATTTATTCAAATATTTAGACAATACAACGAATGGTTAATAAAAGATCATTTGTCCTGGAGTTACCTTTAATCGCCATGTTCTAAACATATTTTAGAATATTGTTTTATCTAACGACTTGTGTCCTTCCTCATAAGCGCTAAACGTTGAATATTGGTGCCGCCTAAGTGCTCGACATGGAAGGACGTGCACACGTGCCTGCGTTTTGGCACCATAAATAAAAGTTTATCATTTTTATGTTACTGGACATTTTTTCTTTCATTACTGTGGATAGGTATAACTTTCTATTCCAATAAGTTTATCCTCTTGATTATACATTCAATAGAACGCAATTTCTCTTGTCTATTTTAGTGAAGTGTTTATTACTTCGAATAATTAATAGATTTTTTGTTAAATTATATTTTTGGCTCGTTTTTCACCACCGTGCTTTCATTTCCATGGTTTCCGTGGTCAAAATTTGCTATAGCAATGAAGAAAAAAACGCGGCAATGAAAAAAAAATCATTGCCATGCCTTGTAAAACAATTTAGTCTCATTGCCGTGACCAGATGTTTAATTTCCGTAACTTATGTTCTCATTGCCATAGCATATTACCAAAAGTATATCATATTAATTTGTTAATTTCCCATTTCTTTTTCATCTGAAAGAATTGGCGTCGTTTTGGAATTGAGCGGCCATGAATGAAAATGGTATAATATGAAAGTACCTACAGTATATAGTGAGCAAAAGTTACTATGAACAAAATTCTCTAAACCATATCAGGACTTAGATATAATTTAGTTTATATCTATATACAGAGTGGTATTTTTTCAATTTTGCGTGGATGGAAAGTACTCTATTTATTATACTGAAGATATATTCCACTCAAAGGAAACATAACCTTATTTTAAAAAAGGAACAATAAATTAATCCTATCGATTAAAGCAATACAAATACTGGCTGTTATTTTTCCGATTTTAGTCGGTTCAATGAGCAGTTTTCCAGTAGGTATTTATAGCGTTCCTAAAGACAAGCTAGATGGCGCAGTCGGCACTTTTGGTAAGTAGAGTGTGGTCTCATATCTAGTGTTCCCTAATTTATGGAAAAAATGTTCTTCGGTTTTGTAATGACTTACTTTACATAAATGTTTTGACATTTATTTTTTGATAAAATTATTTTAAATATAATATTACTAGCTTTTGCCCGCGGCTCCGCCCGCGTGGATGTCGGTTATCGCGACCAAACATAGCCTATGTCCTTTCTCAAGGTCTAACCTACCTCTATACCAAATTTCATCAAAATCGGTTCAGCGGTTTAGTCGTAAAAGTGAGACAGACAGACAGACAGACAGACAGACAGACAGACAGAGTTACTTTCGCATTTATAATATTAGTAGGGATTTGAAATTACAGACAGTGACACGAAAAGAATTAAGCGTTTTATCATATTTTATCTATTGTAATATGGGTAAATGAAATTAAACTTTGGTAACATCGCACAAATAAACCACAGAGTACATTAAAATTACCAAAAGCTATGCTAGCGCCATCTCTTGATGATTTAAAAACCAACTGATTATTATACCTACTGGAAAACTGCTCATTACAGGATGGGGCAAGCGATTTTTCAGCATTCGTTAAACGCAGTTTTTTCTTTTTAAAAATGAAGAAATGTTTATTTTGAATGAAATTAGCTATCTCCAGTATTTAAAGTACTTTCCCTCCACATCTCCAATGCAAACGCGGTATCATTTATCCAATACTAGCTGACCCAGCGAACTTCGTACCGCCATATTTTCTGATCCCGTTCCCGCTGCATATCTCTAAATTTATCAGTGTTTCTCTAGAATATTATGCATGTATTATGCATATAAATCTTCCTCTTGAATTACTCTATCTATTAAAAAAACCGCTTCTAAATCCGTTGCGTAATTTTGAAGATTTAAGCATACACAGGGACAGACAGACAGCCACCGATGGGGTTACACTCGAAGTTGTTCAAGAAAATATCTACCTGGGATAAGTTATCCAGCTCGGTAAAAACAACTCCGAGAAAAAACTAGCCAGGATCCAACTAGGTTGGGCAGCAGCAAAGTAAACACTCTCTTAATCTCAAAAAAATACACTGCGTGCGTTTAAGGATTTCCAAAAAATCACTTGCCACACCCGATAATCGAACCGAATAAAATCCGGATGAATCTATATTTATATTGCATCAATCGATAGGATCAATCTTAGGGATCAAATATCTCTAACAAACTTGGTAAAATAAATAGAAGGAAACCCATAAAAGAGAAGGTATAGGACGATTTTAGGCGGTTCTATCATCAGGTGTGTTTTTTTTAGAAATCTTTGAATGCAATTTTGTTTCCCTTTAAAAATAAGGTAATGTTTCCTATAAGTAAAATTCGCTATCTCTAGTATGAGGGTAGTTTCCCTCCAAGTAAAGTCGAAATGTTTCACCCTGTATATCGCAGATCCGATATTGCTTACAATAAAAATAACGACACTCATACGCGTGTTTAACACAGTACCGCTGAAAAAATAAATAACGCCACTGTCCATACATAATTGCCTAATTCCCTTTGTATTTATTGTATGTAAGTATAATTACTAATGTAAGTAGGTATATAAAATATTATGTTTTATATTATGTATTTTCATTTCCATGGTTGATTTTTTCATTCCCTTGGTATATTTATTTCATGACCGTGGACGCTTGTTTCATTGCCGCGCACGCATGTATCATCGCTGTGGCGCGTAATTTTTGATCTTGTATATCTCGTTAGTTTTTTTAGTTATCTGCTAGATATTAAGCAAGAATACATATAGTATCAAAACTTATAATAAACGCGATTTGTTTTAACTATAAAACTTAAGGTAAAAAAAATCCACGGAATGAAGATTTTAATGGACCTGTTGAAATTCACCCAGCTATTAAAAAACTGGACGAATACTTTCTTCCTAAACAAAATAAGATTTATGAAAGACATTTATTTCGAAACATTACGCAAAGCGAAGGGGAAAATTTCGATCAATTTTTGCTTAAACTTCGAAATCAAGCAACCAAATGTAAATTTGACCAACCGGATGATCATATTATTGACCAAATAACCGGAAATTGTCTATCAACAGAATTAAGAAAGAAGATTCTTACTATGGGCGATGAAATAACATTAGATAAGGTAATTCTAGCTGCAAATTCACTAGAAATAGTTAATCACCAACTAGAAATTTACGAAAAAAAGGACCAGGCAAAATCGAATGAAATCAATGCAATAAAAGCTACACACAAAAATAATTTCAAAAGACAAAAACAAGATACAACTGTTAATTCCCTAGAAGACAAACAAGTAGAATACATATTTAACCTAAATGATGATGCGACAATTAAATGTGAAATGGGAGGAGTAAATTTAGAAATGTTAATAGACTCGGGTTGCAAATTGAATTTGATATCGGATAAAACTTGGGAATATTTAAAAAGAAAAAAGGTACATTGTTCCAAACAGGTTCGAGAATCGAACAAAATATTTTTAGCATATGGTAGTAAGACTCCATTACAAGTCAATGGTTCGTTTGAAGCTGTGATAAAGGCTAACGGAAAAGAAGAACGGGCTACATTTTACGTCATCGGAGATGGATCCAGAAATTTACTAGGTAAAGAAACTGCAATGCGTCTCGAGGTTTTAAAATTAGGAGTAGATGTGAACCAAATTAATTGTAGTCAAAGAAGATCACAGACATTTCCAAAATTTAAAAACATCTCCATTGAAATTCCCATAGACACGACAGTAAAACCTGTTATGCAACCATACCGAAGAATACCTATACCGATAGAAGAGAAAATAAATAAGAAAATAAAAGAGTTACTCGATTTAGATATCATTGAAGAGGTACGAGAGCCATCACCGTGGGTTTCCCCCATTGTACCCATTTTAAAAGATAATGGCGACGTACGCGTCTGTGTTGACATGCGTCGAGCGAATGCGGCTATATAAGAGAGAACCATCCTTTACCGTGTATGGAACATTTATTACCGAAAATAAAAAAGGCACAATATTTCTCGAAGTTAGATATTAAGGAAGCATTTCATCAAATTGAATTGCATCCAAATTCCAGGCATCTAACTACATTTATTACTTCTAATGGGCTCTGTCGGTATAAAAGACTCATGTTTGGGATAACCTGCGCCCCAGAACTTTTTCAAAAAATTCTTGAAAAGATATTGATTAAATGCGAAGGAGTAACAAACTTCATCGACGACATTTTAGTCTGGGGGAGTGATAAAGAAGAACATGATTTGCGATTGGCTAAAGTATTACAAGTACTAAAAGATAATGACGTTCTGCTTAATCAAACTAAATGTATATTTTCAGTAAAACAAATACACTTTTTGGGGCATGTACTAACTTCGGAAGGAGTAAAACCGTTACCGAAATATATAAAGAGTATATTCGAGTTTAGAGTCCCAACAACGATCGAAGAATTACAGAGCTTTCTCGGGCTAGCTAATTACATAAATAAATGGATCCCTAACTTGGCAACTACAACCGAGCCACTGAAAGAACTATTGAGAAACAAACTAAAAAAGAAAGCAAGCATAAAAGAATATTGGAAGAAAGATCAAGAAATGGCATTTGTTGAGCTAAAGAAGGCATTATCAGAAATTAAAACCCTAGGTTATTATGACGTTAAGGATAAGACACAAGTTATAGCGGACGCGAGCCCAGTAGGCTTAGGTGCAGTTCTGGTGCAAACCGATAATAGAGGACCTAGAATTATTGCGTTCGGTAATCGTACACTAAATGATTGTGAAAGAAAATACAGTCAAACGGAAAAAGAAGCGCTCGCACTCGTTTGGGCTATAGAGCATTTTAATACATTTCTCTTTGGGAAAAAATTCGATTTAATAACTGATCATAAGCCCCTCGAATTTATATTCAACCCCAAATCTAGACCATGTGCTAGAGTCGAGAGATGGGTGTTGCGCCTTCAGGCATATCGTTACAATATAAAATACAAACCAGGGAAAACCAATATTGCGGACCCCTTATCTCGATTGTGTGAGATTGCGCCCAATCAACCGTCGATAAAAGACTATGTACATCAAATAGCCGAACTTGCAAGACCTTACGCAATCCCTATGAGGGAAATAATTCAACAATCAGAAATCGATCACGAAATCATTAACGTTAAGAAAGGAATTTATAATGAACAATGGGATGCCTCTGTAAGATGTTACAAAATTTTTGCAAATGAATTGTGTTTTTATGAAAATATTCTACTACGGGGGACCAGGATCGTAATTCCAGGAAATCTAAGGAGACAAGTATTATGTGCGGCCCATGAAGGCCATCCAGGAATTGTGGGGATGAAAGGTCGCCTACGATGCAAGGTCTGGTGGCCTAGGATCGATAAAGATGTTGAATTGTTTGTGAAAGGATGCAAGGGCTGTACACTTGTCAGCCTACCAAACCCTCCAGTACCAATGAAGCGCCGGGAACTTCCAGCCGAACCATGGATGGACATTGCTATGGACTTGTTGGGGCCATTGCCAAACAGTGACTACCTTTTAGTTGTAGTTGACTATTATAGCCGCTACAAAGAGATAAAAATCACGAGGACTATTACCAGTTTGCAAATTATTAAAATATTAAAAGAAATGTTCAGTCGCCTCGGCTATCCGCATTCCATCACTGCAGATAACGGACGTCAATTTGTAAGTGAGGAGTTTAAAACTTTTTGTGGAGAATGTAACATTAAACTTTTCAACACGGTGCCATATTGGCCCCAGATGAATGGCGAAGTAGAGCGCCAAAATCGAGATATTGTTAAACGATTAAAGATTAGTTCAAGTGAGAAAAAAGATCTGAAGGAAGCACTTTATGAGTATTTGATGATGTATAACTCTACCCCTCATTCAGTGACAGGAAAAACACCGTCAGAACTTTTTTTTAAAAGAAAAAACCGCGATAAAATTCCAATGTTAAAAAATATAAGTGACTCAGGAGATGACTCGGAAGTAAGAGATAAAGATAGATTGCAAAAGGAAAAGGGAAAGGATTACAGTGATCGGAAGAGAAGAGCAGAGGAGCCAGAGATAAGTGAAGGGGATAAGGTTTATTTAAAGGATATGGAAAAGTCTAATAAGCTTTCAAGTACTTTTAATCCTGAACCACATATAGTAGAAAAATCGGTAGGAGGAGACATGACGGTGAGAAACGAAGAAACAGGACAGAGACTGAGAAGAAATATTGTACACTTAAGGAAAGTTGAAGGCCAATGGCACGCGATTCCAAATGATGCTAATCCTACAGAGGGTATTGTAGTTGATAAATAATTTTGTATTCCAAATGATCTTAATACAACAAAAGGTCTTGTAGTTCATAAATAATCTCGTATAAGAACAATTAATACTTAGCGTTGACATTTTAATTGTTAACTTACTGATTTTAAATAAGCAGGAGATAATAAAGCTGTTGTTGATTAACCGATAAATAACTGACTTTTATTAAGTATAAAATAACAAAACCTGTTGAAAAGGAAGGGATGTAGTGTTCGTATCTACTAAAAGATACATACATTGTCTCATGTACACGAGTAGTCGAGGTATAGCTGTCAATCTGCAGTCTGTCACCGACACTGATTGAGATTGGACGTGTGTTTACCGGAGATACGAGTGTAGTGGTGAGCCAGTGACATACCTGCTTTATCGTAAGGACAAGGGTCTTTACAGGATGGAACCGGGTTTGGCGCATAGGTGATGATGACTATGATGAAGTGTTATGAACTCACCTTAGAGACAGAGCTGTTTCCTTCCCTCCAATAAAAGTTCGGTCAGGTAGTGTGAACACCATGTCCATGTGCTTCTCACCTGGGGATAGAAGGTTTCATAATCTATACCATAAAATTATAAAGCTGAAGAGTTTGTTTGTTTGTTTGTTTGTACGCGCTAATCTCAGGAAGTACTGGCTCGAATTGAAAAAATCTTCTTGCATTGTATACGTTTATCGACGAAGGTTATAAAGATACTAACTACATTATCATCGCACTACTGCTTAAGGGAGCGGAGCAGTGATCATAAATGTAAAAAAATCCGGCAGATTTCCTTACATAATTTGAAGACTAAAAGAATACGGGCTCAATGGGGTGATATGAGGTTCCAAAATATAAAACGGGCGAAGCTGGAGCGGGTCAGCTAGTTTATTATATTTGCGTATTTCATAAATAAAGGGTCTTTCTTTCTCTCTTTCTCTCTCTCTCTCTCTCTCTCTTTATTTCTTTCTTTCTTTCCAGTCTTCCTTTTTATGAAGGACGTGAACTCACTCAAGACGGAACCCAATTCTCGTGCAACCATAACACTGTCCAGTCCTTTAGCATCGAGCGCTAGTTTCTTCGCTTTATCGAGCATCCTAGCCGGCAGCGTTAGCTCTAAGGGATCTGTTTTTGACAGGAGATGACCTCGACACTGAAACGAACATGAAAAAAAAACATTATGAATCGAGAGCCTGATATCTCAACTCAACCATTAATTTCGTAATTTTGTGGTAGGTACTTGCCTGATAGCTCCTAATTAAATTCTGAACCGCTAGATGTAGCTTTATTTTCTCTATAGACATGGTATCTTTTCCAGTGGCACCTTTATCCTTTGCACCTGAAAAATAAATTATATAAGTAGGTACTTACCATATTTAAAAAATATTTATGTACCTACCTAAATACCTAGCTTTCGAGTAGGTGGTACTCATCTTCGCTGAAAATGTTGACTTCCGTTATATTTACAGAGTTCAATTACATAGATAAATACAGCTCCAGCGACAACCAAGAACTAACAGATACAAGAAGTGTCTTGGCGCTCGTGGCTAAAACTTAGCAAAGCTGTATAGTATATACGTCAGTTAAATTATTAACTAGGAAGGTATAATATATATTGCCACGCCGCCGGAAGGATGGTTATGGTGGGAATCAAACCGACTAAAACCGCTCGCCGTCTCGAGGTCTTATGTGACGAAATGTAAGGTGGCTCAATAGAGAAATCGGGACGTGAGCAGGCAGAAGCTACTCCCGCTATTGTCTACTGGTTACTCGCGATACTTACCTGCTTTTCGAGGGGCAAAGTCGTCTTGCACATCTTCTATCTTCAGAGCAGGCCCACAAAGGCTGTCGTAGAAAGTATCCCATGACTGCGAAACAAAATACGTTTGCTGCTAAAACTTTATCCTCCTCTTAACTCAACGCTTAGTTTTTATTGAATTAACTTTATCAAACTCATCATCATCTAAGCTTGCAGCCCTTCCTCTCCGTGCTCAGTGATGGCACTAAGACGTTGGCCTCCAAAGCAGGTGGTTCCAGAAACTGTCCTTGCCGGAGATCACCTGCATCAGTCGGTACGAGAGGCTAGACTTGTTGAGGCTCAAGATTCCGTCCCAGGCTGTAAGGGCTCTCGCCTCCAGATCTTATAATGGAAAAGTGCAGATTGGCAAGGAAATATAGGTAATATGACAATTTCAGTTACGTAAAATGGAATACTTACTGAATCTATGGATCCCTTAGAGTTTGCCCAATCCATATATTGATTTTCAAGAAAGTTTGCATTTGTTCCGCTTAGGAAGGACTCTTTTGCCCTATTACTGTAGAAGAGATACTGAAAACGATATTACAATAACTTCTTTATAACGAGTAAACAGTTGAATTCGAGCTTTTGGTGAGGACGAGGCTCTCGGGCAGGCTTCGCTCTCAGGGTTGGAAGGTCTAGCTAGCGGTAGGCGGTAGTCACGATGCAAGATTTGGATGCAAATAGGATTTCATATACCAGGGCCAGGGTACGCGTTAAGCCAAACGGGAAAGTGGTTCAAACCAGGGTACTAGGTACTTAGCCGTTCCGGTTTTAAAGTGAGATGGTATATCCTCAAAAAAGTAAATACAACTTACATTAGTACTACATCCGTTCACATATTTATTGACAATCTTTAGAATATGAAGTGGCCGGAAAAGTGACATCTCGATCTGAAAGTATATAAGGCATAGAATCGAGTAAACACTTGTATTGATGCGTCGGTAGCTTAGTGGTTAAGGAGTGGACCTTACGGTCCTGGATTCGAATCCTGGGCTAATGGCCAGCGGAATGTGATACACTACGGACGTGAACCCACTCCTAGCACAAGTAATTTGGCTTAGGTAGTTGTAGGGGTTAACGGGAATATCATTAATTTCGGTTGATAATATTCTTTGAGAAAAAAAAAATGACACGGTGATCATATTGGCAATGAAGAATACCTAAATATTCAGAATAAATTTCGGCACAATTTTGCCAAGTTCAGCCTCATCATCACTTAGATTCCAATCAGAACACAGAAATTGGACAATTTACTTACAACTGTACTTGTACTTCGTTATATGAAGAGAGTCGTATGAGAAAGGGATACGGGTGCCAGCCACTATTAAAGCCTAGCCACAAGCCCGTATGGCTGGCGATCCCACGATGGCCACGAATAGTTATCTATAAAAAAAAATATAGTCACCTAACTTTAACCTTCAAGAGCAAGATGGGTTTTTGTTAACCTAACTGGTATGAGTGTTATATCTTACATTGGAGTTGTGATTAAATCGGACAAGATTATTTTATTTTCACTTGGAAGGCAGACAAGTACATTCTGATGTGAAGTGGTTACCGTGAACTATGGACGTGTTCAACAGTAAGGGCCAGAAGGCGAACCCTGAGCTCCGAGGTCATCTTGGCCACGGATGCAATCAGGAAAATACGTCTACATGAAGATGATGATGATGATGGACGTGTGCAACACCAGAGGCGTCACATTCATGCTGCCAACCCCGTAAGAACCTCCTGATACCATTCCTGAAGAACCCCATACTGTAGTAGCTAGGAAAACCCACAGCAGGCAAATCATTTCACATGCGCAGAATGAAGTTCGCAGAATGAAGTTCCTATCATACCCGACTGTGCGCACCGTTTCTGACCTCACAGTCGTTGCAACGGAGGATGTATTCCCTGCCGGTGGTGAGCTGTGCGATGATAGAATGTAATGTAGCCGTAGACATCATGTCGAATAATTCTTCTGAGCCCACACTATTGTACCAGCGGTAAAACACGCATAGCGAGCTGGTGCGATCGCAGCCTGAAATTTTTGGGGGGTCACGTGCGGAAATCCTTCAGAAAAGACCTTTTTGGAAGACTTTTCAATTAGACATGCACGATTTTGAAGGAGGTTAAGTCCCCTGAAACCCCTCCCCTCGGACCGCGCATGATAGCGAGGCCAAGTCTCTCCTGAGGCTGAGCGGTTCCACACAGCCAGTAAGTGTGGACCGTGGGATTGTCGATCATCCTCAGTGTTTCCAAAACCTCAGTATCAATGGTAACTCTGAACATTTGATTCGATTCGCTTCGGTGGGCAATACTCGTACGCGTACCTAGGCGTACCTACCTATGCAAGAATATGCAACTTACCCTATTTCCAAAAATAAACCGTTCACATTTGAATTTTCAGAAATTTAGAACCCAATTAATGTACTATAGAAAATATAAATATCCAAAACTATGCGGTGATGTTCATATTTACTAAACAATTTTAAATTTTATGTGTTGATTGAAAAATACGTAGAAACTACTCGAGAAAATGAGATAGATTATTATTGGATTATTGTCTGTCTACGTGATAGAATGATTTTGGCATTTGCAGAGTATTTATGGCCAGTATGTACAACATGCAGGTGATTTGGATTCCGCCATTCCGCCAGTGGATTAAAATAGGGACATCGGGGACATCCCATTTATTCCCGTGGGTGTCGTAGAAGGCGACTAAAGGTAATGTAATGGATAGGCAAGGGATAGGGCTATTTCAGTCACTCTGTCATACCTCAGCTATATACGTACGGTCTCCGACTCCTAATCCGACTCATAATATTACTATACTCTTTGCTCCGACTCCGAGTTTGCAATAAAACCACGGAGGAAAGAATATGATTTCTCCATGAATAAAACCTAAAAGTAGTGCTACCCAGTCAGGGTAACGCAAAGAGTATAGTAATATATAGAAGGGGTAACGTTTTACGTGCGTATGCATGTATCTACATAAATTAAGTAGTTTTCTTTGTTTCCCTCTACAGGCCTACCGGCTGGAGCTGGACTATAGATGTAAAAATCCCGAATAATTCCGAATTATTCCATATTATTCGGAATTATTCCCAAATATTCTCAAATATTCCGGAATTATTCCCGCTGAACTCACCTACAAAAAATGAAATAACTGTGCTTCCACCTACCTACTAAGCGAAAACTTAAGTACAGACCTATGTAGGTACTGGTATATAGGTAGGTAGATACCGGAATATTATATATCTTGACCTCAGTGACGTCACAAAATGTACCTACTTATATGTATGTATATGCGCAGTACGAGTAACAGTACGCGTTTTTGGATGTCTTTTGTGGATTAGGTAGATTTGAGCTTCTCCGTCACCATGGTACACCCCGTGTACCATGGTGACGGAGAAGCTCAAATCCACCAATCCTAGACCATATCAAACCAATTCGAGCATCTCTCACGACTTGGGGTCAAGTCAAGATGTACGGTACCTACTTATTTTATTATAATATGTAGGTAATATGATATAATATGACTACAACTGCTACAACTTTCACACAGATACTAAAACAGCGACTGTAAGCGACTTTAGACCTTAATGACATTATCTTAATTACGTGTCTTTTTGCGCTAATAGATGACACTGATTACGAATATAAGAAAAAAAACTCGATTCTATGTCATGTCAATAAGGTCGAAAATTGCTTGCACTACGTTTTTTTAAGGTTTTTTATCCCTAGCATCCATAACTAGTCTCTGCTATGTAGCAAATAGCCAAATCGGACCGACGATCTTATCGGATATTTAAGAAAACAACATAATAATATGGTGTCGGATATCGGATGTCGGCCATCGTCGTCCGATACGGATATTGGATGGTGTGAAAACACTCTTAAAGAGTTTAAAAGTGTATAAGTAGGTCCTCAGGAAAACATAAGTCTTAGACTGTATTTTCTTAATTATACCGATAGGTATATACACCAACTAGCTGTTGCCCGCGACTTCGTCCGCGTTAAGTTCGGAATGTTGTTCATCCCCTATTTTATCCCCTTATGGGTAGAATTAATCAAAATCCTTTCTTAGCGGATGCCTACGTCATAGTAGCTTAATGCATGCAGTCTCAGCCCGATCGGTTTAAAATTGACAAAGTTTCGTACAAACTTTCATCCCCTATTTTATCCCCTTGGGGGCAGAATTAATCAAAATCCTTTCTTAGCGGATGCCTAAGTCATAACATCTACCTGCATGCCAAATTTCAGCCCGATCCGTCCAGTGGTTTAGGCTGTGCGTTATAGATCACTATGTCAGTCAGTCAGTCAGTCAGTCAGTCACCTTTGAGTTATATATATTTAGATAATATATCTATAACCGTATAAAACGCGAATCATAACTGCATTTCGAATCACAAGACTATCAACAAGAGTCAAGACTCTCAATACCTACTACATCTATCTACATAAATATCGACCGGAATAATTCCGAATTATTCCGGGTCATTTGGGAATTATTCGGGATTTTTCGTTTTATCCTCATCGGAATATTTGGAATTATTCCGGCCTTACATCTATAAGCTGGACCACTGAACTCTATTAGGCTGTACGGATTTCGATGAATGATGTCTCAAATGAAAGGTTTTCATTTCTCAAGTGTTATAGTTTTTGTGCATTAATTTTCATATGGTTTAAGATTAGCAAATGGGTACCACCTGTTATTAAACTTATTTCATTCTTTTCAACAGAAGTCGGGCTTTTTATTTTTTAATAGGTAAGTACTTAACTATTTTTTATTCTACAAAAATTTCAAAACGTCAAGCCCAGGAACATTTCATTTCGCCATAGAACAAAAAAAAAAAAAAAAAAAAAAACATTTCATTGAATGACATTAATGACATTTAGTTTCAAAACAGCCTTTGCTTGATGGACGTGTAAAGGGAACGTAAACAAATAAATATAATTTAAAATGTCTTCGTATTTTGATTATTATTGTAAAAGAGAAAGTGATAAGATCGCAGGGACCTGCTATACCATGTGTCCTGAAGAAGAGATCACACTGTAGGTAAACCTTGTAGTCGGGGCTTTCTGTTTAAAAAAAAAAATAATGATACAAATTATCTACGTCTAGTATTCTCTTTCTATTTTTAATGAAGAGATTACTATTAGTCTACTAAATGTATAATTGTCTAACAGCAAGTTTATACATGTTACTGGGTTTTATTTCACATAAACTTTCTCTTTTATTCAACTTTTACTTTTACTTACATATATCCTTACATAGATACATTATACTGACCTTTTTCCCTGTGGGGGGTGTCTCAGGCCCAGCCCATACTATTACTTTCTTCTCCTTAGTACAATTAAACATCAAAAAAGATGTATGTTGCACTATTTTGAAAAATAAAGAAATTGAAGTTTATTTTTTTTATTCATAATTGACTAAGGTATCTGCAATAGCAATGACATACAGCACTATTTTAAATGTTTGAAAAATAAATAACTTTTCTTTAAGACGGGAATCCTCGAAGCTAGTTCATATGCTGGAAGTGATGGGTTCTGAGCGGAATCTAGTCAAAAGCTACTGCCGCTCCGCAGCTGACTCACATATAGCAATACCTCGCCTGTTGCGACCATACTCTGTGCTTGTACGTACTGTGGAATATTTACTGCTTGAGTAAGTATGTTCTTTTATATATGAGCAGAGCATTCTATATTGATTCATTGAAAAAATTGTTCAAAACATTTTTTTGACATACCTTAGTACTAGACAAATCTCCTTAAAAACAATAACTTGAATTATAATTTATAGTTGTGTATGCAAAAATAGTAATAAATACCTATGTAATAACTCCAATTATATCACTTTATTGTGTATGTTTTTTTCTCATATTTTTAAAATAAGCTAGTTTAATTGTAAATAATATTGTAATGTAAATAAAAATGCTCTTTATTTACATTAGTATAATATTTACAATAATTATATTATCTTGTTATAAAAATATGGAAAAAAATATATACTTGACAATTACTTACAAAATATATACAAAACTATGCTATATGCCTACTGTATATACAAAAAAATTAAAAGATAGGGAGTGACTGTAACATTAGGATAACTAAATAAATAAAATAGGAAATGATATTTTCCTATGATCAGTTCCTATAATATTTATTTCCAGGATAACACTAAGAGAAGATGTACCAAAAGCAGTAATGTATGACTTTGTGAACGACCGCCTCAGGGCCGTGAGACAAGACATGACCATACAGCGGCTGCCTCCGGGAGAGTGTGTCAACTTGCTTGAGCCCATGGTGCGGTTCTATGTTTATTATGGTTATTTGTAAGTGTGTATGTATGAGTATTTATTTAGTTGTATTCCTTACATCATTGAGTACACGGACCTAATCTACAATTGACAGCGACGCTGTCTTGGATCTTCCGTGTTGGAACTCCATGCACAAACAAAAATCCTAACCAATAAAAAGTTTAGTTTTCAAATCGATTTGGATAGAAAAAAGTAAATATAGCTCAGGCGGGAATCAAACCCACAATCTTTCCCTCATTGTATTTTTCTCGTATTGTATTATTGCCTGAGCTGTATTCGCTTTTTTCTATCTAAATCGATTTGTATAGCAAGTTGTTGTCTTTAAAAGTTTCATTCAATTGTTTGAGCGGAGTAATTAAAAATCAATGTTTAAAAATAATTGTAACATCATTCATTGGTTCAGATAGTTCGTACGAGTATCGGTAGATGGCTCCCACTGTCGCCCTAAGACGGAATAAGAAAAATTTGAGGCTCAGTGGTTCAGTGGTCAGCAGCATTCCCCATTCCCCATTTAAGGGGTTCGAGTCCCGCCTGAGCTGTATTTGCTTTTTTCTATCCAAATCGATTTGAATAGCTGGCATACTAAATGAAACTAAACTTAGATAAGATAGAAAAAATCTATCTTAATCGATTTAAATTGCATACTAAATGCCTTAAAAATTTCATACAATTCCATTTCTTGTAGTTCTTCAATTATTATTTTATACTTTAATTATTATTTTATTTTTTTATTTATTATTTTATTTTATTACTTTCAGATTAAACAATCTACCTACAAAAGACTTTGATCCAGTGCTAAACAACAAATATTTACTAGAATGTACGAAATGGTGTCTAAACTGCAGCGACAATATTGTACATAGGCAAGACACCGAGCTGGTAGACCTCTTTGCAAAGTTTCTATATGTGAACAACAAGGACAAGACATTGGCATTTGACAGGGTGTTGATGGAAAGTCTGTATATACTGTGCAACCTAGATAATGCCTGTCCACTCTACCGATATCACAACCTATCCAGTGACTTGCAAAGGTAAGAATTTTTTATGTTAATTGCATTACCTACGGAGGTAGGACACGACGGTATTACCGTCACAATTGAGCAGTCCGACTGGGGAAGTACCTCCGCCCTACAGAATATCGCGGCCATAATGAGCTCGTGTTGTGTTTCCAGCGGTGAGTAGGGTAGCCAGAACTTTCTAGTGAGAGGTTGTTTTCTGTGTTGACGACACATAAACTTACAGGGTCGGTAGCAGGAGTCTGACTCCCCTGGTGTTGCACACGTCCATAAGCCACGGTATCCACTTTCCATTAGGTTGGCCGTGTGATTGTCTGCCATCCGAGTCGAAAAAAAAAATCTAACTCGAATGGCGTTCAATTTTATTTTAGTCCGGAGTCCGGCCGCGTGGTTCCGGCAGAGTAGAATTTGGGCCACCCCATCTCCTCCCATGCGGTGTCGTACAAGGCGACTAAGGGATAGGTATTTTTAACATCAGTAATTTCGGGACTTAGATCTTCTAAGCCATGAAGTGTAGGTGTTAGGAGTGTGTCCACGTCGGTAGTGGCTAGTGGCCCTTCTCCTTAACCACTGAGCAACCGACGCGTCACAACTGGCAGATCTTGTTAATTGATCCAGTGACATAATATATCTTTTATAATTACAGAGAACCAAAACTACATCTAGCATATAACATAGCGATTGCAAATATGCAAGGGAACTTCGTAAGAGTGTGTCGACTGTTGGACCAGCTGTGTCCTCTCACGTACTGCGCTGTGTTCTGTTACTTGCCAACATTACAAAGGTAAGAGTAACCACTACCGGAGTCTCAAAACCCTAGATGCCCGCAACGAGACGGCGTGCGGTTTTAGTAGGGTAGTTTTAGTAGCTCTAGCTAGTCAGACATAACAGCCTGCGCTGACTGGCGGGGAGTATCAGGGGGGTTTGTCTTATAACAAACTAGCTTTTGCCCGCGGCTCCGCCCGCGTGGATGTCGGTTATCTCGACCAAACATAGCCTATGTCCTTTCTCAAGGTCTAATCTACCCCTATACCAAATTTCATCAAAATCGGTTCAGCGGTTTAGTCGTAAAAGCGAGACAGACAGACAGAGTTACTTTCGCATTTATAATATTAGTAGGGATTCATGCATAAAATATTAGCACTGAGCGGGGATTAAACCCGCAACTCCTGCGTCGTACCGCTACGCCACAGAAGCAGTCATATCATAAGCATCAAATAAGAGAAGACATTTCTGGTTTCCAGACGCGCTCTGCAGGTGTTGAGTCACGCGTACCACAACAAGCGGCTGGCCGTGCCGTGTGACGTCATCGCGCGCTGGCTGCGGTTCGCCAACGCGCAAGAAGCGCGCGCCGCGTGCGCACACTACGGACTGAGCGTCGCCGGGGGAAAGGTGCGCTTTGACAAGACGGAGTTTAAACTGGACTCGAAAATGGTGAGCCTTTGTATTGTTTATACTACTTTTGGTCACGGCCCACCTGGCCTTAATTCTGCTAAAGCAAAACCACCGCACACCACAAATATCGAAATATACAGGTACTGAAATATACAGGGTGTATTTTTGATACGGGGCAGTAAGGGCAAGTACCTTAACCGTTGTAGTTACAGCAAAACGTTCTTAGGAGACCTTCCCTAACTTTTTGAGGAGTGATGAACTGCATTTACAGATTTTGCAAAAATCTTACAGTTAGCAAAAAAAATGCAAATAGTCCAAAAATTTTTTTTTTTGTGCCAATCGATTCTATTTCATGTGGGGATCAAAAGACTCTATGGGACCATTTTAGCTTTGAGTACTAGGAAAGACAGAAATCGCCAAAAACGTTTCCCATACATTTCGGCGAGAGAATAAAATTTCTACAATGTTCAAACTTTTTATTTAGGACAGGAAGTGCGTAGGGTTGACTATAAAGTAAATAAAAATAATTATTACCCATAAATTTCGAATTTTGATTCGAATTTCTTTGTTTTAATTTAGTTTCAGCTAAGAAAATTCGTATAAGTTAATATTGAAGAATTTTGGCTAAAATGTCTTCCAATCGTAAAAAATTGACTTATTAGAAGCCTATTTTGTCAATAATCGTTCGTAGCCCCGATCTCGGGGATACGAACCCCCACAAAAAAAGAACTACAATGAGCTATTTAATTTTATACTTTAACGTGTTTCTTTTATATATTAAAATTAAATGGATTTTTTATAGTGTTCAATCAATCAATCAATTAGCCTATTGCAGTCCACTGCTGGACATAGGCCTCTCCCAATATTCGCCACGTTTGCCGAGCATCCGCCTTCCGCATCCAGTCCGTCCCAGCCACCCTTCTCAGGTCGTCAGTCCACCTGGCTTAGGGGAGTCCCACCTTACGTTTTCCTTCTCGCAGTTTCCACGGACGGCAGACGGGTCCTACCGTCTGCTCCAACGGCCATCAGTCCTTCGACAGATGTGGCAGTGTTTTATAGTGTTCATGGTATGCCAATGGTTTTGAGGCTCTAATACAAGGGTGCCCAACCCCAGGCACGCGGGCCACATAGTGGCCCGCGGACGAATTTCGGGTGGCACGCGCAAGCCACTGCGAGAGGAGCAAAAAAAAAAAGCTTGTACAAAAGCAATTTCATTGATTTAGTCGCAGTCGCAGTCGCAAATGCTATGCTATTTTTTCTTTTCACTCAAATCTATCGAGTATTCATCAAAATGATATTATCTCTTCATATCATAACTAAAAAGTTTAAAATAATTTTATTTTAGTTTATTATTATGATTTTGATTGTATTGATAGTTTGGTATTATAATAAACTTAAATAACTTAATATTGTACTAGTGCACTTTGTTATTATACTAATTTTTGTAGTTACATTCCATATTATTGAGTTATAATTTATACGCGTGAAAATGTAGTAAAATAGGAGCTGTCACTGGCGTGGAACGGATCCGGCGGCTGGGTCTGAGGTGACTCTGTACAAAACTGAGGCCATGTTCTCTCATAGGCCTCGGCGTGCACCACCGGAGGGATCCAACCTCACAGTGGGAGACACTCTCATCGGCATCCAGATCAAGATGACATATCTGGGGCTCGTGTTCGACGGGCCAGATATCGGGGAGCGTCTCCGAAGTCTGGCTCCCAAATTAAGATGCACAGCTAACGCTCTGGCGTGGCTGCTGTTCAACATGAGGGAGCCAGAGCAGAGGAGGAGGCAGATGCTGCGGGAATCGTACGCTCCATTGCCCTATACGGGTGTCCCGTGTGAGCGGATGCCCTGAAGTCTAGGCACGTGCACCTACCGCGTGCACAGCAAGAGACGATGGCCATCAAGGCCATCAGGGGTTACCGCACGATATCCTAGGACGCGGCGAGTTTTCTTGCCGGATCTCGGAGAGCGACGCTATGGACAAACATGGCGAGTCACCGGCAATTAATCTTGACATCGCCAAAGCTTTTATAGAGTCTGCCACAAATCGCTTCTTTCCAAGCTTTCAACCAGCCTTTGGTCTCCCTCTCAGACTGTTCGACTGGGTGGTTAGCTTCCTGCAGGAGCGCCATATTCGCGTCCTTTGTGATGGACGAACTTTGTAGTTCTTGCAGGTAAATGCTGGCGTGCCGCAGTGGTCTGTCTTATCACCCATTCTCTCTCTTCTACATATCAACGATATTCTGACCACCCGGCAGCATTAATTGCTATGCAGACGATAGCATCTTACACGGGAGTTATCATGGGCATACTGCGGCCGAGCAGTCTGATATATAGTCTGAGCGCGGAAAAAAAAGCAGCTTCTTGTCACTGAGCTCGACCGGATCCTTAATCATATTTCCCAATAGGGCTCTGAGAACCTGGTCGAGTTCAATGCCAACAAGACACAGGCATGTGCATTTACAGCAAAGGTATCTTTTTTCCTTCCCTCTGTGGCATGGCCACTGCCACTGCGGGACAATCTCAGTATTCTCGGTATGGATGTTCGCTGCCTACTGAACAGCGACTATACAACCAATAGACACCTATTCTTTCATATTTTACGAACAAAAAATTCTGGCAGCTTGCTGAGGTAGCAGTCGCGGGGAGAGGCAAATAACTGCTTTTGATTGGTCTAACAAATGTCATTCCGATAACGCGCGATCGTAAAATAGTAGAACCGAACCGAACCGATTGACCGAACGAAATAGATAAATTCAAATGTACGTGTGTAAGAAAGAGATATGAATATTGCCATTCATTGCATCTACTCACCGCCAACCAGTATAAAATGAACTCTGTCAATCTTTTACGGAACTAAATGTAGTTAATTTATAATGTATTTATTTAACTTACTGATGAAATGAAATCCCGTCTCTGCGAAAGTTTGATGTCTGAGTATTAATACCACACAATTTTATTGAGCAAGTAGGCATTTTTATATTTATTTTTGAAATATTTGACACACAAACGCGGAAGTGTTCGCGGATCACGTATGTGGTCAACACTGGTTGATTACTTAACTCTGTGCTTCTAAGGCAAGATTTTTATACGCTGTTCTCGCCGTAACCATTGCCAGAAGTGCGTCGCCTGTAATGCGGTGTCTAGTTGGTTGTATAGTCGCTGCTACTGAACAACAAAAATTATATTGAGAGTATAATCAAAACAGCCTCGCGTAAACTCGGAGTCCTGAACAAAGTGAGATGTTTTAACACGCCGGAGCAGCGGTGTCTTCTGTCTCCTGCGTGGAATACTGCTCGCATCTCTGGGATGGCTTCGCAAAATACTTACTTGATACACTCGACAGGTTCCAGTGTCGTGCGATCCGCATTTTTGGGAATCCTGAGATCACGTAGAGTTGTGCATACTTGGCAGTATTTTAATTTTACCGTCTCTGCTATGGTGAATGTTCTGATGAGCATTTCCAATTAATCCCACCCTATTCTTTCCTACACAGAAAAACGCGTGCAGGACATAAATGTCACCCGCATACGGTGCAAAATATTCGGTGACTCCTTCCTCTGCCATACCATTAACTCCTGGAATTCCTTACCAGTTTCCCTCTTCCTACAGTCCCGGGTCCTTTAAGCGGGGCGCGAAAAAGCATCTGATGAGGCCGACAAGCTGAGTGCCACCATTGTAACACGATACTTACGTGTCTATAATGGTGACCCTCTTTTCCGAGACTGCCTCCAGCTTACCAGCAGGCGAGGTGGAGTCAAATTGACGTTATAAAAAAAGTTCTTTCGGTGCCATATCGTTACCGAAAAAAGGTGCGGGAACGGGGACACGAACCCGAGCCTTGAAGGGCACACCGTAGTAGCGGCGATAAGACCCATCATGGGGGAAAGCTAGAGAGGCCGCCATGTAGCCTCTCTAGCCACTTCTCCATCCTGCAGGTTATGCACGGATGCTTCGGGGTTTTTCTGCGTTGGATCCGGTAAGAGCCAACCACCGAATGCCATCGTAATGACGCGGGAGACGCCATCACCGTAGGAGTGAGAGTTCTCTCGCTTGTCACCTTGCTCACGGCGATAATACGCTGCGCGAGCGCGTGGGCTGCCACCCCTCCTTTTGGGAGCAAGTAATATTCCAAAAGGAGACGGCGGGGTAGGAACGGAGGGGATTCGCAGCCTGCACAGCCCGTGACGAGCGTAGGGGACGCGGGCGTCGGAGGTGCAGAACAGGCCTCTGTCCCTCATGAGCATGGGCCTGAGGGTGGTGACGGGTGGAGCCACCTGCACCTCCTCATTCCCAGGGGCTAGATGGGGATGCGATGGTCCCAATACCCGAAGAGAGCCGGCTCGAGGGAGATGGGCAAGAGATCAGCCAATTTCATCTTACGAAACCTGGGGGGCGGGGGGGGGGGGGGGGGTGGATGTAGTAAAAAGATGTACTGGCCCGCCAAAAATGTCCAAATCGTAAGTTTGGCCCGACAGCTAAAAAGGTTGGGCACCCTTGCTCTAATAGGAAGCGGCAAGCGGCTACTGCGGCCTATGGGGGTATACAACACCATGTTATGATTGGCCATTGCGACCCGCAAAACCATCTAAGAGATCTGAAAAACGCTTTTTTCTATGCTACAAGAAAAATAATGTTTAGAACTGTGCCCCGAGGACGAAAAATATTTGAATTCGGAACGTAAACGTATCAAAAGAACGGAGCACTGCGATTGGCCGCCTGCCTTCTGTGAACCTGTGTGCGTGTGAAGCCGGCCAATCGCAATGCTCCATTCTTTCGATACGTTTACGTTATGAATTTGAATGATTTTCGTACTCGGGGCACTGTTCATGACAGATTTAAACATTAAATTTTGTTATTTTCTTTTCAGCACCATCTAAAGACTCAAGATATGGAAACGAAGTTTAATATTTATAATGTAATAGATATTTTTACATATACGTCTAAGTAATCCTTGCCACATCAGGGTAAGCACAGCGCGGCTCCTCGCAGTAAAATGTCATTTGCCGTGAGCGTGACAAAGTGATTTGTAATTTCTAGGCGATGGCTCGCTTTAGAAGCACGTTGAATGGGACTGCATTGGATGCGCACTTGTATGGGAATTATGATATGATGGTAAGCTGAAGGCGAAGTCTTAAGAAAGAGGGTCACCATTAAACACACAAAGACAGAGTTTTACTATAGAGGCTGCCTTCGCTAAATATGTAAAGGTGGAACTACACTTGTGGTATTTGTTATGCGTCTATTGTGCGTTGTGTTCGCCCAATATTTGTCGTTTAAGCGTGCAAACAATATTATATTCAACTTTAGGCTCGAATTTTTATTGTATGTAACATATCGAATGTAACAAAGCGTGGTACCGCCATAATATTCTATTTCAGTGATCTCACTCAATTCATTTGTTGATTTTATTAAGTGTACCTAATAAAATAATAATTATTTTTCAAAATAAAACAAATTACTTTATAAAGGAAACTTTATTTGTTTTATTTACATAAGAAAATTCTCCTAATTATGCAATAACTAATTACAATGGACAACAAAATCTATCTAATATCAAACGGTTGCATGGCTCCCAATGTACAATTCATTCCATATATATAGCTGTGTGGTACCTCCCTATAATGACGTCATTATAATGACGTAACACAATTTTTAAGTATAATATGTAAAAATAGCCAAAAAGATAATATGTATTACACTGTCAAACAGATGATATGAGTTGGTCAAAGCTTTAAAATTATTTCATTTATTTTACGTCGATGTCGCGAAAGCCTCGTCTACAGCTCATGTTTTTTGCAATATTTTCACTAGCATACTACAACAAAACATGGGAATCTCTACGGTTACGTCGGTCGTACGGTCGGTTTTTCACTTTAGGTGTACTTTAGAGTAAGAAAATGATCTCTTATGTGCCAAACATTTAACAACAAGCGCCTAAAGTGTAAAACCATAGAGATGTAGAGATTTCCATGTGTTATATTAAAAATGTTACGAAAAACATGAGCTGTAGGCATACCTTTCGGACCTTTAGCCGTTCATTTGACAATGTAATAGAGCTTGTTAAATAACAGCTTTCCCACACGACACAACCAAGAACCTCACACCATTTGCACAACTACACGACAAATAAATTAATTCTTATATTGAAACAAATTTCATTACATCCGCAACGTTGACCATGTTTAGTCTACAGCTTTTTTATAAAGATACAAATAATAAATGCTGTCTCAAATCGATATAACACTTTTAGGCACCGGGCATAGACATTTTTTTCATTGCCAAAGCATTATCTTCTTTACTGCTATTGAAATAAGAACGATTTTGTTTTGTAGTCGCTTTGAAAATCAAGAATATCTTTTTCATCCCTTCTATTCCAAAAGTGTCACTTCGTTCCACTATAAGTGGGAGCACAAATAGCTCTATTCTGTTAAGAACTTTTTAGCGGGCGTAAAAGTGATTTGAATTTGGAACATTATATCATTCATAGAAATCGAACGAATTTTTTTTTAATTACTGGCTGGTTGGTTGCTGGGCGAAAAGCAGAATATATTATGACTCGAGAGCAAATTATTTCTCCCTCGGGCGACGTACTTTGAACCCCTCGCTGCGCTCAGGATTTTACGTTACAATCCCTCGCTACTCTCTGGATTCTATTTTAAAATTCTTCGCTTCACTCGTGGTTCAAACTAGCGTCCTCGCCGTAAAAATAATATTTTGCTCCCTTGTCATACAATCTACTATTGCTGTGTAATTTTCAATCTAATTTCAACGCCACGAAACCGATATTGCTTTGGCAATGAAATATCCTCAACTCTACGCTACCCATATGTGCGCAAACGACAGTGACTATACGAATGGATCAAAACAATTTTGAAACAAATATCACAGGTCATAAAATCATGAGTGCGGTCGCATAGTCGATATTGCGGAATTTCGATGCAAAAAAAAATGTCGATTATGGTAACTAAGACGCTATCGTAGCAGAAATTCGAACCTGAACATCCCTAAAGGTGAACGCAGACCTAGCCGCATCGCACTCACCGCAGTCTCCGCAGTCATCGCTTTTGTATTCGAACGCTTCGGGTACTGCGGCGCGGCTAAGTACGAGGTTGCATAGAACTTCATATAAAGAACTAGCTGACCCGGCGAACTTCGTACCGCCATATTTTTCGCCCGCGTGGTATTCTGATCCCGATTTATCAGTGTTTCTCTACAATATTATGCATATTACACATATAAACCTTCCTCTTGAATCACTCTATCTATTAAAAAAACCGCTTCAAAATCCATTGCGTAGTTTTGAAGATTTAACCATACATAGGGACGGACAGACAGCGAAAGCGACTTTGCTTTATAATATGTAGTGATAGTGATAGTGATGATCCGTAATGCGGCGACTGCGGGGAGTGCGTTGCGGCTAGGTATGCGTTCACCTTCATACTCTCACACTATAAATAACCAACATACATGAGAAGCGTATACACATAGCGTAGAGACACTAAACACGCGAGTTTTATATTTCATAAGGTAACTTTTCAGGACACCGATTCTGCAATTGTCAAGTAATGTCGTACCAGACGCTGCAAAAAATGCCATTCAATTTTAGACTTTGTGGGTCAGAATGGTGTATGTGGGGACAGAATGGTGTATGTGCGGACAGAATGGCGTATGTGGGGACAGAATGGTGTATGTGGGGACAGAATGGTGTATGTGGGGACAGAATGTACTGAATTGCAGTTCACACAGGGGCTTAGCGGTAACGGGCAGTCGCTCGCTGCCCGCCATGTGAATTGGTAATATACCTATGGTTCAACGGACTTATTTCATTTATCAGGTTCCTCAAGAAACTAAAACTTTACTGTTATGCAATTAAAGTCTAAAGCTCGTATTCTAGAACGATACTCAGTCCGAAACTCGACTTATCTGAAGATGGCCGCAGCATGGCGGACATCGACAAAATCGAGTCAACCAATGAAATCGCTGAAAAAAGGTGTTAAGTGACCAAAACGTCATGATGTAGAAATTTCAACAACTTCATGACTGACTGCCTCTGTGGCGTAGCGGTAGTGAACACGGCTGCTACGCAGGAGGCGCGGGTTCGATCCCCGCTCAGTGCCAATATTTGTATGCATGAATATAAATATTTGCATTGGTCTGGGTGTTTCTATGTATAATATGTATGTATTTACAAAAAAAAAGTATCTAAGTATGTATATCCGCATTCTAGATTCCATAACACAAGCTAATTAAGCTTACTATGGGTCTAGAAAGCGTTGTGTAGAATGTTGTGGAATATTTATTTATTTATTTATTTATTTATTTATTTATTTATTTATTTATTTATTTATTGGTCGAAGAGAAGCGAAGAGTCTATGCCAACATGCTAAGGCTGATTCGACAGATTGTCTATACACTCTGTCCTCAGATAAATCAAGATTCAGAACTGAGGAATATTCAAAAATACTAATAAATGACAAAATACAATGAACTCTTTTTCATTCAATTTTGAACTTTAAGCCTATATTATAAGGTTTAAATTTTAATGGCATTTTTGTAGTGTCTATGGTATAACAGTGGTTGATAATTGGCAGAATCAGGGTCCAGTAATAACAATTTTTATACAAATCTTGAACTATTCATCAGTTTGTTCATTTAATGTTTCTACGTCCGTTGGATAGCACCAAGATGTCTGTTTATCACTAAAAATGGAAGGCAACAATAAATTGTAATTTAAAAAGTGACAGGAACCATGTGTAAAAAAAACTAAACGATTATAACAAGTTTTAAAAGGACGTTACGCGTGATTTCATTGCGATATAACATAATAAAAATTGATATTTAAAGCATCAAGAAAACGTAATGTACAAGAGGTATTCGTTCTTTAAGGACACGGACGATAGTTGCTGACGAGCCAGCGACCTCTACCCCGAAGTTTCGGTGAACGCGGCACCGCCGTCACTAGAGGATCATGAGCCCAATATAACAATAGTTCAATGACTTTTATCTATACTAATAGACTACGGAATTACTTCTAAAAAAAATTGCGCGCAATTTTTGTAGCTGTCAAACAGATGACAGTAAAAAAGGCGCGAATTCAAACAGATGACACTAAAAAGGGCGCGTATTCCCACGTCATCAACTTGAAAAACGACACATTTATTGTTCTAAATAGGTTATCTAGTAGTATATATACAAGTCATTGCAATAATTCATATAATTTGATACATATATTTCCTAAATAAGTCGACTTGCACAACGAACCAATGTTTTCTCTTAGAGATAACGTTAAACATTAGCTGCACGGACGCGGCACTAGTTCGTTCGTTCGTTTCACACTGTGAGACTTGTCTGTGGTCTCTTGACAGTTGCTGTCACTTGTCATGACCAACGTGTCTTTATAATTTGAAAAGTTCTAACGGTTGAAAACGGCGGGCTCCGCTGACGTCATATCTATGATAGGTGACAGGTCGGGGCGTCCAACAGATGCAGAGCCAACACGCTGTGAGGCTGCGCAAGCGCATAGTGTTCCTTCCACTGAAACAAATTTGTTATGAGCTTACGAGTTACCTGATAAATTCTTATGGACTCATTTTGAAAGTTTGCAGATTTGCATACATACTTAATTTCTACCTGCAAAGTACCACTAATGAGGATCATTAGTGGTACCTTGCAGGTATAGCATCTTCTAGCTAGGGGATCATAATAAAACAAGTGATGTACGATCCCTAAGTATAGTAATGAAACAGCCAGAGCTATAGAATCCCTTAGACTACGATAAAACTTCCAGGGATCTTGTAGACCCCCCGTCTACAAGATCCCCTGGAAGTTTTAAAGGTAACGCACGGCGTGACGTCAGTACAGACAGGGGTGACAGGTGCTGCCGCCTGTCATCCAATGGAAGTAGTAAATAGAAGTACATGCCAGTAATTGAGATTTGAGACGGAGAGAGGTTTCAGTCAGTTTGAGGTCGAAAAAAAGGTTATACCAACCTTTACTTTTAAATTAGTCCTAGTTATGCTTGAGGAAGGCGTCGTCGAACAGCTCTAGCTCGTGCGACAGGTAGTTGGCCTTGTTGCGCAACTTCTTGGCCGACGTGGACGCTTCATCCAGCATCTTGATAGCATCTCGCACCTCGCATAGTTCAGAGTCCATCTCCGTCGTAGCCTCGTCGATAAGGCGGCATAGGCGAGCGAACATCGTTGATAACTCTCTGTGATAATGAAGGTGAAGATGTGTTTAATTAAAAAAATAAATTATTAAAAAAAAAACCCGACTGATGCTGAAAAGATCGAAACGAGTTGATAGCAGGCGGTACCCGTTATTTCCATCTGGTTTATGCTTTGCAAATGGTACCTCGTAGTCGGGTAAAATACATAAAAAAGAGGGTAGTTTTAAAAATTCACGTCTGAAATAATGACTGATGAAGATCCGAACGGCAAATCAGGTTGTATTCAAAACTAACACTATATAGACTGATTCCCGTACACGTCTTTATATACTAATATATTCACGCTTGTATATCCTCGAAGGGGTAGGCAGAGGTGTATTAACACACATATTTCGCCAACTACGAAATCACAGTATCATTGGGAACTAGCTTTGTTAATACCTGGATGGGAGATGAGGATATTGAGGACTACCCCTTAGTAGCCTTATCCTATACTTACTGCTGCACCTGGAGGTTGCAGTTAATAGGTGAGGTCGACGATGAAGCGCAACTTCTGCAAACCGTGGGGTCCTTCGACCGTAAGTCCGACTTCTTAACCACTACGCGGCCGATGTGAGTAGTATACCTTGTACAATACATATCTTGGACCTAAAATGTGCTCTATACGCCCAGTACACGTGTCTTGGGTGTCATTTGAAGATAGCATGGGGTGCTACTGCGGTGGACGAGCTTAAATTCACCAAGCATAGTTGAAAACAATCCGGGCGTTTGGGCCTCGTTTGTCTCGCGATTTAGGTCCAACATAGTATATGTCAACATAGTACATAGTATAACATAATATGTCTAAGCAACATAGGGAGTGTCCATTAATCACGTGATGTTTTTTTAGCAATTTTCTAAGCCCTCCCACCCCCATGGTGATACGAGGTGAGGTTTTAGACTAAACCTCCCGCCCTCCCCCCTCCCTAGCCAAAGCACGTGTATTTTTTATTTATTATTTAGTGCTAGAAAACTAACAATAGGTCCAAGATACGTGTCCTGAGGTATACAAGGTACATGTGTACTTACTGCTGCACCTGGTGGCTGCAGTTGGCAGAGGTCAGGTCGACGATGAGCCGCAGCTTCTTGCCGGCGTGCGCCACGTACTGCTTCTTGAACACGCGCTCCTGCGCCTTGGCCGTCCACGTGAGGCGCTCGTACGCGTACAGAGCGCCGTACAACACGCCTGTCACCGCCACTATACGCCAACCTACTGTTTTCAGCAGCTGAAATGTACAATGAACAACAATCTATCTATCTTCTCTAATAATATATAAAATTCTTCTGTCACGGGGTGCGTAATCGAACTCCTCCGAAACGGCTCGACCGATTTTGATGAAATTTTTTGTGCTTATCCGGTATCTATGAGAATCGGCCAACATCTATTTTTCATCCCCCTAAGTGATAAGGGTGCAGCGGGAACGGGATTTGAATACCACGCGGGCCGAAAATATGGCGGTACGAAGTTCGCCGGGGCAGCTAGTCTATCTATATTATTGTATAATTGTAAAGTAGTCGTGTCTGTACATTGGAGATATTTAAAAAAAAAATACTTGGGTTATGTTATGTTAACGATACTGAACACGAAAATATTTTTTTTTAATTTCCTGTCTTTTTGTCTGTTTGTCCGCGATGGACGCAAAAACTACTGGACGGATTTTGATGCGGTTTTTTTGTTAGAAAGGGCTTGGTCAGACTTAAAACCTTACGTTTGTTTGATCGCAATCGGTTGAGTAGAACCGAAGATATGAGCAAAGGTCGCGTTAACCGAGATGTACGCGGGCGGAGCCGCGGGCGGAAGGCTAGTACTATTATATAATTGTAAATTAGAAATGTTTGTCCGCGATGGACGTAAAAACTACTGAACGGATTTTGATGCGGTTTTTGTTAGAAAGGTCTTGGTCAGACTTAAAATCTTACGTTTATTTGATTGCAATCGGTTGAGTAGAACCGGAGATAAGAAATCCACGTGGGCGGAGTCGCGGGCGGAAGGCTAGTAATATATAATTCTGAGGCAATATCCGAATTCCTACGATCATAAAACAGTTTGTGTCTGAAGACATCCTCGAGGAATCTACTAAACATGTCACATAAAGGATAAGATACGCGTTTATAACTTCACACGCTCAGCGAATTGAACGTGTGTGCGAATGAATGAGTCACTCTATCTCTCACTTACTATATTCACTCAATTACTCCTCCGTCCATTCGTTCAACCATTCCCGTTCATGCACAGTGGCTCACTCGATCACTGAACATCCACAGATGTATACTCACTTTACCAGTATGAATATGTTGCAACTACTGTAGAGTCATTTTTATATGCCCCTTTTGAAGTTTCATCAAAATTTGACAACGTAACCTTGTAACGGAGGAACAAAATATTGTATATTATAATAAATTGGAAAAAGCGAAATCAATTCTCGGGCGGGACTCGAACTCGGGACTCGAATTTATTATAATTTGTTTAGTTTAGCAAACTAATTGCTTTAAAATTATCTCAAAATATTCTATAGCTCAAAATGCATATTTATTGCATTAGGGACCAAATTAGGCAATTTTACGGTTCAGTCGTGATAATTTCAACAGAGTCAAACATGAAGTAAGTAGACTTCAATAAAAACCCATTTCAATACTCGAAAAATATTTTCAAGGAACAGCCTTGAAAATATTTTTCGAGTATTGAAATGGGAAAGCTATATTTGACTGAAGCCATACGAAATGCCTAAACGCGCGAGCCCATACGTAGATCCAAACATCCAAAGACGTATGATCTTCAGATTAATCTTCAAAGTACTCCACCCAACGAAGATGAAATAAACTGTTAAATTAAAAAGAAAACTTCCAAATCTGCCCAGACCCCAACGGCATTCCTTACAAAGTACCTATATAAAAAGTGTCCGACAGTTCGTAAACAATAGAGTTTGGGTCACCCCATCTCTTCCCATGCGGTGTAGTACAAGGCGACTAAGAGATAGGGCTGTTTAACACCAGACAGCTCAAACTCAGCCTCAGATGGCTCGAGTCAACAATAGTGCCCAGTATACGGTAATAGGCTCACCCCCTATTACGTTGGACCAAATACAATGACTGGTTGAAATGTGGGTGTTGATTCACCTCTGCCTCTCCGGGGATAAAGAGAATAATAATAAAGAGGATCCTCTTAAGAGGATGGAGAGAGAAAATAGGAAAAGAAAATGAAAATAAAACTACTTTTTAACGGATTCTATCGCGATTTATTTGTTATCAGTTACTTTTAGTCCGACAACTAACAAATAAATCGCGATAGAATCCATCAAAAAGTATAACCCGCGCTACGTATCTTGGACCTAAATCGTAAGACACGAGGCTCTGGCGCCCGCGGGTTGCTTTGTAATAGTCTATGCTTGGTGAATTTGAGTTCATCTACCGCAGTACCATCCCGTGCTATCCTCAAAAGACACCCAAGCAATGTGTACTGCGTGTATAGAGCCCATTTTAGGTCCAAGTTACAAACTATAGAAAATATCGTATATTTATTCCTCATGTCACACAGTCGTCATTACAAGGTTACCTTAGTACACCTTTTTTCTTCATTGACACTAGGGATGATACCCAGAACCGGTTTTTTTTATACATAAAAACCTTTCTTCTATAAATCTATGATCAAAACTAAGAATTTATAAAATTTGTATTTAATACAAATTATGCAAATACATTAAAAGATTGATGAACGGTTAATTTAAATTAAATGCTATGATTACTTGCGAAGGAATGTTTAACTTTAATCTAATTCAGGGATGAAGTTATCCATGATAATCTATACTTAATAAAAATTTAAGGATCATACAATTATCTATAGGGCGGCGGCGTCCTACCCTTCCCATGTTCCAATATAGCCATTAACTTTCTGATGTGGTGTTTTTGGCCTTTCCGAGGGCGACTGCCGTCCGACCCCCCAACCCCGAAAGGAAAGCCAGCGCCAGAGTCACGTTTGTTGTTCAGCAAGTGCACCGGCTTGCAGGTGAGGTTGGCTTAGTGCCCGAAGATCTTGGTGGACCCCCAAAGCACCGCTGGTCACGTGTCAATGTCAATAATTTGACAAAATAAGTATTTATTCTGATGAACACTATCAGTGTCATAATCATTGTCATCACTGCTATTCGCCCTCAAACATATGATTAAATCATTTTCAATAGTATTGCCTATGCTTATATCACATTGAAAGTCGTTCAATATAATGTTTTTCGTTTTCTCGACGAATTTTCTGAAGTCCTATACAATAACATCTGCACACGCAGTTTCTAGCCGTTTCAGCACCTTTCCAGTGCTGAAGGGTGGCTCAGTATTGTTGCGCGCTGCATTCCCTTTTATTTGTGCCCAAATTAGCTTAATAGCGTTATATTGGCAGTGGTAGGGAGGCAAACTTATAACTTTGTGCCCATATTCTAAAGCTAGTTCATGAATTTACATAGCGTGGCTTGGACGACTTAGTTGCATTTACCAAGTGCAATAAGTCCACTTTCAGTAAGATTGGACTTCTTGCTTCCACTCCATTCCTTTCCAGCCACCCCACTATGTCTTGTTTTTTGTTTGTTTGAGTTGGTAGTTTGTCAACTTACAGGGAAAAGAACGTGGCATTATCCTTGAAAAAAAAAATGATGGGTTTTCTAAACTGAGTAGCAATTTTTGAAACCACTCGTTACAGTTTTTGATGCGAACGTGAGGAGGCAGTTTGGAATAAATCCTCGAGAAGCTGAGCCCGCGTGATATATATTAAGGTGGACTCCTTTTTCCAAAGGTACCTACTTTTGAGGTGAACGCCGCTGTATCATTGGTCCATGACCGGAAAACTGTATAGTTCGCATTCAACCACGTTTCGTCAATGAACACTATATTTTCTCAATCAGTAATTCTCTTCAAACTCTCTTCAAAATAATATCGTAGCGTTTCAGTAGGATTTACCGCTTGTTAGATTGTTTGTATCTAAAGCCAATTGATTTCAAAACCTTAGGCAGAGATAACTGACAACCAGAAAATAACCTGCTTCATTTAAGGAACCCGATAGCTTTTCCGTGTAGGGTATTCTTGTTTAGCCATGGGGTCCATATTTTTCTTTTAGAATTTCGCACACAGTCTTGTCCCCTGTTCCTAATGCTATGGATACTGGCCTGTCACTGGTGTCCTAGGTAAAAGTGATTTGATGAATTGTGATTTCAGGTGGGTATGAATTATTATAACCTTGGATTGTGTAAATTTACCGGATAAAATGTACGTGTCTTATTGTTTCCTAAATTTATACCACGATAGAAAAAAAATGAAAGACGGATTTGTATCAATTTTTAATTTGAATTTCAATGTTCAGTTAAAATTATAGTACCTACATACCTAATCTATAAATATTTTTAGGAATAAATTTCAGGTTATTCGATTCAGAGATGTTTGAAATTCTTATCGATTTATCCAACAGAATTGGGTTTTCAAACATGTCACCTCACTATGAAGCTTATGTCAAATGTGGCTTTTTAAAATGATTTTATAATATCTTCTTAAAATCAGTCAAAGTTTATCAACTTAAAGTAGTCTCAACGTAAGAGGCCCACTTTGACATTTGTCATTTGGACGTAACTAGGGATGTAACCACACCACTCGGTACACGATACTCAAGATAAATCGATTCAAGTTTGTATGCGTATTTGATCGATTAGAATATGTATTGTATTGTAGTGTAAAGTTCATTGGCTTAAAGTTCTAATTAAAAAATTTAATCTAAACTTTGATATTGTAGGTATTTTTAAACAATACAATACTGCGAAAAGTCAATTTTCTTTCATTTAACATTTTTATTACAATAATATTCACTCAATAATAACCAATAGAAATCGCATGAAAATGAATCTTTAGTAAATCATTTTCTTGATACCTACTGTCTAAAGTTTACGCTTATATCACTTATTGAAATGAAACCACTTTTTAACGGCTTCTATCGCGATTTATCTGTCACTATTTACTTTTAACCCTACGTCGGCTACTTTCTAGCAGCCCTCGTCCCGGGGTGACTTAAGATGATATTTGAAGCCTAGGAATAAAAAAACCTAGATAACAGCAAACACAACAAAGTCACAAATTGGGATAATGTCATATTTGTCGATGAGACTTGGCTGAACTCGAATCATACCGTGCCGCAGTCATGGACAGATGATACCAAGGCCTCTTGCTCAAAAGTGCCAATAGGAAAAGGTGGACGCTTAATCATCTGCCACGTCGTCGGGTCAGCTAGTGGTGGTTTTGTGAATGATACCTTGCTCGCATTTGAGTCTAAAAGTACAAAATAATATCACAGAGTGGTTTACTAACCTGTTAGCAAACCTCTCTGAACAGTGCATAATAAAATTATTGTGTACAATGCACTGTGACCACTCAGTTCAAATAAATAAAGCACCTACTCAAGCAAACAAAAAGGCCGATTTAGTAGCATGGATACAAAGATCAGGCGTTGAAGCTGATACGAAATAGTTAAGAGCTGAATTGCTGTAACTGGTAAAAAAATTAAACCTGCAAAATTAAAAAATTTAATTGATGAATGGGCACTTCAGCATGGACATAAAGTGACAAGAACGCCGTCATACCATTGTCAGTACAATGCTATTGAGCTGATCTGGGCTCAAATGAAAGGATATGCAGCACGCCACAATACAAAGCGGCCATTCTCCACTAAGAAAATGATGACATTGCTGAATGAAGCTTGTGCCAAAATTACTAAAGAAGACTGGGTAATAGTTCTGGGGGTCCAGGGCTGTCTGGTTCTGTCTGCGAAACAAGGGGCTCCCAGTTGGAACCCTATAAGTACAATCTAGTCTAGCTGCAGTGCTTCGATATCGCCCAATATCGCCATTGGGTTGTGGAGATCATTAGATGGTGCTGGATTAGATGGTGATGGCGCTTCCGTGAAGAATATATATATATTCGAATATATATATATATATCACGGATTTTCAAACGCTTCCTTTTATTTGTGCTCTATGACCTTGCTTCGTCTCACATTTCAGGATTCTCGCTCAACGAGGAGTACCCTAAAATCAAACTTCTAATTCAACGCAATCAAAGTATTGCCGGTCTTGTAGTATATTGCCGGCCATGTAGCATATTGCCAGTACTGTAGCATATTGCCGGTCATGTAGCATATTGCCGGTCATGTAGCATTAGTTCGCACCACAATTCACTTTCGTGAGGAATCTTTAATGCGCAAACACGAGTCGTGTTTGCGCATTAACACACGTTTTGCACTTGACCGGATTTTTACAGATAAGTGTACGATCTTTAACTTTGTCTTAGACATTTTTATGATAAAATTAAAAAAAATATCTTAATCGATTTATTTTTACCATAACCAATTTATTAATAGTCTACGGACAGTATGAAAAACTCGTTATGGACAGCACTGAGCGGAGTGGGCGGTACCCATCAATGAAAAATGTCATTCTACGTTTGAAAAATATCATTGTTTTACGTTCTCAAAATTGAGAACTTCATGGACTTGAAATGTCCAAACGGGCTTTTTACATAGCGATTACTTTAGTGTATTGACAGATGCCTGACCAGGACTCAGCCAAGTTATTTCAAATTAAGTTCATTTAAAGATTGCTGATCCATATTCAGCCAAGTGATCCCTTGTCCATTGTACTAATAGTCATCAAAACAGCACGTCCGATACAGATAGTTTTGGTTAGAAGGGTATGGCGGAGATCTAGATAAATCCTTCAAACCTAACGCAATGTAACTCACAAGTCCAGACAGTAGTAGGCCGCCCATGGTGCCCTGTGACGTCAGCGCCCCCAGCGCGAACTTGGACACCAGCCCCCACTCCTCAGGGGAGAGCCCCACGTGGCCCGCTAACGACGGGCCGTTGGGCGCGCGGGATACTTCCATTGATGATGGGACTGAGCTCACTGACGGTGGTATCTGAGAACAAATTAATAACGCTTAGTGAAACAATGTTTAATTTATCTGGTACTAGCTGACCCCGCGAACTTCTTACCGCTTCACAGTCCATTCTTAAATTTTTAGTTTTTTTTTTCTCTGCTTACGTAAGAACCATCCTCGTAATTCAAGGAATATTCTAAAAAAAATTTTATCGAAAACGGTTCAGCTGTTCTCGAGATTTGCGCTTAGCAACACATTTAGGGATTCATTTTTATATTATAGACTAGCTTTTGCCCGCGGCTCCGCCCGCGTGGATGTCGGTTATCGCGACCAAACATAGCCTATGTCCTTTCTCAAGGTCTAATCTACCCCTATACCAAATTTCATCAAAATCGGTTCAGTGGTTAAGGCGTGAAAGCGTAACAGACAGACAGACAGTTACTTTCGCATTTATAATATTAGTATAGATTATAGGTTTGTGATAGGTTTGTGCTAAAGAAACATATAACATGACGCTGTCTACACATAGTTAATGTACAGTCCACAACGGAGATATGGTTGTACTTTTTCATATAAAGTTGTAAGTAAAGGTGCAACCGTATCTCCTTTATCGATTGCTTTTATTTATATATTTTTTATACCATTTAGGTGGCAGACAAGCACACGGCCCACCTGACACCTGACTGTACAAGAATGCAACTTACCGAGGTGTACTGCGGCGGATTCTTGAGAGCTATCTTATTGGTATTCTTCCCCTGGAACCTCTGTATGAGCGCGGTGATCCCGTACGAGAAGCGGAAGGACAGGTCCTCCTGGAAGTCGGCGCACAGGTTGTCGCAGTTGAGCCGGTACAGCACCTCGAAGGGCTGCTGGTGAGGCATGATGTACTGGGCCGCCGCGGCGCGCTTGTGGGCCGGCAGGATGTTGTACATGCGGTCTGTGCAACATGAAACATTATCTGTTTTTTTGAAGTCGAAAGTCAATTATGATGTATAGACTATTGAAGGATTTATAAAACGTTAAATTAAAATGGTGGTTTATGAAACTGTTGCATAATAAAGGCGAGTTTTTTATAGTGTTACGAGTTTTTTTTTAATAGTGTCGCACGAATGTTTTAAGACCAAATTATGTGCAGTTTCATACACTACTATAACTAATCTCATGCAATAATTAATATGATTTTCGTGAAACAACAGAAGCGTTGAGTGTCAATATCCATTTGCTGATCGCGCATGCGTGTTGCGTCGCGTCTACAGATTATGCAGAGACAAAATGCATTGAAACCTCCTTGTGTCTAGCTGAAGTGGTATCCTAATGGAATAAAGATACATTACGATACAATTGGCCATAAAAAGACTGTCGTGGCGGTGCAGCGCGCGCTTGTACTGCAGCCCCCCTAAACAAATGGCAATTCGTTGACCGACGTATTGTTGAATAAAATGACGAATGTGCGGGATTTGACGTTAGTAACATATGTTGACATACATACATACTATCACGCCTTTATCCCTGGATGGTTAGGCAGAGGTGAATTAACACCCGCATTTCATCAATCATTTATATTAGGTCCCACGTAATAGGGGGTGAGCCTATTGCCGTTTCCCGGGCACTATTGTTGACTCGAGCCATGTATCTGAGGCTGAGTCTGGGCTGTATATATCTGTCTGATGTTAAACAGCCCTATCCCTTAGTCGCCTTATACGACACCGCATGGGAGGAGATGGGGTGGTCCAAGTTCTACTCTGTCGGGAACCACGCGGCGTTGTTGTATGTTAACAACGGTCACATACGTCAAATTCATCATTCTAGTCTACAAATGCCGGCCAACGAATTGCCACTTGTCTCGGGTCAAGAACTGTACGTACCGGCCATCTCCTTCTGCGCCTGGTCCATCTCGTGGCCGATGTCGGCGGACAGGCGCTTCTTGAGGCGCGAGCCCAGCCCGGCCTCCACGTGGCGGTGTAAGGCGCGCTTGTACTGCTCGAGCGCCACACGGTCGCTGCGGAACGGACTGTCGTACTCGTCGATGAGCGCCGACAGCCGTCGGATTTCCTGCGACAGGGTCAGCGACACCTGCACACAGATAGCGAAGCATTCCATCAGAAGAGCCTCCCGATCTTCTTACTCTCCACTAACCAGCTAGCTTGCACAACTAATTTTCCAGTCGGAAATGCCAATCGGCTACCCTTTACAGATTACAAAAAACAAGTGCAAGTGACTTTAGCCTTAATGATATTGCTTTTTATAGATGATTTTGGCATCTATAGATGAGGGTAATTATGAAGTGAATAATGTCAATAGATCACTCTTCCCCACAGATTACAAAAAACAAGTGCAAGCGACTTTAACCTTAATGACATTGCTATAAAAAGATGTTTTTGGCATCTATAGATGAGACTAATTGTGCAGTCAGGAATGTCAATCGATTACCCTTCTCCACAGATTACGAAGAACAAGTGGAAGCCACTTTAGCCTTAATGACATTACTTTAAAAATATATTTTTGGCATCTATAGATGACGCTGATCGCAAATGTGAGGAAAAAAACTAAGTATAATTTTAAGTCAATAAGGTCAAAAATGCCTTGCACTGTTTTTGGTACAAAATGTTTGCGACCTGGACATTTTGCAACTTCCGCACCTAAAGGATAGAAAGCTGCCTTGGACTTTTAATGTAAAAAAAACTGGCAATGATCTGGCCACAAACCTTATGTTCTACGCTCTCCACCATGCGGTTAATTTTGTCCTTCATCTGACGCGTGATGGTGGTGAGTTGTTCCTCAATGGCCGACAGCTGCTCGTGTAACACCCGCTGTTTCTCCACTTTGGCTGCTTTTTGATCTGAGGCTGATGTGTATATCTGTCAATGTAAACACCACATTTTATATAGATCGTGATAGTGTTTCCGGCTTAAAGAGGTTTCGAGATTTATTGGTGTTTTTATGTGGGAATTTGGCACTTCGTATAGGGTAAAAATTAAAACGAGAGGGTGTAAAGGACTTCACCAAGATCTGTGCGTTCATTTTATAAACAAACGGTTTTAACTACTCTATAAAGATATCAATCGACCAGACAGACACAAGCAAACCGATCTTAGCCGAACTTTCACTCTTCTTTCCGACAAGCCAAAAAGGCGCTATACGAATAAATATTGACTAACTGTTGTAACAGCAATTCTTCGATATCACCAAGTGGAGGTCAAATGGCAGTCACTTCACGGAAAATATCGAAGTTCAGCCAAATCCCCAGTTAGGGGCCGTTCAAGTATTACTTAAGCACTATGGGGAGAGGGGGAGGGTCTTTGTTTTGCTTATTTTGGATGACATGGGGGTTAGGGGAGTATAGATGATGATTACGTCATCGGTAGTTATTTACTTATTTACACGAATGGCAACCCTCATTGTCTGTTTGAAAACGAAACGCATTTTCGGGGATTCCCGCAAATAATGCAATCTAATCTCTATCCTAAATCTATTTTCTTATTTTTTTAAATTATAATTACATATAACATTATAATTATTAAAATACATTTGTAACTGAAAAATGTTTACGTAAGCATGGGGGAGGGGATAAGAGCTTTGCTTACTTTTGCTGACATGGGGGGTGTGGGGGTAAATAATTGTTATAAATCTGCTTACGTAATATTTGAACGGCCTTTAGACTGCAGAAAACCAACCGCAGACTCTAGAGGTAAAAGCTTTGGATGCGACTGGAATTAACGCTAGGATGAAGGAGAAGTGACTCACGAGTTCGAGCGCCTGCATGACTTCGTTGGCGATGTTCTTCCCGCGGCGCGAATGCTGCGCGAACTTGGTGCGCACTGCCGACTTGCTGATGCACTCCTCGAACTTGCGCTCGAAGTCCACGAACTCGAAGTAGCGGACCTGGTGGCCTTCGGCTAGGATGGGGGCTGGAAGAGACATTTATTGTTCAGAAAGATGTCGACCACGTTTCTTACAGATTATCCGTTAGTCACCTTCTACGACACTCACGGTTAAAAATTTGGTGGCCCTATTCTTCTTCTTCCTCTTAGCGTTAATTCCCAGTCGCATCCGAAGCTTTCAGCTCGGAGTCTGGGGTCCGCTTTTACCAGTCTTAACCACGGATTTGGCTAGACCTCGATATTTTCCGTGAAGCGATTGTCATCTGACCGCCACAACCCAATGTTAACATTAGGCGATATCGAAGCTTTGCAGTTAGACCGTTGTTTTTTTTTTTTTTTTGGATTTTTGAGGGCTCCAACTACCCCGTAGCGACTGCCATAGATGTTCTCATGGCAACCGGGACCGACGGCTTAACGTGCTCTCCGAGGCACGACCAGACCAATGCAAATACTCATATTTAATTCACACAAATATTTGCACTGAGCGGGGATCGAACCCGCGCCTCCTGTGTAGCGGCCGCGTTCACTACCGCTACGCCACGGAGGCTGTCTGGTTGGTGGCCCTATTCTATTACACTAAAAATCAATACGGCTTTAAGAGATAGGGCTGTTCTTCATCCGACAGCAGACATATAGCCCATGAAGTCAGTCCGCTTGATTGATGATAAATTTTTTTTTGTTATACGAATGTACGGCGCAGATTTTTTGGCGCTTGCAATAACATGAGACATCTGACGTCAATATATTATGAACACATTACCATGCAAATTAAATCATCTAGGTCCAGTGAGTTTTGCCTAGTACCATGCTATGTCGTAGGGACCTATCTTTAGCACTTGACCTGCTCTGTATATATTATCACAGGAGGAATGCTCTGACCACTAAGCCACTAAGACTTCGGTGGCTTAGTGGTCAGAGCATTCCCCCTGTAAGGAAAAGATCGCGGGTTTGAGTCCCGCCTGAAGTCGATTCTCTTTCCTCTTTCTAAATCGATTTGAATAGTCAGCAACTTTCATTCAAATATATTATCACTAGTACACGGTGCTACTCACAGGAGACGGGCTTCTCCCGCTCGCGCATGCGCGTGAGCAGCGCCTCCTTGGCGGAGATGAAGAAGATGCGCTCCTCCGCCTCCTTGGGCGAGCACACGCGCAGCTCGCGCGACAGGAAGTCCACGCAGCGGTTGGCGTGCTGCGTGCGGACCTGCACACAAACACAAACATTATAAGAGCTAGCGGTCGGTTATCGGGACCAAACATAGCCTATGGCCTTTGCCAAGGTCTAGTGTGTTCCTGTACCAAATTTCATAAAAATCGCTTTAGTGGTTTAGGCTTGAAAGCTTAACCGACAGAGATATTTTCGCATTTATAATAATACTAGCCGACCCCGCGAACTTCGTACCGCCTAACAGTCAATTCTTTTTTTTTCGAGCTCTCGAGATTTGCGCTTAGCAACACCTAAATGTGTTGCATTCATTTTTATATTATAGATTAAGTATGGATTACGCTGGAAATGGACGGCTGGAAGAAATAACAAATCATGGGTTTAACCAGATCTGTTTTAACCTCAGGGTCAGCAGAGGTACGAGGGAAACATACGCCTTACAGCACACTTTACATCCCAACGTCCGAAACCCGAGACGGCGTGCGGTTTTAGTCGGTACGAGTCCGCCATAACCACCCCACTGGCCAGCACGGGTTATCCGTGAATATTTCCGCACGAAAAAAAGGGATTTTAGCGCTTCGAAATCCCTTCCAGGATCAACTTTTGTTAGCTTTTTGATCAACAAGAATAATATTTCATGCACATTTATATTGTTTTTGACAAAGAACATACCTGATCCAAATACTCGGGTTCAGATGCGGAGGCGTCCCATCGATTGTTCAGTATGAATATGTTTGGTTGCGATATCTTTGTTGATACTTTGTGGAAAAAGTTTTTTTCCTGCAAAGAAAAGAAAATATTAACATTCAGGAATAGTCCATTTGCAAATGAATTACCTCTATAAACGCATACTTCTTCAACTTAATTATTCGATTGATTTCGGCAGTTATGTATTTGGTCGAGGCAGCTACTGGTCGACCCACTCGTCCAGGTTGGGCGTCACGTCCATGCCGGGCTGTCCACAGCACCACGTCATATCTATAGCCGTGTACTCACAGTGACCATGAGCGTGGACTCTGCGTTGGCGACGAGCACGAACACGTCGGCGTCGAAGCAGTACTGGTCGATCCACTCGTCCAGGTTGGGCGTCACGTCACGCCGGGCTGACCACAGCACCACGTCGTATCTATAGCTGTGTACTCACAGTGACCATGAGCGTGGACTCTGCGTTGGCGACGAGCACGAACACGTCGGCGTCGAAGCAGTACTGGTCGATCCACTCGTCCAGGTTGGGCGTCACGTCACGCCGGGCTGACCACAGCACCACGTCGTATCTATAGCTGTGTACTCACAGTGACCATGAGCGTGGACTCTGCGTTGGCGACGAGCACGAACACGTCGGCGTCGAAGCAGTACTGGTCGATCCACTCGTCCAGGTTGGGCGTCACGTCACGCCGGGCTGACCACAGCACCACGTCGTATCTATAGCTGTGTACTCACAGTGACCATGAGCGTGGACTCTGCGTTGGCGACGAGCACGAACACGTCGGCGTCGAGGCAGTACTGGTCGATCCACTCGTCCAGGTTGGGCGTCACGTCCACGCCGGGGCTGTCCACCAGCACTACGTCATCGCGTAGCAGTGCGCAAAGTTCGCGTGGCCAGTACACGTGTACCAGCGAGCGCTCCTGAAGACGCGACGCGCATAGTGCATGGCCCAGTTGGCTCACCGACTGCAAGAAAACACACAATAACTCACAGAGCAAATAACAAAGCGGTGGAAATAACTAAGCTTCGGGCCTACTTTAACGTCATCACAATAAGCGTGGCCTAAGCGTACTATCGGTATTCATCCTGTGCACACCAGGTGCGGTCTCAGCCTGAAATTTAGGGGTGGGGGGAAGGTGTCATGTGCAGAAATTCCTTCGGAAAATACCTTTTTAGAAGATTTTTCAATCAGACGTGCACGACCTGAGGGGAGGTAACCACTCCCCCTCGGACTGCGCATGGTGCACACCCTCACATCCGTGTCGGGCAATCTAAGTGTGAAGAAAGTTTATATAACTCACCTCGACATTCAACTTTTCCTCCGAGCCGTCGGTCCTTAGGAATGCGTCGTCCGTGTCGGAGCCCTCGACTTGGAGGAAGCAGTTGGTGGTGTGGCCGATGCCGCTCGGCAGTATCTTGTCGTGCAGCATTGCGTTTATTACTGTACTCTTGCCGTTGCTCGTCCTGTAAGCAAATGAAACCTATACCTGCATCCTACTTCCCACCCTACTTTCTACTATTTGGGGGGTTCGGATATTCCTACAGCAAGAGCTCTGATATCGAGGACTTCAGCTTCGTCACATCGTAAATGATACCTGAAGGAACCGGAAAAAGAAAGAAGATATAAACCAGCTGCAAAACCAATCTTCTTCCTCTTAGCGTTAATTCCCAGTCGCATCCGAAGCTTTCAGCTCGGAGTCTGGGGTCCGCTTTTACCAGTCTTAACTACGGATTGGCTAGACCTCGGTATTTTCTGCAAAACCAATGCCTACCAATTTTTCAGTTAGGCTGTAACGCAGTCTCGTAATATGCTTGTCTTATATCTCCTCTACACATTAGCTAGTTATAAGCCATACCTACTGTACAATGCGCTGTACGCTTGTTAGCCATCATCACGTAGGTATGTCACACAAAGGTGCATGGCTCATTGCTACACCACGTTTCCTTTGAATTGTGCCAAGAAACTGAGAACAGCCCAATTGCGCATAACGGGCTGTCCAATCGTAGCCATTGTATACTGTTGCACCCTGTATACCATAGCAATGGTGGGCCACTATGTATTGGACGCTTCACGACGTAGCGCATAAACATTAGGCGACCAATGTATCTGAAAATAACTAGCGAATGACGTTGTACTTTCTTTTTGGCAACTCCGACGACTACCGGAAATTAGTCATTTTGACCATGACACAAGATGAATTACATAGCTTTAAACACCATAAACATATTCACACCACCTTTTAAAAACCAGTGATTGTGCTCGAACCATTCTCTTTCAGGGTGAGCAGACGCAATAGCCTGCCATTTGGTTCTTATTTATAGAATACGTCCTAGCAGTAGTCAAGAGAAATTTTGAAAAGGGAAACCTGTGGAATTAAATTTTTACCGCGATCTAGTTTGTCATGCACCCATGGGATTCATAGGTCTCCACCGTTTCTGTAAAGACAAACCAGCCGGTGTTATAGGGACGGAGGGATCCCTCGCCACAAGTGTCCTAGAGTTGAGAATTTCAATCCTTTATCGTGCGACCAATTTTATCTTTATTCTGAAAACTTAATGAACAACGCTAAGCGCGTTTTCCGATCTTTTTGATGGCAAGCGCGGGGCGTGACGGCGGAGGCGCGCCAATCAACCAATCATAATAGATTATAACAAACTTATCACGGACGCTTTTGTTTGCTGGTTGGCCAGTTCGCGAACGTTTTGACGTTAAGTTTATGATATTTGTAGACAACTATATATGCATACTAAGGATGATGAAATTGTTTAAATAAAGAAATGCTCACCGGCCGAAGAACGCCACCTTCATGTGATCTCGCTTGAGCACTTCCCGTATAGCCTGTACCTTCGACACATACGCCTCCACATTGGCCAGATCTTGAGATGTTGCGATACCATTTTCGCCGGTGACCGCTGCAATAGATGCATACAAATAGATTCGTTATTTTATATACCTACTCATGTCTATGAGGAAAACACGAATGAACTTCGTCATCATCATCGTCATCATCTTAGCGACAACTCTGTTCTCACAGAGTCGATATCACGAGTGTGACTCCCCTGGTGTTGCACTCGTCCATAGGCCACGGTAACCACTTTCCATCTGGTGGACCGTGTGCTTGTCTTGCAATATTTCGATATCGCTAATAGATTGTAGAGGTCAATGGCAGTTGCTTTATAGAAAACTAGCTTTTGCCCGCGTGGATGTCGGTTATCGCGACTAAATATAGCCTATGTCCTTGCTCAAGGTCTAATCTACCCCTATACCAAATTTCATCAAAATCGGTTCAGTGGTTTAGGCGTGAAAGCGTAACAGACAGACAGAGTTACTTTCGCATTTATAATATTAAGTACTAGCTTTTGCCCGCGTGGATGTCGATTATCGCGACTAAATATAGCCTATGTCCTTGCTCAAGGTCTAATCTACCCCTATACCAAATTTCATCAAAATTGGTTCAGTGGTTTAGGCGTGAAAGCGTAACAGACAGACAGAGTTACTTTCGCATTTATAATATTAAGTACTAGCTTTTGCTCGCGTGGATGTCGGTTATCGCGACTAAATATAGCCTATGTCCTTTCTCAAGGTCTAATCTACCCCTATACCAAATTTCATCAAAATCGGTTCAGTGGTTCAGGCGTGAAAGCGTAACAGACAGACAAAGACAGACAGAGTTACTTTCGCATTTATAATATTAAAGGAGTATGGATATCGATGTTTAGCGGCGTCGCATTTGGACTGGAGTAGGCGGACTCCGGACTCCGAGGTGAAGGCCTCGGATGCGACCAGGATTAACGCTAGGAGGATGATCATCATCTTAGTGATAATCCAGCTTTCACCTCGGAGCTGAGGGTCAGCTTTCTATGGTTCATTTTTCATTTGGATTCATTTGGCTATTAGTTATCTAGATGGATATTTTTACGACTATCTATCTATCCAGAGTTCTTTATACAGTGTTATAACTGTTTTCTTTTTTAGTTAAAGGTACCAATTGGTTATAACTTCATGATTTCTTTTTTTTCTGTATAAGAAAGCTAGTATTCGAAATTACCAAAACACCCTCGGTAAATTCGTGTCATTTGTGTACCATCATTACAGGTACCTAATATAATAGTAGTAGAATAGAATAGAATAGTAGTAGTAATTATAATATAATTACAATTACAATTCAAATGTATTACAATGATTAGGCCACAATAATTAAAATACAATTACAATTCCAATATATACCTATGCACAGTATGCATATCGGTTCTCCACCCAACAGTAAAGATAAAGCCAATAAAAAAATGCTCGCGTAACGGTAATAATAGGCTCGCCTTTATTATGTGCGACCGAAATCATAACTGGCGAAATAATTATGAAAGAAGGCATTATTCTTGGGCTGCATGTTTACTGTCCCTATCCAATAGTCGCCTTCGACACCCACAAGAAGAGATGGGGTGGCCCTCCCTATTCTACTGCACCAGGAACCAACACGGTGCGAATTCAAAAAAATAACGGATATATGCGCTAGGCACGTGAAATTTCCAATCTGAATTCCAGGAAACCGAATCGGGAAATCGAGCGTATGCGCCCGGCCTAAGCGTGTGTTACGACGACCACGCAATCATGTTATAGCATACGCAAGTACCAAACACAATGAAATAATACCAGAGTAATTTAAAACGACCTTTCCGCTTGCTCCCTTTATTGGAGCGCGTCAGCATAATAGACCTTCACAACACACGCGTTTATTATGGACTTGTTACACAAATATGAAGTTATTAGCCTGGCTGGATATACGCCAAATATGTTTTACTAAAACATTGTGTCGCTGTTGCAATAGTTCCATGTGTTTCTTTGGTGCGAATTTTAAAACCACTGCCGTTCTCAATGGCGCAGTGGATGCGATTGTGAAACTGTGTATGAAATTCTAGGTTTGATCTCCGTATAGAGGATTTTTTTTTGCTTCCGAGTTTTACAATCTAACTGCGGGTTTGACTGATCGATATTTTCTGTGAAGCAACTGCCATCTGACCTCCACAACACATTGGCGGCATCGAAGTATTGCAGTCAGATCGACTGCCATAGATGTTCATATGACAAACGGGACGGCTTAACGTGCACTCCCAGGCACGACCAGACCAATTCAAATAGCCATATTCATGCACAAAAATATTTGCACTGATCGAGGGTCGAACCCGCGCCTCCTGCGTAGCGGCCGCAGGCTGTTTAATGATAAATAATAAATACAAACAACCCGAAAAAGGATTATAATATTAAAACAATTCATGAAAACGAAAGTTGTATATTATAGCCATATGAATCATTTTAACCTTGGCTCAATTAACTGAACGACAATGACCTCTAAAAGAACTGGATTTACATATTTTATGATCTCGACGGCCCATTACAGATATATTTATATAGATAAAGTTACCAAATACTGATAACAGATAACGCAGAACTGTCAATTTGATAGCTAATACATCAATATTATATTTAGGGCTGTGAACACAAGCACAGGGCCTCACTGTGTTAACTCAATCAATCAATCAATTAGCCTACTGCAGTTCACTGCTGAACATAGGCCTCTCCCAATACGCGCCACGTTTGCCGATCCTCCGCCTTCCACATCCAGTTCGTCTCAGCCACCTTTCGCAGGTCATCAGTCCACCTAGCTAGGGGATGTCCCACCTTCCGTTTACCTCTGCGCGGTCTCCACTCTGGGACTCGTTTGCTCCAACGGCCATCAGTCCTTCGGCAGATGTGGCCAGCCCACTGTCACTTCAGCTTGCTGCTACAAGCTTAAATTGGCTGTTCAATTAATTGCCTAGGCTGTTAACTACACGGCGCCATTCAGTTAACGGCCTGAATGCTGGATGTGGTCAGAGCATTCCTCTGTAAGGGACTGGTCGCTGGATTCTGACTGAACTTTTTCCATTGTTTTAAAATTTCACTCAATTGAAAATCTGAGCAGTGAATAAGAAAGAACAATGGGCCAATTGATAAAACCAGTAGAATGGTCATAGAAGTGATAACAGTTATTATTATTTATTGTTATTTATCTAATACACTGACGGACTAAGCTAATGTGTTTTTAAATTTTTCAAGTTTATTTTAAAAACTTTCACATTAGGGGTGTTTATTACACTGTCACTTTAAGTTGATGAGATATTTGAAAAAGAGGTTGTGATTGATTTTGACATAATACTGGACCAGTTTTTATCTGAATACATAAAATGACTAACAACATTAGACCTATTATAAACAAACTTATATATTGTCTAATGTTTTTATTATCTGCCTCTCACTATAACATAACATAAACTCACACCTATATCCCCGAAGGGGTAGGCAGAGGTGCTAACACCCTCACTATAAATGAATATGAATTGGTTAAAAACACGTTTCATGTTCTTATTAATTAATAAGTGAAAATGAAAATTAATAATAAGACAATGGGAAACATGGCAAGTGGTTTAGAAGGCAAAAAGGTTAGGTATTCTGACCTATAGGGTCAGAAGATGGAAAGAACAACAGAACCTGTATTAAAACTGGCACCTTCCATGGGGTCATATCCCTGTTATATTAATAATAAGGCGAATACTATTCTAGTCAGTTCTAGTAGGTAGAATAATATCATAATAAATAGTAGTTTATCACAAAGATCTCTACTACACACTACAGTTATTTTAACTATGCAAATGTTAATACAAAACGGTGCTTACCATGCATAAAAGTGACGGCATCCTTGACATAATCATCAATTTCAACAAATATGTCATTTATCTTCTTCTTAGCCCTCACAAATATCTGCAGTGGTGAGTCCACATTGGACATATTCACACGGACCGCACCATTGTTCAGCATCGCAACGTTGTGGGGCCCGTCGCCAGCCATCATTGATATTGTACGGTTAACATATGCAGCCATACGGGAAGGAAAGATTCACTGTTGTCGTTAGGTGCACCTTATGCCGGACAAGCCAACAATATAGTCACTGTGTCACTTCTACAGTTACAACAATGCATGCACGGTAAAACTGCAACAAAAGCAAAAAGAGGCCATAAAAAAAGTGCAAAAAAAAAAAATATAATTACATTAAAAAGCACATGTGAAACATCTTTGTAAATAAAATATTATACTTTTCATTTTCGCATAAATTCTGTGTTTAAATTGGTTCTGTGCTCATTATATTAAATAACAATGTACTGTAGATTATTCGGTGAAAAAAAAAAGATAGTACTGAGATCTATTAGCTTAGTTTTATAGCCATCTGATGACTGTATGTTACTAGAAAGCTTAAGTGAAATTGAGAAATTCAAAAGAAAAAGCTCAAGGTGGTTTATTTTTAATAGAGAATTATGTTTCATTCCGTGATTATAATGTGAAGGGTTCGGTAAAGTAATTTCATATAATACTCAGTACTGATACCATGCTCAATTGTGAATTTAAACCTACTGACATACAAAACACACACACTCACACACACAAAACTGTGCATCAACTCACTATCACTATGTAAATGCTAATGTATACAATTAAATAAATATTAACTACATTGAGGTTATGATATGATCCGTTAAGTGTAGCCCACATCTCCGCAGGCGTAACCACGAAAGGAACAGCCGAACAAATAGGAAAGTGTGTAGGAAAGCTAAACAATAATATGAAGCAAACACAAAATGCATATAATCTATATGTAATGCACCTTATCATCATCATCTCGTTGCATCATCGCAATCGAAGCGCATCCCTGTAGTCCAAGCAGCGTGAAAATAAGTAAACACTATAGGGACAATGTAAAACGTCGCGAAGAAAATACCATGAGACGTAAAACAACTGACAGCCGCTAAATATAAGTCAAAAAATTATTCGTGATAAAATACTGCAATGGGATTCCTCATGTAAATAATGGCAGTAGATGCAATTAAAATGAAATATCAGACTTACCTAAGCCTCAAAGCATCATCCTAGACATTTTACTCGCTATTTAATTTCGGCAGAAATTACCAATAAATTTTTCACAGATTTTTTTTCCCTGTTTTCAATTTTCGATAATTTATCACTCAACCAGTGTCTCCAACTGTCACAATCAAAATTACGGTGTTTCTAACCTAAAAATACGGTAAACTCTAGAAAATTACGGCAGACACTAAATGTTAATTACGGTAAAAATACGGTGGTTTTATTACGACCATTTTTACAAATAAACTCGAAAATAGTTAGGTAGTTAGTTAGTTTTGAAAAATTATAGGTACAACAAAAAGGTATTCATCTCCCGAATGTCATAAAATGTTGAATTTTTGGCGCTGAAATATAATGTTATGAATTTTTTTTTGTCATTCTTATATGATAAAAGGGGATCAAAATTAAGGAAATTAAAAGGATAAGTATTACAAAAAAATATTTAAGTATAATTAAAAGTATAAAATAAAATATAATGATTAAAAATCGAAATACCCGACTGCGGCTGTAAACTGTAAAGACCCAAACAAGCTAGATAGCAGGCGGTATCCATTTGCAAATCATAAAAAGAATGAAAAATGAAGGGTAATAAACCACCAGCAGTAGTCTATTATTTAGTTTTTAATCATTTGTTTTTAAATCGAAACATTTATTTATGACTGTCTTTGTCCCTAAACTCCGAATGCAGTAACTTGGCAGTATTAAAACAACATGCAAATATTACATTATCCGTCATATTTAGTAACTTTGTAATTTGTTAGCATGCATAAATAAACTATCACTACTATCAGCGACTGTAGGTTTTTTATAATACATTATGGTACAAGCGTGTAGGTGATTACCGCTGAGGCGACATTGAGACCCGAGCCGTAAGGCGAGGGTCTTAAGAGAGCCGAGGACGGTAATCACCATACACGCGAGTGGCATACGATTATTTTCAACACACTTGCGAATAAAATAATACTAAAAATACTACATAACACAATCAAAACACAATAGTAAAAATCTATTTGTTGTCATACTTGTCATAAATATGCGCGCGCATCTAACATTTTTTTTATTTGTTCCTTTCGGAACAGGCTGAGGTGCTATCACCATGCTGCCTTGTTATCTACTTACTTATTTGAATAATGATTTTTTTTCCCTGTAAATACTCACAGAGAAAAAAAAATACATTTTAGTGAAAGTTTTGTTTATTAAACACGTACTACAAGTTGAAATTATCTTTTAAAATACGAAGTTGCATGAAATGAGCAAGCAATAGGTATATTAATTCGTTCGCAATATTGGACACGATCTTTTTTGTATCAAAACTTTTTTAAGAACAAAGCAACTTAATCAATGAAATTAAAAAAAAGAAGTCTATAACTCACTTTTGTGAAGCAATGAAAAAGTCACAGTTTTATAATAGGTGTCATTCCGTGCTTAATTGCGGTGGAATAAAAGCCTCTTTATAAGCAAGTGTGTTGAAAAATCAATTTAACCGCCACGGGATATGGACTTTTAAGCTTAAGCGACAGTGGTGTAAAAGTAAATCCATTACATATACAGTAATTTTTTTTTTAAAATGTATTGAAAAATTCGACAGATGAAATTACGGTAGATTTTAGTACCGTAATGACATGTCTACGGTAGGTGACAGATTTGTAAGAAATACGGTAGATCTATCGTAATTACGGTGCAGTTGGAGACACTGCACTCAACTCAAAGTGATCATGTTCTCTATGTCAGTTTATTTTTTATTCTCTCTACTATTGGCCGAAAAACTTAATTATCATCTCACAACCAATCACAATAAAGAATTTGTTATGCAAGCAGTTGCGTTTAATTTGTGCTACTTTATATTACAAACTGAGGAACAAAAATATGTAAGAAGAATAATTTTGTAATTGCTAATCCATCAATAGTAAACCATGCCCATGGTACCTTATGCATTTATTATTTGCTACAATTCTCATGTACATAATGTATATGAATAAAAAGCATTTTATGAAGAATATAATATTATATGATACGATATGTAAAACGAAACGTAGTATAAAATCATGGATTTGCGTTTTATTATTATTCTAGCTATTTACTTACTCTGTCACAAAATTATTGATTAATGTTTGAGTTTTTATTTCCGATAGGCCTATGAACATAGATCGTTTTTATTATAAATATAATTTGTACGAAAATGGGTAGAGTTTTCTTGTTTCAATCTAAATTTTATCATTAAAATAAATCAAATTCATAACTGCGAAATAACAAAACGTAATTAAGTATATTTCTCGAACTGTCAAACTCCAATTTAATTTTAGTCAATGGCGGACGAATGAATGGGATTTCAAGATAACGCCGCTAGTGTGCGAACAAGTTTGAAAATATTCAATTAACAATATTTTTCAGCTTTGTTAAAAGTATTACTGAGCTAGTTTTACTATCAAAGTAATTTTCATTGCAAAATGTCTCGCTCTGTGCGCGCAGAAACGAGAAACCGTGTTAAAGATGATATCAAAAGGGTCATGCAAGCTGTGGAAAAAGTTCGCCATTGGTAAGAAAAATACTGAAGTGAATTTTAGAAATTTTTCAATGTTTATTATTATATACTAAATGATATGGCTGTTTTAGGGAGAAGAAATGGGTGACTATTGGTGAAACAACCATGAAAATATATAAGTGGGTCCCGATTTCCACGAACGAGCAAAAAAAAAAACATGCGGCTAAACGCGAAAATAAGGAGAACGCATTGACGCCTAAAAAGGTACACGATTCATCAAACTCCAACTTCGGCATGGCTGAAGATTCTAACACATGTAAGTACCATGTAAATAAAACAATTAAAATTTATTAAGTGACAAATAAAACTTCAATTTTATTTCTCAGCCATGTCTAGAACCAAGATTTTTGAGATAAGTAGGTCAAGGTATTTAGTTTTGAGATTATTTATTTTGTTTGTTAACTGGACATGGTATTTTCTTAATAGGACATTTGTAAACTCTGGAAGCTAGCCCCTTTTTAAAATGTTTTAGCTAATATTGTTTTACAAAACAGATGATGGTAATTCCCCATAACTGTTTGATTTACTGTGATATCTACTCCATAAAGTATTGCATCTTGAACCCCCCCACTGTCAGCTATTTATACTACTAAACAAGCTGTCATACTTCCAGGCTGAGGATGAAAATCTGTAATACATTATTTTCATATGTTGTTTATTATTCATTTTATTCCCAATGAGAACACTAATGACTAACAGACAAACCTACAACTTCCAATTTTTTTTTATACCACTTATTTGGCATACAACCACATAGCCTACCTGATGGAAAGTGGTTACTGTTACTTATTGATGTATGCAATACCAGGGGTGTTACACTCATTCTGCTGACCCTTCATACTTTGCTGTACATATTATAATCCTATGCCTCATTACTTTTCAGGTTTTTCAACAGTAAGCGACTCTCAGGGCCCCACAGACTTCATATCCACACCCATGAACTTCTCAGAAGACTCCAATTCACAAAGTAGCGGCACCACCACACCGGCCAAACGGTTAAAAACTGACTGAGGCTTGTTAAGGAAATAAAACCTTCATGGTACAAGCTTACCATAAAGACCGTGGTTGTCTTTGGAATAGACATTATGAAGATTGTGGCAGTGCTGTGAGTTGATTTAACTAACTTATTGTGGCCGAGGCATTTGTATTTTTCTTTAGACATTTTGTACAGTCAGTTAATTTAAGAATGTTCTACATAGTGATGTAGCTACAGTAGGCATAGATCGTTACAAGGTATACCTTGAGACACGTATCTTGGACCTAAATCGCGTGAGAAACGCCCTGGCGCCCGCGGATTGTTTTGAATTAATCTATGCTTGGTTAAGTTGAGCTCATCCAGTGCAGCAGCATCTCCTGCTGTCAACAGCCTGCAGCAACGTGTACTGCACGTATAGAGCACATTTTAGGTTCCAGATATGTCCCGAGCAATACTAAGCTATCTTGGTAAATAAAAATGCAAAAGTTTGGTATACAACATAATACATACATCCAGTGCCTAGTGTGCTACATCACTCATCTACAGAAGGCCGGGCCTAGAATTATTTAGTTTTATTTGCTAGCTCAAATACTTCCTGTTGTAAATATTTATTCTGTTCAATAAAATGTGACTTAATTAGATTTAGATTAGAATATAAAATGGTGTTATAAGTTTAATTGACGTGTGTTTGATTGGATGTTTTACGATTGCCAAAATTGAGATTATCATTGAATTTGTAGCTGTTGGTCTCATAAACCTTAAATAAATTGGGGCGGGTTATTTCAGCATATAATAAAATCGTAGCCAATCGCTGTCTGTACATGGTAAAGATATGAGAAAAACTATTATTGTGGGACTTTATTAACAAGAAGCCAAAACAATGTTTATTGGAATTTTTGTCTGTTTATCTGTTTGCATGTGCGCTTGTGCACGCTAATCTCCGAATCGGCTGAACCGATGTGGTAGCGTTTTTCATTAATTGATAAAAAAAAACTCAAATCTCATGTCAAATCAGCAAATTTCTGAGTTTAGTATGTTGTATTCGTACAACCCATGGAGTGTGGACATCACTAATAATTTTATTAACACTCCTAAACGCTGCGAAATTAACTAATCATGTACCAACAGCTACATATTCTTATAGATGTCTGATGACTCGAAGTATGTTCTCAGGGGGTACAAACCCCTGGTTTCCCACCTTGAATGGGCTGGCTCGACAGGGAAACTATTTAGTATCAACTTGCTTACATTTTGTAAATTTTTCGAGACATATTTCATGAACATGCAACAGCATTGATTTGTTTTTTGTCAACTTGAAACTGATTTATATGATAATAAATTATATTACAAGCATTGATTTATGGTTCTGCTAACCCCACAAGGTTAATAATTTATAGTGTGAATATTTATTTTTGGATAATTTAGATCTAACGACGTAAGTACAAAGTATTGTTCAGATGCTTGCAATAAATCACGATTTTGCAAAGAGTATGCTAGAGAAGCTGTTTGAAACAAAAATTCAAGCTCCATTTTGTTAACGAGCTCTAAAATTCGCTACAGCGCTGGAATTTATTGGTGGTTACATCCTGAACATGCAGTGCTAGATTGCTTTCAAGGTGCTCAAAACATATTCGTATTACGCGCATTTACAATGAAAATACGCAAGTAGGATTTGCTAACAGGTGCTTCCAAAGAATTAAGTTATGATTCCGAAGGTGACCGCATACGACAACTACCCTGCAGATACACACAGCAGATACGCATAATTAATTAAAAAATAAATAAAATAAATATTCCACAACATCCTACACAACGCTTTCTAGACCCATGGTAAGCTTAATTAGCTTGTGTTATGGAATCTAGAATGCGGATATACATACTTAGATACTTTTTTGTTTGTAAATACATACATATTTTTTTATTTTTTTTTATTTGGGGAGCTTACAGCTACATTCACATATACACAACATTTAGGTTAGTACACATTATACATAGAAACACCCAGACCAATGCAAATATTTATATTCAAGCATGCAAATATTGGCACTGAGCGGGGATCGAACCCGCGCCGCCTGCGTAGCAGCCGCGTTCACTACCGCTACGCCACAGAGGCAGTCGAATTGCGGCTTCTAAACGTCCCCTTTATCCGTATCGAAGTTTAACAAGTAATGTGTACGCTGTATCTGCTGCATGCGTCGGCAGTTTTCGTATGCCGTCGGCTTCGGAATCATACCCGTCTGTTCCCACCTGTTCTGTTGAGTAGTTCTGTTGGCAGAACTACCTTAAGGCCGTTCGCTGGCTTTAGCGGGCGCACGGCGCGGACGTCCGCTTCGCGTGCTTGTTTCATGTTATTTCAAGAGCAGCGCTCTGTGAGGCCGGTACCTGTCACACGCGACGGACGATCATAAGATTTGAGACGTGATCCTACGCTGCGTTTAGTCTAGATTGTGTACTTATATGTGTGCCTGTCTGATTAAGGTATGATTCAGAAGGCGACCGCATACGTCAACTGCAGACGACTGCTTATTAAAATTTGATGCGGAAAAACGGTGCCATTGAGAAGCTACAATGAATTAAAACCTACATATAATCACGCCTTTATCCCCGGAGGGTTAGGCAGGGGAAATTAACACCCACTTCTTCTTCTTCAGAAGCGTCGGTAGCTTAGTGGTTAAGGAGTCGGCCTTACGATCGAGAGGTCCCGGGTTCTAATCCTGGCCATTACACTACCGACGTGAACCCACTCCTAACACAAGCAATTTAGCTTAGCTGGAGGGGTTAGCGGGAATATTAATAATTTCGGTTGCTAATATTCTCTAAAAAAAAAACATTGTACCTATTCGGTTCCACGTAATAGAGATGAGTGAGCCTGTCGCCGCTAATCAAAAAATAAAATCGGCCAAGTGCGAGTCGGACTCGCCCATGAAGGGTTCCGTAGTAACAAAGGCGAAAATTGTGGTTTATGACGTATTAAAAAAAACTACTGACTGGATCTCGTTCGAACCAATTTTTAGTGGTAGTTTGCATGGCAATTTACATCATATATTTTTTTTTAGATTTATCATTCTCTTATTTTAGAAGTTAGAGGGGGGGGCGGCGGCGACACACATTTTTCCACTTTGGAAGTGTCACTCGCGCAAACTATTCAGTTTAGAAAAAAAATGATGTTATAAACCTCAATAGCATTTTCAAAGACCTATCTATAGATACCCGACACGTATGGGTTTGATGGAAAAAAATTTTTTGAGTTTCAGTTCTAAGTATGGGGACCCCCAAAATTTAATGCTTTTTTTTTTATTTCTGTGTGAAATTCTTCATGCGGTTCACAGAATACATCTTCTTACCAAGTTTCAACAGCGTAGGCCTTATAGTTTCGGAGAAAAGTGGCTGTGACATACGGACGGACAGACAGACAGACAGACGGACAGACATGACGAATCTATAAGGGTTCCGTTTTTTGCCATTTGGCTACGGAACCCTAACAAACAAAATTATCAATTCAAATCTATTTCACGGTACGTTCTGCGTCTGCAGTTTGTCGTACGCGGTCGCCTTTGGAATCATACCTTTATTTTGGTTCATTTCATGAAACTAAATAAGTGAGCGGACAATATTTTAGTTCTACACAGCTATTCTAGTATTATACTACATAGCAAGTCTTTGCCAATTAGTTATCTATCAGAACCCAAGTATTTTGTATTAATAATGTGACAAATTATTGTAAATGTTAATTTAATGTAATATAATGAAAGGATAGCAATAAAGACATGAATTATTCGTATGTAATTTTATTTAATAACATTAGTCTGATTCCGAGTCGTGTGAGTGCATTGTCAACAGAGACACTGCGGAGCCTTCGAGGTTTGAAATAGCTTCCGATACGTTCTCCATCTCTTGCATGCCAATTATTTCGTTTACGAAGTAAGACAACGATAATTCCTGTAAAACGACATAATATATGTTAACGAGGGTATTTGGTTGGAAAATTACGTAATGAAGGGTCAATCGGGTCAATCCTCACTGAAAAGCAGCGGCCGGCAGCATCTTTTTGAAGCAAAATATTACAAACCATTTTGAATCGTATCCACGGGAGAAAAAGATCATAGTCATTTGAAGACGAAGGTGCCTTCTCGGTATCATTTCTAGTACAAAAGTCTGGCCGCTGCTCTTTCAGTGGGGATTGAAGGTTCATTTTATTTAATGTCAGAATAGAAACTTGTATGGAAAGTAACTGCGATGAACAAACATACGTAATGTAATTAATAGCTATAGTGACAATCAGCAATAAAATTTCCAGCTACCACCGAATGGCGGCTGAGAAGTGAGAAGTTATTGCCCCTCTGCAATAACATACCAGCCGTGTCGTGGATCTGTGGCGTGCAATAAAACTCAACCCGAGGAACCCGCCTCATCACTGTCTTACTGCCGTGATGACTTTTAATTTCCCAGTCGCTACCCGGTGATAACTGGGAATTTTATTCCCGATTGCCACCAGGTAGCAATCTGGGATAACTTGGAAAACATTATAGGTACCATATTCGTCTTTTACTCAAGATTTCCTAAGGATGACATAGTCTGAGGGCATTCCCACACTACTCTTTGACAGGAGCTGTCACGTAAAACCTTAATTATGCCGTTAGACATTATTTACCTTAGGCAGAAACGAGAAGTCTTCCTCGACCATTGCCGCTCTATCTTCAAAGCTGTGTCCACTGAGTATAGATAGCAAATACCACGCCAGTTCTTCAGAGAAATGTTCCCCTGTATCATTACAAGAGAAAAATAATAGTTGCATTGCATATCTGTACCATATGAACCATGACATACCTACCACATCCGTTAAATGCATCACATACCACATGTAGTATTGACATCCTACCACATACATATCTACAATTAACCATAACATAACATGAATTGGAATTATTCCACTTTGCCCCACTAAGCCGCGCCACTGGTGGGGCAAAGTGGAATGGTTTATATTTTGCTGTGTAATTTGCCCCACTAATTCGATTTAGTGGGGCAGATTATATCAGACAAAAATTTTGGTGGATCTTGCCCCACTAGGGTTGGCGCTTTACAGTAAGAAAAATGAAATGGAAAGCGTGTGTATTGGAGTACCTACATCAAGTACTTATATCTAAGGTAATGTTTTTTTTTAGCTTTTTTTTTTAGTTTTTTTTTTAATCTGTGATTTATAGTTGCTTATTTGTATTAATCAAAAAAAAATCGAAAATTGTCTGATATAATCTGCCCCACCAAATCGAATTAGTGGGGCAAATTACACAGCAAAATTTAAGCCATTCCACTTTGCCCAACCAGTGGGGCGGCTTGGTGGGGCAAAGTGGAATAATTCAAAAATCACACTAGGACATTCGTAGACCCATACGAGACCAACTTGCTCATATTACATTATGATCATCCTCAACGTAATTTCCCAGTTACGACTTAAATCCGTTCTTTAGAGCCCGGGGTCCACTTATTGCTTATCATTCGCATGCCGGCTATTCCGAGAGCAAATGCCATCATACCTACCACCCTTAGAATGAAGCCTTACATATATTCCTTACCAGTAGAAGTGAGCATATCAATAAATTTATCTCTGGTTATGAACACGTTTGTTTCATGCCCGTTCGCGAAGTTCTTGAAGGCGGCCCTGATTCGCTTGAAGTTGTCCCCGAACACAGGCCGGTGGTTCAGGTAAAGCTTCACAAAGTCGTCGAAGTTTATTTCGGCGACTGGTTCGTGCAGATACACTTTATATTTCGCTTCTACTAACAAGTTTTCAACCTATAAAAAGATGTCATTCCGAAACTGTGAACTCGCGAGGCTATTAAGATCAAAAGGAGTAGTTGTCAAGACAAAAAGAAAATACTGTCATTTCGGATATGCCGACTGGGAGTAAAAACTTGAAAAACGGAGCCAATATAAGAAATTTTTAAATTGATAAAACTGCCATCTACGGGATACTTCACTGTAGGTACTAGTACTCAAACACTATACTAGGTGGCGCTATAATATAAAGTCGTTCGTCGAAAAGATGTCAATGAATTTTGATGTAACGATACTTATTTATATACAAATTGCGAGGTTATTTCATCATCATCATTCATCATTTCAGCCATAGGAAGTCCACCGCTGGACATAGGCCTCTCCTATAGATCTTCAATAAGACCGGTTGGAACCGGCTCGCATCCAGCTCGTTCCCGCGGCCTTAATTAGGTATAGATATAGCTTATTTAGGTATAGAAAATTTGCTGATTACAAGTTACGGGTAGTTGAATTTTTTTTTTCTACTTAGACGTATCTATTACCTCATATTCCGATGGGAAGAACCCAAGCGCTCTCATCAAGTCGGGTAACGAGTCTATTGGTATGTAGTCCTTGACTCGCCTCATGGCTGGCGAGAACGTGCCCTGGCAGAGTATCTGGATGTAGTAGAACAGATCTCTGACCTCCTGGAACAGCCAGCCGGGCCGCGAGTCCTCTATCAGGCAGTAGTATGGGTCTAAATCACCACCGCCACATTTAGCTGCTCCGTCTACTGATCTATAAAATAATATTTTATTAATCGGTGGGAGGTCAGTGGAAGTGTCATCATCTGCATATAGACGTATTCTCCTGATTGCATCCGTGGCCAAGATGACCTCGAAGCTCAGGGTCCGCCTTCCGGCTCTTCCTTCTCCACTTCGCACGATCTTGGGCGTCCATGGTAGTGAGTTCATTAGCACGCATATCACCCTCCACGACGTCAAGCCAGGACTTCTTTGGCCTACCCCTTTTACCTGGACCCGGCGGGGGTACCATTGCCAGGCATTTGTAAAGTGGAAGTGTATAATCGACAAAGGAGAGGATTGCACTTTTACATAATATAAAGTTGTATGGTGAAGGTGCAACAGTATCTCCTTTATCGACAAGGAAGGCCTATGTCCAGCAGCGGATTGCGATAGATAGGCTATTGAATGACTACAGGCCCGCACGATAGATACACCAATGAAAGACATAGCTTCAGGACCGCAGTGTCACCGTCACGTGCAATGTATGGGTCCGAATTCCGATAGTCCGATTGCAAGATAAGCTTTTCTTGGTACCAACTACCAATTATTATTCGTTTGCAATTTTGAATGTACCTACGTTTCAGTGTACCTATCATATCCTTTGACTAAATAGTAGAACTTTAACTTCCCCAGATAGCGTGATGATTTCATATATAGCCTGACTTACAAACAATGTGGCTTTCTATTGTTAACATTTTCTAAATCGGTTCATTACCACCCTATAACGTCACAAACTCACAAACTCTACCTGTTTATAGTAATAATATAATAGTACGTATATAGATTAATAAGTGCAATAAGGAACAGGGAACAATAATAACCTGAAATTGGTAGCCCAATGTATCATCGTGGTGTCTTTCTCACCGATAGTGAACAAAAACCCATGGTCTTCTCGGAAGCACATTTCCGTGACCTGGAACAAAGTAAACTGTTTTCATATTTCAAGCGCGCGCGTGTACGCCTATGTGTGTGTATGTATGTTACCAACATGTTTATTAGTTCGCAGCTGGCAATGTATGAAATGTTATCAAGAAAGAAATGGTGGTTTTAAAAAAAACAACTACAAAGGCTAATGTGGGAGCTCCGCTTCCGTCACATCACAACCTTACCTTATATCTATCCAAGTTGGGACGCAGTGTCCACCGCGCAATTTGACCACACCGCGCAATTTGACTTGGATAGATTAGGTTAGAAGGCTGATGCGGAAGCGGAGCGGAGCTAGGAACTGCAGACATTCTATAGGTAAGTATAATAGCATACATTGCCTAGGCAATGTATAGAATGCCTGCATTATATACATTGCCTATACAAATTGACGGTAATATACATATCTCTACCTATTAACATTTTAAAGAACAATACCAACAATACTGACATCAACTTACTCACACATCACGCGTACTCGTTTTTTTTCAACGCACTTTTTTTTAGAAATACTGTGTCTATACAATATTTATGTGGTCAAAGGTTTACTTTGACTAAATAGGTAATAGCAAGGTCTTACCCGCACTGGATGTCCCAACATTCCCACGTGCTTCCAAGGGTTCCCATCCAGCGGCAACTTCTGCAGCCCGATCACATCTTTCGTCGCGAACACCAGGTACTGGTCATCTTCAGTGCCCTGTCTCTTGTGTATCAGGCGCATCTTGCACACTGGGGACTCGTAGCGAGGGCCGAGCACCGTCGACAAAGTCATGGTCGTTTCATAATTCACTATCTTATATTTATACTGAAAATATTGATAACTTGTTTCCGTTATGCATGAAAACAATTATGAGAGTATATGCGAAAGATGTATACCAGGATCGTAGCAGGAAACATTTGGTCTCTGCCTGCCATATTGGGAAAGTCGGGTGACTATAGTACCTATGTAGTATATATGTTTCTGCATGGATCTTTTGGTATATTACCATTACGAATTTCTCTTGAAGTGCCTAGGTACTTATTACAAATACTTAGCCACAAGCCACAACTCATAAGACCACAGAAGGTGTGCGTTTTAGTGGGTTCGAGTCCGACATATTCACCCCCACCGTCACACATAGACTTCAGTGGAGGGTATCCTAAGGGATTTTGCAAGGCAATCTCACCTCCGGCAACCTACGATCCACAGACGCCGTGCGTTTTGGTGCGTTCAAGTCCGACATAACCTCCTCCGCCGGCCTGCTACGATAGGGGAGGGAGGAGGGGGGAGGGGGGTACCGTGGGGATTTGGCGCACGATAATGCTTCAATGAATTTACCTCATTATTTGCCAAAAGGATCATAGGCACATCTTTTCTATACAGTTCAGGTTCTTCCAGGCCTTTAGGCGAGGGCCACACGATACCAGCTAGCGGAATAGCCGACTGGTCCACCCTATCTAAGCTCAATATCTCCAAGTATTCGTCCTTGCTGGCTCCAATATCGTACTCCACCATCATCCTATCCTTGCCTAAAGACAGCAGTTTGTAGTTCCCATCTGGGTTCTTTGCAGGTAGAAAGATTAAGACTGTTATGTCTTTGTAATGAGCTCGATGCTTCCCTATAAATGTCCACTTGAATGTGCTACAGTCGTATTTGTAAACACAGACGGTCATGCCGGCATCCTGCAGTAACAATGTGCTTATTTGAATGAAATTTAGAAGCATTTGTGCTAACTATTCAAATCGATTTAAAAAGGAAAAAGAATCGACCTCGCCCCAAAGACGGTAAGGAAAGATCGCGGGTTCAAGTCCCGCCCGATGTCAATTCTTTTTCCTTTTTAAATGTGCTTATTAGTATCAAACTAGATAATATATTTTATTTATAGCTTGGTAAGACAGGACCAAAAAATATTGTCTAAATTAAATAACCATTTTTAACGGATTTTATCGCCATTTATTTGGTACTAGCTGTTGCCCGCGGTTTCGCCCGCGTGGATGTTGGTTATTGCAACCAAATAGCCTAAGTCCTTTCGTAAAGTCTAATCTATCTCTTTACCAAATTGGATCAAAATCAGTTCAGTGGTTTAGGCGTGAAAGCGTAACAGACAGAAATTACTCTCGCATTTAGTATAATAATAAGTATAAATTATTTACATTGAGCCCGACGTTTCACCTACTTTTCAGCAGCCATGGTCGCGTACCGAAACGTCGCGTCGTCGTGCTAAATGTAAATAATACCAAATAAATCGCGATAGAAATCGTTAAAAAGTGTTTTATTTCAATGAGTGATATTCGCGTAAACTTCAGACAGTATCATACTCGTAAATAACTAGCTGACCCCGCGAACTTCGTACCACCTAAGTAAATGAAGAACCGCTCGACCGATTTTGTGCAAACTTCACATAAATTATCTACTAATAAGTCCGAACGAAGCCTAAACATTTGGTTTTGATAGGTCGGGCTCACCTATCTAAACCAAGTGTTTAGGCTTTGTTAATTATTACTCTAAAGTTAATACACCAAAAGTGTAGATGAATTAAAAATGTGTATGTGTGAGTTCGGCACATTTTTCTACGTTGATTTGTAAGCATATGACATGTCTATGTTATGAAATGTCATTGTATTAGGCTATCTACCAGATAAGTACCTACCTATCCAAGTGTAATCCATTTCACTTACAGCCATGGCCAAAGTCAGGGAGTCCGCACTATAGCTCATCCGTTTGATAGGATGAGACGTGTCTTTGAATGCTTTGGGCGTGATCATGTCTATCGAGGTGGGGTCCAAGAACACCAGCTCTCCCGTGTTCAGTCCACAAGCTAGGTGCAAACCTGAAAGGGGAACTATTTGTACTGCCCCTCTAGACAAGTGGCAATTCGTTGCTCGGCGTATGATGGAATAGAATGCCAAATGTATGGGATTTGACGTATATGACAGGCGTCAACGAATGTCAAAAACGTCAAATCCTATACATTTGTCATTCTATTCCATCATACGCCGAGTAACGAATTGCCTCTTGTCTAGGGGGGCTGTTGACTGATAGCAGCAGCTGTGCCCCGAGAACGAAATCTATTCGACACATATTGATAACACACTTGTAGGTACTTTGCCACGATATTTATTATTGCCCTGACCGGTTTCGCCTTACGGCATTCTTAAAGGTTTACATTGACGGTTATTTATTTATTTATTTATCTTTGTTCGGGAAACCAACAGCTAAATACTACAAAATACATAAAAATAAACTATACATTCCAGACAGCCACAACAGTATGTGCACATTTAAGAGTAAACGACAGACAGCCAATTATAGGTCTCCACGTATAGAAATAGTACAACATGTGAACATAATAATGCATGAATGCTAGTAACGAATATAAGGCAAATATGCAACGTGGGATGCAATAAATAATAATTAGATACATAACCCAACCATGTATTGACAATTTAGTGTGATGAGAAGTTTGAGAAGAAATCAAGACTGAGCACCCGTCTCACAGGTTCTATTCCAGAGTTAAAAATGTCGAATTCAAATTGTTTGAAACGTTTGTTTAATCTGCTGCTCGCTCGCCGCAGAAATGAGTTCTGTCTGTAATTGGTGGTTGCCAAGCGAAGGTGGATAGGTGTGTAGTGTCTGAAGACTTTGACAGGAACATTAAGGTCGATTTTCGGGGCAGTCAATAGACCCGTTCAGTATTTTAAGAATGTAAGTGATATCAGCTATCTCGCGGCGTGCGGATAAGGGGAGAATGTGGAACTTGGCGCACAGCTTCAAGTAGTCGACCGATGAATATTTGATATTTACCCTATAACATAGATATTTTATAAACTTTTTTTGAATGTTTTCAATACGGGTGATATATGTTTCGTATCTAGGGTTCCACACTTGACTATTATATTCAAGGATGCTACGTACAAATGTGCAGTATAATATTTTCATAGTTTTGGCCTCCTTAAAACTATTAGAGGTACGAATTACGAAACCTAGGGCCCGATATGCCCTGTTAATTATTTGGTCTATGTGATCCTCAAATAGCAGTTTGGAGTCGTGTGTTACGCCTAGATCACGCACACTATTGCAACGTTGAATTTTACACCCCTTCAGATAATAATCCGTTGCAAAATTCATTGTTTTCCTACTGTACGTTACAACTGAACACTTGGATGGATTCAGATCCAACTTATTTCTTACACAGTAGTCGTCCAACCGAGATAGGTCGTTTTGGAGTGCGATGGCGTCAGCTGGAGCTGATATAGACTTGAATATTTTCATGTCATCAGCAAAACATAAAAGACGCGAGTTGTGAAAGCACTTCTCGATGTCGTTTACACAGATTAAAAATGTTATGACCATATTTCATATTATACATCCATATTTCATATAATGGGTAGTTAAAAGTAGAAAAAAAAAACTATTCGAATTCGTAACGTAAAGAAATCGAGAGAATGGACCGTTGCGATTGGCCGCCTGCCTACTGTGAATCTGTGTGTGTGAAGTCTACCAATCACAATACTCCTTTCTGTAGATACATTTACGTTACGAATTTGAATGGGCGAGTCGTCTAGTTGCAAAATAAAAGAACGACGACGCACGGTCGTACATACTTAACACGTTGAACGCCGCACGAAAAATCGAGGTTTTCCGTTCAGGCCACAGGACTCACCGGTGAGCCTTCCCTTAGTGTTCCGTTCAAGCCACGTAGGTCACCCGTGAGCCTTTTGACAGGTCTAACGAAAACGCTTCCCACAAGCCACAGATTGCAGTTATCAAACAAAACGTATGTAGGAATGAGCCGCGAGGCCCTGCAGCGTATTCGGACGGCGTGGTTTTGAAATCCGGTAAAAACTTGTAAGATTTTTTCGAGGTTCTTGTAAGATGCAAGGGTCGTCCTACGATTCAGTAGAAATTGTTATTTTGATTATGGAGTGTGTATCGAACTAATACATAATTGCGAATATTTTTATTCAAAATATAATAGGATATAATATTTTCTTCTTCACCAAATAAAAATCTCGCATTACGTTTTATATAAAATCTTGTTTACAACATTTTATATTAGAATATTCAAAAAGTCTTGGAATGGAATGGAAAGGGGACTTTTGTCCGCACTTAAACTCCTTTTTGAAGAGTGCAGGCTATAGTAGCCAGCCTAACACCGCCCAGAAGCGCAGAAGCTTACTGGGTGCTTCACAGGCTTCGCGGAGCGACCTCACTGTGCCGAGGATTCGAGAACGTTGGGGGGCTACTGCCTCGCATTCTAATACTACGTGGGCAGTCGTTTCCACGGCGATGAAGCACCCCCGACGTAGAGGGCTACCCGTGATCAGGGTGGTGTAAAGGTGCTTGTTTAGGTGACAGTGACCTGTTATTGTCCCCAGAATTGTTTCGTTTCGTAAGCCGGTTGGTTCAATGATGGCAAGGCCACTTTTGACTGGCTGCAATCTGTGGTTTCTGCCCATCTTTGGATGTGTAGTTCGGCAAATCTCTCACGCAACCAGTTGCGGATCTGTGAGAAAGGTATCGGTAGTAATGGTAGTGGGCCATTCAACGACATGAGCCTCTTCACGCCAGTTAATTCGCGGCATCGTTGCCGTAGGACCCACTGTGCCCTTTTATCCACTGTAACGTTACTACGTTGTTGGTGGATGTTATCAATAATGTATAAGAATAACTTCCACCAAGTGCCATCAATCAACAGTATAAATAGTTGGTGGATAGCTTGTGTAAAGCTGCCTGACACTCCGCTATTAGTATGCTGTTTGGTTATTTGGTGGTCTAGTGCTTTCAGGACAGCTGTGCTGTCGGTGAGGAGTCTTATATTTAAGCCCCTCACCTCCAGTCTGTTTCTTTCCGTCGCAGCTGTTGTTATGACGACAAATTCAAATTGGAAAATCGAGCTGTGTTTGCCCAGTGGTAAGTGGATGTTTAGGCCGAGGTCCAGGGAGTGTACGCCTGCTCCTGAAACATTTTCTGTTTTGGAGCCGTCAGTGTACACGCGTACCTCTTCGAAACCGGAGTAGTATTTATCCTCAAAAAGTCTCTAAAAATCACATTTATGACAGGAGTCCAGGCTGCCATTCACCGCATGAAGAACCAGAAAGCTGTGGGACCCGACGAAGTCCCCATCGAAGCTTGGAAGGCAATGGGTGCACGTGGTGTGAGCATCTCCACAAACCTATACAACCGCATACTCTTCCCCGGTAAGATCCCGAGCCAGTGGAGACTGAGTATCATCACGCCAGTCTTCAAAGCTAAGGGATCGGTGCAACGGTAGTTACCGCGCGCCGCGGTTTAAAGATAATCTCTCCCACCATGAAGCTCTACGAGCTGATAATCGAATCCCGGATCCGAAAGGAGAGTGCACTTTCGGAGTGTCAGTGTAGGTTTCGCTCGGGGCACGGGACCGTGGATCCGGCGTTCGCCCCAAGGATTGTGCGGAGAAATACAGGGCCAAGAACACGCCCCTGCACTGCCTATTCCTAGACATACAGAAGGCCTTCGACTGTGTTCCTCGCGCGGTGATACGCGCAATACCCACCAGGGGTATTGCGGTCCAAAGATGTTCCAGAGGCTTACATTGACACTATCCAAGACATGTACCACGATTCCAATTCTGTGGTTTGGACCGCTGTTGGCGACATGAAAACCTTCCCCGTTACCGTCAGGATACACCAAGGATCCGATTATCTGAGCTCCGAGGTCATCTTGGCCTCTGATGCAATCAAGAAAATACGTCTCTATGAAGATGATGATGAATCACAACTATGGCAGTTTTTAATACTGATTCGACCAATCCAATGTTCCTTTGGCTTTGGAGGGCGGGTGAGCCGCGGGGTGACCCCGCGGCCCCCGGCAACGGAAAAATTGATATTCCTTCGTAGGAGGCCACGGGACCCTCATGTGAGCCTTTTGCTATATCACTGAAACTAGACGGTAGAAGTCGCTAATTTTTATTTTCTACACGTTTTATAGCATTTTATAGACTTTGGGATGAAAATCAGAAGTTGTAAAAAAATACGGTTTCGTGATTTTTGGCGTGGCTCAAACGGAAAAGTACGCTAGGCTCACCGGTGGGCCGCGTGGCGTTCAACGTGTTAAGGTAATTACTACTACTACACTAGATGGCATTAGCAGTAACTAATGTAAGCTAATATTATTTTAATTACTAACAGGATAAATAGCCAGATATTGCTGAAATTGCAAACATAAATGTATGTAGGTAATGAGCACACTTTGAAAGCGTTACCTGAAGGTGAATAATGCACACAAGTGCCAGCGAGTTTGGGGACAATGCTGTCGAACTCGCCGTTGATGGAGTCGTCTCTAGGCGGGATAATGATCGTGAAGTATTTCCGCAAGTCGAGCCTGTACAGCCCTTTGTGAACTATAAAATTGAACAACTCGACCGTGCCGTCTGAATAGCTGAGGCAGATGAGAGGCCTGGAAATTTTAAAACACAAACATCGTTTATGTAAATATTTATTTGAAAAAGTAGGTATTTATTCACATCTGTAGAAACGTCCGAAGAGGAGAGAGAGATACATTAGTATTATACTAGATACTACGACTGGTTTTGGACCTCCGTAAGGCTACCTTTCCACCGGAGATATATGCTACGCAGCTATGCTACGAAGATGTAAAAGCTAAGCTATGAAAATATGTGCGCGATTCCACTGTGCTATGCTATGTAGCGTAGCAAGTAAGAATATGAAACTCCTACCTACAAGTATTCAAAATTCGAATCTACTCTCCATCCATAGCACATATCCATAGCACACTATCCATTGCACACATCCATAGCACACATCCACAGCACACATTCATTGCACACATTCATTGCACACATCCATTGCACATATAGCAGACATCTATAGGACACATCCATAGCATGTATTTTTCTATGTATATAAAAAAACATAGCTTACCTGGACCCTTTTTTACCAATACTATGCTATGAAAAAAATAATTTCCCAGTACTTGAGCATTCTGGAAGTGTAACCCAATGAATATGATATGTGGACCAGTGGATATCTAACGCATCCATGATCCATAGTAACGTAGCATAGCAAGGTTGCCTGCAAGAAATCGCTTCTAGCCATAAGGCCGCCCATTGTACATTGAAATGTAACATGCTACCTACTTGAACTACTGTAAATCTATTGGTGTACAATAAAGAATTATTATCTATCTATCTATCTATCTATCTGTAATGTCGAGTACCTACTTGCTTGCTTAGCAACAAGTCGGGCGATGCGCGCGCCTCACGGCGCATGCGCGCCACGCCCTTACACCCCCGTCTCCCGCGCACACCCGACAGCGTCTTGCGCGACGCTCGCTCGACGAACGCAGTCGGCCAATAAACGCATTTGTAACCGTACGTGTCGCATCTTACTTGTCCATCCTTACCTACCAACTATAGTACTTAACAGTGGCGACGAGAAATAATAGAATTTACGCGTGTGTACAAGTAAACTTGGTGAAACAATTAAGTGCAGTGGGCAGTTGTAGTCGGAACAATGACCATCGGAAAAATCACAGAGTTCGATATTCACAAAGACGACTGGGCGTTGTACGTGGAGCGGTTACAGCAATATTTCATTGTAAATGAAATTAAAACCGAGTTACAGGTACCAACGTTAATTACAGTAATGGGGTCGGAGAGTTATGAACTACTCGTCAATTTATGTACACCTACAAAGCCAGCAACAAAATCATTGACCGATATAATTGAGGTTATGAAAAACCACTTGCAACCTAAACCGAGTGAGCTAGCAGAGAGGTTTAAATTCAGGAAAAGACTACAGACAGGACGTGAGACAATTAGCGATTACGTGGCGGTATTAAAGAAAATGTCGAAAACGTGCGGGTTCGGTGCAGGGTTAGAGGAAAGTTTGCGCGACCAATTAGTATGCGGCATTACAAGTGACCCCATCCGACAAAGACTGTTTGCAGAACCCGGCTTAACGTACGTAAGGGCATATAGTCTGGCAATTAGCCTGGAGACGGCGGAGAAGGATGCGGCGGGAGTGGTCGAAAGTCAAGGGCAAGGGAAGACTGCCCTAATCGATAATCATTCGATCACGAATAAGGCATCATGGCAACAAAAAAGCGGCAGGAAGGCGGTGAGTACGGCTCGAGACAGCGTGTCGGTGCGGGAGGCCGGCTCGCGGACATCGGAGCGGGGCCGTGCGCGCGCACCGGCCGCGGCGCAGGCTGCGGGCGAGCGGGCTCGGCGGCCGTGCCTGGCGTGCGGCGGCGCGCACGATGGCGTCACCTGCAAATTCGCGCGCTACGTGTGCCGAGTCTGCAACTCCAAGGGTCACCTACAGCGAGTGTGTCCGAATTTGTCGGAGCAGCACCGGGTCGAGGACGGCGTAGAAGGTAGTGTCACAGACAGCAGTGAGAGTGAAGAGGTAATTTACATTGATCTAAATCAGCTGACCTTAAACCAATGCAAACCAATTATGATCTCGCTTAAAATTCACAACAAGGATATCGAGATGGAGTGTGATACCGGTAGTGCCGTATCGTGTATTAGTGAAGAAATGTATAAAACGTTATTCAGTGATCTGGAGATCATAAAGTGTCGATTAGCGCTTAGATATTATACGGGAGAAGTTGTCCGGCCATTAGGTCTAATAAGGCCTAGAGTTGAATATAAAGGACAGTGTAAAAAGTTAGATTTATATGTTATAGCAAAGGGTAAGACAGTACTATTGGGCCGCCAGTGGATAGCGGCATTAAATGTACAGTTACCGCCCTTGTCGTATCACTCTTTACATTCAGTGAAAGACGAAGACTTTAATTTGGTGGCTTTCAGTTCCAGATATTGTAAAGTGTTCGCGGACGGCCTCGGGCGCTTCACCGGGCCGCCGGTACGCATCCACGTGCGCGAGGGCGCGCGGCCCGTGTACATGCGTGCGCGGCCGCTCGCCTACGCGCTGCGCGAGCCGGTGGAGCGCGTGCTGGCGCAGCACGTGCGGGACGGCATTCTCACCCCGGTCGAGCGCTCGGACTGGGCGACACCCATCGTGCCGGTTGTAAAAAAGGACGGTAACATCAGAATTTGTGCAGATTTTAAAGTTACATTAAATAAAGTCCTGGAAGTTGACCGTTACCCGTTACCACGAGTTGAAGACTTGTTAGCGCGTTTGCATGGGGGAGAACGTTTTAGCAAAATAGATCTATCGCAGGCTTACGCACAGTTAGTTCTAGACGACTCAAAAAAGTATACTGTCATCAACACGCACCAGGGTCTGTTCATGTATAACCGCTTAATCTACGGTTTAGCCTCAAGCCCGGGTATCTTCCAAAGACGGTTGGAGGAGTTGTTTCGTGACATACCTGGCGTCGGGGTGTTTTTAGATGACGTCATTATCACGGGTAAGACCACGAGCCAGCATATACAACGGCTTTATAAGGTGTTTGATCGTTTGGAGAAATACGGGCTCCGGGTTAAGAAAGAAAAGTGTGAATTTTTCGCTCAATCGTTAACTTACCTAGGCCATGTCATAAGTAAAGACGGTGTACGCACGTGTCCCAGTAAAGTCAAAGCTATAGTAGAAACGCCAGCGCCATCAAACGTATCAGAGTTAAGGTCTTTCATCGGCATGGTCATGTACTATGCAAAGTTTGTAAAAAATGTTAGTACGATATTGGCGCCACTGTACGAGTTGCTGAAAATCGGTACCAAATTTGTATGGAGCCAAGCTTGCCAGAGCGCATTCGAGGTGATGAAGGCGCGGCTGGCGAGCAGCGAGGTGCTCGTGCACTACTCCCTGGAGCTGCCGCTCGTGCTGACGGCGGACGCCAGCAGCGTGGGCGTGGGCGCGGTGCTGTCGCACGTGACGCCGGCCGGCGAGCGGCCCGTGGCGTACGCGGCGCGCGCGCTCACCGCCGCCGAGCGCCACTACTCGCAGATAGATCGCGAGGCGCTCGCGATTATCTTCGGTATACGGAGATACCATCAATACTTATACGGCCGGAAATTCGTATTGAGAACGGATCATAAACCGTTGACGCACATATTCGGTGACAAAGTAGGAATACCCGTGATGGCGGCATCTCGGTTACAGCGATGGGCAGTGCAGTTAACCGGTTATAATTACGATATCGAATACGTAGTATCTAAGAAAAATTGCGCGGATGCATTGTCACGGTTGCCGGCAACCCCTAGCAGCTGTAGTCGAGGTACTGCAAAAGACGTAACTTATGTAAATTTTGTCGAAAATTTTTTACCGGTTAAAAACGAAGACGTAAAGAAGGCAACGGCAAAAGACACTGAAATAAGTCGAATTAAAATGTACGTAGAGTCCGGATGGCCCACCAAATGTACAGATGTAGGGCTTAGACCTTTCTTTGATCGACGACACGAGCTATATATTGAAGGTGGCTGTGTGATGTGGGGATATCGTATGATAATACCGACTAGTCTGAGGCCCTTAATCTTAAAACAATTACATAGCAGTCACATGGGCATAGTCAAGATGAAGGGTTGGGCGCGCAGTTACGTGTGGTGGCCGCGCATCGACGACGACGTGGAGGCGCTGTGCCGCGCGTGCGACACGTGCGCGCTCGAGGCCGCCGCCCCGCCGCGCGCCGCGCCCTCGCCCTGGCCTTACCGCGAGCAGCCGTGGACACGTATACACCTAGATTTCTTGGGCCCATTCAGGGATAAAATGTATTTAGTTCTGATAGATTCTACGTCTAAATGGCTGGAGGTTTTCGAAATGATCAACACGAATGCCCGTGCAGTTATTAAAGTTTTACGGATGACTTTTGCAAGGTTCGGTTTGCCAGCAGAGCTCGTGTCTGATCAGGGCCCACCTTTTACGAGTAGTGAGTTTGCTTCTTTCCTAAGTAACAACGGGATTAGGCAAGTGTTTTCGCCAGTTTACCATCCAGCGTCAAATGGGGCTGCCGAAAATGCCGTCAAACTTTGTAAGCGTGCCCTAAAGAAAGCTTATAGAGATAATGTTGATATCGACGCCGCGCTTCAGACATTCTTGTTGACCTATAGAAATACCATACATGGCACTACGGGGGAGTCACCAGCTATGTTGCTACAAAAACGCACACTTCGCTCGCGGCTAGACTTGTTACGTAATGAGCGCGCCGTACAGGATAGAGTGCGCCACGCGCAGCACAGTCAGGCCCGACGTGCGGGGGGCGTTCAACGTGACTTCACGGAGTGTGAGCCGGTGTGGGCGAGGGGCTATGGTACACAGGACAAATGGGTAAAAAGCACTATAATTAACAAAGAAGGTTCGCGGCGATATGTCGTGGAAAGTGGTAACGGTCAAATTCTAAAAAGGCACGTTGATCAAATTAGACGTAGATCAAGACTGTCTGATGTTGCCTGTCCAGAAGATTCTACGGGTTCTAACGCACCGGTGACTGAGGGTGAGAATGAAGTTCCGCAGCTGCCCGCGGAGGTGGTGATGGATGGAAGTTCTCATAATGAACAACAGTCTAGTCCTATTCCCAATAACAATAAGAAAATAAATGAAGAGACTGTCCATACATCACCACAATCACAGCCTCTAGTCCGTTTAAGGCGACAACCAAAGCCAGTGGTTAGATATGGTTTTGAAAGTGATTAAGTAAAGATTATAATAACTTAGAATATTGTATTGTTAGTTCCTATTGTTAAGTTGTATACTATTTACATTTCTTTTATTTTTTTATGTACCTAACTATGTTTGAATTACATGGGTATGCAATTGATTTGTGGGGGAGGTGTAATGTCGAGTACCTACTTGCTTGCTTAGCAACAAGTCGGGCGATGCGCGCGCCTCACGGCGCATGCGCGCCACGCCCTTACACCCCCGTCTCCCGCGCACACCCGACAGCGTCTTGCGCGACGCTCGCTCGACGAACGCAGTCGGCCAATAAACGCATTTGTAACCGTACGTGTCGCATCTTACTTGTCCATCCTTACCTACCAACTATAGTACTTAACACTATCTATCTATCTATCTATCTATCTATCATAGCACATCTCTGGTGGGAAGCCAAATCTGTTGCCTGATTTGGAGCTTAGTGCCTCGTGTGAAAGTACTTCCAATGTAACTATTTATAAATATTTTGCCGATTATAAGTAATTATAGCCGTTGTTATCGATTCAATGTCAATGAAACTCACTTATCAGGGTGAACGGTGTGGCTCACGATGTGCCCGGCCCTGCATTTTATAATTGTTTTAACTTTTTCGGTCACAAAATCCACAAAGCCAACGCCAGTGTTGTATGTTCCTGAAATTGCCTTAATTTGAACCTATTTCAGTATTCCGGATACCTACTATTGTTGACTCGAGCCATGCATCTATCATTACGACACCGCATGGGGGGAAATGGGGTGGCACAAAGTCTACTCTGCTGGGAACCTGGGAACCACGCGGCCATTCTCGTAAACGTATTAAAAAAAAAACTTTAAAATAATTTATAGGAAATAGCTCTTGCCCGCGGCTCCGCCCGCGTGGATGTCGGTTAACGCGACCAAACATAGCCTATGACTTTTCTCAAGATCTAATCTACCCCTATACAAAATTTCATCAAAATCGGTTCAGTGGTTGAGGCGTGAAAGCGTAACAGACAGACAGACAGTCAGAGTTACTTTCGCATTTATAATATTACTACCTTTTGCCCGCGGCTCCGCCCGCGTGGATGTCGGTTATCGCGACCAAACATAGCCTATGTCCTTTCTCAAGATCTAATCTACCCCTATACAAAATTTCATCAAAATCGGTTCAGTGGTTGAGGTGTGAAAGCGTAACAGACAGACAGACAGACAGAGTTACTTTCGCATTTATAATATTATTAGTATGGATATGGATTTAAGGTATTACCAATAATGAAATCCCTGACAAGAAATGGTTTCCCGCCAGTGGTAGCATCGTAAGGAATTTTCATCTTTAGGAGCTTCTGTTTCGTCACGCCCGTCTCAGGGTCCACCTCCGTCGTCACCTTCTCCCAGCAGGCGCAAGGTTTTTTACCTACAATGTGACGAGTCCTTCAGTACCCTTTAATAATTTAGTAGTAATTAATTAACTAGCTTAGTGAGTTTGCCATTTGTGAAAGCGTACAGTTTGAATTGGGCCCCTAACCTGTAAGTTACGCTACAGTAGGGTATCTTACAGGTTAGGGGCCCAATTCAATAAATATGATTTCCAAACTTACAAAAACATATAAATACAAAATTAAGATTTGAAAATGAATTAAAGTGAGTAATTCTGAAGGTTTTTTAACAAGGCTAACTTCATAAACCCCCCCCCCCCCCCTCCCAAACCATGCACGACATATTGAAAAGTACGAGGGGAGGGAGGGTTAAATTTCTTAAGGAATTTCCGAATTGACACCCCCCCCCCCCCCCCCCAAACTTCAAGCTGCGACCGCGCTTGCCTAAAGCACAACCACTGTCACACCACAGAGACTGCAAAAAATGGCATAAAATTTTAGACCTTATTTCTATAGACTTACAGTCACAAAATTAAATGAAAAGAGTTTCATTCACTCTACAAAAAGCCATTTAATTTTAAACTTTAACAACATTACTTTAAAGGCTAAAATCAAATGGAATTTTCTCGCAGTCTCTGTGGTGGGTGCGACAGTGGTTGTGCTTTAGCAGAATTGAGGCCCTGTATGCTTGCCTGTCACTTAAGTGGTATAAATAGAGATAGACTAATTGACGTTATGGACGAATAGATACTATGGGCCATTTCATGAACTAGACGAAATGATACAGCTGTGCAATTCACTAAGCAAGCACAACGATGCGAGTCGCAACGATGTGCGCGATATACACTGTCATTGGTCGATTTCCAATGACGTGATACAATCTGACCAATGACAACCTACGTTGCGCCTCGCATCGTTGTGCTCGCTTAGTGAATTGCAGTGCTGGTCGTTATGATACTATGGACCTTTTGATACTCTAGACGAAATGATAATATGGACCACATGCACCGAAAGGAAAATATCCAATATAGGTACTATATTATATAAGTGACGTAATCTTTAGTTACTAAAAAGAAGCTCGCTAACATTTAGTGTCAAATATCTTGTAGCTCCGTGGAGATAGGTTGAAGCTGAGCCACTTGATGCAGTCCACCGGGAACTTGTGGACCCAGTACAGCAACTTCAGCTGGTCATCGTAGAAGTGCATCTGGCCAATGTTGTTGCCGGTCACCACGACCCTGAGTACGAGACATGTCTACAGTGACGTGCTATAAAAGATCATGTTTTAGACTCCGATCCAGATGAAGGTTACACGCTATAAACTATCCCGCTCCCAAAACATGATCGTCGATAGCACGAAAAGGTCACTAAAATTGTAGTTGAACTTTCAAAATATAAGAAGACAATTACTTGATCTAGCCGAGCTTAAGTCTCTCGGATTGGGGATAACCTGAGCACTTATCTAGAATAACCAATAGGAAAGAGGGGTCTGCACACAAATAAATTTTAGCTATGTCAATAAAGTAGCCATTGTCCACTCTCAATGGGTGCCATAGCATCCGATTCTTTGGCTTGCACATCCAGTTGATCCCAGTCACCTTTTTCAGGTTGTCCGTCCAACTTGCTGGGGGCTTTCCACCTTGCGTTTAACCATATGAGGTCTCATTACAATAAGCAGCAAATGTCTATATATCCCTAGGTGCTATTAGATATTTTCTGTTTATTTTTACCTTTGTTTATTTGCCTTACTGAATACGCTTTAAAAGAACTTACTTATCTATGTCTTTTATAACATTTATCCTCTTCTTCTCCACCTTCACCACTTTGATGAACCTCAGCTGTTCGTACTCTTCCGGAGCGATCTTGACATTCTCGTGGTACCCGAGCGCGTACCCATACACAAGGATGGCTCCTCGATTCGTCGCCACCAGTATTTGGCCCGTGTTCTCAACGAAAGTATAACAAGTAAGCTTGCCATATTCTGGATTGATATTTTTCTCAGGACTATGCATTTTCAATTCGTAATCGTCTGTCACTCTTTCAACTCCTCGTTCAATAACGACGATTTTCTGAAAGAACAAAACTGCAGGTAGGCTTATAGAAGAAGAAGCGTCGGTAGCTTATGTTAGAGAGTCGATCTTCCGATCGAGAGGTCTGAGGTTCGAATAGTGCCACTACATTACCGAAGTAAACCTACTCTCAAAGGAAATACTGGTAATTTATTCTACGAAATGGACAATGTAAGTTGGCAGGTTAGTCTGTGTCGTTAGACACCATCTCATGGAAAAAGAATAGAAGCACCCGAAACCCGAAATCGATGGGAGGATATCAGAGGATATATATCCATATGGATATAAGTATTAATAGAGGAAATATTAAATAGATGTAGGTATGCATGCATGAAAGCAATTATGAACGTAGAAGAAGCGAAAGATGTATGCCAGGATCGTAGCAGGTTGAAAGCTGTCGTCTCTGCCTACCCCACTGGGAAAGAGGCGTGACTGTATGTATGTATGTATGTATGTATGTATGTATGTATGTATGTATGTATGTATGTATGTAGGTATATTAATAGAGGCAACTCGGGAAGTAAAGACACTGACAAATTACTGCTAAATAAGGCAGGCAACAGATACTACTTACTCTTGAGATCCCGATCCAGATATCTTTTTTAGTCATCAACAGGAATTGGTCGGACAAAAAAGGATTAAAGCCCATTTGTAGCACACCATCTCGAGCCATTTTGAGTTCGTATTTAGCTGAAATGAAACCCCATACCAATTACAATCTAGCTTAAGCTTAGGGCTGATGAACTTACAAACTAAAATATGTGACCTTTCTTTATCCCCGGAGGGTTAGGCAGAGGTAAATTAACACCCACATTACACAATCATTCGGTCCCACGTAATAGGGGGTGAGCCTAAATATTGCCGTATTTCGGGCACTACTGTTTCTTAGCGAGGTTTGATCTTTATAATTGACAATATCGATTGATGCCATAAAAATACAGGATGTAACTTTTTCGGATTGTAGTCGGTTCGATTGCCGGGTGTGGCAAGCGAATTTTTAAAATCTTTGAATGCAGTTTTATTTCTTTTTAAAAATAAAGGAATGTCTCCTTTAAGTAAAATGAGCCAACTTAAGGATTTAAGGTACTTTCCCTCCGTGTGGCATTGCCGTGGGACGCCTACCTATATGTGTCTGATGTTACAGCACTTACAGCCAGCCCTATCCCATAATCGCCTTGTACGACACCGCATGGGAGAAGATGGGTTGACCCCAATTCACTACCGCCGGGAACCACGCATTTTTCCTAATCAAATTATATACTGTATGCTTTTTGAAAACGTGACGTTACTGTAAAAAGTAGCTTTTTCGCTCACCATGTGGTTCAACTGATTCTACGCTCCAAATCCACCAATAGAGGTAAACGACATCTGTCCCATAAGCCATGGTTAGCAAATACTTGGCATCAGAACTCAGAGCAACCTTGGCAATTTTATTGTCTCCGTGCGGGGAAAACAGAGTCCTCTGAGGAAACAAGTCTTCAAACTCCCACACGATGAGGATGTTGTCGGGACCGGAGTCTGCGGTCACCAGCCACCGACCCCTGCCATCTATCGCTATGCAGGTCACTGTGTGTCTCTGTAGGAATTGCAAAGACTTGTAACTTCACGAAGAATTGGATACTTTCCGGTTCACTGCTGATGCAACGCTAATGTGTTTGTTTGGCGTAATGTAGGTATTGATGACCGTCTCGAAGTATGTGTGATCTCCCAACAATACATCGTTCGTTGGTGGTTCGTTGGTGGCCGGTTGGGTTTCAGAAATAGGGCGTACCAGCCCGGTTCCCTAGCTTCTACACAGGCGTATATGGCGAAACACTGTGCTGTTTTAGTCGGTTCGAGGTCGGCATATTCAAAATGTAAGTATTGTACCCACAGTGCAGTGAAAACCGAGAGCTTATCTGCACGCGAAAAATGAGACCTTCATTTTATTATTAAGAACTAGCTTTTGCCCGCGGCTCCGCCCGCGTGGATGTCGGTTATCGCGACCAAACATAGCCTATGTCCTTTCTCAAGGTCTAATCTACCCCTATACCAAATTTCATCAAAATCGGTTCAGCGGTTTAGTCGTAAAAGCGAGACAGACAGACAGACAGACAGACAGGCAGACAGACAGACAGAGAGTTACTTTCGCATTTATAATATTAGTAGGGATATTACTTCTTAACCGAAATTACTAATATTCCCCCAACCCTTCGGCTTGTCATAAAGGAGTGAGCACGCGTCGGTAGTAGGTATATTCGTATTATTGGCCAGGATTCGATCGGGACCCCTCGATCGAAATGGTCGACTCCTGCACCCGTCGTTGTCTTTAATTTCCGATTATTGTCTTTACTTACGTGTCCTTGCAGCACCCTCATCTGGTGTTTGGTCCAGTTGTAGAGCACCCCGCAGTTGGCCGCAGCGTAGAACAATATAGTACTGCCGTTACTATTCATGTTGATCACGTCCACCTTTTGGTTGTAGCCATGGATCCAGCGGAGATTCTAAAAAGGGAACAAAAACCAGAGGAATTCAGCTACCGTAGTCATCATCATCTTACGAATAGTAACTTAGTTGGGTTCTCAAACTCTCTACGGAGCGGCCAAACTTCCATATTTTCCGTGAAGCGATTGCCATCTGATCGCCGCGCTTCACTGGCGATATCGAACTTCTGCAGATAGACGTTTAAGAGCTACTACTATCCGAAACTACTGCCATAGATGTTCGTATGGCAACCGAAACCGACGACGGTTCAAACGTGCCCTCCGAGGTACGGGAAGGTCTCAATGTGTCGGTTACTCATCCGAAGATCGACCTGACTAGTATTGCTGAATTTTACAATAATAATATGTTAACCTACTCGGTGACGAGGTTTAGCTTCTTACCCAACAGCCAAGGAAGGGTTATGGTTTAAAATGCCGCATGTCATTAAAAAACGCGTTATCACAAAAAAACACCTTCTCATTATATCTTTGAAGAACTTCTTGATTTGTTAGTGGAAGTTATCGTTATCATACAAGGTAGGTACCTCACAACTCCATGGTAATAATAAAATCCGGGCTATGTCGACCGTATTCGTATCACTAAGTATCTATTGCTCTTGGACCTAAACTAGGCTTCATATGCGCAGTACCTACACGTTTCTTGGGTGTCTTTTAGGGTGCTACTATTCATCAAGCATAGACCGGACGGAGAGTACCTATTACAAAACGTTATAATATAAAGTTTATCTCGCGATTTAGGTCCAAGACATGTCCCGAGGTGTACTTACATAAGGTGAACAAAAAGGCAGCTTCAGCTCCTTGAAGTTCGGGTTACCCTTCATCATCGATGTTCGTGATGGACTGTACATCTTGGTAAAGTCCACCACCTGATCTGACACAGTACAGTGCGGGGATAAGTCAGGCATGGATTGAGTTTGCCGGGTCATTTTTATAGAAGAGAAATTTGTTAAAATTAATTGTATAAATCTCTGAAACTCAGCGTTTGTTTGGTATCAAAGTTGACACTATTTTGGCATAATATACCTAATGACATATCATTTTTTAAGGTATTGTTCGCTAAAGAGATCCAATGTTATATATTACATTACACATTAGATCTCTTTCATCTCTATACAGGGCGTACCACGGCGATGCCACATGGAGGGGAAGTACCTTAAATCCTTAAGTTAGCTCATTTTACTTAAAGGAGACATCATTTTATTTTTAAATGAAACAAAACTGCATTCAAAGATTTTTAAAAATTCGCTTGCCACACCCGGTAATCGAACCGACTAAAATCCGAAAAAGTAACATCCTGTATTTTTATGGCATCAATCGATAGTGTCAATCAAAAGGATCAAACTTAAGGATTTAAGGTACTTCCCCTCCATGTGATATCGCCGTGGGACACCCTGTATACCTATAAAACAATGTTGATGTACCTATAAAAAATACTCCCCTGTGGTACTCCTGTGGATTCTGATCGCTAATAACTAAAAGTAATAAAGTTAATACAATTTTTCTATGAAAGAACTGCGAATTTATTATAATAGACCCACTGTTCCCGAAGCACCTGGAACTCCGGGGTTCCAGGTGTGTTAGTAGCAATTTCGGTCGCATCCGAGGCCTTTACCTGTGGCCTATGGACGAGTGCACCCACCAGGGGGGCGTCACGCTCATGCTTCGCTCTTAGATCAAATTAATATATTATTTATTACGTAACTTCACTTATGTTCAAGGTTAATCAATACAAATAATCGCTAAAATCCTTGTCATATCCAAATAAAATTGATTAGAACCTCAATACTTCGTTATTGTTTCTCAATAACAAGAGCCAAGAGTCTTCCGGTGAAGGTCAATAACCAGATCACCACAATAATTACTCACTATCTGCAGTCAAAGGTCGCGTCAGTACCAAACCCAGTTATCTCCCATTTTTCCTCCAACCGCCATGAGTTCCAAGTGTCTGGTGTGCTTGCTAATATGTTTTTGTGTCAGTCTTGTGTCATGCAGAACTATTTATTTGGAGATGGGACGCACTACGGCTGAAGAGGTCAGTTTGTTATAATTTTCTGGGTTATCTGTGGCTATTTGGAGTGCAGTTTTGATTGTGACAATGTAGACTGTATGTGTTGTCCTCCTTTGCTGTACCTACAATATGGCGATGTTATTATGTTTAAAATATCAAGTCTGAATTCTATGATCTTTATTTTTTTCACATTCTATTGGCGATAATCCATCAGTTTAAAAGATGAATATATTTATGACGAAATAAGACTAAAAAATCTATCGCTGAACAGAATCTATCGCTTAGAAAAAATATAATCGATGTCGGAGCGTACGAAATTCAAATAAAAATGCGCGAATTGATATGTCATTTTACACGCCTGCCTAAAAAAAGAGTGTAATGTTTTCAAGGTTCATGAACTCATCATAAATAACTAAAAATTGAAATAATTTCAAAGCATTTATTATGCTAAACTAAACAAATTGTTTTAAATTTTTAAATTGGAAAAAAAATAAAAACAAAATACTTAACTGAAAATTGTAAAATGCCTAAACAAGTTTCGATGCATGTTTTGGAATCCTCAAACCATCCCTTTTTTTACCCTGTTCGATTTAAAATTGCGCTTTTCTGCAACATGAAGTATGTATGTTTTCAGCAAAGTTTTTTTATATCCACAGACAGAATTTCTGAAGAGGTTCGGTTACCTCCCAGAATATAAGGTCCCGGGTTCGGACTCTGGGTACAGCCTTAATGATATTTACGAAGCCCTGAAGAAGATGCAAGCCTTCGCTGGACTGCCAGAAACGGGAATGCTCGACCCTGAGACCAAACAGGTATGACGAATTCTCACTCCATCATCTCCTCATTCTTCCAAGCACCAACCGGGTTGCTATCAAAGCCTGCACCAGAAAGCTGCGCTAGTGCCTCGTTCGTTAATCAGCAATAACGCTTGTTTTCAAAACGCATATTTTCAACTAGCTTTTGCCCGCGGCTCCGCCCGCGTGGATGTCGGTTATCGCGACATCGGTTCAGTCATGGTTAGAGCGTGAAAGCGTAACAGACAGACAGACAGACAGAGTTACTTTCGCATTTATAATGTTAGTATGGATTCTATCAGTCGGGATTTGAGTCTCAATTTCCGGGGTGTAAGGGGTTACCCAATAAGGCATTTTCCTCGCATCATATGGCCTCTCGGGTGTGGGAACCCATCGAACCTCGGAAAGGGCTAACTAACTTAGCGGATTTCGTTTACAAATTAACTTTGAAATATGTATACTTAATATACGTTTTCGTAAATTTCGAAAATATTCACAAAAACTTAATTTTACTAAATTGCCCCCCTTGCGAGATTAGACTGGTTAGGCTGGAAAGCATGAGGCAACTGTTGAGATCGCAAGTACCTAGGTACATCATCCGGGAACACATTCTAAACTCTAATAAGGATAAGTGATATTGCACAAAAGTAAATGTAAATTCCGATTTAAAAATAGGTTGGCTGTTACGTCTATCTTACTTACAAATATGGCGAAAATACAGATAGCGCAACCCGTATCAGCAACAGAATATATTTCTAAGAAGCAGTCCTTCTACAATTAGGGCTATCTGACTTTATAAACATCGCCTATTTACTGCAATGATTCATTTCTGATCGCAAAGCATGATATTTCTGCTGCACCGTTATTCGGCTTGACCAACCGTAACGCATGCTACCGTAACTACGCGCGTTCGTGTAAACCGACACGTTTAAGTTGGTATAGTTTTACGGCAGATCTTTCTTCTATGTTAACCAATTGAAATACACTATATTCTCATGTTACGACTTACGACTGTGATTAAAACTTCTTATCAAACAGAATAATGCTAGCGAGCAGCGAGCATTTTATGCTGTGTACCGACCAACTGCAAGAGGGAGCCACCGTCCCTTCAAAATTGTTATTTTCAGGATCGATCTGGTGCTGACTGTACACTCGTATTGTTACATAATATCGTCATTCAAAGTTGGGTGTAATTACTGTTTTCAGCTTTTCAAAAAGAAGCGCTGTGGTGTCACAGATATAGGGCCGGCAAGCACGCACGCAGCGGCAAGAACACGTCGATACGTTCTGCAACAGGGATGGACAAAGCGGTCTATATCATACAGGTCAAGTAGACAAAAGTATTTTATGAAAATTAATCATTTTAAGGTAACATAGAGACTGGTAAAGCAGCCCCAGAGTCCGAGGTGAAGGCTTCGGATGCGACTGGGAATCAACGCTATGATGAAGAAGAAGGTAGTCGTTACGGGTAGCTGGAGCCCTAAAAAGTCCACCAACTGGTCTAATTGCAATGTTGTGGAGGTCAGATGACAGCCGTTTCACGGCAAATATCGAAATTCAGTCAAATCCGCAGTTAGACTGGAAAAAGTAGACCCCAGACTCCGAGGTGAAAGCTTCGGATGCGACCAGGATTAACGCTAGGATGATGAAGAAGAAGAAGTACTTATTCAATTTCGTGCCGATGTTCAGAAAGATTTCTACTTATACATACCTATCTGGTTCATTATAGAGTGATGAACGGTTCAAGTACTTTGCACAAGGCGCGCGTGGAGGAGCTGATGGCTAAAGGTCTGGCAGTGTGGGCTCCTCATGGCGGACTCAGTTTCCACAAGAAGCTAGATGCGGGCCGAGCTGACATACAGGTTTCATTTGCCGCAGGCCCTCATGGGGACGGGTGAGTACCTACAATGATAGAAATAGATTAATTCTTTCGGGACACAGCACACAGAACACACTGAGACCTCTTCGTGTCGCGGAGAAAACGTTTAGCCGTCAGTCTCCGTTACCATTCGGATGACATACGGGTAGTCCTATAAACATCTGACAATCTGGTCTAAATAGATACAGATTTTCATTATAGTCTGTGAGTTGTGGAAGTCAGATCAGAAATCTGGAAGCTGAATGTGACTGAGTTGGGTAAAGGCACGGGAAATGATGACCTTTCTGCGTCGAGGGATAAAAATATAAGCTAATAAATTATTGCCATGCTTGCAACTATGTATGACAATTACTTGCCATTGGGTAGGTACCTATTTGACAAAATTTTGGAAACCCTATCTTAAAAGATGATTTATTTTATACCTGTTATGTTACGATTCTTCTTTTGCCTGTAAAACCTTGTTAACAAGAAAAAAAGCACATTTTTACTTTTTAAGCTTGAAAAGTGTGCGAAAAACGGTCGGTCACATAAATAAACAAAAAAAAACTGAGCGTGATGTCACTAAATATCGATGAAGAGACCAACCAACGAGAATTTCAGTTCCGCTATGTAAGTAAATTTTTTTTAGTCACCTAAGATAATCTTTCGATAATTCTAGGTTTCCATTTGACGGTCCCGGGCGCGTGGTAGCTCACGCGTTCCCACCTCCTCACGGGGCGATGCACTTCGACGACGACGAGATCTGGGGAGACAATCCCGAGGAGGACGACTACGATGTGACGGACTTCTTCGCGGTGGCCGTGCACGAGATAGGGCACGCGCTAGGGATGGCGCACTCTAACGTGAACACGTCCGTCATGTACCCCTACTACCAGGTGCCTATCGAGAGCCTGTACACGGATGATATTCTTGGCATGCAGGCGTTGTATTGTGAGTGCCAACCATTGTAATTTCCGGATTTGTTTATAATTTCGACATCTTAATTTAAAAGACTAAGTAATTTTATCGGTATGAAAACATTTGTCGCCAGATTCTCGGACACAAAATAGAATCAACTTTGGACAGTATCTCAATGTATCAAATGAGCCAAATGGCTGCTGGACAATTCCCTTTAACTTTATATTCCGTGGGAAAATACAAAAATATCCATATCCATACTTCCAAAGATACCAATATCATAAATGCGAAAGTAAATCTATCTGTCTGTGTCTGTTACGCTTTCACGCTTAAACCACAGAACCGATTTTGATGAGATAAATTAGACCTTAGGAAAGCACATGTTTGGTTAACCAACATCAAAGCGGGCGGGGCCGCGGGAAAGAACTAGTGTCAAAATATATGCCATACTTTAGACTGAAAAAACGTAAAATATTGTTTCAAAACATCATCAATGTATTTACTGTGTACTATTATATATACTACTGCAGTAAATAAAAAAGAAGACTCAGAAGAAAATTCAGAGGCAACAGAGAGCCCTACGATGTCCCGCTCCTCGCTAGTGCCCGGGTTCACGATGCCCGACAGCGAGGAGGAAGACAACTACATTCCAGACCTGTGCATGTCCAACTACGACACGCTGCAAGTGCTGCAGGGCAAGATCTACGTGTTTGAGGAAGAGGTTAGTGGTTATGGAGTCGGCCCTACGATGGAGAGGTCCCGGGTTCTAATCCTGACCATTACACTACCGACGTGAACCCACTCCTAACACAAGCAATTTAGCTTAGCTGGAGGAGTTAGCGGGAATATTAATAATTTCGGTTATTAATTTTTTTTTTAAATCCACACAGTAAAATAACTTTCGGGAGTTGGTCAAGCCACCCTAAACGGTAGTTCGTTGGCGCGTATTGTAAGAATAGAATGACGAATGTAGGGGTTTGACGTTCGTTTATGAGATAGACATCCGTTGTTGACTGTCTACTCCTGTATCCAGGTCCAGGCATAATCTACTTAACAATGAGTTTCATTTCAAACGCAGTCAACGTGAGTAGACAATGGCTAATAAACTTATATGTGTCGGCTAATACGAACGCGCGTAGTTACGTTACAGTTGGTCAAGTCGAATAAGGATCCGAGTGAGCACAAACCTACCAAACTTAGTAAGGTATAGGTAGGTAATTGTCCTCAGCAAACGAAAGTTTTAAATGACTTGTATGTAAAATGGTCAAGCGGATAACAAGCAGCACATAGGCGATTAAAAACATCAACGCTCAACAAAGTCTGCTGTATCAGCTGTATGTGAACACGTGGAACAGGATACCAACCAACCATTACTACAAGGTTTGATAAACCACACAGATACTCGCTAAAGCACATAAATATATTTATACCGAGAATGCCGAGGCTATAAAAAATTCCCAAATTTTATTAGAGAAACAATGATTGGAGCGTACCACAGCGGCGTACAGAGAATATTCTGTCGCTTGTAACCTAATTATAATTTCTCGTTTCTAGTGGGTATGGGTTCTTCGAGACCACCACTTGGTGGAGGAAGGATACCCTCGGCTGTTCCACGACGTCTTCCAAGGTCTGCCTGGAGACATTCTTATGATCAAGACGATCTACGAGAGACAAAATAGAAACATCGTCATTTTTTCAGGTAACTATAGAAAAGAATCTTGTTATCGGGAATTAACGCGATCATGGTAGGTATAGGTATATAATACATACTTTTGATTTGCCTGACGTTTCGACCAGGTTACACCGGCCGTGGTCACAGGCTGACTGGTTCAGCGGTGCACGCCCGCCATCTTCGAGTCCGTGAGGCAGTAGGTTCTTCATCTACCCGCACATTTTCGATATTTTTACATTTTCTCGCCATGTGCCGCGTGTGTCGCCGTCCGCCGTCACATACCACACTCACAGTTCCCTATTCCGCAAGACTGTCCGGTGTCTATCCGACTGCACAGAAAAGCGAGGTTGCATATTTTTTATCACTGGATTCCATGTTGCTGATAATTTAAACCCATCTTCCCGATTGAAATTTTGAGGAAAAAAAAATAAGGATCTTGTTATAAAAACTATAGCAAGATTCTTAGCAGGTATTCAAACAATCATTTGGCTAGCGTTGCCACACTTGCCACTAGCCAATATAGGTTATGTTAGACTAGCGCGTAGCGGTAGAGAGGTCGTGGGTTGGTAAGATGTTGCGAACCCGTGACCGGCTACGGGGTCATTAAACACGCAAGTTCTATAGGCGTCTCTGGCAAATCCAACGTTATTTCAATGTAAATAATAATCATATCATCGCACCTCTCGCCACAGACAGGGGCTCTATCATCATACGTTGCGACTGAAAATAGTACGCACAGTCAGGTATGAAAGGAACTTCATCCCTCGCACGCTTAAACGGTGGAATGTACTCCATGCCTTGGTTTTGCCAAGCGACTACAGAATTCTTCATGAAGGGCATCAGAAGGTTCTTAGAGGGTGTTATCCAATCCATAGACCACGGTGACCGCTTTCCATCAGGTGGGCCGTATGCCAGTCTGCCACCTAAGTGGTATAAAAATTACTCTTCTTGGCAGTCTGATAAAAAATCCTATCTCTAAATTCCAGAGCGTACTTTCTGGGAGTTCAACCCATCTTTCCAGATCGTCAGAACAGGCTCTATATCAGAATACGGAATACCAGAAGATGTCCCCGAGCTCGTGACCGTGTTCCTCTCCAACTACAACAATAAAACGTACCTGATAGAGGAGGAGAGGTTCTGGCGCTTCGACGAGAGCACCATGACGATGGACCCAGAGTACCCGAAGGATATGACGGCTTGGAGAAATGTACCGTACCCTGTTAATGCTGCTATTGTGTGGAGAGGAGGTAAGCTTGGAGCGGCAGAGATATGATAGTACAGCTTAGTTGTATCATCAGAAGCCGAAGTGAGCTCGCGAGCTCAGGATCCACCTTCCGGATAACCTGCCTTTCAATGTTGGTTTGATGGTTTTTGGCCATTCCAGCACGACTGCCGCCGACCTTCCAACACCGAAAGGAGCCAAAACCTCGTCGGTCATTCAGCAGGTGTACCAGCTTGCAGATGAGGTTGGCTTCAGTCCCGAAGATCTTGGTGGAACCCCAGAATAATGCTTTTCACTGCGATCACTTTTGCGGTTAATGCTCATTAAAAATTTTAGTACCGGTTTCCATGTCATTCTTCTCTTATAGCCATGTTTTTTTATGGTGTAAGGAGTGAGGGGGGACCACGATCTTGGTATACGAAGCCCACTTCACCTCCTGGCCAGTGTCGAGACGATTTAGTAAATGAATCAAAAAAAATCGTCATCAGACATCTATAAGTTTTGGTGTGCCACAGGGAAGTGCGTTTGGTCCTACGCAAGAGAGAAATTTAAAAGATTAAATTTATAAAAATGACATGGAATTTCAGCAGTGATAACTTTAAAAGATCATCGGCATATTTCAACGTTTCTTGAAAACTGGTATTTGGTAATCTTAATAAAATGATCTTCTAGAATCTTTCAACATATTTACTTTGTCGTAAACGACTGAGAGAAAAGAATTAACAAAAAGTCAATTGACTTTATATAAATTCATATAGAAAGCATATTGTCCTTCCTGAATTAATTCAACGGGTACAGAATGACACGTTCTTTTAGTCTCTTCTCTACCATTTTTACGATCACAAAGTGTGTTGTTCCGACAAATAATATGGGTCACTAGCATAATGTCCACTTTGTAAAACGTCTATGTCGCTCTAACGTCTTGATTTTTGAACGCCATAGTTAGCTAATAAACATGAACGCTAAATACTCTAGAAGCAAAACGTCTGGATCGTAAAATGTCTTAATTTAAAATACTTTATTAGCAAATAGTCCAGGTTTAAGAATGCCATAGTCACTGAATAGACATGAGCGTTGAATGACAAAGTAGCAAATCGTCTGGATTTGAAAATGCCATAGTTAGCTTATTGACATGAACGCCGAACGCCGAATAGACACCCACATGTTCTATCTATCGTTATGATTATGATAGATAGAGCATGTGGGTGTCTATTCTTCAGTTTGTACTCTTATCTTAGCTTATCTTACTGGAGTTGTTATGATATTATTATGAGCGCATTTCCCCACCAGGGTCCTTTTTGACACACAAAAAAGGAAAAAAAAGATATAATTTTCGACAGAATGTATAGAAGAGAAATGAATAAATTAAATGTAAACCAAATAATCACAGCATATATTTTTTTTTAAAACATATTTGAGGACAATTTTTAAGATGTAGGTAGAGCTTAAAACTTTGATGAATGCCATTTTAAATGTCGTATATGAATAATCTTTTTAATCTGCTACTTGTTAAGCAAAATAATATACGTTTCACTTTAAGAGTGGTTTTGTTAATTTAGAAAATAATAGGAAGGTAATTTTTTTTTTTTTAAATAAAAAACAGTCGACTTTATTTTAACTCTCATGAATCCTATCCACCTATTGGAAAAATATGAGAATCAGAATCAAAAATCAAGCGCCCAAAAAAACTCTATTCAGACTATTTCGAATTCTCCAGGTGTTCTCAATAGTATCTCATTTTGCGTTTATGTCTTCCGACTAATTTGAATTCTAGCTAATAAGGTTTTCTAATCATACAGACTATTTGCAATTCCAGACGTTTTGCTACTTGCTCATTCTGCTTTTATGTCTTCCAGCAGAGTTGACTCTCTGCTAACTGGGTAATCTGTTTTTATGTCATTTAGCTGAATTGTCTTTCAGCTGTCTAGGTTAACATGCTTTTATGTCAACCTAACTGAATTGTCATTACGCGAAAGAAACATTATGCTAGTAACCCAATAATATGTCATTTATTGTTTCTATTTTCAGATACATTCTTCTTCCAAGGTCCTCGTTACTGGAGGTTCGACAACGAGCTGATTCAAGCTCACCGCTACTACCCGCTGCCCACGGCCCAAATCTGGTTCCAATGCGAAGAAACGCCAGAGATGAACCATTACGTCACTAACGACGGACCATGAACAATGTGTGCATAAAATAAACTTTTGTATTACTACTTAGTATTGAAGTAAAAACTGGATATATTTTGCAAGAGGTATTTATGAAACATGTAAGAGGTATTAGGGCTTGCGCAGACGAGGGATTTTTGTCCGCGGACTTTTTTGCCCTCTAAAATAGATCGCTTAGAGTTGTATCGAGTAACGCAAACAAAGGATTAAAAGTGCCGCGAACAAAAAGTCCCCCGAATAACCGAGGACAGGCAGGGAGCTGACCGGATAAAAGTACGGGGGATTTCACGAAAAAAAATAGAACACGTGTGACTGTGCGATGCAACGCACATGACGGAATTTAGTCCGCGTTGTGCGCTCGAGAGTGACGTACGTACGTCACTCTCGAGCGCACAACGTTTCACGACGATAAACAACAATAAAAACAGCATTTTCTTTTAAAATGTCTTCTCTTTTTCTTAAACTTCATGTAAATTGCAACACAACGTAAATTTGCTTCCATAGCGTGCACTTCTTTACATTTCCGGACAACAAAATATGATCGTACACCGTGCGTTAAGTTCGTGGTAATTCCGCAGCGGACTTTTTATTCGCGGAGCGTACTTTTTTCTCCGCCGCGGAGAAAAGTCCCTCATCTGTCCAAGCCCTTAACGGCGAATTCATGTTCATAACTTCCTTATCAATACCCCGACCACAAAAAATATTCGAATTCGTAACGTAAACGTATCGAGAAACGGAGTATTGCGATTGGCAGGCTTCAGTGCTTCACACACACAGGTTCACAGTAGGCAGTCGGCCAATACCAACGCTCCGTTTTCACAAATACGAATATTTTTCGTGCTCCGGCACTAATTGATCTTGAAAAGCACAAACAAGGAAGACATGACCGCTCCGCTTCTCTAAACCATTTGATTTGGGTGCTTTTAATATACAAATGCAGGAAAACTAATGAAAAACTGTTTCATTAAAAATATATCACTTTATTAGAGTTCAAAATGACAAAATAAAAATACAGAGATGTAACAAAAAACCGTTTAGCCGAATTTGTCCGGAATGTTGCCAACAATAACAATAATACTGTACCACTTTATTTCACCATTGTAACATTCATATTTCAATACACTTACACATATTTTGAGACAACAATTCCTTTTTTTATTTTAAGAATTTGTACTACTATAATGTAAAACAAAATAAGCGGACTTCAAGTCCGAAAAGTTGTTCATAGATATTGTATGTTCTATCACATGTACAATTTACGAACAAAAGTCCGAAGTTGTTCATTTAGACATAGTATGTCTTATCACACGTACAACAAAAATATCGTGAAATACAATGTAAAACCTGATTTTATAACTTCATTTTACAAGATTCAACAAACGTGGTAAATTTTAAAATAACAAATTTTAACAATGTGCTAAATTACACTCTGTGATAATATTAAATGCTAAATTGTTAGAGTATCTTGAGTTAACGTGCAGGTTTATTATCACTAGATGCCCTTAGTAGGATATAGAGGTACTCAAGGCTATCAATCAAACTATGGTTGCGAATTTCAAGGCCATTCACAGTGTTCCAATCATTGGTAAGTACAAAATTATTTCAATGGAGAAAACATATTGGATACTTATTAAAATTATTTTCACTTTGGAGAAATAGTATTCTAACAAAGTAACTGTGCTAAATATTAACTTTATACAGTCGGAGCAACGGGCAAACAAATCGCCCATTGCTCCTCCCACAGTACTGACTCAATCGGAGCAACGGGAAAAACAATTCTCGTTGCTCCTATAAATAGTATATACGATCGAAGCACTGGGAATATCCCGATTTGCCGTATTGCTCATCTAGTCAATAATAAACCACCTAAAAAATGTTTAGTTGTAAAACATTAATGTGAGCTAAGTACCGTCCTATCGACCATCGACTAAACACCAAGATTATCGAAACAGGTATTTTTAAAAATTACTACAAAAAACTATCACTGGAAAAATAATATCATTTTCTAACTGATGCCATAAAGTAATCTTTTCTTCGAACACGATTTTTATTTACTGTATAACACCAATCGATAACGAATATCGACCCCTCTATGGCTAACAGATTTTTAATCGTAGTTATGTCAGTTGCGCGCGATTCGCGCCGAAAAAACTGTCAAAAGTATCGGCAAGATGGCGGAACAATAATTTGTACAATAAATTGAAAAAAAATTCTTTATTTTCAGTCGCGTTTCCATAATAGGTGACTGAAGTCTCGTCACTTTCTAGTTGCCTAATGTAAGAAGGGCCTCCTTATTTTTAAATTTTCAAAAAGGAGGAGGTTCTCAATTCGATGGGTTTTTTTTAATGCGGCCATTTAGAAGTTTGCAAACTTTTTTTTTCTTGGATGGCAACTTATCAACCCATTTTTATTGTAGACTAATATTTGTGTCTACACAAACTATAGTTACCTGATTATATTTTTTATATAAAAACCCACTTATAACCCAATTGCAGTGCCACATCCAATAAATTATATTAAGTTTAAAACAAGAGCAACCATTAGTCGACAAACGGACGGATGAACATTTCTTTTATAGACCTGACAACAATGAACTTAAAAAAATATTTTTGCTCGGAAGATAAGTGCTTAAATTTCGGCGATTCATTTTCTATACTAATATCGTAAAGAGGAAACATTATTTTATATTTTTGTATGTGACCAATAAACTCAAAAAGTAGAGGACCGATTTCAAAAATTCTTTCGCCTGAAGGCAAAGTCTCGGAAAAGAGGGTCACCATTATAGACACGTACCATATTACAATGATGGCACTCAGCTTGACGGTCTCATCAGATCAGAGAGAAAATTTATATTTTGAAAGTTTATGAAAACCAAAAAATCCGTGTTTTAAAGAGAAGATTACACTACAGGGATCAGTAATTAGTCGAGTGTGGAGTACAAAGGGCAGGCGGCTGGCAACACTTAGCTGCAGCAGGAGGCAGGGTTGGGGTCCTTGCCGGAGCGCTTGGTGATGTTGAGGCGAGTGAACTCCTCGGCGACGGTGGGGTGGATACCCACCGTGTTGATCAGCTGCTCCATTGTGATACCGCACCTGGGGAGATTTTGTACGTAAGTGGCATATTTGTGTGCATGAATATGTCTACGGCCCACTTGATGTTAAGTGGTTACCGTGGTCTATGGGCGAGTGCAACACCAGGGGAGTCACACTTGTGCTGCCGACTCTGTAAGAACTGAGAGATTTGCATTGGTCTGGGTGTTTCCGTGCCTCAGAGAGCACATTGAACCGTCGGTCCCAGTTTCCTTTCCAGTAGTTGGAGCCCAAAAAAGTTTGACTTGTCTCGCACCGATATCGTCAATTGGTCGTGGAGGTCAGATGGTATTAGCTTCACGGAAAATATCGATTTTCAACCGCGTTACAGTTAGACTGAAAAGTCGACCCAAACTGAGTTGGGAAATGGGTCAGAGAATGATGATGTAAGACTTACATTGTAAGTGGTAACATGCAGAATTCTTATTGTTACTGAGATACTTAATAAATTACCCACCGCCATCTAGCGGTAGCAAGTTGAACTACTTCAAAACTACCGATTCTGCATCGCGAAAGTGAAATTCACGCGCTGAATAACTTAAACACAACATCCCTAACCCGCAAAGTGTTGATGCCTGGCAGGTCGCGGCCGAAATCGCAACCTCCCACCCATCATCTTTTTGTCTGATCGAAGAATTCTCCACTTTTGTATCGGAGGAACATCTCACCCCGTTCCTCCACACTATAATTTCCGTACATACTTCATGGCTTTTTAAAAGACAGCTTTTTGTGCAACAACAGCAACTCACTTGACGGCGGCCGCGAAGCCCTGTATTACCTACCCAGCGCCATCTAGGGGCAGCAAGCTGTACTAACTCAAAACTCACACTACCGATTCTGCATCGCGAAAGTGAAGTTTACGCGCTGAATAACTTATACACAACATCTGAACCAGGCAAAGTGATGACGACTGGCAGGCCGCGGTCGAACCCGCAGTCAGCCAGTCACCATCATCTTGCCTGGTCGAAGAATTCCACACTTTTGTATCGGAGGAACATCTCACCCCGTTTCTTCCCACTATTGGGAATTATCGTACATAGATAGGCAGAAGGGGTAGGCAGAGGTGTATTAACACCCACATTTTGCCAACTTTGATTTTCGGTCCCACGTAATAACGGGCGAGCCTATTACCGTCTAGCGGGCACTTAGTCATGGGTTGTATGTTTACTGTCGGATGGAGAACAGCCCTATCTCTTAGAGCGGAAACACACGATGCGTTGCGGCGGCGGCGCGACGCCGGAGCGGTGTCGCTGCGTCGTTTCACATAGAAATATCTGTAGCATGTCACACGATGCGCTGCGTCGCCGCACCGGACTTGCAACCACCGAGACGAGGCGGGGAGGGGTGAATGCGTTGCGACGCCGCCGGAGCGGCACCGCTCCGGCGCGCGCCGCACCGCCACCGCGTAGTTGTTTATGATTTATAGACCGGGCGCTAGAGGTATGAGTATGCAAAATGTGAGTACCGAATTTCGCCAACGGATTTAAGTGAAGAAAAGGTCCAAGAATGATAATGTGGATCTTGCCGGTCTATTTTCTGGTCCATTTTTTTACCCCCTCTTGTCTTATTCGTAAAGGAAATGTATTGAGTAGGTACATGATATAAAATCATTTTAATGAATATTTCCGTTATAATTTATAGTTTGTTCTAATGGTAAAAGTGAGGATGGATTCTTAAATAGGTACTTAATAAAAAAAAACGAAAATAAAAGTAATATTTAAAAAAAAAAAAGTTATTCGAACAACCAGCGAATTCAAGCATAAATTTTCTTAAAGTAGGTAAAAAATACTTATTTTTAATTTTGACATTTGTTATTGATGCATTTACATAATGAAATACAAACCAATTCAGATTTATTGCAATTACAAGACCTTGTGCGACAATTTACAGTTCATTTACATGGGGGGAATTAATAACTCTGGTAAAGACGGCTTGTAATTGTATAGTCATTTTGTCGTGGACGTAAGTCACTGTTGAGCTTTTCGTAAAAGTGTACTTTTATATATGCCTAGGTAGGTACCTATCTATATTTTGTAGCATTAATGATACTAATGTTGTCAGCAAAATGTTATTATATTTAATCATCGATATATATTATATTAGCTTTTGCCTGCGGCTCCGCCCGCGTGGATGTCGGTTATCGCAACCAAACATAGCCTATGTCCTTTCTCAAGGTCTAATCTACCCCTATACTAAATTTCATCAAAATCGGTTCAGTGGTTAAGGCGTGAAAGCGTGACTGACAGACAGACAGTTACTTTCGCATTTATAATATTAGTATGGAAATATGGATTCAGGGTTGGCAGTCGGCAGCACGAGTGTGATGCCCCTGGTGTTGCATACGTCCATAGGCCACGGTGACCACTTCCCATCAGATGGGCCGTGTGCTTGTTTGCCACCTAAGTAGTATAAAATAAAAATGGATACAAAAACACGACTTAATAAAGCAACTTCTTTACGTCAATAGATGTAGAAACACACTAAACGCATACGCGCGCTATGCTTACTTTAAGGGCGCAGAGGGGATGTGAAGGGAGCGCGAAGGGACCATCACACCCGGCGGCAAGATTTCTTTGTCATTATTTAGAGGATCAGGTATAAGAATCCGGTCATAGTTGCCGTCACTCGGATTTTGCATACTCAACTACCTCTAGCGCTTGCACTATATTAACAGACATTACAACGCAGCTGGGGCGCACGCGGCGCCGCTGCGTCATAACAACGCAGCGGCGTCGCACCGCTCGTGTGCCCGCTACTGCGGCGAAATTTCTGCGGTGCGTCGCCGCAACGCATCGTGTGTTTCCGCTCTAAGTCGCCTTTTACGACACCCACAAGAAGAGATGGGGTGGCTCTATTCTCTTCCACCGCGAACCAACACAATAAGTATTCCATGGAATTTCAAAAGTCAGCGTTTTGGCTATGGTTGCCTGTAAGAAATTGCCGAAGAACCATAAGGCCGCCATCTGTACTTACCACATAACTTAGATCTCTATGTAATATCGTTATATCTATGACCTTTAAGACGTTTTTACTTTACTTTTTGTAAAATGGTGGTTGAGGAGCTATGACGGTTCACTATCCATTTGCATAAAAAAAATAACCATAACCTATTTTGGCATATGGTTATTTAGTTAGACTAAGAGATCCGATTCTCAGCACTCCATGGATGGTGCGTGCGGTCGCCGGGTCCATAGCGTGATACAGAGAGGAACACCGTGACGGCAACTGGGACTTGCGACCCAGATGTAGGTTTAGGGTGGCCACCCGTGATGCATCAGCGCTCACCTCCACCGTCAGTATTGTCCCCCCCCCCCCCCCCTCCTACCTATCCAAATTTGGTAAGATCCTAATCTTTTGGGATAATTACATAGTAAAAATTATGCCAAGTATAATTATGCCAAATACTTTTTTGCTAAATACATATGCAAAAACATTTTAGGACAAAACACTTTATGTTAACAGTTAACAGTTAACGAAAGGGATCGCAGCTATGACTCACTTGATAGCGGCCGCGAAGCCCTGTATGACTTCCCCGGCGTGCGGCCCCACGAAGTGCAGGCCGAGGATCTTCTGCGGCGCCTCGCGCAGCGCCACGGCCTTCAGGTAGCAGTTCTTGATGTTGCGCTGCGGGATGAAGAACTCCGTCGGCTTGTAGTACGCGTGGTAGATCTCCAGGTTGTCCGCGCCGAACCTGCCAACGAGTATAATTACAATTTAGTTTTATACAACTTAGGTGGCACATACGGCTCACCTGCAATGCAATTCTGTTACAATTCACTAAGCAAGCTGCACTGCAATTCACTAAGCGAGCACAACGATGCGAGTCGCAAAGTTGTGCTTGATAGAGATTGTAATTGGTCGGATTGTATCACGTCATTGGTGATCGACCAATGACAATCTCTATCGAGCACAACGTTGCGACTCGCATCGTTGTGCTTGCTTTGTAAATAAGCGCACAACGACGAGCACAACAATGCGACAACTTTGGGTGACGTCACTGGAGATCGACCAATGACAATCTATTTCAAGGATGTCGCAACGTTGTGCTCGTCGTTGTGCGCTTACAGAATTGCATTGCTGATGGAAAGTGGTTACCGTGGTCTATTGTCGTATGCAATAAGGGCGTCACATTCACGCTACCGACCCTAAAAGAACCTTCTAATGCCCATCTTGAAGAACCCCATACTGTAGTCGCTTGGAAAAACCACGGCAGGGAGGTTATTAGAAACAGCACAACAGTTTCCCGAGGGGAGCTACGATCCTGAGGCCTTCGATGTTTCGAGAGGCTTTCAATGGACCTAGGTCAGCCATGGTGCGAGGAATATGCCAAAGGCTACGTCACCCCCAGCAACTGATGACCCGAGACGGCCGTGCGGTTTTGGTCGGTTCGAGTCAGACATAACCATCCCCGCTGGCTCAGGCAGGGGAATTTCCACACGTTGAAAAGAAAACGAAGTACAACAGTATTATACTTGGTGACGGTATAAAGAATGGGTGGGAGGTCAAGCTGTGGATTGATCTCCCTGTTGCGGTTTTCCAGCAAAATGTTGGCTTAATAGGGCATTTTCAGGCTCACATAACCACTTTGCGCAAGCACATATAAGTGTTCGAGAAACATGTGGACGGCGGTGTGAATAAAAGATAAAGGTAGACCTTGAGAGTCGACAAATGAGTCAGTCGTGTGATAAAATATCAATATAGGAATAGCGTTACATTACACTGATAGTGTCACATAATATATGATGTGTTCACTATGTCTGTCACGCATTCGTGTTTAGTAGTAACATAAGTGGTTTGGCATTATTTAATCATTTTTAACATGCTTAACTATCCAGTAAACTCATCAAATGATCGAGTTAGTGTATCCGTCTTAAGGAATATCATGAGATAATCGAAGTAAGCTCGCAAATCGCAGCAGCAAATCATCGTTGAGCTGGTCTATTCGCTTTGATAAAGCTGTTCTAGTTATAGCAGGTTATAGTTTTTTTTTTTTAATTCAGTAGTCAGGTTATGGTTTTTTTTAGTCCAGCGGTCCTTAATGAGTGCACAAAATTTTAAACCAATCCAACCTCTTTCAGGTACTGGGGTACCTGAAAGAGGTTGGATTGGTTTAAAATTTACCGAGTTAAAATATTCCATTACATACAAACATACACTAATCAAATAAAGCTAATAAAAAGGCAGGGGACAAAATCAAAGTCAGTTAAAAGAAGTTAGTCGCAGTCAACAGTCAAAAGCCAATAGTTAAAGTTAGTTAAGTCGAAGTCAATAGTCAAAAGTCAAGTCAGAAGTCAACGGTCAAAATTCAAAAGTCAACAGTCAAAAGACGTCAAAAGTCAAAAATCTAAGTCAAAATTCTAATTCAAAAGTCAACAGTCAACAGCCAATAGTCAAAACAAAAGCAGGCTACCAAAAAGCGTCTCAACTCACCGCTGTGTGGCGACCTCCTCACTTAGACCCACGCAGCCGTACTCCAGCGGCGTGAACACGGTAGTGGCCACGTTGTCGTAGTCCATGTGCTGCACCCCGGCGCCCAACATACGCCGCGCGAGCAGACGGCCCGCGTGGATGGCCACGGGCGTGAGCTCGGGCCGCTCCTCTAGTACGTCACCCACGGCAAAGATGTGCGGCACGTTCGTCTGCTCCGTCGCTGCCAGGATCTTGCCGCTGGGGGTTACGCACTGGGGACGACAAGTTGTGCTATTCAAATCGATTAAGAAAGGAAAAAGAATCGATCTCGGGCGGGACTCGAACCCGCGATGTTTCCCTTACAGGGGGAATGCTCTGACCGCTAAGCCACCGAAGCCCGCACTAAGCCGATCCAAATTCCTCTATACAACCGTCTTTGGGGCGACGGGCGACTTTGAATGGATAGCATAATAAATGCTTCAAAATTTCAGTCAAAAGTTGTGCTATGTTATGCTTCGGTCTTCGGGACAATCTTGGACCTAAAATGTACACGTTTATTTTTTTGTACGATGGACGCAAATTCGCAATTAGATCGACCGTGCAAACTACAGTAATTCTTCAAACAACTTCTAATTCTTTAGTTAAGAATACTTAAGACTGTTAATAGAGAACTTTTATCCCTATAGTTAAGAATGGGAATGAATATTTGAGTTTGGCAGAAAACGCATAATTATAACTGGAAAAAGAGAACATTTACAAAAACTACTGGACCGATTTCAAAAATTCTTTCGCCATGAAAAAGTTACTGTATATCATCACACTACTGTCAGCAATGAACAGGATTAGAATTCTACGTGGGCGGAGCCGCGAGCAACAGCTAGTATAATACTCACATTGACGCCTGCCGCCTCCAAGTTGAGTTGCTTGGTGAGCGCGTACCGGCCGGTCGCTATCAGGACTGTGTCGAATAAATCCTCAACCCTATGACAAACAAACTTCATTAATACTGCTTATCCGTACACAACATTCGAATCCAGAATTGGACGAAATATTATTGACTACTTTTATCCCCCGCTGACGAGACGATGTAAGATCATCATCACTCTAGTGCAGGGTTTCTCAAAATGGGGTTCGCGAACCCCTTAGGGATTCGCCATTCGATGGTAGGGGATTCGCGACAATATTCACGTAAGGCTCGATAGCTGATACTTTTCAAACTGATTGGATATCTTTAGTTGATAGATTTTTGGGTAGTTAGACAGGGACCTCCAACTCTCAAGTAAAGTGGTGAATTTTCTTTAACCAGAGTTGCCTTACAAAAAAACTGTTGACATAGATGGCTGGTGGAGGAGACCTTAAGTACAGTTGAAGACTTTTTAAAGAAATATGCATGTCGTTCGTACCATATTGTAGGAATGCATTTTAGCAGACGCCTACCCATAGAAATAGACTTGATATCGAAGGGGGGTGGGGGGGTGTTATCCGTTAAGGGGCTCGCTGTCATCTAGAAATTTTAAAGGGGGTTCGTGAAGCCAAAAGTTTAAGAAACCCTGCTCAAGTGTGTTCTAATGAACTTTCCATCTCAGAACCTGAAGTCCATTTACCTGCTATTTCTTATACACTGGGTCCGATCTTCGCCATATACGACAGTAAGTCTATAAAAAGTATATAAAAATACTCACTCTTCCTGTGTCTCATTGTTCTGCCAGCGCGCCTTCAGCTTGCCATTGTCTAGCTTCTCCACAGACAGAGGAACACACTTGTGACAGAACTTGATGCCTCTCTCCTCCATCTCGTTGGTGACCATGCGCGCCATCTGTTGGTCGAACCCACGCAGCGGCACGGAGCGCACCAGCACCGTGGCTGGGTAACCCAGGGCGTTTAAGAAGCCCGCACATTCTAGACCGATATCTGTTCATAGTTAAGGTACTTATTGATATTTTTGTTTAGTGACATCTAGCGAGAGCAAAGAGAACTACTTCGAAAACGTATGATTCTGCATCGCGCTATTGAAGTACTCTGTACTAACCTTAACACTTAATTATTATCATACACTAGCTATTGCCCGCGGCTCCGCCCGCGTGGAATTCTGATCCCGTTCATCGCTGATATATAGCCTATATGTTAATCCAGGGTATAACCTATAAACATACCAAATTTCAACCAAATCGGTCCAGCCGTTTATGCGTTAAAGAGTAACAAACATCCACACATCCACACATCCACACATCCATTCTCACAAACTTTCACATTTATAATATTAGTAGGATTGGGCCGCGGATTTTCTTAGCGTTTGTGTGCAAGGATCATCTAACTCAATTCCTCCATATTTCCTTTACATACAAGCACTTTAAACATTTTGAAGTTAGTTAGATGTCAAGTTTGACTGATAACGATTAAATTTAAAGAAATTGTTCCCAATCCGACAACAAACTTTACATTCCATAATAAAGTACCCGGTAGTCGATAATAGCCCCTATTATTTGCAACCGAAAAACTATTGACAAAATATGGATGTAACTAACAGATATGCGTATTAAAACCAAACAAATTTCCAAAAAGGATACATCCTGCGCCAATAACCAGCGTCTTCCCTGGCTGGTGTCCTAAACTGAAGATATCGTCACTGCTGATGCAGTACTCCACAGCCCCGGGAATATCCGGGTAGTGCGGCCTGCCACCCACGGCGATGACGACGTTCCTAGCCGTCAGCTCCTTCTTCGACCCATTCTTTAACGTAGCAATAATCGTGTGGGGGTCCTTGAACTCCCCTAAACCATTGATATAGTCAATTTTCTTATCTCTAAGGTCCACTCTGGTGACCCAGTTGACGGACTTGATGTGATTCTGAACCGACTCTGTTAGCGCCGGCCAGCTTATTTTAACATCTTGTACTGATGGCACTTGCCAGCCGTACGCGGTAGCTTCCTGCAACGCGTGTGTGAACATAAAAATATACGGCAAGGGATATATAGAAATTATTTTTTGTGAAATAAAAGACACGGAAATAGATTTTCGCATTTATTGGGTAATATAAAATGCAGTCTCTGAATATTTAGTCGGTTAAAAGGGATGAATAGAGATATTAGTTAGGTCAATTTTGCAGTAATATTTTGGCGACGGGGGAGATAAAGGAAGGTTGAAAGGGGGCTGTGGCTCGCCTGGACGGGGGAAGACCAAACCCTCCTTTTTTCAATAATTTTATAGTGGTCCTGTCTCCCCTGTGCTTCTAAGAGACCCCTTGACTTGGATTCACCCATTTTAACCGTAAGTACAATTGGATGTGTGAGCTGTGTCTACAGAACACGAACTAAGAGGAGAGTCGATAAGTGTAAAATTCCTGTGTGCTTGTGCGCTTTGCAAGAGGACGAAAGTATTAGTGGCGAGATAACGACAGCCTCCTCTATGTTTATACTCTATCGCAATGAAAGTATCTAAACAAAAGTTTAATTTAATTCTTCACGCTACTTAGTTCTCCGGCTCTTCGGATATTTAGAAGACTTGTATTATTTTTGGTTCTCCTGAGTTTTTGAGGACATTTTTCAAGTTAGTGTTCTTCTTCATTAGCCGAACCGTGGTCATTGGGGCCAATTACGCATATATGCGTCCTTGGCCACAATCAAAAACATATCAAAAACCTCAGCCAATTATTTTTACAGAGTTATGATATGAATCTCAATTTTTAATATGTCACTAAAATGTATGGACATTCGTGACTATTTGCTGTTTGGTGGAATAATTAAGGCCCTGTTAATAAAACAGTTATTATAATATTCTGTAATTTTCTTTCCTATTGGGCACATAACCTTTTTTATTTTTTTCATCGTGCTAAAAATCCCCACGAATACCTCATAGGGCCATGTTCCTCGATCTGGCCCTCTTTCGGTGGGCACATACCCTGACTTCTAAAGGAGAGGTAGGAGAGCAGACCCTAGGTTCCAAAGTTCAAGCTTTGGATGTAAAATGGACTGTCGATTTTATTTCACCAACCCATTACCTACTTCATCCAGGCCCTCGATTCTGCTAAAGCGCAACCAGTGTCACACCACAGAGACTGAAAAAAATGGCATTAAATTTTAGACCTTATTTCTATAGACTCAAAATCCAAAATTAAATGAAAAGAGCTTCATTACACTCTTTCATTCACTCTACAAAAAGCCATTTAATTTTAAACTTTAACTGCATTACTTTAGAGGCTAAAATCAAATGGAATTTTCTCGCAGTCTCTGTGGTGTGACAGTGGTTATGCTTTAGCAGAATCGAGGGCCAGGTATTTAAACTATCATAGTCACTATCATTGGCTTTACAACAGGATATTTATTGTTTTAGAGTCTCACTGTCGACACTCAAAACAATGCACGGTAAATATTCCATTAACTCTAAAACTAACTACGTAATGGACAATAAATCAATCATATGACATAACTATAAATAAGTCACGTATATTCGCAACCGTCCTTAAAACTATTGATCGGGCGACATAGCCGTTAAAGTTATTAAATGCTGCCTTGACCTGGCCAGCAGTAAGGAGTTGTTTGTGGGCTATTTCCACTCGAATTAACTAAGCCTGAATACTACAGAAGCTATTGCTAAAATATTACTGTAAAAAGATCTTTTTGAAGAGGAATAATGACGGACTAAAAGAATAAAGGGCACGGTGACCGCTTTCTATCTGGTGGACCTGCATTAATTGGACGACCTCTGTAGCGTAGCGGTAGTAAGTTCGACTGCTACGTAGGGGGCGCGGGTTCGAAATGTTTGTATGCCTGAACATGTCTGTGTGTATGTATGTCTGAGTGTTTCTATGTATAATACGTAGGTATGTATTTACAAAAATATCTATGTATGTTTATCAGCATTCTAAATTCCATATAGAATATTAATTATTTTAATTATTTATTTGAATAAAAAGAATGGATGCTTAAAAAATAACATAAATGAAGGTATTGCGCCGTTTTCTGAGACTGCAAATTCATCTTTATTTAACGTATTGAACGTAGGTACAAGATTATGACACATGGTCGTGACTAGACTGAAAACAACTTGTTATAATTTGAATACATTAACAATAGTAATGGTGATAAATCAGTTACTTCCTTGCAACTTATCACTTGTTTTGATACACATTTTTCGATACATTCAATGTGTGTTTGAGATTTTTTGTACATACAAATACTGATTACGAGTACGACTGTAGATATTTTGTTAATTACGATTTATCAACTGAAGACCAATGATATATTATAAACTATAGATGTTGCCCACACTCTAAAATGGCGAAAAAAAAATTATAACTTTGGTCATCATTTTAGGCGCCAATCAGAATCGCGACAGTGTGCTACCCAAAAAAAACTAAGAAAACTAAAATAATATAATTCCTATAAATTAATAAAATTGACGTAGCTCTATTTTTTTATACTTAGGTTTGGGCCATTTTTGAAAGCCTCCATGTTCTTGTATTATGTATTAGGTATCTATCAATTATTTAATAATCGTCATTGTTGAAGACACGTTCATTGTACTTGCGCCTACTACGCACAGTGTTTTATGGAACCAAAAAAAATTCCCTCTGCTGATTAGAGCATTAACCGATTAAGGTATGCATTTCAAATGCAAGAGTAGAACACCCACGTGTCAAAATCAAATACTTTTTTTTATAAAAAATAATGAAGTTTACGTGACCTTAGAGGTCAAAAATGTTAAATTAATTCTGGAAAATGAACTATCTAAGATAATTATTTTTGATAAATGTAGCCTGATAAAGCACACTTGGGTGCATGTTTTCGAGTTTTTATTTTTATAAAATCACCACAGAATACGGTGTTATTAATTATTTTCAGATTTTCGTTTTTATTTTTTTTCTCTCTAAAAACTCAAAAGTGGGACTTGTGACTACCACCTAAATATAGTACATAAGAAGGCCTATCAGTAATAAAAAAAGCAAGTTCTTTTATAAGTAGGTACCAACTTATGTAAAACAAGAAATAAAAAGGCTATATTATTATTATTATTCCTCTTTATTAGTTGTAAAATCTTATAAATTATATTTTTAAATACATATACATACAAAAACATATATTTAAAAATATAAAAAATAGTGCCCCACCGGTATCGGGTACAGGGGCCAAGCTACCGGTGGTTAGGGCTCCAGAGAGAGGAACCTCCTCACAATACGAGCCGTGTCGAGGAGTACCGCCTTCTGCATCAAGCCCTTGATCCAGCTGCCTAACGAGAGCCTCTTAAGGTGTTGGTCGAGGCTCTTAGCAATCAGCCCATGGGCCGATATGACTATCGGTACAATGATTGCCGTATCAACATTCCACATGTCAACAACCTCATGAGCCAGATCCAAATATTTTATTTGTTTGTCTTTTTCGGCTTTCATGAGGTTTTCGTCATGAGGAACGGTGATATCAACAATCATTGCAAGGCGCTCTAATCGATCTATCACCACTATATCAGGCTTATTGGCGACAATAGTCCTGTCAGTGATAATAGATCGATCCCAATATAATGTGACACGACCATTCTCGAGAACTGGGTCGGGCACATACCTGTAGTATGGCACCTCCGAAGTCACAAGGTTGTATTTCAGGGCAAGTTGCTGATGTACAATCTTGGCCACTTGGTTATGCCTGTGCAAATACTCGCCGTTGGCAAGACGAGAACAACCAGAGATAATGTGTCTGAGTGATTCACCGGGGCGGTGGCATGCCCGACAGATGTCCACCGTACCGTCCTTCAGAATATACTTCCGGTAGTTGTTCGTCATGATAACTTCGTCCGTAATTGCAAAGACAAAACCCTCGGTTTCTCCAAAGAGATCACCGAACCGTAGCCAAGATACGGACGCTTTTAAGTCTATATCGGGCCCATTTAAGGCCCGATAAAACCGTCCATGTAGCTCTTTGCCCATCCATACCTCCCTGCGATCAGCAGTACCAAGTACTACAGGTTTGCGCCAGTTCTCTTTAGCCAACGCAAGAGGGGTTAAACCGTTGTCCACTGCAACCACATCACGGTGCATATCCGTGTTTGCCTGTAGACAATATTGTCTGAGGTTGTATATCTCACGGTTATGGAGGTTCTTAATATTAAGAAAGCCACGACCCCCCAACTTCCGCGGGATATACAACCTCATTACGGAAGATCGTGGGTGATGCATCCGAAATGTGGTTAACAGTGTACGAACTTTTCTATCCAGGGCGTCTAGTTCAGTCTGAGTCCATCTAAGTATGCCAAAGGAGTACATTAGGACTGGCATGACCCAACCATTGCAGGCGCGCACCTTGTTACCGCCCGATAAAAAGCTTTTTAAGACTTTTTTCAGGCGGCCAAAGAAACGCTCCCGCAATGCCTGTTTCACGCCAGCTTCAGGAATTCCTAATGCCTGTGACATACCCAGATATTTGTAGGTTTCGGTTGAAGAAAGAGATTTAAGTTTAATGGAATCCGAAAGTATTAAGCCTTCGGATTCCACTATTCCACCCCTTTCCACATGCATGACCGCACACTTGTCCAAACCAAATTCCATCTTGATAGAGCTACTAAAGCTTTCAGTCATCTTTAGTAGTTCTATCAATTGGGTATTATTTGGAGCAAATAATTTGATGTCATCCATGTAGAGAAGGTGGGATATAACTCGACCCTCTCTCCGCAACCGATAGCCTAGCCCTGAATTCTCCAGTATTGTACTAAGAGGATTCAGTGCTAGACAGAACCACAGGGGACTCAGACTGTCACCCTGGAATATACCCCTCTCGATTCTTATGGGTGCATCGTTTGTCTGACAACATCCTGGATAGCGAAGAACCGTCTTCCATTGCCCCATACATGACCTCAAGAAGGTAGCCAGAGTTGTATCAATTTTATACAACTCTAGCACCCTCAGAAGCCATGTATGAGGTACAGAGTCATAAGCCTTCTTATAATCTATCCAGGACGTTGCCAGATTCCTACGTTTACGACGCACCTGTTGACTGATGGCCATGTCAACTAAAAGGAGCTCTTTAGTGCCGCGGGCCCCCCTTCTACATCCATTCTGAAAGATAGAGATGACCGAATTTTTTTCTAAATGAGAATTAATTTTGACTCTCAGAATGGAAGTAAGAAGCTTATAGACCGTCGGTAAACAAGTAATTGGTCTATAATTTTTGGGGTCCGTAACACTACCGGACTTATGAAGTAAGTGGGTTATGCCAGTTGTTACGAAATTAGGAAGTGAACCCGAGTCTAAAGCCGATTGGAATTGAGTTGCTAAACAAGCATGTGAGTTACGGAGCCACTTCAGCCAAAAGTTGTGCAATCCGTCCGGCCCTGGCGATTTCCAATTCGGTAACGAACGGACTGCACTTGCAACATCATCAGGTGTTATGGTTACTGGCTCCATAATCTGTATATTCTCACATGCTTGTTCAACCTCCCCTATCCAATCACCTTCTGTGTGGACGACAGGTGTCGACCAGATGCTACACCAGAATGTATTCGTAGCATCAGCATCCGGTCGAGCAATGTCATCCACACCTGACTCGGGTTGTTCCCATTTCCGATAAACCCACCTCTCATCCTTCTGGAAAATGCGATTCTGATTATACCTATCCACGCGCTTTTTATAGCGACGGATTCGATTTGCCCATGCATAAACTTTCTGCTTCAGAAAGTCGATGCGCTCTGTGACACATGACGCGTACAGTTGAGGACTAACGTTAGTGCCTGAAAATGCCTGTGTCACAAAGCGCATCACCCTCGGGCGCGTATTGCCCGATCTGAAGCAGATTAGCTTGCCAATAAGTGCCCTAGCCTCGGCAATACGACACTCAATCCTATACTGCCAGGCCGGCACAGCATGCTTAGGTCGAGTAGCAGGTTTAGTGACAATAAATTTGACACCTGCCACTCGGCACGCTGCAACGGCCGCACAATACAAAATTGAATGTGTATCACCGAGGTCTTCGCTATTTTCTAAATAATTAGGTAATATCGAATCTAGGGCACATACCAGCGCTATATTGCGTTTATGCATAGGCAAATGAGGCAAGCGAGGTCGACTGCTTGGTATCATGGATCGGTATTCCAGAATCGCATCTTCCAAAGTGCTCCTTAATAGTTCATTATACTGGGTACTTACGGATATAGTCTCACTTTCCTCCACTTCATCAGCGTAACCGAGCTGTGGTGAGCTTACACGCGTAGGCGCACTGGTTTCCACCGGAGGCACAGCTTGCGATGAAGTGGGAATAGCAAGACTATTCTGTACGTCAGAGAATAGCCTCTCAAGTACGGCACCATCCAGCAAGTTACAACGCTGAATAGCCCGAACCTGGTCCGATAGTCTTTGTGCAGATACGTTGACAGCCGGTTCAAGTTCCTGAAACAGAGACAGTAAACGACCACGATACGCAGTGAGGTTGGTTCCCAACTCTGTAGCCACATAATATGCCCGCATGACGTTTTCATTTATTGCTGGTGTCCATGCCATGCGGCGCACATTGCCACCGGTAGCGAGAGCCCTATTCGAGGCCGGTAGGCCTCGGGGCCCCAAGCTGGCCGGTGGTCGGCCTCTCCCCGGCCGACGCACAGGTGTTGGCGTCGTCGGCGGAGAGAAATACTCGTCGGAGCTCGACGCCTCAGCAGTAGCTAGTCTCGGAGATATGGTGTCCGGAGGCTGCGAGGCGGAGCTGCACGACGAGTCCGTAGGTGTATTTTGTGCATTCTGTACTATCTCTCTGGCTTTTGCTCGGGTCAACATAATATTTCTTCATTGGTTCGGTCGGATTTTGACATCTCCTGTCTGTCACAAGTTTTTGGGATTATTTTTATATTTCGTTCTATTTATTGTCCACTTCATTGTAGCTATTATTTTTATTGCTTGGAAATTATGAACTGGGGAAATTATAGAAAGCACAGTGGTATTTATATTGGTATTCGAAGAAAAAAACAAAAATAATGGATGAGAAAAATATATGCGACCGTTAGCAACCAGTGTTGTGTGTGTTGTGTTATTATTATTATTATTATTCTGTGGTGATTTTATAAAAATAAAAACTCGAAAACATGCACCCACGTATGCTTTATCAGGCTACATTTATCAAAAATAATTATCTTAGATAGTTCATTTTCCAGAATTAATTTAAAATTTTTGAACTCCAAGGTCACGTAAACTTCATTATTTTTATAAAAAAAAGTATTTGATTTTGACACGTGGGTGTTCTACTCTTGCATTTGAAATGCATACCTTAATCGGTTAATGCTCTAATCAGCAGAGGGAATTTTTTTTGGTTCCATAAAACACTGTGCTACGGTACTTTACTACCTACACACATTACATACACTGATACACTTGGTACTAGACACAGTAGATAGGTACTCAAGTATCTAGTTTAGATTGGGATCTCGGCGATGCCAGTGCGCATTATTATTGTATGAGAAATCGATGTCAAGTTTCTTCTTTGAGAGATTCGTTCAGCTCACATCGATACTGACGCTCTCGCTTTGAGAGCCTAATCACGGTAGTCATCAGGTGCGGTCGCAGCCGCGTAGCAATCGGTTATAGGCGCCGCTGTGATGATAATTGATAAGTCTTTTAGTGTAAATAATTATCGCCCCAAGCGCCTTGGAGTGATAATTTTTGGGCCGTATAGGAGAATTTCGAACATCCAAAAGGTGCCCATGAAGCTCAATTGATCAGAGCATTCCCCCTGTAAAATGTCCCGTCTTGGCTTTTCACTTTTTCCGATATAAGTAATGAATTAAGTGAGCCATGAAATATTGATAGCGAAAACATGTGCAAATAGCATTTTGCCGAGCTCGTCCTCACTCGTAATGATATAATCAATCATCATCATCATCATCATCTGCATATAGACGTATTCTCCCGATTGCATCCGTGGCCAAGATGACCTCGGAGCTCAGGGTCCGCCTTCCGGCTCTTCCTTCTCCACTTCGCACGGTCTTGGGCGTCCATGGTAGTGAGACCATTTGCACGCATATCACCCTCCACGACGTCAAGCCAGGACTTCTTTGGCCTACCCCTTTTACCTGGACCCGGCGGGGGTACCATTGCCAGGCATTTGTTCCCCACGTAGCCTGGCGGTTGCCGCAAGACGTGGCCGCACCAGCGAAGGCGGCTCTCCTGCATTTTATCCGCAATGTCACGGACATGGAGGCTGCCGCGGATGCGAGAGTTCCGTACGCGATCTTTACGCGTAACGCCGCACATCCACCGCAACATTTTCATCTCCGTGACACGCAGCTCTTGCTTGTGTCGCTCGAGCAGCGGCCACGCCTCACAACCATACAAGAGAACAGGCCTAATGATCGTCTTATAGACCTGCCCCTTCAACCTGACTGGCATTTTAGGATCACAGGTCACGCCAGTCATTTCTCGCCACTTGGCCCACGCGGCAGCAATGCGTGCCTTGACGTCGCGGTCGATCTCACCGGTCACATGAAGTACAGATCCCAGGTACTTAACCTGGTCCGTGCGCTCGACCAAATCATCGCCTATGCGGACGGGTGTGGGATCTGTGGAGTTTAACGCTAAGTATTCTGTCTTCGCTACATTTAGCTTCAGACCGCCGTTCTCAAGCGCTTCTTTCCATCCTTTCACGCGTCGCACCAATCTGCTCCTGTCCGCGTCCATGAGCGCAATATCGTCAGCATACATGAGTAACCACGGAGGCTGCTCATGTGAGTTTCTAATGCTGTCCGACAAAACATCTAATACCACGCTGAACAGGTAAGGACTAAGGACGGATCCTTGGTGTACCCCGACGGTGATGGGGAAGGCTTTCGAGTCGCCAACAGCAGTCCGAACCACGGAACCGGAATCGTAGTACATGTCTCGGATGGTGTCAATGTAAGTCTCTGGGACACCCTTGGCCCGCAGTGCCCACCAGATCACCTCGCGAGGAACACAGTCGAAGGCCTTCTGCATGTCTAAGAATAGGCAGTGCAGGGGCGTGTTCTTCGCCCTGTATTTCCCCGCCACAACCCTTAGGGCGAACACTGGGTCCATGGTCCCGTGCCCGGGACGGAACCCGTACTGGCACTCCGAGAGTGTACTTTCCTGTCGGATCCGGGAGTCGATTATCCGCTCATAGAGCTTCATGATGTGGGACATTATCTTTATACCGCGGTAACTACCACACTCCTGCACCGATCCCTTGCCTTTGAAGACTGGCGTGATGATGCTCAGCCTCCACTGGCTCGGGATCTCACCGGTGAGGAGTACGCGGTTATAAAGATTTGCTAGAATGCCCACACCACGGGCGCCCATTGCCTTCCAAGCCTCGATGGGGACTTCGTCGGGTCCGACAGCTTTCCGGTTCTTCATGCGGCGAATGGCAGTCTGGACTTCCGCAGGCGTTATCGGTGGCACTAGTCCTTGATTCGGAGGGAGGTCTGGTGGCTGCACCTCTTTATGCTGCTTATTCAGCAGCTCGTGGAAGTATGAGCGCCATCTCTCCTTCACCGCGACTTTCTCGTACAACAAATTGCCCCCAGGGTCTTTAATGCAGCGGCACTTGGATAGACCCTGCGCCGCTTTGGCCCTGGAACGCGCCAACTTATATATGAGCTTTTGCCCCTCAGACGATTCCAACTTGGTATATAGAGGTTGCAAGTGGTCTCGTTTGGCCCTGGCTACGGCTCTCCTGGTGGCGCGTTTTGCATCTTTGTACGCATCGCGGTCGTCGGAAGATTTGGACGCTTGCCACTTTTTAAAGAGGGCTTTCTTCACCCTGATCTCTCTCTGGACTGTGTCGTTCCACCACCAGGTGTCCTTGTCACACTTGCGTCCACCCTTAGACATGCCGAGCACCACCCTCCCCGCCTCAAGAATAGCTGCCCGAATCCTGTCCCAAGAAACCTGTACTGGTTCGTCTACAGCATCGGCGCACTTGTCACCGATGGCTGAGACGAAACTTTGGGACTTAGCTTCATCAAGCAGCCACCACCTGATTTTGCGTTGGGCACGCTCGGCACGTTTGTCTTTGGGTTTCACGCGGAGATCCATGACAAGGAGACGGTGTTGGCTAGTGAGACTCTCCCCGGGTATAACCTTGCAGTTGGCCACCCTGCTGATGCTGTGCCTCCTAGTGAGCAGGAAATCAACCTGGGTTAAGCGCCCCCCGCTCTTGTAGGTGACAAGATGTTCGGATTTCTTTTTGAAGTACGTGTTCACGATGGCCAGGTCGGCAGTCGCACACGCTCTAAGGATGTGCTCACCCTCTGGGTTGCGACTACCGTATCCAAAACCGCCGTGGACACGCCCAAACTCCTCACATCCATCACCCACGTGACCGTTCAGGTCACCGCCCAGGACAATCTCCTGCGACAGCGGGACGTCACGAAGCACTCCCCCGAGTTGGTCCCAGAACAAGATCTTTTCGGCTTCGCCACGCCCAGCCTGTGGAGCGTAAGCACTTATCAGGTGGGTTATAATCCCATCGATAAGCACCCCCACAACCATAAGTCGGGCGCTATAGCTCTTCACCTCCAAGATGTCATCCTGCAACGCCCGGGAGAGCACCACGCCCACCCCGGCCTGCCCGTAAGGTGCACCTGTGTACAATGTGCATGGTGCTATCGCCACCCCACCGAGTCTCCTGCAGGAACGCCACGGCCACTCTCCGCCTGCAGAGTACGTCAGCCAACTCCCTCGTGCGACCGGTCAACGTGCCGATGTTCCACGTTGCGAAGCGGAGTTTCCGGGAATCACAAAGTTGGCCTAACATCTTTAGCCGTGCCCGGCTCAGGCACGGTAGCCCTTGCCCACTTGCGACACGAGGCGGGCGACCCTCATGCGCGCCGTTTTGCGGCGGCGCCCTACCCTCATGCGATTCCTTTTTTTTTTTACGAGCCATTTATTGTAAATTTGGCAATTTTGGCTTTTCCGGGGGCGACTGCCGTCCGACCCCCCAACCCCGAGGGGAAAGCCAGCGCCAGAGCCTCGTCCGTTGTTCAGCAGGTGCACCAGCTTGCAGGTGAGGTTGGCTTGGGGCTCAGGATCTAGGTGAGCCCCCATACACCCTGATAATATAATCGTAATGATATAATCAATAAACTCTATAAATAATTTTTTGATCATAAAGTATAACCTAAAAAGCAATAACTACAGCAAATAACCTTGAGAAGGCGTAATAGCTACTTTATTTTGGAAATTACTGGGTAGGTACGGTTCTTTGTGCCTTGTCCAATACTGCCAATTGGAGTACTAAGTATAGGGAGAGGTTTATTCGTACGGCGTCCACGGACTAATAAAATATGAATACCAATTTTCTTTATGAAAGTTTTCGCCAATCAAGTACGTAATCTAGATTTAGCTAAGGTTAAGGTTAACTTGAAACGGCATATACCGAGCAAGAAAATATTTTATAGGCAATTATGGACTCACAAAATATTATTATGGATATGGAAAGAGATGTTATCGACGAAGCTTCTCAGAAAAAAGTGTTAGGTAAGTAGCAATTTCTTTGTTAGATTTCAGCATAACAAATGTGCGGTCAACTTTGGAGGAATATCCATAGTCAGCATAAGTATGAAAAAAGTGTCCAAAAATTGCCAAAAAAGGTTAGACAATACAAACTTAGTTTTCACATGTATAGTATTAGAAGGCAGTGGGCAGGGCACATAGCACGGAGGACTGATGACCGATGGGGTCGAAAAGTCCTCGAGTGGAGGCCACGTATCGGCAAGCGCAGCGTAGGACGTCCACCCACAAGCAAGGTGGACAGACGACCTCATTAAGGCCGCGGGAACGCACTGGATGCGAGCCGCTTCCAACCGGTCCTATTGGAGATCTATAGGGGAGGCCTATGTCCAGCAGTGGACTTCCTATGGCTGAAATGATGATGATGATGAGTATTAGAAGAAGGATGTTTGATAAATGTACCAGAAGTACTAAATTCCTCGTAAAACCAGACACTACTTTCTACTAGTATCGTGAAGAAACAACTCACAGACGGAAAGATGAACTATTTGGTAGAACCATTAGTGATAATAGGAGAATATGACCAAAAAGGACCACTGATTAGAAGATTAGGTAAATTAAGTAACAGGTATATTTTCAAGTGGTTTATATTATAACCTCATCAGCGAGTGGTTAACAATTCTACTCACGAGATACACACAATAGTAAGATAAAGAATAAAGATACTATTTACGCATTAAACATACAAGAATAATTTTCTGATAGTGACTGGCACAATACATCGTTATCGCTAACATCTCTCAAGTAGTAAAGTTAAAAATACGCACAAACTTGCTTAAACTATTGTTGGATTTACACTTTACTTGGCATTTTTACCGCGGCGCAGATGGTAATCTTTAAAATATAAAACCTTTTTAGTGCTCTAATTATTGGGTCATTAATTCATCGTCAAGTTTCATATCGGTATGGGAATCTCGAGCTGAGAAGGGGGCGACCTTACCATGCGGTCAAGGGCGGCGAAGACTGCCCGTCTGCGCCCGCCTGTCTTTCTTTTAAAGTCAGCCTGATTTAGAGTATGATTGGGCAAGTCTGCAGGCTTCCATGTTCCATGGTAGCCCCAAGTCCAAGTCTTTCATATCCACTTCTTTATCGAAGTACAAACTTGGAATGGAATGGAAAGGGGACTCTTGTCCGCACTTAGCCTCCTTTTTGGGCCATTGTGCGTAGAGAGTGCTGGCTATAGCAGCCAGCCTAACTCCGCCCAGAAGCGCAGAAGCTTACTGGGGGCTTCACAGGTTTCGCGGAGCGACTTCACTGTGCCGAGGATTTTTTTTTTTATATAGGACACGTCAATTTGACGGTTTAGAGAACGTTGGGGGGATACTGCCTCGCATTAAGTCTGCAGACTAGAGGTGTAATTCTTATCTCCTTCGCTGTGGCCGTGTGTATATCGCAGCCAACTAGCTTAATCAGCCGCTCAATTGATCGCCTAGCCTGTTAACTAAACGGCGTCGTCAATTAACAATTCCTTGATTAAAAGTGCTGTGTCTGTTCGCATTTAATTTATAAGTTAAGATTGTGTGAACTTCCTTTCATTTAACTTACCATGTTTCTGAGAGAGATTTGATCCTTATGATTGACACTATCGATTGATGCCAAAAATACAGGTGTTACTTTTTCGGATTTTAGTCGGTTCGATTACCGGGTGTGGCAAGCGAATTTTTAAAATCTTTGAATGCAGTTTTGTTTCTTTTTAAAAATAAAATGATGTCTCCTTTAAGTAAAATGAAATAACTTAAGGATATAATGTACTTTCCCTCCATGTGGCATCGCCGTGGGACGCCCTGTATAGATAGATAGTCGGGAATAACGCATAGGCCTTTTTATCCCTGGAATAAGTTCCCATGGATTACAGCTGCGGGACCAGAATTCCGCTAGGTAGTTTATGCTTTGACCCACCGTTTCCGCAGCGTTTCATAATATTAGTATGATTACTTGCATATATGTTACTACACCTATTATGAGCCAGTCGGAAAACGATGCGGATTATCCTTATAAGGTACAAGAAGTAAATAACTAGTACCGATATGATATCGTCCCGTCTGTACAATATTTCCGTCGCAATTTATTCACTACTAGCGACCCGCCCCTGATTTGCCCGGTATAATCTGATTTCGCGTTCAAGAATATGTGCACCATTACAAACCTTACGACGAGCAATCAATCAAGATTAATTTATCTGAAAATCTGTTGTAATTGTAATTTAATAATTTTGAATAGTTTTATCTAATCAACCAAAAATAAACTTTGATTCTAGTAGAGGATAATAAGTAATTAAGTAAAGTAACTGCTATAAACGGATTCAATTGGAATAAGTATGTTCAGCAGGTCTGAAAAGGCCACTTTATTGGAATCGTATTACGATAAAAATTAAAATTTTGTCATGCGGCGATATTTACCTACACGAAATTGGAATTTGCTTAGTAAATGAATTATTGTGATTCTACTCATATGAGTCACCATTATACAAATTTTATAGAAATCTATTGAGATCTACTGGGAATAAAGTTAGATAATCGTTTTTAGCAGAATTGCTCAATGTGGCCATTTTAGACCCGCGAGTCTAAGAACGCCTCTTCAGGCCGACGAACAAGGTTTGCTTGCTAATCATGAGATATGTAGGTAATAAAAAAAGTTAGCGCTGGCAAGAGTCATGTTGTGGTCTAACAAACGTAAATATTTATACTGCAATTGATTCACGGTTCCTGTTGATTTAAAAAATGGCATTCGTAAAGAGAATATAAATAAATAAAACGAATATAAATATAATGAGCATTATACAACTGTGAACAAAGGAAACAAATCGATTTTTTACAACTATAATGTTACTTATGTACTCGTAGATAGGTATTATGTAGTGTGTAAAGCCTTGAACCTACATACAGCGCTTTTAAAATTGAAAGCAAATAGAAAAATGTTGTCTACCTACCCCAATGGAAAAGAAGCGTGACTACGTGTTTACATGAGTCTATTAATAACGTTATAACGAACTACTTCTTTTATTTCTACACTCTAATGACCAAACAACTTACAAAAAAAAATAACAATGTTCTACAAAGTTACACAGTGTCATCCATCGTTAGTTTACATTATTTAAATTGCAGAGAATACTGTAATCTAACTAAAAATATATATATAAAAACGTTGTAACCAAGAATAATCCAAGTTTCTTTAGCCTTAGTTCAAAGGGGAAGTAGGATGCAAGGGTTTAGGTAGGAGCCACATCACTTACCATCTACAAAAAAATATAATCACTGATTTAGTATTGGAAAAAATATAACATGTAATTCTTACAATTTGTAATGTTTTGATACTTTCATTGTTTATTAATTCATTAGATATAGATATAGGCAATCATCTCATATTAAAATGAGGTAGATATGATATTTCAATACCAACACATTAGATAAAAGTGTACATCGTTGTATGACATAATTCGTTATCGTTATCACTCATTGATTATTGCATGTCCTGTTGCAATTATGCTTGCTGATTAGCCCAATAAGAGTACTAGTAACCAAAATTACTTGTATTCTAACCAGTTTAAACCTTTAACAAAACTATACTGCTTGTATTATGTATGAGTGGGTTCAGATAAATAGCATGAGTGTCATATCTAACTCTTTATAATATGAGATCATTGGATATACAAACATAACATATTTAGGGTAAACATTTAAAAACTTACATGAATGCTTTCTCCAAGTAAGGCAGCCTGATGCATCAATTTCTTGGGTATACAGCCTACATTGACACAGGTCCCACCAAGGCCCCACTTGGTGCCCTGTGGTGAAGGTGTCACGTAGTCGAGCACTGCTACACGCGCACCCAAGTTCACTGCTTCTTTCGCACACGCGAGCCCACCGGACCCACCACCAATGACCGCAAGGTCATAGTCGAAATTTCCATCTAAAAGGTGAATCACCAACCCATCAGTGTGTGTGTGTGACATAAATGTGTGTTGGAATGGAAAGCATTTTTTATAATTTTTAGTAGCAGTTGGTTGCAGATCTTACTGTTTTAATTTAATATTAATTTTTTACCTTCAACCATAAGGTTTAGTGCTAGAATTTTAGTTTCTCTCATATATTCTAAGAATGATTACCTATACTTTATTTCCAAAGAAATAAGAACCATTTCAATAACTATTGGTTCGGTAAATTGACTATCCAACCCATTTATGTAACAAAGCCAGCAGAAATAACTTCTGGAAGTACCAGAGCCACATAGGCCTAGAATGGCTATTGAGAGGACAAGCCACATGGTCATAACTGCAAGCTCTGGCAAGCACACTGTTCAATAAAGGGCTATCATCAACCCCTTCTGCCATAATGCCCACGTTTTACCCTTTACCCTTGCCATCAGTGGAATTAACTAAGCGTGTTTCTCAATTTTTTTACAATGAATTTTAGGCATGTAACGCCTTATAGAGTACATAATAAACCACCCAGTTAGACATATACACTACTATAGGATTCAGTTAATATGTAATACTGTTCAAGACCCACTAGAACCCTTAAATACCAACGATTGATGAAGTTTGTCCTTTAGCAGAACTAAAGAGACGCCAAAAGCAATGACATTCACTTTGATAGTTTTCACAATACAATGGCATCAAAATAAACTGAAAAATACATCACATTGAGAAAACAGTGCCCAAAAGTAATAATGATTTGTTATTCTGCAACTAATTGCAACTGTCAATATTATGAGATGCTTTTCCTCTTCCAAGCAACATTTACAGTGCAAACATTATAACTCACTAATGTTTTTTTTTTTAAAACCTTAAGCTCCCTTAGCAACCAAGTTTATGAAAGTATCTATGGTTTAAAGAACACTCTTGAAATAATAGAATGTGCAGTAAATAGTATTTTATTTTGCTATCATACCTTCTTGGGTATTGTCAATAGGAGTGACCAACTTGGTACTACGGCTACAACACAGCCAGTCCGCTGTTGCCACCAAAAAAAATATATGAACCAAAATAATTTTAGCGGAGAGATCATTGTTTAGTTTCCAATGAGAGTGACACAAATCAAATAAGAGATAAACCCTTAACTTTGGGATCTGATCTAACTATTGAAGTTAACAATTTGTGTTCTTATAAAGGTATTGTGCAATCAAATAATTTAGTAATTCCACCATCCCAAGGCTAATATTCTTTGTAGAGTTTAAGTATTAACGCTTATATTTCTCGTAAGATATCAAGCTGCAAGTACTGTTATGTTTTAAGCAGGAAATTTCAGATAAAACTGTGAGACTTTTAGTAACAAAAACTGTGTTGCTAATTGAGATTGAGGTTAGTCAATTATCTACAATTCAAGGTTAGTACACCGTCAGTACAGGATTACTTACGTGTGCTAAGAGTCCGACGGGCCAATAAAACAATTCTGTCAGTGGATAATGATTTTAAAAAATTATTTATCCTTACAAAATTACTTATGATTGTCATTTTGACGTCAAATGTGACAGACAGGGAAATACGCGAATACCGCGTGAAATAGAAAGAAGGGCTGTAAAGATAAGTTATTCTAAACGTCAGTACATAACCAAAGTTCAGCGCAAAGATGAAAACCCTTCTAATTACCGGTGCGAACAGAGGTCTGGGCCTCGGGATGGTGAAATATGTAACTAAACAGAACACCTCGCAGAAGATAATTGCGACATGCCGAAATGTTTCCGAGGTATGTAACTCTTTCTGACTTACCTATGGGTGCCATAACTTCGTTTCTATGTAACACAAATTAAATATTCCACACTTTGAGAACTTTTAATTTGAACAGCGCACAGTAACACACAACGTTTCACGAACAAACACTATTCGTTTTATGGCGTAAAGTGCTTTTTGTAGCAAACTACTACAAGTGTGTGAAAGAGACGGCACAAAAACCAATGCCACTCAGCTAGATGCTCTGACAGATAAGTGACGTCACCTTTTGGTAGGTAAATTAATATGAAAAGTGTTGTAGTCCCATGACGTATCACTTTTTAGTAATGTAATGATGTCACGCAACATGAAATAGAAAAACTAAATCGCGAATAACTAAAACATTACTGTATTGAGCTATAGCAAAACAGTGTAATATACATATTTGTAGATTTTTTAAGTAAATTGTGATACTGCCTACCCATTTGCCATTTGCTCTTCTAACCCGTTAGGACTTTGAGAAAACTTTTTATACCTACTATGGTGCTAAATCTCTAGGCCCATTAACTATTTCAGCTGTTGTTACTAAACTAAAAATTACACTTTATTAAAATATGTAAGAAGGTACCTACCTACATTTTAGTGGCGAGAACACTTGTTGTAAAGGATCTCACTCACTATGCCTTGATGAACTATTCTTCTATAAGGTAAAGGGAGATTTGGCGCTACAGTAATGCAGAGTGGTAATAATCAAGAATTAAAATTACTAATAAAAAAAAAAGGTTATTTCATTAAAATATGCACCTAAAAGCTTAGTGGCGAGAACACTAACTTGTTGGAAAGGTGACACACCACACCACTGCAACTTCCTTGAACTATTGTTTTATAGATAGAGTAGGCAGGCAGAGATTTAGCTATACAGTGGGGCATCATTCAAAATTTGAAAGTATACATATAAGTTAATAAAAAAAGGAAGCCATTACATAATTTAGGCGCTGTTTTTTTTTTTTTTTTTTTTTATTTATTTAAAACCTTCACACACATCATGTACACAGGCGGACTTAATGCCATAGGCATTCTCTACCAGTCAACCTTATAGGTGGTGCAGAGAATAACAAAGTAGGTACAATGTGAAATATAACTAAGGAGATGAATACCGTAACTAGGTACATAATAAATAAGCTGTAAGGTGTCAGTAATATACACATATTATTAAAAGATTTCCCACTTGTATACTGTCACATGCATATAAGAAAGTACCATTATAGGCAACGTTAAAATTAATGACGACAAAAAAATAATTGCAGAATGACTAATTTATTAAATGGTTTAGTTTGGATTGTCCATAAAAGGATTTTAATGAAAGACACTGATTCGGACTTAAAAGTAGATAACGCAGAAAGTATTTGAGTAAACTATAACTATTATTACAAACCAAAGAATACCTGGATACTAAGGTATAAAAAAATAACTAACTTCTTTTTACCTTTTTCAGGAACTGAAGACACTGGCTGCAGAGAATAAAAACTTGTTTATTTTAAACTTAGGTAAGTACCTATCCATCGTATGTTACCCTATTAAGAATATTGTGTTACTAATACAATCAAATTAGTTTTTAACTACTTACAGCAACCACTAGAAGCAGGCGAGAAATTCTTCTACATACACACTTAGATCAATAAAATAGGTAATCATTTTAATTTTACTACTAAACTCTGCTTTAATGTTTCAGACCTCGCAAATATATCTTCAATCGGAGATATATCTTCACAAGTATCCAAAATCGTAGGTGACCAAGGTTTGAATGTTTTGATAAATAATGCAGGCATTGCCACGAAATTTACCAAACTCGGTTTGGTAAAACCTGAGCAGCTTTTGGAAAATCTAACTATTAATACGGTTGCACCAATTATACTAACTAAGGTTTGTTACAAAGCTGGTGATAATATTTCACTCGATAATAATCTACTTCTATGATATGTATTGATATTTTTTCAGACTCTATTACCTTTTCTTAAACAAGCTGCAGAAGCTAATAAAGATAAGTCAATGGGGGTACAACGATCAGCTATAATCAATATGAGTTCAATTCTTGGTTCTATTGCACAAAATGACAATGGAGGATTCTACCCTTACAGATGTTCAAAGGTAGGACCATACACTGATGGTGTACACGACCAAGAAAATAACTATACACCTTTACATGTAAAGGTGTGGTGTATTGGTACTTATTTTTTTGGTCGTGTGTACTAACGCTCTACGTATACAAAATAATAATTATTATTATTATCTTGATCTCAGGCAGCGTTGAACGCAGCGACGAAATCTATGAGCCACGATTTGAAAAAGGATAACATATTGGTGGTGTCGATGCATCCTGGTTGGGTAAAAACTGATATGGGTGGTGCTGCCGCCCCACTGGACGTTGATACAAGTATTAACGGTATATTCAATACCATATCCAAACTTGGAGGAGCCGATACTGGCAAGTTTGTGCAATACGATGGCACTGAGTTGCCATGGTAGGCAAACTCAGTGATAAAAATAAAATTTTCATTAAATTTTAGTACAATGTTTTTTTAAATTTTTTTATTCCAAATTTGACCCAACGTTGCCTATGTGAATAAGTGGTATACAATATTGATCCTGGTGTCTGTGGCGAAATGCATTCAGTCTCACTATACATATAAAAAAACTACATACCTACTAACATATTTTTGTACACTACAGCAACGGATATTAGATTACATAAGTATTAATTTGGTCGATTAAATATCACAGGCATTCTACTTCAAGCCTAGGTACTTACCCTCCCATCGGATCCGGTCCTGTGTGTCATCTAGTGATTGTGGCTTAATAAGTCCTTTAGCTGCAGCTGCAAATAAATATAATATGACAAATTTATTATAATTTTAAATTTACAACAATTTGAAAAGGCACGACTAGCTGTACTGAAACCAACAATGGCCGTCAAACTGAGGGCCACGTTAGGCAGGTTCTTTTTCACGCCCGCTTGAAGGACCCGGACTGTAGGAAGAAGGAAACATGAAAGAGTGCCAAGACTTTACGGTGCAGCAAAGGAAAGAGTCACCGCTTCAATCGCGTCAATCGCTTGGTTCATGATGGAATTGTTTACACCGTGCACCGTATGCGGGTGACATATAAACTCCGCACGTGTTGTCCTGTATTAGGAAAGGAGGGTGTGATTAATTGGAAGAGCTAATCGGCACGTTCACTCTGGTAGAAGTTCAAAGAAATAAGAAGTTTTCGAAGTATACCTAGAGGCTGGAGAGATCAAGTTAGAAACAGCGTGATGTGGGAGAGGTAGTGATCAAGTAAATGAAAGGGATATTTAGATGATTCGAACACATCGAGGGGATGGGCAGAACTGATTTATCAGTTAAAAGTGAAAGAGCAACCAAGTAAGGGCTGAACTAGGCGTCCGTATTTCAAGGATATTCTTAAGGAAAGGCAAGTGTCCAAGAGTAACCCCCGAGTATGTATGAAAAAATGTCTCATTTCGCTACTACATTTCTTAACCGCTTCTACTTTCTTCAAACATATGAAAAGATATAGTCTCTAAGTACCCACCCCAATTGAAAATAAAAACATAACTGTATGTACCTTGACATAATGTGCTTAATTACTCAATTTATTTCAATTTAAATTTAAAAATTAATAAATAGTTAATACTGTAATAAGAAATTGAATTTAGATTTTGAATTACTGACATGTGTGTTTATGTATTCCAATATATCTCACTATCATTCATTTGACATACTCAATTAAATTTAATTCAATTCAATTTAATTTCTTGATAAAAAAAAATCTGATATGGTCCCTCTGTTCATACGCACATTTGTTGTCTACTCGTATCGCGAGCAGCTGAAATGATGAACCCTAGCCCTGGCCAATGGACGTAACGGGACCACGGTAACGGGAAGTTTTAGTCGATTATAAATTTATTAGTTCAAAAAAGTTCGATGAATTATGTATGATGCATAAAGAGTATAAGAAAAAATTGAAATTAAAATGATGCTTCAGCTTTTCCAGGTCAACGTCTGAACAGTTTTCACAGGTACCTAGTAAAGAACAAAGACATTTTATATTCGAATTTGGCGCCATCCGATTTGATACGACTCGTTTCGTTACGATAAGTCGTTACTCCTCGGTCCTCCTCCCATAGATTAATATATATACTGGAGACCTCCTCCTCCCTCAGTCTCAGCGTCTCAGGTAAACAACTACAGGCTTTGAGCTTGTAAGTTCATAAACATATACATATTAATCTATGTAATCTATGTTGTAAGTGTTCATGCTGGATGACTTATGTAGGTAAAGTAAGGGAAGATTGTAAAGTAAAAAAAAAACGTTTGCCTCCCAAGAACATTAGAAATACCATCATGGGTCATGGGAATGGGATATTGTATTATTTGTATTGTCCTTTGTCCTTAATGCACTCGGTAGGTACAAACTAAACTGAAATTGGATGTCATGTGACCGAGTGTTCAAACTTCAAAACTCAAAAGCGTGCAATAACGAGTAACGCATTCGGAACGTTTACATTCTTTCGCCTTCGATTGGTAGGTGTGTAATGTGTGTATCATTTATGTACTGGTACGCGAACACAGTCAAATATTACAAACTTAGTATGTAATAACGTCTCTATATAAAGACTGCCTAATTCAGTCAATTAAAGTAAGTGTGTGGTGTGGACCTATAAAGTGGGTCGGTAGGTATAGCTGAATTTTATAAGTACTTTCAGTGTCTTAGATAACTTACAAAATATCAATACCTACGGTATTCTTCTTCATCGCCCCAATCGCCTCAAAGTGAAAGAAAACCTACCTGTTACAGGTAGGTAGGTCCCTATTGAAATTTAATGCTCTACCTCCCATATAATCAACCACTACCTACACTCTACAGAAAATAGAAACTCATTGAGTAGAAGACTCTGCTTCTATCTTAAAATAGGATAGCTACTTCAACTTACAGAATAGAGTAAACATGTGACTTCGACAACTGTGATTTCTTACAATCCTCCGACATATCCATTGTGAGAAGAAGAATAAGGTGGCAACAGTTGCCACGGCCACAGTAAGGTGCACACAGAATATGAACACCATTATCTACTCGTCTATAGTTCCATCGAGATGAGAGATTGGACGTTGAACGAAACTTTGAGCTGTCTTAAAGATTGAAATGAGAAAATACGAAAATTTCTAAATTATCCAGTTTCTGGTCCATGAGAAAGAGCCATATTTTACTTTAGCTGAAGTTATAAAAGGTCTTGGTAGTTCTTGGTTATATCTGTAACAAAGAAAATACTGCCATGAATGACACGGAATTTGCCTAGTATTTTGGCAGAACGATTGATAGGAATGTGAAATGACAGGGCTTCGAACCAGATTAGATTAGAGGGGTCAACTCCTTATTCACCGAACATGGAATATGTTAAATAGGTACCTATACACTGAGGGAAATGCCTAACACTTTGGCATTCTAGATACGAGATGGACTGCGTTTTTAGTCGTCTTGAGTTCAATATAACCACCCCACCCTGCCCAATGGACTGAGAGTATTGCTAAGTAGGCAGGTAAAACAGTATTATTTGCATCAATAACTTTCTAGTTATGATGCAAATAATACTGTTTTATAAACAAAACAAAAGCTATCCTTTGTTACTTGTTACTCCCAAGGGCCCTAAGTGGTTCCTTGTGGTACTCCCAGGGGCCCAAAGTGGTCCCCTGTGGTACTCCCTAGTGTGTCAACGGTTGCTGGCCGCGGGCTATTATTGCGAGGGGGCACCTATTGGCTTTACAACGAGTACGAGTGAACAAAGAGGAGTAGCTGACTAGTCAGGCGCTGCTAGTATTTGGTTGCTATTTTACACAAGACGCAAAAACGACGGGTGTTATGAGTTTCAAGTGTGAGTGTGCGTACGTGCGCGTGCATGCGGTGTGTGTGTTTGTCTGTGGCATCGTAAATCCCCAACGGATGAACCGATCTTGTTTTTAGTCATCCTTTGCGAACTGGGTACTATTTGTAATACCTATACTGCAGTTACTTAAGAGTTTTTTTTTTCTTATTTGATTGCTTATATATGCGATTACTTTAATTTACTATGTACCATAGTAGGTAGACGTATAAGCCAAACTAGAAGGTACAGAAGGAGTAAGATATGGCTTAATTCGACCCCTAGATGCAACTGGATACGAGGCGAGAGATACGAAACCTCTACGCGATGCACCCTGGGCATCGTAGATGGCAGCACCTCCCTCGCGCAGGAGGAGGCGCTGCTACCTACAGCCAATATCCATCCCCCATACTAATATTATAAATGCGAAAGTAACTCTGTCTGTCTGTCTGTCTGTTACGCTTTCACGCCTAAACCAATGAACCGATTTTGATGAAATTTGGTATAGGGGTAGATTAGACCTTGAGAAAGGACCTAGGCTATGTTTGGTCGCGATAACCGACATCCACGCGGGCGGAGCCGCGGGCAAAAGCTAGTATGATATAAGGCCAACATAACCACCCTCGGTGACCACCAGGGGTGGTATCTGTGGGGATGTCCGCAAGAAAAAAGGTCTACATTAAAAAATCTGTTTCTCAATCGGTTAGACCGGTTAGAGTGTTAGACCGAGACCACATACACCACATAGACCGAGACCGAGACCATGACCATTCGCGGTCTCCACTCTAGGACTCGTTTGCTCTAACGGCCATCGGTCCTTCAACAGATGTGGCCAGCCTATTGCCGCTTCAGCTTGCTTATTCTACGAGCTATGTCGGTTTAGTTCTTTGTCGGATGACCTCGTTGCAAATTCTATCCTTCAGACTTTAAATAGACTTACCTCAAATTGTCCTCTATCTGTATGATATAGAGATATATGAGTATACAGGGTGGAAGATTTTAACCTTACCTGGAGGGAAAGTTCTCTAAATACTGGAGATACCGAATTTCACTCCAAGAAAACATTCCTTTATTTTTAAAAATAAATAAAACTGCATTCATAGATTTTTGCAAATTCGCTTGCCACACCCGGTAATCGAACCAACTAAAATCCGAAAAAATACCATCCTGTATTTTTATGACATCAATCAATAGTATAAATCATAAGGATCAAATCTGTCTAACAAACATGGTTAATTAAATGAAAGGAAATCCCTGAAAACACAATTTTCAAATTCGATTTAACAAAATAAAGAACTTAACTCAAGGATCCATCACCTATCATATTAAGAATAAAATTCCATATTTAAATTACTTGTCCCTGTTTTTCATGGCTGGCCCTCACTGGCCAGCAGGGGTATTTACTCTCTCGACTCAAACCGACTAAAACCGCATGCCGTCTCAAGTTAATTCAAAAGTCTTAAAGTTTTATAAGACGAACCAATAAGGCAATTCTCTCGCCATCTCCGTTGCCCAGAGTGCGATGCGGTGTACCACGAAGTGCTTTCCAACCAAGTATACCTCGAGACACGTATCTTGGACCTAAATCGACATAATAATAGCGTCGCAGCCTCCGTGGCGTAGCGGTAGTGAACGCGGCCGCTACGCAGGAGGCGCGGGTTCGATCCCCGCTCAGTGCAAATATTTGTGTGAATGAAATATGAGTATTTGCATTGGTCTGGTCGTGCCTCGGAGAGCACGTTAAGCCGTCGGTCCCGGTTGCCATGAGAACATCTATGGCAGTCGTTACGGGTAGTTGCGAGTCCTCAAAAATCCAAAAAACAACGGTCTAACTGCAAAACTTCGATATCGCCTAATGTTAACATTGGGTTGTGGAGGGCAGATGACAATCGCTTCACGGAAAATATCGAGGTCTAGTCAAATCCGTGGTTAAGACTGGTAAAAAGCGGACCCCAGACTCCGAGCTGAAAGCTTCGGATGCGACTGGGAATTAACGCTAAGAGGAAGAAGAATAGCGTCGCCGTCGGTAGCTTAGTGGTTAAGGAGTCGGCCTTACGATCGAGAGGTCCCGGGTTCGAATCCTGACCATTACACTACAGACGTGAATCCACTCCTAGTACAAGCAATTTAGCTTACTTGGGGGGTTAACAGGAATATTAGTAATTTCGGTTACTAATATTCTTTATAAAAAAAATATCGGGAGACTTGACTACCTCATGTAGTCACACAATAACGTTACATTCTAAATCGGAATCAAAGTTTAGTCATTTAGTACTCATTTTACTAAATAAATGGCGTTATTGTTGATAAGGTATGTGATGGCATGTTGGGCAAAAGTACTGTATCTGTTGGAATAGAATTTATAAGTTAAGATTCTGTTGACTTCCTTTCATTTAATTTACCATGTTTATTAGAGAGTTTCGATCCTCATGATTGACACTATCGATTGATGCTATAAAAATACAGGATGTTATTTTTTTGGATTTTAGTCGGTTCGATTATCGGGCATGGCAAGGGAATTTTCAAAAAACTATGAATGCAGTATTGTTTCTTTTTAAAAATAAAGGAATGTTTCCTTTGGGTGAAATTAGCTATCTCCAGTATTTAAAGTACTTTCCCTCCAGGTAAGGTTAAAATCTTCCACCCTGTATACTTAGGTCGAGTTCGACCGGGTAGCCTATTCACCCTTGCCTAATCTATATATCGATAGCTAAAACAAAAGGTTGCAAGCGACATCGACTATTCAAAAGGAAAACGTCCTAAACGATTTCATTAATACTTATCTGAAAAGCGATTTTGTTGTGAATTGTTATTGTCGCTTCCACCCATTAGAAGTTGAAAGAAAACCTATAGCTAGCATAGCAAGTAAAGGGAACTTACCAAGCCTGCTGCACTGATCTCTATGTGGACATATAGTACTGAGAGTGTTCAAATTCATACTTATTTCAACATAGATGGATAACACGGTTGCAATTTTATCATAATATAAATAATTGACTTATTACAGGCCCTGTATGCGTTTTTGAGGAATGTATTTGCAATTGACAGACACAGTTACCATAATTATATTCTCATTTGACAGCACCATAGAGAAATTGACAACATTTCAATATGTATAAACAAGAAGCCTCGTAGATTGAATGTATGTAGGTCTTAATACAACATACAGGTATACAGGACATATATCTTGGTCCTAAAATGTGCTATACGCTCAGTACCTAAACACATTTCTTGGGTGTCTTTTGAGGATAGCACGGGATGCTACGACGCGGCGGTGGATGACCTCAGATTCACCAAGCATAGATTATAACAATACAATCAGCGCACCCCAGCGGGCCAGCTCCTCGTTTGTCGCGACTTAAGCCCAAGATATTATGTGTCATCAGCATCGAGGGGTTACTTTCCCTATAACCCGATTCCTGCCGTCTTACCTTTGCAGAGATTCTGATGTTTAAAGATAAACTATATAGATCGAGGTAAGACCTTTTCTACACCAACTTCCTTCATGAAAATTTACACCCTTCGCCATGCATATATAAAAAAGAATTGTAAAGCCCGACCAGTAAAATAAAAAACCTCGCCATATTGCGGTAAACTATTGGAACTAATTTCTTCATATGGTAACAATCTATACAATGTCATTATGGTCATCTGTCAGTGTGGTGTCAATTGTGCGTGTTGTTGAGTTTGAGAGCGCTACAAAACTACAAAACTATAGTAATATGCCGAAAACTATTAAAAGCCAGTTAAGAAAAGTAATTTATAATATAACAAAGTATTTGTCGGATAAAAAGTAGGAAGGATTGGACTCTGTTCCTCTAAATAACATCACGGACCTTGTTGTCAACATGACGGGTAGGACATCATAGAGTACGTGCAACTGAAATTGGCCTAATCTACTGATTTTACTGTGACTAATTATTATTCACATTTTTAGGTATATCCCGATCTTCTGTAATAAAAATACGAAGAGAAGGTCAAACGTCAAATGTATTTTCTACGCCTAAGAAAAATAAGCCTAACGCAAAAAAGAAAATCATGCTCGGTTATTTTGATCTCTGTGCTGTTAGGCATAAAATACAAGAATTTTATGCAGTCCGAAAAACAATATCGCGTGGTCCCTGTTCTATACATGGTGTAACTGTATGTCTAACTTGTATTTACCATTCCAAGCAGTAAACTATTATACGGATACTACTGTGTTGTGATTTGTGCCCAGTCCTTGTAACCAGTATAACACGCCGCGTCTATTTTTCTATTTTAACCAGAAATCTTAACAGAGAAAAACTTAACTTTTTAACAGAGAAAAAAAAAATACATTTTAGTGAAAGTTTTGTATATTAAACACGTACTACAAGTTCTTTCTTTTTCTTTTCTTTCTATATTAATTCGTTTGTAATATTGGACACGATCTTTTTTGTATCGAAACTTAAGAACAAAGCAACTTAATGAAATTAAAAAAAAGAAGTCTATAACTCACTTTTGTGAATAATAGCAATGAAAAACATGACAGCCTCCGTGGCGTAGCGGTAGTGAACGCGGCCGCTACGCAGGAGGCGCGGGTTCGATCCCCGCTCAGTGCAAATATTTGTGTGCATTAAATATGGGTATTTGCATTGGTCTGGTCGTGCCTCGGAGAGCACGTTAAGCCGTCGGTCCCGGTTGCCATAAGGACATCTATGGCAGTCGTTACGGGTAGTTGGTGCCCTAAAAAGTCCAAAAACAACGGTCTAGCTGCAAAGCTTCGATATCGCCTAATGTTAACATTGGGTCGTGGAGGTCAGGTGGCAATCGCTTCACGGAAAATATCGAGGTCTAGCCAAATCTGTAACTATGACTGGTAAAAGCGGACCCCAGACTCCAAGCTGAAAGCTTCGGATGCGACTGGGAATAACGCTAGGAGGAACAAGAAGCAATGAAAAAGTCACAGTTTTATATTAGGTGTCATTCCGTGCTTAATTGCGGGGAAATAAAAGCCTGTTCATAAGCAAGTGTGTTGAAAAATATTGGCATTTTACATGTGTATCACTATACTTGGTGTTGTCATAATCATAGATGTTTTTGGCGCCCCCAGTACGGGTTTTTTATTTTATTGGTCGGACTTTACCATGGTTCCTAAATTGAGGTAGGCATGAAATTGCAAATTTTGATGAGAATGCAAAAACCACACCGGACATACGACCTTTGTGGCGTAGCAGGAGAGCGTTCGATTGCTCAGTCGGAGGTCGCGGGTTCGATTCAGGCTCAGTGCAAATATTTGTATACATGAATATGCAAGCTAACACACGACTGTCTTCTTGGAGATGGGAGATCAGACAATAGTTGCTCCCATAAAAGTCAAAATTAAGCAGATCATCAAAAAGAGGAGGTAATTCTCGGTTAGCGCCAATGAGTCCTTCTCCTTTCTGACTCAATGATCCTACGCGGCCTACGCCTGAACTAAAAAACTCCGCAATTACTAATTTCAATATGAGTTCACTTCACTTGCAGTTCCATACATACAATACATAAGATCAAGTTTAAAGATTCCGTTACATACAATTATAAATACCTACGAAATTACTTTTTAAGTATGCATACGAAGCTAATAAAACCCAAGAGACTTGATTATGGGATTCTTCAAGAAGTGCATTAGAAGGTTTCTTCAGGATCACGCCCCTGGTGTTGCATACCTACGTCCATAGGCCACGGTAACCACTTTCCATCAGGTGGGCCGTGTACTTGTCTGCCACCTAAGTAGCATAAAAAAGCGTTTTAAATAGAGCGTAATTGATGGAAACCTTTGTAAATGTTTGCCGAGTTTTAGAAGTTTATTTTTATAACCACGCAAAACCTAAATATAAAAAGAAAAAAATTTCAAAAGTAAAAAAGTTTTTATTTGAAACTCAAATGAAATGAATAGGTCTGTATAAAATACTTTCGTGATATTTTAAGGTTTCCATACCCGTGCACGTTCCTGAACGGAAAATTTTGAACAAGGAAAAGGAAATACGCAATCGTATCCACGGTTGTTGCGAACCCGTGCGTCTTTTAAGGTGATTACATACGCGAATGACTTTGACCATACAAATGCTCAAGGTCATTCGCTCGTTTTTCAGCCGTAAAAATCAGTAAAACTAATTTTAATAGATAATTTTATAGGGAATGATTACAAACTAAGAAGGTCACGTCATGCTAATACATTTATTTAACATACATGTGAATTTTTAGATTAATTGGATACATATTGCAGAAAATATTTGGTTTCATAAGAAAGAGTAGAGGGATGTTCAGAGCCTTTTTTCAACTATTTCCTCCTTTTTTATTTAATTTATGAAAAGGTGAAGTTACTCCGTATATCCTGTAGTATGCAGGCATGTAAATTACAGATCTGTAGGTTTTATAGTTAAAAAGAAAAACGGTTTCGAAAATACTGATTTTTCGATGCTAATCTGATTCGGGGCCTTAAGAACACGTGCGCTTATTGAACACGAGTTTGGAAAGGAAGGGGAATAAACGCGTGCGACTTTCGAGGTACTATTGAACACGGAAATAAGAATATTCCTCGGTCCATTCCTGCTGGAAATTTAGGACTTTAGAAGTGAGTCCGCTTAGGGTGTTATAGATTTACCTACACATCACGGCAACAGTCGACCTGGGCACAACGATAATTCGTAGAGGAACCATCTGACCATTCGAACCTAAGAATTATGTAAGTGAGGCTGTGACCCTGTGACGACGTGTGAATCTGTACGGAACGCCCACGACATTGCAGTTTGAAATTATCGATCGAGCAAGACCACTTTTGCATCTGGATCGTCCCATCACCACAACTAATCTCTAGCTTTCAGTGGCGAGGGTTCTCTACAACGGGCCTACAACCCGATTCCTGCCGGCTTGCTCTGTAAAGGGAAACCTGCAAGTGCTGCAAGTTGGAGCACGCATTTTCCACGCTGCGCAATTAGAAAAAGAAAAAAAATACCACGAAGGCAAATGGAAAAAAGAAAAAAGCCGGAGCTCCCTCATTCATTAACCATCGTGGTTTTTTTAAATAACCATTATGTTTCTTTCATTTTTGGTCTACAGCAGTCCACTGATGGACTTGCACCTAGAATGTGCACCAACAGACACAGAATATAAATGTAAGGAGGCTTCTGAGTTTCATAGGTCTGTGTTACTTTGTGACCTAGATTCTTAAATAAGTAAAATAAGTATTTGAGGAGGTAATCAATATAGACATGAATAAGATATGCGTCGGCGGTGCAGCAAGCGCGACTAGGTAGGTATGTACAATGTACATACCTCTATGATTGATTAGGTAGGTAGACTTGTTACTTATCGTCCATTTCAAATGACATGATGACTGGGTGAGAGTGAGAGCATATTGTAGGACATTCTACACAACGCTATCTAGACGCAAAGTAAGTGTTATGCGTTCTAGAATGCGGATAAACATACTTAGATACCTTTGTTTGTAAATACATACATATTATACATAGAAAACACCCAGACCAATGCAAATATTCATATTCATGCATAAAAATATTTGCACTATAATAAGCGGGGATCGAACCCGCGCCTCCTGGGTAGCAGCCACTTTCATTACCGCTACGCCACAGAGGCAAATATGGCTGAATGAATTGGGAATCTTACCATCATAGATGCCCTTGTCAAAACACATCCGAAAGCCTCACCTCGAAGTCCTGGGTCCACCTTTCCAGTCTAACTGCTAAGCGACGAACTACCGAAGTCGAAATTTTCCATAAAGCGACTGCAATCGGAGTAATCTGACTTCTACAACCCATTGGCGATGTCGAAGTTCTGTAGTTAGACCAGCTGCGGACCTTTTAAGGTGCCAAAAACTTAGTAGCTTTTCTTGAGCGCATTGACACGGTTCATGAATAAGGAAAGGTAAGCGTCGTTGTTGGTCGGTAACTTGATGGCATCGCTTGATTGTAGGAGTTGGCTTTACGTTCAACGGGTCTCGGGTTCGAATCCTGGCCATTACACTACCGACGTGAACCTATTCCTAAGTCTTACCACGGGTAAATTATTTTAGTTTACCTGTAGAATATCAGTTGTACGATCCTTCTAGCAACAATTTCTAGTAACAAATTCCGGCCCCTACTTTTGCATTGTGAATCGACCTAAAGCTAGCTTTTACCTGGTTAGTATCTATATGCGGTAATATATACGGCGTATTGTATTGGTACAGCTCATGAATAAATAAACGGCTGTTTCCGGCAGTTCGTCCTATATCTGCAGTTGGGTTTTTCCATCGTTGACAGACGCTTGCTTATTTTGGGGTATCATTATCCCATATAATAATATATAACCTATCAGACCATAATAAGGCACCTATATTTGTTCGATAATAGATATCAGTACATACACTTTGTAGTTTACCCATTGTTTCCATAATATTCAATAACTAAGTTATAAAAGATAATGTATTCTGTGAATACTATTATGAAAACCAGATTTTGTGATAGTGATAAAAGTTACCGGTGATTAATTTCCATTATCACTTATCACCGCAGAAATTAACTAATGTTAAGTAGGTTAAGTACCACTTAATTGTACGTATTGTGTGTGCTAATGTACCAAATTAAAATGTTAGATAAAATACCTTTGAAAAATATGAAAGACTTATTTTTAAAGGTCTCTTTTTTGTGCACGAAGGATTGGCATTGACATCCAACGGGGCAATGCCAGTCTTTTGGGCACATTACCAGTCGACATCGATGGAAAGGAATTTTTCGCCACCTGAGCTTTTTGACCCCCCTTTTATATTCTTGTAAATATTTTAGTTTTAGTTTATTAGTAAATTAATTTCCTTAGTACTTGTAAGTATTTTATAAACGAATTCTTTTATATTTGACATCATCATCACCATCTATAGAGTTATTTCTGGTAGCATCCGAGGCCATCGCCTACGTGCCCGGGATTTGTCCCGAGGAATACCGGGAGAGGGTCCCTTCTCTTCCTGACATGGCGACTAGTATACAACTCCAGCTATAAATCCGTCGAATACACTAAAATTAAGAAGTGCCCCCAAAAGGTTCATGCGCATGCCACAATGGCGTGAAAATATTTTTATGATACGATTAGCTACAACAGATTTCTATGTATACCTACGAGACGAGCGCATGGAATAAAAAACTATACTGATCTACCAATAAATGCGATTGCGGTCATACCCACAGATGACATTACAAAAAAGCGCGCTATTGCCATACAGATAGGTCTCAAAATGCATTAGCTCATTTGATCTAATTTCTGTTTCCTGTATAATATTCGATATTCAAAATTCATTCTCGCTTCACCCAGGAGTCGTGGTCGTGACACAAACACAATATTAATTTTGTTCTAATAAGAAGTCAATGCTACTGAAATCTGCTGTTGGGAACTTAGGCTTGTTATCTGCTCCAGAGCAACTAGGCCGCCAACTCTCATAAATACGAACATTTTTATGAGAGTTGAGGACCTAGTTTCTCTTAATTTTATATTCCGTGATTTATTCTGAGCTGCACACTGTCCACTCGGTAATGGCATTTGATGTTTTGGAAATAAAACTGCTCAAATGGTATCAAAAATCGGATTTATATTTCCGCTTGCTGCAGTAAGTTAATGTCAATTAACAATTTGCCAGGTTACAGAATTGGCCGCACAGCCGGTATCAAGCATAACGTGTACTTTTTATAACAATGATACATTTTTTTTTCAGACCTAATAACCTAATCTTACAGAAACTAACTACAAAGATATACAGGTAAAGCCTAAATTATCTACAATCGTCAATAAGTTATATACAGATATAGTAACAATACAGCAATGTTATATACACAAAGAATTATCTGTAACCTGTGAAACTTTGATTCTTCCTACATTCAGGACAGTACCATTTGCCTTTAGGCGGTACCATGATACCGACGCATTCGAAGTGAAACCATTCGATGGGACAACCTTCAGCGTCACAAGCAATCATCTCCGACACTTCGTCGTACGGACATCGGCAGTAACAGTACACACTCTCGCCTTCGCGCGCTTCTCGCACTGCAGGTCTCTGGAAGGCGTACGGCAAGCTGGATGTGCCCGAGTTCAAGTATGTCGGTGGCGGCGGCACTGAGCTTTGACTATTAGGCTGATATATTTCTAAATTTCCTTCATCACTAGAATCAGAATCACTCGATTCCATAGACTCCGTATTCATTAAGATTCGCGGTGGCTCAGGATCAGGTATGGGAGCTGTCAACCTGATGGGATCAGTATAATTGTATAATCTACTAGAAATTACAGTAGAAGGTACTTCTTTCTTTGCCTTGTGCGTCACTGGCGAAGGCAGATCCTCCTTCCTCCACTCGAGCTTTGGTGGCTGCTGCGGTTTGAGTGCCGATACGGGTGTCTGGGGTGTGGCAGCTTCCTCATCACTAGAGTAACCATAAAATTTGTTGGGAACTCGGCGCCGTTTCGACGCTCGTTTCCTTTCTAAAGCTGTCGTAGGAGTTTTCATATTAATTATACTTGGAGTCGGTTTAGGAGCCTCTGGAATTTGTACTGTGTTGGATTGTAAAGATATCGTTATCTTGTTAGGGACGAGGGGCGGGGGTGCCTCTACTTCAGGTTTAGTAATTACATCTTTAGGAATGTTAATTTTAATGGGTCCATGCTTTTTGGAATTCTTAGATCTCTTTTTCTTTTTGCTCTTTTTCTTACTACTCGTTGATTTTACTTTCGTATCCTCGACTATTGGCTCTTCTTTAACTATTTCTTTTTCTTCAGCCTTAATAGGAGTGGCGGGTCTACTGACTTCTCCAGAGACTGACCCGCAGTCAGAAGGCCCAACGGATGGTACTGCTATCAACTGATTCCGCTTTTCTTCATTTAGTTTGTTGGCTAGTTGCTGTGGATTTTCATCATAGAACTCTTCGTCAGTATCACTTTCGTCCGTTTCTAGATCAGTTTCTGCAATCGGTGGTTCTGTTTTTTCGGGTAACAAAATTGGCGTTTCGGACATACCCATAACATCGACGTTAGAACCAGTGCTCAATCGTCTATTAGGTAACAATTTCTTGACGCGCTTAATCTTCTTCTTCTCGTTACCTGAATCATCAGACGAATCAGAGTCTGATGAACTGGATGACGAGGATCCACTGCTAGATGAGCAGCTACAATTAGAACCACATGAGCAACTCGAATCAGAGTCGCTACTACTACTGCTCGAGGACGACAACCCACCACCACCACCACGTTGCTTTTTCGGCGACTTCTTATTTTTCTTTTTGTCACTATTGAATAAATCGTCATCTCCATTCATATCAGTGGGTACTAAGCAGTAATCGTGGTCTGATTCACACACATGTTTTCTAATTGGAACTAAAGGAGGTGTTTTTTCTTTGTGCTTTTCAACCTTTGCTTGATACTTTTTGAAATTATCCCATATATCTAGCACTTGTTGGTCATTTGGCTTTTCGTCAATGGTTTCCGATTTGAGTTCTGTTGTGGAACTCAATTCAACCTCTGTATTGTTTAATGTGTCAGTTTCCAATTTTGGAGTAATACTGTCATTGCACTTTTCTTCTGGTTTTACATTTTCATCCTTTATTGTTGGTGGGATGCCACTGTCCGACTCGTCACTACTATCACTCTCCGAGAGATTCAGTGCTGGTAAATTCACATCAAGTAAAAGTGCATCTTTGTCTTTCATTTTCTTTTTCTTTTCCTTTTTAGTTAATTGCTCGGTAGATTCAGCCTTTACCTCAGAAGTGCCAGCTTCCTCTTCTGGTGTATTATTTACCAAATCAATAACAGGTATGGGGTCTTTTGATGCTTCTGGCAATACTTCACTTGTAGTATGTTTGTCTGCATTCAATTCCTCAGTCAATTGTTTCTTCCTATGATCATCCATGTGTTTATTAAGTAGCTTTTTGGAAACAAATTTTTCTGTACAATTTTCTTCTGTACAAAGATGTGGATAATCAGCAGTGTGAAATCTTTTGTGGACTTTTAAATAAACAGCTTTTGTAAATTGCAAACTGCATTCTTCACAAACGAATATCGCCGGCGGTGTGCAGAAGTGATACACATGGGGCCACTTTTTCTGCATACATTTCTTACACATAACACTTTCAGTGCCATGTTTCCAAAATAAGTGGTTAGTAATATCTGGCTTATTTCTGTATGCAATCCCACACCGATAACATAAATGATGCAGTTTATGCTTCCAAACATGATTAGAAAGACGCGCTTGATTATGGCACATCTCCAGGCAGACATCACATGTGTGGTGCATCTTCCGCAGGTGTACCATCAATCTAAACTGCGATGGAATAGCATCTACATTGCACAAACAACATCTAAACTTAATTTCATACTCAGAATCATATGTTCCAGGGCATAAATGACATAATAATTCACTATAACTATAAAAATTAGACTTACACATCACACACAGTAAGATAGTTTTTTGATGCATTTTACGATTATGTAAATAGAGATCTTTATGGATAGCAGTTTTAAAATAACACTGAAAACACTCAAACATATAGTCATATTGTACATCACCACACTTGTCCACACTGTCATAAGAGTCCAAGTTAATGTAGATAGAGTTCAATTCTGGTGCACTAGTAATCAGCTTGGATGTGATAGTCTCTGGCATCAGTTCTTCAGCTGTGATACTGTCCACTGTGGCTCTGAACCGATGCTGTGCCACCATGTGTAACGCAAGCTGCTCACAGTTTACAGCAATCTTACGGACATGGTTACAATATATGCAGTTGTGTACCGTTGATGATAAGAATACTTTTAAAAGGTCCTTGAGAGGGTATCTATCTAAGGGTCTATCTAAAGCTAATTCCGTTACTGGGATAGATGGTTCTTCAACAATTGGCTCAGCAGGCGTCTCCGGTTCTACTATTGGCTCAGTCTTGGGTTCTACTTTCAAATCTGTACCATCATCATCAACTTGTATGTTTTCATCACTAGGTTTATGCACTGCACCCTCAATCAACTGAGATGGTGAAAATGGAGGCTCTGATTCCATGCTCTCATTATGTGGTTCTTCAATAGGTTTATCTGTTTCCTCCTGTGCTGGGTTGTTTTCATCAACAGTTAATTTATCACTTACATCGCTATCAGATGAATAGTCGCTAGATGAATCCTTGTCCAGGAGTTCTTTAGGGACTCTCACTGTCAATTTTGGTACTCTATTTAATGTGTTGATTTCTTCTAGCTTGTTGTCATAGATTGTTGTTTTTACAGAGTTTTCAGGTGTCTTTGAAGCTGAATCTATATTATTATTTAAGAGAGTCTTCAGTGTGTGTGTCTCTTTATTATTTTCTATAATGGTAGTTTTAACAAATGGACTATCAGCTCTATCACATATTGTCATTTTGATTGATGGTGGTTTTGGTGGAGCTGCAGTTTCAGGTGGTAATTCTTTTTCATATCGCTTTGGTGGCCTTCTAACACGAGTTGGAGGTTTATGTGCACTTTGTTGCCCGATAGTGGGATCAACTGTTGAATTAATTATAACAGGTGAGTTTGCATTGTTTAAACTTAGTTTTAACTTTATACCACACTCTTTCTCAACTGGAGGACACACTTTTTCTTCAATTTTCGGCAGCAAGGCCTCTTTCATGGGTTCATGAACCTCATCTGACTCAGGTGAATCACTTTCGTCTGAATGGTCTATACTGTCATCATCACCATTTGGAACCATCTGCTTATTTCTCTCTGGACTGTAAGACTTTTCTACAACTGGACTTGATATATGCTTCGTATCAGGACTTCCTTCCATGCCTGAGTCTGCAGTATTTGTAGTATCTTTATTACTAGTTGCAGCTGAGCTGTCTGAACTAATACTTGTGTCGCTAATCAAAGGTTCAGCTACCGTTGAATCTACAGTTGACACTGTTTTGTTTGTTGTAGAGGTGACAGTCTCAAGCCTATTCTCACTAATGTCTTTTCTATCACAAATAGATTTTGTTGTTTCTTTAATTATACTTGTAGGCCCATTAGAAGAAACTTCATTGTACATTTTAGTACTTTTCATACTATTAGTCTTAGCATTCTTGTTAACAAGCACAGGCACAGGTCGCGGCTTAATCTTATTACAATCGTGATTGATAAAGTCATCTTGTTCCGTGCATATTTCATCACACGCACAGCACATCAAATAAACAGTTCCACTGTACACATTAAAAAATTCTTCTTTACAATCATAGTTAAATTCCTTGACATGGTGTTTGTTTGCAAGGTGCAAGGCCAGTTTTTCTGCTTTAGAAAACATGCCCAAACAGAACAGGCAGATATGCCTATTGTGAGCTTCCCTCATGTGCAGAAAGAGATTCCAGTTCTCATAATATGTTCCACATGCTGAGCACAAGTATACCTTCCTTGTTACGCGTGATGGTCCACTGCTATTTGCTTCACTTGGAGATGGAGCTGCCTCGGGGCTCAAAGCAGGTTCTTTGGCTTGAGCACGACATACCAACTGGTGTTCCTTTAGCATAGCCAAGGTCTTAAATGACATAGAACTACATTTTCGACATTTGAATTTGACCATAGGCTGCAAACCCAAACTCTGTGCATATTCCTTCAACTGGGGTCCTTTTTCAGTTTTATTTTTTTTATATTGTAACAATTGGCTTTTGGGTACAAGTCGAGGGACAGGCTTATCTCGTTCATTATTGACATCACTCTCAGCTGATGACACATTGTGAAATTTACTACGGTCTATGTGCTTAGGTATAAGTTTGGGCACTCTGGGTACAGACACAGAAGTGCTGCTATCACAACTTTTATTCACTGAAGGTTTTCTTTTCTTGCTTGGGTTATAGTACTGGAGAGAATTATCTACAAAGGGCCTCTTTCCAAGGTGTATTCTTAAAGGGTTTATTCGTTTCTTGAATTTGTCGTCGGTTGATGTGTCGGCGGGTAACCGACACTGTTCGTAGGGCTCGTTGGGCGGACTGGACGGCTCCCCAGCGAATTCGTGGCCATTCGCAGTTGATTTTGGAGGGCGTTCGCCGTATATGTTTGTCAATGAAGTCGTCGTGATTTTATCATCTTTCGTATTGACAATATTACCATCTTCCATAGTTTTCTGGAAAAATAAAAACACGTGCTTTTGACTACTAGGAAACAAAAGACGCTCAAACAAGAGGAAATCGAAACATGATTTGAATTATCATCGTAACAACAATAATACAAAATATACAATATGTACCTCGGAAATCGTCCGTCCAGCACGAGTGCAAGAATAAAGATTTGTTTCCATGCATCCGTTTGATCAGAGCAATCCTTACATCAGGCTTAGTATGAGGCAGCCGCGGCCTGATCATTCCCGTAAAATGGCGTCACTTCGCACAGCGAGGAATGGTGATATCAAAAGCGTTGCAGGATATTTGTAGCACTCAATTCACAGTTCACAAACATTTTTTAGAGTTTAAACATCGTAAATAACCACGAACAAAATTAAATTAACCCCAATATATTGTTTATTTCCAAACACATTATCGAAAACCGTAGCGTATTACGAGAAGCTAATTCATGAACCATAAACTAAATTTTTACTTCTTAATTTTTATTTTTTTAAATTGCAAAGCCTGGCATGGCACTGTACTTTATTGAACACGTGGTTAAGACCATAGAGAGCAAATAACTTGATTGGAAATATTGTTCTATCTAAATTAACTACTTAATTAAGTAATTAAGTATCGTAACTTGTATGTGAAGCTTTGTTTTCTTTAAAAATATTGTTTATTTAATAATGTAATTTTAGCGGAGTAACTTGTTTTGTAAAGTGTGTATCCGAATTTGATTTTCACTTTCACTTTGTGTAGAGAAAAATAGAGGCACTCCACAATTGAACTATTATAAATTTAATTTTATCGACTAAAGTACATATTGTAAACTACAATTATTATTTCAGTTATTTTGCATTATCTTATACATTTTTCGAGCCGCTTATCTTTAGTTATAAATCACTAAACTAATATTCACAGAAAGGTAAATAGCACTCCGAAAACTTTTTCAGATAAATAAGTGATATGCAATTAGAGCACTGGAGCCAAAGACATTTCATAACATAGACATGTCATATGCTTACAAATCAACGTAGAAAAATGTGCCGAACTCACACACACACATTTTTAATTCATCTACACTTCCCTACATAACCAATGGATTGAAAAGAGAGGACATGAAAAATACAATATAAAAGAAGAAGACAGCTATTGTTTGTCACATGGACTTTAATGATAACAATGTACCAATCACAGTGCGGTTGCTAGTCGGTGACATAGGCTAACAAAATTATTGAAAAAGAAGGTACAGAGCTCTCTGAATTGAGGTTATTGCCTAATTTTGTTTAGACAAAGATGTTTGTTTAACTTTGTTAATGTATTATGAAAAAGCTAGGTATAATTTTTAAATTTCATTATTTTGTTGCTGTCAGTAGTACAATTTTAACAAGTACCTAAGTAGGTACTTGCCAGTAAAGTGAAGTTTGAGATAATTGCGTAATTTTGTTTAGACAAAGATGTTTGTTTGTCATTGTTATTGTATCTTCTTATATATAAAATTCTCGTGTGAAGTGATAAGGGTGAAGCGGGAACGGGATTTGAATACCACGCGGGCCGAAAATATGGCGTTACGAAGTTCGCCGGGGCAGCTAGTTAAGTATAAAAAAGCTAGGTATGTTTATTCTATTTCATTATTTTGTTGCTGCCAATAGTACCTACAAATTTTAACAAGTAGGTACTTACCTAAGTAGATACTTGCCAGTGAAGTGAAGTTCGCACTTATTAACTTACTTGAACCACATAGTATTAGTAGGCAATTATAAAAAACAACAAATTAAAATTGGGAGGTAGTATGTAGTGAGTTTAATGCCTACGATATTCTCATCTGTACTTTAATCTATGTTCGGATCACACACGTCCTTGTCGCTCACGCACCAAATTATATCATACTGTCTCTTTTTATTTTCGTGCTGACAAATTTTAACTCGAATATTATGAAAGTCAGAAATTTGGTCTTTATCAGTCGAAATATGTATTATTTCCATGTGATATGAAATCCCTTTTGATGTATTAACTTTAGAGTAATAGTTCGTGCAGTGTCTATAAACATACGATGGCATTTTCGTTATTTTTATAAGTCACTGATGCTTCCGCTCAACGTCCGGCCGGCGTCGCTCGGCACGCGGTACTAGAGGCAAACGTTCCAATTGACTCGTTTTCGAATCTTCACGATTTTCGCGCAATAACGAATCTACTTCTTTTTATATATAATATCTTTGACTGGAGCACAGTATGCTACAACGTCCACGATATTACTGAGGATAATGCAATATTGCCAACTGATGCTAACCATGCCCATTAAGTGTAACGGTGTAGTAAATATAGCATAAAGCGACATCTTATCACACACTGTTGCAATTTAACGTACAGGCAGGCCGTACAGCGCATGGTATGTTGGTTTCTTATGGGACTCAATAATTTTTATTTATGGAACATATATTATTAGACGTGATTGTCAATGCATATTAATGAGAATTTAGTCCATTAAACTCATTTAGGTTAGGTAGTGACGCCACTAGTGTGGTAAGTAATAGACGGTCTAATGCCATATAATGAGGATCTCTATGGTAATTTGAATTACCTTATAAGACATAAGGGTAATTGCCATGGATTGATTAAGAACAATTAATATAATTAATTCAATCAATCAATTTAGCCTATTGCAGTCCACTGCTGGACATAGGCCTCTCCCAATATGCGTGCGCTTAATTAATATTCTAAAGTAATTAGGAAAAAATTACAGTTGACAGTATATTTCTGGTTCTTTTAATTTTTTAGCAAGAATGTTTATTTTCGATTTCAGTCGTGTTATTAATATTATGTAGTATTTATACCTTATTGTATATGTTTAGATACTACATTTTACAAACTTCAGAAGACTTTATTTCGCTCTACGTTTCTTACAAAACCCCAAACTACAAAAATAACAATAAGTAACATAAATATACTTTGTTCTAGAACACATGAAAAAAATGATGCAAACTTATGAGTGGTCAACCAGTAATTCATTACGAATTTATAAGGCTTAAAATAAGTTTTAAAATGAATCAGGTATACCTAATCGGTTTCGGGTACCAGCCGCTTCGGAGCCCTGCCCCGGCACCCCGCCCGCCCAGATGCCTAGCAACAGTGCCGCAAACGTGCAAACGTGCAACATTACATTTGAAGGGGCCGATAATGTGAAGATTAATGAAAATTATAGTGTCGAACTGGGCTTGCCCAAAGTGAAACTGAAAAGTTATATTATAATTCAATAGACAGTTGTTATGATATTTTTTCTACGTGTGATATTTCTAAAAATGATAATTTTAATTCTATTCGTAGACAATCGTAAGAGGCTTGCTCGTCACGAAGAGCGTCCGATCTTAAATATAAATATTTTAGGGATAAACGGTACTGCCTTAATCGACACAGGTTCCAAACTCTGCATAGCTGGACACACGTTGTATGCAATCCTATTACGAAAGGGTGTACCGCTCGCCCCCTCCACCGTCAGGTCAACCTCGCGGATGGACATGTCCGTAGTATGAAGGTCCTTACGACGAAATTAAATATATAAAATTAGATAACAAGGTCATTACGACACCTTTTATAATCTTTCCCGATTCTGACAACAATGAAACTGTTTTGGGCATTGATTTCATCACAGCTGGTATCGTCATCGATTTTCAGTGACAATGACTTCAATGACAATATCAAACATAAACTACATTTCGAGCCAACTTCACATCAAATAAGGTGCTCTTCAGCAACGCGAAAGAAGACATCTCAGTCCTGCTGGCCGTGCTGCACTTGCCGACGTTCTCACCAAAAATGTCAAGTTCTTCGAGACAGGGTTAGGTGCTACGCCGTACGCCAGCCATCCACCCATCATAGCGCCCTCGTACCGATATGCTCCATATCGGTCTACTCCGGCGAAAACCAATCTCGTTGCAGACACACTCAGAAGACCAACCTCTTCGAGTGACACTCGCGATGATTGCAAACTTTACGACTTTTCAACGCAGTCGTCCGGTCTCATACAAACACCACTTCTCAGCCAATGCAATGAAGTGCGGGCCAAAGATCTTCTTGGCCCATTACCAGCAGGAGACCAATGGGAGCGTAAGCCGCCAGATAAATGTAAGGTAAGTCCTACCAGTGCCCCACCCGAACCAGTTAATCCAAAAAGGAAACGGGTACATGTCCAGGAGCAACGACGCCCACCTGAACTGGAGGGGGAGGTAATAGTAAACCGCCCTAAAACTTTACCCCAACGAGCCTCTTGCGGTTATATACCATCTCGATTCTTAGAATAAGGACCATTGTACATTTTAATTATGTACCTATACGCTAGCGTGCTATTTCGCGTTAGAAACATGATCCCTACCGAGCATAAACGAACCACTCCCGAATAATGGTTCGCTACTTCGCCGCGCCGCTGCCGCGCCGCGCCAGTCGTCCTCCGCTAGCCACGAAGTGTGTAGGTACGCGCGCGCCTGTCGAACCTATTTATATTTTAACAGTTTTAACCAATATTGACTATTGTACTGAGTATTCTGTGTAACAATAAACGATACCCGAAGATTTCTCATGTTTCTTTTAACTATGAGGACCCGTACCTCATAATACTTATATTTAGAGATTCTGTTAAAGTTGAGAATTGAGAATTTTGAAAAAGCAACTTCACAAATTATATCAGAACTAGCAACAGCTAGTTTCCATCCCACCCGAACCAGTAGAACCGGAAAATACCACGTGGGTGTAGCCACATGCAACAGCATGTGGCTACACCCACGTGGTATTTTCCGGTTCCCGCAATCGTGGAATAGCCCATAGAGTCAGGCCGGGAATAGGTTCCCTTAATCCCGGCATGAACTCTATGTGTTATTCCAGGCGATAATCTATCCCTGTAACAAATTTCAGTCAGATCCATTCAGGCGTAAGAGCGTGATTTAACAACAAACAACCAAACATCTTCTCAGACTTATAATATTTATAATATTAGTAGGGTAAAAAACAAACCTTCAGTAATATCCTCCGTTTTTGTTTTCTTACACTTGGACACTTAAAACTCAAAAAAATTAACTGCACTCACAAACGCAAAAAATATGAATATGATTAATTTCCCATGCTACTTACCTTATAACAGTTTCCATCCTCATTAGTGATAACGGGGTAGGTGTAAATCATCACTAATTGTATTTCTGAGCACCCTGATTATCTAGAAATCATTACTAACTATAAACAGCGTAATTAAGTAATTACTTTCAGAAGTTTAGCTTGTATGAAACGGTTCGCAGTGCAGTGCTTTTAGCATTGGCGAAATATTTATTTTACTATCGTTGTCAGTTAGGCCCGTAATAGACGCTCCAACCCGACCATCCGACCGTCCAATCGGCAGCCAGTATTGATGTATTAATTATTATTATTACATTAATACTGGTTGTTGATTGGATGGTCGGATGATCGGGTTGGAGCGTCTGTTACGGGCCTTAGTATTGTATAGTTTTCTAAAACGTCTTAATATTCACTTGACTTGTTCTATGATAAACAATTTTCCAATAATTTATCAAAGTGATATTTTATTATTTTTTATAGTAAGTAATCACTTGTTTCTTTCTTTCTTTCTTTCTTTCTTTCTTTCTTTCTTTCTTTCTTTCTTTCTTTAAGTGGGCAAGAGTCTGGCCTGGTGACCGGTAATAAATCAGTTAACAATGAAAACTCACGATTGTTACACATGAATATCAGAAAAAAAAAATAGATTTATTATAAGCATGTTTCAAAGTAAAAGTTGTTGTATTTATGAGTACAAACAATTGATTTTTGAAATTTGCCGCCGTTTTCTTGGACCTTTTTTCGTTGGCAATCTATATTAATATATTAATCTATGACCATAGATATCGTATTTTCTCCCAGTTCAGTTCAGTGTCTTTGACTTACAGCATTATTTAATCGATTATTTAAAATCGACTAAATGCAAATAGTAGCTTCGTTTACACCTCCCCTCATTTATTTTTTGCAAATTTGTCAAAAACCTCTTTCGAAGTGAGCGAGGGTGTACAGTTTTTATTGTTTTATTTATTGAGACTTTATTTCTTTGCGTTTGTTATGTAGACAATGCAGATTCAAGATGATGTCTGATCAGTTTAGGAAGGTAGAACCGTATTCCCCAAAGTCTTCACCGAGAGGTGGGAGGTCGCCAGTGGTCTCTCGTCAGGACTCCTCCGGAACACTCAAGACCACCATCTCCTTGGGCAAGAATCCGTCTATCGTGCATAGCGGGCCATTCTATTTGATGAAAGAACCTCCAGGTAATTCATTGCTAATCGATATACAATGTTTACAAACTTTAGGCTTATCAATTTGGTACAAAATTCAATCAATTTTTCAGGAGAATGTGAAACGACAGGGGCAACAAATTTAATGGCTTATTATGGGCTTGAGCACTCTTACAGTAAATTTAATGGTAAAAAACTGAAGGAGTCCCTATCATCATTTCTTCCTAATTTGCCTGGCATTCTTGATGGGCCTGGTCAGGAGGACAATAGTACCCTTGGGTCGGTGATCGCTAAGAGACCGATAGGCGGTAAGGAGTTGCTGCCCCTCACAAGTGCCCAGCTGGCTGGATTCAGGCTGCACCCAGGCCCGTTGCCTGAGCAGTATCGTTATGTCAGTGCCACACCACCAAAGAGGCATAAGACTAAACACAAGAAGCACAAGCACAAGGATGGAGTGCCGCCTGGACAAGAAACTCCATTACAAGGTAATTGTTCCCTTTTAAAATGTACTTACTTAGATAGATAGATAATTCTTTATTGAACACCAGTAGATTTCCATAGAACTTGTAAGTAGCATGTATTCATCTTAATGTACAATGGGTGGCCTTATTGCTGGAAGAGATCAGGCACTCTTGAGATGGACAGTGAGTAGTATTCTGTTTATACTGGAGATTGATGGCACTTGGTGGAACTTGCTACACATATTGAATAAAGCACTTGTACTTTTCCACAATTATGTATATGTAAGTAATTAATAAATAATTGTGGAAAAGTACAAGGTGCATTATTCAATATAGTAAGTAGTAGAGTGATGATATTCATACAGTTATCTTCCTTGATAAACGGGCTGTTTAACACAATAAGAATTTTTAAGTTTAATTCAATTCAATTCAATTCAATTTATTTATTTCGTTCAACACAGGTAGTACAAAGGTGTTAGATACATTGAAATATTATGTTCTTCCGTGTTCCGCTTAAAGGCATACGAAATTAGTTTTACATGTCAATATTTATGTATTACATGTTAAACAAGTTTAGAATATAGGATAAGATTATTTAAAGTAAAGTAAAATTATGAATGTAAAAAATGTCAAATATTATACGTTAATTAATTTGAAATTTAATGTCAATGTAAAATTAAATTTAAATGTCAAAAAAAAAAAGAAAACTGTAGTGTACAAAATATAAAGAATAGGTAAAATACATTGTCATGTCAGAATTTTACTATAGGTTGTCATTTAAAAATTCATTTACTGAGTAATATGTTTTGTCAACAAGAAAGCCGAAACCTATAAACCAGTAGTTCCTGAGATTAGCGCATTCAGCCAAACAAAGTAACAAACAAACTGTTTAGCTTTATAATATTAGTGTAGATTATTATGATAACAAATTGGTTTTAATAATGAGGATTACTTTACCTGTTAGAACGACTAAACAAGTCTTTATTATGGTTTACAATTATTTAATTGCCGATCTGTGTACTTTTTAAATCATCAATTCTGTTTACCATTTAACATAGGCCCCCTTTAAAGGTTTCCTTGTCAGATCGTTCATATTTTTATTTGTACTTATATTCGTATAATGTATCTTCAAAAGTATGGTTACTAATCACTATCTATCCTATCACTATAATTGCTTCTTATTTTACTTTATTTCCCCTTCACAACCTCTGGCAGAATCAATACTATTAAACAAAATACAAAACTTTAGACATGGTGCAATATTCTTCTTCATCCTAGCGTTAATTCCCAGTCGCATCCAAAGCTTTTCAGCTCGGAGTCTGAGGTCCGCTTTACCAGTCTTAACTACAGATTTGACTAGACCTTGATATTATATATATGGTGCAATATTATGTTTTGCATAATATTCATATGGTTAAGTCTCATGCTATTTATAGTCAACCTTATCTGTCATTTGACACTGATTAACATATCTATAGAGCACAATGGTATTGTCATGTTAATACATCCATGAAGTTGTCTCCGATTAGATCTTATGGGGCTATTATGTTGAGTTCTTGTAAATTAGGCTTTTGTTAACAGCTGATAAGCAGTTACCTATCTTCCTACCATCTGCACTCTACTTTTTGGAACACATCAGTATAGGACAATATGAAAATGCTTGGTACAGATTTTCAGTATTTGTTTGGCAGTATTATGCCACTTTTACCATAGCGAGTCTATAGCTGTTATCCTAATCTATATCATGGAAACTTGCTATTTTCCATAATAAAAAAAAAATCTATGCCTTATTATACAGCACCGTCCAGAACCAATATAAGCAAAGCATAGCTTAACTAGCTTATGTTGTAGGATCTTCTTCTCTCAAATCAATGTCAATTCTACTCTCAACAGGTTTGCCCAGTGTGCTGCTAGCTAGACTGCATTCTCTGTGGTGATTATGAGCACTCAGAGAACATGTGGAATATCAATCTTATACCTGCAACATATAGGGACATTCCTCAGCCAAAGAGTCTCATGTTCTATTCCAGTCCATAATCTATCCCTGTGTTAAACAAAAATTCAGTAAAAAATCATAAAAATAAGTAGTTAGATGTGACTATTACTAATGTGAAATTAATTGCAAGTAATTAAGTATGTCATGATAATCCAATGTATGTATTACCTAATGTAATATTTAATAATGTAGGTACATGGGGCCCCACAAAGATCTTGGGGCCCCATCAAGATCTAATGGACGAGGCTCTGACGCCGACTTTCCTGTACAGTTTGAGGGGTCAGACAGACAGCTCCATATGAGAGTTCTATTCGAGAACATCAAGTCAATAATGATATTTTAATTATTCCAACAGATTCATCAAACCCGGACACATACGAGAAGAAACACAAAAAGCAGAAACGCCACGAGGACGACAAGGAGCGTAAGAAACGGAAAAAGGAGAAAAAGAGAAAAAAGCAGAAGCACAGCCCCGAGCACGGCGGCCTCACGCCCAGCCAGCACCCTGTACCCTAGGCGAGGCGGCGGCGGCGAGGCAGTAGTCGTAAGGAGGAGCTATTGAGCCCAAAGAGACTGCACCATAGAGTTTACAAAGTAATGTGCAACCAAAAATATCTTTTTTTTTTCGTGTAGAAGCTATGGTAGCTTGTCTATGCCCAAATGACGCGGCCCATTTATGTTACGGCTACACGTGAAATGCCAATAATTACCGCCATAATTTCTAGATGGCATATGTGTGGCCACGATTTAATTAATTTATTGACATATTATGTCGGTAAACTGTAGTGTAGTCATACCACTTCACGCAGTAATTTAGACGGTAAATTTAATGGCATAATTATTGCGGTAACAGCCCGGTAGACGGTACGGTAGTGTAGCCGTACTTCAATGCACAAAAGCAAATTTATTAACGACGATTGTTTTCGGATTTGTTTGTCATGTAGTCATAATTTGACAGAACGCGCGAACGAGCGGTTATTCTGTTCTATACAATATGTCAGCGCTAGTCCATACACAGGTACTCGGATTTATCCTGCGACTATTCGCCCGCAAGGTTGGCATACATATCATAGTTCACGAACCATCGACGTTTTTACACACACTAAGTGAATGTGATGGGACGCGTCATTTCACTTTAGACAAGCTATAATCACCTAATCGAGTCTCAATGATGGAATAGATATTTGGAAGTGTGAATGTATAGTAAAATATTTAACTTAAGGATACTTTGGGCACTTGTTAGCTTGTGAAGCAAAAACGACTGAATTTGTAAGTTTTACTGTGTAGGCTTAATTATTATCTCAAATCAAGCTTGTAGCCACAATTTAGGAGAGTACCTTTATTTATTAGAAATAATGTTTATCTTTTTTTAGTAATTTCATTTTATATAAGGTCACCGGTGAGCAGACTTGTTGGAGAAGTGTACATACAATTTAGGTTTAATTTTATTGGTTTGGTTCATGACGTTAAATTGTCTGGATGAAGAGTTCCCGAAACATTCTTCAATTGTCTCTATCTTTGTCAAATTACCAGAATATTTGATTTTTATTTAGATGTATAATAATTAAATTACTGATGGGTTATTTTATTACATTTCAATGTATCCAATTAGAACTATTTCCTGATACTTATGAAGCTATGAAAAATTCACCTAATATTGTATGTTTTATGTTAACTTTACCTTGATAACTATTCGATTTTATTTTCTTTCTTCTATTCTAAAAATAATTTTCTTTCTTTCGTCTTTCTTTCAAACCAAGGTGAATTTCGGGTTAACCAACTATTTATTTATTGCCATTGGAGCGTTAAAAAATGTTCAGATTTAGCACTTACTCCAATGTCACAAACTGGAAGCATTATTTACCAGCTCTAGTACTTTAGCACCAAATTAGTGATAATGCGCGCCACGGGTATTTCACCTGTACCATGCCGTCGGCTGTTCAGGGCCCTTGACAAAGTGATATTCTATTGATGAAAACGCCAGTGGAATCGCTAATTGTAGTATGAAATTCAGTCAGGCTAGAGATTTCTACAGAGTCGGCAGTACGAGTCTGACGCCATACGCTGTTCATTTTACACGTCCATAGGCTTGTCCGCCACCAAAGTGGTATAAAAACCCTAAAAAAGAGGTAACTGGAAGATTTAGACCGCATACGTTCCTTGCGGTACACCGCCAATCAGGCCCGTGACTATCTTGTGTAATGCGACATTAGTAGTACAAAGAAGAGACTACGAGTACATACGTTTAGGACTAAACATTGAGGGACTTTGACGTTATGAACCAAACCTAAATAATAGGGTCTTACATTGGCGCGGCAGCAAAGGGAAACGAAGTGACAAAACATTTGTAAGCCTTTGCAAGCTTAGATTGTGAAATGTAAGTACATTATGAGCTTGCAAGAAAAGAGTTGTGGGGCCAACAAGAGAATTGACGTATACTACTTTTGCTCAAATTTCACTGCTGCACTTCATTACAGTGTGTTAGTCCAGTTAGGTTTCTATGGGTCCAGTAATATTTGAACTATAAAATAGTATCGTTAGGTACACATTAGATGGAGGAGAAAAGCATAATGGATTAAGTAAGAGTAGAGCAAGTTTTTTTGTGGTTCCAATAGAAATACGATTGTACTTGCAACATCCATTTTAAGCCTTTAAACTTAAGTGGATCGATTGTAATGAAAAAATATGAGTGTCATTTTGGATTGAGCTCATATAACTTAGTTATGAATGAGGTATTATTTGTTAATCATTTCAAGAACTCGATCTTCTATTTTTATAACTATAAAATAATGGCGCTTTTCTGTCTATAAATTAAATTTTGTGTTTATTAATTGAATTATATGTTTTAGCTAAAGGATGCTGGTCCAAACTTCTTACAGTATAACCACTCATGTGAACCCTAACAGGGGGCGAGAAATAAACATGCGTGGCCCACGTTAGTAGTAATCTTTTAAAATAAAGTTGCTAGGTATTGTCGCTGAGACGTTTTGCTGTCGCACCTGTGTGTGGACCCTTAGGTAAAGGTTGTTCAATACTCGGTCTATGCTTTCGTCATCTCTTTGGGCTTGACTCTAGGAAAATAAGTGTTAGTGATAATGATATGATACAGTAATATTTCATTTTACCATTTTTGTTAGATTTCGTTTCTGGTAACCGAGATTCATTGTAAATATACCTACATACACTCTTGTTTTTTATGTTAAGAAATACCATTCTCTTAGATGTAATAAATTTGATAAAACGTTATTATGTTGTTTCATTTTCAAATATTGAGTGCTATTCATTTCCAGATTGATGTCCTATAATACCCATAGTTTCCAGAAGAAATACATATAAATGGCTCAATAATCATAGAATTGTAGTATGACTGTATGAGATAAAGAACTCGGTAGCTTGGTGGTTAGGGTCAATCCCCACTGAAAAGCAGCGGCCGGCAGCGGTTTTTATTACGAAGCATTTTGAATCTTATCTACGGGAGAAAAAGGTCATAGTCATTTGAAGGTAAAGGACAGGTAACGCAGCGCCGCGATGCTGTGCGAGCATTCTCGCAAACCATTTCTAGTAACAAATTCTGGCCGCCGTCGGCCGCTGCTCTTTCAGGGGGGATTGGCTTTAAGGAGTCGGCCTGCGAATCGAGAGGTCCCGGGTACGAATCCTGAGCATTACACTACTGCCATGAACACATTCTCAACACAACTGCTACTGCAGCATAGCTGGACTGGAACCCTTCCGAAGTTGCAAATCCACATACCTTTCACCCTTTTTCTAGTCCAAAATATAGCTCGTAATGTACCTATGTGTTATCTTTAATCTATGGCCGGTCACAAAAATATAGACCCATTATTATATTCATATCAATGTATTCATCGGATGTTTGTGGCGGCGGCGCGACGCATATCACAGTTGCGCCTGGTACATTTTTATAATCTGCATAAATCGATAGGAGACAAAAACATTACATACGTGAAAAGGACAACATTCACTCTCCATACAAATCTGGGCTAGTTTTGAAAGTGCCGGCCAAAGGAAAAAAATACGATATTCCGTTAGAACTCGTTCTTACTAACATTTTTTATTATGGCGTCAAAGTTGAGAGACCACTTCCAACGGTTTTATTAGAGTTTAAAAATCTTAAAATATACACTTTTTATGATACGAACTATTGAAAATAAATGAAAAATATTGCTATACATTGGAAGAATAGTTAATAAAAGCAATAAAAATAAACCCTGTACTTTATATTGTTGTTTTTCGTCCATTTATTGAGATCCAAAGTTGAAAGTGCCGGTCAGAGAAAACAAATATGATATTCCGCTAGAGCTTGTCCTTATTAGCACTTTTTATTACTATGTCAAAGCTGAGAGACCACTGCCCTCAGTTTTATTGGTGTTCAAAAATCTTAGAAACATATAATTTTTATGATATTATATATTGAAAATGAATGAAAAATATTGTTCTATATTGGAAGAATAGTTGTTTAACGCAATAAAAAATAAATCCCATACTGCATATCGCTGTTTTTCGTTAGTTAGGTCCAAAAATTGAAATTGAAGCCAAAGAAAAATAATATGATATTCCGTTAGAGCTTGTCTTCATTGACATTTTTACTATAGCATCATAGCTGAGGGAATACTGCTCTCGGTTTTATTTGAGTTCAAAAATCTCGGAAACGTATATTTTAAATAAAATAAATAATTGAAAAGGAATAATAAATTATGTTGTATTATATTGGAAGAATAGTTGATAAAAGCAATAAAAATAAGCAATTAAAAATAAAATACACGAGCAATAACACTGTTTCATTGCACTCAACCCTGTTTGTTTTATCTATGATAATGTATATATAATGTTGACGAACCTGGACATGACGTGATTGCTATCGTCCACGAATCTACCTTATGGCATTGCCATTAGTGCCTTGTAACTGTGGAATATGATCAACACATTTACTAAGTTCAATAATTGGAAATGCACCTTTAACCAATATAAATCAATATTTCTCATTCATTTTCAATAATACGTTTAAAAAAATGTATTATATCCAAGATTTTTGAACTCAAAAAAAAAAACCAAGAGAAGTTGTCCTTCAGCTTTGACACCATAATAAAAATGCAAACGCGTACAAGCTCTAGCGGAATATCACATTTGTTTTCTTTGACTGGCACTTTCAATTTTTAACCTAGATAAATGGATGAAAAACAACGATATGTAATATGCGGTTTATTTTTTATTACTTATATGAACTACTCTTCCAATATAGAACAATATTTTTAATTCATTTTCAATAGTTCGTATCATAAAAAATGTATGTTTTCAAGATTTTCGAATATAAATAAAACTGAGGGAAGTGGTCCCTCAGCTTTGACGCCATAATAAAAAATGCTAATAAGGAAAAATTCTAGCGGATTTTATTTTCTTTAATCGACACTTTTAATTTTAGCCGTAAATAAATGGACGAAAAACAACAATATGCAGTATGGGGTTTATTTTTTATTGCTTTTATTAACTATTCTTCCAATGTATAACAATATTTTTCATTTATTTTGAATAGTTCGTATCATAAAAAGTGTATATTTTTAAGATTTTTAAACTCTAATAAAACCATTGGAAGTGGTCCCTCAACTTCGACGCACTAATAAAAAATGTTAGTAAGAACAAGCTCTAACCGAATATTGTATTTTTTTTTCTTTGGCCGGCAAAATAAAAATTAGCCCAATCTGAATGATGTCCTTTTGCACATTCAATTGTGAACTCTATATTGATGTTAAATAAGACATACATTTAAGTGCAAAATTATTCACTTAGTAACTTCTAGACCAGGGGTGGCGAACCTTTATGCATCAACGTGCCATATTTCTAAAAAAACATTCAATGAAGCCCTAGACGTGCCGACGGGGGGGGGGGGGGGGGGGTTAAAGTTGCTCTGTCTGTTTCAAGATTATTTGGAGCTGGGAGAATATTAAATTCTGATAATATGGCATAGTCCGCCTCTTTATATCATGCTTTCTGAAAAGAATGTCCGTCTGTTCGTTTATTTTCTAGCGCATATGGTAGGTATCGTACTTTGTGAAAGAAAGAAAAAAAGAAACAGGTATAGGCACAGATTACCGAATACCTACTAACCCAGGTGGCACTGGTGGCATTGGTGGCGTGCCCAAAAAATTGTGCCGCGTGCCAATGGTTCGCCATCCCTGTTCTAGACTCTCGAAATATAATGTAGGGGAACTAGAAGCATCGTCACTCCGTAGCATAGTAGGTAATGCTACGGAGTGACGACTGACGAGGACAGAGGAAATGAGCACTGAGCAGCGTTGAATTGCGCAGCGAGATTCGACAAACTGCGCAATACGTTCGAAAATAGTTGTGGGTATCATGAGTAGTTCTTCAAAACACAAGCCTTATACCTACCATTAATTCGTAACTTAGCATTCTCCCGATGGTATCCCTCGGGGTCCGCAGTTCGTGATTTACAGGCAAGTGAACTAAGTGAAGTCTCTAATCATGGCTCTCAGCATATCGTTTGATTACAATGTTTTGGCTGAGAAATGAAATCAGGACTGAAAAACTATCGAGATCACCACCATCATCATCATCATCCTCGTGCGCCCTCATCCCTTCGTGGGTCCACGAGAACACAGGGGTTTATTTGGGGTCGGCGCAACATGTGTGTTTTTTCCATTCATCTCGGGTTGCAGTCATCTCAACATTCACTCCCTTCCTAACCATATCATCTTTCTTCCCCCCTTCATCGGTCATCCTCTCCCCTTGTAGCCATCTACTTCCATAGATACATGCCGGACTCGTGGTCACGCCAGGTTATATAATGCCTTCCTTACGACATTACTTTCATCCCATTACCACCATATTAGCATAAATCATTTGCATTTGCATCGTGCAGCCTCCATTTTTTACTTCATTTACAGTTCCCAACAGGCAAAGTGGGGTCACGTTGACACGCTCTACTTATAAGAGCCAGAAAGAAATAAAACAGTTGTTTCAGAGCGAAATTTATTCAAAATATTCAAATTTATACAATATTAAGTCTGTTTTCGCTTCATATAAAAAGACAGTTGGTCATTCAGTTAAATTGAAAACAAAATAAATTAGTAATGCAGCACCAAAATACATACATCGTACTTAAAATATTACGCTCTTACTTACAAATTATACCGATTGCGTCGCTAGCGGGCGCCGGGAGCGGCGTATGTATGTCGCATAGGACAGCACGCAAGAATGAACTCTATTACTGTGACATAAGAACTTTGAACTCGTTATGGAACTTAAATTTTATATGTAAAAAAATGTTTTAATAATTCCACAATATCATCGAAAATGAGAACACAGTCTGCATGAATTTGAATCTCCAAAAAAGGTAATAAATGTAAATTTATTACAGAATGACGTGGAATTTTTATCTCTGGTTTAGAATATCATCTTGCGTTGCGAAACATGTCTATGCAGAGTATGTGTGCAGTTCCTGTCTATGGTCTCTATGTAGTTAACATTTTTGTATACATGGCATTTCGTACTTTAAAATTTTAAATTTTATCTACGTATTAGACTCGAACGCGAAATAGAAAATCAAGAAGTGCTCTATAGCTATCGTTATACGAAGAAGTTCAAAATAATTCGCTGTTATATGAAGTTCTCTCTTAGACTTGTTCTCTGTAGGAAATTCGTCACTGCTTTGTGTGACGTCACAATATATGAGACACGGCAACACTAAAAGGTTTAACTTCCATACTACACAATGGGCTATGTTTATACGCCAAAATTCATTACTCATTTATCTAGTCTTTAAGTTTCCAAAAATGGTCTAGTTGTTCTACAGGGGTAACCGCGCCTATCGTAACACTTCGCAATATAAAATCTACAGATATACATACACATTATATTACATGCACGCGTATAGAGGCAAATGGACAGTAATTATTTACGACCACGATAAAAATAAAACGTTGAGATATTGGATATAGAATGGTAGGAACCCTATGGCGGAGTATAAAAATGTCAATTTTTATTTGCGGAGTTGCACTATTACCTATGGCCATCCATTATTTTTAGTGAGTAGAGGGCCCTACTGTTTATGAGCTATTACTCGTTACTATCGATGATCACCAGATAAGCCCTATGAATAGAGGTTTTTATAATTGCGCCGGCCACCAAATTATGTAACCACCTTGAATTGCGGGGCTCCCTTAGATTGCGGGGCCCTTTCTTTATACAGCCGGGCCCCCTTGAATTGCGGGGCTCTTATAGAATACGGGTCCAAGAAGTTGCCCCAAGGCTAAATTGAATATAAAGCAAGTGTTAGCACGTAATTTTCTCAGCTAAATATCTGTATATTATTTTTGCTCAATATAACAAGTTTGACCGTGGTCGTAAGTATTACCAACCAGAACTATACAACAGAGTCGTGTTTGACCACGTTACATACACGACGGTCACAAGCGCATCACTACCGCTACCCGCATATCGATATCTACTCGTAACTACATACAATACACATTAACATATCGTATTCACGTATTAATAATACATTTTGGTGCGCCATGGCACTGTACGTTAAGTGAGCATCACTAACAACTATTTATATATATAATATGTATAAGCGAATTTATTTAAACTGTACACCAGATACTATATTGCTTGCACATCCCTATTTATAAAAATGACCGTTACGAATCGTGAGCATAATAATGGTGTTAAAGCCAATATACATTTAAAATTATAATATTTTTTGTTGGAAATGAAAGTTAATAAATTATTAATAATTAATAAATAGTAAATATCAGTGCTCTTGACTCATGATGGTCACTATAGTCATCAACTCCGAGATCTAATGTCGTACTGTTCACATAAGTAATACAAGAATGCCATAATAACAAGATAGAAATAATTTACAATCATAGCAGTTAAGCATGGTAACTTTCTAGTCGTGAATAAAAATCTCGAAATATAAAATAAAATACAATAGTCAGTCCTTAGATAATATAAAGTGTATGTACATTGTTCTCCGAGACAATTGTCGGCAGATTTCCGGAGACTTTAGGAGACTTATCACGTAATTAAAATTGAAAATAGGTATATTACGAACGGTTTGTGATACATCCGGTGGGATCGTGGAGATATAACTATAAGTGCGGGCAAGTAATTGTATAAATCTCACTTCTAATTCCAAAATAAGTTATCATAATTCAAGATGACATACACTTTATACACTCTAACGGCGAGTCCTCAAAACTCACGACGGTGAGTCTCACGAAGGCTCACCGCGGTGAGTCTTACGAAGACTCACTGTAACAGTCTCTAAGCCTATTGGACGTTTACGTTCTCAATCGACTATCACAACATTCATGGGCTACAATTTTGAGCAATATTATTTACAGATAAAAGCATTAAAATTATTTTTTTATACGACGACATGTTGTAATGGGAATGGGAACGATAGACCAGTCCAGTAAGTCTCGTTATTCCCATCACGTATAATTTAAAGATTAAAAAATGCATCTTTTCAACCTTAACTATCAGAATTTGTGATACCAATGGCAAGTAACTCGATAGGATCGTGATTAGTAACAAAAAGCGAAATGTAATCGGCAAGCTAAATATAAAACTCTTACACAATATCTATACAGAAATTAAACATTGTTACAATAAATAATTATATTAATAAAATTAAAACAAAATATTAATCAATTATACACATTATCATGATACTTTACAGGGAATATTTAGAAATAAAAACGATTTACAAATTATAAAGGTTATTATGTTTACAACCATGCCATGTGCTCATAGGTGATCATATTTTATTTCAATGTCGCAACTTATTTACAGAAAATGCCAGTGTATTTAAAATAAGTAGTTCCATACCGAGACTATAAGGATAAATCCTCATAGGTCAAAGGAGCACAGCGTCCTAACATAATTTAGTACAACAAGAAAAAATAGTCTCGATATGGAACCACTGTCAAGAAAAGCCCACGAGTTCCATCACTGGACTATTGTAGAAAAACCTCTGTAAATACACTGAAGTTTGTCATACATCACCTATAAAGCACCGGTTCAGACGGGAACCAAACTTAATACATTTTTATCTAAACCACATCTCATTCCCATCTGAACACCATCTCAGCTTCTACCAATATGAGTTACAGTTACACTTCAAACAAAGTGCTTCTGTTATCATTATAATGCTTCCGCTATAATTCTCAAATATATAAATAATAGATGACTCATGAACATAATCTTGCTATACGTCATAACTACTCTGGATACTGTAACGATGAATAAGACTGTGGACATAGACTAGCGGAGCGAGGAGCGGGGAAGTGTACGTAATCCGCTCCGCTTCACGCCTCGCTAGTGCCAAGTTCACAGTCTAACTTTGTGAATTAGCCTAGTCAACTCATGATATATTTCTTTCGCATGTTATTTCTTTGCATTATTCTAACTGTTTTTATTAACCACGCGCTATTCAAAAATGCGTTTACAGAAATATGTTAAATTTACGTGTGTAACTGCGTGAAAATGCGACAACTTTTTTAATGGAATTACAATATTTGTATAGAGACTTCTATGTATACTACTAGACGGTTATAGACATGATGATGATGATGTCGATTATTAACCGACTTCAAAAAAAGGAGGAGGTTCTCAATTCGATCAGTATGTTTTTTTTTGCATGTCTGATACGGGATTTTAAAGCCAAATTATGAATGGATTTTTATTATTCTGGATTGATTGGATTGAGGATGCTTTCAGAGCATTCAGAGATGTGCCTGAACTAGTATGATGCAATCAATTGAAATATGGCTTCTCGGGCTAAGCACCGACTTCTAACAGATTAGTGTAAGTCTGTAAATTCAGTGTCATTATTCGATTTTCAGTGCCTCTTTTTATTTGTTGAAGCCGGTATAACATTATTGTTAAAATATCTTTTTTTTTAACGAAAGCTCTACAGATAACAACTTAATAAATAAATAGTAAGTATACACAGAGGTCTTTGTATTTGTATGATCAACACAATATAATACAGTTCAAAATGTTAGTTATTACAAGTACCAAGTCTTGTTTAGGTCTCGCAATTGAATGTGACTGTACATTTACAAAAATGAATTATTGGAAATGCAAACGCACTTAACTTGATCACGTTCAATACGTATTGGAAGCACTTATAGGCCTTATGAAAATTTACCATCGAAGAAAATGAATGTTTTGAATTCGTTCGTATTATAATGTCCAACTCGAGAATGACGTTTTTTTAAGTCGCTTGCCGTCGGGCAATAGTAACTTGTCCAATTTCAGTATTCTTGCTAAATATTCATTTTGATCGACTGGCAGGTTACCATTTCCCCAAAATTAATATTAACCACGACTGCGAGTTTGTCATTATAATACGAACAAATTACGAAGACGATGAAATTGCTAAACATTCATGTACCTACCTTCATGGTAGGTACATAATTTTATGTTTGGAACCAAATTCTCGAAGTTTACTGCTCTATTTAATCTAAAATTGTTACATTCTACATTACCACAAGAATTATGCTGATCGTTCACTAAAATTGCAATACCAAATATTTTTAATGATGTTCATCCGGTTTTCCCTAATAATTTATCCTTCTCCTCTGTTTAAGGCGTGTCACACGTGAATGCGGGCACCCACGTCAAGCATATTTTTTTTGCACGATTTTGTGTAGTTTTTATAATTTTTACTCGATTTAGTGCAGTTTTTTTTTGCACGATCTCGTGCAAAGTTATTTTGCACGTTTTTGTGCAGCTTTATGCACGATTATGTGCAAATTTTCTGCATGAAATTAGATCTGTATGATTTGAAAGAAACAGGTGCCCGCATACGTGCACACGCACGACGCAGCATATGGCATTAGAATAGATCAACCTAGATTACTAATCCTCTTTCCTTACCATCTTATTACATTCTACAACTTGGCTGTTAATACAAAGGCTTATATCCAAAAATGCATAATACTATTCATGTAGTTCGATCGTTTCAGTGCGTCGTAATACATGGCTGGCTGCATCCGCTGTTACATCGCACGGTTTTATTGCCAACGAGCATTGTATTCTATATAGCGTATATACCGTTATTGTCACAGGTCCTTGAGGAGTGCGGACTTCGCGTTCTTGAGTTTGTCTAGTCGTTTCGTCAGGTGGCTGTTCTCAGTCTCCAATTCTTCTACTCGGTTTAGGGCTTCGCGCGCCTGGAATTTGTACAATACAGGTTAAAACTGGTTATAAGTGATTACCTTATAAGTAGGGGTTGAAGTACAATCACGAGCAATAACATTATAGCTATCTTAACAGATCAGGCGGGAAAATGGTTCAGGTAAATGATTAACACCATTGTTCGTGATTGTAAATACAGACTGTATATACAAGGCATGCCGATGGTTAAAATTATTGGGGGTCTTGGTAGAACATGAGTACTTAAAATTACATATATACAAGTTTCTTAAACGATTATCAGGAATATTTTAAGTTATTGATTTGTTTTATTGCTGTTATAAAGCCGGCAAACATATTGAACAGAAGTCAGTCAAGTGGGAGAAAGTTCACGCGTGCGATATACGGAAACGAATTAACGCTACCTACAGCGGGTAGAGGGAAGGAAAAACAAGAAACTGCAAAAGTGTAAAGGGAGATAGAGCTCAGGTCCTCTTAGTGCAACATAGGGCTGCTTTGACAGCCTCCGTGGCGTAGCGGTAGTGAACGCAGCCGCTACGCAGGAGGCGCGGGTTCGATCCCCGCTCAGTGCAAATATTTGTGTGCATGAAATATGAGTATTTGCATTGGTCTGGTCGTGCCTCGGAGAGCACGTTAAGCCGTCGGTCCCGGTTGCCATAAGAACATCTATGGCAATCGTTACGGGTAGTTGGGAGCCCTAAAAAATTCCAAAAACAACGGTCTAATAACTGCAGAGCTTCGATATCGCCTAATGTTAACATTGGGTTGTGGAGGTCAGATGACAATCGCTTCACGGAAAATATCGAGGTCTAGCCAATCCGTAGTTAAGACTGGTAAAAGCGGACCCCAGACTCCGAGCTGAAAGCTTCGGATGCGACTGGGAATTAACGCTAAGAGGAAGAAGAAGGGCTGCCTCAATTCGTTGCTAAGAGAGTAACGCTTCTGTCGAGTTGCCAGGAAATATGATAACAAATATACTGATGTAGAAAGCTGAACTTCTCTGTAACCCAGAGACAGGTTACTCAATTTAGTCAAAGTACTCCGAAAGTTGCGATAGATACTTAAAGAGGCACAACGCACTTGCGGCCAGCTGCAATGTGGTCATCCTGGTACGGCTGGCCACTTGTCTATTTTTATACGAAACCGCAATAGACGTGCGTCTACTATTGCGGGTCTAGGTATGCATAGAAAGATTATAGGAAATGGGCCAATTTAAAAGACTCAGATTTGCAAGCCTATAGTCTTTACTAAAAGGATTGGTTACTATTAGGCTTAGACATAGTTAACAGTAAAAACATAGGACTAAAAGGGAGATTGTGAGTGTGTTATAAACCTCTGTCTACCTCATCAGTAATACACAGGCGTGAGTATATAAACAGGTAAAATTAGACATATTGACAACACACTTATACTTTTTCCACGATATTTATTATTGAAACAGACCGGTTTCGCCTTACGGCATTCTCAAAAGTTCATATTGACAGTTAGGAACATAATGTATAAATCATTTTTAAATTTAATAAAAGTAGGTCAATCTAAACATTATTACCTACCCTCAATTTTGGGGAAAAAGTTTGTACTGGTACACATAATTTTAAAACTATCCACTTCCAACAATTGCAATGCTCATGACTGTTAGGGCCGTATTCTAGAATGACGCTCAACTCACACTCGATTTACCTGAGGACAGATTGTATAGAACAAGGGTGCCCAACCCTAGGCACGCGGGCCACATAGTGGCCCGCGGACGAATTTCGGGTGGCACGCGCAAGCCACTGCGAGAGGAGCAAAAAAAAAATCAAATCAAAAAAAAAGTCGCAAATGCTATGCTATTTTTTCTTTTCACTCAAATCTATCGAGTATTCATCAAAATGATATTATCTCTTCATATCATAACTAAAAAGTTTAAAATAATTTTATTTTATTTTATTATTATGATTTTGATTGTATTGATAGTTTGGTATTATTAATAAACTTAAATAACTTAATATTGTACTAGTGCACTTTGTTATTATACTAATTTTTGTAGTTACATTCCATATTATTGAGTTATAATTTATACGCGTGAAAATGTTGTAAAATAGGAGCTGTCACTGGCGTGGAACGGATCCGGCGGCTGGGTCTGAGGTGACTCTGTACAAAACTGAGGCCATGTTCTCTCATAGGCCTCGGCGTGCACCACCGGAGGGATCCAACCTCACAGTGGGAGACACTCTCATCGGCATCCAGATCAAGATGACATATCTGGGGCTCGTGTTCGACGGGCCAGATATCGGGGAGCGTCTCCGAAGTCTGGCTCCCAAATTAAGATGCACAGCTAACGCTCTGGCGTGGCTGCTGTTCAACATGAGGGAGCCAGAGCAGAGGAGGAGGCAGATGCTGCGGGAATCGTACGCTCCATTGCCCTATACGGGTGTCCCGTGTGAGCGGATGCCCTGAAGTCTAGGCACGTGCACCTACCGCGTGCACAGCAAGAGACGATGGCCATCAAGGCCATCAGGGGTTACCGCACGATATCCTATGACGCGGCGAGTTTTCTTGCCGGATCTCGGAGAGCGAGGCTATGGACAAACATGGCGAGTCACCGGCAATTAATCTTGACATCGCCAAAGCTTTTATAGAGTCTGCCACAAATCGCTTCTTTCCAAGCTTTCAACCAGCCTTTGCTTCCTGCTTCCTGCAGGAGCGCCATATTCGCGTCCTTTGTGATGGACGAACGTAGTTCTTGCAGGTAAATGCTGGCGTACCGCAGTGGTCTGTCTTATCACCCATTCTCTCTCTTCTACATATCAACGATATTCTGACCACCCGGCAGCATTAATTGCTATGCAGACGATAGCATCTTACACGGGAGTTATCATGGGTATACTGCGGCCGAGCAGTCCGATATATAGTCTGAGCGCGGAAAAAAAAGCAGCTTCTTGTCACTGAGCTCGACCGGATCCTTAATCATATTTCCCAATAGGGCTCTGAGAACCTGGTCGAGTTCAATGCCAACAAGACACAGGCATGTGCATTTACAGCAAAGGTATCTTTTTTCCTTCCCTCTGTGGCATGGCCACTGCCACTGCGGGACAATCTCAGTATTCTCGGTATGGATGTTCGCTGCCTACTGAACAACAAAAATTATATTGAGAGTATAATCAAAACAGCCTCGCGTAAACTCGGAGTCCTGAACAAAGTGAGAGGTTTTAACACGCCGGAGCAGCGGTGTCTTCTGTCTCCTGCGTGGAATACTGCTCGCATCTCTGGGATGGCTTCGCAAAATACTTACTTGATACACTCGACAGGTTCCAGTGTCGTGCGATCCGCATTTTTGGGAATCCTGAGATCACGTAGAGTTGTGCATACTTGGCAGTATTTTAATTTTACCGTCTCTGCTATGGTGAATGTTCTGATGAGCATTTCCAATTAATCCCACCCTATCCTTTCCTACACAGAAAAACGCGTGCAGGACATAAATGTCACTCGCATACGGTGCAAAATATTCGGTGACTCCTTCCTCTGCCGTACCATTAACTCCTGGAATTCCTTACCAGTTTCCCTCTTCCTACAGTCCCGGATCCTTTAAGCGGGGCGCGAAAAAGCATCTGATGAGGCCGACAAGCTGAGTGCCACCATTGTAACACGATACTTACGTGTCTATAATGGTGACCCTCTTTTCCGAGACTGCCTCCAGCTTACCAGCAGGCGAGGTGAAGTCAAATTGACGTTATAAAAAAAGTTCTTTCAGTGCCATATCGTTACCGAAAAAAGGCGCGGGAACGGGGACACGAACCCGAGCCGTGAAGGGCACACCGTAGTAGCGGCGATAAGACCCATCATGGGGGAAAGCTAGAGAGGCCGCCATGTAGCCTCTCTAGCCACTTCTCCATCCTGCAGGTTATGCACGGATGCTTCGGGGTTTTTCTGCGTTGGATCCGGTAAGAGTCAACCACTGAATGCCATCGTAATGACGCGGGAGACGCCATCACCGTAGGAGTGACAGTTCTCTCGCTTGCCACCTTGATCACGGCGATAATACGCTGCGCGAGCGCGTGGGCTGCCACCCCTCCTTTTGAGAGCAAGTAATATTTCAAAAGGAGACGGCGGAGTAGGAACGGAGGGGATTCGCAGCCCGCACAGCCCGTGACGAGCGTAGGGAACGCGGGCGTCGGAGGTGCAGAACAGGCCTCTGTCCCTCATGAGCATGGGCCTGAGGGTGGTGACGGATGGAGCCGCCTGCACCTCCTCATTCCCAGGGGCTAGATGGGGATGCGATGGTCCCAATACCCGAAGAGAGCCGGCTCGAGGGAGATGGGCAAGAGATCAGCCAATTTCATCTTACGAAACGCGGGGGTGGGGGGGGTGGATGTAGTAAAAAGATGTACTGGCCCGCCAAAAATGTCCAAATCGTAAGTTTGGCCCGACAGCTAAAAAGGTTGGGCACCCTTGGTATAGAACTATAGACAATCTGTCTGACAGTCTGTCCAATCTGTGGAATCTGTGCATACAATCTTGCCTCCGGTAAATCAAGATTCAGCTGAGTGGCATTCTAGAATACGGGCCTTAATGTAAATCCTTGAGAATGCCGTAAGGCGAAACCGGTCAGGTTCTATAATAAATACTATGGAAAAGTATAATTTGTGTTATTAATATGTGTAACAGTATAAATAGTCTGGACAACGTTATGTCGAGGTGTCCAAGCAAGGTACAGCTATTGGCTATTCACGCCAACGTTCTCGTATTAGGACAGTGACACACTATGTCGATTACTGTAAGGGTCGCACACACTGTGGGTTAGATAGTGAACTGTACCGTTAACTGTCGCCATTATTGATAACGGCCCAGAAGTCAACAACGTCCTGAAATTATATAAATTCGTGTCTGAATATTTTGAAGCTGTTATTGTTAGTTTAATTGACGTTGTGTGTGTGTCTTTTCTCGTTACGGTATTGATGGAACGAGTTCATAATGATAATACAGTAGATAATCGTTATTATAAATAACATCACCACTAATATAAATAATATCACCGTCACCGTTATTACCAATAACATTGACGTTACTATCAATAACGATTAGGTTATTAACGAAAATATAATGTATTTTTTTTTTAAGTTATATTTATAGACCAACTGCGACCGCTATACCGCATCCTAGGTGGCATGGCGGGGGACGAGGTAAAAAAAAGGGGGAAGTTAGAGCATGAATCGAGAGCGAGCGACATACCGCTGTGAGCGTTGGTGGCGGACTGACCAAATCTGACTGTTGGTCGATACTCCCCCGTCTCGCCGCGCACATATATCTCAGGACACATAATCTTGGACTTAAATCGCCAAATATACAGGTCCTGGCGCAGATTGTTTTGTAATAATCTTATTTGGTGAATTTGAGCTCGTTCACCGCCGTAACACGCCGTGCTATCCTCAAAAGAGACCATAGTCTGTACTGCGCATATAGAGCACATTTTAGGTCCTAGATATATGTACGAGTGTTGGCCGAAAGTATTAACTTTCAGATTACTGATTAACGATAAAAAATTAATGATTAATTAATCATAATCAAAAAAAATGATTATGATTAATTAATCATAATCAAAAAAATAATTATGATTAATTAATCATAATCAATCATCATTTCAGCCACAGGAAGTCCACTGCTGGACATAGGCCTCCCCTATAGATCTCAATCTTCCTGTGGCTGAAATGATGATGATGATGATGATGAATCATAATCAAATTTGACATGATTATGATTATTAATCATAATCATTACTCGTTAATTTGATTATTTGATTAACTAGGTATTTATCAGCTACTTTATTGGAACGAAGTTCCTTATCGCGCGTGCGAAAGGGGGCTAAACGGAAGAAATTAAGAGCAAAAGTTGTAACGACACTTTTTGCGTGACGTCACGTCACGTCTTATCCGTATACTTTCGTTACGTAGAATTAATAATATTAATCAAGTTAATCAATTAATAATTAATGATTAAATCAATAATCATGATTAATCAAATTAATTAATTGATTAAAAATATAATCGTTTAATGCCAACACTGGTACGTGCTACCCTCAAAAGACACCAAAGAAACGTGTAATGCGCGTATAAAGCACATTTTAACTCCAAGATATGTCTCGAGCAATACCCAAGGCGCGGTACAGCGTTCATACTACAGTTAGACGTACCTCGCGTTGCAGCTTGCGCCGTTCCTGCTTGAGCGTTTCCTCGTGCTCGTCCTGGTGGTCCTGGCGCGCCCTAAGGCGAGTCAACTGCGCCTCGAGCCGAGCCACGTGTGCCGCGTGTAAGGCCGCCTCCGCCTCAGCCCGAGCCGCCCTACCCTTCGCCTCTGACAGGCTCTTCCGTGCCGTCTCCACTGGGGAAGTTAATTCACTTATTAGTTTGATGCTAATTCGTTAATTTCAGTCGCATCCGAAGCTGTCCTTCTGGGATCCGCTTTACTAGTGTATTAGCGGATTTGGCTGGACTATGATATTTTTTTTTAGTTTGTTGCTAATATCACAGAGCAAAGACAGAGAGCGCGGCCTAAGTGTGACTGAGGATATCAGAGTAAGATGCGAAAACTAATAAATGGTTTTCTGACATGATTTAAGGCACTAAGGAGAATTGTAAGAACTATTTGGTTCCCTAATAAAAAAATAAAAATAAAATAAACGTGGCATAAATCGATGCACTGTCGACGTTCGTCCATAACATAGCTTAGTGTCTCCAAATTTTATTCAACTCAATGCTAGATCCCTATTACATTTGTGATATCTGAAATAGTTATTATAAGAAATTGTATAAGTTTTGCTATTATATTACTCAGAAAATAAAGAAGTGGGCGGGATATAATACGACATTTTCACCACACTCTCACCCTCGCAAAAGGGGCAAGCTTTCTTTTATAGAGAGATCTAATTACAACGTCTTCTCGTTGCATATGCTCTATTCACAAAAGGAGACGATTATTATTAAAGCACTAGCGATGCTGCTTACACTCGTTCTCGTACTCCTGGTCGTGATGGTTGGCCACTCCGTTCTGCCTGGCGGCGCGTTCCTCGTTGAGCTGCAGCTTCAGCTTACGCACTTCCGATTCCAAGGACTGCTTCGAACTCAGCAACTTTTGCAACCGCACGTCTGTAACATTATTAACTAAATTACTGAAAATCCTAGATGAAGTTACAATGGAAAAGTGATTCTGCGCGTTATACGGTGCGCGGAACGTTGTAAGGATGTGCGTTGTAAAGTTCTTAGCTAAACAACGTAGATGCTAATGGTCTTACTATAGTAAATAAAAGGCTTTCATCCAAGCCTAAAGTGTTATCGTGGAGCAAATTACGTTTTATGTGTAATAGTAGACAAATCGATTGGGTGTCAACCTCAAAGAGCAAACACAACCAAAAACGTAATATTTGGAATAAAAAGCTTAAATAAAATATGGTGGTATGGAACAAAGTTTAATAATGATAGGGCAATTTCGTGACAGAAGCAAACGGAGGACAGTATTATCTGCCAATTCTAGAGAGAGGAAAGTGTGTATCTTGGACCTAATTTGTGAAACAAACGTGCCCTGGCGCGCGTTGATTGTTTTATAATAATCTATGCTTGGTGAATTTATGCTCGTCCACTGCAGTAGCACCCCATGCTATCCTCAAAAAACACCCAAGAAACGTGTACTGCATGAGTACATTTGGGCACATATTAATCCAAGATATATGTCCCGAGCAATATCAAAGGAAGGAAAGCGTGTACGTACCTAGCGGGCCTTCCCCAGCGTCGTTGAGCAGCTGTTCGGCGTGGTGCGACACTAGCGCTAGCGGTGGGACGGCCCCCACGGCCTGCCCCACGCCGGGCGGCGCGGCCTCTAGAGCAGCGGCCTCCACGAAGGCGAAGCCCGCCGCGGCCGCCGCGCAGTCCCGGGCCCGGACCGCGTCCCGGGCCGCGCTCAGTTCCCGGGATACGGACTCGTGTTCGCGCTTCACTCGCTCCAGGGAAGAGCATTTTTCTCTGTGTTCTCGCTGTATACAAGAATTAAACGGAATTTTTTTAACTATTCAAATTGATTAAGATAGAAAAAGGAGAATACAGCTCGCACGGGACTCGAACCCGCTATCTTTCCTTTACAGGAGGAATATATTCGTTTTTTTCTATCCTATAAAATAGATGGATAGATAGATCAAAAAATCAATTTCATTTATTCAATTTAAGGCACATAAAGAGCACTGTATATGAACGTCAAAATATTACAATATCATGTCAAGTTAAAAAAAAAATAGTATAATTATGATTAATATAAAATTAATAAATCATTTGAAAATGATTCTTTCGCTGGTTCGGTAGTTGGTTCTACTGAGAAGATACCAGCAAGAAATTCAGAGAACTCAATTATCATTTTTATTTTATTTTTTAAATATAGTTTTTATACAATTTAGGTATAGCGCACCTATAGTGATGTTTCACAATTTATAATGTACGAGCAATCAGTGATTAGGATGACCATGCATTTTTATCATTAAGATATTCATCTATAGTATCCTTTTTCCATTAATTTTAATTTTACTTTAATTTTAAACTTATTAAGAGGCATGTATCACACTACTACACAACCAATATAGGTATCTATCTAATTTTAGTACCTACGAGATAATTACGAAGAGTGAACTATGATTGAATTATTGTTAATTATCACTTTACACCATAATGAAATTAGCTCTCCATTGTGAAACAAAACCCGAATTCGTTAAGTATAAGAAGTTCGCTTAGTGCACTATTAAGGTTAGGTAATATAATAATCGCATGTGACTGCGGAGCCCCCGTGCAGTCCATGGCGCACTTGGTTTCGTGTCCCCTATATCCTACCTCCTGCACTAAAGAAGACCTAAACAAAGTCACTAACAGCGCAGTCGAGATGGCAGAATATTGCTCTCGAATATTTTAGAGCAGTGAAAAAGAGGATCATTGACACAAAGAAGAAGAAGAATATAATAATATCGATACGTTACCTGTAACTGCGCGTATTCTTCGTGGAGCTCTTCTATCCTGTCCTTGAGCAGTTCGAGCTGGTAGCCTAGAGCCGCCTTGTCGTTGTCCAACTGCGCGTTCAGAATCATCGCCTTGCGGAATTTCTCCTCCACTTCCTTCAGCTCGTGCTGGAAATAACAGAAAACAGGATCAAAAAATGTATGAAGTATCAATAGCCTATTGCAGTCCATCGCTGAACATTTAACATATAAAAATGAATCGCAAAATGTGTTGGTAAGCGCATAACTCACCAACGGCTCTACCGATTTCAATAATTCTTTTTTTGTTGTGTTTGTTATTATCGGGAGAAGGTTCTTACGAAAAAAAATAATAAAACAGTTGTACAGAAAATTTCAGAAAGTAACTTTTCTTTTTCTCATACAAACTTTTTCTATTATGTGTGAGAAGTTTATGTTTACGTTACGGGATTAGTATTTAGTAGTAGTAGGTAGTAGTAGGAATGGGAATGAGAATAGGAATAGGAATGGGAATAGTAATGGGAATGGGAACGGGAACAGGAATGGGAACGGAATTGCACGCGGGTGGAAAATATGGCGGTACGAAGTTCGCCGAGACAGCTAGTTTAACATAGATCCCTGGTCTCTCCCAATGGCCGCTATAACACGTGATTTTCCGCCTTCCACATGCAATTTGTCCCAGGTACTTTTTCCATTTTGTATACTCGAAATAAGTATAGAATACTGTCTTTGTAACCGTGTGGTGATAGAGAAAGAACACAAAGTATCACCACCCCATCTCCTCATCATTCGAAGAATGTCGTAAGGCAACTAACGAAAAGATACGCAGTCGATATCACTGCGAGAGAAGGAAAGCTCAAAATAAAACCCTGTACCAACCCGTCTGGCCAGCGTGGAAACAGTACGCTTTGGCGTCTCCCAACATTGGGAGAGGCCTATGTCCAGCAGTGGACTGTGATAGTCAAATTGAATGATTGAAGGTCTACATTAAGACGCAGCTACTTACTCTAAGGTCCTTGATGCTGAAGGTTTCGTCGACGGAGTCTTCGGAGCTGCGGCGCGGCGAGTGCACCGAGCTGGCGGGGCTGAGCGCCGCCAGTCGCGTGCGGTCACGCCGTCCCACGGCCTCTGGGAACATTCAGGCACATTGACATTTAGGAAAATTTACTCTTTGATGGGTATATGGCCTAAGTTCTTCAGGACTATCCGTTAAGTCAACCTTTCTAGCAAGTTCCCGTACACATGCTATTTGACGGACAAAGCTATCTCGAAGGTTACCCTTTAGGAGTTCCTCGCGAGGTCAGACGGCAATTTTCGCGACTTTGCGATGAGGTCACGAGGTTTAAATGCCACAGTCAACTTGAGATGATGATATGTGATAATTTCTACCAGCGATTTCAACCAAAGAGTCATAGAGGAATCATAGAGGAGTTTGTTCACAACAGCAATCACTTCCAGAAATCTCGACATACCAATCAAAAACTATAAGTGGAGGACTCCAAAATGCAAACTCTAGACGCTATCAGGAAATAGCTATGAGGATGAAGCTCTCAGTACTTAGAATATCTACAAGTTTCTTACAACTACAGAGTTAATTCTTTCCCTCACCTGTCTTTCCCCCATACATATCATACGCCTTGTCGGCATGGTCCTCTTGTTCCCTCTGCTGTCGTTCCAGCTCACGCATGCGGATCTCCCGCGCCTCCGCCCGAGCAGCGCGACGCGCCGCCAACCGCTGTTCTGCCTGGAAATAAACATACAACGTTCTAAATACAAAATACAACGGTGTTGAACACAGTAATTTTTATTTTTATTCCCAGAAGGCCCTTATTTCAGAACAATGCTCAGTTGTGAATCGATCATCACAATCACAATGAAATTAGAACTGTCATCTAAAAAACAAGTTCTCAGACCTAGTTCAGGTCAGTTCAGGTACAGATCAATATTCAGGACTGAGTATAGTTCTGGAAACGGGCTTTAGATTCGTTCGTGCATGGAATTATACTTATTGAAACCTTTAAAAAAACCGAGAAATTTTATGAAGACTGTACAAATGTGGGACATTTATACCATACAATATTATTGGAATCAATATCACACATCATTTATTATAGAACCCGTAAAATTTGTGTCCGTACACCGTGGGCCGTGGGTCCGTTTCCCGCATTGCTAAGAAAGAAAACGCATTTATTATACTTCCTAATTTTCTAATTTCCTTCTGATTACTTTCGAGTTCTAAGACAGCTTAACTATCCTTGGAATTTACTGAATGCCATTCTCGATATTTTTCACAGTCACTGCTGTGAAGACATAACTGAGTGTATGAGTTATTAGGGATTGGATATTTGATATTTCAGACAATACACGCAGTGTATTACGCAATTTACGCATTGTCTGCGTAAATAACAGTAATCGAACTCGCACGCTAATGGAAGGATTAGTTAACCTATTTATTCCCCGGTAAAATTCTAGGAAGGAGACACGTTTGATCTCAACCAGGCGACGTATCGAGTTAGCAAGACTATATCGGATTCAGAGCATACGATTCAGATATCCTAGTTGGCAACGAACAACCCTGGTTAATTGAAATTGTTTATTTACTACTTATAATGCAGAACAGTGCCAAAGAGACGGGCGCAAAGCGATATGTGGGTGGAACATCATTGCCTGTAGTTTGTAAGTTAGATACTCCTCAAAGTAATTAACTTGCATATTAATCGTTATAGCATTAGCCTTCCCTCGTTCGTGTATCTACGTGGTGCTTTTATACTGATTAGAGTTATTTAGTGGTTATACGAGTAAGCAGCATAGCCACAAAACTAGTTTCAAATTACTTATTCCTAGTGGTTTAGTTCAATTATGTTTAAAATTATTGACGCGGTATTCGCGATGGCAGTAGCATAGTCCAAAAACATTGGTTCGTGAAAATGGTGACTGTAATTTTCTTTTTGTACTAATTAATTAAGTACTTATGCAGTTTTTATGAACACAATTACATAAGAGCAAACCTTACTTAAAACGTCATTTTCTCACAAACCTCTTTTTTACTTTTATTGCTGCTATAATGTAAACTACAATACAATTACTTGTTGAAGTTTATTGCGATGTAAATATTAATAATAATGATTTTGACATTTATAATCATTATCATTATTGACATTTTTGTATCCCTTGACATTCCACTTTATGACATGTCGTTTTATATAATTATTTTGATATCACTTCTTCACGTGCTACTTCACTTCAGAGAGCTACATGCATGACTTAGGACGTCCACTGCCTTGTGCATGTGCACGCCTGCGGGGTCCTGTTTCGTACAAAACGTATTTATTTTTTGCATGATATTCGCTCCAAAGATCTATTGGCGAGAAGAATTCTTTCTTGATATTCCATAGATTCACCATGCGAGTGCCGGATTCATCGCGTGGCTGCCAGGCAGAGGGAATACTCACGACCGTGACAAAGACTGACACAGACGTAAGTTGTAAGGGAGTACAACATAATGTTCGCAATAAATGCTTTTGTGTACAACGAAATCACGAAATGTAGAGACCATAAAAACGGATAATGGCCACCATTAATAATAAGCGAAATAAACATAAAAAAGGAAAGTTCAAGAAAGTATAAATTATGGTCATATACAACATAAACGTAGCCTAGATACATAAGAGCTTGTTGCGTGATATAATTGCATGTAATTACGTGTACGCACAACAGAATCTGAGGTAGGAAACCTCCTCGTGGTGCTTCCTAATCGAAGGAACTGGCAACACTACCCTTGCTTCTGGAGTGGTGCTGCTCCAGAACAATGTTCTGCTGAAGCGGCTCATGTTATGGTAACACACAATGGCCCAAAAAACAGCGGACAAAATAGCCCCCTTTCCGTTATGGCAATTCGGTTTCACCGCGTGTCTCTCATATTATTAGTTCAGAGCTCAGAGGATTCACTGTCGAAAAGACAAAAAAGCAGGCTGGTTGATTAAATCTTTCAGAAATGAGTGCATAGTCTGGCAAAGTCCGCTCGTTTAAATTGTAGTCCTGGCCAACAGCGAAAAGGAGCGGTGGCTGCGAGGTAAAGAAACAAAATACCGAGTAAACATTTCAGAAATAGTGTTAAATAGGAAGAGACTCCAGCGATTTGAGTGATGGCGGAAGACAGATTTTAATGCATTGGAGCAAGAACATCTAAAACACCTAGGTGCTGACGAAGCTAGCTCACCTACAAAACATTTTCGCCATGCATTGACATGTGCCAGGATATCGTTCGTTAGTTTATGTCAGCAGATGTTATGAGATGAATACTTTGAGATCATAAATCTATGATCTCAATACATCATAGCATGACTTCATTACTCACTGTATTTGTAAATATGTATACAAGCATCAACGGACACGAGTAAACAACACCCATATCGCATAAAATAAACATTTTATGTCCGTTAGCCCAATTTTCATTATTCAAACCTACCTACATTGTATTATCTGCTTAATATAGTATTTTTGTTTAGGGCTATTTCTCAAGTAACTGCCGTGTGGATCTCAATCTAAAATGGCAAGATCCTTGTTTTTTTTTTCATATATTTGGTTCGTCAATTGACTGCAACCCGTTAGATGTTGAAAAGGCGAGGTGCACTCCAGAAGATACGGACCACCATTTCTGATGCTATTGGCCTTAAAATGGAGATCCCTAATTTGACGGCCTTGATAGATTTTTCACGCCCCACTTGAAGGACCTGTCTGATGTTGGCAAGTGGCTGCCTGGCTGGTAGCTGAGATTGGATTGGAGGAGATCTTAGTAAGGCTCTGTATACACGCGACTGGTTAAACCCTTTTTATTATCCGTTGGCTCTCACTATTCTTAGGCAGCGTCATAGTGCGTTGTGTGTGACGTTTATGGCTTAGGTGGTAACGGCCGCACTATAGAAAATGAAGCTAAAAGTAAAACTAGCAGTAGCAATTGTAGCATGAAATCACTGCAAAGCGTTGACTGAGTTACGTCATGTGAGAGGAAGGTGTTGAAATATTCGGAAGTGAAGCGATTAACGGTTGCAGCTTGCACCTCGTTACTAGGAAGTAATGTCGGCAAGCGTCAGTATGGTACAAGGATATTGAAATGTGCACGATTCAATTTGCTCTTGGTTTTATATATGCTTGCAATTAGGTGAGAACTGCATAATGAATCAAGGGCATATTAGGCAGTCCGCACCTAATTTCTACGGAATTTTCTTACTCCTTTGCCCCACCAGTGGGGACGCTTGGAGGGGTAAACTGGAAATACCCCATGTAATTAGGAGTAAGCGGGTGAGCCAATTGCCGTCGGTTGCAACCGGCGACCAATTTTCGAGACGCGTCATGCTGGTAATATAAATTTCCAAACCGAAAATCTACCACCATGCTCGCACCAGTAAAGGAACTCGGAATCGAAACGCCAGAGGTCGATTCTCCTTTCTCTCTAAATAGATTCGGCATCTCCTGCAAAAGCAGGTCCACTCATTACTCTACCTGTATTTCGATGAGGCACTAAGTACGGGAATAAGATTATTTCAAATTGCCGCAACCACCAGGCTACGTGGTGGGTAGCAAATACCTGGCAATGGCGCCCCCGCCGGTTCCAGGTAGAAGGTGTAGGCGGTAGGCCCAAGAAGTCCTGGCTTGACGTCGTGGAGGGTGACATGCGTACAAATGGTCTCACTACCATGGGCGCCCAAGATCGTGTGAAGTGGAGGAGGAAGAGCCGGAAGGCGGACCTTGAGCTCCGAGGTCATCTATGACCACGGATGCAATCAAGAAAATGCGTGTCCATTAATTCAAATTTAGTTAGAAATAATGTAGTTGAATACTTATTACTAATAGTAAGCTAATGACGTGACTGTACATGATTAGTTGTTGCGGTTGACGTTCCGTTAATCCCCTAAGCCTTTAAGTAGATTGCGAAGTGTGGCTGAACGTCAGTAATCAGATTTAATCATAGAATTATTAAACTTTATGCAAATACTCTCAAGAGTAGAGCCCTCTGATGGCGTCTTTAGATATCTTACATAATTCAACCTGGGTACGAGAGAATGCCTTACATCCCGGTAATTGAGACCTGAGCCGACGTGCTGTTTTAGTCGGTTAGAGGCCGACATGACCCCGGAACGAAGGCATTCGCCGCCTTCCGTCAGCCGGATGTCCGAAATGTACGAGAAAAGAAAGTATAACTAGGACTCTTTTATGCAGTAAAGAATAGGAAAATTACGCAAATTGTGTTAAAGAATAAATCGTCATAACTAGAAACTGTGTGCTCTTACGGGTAGTCGGAAGTGTCCATGTGAAGTCTTCGCTCCACAGTCCACATAATGATTTGTAGATAAGCCATAATGATAAGATATAACGATAAGAGTTAATGCAATTCAGTTTTATTTTTAAATATCATTGTGTTCGAGGGGAATTACTCACCAGGAACCTCGCATTAGGTTATGCAATGACATCAATATAAACTCATTATGCAATGATTCCACTGTATACATTTATGTTAGATTAAAATCAATTCTCAGACTGGTTTCACCTACGTCTTAATCTGTAATTTGCAAGTGATAATGACGCCACTACATTTAAATTTCGTATTTAATGACGCCAATTAACGATGCAAGTGATTGCCGTTCTAAATCTAAATTAAAGGTACATGACCCACTTCATATAAAACGTTACCGTAGAACGCTTGTATTAATAGTGTCATGCGCGTTGCAACTTGCAGAGGGGATCGTATATCGTGATCCGGTATCAATATAGGGCCGTCCCTATATTGATCGGGATCTCGTTTGCACTTCAATAATATCAATATTATATTTATCATCTAATAACTCCCATACTTAAACATCGAGGTCCAAATGCGCAGTTAAGACTGGTAAAGCGGACCCCAGACTCCGGGGTGAACAGCTTCGGATGCGACTGGGAATTAACGGTAGAATGTAGAAGAACACCCTTACAGATCATACGAAAAGCAGCATATTATGATGGTGCTTGGTGGTGCTTGGACTACCAAGGACCAAGCACAGAAGCACCACCAAGAACCAACTTGGTGGTGCTTCTGTTAAACAGGCCCATTCTTATTAGTGCCAGTATAAACTAACATCAAAACAAATTAGTCAAAGCCACAAAATTCTTCACGGTCAAACGTGAAAGGATAACAATGTTTTGGACATTAGCATAATTGGATAATAAAATATTGCATTGTATAATTATGTTGTTGGTACAACGGCGTGAGGCACTGACAGGTCGTAAGGTGAACCGCTGCTAGGAGCGGGTGTGGGCGTGGCTGCCCCTCCTAGTCTAGACTTACTAATGTATCGTATAATTCACGAGTACCTACTTATTGCTGAAACGGGGTAGCCCTACTAGACAATGCATAAATTGAATGCCTGTAGGGTGTGTTTCTACTGTGGCGGAGACGAGCGGAGCGGATTGGTGTGATTGATTCAATCGCATTGCATAAAATCTACGTCTTACAATCATCCTCTATCCCCCAAAAAACTGACCCCTTGCAAACAACTTGAAGTAGTGCAAAATTTGATTAAGATAAGATTAATAATTCATAGAACATTAAAATCTACGCACAATAAAGAAGGGTGATTATACTTTTGAAGTAGATTTTTTAACCCCAAAATAATATCATGTTATATGTTTCAAGGTGTTCAGCACACAAAAATGAACAGTAGTAATAATAATACGACTGTATTGCGATTATTGCGAACTAGAGGAGGGCTGCGTTATCGCGAAGCCGCACTTCCCGTCGCCCGTAGCTAACGGTTCATACCCGCATGACTTCCACTGCACGACACTTTATTATCAACTATTTCTAACCAATTAAAAAAAGAAAAAGATATGACGCCACGTTTCTAATATGTCGATTTTTAAGACGATTTTATTGGGTTCATTGGTATCAAAAAGTATGCCATTATGAGTGTCCTCTCATGAGCATCATCTCAGCTGCGTTCTTCCCGGTAATCCCGGTTGCATCCAAAGCTTGCACTTTGGATCCCGAGATCCGCTCTCCTACTCTTTCTCCTCTTAAGTATCTGATCCCGTAACTTCGAGAGGAAAGCCTGCGCCAGAGCATCATTCTTTAATGTCCAGGTACCTACCGACTCAAAGAGATGTTGCTTTAGACTGAATATCTTGGTGAGGCCCACAAATGCTGTAAACTATGAAAGTTAACAAATCTTGGAAATGTAATTTAACCAGCTTATAATTATCACATCGATTTGAAACTTTGTGAGTATGTGAAATTCTAATTAGCATCTCATTTGACGTCATGTTATGAAGCAACGATATGGATAATGGAACTCTTCAATGGTCAAAGTCAAAGTCAAAGTTCCTTATTTGTTGAATATGATACAAAAATGATACAGATGGAGAATAGGAAACCTTTAAAATTAGGTCTTATCATATGCACGAGTCCCATACGTTATTCATAACAATAATTTCTTAACCAAGGAGAGTTTAGCTTTAGGAAGACCACCCATTATTGAAAACTAGAAAGTGAAATAACCAAGACATTCTTTTCATAGATAAGAAAAGGTAATATTCCAAAACAATAAATGAAACATGAACCTCAAAAACAAAAGATATCACAATCGGGTAATGGATGAATCGATTACGAATGAGCTCACCGGTGATAAACAAAAATGCGATAAAAACAAGTATCTGGACAAGGTAAGTATTGGTGCTGATTCTGCTATTACAAAACTCTCTAAACTAGACTAATTACTTATATAATAGCTAAAACGATGTAAACAAAAGATGGGGACATTAATCTCTTTACAGCCTTTTAATTCGATGCCAATTTAGAGATAGTTTAGTATAGTTAGATGCGCAATAGGATCAGCACCAAAGTCAAATCTTCTTTACATACAAAAAATTGAACAAAGGTCTTACTTTACATTCAAAAATTTGAGCAAAGCTCTTACGTCACCATTGCCAAATATTTGTAAAGTATTTCATTAAAAATTTAATTCAGGACACATGGTGGGCTGTGTAAATAAAGACGTGTGAGCAGACGTGGTGACATCATCCTTCAAGACAATGGCTTAAGGATACGGTCATTCGCCACCGTCCGTGATTGTATCCTTGACGACTCGTGAACAATATAAACAGTCCTTGTCTGTATGTTAATTTAAACGCATACGCATGCCACCGTCTTAACAGAGAAGCACCCTTATAGAACTGTGCTGGAACTAGAAGGTACTGTAGTAATACTAGAGTAACCACTTACTATCAGGTGGACAGCATGATCCAACAATATCTCAAACATTCATAAATTTTCAGGCATTTGAGTTTCGATGGAACGAAACTTGTAAAATTGTGCTCCTTTTTTGGGCAGTAGTGTAACCTGTATCAATTGTGCGCTTTCCAAATAACGTGTCTGCTCAATAAGGGTAATAGTGTTCTAGTTATTGAGTGACAACTTTATGGAAAGTTGCTGAACAACCAACTGTCAGATAGGGGAGCCACACACTAAGCAGCAAGTTCACAGAAATTGCCTTACATTTACGCAGCAAATGCTTCTTGACAAAGAGATATCAGAGAGGCATTCGCTGTGTAAATGTAGAGTAATTTGCTGTGTGGTTGCTGCTTTGGTGTGTGGCTCCCCCCAGAGACAGACTATTGCATACGCCACAATTTCATTGTTTAGACACTCCCACCTGATTGGGAGATGAAGCCATTGTGGTTCCACTCTATTTGTGTCTAATAGACTTACAACAGTATTACGCTTTTGAATTTAGACAGCATCGCGTAACAATTAACCGCAATTTAACCGACAATGTGTTGCCTCATCCGACTTTACCTATTCATTTCCGGTAATTGTGATTGACCGATTACTCATTGAAGAGAAATGTCTACGTTGTTAATCATCATCAAGCAGGTGTTACACAAGAGTATGGCATTTTTGAAAATAATAGGATAATAATTAACTGTCGAGTTGAATCAGTTTTTTTTTATTAAACATCCAAATAGTAAGTACTGTGGAATTTTTGTATGAAATCACACGTTATGACGTTATAATATACTATTGTCAAATAAGTACTTATATGGCTGGATGGATAATAAATACGATAAAAAGCACAGATGTCTTTTTTACCGCTTTTTTATTACCCAATTGCAACAGTTAAGTCATAACAAAACTTAGCTGGTTCAGCTTCGATTTTGTCTCAACTTAACGAGATAGTTCGACATCGACTGTGACGAATTAACGTCGTACTTTTAAAAACAGCGATAGAATAGACCGTGACAAATTGCCAATGTCATAGTTTAACGTCAATTGTTTATGTTATTAGTATAAACAGATATTCCAAAGATGCTTTAGAAACTGGTGAACAATGAGCATAGCACATCGCCAATGTTATAGCTGAAGCACGAGTCAGGTGAAAACATTTCAGCTATTCCATTGAATACTATCTCTACGATGACACAATTGGTTTTATGATTAAGATAAACACTGATTGTATGAACTTATAAGAATAAGAATACATGGAGATGAAATAATTCAATGGATTTGAAATATTAGTCACGGTAAATCAGGTAAGGTTAGTAACTCAAATAATAATACAACTAGCAAGGACACTTAAAAGGACGTTGTATGATCAAAGAATTACTAATGCTTCTGCAGAAACTTTTTTTATAGATATGTTAAGTACGAGTATGAAAAAAAAAGCGGTTTTACTCACATAGACGGTCAAAATTCGTATTGTAATATATAACAACAGTTCGAGCTCAATCATGATCGTATGAGGTCACCAGACAATACCACCGCACAAGTGCGACCAGCTGATGTCACATACATACTGAACAGCAGTGTTTATTTACTACATATCATCTACATAACCCATAAACATTTTTCCTTTAATAATTCACGTTATGAAACGTATAGTTAACATGTGACGAATCGTATGAACAGCGTCTTATTCAGAATCGCGTAGACATGAAATTTTAACTTACATATAGGCTCAAAAGTTTGCAGGCAAGCGCTAACAAGCTCTCGGGAAACGTCATATCGATGCAATCTAGCTTCTAGTAAGACGAGGTCATCTCACCACAGAACTGGCCAGGTACGAACATGAACGCTACACTGAATATCTCTTACATTTTACTACAACTACAAAACACTACACTAATGACATATTCACGACAACATGTGTTGTAAGATTTGCTACAAAAACTGTAATTCTAACGTCACGTAGAAAACGGATGATAAGTAAAGCATGCTGTGTTCACCTGAGACAACTTTACTTAACTGTGACCTTCGAATTCCTACATTTGAAATACAGCGAGAGATAAGATAATCTCCGTAGAGGCCTATTTGGAACCATGAACTAAATTTAGTTTTGAGAGCACAATCATTTACACATTCGTGCAGCATTTTAAGGGAAAGGTGTTGCATAGCAGATGGTTGTAACGTGACGCACCTGTAAACCATTTTGAGGACCGGAAAATACTTTGAATTAAGCATGACACCATACAAAATTCAAAGAAGGTCAACACTGTATATTTGTAAATGAAATACGTACGTGATTCTGTTGGTCGCCAAGAATGCCGACTATTGAGGGACTTTGGTCGCCGTGAGAGTCTCTACGTAAGTCCGTTAGGGAGAAGCTCGGGTTCTCTGCATCGCTTGAGTGAGTCTCGCTTATCGTTCGAGCTAAATGCCTGGGTTGTTCTTTAACATCATTAGAAAAGCCATTAGTTGCTCCATTAACTTTGTGAATATCATCGTTCTTTGCTTCGTTTGCAGGCATATTGGATCCGTTCACATCACCGTTTCTTTCTATGATAGTTTCATCATCTGAATCACCAAAATCACCATCAGTAAAAGCATCTCCACTTTCGTCGTCGCTATTCTGAGGTGTAGCCACTTCAGATCGATGTCCCATGATTACCGACGCTGATTAACTGTTTGGTATTGTTGCACTTGTTCGTAGAAAACAAACAAACGGACACGCGCGACTGTTTTCAAATTCCCACATCTATAGCATGCGTCAACAAGTATGGACCGGGCTAATAGATTGCACCATCGTCTTTGCAACTTCAATAGAAAGGAAGGACGTAATTTTTGAACTGAATTAGATGCCTCCTCGCCTCAACTGCACTCTATAACGAATGGCGATAACACCTTATTGTCACGGTATAGTTTATCTTATCGATATTTTCCACTTTATTATGCGTTGCTCCTATTTTAGAGTGTTCAATAATAAAATTTGTTTTGTCATCAATCAAAAGAGTTTCTTTGGAATACTCACTTCACAATGATATTGTTTTTTATTATGTGTTTTAATTTAATAATAGACTGAAGTTAATAAATAACCCGTGAATAATATACGCGACACGTTTGCGATTAAAAAATGGCTCGTGAGGAACACGCGTGTGATTGCGTCGACGTCTCAGTGAGACTGCGTCTGACCACAATGCCCGGCCGCACGTTACACCGTGTTATAGTTGAACTATCGTTTTCATTAAAGTGTTATCGCAAATGTAATAAATAAAAAACGTATTGCTGTAGAAGGACATTGTTAAACTGGCTAACAGTTGTGCAGTGTGCAGCGGAAGTTGATGTCATTAGAAAGTTTGTAACGGGACCCGAACCGCGAACATACCTCAAAAGCACTGAAATGTCACAGAATTCAGAATATGTGGGAGATCAAAGACGCGCCGCTGTCACGTGCTCCTCTGACGCCCGTAGCACATCTCCGCCGTTTCGCGGCGGACAGCGGAACTGCTAGTTGAGTTTCGCTGTGTTCAAGTGTAGCTGGAGCAGCGAAACATGAGCGGAACTTGACACTTGTTATCTAATATGGAGCGCGTACCCGAATCTAACTGGTCCGTGTAGAACGCATGCGCCAACTACCTGACTTCTGATTGCTCCGTTCAACATGATAACGTCTTTTTCGCATGCGCGAACTTGATACCGTGCGTCAAGAACTTTCAAAATCAACAGGGCCGAAATTGGGTAATTGGCTGTCTAGTTAAATTATTAGTTACTTTATGGTGAGTGATAGGGAAAGGAGATGTTCACTTTTTGTATGGACAATGGGGACACTAATTTGCACAAATATAATATATATAAATTAGTTTTATATTTGGTACCATTATACGTTAACATTAAATAAATAAATAAATAAATATTGTAGGACATTCTACACAACGCTATCTAGACCCAAAGTAAGCATAGTTTAACTAGCTTGTGTTATGGGTTCTAGAATGCGGATAAACATACTTAGATACATTTTTTTTTGTAAATACATACATATTATACATAGAAATACCCAGACCAATGCAAATATTCATATTCATGCGCACAAATATTTGCACATTACATTTAGATAAATATAATATTAATACAATTAAAAGTCTATTATTATAATAAAAAGCGTACCTTCCACATTTAATTCTCTCTGAATTTCTAGCCATGCTTGCAATTTTTTCACGTTATTTTTATAATGTGGATGGCTTATTAAATAAATATAACGGGTCTATTTCTGATCTCTATGAGAAGCTTTTCGGTATATTCCACGTCCATCATTTAAAAAAACGTAGTTACGCTCAGTAGCTTTACCATGAATTGACACCAAAATTTGACAACTTCGTTACCAAATCGAACTGTGTATGCGAATCTGATTGGTCTGTGTAGAACGCATGCGCGAATTTTCTGACTTCTGATTGCTCCGCTTAAAATGACAACGTGATTTCGCATGCGCGATCCTTCGCAACCGTGTGTAGATTTCGAATCGTCGTCGCCTGTCAAAATCCAGGGCCGTATAGGGTATTTGGCTGTCAAGTCAAATTAAATACTTTTTACTAAACGTAACAGTAAGTTATAAAATATGTATACAAATATAATCGATGATTAATAATTATTAATTATATTGACCAATTATTATTTATATTATGATTGGACAATTTCTATGGTTGGACAATTAAAGAGTGATTGTCATTTTTCATAATTGGACATATAAGTCGTGCAAAGGACACATTTGACGTTATTGCTGGACTGGTCGCCGAGTGCAGACCGAGGGTTCAGATTCAGCCACCTGTCACCGCTTCAACCCGCTGGCGAAGTGGTGTGACATTCATATCCTTCCTTTCCGGAGTACAATGGGGACACCGTGCTTTTCACACCTGAGGGCTCTTAAATTATGGCCTAGAATCAGTCGGGGAGTGCGTAATAGGAGGCGTGCGGTTTTGAGTAGGTGCGATGGCCGACCGGAGTGGTATTTGAAGGGACTACCGAAAAAAAGTAGGAGCGTGATCAGAATTCGACGTGTGTGGAGCCGTGGGCAGCAGCTATGTATAATACTAGCAGGTGCCCGCGGCTCCGCCCGCGTGGAATTCGGATTCCGTTCCCACTTTTTTTTCGTGCTAAAGTTCCCTCGGATATGGTCAGGAGTGATTGTCGAACTGAACTGAACTCTGAACCACTAAAAACGCATGCCGTCGCGGGTCTTTATTTGCTAGCCTATGTTACTCCCATTATTGAAATCAGTCAACAACAAACAAAAAAAAACAAGAAAAGGACTTTCCTCTTTAGAATATTAGTGTACCTAATGTAGGTAATACCATCCTGTACAAAAAACTGTAGACGGCGAAAAAATAGTCAAAGTAAAACTTTTTTACTGATCTTGATTCATTTGGAATTTAAAAGACCCCTAATGCGGCCCTGCAATTTACGTGTTACGTAAAATTGTCACGTGACAACACTGACAAAATAGCGGACGAAGCGCGGAGGTGTGAACGGCATAGGCGAAACTGCGCGGCGAAAGAGATAGAAGATAGGTAAATCTATGCATTAGAACATGCCGTTTCGCTATAGTTTCACTCCTCGTACAACTGACAGAACATGGCGAAACAACCGCGGTTCCGCTATACGCGGTTTCGCGGCGGAGATGTGCTACAGGCGTGAATTCTTGCGTAGTAAATGTATAGCATTCCTAATCGCTACTGTTTCCTTCTATTCCAGTTATGTCGACTTCGAAGTTAGTAAATCACGACATTCACGACATTGTTGAGAGATTAGATTTTCCTTTTTACTAATTTTGCAGCAAAGTAACACACGCCTTACAAGATGGTAATCGGTTACCGTGACCAATGATGGTTTGGCCAATCACTTATGCCATAATTCGAAACGCGATTTACCTTTAGGCTTATTCTCTGTTGAATAAGAATAATAAATATCCTGGTAGTGTAATGTGATTTGTCATCATATGTGAAAGATTAGTGACATTGGTTTCCACTAATAAGGTTTAAAGGCTTAGGGTTAGCATAATAAATGCTTCAAAATTTCACTTAATCTTGGTTTGGTTTTTGCTTATATTGCAACAAACGTCATATCACGTGATGAAGGAATATAATTTTCTCCTATCTTACACTATAAATATCAACAACCAATTTGGTGATTGTTCTGATCTTGGAACTGTCAGTTCCGTATTCATTTAAATGGGCTTATTTTAATTTGGTATTTAAATTACATACATATTATACTCTCACCCGCATGTATAGTAGTCTCCCGAAGGTGTAATCACTGGTGTGTGACACGTGACACCCAAATTACCCATAAGCAAGGTGTGCTTTCGGTGATGAACTTACAAGTTATGAAAGCATAAAAGTATAGAGTTCCCTTTTAGTTAGTATCTCGATATAGGTGGGAGGAACACGAACACTGCGCATTTAAGCTGATAATGCTTAACAGTATATTTTATAACTGTGATGTTATTAATGACATTGAAATTATCACAGGAAATTGTTTGACATATAGCTGGAATAACAAACAATGATAAATAACTTTTTTCCTTACCACAACTAGTGACCATTTATTATATTTTAATAGTATGCCAGTCCACAGGTTGCCGGTAGAATTGGCAGTAACATAACATGCACCATATTAGTGAATTACGATTTTCCATCCGATGAAATTGGGTGCACGACCCTATTCAAATCAGTAAAAAGAATCAATGAACATCTTCAAATGTTTTAGGAAATACAGGTATGAGAAACATAAATCGGTCATCTACATAAACTGCCAAATGAATAGCGATAAAATCTGTTAAAAAGTGGTTTTATTCCAATGAGTGATATTCGCGTAAACTTCCGACAGGATCATAAATTGTCCAGTTGATACAACACAGACATCTCAAATACATAACTTCTTTAATTGCCTCATCCGGGAAGCAAACGTCGTACAATTTAACAAACTTTAATGCTCGTCAGCTGAAGAAATGCAGGCAGATGGCAATCCTTCATAGTACCTTGGTTGCATCTCCTACGGTTTGTGAGAGTGACCTTAGCACAGGGTCTAGGAATGCCAGTTGCTGGTTGAAGCAGGTAAATTGCATATGGCAATTCTAACTGCCCATCTCATCCAGTACTTGCGCGAGCTTCAGGTCAGCTCTGATTTATCGGATGCAATTCGGTTTAAGAGCTAGGCGTTTGATACTGTTATACGCCTGAGGGCTTTGACCGAAAAGATGGTGCGTAACGTCTTCAATAGTCTGCCGTTCAGCTGCTTCAGGGAGGCATTCGGGTATCATGGTATACCTGATCTGCTAGTGGCTGGCTATTCGATGGATAATTGTGTTATATAGTTCGAGATGGAAGTATTGCTAGGCCGGCCCAAGTCGTGCGGTGTCCCACAGGGGTCGATCTTTGGACCGCTCCTGTAGAACATTGGTTATTACTAAACCTTTCGTGTTTTTCTCCCCTGGGGAATGAGACGAACACGTGCAAGAAGTAAGGCCTCTAGCCCTCGCAACGCATTGTGATACCATACAAGTGTTGTAAACGTTAACATAGGCCACAGTAACTGTTTATGTGTGTGTTGCTGCCTTATAAAAAAATATAGGTCTTGACATTGAGATCTTCACAATTCACATATAACTGTTATTTTAATTATATATTCTTATGGAATAAATTAACAAACTAGAAATGTATTACGTAGTCTGATATTCTCACGAACTGCTCTACATTTCGTTAATTTTATTGTTTAAATTAAATAATAATTATGCTTAGAATGTTAATTATGAGAATTTAGAATATACCAAAACAATAATTGTTGCATGAACTCATTATTATACTGTACTAACTGCTGATCGCGGCTCCGCCCGGTTAACGTGGAAAATCCTATATAAACATTAACTCTAAACTTTTTCTTCAGGTCATAAATATTCTCTATGCCAATTAAAAAAAACTGTATACTAAACGTTAAAAGGTGACAGCCAGCCTCCCTCATTTATAAAAATTAAAATTTCTTATTTTACTATGTACAGTAAGCTTCAGAGAAAAGGGACCCCCCTTGATAATGACATGAAAGCATTGAAGTTTTTTGAAACTTTGTTTAAATGTCATGTTGGTCTAGTGGTTATGACCTATGCTTTGTGAATACGGTAACCGGGGGTTCAAATCCTCGGACACAAAGTTCTTTTTTTATTTCGTATAATTATTTTTTTATTCTCATAAGCACTTTTGTTAATTATTATTTAAGGAATCAAATTTTATAGTAGGTATGAGGTTTGTAAGAAAAGATAGGCTTGTTGTATAAACAATATTAATTTATTTCTCGAATTACATTTCTAGGACTACATGGAGTCCATTTCCTGGTTGAGTATACAGTTTTTCTATCTGAGTTAAATTGGGGTTACTTATTTTTAGATTTACTTATTTTTAGAACGTAAATTTATTGACAAAACACAATACCCTAAGTATAAAATGTTTACTTCACTTAGGGTCTAAGTGAAGTATAAAATGTTTAATATTATACATAGTTCTAGAAACATAACTACAATATTTATTTACTTATTTATTTAAAGTTGCAAACATTAATTTTTTACACTCTGTATAATCTTTGAATATAAAAGAATGTTATTTATTCCTGTGAACCACAAAGAAAGAACCAACATGCTAAACTATAACAGTATAGCAATATACATCTTCCTCTTTGATCACATTTTCTGATAAGTAACCCTTTTAACACAACATTAGAAAAATATGTGAGGTCAGATGGTGCATCGTTAACACATTAGAAGATTACTAAACTTGTAAACAAGAGTAATGGGATTAGGTATTAATAATAATATAATATTATTATTATGAATGTTAGGACACTATTTCGCATTAGTTCCCAAGTTCTGTTTACCTTAGTTCCAGTTTAAAACCATCTGACCCCACAAGTTTTTTACCCTTCAGCCACTAAGATCCGGGCTTTTAGCCGGCCACTCAAACACCGTTATATCTTCTTGTGCATTAGCCAGTCTTGCACAATTCGGGATGCACTAAAGGGTTATCCTGAACCAGGTAAATTTGTCCTTCTGGATATGCGACCCGCACTGATTATGCGCAGCATTACGTCTTTCAACACTTCAAGGTTTCGCTCACTGTTCATGCGGCCACCTATTTCCACTAGCTCGCCTGGGCCCATTGAAGACATCCATATCCAGTAACCTAAAATAATAAACCTTTTCAAATCTGTTTTTTTTTTGTGATTTTATTTTAAAGAATATTATTATAATCATTTACTTACCTACCTAATGTTAACCGCCCGCTTGTTCTTAAGTCTTATATGTTTATAGGGTTGAAGGGTGCCACTGAGTGAACTTCCACAATATCATGGTGCCGTTCTGATTCATGAGTGTAAGCAACTAGGCGAGGTCCTTGGCGTTCACATTTTTTATATCACCCGTCGCTTGATACCTTCGAATCCATCTACGCACTGTATTTCTCTGTAATGAAAATGATAATAAATAAAAGAAACTCCAAAAATCTAACTTGTAAATGAAAATGTAACATGATTAAGCAATAAATAGGTATATAATATATTTTTATCGTAACTCTTACCGTTATGCCTCTATTCTTGCTCCCAGAGAATAACAATTTTAGCTTTCAAAAATGTTGTTATTCGAACCATACTTTCAATTTACTCAAAAAACTGATCAACAACTTAATACATTGAATAATATTACGAGGAGGATTAACACCAATGCAAATTACCACGAATTATAAAGTTACCTTCAATCACAGTTTAGTAAATAAGACAAAGAAGTATTCTAATTGCAACCTTAGCGCGCTGTCACAGATATTAAAATACTATAGCCGCAGCTCATACAGCAGATAAGTTTTTGAAGTAAAAAACAAAATGACGGTAGTGCAATAAGCTGTATCAAGCGTAATCTATTGAACTAAACGAGAAATCTATACTAATTTCAACCTTATCTTTCAGCCAATTGAGCAGTTATTATTATCACATATGGTGTAGTTGAAATTTAAATCTTAAGGTCTACAAAATAACACCGTAATCAACTTTGTTACTTTGTTCGATAATAGGAGTAGGTAATGTGATTCATAATTTCGCCATTATTATCAAGTGAACCGTAGCCTAGTGGAGTAAGGCGCGGTCTAAGTAATCGGCTGGCGCTGGAGATGCGGGTTCGTATCCTCAAACGGCACATAAATTAATGTGGCATCTTTTTGTGAGTATGTTGTATCTTGGTATACAATTGAGCCGAAAGACGAAAAATATCAGAAAATTACAAATATGAACATGCAAATAAAAGGCAGATGAAGCTGTTTGCAGCTCAGCGACGATCGCATCGCGTGACGTCATTCGTGAGTCATGTGACGCGGCCGGCGCAGGCGGCGATATTCTTTAATTATTGAGGGGGTCTGTTTTCTCTGACGCTGACTGTACAGTCATGGAACATTTTTTTCATCTTTTTTTAATTAATGGCCGCTGCCATCGAAAGAGATATCTAAAAATCTTGTATTACGACAATGTTATAATACACCAAAAATTAACCAAATGCCAATTACTTTTAAGGCCATTCGTCAATATATAAACGCGTTAATACATACATTTTAAATTAAATTTACCAAGACCATTGCATTTACATTTTCTTGTAAACAATGTTGCAATGTTTATAACTATTACAATCTTCCAGACAGAGTGGATGAAATACCTAAACCAACAGATAGGAATACACCGAAATGTTAACAGAAGCTCCCAAGCTAACCTCACCAGCAATGCAATTCTGTAAGCGCACCACGACGAGCACAACGTTGTCACAGCCTTGTTATAGATTGTCACTGGCCGATCTCCAGTGACGTCACCCAGTCCAACCAATGACAATCTTTATTGACGTTGACGAACGTTGTGCTCTTCGTTGTGCACTTACAGAATTGCATTGCTGCACTGCAAGCAAGTACATCTGCTGATTAATGGATGAGGTTCTGACGCAGAAGACCAAACTTTCCTCTTGGCCCCCCAACTTTTCAGTGTTCGATTCCCTCCTATTTATATCGAGATACTAAGTAAAAGGAAACTCTATATTTTTTTGCTTTCATAACCTGTAGGTTCTACTCCGATAGCACCCCTTGCTTATGGGTAATTTGGGTTTCACACACCCCGTTATTTTAACTATAGGAAAATTCCCAAATTAATCGGTTGTTTGCGTAATCGAGGCTTTAGAGTAGGTAATGCATACAAATACTAATGTATGCATGTCAAATAGCAAAATCGATACGGACAAGGCTTTTGTAGTTACTGTTCGAAGTCAAGGGCAACTCGTACACCGTAGATATAAATTGCTAATAGTCTGAGCGTTGTTAGCGAGGATTTTTATCATTTAACATCGATAGGTCGTGATTGCAATATCGATTTCTAATTTGGGATTTGACTTATTCACGCATGGTAAAGATGTTAGGAAAAATATACCTACCAATTAATATTTTATTTAATAGCTAATTTTTTCTTTATGCGCCAGGATAATAACAAATGGAGGTATGTGATGTCGTCTTTGCCTACCTCAATGACTATATGTATATAATAGCTGACTAGTTGCAAAGACAGATTGATTCTATAAATTTTGCCTTCTTTTACAATTCTTCCCTTATTTTTCTCTCAATTGCGCATGCTCTCTTCCAATACAAAAATCGCGTGGTATTTCGCTACTTAGTAGTATTAAAAAGGATCATATGAACTATGGAAGCAATGATTTTATCAATGGCAAATTTTTCAGAAAACAAGACTCTTGCGAGTAGGTACATTACAACATGTCCTTTTGGATTTGGTAACACTAGTCAGACATTGCAGTTGGTGCAATGCCCCTTAATTTCGGCATTCTAGTAACATCACACTGTTTATTTATAAGGATTCACGTCACACTAACATTTCCTGTTCAAATACCTACGCATAAAGACTTGCTCTCCGCGAACGAACCTTAGACACGCTGCAAGGACGTCACGGGCACACACACCCACACAATACACCCCTCTGCGTAACCCTGGCCATACATCCTTGATCCTTATTCCGTTATACCAAGGTCCAATTTTATTTGCCGGATACTAACACGTTGGTTATAAAAATACAGTCGTAAGAAGGTGAGAGCTAAATGAAAGATGAGTATTTTAATAGACACCATAATCACCGACAGGCAAAGATTTAAACATTAAAATGAAGATTATTTTTTAATTTGGTTTAAAACTGTAACAGATACGTTATGTTAAATGGCTTTGTACAATAAATCATAACACTGTAATTTGAGCATTTTTATTACCTATTCTTGATTTTTTTGTGAATGTAAATTACCTACCTATTATGCTATATCTAGGACGGGATTTAAGTTGAGGCTATTCTTCGTTAGGGAAAAATGAAAAATAATGTTTGAAAAATATCATGAAATGTGCCGTAATTCTTAAGAAGTCTTCTAAATATTTAACATTTCTACACCTAACTACGGCAGAATATTGGAGACCAATACTTTAAAAAATCCTGTATGTACCATATTCCAAGAAATAATTCTATTCTATCCATCATCGTCAAAATTTAAAAAAGGATAACATAAACCGTATAAATCGGAAATAATTAATACAAACGTTAAAAATCAGCACTTCCTATACACGAAATTAAATTTCTAATTAAAACCGTTCACTAACGTACGTGCACATATCGTAGAGTACACTAAATCTAGCAATCAACCGATAAACACTGATTGACAAGCACGCAGACGCACGGAACTCGCGCAAAAACTGCGCGAACGCAACTGATGCGAACAAAATATTGAGATGACGGTCACACGACAACTGAACGCAATGTAAAAGCCGATCACGGACGATTAACTGTTTAGAGAACAAATATCGAACGGGATCGATGGACAGGCGGTGTCGGTGCCTTGATATGCGCACGCGACGCGGACGTAAATCCGTGACATTTGCGACGCAACCTAATGCGTCTACTGCTATGCAGACGTTCGCCAATGTATGCGAGATGCGTTTTCGTAATAGTTAAAGGTGAATGATCGATGGACGAACTGTTTATTAACCATCATCAAAGTGATCTTATTATAAATGTGAGAGTTTTAATAGGTGAATAGATTCACGGTTGCTAGTGATTTATAGAATCGAGACAATAATTCTAAATCATTAAAGGAATACGGACACATGCGTGTGCGTTCCTCGTCCAAGGCAAGCTGGGAGTCTTCTAGACAAGCGTGTTCCATCATGGACCACGTATCAATTGACAACAGGTAAGAAAGTGGTTATAGCGGCTATATTATTTTATTTTGGAAGAATACGGAAAAGGTATCTCAATAGCTTCAGATTAATCTCTGGACAATACGTAATTTTACGCGCAAAAATTGTAACCAATTGCATAACTTATGCTCAGATCCTGAGCTTCAAAGTGGAGGGTGGAGGCCTGTCTTGGATGTAAGACGCGATGATAAAAACATCTAGTTCAATTTGAGATTTTTGTAAAGGTTATAATGTCAGCTATATTATATTATGGATGGAGAGGGTTGCATCAAGAGTAAGGTGGCGGACAGATATTCGCATACATTTCTTGATACGGAGACACTGAACTCATATTCCAACGACGACCTTTACAGAGAAATGCCGCAAAAGGACGAACACATCAAGATACAAATATTATAGAGCTCAGGTTTTAATGACAATATTTCACAAAACGAAGACACGCGTAATCAATTAACATAACGATTACTTCGCTCTAAATCAAATGAGCGATGGGGGAATTTACGAGAGGGATTTATTTATAGAATTTATTAGTGTGTCCTGTATGATTCAGTGATGCGTTTGCGGTGAGGACTGAGGACCACACGCGTATATCGCGTTTGTGACAGTAAAGCTGCATTTCCACGACGCGGTTTCGATACCGTCCGGTTTCACGGTGTGTTTTCATCTTTTAGCCAATCACGAACGGCGTTGGCGGCCGGATTGGACTTTAGCGCTCTGCTCTGATAACGCCAATACGAAGCTCTCAAAAGATATAGGTCTTAAATGAGCTGGATGAGACTCGATATCGGATTTATCTATAGATATATTATAAAAATAGCACTACTGCAGTTAGCCGGTGCTAACGTTGGCATTGTGGAAAAGGTTCAAAAGTCTGACAACCGGACACGGTTTATCGATCCCGGTGTGCAAACGTCTCATGGAAATGCGATCTAAAATGTAAGGGAATATTGTCACTCTGTTATTAATGTTGAAGAGTATAACATAGAAAATTTGACAATATTCTATTCCATACTCTTCAACATCACTGCCGGGATATTATACTGTTGTAAAATAACTAGTAGTAGTTGGTCCGTCAATTGACTGCACTACGCTAGATGGCAAAAAGCTGAGGTGCAGTCCAGAAACAACAAGCCACCATTTCTGATGCTACTATTGGCCTTAAAATGGTAGTCCCTTACTTGATGGCCTTGATAGATGCTTTTTTACGCCCCGTTGTGGATACCAGGAACTGAGAGGAGTTATTCATGGTTCATTAAGTACCCTTAATACCTAAACGGTATAAAAGGCTGAATATGATATAATAGGTTTTCAGGGTTTTTTTTTTCATTATTAGTGTATGCGTATTGTAGTGTGCGTTTCTTTCTTACTTCTTCTACACCAGCAGTTGTATGGTCGTTGTTCTACACTATGGTACATACAATGTCAGGCTTCAATTTCATCTAACTCATTAAGGCATTACAATTACCTAACAGGTGTTAAGTAATCAGTAATATGTTTCTCTTACGCGAATTATAGTAATATCTGTGGTTATGTTACGCTTTCCGAGCGTGCTCAAGATAAGCGGCGACCATCATCGAGGCCACTTTTGTTTATAATTTTTTGGCGAATAAATAAGCGTTATATGTTATATCTAAGTGACAAAATGTTATGTTACGCAAATAAGCCGCTTTCACTACAGACCGGTCGCGATTTTCTGTAGGTGTACATATTGATATGAATACATTAATTTCGACTCTATTTCCAAGCACATTAAGTCTGAATTTGAGAAAAGAGTTTGCAGCAATCACGATATCCTTACGTCCATCCGCTGCAGTAACGTCCGCGAATTACTCTAATATTTCCTTCATTAGTGTTACGTGAGTGTAGTGATTATTGTTTACAGTGTAGAATACAATGTAGTACAGTATCATGCTCTTAACAATTATCTGGTTGAGGTCACGCTCTGAATAACAGTATAATACAAGCAGAATTTGAATACGTCTAATTTAATATGCGTTTTCTCTTTTATGGTATTATTTGATCATTCACCATGTTGTATCCCCTTATGCTACTTCCGATTTTATACATTTATCCCATGAAACATGGTCGCTCATGGTCCGTTAAGTAGTATTATCATTGCCCTCAATACTGATTTAATGAGCCTTCGCCTACACTGACCTATAATCTTCAACACGAAGAAGGTAGATTATGATGATGATGATAATAAGCATGAGATTCTTTAGTGTCACAAATGATGGGACACTAATGATAGCTGTTTTCTAATGAGTCTATGAACGCTTCTGACAACGCCATTGACCTAAAATTGTTCCTTGTGGTACACCTCTAAATATTACTAGTAGTAGTAGTGATTAATCTTCTATCTGTATTATAAGTAGTTCAAGATACTTAAACATCAAACCATACTTAATAAATTTACGAACAAAGCTAACCACGTATAAGATACTCACTAGTTTCGGTCTGACTAGACAGACAATCGATCGAGCGGAATCCTCGTCGCTGCTGCTCTCCAGACAGTCGGACAAGGACGGCGAACGCCGTTGCCACGACTTAGGCGCTTTTTCAGTGCACGGTGAGGGCACGATTACTGGAGGCAGTAACCAGCTACCCTGCCCTCGCCACCACGACACCAACGCCGGCGCGACACCCACCACCATTGCTAATCCCAAACGCACCATCATGCCAAATATACACAAAGATATCCGCCACAAAACAAAACAGTCTCACAATGGCATCTCTTTGTGGCCGCACTAGGAAGTGCCCGCGACGGTTAGCCACGTATTGTCATAAATAAAAACGTCTATTTTCGATCGATGCAGTGTCACTCACTTTCACACATGCAATGTGTCACCAAACAGGCGAGCGCACGCCTCAGATCATCCATCAACGTGACAACGGTAGAACAACACACGCGTTTTAGTATTACTCTACATTAACATGAATAACTATCATCTCAAATCAGTACACGTGCCAAATGCCAGGGGACACCGACGTGCCGGCAATGCACAACCGCCACGAAACGCATCATGCCAAACGAGTGACTGTTCACAACCGGAATCTGCCAGGTATTTTACACAGACGATCGACGATTGCCACACGAGACGGCAGCGATCCACGATGTGCACCGTCCGCGAAATTGCACGCTCCGTAGAACGCTATTGAAATATCGAAAGTTGAATTTTCGTTCGGGTGCACCATGGAACGGTGTTCCCTCGCGCTCGCAGACAGACGAGTGGCGGTCGTTGACGCTGGATGCTCCCCTCCGCCGTCCGCCCAGGCCCCCCTCCAGCCGCCCGCCCAAAAGTATCAACCCCCTCAGCTTTAAAGCGAGAGCATGTCGCGCGAAATCACTGTTTACAGAACTTATTAACTTAAAATTTTCTAATCTGGTTTATAATTAGATGAAGCGTTAAATCTGCTTGCTGGTATAAAATTGATACGTTTTTGTACATGCAAGCGCAATCTGGTGTCGTAAAGTAGGTCAGGTACATGCAACACTCGTAATGGACGATAAATTTCGTTATATGCCTACTAACGTTGCACCATATAAACATAGTGTTCAAAAATCAACGTCATCGGAGTCGTTACATTTATGAAAAGCAAAAATAGACTTTATCAGGAGGTACCTGCCTCACCTGAACATAAAACTATGACTATGAACTGGATTTTATGATGACCATGTGCTGCTAGTATGCTTGTGACTCATGGGAAGATTGGAAGTGTAGATTTTTCTTTAATCTATTAATTAACTACTTTGTTGATGCGTAAGGTGAGCGCGACAGCTGTTCATAAGATCCCGGATTGATTGAGAACTCATGATCTCAATCCGTCCAAAATATTGGCTTTTTCTATGAAGAGATTTTCAGTTAAACTGCTAGCGCGGAGTCTGGAAAATTGCCCGATTTTATGGCAATTTGCCTGTCTTTTCCAAAAAGTTGATATACAAAGTAGATGTTAATAAACCTCTGTCTGCCCCTTTAAGGAACACACAGGTCGCACCTGTATAGGTATTTCATGACTTACCATTAAAATGTTAATTAAATAGTAGGGTGAATGAACATTTTTATGTTACAACTTACTGAAAAGAACAATATAACATTTTTGCCATAAGAAAAAGCTTCTACAAACCAATCTTATAAGTTTTTATATGAGAATTATTCATCCAGATGTTGTGCAGATGGCTAAGCAAATTCGAGTGATTTTCTCATGGATCACGTCATCGGATCGTAACCAATCGGGACCACACCGAAGTGCCACGTTTCCAACAAATAAATTAACAAAACCGGCCCATGTGGTGAAGAATACTAAATCCACGAAGCTTCAAATTTGAAAACAGTTTCACCGATTTTGATTATATTTTATTGCTGTGGGCATAATTTTCAAGATATGAATTATGTGAAAGAAAATTTTGGAAAATCTACGAGAAGAGGCACAAAACGAGTGACGCCGGATAAAAAACGCCTATTTCATCGAAAAATGCGAACTGCATTTATTTTGAAGCCTGTGGAAAATTTCTATTCAGAAAGGTTTTGTGAACGTAACATATTTGGAAGTTGCATCAGCCGGTCCTGGCTGTGGGGGTGGGGAGCAGACAGATCGATGCCTGCTGACGTCAAAGCAGCGCAGACTAAGGGCGAACGGTTTCCAAGAGCTCAGTCTAACTTCGCAACATCCATATTTATATTCTGATCGCGATTCAGATATGAGGACGAAAATAGCTTGCGTGGAATATTGTCGCTACACTGATATGATAGCGAAATATCTATATTTATAAAAATGGATGTTGGTTTAGTATGAGATTGATAACTCTAACTAAACCCCTTTGACCGATCACCTTGATATTTGGCACACCTTTTTGTACGTAGTTAGTACATTTACTTTACACGAAATTTCAATAATAAAGACCATCAAAAGATCCGGTCTCATGGATATCTTTTCTATGGTAGGTACCGGATTCCCCGGCCACAAAGGCTGATGTGAGGAGACCATGCGGTTTTAGTTGATTCGAGTTCGACGTACCGACCTAATCGTTGACTCCGGTATGGTGAAGCCCGACCGGTTTCCGCAAGCTAAAAATGGTCATTTGAGTATGTAATGAAAAATGTCAACAAGATGATGCTAAAATTCCAAGAGATCATGGTGCGGCAAAGAAATATGGTGCTGAATTATTGCACCACCACAAAGTTAGACTAGTTTTATTGTTGACTGTACTTTTCCCGTCGAGCAGGCCTATTCGACGATTCGTGCTGGAAAAGCATGGCTATACGTGGTTGTACCGTCACCTTATTTGGTACACAGGGCTTACTCAAAACTTAATTTTATTCAAATAGCCTTAGATCGTTTCGATAGCAGACTGGAAACATTTATTTGAGGTAAGTGGGTTACGATACAGACCGGAACTAATCGTAAACAACGGTGTTGGAAACCTCCACACAATATATAAGCCCCATACGTTGACCCCTGAATAGTCGATATTTAAATATTGCCAAGTAGCGCAGTGCTAAAGAATGCTATGGCTGTTTTTGGTGTTAGTTTCCTATGAGGTATGGAGGTGTGGTTTAGATTAGATTCTTCAGTTACGAAATTCTCAGTAGGCCGCGGTGCGGTGTCTGGAAAAGAAACCATGTTGACGGCGATTGGCTCGGCCCCAGTCATTTAAAACAGACACTTCTGCCTACCCTGACATGCGTGACTATAGGTGTCTAAAATGAGAAAAAAAACGAAGATTGATGCTATAATGCCATATATAAAATACTAAATATTGACGAATTACATAACTAAGTAACAAAAAAGTCTCATAAGAAACAATTTGAGTGCTTGCATAATATTGGTTGAGTGAAACTTAAGTAGTTGATTACAAGCACTAATTTATTTCTGCTACTAAGGTAGTAAACAAGTACAGTATATGAAAGTTCTTTTGATGAAGGGACCTTTGCAAAAAGGTACCTTTCTTTTCCTATTCATTTCACAGATAATAGCGAGTATCATCACCATCTTCATGTAGACGCAATGTCCTGATTGCATCCGTGGCCAAGATGAACTCGGAGCTCAGGGTCCGCCTTCCGGCTCTTCCTCCTCCACTTCGCACGATAAGAGCGAGTATATAGCAAAAAATATACTCTACTCACACCTTTTTCCCTCCGGGATAGCTAGAAACAACAGTCAACATCTGCTTCTACCTCCCTTACAAAGTTCACGGGCTTCCTCTACAGTCATTATTGTCATTAACCATAAATCTTTCATGCAAGCCCGCCGATTTTTTTTTCATAAAGGACTCGTCAATTTGATTTCATTTCGCCTGATGGTAAACTGAAGCCAAAGTCTCAGAAAAGAGGGTCACCATAGACACGGTCCATGCTACAAGCAATGGTGGCACTCAGTGCCACGGGTAAGGTTTCGAGAAATATCAAAAATATAAATAACAGGTAAATATCTAGCCTCAATTCCTTTATCCTGGGTCTTACATAACCTACCCCTGTACGGTAGGCCCCGCGGGTACGAACTGGGACGCTGGATCGATGTGCACGGGGCGACGACCCTTACGGAGCAAGTGCCAACTGACCTATATCTGATATTACTATAAAAGGCACAGCCCCTCTAGACAAGTGGCAATTCGTTGCTCGGCGTATGATGGAATAGAATGCCAAATGTATTTTAATGTATGGGATTTGACGTATATGACAGGCGTCAACGAATGTCAAAAACGTCAAATCCCATACATTTGTCATTTTATTCCATCATACGCCGAGCAAGGAATTGCCACTTGTCTAGGGGGGCAGGTCAGACACTTATAGGCGTATAGTACTTCTACAAAAGGAAATTATTAATTCAAACAACCTAAATCAAGTGGTTACAAGGTTTTTAGTATAATAATAGGTTTATTTGCTTGTTAGTCTTCTATACGCTCCTTTGTGGCGTAGTAATTACTATAAAACGCACAGGTCAGACACTTATAGGCGTATAGTACTTCTACAAAAGGAAATTATTAATTCAAGCAACCTAAATTAAGTTACAAGGTTTGTAATATACAAATATGGTTTCTTTGTTTGTTAGTCTTCTATGCGTTCTATGTAGAACTTTCGACTGCTTACGTCAGAGCGGGTTCGATTTCCGCAAAGTTACAAACGTGGATGAACGGATCTTTTCTTTTCTAGTAAAATAAAGTTATTTCAATCAATTGAGATCATCCCTCCTTTAAGCCATGATCATATAAGCATTCATTTTTACCTCTTACTTATAGGTTGTACGGGTTGTTACCTAAGTATACACACACACCTATGACAACATTCTTCCATTGAAAATCCAAGAGCTACAAAGAGTAGTGTATACTAAAAAGGAATTGTGGATTGACATTGTACAAAGAAAAATAAGATCACATAAGGTCGCAAGCTATTTACGTAAAGTCAGCAACAAAAGTGCCTTTGAAACATTTTAATTTACACCTGGAAATCAGAAATGTTTCATATAACAATAAAACATGAAACAGCAGCCTTATCCTGTGAGGATTATACAAAAACATATCACAACAAACACTAGTTGCTGTAAAATTGTTATTCAATGTAAAATCGTTTTTTATTTTTATTTTTTGTAGAGAATTTTTACTAATATTCCCTTTAACCCCTCCAGCTAAGCTAAATTGCTTGTGTTAGGAGTGGGTTCACGTCTGTAGTGTAATGGCCAGGATTGGAACCCGGGACCTTTTGATCGTAAGGCGGACTCCTTAACTACACTAAGCTACCGACGACGCTTATAGTTTAAAGTTAGTGTTCGACAACTATTTGATTTTTTTAGTGTAAAGATACTTTTGTAGCCGACTGTATCTAGTTATCCGCGAACTCAGCGAGAGGAGGCGCGTGCCAACTCTCAGGCATGCCCGTTAGTTCGCGGAAACAACTGACCTACTGCAACGTTTCCTACGCGACTCAATGATCGTAGAGATCGTGTACTCGAGTAACTCGAGTACGAGTAAGTACATGACGACCCGCACGCGTGACAGATTGCGGCTAAATGCGGACGTGTGCCGGACCTCGCAAGTCTTGAGCGGAGCGGTCGTTTGCTGAAGTGTCCGGCAAACTTCGTGAGCAAACGTCAAAAAATCCGCGTATGAGCACTAACCGACCAACAAAAACCAATAACAGGACAGGAACAGTATATTTAAATATGATTGGTTGATTGACACGATTGCCAAGATAAATATAAACCAAGCTCGGAGACACGTGACAGGAGAAAAAGTAGGAGAGCAGACATTTTTGGTGCTATGAGGTGGTGATATAAGGGCAAAGATATTATATATAAAAAGAAGTAGATTCGTTATTGCGCGAAAATCGTGAAGATTCGAAAACGAGTCAATTGGAACGTTTGCCTCTAGTACCGCGTGCCGAGCGGCGCCGGCCGGACGTTGAGCGGAAGCATCAGTGACTTATAAAAATAACAAAAATGCCATCGTATGTTTATAGACACTGCACGAACTATTACTCTAAAGTTAATACATCAAAAGGGATTTCATATCACATGGAAATAATACATATTTCGACTGATAAAGACCAAATTTCTGACTTTCATAATATTCAAGTTAAAATTGTTAAAAAGAGACAGTATGATATAATTTGGTGCGTGAGCGACAAGGACGTGTGTGATCCGAACATAGATTAAAGTACAGATGAGAATATCGTAGGCATTAAACTCACTACATACTACCTCCCAATTTTAATTTGTTGTTTTTTATAATTGCCTACTAATACTATGTGGTTCAAGTAAGTTAATAAGTGCGAACTTCACTTCACTGGCAAGTATCTACTTAGGTAAGTACCTACTTGTTAAAATTTGTAGGTACTATTGGCAGCAACAAAATAATGAAATAGAATAAACATACCTAGCTTTTTTATACTTAACTAGCTGCCCCGGCGAACTTCGTACCGCCATATTTTCGGCCCGCGTGGTATTCAAATCCCGTTCCCGCTGCACCCTTATCACTTAGGGGGATGAAAAATAGATGTTGGCCGATTCTCATAGATACCGGATAAGCACAAAAAATTTCATCAAAATCGGTCGAGCCGTTTCGGAGGAGTTCGATTACGCACCCCGTGACAGAAGAATTTTATATATTAGAAGATACAATAACAATGACAAACAAACATCTTTGTCTAAACAAAATTACGCAATTATCTCAAACTTCACTTTACTGGCAAGTACCTACTTAGGTACTTGTTAAAATTGTACTACTGACAGCAACAAAATAATGAAATTTAAAAATTATACCTAGCTTTTTCATAATACATTAACAAAGTTAAACAAACATCTTTGTCTAAACAAAATTAGGCAATAACCTCAATTCAGAGAGCTCTGTACCTTCTTTTTCAATAATTTTGTTAGCCTATGTCACCGACTAGCAACCGCACTGTGATTGGTACATTGTTATCATTAAAGTCCAAGTGACAAACAATAGCTGTCTTCTTCTTTTATATTGTATTTTTCATGTCCTCTCTTTTCAATCCATTGGTTATGTAGGGAAGTGTAGATGAATTAAAAATGTGTGTGTGTGAGTTCGGCACATTTTTCTACGTTGATTTGTAAGCATATGACATGTCTATGTTATGAAACGTCTTTGTATAAGGGTGTACCCTTTAGCTCGTCCCATCCTGCTCTGCAGAAAGTTAAGTTTTTCAAAACACACGGCAACACCCGAGAGTGACTTCTGCCCCATCTCTTAAAGAAAGCTGGGTACGCCCATGTGCTGTGATGATTATGACTTGGTAAACAAGGCAAGGACGTTTGGAAAAATACCAGCCTTTTACTTGATATCCAAATAACAGTATGCCCATTTCGTCCGGTTAGTAATCGTCGCTTCGCCTTTAATAATTCACAGAAAAAAATATAGCTCGCCTGTAAGTCTTCAATGAAATCAAATAGATGACAGATGTATATCAACACGAGTTCAGATCGAAACATTAATCCGTCAGTGGCTATTGCTTACACGTTTGGTTACCAGACGGTTATGTAGGCCACAGTCAGTATCGCCATGATTTTATGGTAACTTACTAAGTATGTTGTAACGTTCATATAATATATCTAACACTAGCCTTCCGCCCGCAGCTCCACCCGCGTGCATCTCGGTTAACACGACCTTTGCTCATATCTTCGGTTCTACTCAACCGATTGCGATCAAACAAACGTTAGATTTTAAGTCTGAGTAAGCCCTTTCTAACAAATCCGTCCAGTAGTTTTTGCGTCCATCGCGGACAAACAGACAAACAGACAGGAAATTCAAAAAAAATATTTTCGTGTTCAGTATCGTTAACATAACATAACCCAAGTATTTTTTTTTTAAATATCTGCAATGTACAGACACGACCACTTTACAATTATATAATAGTATAGATAGAAGATGATGTGAGTTAATTTAGTACAAATGAAAGGAGAAGTAATACGTCTATTAAAACTATAATTGCAATGAAGGTGGTCCTTTTACGATAATACTGAACCAGTGAGTTTGATAATGTTTCTTTAGATGGGCAAAGGGAATTAAGCCATCTAAAAGTTTATTTCGACTTGCTCATTGGATAAGTATAGCTTTATTGACAGGGCCACCGACCGCCCTGTTGACAAGCGTTACTGAACTTTGAAGACGTACGCAGCAGTGCAGCACCGAACGACTCGGGATTAGTCGGGATAAGCAATCGAAAGTGCAACTCCAAATTAATGGCACGAGCACCGAATGAATCTCGATCGTAGTATCAACCACCAGCTGACTCTTGAAAATAAAGGTTCTACGATTTTTCATGACCACATGTCATCCATCCACAGGCCCAATACTTTGGTATATCCCACCACTTGCGTGATACCCAAGGAGGCCAAGCGCGCCTTTTTGTCATTGATGGCTCACATTTGACCTCTATCTCACCTGTTGATAATTTAGTCTAACTTATTCACTTGAAACTTGAAAATTCTCAAGTTAAGTATACCTTATCGGAATCTGAAATAGCTTCTCGGAAATAGAAGGATTTGTTTTGACACTTTACCCCAGGGCCTCCACGACACTTCGCCCAGGGGGCCTCTGCGTATACTGTACGGTCATATCATCTCAACTATGCAATTATCCATTGAAGAGATGTTCTTGGAATATCGCAGACGAAATTGGTTATCTCTAATTTCGTCACATTTGCATTTTTCGGAGAATGTTTTCAGTGAGTACTATGTCTTGTAACTCTACCATGTTCCAAAGGACGTACCTAGGAGTGTACCTAGTGCTGCTAGGAATCCTAGCCCCTAACATTTGTAAATAGCGCAACCAACCGGGCCTCGTCTATTTCCGTCGCACATCGTTTTATTTCGCACCACGACGCGACGTTCCAATGGACGCGCTCTATGCGCTCACGCATAATATATTAACGTCATCGAGCAGGGTTGGCATATTTGTAGGGAGTTTTTCAGAAATTATTAGGACGAATGGTACTCAACCACAATTTGCTTTAAAGAGAAGACGACACCCTTCTAATACCACGAAATAGACCACGAAGTTTACACTACTATGATATAACTTTTTAACGTTTGTTGTATCAACGAGTATGAGTTCTAAGGTTCTTTATTTGACACTCTTATCTATTATTTCAACGTCACTAAGGCTTAGTATACATGATGATGATAAACAGCTTCAATATTTACAGCCCTAAGTCTTGACATCGTAAGGTACAAGCTATCGTTCGGTTGACATTTTTTTTAATTATACCACTTAGGTGGCAGACAAGCACACGGCTCACTTGATGGAAAGTGGTTACCGTGGCCTATGGACGAGTGTAACACCAGGGGAGTTATACTGGTGCTGCCGACCTTTAAGAACAGAGAGATTCTGTGCCGTCACCGAAGAAGACAAGCAGGAAAAGCCTTCGGTCTTCCCACTGACAGCACAAAACCTCTCCAGTGAGCTCTGGCTACCCTACTTACCGCTGGAAACACAACACGAGGTTATTATACCCGCGGTATTTGGTAGGGCGGAGGTCCCAGTTGGACTGCTCGATTAGGACGGGAATACCGTCGTGTCCTATCTCCTCCAGGCATCGTAAGAAAGTATAAAACTGATCGATGGAGACAACATAGGTAAAATTTTATAAAATGTATTTGTACCATATACAACACGCTAAAATATTTTTTTGCAGAGTAGCAAGTGTAGCAACCCTATTTACCCTCACAGCTCATAAAGCAATAATCATCGGATTCTGCATACACTTGATAGTGTAATATCCTTCTACAAATAACTACTAGATTCGTATGTATGAATTTTATATCCCGATTGCATGATACATAATTTATGGATTCAATAATATTGGTGTTTCACTTCAATATGTTATTGCCCACCAATGCAATATACGGATATATGCTTCTTACGGATGCGAATGTTACTCATCGCGAATCTGATTTGGAGAGAGGAAATGTAGTGTTTACGAGGTTTTGTATAGTGAACAAACATAATACCTTGATTGGAAATAATCCTACTTTCTGCTAATGTTATAAACTAGCTTTTACTACGAGGCTCTGCAAGTCGGTATACAAGCTGAGGTGCATTGTATGCAGGGAAGGTGATTTGGGCCACGAAGAAATTAGTGGGCCTTCATTCTTTCATTTAGGAACATTGTAAAGATATTTTATCTTCCGTAGTTTGACTACTACTTTTCGACTGCTCTCGCAAAATGTCCATTTCGCTAAATTGAAAATATTTTTATCCGAAAATACTACAAAATAACCCGGTATATTTAGGTAGGTAATATGTTTTTGATATTTTTGTTTACTAAAATATGAACCTTAGCGATTTCTTTTATGTAGAACACGTTACGAGTCTTGACTTGGATATGAAGACCCGATATGAATATGACAATCTGACATGCCGCATAAACTTAATGAAGTAAATGAGCTTTATTACTAACTAAAAATTAAGTGAAAGCAGCTCCCTGTGCATATATTATGACATTCATGACATCAAAGGCGACATCAGTCATGCCGACCGCAGAGGTGCATGCGGAAGTCTATTTCGATCACGCGTCATTTTACACTCACTCTACATCTACAGGTGGCAAATTACACAGTGGTCATGTGTAAGGGAATTGGATGGACTAAAGACTAAACTAAACTGTATATTTTGAAACCCTCCTTTTACCAGTGTGACAGGTCCCTGAACGACAAACGCGACAAGAATCGATTGGAACCTTGAATCTTTACTCTGTCTTATTTTCTAACTAGTCTTCCGTCCGCGTGGATGTCGGTTTTCCCATTTATTGGCCATATCTCCAGTTCTATTTTACCGATAGTGACCTTTCAAAGAAAAAAACGGCATCAAAATCCGTTCAGTAGTTTTTTGCGTCCATCGCGGACAAACCGACAAGAGAAAACAAAACATTTTTGTGTTTAGTATCGTTAATAGAACATAATCCAAGTTTTTTTCTTAATATCTCCAATGACACGACCCGTTATGATTACCAAGAGAAAAAAACTCTGAAAAAAAAATGAGAAATATAATCGATGGCGACTTTTGATATTTCTTATGGTGTATAAGGAAGACCCCACCAATTTTCAGTTTCAAATTTAATGTAAGCATACCATTTTATTTCGTCTATGTATTTTGACTGAATTATACTATCAATGGTATGAGTGTATGACACAAGAAAATATTCACACCTTAAATTGAAAGTAATAAGTATTTTATTTAATCTAAACAAGATAAAGCCTGACAATTAAACCACGATGCTACTACAATTAATTAATGTAAATCAACTTCAACGCTACTGGCAAAAAAATATTTCTCATTTTTTTCCAAACGCATGTCGACTTAGCACAGTGTGTTTGGTTTGGGTGTATTTGTCGCGGCGAGATTCAAACGTTGCATTCAACGATTAGATACAGGTGAGACGTGTGGCTAGCATGTTCCTTTGTCTTATAATAATAGTAATATGTACTGATTGTAGTGTACTATCAACAAGTAAAGTGTACAGATAACTAGCATTCTTATCTCGCGATACTCGAATTTATTCTTTAACTTATCATTGCGATTGTTTTTTAGTTAGTAGCAATATTGTAGTGCGTTGTGTGCGGTTATTAATTTGTGTTTTGAGATTTTTTATTTAAGAATAAGGTATGTTTTGTTGATGATTACATATTTGAGGTGTTTAGGGTTGAGTGTTGACTAAAGTTGGTTAAGTTGGTAAGATTGGATGGTCGTAATCTTTATCTAAAGAGAGATTGGGAAGAAGGTTAACTTTCTATACAAGGCGACAATTCTGTTAGCGTTCACGGTATGTTAAAACGCGAGGACTGTGTAAGTTTTTGACAACTTGTTCTAAACCTAAAAACAAATCATCATGCTCGCCTCCGAGACCCACACCTCAGGTCAGCCGAAAAACAAGTGACATACCGAGAAATTCTCTCTGGCAGTCGTTACGGATAGTTGGAGCCCTAAAAAGGCCAACAATTGATATTTCGATATCACCAATTGGTATACATCCGATGTTCCACAGGAGCGGCCGGCCCCAGAACCGATCCCTGTGGAACACCGCCCCGAGCACGAAAAACTGTCGTAATTTTAACGGAAACGTATCAACAGAACGGAGCATTGCGAGTTGCCTCCTGCTTACTGGGAACCCTGGTGTGTGTGAAGCCTGCCTGCCAATCGCGATGCTCCGTTCTGTCGATACGTTACGATTAAAGGTCGAACCCCACTAAACGGATGGCATCGGCCCGGATTTTACAATCTTTAAACAAAATTAAATCTTATTATCACAGTGTTTGAAGTTTATATTACCAAGTCACGCACAACAGCTTGACAGCGACGTGCGGCGGCATGACGCACGTCAAGCTGTCATGCGTGACTTGGTAATACAAATTTTAAAAGCTGTGATATAAGATTTATTTTGTTTAAAGATTGTAAAATCCGTTCCGATGCCGTCCGTTTGGTGGGGTTGAATCTTAAGGTATGATTCCGTAGCCGATCGCATATGACAACTGCCGACGCATGCAGTAAATACAGCGTACCCATTATTTGTTAAACTTCAATACGGATAAAAGGGGCCATTGAGAAGCCGCAATGAATTACGTGCATCTGCTGAGTGCTTCTGAGGTTGTCGTATGCGGTCACCTTCGGAACCATACCTTTACGATAGTTTTTCGTGCCAGGGGTACTGAAATCATGTATTTTGTACAATATTTACGAGTATCATTTGTAACATTTTTTTTTGGATTAGTTCTATTAGATAGGGTCTAGATGGCGCTGTGTAGAATGTCGTAAAACATTTGCCGCAACGCAACGCACTACAATGAAGTATGTGATTCTGATTATACATATAAGGATAAATATACTTACAATCGTGTGTTTTGACTAACCTAACCCGCCATTCTTTCGAAGTATTACAACATTTCCGCTTGCCTTTCAGTTTACCCTGTGCGATATATTTATTATAGTTAGCCAATAGCTACACGACCACGTAACTTTGTTATTAACGTAGCTCGTAGTATAAATGTAAAAATGTAAACACGATTCATATTGTATTGCAGCTCTGAAATATTTCTAAAATAGGCTAAGAATGTATGGATATTAGGAGGTAAGCTACAAGCCGGCCTTTCGGGGAGACATGACCATGGTGCTATAAGGGCCATGGTGCTATAATGACCATGGTGCCGGTACACCTGCTGACTGCTGATGTTGCGAGTTAGACGGCAGAAAGCGGGTCCCGCCTGGGCAGCTCGGGCTCCAGAGTATAGTGGTGATTTTCACGAAACCAAGAGGTTATGTCTGACTTGAACTGACCAAAACGCACGACCTCTGTGGATTAGTTGCCGGAGGTGAGATTATCTGAGATATATTCCTCACACCCCGGCTGACCCAGGGCCATCTCTTTCGGGTGTGGGGACAACATGGCCCCCTTCATAGCCCCCGGAGCGCCACCTAGCCCCCGGGGGCGTGACTCCCCTGGTGTCGCATACATCCATAAGTCACGGTAACCACTTTCTATCAGGTGGGCCGTGTGTTTGTCTATCAGTTCTGTCACCTAAGTGGTATAAAAAAACCTACTCCTTTTTGTAATCGGATCTAAAATTAAATAACCAACCGAGTTCAACAAATTTTTACGTCCTCTAGATTTGACCTTTCAAGACATGGTCTTAACCCATAATTGGATTAGCAAAGTGATCTCATAAAAGGATTAATGTCCCACGTGGCCGCTATATGCTAATTGCCGGATTAAACGACTTTGGGACCATCCATTTATTAGTGCTAATTTTGTGCCTTATGGTTATGAGCATGGGCCTCTTTTTTTGTACGCAGTTAGCTCGTCTTTGTTTCTTAAACGTGCGTATACTCAGTATACTCACGCATGTATATCTCTGAACGGGTAGGCATAAGTATTTATTAAGGCGGCCACTCACTTACAGTTTTTCGAACGACAACCGGATGATATCGGTCTGTCAGTTCATCGCAATAGTCCACACACTTACAGTTTCGTATACGATTTTGGACTGACGGATAATATGTGTGTGGCTGCTTGACGATTCCGGTCAACAAAGACAGTTAAAGGCCGGACAGTCTATGGCCGTCGGCATTTTATACGTAATAACATCAGACTAAAAGAATAAAATAATGTTATTATTTTAGTCTGAGGTAATGAAATTATGATGACATTGATGACATAAGGACTGCCAGCAGGCCGCCGCGCCGGACAGACGAAAAACTGCAGGCGGACTGTAAGTGGGTGGCCGCCTTTACACACTGTTTGACTAGCTTATATCGCTTCTTATATGAAGTGAATCTATTGCCGTCAATCGAGCCATTTTTCATTGATATGTTAACTATCTTACGATCGTGAGGTGTGATTTCTGTTCGAGTAAAGTATTTTTTTGTTTTTTATGTACCACACTAGCTTTCAGGCAAGCACACGGCCCACCAGATGGAAAGTGGTTACCGTGGCCTATGGACGTATGCAACACCAGGGGAGTCACACTCGTGCTGTCGACCCTGTAAGAACAGAGAGTTTCTGTGCCGTCAGCGCAGAAGACAAAGCAGGACAAGCCTTTGGTCTTCCCACTGACAGAACAAAAACTCTCCAGCGAGCTCTGGCTACCCTACTCTATTGGATTTTGCAGTTATTAAATTAATACTGTTCGTGTCGCAATGCATTAAGGTCGAATTTGCCACTATCAATCAGCTTGATTTGAGGCTAATTACTCAGTGATGAATTCCGCCCTAGCTCGTAGGTACTAGGCGTACAGAAATTGCAGTGGGTGTAAATGGAATACTATTTATTATTTCGTGAGTAAATATACAAAGAGAGATTTAATAAACATCTGTTTGTGTATTTGTGTTTAGAACAACTATTCCGGTCTACATGTTTTTAATTAAGTGAGGAACCATCGACACGACAGATAAAGAAATTGCTAAGGTATTTTGAGATCTCCAGTATTTTATTTAATCACGCCTGAATATGTTTAAAGGTGTAGGCAGAGACATAGGTATTAACGCGTACATTCAAAGGTAATTATCTTCGTTTCTCGTTCTCTGGTTCACGCGCGGATCTTTTGTCATAAATATGTCAATTTTTGAAAACTTAACTTCGTAAAAATTTCCTTGAATTTCCTATAGCACGTTCATACGTATCATTAAACGTTATAACGTGCATTATTACGGATCTTTTGTCATAAATATGTCAATTTTTGAAACTTAACTTCGTTAAAATTTCCTTGAATTTCCTATAGCACGTTCATACGTATCATAAAAACGTTACAACGTGCATTATTAAGGTGCTATCTAAGCACAATGAGAGCGAGCAGGATCTATACCAAAAAGAGTTGGGCCTGACCACTTAGATGATAATGGCAGTACTACACCAGACACAAAATATTTTGCCCAGCCCAGGTATGAAACCCGGGATCTATTAGTAGTACTCATGAAATGATGACACATACCTCTCTGGCTATCTGGTCGAGGGCCTGCTCCTCCGCCGTGGCCTTGGTCTGAGTGCGCTGGCGTCGTGACGGATCCATCTCCGCACAAACACTTCACTCCCTGCGTAATAAATAAAATATTCAAGTAACTGCGTAACTAAATGCATTAGATGTTAATTATATATTCGAAGAATGCGTATTAGGTTATCCACCGCAACGAGCGGGACTCACTCGCAGGTCTAGTGAGATAAGAATATGGAAATATACACTCATGTATTCTCTAATTTGGTCTTCTTCCTCCTAGCGTTAATTCCTAGTCTGATCCGAAGCTTTCAACTCGGAGTCTGGGGTCCGCTTTTACCAGTCATAGCTACAGATTTGGCCAGACCTCGATACCTTCCGTGAAGCGATTGCCATCTGACCTCCACGACCCAATGTTAACATTAGGCGATATCGAAGCTTTGCAGCTAGACCATTGTTTTTGGACTTTTTAGGGCACCAACTACCCGTAACGACCGCCATAGATGTTCTTATGGCAACCGGACCGACGGCTTAACGTGCTCTCCGAGGCACGACCAGACCAATGCAAATACCCATATTTAATGCACACAAATATTTGCTCTGAGCGGGGATCGAACCCGCGCCTCCTGCGTAGCGGCCGCGTTCACTACCGCTACGCCACGGAGGCTGTCTAATTTGGTCTAACATCATCAAAATACAATGAAGAGCGAGAGCCCCAAATTAATCTCTCCCCCCCCCCCCCTCCCCCCAGATTATTATCAAGCCAACTGCACTATACAAGCTAGTACACCTGCTAATTGATGGGTGAGGCTCTGGTGCAGGTACACCTTATAAACCCAACCCTATGCCTTACTCCCTTAAAAGCCAAACTCAAAGGACTGACACTGGGCTTCATAGTGCAAGCTTTGGATGCGATGGGCATTGGTGCTTGGGTAAAGAGGAAGACAGGCCTCTGATGCCTCCTCCTCAGTGTCTGGGGTCTGCTTAAATATGATGTTACTTGATGTTATTGGGACCGACAGCTGTCTGACCTCCCAGCAAGTCAGACAAGCACACGGCCCACCTGATGGAAAGTGGTTACTGTAGTTAGTGACCAAATAACCTAACCTAATCTAACCGAGTTATTCAGGTTGCCTATATAGGTATATTTTAGGCAAAGAGGAAGATAATTTTAAGCAACTAACAAGAACTTTAACTTTTTAAACTATTTTAAACCATGGTTTTATTGTTAATACAGTAGAAATTCAGGCATAATTTTTTTTATCTTCATAGCTATAAACCGGTATTACTACATTTAAATTCCACTCCCTGATAACCAAATGGCAGAAATTTATGTTCTAAACACTAAGACAAGGGTTAATTAACAATTATACTAATTACAAATGTGTAATGGTTTAAATACACAGATAAAATATTCAAATTCAACTTTAATGAGTTCATAATTAGGTACATATTACACGGTAGCGACTTAACCCTGAATTAATTGCTTGTTGCGGCACCAATGTGTCACATGCATGTCTTATCACTGTGAGCTAGTGAAGCTGCATTAACAAGGTTATCATGGCACATATGTCCTGTTCAAATAACTTGTAATATTCTTAGGCAGTTTATTAAAGGCAGTAATAGATTAGTTTCAAAGCTAGTGTTTAGTTGGTGTTTTCATACATTATAGCAATCAATCTCAGTCTATATCTCAATCTATTGATCCGCAATCTAAAACCCATAAGATAAGTTAGTTATGTTATGTTTACTTTGAGTCTAGATAGTGCTCTGTCAAATGTATTAAGATATTTCTTTAATTAGATCAGAAATTAGGTCAACTAAACTATATTTTCACATTTTATTCAATGAAATTTATTGATTATATGTGTTGATTTAGCTTATTTTGCATTAATCAGTTCCTATTTAATAGATTTTACTTAGTATATCACCTTAGTAAATAGATTGTTTTAGTAATTTTTTATTGCATGTCAATTTACTCATCCCGCCTAATAGTAACTTCTAAATGAACACTGAAAAATGATGGCCACTACTATAAAATGCAGCAAAAATGACAATCTGCAGCCTTTATAAATACATTTGGTAATATTCTTATTTCTGATTATGCCTTTCATTTTTTGAGAGCCCAAAAAAGAGAGATCAGATGCTTCTAGGCTAACTAGAATGTAGGTACACTATGCTAGTCTAACTAGAATGTAGACTAATGCATACAGAAGATTTCTAACTAGGCAATTAGATTTAATAAAATTTTACTGCTACAAAAAAAAATGGATTAACTTTTAAGTCAATTCAAATTAGTCTTATAACTCATACCTGTGTGTAGCACTTCTATAATTACTAACTGATAGTGGTACTTAAGGAAATGTCCTCATACCTACTAGATGATTCTGTGCATTGTTTACTAAGGTTGTGGTTGTGGCTAATATCAGTGTCAGATTGTTAGTTGTTTTGTGAAGCTGTGAAGCATGTATGTGTTTGTGGCAGTAAGCAATTGTATATTAGAGTATGTATTTGTATGAAAAGGTAGAATCCGTATATGGGCAATAGGTTAAGGATAAAATTACAACAAAAAATATGTGTCATCAAGTCAACTCTTTAGTATTTAACAAACTAGGTACAATCTATGAAAGATTGTGTTACATCCACATCAAATCGTGTAGAAAAGGGGTTACTTTAATCCAATATATCACAATTTAAATTGTTACAGTTCGCAATATATGACATATAACCCATTTACAATCTAAACCAAGAACCTGACACAATTATTAACATACATTAAACAGGTGGGATATAACCTAAGGGGTTCATTGCGCTTTTCTCACATGCCTGTTTCCTAAAAAATATATTGGAGTCACGTCTAGTTGGAAAACGGGTGGGCACAAAGCCAACATGGTTTTTTATGGTAGCACTACAATGACATCATAGCACACTTACTGAGACAGTTACAGATGTAAACACATCACTGCATCGACACTATCACCTACTTATCGGTCATCAGTCCCGACACGGTCACACAGTTATCTTAGTGCACAGAAAACGCGAAAGGAACGTAAAAGGATTGCAATTTTTTAAGAAATACGGCGACACCAATTCACTGCCTACACGATTCACATTGATTATACGTTACATTCACGCTAACGGCAAAAGGATATGGATTGTTTGGCACAGTTATAAAGGCATACGATTAATTATAAAGTTTTAACAACGTGAAAAAATGTAATTTAGACCATTTTTACTAAAATTAATTTTTACAAAAGCCATGTATGACATGCATGCCATTGCCATTTAAAACCGTTGCGTTCGTTTACTTCGTTTAGGAACAGCCTGTTGGAATGTCAAATTCATGTTTTTATGGAAGCGTTCATTCTACAATGTTTAAGAAATAAACATTCTTTTAAATTCTCCGAGCAATCTTGTTATTTTTATTGCTTAACTTCTCTGTTATATAGATACTATAAAAATGGCCTATTGAATTGATTAATGTATGGATCCCAGTAGATACTGAGCATATATACCTTTGGCATATACGATAGTAGTGTTGCCATATTCTAACATACCATTCAGGATCTGTACAACATACCATTATCCTGTTGCATTTTATCATTATCCTGATGGGCATTCATTTCTCTCGATGAGCTCATTCATAGATTAATATATTGAGCTCAAGTTTACAGGTAAAAAAAAGAAGTTACAATTTTAATAATGTATGTCTTTATTATCATCATACTTAAAATGAAACAAACAATAAATTGCACGAAATTTCACATCATACATACACTTAACTATTTTGTGTACAAAAAATGTCTTAAACTAGTCACTCTTAGACTTAGGAGTGTCTTCCTTGTAGTATAGGAACACAAATGAGAAGAGGAACACGCCGATCATCATAGAGAAGGAACTGACGTAGTACGGGTAAGCACTGGGGATGAACCGCTCATACTGCGTGTGTTGCAGAGGACGAACAGATACCTGAGGAAAAACAAACAATTTATGCTACATATTACTAAAAACATAAAACAAAAAAAAAATTCAAACAAATAAATAAATATTCTACAACATTCTACACAACGCTATCTAGACCCATAGTAAGCTTAATTAGCTTGTGTGTTATGGAATCTAGAATGCGGATATACATACTTAAATACTTTTTTTTTTTGTAAATACATACATATTATACATAGAAACACCTAGACCAATGCAAATATTTATATTCAAGCATACAAATATTGGCACTGAGCGGGGATCGAACCCGCGCCTCCTACGTAGCAGCCGCGTTCACTACCGCTACGCCACAGAGGTAGTCAAAACAACCTAATCAGTATCCGCTTAACCCCCGCCCCCTTCCTTTTTATTTGGTTCATACATCTTGTACGCAAGCGACTGCCATCAGACCTACCAACATTGAGAGATAAGCCTGAGTCAGAGCCTCGTTCATCAATCAGCAGGTTTACAAACTCTCTATCGAACTGAGTACCTGACACATTCCTACCTACATTCATATTTTTGTTTGGCAGTAGTTCAAGCACTCGGAGATAAATCAGTTTGTTGTCAAAATTTTTAATAAATTAAATAATAATTACTACATACCTGAGTAGAATGATACAGCCTGGTATATCCAATTCTATCATAATCCACCTTGAACTGGTAAACTCCCCAAACATCGGGGACCTTGAACACAGCCTCATAAACACCGTTGGGTTTCTTCTGCAGGGTTGTACGAATGAAGGGATCAATGCGTACAAATTCCAGCTGTACGTCTTTGGCTTCAAAAGGCTGCCATTTACCATTCTTCAGCTCTTCAATTTCAATTCTGTAGACCTATAAATTAACATAGATCTAATTTCGTTTTTTAACACATTTTATTAAAAAAAATGTGATGTTAGTTTTCAGAAACTATATTTTATACGTGGAACACCACGAGGTGACTGGTAAAAAGAATGGAGAAACTTAAACAAATATATAGTAAGTATGTTAAGGTTATAAATACTCACCACAGTATCAGTGATAGTGTAAGTGTTGGTGGATGCCTTCTCTCCCTTCTTGTGGTGGTCCACGTTGCGCACGCGCAGCTGGCCACGTTCGCCGAACGCCCACTCGCTCAGGTGTAGAGACAGGCCCTTGTTGCCGGACTGGTTAGCTGACACTTTGTCACCCTGGAACAACACACGAATTGGATAATGGGAATTTGAAAATGTTCATTAATTAACTAATTGGGTAATAATACGGCTTAAAGGTATCCTTTATTAGTATGAGTAAGTTACTTATAAAAAAATCTTCCCAGACTACAAGAAAAAATTTCTATTAGTTGATAATTTACTTGAAAAAACTTAATTCTTACATCATTCTGGGATATAGTTTCTCTGAAGCTGAACAGTTGTCATAGGGTATAAGTATATACCTACCTTTTCATATTAAAGGTGTATGAAAAGGTATATACTTGTATTCTAAATATTACTTTAGGGTAAGTTCAGCTTGTATGTAACCCGATAATAAAAAAAAAAAAATGATGATTTGGGACTTATCGCGAAACTTCGGCAAAAGTAAGTTTCATAAAAAATATAGTTTCTGAACACTTACATGAACTTTAGCAATGCCAGAGTTGAATGCCTCATCAGAGAAGAAGAACAGAGACCCACTGAAGACAATGCGGGCGTTATTCCTCGCCTGCAGGGCAGCTATCAGCACTGTCTTGCGGCCCACAGCGTGAGGGTACTCCTTTACCTGTAACACAAGTAGATTAGGTATTATAAGTGTTTTATGAAGAGAATAAAATATTGAGAAATATATTCCTGTGTATATCTTTCTTTTGCACTTTAAAAAAAGAATCCAATAGGAAAATGTGAGTATATTTGTATATTCCTTTCCACTTTAAAAATAATTCAATAGGAAAATCTATATATATAAAAATCAATGCCACTTTTCGTTGTTAGTTTATAACTCAAGAACGGCTGAACCGATTTGGCTAATTTTAGTCTTGAAATATTCGTGGATGCCCAGGGAAGGTTTAAAGGGTGCGAAAATAGGTGCAGCGTGAACGGGATCAAAAATTCACGCGGGCTGAAAAAAAATTGGCGGTACGAAGTCCGCCGGGACAGCTAGTATGAGTATATTTTGTATTTCCCTTTCCACTTTAAAAAGAATTCAATAGGAAAATGTGAGTATATTTATCACTACTTTTCCAATTTAAGATTGATGTAAAAAAATGAGTAAATATTTGTCTCTCTCTCCACTTTAAGATTGGTAGAAGAAAATGTAAGTAGGTACATTATCCCTTCTTACTATGAAGTTAGCAAAACATTTTAAGAAGTGAAAGAAAAGTTTTAAGTGGATAAGGAGAGACAAAGAGTATACTTGCCCCCCCCCCTCCTGTAAAATTGGCTAAAAGGCTAAGAATAAATAATAATGCTTCAATAACTAAAGAGTCCAGGCCTATGTCCAGCAGTGGACTATAATAGGCTAATATTGATTGATAACTAAAAACTCACCTGGCTTTTAGGATTGTAGCTATAAGCAGTTGAATCAGCAGTGAGGATAGGCAGCACTAGACTGTTGTCTTTATCCAGGATGAGACCAGTGCCCTCAAATATAAGGGGCTGGGTGTTCTTCTCACCAACAATGGTGGGAGCAGAGATCAAGTTCTTTGGGGAAACAACAATCCTGGTGTGTTCACCATCATCTGATGCATCATAGTTGAAGTGGTCAATGACAGCTGCTGATTCTTCATCCATCTGTGAAAACAAATTTTTATAGTAAATTAAATAAATAAATAATATTTATAATGTTTACTATAATACTAATTGCTCAATTGGCTAGAGCATTTGTCCTAAAATGAGACAAGTCAAAGGTTCCAGTGTGATCCTGGATGTTGATTCTTCCAATTTAAATTCTTAAAAGACTCTTATTGGACATAGAAAGAAATATTGACTGTTCTTTCCTTTCTCTCTGTACACTTGGCTCTGCTCTCTATACATTTATACTTCCTCTATCACTAAGGTTTGAGGTTTGCTGTAAGAAGATTCAACATTCTACTAAGTGATCATGAATTTTTTGGTGAGCATGATGAAGAATATTGAACACCGTCATAAACCCTATGCGGCAGGCTGAACTGATGCATATAGATACCTCAAATCCGCATTCTGAAGCAATTTCCCTGTACACATCACCAGCGGCCGCGTTGCCGGCCATGAGCAAGTTACCGCCATCGTCGATGAACTTAGTGATAGCTTCAGTATCGACTTGACCGCCGAACTCAAGTACGGAGGGTGCAAACACGATCAGATTCTTGTACAAATATTCGCCGTACTTCGCTAGGACTAGGTTAGCATCGTCAGCTAGCTTGAATGTTAGCTTGTAGCCTCTGTCTGAAAAGTTTAATATCAACAGGCATGTATTAGATTCATTTGGAGCAGTTATACCTCACTAATACAAGGATAAAACTGGTGAAAAGTACCGGTGTCTTCGACTGAACTTACCTTGCAGAGATTTGAAGAATTGTGAGTGAGTTTCCTTGATGTTAAGGTTATCTACAAGAACTAAAGTATCATGTTCAGCTAATGCTGCTGAAATGCACGATAAAATTCCTATAAATAATGAAAACTTCATTTTAACAAATTAGCCGCAGTTTTATATTACTAAAATGACGTGACGTGTACCTAAATTCCATAGACCAAATTGATTGGACATACAACCACAAATCACAAACTACAAAGCAATGATAAAATGCAAATTTGTATTTGTAATTTTTCCAGTTGAATCGTGCGAAACATGCTGAAGGCTTTTACAATTTACAAATTCATTATGTTCCTACACTTAGGAAATTTCACTATTCATAGAAACTCCATGACCTACATAAAATAAAAAGTATTACAAATGGGAAGACAATCTTACCCTATTTTATAGCTTTTATGGATTTGATTTCTGAACTGACTTGATACTTCTGTATTTTTTTTCCGCAGTTGGCCAACCTGCGACTGTTTTTTGCATCATCTGTGGTGTCAGTCTGTCAGTCAATTTATTTTGATTGACGTTTCGTAAAATGATTTATTTTTGTATCAAAAACCTGATCGTGAAATTAGCCAAATAAGTAAAGTAAAACCTACGAAGTAGTAGCTTCAATAGGAAGTCTTCCATAAGTATTGATATAATGATAATATCGCGGTCTAAACACCGCTCCTCGGTGGAAATATGCGCCGACTGCGGTGCATCAGGTCAGAGCGATGTTCCAGTTTTAGTTCCAATGTTTCTGTGCAAATGGCCATTTGGTTTTTATCATTGTGTTGTGTGTGTAGATCCGTCTTGGGCGTCGATCAACCGTGGATTGCTGCTCTGTGCTGAATGCTGTAGTGTCCACCGTAGTATGGGGCGCCACATATCCCACGTCAAGTCACTGCGCCAGGGTTCGTGGCCCCCGTCACTATTAGCTGTAAGTACCTAGATCTAAACCATGAAGAAGGATATGAACTCCAATTTAAGAGATTCTATTTAGTGGTCTCTGGGTGGTTAGTCACTTGATTGGCTTTAATTAATGAGTCTGGTGGCAAGCCTATTATACCTAGCTAGCTTTAGTCATATTATGTCAACAATCATAAAAGTACAGTCAACAATATTAACACAAATCTCTACAAACCTTGTTTTAAATTGGAATACGGGAATCCGTAAGCAGTTTTATTATCCCTAAAGGGCAAAGTTAATATTTTTTCATTATTTTATAAGAGATTTAGTGACCACAGTGATCAATAAATTGGAATTTGTTGAGCTACTTTTGTTGTTGACTGTACTTGGTCAAGAATTTTGTTTATTTATTTTTCAGTGAATTGTTTTAAAGAGCACAAAGAGATGTTTTAAATTCGCCCACCTTCTAATTTCTACAGATGACAGGAGTGTATAAACACCTGCTTTTTGCTCCCACTGTGATTTATGGACTCTTACAACACTGGACATCACTGGGGCATTGCCACCTTCAATGGAGAAAGGTTGAAGAAACAACAAAAGCAGATAAGGCCTAATAGAAAACACATTACATTAGAATTGTACTATGATACTCACGAGACCCAACCTAATCATTCTCCGTGGGTTCCCCCACTGGTGGGCAAACTGGAAAAACTGTCTGTCACACAGCTTACAGACATCATAGTTTACTCTATCTTGCTTCATCTTTATTTTATGAAATAATTGTTCCAATAATCATGTCTAACTAATAACTTTAAATCATAACACTGTATAATGTTAACTCTAAGATAGAAAATGTGAGCCAAATCATTGTTAATCTATAATATAAAAATGAATCCCTAAATGTGCGCAAATCTTGAGAACGGCTGAACCGATTTTGCTAATTCTTTTTTTTTTTATTATTCCTTGAAGTATGCGGATGGTTCTTATGGAGAGAAAAAAAAAAAAAAAAAAAATTACTGTCAGGCGGTATGAAGTTCGCGGGGTCAGCTAGTACTGAATAAATTGAATACCCTTCCCCATAGAGCATAACTCTACAACCTACTAATCCTTGAGTTACCACACACAGATGGTGCAAGCACTAACAGCTCAGAACGTGAACACTATCTGGGAACATTCTTTACTGGACACTTCGGCACCAAAGCATCTACGCAAGAAACCACAACCCAAAGACCCATTGCAGTAAGTATTTTGTTATTTACTTAATAACTTTGTTTCTTCACCTCTTATTATTTATTTATTTATTTATATATTTATGAACAGGCAGCTATGAGCTGATGTGTTCACTTCTAGTGATTAAATGTAGGTAATAGTCTATTTTTTTTTTTTTAACTGTCCGTCACTTTTTTAAGCGCCATATTGTCCAGTCGTAGCCAGTTGTCAAGCCGATTTTTAAAAGAGTTTACTGAGGTGGCAGTAACAACCTCCTCCGGTAGAGAGTTCCAATTATGGACCACTCTATTACTGAAGAAGTGGTGGGCAACCAGCGTGTCAGTGGGAGCTCGCTTCAAACGAAGGTCGTGTCCACGGGAAGGCCGTTGACTGTCTCTTCTGAGGAGGATGTTTTGAATATCTGGCAGATTGTAGTGTGCTGTTAGGATCTTATATTCTATCAGATCGCCTCGAAGTCGTCTTTGTTCCAGTGTACTCAGTTTCAGCGCGCGAAGTCTCTCCTCATAGGGCATGCGACGTAAGGCTTGCGGTATTTTGGTGGCCTTTCTCTGGACACTCTCCAGCAGATTGATATCTTTGTGAAGATATGGGCTCCAGATCTGAAAGCCATATTCAAGGAGTGGTCTAACATAGGTCTTGAAAATTTTCCTGAATACTTCTACTGGTATGGTTTGAAAGGACTTTCGAACAACGTACACAAATGAGTTGGCCTTCTTCACCATGTCGGAGATATGTTCTGCCCACTTCAAATCAGGAGTCATACACACTCCTAGATCTTTTTGGAGAGTGACTGAAGCCAGAGTCTTTCCTTCAAGATTGTATGTTAGTCTTGGATTATTACTCCCCAAATGCAGGACATTACACTTAGAAGCGTTTAATTTGATGACCCAGTCTTTGGTCCAGTTCTGGATTCGATCCAAGTCGTCCTGCAGCTGTCCATTCTGTATAAGTGGGTTGGCAAAGAACTTTCCATCGTCAGCAAAAAATGCGGACTGGGACTCGATCAGCTCAATTAAGTCCGAGATGTATACTCCAAATAAGTGGGGGGCAAGCACTGAGCCTTGAGGTACGCCACTCATAACGGGTCTTTGCTTGGAGAGCGAGTCACCCACCCGAACTTGGAATGTTCTATCTTCCAAATAGTCTTTTATCCAGTTCAGCAATGATCCACGTATCCCAAGATGTTCCAGTTTGTTGAGAAGTCGTCGGTGTGGAACCTTGTCAAATGCACGCTCGAAGTCCAGATAAATGACATCGAGCGGGTTGCGGCTGTCCAGTTCCTTGGTCCAGTCCTGTAGACATGTCAGCAAATTGGTGATTGTTGACCTCCTTCCAACGAATCCATGCTGTTTGGTTGAGATAATGCCTACTCGTCCCAGAAACCCGGTCAAACTGCGTGAAATTATTGTTTCCATCAGCTTCACAACCACACTGGTGAGGCTGATGGGGCGAAAGTTACCAGGTTGTTGCTTGTCTCCCTTCTTATATACTGGGGTGACAATGGCATGTTTCCAGTCCCGTGGCAAGCGTCCGGTTGCAAAGGATGTATTCATTAAGTGTGTAAGAATGGGAGCTAGTATATGCATACAGTTTTTAAAAACACAGCCTGGTAGTTGGTCTGGACCCGGAGAGGAGTGAGCATGTAAACCTTTTATTGCTTTCTCTACATCATCAAGTGAGAAAGTGATGTCGCTCAAACTGTGTTCCACACGCTTGATTGTAGTTATTTTAGGTAATTGGTTTAGAATTGGTTCCACTGTGTAAGCCTTCCCAAATTCCTCCGCCAACACTTCTGCTATGCCACTTGGATCTGTTACCAGGTCTCCATTCCGATTTCGCATAGCTTGTGGGATACTGACCCTGGTGCTGGTACTGCGTCGAATGTGCGAGTAGAAGGCCTTGTCGCCTCCTTCTAGTATGTTGGCCTCAAACAGGCTTCTCTGTTTCCTTGTTTGTGCTACACACCTGTTACTGGTGTCCCGGAATGTCTTGTAATCATCATCAGATCCCGACGAACGGTATCGATCCCACAGTTGTTTTTTCTTAGATATCAGATCCAGTATAGTCTTGTCAATCCAGGGTTTATTTTTGGCCTTGTAATTTATAGCTTTTTGTGGCGCATATTTGTCGATTGTTTTATTAAGAGCCACTACAGTTTCTGACCATATTTGTTCGACACATTCAGTAGGGGTCAATGCTTCGAGTATATTTAGTAGATCCACTCGGAAATCATCGTAGTCGATATGCTGGTAGAGTCGTCGGAGTTTAGGAGGATTGTTTGTTTTTTGTGTAAGAACCTGCATGCTAAGTTCAAGAACACAATGGTCGCTCTTGCCTATAGGTGGTTTAAAGACTATATCTTTTATCAATGTTTCATCGTTTACTAACACTAGATCCAAGAGTGACGGAGTATTGCCCAGCCTAAATCTTGTGGGACTGTTTACTAACTGGTATAGGTTGCAATTAAAATACATGTCCTTAAATTGGTCTGCTGAGCCAGATAGGTGTTGGTCTATGTGAATTGGCCATCTGATAGTCGGATAATTAAAATCACCAGCTACTATTACTGTGTTGTTTTCCGAAGCTACTGTAAGGTTTTGGAATAGCTTAGTGTCATACTGTCTCTGGGCTCCCTCATCAGCATCCTCAGAACGGTATACTCCCACTACAAGAAAATGGTATGAACAGTACTGTATGTCTATATAGAGTGCCTCAACATCATCACACATGTACCTATGGTTAAGTTGGGCTATAATTTTAGTACCATTAAGGTTACCCTTTATGTACATGGCAACACCTCCACCTCTAGTTTTACCTACTGATTTTTTTTTCTTATGTCTACGGTCTTGTCTGATCAATGTATAATCTGGTATATTGAAGGTACTATTACGGTCAGTGCTATTCAGCCATGTTTCTGTTATGATTGCGATCGTTGGTTTTGATGTGTTCATGTATTGTAAGAATAGGTCAAATTTTGCAGGTAGTGAGCATAAGTTGGTATACATGATTGTAAGGTCGGTGTATGGGCTAGTGTTTGATGCTATTAGTTTTTTTGATCCACAATTTTAGGTACACCCTTCACGTATTTGATTGTGAGGTTAGGTTCACCCTTTTCAACCCTAGACTTAAGAACTTCTCGAAGATAGTTCAGTTCCTCACGTTGTTTGGGTGTTTTATCATCATAAATTCTTACCTCATTGCTTGACTTGTTTTTATTTTTCAGTATCCGGATGGCTACTTGACGAGATGTTAGCACTACCTTTAATAGTCTGGTTTTACCTGCCTCCCGACGTCCCAATCGTTGCACTGCCACCACCTCTGAGCCAAGGTCGCTCTCACTGGTTATGTCCTGTACCAACTTCTTTACACTTATCTCATCGTGTGACTTTGTTTCGCTGCCAGCATCCGATTGTCACTCCTTCACACCAGCTATAATTACATTGCGAGTTCTACGTTCCCGTTCCGCGATTTCTTCCAAAATAGCACCCGTATTAAGAGGAGACGGTTGATTTACTACCGGTACCATCGTTGCGTCATTAGCTGCCGATGCAGGCAAGGATTGCGAAATTGTTTTTTTAATGTCGTCGAGTTCCTGGCGCAGTCCATCGTAAGACTTAATCAGTTTTGGCACCTGGAACAGGGCTTCTCGGCACGCGGGGCACAAGTACAGTAGGGTTCGCTTGCCCTTCAATCCCATGACACGGGCCTCGCTGGAAGTTAGACCACTACACGGTGAGCAAATGTTCCGCTTGCAACCATCGCATTGCACAGAAATATCATCATTGTGATCGTTTTCACATTGGAAACACTTCATTTTTGGCTTTAAACACGACACTGGCACGACAATCGTTACGAAATTTTAGTCACCAAATTATCACTCAACTGACGCGATTCTTTACTTTAATGTTTATTTGTACACACTTATTAGTCAGTATTTAACATAGAACTAGCACTTTAGAGGTCGATTTTGCGAAATTTCTATTTTTTAAGACAAACTTTAACTAGGAGCAAATTTTATCACTGTTAGTCGTTCTGAGGGTAGAAGCACAGTTCAAGTTAGTGCAGACTTCTATACTATTATATAATTGTAAATGGAAAGTACATTAGAGATATTTAGAAATTATACTTGGGTTATGTTTTTGACCCAAAAATATTGTTTAGGAATTCTAAACATGAATTTGAATTTGTTTATTAGATAGTAGAGATGAGTGTAAAAGTTTTTTTTTTTTTTGTTAATTTGGTCCCAATATGCGATTGGTTTGAGTCAAAACCATAAGCAGTTTTGTGTGGTGTTTGGCGTGTTAGGCATGCCTTCCCATTGTTGGGCTGCCTTGCATAAAAAAAAATAAAATAAAATAAAATAAATAGAATTAAATAAATAAAAAAAACCTTTCTTCCCTACCAGTATAGATAGATCAGTCGGGATTATATGTAAGTAAAAACTACTCAGTCTCACCTAAATTTCACTGCAATGAATGCTGGTTGAGTAAAACCAGATATATGACCAAAAGTCGCGAAAACTGACATCCACCATCCACGCGAACGGAGGCGTGGGTGTCACCTAGTCTATACTATGAACAGAGGGCCTCATAGTAGGCCTTATAAACCTACTAGTTGCCTGTGTCTCTGCCCGCGTGGATGTCGCTTATCGCGGCCAAAGATAGCCTATGTCCTTTCCCAAGGTCTAATCTACTCCTGTAAAGGGTAAGGTACCCTGTGAGCGGGCAAGCATAACATACAGCATAGTTACTTTTGCATTTGTTACATTAGTATGGATAAACACCGCGCAGTGTAGACGCGAGATCCAAAGGAAGAAGGATAGAACTATACACTCTATATAGCTCTATCCTTGTCCCTACAGGATTGCAACTGCACTTATAGGATGTCATGGTAAGCTGTGTGCTGTGTTGTAGATTGGTGCATAGTGTCAATACTCCATACAGAATCGGATTATACTGCTCTACTTTGTCTAGGTTCAGTGTTCTATGCCCGTGTGCGGTGTGTGCTAATTCCTTATCAACTTGTTTACTATCTGATAATATAGTATTATAATTATGCATTATGTCAGATAATGTATCCTTAATAGGTATGTTTACTTAAGTTTTAAACTGCATATCATGTGTTAGTAAACTCCTTATTATAAAAATATGATTACAAATATTTGTGAATATGGACCTATGGACTTCATTTTAGGTTTAATTACATGTAGCTCTAACCATTATGTAAAGATTGCAGAACAGCATCCATAGGTATACACCAACTTATAATGGTTTGTGACAAATTATAAAACACACAAGGCACTGTTGGTCAAACAGTTGTTAAGTAAACAAAAAAAGTCGGTTAAAAAGCTGCATGGCTATGCATACATAGCCTATGTCCTTTCTCAAGAACTAATCTACCTCTCTACCTAATTTCATCAAAATCGGCTCAGTGGTTTAGGTGCGAAAGCTAACAGGCAGACAGAGTTACTTTCACATTTATGATAATAATATGGACTGTAGCATATACCCAAAAGGGTCCTATTGCTGGGAAGCACACCTTTCACTTAATATATTAATTTGTAGCATATGTTCAATGAGCAGTTTTCCAGTAGGTATTTATAGGGTTCCTAAGGACAAGCTAGATGGCGCAGCCGGCACTTTTGGTAAGAAGAGTGTGGTCTCACATCTAGTGTTCCCTAATTTATGGAAAAAATGTTCTTCGGTTTTGTAATAATTTACTTTACGTAAATGTTTTGACATTTTTTTTTGATAATATTATTATAAATATAATATTATTTTAAATTACAGACAGTGACGCGAAAAGAATTAAGCGTTTTATCATATTTTATCTATTGTAATATGGGTAAATGAAATTAAACTTTGGCAACATCGCACAAACAAACCACAGAGTACATTAAAATTACCAAAAGCTATGCTAGCGCCATCTCTTTATGATTTAAAAACCAACTGATTATTATACCTACTAGAAAACTGCTCATTGTCACAATTACTCATAATTCATAATAAATATTGTTCTAGCCCAGTGAAATCCGAGTTTATATTAGCAAAGCACTTGAGACTGGCGTATGTGCTGAGGGCAAGGAGAGATGAGCCCCCAAGTGAGCTAGGGAGGCAGCTTCACAGTGCTGTGAGGAGCTCCTCCCTGGATACCGCTATGAGGCTGCTGGCACAAGGAGCTGACCCCAATTATTACAATCAGGTAGTGTAGCTTATTGGCATTTATGAAGACTGAGTGCACAATCCAATAAATCATTTTCAAATTAACAATTTAATTATGTCATTCTATAGTTGTTTATCGTATTTGATTGTCCTGGTACTGGCCTGGTACACACTAACCGAATTAAGGTGAACAATAGTTAACAAATGAACATGAGGGCACCATCGATCAATGTGTGTTAAAGAAAAGCAAGTGATTAGGAATCAACATTTTATTTTAGATGCACGCAAATTTTTAGATGCATTTGTGCTTTAAAAACTTCTAAACAACATGCAATTTGTTTTAAAATGATTTGTAGGTAGAACATTATTTCACAAAACATTTAGTAGAGACACTTCAACAGAACGAACACTAAAAAGTGTTAATCGTTGATTCATACGTCGCCGTCGTCAACGATACAGTATGACAAATTACACTCTTTCTGTCGCCGTGACATCCACGTTGATTTATTTCTTTACTGAGCAGAAGGTCCTCGAAGCTAAACGTTCTTTTGCGGTTGTTTTTTAGCCATTGTTATGGTGTGTACCTGACCTAACAAGCATACCAAATGTTAAAGTAACAAAATATATAGTGTCTTTCCTCAACACTATTCTAAAACAAATACATATTAAGTCATTTATAATTATAACATACATGTATTATTCATTATCTTCTTATGTAAGGTATTACTTCATTCATTTTGTTTGGTTGGCAGCTGGCCAGTGAACCAACTTTCATTTCATAATATTTTCTTTAAAATATAAATAAATGCCGCCTATTCGCCATATCTTAATTGTGTGGAGAACCTTTGAACCGCTTTTGAGCGTTCCGTTGTATGTTGACAAAAAATCCGTACACATTCGTCAGGTATGGCTGGCTTGCCGCCTGTCACTGGGCTAGCCCAGTTACTCTTAGAGTAAAAAACTGTTATTTGGCAAGAATATTTTAATGTGGTACACTAGTCCGATAACTTCGGCTAGTAAACTACAGAACTTGGCTATCGCATTAGTTGTGGAGGTCAGATGACAGTCACTTCACGGAAAATATCGAAATGCAGTCGCGTAATCCACCGGAAGGCCTACCCCAACTGAATTGGGAAACGGCTCAAGGAATGATGATATTAATGTGTTACAATTTAAACTCAAACTGAAACTGCTGTTGCTGCTATCTTACTTATCACGCTAAGACACCCCTCTGCTTACCCTTAAGGGGTTATAATAGGCATTAGGATATGTATTCAATCTCACATAACTATAAGATGTAATATTTGTATAGGAGAAAGGATCCATGTGTCTACACGTGGCGTGTCGTGCCGGCCAGCCGGCACAGGCTGAACTTCTGGTGTCGTGGGGCGCAGACCCCACCACACGAGATGCAGGCGGGAATACACCTGCTGACTGTGCAAGGTTGGTAAATTATTAAGTACACGCTGATCCTACGAACTTCGTGCAGCCTAACAGTCGAATCTTTAATCTTTTTTAATTTTTTTTCTGCGTTAAAACCATCCTCGTACTTCAAGGGAAATTCTAAAAAAATTAAAAAACCCCCGACCCAAACACATTCTATAAAAAGTAAAATAATAACTATTACCTTATGACCTACCCTAAGTATTGACCCTTTTGTCATTTGTCTCGTCGGGGGACCGCTAAGCACCTTGGTATTCTTCCCGACGACGGTCAGACGGCGGTCTCCCGACGAGACAAATGACAAAACGGTCAATATTTAGGGTAGGTCATAATTTTTTTTTACGTTCTACGATATCTGATGAGAAGCTGAAAGTAAAGACTTTCAGCTTCTCATCAGATATGGCGAAGTCTACTTTACTACCGTGACCATTGTAAAAAAATGTCTTAATTTTTGTAAAATATGCGTCAAATATTTCGCAATTCGATTTTGAATTCTCCTATAACATACGCTGCACATCTAACATTTGACTTCACTCACGTAGGTGTTAGAACGGCCTTGTCTCTGCCATATCGATAAACAAAACATAGGTTATGACGCCGCATTATAATAAAATTATAAGGTCATTATGCTGGACGTGGGAAGACGGCGCATGTGGAATTATTTCAAGCGACCTATTGATTGCCGCTAACCAGTGCTGAATTTATAGTTTAAGTTTTTTTTTTTTTTTTTTTTTTCTAATAATTAGGTTGTCATATTGACTGCTGATGGTAAGCTAGGGTGCAGTCCGAAGAATCAAGGATTATATGAAGGGGGGAACATGTGTGAGGATAAAGCATTCCACCTAATCGTTCGATAAATGAAGGAGTACGAGATGGTATCTAGTATCTACTGCACCGTAAGAAGGTGATACCTGAGTCCTGTACGTATAGTTCGGGTAATATAGCTGTATAGGCTCTCAGAAGTTGCTGAACACAACAAGTCGTACTATCGATGTATTGTAGATTCTGCCATTTAGTGGAAAAAGAAATAATGTTACAATGCTGAAGTTGCAAACATTGCATTAGAAAGTATTTATCTAAACGAGTTTCATAATTCGGTTACTGACAGTCTTTAAAAAAAAAAACGAAGATACGGATGGTATGGTCCAAGCCCGGTACACACCAACAGAATACATGTATTGTGTGCTTATCTTGCTACTGTATTATTGTTAGAAATTCTTTTTCTAATAAATTTTGCCCAATATTTGTCCGCCTGTGGCATCTACCTGACCTTTAGAGAAACATTAAATTTAGTGACAGCAGAGGAAGCTCGTTAAGTATTTAAGGATAGAATCAAATGGTAGACTGTTGTCTCTGCCTATCCTGGGGAGAAATAGGCATGAGCGTATATGTATTAAAACTTCAGTCTTAAGCCGCATTTCAACGGCTCGCGATTTCACAGACGCGTGTTTGTCAGCGCGGACTACGTACCGTCGAATGACCGACCGACCGGTCGAAATACCGAAACGTTTCGTGTCTTCGTCTGCGTCCATACTTCATTCTGTCGAATGAGTCTCGTCTATCATTTTTGCGAGCTGCACATTTTGAGATCTGCACATTTTGAGATCTGCACATTTTGAGATCTGCACATTTTGAGACCTGCACATTTTGAGACCTGCACATTTTGAGATCTGCACATTTTGCGACCTGGACGTTTTGCGTAGCCTGCACATTTTGCGACTTGCACATGATGCTATTAATCCCATAGTACGTTTATCTTTGTCCTCATTTGCATCGGTGAAACCTCGCACCATGGAAAGTCGGTCTTACATTATATTTCCTCTATAGACAAGGCGGCCACACGGAGCTGGCGGACCGTATGACGGAGCTTGTGTACGAGGCCACGGACCGCATGATCTACTTCCTGACGGGCGAGCGGCCCGACCACGCCGCCGGACGCCACTACATCGTGCCGCGCGCCCACGACACGCACGAGATGACCGACGTCGCTAAAGCCGCGAGGGGCAAGCTGCAACTGGTGAGTATCTTCAGGAAGACGTGTGCAGAAACCAATGCAGATGTCAATACGTGCAATAGGCGCCGTGTAAGCGGCGACCTGCCTAAAGTTGCGTTGCTATATGATTTTGCATGAAACAGGTGCCCGCGACGGTTGTTGGTTCAACACAGCGAACGGCCTTATAGTAAAGATGTACTGCAGAAGATAATACAAGGGAAATAAGGGACACAGTCATTCTGCTAATAGGGCGTTGGTCTTAAATGTCCTTTCGATACGACATGAAGATATTAATAAATCCGTTACAATAATTTCCAGTGCAGTATTTATTTATGTATATCCTAAAATTCTTATAAACTCGATATTTTCCGTGTAGCGACTGCCATCAGACCTTCACAACCCAATGGTGATATCGAAGCATTGCAGCCAGAGCAGTTGTTGGACTTCCGGGACCGACAGCTTTACGTGCTCTCCGAGGCACGGCTAGACCAATGCAAATACCCATATTCATACATACAAATATTTGCACTGAACGGGGGGTCGAACCCGCGCCTCCCGCGTAGCGGCCATGTTCACTACCACCACGCCACAGAGGCTTAAACTTTGGTCAATATCAACCGCTCTGTTATTGTTAAGCTTTTTTTAATAATATCTGTGCTTAATCAATAATGAACCATAATAGTCAAAAATTACATTGCCATTATGCGCTACTTCAAATGCCTCAATGTCGTGAACTAATCACAGACTCATATACGTATATGGCAAGCGACGCCCGCTATCGCGGCGCTCCTAAGTTTATTATAGACTCATAAACATAACTGTAACCTTTGTAACAGTATTTTCTATTGTCGTTTTCTATTATGTATTAAACAATAGCATAAGGGTGCTATTGTTTTATATGATACCTACAAATTGACATTCATTTGACCTATGATGCTAAACCCAGTGGCATCATAGTTCATCCTACCTGTATCGACAGTACATCGGTGTTATAATTAATTATAATTTAAATAATATTTCAAAGGCCTATGAAGAAATGAATATTTCATCTATCTTATTCATTTATATAATTTCCTACCTGTATCTTCTAATCATCATCTTTATGGAGACGCATTTTCCTGATTGCATCCGTGGCCAAGATGACCTCGGAGCTCAGGGTCCGCCTTTCGGCTCTTCCTCCTCCACTTCGCACGATCTTGGGCGTAACTTCCTGTTACTTCTAAGCGCCTTCGCTGTGTTTAGCACGGCGCGGACGTCCGCTTCGCGTGCTTGTTTCATGTTATTTCAAGAGCAACGCTGCGTGAGGCGGATACCTGTCACACGCGACGGACAGGCGGACGCAATGCGCGCGCATCCGCGACCCGCACCCGCGACACGCACCCGCTAAACGCAGCGAAGGCGCTAAGATATACTGTAATGTTATGCTATACTACCGTGACATGCCAATAATAACCGCCATATTTTCAACAACGCCTAGGTGTAGCCACGATTCACCGCCTAATTTATTGAAATTATGTCGGTAAACTGTAGACACACCACTTCACGCAGTAATTTAGACGGTAAATTTAATGCCATAATTATTGCGGTAACAGCGCGGTAGACGGTAAGGTAGTGTGGCCGTACAATAAGGCGATGAGGCTTGTTTCTGACTGTTTCCTTGCTTTCTACTACATTTATGTGATTGGTTGTTAAATATGTTCCAGTTGCCCAATCATCTGTTTGAAGAACTAGTAATGGACATCTATGACGAAATCGATCGCAGGGAAACGGAAGCAAGTGAGTTATTTTTCATCTATTTTTTTTTCTACCACTTAGGTGGCAGACAAGCACACGGCCCACCTGATGGAAAGTGGTTACCGTGGCCTATGGACGTATGCAACACCAGGGGCGTCACACTCGTACTGCCGACCCTGAAGAAACCTTCTAATGCCCTTCTTGAAGAATCCCATATTGTAGTCGCTTCAACCAAACATCGAATGTGGTTCTCATAATCTAGGTCGAAGAGGCAGCACGATGCACACTCCCCATTTCCGGAGCAAGATGGGGAAACAGTGGTTTCGACACCAGACCATTTACCTCCAATGACCCCCATTTAAAACCCGTAGATGGTAATTTCAAAGCCGTAAATAGTCAGGGAGGTAGGTAGGGATAGGGTCAGCCGGTGTGCGAGCTTGCATAGTTTAATAACTGTAGTGGAAACTCGTGAAGTGTGTAAGAACAGAAGCAAATTGTGAGCTGATATATTTGCCTATCCCGGTACAATAGCCTTTATTGATTGAGTATAGATTTGCATCCAAATTTCCCGTCGCCCCAAGACAGTTGAATAGGAGAATTTAGAACACTCAGTAGCTCAGTGGTCTGAGCATTGCCCCTGTAACTGGGCCTCTAAAACCACTGTCATACCACGAACATTTAATATTAGTCTTTAAAGTAATAGCATTAAAGTCTATAATTAAATGGCTTACTGTAGAGTGAATGAAAGAGTGTAATGAAACTTTTATCATTTAATTTTCTACTTTAAGCCTATAGCGATAAAGTTTAAAATGTATTGCAATATTTTGCAGTATCCGTTTTCACTTTAGTAGAATTGAGGGCCTAGTTGCGGGTTCAAGTCCCGCCTGAACGATTCACTTTTTCTTAATCGATATAATATTCATATCTTCTTCTTCATCATCCTAGCGTTAATCCCAGTGTCATCCCAAGCTTTTCACCACGGAGTCTGGGGTCCGCTTTACCAATCTAACTGCGAATTTGGCTGTTCTTCGATATTTTTCGTGAAACGATTGCCATCTGACCTCCACAACGCAATAACGATATATATTTGTATTACATTTTTCCTTTTACAGTATGGCAGACGAGTGCGAGCGGGTTAGAACGTAGTGGGGTGGTATTCCTACCCGTTAACCCTGCGCTGTCGGCGCCAAGGAACCAGGGTCGGCAGAAACTGGCGCGGCTGTCCACTGCCGAGATGGCCACGCTGTTGAGAGATGTGCTGGTTGACGCCACTAGGAGACAACATATAGCTACTTTACAGCCTAGAGGTACTTAATAGCTGTGGTTCATTGCTACCTAATCACCTTTAGTACTTTCATCTGTGTATTGAAATATAAATTGCCGTGTTGATTTTTGGTGAAGTAGGATAGGGTCACCTCATCTCTTCCCGTGGGTGTCGCAGAAGGTGACTAAGGGATAGGACTGTTCTCCATCCCGTGACAGTGCCCGCTTGATGGCAATAGCAAGAAAGAGAGAAAGAAAATATTTTTGCATAGCTTCACTCCCTATTAAGTGGACCGAAAATAGTTTATTAAGTAAAATAAATAAAAAAATTAAAAAGTATCATAGCGAAATATAAGTGTTAATACACTTCGGCATATTCTTTCAGGGATTTACAGGCGCGAATATATTATATACTAGCTTTTGCCCGCGGCTCCGCCCGCGTGGATGTCGGTTATCGCGACCAAACATAGCCTATGTCCTTTCTCAAGGTCTAACCTACCTCTATACCAAATTTCATCAAAATCGGTTCAGCGGTTTAGTCGTAAAAGTGAGACAGACAGACAGAGTTACTTTCGCATTTATAATATTAGTAGGGATGTATGTATTGAAGATTAATAAGGTAAAAAATCCGTAAACCGCCAAATTATAGTAACGGATCTTTCTTCTACCTTGGATATCCACGGATACGGATATCCGGCATATCACTAGTGTTAATACCTCTGCCTACCCCTTAGGTATACATTCGTTACGTAGGTAACTATGATATATTTTGTCCGTAGCGCCGGCGACGTTAGCGAACCCCCTACTATCGGCGTCGCACCTGAAGCATTTCTCGCTAGCGTCAGACGACGAGCCGCTGTACGACTCTGTGGCCTCCGACGATGACTACGCACAACTCGCTCCGGTAGACCTTGACGTGAGCATCACTTTAATACTTGCTAGACACCGTGGTTTCACCCTTAGTGGTTAAGGAGTCGGCTTTACGATCGAGAGGTCCTGGGTTCGAATCCTGGCCGTTACACTACCGACATGAACCCTCTCTTAGCACAAGCAATGTACCTTAGTTGGAGGGGTATTTAGGTTGCTAATATTCTTTAAAAAGGAAAAATTGTGTCCCAATAGCGTCCAAGGCGTGACCCTTCCTCGTTCTGACCATATTTTGCTTTGGCTAGTTTTGGCTCTTGCTGAGTGGTTGCTGCCTGACCTCTTATCCTCGAAACGAACTCAGTGGGTGAAGGAATGTTTGAAATCCCACTGGCAGTTCCAGAGATTACGACTTTATACAAAAGCTTTTGCTTTATTTAGAAATAATTTTTATTGTCGGTGTGTATTGCAATGAACTGTAACCAGTTCAAAGAAACGAGAGGCCTGCGTTTCCCAACGGGGGTGGTCATATCGGAATCAAACCGACTAAAACCGCATGTCGTCTCGGGTCTCAATTACCACAGTGTAAGGTTACAGAATAAGGCTTTCCGCATGGGAAAATACCTACTACTATTTAAACTTTCCTTTTATCTTTCAAAATAACAAAAAATACAATCATTTTTTTTTATTCCACAGCTATCAACCATAGCTCCACGCACCGGCGAAACAGTATCTTCAACATACAACCCCTCACTCCCCGACTCGTTCAGCATAGACTTCAGAAGAACTCAATCACCGAGCCGAATGACCCACATACCAATACCAGAAAAAAAAGACGAAATCGAAAATTTAAAAAAAGAACTATACACAAAAGATTCCACGATCACCGAACTAAAAAGCCAATTAAAAAATTTACAAACTATTGTCGAACAACTAACGAAAGAAAACAGTGTTCTTAAAACAACTAGTAGTGTAGATGATGATCAGAGTATGACGTCACAGATATCAATGAACGACAGTACAAGTAATGTTCTAGAAGCTTCCAAAGGTCCGGAGAGAGGCAAGAGCTTAGAAACAGAACAGTTTGGTAGAGAGGAGCCCGATGCTAAGTTGACTAAGACAGCCCAGAGACCGGTCAGTATGTATGAGACTAGGGAGGGACCAAAGAATAACTGGCAGGTTACTAAACACCAGGTACTAATATTTAATTATACTAACTTACTTCCTTTTTGCCGCTATGAGAAGATAGATGTAATTTTTTTTTTTTAACTAGAACACCTGAATTTAATTTCACATTGATTGATGGTAAGCTGAAGACAAATTCTCGGAAAAGAGGGTCACCATTATAGACACGTACCATGTTACAATGATAACACTCAGCTTGACGGCCTCATCAGATGCTTTTTCACGCCCCGCTAGGACCCGGGACTGTAGGAAAAGGGACTAGGGAAAGTGATAGAGCTATACAATCTGTATAGCTCCATCTCTCTTCTCATCCCGGATTACGAATTTAGTATTTAATGCGAGCGAAGTCGAGCGAAGAAATTAGTTTAGTTTTAGTTATCTTCTCGTGGCGGTAATTATAGTTGATAATGTACTAATATTAGAGGTGTCCAGTACTAGCGTCTAGTTTAATCCATATCAGTTTAACATATTTAACTATTGTAATTGTTTATTAATATGAGTCTTGTCTACATTTAGCCCGACGTTTCGGTTACTTTTCAGCAGTTTTGGTCACGGGGTGACTAAAGATGGTAGTTGTCACATAGTTTGTTAAGCGTCTCTTTGTACTACTGCTGTTATAATGTAATTCCAGACCTTGATGGAGTTCAGATTGTGTAATTTACTGTTTCTAAGAACAAGATGCAGTATCTCCTAAAGATCATAGCAGTGTCATGCCACGTCCCTAACTCTCTCTTCTTTTTAGTCTTGTAGATATACACGTTAATTATTCAAAAAAGACGTGTGGCACTCGGGGACTGCCGCGGTAAAGCTATTGCATAGCATTTTTTATCAACTTATGCAATTATCCCCCCACTCCGACTCTATTTATACTATGACTCCGAGCTCGCACGAATCGAGCCGAGCTGCTCCGAAATCGGCTTGATTCGTGCGAGCTCGGAGTGTTAGCTTAGGTTTGGACCTGACCTGACCTGACCTGACTTTGACCTTGACCTTGACTTTGACTTGTGGCACTCGGGGACTGCCGCGGTAAAGCTATTGCATAGCATTCGGAGCAGCTCGGCTCGATTCGTGCGAGCTCGGAGTTGGGGGTGTTACCATTTTTCGTTACGGAATTTCTGGATTCGGTCTCGACGCTCAAGGCTCGCGATAGAAGCTATGCAATAGCTTAAAAATTACGCACCTGAAGGCTAGTTCTCGTATTATAAATCTGTTCTTAATCTCCCAAATGTCATAAACGGTATTCTCGTAACACACACATATCGTGACCGTTTTTGACATTTGGGAGCTTGAAATTAAATCGAAACTTGATTTTGAACAAACTTATATTACGAGAACTGGCCTTCTGGTGTTACAAGAGCCCAGACTAGGTACTTACTTTTAGTAGGCAACGCCGTTGACCGAACGGGTAATCTGCCCTTTTGCATGAACCATTTCACCCAATTCCCCTATAGGCTAGGTAACCCAACCTACAATATTACTAAACCTCACCTAAAATATTACTTTTCGCAGCTAACAACATTATCCAGTCTCGAACGATCTCTATCCCCCTTATCCCTGGTGGCTGATTGTTCCGAAGACATAGCTGAGGGGGGGTCGACTCCATCTCCAGAGATAGTACAGCGAAGAGCGGAGAGTGTGACGCGCGCCATCTCCGAGTTATGGGCAGCTGCGAGAGATCAGCATCCTCGTCTGCAGCAGAGAGGCCTGGCCATCAGACACGCCGTACGAGCACTGCTCGCGTTGTTCCCGCAGGTATGTTGTGGTGTGTGGATTTGTTTAACCTATAGATATGGTAGTTAGATGATAATAGATCATTGTTTTAAGATATGTTGTACAGCGCCATCTAGACTCAAATACTATAATTTACACAGGGGTCGGCAAGTAGTTTTAAGTGGAGTCCAGATATTGTGGGCAAATTGTAACGAGGTCCAGAAAAAAAAAAGACGTGTGGCACTTAGGGACTACCGCGGTAAAACTATTGCATAGCATTTTTTATGAACTTATGCAATTATAATAAATAATAATTTGAATTTGAATTTGATTTCGGATTTCGGATTTCGGATTTCGTACTTCGGACTTCCTACTTCCGAGTTCCGAGTTCCGAGTCTGAGTCTGAATTTGAATTTGAATTTGAAAACTAACAACTTATGCAATTATAATTACTTACGTTAAGCGAAGCTACTTCGGAGCAGCTCGGCTCTGTTCGTGCGAGCTCGGAGTTGGGGGTGTTACCATTTTTCGTTACGGAATTTCTGGATTCGGTCTCCACGCTCAAGGCCCGCGATAGAAGCTATGCAATAGCTTAAAAAAAGGAAAACTTGGACCTTTCGCGGTCCGCATCTGGACCGCGGTCCGCCTGTTGCCGACCCCTGATTTACATGAAAGGGTATATACTCGGAAAATTAATCGCCCCACCATTCTTTCCACTGCTAATCTTTGATCTGGCTTGTATCTTTTCATATTATTTTTCTAAGTATTTATTTTGCTCTCTTTCTTTCAATTCTGCGTTCCAAAGTGCAACCTTATGCAACCAGATTTAAAAATAGGTCGTCCACCATTTTGAGGCGGCGCGGCGGCCATCTTGAGATCTTGAACAGATTTTCATCATACATAGCTAAGAACACTCCTGATTAAATCACCTCTCAATAAAAAAATAAAAAACAACTCAATATCAATTCATCCGTTCGAGAGATGCGCTGCGATGCCACATACAGACGTCAAACATTATGACACTTCGTGATTTTTTGCCGAGGATTAGAAACTGCTCAAAGCCAACATTTTGTTCACAGGTAAACGCAGACCGCGAGCTAAACCTCGTACTAGCCGAGCTCCGGACGGCATGCGACGAAGTAACCCTCGCGTGTTCAGCGCCTTCCCCACTCAACGAGGTGCGCGCGGCGGCCTACGACCTGGCCAAGGCCACCAAGCTGCTCGTCACGCACTTCGCGCCGGACTCATAGCGATCGCCCGCGGGCCACTACACCACTGTGTAGGGCCACTTCATGTGCCTATAGACGTGGACTATGTGCTCAGTGATAAGTGCTTCTGTTGATATTTTTGCGAGGAGAAGAAAAAATAGTGCTACAAAGAAGATTCGACACAGTGCAAGTATACCCGTTCCACATATCCTAACAATTTTTCAAACGTCTAAAAGTGATGATTGAATTTAGTCCTCTACTGCGTTTTTATGTTGCAGTTATAGTATACAATTTACTTGGACAATATTTAAGACCCAAAGGAACTTAGAGGACCGAACATGTAATTTTTTCTCTACTATTGTGATATCATGATCACAATCATTACAATCGCAATGCAACGATTCAGATGACTCAATTCAGTATTTTTATATGTTCGGTATATCGGTAAGGTGAACATAGACTAAAGGGGTTTGTGGTATTTATCCTACTTGCAAAATTCATTAGAGATATGGAAATACATACTCCAGGTATGGCATTCTGAAAAGATAGCTGTGGCACTGCCAGTACCCTAACAGAGCCGGCGAAATAAATCTGGTAAAAAATAATTACTGATAAATCTGATGACTGCTATACAATCACACTTCAGATTTATTAGATAAATCTTCATCTGATTATATCCTGAATGAGACAGACAGACAATCTTCAGATTTTTTATTGGTTCACACTGTAAATATACCTACATAGTCCAGGAGCTTACACCGTCCAGGAGCTTTTACCTCAGAACTTTGCACTTTGACTTCACTTGACTGCACTTGACTGCACTCTTGTATAATAATATTAAATTATTGAGACCGGTCAAGACAATGCTCACTGGTTCATATAATGTAATAATTAAAATTTCATGCATTAATATATGAATAGACATCATGATCACCTAAAAGGGATCACACAATTCCAATTCTTTTACTCTTAGGATAAAACTATTACAGTTAGTTCCAAGTACTTTAATTACATCACAAATTAGCAGTATGAGCAAAATAAGGTAGTTAAATAAATTCACTGAGGCTAAATAGTGTCTTAAGACATTAGTATAATGTACCTCGTTGCAAATAATGTGTTCTAATATACAACCGTTGACATTCGAACAGCCATATTGTGTAAGATGTACCTATTGAGATATTAAGTTTATGTCTCCAAAGCCGTATCTGAGCGATTGCAACATGATTAAAAAAGTCGCTAAAGCACGCTGAATTTTGATCTTTGTCATGCTCATCAATTTCATATCATAATTTGCATCTCTGTTGATAACGCATTCACTTGTTTAATTAATACATCCATGGGAAATCACTATATTTTCAATGTTAGACCGGTTGTGAAAACAGTTTATATAGTTAAAACTAAACAAGCGGGGAGCAAGTCTGCTCGTGTGACTTACGAGAGCACCGAGTGCTATTTATGCTTAGTCAGGAAAACATTTTGGATAAATTCCGCTATAGTTTTGCAGAAACCAATGCAAATGCGGTATCTTAAAACTTTGCGAATGTGCCGTAAATGCGGATGCGGATGTGAATATCCGTAAATGCACTTCACTAACAAAAGTTGTGCAAGGGTTGTTGACACAGTTTTTTCATGTTATTCAATTGCACAACTTAAGAACTATACCTATTATTTTTTAATCTTATGGTATAGATTTTATGAAATACAAATGGAGAACTACAGTGTTCAATATTATTTAATTCGTATATTATAAACAAATAAACTTAAAAAAGGCTATTGTAAAATGCTTGACGCTTGTAATGTACCTAAATATTACGGCATCGCTTATTAGTTAGACAAATGTATAAGTAAAGTTGAATTTTATGTTCAAATGTGTACAATATAATAAATGTGAAGTATAATAAATTTTGAACCTTAGCGCGTCCGCTTAAGGTCGAGTATATAGAGGCCCAGTTATGTCACGCTAGGTAGCAAATAAATGATGTTAGTGATTACTTATTTAAGGAAATGGAAGCTGAAGAAAGATAACTTTTATTTTTATTTACTATATTGTTGTAAGTAAAATGGTCGGACAAGTATAGATGCGTTCATTGTTATATCGTAATGAGTCGACTGTGTCATTATTGCATGTATGAAATATACCGCATAGGCCACACAATAGGCCACACTTGCCGAAATAAAGCCGAAATGATACAGTAGTATAGTAGGTACTATTATTATACTATACTAGTAACGTGTATTCTAATACCTACATTACACAACGGCATTCGAATTTTCTAATCCTCATTAATACCGTTATTTTAAATAAGTATTGACGAGAGCCCTATTACTTTGAAATAAATTTAAATATCATCCGTTTCAGCATTATTTCAGCAATATGGTAGGATCCATTATGAAAGCATGCATTGATATGCAATCGTGTTAGTTCTGTTATAATAAAGGTATAATTAAAAACACTGGATGAGTTATATCTGCTCTGACTCGCTTTTGGATTCAGGAAATATTCATAACGTTCCTGACGAAAACTAGTATTTTTTATAACATAAATACATATAATATTGTAAAAAAAATCCTATTTATATTAAACTTTACTTCTTAGGTATGTTATTCATCCTACTTAATTATGAGAGATTTTTGCAAATATCACTCTATTTTTTTGTTATGTATTTGTGGATCGATTTTGCTTTATCTAGCTTCAATGAGCAGTTTTCCAGTAGGTATTTAAAGGGTTCCTAAAGACGCGCTAGATGGCGCAGCCGGCACTTTTGGTAAGAAGAGTGTGGTGTCACATCTAGTGTAATTTATGGAAAAAATGTTCTTCGGTTTTGTAATGATTTACTTTACATAAATATTCTGTCATTTTTTCTGATACAATGAAAATACCACAAACAAACCACAGAGTACATTAAAATTACCAAAAGCTATGCTAGCGCCATCTCCTGATGACTTAAAAACCAACTGATTATTATACCTACTGGAAAACTGCTCATTTAATAAATTCAACCTACTTTACACATTATTTTACTATTTTGTGCTTAAGTTGAACAGACGATAGATTTGTGATCTTCCTTCGACAGAGACGATCACGCCTAGAAAGTCACGCAATGGTGAAAAAAGATCAAGTCAGTGTTAAACCTTTTATAGCGCGATGCAGGATCAAAGGTTTCAACATAGTTCGGCTTGTTTATTCTAGATGGCGCTACTAGTGTTGCCTTATAGAATAAATATACGCTTCAGTAGAAAATTTGTAAAATAAAGTAATACTTGTGTTCAAGTTTGGTATAGTACGCATCTCATTGTCGTGTTTCTCATAATGATTTAACATGATATTATTGTACCGGGTCAGAGCACATATTTGAATGTAATAACTTATCCAATACGAAGTAGCCTTAGCCCACAATGCGGATCGTTTGTGGTGCACCCAAGTGCCATACCCGCGCGGGTATTAAACGTATTGTATATCGTTCACATTGGTGTAACCAAAGCTTCTCTTATCGCTCATACAAACGGGACACTTTTTGTTGCGAGCAATAAATTAAAAGCTATCCTATAAACGGTTCTGCCTCCCAATTTGTAGGCCGGCGGACGAATGCATGGGATATGACGTATATTATGAAATACGTTAACGATATACAGGGCGTCCCACGGCGATGCCACATGGAGGGCAAGTACCTTAAATCCTTAAGTTGGCGCATTTTACTTAAAGGAGACATCATTTTATTTTTAAAAAGAAACAAAACTGCATTCAAAGATTTTTAAAAATTTGCTTGCCACACCCGGTAATCGAACCGACTAAAATCCGAAAAAGTAACATCCTGTATTTTTATGGCATCAATCGATAGTGTCAATCAAAAGGATCAAATCTCTCTAAGAAACATGGTAAATTAAATGAAAGGAAGTCCTTGAAACCTAAACTTATAACTTCAATTTGGCAAAATAAAACACTTTATCTCAAAGTTCATCCATCCATCTGATACCATATTATCAATGAAATTCCATATTTAAATCACTTTTCTTTTTTTATCGGGTGGAGACCGCTGTCAGCAGTAGTATTTAGGTATGTCGAATCGAACTCAAACCGACTAAAACCGCACGCCGCGCCGTCTCAATTGACAGGTTATAAGTTGATCCAATAGGGCATTTCACTCGCCATCTTCGTTGCCCAGGCTACACCGCGTGCAGGTTTCTAATCAAGCACCTAAAAATTAGTACCTACCCTACCTACATAACCTCATGCAGTTACCCAATAAAGTTGCATTCTAAACAGGTAACAAAGTTCATTCATTCAGTATGTACTTATTTTACTAAATAAATTTCATCTAAGATATCTCTAGTGTTGACCTTATAAGATACCTTATCTGATGGTTCCTGGAGTAAAAGTGCTGTGTCTGTTTGCATTGAGAGTTAAGTTAAGATTTTGTGAACTTACTTTCATTTAATTTACCAAGTTTTTTAGAGAGATTTGATCCTTTTGATTGACACTATCGATTGATGCAGCGGTCTCCACACGATAAAAAAAGAAAAGTGATTTAAATATGGAATTTCTTTGTTAATATGGTATCAGATGGATGGATGAACTTTGAGTTAAAGTGTTTTATTTTGCCAAATTTAATTTATAAGTTTAGGTTGCAAGGACTTCCTTTCATTTAATTTACCATGTTTCTTAGAGAGATTTGATCCTTTTGATTGACACTATCGATTGATGCCATAAAAATACAGGATGTTACTTTTTCGGATTTTAGTCAGTTCGATTACCGGGTGTGGCAAGCGAATTTTTAAAAATCTATGAATGCAGTTTTGTTTCTTTTTAAAAATAAAATGATGTCTCCTTTAAGTAAAATGAGCCAACTTAAGGATTTAAGGTACTTGCCCTCCATGTGGCATCGCCGTGGGACGCCCTGTATACGCCAAATCTCATACATTTGCCACGGGCAACGAATTGCCATTTGTCTAGGGATGTTAATTTGAGCAAGTTGTAATTCATAGGAATACTAGATCATCGCTATTTGTACTATACCGTGATAGAAAAGACCGCAATGCTTGCGATTGAACGCATTTAAAACTGAATAAGCACATAGGATAACATTTATTTCATTCACTAAGAAGTACAGAAATAAATAATTCTTATACTAGTGATTTGGTATGCCTAGCTATGCATAACTGCAAGGTGCTGCCGTAATTCCCCCTTTCAACTATAGACCAACAAAAAGTGTCTCGTCTGTGCAAGTTCTTAATGTTAGTAGACCAACGTACCTTCATTTCTGTCACAAATCTGCATTTCTCTACTTATGTGTCATTCCATTCCATGTGTTCTGTATAATGTATTTCTAGGTAGTATCGTAACGCTTCTACTTGTACTGCATATCGTTATCTTATAGTATTCTATTGTGTTGTGATTCAATTGGCTGTAGAATAACGTGTGTCGCAAGATTGGTTCTTTATATAATGTTTATTTGATACACTAAAGTTTAGGTACGCCTACTTCATGGATTGGTTCTAAATGGTGCAAATCGTTGTCTCAATCGAAGATTTTCAAACCAGGTTTACGTTGTTTTTTATGTAGCAGTATAGAGCAGTATAGTATCTCTAAATTGCTAAATATCTCCTCATATCTCGCAGAGTGCGGATGTGTCCCTTTCTCAATTCACAGGACCTATGTCCTGGCTATCGCTTACCAAGCAAGCGACATCCCCAATGTGAGGGATGGAGAGCTCATTGATTAGGAGACCGGTAAAAACAACGCGAATAAGATTGCTACTGCAAAAGCAGCATCTCTACATAAATCACCTTTCCTCCGTGGAATTTTTGAAACATAATGAAAAAAGAAATTACCCGAATCGGTCCTACTCAATCATCAAGTTCCACTCAATTTGTCGGTACTCAGAATTGAGTCTCACGTTTCCTTCCAGCTTACCCAGAGCCAACTATTGTTGTATAGCCAACAAAATGAATACAATCTTGCAACATGCGTATACTCTTCAGCGCTATCCTACACGATACCTACGTCGAGGTGCTTACCATATAAGTTTCCTATCCATCCCAGTAATTGTTAGTACCCAGTACACTTGATAAACAAATTGTGCCTAAAAATTTTATATTCATACATTTGTTAGTATACCTAGATAAGTTTATTGGTTCGTAGATTTTATATAAGCGTTTCATAATAAACTATACTACGTTGTTAGATAGGTATTTGTATAGTTAAAAAGTGGATATACCATTGTGGTTATTATATATGTATGGTTTTCTCAAAACACCTGCTCATGCGTGACCTTAAGGACACATTTGTGACATAGAAGAGTGAATGAGTGACTGGATTATGACTGACTACATTACCTCCGCCCTACAGAATATCGCGGCTAAATAACCTTATGTTATGTTCCCGGCGGTGAGTAGGGTAGCCAGACCTCACTGGAGAGGTTTTGTGCTCTCAGTGGAAAAACCAAAGGCTTGCCTACTTGTCTTCTGCGCTGACGGCACAGAATCTCTCTGTTCTTACAGGGTCGGCAGCGCGAGTGTGACTCCACTGGTGTTGCACTCGTCTATAGGCCACGGTAACCACTTTCCATCAGGTGGGCCGTGTGCTTGTCTGCCACATAAGTGATAAAAAAAATACTATATTGTGGTCATTTGGAATTTGGAATTTTATGAAATTTCCAGCAGTGGACTGCAATAGGCCAATTGATTGATTCATTGCTCTATTCCACTTTAATCCACTAAACAAATCCAGCGAATGAATATCATGCCAATATTATTTGTGCTATCAGACCACGAAATCACTTGTTATCTTTTGCACTAAGAGATTGAATACTGTACCTATTCCAAATTAAAAAAAATATCAGAATACTAAAAAGTGTTGAACTAACAATAAAATGAAAAGATTTTTTTTTAATAAATATATTCAGTATCATCAATCTGTCGTGTTTCAATATGCTTTAACTAGCTTAAACATGTACCTGCTACACACAAGAATTTTTAGGCCCGATCGTACCTATGTGTACCCGAAATAATTCGGCTGTTTCTGCGAGTATGAGTAGCAAAGAAAGTTATTAAATCGATATCTTGTAATACTTTTAAGGTATACAATAAAGAATCTTCTTCCTCCTAGCGTTAATTCCCAGTCGCATCCGAAGCTTCCAGCTCGGAGTCTGGGGTCCGCTTTTACCAGTCATAGCTACAGATTTGGCTAGACCTCGATATTGTGTGTACAATAAAGAATATCTTATCTTATCTCTATTTCATGAGTCAGGATAATCAGCAGATGTTTTGAGAGGATCCGCGAAACAATATTAGCTTTGGTACTATATATAAGTATGTTTAATATACGTATGAGTATTATGTGATCACTTTATGTGCCAATGTTTATGTAAAAGACGTAGAATAGATAGCATTCGTGATGGGATCCTGTTTCTGTATTTTTGTACATTATATACATATTCCCACCTAACATAGATTCACTTATCTGTCTGTTAGACTAATATGCACTCTTTAAATACTGCAAAACGGAGTTAATGCTATTCAAGGGTTGAAAAGAAAATGATAACTGCCCCGAGCACGAAAAATATTTAAATTCGTAACGTAAACGTATCGAGAAAACGGAGCATTGTGATTGGCCGCCTGCCTACTGTGAACCTGTGTGTGTGTGTGTGAAGCCGGCCAATCACAATGCTCCGTTCTCTTAATACGTTCACGTTACGAATTCGAATATATTCCGACAATTTTTGCAGTAATTTTTTTTCTGAAAGATATATTCAAATATCTGGTTTACTTAAATGTTGTAAGAGAAATTATTTGATGTATAACGAAATTTTTTATTTATATTTACTCCTTTCAAAAAATGGTATAGACTCGACACAAAAATATACAGTATATTAGTAGATGTTTATGAAAAAAAAAATTTATTTTTTGTAATTTTCTGAATGTTGTGAATAAATATTTAACAGATATATACATATAGTCGAGTCGAAGTCGTGTGTACCGATATATTGTCTAAGCTACATCACATATAAGCCCTAGGTATTTAATAAATAAGAAATATTATGTATACCACCATATTACTGTAAACAATATATCTATAGTAAGTACCCGGCTTTTGACTTGACACATCAATAAGAAGACAGTCCGACTTACTTATTTCTTTGTTCTAGATAGAGCGTTCTCTATCGCACAACGCAACTTTACTATGTAAAGGTACCAAATGTACGAAGTAGAGAGAACATTACGCGTGACCGAAGTCCCTTTGCCCTATCTTGATCGGATTTAAACTTCTCGACGGCGATGTGCCAAATCAAAAGCCGGGCACTAAAAATGTCACTAAGAACTTTTCTGTTTGACGACTCAACGTCGTTTAAGACATTTGGTATATGAATATTCAGTGCGTTTGTAATAGAACAGTTTCCCTCATGTTCACAACAGTTTTTGAACAATACTTGTAACCGAAATTACTAGTATTTGCTTGTAGTAGTAGTACGCTGGTGGGATGGCCGGGGTTCGAACCTGCGAACTATTGATCGAAATCCGACACTCCGGCCACTTGGCTACCACAGCTATTAATACGAATTTATAAGCTATTTAACTATTACTTTGTCGCATGGTAACCTAACAATATTCAAATTGATACTGCAGTTAATTGTGTAACGAATACATAAACAAGTATTTTGAATTGCATTTGTAATTCAGTTCTATTCCAACGCACCAGGGCCTCCGATTCCGCTAAAACAAAAACCACTGTCATACTATGGACACTGTAAAACATTCCATTTCATTTTAGACCTTAACATAATGCATATAAAGTCTAAACTTGAATGGATTTTTGTAGAGATAATGAAAAAGTATGATGAAACTCTATTCACTGAATTTTGAACTTTAAGGCTGAAGCTATAAAGTCAAAAATTTAATGCCATTTTTTGCAGTGTCTGTGGTTTTGCTTTAGCAGAATCGAGCGCCTGTACGAACCATGTATTGCTTCTGTATCTGTACTCTATATACTAATAATGAAAATAGCTACGGAAACATGATCTCAAGCTGATTCGTATGAAATTTATTGAAATTTTTAACGTTTAACATATAAAAATTTATTATATTGATTAATTTTGAAATTATACGTTTGTTTTATTGCCATTTTGGAAGTGTACCTACCTAATGTTATTGCAATGCCCTCAAGGCGTTTGTATCTTTTGGCGTGGGTAGTCCCCTCTAGGTGGGATAAATGTGGGACGCTAGATGAGAGAGACCTCCTGCAGGACTAAAAAGGACACATTTGGCCGGCAGAGTAGAATTTGGGCTACTCCATTTCTTCCCATGCGGTGTCGTACAAGGCGAAGAGATAGGACTGTTTAACATCAGCCAAATATATACAGCACAGACTCAGCTTCAGATGCACGACTCGAGTCAACAATAGTGCCTGGAATATGGCATTTATTTATTTATTACGTAGATGTTCTCTTCCTACCCCTCAATATAAAAAGTTATAAATATCATTGAAAATTTTACAGTTAGATAAATCGCCGCGTCTACGTTCTGAAGTCAAAACATCGATTCAAGAGACAGTTGTAAGTTTTGTAAGTTCGTACTTGTACTATAAACCTTAGAAACTGGTAACAAAGAGACAGTGTTGCCATTCCCGCCTTGTCACGCTAGTCGCTGACGAGGTGGGCGTGACCGCCTGGCCTGCCGCGACCTCTGCCCGCACTTCCTGTGACGTCACAATGTAGGTGTGTACCAACTGTGCGCATTGTGTTGCAGCCAACCTTCACCTCAGCATAATGTTAGTGACACGTGCAGGTCCTCGCAGCGAATCCACGTATGACGGTGAGTGTCTACCTAATTGATATAGTACTAGCTGTTGTTCGCGGCTCCGCTCGCGTGGAATTCTGATCCCGTTCATTGCTGATAGTAGCGTGATGTTATATAAGCCTTTGTTAGTATCTGATGTTTTAGCTTTTTAATGGCGAAAACATTTTTGAAATCGGTCCAGTAATTCTTTAATTTATTCGTTACAACATACAAAAATACAAATCTTTCGTCTTTATAATATGTAGGTATTACTATAGAAAAAGATATTAGAGTTAAAGCCAGCAGTTAATAATTTAGTATGCAATGAGTACGAACCTTTTTTCTTACAGTTACTTAGACTGACCCTTACACCGACTCAGGGTCTGGGTAGAGCTTATAGAGGCGTGGTCACTCTAGGCGCCATCCAGCTCATTAGAGGAGCTGCGTGTCACGGAGATGAAAATACTGCTGTGGATGTGCGGCGTCACGCGTAAAGATCGCGTAAGGAACTCTCGCATCCGCGGCAATCCCGTACATTGAACTATCTATTCTATTATACAAAGGTATTGCCACATGTGTAGACCGCCGTATCCCAGTAGTTCCATTCTCTAGTTCCATTGTGGAACTACTGGGATTTTTTTCTCCCAGTAGTTGCAGGGCAGGGCTTCTTAACGTAACGAGTATATAGTACTAGCAGTACTTACCTATTGTGTTAGTATAGTTTTGTATATTTATGTATATTTTGTAAGTAATTGTATATATATTTTTTTTGTCTCCATATTTTTATAATAACCTATGTTTGGAAATAAAGTGTCCAACCTATGTGTTAGTTACATTACGGAACGTAGTGCAGAAATAAAAATAATTACCAGTCAGTTTAATAGTCCACTACCGCATAACGTCCTCAAAATGAAACAACATAATATGTCTTATTCAAAAAATATTTATTTCATTATAAAATTTTCACACGGTCAAGTGTAATAAAGCAATTATTACAAAAAATGCCTACACATAACTCTAGAGCAGTGGTTCTCAAACTTTTTAAATGACGGAACCCTTTTGGGAAGCAAAATACTTGATGGAACCCTACAATAAAACAATTATTTTTATAAGTGTATTCTTTATTAATCAGCATAATAAAAGTACAATGTATCAGTTACTAATTATTATTTACTTCACCACTTGGTAAGGACAATAATAGAAAACATTAAAAAAGAAAAAATCTAACTAGTGGGAGGTATGAAACTGTTTTTTATTTTTCATCAATTGCTTGATATCAGGTTTGATGGAAGAAAGTTGGAGTCTCATATCAGCTTCGGCGTCCAGTCTATTGCGATATTTTGTTTTCGTGGCTGCGTAGGTAGAGAATCCTGTTTCGCACAAATATGTAGTTGGGAACGGGAGAAGAATATCCAGAGCCATTTGGCCAAGCATTGCATATTCATCTTGGATTCTGCACCAAAAATCATTAAGAGGCGTCGTTTTGAACAATGACTCCATACTTGTGTCTGATGACATTTCTAAAAGAGATTCATATATCTCATTTGACATGTTTTCAGGCTTTTCCAAGTTGGGTAAAAAAGGATTATGAATCCAGGAGTTCACTTTAATTTTTGTATTGTGTTCTTCGGGAAAATACTTTTCAAAAGATGCGCGCATCGAACTGAGATATTGGACCAATTCTTCAAACACATTATCTTCAAACATTTCTGAGTCGTTTTCGCTAACAAACTCACTGAGTAATGTAAAACTTTCTATTTCTTTCTTACCAATGCAAATGATCCAAAAATCTAATTTTCTTTTAAAAGCAGTTATTTTATTATAGGCCTGAAACACTGTTGTCTGTTTACCTTGCAACGATAAATTTAATTCGTTAAGTTTTTGAAAGATATCCGCCATAAAAGACAATCGGAACAACCAAGTTTTATCATACAAACGGTCCTTCAAATTAAAAGAAGTATCTGCTGAAAGAAACATTTGTAACTCGGCTCTAAGTTCAAATAGCCTTGTTAAAGTTTTTCCCCGAGACAGCCATCGCACTTCTGTATGGAGCAGCAGTGTTTTATGTTTGCTGCCATAATCTTCACACAATAATGAGAACAATCGGGATTGTAGTGGTCGTGATTTGATAAAATTAATTATTTTTACCGCTTCATCCATAACTAATTTTAGATTAGACGGCATTTGCTTCATCGCAAGTGCTTGTCTATGCAGAATACAATGACTGGAACTACAATTAGGCGCTTTATTTTTCATTCGTGACACTGCTCCTGCTGTTTTACCTGTCATCGCCTTGGCCCCATCTGTACAAATGTCAATGCAATTGTTCCAACTGAGATTATGTTCTTCAAAAAATATATTTATTTTATTAAAAATTTCTTCCCCGGTAGTGTTTGTAAGCAGCGATGAACACATAAGCATGTCTTCTTCAAAAGAACTTTTATATGGATATCTCACAATAACCAGCAGGATAGCCAAACCAGCGACATCAGTCGACTCGTCCATTTGCAAAGCGAATCGTGTATTTTGTAGACGTGTAACTAGTTCTTGTTTGACGTAGCTTGCCAGATCATGGATTCGTCGTGAAACAGTATCGTTTGATAGCGGAACAGTAGAAAGATGCTTTGCAGATTTTTCATCAAGCATACATTTTGTTATGTCTAATAGTGTCTAATACACATGGTTTTATTAATTTCTCAGCGATAGTGTGCGCTTCACCTGCTTGTGCAATGCGATAGCTAACTAAATATGATGCCTCCGTGGCCTTTTCGTTGGTAGTTTGTGTTACATGCATCATATTTTTTTGACTTTCTAATAACTGATCTTTTTTGCGAACAAAAAATTCTTTATTCTTGTCTTTAGTCTCGGGGTGTACGGTTTCTAAATGTCGACGCAATTTGGCAGGTGCCATGGAACTATTAGGAAGCAGTTTACTACAGAGCATGCAGAGAGGTGAGCCGTTGGAATCAACAAATCCGAAACTGATATAAGATTCATCATACTTCCTTTTTTTCGTCTTTGAAACCGTCGAGCTTGACGTCGTGGCACTCGTGGCATCATCTTCTGGATCGGTGATTGCTAAATTCTCCGCGCGCATTGCTTTTGAACATTCAGCGTCATTAGAAGATGTTGTTGGAACACGTTTAACACCTTTAAGCCAACGTTCCATTCTTCTTTATTTATAATGTTACAAGTCAGGATAGTGGGGTTTAAATAATGCACAATCGTTACTGCGTATAAGAGACTAAATTTAGAACCTACAGGGAAGAAATGTATAAAACTGAGACAACAGAATACAGCAGGCAGTAAAACAATGAACACTAGTTTCTCGCTAGCGAGCTTGTAAGTAGGTAGTAACTTATCGCTCCGAACGCTAATCATCAACTGACGACGCCAACGCGCGATCGCCGCTTTTATACTTAGTCCTAGACTCGATCTGCAATATTCTCGAAAATACTCGAGTCGGCACCTTTGATAAACAAAAAGCAAAAATAAAAACAGAAATTTAAAAATAGCGTTGTAAACAATATCGACTTTATCCTTTGAAGTTAGAGACGAAAGTCGCTTGTTGACAACTATAGCGTCTAATTCAGAGGCGGCTTTTATCAAAGAGACTGAGCGCTTACAAGTATACTACCCGCTCGTTTTAAGTTTGCCGCTGGCGATAGGTATGAGTGTATGACGTTCGAAATTTTTTATTTAATTGTAACAATAAAAATTGTGTACGTTAGATATTTGGGTAAAACTATGACACATTATAAGTTTTGTTGTCACGTGGGGGAGGGTACGCGCATTCCACAGACCGGCAAACTTAGAGCGAACGCGTTGTACAAGTATAAAATTGTTGAGACCAAACTTATGAGATATTGTACCAGCTAATGTAACACAAGCTTATACAAATACAAATAAATAAATAAATAACATTCATAGCGTTTTGTCTCCGCGCGGCCGCGGAGTCCGCACAGCCGCGGAGCGACCAGAGAGAGGTGTTTTGATTTTTTTATTTCTAAATTCTTGCGGAACCCCGACAGAGGTATCACGGAACCCTAGGGTTCCGCGGAACACACTTAGAGTATAGCTGCTCTAGAGGTACGCAGCTCAACTCAGGTAAAAAATATGACCTCGTTTTTTGTTTGTAGGTACGTTGGTTACGTTAAAATGAAAAATAATGTATGAATAGTACTTACGTACATAATTGACAAAATTATTGTGTAAATGCACAGAGCAAGGTCGCACGTACGATATGTTCTGTGGTCAGTTATATGGGCAAATGGGGCAAATAGCCAGCTGATTACCTACTGTCCACGTCGTGTCCACGTTGAGGTAGCTACGAACTACCTAAAACCACAGATTACTAAATACTAAAACTGAGATTCGAGACGTAAACAAATATAATATCTCTTTTTACAAGTATACTATCAAGGCTTAGCTAAGTAATATAAGTAGAATGAAAACACACAAGTGCCGAAATCCTATTATCTCTCCCCCATACCCGGGGGCCAACTGAAGACTCCGTGGTCCCCACATCCGAAGAGGGCCACCTGGAAAAGGATGACCCTAGGTGGGCCGGAGTGCAAGAGTTATATCTCAGCTAATATCACCTTTAGCAAACTACGACCTACAGACGGCGTGCGTTTCAGTCGGTTTGAGTCCGACATAACCACCCTCGCCGGCTCCGGCGGGAGGGTATAGTGGGGACTTTACGCACGATAAAAAAAAGGTATTCTATTATCTAAAATGCTTGCTTGCATCTATGAATGTTAGTAAGGCGACTAAGGCGAGCCTTTAAAAACAAGCACATACTTATTAGGTAGATCAAACAGCCCCGGATCTTCAATTTTTTTTAGGCGGGGCAAAAACTGAAAATGCCGCCCCCGGCCGCTGTTTTGCCCTACGTAAATTCCCTTGAATGCCGGGGGGGGGGGGGGGGGGGGGGGGTGTCTATCCGACATGATTTTATTTTCAGTCAAAAGTAAAACCCATCTTTCCCTCATCCCACCTCGCAACACAGTGACGACAGACTATATACAGACGTGGACTCCTATCTGATCCGAAACAGGTGGTCCACGAGACACCCTCTCCCGGAGATCACCTGCATCAGCCGGTACGGCAGGCTCCGTCCGTGTCGCCTCTCTAGCCAGTCCTCCATGATAACACGGCTTGCCCTGGGCCTCGGTCGCCCAAGTCGTTCCTTCTACTCCATCATGATGTCCGGATGGAGCTGGACTTCTCGAGGCTCGGGTTCCCGTCCCTGCTCCCACGTCAACTTTCACCAATAATATAGCAATTTCCCAGACCAGAGAGACTTGGGAGATGCACCCTGAAGCACCTGAACCTTATTGCGAAGCACACAGTCGTATCCGATGTTCCACAGGAGTCACTCCTTTGACAGGGTTACTCCTGTCAAATGAGTGACCCCAAGACCGATTTCTGCGGAGTACCGCATGACATTTGATGACGATCAAGGCCGGTCACTGTTAGGTAGATGATAGCTCTCTCCGTCAAATACACCCCGACTAGGCGGCAAAGGTAGAGATGCACTTCATGGTACACGAGCTGACGAGCGCCTCCCTGGAAGTCCTGGTAAGTCTAGGGCAAGGTGTTGAACGCATTGGCGATGTGATGTCCAAGGACACCGCTAACATTACCTCGCCCCGGGCAAACTCATCCTTCACCAGAGCCCTCATGAGCATGGAATGGACTGGAATGGAAAGGGGACTCTTTTTTCCGCACTTAGCCTCATTTTTTGGGCCATTGTGCATGGACCTCATGAGCATGATGGCATCTACGGTGGAGCACCTCTGGCTGAAGCGATATTGGCCATTCGCCATCTCCGGCCACAACCTGGAGCGGCGTCCGATGAGGCACTTCCCTATAATTCTTTCAAAGAGTTTGCGCACCTCGTCAAGCACCACTATGGGTTGGTAGGCTAACGGTGAGTCCACCGGGCGCCCTTTCGAGGTTGGGGACCATTTACCTCGTCTTCCATGATTGCGGAAATTGGCTCCGCTATAAACATGCGTTAAGAAGCTCTGTCACTTGGGGACTTGGAGATCTTCGACTAGAGTAAGGACCCACTCTCGTCCTGGAATGACGTCGGGTCCCGGGGCGGTTTTGTTACTTCTTGGCTCTGATCATTGCACCGCCAGCCCTAGTAAGTGACCTCGAGTCGTCGTCGTCATCCACACTGGGCGCCATAGGCGACCGAGGCTCAGTAGTCTGCGGTGAAACGTGTTTCGTCAGCTGCGCTGGGAACAGGGAGCCATCAACTCCTTTGAATAGAACTGGTGGAGACACCTAGTCAACGGGGTCCAGGGGTGCAGCTTGCCGCTTTCCATAAGGCAAGGCCGCCCCCAAGGGGGCGGCCTTTCATCTGCAAAGTTTGATTTAGCCGCCCCCTGATGCTGCCGCCCGGGGCACGTGCCCCGGCTTGCCCCCCCCTAGATCCGGCCCTGAGATCAAATGAAGCTCTACCAAAAGTAAGTGAACCCCTCTTGAAGTTAACTGGTCATAGAAGTCCCTCTCATTACAGCCGAGATAGGCCACATCACGATAAAACTGAAAGAAAGTGACTTATTGGACCCCGAATTGAAATGCAAGCTTTGGATGCAACTAGTAACCTTTGGTTAATGATGATGACAGTTAAATAGAAGGCACTTGATATACAAATAAAGTCTTTAAACACCATAAAGACCATATTCGACCCTGACTTTTTGATTATGAACGGAAGGCAGGTAGGTAATATTACAACCGTAACCAAAACCTTGATAGCAAAAAAATATCTATCGCATAGTCACGCTGCTATTTAAAAAAAAGCTTCAAGCTTTTAATTAAAACGTAAAGTAACTACCTACCTACCTAATTAGTAAGTACGTAAAAAAACATATTGAGTGTCGATCAAAGCTGGGTTTATTTGTTTCTTAGAATATACCTGTAGGTAGTGCCATTCTGTAAAAGTGGATTTAGACCAAACGAATATAGCTAGAGCTAGAACAAGAGCATTCTTCTATCTATACTATTATAAAATTGTAAAGTGGTCGTGTCTGTACATTGGAGATATTTAAAAAACATACTTGGGTTATGTTATGTTATGTTAACGATACTGAACACGAAAATATTTTTTTTTAATTTCCTGTCTGTTTGTCTGTTTGTCCGCGATGGACGCAAAAACTACTGGACGGATTTTGATGCGGTTTTTGTTGTTAGAAAGGGCCTACTCAGACTTAAAATCTTAAGTACGTTTGTTTGATCGCAATCGGTTGAGTAGAACCGGAGATATGAGCAAAGGTCGCGTTAACCGAGATGCACGCGGGCGGAGCCGCGGGTGGAAGGCTAGTTCTTAATATTTTAGTGTAAACTAAACCTTGTTTTCAGCATTTACATAAGAAAGAACAACGAAAGAATGTTCTAGTGTTTACACTAATAGAATTTGACGTAGAGGGGTAGCTTGCGCATTAGTTCGTCTGATGTAAATCAGCCTTAATAGGTATACAAATTCGATGTCGAATCTCACTCAAAAGCATAGCTCCGACGAGAGAAAAGACTTCGAGTATGTTCGGAGTGCTATTGTTGCACATTACCTACCTTTTTTTTTTATCGTGCGAAAAATCCCCACGGATACCTCCCCCGCCGGAGCCGGAGGAGGAGGCACATTACCATTACCTACCTGCTCAATCTCGGATAGAGGAGATTACCAGTATTAACTGATAACGTGAGAGAATCTAGATCGACTGTGGGAATAGAGAGGGTAATAAAGTATTATATAACGCACGGGACAAATAAAATAAAATTGGTAGTTAGCTACAATTAAACGAAAGTAGAACTTATCAAGAGATATCTAGCATTTTTGCAGTTTTGTAATTAATGCTTCGCATTTTTTATGTACGTTTACAATAATATGGCATATAAATTAACCTAGTAAATATTAACAATAGTAATACCTATTCTTTTAGTCTGAGAGTAATACCTATGATTCTACACTATCTACGACTCCATAATAACTATATTCATCTCTACGTCTACGCCTATCTTTCATATCTATGTGATAAGCAAAGATAGCCATCCGTCTGGACTTACCCGGACTTGTCCTGGTTGGAAGATGTCCATGGATCAAGGAAGACTATATATGTGCGGTTTTCAGAAGACACATATCAGCCCATTTGTGGAGAAAAGTAGGCATAATGGAATTTCCCGTTTAAATTCGTAAATGAATTTCTGTTTAAATTTTTCCCCCTTCCCTTCAGGTATTGCTGAAGTGAGTAAGCTTCCAGGGGGCTACTTAGGGAAACATGATGGGGTCAGAGACGCGTTTGCGACATTCGAATATTGTAATATTTAGACACAGGCATCCGCTTATTCTTATTTGTTTTCTCTAAGTCAGGAGTAGTCAAATCGCATAGGTGAACTTTGTAATAACCCCTGTATAAATCAATACCTATGATGTAAATTTATGTGTTAACTACACAGAAATTGACATCTATATTCCAAAACAACAACATAATGTTATGGTTGATTTACACCAAACGAGCAAATGCTCATTCTATCCCCTCTGAGTCAAATTCTATTAGTGTAAACAGTCCTCTCGCCACAGGCAGGGAATTCATCCTCACACATTGCGTCCGGAAACGGTGCGCACTGTGCGGGATGAAAGGCACTTCATGACTTCATCCCACGCACACTCAAGCTGTGGAATCAACTTCCTGCGGTGGTTTTCCCAAGCGACTACAATATAATTCTTCAAGAAGGGCATAAGAAGGTTTCTTCAGGGTCGGCAGCACGAGTGTGACGTCTCTGGTGTTGCATACGACCATAGACCACGGTAACCACTTCCCATCAGGTGTGCCATGTGCTTGTCTGCCACCTAAGTGGTATAAAAAAAAAAGTGACAGACCATTCGTTCGTTGTTCTTCCTTGTAAACACTGAAAATAAGGTTTCATTTACACTAAAATATTAAGAAAGATTGCTCTTAGCATGCTCTTGTTCTACTTCTGGCTCTGTGTTCGTTAGGTCTAAATGAACCTTTAGGTACAATCCGTACAATACATACTGAGACACGTATGTTGTTTGTATGTTAGTTATTTACGTAGGTAATTACCTAAGCATTCTCTTCCGTTCCTGCAATTGTTGATTACAAGTGCAGGTACCTATTTAAGGCACATTAACATAATCCTCATTACGTATTACTTTGACGTTACTTCCTATTAGCATAGCAGTCGGTCTCAGTCATATATTTATCATTTATCGTGCATCAAACGGTACAAGCAGACAAGTGCTCGTAGATAATGGTCCTTCGACTTCGAGCCGGATGAAGCTTCTGACACTTAAGTAATTATTCGTGATATAAGTAATTTTGCACAGTAGTTTCACCCTAGATGCCAATAAAATAATGCTAAAATGATAAACTTATTGCCTGGGCACGCTCTATTATTCAAACAACCAGAAATCGTGTTTTGGCAAAGAATACCCCGTCATGGCGCTATAAGGTAACAGTTCTGATAAGGGTAGACACTTGAGCCCTGCACGTGTTCCTCTGGATAGGAAAATTAGATCCACTAAAAGAATTTACTGAAAAACTTCCCATACCTAATAACCATAATTACTTCCATAGACGCTCGTTATAGAAGCTAGTGGACGTGAAAGGAGGCTATTAACTAGGTATTCAAAGGCCCGATGTTTTCGACGTTTATGCTAATGTGTTCTTTGAAATGTTTATGAAATAAAAACTTCATACGCGTGTCCACTACTGCTTTACATACAAATACAAAACACAACATTACTACTACATTGTACATATTATTTTTAATGTGTTCAACTTTCTGGAACCGCGTTTAGTTAACAATCAACAAAAGGAATGCTCTATGTACTTAGTGATATTGTAATGAATTATGTAGGTATTCAAATCGAAAGATACATAAGGTTCAGTTTGTGATGGCGACAAAATAGTATTTTCAGTTTTCAAACTGACATCGTACCTACCTAACCTACATAGATATATCTACACTAGACATCTCAATAGTATGTAGGTACTTACTGTCACAATCTCAACACAATCTATGAGATTTCTTTGTCATTTTTCGCGGTTGTTCTTTTCAAGACTGGTGACGTTATTTCGAAGACAACATTGTCCACACATACTATATTTGTAAGCACCTGGCTCCTCTAACCATTATGTATGTTGGTTATGAATAGGCAAGTATCCTATATCTGTCTTACATCAGCTAGCATGGTGAATTTGGTCATTACATCTAATATTTGCCATGGCATAAAATAACATCTATTTAAGTATAAATTCATGTAGTTTAATCTTTGTTTTATACATGCAAACTATGAAAATATTATTCACAAGAGGCGCTAAAACGCCGTAATAGCTAGAACTAACAAGTGTCGGCTGCGAGAACCGACGCTCGCCTTTACGAACACTTCCAGATGACGATGGCCTGGTTTCCTCCGAAGTACATGTAGCATATAGTGGTACATTCATAGGTGATCTCGAATCCGTAGCTCTCACCAACGACAACGTGGAAGGCGGCACCAAACTTTTTGTCCATTGACTCTTTAACCATGCGCGCTGCCAGTTCGTTGTTCGCGGCATATTTTTCACAAGCCGTAACAGATAACTCCATCGCTTCTATCCTCATCTCTTCTGACATGTCTGAATGCTGTGGACAAATATTCACATTATAGAACTTATTTCCAATGCTGTTCTTATCTACCCTAACGTACCTGTCTACTACTTTTTATGGATGTTGCCGATCTTGGCCAAAATAGTCGTGAAAGTGCAGTTGACAAAATGTTAATGTGTAGTCCTGAGAGCTCACCGAAGAAGCTTTCATTAACCAAAAACCTATCGCTGTGGTCGGACACAGGCGGGAGAGTAGTGGTAGTAGTATCTAGTAATTTATATCCTTTATATAAGTTATATCCTTTGTCGACTGGACACAAATCAACTCTGGAACCCGTGGCGACCTATCAATTGCCCGTAAAATTGGTTTGCCTTTGCGGATCTCTGCACTTTCTACCTTTTGGCTGACATTACAAATAACAAGGCTCATCCTTAATTTTTCTTAAAATACGGTGGTGAAATAAATAAAACAACAATCTCGGTAAAATCTCTCCTAGTAACATCAGCTAACACAAAAATGAGAACAAAAACATTCCAAAATTCTTTTCAACACCTTATTTCACGCTAAGCAAATCCATTACTAAACTAACCGTGTACAACTCTTCACTTTACATAACCGTCTCGAAATACGAACAAATGTACGAGACCAAGATGGGTCCAACTGCCAAAACAAACAGTAGGATAATGTTATTCGATGAAGCATCGCCACCGTATCGACGACGAAGCGAGAGCTGTCAGAACGATATAGTGTTTATGTTTACTTGCTTCCGATCCGGTAATTTATAGTGATGTTTATACGAGAGAGATTTGGTATAGAATGTTGGCTCGCAAATCAAATATTTGTAGAAATGAATGCATATTCCATTAGACACTTGCCGGAATTTAGTGTGAAAGATTTAACACATTCTTGGTTTGTACTACTTTGTAGTACTAACCCTCTTTAGTTATTTGATCGTTGCGGATTGCGAGAGTCTGGATTCCATTCCCTGTTTAGGGTGTCATTGGATTTTTCTGTTAGGAAATTCTCTCTATAGAAGTGCAGGCTGGGTTAGCTATGGAATGGGATTGGAATCAAGAAAAAGAAGAAAAATACTCCTGTCCTGTAATTCCTCTTCCAAATATATAGGAGAAGATGGCGATTAGGGCTGTCCTGTTGGCTTAGTATCTAATGTGTTATCTTAGTAGCTATGTTGGTAATCAGTGCTCATTGAAACTTATCTGAATTTTTTTCGTACTAAAACCAAACCAACACCCGCGCGTTGCCCACTCCAGCGTCTTATATGGCCTTTTTGAAGGATTCCATTCTAAACAACAACGGTGGTTGTGTTGTGACGTAAATCCACGATTTGACGACAAACCGATGCACGATCGGGAGATAGTTAAATACTTTCCTGAACTGCAAAGTAGGTATAGATGTAAGGCAGCTGTAGGTACAAAGTAGTTTATAATTTTCATTACCTTGCAATCGCAGCAATTAAAAATCTGATTCGTCATGAGAATGGCAATCAGCCGTCGGCGTAGGTGGAAATCAAACACCGATCGTTCCAGTCGAGCGATTTTTATCTGTAACACCGTTGTAGCACTGACGGACCTTGACTTCGCCGAAATTTAATATCTCTTACCGCTTGATCGATATCTCTAATACTCGATTTTTACTTTCAGATTAAGAAGAAATTTACTACTGCGTTATACTTATTAAGCCAGAAAGGTCCACTCCAGAAGCAATATTTTAAACGAAAGGTCAAGAACTCAAGACTCTTTAGGGCGAGCTACTGGGATATCAATCAATCATTCATTAGCCTATTGCAGTCGACTGCTGGAGATAGCCTCTGATCCTCCGCCTTCGTCTGTCCCAGCCACCTTTTTCATGTCGTCAGTGTGTCTGCCTAAGCGGCGTCCTAGCCTCGGTGCCGGTCTCCACTCTAGCTAGCACTCATTTATCTGCTGCGATACCTAATTCTGCCATTAAACAAGATCGAGTAGGTTACTGAGATAAAAAAATGTTCCCACTTATACAGGTACACTCTTCATACCTAAAAACTGAGTTGTAGATGGAAGCGGAAAAATCCGGACTGTCGAAGATTGAAATTGTGTAGGTATTTATAAAGTAGAGTAGAGACAGTCGAGACAGATTGCATTGAGAGTTGGATCCGTCTTGCGCTAGGGTCAGACTGGCAAATCCTGAAATGTAATTTGAAAGTTTGCTCCTAAGTCATCACCCGAGCACTATTTCTCTATCACTAACGATAATTCCGGTAGCATTTTGGCGCCCAGGGACCGCATCCCTTGATTTTTAGGGGTGCGACTGCCAGCTCCGCAAAATCCGAGAGGAGAGCATGCACCAGAGGCTGACGTTGGCTTGGAACCTAAAGTTATTAGGGGGCCTACATGCACAATAAATAAAGAAAAAATAGTTACTACACATTACATGCCTGTATCGAACTAACTAATTGCATTAGTAACTTAACTACTCAATAAATATTAACTACTTACGCCAATCTTACAAATCCTTCGAAATGTTGGAATGACATAATGCAATTAAGCAAGTAGGTATGTAGGTACGAGTAGCTTACCTACCTACTTACCCAAAGGTTGGTTTGTTAGTAAATAACAAAAAAAATCTCACAAAAACTAATGAACTTTTAATTCATTCAGAGAATAGGTATTATTTAAGTGAATTAAGCTCTAATGGGTACACCTACACAATTACAAAATAAGTTATTAATATTAGAACAAAGACTCAAAACGTAGATAATATTTATTTACCCTTATGAGAGGATACGTATGGATCACTTTCTCAACAGCCGCTCCTGGCGCAGCCTCATCAGCCATTGTCCGTAAAATTCACACAATGTCCAGTTATTAAACACAATCACTTCACCACAAGAATGCAATATAATATTCGAAACTTAACACGAGATATCTGTGTCTGTCGACCGCGCAGTGCAATGTCTCCCCACTGTTTACCCGTTGCCTTGGAAACCGACAGAAGCGGGAAGATTCTGATTGATTTTTCTCAGCGCAGTGCACTGTACAACCAGCCAGACTTACTGGCTACTAACCTACTAATGAATATGCGATGTTTTGTTCTCCAAGGTTGTGCGTGGGAGCTCGAGTAGTTTTAAGTTAGGGGTGAATTTCAACAGGTCCATTAAAATTTTCATTCCGTGGATTTTTTTTACCTTAAGTTTTATGATTAAAACATTAAAACAAATCGCGTTTATTATAGGTTTTAATACTATATGTTTTCTTGCTTAATATCTAGCTGATAACTAAAAAAACTAACGAGTTATACAAGATCAAAAATTACGCGCCACAGCGATGACACATGCGTGCACGGCAATGAAATAAACGTCCACGGCCATGAAAGAAATGTGCCAAGGGAATGAAAGAATCAACTACGGAAATGAAAATACATATAAAACATAATATTTTATACCTTTTATCGCATAAGGACAGATTCTCATAAAAACAGATTCGCAAAAGGACAGATTATCATACCTACTTGAGTAATTATACGTACATACTCGTACAATAAATACAAAGGGGATTAGGCAATTGTGTATGCACAGTGGCGTCATTTATTTTTACAGCGGTATTGTGTTAAACACGCGTATGAGTGTCATTATTTTCATTGTAAGTAATATCGAAGCTGCGATATACGGGGTGGAATATTTCTACTTTACCTGGAGGGAAAGTACCCTCATGCTATAGTGAATTTTACTTAAAGGAAACATTACCTTATTTTTAAAGGGAAACAAAACGCATTCAAAGATTTCTGAAAATGCCACACCCGATGATCGAACCGCCTAAAATATTCCTAAACCTTCTCTTTTATGGGTTTCCTTTTATTTAATTTACCAAGTTTGTTAGAGAGATTTGATCCTTATGATTGATCCTATCGATTGATTCAATAAAAATATATAGATTTAGCCGGATTTTAGTTGGTTCAATTATCGGGTGTGGCAAGCAATTTTTCAGAAATCCTTATTACGCTTTTGCTATCAACTACTATTAATTATAAACCAAATAATAATTATTTGTTACGATTTCGACGAACCAACCGATCGGTATGTTGCACGAATAGCGCTCTGATGATACAAATTGATACGTTTGATCTTTAGTCAACTCTATTGTTAAAATTAATATTTCCCAAAAAACAAGAATTTCACTATCAAACATTCAATATAGAGCTGTGGCACTGGATTAAGCGAGCGAGATGGAAAAAATAGACCGGCAATCCAGTCTTGAAAATTGGACTGGATCAGTAAGTAACTAAAATAGGAACATTCCAGTGATGGTTCACATTATTCCAGTAGCATTCCAGCACTGGACTGGAATGCTATTGGAATAATGTGAACCGAGGATAATCACTATCACTATCACTACATCACTTCATCACTACATATTATAAAACAAAGTCGCTGTCGCTGTCTGTCCGTCCCAATGTATGCTTAAATCTTCAAAACCACGCAACGTATTTTGAAGCGGTTTTTTTAATAGATAGAGTGATTCAAGAGGAAGGTTTATATGTATTATGTTAAATGCATAATATTGTAGAGAAACACATATGCAGCGGGAACGGTATCAGAAAATATGGCGGTACGAAGTTCACCGGGTCAGCTAGTATTAGATAAAGGATACCGCGTTTGCGTTGGAGATGTGGAGGGAAAGTACTCTAAATACTGGAGATAGCAAATTTCATTCAAAGGAAACATTTCCTTAATTTTTAAAAAGAAAAAAAAAACTGCGTTTAACGAATGCTGAAAAATCGCTTGCCACATCCTGTAATTGAACCGACTAACATACTGTATTTTTATTGCCATAAAAATACAGTATGTTATTTTTTCCGATTTTAGTCGTTAGTAATCGATAGAATTAATCATAAGACTCAAATCTCTCCAACAAACCTGGTAAATTAAATAAAGGGAAATCCATGAAAGAGAAGGTTTGGCATTTTTAGGAAAACGTTGTAACCATGCAGTTTTGTTCCTTTTTAAAAATAAGGTTACGTTTCCTTTGAGTGGAATTCGCTATCTCCAGTATATAGAGTACTTTCCATCCAAGCAAAGTTGAAAAAATACCACTCTGTATAGCTAAATTATATCTAAGTCCCGATATGGTTTAGAGAAGTTTGTTCATAGTAACTTTTGCTCACTATATACTGTACTTTCATATTATACCATTTTCATTCCTGGCCGCTCAATTCCAAAACGACTCCAATCTTACCCAACCCCCTTTCGTAGGTTAAAAATCTACAAAAGGAGTACAATTAAACAAAGATAATAGACACATAAACACAAAAAATAAATTAACAAATATAATATACTTTTGTTAATATGCTATGGTGATGAAAACATAAGTTACGGAAATGAAACATCTGGTCACGGCAATGAGACTAAATTGTTTTACAAGGCATGGTAATGATTTTTTTTTCATTGCCGCATTTTTTTCTTCATTACCATAGCAAATTTTGACCACGGAAACTATGGCAATGAAAGCACGATGATGAAAAACGAGCCAAAAATATAAAATTACAAAAAATCTATTAATTATTCGAAGTAATAAACACTTCACAAAAATGAACAAGAGAAATTGCGTTCTATTGAATGCTTAATCAAGAGGATTAACTTATTGGAATAGAAAGTATACCTATCCACGGTGATGAAAGAAAAAATGTCCAGTAACAAAAAAATGACATACTTTTAATTATGGTGCCAAAACGCAGGCACGTGTGTACGTCCTTCCACGTCGAACACTTAGGCGGCACCAATATGCAACGTTTAGCGCATATGAGGGAGGACACAAATCGTTAGATAAAGCAATATTCTAATATATGTTTAGAACATGGCGATTAAAGGTAATTCTAGGACAAATGAACTTTTATTAACCATTTGTTGTATTGTTTAAATATTTGAATAAATGTATTTCGTAACAATACTTTAACTATTCACGTATCAAATAAAACTAGATTTTAATTAAAAAAATCAATAGTTTTTTATCAATGAGGCATCACAACACGATAGGTGACGTGTGGACAAACACGGAAATGAAAAATTTCGAGGTTAAAAATTTTTTTTTGGAGAATCTATTATCCTATTTAATAAAATATTTAGTGCTACACATAGATCACTATTTCACCTAACCAGAAAAAAATATTAGAGTACTGGGGTGTTTCTTTGAAACCGAGTGTATTTGCCTCATTGATATGGCTCAATTTTTTTTTTCGCTTTTAGACTTTAACTCACATAAAATCGTGACCAGATCATTATATGTTATATCATATTTCGAAGGCACTGATTTGTACCCAGTAGTTTAGGATATAGACTGTGCTGATAAATTGGTCAACCAGATTAATGATGACCAAGGCAGATGAATGGGCTTTTGCACCATATTAATTAGAAGCATGCAGATAAATGAGAACAACATTATCTTCAATCAACTTTACTATAAAATATCTGGCAATCATCATCACCATCTGCATAAAGACGCATTTTCCTGATTGCATCCGTGGCCAAGATGACCTCGGAGCTCAGGGTCCGCCTTCCGGCTCTTCCTCCTCCACTTCGCACGATCTTAGGCGTCAATGGCAGTGAGACCATTTGCACGCATGCCACTCTCCATGGCATCAAGCCAGGACTTCTTGGGCCTACCCCTTTTACCTGGACTCGGCGGGGGCACCATCCGCGCCATTGCTAGGCATTTGTTACCCACGTAGCCTGGCGGTTGCCGCAAGACGTGGCCGCACCAGCGAAGGATGCTCTCTTGCATTATATCCGCGATTATGCATTATTGCATTTTATCTGCTCCTGTCCACGTGGACAGGAGCTGCTGTATGTATGCTGATGATATTGCGCTGATGGACGTCCATCAGCGCAATATCATCAGCATACTTGAGCAACCACGGGGGCTGCTCATGCGAGTTTCTGATGCTGTCCAACAAAACGTATAATACTACGCTGAACAGGTAAGGACTAAGGACGGATCCTTGGTGTACCCCGACGGTGATGGGGAAGGCTTTGGAGTCACCAACAGCAGTCCGAACCACAGAACCGGAATGTCTCGGATGGTGTCAATGTAAGTTTACGTAAGTCGGTTATCTGCGGTAACTGCCACTCTCCTGCACCGATTCCTTGCCTTTGAAGATTGGTGTGATGATGCTCAGCCTCCACTGGCTTGGGATCTCACCTGGTACGCGGTTATAGAGATTTGCTAGAATGCTTACACCATGGGCACCCTTTGCCTTCCAAGCCTCGATAGGAACATCGTCGGGTCCTACAGCTTTCCGGTTCTTCATGCGGCGAATGGCAGTCTCGAATTCTGCAGGCATTATCGGTGGCACTAGTCCTTGATTCGGAGGGAGGTCTGGTGGCTGCACCTCTATATGCTGCTTATTAAGCAGCTCGTGGTAGATGGGCGCCATCTCTCCTTCACCGCGACTTTCTCGTACAACAGATTGCCCCCAGGGTCTTGAGTGCAGCGGCACTTGGATATACCCTGTGCCGCTTTGGCCCTGGACCGCGCCAACTTTTGCCCCTCAGACGATTCCACTATAATGTAAACAACATTTTTGTACCATATTCAACAAATAAAGGACATTGAACTTTGAAATTTGAACTTTGAACTATGAACTTTGAACTTTGAACTTTGAACTTTGAACTTTGAACTTGAACTTTGAACTTTGGTATATAGCCGTTGCAAGTGGTCTCGTTTAGCCCTGGCTACGGCTCTCCTTGGGGTGAATTTGCATCTTTGTACGTATCGCGGTCTTCTGAAGATTTGGACGCTTGCTACTTTTTAAAGAGGGCTTTCTTCGCCCTGATCTCTTTCTGGACTGTTTCGTTCCACCAACAAGTGTCCCTGTCACACTTTCGTCCACCCATAGACATACCGAGCGCCGCCCTCCCCGCTTCAAGAATAGCTGCCTGAATCCTGTCCCAGCAAACCTGTACTGATTCGTCTACAGCATCAGCGTACTTGTCATTGATGGCTGAGACGAGACTTTGGGACTTGACTTCATCAAACAGCCAACACTTAATTCTGCGTTGGGCACGCTCAGCACGTTTGCCTTTAGGTTTCACGCGGAGGTCCATGACAAGGAGACGGTGTTGGCTAGTGAGAGTCGCCCCGGGTGTAACCTTGCAGTTGGCCACCTAGCTGATCCTGTGCCTCCTATTAAGTAGGAAATCTACCTGGGTAGAGCGCCCTCCGCTCTTGTACGAGTAGGTGTTAAGATGTTTGGATTTCTTTTTGAAGTACGTGTTCACGATGGTATGAACGGCAGTCGCATAGGGTTGCAACTTGCGACTACCGTATCGAAAACCACCATGGACACGCTCAAACTCCTCACACCCGCCACCCACATGACCGTTCAGGTCACCACCCAGGACGATTCCCTGCGACAGCGGGATGTCACGAAGCCTGCACTTCCCCGAGTTGGTCCCAGAACGATCTTTTCGGCTTCGCTACGCCTAGCCTGTGGCGCGTAGGCACTTATCAGGTGGGTTACAATTCCATTGATAAGCACCCTCACGACCATAAGTCGCAACGTCCGGGAGAGCACCACGAATCAGGTGCACCTGTGTACATCAGCTAGTAGCCGTCCCCAATGTGCATGGAGCTACTGCCACCCCAACGAGTCTCCTGCAGGAACGCCACGGCCGCTCTCTGCCTTCAGAGTACGTCAGCCATTTTTTGGCCTTTCCGGGGGCAATTGCCAACCTCCAACCCCGAAGGGAAAGCCAGCGCCAGAGCCTCGTCCGTTCTTCAGCAGGTGCACCGGCTTGCAGGTGAGGTTGGCCTGGGGCTAGGGTTGCCAACCATACTGTTTAAAACAGTATTATACTGTTTTACACCCAATTATACTGTTTACTGTTCAACAAACAAACAGTATCCAAAATACTGTTTTCAGCATCAAAATGCATAACACAACAAAAATGTGCAGCAATTGATGCAATTTTAATTAATTGGGCACCAATTTGCAATTATTTTATAAGTGTAGGTGTTGATTGTCCCATGATAATCCAAAATTTATTAATGATAAATCATAATATAGAAAATAATACAGTTCACAGCTATCTTCTATTTGCCAGCCATATCAAATCTTTTAATTTATCCACCGGTGGCACACACCAATGACTTTTCGATGCTTTTCGAAGTTGTGTGTGTTTATCGCAGGTTTATAAGTGCCCGGTTAATGGCAATAGGCTCGCCACCTATTACATTGGGACCTAAACATAAACGGCGAAATGTGGATGCTAGCACCTCTGCCTACCCCTTCGGGAATATAGGCGTGAGTTTATGATATGTTATGTTTAATTTATCCATAAAAAAATTGATGGGAACCATATTACCATTTTAGATGTTTACGAAACCATGCTTTCTTTTAAGACAGACAGACCTAAGGGGGCAAAATGGGTGACGAACCCTTGTATGTAAAACCGTATTTTGTGAAACGGATTTTTATGATCTTTGTTTTGTTGGAGAGAGAAAGTTGGTTCAGGGAGCCAGAATCGGATGACAGGATCAAGGGAGTCAGGATTGGATAACAGGATCTAGGGAAATCCTCAAAATGATGGCAAAACACTGTTTCTGCTGTATTAACATAATTTAATTTCAGTATTTGCATTTAAAAATTATCTGCACGTGATTTTAAGCTGCTGATGATAGGAACCTAAGCAAAGGATGGACGATGGATCGATTATAACTCACTAAAAAGAGAAAAATAAATTAACAGCCTCTCGGGCTAGGCACCGCGGTTATTTTTAGCCTCTTTTTCGTTTCTTGAAGTCGGTTAAACTTTTTTGTTAAAATTAATTTATGTAATTGTAAAATACTGTTCTATTTTCTAGAATACTGTTCAATTTTCTTCTCAGACCTAAATATACTTTTTTTCTCGAAAAAAGAGTTGGCAACCCTACCTGGGGCCCAAGATCTTGGTGGACCCCCTTGCACCTAAAAATTCTTTTTCATTAAAGCTCATAAAAACGTTAAAAAACTGGTCATAAGTTGAGATTATTGTTGTTATTTTTAATTAATCCTAATTTATCTGGCCCGGTCAAATTCATCTGGGCATAAGAGCCAGATAAAACCAGACTAATGGGAGCCAGACAAATTAGAAAGTTATAGTTAATCGAACCCTGCACCTTTATTTATGAAGAGATAGAATGAAAATGAAAGGTAAAGGTGTAATTAACATGAATAGACAACATTATGACAGACCTTGGTTAAGTTTCAAAACATAACTAAAAACCCGCAATCCATGAAAGAATACAGATTAATTATGCGACATGCGTGACAAACTCCCAAATAACAACTTTCAGTCGTATTTTTTAACAAAATATTACACTTGAACGTGCAAGTGTTCGATAGCTGGTAGTAGAATACCGACTCGTAATTGGTCGCGTCAGTCAGTAGACTGACGCGACCAATTACGAGTCGGTATTCATTATGCAAATATTTTGTGTTTACATTGAAATTATGCTTGAACAAGATGCGCCAGTTGAATTATCATTTTCGTCGGGGACATTTTTTAAAGTAATGTAATTACGAAGATATCCAATTATTTTGAATTTCAGTTATAACATATCAAGAAATATATATTCAAATATCGATGCAACATTCTTATTTTAATATAATTGCTTCTTAAGATCGCAAAAAATCTAATAATTCAACAAAAAGCGGCATGGGGACACACCAGATTAATTAGTTTTTACTGTTTTCTGTTAGTTAAATTATTGCTTGTATTAAATAATCCCAATTAATTAATATATGCGTCGATAGACATTTTTATTTACTATGTAACCTGAAATTTTTGTGATAATTGGAGAATAAATTGATGTGTTCTTCAGTCAAAAACATGTCTAATCTGGTTTACAAAGAATCACCCATTGTAACTATGATTTTTAGTACCGATATCATCGATGCCACGCAATTTTTGGTCCCGGGAAATTCACCCTTAGGTGAAGATTTATACCTACCTATTCAGACTTCAATTATAAAATCATTATCGTTACATATCGTGGTACCCATGGTACGTATGTTATGCTGTCATAAAACGCAGACATTAAAGTAATTTTGGTCGTGTTTTTAATTTTTTTCAGTCGATCTTAAGTTGAACATAGGTAATTAGAAGTTGTTGGACTGTTTATTATATAGCTTGTCTTGTCTAGTTTCTAATAGGTAAGTATACCTAGGTAGGTACTTAGACGAATCCTTCCTACTTCCTATCCTACTATATTATAAAATGTGAAAGTTTGTGAGAATGGATGTGTGGATGTGTGGATGTTTGTTACTCTTTCACGCATAAACGGCTGGACCGATTTGGTTGAAATTTGGTATGTATATAGGTTATACCCTGGATTAACATATAGGCTATATATCAGCGATGAACGGGATCAGAATCCCACGCGGGCGGAGCCGCGGGCAACAGCTAGTAAGTGATAATGCCTAGCCGCACAAGGCACCTATTGTACCTAAGCGGTTAGTGAGTTATATTAAATTAAGTGTATTTTGACGATGGATGTATTTGGGAAATCACTATGAAAATGAGGAACATGAGCATTATTAATGTATGGGTGGGCGTTTACCAAAAAAAATGACCACTCGAATAATGGCATGTCCTACGACTTGTAACTAAATTTTGTGAACTATTGATATGAAAAGCTAGTTCCTTTAACATTGTACATTATAAACCGCATTCAAAGCTAATAATTTACATAAGTAAAAACCAAAAAATATAATAATTTCACATAAATTTTGATAAAATAAAATGAAAAAGTAGTGATTTTTATAGTGTCCCACCATACTTTTCCAAACTTCGGTACGTGATTTTTATAAGTTAACTGTCTCTAGGTTATGAACTATTGTGTTTTTCAGAAAGATTATAACAACCAAATGTCATTTTATAGCTTGTTGGCATAGATTTAGAGATCAAACTATAAAAAAATACGTGTTTTGACGTGGGTCAAAAAATGATGTCTTTGGAAAAATTCCGGAACGCTACGACTATAAAATGAGTTTTTACGACAAATTTCTACTAACTTTGTCAATTTTTATGAATGGCAACATTAAACACTATAAAACACGCGCCATTTTAATTATTTTAGCGGCATAGCTTCAGAAAGTCTATGGAAAGTCATGTAGTGACTGGTTGTGCGTCACGCTGGGCTACTTTTATGTTCCACTACGAACCTTGTTTTTATTGGTAAGTATGGATATCTTTGCCTTACAGTTTAATAAAACTTATTGCGTTTGTTTTATAGAAAGCGATTCAATGCTCTTATTTATTAAATATGTATTAAAACAACAACTTTTTTTGGATTTGGTTATGTACCGGCATCAAACGTCACGTCCACCACGCGACGTAATGTACTAGATTTCTCTATGTATTTTTTTTCTCCTGGGTGGAATTCCATAACGCGACGGTCATTTTTTTTGGTAAACGCCCGGGTATGCAGGCGCGGTCGCAGCAGGCTTCCGTCACTCGCTCAAGGCCACGCGATAAACACCTACAGCTTGGCGTACAGTCGACTGTACAAACTGGCAGAGGGCTGCCGAACGCGCGCCTGAGCGCTCGCATCACACTGCACCGCACGTTTCCCGCGCTTACGCTTCGAAATGCCGAAACCACGTAATTAATGTGCAGTGGATGGATATATACCTAAGTCTATTTCTTTGAACATAAGTACCTAAGTAATAAGTATGTAAATCGTAAATTAAGACGTTTTTTGAGTCAGATATTATAAGTGTTGTTTTATAGGTAATTCTAATACTAACTGAAGTTACCTAGTACTTACGTAATAGAATAGTAGGTAATGTCCGTTATTTTTAGGGTAGGAATAAGCGTCTATAAGCTATACCTACTGTAAATTATTTCGTAATTTTATACCAATGGTTGACCAAACTGATTTGAACAAAATGATTAATCTAAATGCATTAAAATTGGAAAAAATCTTATGAGAAAACTATAAATACAGTAGGTATACCTTACTGTATACCTACCTATAGGTACACTAAGGCCCATAAAGTAGCACCGTATTACAAATGTTATAAATCGTTGATTTATATTATTTATTAAAATTATTTATGCGATTAAAGATATTTTCGACTAGGTATAATAAAATAAAATAAATAAATAATAATAAATATTCTACAACATTCTACACAACGCTATCTAGACCCATGGTAAGCTTAATTATCTTGTGTTAAGGAATCTAGAATGCGGATATACATAGGTACTTAAATACTTTTTTTTTCTGTAAATACATACATATTATACATAGAAACACCCAGACCAATGCAAATATTTATATTCATGCATACAAATATTGGCACTGAGCGGGGATCGAACCCGCGCCTCCTGCGTAGCAGCCGCGTTCACTACCGCTACGCCACAGAGGCAGTCCAAGGTATAAAATGTAATAAATTCCGAGAAGAGAAAAAAAATATAAATCATAATAAAACTAAAACATATTGGATTGACTAATAAAAAATGTGGTTAATTCGTTTTATTACAATAATCATCATAGATATAACCCTAGCGCATTCTTACGATGACGTCACCCGCACGGCGGGCAACACAGTCTCGACTCTATGAGTGCGAGCTTAAGGTACAATTCTTCTCGTTCTGAGCAGCAGGATTATTATTAAAATTTTGTAGGTGAATATAGCGTAGATATTTTCACTTTTGTATGGGAGTGATGTATCTGTTACGTAGTAACTATTTATTAATCTGTGGTCGCAGCTTGAAGTTTTGGAGGGGGGGGGGGGGTCACTTCGGAAATTCCTTAAGAAATTTAACCCCTCCTTCCCTCGTACTGGGACTTTTCAATATGACGTGCATTGGTTTGGGGGGGGGGGGGGAGTAATGTCCCCTGTGACCCCCCCCCCCACGGACCTGCCGGTGGGTATGGACCCTAGTTCGATTCCCGGGCTATTCTAATTGCTGTTTCGCATTTCTCAGTAGCAGCATACGGAATACGGAGTTGGGAAAAGTGCACAGAACTCAGTATAGAGGGATGAAAATGGCGAAAGATACTCATTAATTTGTTTTTTTCGCAACTTTGAAACTTTCCAGTAAAATACATGTAACTTTGTAATAATACAAATTTAGGGCTATTTGAAAAATAGAAATTTACATGTTTATTACATGTATTAATCAATGTATTTTTCATTGTGAATGAAAAAAGAACAATGATAATGGCAGTGTTTATTATAATTTTACGTTATTTATTATCTACACTAATATTATAAAGAGGAAAGATTTTTTTTTTGTTTTTTTTTTGTTTTTTGTTTTTTTATTTGTTTGTAACGAAAAGGCTCCAAAACTACTGGACCGATTTCAATAATTCTTTCACCTATAGAAAGCTACAATATCTGGGAGTAACATAGGCTATATAACATCACGCTACTACAAAAGGGAGCGGAGCAGTGAGCATAAATGTCAATAAATCCGGCAGATTTCCATACATCTTTACTTATTTGTATTTTTGTATACGAGTAAACTCAAGAACTACTGAACCGATTTCAAAAATTCTTTTACCATTAAAAAGCTGCACTATTACTGACTAACACAGGTTAATTTTTTTTCTTTTTAAATTAGAGATCTTTACTAAAACTTCAATGATGTAACCCAAGGTGTAAAAAAAACCTAAAAAATTCCTTACATCGCGTGCGCTGCAAAAACTATTGAATATATAACAAAATAATGTACGGTGGAAATGTATCACTTGAAAAGATCTATATAAAAGTCTGCGATAGCATATGTCTATCTAATAAGGGTAGCCCACAGTAACCATTTTTATCTTTTACAAATTACAAAAAAAATATATGTCATTTTCGAACTATTTTTAACAATACAGTGTTATTCCTTATCCAATTAAATACGTTAGATACGTTGTATATTTAATGTAGATCAAAATTGCCATTTACACTATATAATTACAATGAATATTTTAAGAGTTAGCGCAATATGAAAAAAAAAACGCAGCGAAATAAATTCAAGCTGAAATGCCGATCAAAGTCAGACCACGGAATCTATACCTTTGTATTAATTCTTATCTAAATAAATTGTTTGGTATTAAAGATTGTTTCGATACCTATTGATAACTTTTTGAATTATTGAAATCGGACGTTTAATTCAAAAGATATTACGAAATTATAAATGGCATTAAATCCGGTACATTCCCATACATTATAATTATGTATATGAAAACTATTTAATTTTATTACGGGCATGGGCAACGGGCGTTCGAAGTATCTATGTCACGAGTACTCAGCGATTCGAGGACGGGGAGGGTCAGCTGAACAGAAGATACAACGGGAACGGGATCCGAATGCGGGGTCGGAACCTCCATACAATACATCATGGGCAACGGAGGCGGTAGCACCTCTCACCCACGGGAGGCGCTGCCGCCTACGGCAAATACCAGCCGTAACGGGAGCAGCTCTGTAGAGGGCTGCTCAGAGGCTTTCCACAAGCCTCTCTGACTACTGAGGGCACAGTGGAGAGCAGGCAATGGGAGGACTGGTCACCGAGCGTAGGCGTGAGGTTTACAGGTTTCCGGGATTCAATACGGACACCGATCTTACCACTCCTAAGGGGGCCATCTTAAAATTGTAGATGGCCCAGGGTGTGCCGGGGAGCGCGCAATATGCCCTAGGCAATCTTACACCGTAGCCACTGAAGATAGGCGACGGCATGCGTTTTAGTGGGTCCAAGTCCGACATAATCACTCCTGATGGCCGACGGGGGTGGTGTCCGAACTTTAGCACGAAATAAAAGTTGGAACGGAATCTAAATTCCACGCGGGCGGAGCCGCGGGCAACAGCTAGTTATAATAATAAAATAATGAATAATCGTGCAAATACAATTTGTTGGGAGAACAGCGAAACATACAATGTAAAATACATGTAAAAAACGGATACTTCCGAAAGATACATCGTAAGGTCTCATTGAAAGTTTCTGTATTTTATTGAAAAATACAAAGCCCGATTGAAAAATACATGTATTGTACTTGTGATTTTCATCCCTAAATAGACACGCCAGATACTTATTCTTCTACATCTTAGCGTTAATCCCACTCGCATCCGAAGCTTTCACCTCCGAGTGTGGTGTCCGCTTACTAACTGCGGATATGGTTAAAATTCGATATTTCCCGTGAAGCGACTGCCATCTGACCTGACCTCCACATTGCAGCTAGACTAGTTGCTGGACTTTTAGGGTTCCAACTAACCGTAACGACTATCATAGATGTTCGTAAGGTAGCCGGGACAGATGTCTTAACATGTTCTCCGAGCCGAGGCACGACCAAACAATGCAAATACTCATATTCATGCATACAAATATTTGCACTGAGCAGGGATCGAACCCCCGCTTCCTGTTTAACGGCCGCCCTCACTACCGATACTCCACGCCACAGAGGCTGTCTATCTCACCGTCGTCGTTGGTAAGTAACGATGTGACTGACGGTCTAGTTCTCTAGTTTATCATGCAACTCATTGAGAAGCCGACAGGAATCGGGTTATAGGGACCCGTCGCCAGTGGTAGGCTGCGCTCGCATAAGCAACAACAAAGGCTTGGTAAACGTAATTTTAACACAACTACTTAAATAGTTCTCGTGCCTACGTTCTTCAATTTACTTATACTAAAGCTAACGCTCGTAAACGAAAATTATTTCATTGCTCCATCTCTAAGCCCTTAATAGGATATATCTCAATCACTACTTTATAGCAAAGTGGCGAAGCTGTAACTGTAGACCTGCAATAAAACTGGTATTATACCTATAAAAATATACTAATATATACCTACACCTTCTGGAGATCCGTAACACAGGTCTCGTACCTAGTACAGACTCCAGCTCTCGCTAAGGCATGAATGTATCTATTTATTGTAGTTTAAGATTAATTTTGTACCTTACTGAGAGAAAATAAATAAACTATTATTACTACAATCTAATATAAATACCCTTAACCCTATTGATGGATTTCGATACAATAATACCTAGCTACGATACCTAATGATGGTAGGTAACTAACTGGACGACGAATGCTTGCTACGTACACATACCTAATCCATGCATACAAATATTTGCACTGAGCTGGAATCGTACCCCGAATTCTGAGGAAGCTTGTAGCAGTCCAAAGGTCTATCGCCACGTTATACGTCACTTCATTGTGTACCAATCCTACTCCTCCTACTTATATATTACTATACCTACTCTTTCTTATATACTCATGATTTTTTTATACCTAAACTACTATGGTGGTAAACAAACTATGCTTATCTTCTTTAACCCTATAACGTTAATGAAGCATTTCAATTTAATATGGTAAATATACAATACAATACAATATAATACTACATGAACCACCATATTAAATTGAAATGCTTTATTAACGTTCGGTAGGTTCAAGCGAATCTTACTCATTGAAATAAAATTACTTTTTAACGGATTCTGTCGCGATATAGTTGTTATTATTTACTTTTAGCATTAGCCCGAAGTTTCGTATACTTTTCAGCAGCAAAGGTCGCGGGTTGCTGAAAAGTAGAGCTCGAGCTAAAAGTATCTATCCATTCCTTAAATATTCTAATCGGATTAAAAAAATTAAATCTATGGTACGAAAATAATTAATATCATAGCAACATTTTTGATTTTCTACCAATTAAATGTCAGTGTCAAAATCAGCTGTGCGGAGCTGTGTTTTGGTGTTTACGTTTATTATAAAATTATAATAAACCGTATTTTATTTATTACTTCGATTAATAATAACATCATGGCCTCCCGTTTTAGTGGAGCTTTGCAGTTAACGGACTTGGACGATTTCATAACTCCCTCACAGGTACAAACATAACCTATTTAGTAAACAAGTATTCTTTAAACTTTTAAGTGCGCATTGCCTGTTGGCTGTTTCCTTACATTACATTTGTACCCTGACGTATTTACTGTACACACTTTCCATTATCTGTATCGTTATTCGAATACCACAATGATATAACTGTTTTTATTTCGTACATCAAGGTCAGAAGTGTATGTACATATTGGACTTTGTTTTTAAACGTTATTATTTATTTCGGCCTGCTTTGTTTAATTGAAATTTATCCCCCATAATGATCTGATGTTTGGTACACATGGTTTGGTGATGGTTTGGTTCGGATGTTTTTTTTTTAATACTTTTTTTTCCGTTAATTGACTACTCCCAGCTAGATGTTAAAAAGCCGAGTTGCAGTCCAAAAGATACGGACCACTATTTCTGATGCTATTGACCTTAAATGGTTCTTTGGCTTGAAGGCCTTGAAAGATGCTTTTTCACGCCCTGCTCGAACCTTTAGGATGATAATACAGTTTCAATCAATAAAACTTTTAACTTAATAAAATAATCTTCAAGTATTGCCTACTTAATTATTCACAGGAATGTATAAAGCCTGTCAAAATAGAGAAAACGAAGACTAAAACAGGTGCAAAGATAAAAATAGGAGAAGATGGATATTTTGATGTGTCCAATGGAAGAGAGCAGAAGCTGCAGAAAGTGGAGATCACTCTCGCTGACTGTCTCGCCTGTAGCGGCTGCATCACCTCTGCTGAGAGTGTTCTTGTTACGAAGCAGAGTCAAGAAGAGTTGTTGCGGTACATGTTTTTTTAAACTACAAAACTATACTGCATTATTTATAATGTAAAGTACTAAACCTCGAGCTTGAAGGTGAGGAAGTTGGCTGCAATCGGGATACAATGCTAAGATAATTATGATGAAGCTATTCTTAAATTATATGAAATAATTTGGGCATGTAAAAGAGATTATAAATTTTTGGTTATTATGAAAAACTAGTAGGTTTCACAGTACATAAGTAATAATTTATATTTCAAATATTACATGACAAAATGATACCAGAAGGTCATTACCAAGGGCATTACACTTGTATGATGTAATACCTTAGGCTACAGTAACCACATCCAATCAGGTAAGTCGTGTGCTTGTCTGCCACCTTAATTGTAATAAAAAAAAAGTTATCACAAAAAATGTTACATAAATTTCAATTTTTGATGCCATTCTTATTATTACATATAATGGCATCTAAATATTGCCAAATGTTATTATCCATATTTATTATCCCACAGAGTGTTCTCAGAGAGGAAGTACACAGACAACAAGGGTGTGACCAATGACGTGAGTCTCATAGTGATATCTCTGTCAGCGCAGCCTACTCTATCACTAGCGGCCAGGTACAAGCTCACAGCGGAAGAAGCCACTAACAAGTTGGCAGGTGCTCCATATTTTGTAATAATATTTTTAGTGGTAGACCTATGCACTGTTTGAACAAAAGATTGAATTCAAAAACTTGGGAGGAGATGTTTTGAATATAAATCACTTAATCACCTAGGTGTTCATCAAATCTCGACTCAATTCCGCTCTAGAATACAATCTGTAGGTACTTAGAATTAGTCTCAAGTTGTACTTTATAGCTCTTATTGTTGACTTTAAGTAGTTTCCATTAATATTGTTATATTATCCATTAATATTGTTATGCGAAAGTAACTCTTGTCTGTCTGTTACGCTTTCACGCCTAATCTTCTGAACCGCTTTTGATGAAATTTAGTTCAGAGATTGACTGGGGCTGAAGAAAGTTATAGGCTATGTTTGGTCGCGATAACCGACAATAACGCGGTCGGAGCTGTCGGCAACAACTAGTATGAGATACATCAACTAATTAAAAATTTAAAAATAACATGCATATTCCTTAATCAGGTTATTTCAAAAGTCTGGGCGCCGACTTGGTTCTGGACATGACGATAGCCGAGGACTTCGCCCTGTTGGAGGCACAGCAAGAGTTCCTGCAGAGGTTCCAGAACCAGCTTCACGATCCAACTTCTAAAAACCTACCAATGCTTGCTAGCTCCTGTCCAGGTAAATAACAAAAAAGACGTGACTGAAAATATATAAATAAATATACGATTGACCTTACAATCGATAGATCGCGGGTCGCGGTGTTGTATCCTAGCCTTGCACTACCGACGACGTGAGCCCACTTACAACACAAGAAATTTAGGTTAACCACCTTGTGTACTAGAAATTTCGGTTAATAAAATGCTTTAAATATAATTTTGATGTAGGTAGTACAATTAAGTAGAGAGGAAGTGATACCTATATGATAAACTGGGCTTGGACTGAGCAGTGGACTGCAATAGGCTAATTGATTGATTGATTGATTGAAACTGACCCACAGTCCCTGACGTAGTCTACTTGTGTGCGAAATTTCAGTTAAATCCGCACGAATAGGAATAACTGTTAATGTGCGAAAGCAAAATCGTACATATCGACATCATTATGTTTTGTAATCGCGTCGATTCGTACGATTTTAATCTGATTAGCCTCATGCCTCTTTGTGTAATTTACGCCTAACAAAGAAGTCTTCTCCACACAGGTTGGGTATGCTACGCTGAAAAGACTCACGGCAACTTTATCCTCCCGTACATATCGAGCACGAAGTCTCCCCAACAGATCATGGGCTCGCTCGTCAAACAGTACCTGTCCAAGCGCAAGGAGACCAGCCCCAAGGAGATATACCACGTCACCTTCATGCCGTGCTACGACAAGAAGCTCGAGGCTTCCCGGGAAGACTTCTACAGCGAGATGATGCAGTGCCACGATGTCGACTGCGTTATTACTTCGAGTAAGTACTTTTTATAACTTGAAATGTGTTTTTTTCATTCGGAAACCCCCACAGATACCCGTTTCCCTCCATCAAACAGCGGGGTAATTAAGTCGTACTCGAACCGACTAAAACCGCACGCCGTCTCGGTTATCAAATGCCAGGGTATAAAATGGCCCGGTAAGGCATTTCCCTCGTCCTCCAGCTGACCTTGGGTGATCTCCGGCTTAGAGATGAATATGAAGACCACGGGGACTGTACTTGGGCGTCACTCGGCTTTTATGTTTTTAGCGAGTATCTTGTGGAACCAGCATCCTTTCAATACTAACTGCATCTGCTGCATCTTAGGCCTTAAGCCCGTTGCGCACTGTCGGCTAGTCACCGGCGACTCGGTCGACAGCGACTATTACTTTCATTAGTTCAAAATAGGGTTTCTGGGTCGCGAATTCTCGTTCTCGATTTTCCGGGAAATTAACGTAATTTGTTCCCGGGAAATATCGTGTCGAGAAATAGAGAAATCGAGAAATTGTACAATTCCTTAACTTCATCTATATATACAAAAGAAAGTCGAAAATTGTGTTGGATATGTTGCAGCCAACTAGCTTAATCAGCCGTTTAATTAATGCCTAGGCTGTAAACTAAACAGCGCCGTTCAATTAACGGTCTGTGGGGTGAGCACGAACTACTATCGTAATCGTATCGTGAACGTAACGATAGCACGGAGCATTGTGATTGGCAGGCATCAGGCAGGCGGCCAATCGCAATGCTCCGTGCTCTCGTTACGCTCACGATACGATTATTCGTACGATGTGGTACCTACCACCCAGAAATAAGACAGAAAGTTAGTGATAGGTTTATTGAAAAAGCAGTGCAATCTTACATGGATAGGTTAGGTTAGATCAAATAGGTGTCTACGCACTTAATCGCCGGTCGCTTACCTGTGTTTTAGTTGCCGAGAGACTGAGTCGCAGGCGATTAGTCGACAACGCGTAAGGGCTCCCCAACTCCAACAGGAAAGCCTGTTGTAAATAACCATTGATGATGGAATATAACAAAAATCTGTTACCCCCAGTCGAGCTAGAACAAATGCTGGAGAACGACCATAAGTCTTTGAGTGACATCGCGGCCATGACCCTGGACTGGCCGTGGAGCACCCTCAGCGAGGAGGTCCCAGCGCTTCGCCGTCACATCGGCAGTGGGTCGGGCGGCTGGGCCGACCACGTGTTCCTGTACGCCGCAGAACAACTCTTCGGGGAGGCGAGTGCGCAGCTCACCTATAGGAACCTCAGGTACTCCATCCTGTCCTAGAAAAGCTAGAGACAGCTCATGTAGCGGTCGTATAAATAAAAATCGTGCGGATGTAGGTATATAAGATTTTAAGTCTAACTAAGCCCTTCCTAACAAAAAAAACCGCATCAATATCCGTTCAGTAGTTTTTGCGTCCATCGCGGACAAACAGACAGGAAATTCTAAAAATATTTTCGTGTTCAGTATCTTTATCATAACATAACCCAACCCATATTTTTTTTAAATATCTCCAATGTACAGACACGATCACTTTACAATTATATAAATAGTATAGATATAGGGGAGGGGGTATCTTGGATACACCTCGCCGCCCGGCCCGGCAGAGAGAGCCTTAATTAGTAGAGATTTAACCTCTCTGTGCAGCTTCTACCGTCTATAATAGAAAGAAAGAAATAACATTGATGTATGTTCGAAAGAATAGTTTGATACGATGCCCACTGTCACATTCTATCAATGCACCGCACGTCTCTTTTTTAATGTGCGGAAATCCATTCGCATAACGCTACCCCGTGGGGGTGGTTATGTCGGACTCGAACCGACTAAAACCGCACGCCGTCTTAAGTCTTCAGAGGCCGGGGTGTGAGATTGCCTAAGACATATCCCTCAAAGCCCCGTCTGACCCAGGGCCACCTCCGGTTTTGAGATCGCAGCGCTCGCCACAGACAGCGAATTTTCTCCCACCCATTGCAACAGGAAACAGTGCGCTGCGCACAGTGAAGTATGAAAGGAACTTTATCCCACGCACACTCAGGATGTGGAATGAACTCCCTGCTCCCTAAGAGTTTTGCTTAATAGAGCAGTGGTGATATCAATCAATTAATTAGCCTATAGCAGTCCACTGCTGGACATGCCTCTCCCAATGTAGAAAGGCTTTGGCCTACTGTTTCCACGTTGGCCAGACGAATTGGTTTTATTTCGAGTTTTCCTTCTCTCGCAGCGATATCGTTTACGTAGTTTTCCGTTAGTCACCTTTTACGACACCCTTCAGATAAGATAGAGGGTGATACTTGTAATCTTTCTCCGTCACATAACGTCATATAACGAGACACATCAAGAAAAAATCTTATTATACTATTAATCGATTGCAGATCGAATTAAAGAAAATAAAGAGAATCATAGCTCACATTCCAACATACAATAGGTATTCTAAGTATTCTCTTCAATAGTTTACAAACACTACACAATACTCGCTAAGTGAGTGATTACAACACTCACGCGATGCATTGACGTGTAGGTGCATTGACGCGACTCGACTCACGACCCTTCAACTGTGTTGCCAGAAACACATTATTGTCTGAGCATTTCTCAATATTAAACATTCTCATTGTTCAATTCCATTTATCAATTTTTGTTTTTATTTGCAGTTTATCCGTTGCTCATACTTTCATGAGTTTCATGATAGATATACGAAGTTGCTTCGTCCAAATACCACTCCCAATTGTACCCAAAGCTTACACCTTGGAGCCCGTGGTCCTCTATTTTCTCTACAGTTTATATTATTTTGGCTTTTAGAACGGCGATTGCCATCAGTGCCCCGAGTACGAAAAATATTCGAATACGTATATAACGTAAACGTTTCGAGAGAACGGAGCTTTGTGATTGGCAGGCTACACACACACTTAGGTTCACAGTAGGCAGCCAGCCAATCACAACGCTCCGTTCTCTGGATGCGTATACGTTACAAATTCGAATATTTTTTGTGCTCGGGGCACTGAACCCCCGATCCGCAAACAGTTCTCGTCTATTAATGACCCGCGTTGTACTGGTTGCAAATGAGGTTGGCTTTATCGTAGTGACAGTGGCTTTTCTCTCGAGTTTGATGGTCAGACGGGAGTAGCTCCCGTAAGTCAATAAAGCCACATTAAGATAAGAGTAGAAAGTTTTTATAAATACTTACATATTAAACATAATCTTCTTCCTCCTAGCGTTAATTCCCAGTCGCATCCGAAGCTTTCAGCTCGGAGTCTGGGGTCCGCTCATAGCCACAGATTCTGGCTAAACCTCGATATTTTCCGTGAAGCGATTGCCATCTGACCGCCACGACCCAATGTTAACATTAGGCGATATCGAAGCATTGCAGCTAGACCGTTGTTTTTGGACTTTTTAGGGCACCAACTACCCGTAACGACTGCCATAGATGTTCTTATGGCAACCGGGACCGACGGCTTAACGTGCTCTCCGAGGCACGACCAGACCAATGCAAATACCCATATTTAATGCACACAAATATTTGCACTGAGCGGGGATCGAACCCGCGCCTCCTGCGTAGCGGCCGCGTTCACTGCCGCTACGCCACGGAGGCTGTCATGTAGCACTATGTGGAAGGGTGGTTGGTTGGACTATAATCTTTCCAGTAAGTATGTAAGCGATGGCGACATATTAAACATAATAAATAACTATAAAGATACGTCTATACGATCCCAATTTAGTCGAAAAAAGGCCCAGAGAGTGATGATTGATAACATTGACCGAAAAACAGCGATTGTATTCTATTCAAGTAGAAATGCGTTGGAAAGTGTAGTTATTCAAATGTAGTGTATGTCCTGTGGCCACAGCCTCCGTGGCGTAGCGGTAGTGAACGCGGCCGCTACGCAGGAGGCGTGGGTTCGATCCCCGCTCAGTGCAAATATTTGTGTTCATGAAATATGGGTATTTGCATTGGTCTGGTCGTGCCTCGGAGAGCACGTTAAGCCGTCGGTCCCGGTTGCCATAAGAACATCTATGGCAGTCGTTATGGGTAGTTGGAGCCCTCAAAAATCCAAAAACAGTCTAGCTGCAAAGCTTCGATATCGCCTAATGTTACCATTGGGATGTGGAGGTCAGATGGCAATCGCTTCACAGAAAATATCGAGGTCTAGCCAAATCCGTAGTTAAAGACTGGCAAAAAGCGGACCCCAGACTCCGAGCTGAAAGCTTCGGATGCGACTGGGAATTAACGCTAAGAGGAAGAAGAAGTGTATGTCCTGTGGCCTTGCTGTATCTATTTGAATACATGAACGCAAATCGTTGAATAACATTAATTACCATTGTAATGAATACCTTTTTTACTCTCCGCCATAGTCGGTGAGGGTGGTTATTTCGGATTCGAACCGACTAAAACGCACGCCGTCTGTGGGTCGTAGGTTGCCGGAGGTGAGATTGGTAGAGAAATATCTCTCGCATCCCGGCCGACCAAGGGCCAGCTCGAAAGAAATATAATTAAAATCTTTGCATCTTGGGTTGGACTTGGACTGTTGTGACCAAGAAATTTTGAGTGAGAGGCATATTTAGTTCCCGCACGGCACCTTATGCAATGAACCTTATTTTATGACTAGCTGTGCCGGCTCTTAGTCCGAATGTGGACGTTTATGAAGATGTTTGAAATGAACTGGTTTCTGATCCAGTCATTCCCTTAATCGGACCCAAGAGAGATACAACAAAACTTAATGACACTGTGAGGTCATTCAGCATAAATAGTAACATTAACGAAAAATAATTTGAGATAATTTACACTACAAACTATGAGACAATGACCATCTTCAGTCTCCCTGTGACCATGGGTGCTAAAAGAATGAAGTCAGTGTAAATAATAAAAGAGCACCAAATAATCCATTAAAGTACTTTTATTTCAACATAAAATTTTCTCGAAAGAAAAGGATAATATATTTTTTGTAGAAGTCATTATTTACTATTATCATCATCACCTGCATATAGACGTATTCTCCTGATTGCACCCGTGGCCAAGATGACCTCGGAGCTCAGCAGGGTCCGCCTTCCTCTATTTAAGTATTGAAAAAAGGCCAAGTCCAAAGAACTTTGAAACCGACAGACCTGCTTCAAAAGTTTAATGACGGAAGAGAAAGCTCGTGAAGTATGTAAAAGGATAGAAGTAGACCTCTTACAGTAACTTTTATTTATTTATTTATTTATTTATAAGTACAACCACATCATATGTATTGACACAATTTAAACTATTGTCTATTGTGTGCAGAAATCCAGACTTCCGGGAGGTGGTCCTAGAGAAAGATGGCAAGGAAGTGCTGCGGTTCGCGATCGCCAACGGCTTCAGGAACATTCAGAACTTGGTGCAGAAACTGAAGCGAGGCAAGTCGCCCTATCACTACGTCGAGGTCATGGCGTGTCCCTCAGGTATGATAGAACTCTTTCTGTTTATTTACGTAGGTAATTACCCACACGTACTCTACGGTGACGACTGTAGATCAGGGTCAAATGGAACGAACTTAAAAATATAATTCGCTCTCCTCCTTAGCAAAATGGTGGACAAAGAATCCTATCCTACTAATATTATGAACTAGCTGACCCGGCGAGCTTTGTACCGCCATATTTTTTAAGTTTAAACCTTCCCTGGACATCCACGAATATTTCAAGACTATAATAGCCAAATCGGTTCAGCCGTTCTCGAGTTAAGATTTGAAAGTTTGTGAAAATGTTTAGTATTCAATCACGCTCTAATGGCACGCACAATGGCCCAAGAAAGAGGCTAAGTGCGGATAAAAGAGTCCCCTTTCCACGCTCTAATGGCTTAACGGATCTGCTTGAAATTTGGTACAGGTATAGCTATAGTCTGGCATGGTTTCCATGGGTATCGGGAAGGGGATCAAAATTCCACGAGGACAAACTCGCGGGCATCGGCTAGTAAAGTATAATAGGCAAACACCCCTTTCTGTAGAAGCGTGTTTGTTCCCCCCTATACCCCCTTCCCTTTATCTTTTTTTTATACCACTTAGGTGGCAGAAAATTACACAGCACACCTGATGGAAAGTGGTTACCGTGGCCTATGGACGTATGCAACACCAGGGGCGTCACACTCGCGCTGCCGACCCTGAAGAAACCTTCTAATGCCCTTCTTGAAGAACCCCATATTGTATCTTTTTTAAAGTTCACACTGTATTCTCTTCATGTTAAGCAGTTGGGCATAGTTAGAGTCATAATACTCATAATAAACCGAGTCCTCTGTATTTCCAAAGAAATTTTCCCTCTTATCCCTGAACGAAAGATATCGGAAGCTTTTTTTACTGGTTTGCTACCTTAATAGCATACAAAACTCATCGTGTATCCATCCTAGGATGCTTGAACGGCGGTGCTCAAGTCCGTCCCCTGGCAGGCGAGAGCAGTCGCGAGTTGTCCGCGCAGCTCGAGGCGATGTACTCGTCGCTCCCTCTGGCGGCGCCGAGTGACAACCGCCTCGTGCGCAAGCTGTACAACGAGTGGCTCGACGGGCGGGACTCGGACAAGGCGGCCGCCATGTTGCACACGAGCTATCACGCCGTCGAGAAGTCGGATATAGCGCTTAATATTAAATGGTGATGAGTTATATTAAGTAGGATAACTGCTGGCGCTGACTGAAGGCATGGCACGGCAAAGGGATTTTATTAGTTAAATATAATAGATTATATAATAGAAATAGACCTTATCTTCATATACATAAAATTTAAATTTTAACTACAAAAATAAAGCCAGCCGTAAGACTATCAAAAAAAAATGATGATAAGGTTTATTTTTATTCGAGAAATTAAATTCCTTTACCGTGCAGTGCCGTCAGTCTGCGTCGGTCCTAATAGTTATATTATGTAGAATAAATGATATTTAATAAGATTGATTGTATATAAATGCCTGGGTAGGCAGAGACGGCCTTACCAATATTCAAACTACATAGTAGAGTAATAAGTGATAATGATTTTGGTAATAATTATACTTGATTTAAGATTAATTACTATCTCAAAATTATCAATATTTTCACAAGTTAGGACTCCTTGCTAACAAACTACGGTGTAGTTAATTGACAGCAACATACATCAAAGCCTTTAGGCCTATTTTATTTAAAAAAAAATCTCGTATTGTTCGTAGGTACTTGTCGAAAAAAATCTATACAACTATTTTTTTTAATGTTGTGAATTTTTTTACTACCTATATTTAATTTAGTATACAGCTATTAAGTAATAAGCGAATATTTAAAGTAAATATTTCGGTGATTTGTTATGAATAGATGATAAAATTAGATGGAAATAATATGAATGAATTATAAGAAAAAAAGTATCGCAATGTATGTACCTATTCTATAAATATCTGTTATATATTTTAGCTGAGTATCTATTATATTCTTATTCGAATAATTATTAGAAGGGGTACATTGGGTGCTTGTGTAATTTTAATAAGTTATATTTGTTCCTATTTCCATAAAAACTAAATAATAAGGACTATCAGTATATTTTGTTATGATGTTTTAAAACACAAAAACTTACGAAGAGAAGTTTTGAATTTTTATAACTACCTACGAGCATTTTGTAAGCTGAAAGCTTCAGTTTTATGTATATATTGCATCGTACCTGGTAATTCCAGGTATAAGCAATTTATATTGTCTATTGTCTTCATGGGTGTACCCAGGGGTGGGGCACAAGTGGACGCTTGCCCGAAGAGTCGACACGCTTCAAAATCGGTCACGTTAGGGGCGATCTTCGATTGTAATGTTTCCTTTGATATCACTTTGGTTAAAGTAACATAAAAGCATTTGAAAATAGAAAAAAAAATTGTAATAGTTCGATTTAAATGACATAAGATAATATGATGTGAGATTTGGAATCTGACTATACTGTATGTATTTACGTTGTGTATTAAGTTTTTTTTTAACCCTTGTGTTGAACACAAAATGTTATGACGTACTTGTTACGAGTACAAAATATTATTGAGGGTATTCAGAACATAATAGAAATACTGTTTGTTCAATATTTTTTATGATAAAGATTAAAACGGACGACGATAATACGATCCAATATCGTGGTCTGGTGTAGGCACAAATCGTGTCAGTTTGCACATCAATAATAATATTATAATATCAATATGTATTGCCAGGAACGCAATCCTGTCAGTATTATATGGCCATATTGTGTTGGTTGTCTAATCGCGCCCATAACCCATTTTTATAAATACTGTTCAACTGTCAATGTATCTTAAATACGCCATGAATGGCCTTTTATATAGAATACTGGTAACCGAAATCACTATTATTTGTAGAATACTTAAAGTACTTTATCTAAACTAGTTCGTTAACCCCTGTAGCTACGGCACAACTTAAGAAAAATGAAGTTTAAAAGACCAAAAAAGAGTTAAGGATCACCTAAATGTCATATAATTTTCAAGCCGTAAAGAGTTCCGAATAATCTCTATCAATTTGTACGAGGACTATGTTGTAGGTATGTGTAATATCGATTGTAAATATTATAGTAAGAACAATATTAGAACAATACAGTTGTTTGGAAAAGCATCGTGTTTGTGTGGTAACGGCTCATTTACATTTAGAACTTAGTCATTATAAATATTTAATTATTCCTTTTTAATATAAATGGATGACCTCGCGTGTCGCAACGAAATGCTGTCACTTGTGCGCAGTCACTTTCAGAATACATTTTACTTTTATTTATTTTTAATTGAAACTCTGTTTGCACTATATTTCCCGCGCTTTTTTTGTTAGAATCAAAGCAGTTCAGTGAACCATTATTCTATTTTCAAAATAACGTTTTGCGAATTAAGTGAAATATTAATTTGCGCGGTTCATTCGATCTTTTCTGGTTTCCATAAAACCATAGTCAATGGAACTTCTTCTCTTTTTTCAATTTTTTTTTTTCGCACATTATAGGCTCGATTCGATGAAATAATTTGTTTTATAATAATCTTATTGCTATTCGCCAATCATTTTAGGACGCTAGGTATTAGTTAGCCTGCTTAAACACTACCAAACATACCTACAGTTCTTACTGGCCCTCAAAATAAGACACCAATAAGACTATTTATCTTGGTTTGTATTTTTCAAACAAAGTATCGGCAAAAACTACTTAGTAGAAATATACCTACAGGTAATACATTGCTTAACATTGTATTTTAAATCATATAAGTTGAATATAAGCAACTAGTTAAGTACAACCAAAAATTATTACAATGTTATACAAATTATATAAGCACTAATTAGTGCTCCGAATAACTATCCACACATTTACAACAAAAGATGAACGACAGTCGTGCAAACCGTAACAAATTGCATTTCAAATATGACATTTAACACTTGCTTAACATATTTGTTAAGATAACAACCGTGCCTAACTACTCCACATACAGATACCAAAAAGCGATTTTTGAAATAAAAACTGGTATTGAAAACGATCGATGAATTACGTCACATATCGACAATAGGCTTGCGTTCGCCGTCATCTACACTATCAAGGTTCGTGAATTGCGATTGTATTCGGCGTGCCGTACGAGCCGGCCGCGCACGACGACCGAACTACTCCAATGCGCGTGTTGAACAAATAATGTTAAGTGTTTACAAAACAAGTGCTAGTTTCTTCCGCGACTGAGCTCAATAGGCCGCTGATGCTGGTGTGAGATGGGGGACTTCAGTGCGACATCTAGGATATACTGCGTCCTGTTCTGCACGATCATCAAGGCTGTGATGAGCACGGGGCTCGGCAAGTGTCCGGTGTACCCGGCGTTACCCAACTTTGATGTGCAAAGGGTGAGTATTCAGTACTTTTTATAGTAGTTTCTCTCTATGGGTTAACTGTTGTACGTTATTTTTCTCCATAAAAGAAAACTTGAATAGTCTAAAGTTGTGTGAACAGTGTTGGAGTTTATTGATCTCTTACATTACAAAATCCAGTTATATAATATGTTTATAATAGTCACTGCACAGCTGTATTATAATAATTTGTAATTATAATATAATAATAAATTATTATACTTATATAATATGGGGCCGTCATATGCGTTTGAACATTGAAAAGTTTCAAAATCGGATCAGTAGTTTTGTATGATTCTAGAACATGCATATTTTAAAACGATTACATTTCGACTGAACCTAGTTTTACAATGGAATTTGATGTTATTTACATTTTTACAACAGTAGGTACATACTTAACTTGAAACTTTAGGTGCAGGGTCCAACCAACGTTGGGGGTACGGCCCCAAAGTTGTTAATACGGCCACGCCCCGCGCCCTCCTGAATCCTCCCAACTTCACCTACTAAATAACAGACGAAGCTCTGACGCAGGCTTTCGCCTCGAAGTTGGGAGGTGAGACGGCAGTCGCTTTTGGAAAAACCGACACACCAATCAAAAATAATAAGCGCTATAAAATCAAGTCAAATCAATCGCTATATCAAGACTGCAGATTTAAGTTTTTTTAAATGGTTTCCTGTGTGATGGTTTCATAACAGTTAATATAAATTGATTAACCGACTTTATTAAATAAAGAATATCAAAAGAGCGGTAAAATTAGGAAGATAGGTATATTTTGTTCGATTTTATTCATATAACAATATTAACAATGCACCCTGACTTTTTTAATTGTAGAACTGTTAACTGTTTTGACTGTAGAATACGAGTATAATATATCAGAGAAGAGGTCCCAAAATGCTTCCTTGAGGTACACCAGAACCGTTCATAGTATAACCAGACCATTTTTGGACGATGGATGTAGTCGTCCAGCAAGATATTTCTACACACTGTTCACGTTTTTCGAGACCTTATATCCGTAATTTCCTAATTTGTCTAACAGGTATTGGTATACCTACCTATTTAGAAATGAGAATGCGAAACATGTGCATAGGAAAAACAATAAGAGGACCTGGTTAAGTTTAATTAGTAGTTTATACACATAGAATATACAGAGTCATACTTCTTTCTTATTGGGTTAGGCAGATATCACACCTTTCCACTTAGGTACGATACGATCCTGGTAGGGTAGATATAAGTACCGGATTACCGGAGTACCGGACGTATACCGGAAGTGAATGTTGTATCATTCACTTCCTCTGCTCCCTAATTGTTTGCCAAATCAAAAGATGGTGCGGGTATTGAACTGTGTTATGTATTCTGTGACCTTGTTATAATTATACAGAAATAGACTTTTTGTCTGCCTAAATTTGTCCCGTGACGTGATTTAAGTTTGCACTTTTGCTTACATGCGGTCGATCGAGAGGTTCTAGTTTGGATTTCAGGGTAGTGAAGTGTGACCTCCGCTAGGTGACAAGTAATTGACATCTTATAATGGGGTGCTGAAATATACCTTTTTTATGCGGAAATCCCCACGGATATCATATCCGCCCATGGGGGTGGTAAGGTCGGACTCAGACCGACTAACACCGCACACCGTCTCGTGTCATAATTACCGGGGTGTAAAGTCTCTCAATAAGGCTTTTCCCACAGAGCTGTTACCGCTTTGCCCGGTATTTGTCGTAGGCAGCAGCGTCTCGCTTGCTGCAGAGAGCAGCCGTCTCCGTTGCCCAGGGTGCAAATCTGTATATCGCGCGGATATACATAGTTACTCTTTCACGCAAAAAGCTTCAATGGATCTGGACGAAATTTTGCAGAGAGATGAAATATAGTATGTTCTGTCGCAGTGTGCTATGCAGATTTATTAATACGATATTTGAGGCGAACAGAGCCGTGAGCAGAAACGTGCTGGCAAGTCTACTGCTTTTTAACCTTACCGGATACTTGGTATTATTTATGAGTAGTTAATAGTATTTGATTAAATACTCATTAAATTAGGTACTTATAATATGCACAACTACAATAGGTACACGTTTTAGTATTCCAATGACATTATTTGCATACAAAACATAGTACATGTAGCGTCAAGCATTGTAGGACTAAATTCTCTGTAAAATAACGCAACTCCCTTAGATTATTAAGCAGCTCTATAAGTACTAGACTACCGACAATCTACATAGTTATAAGTTTAACAGTAAGTATTTTAACGGGCAAAACAGTGGACACACTATACAGCAGCTAACCAGGGTCGGACTGGCCATTTCGTCGAAGTGGCATTGCCAGCCTTAATGGACCTAAGCCTGGGACGCGACCGGGACTCATCGCAGAGATGATGATGACGAAGTTGATGAAGTGACAAGTGGTTCAGAAATATTACGAGCAAAAAGCGCTCAAAAATATTTCTGGTCATAAATGGTTCCAGCATCGCCCCAAGACGTATGTGAAGCAGAATTTCGGCTTTCAAGGTCGTGTTGACATAGCTCAGTTGATTTAGAGTATCTAATTCTCCTAGAAGGTTGCTATCGCGAGTTTACCTAAGTCCTGTCCTGGATGCGGACTTTTTCAAATTCAAATTTATACAAAAAATCTGTTTTATAGGTATTTAGGAAATTTCGCATCCTAACAAGAAATCTTGATTGCAGATGACAGGCACATGGTTCGAAGTGGAGCGATCGTTTTATCTCGTAGAACTGACTGCCAGCTGCACAGAGCTCACGCTGGATCTCAACGAGAGGGGGTACCTGCTCATCACAATCAACACTGTCAATAGATGGTAAACACTAATAGTTAACTTGTGAAATTATAACATACTAGGTACCTTTTTTTTTATCGTGCGAAAAATCCCCACGGACACCTCCCCCGCCGGGGCCGGAGGAGGAGGTTATGTCGGACTCGAACCGACTAAAACGCACGCCTTCTGTGGGTCGTCAGTTGCCGGAGGTGAGATTGTCATAGCCATATCCCTCGCACCCCGGCCGACCCAGGGCCATATCTCTTGATCTGGCCCTCTTCCGGTGTGGGGACCACGGAGTCCCCAACTCGCCCCCGGGTATGGGAAGGCACGCAATGCGCGTCGCCGCCGTGGCCTGCTTCTGCCAGGGTGACAGGCGGCCCCACCCGTGACGCCCAGGCCCGCGCTCATGGGGGACGGAGGTCATTCTGCGACCTCCGACGCCCGAGGACATACCTACTAGGTACCTAAGTTTGTGAAGAAAATTACGTCTCTGATTGAAGTCTTCTAAAAAAATTATTATAAGCTAAGTGATTATAAGCTAAGTGTCGTGTGCAACTGCAAATTACTAATTAAGTGCCATTGAGTTAGCTGGATCGAAAACCCTCTACCGTTCAAAAGGGCAATTCCTTCGAAGAATTACTTAGATACATTCACCAATTGTTATTGGATAATTTCAAGATTAGCTTACCATAAATTGGTATCTTTACATAAACCCCATCTTAGATTCTCGTCATAGACATTAGTTACATGCGGACCTAAAACTTAAAGGCCTAGAAAAAATAACGCTACTGCTTGGTGTTAGGACAGGTAAAGCTTCTACAACAAACGGGCTTGGAATCCCGAGCTCCAACGGCTCGTCCATCTTCCGATACAAGTTGAACAGCCGAGTGCCATACGTGATCGGACGGCTGCTGCCCGGCGCCGGCCTCTACAACATCCTGTTCACGGACTACGACCGGTTCGCGATCGTGTGGTCCTGCACCAGCCTCAGCATCGCACATTCAGGTTTGTGAACTTTTCCTCAATCATCATCCTTTGAGCCCTTTTTTTTTCTAGCGTGTCAGTCGCTAGAAAAATCGACTCCAAAAGGAAAAAGGCCTAACCTAGCGCCACAACCACTTGCAATGTCGAAGTTGTGAACTTCAATCAAGTTATCGGACTTTTTAGTGCTTCTACTAGCCGTAAAGAATGCCACAGATGGCAACCGGAAATGGGTGCTCTCCGAGACATGAAGGGCCGTCATGCCGTCAATCTAAAGAACGGTCATCCATCCTCGGACCGACTTGGCTAGTATTCATGAATCGTCCTTGTCCAGACGATAATAGCACAGTAAATTTATACTATGATAATAGTGCCTATTACAACACTATCCTTATCCTTTCAAACTTTCGTCCACCTATAAGGAAACTCTCCAACTCCAATTCTCCAAAGGAAACTCAAAAGAAAACTTCAAGAAGGAAACATTTCTGGAAAAAATCTACAACGGGTCAACCAATACAATTCGATCATATCCATTGTTCAGCAAAGAACTACAATGATCGAACCACATTTCCAACATTTCTTTTTCATAAACAATGTCTTTTGTTTGAACAAGTGTTCCATTTCCGGTTTGTTATCTATTTACAGATCACATCTGGGTGCTAGGCCGAGAGCGCGAAATCGACGCGACAGTTCGCGCGCAAATCTACGCCATTATGGAGGAACTCCACTTAGACCCCGACCGCCTGATTATATCCAAAAATTCCAACTGCATAAAAGAGAATAGCAATATTACAATATACTAAACAAATAAGGTGTGTTTTATTAAAAAAGAATTCTTGGTTCTCACTATTATGTTCTAATCCAGGATCCCGATTGTGCGAAGATTAAACCAATGTAGGTACTGTAAGTGGTAGTGGTGTGTTCTGAAGAGTTGGGAGAGGCAGGAAGGAATTTAAACCGTTACAGTTGACAAATGTGGGAAAATCATAAAATGACATAAAATTTTAAACTTTATTATAATGGTCTTAAAGTTCAAAATTAAATAAAAACGAGTTCATTACATTTTTTTCATTCCCTCTACAAGATGCCATTCAATGTTAGACTTTAACGACATAACAGTAAAGTCTTAAATTAAATAGCATTTTTTGCAGTGACTGGTATGACAATGGTTGAGGAGTTCTGTGGGATACGGTGGTGGTAGATGGTGATCTACCGACTGATATGAACAGTGCGTCTGCTTGCTCTGAGGCATCTCTTGTCAAGTGTGAGAAATGGGAATTGTCCGTTAATAGCACTTTACGGTGCACCTGTGTGGACTTTGGCTTGAAGATCCACGTCTCCACCGATATCTTCAAGCCAAGCCAGGTCAGCTCCATGTAAACCCAAGCTAAATAGCAAAGTAACAATATCCTAAGTTTCAGACTTACAATGTATCGTTAAACTACATTATAGGTCAAGTTCTAATTTGAATACTGTTTGTCATCGCATATTGACAAACATGAAGAAATGCCATTTCAAATACATATACAAATTCGAAATCTGCTTGTTTTATTAATTGTGACCGTTATTCTACAAATTAAGGAAATGTCTGCTGGCGATTCACAAGGTTATATCGAACGTAATAAACTTGGGAATAATTGGGAATATTGACGGCGAGGAAGAAGCACCGAAAAAATAGGTAGTAGTAGGTATTTGTAAGTTCATTAATCATTTATATATACATCCAAGGTATACCTACATTATTATACGTTAAATGTATCGATAAGGGCGCACAATTGCTCGCGAATGGACACGACACGACACGAGTAAAGCAGTGTGACGTCACAGCAGATACCGATGTGTTTGTGTAGAATTTGTGACGTAGTAACTCAACATTATTAATTAATTCACCACCTACGTCTGGTTATTTTACTGAGGTTAATAGTAAAATAATCCATTCTACTTATTGCGGTGAGTTTGACTGGTGTGTAGTGTGTGGAACAAAGAAAATCAACATTCTTCTTTTTCACCCGAGCGCCACAACGTACTCTGTGGCCAACTCGGTCGATCCACGCTCTCTGTCTAGTACCCCGAGCTCGAAAATTTAAGAATTCGTAACGTAAACATATCGAGAGAACGGAGCATTGTGATTGGTAGGCTGCACACATACACACACGTTCATAGTAGGCAGTCAGCCAATCGCAGTGCTCCGTTCTCTCGATACCTTTACGTTACTAATTGGAATTTTTTTTTCGTGCTCGGAGCTCTTTCTTTTGAAGGTTTGTTATAACATAAGTAGGTATTAATAAGAAACACAAAAATCCATAATCACACTTTCTATTTTTTTGGAAAAATATCTTATATTTACAGTAAAGTTTAATACAGTAAAAATCTTATGAGAAGTTTAATAGCTATTCAATATAAATTATAATCGTTCACAAGAAATTTATCACCTTCGCGTAACCAATGTTAAAATTATTTGATAAATCCCTGTTCTGATAAAATACTTTAAAAATTACAAATAAATAATTTGAAAAATACTTTTGTAGGTTTTTTTAAAGACATATTCGTATTTAGAGTAGTGGAACAGGGTCTTTTTGTGATGACAAGTTTATATTTAAGATTTAAAACAAAATATAATTGTGCTTAGAAATGTAAATAATTGCGTTCAGAATGTAAAGTTTAATAAATAACACAGTGTATAGTGATGCAAGTTGTAGTAACATTATAAACTATTTAATTTGGCCGAGTTATACTTTATACAGATGGGACAATTTGGTTATTATATTTGGCATAGGATTGCAACAGCACATTGAATATATACGTTAAAAATTTAAGGATGTTATCTGCAGATGTTGATGATTTAGTAGAAAAATATGATAAAAACTAAAAATAATGGTTCTCCTACAAGTAGAAGGCGAAGTAAATTGTCTGTGCATATTGAACATTGTTATAAATAAACTTGGGATAAGGGTAGGAGGATGATGATTGAACATTGTTATTCTGTGTGCATGCTTTGACTATACATCTACTATTTATATGTAGTATGTGATTATTAACTATACTTGTCTAGACATCTTTCGGGGCATCTTTTTAGCAGACGGAACGGAACTAATCGGAAGGTATCCTATTTGTAGATTATTTTCAATGAATATGTTGATAGCTAGTCATTCTTATTTTTTGTCACATGCACAAAATCAACAATATCTCAGAATACATCCTTAAAACACACCAATGGTCAATTCTCGTTACTGAATTAGTCACATTATAGTTCTGACTTGATGGACTAATACCAATCTAGTGATAATCAAACAATAAGTACACACGACAAAGATACACATGTGAAGGTGTATGTAAAGGTCTCTTTTGCCATCTGTACATAGAATTCTGTTGTATTCTCTAGTCAATCAATAATTGAAAAGTATTCTTAGGCACAGGTATTATAATCAAATGACGAGAATTGACCCCCAGATCTATTGGTCACCTCTATTTTATAAACACGTTAACATCGCTAAGAGTTTGAAATTCACTATGAAGATTGGATGGCTTACATTATTCTTACAGTCTTAGACTTATATTGCTTATATTGTTGAAACAATCATTATTAAATGACAAATTACGCGTCGCTACCAAAAACTTTATACCTTGTGTAACATAAATAAAATAATTTAATAAAAAAATAACAACATGCAATAGTTTAACAATTAATTTGTGCAAAACAAAAATGAAGTGCAGTACAAAACAAATAAATTAATTTGAACAATACTTTTTAAGTACTGAAACATACATTTTCAACCAATCATGAGCTATTGGCTCAAGGTGTGACGTCACGCTTTATGCACACGAACCACGCACAGTGAGCTGTAGACGTGCTGTAGATTTGAGCAAAAGAAAGACAACGATATTGCTTTACAAAGATGCCTCTAGGTGGCGCTGATCCAATATAATACATCACCATTCACTCGCAAGTAGTAAAATGGGGTGAATAGGGATCAAAGGGTGAATAGGGATAAAATGGTCGTTAGATTTTTTTAATAATTTCTCTCCTGAATTCCAAGTATCTAACCAGTTAAGATTGATAACTCTGCTCATTATTACATTGAACTAATCCATAATTTCACTTGAAAGAAAATAACTACAGAGTTCAGCTGACCATTTTATCCCTATTCACCCATTGATTTCTATTCACCCCATAGTACCGGTACTTGAAAATGTGCAAAACTCGTACTAAATCGCACAATGTGACCAATAGATGGACAAGAACGGCTCAAAAGCACATTACTCATGTATTTGTGATAGCACGTAAACTGAGCAGTTTGTGCGCGACGTGACACACTGTTACAGAATATTTTGTCATTACACAACACACATACAGTGAAAACTGTGAACACATAAAATGCCATTGAAACAGGCACTCTGGGAAAAGACTTACTGAGTCTAGAATTTCACACTCTACAGATTATTTTTATCAGTTACGGTACAGTTCCTTACGTCCATCACTTTGAGGCACTCGGCGTCTCGATTCTTGTAGTCGTACTGCGAGAGGGAGGCTATACTGCTATCGGGACTTTCGTAGCTGTTGCTCTGAGGCAGCGGGGCATTCTGCTGGCCTGTGTGGTGGTTGAGGGCATACTGATGTATCCAAAGCTGTTTCTCCTCTACTTCTTTACTGACGACGACAAATAGTTCCTTTTCTTTACAGTCTAGTTGCTCTTTTAGGTATGCTATTAGATCACTGCTCTGAAAATTGGAGATGTTAGGTTTTAAAGCAAATTTTAGGTAATTGTAGGTCTTGGGTAACAAGATTGACAACAAAATGTATATAACCAAGAGGTAAATTTACAAAAAGAACCCAACAGGCTTGATCTCCTGCTGTTTAACACTCGCACTCGCCATATTTCGCCCGAGTGCTACAGTCCAAGAGGCTTATCTGCAAGTGCTACAATATACACACTCGTCAGCTACAGTTGCGGTTGCGGACCCCAGGAGAATGGGGGCTTGAGAAATTACATCCGCTCTTATTTTGCAAAATTAAAAGAAAGTGACGTCAAAAAAGATGGTGTCTATAAACCAAAATAGGTAAGGTAAGACAATGTACAGTCATCTGTGCACTGAAGCGCGCAAGAGTGTGCAGCAATGCTCTCGACGTTCCTCGCGGGACATGCCGAGACCCTTTGATTAGGGCGCAAAAAGCCGCTACGGGAGCGAGACACCGAGACATCACGCGGCGAGGCGAGCGCCACCAAGTACACTCTCGTACGAGTGCACTCGGCAAGAACTTGCGAGAATGTACAGCCGCCATTGCAGATGACAAATTGAATTGAGTCATGTTTATAATACACTCATACCTATCTCTTGGGTATATCCATCAGGCATTTCCAATGACTGAATTAAGGATTTCAAGATTTTCCCTGAACATGAGACATTTATTGAAACGGCAATTTACCCCACTTAAAAAGAAATTACAAAAATTAAAATAGATTGCCCTCTAATCGTTTTTCAGGTTCACTAGGTATTTCCCGCGTCTCCGCCCGCGTGCATGCCGTTTATCTCGACCAAACATAGCCATTTCCCAAGGTCAAAATCTATCTCTGTACCAAATTTCACCAAAATCGTTTCAGTGGTTTAGGCATGAAAGCATAACAGACAAACAAACAGACAGACAGAAAAATTACTTTCGCATTAATAATATTAGTATGAAAGAATAGTTACACCTTGTCATATAAGTTATATGAAAAGGTATAACTATATCAACTTTATTTAGTAATTTCCAATAATACTTACTCTCCCTATTAACTGTGGTGTGTCAAGTTTGGAATCCAAATTATAAAAGTTGCCTTGTATTTGTCGTATGGTGATCCAGTGCCGACGCCGCAGCGGCAGCATCACAAAGCCCAGCTTGTAGTCCGATGGCACGTTGAGGATGAATCCACAGATGTTTGACAAGTCCAAACATCCTGGGTCTCTGAAATAGGAAGATTGAGGCGTCATTTAGATGAAGAGAGAGACTCGCCCGCAAGATTCGATTATCGAAAGGACAGAAAAAAGTCGGTGCTTTAACATTTGCAGAAACAATAGCCGCTCACTCATCCACACCTGGCGAGAAATGCCTCGCAATTAAATATTGGTAGTGACCGTCTAAACAGATGATATAGGCAATAGGTATCTCTCTCATCCTAGCGTTAATTCCCAGTCGCATCCGAAGCCTTTCAGCTCGGAGTCTGGGTCCGCTTTACCGTCTTAACTACAGATTTGGCTAGACCTCGATATTTTATCGTGAAGCAATTGCCATCTGACCTCCACAGCCCAATGATAACATTAGGCGATATCGAAGCTTTGCAGCTAGACCGTTGTTTTTTTTTTGGATTTTTTAGGGCTCCAACTACCCGTAACGACTGCCATAGATGTCCTTATGGCAACCGGGACCGACGGCTTAACGTGCTCTCCGAGGCACGACCAGACCAATGCAAATACCCATATTTCATGAATACAAATATTTGCACTAAGCGGGGATCGAACCCTCGCCTTCTGCGAAGCGGCCGCGTTCACTACCGCTACGCCACGGAGGCTGTATAGGCAATAGGTATGAAAATGAAAATGAAAAAATATTTATTGCCAATAAGAGTACAGTTTTTTAACAAAGTGTCCGTTGGCCCCACACTAGGCAAGCCTGTCCTGTGGGTACCTCTTACGATTACACAAGTTACATTTGCTTGGTCGACATTATTACTCTTATATAATTATATTACGTAACTGTTTAGTGTTTATTATGTAACTGTTTGTTTTCCCAAACAAAGAAAAATATAAAATAAAAATAAAATTATCCTGTAAATTTACATGTGTGTGTGTGTGTGTGTGTGTGTGTGTGTGTGTGTGTGTGTGTGTATGCGAGCATGTGTATCTGTGTGCAAATGTGTGTGTGTGCGTGCGTGTGTGTGTGTGTGAATGGGTGTGTGTTTGTAAATAAACGTATATCCATATATATATATATAATATACAGGGCGTCCCACGGCGATGCCACATGGAGGGAAAGTACCTTAAATCCTTAAGTTAGCTCATTTTGTTTAAAGGAGACATCATTTTATTTTTAAAAAGAAACAAAACTGCATTCAAAGATTTTTAAAAATTCGCTTGCCACACCCGGTAATCGAACCGACTAAAATCCGAAAAAGTAACATCCTGTATTTTTATGGCATCAATCGATAGTGTCAATCATAAGGATCAAATCTCTCTAAGAAACATGGTAAATTAAACGAAAGGAAGTCCTTGAAACCTAAAATTATAAATTCAATTTTCATTAAAACTGTTAAATTAATAAAATAATCAAAAAAGTCAGATGCGACTAATTCCGTGGTAAATATTCTAATTCCGTGGTATTTGGTTTCTAATTCCGTGTGTAAACAGTATGAACGTAATGACGTGGAGAAAATGATACATGGTGTTCAAAAATGGAATGTATTTATTTTAGCTTTGTATTTCAAATCAGTCTCTATCATTTATGTCTAACAAAATAGAATCACAATTGGCAAGCATATTTATTTGTATTAACAATAATATAATATATAGAACATAATATATTATAATAGGGCGGTACTCCTCGACACGGCACGTATTGTGAGGAGGTTCCTCTCCCTGGAGCCCTAACCACCGGTAGCTTGGTCCCTGTACCCGATGCCGGTGGGACACTATTTTTTATATTTATAAATATATGTTTTTATTAGACTTTAATGTTTATGTATTTAAAAATGTAATTTATAGGCTTTTAAAATGAATAAAGAGGGGATAATAATAAAATATAGATATATTTTTTTAATTCATATTTTTAAGTATATATATTTTTTAGATAATATATGTATTTAAATATATGTATTTATCCAAGTCTATACTTAGGTAAGCTACCGTTTTAAATACCCACTAGCCACCGCTAGTGGTAGTAATATCTTTACAATTTACTAATAATACTAACACGTCGAGTAAAATAATGAACAGGCTGTATATAACAGGTGTCAATACCACGGAATTGGTCACCATGTAATCTAATTACCGTTGTAAATACCACGGAATTAGTTTTTATGACACAAAATCAAGTTTTCTAATTCCGAGGTATAAAAACTAGAAGATTTTTTAATATTATACATCTAAGTTGACGTTTAATTGCGATATCATCGACATAATATATAAAACATACTCAAGGAAATATCAGAACACATCAAAAATCTTGTTTTCTGTACTTAATTCCTCCATACAAGAAATTAAGAAAGTACCTAAGTATACAATGTTTGACCGGCTATAATTAGTAAATGCGACTTCAAAGTATGCCACGGAATTAGTTTTTTGTATTTATTGGTTATTCAAGTTATCAGAACTGAAATATGAAGTTTGTAATAGAAAAACTACCACTAAAATTTTCAAATAAGATAAACTCTATAAAATTGTAATTCCGTGGTATACAACGGTAATTAGAAACACACAAAAATATTTGACACCTAATGCCGTGGTATTTTTAACACTTATTTTCTCCTCAATTTGTTAATAGAATACTCCAATGTTAAGTGTATTCGATACAACGTATTACCCTTTCAATATTTTACCCAAAACCGAATCTCTTGTTGTATAAAAATATCGTTTAAAATACTATTTAGCAAATGGTAGTACTTACGCGCATAAGGTCCGAAATGTATGGAGCGTGTGTTAGACTCAGGTGGCAGTGGCAAACTAATCGATTATTTTAAAATATACACACACCAAGGTACTTTTTTCTTCATATAAATATGAACAGATAAATTATTATTTGATTAATGGGTCTTGCAGTCAAAAATAATTAGTAATTTGCTTTATAAAGCTCTTTTTCTAAATACCACGGAATTAGTAGCGGATTTCTGCACCCCACGGAATTAGACGCGTTTACCTCAATATTAAAGAATATGTTTTAATGCAAGTCGAAACAAATTAATTTGGTAAGAGTATTTCAGTGGCTTCATATGTCATTGTGGTAAGCCATTTTGTTACCTCTTTTTTTGCTTGTCTCACGGAGCACTTTTTAATGTTACAGTGTCTTGCAACTTGATTGTAGATGTGATGGTCGATATACGGGGCAAAGCGTCTAGCAAATGTTGTAATAGTTTTCGGCAAGGGAAGTCTGTATACTCTTCGTCTAGTAGTATGTCACTTGTGAATCTCGTACGATATAATCAATATATCATATGCAAGAATTAATGTTTGCCTGCGTGTAAAAACTTTGATATGATAATGGTATGGTGTTTATTGGTGGTGATAGTCACATACCATTTTTCAGACTGAAACATGTGAGAACTCTCTAGTAAATTCTTAAAATAAAAGAAAAATTATACAGTTTATAGTTGACATTGAAACACAATTAATCAGGAAAAAATGTTAGTAAGAAATAATGATGTTATTGAATAAAATGCAAATTAGATAAAGGCCTTCACAGACATTCAAGTAATTTGAGGGAACTGGTTGTTTCAAACTGTTTGATTCAATTGCTTGAATAGCATAATTTGATAGTTGGCTTGATTAGAAAGATCATGCCAATTTAATGATACAGTTTGAACAAGTCAATATTGTAAAATGATGTAAAAAGTCTATGAGAGCTATAAGAAAAAAAAACTTCTCATGTATTTTCTACATTTCCGTAAATAACTAAAAGAGTAGGCAGATAATAATATATAGGTTGCTGAAAACCCAATAATTCTGTGACGAATCCAGGAATGTGACTTATTTCACAAGACCAGCAAACGGTGCTTTGCATGCTAGCAGAACAATAACCCAGAAAATTTGGAGGTAAAATCTTAAGGTAGTTGCTTGATACATTCAATTTAGAACACTCCTTTTAAATTCTTATTGTATTAAATAAGAATTTAAAAAGATTCCTTTGCTTAACTTCAACAAATTTACACTTAGAATGTTTACTGAAACTACTCAATTCAAGGCTACTCACTTCCTCTTGTCAAACCACACTGCTTCACAGCCTTTTTTCTGTAGAGCAGCCATTATAACATTAATATCATAGTTGCCCATTCCTAGCATGGAACGGTGGGGATTGATCCATACATTGGGTGATAGTCTTCTACATATGGCATCTAACTCAGACTTCGAGAATGTCCCCCGCGTCTGAAAACACGAGACATAATATTATGAATAGCTTACCTATTCACAGATGAGTGCTAATAGGCCAATAATCAACATAACAAACAAACTTGCTGTATTTGACAATGCTGAACTTCACGGTCACTATTGACGTTTTAAAGTGGTAGTAATTAAAATTCAGTAGATACCTGGAATAAATTGTTAAGCGCGTGTAACGCGCAGAGCTCTTTAACCTGCTTTTCATGATAAATTGGAGATTTTGAACTCATCGCGTTTACGTCCCATTCAAAATGTTTCCTGTTAATAAAGCCACATTTTATTCACTTGTAAATTTTTTACAGTATTTTTGCAGTTAATGACAATTAATATAATATCATTGCGAAATGGTTTTATTTAGAATTTTATTTTACGAAATTCGATCATAAACAACTTGACAAATTATTCTGATTTCTGACTGGACTGAACTGACAGCTACTTTTGACAGAGTTACCCTTTAACAAAATAGTAGTATTTTACTACTATTAAAAAAAATAATATTCTGTGATGTGTTTATCAAGTATGTATGAATACTCTCTGTACCAAATATAAACGTGATGTGGCGGGCGGCGGCAGCGCGGGAAATTTATTTTGAGATAGTTTTGACAGCTGAATGTTTATAATATGTTTTCAGTTTATTTTTTTATTTTCCGTTTTTAACCCAGTTTAGTTTAGGTAGATTGTTTGATTTCGTTTAAATTACATTACATGATGTTCGAAGCTGATGATATAGATGGATTATTTCCCGAGGAGACTTATGAAAACCATTTGTCCACTATTAATAAATCATGTTTCCAACAGTACAAACTTTCTCTACACAGGTAAATATTTTTTTAAACACGGATTATACAATTAAATTCATTTCTTCATAACTTTCTTCCAGCGTTTTTTAACTTCAGCTTACCTCAGCTTTAATATAAAATTGTTATGACTACTAGGTCACAAAACTTGTTATTTTGTTATTGTTCTGTACTTTTCCCAACTCAAGAAGGTTAGTGCCTAGGTCTAGGTATACCCAAATTGGTAAAGCGAAAAAAGAAAAGGTGAAAATATTAATCTTAGTTTCGTTGATATTATGTGGACCTGCTCACCCAGTTGGATAAATCAAATTTCAATGGGTGCTGATGAAGCCACCACTCTTATTATTAAGTATATGCAAACTATTGTAGCTGTGTATTTTCAGTGCCTCAAATATGGCATCCAATGATTTGCTGAATAGTGCCTGGAATAGCAACAAAGAACTGTTCAATGATAAGGCAATGGACCATATTCTTAGTAATGCTAAATCACTGCTCCAGAATGCTGATACCACTCAAATGAAAACGTGGAGAAGTTGTTTGAGGTATATATATTTCTTTCCATAATATTTTAGTATTAAAAAATGCTACTCCTTTAAAAGTAAACCCTCAATATGTTTCACTGAATAATAAATATTCTAGGACGTTATACATAACACTACCTACCTAACCTTACCTAGTTTTTGTTAAGGGTTCTTGAATGGGGTATACATAGAAATACCTAGAGCAAGATACAAACCAAACTCAGATGTAGCAGTTAAATACTTTACTGCTATGCAACTAAGGTTGTCGTAAATCCACTAAGATATATTCATACTTACAAATATTTGCACTGAGTGGGAATCAAACCCTGTATCTGAGTGAGAAGATAAGTGCCATGCTATGGCAGCTGCCATGCATGTATAATAAAGTATAAAAACTACCAATTCCAAAGTCATGATTATCATTGTTATGTTTGTAGCAATTTAGATGCTGTATCAATATTTGAACAATCAGTACCAACATGTGCTCAATGTCCTCCTATAACATTCACTGGATTGGATAAATTTCAACACAACAAATGTAGCTGTGACTTAGGTATAGCAAACACTACAGAAAAAGCTAGTAAAGAGTCCACTGATACCAAAGGAGGTTCTATTTTCGTGAGGAATTTGAATTCAGAACACTCCTCAAGCCAAGAGTCCAAATCTGGTGAAGAGAGACAGGTTTTTAAACCAAGGTTTGGTCGGCAAAGGCATGTGAATAAACCACAGCCAACGACAAGTACTGTGACAGTAGAGGAAGTAGACTTGACTAAGGAAGAGGAGGAGAATAAGGCTCATAAAAGTAATGTGGCGAAGCTAACGTTCAAGACGGCTAAGGAACAGCTGCTGGCATCAAATCCTGCTGCTAAGAGGACATTAGGGACTTCAAGGAAAGCTCAAGCTAAGTTTGTTTCACCCATGATTGGAGCCCAGTAAGTTAAACATCAATATTTTTAAAAATTATCTAAGTATTGCAGTTCATTTTGTTGTGAGATATTTTGAAGCTCGCATATCCATTCAGATAAGAACCCTTGGGACCCGAAACGTCTTGAACCATCTTGTGTGGTTAAAAAAATTAAGTGTATTTTTTCAAGACCTTTTTGTTGTTCTCAGAGATAAACAGGATTCTGTTGAGCCAGATGTAACAGATGAGAGACTCAAACATATTGATCCCAAGATGATTGAGCTTATTGAGAGTGAAATTATTGACAAAGGGACACCCATAGGTGAGCAATGCTATATTATTACCTATGTATTAAAGAGACATTGTCTTCATTAACATATCATTACAAATTCAACCATTCACACCTTGCCTTCAGCTTACCATCAGCCGAGCTGAAGTCAAATTGACGTGGCCTATATAAAAAAATCGGCCAAGTGCGAGTCGGACTCGCCCATGAAGGGTTCCGTAGTAGCAAAGGCGAAAATTGCGGTTTATGACGTATTAAAAAAAAACTACTGACTGGATCTCGTTCGAACCAATTTTTAGTGGTAGTTTTCATGGCAATTTACATCATATATTTTTTTTAGATTTATCATTCTCTTAGTTTAGAAGTTAGAGGGGGGGGGACACACATTTTTCCACTTTGGAAGTGTCTCTCGCGTAAACTATTCAGTTTAGAAAAAAAATATGTTAGAAACCTCAATAGCATTTTTAAAGACCTATCTATATAAAAAAAAAAATTTGAGTTTCAGTTCTAAGTATGGGGACCCCCAAAATTTAATGCTTTTTTTTATTTTTGTGTGAAATTCTTAATGCGGTTCACAGAATACATCTTCTTACCAAGTTTCAACAGCATAGGCCTTATAGTTTCGGAGAAAAGTGGCTGTGACATACGGACGGACAGACAGACAGACAGTCAGACGGACAGACATGACGAATCTATAAGGGTTCCGTTTTTTGCCATTTGGCTACGGAACCCTAAAAACAAGAAGAAAAAAAACAATTACAAAATCCCAACCCTGAAACACTTGCATATCGAAGTTTCGGGAAATCGGTTCTGTGATACATCTATCTCCCAAAATGGGAGTAAATGGGATCTCAAGACAGTATTTTATACTTCGGCACAAAACAGATAACAGTACTAGCGTAACTTCGGTTTGGCTTAAACACTACCCTAAAAAAACTGAAGTGACATTATAGTATCTACGTGGTAAATCCTATTCGTGTTTCGTGGTAGTCGCCTGAGTCAGGCAGCCTGACACGCCTTGGATCTAATAGTTAATATTTAATGTTCATTTTTTTTCAAGGTTGGGATGACATAGCAGGACTACACCTCGCAAAATCGGTGATACAGGAGGCAGTGGTATGGCCTCTACTACGTCCAGATATATTCACAGGGCTGAGGAGACCGCCTAAAGGAATTCTACTGTTTGGACCGCCGGGGACTGGGAAAACTTTAATAGGTAGATATGTTGTGGGCATCTCAAGCCAGTAGCTAGCATCCATCCCAATCAATTGACTGAAAAACAACAGGCCAAGTCATTGAACCAATCTATTCAAAGTCAAAGTTCTTTATTTGTTGAATATGGTACAAAAATGATGTTTAAATTATACTAGTAGTGTAGGATCACATATTCTGCCGGTTCTGGCGTAAAAAAATTTACATTCTAAGTTCAATTAAGTTATACAATTGAAATAATACATGCAATTCAATTAAAATAATACATGTAATGACTAGGCTTGATGATTTAAAGTGTATCTAAATCATCAAGCCTAGTCATTTGAATTTAAGCCTACATGTCCAATTTAGTGGCACTTGTCTTTTGCACTGACGGCACAGAATCTCTCAGGGAATCCCTGTTCTTACAGGGTCGGCAGTACGAGTGTGACTCCCCTGATGTTGCACTCGTCTATATGCCACGATAACCAGTTACCATCAGGCGGGCCGTATGCTTGTCTACGCACTTCCTGTTCTAAACAAAAAGTTTGACCATTGTAGAAATATTTATTCTCTCGCCGAAATGTATGGGAAACGTTTTTGGCGATTTCTGTCTTTCCTAGTACTCAAAGCTAAAATTGTCCCATAGAGTCTTTTGATCCCCACATGAAGTAGAATCGATTGTCACTAAAAAAAATTTTGAACTTTTTGCATTTTTTTTTTGCTAACTGTAAGATTTTTGCAAAATCTGTAAATACAGTTCAAAATTTCTCAAAAAGTTAAGGAAGGTCTCCTAAGAACGTTTTGCTGTAACTACAACGGTTAAGGTACTTGCCCTTACTGTCCCGTTTCAAAAATACACCCTGTATAATAGTACAGATAATAAATGTATTCAAATAACCAGTATATTTTTGAAATATTCGTGCAAACATGATATTAATGTGTTGTTGTCACTCCCAGGCAAGTGCGTGGCGGCGCAGTGCAACGCCACGTTCTTCAGCATCTCGGCGTCTTCACTAACGTCCAAGTGGATCGGCGACGGCGAGAAGATGGTGCGCGCGCTCTTCGCCGTCGCACGCTGCCACCAGCCCGCCGTCAGTAGCCTTGCTTCATACAGTCATACATACATACATACACACAAGCCTTTTTCAGTTCGATCCGGCGTCTCCCCCTACCCAGGGCAAGATGGGGACACCGTGGTTCCACACCGAAGGGGGCCATCTCGATGACCTCGACTGTCCTTAAACCACTTATGCAAGCTTGTCGCTTTTATGTAAATGGTTAAATATTATTTTTGTAAATGGTGTATGGCATCAGCACCAAGAGGATCTGTGGGACCCAAACTAAAATCACCTGCAAACCAAGCCGATAGCACCTGCTGATTGATTGATGTGACTCTAACCCAGACGTTTCTCTCAGAGTTGGGTCAGATGGCAGTCAACGCCATAAAAGTGAACATAAACAGATATAGGAGAGCGGACTCCGAGCTCCTAAGTTGATTGCAACCGGAGTTGGCACTCTAATGGTAATGATTTTGTCGTTGTTTAATATACTCAAATATTTATAAACCGCGTCCAGACCGGCCGACCATTGCTCGCGAGCCAATGCCTCTGGCGGTATGGACATGGCTCGGGCTGACAAGCGTGACTCGCGAGCCGTGCTCGGTCGGTCTGCACCCGGCTGCGTACACGATATCTCAACCTTACAGTCCATCAGTTGATCTGTCCCCGTATTGAAGTTATGGTCCTTACAGGTTATATTTATAGATGAAATCGACTCGCTGTTGACTCAGCGGAGCGACACAGAACACGAAGCCACCAGAAGGATCAAGACGGAGTTCTTAGTGCAGTTCGATGGTGCCGCCACAGGTGATGATCTTCTTTTTTTATACCACTTAGGTGGCAGACAAGCACACGGCCCACCTGATGGAAAGTGGTTACCGTGGCCAATGGACGCGTGCAACACCAGGGGCGTCACACTCGTACTGCCGACCCTGAAGAAACCTTCTAATGCCTTCTTGAAGTGCCCCATATTGTAATCGCTTGAGAAAACCATAGTATGCGGTTACCGCTTAATGGGACTGCTTGTAAAACTTGATATCACCAAACAACGTTACGCCTGCTGTGCATTCCAGGTTAGAACCCCGAGTGGACCAAAATGGCCAGCTTATGTATCTAAAACAACTCAGCTAGGGGGTACCGGTCGTATCCTAGGCTCCCACCTCGAGGTCCGAGGTCTGCTTTCCGGCTTTTACTTCTTCACTTTGCACAGTCTTGAGCAACAATTATAGTGAGACCATTGGCTCACACATATCAGCTACTACAACAATATTAATCCACTTTTCTTGGGACTTCCCGTCCTATCGGGGTCCAGTGACATTTGTTACGTACGTCCTGGCGATCTCTGCAGAACATGGCTGCACCAGCGAAGACGACTCTCCTGCATTTTATCTGCAATGCCACGGACATGAAGGCCAAAGATGTGGCAGCTCCTCACACGATCGTTACGTGTGACTCAACACATTCACGGCAGAATATTTATCTCCGTTTCTCCCACAGCTGACGAAGACCGTCTCCTGATAGTGGGCGCCACCAACCGCCCACAAGAGTTGGACGAAGCGGCGAGGAGGAGACTCGTCAAACGCCTCTACATACCCTTGCCTGATGCTGGAGTAAGTTCATTCGGGACTTTACTGAGAATAGTTTGTGTACAGGGAATAATCTCAAGTCACCCACACTCTTTTTGACTTTAATCTCGAGTCACCCAAACTCTTTTAGACTTTAATCTTAAGTCACCCAAACTCTTTCAGACTTTAATCTCAAGTCACCCACACTCTTTTTGACTTTAATCTCGAGTCACCCAAACTCTTTTAGACTTTAATCTCAAGTCACCCAAACTCTTTCAGACTTTAATCTCAAGTCACCCAAACTCTTTCAGACTTTAATCTCAAGTCACCCACACTCTTTCAGACTTTAATCTCAAGTCACCCACACTCTTTTCGACTTTAATCTCGAGTCACCCAAACTCTTTCAGACGTTAATCTCAAGTCACCCACACTCTTTTCGACTTTAATCTCAAGTCACCCACACTCTTTTAGACTTTAATCTCAAGTCACCCACACTCTTTTCGACTTTAATTTTAAGTCACCCAAACTCTTTTAGACTTTAATCTCAAGTCACCCACACTCTTTTCGACTTTAATCTCAAGTCACCCAAACTCTTTCAGACTTTAATCTCAAGTCACCCAAACTTTTTCAGACATTAATCTATCTCATCCAGATCTATTCAGTCGTTCTAGCATGATAGCATGCTATACTTCAAAATTAGGTTCATTTTGTTTATATTCGCCTATTACCTTATATTAACCATGTTAAACCTATAGGCTCGCCAGCAAATAATAACGAACCTACTATCGAACGAAAACAATGAACTTTCACCATCACAAATCGCGGAGGTGGCGAGTCTCACGGACGGGTACTCGGGGGCCGACATGAAGTCTCTGTGCTCAGAAGCCGCCATGGGACCCATACGATCTGTGCCCCTGTCACAAATCGTCAGCATCGATAGGGACAAGGTACGATACACAATTATTTCCAACTTGACGCCGGTGACCGGACGGGTGATCTGCCCTTCGTGTGTGGGCCATTTCATTTCCCCTGAAGGTATTTTTTTTTTTTTTTTTTTTTTTTTTGTTCTATGGCGATCCCAATAATTCCGCCAACAACTCAGTTTTTATACTGATCAAAATAACGTGTGAAAGTACAAGTGTAAAATTATCCATACAAACAGTGAATTTGGAAAAGCGGCCAAAAGGTTTATAGTGTGTTGAAGTACCTGAAAAGAAGAGACATCATTAAAGCAAACAAAGTGTTATGTGGTAGAGCAAACGAACACAGTTTTACAAGTTAATATTGTTAAGATCTATAAAGTGACATAACATATAAATTAGTGGGGAGTTGACATACGTCAGGAGGGTGTTAATGTTGGCAGGGAGAGGGACATCATTTGGGGGTAGGAGGTCGTACAGGGAACCATTCATCCTAGTACACGAGAAAAACATGTGATCAGCTGTTCCTTCGTCCAAACCACACTCACAAAGAGAGCTATCCCTAATCCTTATCTTCGACAAAAAAAACATTTGTACAGACATGGCCTAAACGAAGACGACAAATAACCGAAGTTGCCCTCTTAGAAGCTTTGCGGAATTTAAAAAACCAAGGTTTGCAAGGGATGCCGTTTTGGATTGAAGCATAATGTCTTCCCTTAGTAGAGCTGGACTGGGACCAATGCCCATTCCACTGAGATGTAATACATATTTTGGCGAGAGAAAGTAAGTCCTGAGAGAAGGCTCTGAATTGTTCACGAGATCCACTAGTCGAAGCAGTCCTGGCTAGAGAGTCAACCATTGAATTGCCTAAGATTCCACTGTGACCTGGAATCCATACCAAAGAGACCATAAGGCCCCTATTGTGGCACCTAAAAAGTGAGTGCTTGATTTGGAAAATTAAGGGTGATATGGATTTAGAGGCGAATTGGTTGGCTAAGACGGCCAGTAAGCAACTCCTGGAATCTGTAAAAATAACCGATTTGTTGATATTATGGGACTCTATATATAGCAATGCCTCAAGAATGGCTATAGCTTCGCCAGTAAAAATGGTGTTAATGTTGGGAGATTTGAAAGATAAAATAATGTTATAATAGGGAATCCAAACAGCAGATCCAACACAGGAGCTATCCGACAACTTAGAGGAGTCTGTGTATATGGTTATGGAATCCTGCCATTTTCGGCTGATTAGCCGTTGTAGCATCCCTTCAGCATCCACTGACTGTTTACTAATGCCAGAGTCTAAAACAATATCTGGAGAGAAAATTATTGATTCAAATGGAACATCAAATAAGGGATTAAATTTGGATTGGAAACAGGGGAAAGGAAGGCGAACATAATTGACGAAAGAATTGAATAGACGGGGATGATCTTTATGAGACCAATAACCCCCAGAAGAGATATATTCAGACAGAGAATGTAGTTTAGGTATCAAAGGGTGGAAGGCAAGTTGGGAAGTCTTATACAGGTATCTATCGGAGAGGTATTGCCTTCTCAAAAACAAAGGAGGATCTACACACTCAACCTGCAGAGCATTTATTGGTGAGGACCTCATGGCACCCAGAATTATGCGGAGGCATTTTGACTGAATCCTGTCTAGTGAATTAAGGGATGCTTTGTTACAGGGTTCCAGAAGAAAGGATCCATAATCCAGATGACTTCGAATCAAAGCATTATACAGCAGTTTCTGGCAATAGGGATGAGCACCCCACCAGACACCGCCCACGGATCGTATGATATTTTTTTTTTTTTCACACTTCTCTACGGTATAATTTATATGCTCTTTCCCTGACAACTTGGAGTCTAAAATCATGCCTAAAAATTTTACATTTTCTTTAACAGGAAAGATTTGGTTTTCACAAGAGATCACACAATCGGGAATGGATCGGCGACGGCTGAAGACAACAACCGTGCTTTTCGAAATTGATAGAGATAATCCATGATCTGCAAGCCAAATTTGAAGATAGTAAATCGCAGAGTTTAATTTTGACACCGCATCCGACATTTGCTCCGTGGACACATACAGAGCTAGATCATCTGCATATTGCAGGATGTTGCAAAAAGAAGTAACGGAGACATCTAAATCAGCTGTGTATATGCTGTAGAGAAGAGGGCTCAAGACAGAGCCCTGAGGGAGACCTTTCCAAATGATTCTAGGGGGGAGGATAGCATTTTGGTATTTAATTTGAATATTCCTACCAGAGAGGAAATTCGAAACAAAGTTTACAATCTTCTCTGGGACACTCAGCTTAAGCAACTTTTGCCTGAGCACAGGAAGAAGAACATTGTCATATGCGGATGCTATGTCCAAAAATAAACCAACACAGAAATTATTTTTGGACATAGCTATCCGAGCATCAGTAGTGAAGATGGAAAGGCTATCGGTAGTGCCTAAACCCCTGCGGAACCCAAACTGTGTTTTAGAAAGTAGTCCCTGACTTTCCACGAACCATTCCAAACGATTCTTAATCAAATGCTCTAATATCTTAGCCATTGTGCAAGATAGAGCAATAGGGCGATAACTGGAGGCATCTTCAGAGGGTTTGCCGGGTTTCAAAATAGGGAGAACAATTTGGGATTTCCATTCCTCTTGAGAGATACTAGAGCCAAAAATAAGATTTAGGATACTTAAGAAAAAAATTTTAGCAGATAAGCTACTCTGAACAATGAATAATAATAATAATAATAATATTTATTTATTCGCATAATACAGTCATAAAGTTGGTCACATAAAATAGAATCAGTACATTGTATTATTACCAGTAATGGCATGCAAATATTACAATTTCTTTCTTGTAGTGTGGTAGTTTCTCATCATGCAATACGAGTTTATTAAATAATATATGAAAATTATCGTCATTAATATAAATTCATTCGATATTTAATTAGTCCAAAGAAAATAATATTATGTAGTATCATGTAATATAAATATAATTAAATGTCAAAATAAATGCTTAATAAAAATGTCAAATGCTAAACAAAAAATGTCAAATGCTAAATAATAAATGTCAAATGCTAAATAAGAATGTCAAATTCTAAATGAAAAGTCACATGCTAAATAAAATATCAAATACTAAATAAAATGTCAAATGCTGAATTTAAATGTCGAATGCTAAATAATAATAACAACATGTTTAATAATTTAACTTATACTATCTGCCAGGAAATCTGTTACGCTATAATATGCCCTTTGCAGAAGTAGACCTTTAACTTCTTTTTTGAATGTGGTGATGCTAAGTTCTTTCCAATGCTTAGGCAACTTATTAAATATAATTGGGGCCATGCAAAAGATACTTTTGCGCATAAGCGTAGTTTGTGCTTTGTGGAGCCGAAGTCGACTGTTATCGCGTCTATTTCGCGCAACAGAATCCTGGAGTCGTGGAAATAACGCAAGGTTAGTCCTGACAAACATAGCAACCTCAAAGATATACATGCATGGCAAAGTCAATATACTGTATTCAAGAAAGTAAGGCCTGCAGCTGTCGGTTGTATTTAGTCGAAACATCGACCGAATGCATCTCTTTTGAGCCTTAAATATCGCATCAAAATCTGTCGAGTTGCCCCAAAAGATTATACCATGTCGTAAGATTGACGCAGCTAATCCATGGTAAGCGGTCATCAAAGCTTTTGTATTCACTGTTGCTGACAGCTTATGTAACGCATATGCACATTTAGAAGTCCTTTTGCAGAGTTTTTCAATGTGTATTTTCCAGTCCAATTTTTGATCTATATCCAGGCCAAGAAACCTGGTTGTTGGTACATCTTGAATAGTTTTGCCATTAAATGATATATTTTCGTTGGTCGGTTTTGGACGTTGGCTAAAGTGCATGATTTTTGTCTTTTCCAAATTGATTAGTAAACTATTCATTTCAAGCCATTTAACAATTGATGTCAAAGTATTATAAATGTCAGTTTTATGATTGTTCATGTCATTATCGTTACAAGGAATTATCACCGTGCTGTCGTCTGCAAAAAGAGTCATAGTGTGGGGGTTGGATTTTGGTAGGTCATTTATGTACAGAGTGAATAGTAGGGGTCCCAATACGCTTCCTTGAGGAATGCCATGAATCACTCTACGTTCCTCTGAAACATAGTTAACCTCTCGTTTCGTATTAAAGTTGATTCTATTGATTTCTGTCCGTTGTTTCCTATTATGTAAATATGATTTAATTAAATCTAATATGTTGCCTCTTATGCCGTAAGCACTTAGCTTTTCTAATAGAATACTATGTCTAACATAATCGAAAGCTTGCGTCATATCACAAAAGACAGCTGAAGATGAAGGAGTATGGAATGCCATCTACCCCAGGTGAAGAGTCCTTTAGTGGATCTAAGACAGCTAGAAGTTCGTTAAGAGTGAAAGGGGCATCAAGGTGATGACTGGAATGGGGAGAGGAGTGGTGAATAATACACTCAGCAGAGGTAGGTACAGATGGGGGAGCCAATTTCTGCGCGAACTCCTGGATCCAGACAGAAGAGTCATTTGAGGCAATGTGGTTGGATGATATGGAGTATTTAAATTTTCTAATATTTTTCCATACTATCGACGATCGGGTACGCGGGGATAAATTCTCACAAAACCTACGCCAACCATCACGTTTTTTCTGAGAAAGAAGTCTGGTTGTTTCAGCAGCCACCCTTTGATAATCCAAGTAATTAGACCGGGACATTTCTCTCGTATATGCTTTTTCAGCATCCTTTCTCCTTTTGCATGCATCCGTACAGGATTGATCCCACCAAGGCAGGGAAGGTAGGTTATTCCTTGGAGACTTCTTGAGTGGAAATGACTTGTCAGCAGCGATCAGAAGAGCACTCTTGAAATGGGAATATACAGAATGGTAGTTACTAGGGTCAGGAGTTGGCAATAGCTCTATCTCACGATCCAGCCAATTAGAATATACTTCCCAATCTACTCTTGACAGGTTGTATTTTAGCAGAGGATTGAATGTAGGGTTTTGTATTTGGCTGGTAATTGTGGAGACGAAAATGGGGAAGTGATCACTACCATGGGAGTTTCCTAGGACCTGCCACAAAAGACATGAAGAAAGAGAAGGAGGGCACAGAGACAGATCAACAGCAGAAGGACCTGGGTGAGACAAAGTTGGTCTGCGAGTAGCACTGCCGTTATTCAGAATGCAGAGGTTTAAAGAATCCAAATGATCAAGGAATAAAGAAGATAGGTCATCACATTGGTATGATCCCCAAGAAGTATGGTGGATGTTGAAATCACCCAAAATGACGACAGGAGGAGGGATAGAAGATATTATGGTAGTAAGGTCTGAAAGTATGGAAGGATCAGGGTAAGGAATGTAAACAGAAAGGAAAGAAATGTTCATTGACCTAACGCCAACAATGTGGAATGAGTCACTGTGAGGAGGGATAGGAATTTGAGTGAATATAATACTTCTGGACACCAACATAGTGGATCCAGCATGTCCGTCATTCCTGTCATCCCGAAAGCAGGCGAACCCAGACACCCTAAAACGGGAGTTGGGCTTAAGCCAGGCTTCCTGAATGGCAACAATGAGCGGCTTATATTTATTAATTAAGTGTATTAATTCGTTCTTTTTATTATGGATACTCCTACAGTTCCATTGAAGGAGGGGAGGGAATTTGACTAGTAAGAGATAGTAGCTGAGAAAGTTTATGTTTATATTTGTCTGGCAGCTCAGAATCACTAAACCTAGTAAACATATTAATGAGGGTGGAGAGAAGAAGGTCAAGGAGATTATCATTAGAAGGAGAATGTGATTGCTCACCTAAGAGAGCGGAGCCATTAGGCATGGAAGAAGGAGGAGATTGAGTTAAGAGATTATGAGCCTGTCTGTTATAGCCAGGACTCGAAGCTGGATTGTACTGTCTTTGTGGAGAAGAGACTGTTTTTCTATAAGATTGTGACTGGCCTTGAGAGAAGGGTGAGGGAAGTTGATGGGAACTGAGGGAGGGGAATTGTTGGGAACTAGGCTGGGAAATATGCAAATTTGGAGATAGTGACTGTCTAGTAGTGTCCGCAAAGGACTTTCTAACATGAGGGAATCTGGCAGAAGCCTCCATGTAAGAAACATTCTCTTGGGACATGGTAATTTTGATGGATTTCTGTCTGGAATGTTCAGGGCAGGAAGAATCTTTAGCAGAATGGGGACCTGAGCAAAATAGGCAAGTGGGGGTTGAGGTTGAACAAGTTGAACCCTCATGGGCCTGACTACACAAGAAGCACCTCGGAGACGATCTGCATTGAGAAGTAACATGACCGAATCTGCAGCACTTATAACACTGGATAGTTGGAAGGACATAAATTTCAACGGGCAAAGAGTTATGGAAGCAATAAACATGCGGAGGCAGTCTCTGACCAGTGAAAGTAACCACTATGGTTTGCGTAGGCACGTATGTGGTGTTATTGCCGCTAGTAACTCGTCTGTTTAATCTTCTGGCCTTCATAACGGATCCAAAGCCAGGCGGAACCTCAATGGACTGGACCACCTCCTCCAATGTCCATTCCACCGGCACCTGTCTTATTATTCCCATACGGGAGCAAGCAAAAGAGGGAATTGATGTGGCATATTTAGCCCTAAGTAGTGCGGGATGGGTTAAAAAATTATTTGCATCCGTGGACGACTTAAACTCTACGGAACCTCTATTCCTGCCAACTCGCTTTACGCCGCCAAGTACAATGTTTTTAATGTTGTTTCGAGAAAGAAAATGGCCAAATTTAATTGCACTAAAAACTGTTCCTGATGATGAATCACCGACGTCTCTTGTGACATGTACTAAAAATGGGCCAGTGTCCGAATCTGAATACGTAGTAGGCTTATCTGCGTGATCCGGGTGGATGTAAGTCGTTTGGACGGAGGGAGCAGATTCAGATGGATTTAGTATGTTTTTTTTGCTGCACCGGAATCTCCCTGTTGATCATTCGGGCGCTTTTTGGAGGAAGATCGACTTAGGAGCAACCTCAGACGTTCTTCATCCCCTCCAGGATCGGGAGGATGGTTATCCATCCTCTTTGTAAGTATTAATTTTAGGACTTACCCAGAAAATATAATCAAACTAAGCACACAGAAACAATACAAAAGCAATAAAGTACTTCAACAACACAGTATTATCACTATTATCTGTTTTTTTCTCTTTCGGAATTGACGAGCACTTGTGGCAAGCACGATGTCACCGATCCAAAACCCCCTGAAGGTACGACTGAAGATTCCGCTCTTGACAGCCTCTGTGACGCGGCGATAGTGAACGCGACCGCTACAGAGGAGGCGCGGGTTCGATCCCTGCTCAGTGCTAATATTTGTATGCATTAATATGGGTATTTGCATTAGTCTGTTCTTGGTGATGGCAGTTCAAATGAATCGAAGCTCAGCCAAACGCGCAGTTAGAGTGGGAAAAGCTGACGCCAGAATCCGAGATGAAAGCTTCGGAAGCCCTTGGGATGCAATTTCTATTAATTTACCTTGGTTTTTTTGGGAACAACCAGCAGTTGTCCTCAAAGAAAAGCTTACGCTAGAGCCTCGCCGTACTATACAATGTTTAGTTGTGTTACACCATAATGACCCCAATTCTGACGTTACCATCTCTAAACTAAATTTCTCTAAAATTTTCTTATTTTAGATAAGCGATTGACATTTCTAACCGTATTCTGTTGTTATGTCAAACTAAATTTAGTGTTTGCTAAGCACAAGACAGCACTAAATTTGAATATGACGTCGCTAAAACGAGTGTTACAACTATTAAAAAATTAAGAATGAACGATAAAGATTTTCATAAAATCTGTAAAAACTTATCTTAATAAGTCTTTAGAATGCCGACAAATGATAATTAGTGCATATTATTGATCAAATAGTAAACAAACTGTGATATTTCTCAGTCTTAACCAAGCAAATACAGTTTTTCTCGGTCCACGTACCTGGCAAGTTCGCGGGGTCCGCTAGTTATTTATAAAATCCAAATCAATCGACGATTTATAGAGCTTTATAAAGGCTTTAAGCGTATATAGAACGACAATTGGCATTATTTTAGATGATGTCTAATTTTAGTTTGACATTTCTTATTTTAGTGCATATACGTACAACAGAATACCGTTTAACCAAAAATGACAGTTGAGTACTTTCTCTAATTTTAGTTGTGTCAAGCTAATTTTAAGTTAGTTGTGTGTTCTCAGAATACGAAATTACATTTTGACAGGACTAAATTGACATTTAGAGATTTTTAGCTTATTTTAGTTAGCTTGTGACAAGACAGAATTGGGGTCAATGTCGTATTATATTTTCAGGTACGTCCCGTCAACATTCAAGATTTCGTAAACGCGCTACAAAGAGTGAGGCCGAGCGTGTCTCAAGACGATTTGGGACAATATGTTAAATGGAACAAAACTTACGGCCAAGGATTTTAATTTAATAAACTAGATATTTCTTATTTGTGTCTTTTTATTGTGCGCCTGTAAATTGTGGGCAGTTCTGTGTGACAGATTAATTATGTGCCAATTTAACCACAATATTGAATACCTAGGCTAAAACTAAATTTCATTAACTAAATGGAACTTAACAACTTTAACCATAAAATGAAAATGGGAAAAGTTTACATCGAGGAAGTGACTTGCACTCGTAACTAGTCTCATTTTGGGAGGAACACTGACCGACTGAGTTATCTGGCCCGTCCCTGGATTGCCGATTGTGTCCGTCCGTAAGTATTTTCAGTATAAATGGCTCCAACGTAACCCTAACATGTATTTAGGCGAGAATGTCGGCTATCCCATGTAGTCCACATGGCCCCACTTCACCACACTAGGGATAAAACAAGATTTTTTTGATGTGTGCAACCCATACCAAAAACTGGCTTCTTGAACATACCCATCACCCTAGGATCAAGTATATACTTGATCCTAGCCTTAGAGTATATATCCTAGCCACAGGGGGGCCCCGTTCAACATATAGAAATTCTAGTTATACAAATATGAGGCAAACATGAATTGAACCTTGATTATATCACTTTGTCTCTTTTTTTCCAATATACAGTTGTGTCTGCTAAAAAGAGACAAAAAATTTAAGTTATTGCTCACTTGGGAAAATGAGTATGAGAATTTGACAGCGTGCCGACGGTGCCAACATTTATGAATGATTTGCGCCAACATTATGAATGATTTGCGACAGCCATTGTTGAATTTTTCTAGAACATACTACTACAAGCATAATAGTGATGTACTCCAATAAAAGATTTGACGACGAAACTATTCTTCTTTACAAAAATGTACTCTTTTGAAGAAATACGAATTGACAAAATTGTAATGTCTTCTGTTTTTCCGTATTAGAACTGGGCAATTGTGGTATTGTTAGAAACGTCTTGATCATCCGCTGGTTATAGGCAATATGACGTGTGAATGACTCTCTGAAACTCTGACTATAATGAAAAAAAACTTGAGATATATAGACCGTGTTTGGTATGAAATTAAAGGGCTCAATTAGCACATTAAAAACATGTATACATTATTAGGTGTTGCTTGCACCAAAATAATACAAATAAAAATCAAGTTTCAAACTAAAATCCGACTACTGCAAATCACGCTCTAAGAAGTATTAAGCAAGAAAATATCAAGAATAGCCGTGGTCGTATACCATTTACTCTACTAAAACAATACATTCTAGAGATTCGTGATTTTGCAGTAGTCGGGTTTTAGTTTTAAAGTTATGGTTAGTACACTTTAACAGGTAGTATAGAAAGATATCGACAAATGTTACGATAATAGAAGGTAATCCCTAGCATAGTAACCGTCGGCCAACGTTCATTCATAAAAATGGAACGTAGGTAATACACGTTAATTCTGTAGGTATAACCTATCTGTTCTATTATAAATTTATGATCCTAGCCCATCACCCATTGACTGATTGACAGGCTTGAGTCTTGACAGCTACAGCTACTGTCAATATCAGCTGGCTGCTGCAAACAATTTAATTTTGTTGTAATTTTGGCGGGAGTTGTAATAATTAATTATTAAGATGTTTATACTATAAAGCATAAAAGGAACACAAAAAATAATGAAATACAAATATAATTGTGTAGATACAGATATACGAATTAAGTGAACATAACAAAATGGATCAGGGAAATCGAGTTGTTGTTCTTATTGACATGGACTGTTTTTATTGCCAAGTGGAGGAAAAGCTAAACCCTGAGCTGAAGGGAAAACCTATAGCCGTTGTGCAGTATAACCCATGGAAAGGAGGCGGGTAAGTTCCTTTACAAGGGGTTTGTGAGGTATTGTTTATCGTTGTTCGACATAACCTGTTTAATGTTTTCTTGTTAGGATCATAGCTGTGAATTATATAGCACGTGCGCAAGGAGTCAAGCGTGGCATGAGAGGCGATGAAGCTAAGGAGAAATGCCCCGATATTGAACTGCCTTCAGTACCGTGTACGAGAGGCAAAGCTGACATACATAGGTAAACTAGCTCGCGGGTTTATATCCCGTCTATACATTCATTTATGCCAATCCTAATCAAATTGAACTCCTAATCAAATTGAACAGTTCAATTTGATTAACATTTAAAATTTCATTAAATATTCAAGCATCTCTTATTATTGTACTTTGTTGTATCTAATGTATGTGAAACCGTTTTTAAGTCACTTTGGTGTACAATTATGGGCAGATTTCACCATAGAACTAAACTGCATTATTACATTTTGTTGAGGTTCCTTCAGTAAAGCAGCTTAGTTGGCATTGATCTAGTTCCCATCATTGGTGAAATCTTTCCTACAGTTTTCATTGAGTTGGTCATCATACTTATGATGCCAGTTGCATCTGATGCTTTCATGTTCCTATGTTTTTCTACCTTATGTTTCATTGTACCTAAGCACATTTTTAAACACTAAAACTCAGGTATAGAGAGGCAGGAAAAGAAGTAGCAAGAGTATTACAGAAATTCACTCCTCTGCTTGAAAGAGCTTCAATTGATGAAGCTTACTTAGACATCACTGCTCCAGTAAGTAGCTCCCCTCGTTTCTTAATAGACTCACCTTTTTAACACTAGCCTGCGTTTGTATGTACAGATAACAAATAGCACTGTGCCATTTATAACAACTTAATACACACTACCCTGCCTGCACCATTAAGGTAACTGTACCAATGCTCGACACTGTACCAATGCTAGACACTTTCGAACAAAACCCAGTATTTTGAGAAAATTATCCATTTGTTTTATAAGACTATTGACTTAAAAGATGCCTAATGGTATCCATAAGATATGTTCAAATATTCGCAACACCATCCGAAGTAAATTTAGAAAGACTGTTGACAGCAAATAATGTGACTCCGTGAACATGGTCGTGTTATTTCTTAAGATTTTTGCCAAGGGTACTGATTTTTATAGGTGTGATATTTTTGTTTATAAGTTATGATTATTACTAATTTTAGTATAAACGTTATAAATATTGAAGTTATTGACATACTTGGACCATTGGGACAATGATGTCTAGCATTGGTGTTTTCGACCAAGTGCATAATAATTTAATTTAAAGTAAAAGTATGATAGATTTTAAAGATTTTATGGGCAAAAGTTAATTTCTAATTGTTGCTGTAACAGTTAAAAAAGAATGTAACGACCATGCTGTAATTAATTTGTTAAATTTTTTAGATTGAAATTTTATTTTTCCTTAAAGTGTCTACCATTGGTACAGTTACCTTACTATATTTAATTTATTTTTGGTTTATTAACACTCAATTGAAATACAATTCTGCCAGCACAATTTTTTAAATAATCCTTATTTTAATCATGCTTTACATTTGATTATAGAACTTAACAAGTACATACATAGGTACATGCTTATGCCCTTTCTCCACCTGGGTAGACAGAGACAATAACCCATCTTCTACTCCTGTCCTTATGCACTTCACAAGCTTCCTCTATCATTAAATGTTTCATGCAAGCTTTGCTTACCTTACTGCTAATGCACTTATGTCTAACATAATAATAGAAAATATTTTTTCCTGTTTTATTGATAACTATCTGACCCCGCGAACTTCGTACCGCCTAACCGTCGTTGTTTTTTTTTTTTTTTTTTAATTTTTCTCTCTGTAAGAACCATCCTCGTACTTAAGGAATATTCTAAAAAAAGTTAGAGTCTAATTAGCGAAATAGGCGCCATGACGTGGAGTTGCGGAAACCAGCCCGCCATACCATACCAATTAGCGAAATAGGTTCAGCCGTTCTCGAGATTTGCGCTTAGCAACACATTTAGGGATTCATTTTCATATTATAGATTTTAATTTATTTAATAAGTTTCTAAGACCCAGGTAAAATGTATTACGCCTTTCCTCCTTCGGCACACGCTTCTTGGGTGTCCTTTGAGGACAGTACGGGATGCTACGGCGCGGCGGTGGGCGAGCTCAAATTCACCAAGCATAGATTATTACACAGAAAATTGCGCGCGCTATGGTCTCGTTTGTCTCACGGATTAAATAGGTACAAGATATGTGACCCGAGATATACACCCATGAGTCAACTACTAAACTGAATTTCTAGGTAGAAGAAAGACTGAAGACCCTGAATTTAAACACAGTGAATACAAATATGATACCTAATACTTACGCGCTTGGTTATGACGAAATAGAAGGGTTTATATCGGACGTCCACAGCCCCTGCATGGACCACATTGACTTCGACTATGAACACGCCAAGAGGTTGCTTGTAGGAGCTGTCATTGTTAGTGAAGTTAGGAACGCTGTATATGAGGAAACTGGTGAGTGAACCACATTTTAGCTACCATAATTAGAATTTGGTGAACTCCCAGAGTTACTAGTATATAGGGTGAATTTTTTAACCGGGTGTGAATATCATTGCTTGCTAGGATAAACTCCTTAGTATGGACATGGTGTAAGAATATTTTTTTTTTACATATTTATAGTACACGTCAATTTGACTTCGCCTCGCCTGATGGTAAGCTGAAGGCAAAGTCTCTGAAAAGAGGATCACCATTACAGACACGTATCATGTGGCACTGTGTAGTGTGTAATTTTTTTAAATCATGGTCTATAAATCCATGGGATCCACTCCAGTCTAGGGATACTTATAGGTATTTGAAAAATTCAATGCTACAGTTTTCATAAAAATCGGATCTGTGACTCCTTTGAGGATTTTTGCTATTCCTCATGGTTTCGGATTTGGCCATCCACACCTGTTTGAAAAATTCACTCTGTATACAAGGAGCAAGAGTTTTGTCCTAAAGTACATTTCGTTTTATTTTGCCTCACAGGTTACAGGTGTTCAGCTGGCATAGCTCACAACAAAATTTTGGCCAAACTAGTTTGTGGCTTCAATAAGCCTAATAAACAGACTATTCTACCAAAACATTCTGTCGATATATTGTACAGGTATGTAAAGATAATGGAGCTACTAATGATAAGATATAAGGTTTTAGGTATGAAATTAGAATAAGCGAGATTTGATTTGAAAATATTTCAGCACACTTCCAGTCAAGAAAGTCAAGCATTTAGGAGGAAAATTCGGGGACAGTGTTTGCGAAATACTAAAAATAAGAGAGATGGGTGAACTACAAAAGTTTACTGAAAAATTCCTGCAAGCTCGATTTGATGAAAAGAATGGGTAAAGTACTTTTTTTCTTTTAGTGCGCAAATCACTACGGATACGTGGTTTTTTCAGACTTGGACCTACTAAAACCACACGTCTCAGGTTTCTTATGCCGACGGCGAGTGAAAGGTAGCCGAATAAGGCAATTACCTCTCACTCCGCAATTTAGAATGTAATTGAAGCTTGAGGTGTTTGAAACTTAGTACTTAGTACCTACCTACCTATTTAGTAAGTTTTAATGCAATTCTACTCGCATTTTTTTTAATATCTGCAATATTTTTAGAACATGGCTGTACAATATTGCCCGCGGAATTGATTTAGAGCCTGTACAAGTAAGGTTCAATCCGAAGAGCATCGGTTGCTGCAAACAATTTCCGGGCAAATCTGCTCTCCTCCATCTTGATAACGTACGGAAATGGCTCAAAGACCTTGGCGAGGAAATAGACGACAGACTCGAGCAGGACGCTCTAGAGAACAACAGGACGCCGAAGCAAATGGTGGTCAGCTTCTCGACGCAAATGCCAGATGGGAGGGATGTCAGCAGTTCAAGATCTTACAATTTTGTTGCCGATGATGAACTATGTGGCGAACTGTTCTCTAGCAAAGCTTTGGAGCTCCTTATGGAGAGCTCTGAAGGGGTCAAAGTGAAAGGTAGGTATGTTATATAAGTTAGCTGTTGCCTTAGGATCCTATTCCTAGGCTATGTGTTATTCCAAACGCTAATTTCAGCAAGATCCTCTCAGCAATTAGACATCATTCAAACATATTACAAACTTTCACATTTCATAATTTAGTGGATTTTTATTCAATCCAGAATGACATCAACTGTATCTTATTATTGGTTGCAGATGATGAAGGCGATAGAAGATTAAAAGCTCCTATAAAATTCCTAGGCATAAGTGTTGGAAAATTCGAGGACATTTCGGAGACAAAGAAAACTAGGAAAATATTAGACTACTTTAGTGCAGGCACTTCTAAAGAAACTGTTGACAAACCCAAGAATAAAAAACACGAAGATAACCATATTGATAAGGCTAAATCGGATTTAAAGAAAAATGGCAAAGAGTACATATTGCAAAGATTTTTTCAGGTAACTGAAAAACCTTCAAATGTTAAACCTCAATGTGAAAAACCTCAAAATCAAATACCAGAGGTGGAGGCTGGAAGCGCTCAATGTGCTGGAAATATAAAATCTCAAAATGTCGAAACATTAAAATCTCAAAATATGGAAACAATAAAATTTCAAAATATAGAAACCCTACAATCTCAAAGTATCGAAACTTTAAAATCTCAAAATGTCACACCTTTAGAATCTCATAAAATCGGACCTGTGGTTGAATCAAGTTTAGACAAGCAGGAATCATTTTTTGCCAAGATTTTAAATCAAAACACCAAAAAAGACCCTCGCCTTAACATTGATTCAGAAGAAAAAACGCGCCCTATAACACCACTGTGCGATGTCGTCAACTGCCAGGAAGATAGCAACGACACTCACTATTCTGGTTCAACAATAATTGATGAAATTGACAAAAGCATGGCTCTATTTGAAGAGGACGCAGAAGATATAGCTCGTGTGAGTAATATGAGAGAGCTACTGAATGGCTCCACAGTAATTAACGAGAATGATGAACATACACAGGTAGTTACTCCAGAGCCTGAAGAACTACCTCAGGTGACTGCTCAAGTGGAAGCTCAAACAGTGGAGACGTTTGATTGTACAGAATGCGGCAAATCGATCCCTATAGAGGCTATCGAAATGCATTCAGATTATCATGTCGCGTTACGACTAAGAGACGAGGAGCGCCAACAAGTTCGAAAAAAGAAACTAGAGAAGACGCTCGTGAAACAGAAACCAGAAGACACTAAAAAGAGAAAACGACCAGAAGACAGTAACAAAAATAAGTCGATTTCATCAATAGCTGGCTTTTTAGTCAAAATAGATAATAATGTACCGAACGAAACGTGCCAAGAATGTGGTAAAAGAATACCAATAGAGAAGTTTACAGAACATTTGGACTTCCATGAAGCTCAAAAGCTAAATAGAGAATTAAATAAGAAAATAACTCCTCAAATTAGTGGGACTAGTACCGCGAAAAGAAAAAGGAAATCTGCCTCACCGATAACGAAAAATACGAAACTTTGTACATCTAAAAGCTCAATATTTAAATGAATCTATACTAATTACTATTTTTTACTCATTTACTAATCACTAATGTTACTAAATCATCACACCACTATTTAGTAGGGAGCGGAGCAGTAATTATAAGCCAGATTCCCATACATTACTTCAAAATTAATAAATTGCGGGATATATGGTTATTGCCCAGCACTATGCCCGAAATACACGGCAACAGGCTCACCTATTACATGGGGGTTCGACTGGGACCTAATACAATGATTAGTGAAATGTGGATGTTAATTCACCTCTGCCTAACCCTCCAAGGATAAAGGCGTGATTGTATGTATGATTAGGATTACATAATTACTCCGGACACGTATCTTGGACCTAAATCGCTCTGGCGCCCGCGGATTGCTTTGTAATAATCTATGCTTGGTGAATTTGAATACGTCCACCGCAGTAGCATCCCGTGTTATCCTCAAAGACACCCAAGAAATGTGTACTGCGCGTATAGGGCATATTTCTAGCACATTTTAGGTTTAATATACGTGTCCGGAGTAATAAATGTGGTTACGGGGTTTCGAAATATGCCACGGGCGGGTCAACTAGTAGAGAATAAAAAAAATCGAAAGTTGTTTTTAAGTAGTATATTGATGATTACATAGATTTACACGCTGTAGATCTCGTTCTGGAACTTCCTCCACGCGTCGAGCGGGCCGTGCTCGGGGCGGTACCGCACGTTGCAGCCGTCGTTGGCCAGGCGCCCGTCCTCGCGCAGCTTCTCGAACTCGTCGCGGTCATACTTGGTGAATCCCCACTTCTTGGAGATGTAGATCTGGAAAAGTGTGTAATAAAATTATCATATGTACATATCTACCAATCTACTGATATTTTTAATGATGGAAGAAATCTTATCGTGTTTAGGTCCTTTACAAAAAAAAAGTACTTTTAGCTGACAAACAATTCAATTTTGTAACCATTTATGTCGCTAAAATCGAAAACTAGAGCATCTTTTAGTATTTTTTCTGAGTTCACTTCTATGCATTGGCAGATATCTTAAAACATTTGAAAAGTGATCACATTTCAATGCTAATAAGTATGACAAAATTGGTAGAATAGTGGACTGCGATAGGCTAATTGATTGATTGAAGCTAGACTATCTCTTGTTGCTTCATCCGTTAATTGCAGGAATTTCTAATTTTAAAAAAAATCAGATTTCATTGAGTAAATCAATCATTCAAAAACAGCAGAACTTACCTTCTGGCGACCAGGGAACTTGAACTTGGCACGACGCAGAGCCTCGATGACCTGCGCCTTCCAGCGGTCGCTGGAGCGTACGGACATGATGGGCTGTCCGATGTGCACACGCGCTACGGTACCTTGCGGCTTGCCGAACGCACCACGCATCCCGGTCTGGAGCCTGAAATTAGTTATTTTAATAGATTAATACAATCCTACTTATCTACACTAATATTATAAAGAGGAAAGATTTGTACCTATGTTTGTATGTTTGTAATGAATAGGCTCTGGAACTATGTACCGATTTCAATAATTCTTTCACCTATAGAAAGCTACACTATCTGGGAGTAACATAGGCTATATAACATCACGCTACTACTAAAGGCAGCGGAGCAGTGAGCATAAATGTCAATAAATCGGGCAGATTTCCATACATTAAAGTTGGACCGGAATCCGAATTCCACGCGGGCGGAGCCGCGGGCAACAGCTAGTATATTATAAACGCGAAAGTTCGTAGGTATGGATGGATATTTGTTACTCTTTCATGTAAAAACTACTGGATGGATTTTAATGAAACTACAATAATATAGCTTTACATCAGAATAAAACATGGGCTATGTTGGGTCGTGATAACCGACGCGGGTGAAGCCGCGGATGACAGCTAGTTCTAGACAGTAGATTCTAGGTTTTCGTATAACTAGGTTCACCTTTATGTATAATTCTGATTCCATTTCCACGACACACAGTAACCTATAGGATAAAAGTTTATGTCTATTTCAGATCATGATCTGGGGCTGAAGCAGACAAGCCATTGTTTCTGTCTACCCCAGAAGTAGAAAGGCATGAGTATATGTATGTAATTAAAGATTGATTCACTGACTAACTTTAACAATGAATTGAGCTGAAGCCATTTTAGTCAGTTATCATTGAATTGGTCCAATTTTCTACTACATATAGGCAATTAATTAGCATTATTTTTCAAACTTTTTGCAAAGTGTAAGGCAAAAATGGAATTTAAAAATATCAAGTTTCGAAGAATCAAATATTAAAGGTGACTGACATTCCTATTCGTTTTTATACAAATAAGACAATGTAAACAAGTCAGATTTCATTTATCAAGGCTGTAAATATTGTCAGCTGTTTTAATTTGTGTAATGTTGTGCAACAAAAATGACTCATGATAATTAATAGGATCATCATGACTTGCGATTTTCATCTGTAGCCAGCTAAACTTGGTTGAAAAAGTTTCAAACTTATTTTCTGTTGAAATTTTTCTCTATATTGAAACTTTTCTTTTTGTTATGAAGTACAAAGTGATATGCACTTTACTGCAGATACGATGAAGCCATTTGCCTGTTTTGTAAAAAAACTGTCAGCAAGATGGGACATAGGTAGGGGTGTGCCCACAAAATGTAGTGCGTAACTGTCTTAGCAAGCACTGATAGGATAGCCTTGTTAATTCAAAGTACACTGACTGGTATCATATTCTGGAGGCTGGTAGCACCATTTAATGTGATGGTGTGCAGGGCAGCCCTTGATTTCATTACCTAATGTGATTTATTCAAAATCAATCACTAACTAGTATATGTACTATTATTATAATTTTTTTCATAGTGCATAATGATTGTTGCAAATATAAAGAAAACCTGGCTGTTCAGAGATACTGCAAAGTAGGTAGCCTAGACATTATTCTTCAACACTTTCACTTTGAAAATCCTCAAATAGAATGAAAAATGTGACCCCTTACATATTCCCAGCAGTTTAATTGTCATTGTATTACATAGACTTAAGCTAATACAAGTTCCAATGGGTTTGGTTGTACAAATCAGTAACGGGCAGTGCCCTCTTTTAGCTCAAGTAGGCTTGGAAGGAACTTTAAGTAATATACTATAGGAAAATAGAACACAATGCATGTGTTTACAACACTAGCTGTTGCCTGCGGCAACATCCGCGTGGATATCTTTCATCCCGACCAAACATAACCTATGTCCTATCTTTTAATCTATATCTGTTCCAAATTTCATCAAAATCGATTTAGTGGTTGTGTGAAAGTATAAAACAGACAGTTATTTGAGTATTTAAAATATCAATTGTGACTTACCTATCAGCTCCAGCGCACGATAACATTTTATTGATGCGGATGACATGGAAGGGATGCAGCCTCATGCGGATGTGGAACTGATCCTTGCCGCAGTTCTTGACGAGGTACTTATTGCAGCAAATACGGCCAGCCTCCAGGGCCTCCGAACTCAGCTGCTCGTACTCATCAGACACTAGATGCACGCATAGCGGGAAGTCGTCCACCGTTGCCTTCTTCTTGCCCAAATCAAAGATGCGAATCTTTGGATCCGGAACACCCCGACAGAACCGTGACTTGGGGTACGGTTTGTTTTTACAATACCGGTAACTGAAAACCACATTTCACTAGGTAAAATTAAGTTAAAAAATACACCAAAACATATTCACGATAGAAACTTTTATTTACCATCTCGCTGGCCGGCGCCCCATTGTGATCTGAAATAAATAAAAATAATTACTTATTATCTATCCTAGAGCACTTATTCGATATACCACATAGAAATTATTAAACACTTTGTTCGATTACAACAGATTTATTAGAACAAAAATTATAAGCACCTTCACAAAGTGACACCACTACCTCGAAAAGACAGACGGAAGTTGAGGTTAGTTTGACGTTGACGTCTTTACTTTTTTAATTAAATTAACGACCATGGATACAGGTCTTTAAAGCCATTGTCAAAGCGGCTATTTATTTATTTATTTAAAATTAACTCAAAGCTGTTCCCACTTGGTCATCAACACTCTATCATTCCACAGTTCTAGCATTGCTCAGTTAAGTTTATTTGCATGCTTCTGCTTTCAAAGTTCCAAACCCAACATTCGCTAGTATAACTAAAAAGTGGGAACAAACGGGGGGACCTATGCCAAGGAGTATAGTGATATGATATTATATCATGCTTTCCACAGTTTCCACCTCTTTGGTTTCCACACTTTCCACTACTAAAGCCATCAGCGTTCTACTTGCTTGACGCTAAAAGGCCAATAAATCGTGTCGTTCGGTCAAGAAATATAAAACCGCCTAATATCAGACATTTCACTGAAATGATTTCAGCAATGAGCAACACTGCTTTGATCAGCTGCGTGACAGAAAGTGACAGTTGACAACAAAGTATTTATCATTATATTTGCGTAAATACTAAAATAAATAATTAATTAACATTAAGTGCATAGTGTTAAAAAAGAGGACGTTTTTTGTAAGATGGGAGCCCTAACAAGTAGACAGAATGCTGGCGTTGAGGAAGCTGATGTTGTCTCCAACCACGCATACAAATACCCACCTAGATCGGGTATGCGCGACCTTTTTATTGAATTCTATATAATTAACATAACTATTACGATGTAATTTACTCGGGTTCTCTGTAAATATTTGTTTTAGTCTCTAATCTGAATTATAACGTCTTCCATGTTTTCCATGTTTGTAATTCAATCACAGAACTAGCGAAATTATGTACTGGCTCACAAACAAGTATAAAATTATGCAGTAATTTCTTCAAAACTTTCATCTCTCTATCTAAAGAACTTAGTTCAATAAGGCATGAAATCACAGATTCCTTTAAAACAATATCTTTATTTTATTTTTTTTGTTTGATGTTTGATAATTCTTAAACAAAGTTCGACAAAATAATTAATATTATAGTGTATGTTATGATTTGTAAAGCAGGTAACTACTTCGGAAGTCACTTCATCATGGGCGGAGAGAGATTTGACACACCACAACCTGAGGCGTATCTGTTTGGAGAGAATGCAGACCTGAACTTTCTTGGCAGTAGGCCTACACCTGTAAGTATAAGACTTTTTTCACAATACATATTATGGCATGTCTATGACAAGACAACTCTATAATTTGGTTGTGACTTCAGATTTAAGGGAACCAGTTTTTGAAATAACCAAATATGCAACAAAAAAATTAGAAGCTTTGAAAAAAAAAAAAATAGCCTGAATATTCCTACTCTTGCTGTTAGAACCTAATAACTTGTTTTATAATTGACAATAAATATTATACTTGACTCACTTTCTAGTCCAAAGAAAAATTTATTTTTTTCTACTCTATGTAAACCAAGAATTAGAAAACACTTAAAAATAATATCAAAAATATAAAAAGAATGTAACAAACATAGATAAGTTCTATTTTATTTTTCAGTTTCCATATCCACCACCACAATCAAATGAGCCAACAAAAACATTAAAAAGCTTAGTGAACATACGTAAAGAATCATTGCGATTTGTCCGGTGTCCAGAACCTGTTGGCAAACTTGCTGACAACAAAATTGGAGATGGCATCATTAAAAATATAGATGGTAATGGCAAGGGGACGTACTATAACATTGAGTTTACGTTTGACTGTGATGCTAGATGTGCCATTACCGTGTTTTATTTCTGTACTGAAGAGGTGACTCCTACAGGTGTCGTGTAAGTATGAATATTTTCTTATATTTTTACTGCAGCTGTATTGTATGTCGGTTATAGAGACTTTTGTTCATATCTTTATTTCGATTTGACTAATTGTGATCAAACTACGGTGGATTAATAGTCTGACCAAGACTTCGATAATAAAAAAAACAGCATCAAAATTGGTTCAGTAGTTTTTGCTTCGGAAACACATATCATTAAATTAAATTCTTATATTTATAAGAAGTTTGTAAGTTCTTATAAACTAATAGATATACCTACCTACCTAATAACCTACTTACATACTATAAGTATGTAGGTAGGTATATGTAAAAACCTAATAAAAAAAGAAAATAACTATAAATATGTAGGTAGGTATGTAAAAACCTAATAAAAAAAGAAAAATAAAAATAAAGTAAAAATATGTATAGTAAAATAAAATTATATATAAGTAAGAAGAACTTCTTATATGTTTATTTATAAGAATTTAAATTAATAATGTGTGATATTTTCTAAGTTAAACCCTATAATCCTATTCATGCTTAAAAATCATACCTCTATCACCTTCATGGTTGTTCAATTAGTCCCTGATACATTAATTAATTCCTCTACCTGCAACTGAATAAATATTATACTGAATACTGAAT